>OY804578.1:77363302-80118310 GCA_963680875.1 Bathymodiolus brooksi | reverse complement strand
TGGTTTCAGAGAAGAAGCGTTTTGAAACATTTTTCCCATAGGGTCCAATGTTAAACTAAGTCCTGCCGTAGCCGCCATTTTGAATTTCATACCGGAACAAAAAACGTAAAGTTTGTAGAGGACCATCTAATGAACATTCATGTACAGTTTGGCTTTAATCATATTTGTAGTTTCTGAGAAGAAGGCATTTGAATATTTTCCCATAGGGTCCAATGTTAATCTATGTCCGGCGGTGGTGGCCATCTTGAATTTTCGATCGGCATAAAAATAACATAAACTTTGTAGAGGACCTTCCAATGACTATTCCTGGGCAGTTTGGTTTCTATTGTCCAAGTGGTTTCAGAGAAGAAGCGTTTTGAAACATTTTTCCCATAGGGTCCAATGTTAAACTAAGTCCTGCCGTAGCCGCCATTTTGAATTTCATATCGGAACAAAAAACGTAAAGTTTGTAGAGGACCATCCAATGGACATTCATGTACAGTTTGGCTTTAATAATATTTGTAGTTTCTGAGAAGAAGGCATTTGAATATTTTCCCATAGGGTCCAATGTTAATCTATGTATTACGGTGGCGGCCATCTTGGATTTCCGATCGGCATAAAAAACATAAACTTTGTAGAGAACCTTCCAATGATCATTCCTGGGCAGTTTGGTTTCAACTGTCCTAGTGGTTTCAGAGAAGAAGCGTTTTGAAACATTTTCCCCATAGGGTCCAATGTTAAACTAAGTCCTGCCGTAGCCGCCATTTTGAATTTCATATCGGAACAAAAAACGTAAAGTTTGTAGAGGACCATCCAATGAACATTCATGTACAGTTTGGCTTTAATAATATTTGTAGTTTCTGAGAAGAAGGCATTTGAACATTTTCCCCATAGGGTCCAATGTTAATCTATGTATTGCAGTGGTGGCCATCTTGGATTTCCGAAGAGGACCATCCAATGAACATTCATGTACAGTTTGGCTTTAATCATATTTGTAGTTTCTGAGAAGAAGGCATTTGAACATTTTCCCATAGGGTCCAATGTTAATCTATGTATTGCGGTGGCAGCCATCTTGGATTTCCGATCGACTTAAAAAACATAAACTTTGTAGAGGACCTTCCAATGATCATTCCTGGGCAGTTTGGTTTCAATTGTCCAAGTGGTTTCAGAGAAGAAGCGTTTTGAAACATTTTTCCCATAGGGTCCAATGTTAAATTAAGTCCTGCCGTAGCCGCCATTTTGAATTCCATAGCGGAACAAAAAACGTAAAGTTTGTAGAGGACCATCTAATGAACATTCATGTACAGTTTGGCTTTAATCATATTTGTAGTTTCTGAGAAGAAGGCATTTGAATATTTTCCCATCGGGTCCAATGTTAATCTATGTCCTGCTGTGGCGGCCATCTTGGATTTCCGATCGGCATAAAAAACAGAAACTATGTAGAGGACCTTCCAATGATCATTCCTGGGCAGTTTGGTTTCAATTGTCCAAGTGGTTTCAGAGAAGAAACATTTTGAAACATTTTTCCCATAGGGTCCAATGTTAAACTAAGTCCTGCCGTAGCCGCCATTTTGAATTTCATATCGGAACAAAAAACCTTGAGATTGTAGAAGACCATCCAATGAACATTCATGTACAGTTTGGCTTTAATCATATTTGTAGTTTCTGAGAAGAAGGCATTTGAACATTTTCCCATAGGGTCCAATGTTAATCTATGTCCTGCGATGGCGGCCATCTTGGATTTTCGATCGGCATAAAAAACAGAAACTTGGTAAAGGACATTCCAATGATCATTCTTTTACAGTTTGGGTTCAGTCAGTTCATTAGTTTCAGAGAAGAAGATCTTTGAAATTTCAGCCAATCAGAGCATATTATTGGCCCTGGCAGCCATATTGAATATCCGACTGGAACGAAAAACAGTAACTTTGTAGAGGACCATCCAAGGAACATTCCTGCTAAGTTTGGTTCCAATCGGCGCAGTGGTTTCGGAGAAGAAGCTTGAAATGTGAAAAGTTTACAGACGACAGACAACAGACGACGGACGACGGACGCCAAGTGATGGCAACAGAGGCTCCCAAGAGCCTGTAATCGCTCACCTGGATCAAAGCTGCTTTCAATAACAACGCAATTGCACTGCAGCAGCCATCTTGGTGGGAGAGCACGACTGCCGGACACAATTTTGGAAGAGGACCATCCAATGACTATTCCATCAAAGTTTGGTTCTAATTGAGCTACTGGTTCCAGACAAGATGGTTTTTATGTGAATTTCCCATAGGGTCCTATGTTAAATTAAGTACAGCTGTGCAGCCATCTTGGTCAGAGGGCGGGACCACCAGACACAATTTTGGAAGGGGACCATCCAATTGGCTATTTTATCAAAGTTTGGTTCCAATTGAGCAACTCTAAGGTTCCAGACAAGAAGATTTTTATGTGAATTTCCCATAGGGTCCTATGTTAAGCTAAGTTCGGCTGTGGGGGCCATCATGTTCGAAGGGCCGAACCGTCAGACAAATTTTTGGAAGAGAACCATCCAATGACTATTTCATCAAAATTTTGTTCTTATTGAGCAAATGGTTTCAGAAAAGAAGATTTTTATGGGAATTTCCCATAGGGTCCCATGTTAAATTAAGTTCGGCTGTGGTGGCCATATTGGTCGAAGTTCTGAAATGCCGGACACAATTTTGGAAGAGGACCACCCAAGAATCATTTCAGCAAAGTTTGGTTGAGATTGGCTCAGTAGTTTCAGAGGAGAAGATTTTTTTTAAATTTCATCCCCCCTTTTTTCTAATATGCATAATCGGTCAAAATCGGCAAAAGCTCAAAGTTCATAAAAAATCCTGTAATATATGTTTAAAAGCTCATCATTATGCTTTAACAGTTCAAATTTGGGCACATTCTGGCTTAAAATAGAGCAGTTTTGGCCATTTTAAGAAATTTCTATTTTTAGTAATGGCAGCCATCTTGGATACAGGACGGTGCTGACGGACACAATTTTGAAAGGGGATCACCTAAGGATCATTCAGACAAAGTTTGGTTGAAATTGGCCTAGTGGTTTCTAACAAGAAGATTTTTAAATGATTTTTTGCTTATTTATGCCTAATTTGCATAATCAGTCAAAATCGGCAAAAGTCCAAAGTTCATAAAAAATCCCATAATATATGTTAAAAAGCTCATCATTATGCTTATACAGTTCAAATTTGGGCACATTCTGGCTTAAAATAAAGCAGTTTTGGCCATTTGAAGAAATATCTATTTTTAGTAATGGCGGCCATCTTGGATGGAGGGCAGGGCTGTCGGACACAATTTTGAAAGGGACCCACCCAGGGACCATCCCTGCCAGGTTTGGTTTAATTTGGTTCAGCGTTTCAGAGAAGAAGATTTAAATGTGATCTTAAGGCCTGGTGAGCTAAAAAGGGGGTACATATTAAAAATTATCACCAAATTATATGTCACACGCAATGATGACACCACAAGTTTTTGTTATAAGAATCTTATAACAAAATTGGTTGTGATGATGATGATGAGGAGAAGGTGGACAGTGATGATATGGAATATACTGAGGATGCTATTGACAATATGATTTTAGAATTTTCAGGAGATTAATATAAACATGAATCCAAAATAAAGTGTCTTTTTGGTTTTTTTACTTGCATGCTGGTCTTACCTAATGCATAATTGACATGTCCACATAATATTTGGTACATCATCATGTTTTGAGTTTTGGTGGTTTGAATTAATGGTCATTAATGTAGTTTTCAAATTCGGGCCTGTAGAATTGATGGTGGGCCTGTAAATATTTGAACTTACAGGCCCGGTGGGCTTGTAAGGTAAAAAGTTAAGTGTGAAGACTGCATATGATTTGCTTAAGAGGAACTTAAGCTATTGAATGGACACAGAATGTGGGACAGATGTAAATATGGACATGGGGAAAACATAATACCACTAATATAATGCCTATGTGACATGGGCACCCAAAAAAAAGCAACACAAGTGTGAAAATTTCACACAGACGATGAAACTGACAGATGCAAAAAGACAACAGCTCATATGTCGCTAAAGGTAAGGTCTAAAAAGTTAAACTGATAACTATAGCACAGCTTAACTAGAAAAATCATAAATAACTGATATTTGATTAAAACTCACCTCTTCACTTGATTGTTGGTCATCACTAGACAAAAGTACAAAGGCATCGTGATTGTGTCGCTTATGACTGAAACAAAAATACTTCATCAATGATATAGTATAAACCTGACTGGAATTTCGTATGAAAATCACCCTAATATCAAAGCTTCTGTTATTTCAAACCTAAAATCAATCAGATCTAAACCATGTTGTATATGATAGGAGTCATGACAGCTAGTAGTTGGTGATTTTCTACCTACAATCAATTATATATTTCCTATTGTCATTTCTAAAGAATATACAATGACTTATTATTATCAATGTGTCTGTAACAACACAAATATTTTTTTTATATACTGGGGATTGGAATATAAAATAAGTTTCATGGTGGTGGTCATTTTTTTTATTTCGATAGGCACAAATAGATCAAAATAAGTAGATTGATGACCATCTGAGGAAGATTACTACACATTTTTCACAGTTCAATCTTCAAAGTCATTCCTGGAAAGATTTTTTATATATATATGTATTTAGCTTAAGGTTACACGCAAAACATTCCTCCGTTGAAACAGTTAACCTGTGATTCAGATCAGTACCAAAATTACATATTTGGAGAAAGGTCTAGTATCTTTTCTACACAGTTTGGTTTCAATGTCAAAGGTTTTCTGAGAAGAAGCTGTTTGCATATTTCAAATAGGGTCCTATCAACTACAAGTGTTCTAAGCTTCAGGGCTATGTATGTGGGCTGCTGAAGTGAATTAAACTTGAGGCACACAAAGTTTTGAGGACTGTACCAGGTACATGTACAAGAGCTATTAATATATCAAATAAAGTATGAAGGATAACAAAAAACTCTTGTGAACAACAGACTAAAATAATGTCACTCAGTTATACAGTATTACTTCCTTATCAATCTCAAGTAACCTTTTATACACCTGGCCCCGGCACCATAAAACTTGAGAATTTACTTAAGTCTGAGAATATTCTCAAATAATTAAATACTCATATTTGATTGGCTGAGAACACAGATTTGAGCAAAAAAAGTTTGCTCAGCAAAGAAAAGGTTTTATGGCATCGGGGCCAGTTCTTCTTCATTCTCAGTTTAAACTTCCAATGCCCCATCAATACATATATTCTGATCATCATACTACTGGATGTATATCTAATCTAATATTTTGACCTTGAGCTGATGAAGGTTATTCCAGCAGCGTGTCTTGTGCATTAAATTTGATATCTACATTTTAAAAAAAAAATTCTCTGGCAATACAATAATCACATCTAACAACATCCTGTTTCGGGTCATGTCATGTAACATTTCATTTATTTTTGACCATCCAATCATATGTAAGACAGTTAAATATACTGACTAATCGAACAACAGCTCTTGGCGTCTATTTGGTTTTGGTACCTCATTATAGGCTCACTGCTGATTGATCAGATAAAAAAATGGCTGTGGCCTGACCACAAACGGGATGTCGTTAGATGTTAGAATATCACCAAAAAAGTAAACTAGAGGCTCAGCCCACTGAGCCTGTATCGCTCACCTGACAATAGAATGATACTGAAGCAAATTTCAAAGGGAGATAATCATTACCTTAAAAAACAGCAGCCATCTTGAATGGAGGGTGGGGCTGTCGGACACAATTTTAAAAGGGGCACACCCAGGGACCATCTATGCCAAGTTTGGCTCCATTTGGCCAAGCTGTTTCAGAGGAGAAGATTTTTTTTAACATTAGCCAATCAGAAAAAAGAATTATTCTTGGCGGCCATGTTTATAGGCCAAATGGAACGAAATGGAGAAACTTTATAGAGGAACTTACATAGATGCTTACTGCCAAGTTTGGTTCCATTTGGCCAAGTTGTTTCAGAGGAGAAGATTAAAATATGAAAAAGTTAACGGACGGACGACGGACGCCAAGTGATGGCAATACCTCACATGGCCCTTTGGGTCAGGTGAGCTAAAAAATGATGAAAAAAGGGGAATAACTCCTAGATGGGTAATCAGATTTACTTCAAAATTGCAGGGCATGTAGATCTTGACAAGCTGAACATGTTTTCAGTTTACACTCAACATCTATCTCTTATAGTTTTTGAAATAAAGGATGAAAAGTATTAACATTTTTAAAATTTGATGAAAAAAGGGCAATAACTTCAAGATGGGTAATCAGATTTACTTTAAAATTGTAGGCTAGGTTGATCTTGACATGCTGAACATGTTTGCTGTTTAAACTTAACATCTATCTCTTATAGTTTTTGAAATAAAGGACAAAAGGCAATAACTCCAAATTGGGTACTCAAATTAACTTCAAATTACAGGGTAGGTAGATCTTAATATGCTGCACATGTTTGCAATTTAAACTTAACCTTTATCTCTAATAGTTTTTGAAATATCAGACAAAAATGTTTAAATAAAAAAAATAAAAAATGGCAATAACTCCTAGACGGGTAATCAGATTTACTTCAAAATTGCAGGGCATGTAGATCTTGACATGCTGCACATGTTTGCTGTTTAAACTTAACGTCTATCTCTTATAGTTTTTGAAATAAAAAATGAAAAGTATTAAAATTTTGAAAATTGGACGAAAAAAGGGCAATAACTCCAAGATAGGTAATCAGATTTTCTTCAAAATTTCAGGGTAGTTAGATCTTCCTGTGCTGATCATTTTTACCCATGTCAGATTTCTGATATTATTAACGGTTTTTGAGTTGTTACCAAAAACATGCAAATTTACCCTATGTTCTATTTTTAGTAACAGCGGCCATGTTTGTTGGCCGAATGGAATTAAATGAAGAAGTTTTATAGAGGATCTTACATAGATGCTTCCTGCCAAGTTTGGCTCCATTTGGCCAAGCAGTTGCAGAGGAGAAGATTTTTTTAACATTAGCCAATCAGAAACAAGAATTGCCCTTGGCGGCCATATTTGTTGGCAGAATGGGACGAAATGAAGAAACTTTATAGAGGACCTTATATAGATGCTTTCTGCCAAGTTTGGTTTAATTTGGTCCAGTTGTTTCAGAGGAGTAGATTAAAATATGAAAAGTTAACGGACGGACGACGGACGCCAAGTGATGGCAATACCTCACATGACCCTTTGGGTCAGGTGAGCTAATAAAAAAAGATAGAACAAACATGTAATTTTAATTAGATTGGGATGTATCCCTGCCTGTCCTTATTCTGTTGATACCTTCTCAGTGAAATGCCGCATGACATCTGATGTATTTACTCTGTTTAAATCAGAATTCCCTAAATCAGCCAATCAGGGTATAGAGTTGTCAACAGTAGTACTTGTTGAAATAAAACTGTACAGTAGTTCTACCTCACTTTACATTGAAGTGCTATTTAGTATTTTGAATGAATTTCATTGAAAATAGTTTGATCAGAATCAGAAATCATTTGTAAAGAAATGAGACCAAAATTAATAATGTCCATGGTGTATTTAGTTTTCTGTGCAACCAGACATATAACATAAGATATGTTTAGAGGGGTTATGGTGTTTAATGCCACTTTCAACAATATTTCAGTTATATCGTGGCGGTCAGTTTTATTGATGGAGGAAACTGGAGTACCTGTAGAAATTCACCGACCTGGCAAACTTTATCCCATAATGTTGCATCGAGTACACCTCATAATGAACGGGATTCAAACTTACAACGTTAGTGGTAAAAGGCACTGATAACATAGGTACAATGTAGTTATAAATTCAAGTACCATACAATCACGACCACGATGGCCGCTATGTTTATAAAGAATTGACAGTAAGTAATAGTGTTTTAAATAAGGTCAGACATGTACATTAGTGTGACAGTTGGCTCAATATTTTGATATCTTTGAACAAATATATGACACATTGAGATAATGAAATCTCCACAAAAAGGGAAGTAATGCTAAATTGCAAATTTTCTAACCCTTTTTACTTGCCACCTTTGATTCTTTTTTGATTTGGGGGAGTCTGATCAAAAACTTCATACTGAATAAAAGTACTGGATGTAAGGATGACTAAAGTCATTTGTTGTAAATTAGTATAGTGGCTTCAGAAGAGAAGATTTTTAAATCAATGTTTAATCCTTAGTTGCACTTTCACAGAAAACATCAAAACATATTAAACTACTCATTAGCATAAAGTTAGAGGCTACATTACATAAGTTAAAATTGTAGCAGTTTTGGCATTTTGAAGAAATTTTTATTCTTTATTCTAACATGACCTCACTCTTTCCCTTTGCTAAAAAAACCCAGAATTATTTCTTCGTATTATCTCATTAGCACATGTGCCGATGAATGTGACTGACTTTTCCATTGGCAGCATAAATTGTGACCCGAATAATGCCGATAGAGGGCGCAGTATTATTCGAGTTACATAAATTGTGTGCAACATTTTCCGCAAGCGTCTGTATAAATTACCGTCTTCCAATCAAAGTATACTATCGTATTTGTACTCTGACATATCAGAATCGAAATAAATCATGGAAGCCAGAATGTGTTTTGAGTTTTAACATGGATTGGATGATATTAGTAAATTTTATCCCTCGCTTCTGGCTCGGGATAAAATACTAATATCCGCCAAATCCATGTTAAAACTCCCAACACATTCTGGCTTCCATGATTTATTTCTTAAGTAATGGCAGCCATATGCATGTTAGAAGGAGGTTGGCGTTGTTCAATATAACTGCGAAAGATCTCCCAAGGACTATCCCAGAAGTTTGGATAAAACTGGCTGAGTGGTTTCCTAGTACCTAGTAGATGATGCAATTATTTTTTTTTTAGAAAGATTGAATATTTTTTTACAAAGAATGGCAAAATGAATCATGTTCTTGCAAAACTTGTAAAATATGTCATACTTTTAATTAAATTGACAATGAAGATGTGTTTTATGCTTATGATCTATTTATAGTAACAGCAGCCATGCTGGGTGATTGACGAAATCATCTTATACAAAATGATTCTGACCAATTTCAGTTGAAATTGCCCCAGTTTTTTCATAGAAGATTTTTGTTACAAGTTTATGCCAAATGGATGAACAGACAGACAGACCTCAACAGAGGCCAAGTGATGGCAATAGCTCACCTGACCCTTTGTGTAGGTGAGCAAAGAAAATGAGTATGACAAATTTCAACATATTTTCAAATTGAATATTTTTAATATAAAATGTATTGAGTGTGTGATGTAGCTAACCAAAAGAGCACAATAGTTTGAAAAATGCAACTTATAACTTATAAAGACTAATTATCACATGCATCTAAACGTGTCATTTATCATGTTTATAAATATATATTACTGGTACATTGTATATACAGTAAATTTACATCCTGATCTGAGTAAATTTCTTACCTTTCACAATTTTTGTTTCCATGATAAAAATATGCTCTAAACAGTGTCATGATGTGTGACAAATACCAAATTTACAGAAAACCAGCAGAAATATTGATTTAGTAGAGGAAGGCTATTAAAGGTGAAAATTACATTTGGTCAGATTTAATAAACACCTGTCCATTATAGGTGATGAATTTTAATTAGCATAAAAACAATAGCAATAATTACACATATTCTATCTCTATAATCAGTCTGTCATATTAATACGGATCATGTGAAGATCAATATAAGCTGAGGTGAATAGGATTTATTAAATATAATACCACCTTCTTTCTTTCTAAATAATTACAAGTAAATATCTAATGATATTAGGTTTTTTTTATAACATTAGACTCACAGATACAGCAACTCCTGTTAAATTATATCAATAAATATATCACTCTGCAGCCAGGGCTCATTGGATTTCAATTAGTTCAAATTAATTGGTTCAGAAAATTAATCAAAAAGACAATACTTTTAAATTTGGAAATTTTTTTGAGCATTTGGTTTCTTAATAGCAGTCTCTATGCAAAAACTGATTTTGGAACAAAACCAAAAATGTCTTCTGTATGAGGATATTGAGCAAAATATCAACAAAATCTAGAATGTAGTACACATTTTACCAATAGGAGATAAATAGGGCAACCATTTTGTTGTATGTGAAATAATATTCAACTATAATCTAGTAAACTCATATATCAAATGTGTGTCACAAAACAACTGTTTGGAGATATTTTCATGAAAAAAAAAACCTTTAAAAGTTTGATTCTATACTTTATAAACGATCTGTTTGGTGTTTATTTTTGTTTTTAATATACTCCCAGTAAAAAGTATTGGGGTTTGAGAAAAAAAAATGGAACCCAAATCGCTGATATTGTCGTTTAATGACTCATATGAATGTGTATACTTTGAATTTCATCAAACATGTCAAAAAATGTAGAAGTTTATTTTAATTATTATTAACAATCAATAGTTGCTATTAGATATACCACAATTTTAAAAGGACGCTCTTGAAGACCATTTTTAGCAAGTTTGGCCTAACATTTGTATGTTCCAGTGATATCAGATTTCAAAATGAAAATTTGTCAAAAGTGACCAAATATACATTATTATCAAAATATAGCAAGATTAAAAAAGTTCCATAAACTGTAACATACATGTACATGTAGGAGGAAACCAAGAAAATTGGTAAAAACTTATTAATTATACTTAAATGTTTTCGTATATTGGGTCTCTGAATCACAGAGGTTCATTTTAGATGAGAAGGCATGAATATGAATCCACTCTCAAAATTCATTTTCCACTCCAAAACATCACCAGCAAACATTCACATTAGGATCAGAATTATGAATGCTTAAATCCACTCTCAACAATGTTTAAGTTCTATCATGGTCTGTCATCAATTTTATTGAAACTGCATTGGTGGTGTAATGGTGTGCTGGACTCAGTAGATCATGGGTTTGAGTCCCATGGACTCAATAGCAGTAGATCATGGGTTTGAGTTCCATGGACTCAATAGCAGTAGATCATGGGTTTGAGTTTCACGGACTCAATAGCAGTAGATCATGGGTTTGAGTTCCATGGACTCAATAGCAGTAGATCATGGGTTTGAGTTCCATGGACTCAATAGCAGTAGATCATGGGTTTGAGTTCCATGGACTCAATAGCAGTAGATCATGGGTTTGAGTTCCATGGACTCAATAGCAGTAGATCATGGGTTTGAGTCCCATGGACTCAATAGCAGTAGATCATGGGTTTGAGTTCCATGGACTCAATAGCAGTAGATCATGGGTTTGAGTTCCATGGACTCAACAGCAGTAGATCATGGGTTTGAGCCCCATGGACTCAATAGCAGTAGATCATGGGTTTGAGCCCCATGGACTCAATAGCAGTATATCATAGGTTTGAGTTCCATGGACTCAATAGCAGTAGATCATGGGTTTGAGTCCCATGGACTCAATAGCAGTAGATCATGGGTTTGAGTTCCATGGACTCAATAGCAGTAGATCATGGGTTTGAGTTCCATGGACTCAATAGCAGTAGATCATGGGTTTGAGCCCCATGGACTCAATAGCAGTAGATCATGGGTTTGAGCCCCATGGACTCAATAGCAGTAGATCATGGGTTTGAGTTCCATGGACTCAATAGCAGTAGATCATGGGTTTGAGTCCCATGGACTCAATAGCAGTAGATCATGGGTTTGAGTTCCATGGACTCAATAGCAGTAGATCATGGGTTTGAGTCCCATGGACTCAAAAGCAGTATATCATGGGATTGAGTCCCATGGACTCAATAGCAGTATATCATGAGTTTGAGTTCCATGGACTCAATAGCAGTAGATCATGGGTTTAAGTCCCATGGACTCAAAAGCAGTATATCATGGGTTTGAGTCCCATGGACTCAATAGCAGTAGATCATGGGTTTGAGTTCCATGGACTCAATAGCAGTAGATCATGGGTTTGAGTTCCATGGACTCAATAGCAGTAGATCATGGGTTTGAGTTCCATGGACTCAATAGCAGTAGATCATGGGTTTGAGTTCCATGGACTCAATAGCAGTAGATCATGGGTTTGAGTTCCATGGACTCAATAGCAGTAGATCATGGGTTTGAGTTCCAGTCGGGTCAAACAACAGACTATAAAATAGGTATTTGCTACTTCTCCACTCAGCAAGCAGCACGAAGGAGCAAGAGTATTGAGTTGTTGGCCTGGAATGTGTCAAAGTGGAGCACATGTCTACCCCCGGACTGTTGTTTCAGTGAGCTAGCACTATAAAAATCCAACTACATAAAGCATGTTGGTCTAGTACAAAGCAGACATCATTATCATCTCATCGAATGTAACTTGTTCTCACCCATGATATTTCTCATTTGGAACTAAATACAAAACCATTCACTTGCTCAATTTTACTGTTAAAAAAAAACCCAGAACCCAGAGAAAGCCATCAATCTGTTTGTATTGAATATATCTTACCACTGACAATACATAGGTAGATGTATTAAATATACTTATATACAATAATTATTTATGGAAGATGAACAATGAAAATACTATCAATTTAGTAATAGTAGAATTTTACCATATCTTGGTCATGGGTGTTTACAAGCTTATTACATTAATTGATTTGAAGAAATCAGGAATCTGTAATCTCCACATCTGTCATAATCTTTATACCTAATTTTTTTATATTTAATCCTAGATATTTAAGTCAAGGAGAATGTAAGTAAGGACTTATATTTCCTCATTCCATACAAGAGGCTATAGCTACAAGCATGTAGAGTAATCACTCCTCTGACACCTCATTCTATACAAGAGCTACAAGCATGTAAAGTAATCACTCCCCTCACACCTCATTCCATACAAGAGGCTACAATCATATACAGTAATCACTCCTCTCACACCTCATTCTATACAAGAGGCTACAATCATATATGGTAATCACACCTCATTCCATACAAGAGGCTACAATCATATACAGTAATCACTCCTCTCACACCTCATTCCATACAAGAGGCTACAATCATATATGGTAATCACACCTCATTCCATACAAGAGGCTACAATCATATACAGAAATCACTCCTCTCACACCTCATTCTATACAAGAGGCTACAATCATATACAGAAATCACTCCTTTCACACCTCATTCTATACAAGAGGCTACAATCATATACAGAAATCACTCCTCTCACACCTCATTCCATACAAGAGGCTACAATCATATACAGAAATCACTCCTCTCACACCTCATTCTATACAAGAGGCTACAATCATATACAGAAATCACTCCTCTCACACCTCATTCTATACAAGAGGCTACAATCATATACAGAAATCACTCCTCTCACACCTCATTTCATACAAGAGGCTACAATCATATACAGAAATCACTCCTCTCACACCTCATTCTATACAAGAGGCTACAATCATATACAGAAATCACTCCTTTCACACCTCATTCTATACAAGAGGCTACAATCATATACAGAAATCACTCCTTTCACACCTCATTCCATACAAGAGGCTACAATCATATACAGAAATCACTCCTCTCACACCTCATTCTATACAAGAGGCTACAATCATATACAGAAATCATTCCTCTCACACCTCATTCTATACAAGAGGCTACAATCATATACAGAAATCACTCCTCTCACATCTCATTCTATACAAGAGGCTACAATCATATACAGAAATCACTCCTTTCACACCTCATTCTATACCAGAGGCTACAATCATATACAGAAATCACCCCTCTCACACCTCATTCTATACAAGAGGCTACAATCATATACAGAAATCACTCCTCTCACACCTCATTCTATACAAGAGGCTACAATCATATACAGAAATCATTCCTCTCACACCTCATTCTATACAAGAGGCTACAATCATATACAGAAATCACCCCTCTCACACCTCATTCTATACAAGAGGCTACAATCATATACAGAAATCACTCCTCTCACACCTCATTCCATACAAGAGGCTACAATCATATACAGAAATCACTCCTCTCACACCTCATTCTATACAAGAGGCTACAATCATATACAGAAATCACTCCTTTCACACCTCATTCTATACAAGAGGCTACAATCATATACAGAAATCATTCCTCTCACACCTCATTCTATACAAGAGGCTACAATCATATACAGAAATCACCCCTCTCACACCTCATTCTATACAAGAGGCTACAATCATATACAGAAATCACTCCTCTCACACCTCATTCCATACAAGAGGCTACAATCATATACAGAAATCACTCCTCTCACACCTCATTCTATACAAGAGGCTACAATCATATACAGAAATCACTCCTTTCACACCTCATTCTATACAAGAGGCTACAATCATATACAGAAATCACTCCTCTCACACCTCATTTTATACAAGAGGCTACAATCATATACAGAAATCACTCCTCTCACACCTCATTCTATACAAGAGGCTACAATCATATACAGAAATCACCCCTCTCACACCTCATTCTATACAAGAGGCTACAATCATATACAGAAATCACTCCTCTGACACCTCATTCTATACAAGAGCTACAAGCATGTAAAGTAATCACTCCCCTCACACCTCATTCCATACAAGAGGCTACAATCATATACAGTAATCACTCCTCTCACACCTCATTCTATACAAGAGGCTACAATCATATATGGTAATCACACCTCATTCCATACAAGAGGCTACAATCATATACAGTAATCACTCCTCTCACACCTCATTCCATACAAGAGGCTACAATCATATATGGTAATCACACCTCATTCCATACAAGAGGCTACAATCATATACAGAAATCACTCCTCTCACACCTCATTCTATACAAGAGGCTACAATCATATACAGAAATCACTCCTTTCACACCTCATTCTATACAAGAGGCTACAATCATATACAGAAATCACTCCTCTCACACCTCATTCCATACAAGAGGCTACAATCATATACAGAAATCACTCCTCTCACACCTCATTCTATACAAGAGGCTACAATCATATACAGAAATCACTCCTCTCACACCTCATTCTATACAAGAGGCTACAATCATATACAGAAATCACTCCTCTCACACCTCATTTCATACAAGAGGCTACAATCATATACAGAAATCACTCCTCTCACACCTCATTCTATACAAGAGGCTACAATCATATACAGAAATCACTCCTTTCACACCTCATTCTATACAAGAGGCTACAATCATATACAGAAATCACTCCTTTCACACCTCATTCCATACAAGAGGCTACAATCATATACAGAAATCACTCCTCTCACACCTCATTCTATACAAGAGGCTACAATCATATACAGAAATCATTCCTCTCACACCTCATTCTATACAAGAGGCTACAATCATATACAGAAATCACTCCTCTCACATCTCATTCTATACAAGAGGCTACAATCATATACAGAAATCACTCCTTTCACACCTCATTCTATACCAGAGGCTACAATCATATACAGAAATCACCCCTCTCACACCTCATTCTATACAAGAGGCTACAATCATATACAGAAATCACTCCTCTCACACCTCATTCTATACAAGAGGCTACAATCATATACAGAAATCATTCCTCTCACACCTCATTCTATACAAGAGGCTACAATCATATACAGAAATCACCCCTCTCACACCTCATTCTATACAAGAGGCTACAATCATATACAGAAATCACTCCTCTCACACCTCATTCCATACAAGAGGCTACAATCATATACAGAAATCACTCCTCTCACACCTCATTCTATACAAGAGGCTACAATCATATACAGAAATCACTCCTTTCACACCTCATTCTATACAAGAGGCTACAATCATATACAGAAATCATTCCTCTCACACCTCATTCTATACAAGAGGCTACAATCATATACAGAAATCACCCCTCTCACACCTCATTCTATACAAGAGGCTACAATCATATACAGAAATCACTCCTCTCACACCTCATTCCATACAAGAGGCTACAATCATATACAGAAATCACTCCTCTCACACCTCATTCTATACAAGAGGCTACAATCATATACAGAAATCACTCCTTTCACACCTCATTCTATACAAGAGGCTACAATCATATACAGAAATCACTCCTCTCACACCTCATTTTATACAAGAGGCTACAATCATATACAGAAATCACTCCTCTCACACCTCATTCTATACAAGAGGCTACAATCATATACAGAAATCACCCCTCTCACACCTCATTCTATACAAGAGGCTACAATCATATACAGAAATCACTCCTCTCACACCTCATTCTATACAAGAGGCTACAATCATATACAGAAATCACTCCTCTCACACCTCATTCTATACAAGAGGCTACAATCATATACAGAAATCACTCCTCTCACACCTCATTTCATACAAGAGGCTACAATCATATACAGAAATCACTCCTCTCACACCTCATTCTATACAAGAGGCTACAATCATATACAGAAATCACTCCTTTCACACCTCATTCCATACAAGAGGCTACAATCATATACAGAAATCACTCCTCTCACACCTCATTCTATACAAGAGGCTACAATCATATACAGAAATTATTCCTCTCACACCTCATTCTATACAAGAGGCTACAATCATATACAGAAATCACTCCTCTCACATCTCATTCTATACAAGAGGCTACAATCATATACAGAAATCACTCCTTTCACACCTCATTCTATACCAGAGGCTACAATCATATACAGAAATCACCCCTCTCACACCTCATTCTATACAAGAGGCTACAATCATATACAGAAATCACTCCTCTCACACCTCATTCTATACAAGAGGCTACAATCATATACAGAAATCATTCCTCTCACACCTCATTCTATACAAGAGGCTACAATCATATACAGAAATCACCCCTCTCACACCTCATTCTATACAAGAGGCTACAATCATATACAGAAATCACTCCTCTCACACCTCATTCTATACAAGAGGCTACAATCATATACAGAAATCACTCCTCTCACACCTCATTCTATACAAGAGGCTACAATCATATACAGAAATCACTCCTCTCACACCTCATTTCATACAAGAGGCTACAATCATATACAGAAATCACTCCTCTCACACCTCATTCTATACAAGAGGCTACAATCATATACAGAAATCACTCCTTTCACACCTCATTCTATACAAGAGGCTACAATCATATACAGAAATCACTCCTTTCACACCTCATTCCATACAAGAGGCTACAATCATATACAGAAATCACTCCTCTCACACCTCATTCTATACAAGAGGCTACAATCATATACAGAAATTATTCCTCTCACACCTCATTCTATACAAGAGGCTACAATCATATACAGAAATCACTCCTCTCACATCTCATTCTATACAAGAGGCTACAATCATATACAGAAATCACTCCTTTCACACCTCATTCTATACCAGAGGCTACAATCATATACAGAAATCACCCCTCTCACACCTCATTCTATACAAGAGGCTACAATCATATACAGAAATCACTCCTCTCACACCTCATTCTATACAAGAGGCTACAATCATATACAGAAATCATTCCTCTCACACCTCATTCTATACAAGAGGCTACAATCATATACAGAAATCACCCCTCTCACACCTCATTCTATACAAGAGGCTACAATCATATACAGAAATCACTCCTCTCACACCTCATTCCATACAAGAGGCTACAATCATATACAGAAATCACTCCTCTCACACCTCATTCTATACAAGAGGCTACAATCATATACAGAAATCACTCCTTTCACACCTCATTCTATACAAGAGGCTACAATCATATACAGAAATCATTCCTCTCACACCTCATTCTATACAAGAGGCTACAATCATATACAGAAATCACCCCTCTCACACCTCATTCTATACAAGAGGCTACAATCATATACAGAAATCACTCCTCTCACACCTCATTCCATACAAGAGGCTACAATCATATACAGAAATCACTCCTCTCACACCTCATTCTATACAAGAGGCTACAATCATATACAGAAATCACTCCTTTCACACCTCATTCTATACAAGAGGCTACAATCATATACAGAAATCACTCCTCTCACACCTCATTTTATACAAGAGGCTACAATCATATACAGAAATCACTCCTCTCACACCTCATTCTATACAAGAGGCTACAATCATATACAGAAATCACCCCTCTCACACCTCATTCTATACAAGAGGCTACAATCATATACAGAAATCACTCCTCTCACACCTCATTCTATACAAGAGGCTACAATCATATACAGAAATCATTCCTCTCACACCTCATTCTATACAAGAGGCTACAATCATATACAGAAATCATTCCTCTCACATCTCATTCTATACAAGAGGCTACAATCATATACAGAAATCACTCCTCTCACACCTCATTCTATACAAGAGGCTACAATCATATACAGAAATCACTCCTTTCACACCTCATTCTATACAAGAGGCTACAATCATATACAGAAATCACTCCTCTCACACCTCATTCTATACAAGAGGCTACAATCATATACAGAAATCACTCCTTTCACACCTCATTCTATACAAGAGGCTACAATCATATACAGAAATCACTCCTCTCACACCTCATTCTATACAAGAGGCTACAATCATATACAGAAATCACTCCTTTCACACCTCATTCTATACAAGAGGCTACAATCATATACAGAAATCACTCCTCTCACACCTCATTTTATACAAGAGGCTACAATCATATACAGAAATCACTCCTCTCACACCTCATTCCATACAAGAGGCTACAATCATATACAGAAATCACTCCTCTCACACCTCATTCTATACAAGAGGCTACAATCATATACAGAAATCACTCCTCTCACACCTCATTCTATACAAGAGGCTACAATCATATACAGAAATCACTCCTCTCACACCTCATTCTATACAAGAGGCTACAATCATATACAGAAATCACTCCTTTCACACCTCATTCTATACAAGAGGCTACAATCATATACAGAAATCACTCCTTTCACACCTCATTCTATACAAGAGGCTACAATCATATACAGAAATCACTCCTTTCACACCTCATTCTATACACATAGATGCCAACCCCTTTTTGGTGCAATCAGTAACAAAAAGTTGAGATGTCAGTAATTTGTGATTTTTTTCAGTAATCATAATTTTTCATAAAATTTTACCATAATCGTACTACAGACTAGGCACAAAGTGATGAGCAAATGATTTCCTTTATTTGTGACAACTAGATGCAAAATTGATGAGTAACAAAACAAAATAAAAAGTTTTAATACATGTATGTTCACTTACAAATGTATTCTATGTTTCAACTTACTGTCAATAGAAATTAAAATTTCCTGAAGTGGCCCTCCCTCACCCTCCCATAGAATAATTAATGTCTAATTCTGGAGTGCCTGATATGTTGTTGACTTGGCACTTTTCAACTGTTTTGTTGTATATGTCACATTATGTGTGTTCATCCCGACCACCGTGCTGAATGGACAAGTCTTGTTTGCAATATTTGCAATAAGCATAATGTTCCCGTGTCGATTTCATAAGGCAAGAGAACTCAATACAATATTCGGGACGAAATCGTTGTCCCAATTTCCTTTTTTTCGCTGCAGAAGCTTCACTTGTTCCCTCAGACATCGTGAACTTGACAAAAATGTGCTGTGTTCATTAACTACTCGGGATCGAACAAGAAATGGATAGATCGTTTTCTACTATAGATAGTCCCGAGAATTCCAAAAGTATTAAATAATCGAAATCCCTCAAGCGCTTATCTTTACGCGATTTTAACAGACAATGAAGCGTCTAAATGATCACAATGATATTTAAATGGGGAACGGTTCCGGGCCGGCAATAATCGGAAATCCGTAACAAGTAGACTGTTGACCGTAACACCGTAATTTTGGCCCGAAATTCATAACAATTACGGAAAAATCGTAATGGTTGGCATCTATGTATACAAGAGGCTACAATCATATGCAGAAATCACTCCTTTTACACCTCATTCTATACAAGAAGCTACAAGCATGTAAAGTAATCATTCCTCTCACACCCCATTCCATACAAAAGGCTATAAGCATGTACAGTAATCACTCCTCTCACACCTCATTCTATACAAGAGGTTACAAGCATGTACAGTAATCACTCCTCTCACATTTCATTCCATACAAGAGGCTACAAACATATAGAGAAATCACTCCTCTCACACCTCATTCTATACAAGAGGCTACAAACATATAGAGAAATCACTCCTTTCACACCTCATTCTATACAAGAGGCTACAAACATATAGAGAAATCACTCCTTTCACACCTCATTCCATACAAGAGGGCTGAAGAGGCTACAAACATATACAGAAATCACTCCTCTCACACCTCATTCCATTCAAGAGGCTACAAATATGTGCAGAAATCACTCCTCTGACAAACTTCACATGTCTAATAGCTTAAATTGACTAACAAGATAATGTTTTGACATAGCTTGTAATTTTTCACATTATCAGATTACCATGTGCAGGATAACTCAATGCCAAATGTTATAAGACATGAAAGATGTTTGTGGAATTACCAGATAAAATCAAATGGAAGGATGTGACCATAGGTCACGGATGCCCCCACTTCCAGCTAAGGGCATAGCTTGGGAACCGTAATAAGCATAAGTCAAATTTGAACTTAACCGGTGAAAATATTTCAAAACATTTTGACAAGGTAAACTAAAGTTATATTACAGAAACCTCAAATTTGCCATTTACAATAAAAGGGCATAACTTTGGAACCACAAAAGGAATAATAACTCAATTCAAACTCAGCTTATTTGTTGTGGTCAAAAATTTGTTAAAAATGTTCAAAATATTTGCTAAATAAGAACGGCAACCTAAACCTGAGGTTCCCAGTATCCTGTATCACTCACCTGGTTTCTAAATAGCCAAAATAGTATTTACTTTTGAGGCTCTTTCGCTTTCCACAACTCCATAAATGCGCTTTAAGTTAATACAACTGATTTCTACTCTTAAAAACCTTTCCATATATCTATGACAACTATGAATGAGAGGGGTTTTTTTTTTTTATTATTTCCTGAGGTTATAATATTTATTATTAATATGGATTACATTCATTTAGAACACAAGAAAGGTCCTAAAAAAATCTTTAATTAGTAAATCACGGACAGACAACAGACGCCAAAATGATGGCCATAGTTATGAAAACTGAATGGATGGGTGAGGGATGCAATAAGGTGACTTGACTTTATCCAGGTGGAACTAAAATATTACAAAACAACAGTGACTATATATACCTCAATTGTTCAATGCCAATGGCTGTTTCTAGATGAATGACCGTTGTACAGTTGCGTATTTCTTCAGGAAGGCCATCTGTTAAATGACTATAATTCTCGTTGTTTATAATCTTTTTAATCACCTCATCACTCGTGGCATCATTTTTTTCCTGTTGAAGTTTATTTCCCTGATCTTTCAGCTCACTCAACATCTTGTCATTATTTTTGGTTTTCTCACATATTCTCATTCCTTTCCTGTTAATTGCAATAGCCATGTCTATTTTTCCAGTATGATAGCATGCCTGGGCATAACGGTAATAACCCTGAAAATAATATATTATCAATTGTCAATGTCTCATCTTCGTCTCTGTATAAAAACAGGTATTTGACTCGGAGAACAATTTTGACTAGAAGGGGGTATATTATGCATGTCAATGGGTTAGGGAAGCTTTTTGTCCAGACACTCGAGATGAATACCAGAAATGTTTTACCATTATACTGATGACCTGAGACACCTTATTTGTTTCTCACAGTATTAAAATATAAGTAACTAATGTGTTATTGTTTATTATTTTGAAAAAAAGAAGCAAAGAAATGAGTTTTTAAAACTAATAATGTTTGTATGCATAATTGTCACAATTTATGTGTAAATTTCAAATGCCAGAAGGCAGATAAGTAGATCTTTGTCATTGTTTATTGTTTGATCCTCAATTAGAACTCAGAGGACAGGGAACCCATAATATACATCCTATATGTACAATAAATTCATGTGTATTGACGTTTTCTTGCTTTAGCTGATATTTTGTTTGTTTGTTGGGGGAAATATGTTTAATAGAATTGAATTGAGGGTTAGAATTATGGTGTTTAATGCCGCTTTCAAGAATATTTCGGCTATATCGTGGCGGTCAGTTTTATTGGTGGAGGAAACCAGAGGACCTGTCGCAAGTCACTGACAAACATTATCACATAATATTGTATCGAGTACACCTCGCCATGAACGGGGTTCGAACTTACAACGTTAGTGGTGATAGGCACTGATTGAATAGGTAGTTGTAAATCCAACTACCATACGATCATGACCACGACGGCCCCTCGACTGAAATGACCTTACATATTTGTTCACTTGTCATTCATTTCATTTATGATTTACTAAAATGCTAGCGAGTCTGTTTCCCGGTAGTCATTTTTTTTACAGGTAACGTGTATTTTACATGTGACCCTGTCGTCTGTATTTTGGAATAAAAAAAAATTTTTAAATACAAGTTATGTAAAAAAAACGTACAATTTTCATTTCACTTAATGAATTCGAAAAGATAGGTAAATAAAATATTTCATTGACTATTAACCAATTTTCATGCACAAGTTTTTGTTGTGTTTATCGACGTGTTGAGATACCATTCCAAGTAAACTAAAGTTTGCAGACACAAAGAGGTAATCAGAAGCCATAAATCTAAGGACTGACAATACAATGGCAAAAAAATAATAAACACAAAAAAGACCAACAATTGTCTAAAAAAATCTAGCTGTACAAAACCTAGTAAAAACCCAGATGAAACTCAGGTGCTAGGTGCCCGGAAGGGTAAGTATTTCCAGCTTTACTGGTTGCACCAGTCATGTTACTTGTACCAAAAATCTAATAAGTCATATTCGGTGATAAGTTGCGAAAGAAAAAATATTTTAAGTGACAAGATATTATCTACATGTATATAGCATAATTTTCCTTTTTCTTGATAAGTTCCTGCATGAATTTATACAAATAAATGAAAACGTATACAATATAATTATGTCACATACTGATCAACTGATATCTATTTAGGGGTCACATACTGATCAACTGATATCTATTTAGGGGTCACATACTGATCAACTGATATCTAGTTAGGGGTCACATACTGATCAACTAATATCTATTTAGGGGTCACATACTGATCAACTGATATCTATTTAGGGGTCACATACTGATCAACTGATATCTATTTAGGGGTCACATACTGATCAACTGATATCTATTTAGGGGTCACATACTGATCAACTGATATCTATTTAGGGGTCACATACTGATCAACTGATATCTATTTAGGGGTCACATACTGATCAACTGATATCTATTTAGGGGTCACTGATCAACTGATATCTATTTAGGGTCACATACTGATCAACTGATATCTATTTAGGGGTCACATACTGATCAACTGATATCTATTTAGGGGTCACATACTGATCAACTGATATCTATTTAGGGGTCACATACTGATCAACTGATATCTATTTAGGGGTCACTGATCAACTGATATCTATTTAGGGTCACATACTGATCAACTAATATCTATTTAGTGGTCACATACTGATCAACTGATATCTATTTAGGGGTCACTGATCAACTAATATCTATTTAAGGGTCACATACTGATCAACTGATATCTATTTAGGGGTCACATACTGATCAACTGATATCTATTTAGGGGTCACTGATCAACTAATATCTATTTAAGGGTCACATACTGATCAACTGATATCTATTTAGGGATTACATACTGATCAACTGATATCTATTTAGGGGTCACATACTGATCAACTGATATCTATTTAGGGGTCACATACTGATCAACTGATATCTATTTAGGGGTCACTGATCAACTGATATCTATTTAGGGTCACATACTGATCAACTGATATCTATTTAGGGGTCACATACTGATCAACTGATATCTATTTAGGGGTCACATACTGATCAACTGATATCTATTTAGGGGTCACATACTGATCAACTGATATCTATTTAGGGGTCACTGATCAACTGATATCTATTTAGGGTCACATACTGATCAACTAATATCTATTTAGGGGTCACATACTGATCAACTGATATCTATTTAGGGGTCACATACTGATCAACTGATATCTATTTAGGGGTCACATACTGATCAACTGATATCTAGTTAGGGGTCACATACTGATCAACTAATATCTATTTAGGGGTCACATACTGATCAACTGATATCTATTTAGGGGTCACATACTGATTAACTGATATCTATTTAGGGGTCACATACTGATCAACTGATATCTATTTAGGGGTCACATACTGATCAACTGATATCTATTTAGGGGTCACATACTGATCAACTGATATCTATTTAGGGGTCACATACTGATCAACTGATATCTATTTAGGGGTCACTGATCAACTGCTATCTATTTAGGGTCACATACTGATCAACTGATATCTATTTAGGGGTCACATACTGATCAACTGATATCTATTTAGGGGTCACATACTGATCAACTGATATCTATTTAGGGGTCACATACTGATCAACTGATATCTATTTAGGGGTCACTGATCAACTGATATCTATTTAGGGTCACATACTGATCAACTAATATCTATTTAGGGGTCACATACTGATCAACTGATATCTATTTAGGGGTCACTGATCAACTAATATCTATTTAAGGGTCACATACTGATCAACTGATATCTATTTAGGGGTCACATACTGATCAACTGATATCTATTTAGGGGTCACTGATCAACTAATATCTATTTAAGGGTCACATACTGATCAACTGATATCTATTTAGGGATTACATACTGATCAACTGATATCTATTTAGGGGTCACTGATCAACTGATATCTATTTAGGGTCACATACTGATTAACTGATATCTATTTAGGTGTCACTGATCAACTGATATCTATTTAGGGGTCACTGATCAACTGATATCTATTTAGGGTCACATATTGATTAACTGATATCTATTTAGGTGTCACTGATCAACTGATATCTATTTAGGGGTCACTGATCAACTGATATCTATCTAGGGGTCACTGATCAACTGATATCTATTTAGGGTCACATACTGATTAACTGATATCTATTTAGGTGTCACTGATCAACTGATATCTATTTAGGGGTCACTGATCAACTTATATCTATTTAGGGGCCCCATACTGATCAACTGATATCTATTTAGGGGTCACATACTGATTAACTAATATCTATTTAGGGGTCACTGATCAACTGATATCTATTTAGGGTCACATACTGATTAACTGATATCTATTTAGGTGTCACTGATCAACTGATATCTATTTAGGGGTCACTGATCAACTGATATCTATCTAGGGGTCACTGATCAACTGATATCTATTTAGGGTCACATACTGATTAACTGATATCTATTTAGGGTCACATACTGATTAACTGATATCTATTTAGGTGTCACTGATCAACTGATATCTATTTAGGGGTCACTGATCAACTTATATCTATTTAGGGGCCCCATACTGATCAACTGATATCTATTTAGGGGTCACATACTGATTAACTGATATCTATTTAGGGGTCACTGATGAACTGATATCTATTTAGGGGTCACTGACATGATTGACAATAGAAAGGTGTGTCTATTAAAATCAATGCAATGACAATAATTAACTAATAAAATAAAAGATAAAAAAATAATTACAGGATTAACTTTTTATATTGATATATAGTGTGTCAGTTTGGGATGTATTGTGACCTACAAAGTAGAATAGGCTTGGGCGTGTTTCAATTATTGTACAAAGCTGGTGATAATAAATACATAACAGACTTAAATATATAATTTCTAAAGCTAACAATTATCTCAGCAGGTATTACATCAACTCTATATTTGTTGACCTTTTCATACTTTTGTACTAATCATACTAATGTAATAAATATACATTTTTTTTAACTGTTAATTTCATAGAAGACTATTATCATCTTTATCATTAATCATAACCGAATTCTTGGCAATTTCAACAAATTTAAGGATTTTTTTTTTTATTCTAGAGCTTAAAATTCTTGAGAAAAAGACATTGCATATTAAAGATATGACCTATTGTTTTCACTGTTAAATACATGAGAGGAGACTATACACTAATACATATCATACACAACCGAATACTGTTTATATTATGTGCCGAAAGTTCATACCAATACTCTCAATTTGATACTGAAAGGATATATGATAGCATATGTTAAAGGAGTATAATTCATAGCTTAAACAAGTATTGCCAAAAAATGGAAGAATGTGTCCACACGGATACCCCAGCTTCTAGATAAAACTAAACAGGGACAAAACTCCAGAATGGAAAAGGGGTAAAGTCCAAAATCAAACT
Source organism: Bathymodiolus brooksi (assembly GCA_963680875.1). NCBI lineage: Eukaryota > Metazoa > Mollusca > Bivalvia > Mytilida > Modiolidae > Bathymodiolus > Bathymodiolus brooksi. The sequence continues at coordinate 80,091,897 of OY804578.1, read as the reverse complement.
TAGCCTTCCCTTTATTTATGAATTTCGAATGATTTGCTTAAAGGAAAACTCCAGTCAGTTGAACAATTGTTATAATTCAATACATTGTAACTTTTTATTCGTTAATAACTAATTATTAAACAAAAAACACCTTTATTAACATTAATATACCCAATTAGAAATATGAATATTTGGAATTTCCTGTCGTAGTGTAAGCGGCCATGACACCTCTTCATGTGACATCACAGAGACGGATCATGTTAGTTGAATAAATAATGTATCTGACTCTTCCCAACATCGAGCCCTTTTGGTTATGTTTTAATATCAGATCAACTGCAATACAATGTTAACAATTTGTATATCGTCCTAATTTTTTTCTTAATATTCCCATCCCATGTTACATTTTCATAAAACAAATGAGTTTATTGGTGGTTTTTTGGGGGGGGGGGGGGGATCAACGTATAATTCCATGTATGTTTTACATGATTACACTTTTAACTCGCTTTATGCATACACATGTTTTTTTTCTTTTTTGTCGCCAATGCTGCCGTAATTTCCCGTGTTTTTTGTGGTCACTGGTCGATGTGTTGACAAGAGTAGTCCTGATCGGTAATTACGAAAAAAAAAATTATTCTCACACTTTCCCTTTTCGTTAGTGCAATAAAATGTTTGACATGAAGTCATAATGATTTTGTAAATATCAAAAGATAAATATACGACGTTATTTTATGATTTACATAATTTTAATGATACAATTGCAACTGATCAATGCTGATATAATAGACGATACCGACATCATGGCTCTTTCGGAAGAGCTTTAATTGCAGGTATAATCCAAGAATGGATTATGCCTTTTGTCTCCTCACATTGAAGAGTTCTGAAAAATGGCAATCCCCATTATTTGGTGCTACATGCGACTTCAATGACCAAATTCTACCTTACGGTATACTATTTTTAACATTCATTACAACATGTCTTTTATTTACTGTCATTTAAATTTTCACGCTAACTTGTTAAGACCATGGAATTTCCTTTAAGGGAAAATTAAGTTATTGAGTGGAAACCAAATATGGGACGTACAGATAACATATTTATTCATATTTATGATTTTATTATTAGTACAAATAAAAAAATAATGACATATTTAGGACATACAAACTTAAGTTTAATGAATAAAAGATATGAATGGAAAACAACATGGCCTTGAAACATGAATTGTTTACAATCAAGTACACAGATAATACATTACAAAATCATGGTCACTCAAACTCTTTTTTTTAAATGCCATACATACATATCTGGTAAATTTTTTGGTAAATAAATCAAGATTATCTATCACCAAGTTCTTGAATAATCAAACTAAATAATAAATTAGAGCAATTTACCAGAAAATTATTATTGTCCAGTAAAAGTCATGACTAGGTAGAATCTGTTTGAAAAGTGCAAAAAAGGAATTTATGAGAAGAAAAATGTAATAAATTTAATTTTTTTTTGTTGTTTTTGACACCTTTCAATTTTACTAATTTTAGTTTATTTTGGAAAAATGCAGAAAAGAATTTCAGAAGTAATCTAGAGAAGAAAAAATAATAAAGATCCAACTTTAGAATTTGACACTTTTTAACCCCTTTCTGTTGAGTTTATCTTGGAAACCGTAGGAGATACAGGAAATCTGTTGACATTCTAGAATTAGTCAACACCAGCTTGCGAGTTTCTTTGTCATTTTGAATAATGTTGAAAAAAATTATTTTATCCATTTGAATGAAATGTAAAAATATACGGTCCTGGAAATAGTCAATGAACATACGTTACTAAAACAGATAAAATACTAAGATACACAACAATTTTACTAATTGTTTTATTCAAACACATACAATAAATACTGTATATATATATATATATATATATAAATACTGTATATATATATATATATATATATAATAAGTGTACATACAAACATATAATTATTAAATAGGACTATAAAAACATGGTTTTTTTTTAACTTCACAAGACCACTGCCTTTATCATATCATAACACCTTTTATTTGTTTAGTCATCTCTTTGTTATTTGACAGAAAAGGGTGCATTTTATCATATTCACTTCTAAAAAGGATGGTGTGACTCATGATCAGATTTCAGGGTTCTCAAACTTCACCTATCTTTCTTAATTTGTACAGTAAATCTTCAGGTTAATTTTAGTCTAGGTTTCTTGTAGAAATAATCAGGTTATTATCATGAACCTACATCAAAAAGATCAAATAAATGCATTTTACAACTTTCAAATCCAAATATCAATACAATAGTTTAACGAGTGTTTATCTTCATTATTTTCAATACAGTGAAATCTGTCTAAACCAAACCTTGTATAAACATTACATCAAAAATAGTTTCTGGAATCTGAACACCTTCCTACTCTCAACAAGTAAGATGATGGTCCACCGGCTGTACAGTACTTAAGGTTTTAAATTAGATGTATTCTTTCGTGTCATCATGACATTTCTTTTTAAAAGATGGGTGTGGATCAATAAAGAATGTTGTAACGAAACATTTCATAACATGAATACCAAATGGGAAGAAGAGCATTCATCAACATGTTTGAATAGAGACGTGCCTACCCCTCCCCACTAAAAATAGTGTCTGGTTTGAAAAATAGTAAGTTTGGAGTACTTGATAGTAAGGTGATATTGTTTACATGATTTGTAAAAACTCGTGTAAATTAATTGATGGAATTGACATTAAACCGGCATTTGCGGTAGTTTTTGACTTGAAGCCATGCACATTTTTCTTAAATACAGGAAAAATGTTTTCAATACAGACCGGCATAAATGACCCAACAGAAATGAAAAAAAAATATGGATTTTTTTTCGAAAATTATACGGCAAACAAGACCAATTGTAAGGTCGTAAGTCTCAAAATTCGTAAGCCTTATGCCAAAATCATAAGGGTAGTTGACTATGATGAAGAAAATGGTAGAATGCCAAGAAGAAAGCAGTTTTCTTTGTTTGAAGTAATGGTAATTGGTGATTAACCTTACCTTTATCCAATCAGGTTTCATTAGAACAGCTCTGCGGCCATCAGCTAAGGCTTCGCTGTAAGAAATGACAATTTGTCTTCTGTATTAATTTGATAATAGCTTTAAATCAAATTTTTATTGTTGTATCAATGAAAAAATGTGATTTCTAATTCAATGTCGCAATTAAGTAGCTTTGTCAAATAAAACTGTCACTAGAATTTTTATTTATTACATAATTTGTTATCTGCAAAATGCATAAGCAATGAAAATTATGATTTTAACAGCCTGTATCTTTTTAAAACATCTAATCAAATTGAAAAAGCAAATAAAAAAAAATTTTGACACACAATTTCTCCAAGCTTCTAATTTGCTTAATACTAAATTCCATCTAGTAGGCAACATCTTAAAAAAATGCTTAAAGTTTTAATTCCTACGATTACTAAGAAAACATATTATGTGCATACACTGTAATTACAAATTTTCATTTCATTATTTCCATTTCATTATTTTTCACCAGTAAGGGGTCTGTCCAAAAGCACAAGATTCTTTCTGCATTCAGCCTAAAATATTTTTGTTTTATGTTATCGCTTTTGAAGATTTTAAGTTTTATCATATTTCCAGATTGCACTGTCCCACACAGTCAATATTCTTATATCAGCATCTCTATGTATTTTAGGGGTTAGGGCTTTGGCATTTAATGCCACTTTCAATAATATTTCAGTTATATCGTTGCGCTCAAGAATTTTTTAGTACAGAGAAAACCACCAACCTTGGGCAAGTCACTGACAAACTTTATCACATGATGTTGTATTAAGTACATTTCACCTAAGCAGGATTCAAACTCACATTAGCTTACAAAATAATCTTTCATGAAGCTAAATTATTGCATAATTAAGAGATAAATAAGCATAAGTAAATCACTTGGATGATAAGTATTTAAGACATTTATTTATAACATAGATATTAGTAGAATTAGATTGTAATATGGCTGTATAACGGCAACAACTTATAATACTATATCAGTTATATCATGATTGTACTCTTAATTAGTGGAGAAAACCGGAGCATACTGTAAAAAATCCTTGATCCTACCAAGTGTCACCGACAAAGTTTATCACATAACATTATCTAAAGCATACATTGAAAAGGATGCAAGTCAAACTAAAAAAAAACCTTGCTGATGATACCGGTTGTCGTTGGTGATTGTAAGTCTAAATAGCATAGTCACAGCCACAGAGACCTCCCCTCCCATCCCGCATCCTGCAACATAAAGATAAAGTGGAGTCAACACTGTTCACCTCCACTTGATAATAAACAACACTACACTTACTAATTCTTGTCTTGTTTCTGAAAGGCTTGTGCTCTATTTCCATAACACAGGTGATTAAATGGACTGAAAAAGACAGATGTCATTAACAATTATCATACTTTATGGTTTATTTAACATTCAAATCTATAAACCAATAATTCAATTTCTAAAAAAATAATTACAAACCAGACAGTCGTAATGACAGCATGCCCCACTCCCCTCACATTTTAAGCTGCACAGCTGCCTTTTAGCTAACAGTTTTTTAACACTATAACACTGTAAGAAACAATTATCCAGCTTCAAAATTACGCTGTAATTACCCTAATTTTTCCACAAAACTACTGTGTCCAAAGGACACTATGCCCCTCCCCCCTTAAAAATATAGTCAACTACACATCATGACCAATCATCATATCATATATTGGACCAACAACCTCAGACGAATTGCGTTCACAAGGTATGACTATATTGAAATTGCATGAAAACGCTAAAGTCCCATAACGCCTACAAAAATTATCGCATCAAAATACAGTAGAGTTCGTTTATAACGAAGTCCAGGGGACTCTCGATATTAGTTCGTTATAGGCATCGTTCGTTATAAGAGAAACAATGTAGAATTACCTCCCCTTTTGAAAATCGTACAGTAGAACTTCGCTGGCTCGAACTCGAAGGGATTGTCAAAATCTGTTCTAGCTATCGGTAGTTCGAGCGTAATTTTAGAGAGAAAAAAATCTGGTTCTGACCCGGACAGTTTCATTACGCTATGACAGTTCTCAAAGACCGGCTTCTGAATCCCTCTTTGGTATCTTCAAATGTTCCTTAGAAACATTTTTTCAAATTTGTTCACGATCTATCAGGAAATATGAGGTCGGGTATTAACACTTGGATCGATATCGGTATAATGCTGACAATTCGGATATAAATTTTTAATGGTCAATTTTAAGATTGTAGCCATTTTCCTTTTTTTTATTTGAATTTGAAGAATAATTGTTTCTTTTTGGTATTATATACACATGAAAACTCAGGTTAATCAAAATTTCAGAACGAGTACATTTCTTTTGGATTTGGTATTTAGATGAACCTTGAGACCACACAGTTTGTTGTTTAATTAAAGAGTCTATCATCAAATAAAAAATAGCGAATGAATTAATCTCACACATGACTGTTTTTAATTTCTTTAGCTTGTGCATCCATTCATTAAAATTTAGATTACGGTTTATTAATTTTTAATGCAATAAATTAGCGTGTGTGTTATTAATTGACAACTTTTTAATCACATCATTAATACCCATTTTATTGTTTGAATATTTTAAAGAAAAGTCTTGATTGACATCATTAACAACATCAAAGGTGGGATTATTGATTTTTCAATTATCAATAACGGAAGTGTCAAGTACACTTGACCATTCTAATATGTGATCGTCCGTGCGTAACGGAAGACAGGTAAACGATTTGTTTGTTCAGCAATTTTCTTTGATATATCATGTCAATTTTGAGTAATAAAAACGTTGTTTGGGTTTAAAATTCTCTTCATTATAAGCCTGATTTCGTTATAAAAAATTTGTAATAGGCCTTCACAAATACATTGTTTAAATAGCGATGGGACCGGGGATTTATCTTTACTTCGCTATAAGCCTGATTTCGTTATAAGCCTCTTCGTTATAAACGAACTCTACTGTAGTGAGATAATATGATCAACTACACATCATGACCAATCATCCTACCAAACATAAAAGCTATCGAACCAACGAGTTCAGAGTGAAGTGAGATGAACTAACGGAGAAACCGAAAAACTATATGCTCCCATACTATCGTATGTGGGGCATATAAATAAATGTTTATTATATGTTATTCAGCTATCAGACAGGGTATTTAATGTGACATTCCTGGCTTAGGGTTCTATATTCCCTGAGGCGCAGCCGAAGGCAATATATATCCTAAGCCGGGAATGTCACATTATAGGGTGTCTCATGAAGGAAAATACTGTACTAAATTTCTAAATCAATACAATTTCATATGTAGTAATTTGTATAAACTTTATAAATATAACATGTAAACAAAACCTTGGTGTGCACAAGGCCCCATGACGTCGAAAGTTTTCAAGCCTCTACGTTTTGTTTATTTTGATGTTTATCACATTATGGTACAGCCGTGGAACCGATCAGGTATTTGTGACGGAATTATCTGTTGTAATATTTGTTTTGTTCATACAGCCGTTTAGAGTTTAAAAACAGCATTTAATTTGGTAAAAATACATTTATTATTCCGTATTATTCTATTGATTCAGTGAAGCGTAATTTTTGTCGTCCATGTTGTTATCGTTTTAGGAGACTGAAATATATACCCTGTCTGTTTTCCGAATATATGCTGACATTCATGGTTGAACGACCAATGAAAATTTGTGTAACAAACTAAATCCGTAATATCTTTTGATAATCAGTTTTTTAGCCAGTCATGTGGGACTTTTATTTTACAAAATGTATATTAAAATTTTTAAATGTAAGAAGTAATTATTACTTTACATATACATGTCCATGCCAATATAAATTTGTAATATTACATTTTCTCCAACAACATAGACGTGTTTTACTTGTAGAAATGCATTACAGGAAGTCAAAAGGAAATGTGATGATAAACACAATTAAAATCTACTGATTTGATTTAACTTGATTTGATTTATTGGGTTTATCGCCACTTTCAGCAATGTTTCAGCTATATCATGACGACCAGTTGGAGTGTTGGAAGAAGCCGGAGTATCCGGAGAACCACCGACCATGGGGTAGAAACTGGTAAGCTTTATCACTTGCGGCTGTGAGTCGAGTGCACCCTAGCCGGGCGTGAACCCACGCCGTATCTACTTATCTACATCTAAGTTATTATCACAATAAAGTAGACTGATAAAGTAGATCAAGTAGCTTCATGACAATGACATACCTTCCGGTTTTTCCAGGATTTTTTTTGTTCTGCCAATTTTTTTCCGATTTTGCAAATAAAGTTTATTTTGATTAAAAAAAAACACATTAATATCTGAATCTCAGAAACCATTGTTCTGACTGAAATCAAATTAGGTTGGAATGGTCTTGGGAAGGCACACTTTCAAAGTTGTATCTGTCAGGTCTGACCTCCATCAAAGAGGGAAAATTATTTTAAATAGAAATTAAACAAATTTTATTGCTATATTTGTGGTCAAATTGAGCAAAATATTGCATGCATTTTTCATAAAGATGTATGTAAACTGCTTATCTAGCACTTACTCCGACTTAATAGCATCTGTATATAATTTTACAGCATCTGCATACTTCTGTTGGGCATATTGTTGGTTTCCTTTATCTTTGTAATCCAATGCTTTCTCAGGACCACCACACTGCAAAGGAATATCATCTACTATATTGTAGTCAAATTAAAAAAAATACAGGGCTAATTCCAGAATTAATTTTGTGGAGTGTCAGAAGGCACTTTTTGGCAATACCAGCATGCATAAAATTGTATTGCATAATTACATAGAATAGCAGCCTGAACTAGAGGCTCTCATGAATAGTCATGAGTCTATATTGTTTACCAGATAAAGATTTACTGTCGATCATAGCAAATGCTAAATTTTGACCCCTTCCTCCCAAGACCCCCAAATCCAGGAATTGAACTCAATCAACCACACAATTTTCATTGGTTCAAAACAGAATCTTCATATCACAATGTTGCTCCATGCAAAATACAACTGCACTTCCATCCTTCGTTTTAAAAGAAAATTTTGATTTTTTTTTTTTCCTTTACAGCATAGCTTAAGGTGAAATGCAAAGGTTTTGAGTATTTGATTTCATTGTTTTACTCGATAAAGATACATAAATAATGCAGAAAAAATTAAATTTCGATGCCAATTGTGTCACCGTTTATCTGTAAACACGGGTAAATTTATGGTTTATTGTCGAAGTTTAACATGATTATCTCCTCTTGGTAAGCCAAGACTGCTACGTCAATTGGTTCTATCAGTCTGCTGTGTCTACGCGGATATCATAGCTTCTCGATATTCTGATGATGAAAGTGACCAAAGTGACATCACGGACATCGATTCAACATAAAAAAATATATATATTAAAGACATATAAATTAAAAAAACAAAAACAAAAGCATTTAATTTGAAATAAAAAATATTTTAAAAAATACATGCCAAACTTTTGTACTCTAACTGTTTACTTTCAATTAGACAATATTCGCCAGGGAATTGTCTCTCTAAAAAAATTTTGTATATGAAATATGAATGATAAATACTAGTAACTCTGGTTATTTTTACATGAACTATTACCTTCACATTTTCCTCCCTTTAATGCATTTTTACATTAGATGTTTTACCTATGACTTGTCAGTAATCGTTGAATGGAGAACAGGGAGATGTGGAATTCATGTACGTGACACACTGAGTCATTATAGCCTTCATTTAATCTCGTGAGACAACAAAACCAAGTCTCATAGAACAAAAATGATACATTATATGGCGAGTCCCCAGCTTTGTTTGTATTTTTTTTGGGGGGGGGGGGGGGGGGGGGGGTGGGGATATGTAGAGCCCCCTAAACTACACGAAGGCCTGACACTTCTTCACCAAAACAGAAAATACTACACAATCTACAACAGAGATCGTTGTACCGTCTTCACAAATTGACGACAGACCACACTGTGCGACAATGTACAAATATCTCAGAGGCGGATCCAGAAATTTCCATAAGGGGGATCCGTTTTATTTCAGAAACCATTTTTTTATAGAAATATCAAAAAAGGGGGGCCTGTCCCCTTCTGGGTTTGCCTATTTATCTCTTATGGGGTGACCATTTGATTCTGAGAGGGATCTGGAAGTTTTGTTTTTTTTGGAAATAAATATTCTGGCCAGGTCATAAGCAAATATATAATAAATATCCTGTCACGCAACAAAACAAAACGAAATACAGCATATTGACGACTTAATAATAAATGAAAAAAATATATATAAAATGTCGCTTGTAAACATCAGAGCCAAGGAGTTTTATTGAGAATTTCTGCGTAAATAAATTTGGGGTTTTGCCATTGTGTTATCCTTGCTAGGTAAGACAATGGCAAATTTTTTTACACGAATATACCTATAAATTTTGTGGTCTAATTAGCATAAAAAACAAACGTGCAACGTGTTAGACAGCAAGATATTTTTGCAGCTAGGGGCGATGTAACCCAATTTCGACATCGAGAGGTGCGTTGGGAGGAGCTAATAATGTTTTCAAAGTAAAGAAATATTGTTTTCTGACAGAAAAAGGGCATGCGATTGTGCCACCTCTCCTTTGTATGAACCAAGAGTACATCTCTGCTTTGAAATCTTAATGGCTACCTCTTTTTTGGTATACATTGATAATATTTACGGTCTACGTTTGAAAGGACAGACAAACAATTTAAGTCAGAATTGAAAATAATTTGTACACATGGCTTTATACCAAAACATGTCATGGCCAGGCAATAACTGTTTGATATTTCACATTTGTTAAGAAGTCGGACCCATATGCACAATGAACCCATGGGGGGATATCCTAGAACCACAGTATTTATTATTTCATTTTAGTATATTTTTACAAGCAAATTTTTTTAATTAGTATACTTAACCTTTTAACATTAGCTTTATTAACAGTAAATTTAGCAATGTCCACACGCCCAACCATTTTGCAAACAAAGAAGGGACATGGTATGATTATCTTTGTCCAATAAAAAAGAAGAAATGACGCGAATGATGTCACGACAGGAGATTTTTAAAGGGGAATAAGCAGGATTATTATTTCCCGCAGTTTTAAACAAGGTAAGTTTACCTGACGATTTCGCACAAACGGCTAGAGAAAATTGAAAATTATTACGATTTTCTATCAAGGTACTAAAATCACTATCTAAAAATGTGTAAATCTGAAAAAAAAGTTATGACCTTTGCATTTCACCTTTAATCTTGGGACCACTTCAGTTTGAACACTATATATCCTGTAGCCTAAATTTGTACAATCTTGTACATGCAAATCACAATGAGTTCATTAATATATATACAGTCAAACCTGTCGTAACGGTCACCTTTGTATAATGGTCACCTGCTCATAACGGTCACTTTCGTGCTCTCCCTGTGCATTTTACTATATATTTTAATTCGATATAGCGGTCACCTGTTCAATGTGGTCAGCGGTCACCCTTCATTAGTAATTTCCAGTGTAAAACCTTTGTATAACGGTAAGTTCATTTTTAAAATAATACCAGAAGTGATTTCGAAAGTTCGGTATTTTTCTCAAATGTACAAAAAATCCTGAGGTGTTGCAAAATATATTGCTTAATTTAATTAACTAAATAAACAAACACTATTGTGAGTAATAAATTACATAAAGTAAAGTTTATACCTGGGGGTTATTGGAGATATTTATTCATTACGAGAGTAGAAATTCACTCACCAAAAATATTTTGTATCTAGTGCATCATGTCAAAATCATCAACATCCGTAAATAGGAAAGCTTTGAAATTAGACGACAAAGTGAAAGTTATCTGTATGAGTACATTGTAGAATCCCTGCTGGGTTTTAATACAACGGGTTATAAATCGTTGTGATCGATGGTGGGGAAAGTTGTTGGGCTGTGGGCGAGGAGAAGGGTGTTGGTCGTACCCAGATAATGAACATTCTTTAAAGAAAACGTGAGATTCAATCGACGATTTTGAAAACAATGTTTCCAGTTCAACATCGTGTTACTGGAAATTGTACTTTTGTTTATTAAATATCTTTCTTTATTTATTTGTATGTTTTATTCAAATCATATCAGATTGAGATAAACATAACATGTGATTAAAAATGTTTATTTAAAACTAATGTAGAATATTTCGTCGAATAATCAAACCCCTTCATATAAAGGTCACCTGCATATAGTGGTCATTTTGTCAAACTCCCCCAGGTGACCACTATAGACAGGTTTGACTGTATATATATTACCAAACATCTATTTTTATCTCCTTATCATAGGCTATGTTAAACTTTGAACCATGGAGCAATAAGTCAATCAAAATCAGTTTTGAAATGGTTAATTTCAGTGGAATCTAATATGATCTTAGTTAATAAATTATCAACCTTGGTCTTTAAAGATTTCTTAAAATCTTCAGCAATGTCTTTTCCTTCTCTGGCTAGACTAGTGATGACCATGTGGCCTGGAAAAAAAGAATTTTAGATAGACATATTTATGTTGAAGTAATGTCATTCATACAACAAATACCCTAAATTGAATAATCTATATACTTGTTCAGAGGCTTCATATATTAGGAATCAGAACCTACTGAAATTTGTTAATTCCCACACATTACAATGTGTACTAAATACAACTTTATGTGATAAAATTTGAGGAAGGTCAGTGGTGTCTTCTGGGTAATAAAACTGACTTACACATTATAACTGAAATATATATGATATTATTAACTAACACCCAATATAAACAATAAACCCATATCATCAACTGATAAATATCTGAGAAATATTTTACAGCCTTTTTACCATGGCCTTATATTTTTTAAATTTTTAATAAACTAAACTATATTCAAAAGTGTGATCAATATTACAATTCATAGTTTGTAAAATGGATGTTAATTTAAAGGCCTATGTGATGTAATGGTTAGTATGTTCCCCTTAAGTTTGGTTTAAGGTTTAAAGGCCTATGTGATGTAATGGTTAGTATGTTCCCCTCAAGTTTGGTTTAAGGTTTAAAGACCTATGTGATGTAATGGTTAGTATGTTCCCCTCAAGTTTGGTTTAAGGTTTAAAGGCCTATGTGATGTAATGGTTAGTATGTTCCCCTCAAGTTTGGTTTAAGGTTTAAAGGCCTATGTGATGTAATGGTTAGTATGTTCCCCTCAAGTTTGGTTTAAGGTTTAAAGGCCTATGTGATGTAATGGTTAGTATGTTCCCCTCAAGTTTGGTTTAAGGTTTAAAGGCCTATGTGATGTAATGGTTAGTATGTTCCCCTCAAGTTTGGTTTAAGGTTTGGTCCTCTGTCTGCTTAAATCAAAGACAATGAAAGTGGTATTAGTTTCATCTTGGCGAATCAAACAACATTAAGGAATAAGAAGCTAGACTGGTTGACGTGAAGTCTGGATAATGTATCTGAGTGGAACAATATGTCTATCCACCGACTGTTGTTTTAGTAAGCTAGCACTAATCCATCTAATCACGTTGGTCTAGTAGAAAACATACATCATAATCATCTTATATTCTTGACCTATGCAATCAGTGCCTATCACCACTAGGTTGAATCCCGCTCAGGCGAAGTGTACTCTATACAACATTATGTGATAAAGTTTGTCAGCAACTTGCAGAAGGTCGTGTTGGTCTAGTACAAAGCGGACACCATCCATCATCTCATCATGATACAGCTGAAGAATTGCTCAGTTGTCATTAAAAACAATCATTCACTCACTCTTACTTTTACTTTTACTAACACAGTAAATTCACTCCATTTCCACTATTTCTCAACACAGCCTGTCTCAGCAGCAAAGAATTTTCATTGCAATCTGTCATAACCACAATAAATATAATATTATAGAAAAAAATATTTATAATACAGCTTCACCATTATAATACAGATTTGATTTTTGTAATGTAGTTTTAAGGTTGCAATAAAATTTTCTTCTAAAAACATCTGGAACAAAATGTGAAGTTTCTATTTATACATATATATATTCATATTCTAAATGTCCTCTGAGACAAGTCATTCTGGGTTTTTTTGCAACAAGCCTCGGGTTCCTTTTATAAGAAATGACAAATTCTTTAAAAAAAAATTAAATCAGAATAATGTACTTACACAATTTACATACATACAATGTTGCAAATTTCACTTTATGAATTTTATTTCTGAAATTAGGCAATGACAATACTTTCTCCCTGCAATATATAAGTAAATAAAATTAAAAGCAAGCTCTAATAAATAATAATTCTGCATTTATAGGTATTAATGTTTCTTCCCTAAAATAAATCTACAATATACAACTGTATGTATATTGTTGGAAAACATACAATTATTTATACAAGAAATGATATTATTGTGGGGTACAAATGTTTTTGTATTTTTAGAGCTTCACTCAAAACTGTCAAATTTAAAAGTCAAATGATCACAATGATAATTTAACAGAATTCTAATAATAACCACAAAAATGCCTACAATTCTAAAAATAGCCTGCAATATATTATTTTTAGTTTGCTTTTGTTCAGTTGATATCTGCTTTTGTATCTTGTGTGTATGTTGAACTGCATAAATTGATGTATCTTTTTATTTAAAATATGTTTGTATGCATGATTATATGTGTTGTTTTGTTATATAGTCGATCTTAAAAGCTCATTGTGTTATATCGTTGTGTATTGTAAAGTCGAGGGTCGGCTATTTTGCATATTCATTAGATGACGTCGTAGCGAGCACGTGCCCTGTGACTGTCAAACAATAATAGTGATGACCTAGTTGGAAATTACCAAGTATCTTAACAAAAATGAGATTCAAACAGGTAAAATAACATAAGAAAGCCTCAAGATGCCAATTTCCGCCATTTTTGCTAATGCCCATTTTTAAAAACAATTTCTGTGCCGTTTTAAGAGCTTGGGTCACCAGGGTCACGGAAGACACGGTCGGCTGCTTTGTTTACAAACTTGGGTTAAAGGTTATATGACTGAATTTGGACTCGTGGGTTTAATCAATTGAGAAAAATGTCTCACAAAACGTGTGATTTCTTATTTATCTAACCTGTAAAATGTAAAAAGTCTGACAATGAGTGAAACAAAATAACAACTTGTAGCCTTTCAAAACACTTGGTCATGTGACTTTAACATATGGATAAAAGAAAGAATGTATATTGTGTTTAATATAGTTATACTGTATTGACCCACATTGTTGTTATTTGCTGTTTAAAATAGTGAACTAAAATGAACAGCTGAAAAAACTTTATGTGAAAAATATTTTTTTCTGCTGAGACAAATTAGACAATTTTGGTGTTATGCTAGGTTTTTTATATTATATGACACTGAAAAAAGATGTTTTTAGCGGTGATTGTTATTACAAATAGTTATCTTAATTATAGTTGAAAAAATTGAATTGGTATCATCTTTCATTTATTCACAACCGTATGCAAATATGGAGTCTCGACTTTACAATACACTCTACAAAACATGGTGGAAATACCCTCCAAGTTTCAGATGGATTTTTAATCACTTGCTAAGGATGCAAAAATAATGTAATCGGTACCAAAAGAGACTACATGTATGTTTATTCTTGATTATGTTATTTATAGAATAGTTGCAGTTATTTTAGAAATGTTTTGAGACAAAATAGTCTTAGGGTCTCGACTTTACAATACACGAGGATATGTATGCTATGTATCGACATTAAATAAAACTTTGAATTGAATTGAATTGAATTAAGTTGAAGTACATAAAAGAGAACTTACCAAACAGCTTGATGAATATGTGAATATTTGGTAGCATTCTGTATTGAGTGTTTAAAATCAATGCCATCTCCTCTGTTACATTCTTCTATCTTATCTACCATATCAAGTGTATTCACCAAAAACTTCTTCTTACGCTGTAAGTAAATTGTTGTACAATTAAATCACATATTATAAACACAACTGAAACATGACTGCACACAGTGTTATACTAAGTATACGCCAACTCGTTGGTCATGTTTACTTTCGATCTACACGTAGGAACAGGGGATATCTAATTAGGAAATCGCTATGCCAAGTTTATGATATAACAAAGACATCATACCAAATATGAACATTAAGTTCTATCAAAAGATGAAAGACTAGTTGCCTACACAAGAATATGGAACGGTCATGTAAAATATAGCATATAAGAAGTTAGAAAAGGGATCATAACTCCTCTTGAACAAGTCTGTTTGAAAAATTGTAATGAAATGTGCATTTTCATATCATACAAATTCAAAGATGCCCTACCAAATATGAACTAGTTTCATCAATAGATAGAAGACTGGTACATTTCAATGAAATGATGATGATGTTTGCTTTGTACTATAACAACATGCTTAGCTGTATTCTTATACTGCCAGCTCATTGCAACAACAGTCCATGCATTCATATGTCATACCACTTCGACCAATTATCCTGAATTCCAGTAGCCAACCAGTCTTTGCTCTTAATCCTACTCCCTAATGTTGCATGTAAAGCAGAGAAGCAGCCAGTACCAATTCCATAGTCTCTCATTTGATTCAACCAGGACTCGAACCCGCAATATACTGCACTCAAGGCAAATATGCTAACCATTACCGCATCAATGCGGTTTCTTAGAGAATGTGGGCTTAACAATATTATCAAATATTTAAACATGTTTTTCTGCCATAAAATGCTATTTTTTCAAAAATATTTAAAGTAACATTACACCAGTTTTGGGTGAAGAAAATTTTCTCCTGAAAATTCAATATGGAATACGGCGGTACCTTTACTAAGCTATTCATGCATGTTTCAAGTCGAAATATGTTCCCAACAACTAGAAATCTGCAAATCCGTGTGCATGTTTATAGTCCTCGCAATTATTGTGGAGACTGGTTAACTTTCGGTTGTTTTGTTCAGATGATTGCTGATCATAACCTTGTGAAGAAAAGTTTTGGTCCGATGATTGCCGATCATGACCTTGTGAAGAAAAGATAAACAATCATGGATGCTGAGGTAAGCATGTACACATTCCTGACAATGATTATTGAGGAATACGTCTGTTTCATGTCGTGTGAACCAATTTTTTTTCTTTCAATTATTCTTATGTGGTACACACGGAATATATATATATATATTTTCATCAACTGAACATTGCACATGAGCGATAATCTCCCCGAAAGAGTTCGAATCTTGTGTCACGTGCATATCATTCGCATTACTGTACTGGAACACAGAATTATCTGCGGTCAAATATTTTGCGATTTGCTCTTAAAATCTGCTTTTGAGCGGATTTTTAATGTTATGCAGTTGATTTTAGTTAAAATTAAGTGAAAATATTTAATCCAAAAATTCCATGATATTTGCCTTTCATATTACTTTAAGATATAAACTAACAAAGCTTAAAAATTTTTTTTTTTTTAATTTCATTATATTAATAATTACCATTTTTTTAACAACAAGTTTGGTTACAACATCAATTACTTCCAAGTTTTGCCATTCCTCATCAGATAGCTTTGTATAATCTGTTTTCTCTGAATTTCTGGAAAAAATAATAATATCGTTTTTCATACATGCTTTATAACTAATATTTACATCTTTGTAGTAAGTACACTCTGATGGTAACCTGTATTTTAATGTAGTCTATAGATTACAATACAGTAACCATTATGATTTGTTTTAGAAGTTTGAGGTTTGATGAAGGAGTGGTTTACCTTGTTTTTTGTTGGTTAGATTGTCAATTATTATTATACTTCAGTATCTTTTTTCAATAGAAAATCAAGTGTAATATTTTAACTAATAAATCCTAAATTCCTTGTTTTCTCTATTTCACCAGTCATCAGTTTTTTCACTGATGACTGGGGGAACAGTGATCTAGATCGTCAAAGCGCTTACGATATCGGTAAAATGACCATGATCTAAAACGTGTATGTGACGTAAGTATGTATAAAATGGCCACCGCCAGTGTGCCCAGTGGAACCATTCTGGCTGTTCATTTACAGAAATGTTTGCATTTATCAAACGAAATAAGAGTGATGCCAAAAAAAATAGAGCTTCAGTATAATAAAACAATTAAGACCTCGGGTGAACAATTATGAGGTTCACCTTAAGTGCAGGCATTGTATAATGTTTACTTTTTTTAATTTTCAACTGCTGAAGCAGATGTATCAAAAGCAGTAGCATCATCATACATGAAACAACTAACAAACATTGTTTTTCACAATAGACGCAGCATATAAACCATGTTTCAAACCTGCTTATTCTTATTAAAAATCAATAAATGAAATTAAAATAAAAGATTTACAGCCTGGAAAACAGCCTTTAAATTAAGACCACTGGTTCAAGCAAATCAAGGTCAATCCTTAATTTATTTCTGTTTCATAACTTGGAGCAGGCAGGAACATGTAAATTATAATTTTAACATGTTAATACTCACACATTCAATAGTTTGGCATCGCATAAACAAAACAACCATGGTTTTGAAATGAAGGTTTCTAATCCCATAATAAATGGTCCTAAAGAGAAAATGTGGATGTTGTGTTCTTGTTTCTCCAGAAACTTCACATTTTTGGATAGCCATATATCTACACATTCAGCTGTAAATAGAAATGACATCATATTACTGTATACAAATACTAAATAAAACATACATGGCAGTGATCACATAGTAGCAGTTGACCAAAGTACCAATGAAAACTTGATTTTGATTAGAACTGAAATCCAATCAAAAACTATCTATTGCAGCTGGATATTTATCATCTATCTTTAGCAATATAAGATTTATTTATATCTATTTTTTAGAAAGACCCACTTTTTTTTTAAATTTTATAATCAAGTCATGTGACATGAATTGACAAATTATAGCTTTTAAATAACGAGTGAGTGGGTGAGTGATTGTTGCTTAATGCCAATTCAGCAATTTTTCAGCTATATCATGGCGAGAACAAGTTAATTTTCAATGAGAAGATGACGAGATCTGCTTTGTACTAGACCAACACACTGAGTTGGACTTCCATAGTGCTAGCCCACTGAAACAACAGTCCGCGTGTAGACATGTCTCTCCATTCTGACACATTATTCTGATTACAAGCCAACCAGTCTTTGCTCTTTCTCCTGAATGTTGCGTGCTTAGTGGAGAAGCAACAAATACCAATTTTATAGGCTTTGGTTTGACCCGACCAGAGCTCGAACCTGCGATTTACCGCACTCGAGGTGAGCATGCTAATCATTATGCCACTGATGCCGTTTTAAAAATAATGATATTACATGTATAATAATATACAATTATAGCCTATAGATGAGGTGATTGCATGTTTTCATTGACCTGATGAAAGCATATCGACAGAGGACGGATTTTGAGGTCGATATACTTTCAATTGTTGATAAACACATGCATTGACCGATATAAAAGGCTACAATAGTTTTAATATAATATCATCATTCATATTTTGAAAAAAATGTAATAATTAAGGATCAACTGTATTGTATTTGAAGAGTTGCCTGTGTCAACTGGGGATTTGACGGTCGAAAATGCAGTAAAATGGATATTTGAGAAAATCAGATGCCTTCACTCTCTGCTGTCATTTTTCTTTATTTCAATAATGCAGGTAATTGAAGCTCATATGAAAGCTCAATTTTGACTGGTTTAATTTCCAAATAAGAATCCAATCAAAAACTAGTTATTGTATGCTTGATATAAATCATATTATTTTTTGTAATCTGAGGTTTATATGAGTTTAAATCATGTGACAAGAATTGAGAAATCACAGCTTCTAAAAAAAAAATTATTCAAATACAATTAAATGTTGATTAAATGACAAGATAAGTAAGTCTATATTTACCATTGGTTTTGATGACGTGTACTATGACATCCTCGTCATCAGAAGATGGAACAAGAGCAGGAACATCAGAATCCGAGTCAGACATCTCATATAAATGTTGCAAACTCTTCACTACAATGACAATAAATCCATGTTAACTTCATCATAACATCATACAGATCATAATTAAACAAAATAAATATACAAAATTCTATAGCTACATTGTTTACAATTGTCAGAAACTGAAAAGGACACAAAACTCTTTTTTGTTCCATCAATGTACAATGAATAAATTTTTTCTAGGTTTTCCATCAATATCTATGAAGGCATGTTTTATTTTTATTATACTGTCATATTAAGTTGTGTTTACTAAGTCATTAATGTATACTTAAACAAGAATAACCATACAATGTATTAAAGAAAAGACAATTCTTACCATTGTACTGGAGAAATTATGGGAAATCCCCTATGCTAAATATAGAATCTTTGGCCATTGACAAATAGTTGATTGAAGGAAAGGAAACAATGACCAGATTAAATTACTTTTAATGTTGTGGAAAAGAAGATAAGTTAGTAACAGCAAAATACAGCACTAAATATTAATGTGTTCTAAATAGATATACAAATGTAATGTGTTTATCACAATATGTGACTTGAAGCAAACCCTTACTTAAAAAAATAATAATACATTTAACATGATGCACAAGTACAATAATCAATGTTTATCAAGTACAAGTGTATGTTGTATACTTTGTAGTGATTATTTTGGATTTATGGCCAGTTAGAGTGAAGAAGGCAATACAAGCCCATGTGCAGTCAATAATTTTTTTTTTGCAGTTCTTGAAAGTTGAGTATAAGAATAGATGGCAACGTATAATTTTTTAATGGTCATATTGGTAATAAGAATCTAATCAACATACTAGATATCTATTTATTATACACTTATAATCACAGATTTCAATTATTTTCATGAATTAATTCATTACAGTGCATGATAAAAATTTTCCATTTTCTAAACCATCAAAAACGGAATACAAGTAGCATTCTGACAAAGTTAATTTTCTTCCCGTTTCGTTTAATTTCACTTTTTATTTTGATATTCTTGTGTGGAGAATTGAATTATTTGAGACTTTAACAGAGGTTGTTGTAATGTGAGAGCAAGGAACAATAATTCTGATAGAGTCTGTCGTTCTCATTTCAATTAATTTATCAAGCAGCAGAGTTTTAGTTGAAAAAAAACCACATGTGTCACTGATAAACATTTTATGTTCCTATATATATGTTACCAATTGTAGTTATGCTTATTTGGTATTTCAAGCCAGGATTTAAATGTTTAAAATGTAAGACGGATTATTAAGAACACAAAGTGATGGTAATATATATACTAGCACTAGTATCTGCAAAGTGAGACAACAGATGATATTTTTCATCTAAAACATAAAACTACAATTAAAAAGCTTACTGTCTAAATCCATACTACACAAAAACTTCCTCAAGCTCCTTCACATCAGATTAGAAATCATTATAATGAAAATGTCAATGTCTACAATATACATGTACAAGGCATTGGGAATCCCCTATGCTAAAAATAACTCCATATCATCAGCTGATAAATATCATGACTTGTCTTTATTTATTGATACCTGTATGACTAAATATAAATTTGTGCAATGTACCTTGCATAAATGTTATTTTACAATTGAATTTTAACCAAAACAATATATAAAACTTTTCCGACATTTACAACTTAAATTATATTGCATAGCTTCTTTATACTTGTGAAACAGACCATTACTAAAACTTTAAATAACCTCAGCCATAATTAAATTTATATACAAGGTTTAATCAACAATCTAACATATACAGTTTTATACACTCATTTCCTATCACAAAAATGTACAAATGTAAACATTAAACTTAAAATTGCAAAATGAATGAATTTTTTTTTTTTTTATTGCATACTAATAAATGGTGGTCGACCACCCTAATAAATAAATAATTACTAAAAAATTGTCGAAAAAGACTTCATCTATTATAATATAATAGCGATTTAAAAAAAGGGGAGCGAATCGACTCACTTTCCGGGGCGAACAGGTAATCGGGGCGAAACGACCCGGATTCGTTCTATTGTTATCGATAGGTATTCAAATGTTGGAAATACCTATTTGTCAAAAGAATTCGCACGTGTCTTAGGTCCAGGACAAATAGTGATGTCACTTGAACACCTCGGCACTGATCGGAAATCTAACTCACAACATCAGTGGTGATAGGCACTGATTGCGTTAATAGTTGTAAATCCCCAACTACTATACGATCACGGCCACGATGGCCCCATATATATATATATATATTTATATTTGAGATAGAAGTTGAAACCAGGGCGGATCCAAGATTTGTGGTTAAGGGGGGGCGTGAGCATGCGAGGGATATGGGGACCGTTTAAGGTCCCCAGCGTGTCCCGGACTGTGTTCCTAAGCAAGCATAGTAAAAATTTCAAAAACAAAAGCCAGGACTACTGGATAAAAAAATAATACATGTACAACTACTACAAGACATCATAAGTACTTTTAAGACACTTTGAATGTGAAAACCAGAGATTTTATTGTTCATGATGGTGGTGTTGTCTGTATTTTTAATGCGCTACATCATAGGTAATTATAACATGTGACTGTCAATACACCTTCTTCTTCTTTCTTCCGTATTTGCGTCCAGGTTTGAACCACCAAGTATAATTTTTCTCTTTTTTAAGAGTTGCACTATATGCACCTTATTTACACCCACAGTACTTTTTGTTAACACTTGAGTAAATTATAAGGTTAATGTAAATTGAGACACGTGTTTTACTTGAAATATGATAAGCATGTATACCTATATTTTATCTATTGTGTTTTTAATCTATTTTTCTTCCTGTTTCGTATTGTTATTAACATCAAAACAAGCACATGTGTAATATTTCTCGAAAATCAATATGGCGCTTAGAAATGACCTTGATCGATGATTTAACTAAAGACCGAATGAAAAATGACACTGTATAAGTAAGACAATGTAGGACTACTGTACCGAATGTTTTTATTTGATCGTACCTGTGTCAAAAAGCGTGATTTGTATAAGGCTGATTATCTTTGCAAATGTGTATACGTGTTCTTTATAAATTATACACTAGTTCCTATTCCCGTTCGCCCCGGGTCGTTTCGCCCTCATTTATTAATAGTGCTTTAAAAAATGAAATATGAAAAATACCATTGTAAATATTCGTATTTTGGATGTTGTAAGGCTTGTTCATGGGTACTTTATTTTTGTCTTCCTCGTAATTAACATGCTTTCTTGACGTGTTTAAAGGGATATTGTCTACCAGCTGCGTAATTTTTTCATACCCAAAATTATTGTCGATTTCCGTACTGACCTTCATAAAATGAAGATTAAACACAGAATTATTGATGAATACGCTCCGAAACGTTGTTTTTTCGACTAAAAAAGCTGACCATCGTTACCGGAAGCTAATTAATTATGCACTGACCTGGGCGAGGCCAACTCTATTTATTTATCTATTTTTATGTCAGTAGCCCGGATGCTGCAGCATGGATATTGAGGTAAGTTTCTATAAAAGTTGAGGAAAAAAGCTAATTGCGAATCGATTGTATCTAAAAGACGTAGAATAAATAATTTCTGTATCAGGAATAGATTTCCTTTGATGAAAACTACATGCCTTAACAGATTCAGCCGATATTTCCACGATAACCATTGAAAACATGCCAGGAGGCACCCTATGGGGACAAGCTCAACTACGTATTTTCGATCGGAAATTTTTGCCGGCGTTAAAAATAACTAAATTAGTTTTTTTCTTCTTATAAGTTATGAAGTTGTTTCCTGAGATTTTGATACACGTGTTAAATTAATTTATTTTAGCCAGTTTACCGACAATATGAAAACAGAATACATGTAGAACACAGTGAAATACATGTCTGATGAAAACGAATGACGTAGCCAGTGTTGTTTTATTTGTTAATTGACTGGAATGTTTCAGAGAAATTTGGGCTGGATTAGAAACAAAAGAGACCTTACTTTTAGTTCCACAAGACAGTTGCTGCAAAATAATATGGGACTGACCATTTACCTTGAAGGGGGCTATGTCACGTTTTTTCGCCGTAGAAATGTTTTTTTCAGACGCCACAGAAATCATATTTTCTTATTTTCCGACGAAGTGCCAATCTAATTAAAACAAGGTGAACTGTGATCTAATGCTCACTTATGATACCCCTGCCACTTCCCATGATATGGGGTACCTATATGAAGCTTGTGACCAAATACCAGATTTCTGCCATCAATAGTTGTTGAGAAAAATGTGCATATATGTTCAATGTGGATAAAAACCAACTAAGTCGGCAAACAGGAAGTAGGAATCTGATGGTTCCAAAAACGCTTCCCACGATATGGCATACCTATGTGAAGCTTGTGACCAAATATCAGATTTCTGCCATCAATAGTTGCTGAGAAAAATGTGACGAAAAATATTTTGGAAGGACGGGCGGACAGAGGTAAAACAGTATACCCCCCTCCCCCTTCGGGGACCGGGGGTATAATTAGATCTAAAATAGGGAGCAAGCGCGTAGATCTAATTTTAATTAGATTGGCGAAGTGCTGGAATAATTTTTTTTCTTCAAAATTTTGTATATGATTATACTGTGAAAATGTCAAGTCAGAATATATTTTTTTCTCCTGTCCAGCCAAATTTTTTTCTTCAAGATTCAGAATCAAAATAATTTTTAGGAAAAAAACCATAAAATTAAAATTGAATAGCTTGAGGGGTAAATTGATAAAAAAAAATTGCAAGACCAAAATGGTTCTCCCATATACCAACAAAAAACGAAATAAAACTGTGGTCATAAGAAAGTCCCACGAGAACATCTTTCCTTCCAAAATAAGACTTTTTTTTATTTCTCTAAACTGAATTTGTGCAAACTATTTCACTTATAATGAATTATATTTCTTTTTTAAATAGAGCTCATTTTTCTAGATGAATGTATAACCATCTGTCTTTACTCTGTTTTTATTAAATCTCTTGTCTTTATTACAGGACTTTGATCGGATTGTCCTTGATGAGGCAGTGTTGGGGGTTGCTAGAATGTTTCGAGAGGAAATTGTAGTAATGCCCCATGATGAGGATTACAACAGATCCAATAGGTATGCAGCCTACCGCCAGTATACCATTTGGGCACATGGCCGACTTGGAGCTGGGGTCAGACGTGTGATCCCAAGCTGTTGTACTTGGAAAATTAGGGACAAGTATCCTGATCTATATGGACAGTACAAGGGTTTCATTCCTAGACGATTTAATTAAAACTTGTTCATGAAATATTTTGTATTTTATCCCATATACCCTATAATGATAAAGTTTACCACTTGCTTCCCTATGGTCGGTGGTTGTCCGGGTACTCTGGCTTCCTCCACCACTAAAACTGGTCGCCATGATATAGCTGAAATATTGCTGAAAGTGGCGTTAAAACACCAAAAATAAAAAATAAATCAACCCTAATGAGTTGTTAATTTCACAAGTTGGTCAGTTGGAATTGTAAATTTAATTTGAAAGTTTTGCCATCTTATTATTATTTTTTGTTCTATCAGCACTGACAATTTCTTCTAAAATGGACTGACAGTCTTTTATATAATTCAAAACCAAACTTGGCAGAGATGTTTTCTATGAGGTCCTACACAAGAGTTGTTACTTTTGTGCAGATTCGTCAAAAAACATAGCCACTGTGTGACTTTGAAAATTCTGATTGGTCGATTTTCAAGAAACTTCTTCTCAAGAACCACTGAAGGGATTGAATTGAAATCTGGTATATATGTTCCTATGAATGTCTTTAACATGTGTTGTTACTGTTTGCACCATTTGAAAATTCAAAATGGCCACCAGCTATCATTATTGTGCATTGGACAATTTGTAATGGCCATTATCCTGACTTGGGTACTTTTCTGCTCTAAATGTGCAGAACTTCTGTTAGACCAGGAAAAACAAAGAGTGACAATCTAAATTTATTTTATGCGACAATATAGTCAATTGTTTTGTCTTGGTCTTCAAATCTGGATTTCTGAGATGCTACAATATCATCCCGAGTTGGAGGTTGTGGAATTGGTGCAAGATGGACCGAGATTCTTCTGGGATCATCTACTTCCAACTGCACATGTTAATTCATTCCTTCATTATCTTGCTGTCTCATACAAATGATGACCCTTCATAGTCTTGGAACATAGGAATATGACTTGTCAGCTTTAACAGGCTGCACAGACCATCTAGCTGTCTTTTTGTTGTAACTTCTCTGCCACCTGAAGTAGAAAAATACATACAATGTAATTCACAAGAATAAAACAATAGAATTGAGATTATGATCTATGGAGCCCTAACTTTCAATTCAAGATGAATATCTCGAATGTATAGTGAATGACAAACTAAACATATCATTACAAGTCCACTTTATGAAGGATTTGAGTGATTTGTAGACAGATTTTAAGTTCTACGGCAGGCATCACGAGCTGGTCAATTGTTACAGGGTGTCTGTTACCCAAATCAGACCTGATCTTCATTTGTTGTTGATGTCTTTCCCTTCATCGGATGGGACTTCTACCGGACTTGACCATGGACAACACAGCGGGTTTGCGACTTTCGATTGACCCTTCTGAAGCCTATGATCAAATATCAGATTGCTGCCATAAATAATTACTGAGAAAAATGTTATGAACATCTTGGGACGAACGGATGGACAGAGGTAAAACAGTATACCCCCTCCCCCTTCCAGTAGAGCGGGGGTATAATAAAGCTCCTATGACATATGATCATGCATGGTTCTGTTATTAGGACAAAATTTCAAGTATGTAAGTTACAACTGAAACATATGAAATTAACATGACAAACCTTAGAGTGAAGTTGAGGCTAGGTTCAAAATCTCCATCGTCAGAATCATCACCAACATCACTGCCCTCTTCAGTAATATCTATTGAGAGACTAAGAATAAAAAATAATTGTTTATTACAGTGTATGTGTATAATATCGAAACAAATTTTGCTATATGGTTCTGATGTGCAGCTGTATAACGAAAAAGCTTTTCAAAATAATATTAAATCTATATACATGTATCCAGCACACATCTACACAACCCAATATAAAGAAACAAAATTACATCAAAGTTCCAGGAAAAAATTTGGTGCGCCAGACGTGCGTCAATTCTGTCCCAGTTTGGTTTCATTCCCATAAGTAGCTAAAGAGGACTGGCCATTTCAGCTTGTGGATTGATGAAAATGTAACGATGACGCAGAAGCCAACATGATCCCTATATAATATAGCTACTAGTAGTATCACTATGCAAGCCACAATAATTAATAGGAAACTGTTATACAAGTGACTGTGTTGAACAATATTGACAATGTTACCTATAAACATAATGTAGAATATGTCTAATCTTTAACAAAACTCAAAATGGGTTCACAAATGAACTCGATTTCTCCAGTTTCATCCGTTTCGTTGAAATGTGATGGCTGCTCATTTCTTCTACTCTAGAATTACCTTGGTCAGAATATCTAAATCAAAAGTACAAATATCAATCACTACAAAATCACATTTGTCTGAAATTACCAGTTTTTGTAGTAATTTGCCTAAAAAATTTAGATAATTATACAAAAACCTGCATGATTTTAACACAGACATGGGCCATCGGTCTACTGTTAAAGTCACACACTGTGAAACATGCAAATTGCTATGGATCTTCACATTTTTTCTTAAAAATCTTGTTTATAAATCATACTTACAAGATCCAAACTAAACAAGGGCAAAGCGTGGCATATCCCCTTGCCTAAAAATTTGACCCGGTGACCTTGACCTTTGACTTTGAAAATCAATAGGGTTCCAGATTCTCTTAAGGACTAAGTATGTACCAAGTTTGGTCAAAATCCATTGAAGGATGTTGATTCTAGAGTGTTCACAAGGATGTTACGTGGTAAAATTTTGACCCGGTTATCTTGACCTTTGACCTATAAGGCTATGACCTTGAAAATCAATAAGGTTTCGGTATCTTAAGGACTAAGTATGTACCAAGTTTTGTCAAAAATCCATTGAAGGATGTTGATTCTAGTGTTCACAAGGATGTTATGCGGTAAAAATTTTAGGCTGTGACCTTGATCTTTGACATACGACCTTGAAAATCAATAGGGTTCCAGATTCTCTTAAGGGCTAAGTATGTACCAAGTTTGGTCAAAATCCATTGAAGGATGTTATGCAGTAAAAATTTGACCCTGTGATCTTGACCTTTGACCTTGAAAATCAATAGGATTTCAAATTCTCTTAAGGACTATGTATGTACCAAGTTTGGTCAAAATCCATTGAAGGATGTTGATTCTAGAGTGTTCACAAAGATGTGACAGACGGACGGACCGTAGCGTTACTACTTCGTTGGCGAGGGTATAAAAAGCAGTTCAAATGACAATTCTTTAAATAGTAAACCTTTATATGAAAAATACATATTGATTTCCCTCTATCATGTCTATGTTGATAATTCTAAGATAGTAAAGTATAATTTTGGCTCCCTGAACTAAAAATTATGTCCAAAATTGTTGAAATGTAGTAAAAAACTAGTTAATGTAATGTTTTTAGAATAGTCAAGAAATAAACTTGGTTTGCATAAGGAAATTGAAAACGATTTTAATTTAGTCATAGTCTAAAATATGCAGTTCAGGACATTTCAGTAAAATTTTATAGTCACATATATAGAAAAGTTTCTGAAACTTGCAAATTTCTATGGATCTTCATATTATTTTTTAAAAACCTTGTTTATGTATCATACTTACAGGATCCAAACTAAAAATGCTACTGAAATGACACTTATTTAAATGGAAAGCTTTTTATATAAAAGATACATACTGATTTTCCACTATGGTGATAATTCACAGACAGGAAGATATAATTTTGGCTCCCATAACAAAGTGTTATGTTCAAACTTATTGAAAAGTACTTTTAACCTTATTTATGTAATGTATTTCCAGTACCCAAGATATAAACTTGTTTGCATAAAGGAATTGAAAATGATTTTCATTTAGCCATGGTCTAAAATATGCATTTTAGGACATTTCTGAAATTTTCAGTAAAATTTTGTAGTCATATATAAAAAAAAGTTCTGAAACTTGAAAATTTCAATGGATATTCATATCATTTCTTCAAAACCTTGTTTATAATTATATATTATACTTACAGGATCCAAACTAAAAGTGCAATTGAAATGAAGCTTTTTAAATAGAAAGCTTTTATTTGAAAAATACATACTGATTTTCCATTATAGTGATAATTCGCAGAAAGTAAGGTCTATACTTTTGGTTCCCAAAACTAAGTTTCATGTCCAAGTTGTTGAAATTTGATAAAATTAAAAGCCTAATTATATCAAAGAAATAAATTTGCTTCAATAAAAAGAACTTTATAGGGTTTTCATTAAGCCATGTACAGTTTTAATTCTTGCATTAAAAATGAATTGATTCGATTTTTTTTTTTAAATTGATAATAATAAACTGCATTGTCATTGATATCATTTTTGCACTCCCATTTCCCCTTTGCTGGCCTCTTAAAATTTGTGTTTGTTTACCTCGCAAATACGGCCGTTTTATGCTACTCATTGACAATAATTTGCTGTTGCCAGGTGCAAAATTACATATATTGATTAATATCTACCGAAAATGATCATAGGCATCATCATAAATTCATAAAATATGAAAAACGATTGAGAAAAGAAGGCAACATGCTCGGCTTACCTATCAACAATAATCAAGCACTTCCTTGAGTTCGCTCCATCCAACGGCAACGGTCCAACTGATCCCCTACATATATCCTGCATTTGTTCCATTTGGAAGATACTTCACTTCTATTCCTCTTTATCTCTAAATCCGTCAAAGTCCGCTTTCTTCCACGCGTTGACAGTTTCTCTTTTGCCCAAGAACCACATGTTGTTTATTGTTTCTAAACAGTGCGCATGCTCAAGACGTGTTCGCATAGAAGGCCATATGAACAGATTTGAATATTGTCATCCGGACAATAATTCTGATAACGATAGTTTTGGGTCTTTTTCGTATCTTTTGCAACATAACTCGGTGTTAATCTTCATTTTATGAAGGTCAGTACGGAAATCGACAATAATTTTGGGTATGAAAAAATTACGCAGCTGGTAGACAATATCCCTTTAATATTATGTATTGCTTCACTCTTTGTTTGACATCTGATTAAATTTATACTATTTTAGCATTTGTCGATTTGATGCGTAATTCATTAAAAAAGAGGTTATTTGCGCACTTGTACAGCATCTTAGTCATTTCATGCACTTTTGCGTTGGTACAAAAAAAACCCCAACCTTTTTACTGTTCTTGTGTGGTTTTTTGTAAATTTTGCAAGAAAAGTTTCGCTTGAGATCTTTGACAAAAGTAGACCAAAATGAATGAATTATTATTATTTTTTTGTATGTACAACTTAAAGTAGACCAAAATGAATGATTTTTTTTTTTATTGCATACTAATAAATGGTGGTCGACCACCATAATAAATAAATAATTACTAAAAAATTGTCGAAAAAGACTTCATCTATTATAATATAATAGCGATTTAAAAAAAGGGGAGCGAATCGACTCACTTTCCGGGGCGAACAGGTAATCGGGGCGAAACGACCCGGATTCGTTCTATTGTTATCGATAGGTATTCAAATGTTGGAAATACCTATTTGTCAAAAGAATTCGCACGTGTCTTAGGTCCAGGACAAATAGTGATGTCACTTGAACACCTCGGCACTGATCGGAAATCTAACTCACAACATCAGTGGTGATAGGCACTGATTGCGTTAATAGTTGTAAATCCCCAACTACTATACGATCACGGCCACGATGGCCCCATATATATATATATATTTATATTTGAGATAGAAGTTGAAACCAGGGCGGATCCAAGATTTGTGGTTAAGGGGGGCGTGAGCATGCGAGGGATATGGGGACCGTTTAAGGTCCCCGGCGTGTCCCGGACAGAGCCCTTATAGGAAACGGAAGCTCAGGGTGTTTGAGGAATTACAGACATTTATTTGAACGACAATTCTGAACCAACCACACCATTTTTATCAGACCTAAAAAACAACTTGACTTCGAGTCTTAATTTTGTCGGATAATTGTTAACAACTACGTGTATGTTTTTGTCAGATTATAAGAACCTAAAGTAAAACTTTTTTTGAACAACCGGCGTGATGCGAATTGTTCAACTCATGACTGATCGATCACGATGTTTTAGCCCTTCAAAGAACTATTGGTTTAGTTTTAGTGCATTCCTGACAGACATCCTCAAATACATGCTATTGGTAGATATAAATAATATAAACGTACCCGGGCAAAGGATTTTTTTCACACTTTCTTGTGCAGATGCAGAGATTAATATTGTTACAAATTAATTGCCACTAGATTTTTTTTTATTAATATGTTACTTTTATATTTTAATGTACAATATACCAACGCGTATTTTTTACTGATCTTTACTTGAAAAGTAAAAGGCAACATTTTCGGGTATTTGTATACAAATCAAACTTATATTTTTTTTTCATAGGAAATTGCAGAATTTCGAATTCAAGAACTATTTGCACCATTATTTAAAGAGAAGTGACCATTTTCTTGGGACTCTCAAGTTTTTCCACACTGTCTCAGTTTCATCATCTGATTCTCTCGTTATAGGTTTTCGTTGTATGTTTTATAAATGAGATCAATTGTTAAATTAATTATTCGAAGTATTGATTGAATTTATCTTTTTAGTTTACCTTTGACTTTTCTCGTCTCGTCGAGGAATAAGAAATGGATCTAATCTTGCTTGTTTTCTTGGCCTAGAATTTTCGTTCATTTTATAATTTCTAAATAGCACGTGTATTTTGGAATTCCCCGGACACACGTAAGAAGGGCGGGGAATTCCAAAATACAAGTGCTATTTTTGTTATCATGGGTCAGATAATATCACGAAGATCATGTGTCTTCTGAGTGTAATTCATCAATGTGTATCTGGTTATGAATGATACTGATGTTGAAAGAACATCGGTATCAGGATTTAAGTTTACTAAATGCTTTGATCTGTAAAGATTTGTTTTTCTTAGTTGTAAAATTGATAGTCCGAGATTCCTCTACCGTCCGACGGCAGAGGAATCTCGGACTATAAAATTGACTGAAGAAATAATGTTTAATTAGCATGAGAAAATAGTTGATGTCTGGTACCTCGCAACCAATCAGAATGGAATAATCTTTGAACTACTGACGGCAAATCCATATATGAATCGGCGAACACACCCAACGTGTATTTACAATTTGTAGGAATATTTTACTACAGGTCACGAGTTAACCATTCATGAAAAAGTTGTTTGTTGAACTGCTTAATTACGGGTGAAACACAATCAAGGGAACAGTAGTGTTGCACTTAGGGGTATAAAATAAAGGTCTCTGAATTGTCATCAAAGATTGTTTTCTGTTTTGTACTATCCATAAAGTTTAAGAAACTTAAACGTTATGTAGATTGGTGCATGGGAAATGTTATTTTGACCTGCAGACAAATTGTTCATTAAGAGCTGGTTACGGACACTACACAGGACTATAACATTAATTTAAATACTTTAAACTGTGTTATTTTTATTATTTTGTAACTAGTTCAACATTTTCTCATATTTGAACATATATCAAACATAAATAATGAAAAAAAAAATCTTAAATACATACAATATTCATTCAATAGTTCTTGCAAATAATTTTGTCAGAAATTTGACCATTTGTCAACTCTTCTGAAACTATTAATTCTAATCTTCAAACCTCATAGTTGTGCAAAATAGAAACTGAACTTTTACTATATCCAATAGAAATTTAAAATTTTGTATCAGATTACATATGTGAATTAAATTTTTGAAATTAAAAACACTGTAAATTTGGTTACGGACACTACATACAAATCATTGAGAGAGAAAAAGGTATTTTCATTTAAAAATATGCTTTGAACTGTATTTCCTTTAGCATTAAACCATGTCAATTTAATATAGTGATTCTTGCAAAAATATTTAAAAAAAATTCTGATGAAAAGTAATGAAATTTCAGAAAACTGTTTGTTTTCATATGAGTTTTAACTTAATATTTAAAAATAAACCTATTTCTATTTTGACAAACATGTAAAACATAAGTAAATGTTCTTTTATGAACTCAGGGTAGTCAATGAATCAATACAAATCAGTTTAAACTCTGGTTACGGATACTACATAATTATCTGTTCAGCAGAAATAAACATATCTGTAGTCTTTTGACAACTTTTTTGAAATGTCTTCTAGTTCCTCAGAATCGAAAACAAAATGAGACCGTTTGTCACTCATTGTTGGCTCGGCTACAGTAGCTACCAACTTATCATCGGTTTCCCAAGATATATCTTCTTTGTCTTGCCAGATGTATGTCTTCCCACTTTTTTTCATATATTTTAGTTGAAATTCAATGCATACTGTGACTGACTTTCCTTTCTTTGTTGGAAATAAGACTACTGCAAGCACACCTGGTTGGAAATGTTCTTTATTTGTAGATACTGATTCTTTTTCAGGCTGAGTATTCTCACTATCTGTTTTCCTGGTCCATTTCTATGTTTTCCTGTTGATTTGAGTCTGTATTTTCCAGATGATCTATTTCCATGTCTTCTTCTTCCGACTTCCATGCTATCTTGTTCTGTTTCCATGTTTTCTAACTGCTTTCTTGTTGTACTTTTCAATACTTTTAATGTTTGTGTTTCCCATCTGTGGCAGTAGTCAATATTTTGACACTGATCAATTTCCTCTAAACAATTCAAACAGTAGCATGACAGTTTTCTAGTTTCCAACTTATAGTCATGTCCTGTACTTCTCACGGCATGTAGTTTTCTTGTTCCTTTCAATGTGTTTACATTGGTTTCTGGTCGATCTCTCTTAATACCTTTAACTAATATAAACTGTCGTTTCGAGACAGTCTTTTCTTCTCCCTCAGTTTGAGATTTAATTGATGTTAACCTTTGTTCACAATGATCAAAAACATCTTGTGATGTGCCAATTATCTTCTTTGAGCTATTGACTGCCTGGTTGCAGGAATTTTTTACTATTGCTCCTAAGACCGTCACAAATGTTTTTACCATAACTGGTCTAAAAAAAAATTCTGCATACACTGGGTTTATTTCTAAGACTTATTTCTGCAAATGACTTTTTCCCTTTATATTGTGCAGCACACCCATCTGTCCACTGGTGTATTTCTTTTATCTGAATGTGGATATCCTTTGAAACAATATCTAATGCCTGTTTTTCAAATTCTAAAACAGCATCAGCATCATGCTTATTATCTTCACTTATTCCAACAATTGCATGTTTCACTAATGTTTCTTTGTTCTCTTCTTCTTCTTTTATTTTATAATAAATCATCATGGGATGGATTGTTACTTGATTTCTATAAAAAAAATCCAGACTGTACCTCATTTTGGAATAAAACAGCCATAATTTTCACTGAAATCCATGACCATGGCTATTGATCCAGGTTTCAAATGATATATGCAATTAGTCATTTGCTTTTGCTGCCATCTAGCCCTGAAAATATGACCAGGATACACTTCAATGTCTTGCTTCATTTCTGCTCAAATCCATCTGTAAAAGGTATGAACCTTTATTTAAAACAATGCAACATTTTTAATCTAAAGGTTTTCCATTCATGTTAGTGCTTTCAATAGGTTTCTAATAGCTTTTTGTTGAATAAAAGATACAATTAAAGACTTTAAAATGTCATTAAAGACTTTAACTAATAATTTATTAATTTTTGTTGACATAAATTTTTTTTTGTCAAAAATTACAATATGCATCTGGACGTCTAAATTTCATGTAACCTTTACTTAATTCTTTAATATCAACTCTTAATTAAAAATGCTGATATAACACATGGAACTGGTACCCTGTTTGATTACTTGATTTTTAAGATGTAAAAATATAACTGCAATAAGTAATGGATTCTTTTAAAATACTGTAATGTGTATATGAAACACATTGTTAAGATATAAAAACTACAATTTTTGGAAGAAATTAAGTTAAGACCAGTAATTTTGAGGAACTATATGGTCAATGATGTTTTCCAAATTGGTTTATTACCTGCAAGATGTCACAGAAAGCTACATTTAACCCATTCTACAGTTGAAATATAAGTTTTGTATTTTATTCATTTGGTTACGGACTCTACACAATTGTTGGTAATAAAACAAAGAAAATTAACTTACCTTTATTTATAGAATAGCTTGGAAACTTGATGTGTTTATATTCAGGAAACATATACAATTGCTAAAATAAACTAATAAATGATGAATCACTTCATAGAATCTTCTTTGGTTTTACTATTCACAGTGATGCTACAAAGGAGAAAGATGCCGTTTATAGAGATGAAGTAATCGGGGAATTTCCATATGATTGCATCATTAATCAAAATTTTAAAAGACACAACTGATCTTACATTTCATAAAAATAATACTTTAAAACATGATGGTTCATTTTAAATTAAGTCATTAAAACTCAAAAACTTATGTTTTAAAGAAGGTTACGGACACTACACATATTTTGTAGTGTCTGTAACCATTTTATTTGTTTAAGAGCTAAGCTTTATGAATTATTTTATGTTAAAAGTATTTTTTGTAATCTATGTACATCATGAATGAATAATAATATGATCAAAACTTTATAATGACATTTCTAGTTGCTAAATTTTACATGGTTACAGACTCTACATTTTCTGAGAAGACATACTTTTTCCATTTAAAAAAATTGTGAAAAATAATTTTTGCAATTTAGACTTTGAAACGCTTATCCATACTAATGTGCTACATCAGAATAGTAATTCTGTTAAAAAACTAGTTAAACAAGAGTTGTATTATTAAGGTTTTGTGGCTCATAACAAGCAGAAGAAATCCAAGATGAAATTTACATAACATACTACCACATTTACAGTTTTGTTAATAACTTCCACAATTTTTATCCTATTTCAACAAACCAAACTTCAAAATAATCCTCGATCTTTTTTGAAACAGTTGCATATACACAATTTAAACATATTAAAAGATTGAAAAAGTTGTATTATCAGGAAAAGGGATAATATTCTAAGTGCAACAGCATAACATCGAAAAAGAGCCATTTTTTGTGTACGTTTTAAGTCATATCTCGGAGACCATTTGAGGTACAGTGTCGAAATTTTGGCTGAAACTCGAACAAACATTCACAATTGAAAGAATATGAGATTTACTCTTATAGAACAACAGCAAATGTAAAATAACATCACATAACAGTAAGTTTCTGCATATGCTCCCTATATTGTGTTTCACCCGTTAACGTTGTATAACATATATGCTTTGCGAATATTAGGGGGGGGGGGGGGGGCGCACGCCCCTCTCTAAATCCGCCTCTGTGAACAAACAAACAAACAATTTTTTTTATAGAAAATTCAGCAAGGGGAAAAAAAGCAAAACATCCATAATATCCATTGTGTAACCCAATACAACAAATAAGCTGACATCAAATAAGCAGTACATAGAAATATTTAAGCACAATCAATCACTATGAACATATCATAGCAATAATATAACACAACGCACACATTGCAAACATCAAATTAAAGCACAAGAATAATTACACCTTTTAAAACAGAACAACTCAGATTTTGTCCCTGCGCTTTAGCAATATGTATATTGCAGAAAGAACACCTGCAACATTCTGTCCCTTCCCACAAGAAGAGTTTGAACATACCAAAGGGTAATCAGAATTCGTATATCGAAGAAGAACAAACAATACAATGACCAAAAGGAAAAGGACAAATAATGATTATAAAACTTTTAATTGACTACATGTGATAGGTTACTTGGTAATTGGTTCCAAAGTTTATGTGTAGCCTATATAACAAAGAAAACGAAGCCAAATTTTACTGTCCTTACCCTTGGTATACCGGTTGTATTATATATCTGACAGAATAATGATTTGTGTTTTTATATTTACTAGATCATGTACATGTACAGGTGTTCGTTTGTTCAGAATGTTGCATATTTCTGTTGCAAGAAATCTCATTCTTCTCAATTTCAAAGACGATAATTTGAATTTTTCCAAATAATAAGATTTATGTCTATGCATAAATCCTATTTATTCGGCAAAACCGGAATATTATTCTTTATTTTAACATGACCCATTATTGGGTAATGCGAATTGCATCTTGGGTAATTCTTTCCAATTTGTGCGCGAAGCAGACAGCACACAGGGGCTTGTTACGATTTCCCCCCCCCCCCCCCCCCCCCCCCCGAGTACTCTAAAAACCACAAGGGAGGAATCTAAAATGTCAAATTTTCATACAACACTTTTTCAAAATAGTTTTGTATTGGTGTCTTGACCTCATTCGCCATAATATTGGTACTAAATTGAAGCTTAATAAATATATTTTTGATATTTCGATTCCTTTTTGTCATCATCTTTCCTATCTGCAACTTTAAAGCAATACTTCACAGAATTTGCACTGGCCTAATCCTCCCTCAATCATGTTTACATGTCAATACCGGCTGAATTCATACGTGTGATTTGATTGGTCGTTTATTTTTAGGTAAGGATTGCAAAGAATGTGTTGATTGGTCAGTGATTTTGCATTTTGTACCTAGCTAGAACACTGTTGTGACTGTGAAATGAATACGATCACAAGGAGTCAATGATATGTCCAGAAAAATAAACAGGAAGTTCGAAAATCCCCCCCCCCCCTTTATTTTTTGGCTTGCAATACCGGTACCAGATTTCAAGTTGTTTGCATAGAATGGGATTTAAAACGATATATATTGTATTTATTACTTTCATCAGATCAAAATCTATCTAAAATAAACAATCATTTATACATGTATTAACTATATGAGAGGAAAAAATGAGAATTTCAGACTTTCAACTCATGTGCGACTCTTACAATAGTAAACTGGGGTAAACAAATTACCTAAAAATAACCGACCAATCAAATCGCACGTATGCATTCACCCGTATTGACATGTAAACATGATTGAGGGAGGATTAGGCCAATGCAAATTCTGTGAAGTATTGCTTTAAAGTTGCAGATAGGGAAAGATGATGACAAAAAGGAATCGAAATATCAAAAATATATTTATTAAGCTTCAATTTAGTACCAATATTATGGCGAATGAGGTCAAGACACCAATACAAAACTATTTTGAAAAAGTGTTGTATGAAAATTTGACATTTTAGATTCCTCCCTTGTGGTTTTTAGAGTACTCGGAAAAAAAATAAAAATCGTAACAAGCCCCTGTGGACAGCATGGTTGTTTACAGATACAGAAACAATTTTTATAAATTCTGAAAAATCCTAATGTCAGGGAGTATTTTAATTATAATATTAAGTCGGTATATTGATCGGGAAAACTATTGTCATGTTACAAACAAACAAACAAATGCTTTAGTGTCAATCAAGACGCCCACAAAAGGCACAATGTCAATGAGCAGACGATATACATTTTTTATAATAAAAAAAAAAAAAATCACAGTATTATGGTATACAATTGATTCACATAATAATTTTTTCATTGGAATGGATAGGACAATACAAAAAAGAAATTAATAATAAAAATCACAATTTTGTTTTATGAATGTCTGGCTACACACGTAATTTTAGACTTGTACAGGTGGCGTGGTCACCACCGACCACGTGTCTAGCTTATTATGAGACGAGTTTTAATTGGTTTAATCGAATGTTGATTTAGACAAAATAAATGAATTTTAATCTGTCGGTTTGCTCGATCATGAGTGGACTTTCAGGTTTTATTTCTCTCGCTCCCCTTTTTGGGGTCAATGTCGCCACGTGGCGTGATGCACACACAAAATAATAATATTAAGATTAAATGATGCACTTACTTATCTAAGCCAATGTTAAAACATCACTTTCCTGCAAAGTTCGGCCACAGTATTATATAAAAAAAAACAAAAAACTTTGCGGGACATGTGCTTGGTCAGTTTGTGACTCGAGCCATAGGGGTAAACATTTAATACAGAAGACGGCGATGCATATAAATTTGAGTATATAATAGGGTATATACCGATGGTGGAGAAACTTGATAATCGGAAAATTTTTAGTATATAATATGGTATACAGATGTGGCATATAACACGATTATCAGATACATTTCAGTATGTAACATGGTATGCAGTTGTTGCATATAATCAAATCATTTATTGGATAAAGCATAACTAAGTACATGTACATACTAATCATAATGTTGGTAATCCAATACATTCACAAGCATATATAAACATAGAGTCATTATTAGAGATAACACATAATAACAATATTAAGTATTCAGATAAGACTATAATCTGTAGGGATAACCACATCACGTCATCAGTTAGATAATAATATTATCATTTTGGAAGCATAATAATTAGATAAGATTAAAATTATTATAATCATTTGAAAGTTTTTGTCAGTTACTTGAGGAAAGTTAAATATTTTTAAAGATTGAATCTCTGAGAGTAAGATTCTTTTAAATATAAGCAAATGTTATTTAAATCTTGGGATGAATTAGGATCGAGGAGACGGTTGATATATAACATAGTATACCGATGTTGCATGTAACTTGATTATCAGATAAATTTCAGTATATAATGTGTTATACAGATGGTGCATAAAACATGATTATCAGATGTTTAATTGATATGTACTCATCTTTTTATCAAGTTTGGCTGATATGTACTGATCTTATTATCAGATGTTTAACTGATGTGTACTGATCTTATTTTCAGATGTTTAACTGATATGAACTTATCTTATTATCCGATGTTTAACTGATGTCACTTACCTTAATTTCTGATGTTTAACTTGTATGTACTAACTTATTACATGTATCAGATATTAGTTGATAATTACTAACCTTATTATCAGATGTTTAGCTGATATGAACCTACCTTATTATCAGATGTTAAACTGAAGTACTTATCTTATTATTAGATGTTTATCTGATATGTACTTATATTATTGTCAGATTAGCTGATATGAATTTGCCTTGTGTCGGATGTTTAGCTCAGTTGATGTATTTATCTTATTTTCAGATATTTAGCTGATAATTACGTACCTTATTCAGGGTTTCAGATTGGGGCAATTTTAGGTCATTGACCTAAAGATTTTAGAAATGGCCTAAATTTTTAGGACATTTTGGGTTACAAAAAATACATTATTAAGGCATGATTGATAGGAAATGCTGGTTTTAGGACAATTGTCCTGAACATGTCTGAGCATAGCAGAAACCCTGCTTATTATCAGATGTTTAGCTGATACGTCTTATATTATTATAGGATGCTTAGCTGATATGAATTTATCCTATTATCGGATGTTTGGCTGATATGTACTTATATTATCATCGAATGTTTAGCTGATATGTACTTATCTTATTATCGGATGTTTGGCTGATATGTACTTGTCTTATTATCAGATGTTTAGCTGATATGTACAGTACTTATATTATTAGCAGATGCTTAGCTGATATGTATTATATCTTATTTTCAGATGTTTAGCTGATATGTACTTATCTTAATTTCAGATGTTTAGTTGATATGTACTTATCTTATTATCAGATGATTAGCTGATATGTACTTCTTTATTATCAGATGCTTAGCTAATATTAATTTATCTTGTTGTTGGATGTTTGGCTGATATATACTTATATTATTATCAGATGTTTAGCTGATATGTACTTCTTTATTATCAGATGCTTAGCTAATATTAAATTATCTTGTTGTTGGATGTTTGGCTGATGTGTACTTATATTATTATCAGATGTTTAGCTGATATGAACTTGTCTTATTATCAGATGTTTAGCTGATATGTACTTATCTTACTATCAGATGTTTAGCTGATAAGTACTAACATTATCGGATGTTTGGCTGTTGTGTATTATCTTATTTTCAGATGTTTAACTGATAAGAACTTATCTTATTATCAGATGTTTTAGCTGATATGAACTTGTTTTATTTCAGATGTTTAGCTGATAATTACTATTAAACCTTATTATCAGACGTTTAGCTGTTAATAATAGTTGTGTATTTATTTTAATTTCAAATGTTTTATCTGATATGTACTTATCTTATTTTCAGATGTTTATCTGATATGAACTAAGCTTATCATCAGATGTTTAGCTGATATTTACTTATCTTATTTACAGATGCTTAGCTGCTAATGTACTTACCTTGTTATCAGATGTTTAGCTGATGCGTACTTATATTATTTTCAGATGTTTAGCTGGCACGTACTTATCTTGTTATCAGATGTTTAGCTGATAACTACTTATATTATTTTCAGATGTTTAGCCGATAGGTACATGTATACTTATATTATTTTTAGAATTAGATGTTTAGCTGATACATACTTATATTAATTTCAGATGTTTAGCTGATATGTACTTATATTATTGTCAGATGTTTAGCTGATACGTACTTACTATTAATTTCAGATGTTTAGCTGATATGTACTTATACAGTGAGTACGGCTGACAGCATACACTGATAAATGCTGAGCCAGGCTCAACATTTTTGCTGATGGTCTGCTAATTAACCCCAAGTTTTCTGTAACCTTAATACTTGGGAATTGGCATTTAAATGCTATCTAAGAATTATAGCCAGATCAATTAAAGTATGGATAGTTGGATCCAGTATTGTGAAAGATGCCGGCTTCATCGAAGCCCGTCGCACACCAGGTGGCATTGATTTGGGGCTATAAGTATAAGTGGAGTGAAAATATAAGAATTACAGGTCTTAAGGTGTGGTTAGTTGGGTCATTCATTATTTAAACAGTAGTTATTGAGGTAAGCCATATATTGAGTTAAGAAACTGGCACGGGAGAATCCATTTGGAATTGGCTAGACTTGGGGATGAGCCTATAGCTATGGCTGCAGGGAAGACTTGGAATGTAACTATGGTTTGAGAACCTACCCTAATTTATTTTCATTCATACCAGTGTCGACATTTTTCAAACTTTAGAAATAGTTTCATTATTACAAATTTATGAAAAGACCAATGTTCTGAAATTAAAACGATTGCTTCTCAAAAACACACTAGAAAAATTATGTAAATTTATACAAGCTATAAATAAAATCCAGTCTTCGAAGTTAGACTTTTGAATTTACTGGCCCGAAAAATTCAAAATTAGAATATTTATATAGATTCTATTGAAAAAAATTAGCAAAAGTCACTGGTCCGAATCAATTTTCACTGGCCGTGGGCCACCGGGCCACTGCTAAAGTCGATGACTGTATATCCCCATTTAGCATTTGTTATTGTATATGTACCGTTGAATTTATATGGCTTATGAGATTAAAGATGATTAATTGAGTGGTAATGAATTATGATATTGGAAAATTATCTCTGAAAGAACTGAGGAAGAAACTAAATGATGAATTTAAGTGCGCCCAGAGAAAGTCGCAGGGTTCAGTTATATAATTCCCCCCAAATATCACATAGAATCGAGAGGAGTATTAAAAA
The DNA here is from genome assembly GCA_963680875.1 of Bathymodiolus brooksi. Classification (NCBI taxonomy): domain Eukaryota; kingdom Metazoa; phylum Mollusca; class Bivalvia; order Mytilida; family Modiolidae; genus Bathymodiolus; species Bathymodiolus brooksi. The sequence goes on along the minus strand of OY804578.1, from coordinate 80,050,550 downwards.
AAAATAAAAATATGATAGGGTGCATTTTAATTATTTAGATAGGGATGCATTACTGAGCACAATTTACAGGGCCCTTGAAACTAATGCAAGGTATATAAATTGTCTGGATGTGCAGAAACTTTTTCATTCAACTACTATGTACATGGTAAATAATTGGTTTGTCAGTTTTAATTGACATTATCTTTACTTAATAATTTTACATTAATTGCAGTATTGGCACAGCATAACGCAGCTCCCCCCACATTGTGGCAGCTGTCTGGCAAGCTGAAAAGTTTCAGTTGCTCAGCCAGTTTGGCATAATTCGCTGCGTTATATCAAACTTCAAGTCAATAACAAGCGTCTCTGTTCCCAGGGCGTCTTGGTTTTCAAATAGATAACATTAGTTACCTCTGTTTCCCAGGGCGACTTGTGATTTTCCTACAATTTCCATATTGATATTATCTATCTAGTTGTTGCCATTTACAAAATTCGGCAACCGTTGAACATTTGAAAGTACGAAGCTAGTTGTCTTCATTTAATCTAACTAACTATATATTTATACAAAATGTACTACTATCTATTTATTTATTTATGTATTTATCTATCTATATATATGTACAATTGAATTAAAGCTGTGGCCAATAACTGCCAATAATCGTGTATACTATTTGTTTTTATTCTAAAGGTTTTCAAGGATAAATATTCATAGTCACTATACAATCCTCATCAACAATGCCATACCAGCGGACAATAATTAAAATATGATAATATGTTGAATTTACCAAATTTGTTTATAGATGTTGTCCAATCCCTTATAAAACATTTAATTGATGTGATGATTTCCTACAAATATCAGATATATGACTATTTTAAAATCAATGGTTACTTCGATTAGTTGAACTTCAGTTTCACAATTTCTATCATTTCCATCCATTTTAAAAGAAATATTTTAGTCTTTTCCCCGAGGTCAATTTGTCTGGATTGACTTGCATCTGGTTGCTAATAAATCTTTCAATTTAAATTAATCTTTCATATTCGAGGGTAATAATAATATTTTCTATATTTTCATCAGCATACGATGACGTATTGTTATCAGCATACTATACAGATCACTTTTAGAAATAAAATTTAAAATATCAGTAATAAATACATTATATAATAATGTATTTACTTAAATATTAAATAGTATACAAGGCCATCGTAAGACATAATAGTGAAACAGTCAACTTTGAACCAAATTCCAATTACCAATACGATCTTTCGTCATCTGTACGCAACTGACAGGATACCATTTAACAAGCTTAAAGTTGTTGGTATGTTCCGGAAAACCATTTGAAAGAAAAGATGAGACGATTAAAAACAAAACTCTTGAATTAATGGTTTAGTACTCGGGAAAATACTAGGAGTAATACAACTGTTTTATTGCATGGCTTCATGATACAAACCATTTATACCACGATTTTTCGAGTTAAACAATCGCACACTGCGTTCGAAACACGTTACCCACTAAGGCCCACGATCAGACTTTCCGTATTATAATCTGACACTCCATTGAGAGGCTCCCCGTATAATCTGCCACCTGAGGACGCACTGAGCATCTGTGTGGGTTCGAGCCTTGGGAACTTTCACCAGTACCCACAATAAAATGTTGACGATATTTCCATTTAAATAATCATAGAAGGTACTGTTTTTCTTTTCCAATATGACGTCTGAAAAACAATAAGAGATGATCAGCTCAAACCTTTAATTCCACTTTCGATATATACATTCATAAATAATGTCTTGTTACTGAATTAAGTTGACTTCAAGACATTAAATAATGTGCAAAGTTTTAATAATGTTGAATGAAAACTGTTGCAGTTACAAATTTAATACACTAGTTTTATAGGTACCCTTACTTCTACTTCTACTTTCTACTTTATACGACGTTCTATCAATACTGATGATTATACATCGGTGAGAACAGACAAGATAAATTCTCAAAATAAACATAAAATATAACATGTACATGTATATACACTGTACAGCAAAAAAGGGGGGATTTCGAATTTGTAACCTTGGATCAGAGTTTTAAACTGATCCCAGGACTGGCCTGGCACAACAATGCTGGCTGGTAGTGAGTTCCAGATGCGTGTGGAAAGAAGCTGTATTTAAAGTAGTCTTTAGTTGTGCTGTAGGTTTGGAACTGCAGTTTGTTGGTGGACCTAGTTATTTTCTGTTGATGAGTGACGTACAATGTACTGATCAGGATCAATGGCCACAACACTGTTGGTTATTTTATAAAACATCGTGACTTTGGCTCTCATATGTCTTTGTTCGAGAGTCTCCCACTTCAGGTTGTTTATCATGTCGGATACGCTGCTTGTGTTATGGTATCGACCAGCCACAAAGCGTGCTGCTCTCCTCTGTACTCATTCCAATTCATCTCTGTTCTTTTTGGTATGTGGTGACCATACCGTAGAGCAGTATTCTAGATTTGATCTTACTATCGCTTTGTATGCGTTCTCCTTTGTTGTTTCATTTCTGACCTTCAGATTTCTTCGTAGAAATCCCAGTAATTTGTTGGCTTTCCCAGTGATATGTTACAGATGTGGGTGTTCCATGTAAGATTGCTGAAGAGTGTAACTCCTAAATACTTGGCTTCTTTGACGTCTTCAAGAATATATCCTTTCAAAGAATATCTGTTTTCTATTGATGTCCTTGATCTTGTGATGGACATGGAGTTACATTTCCCTGGATGGAATTCCATATACCCCATGTAAGTCCCCATAATTCCAGATGATGTAGGTCCTGCTGTAGTATGTCACGGTCTTGTGTGTGTATGGTCCTATAGAGAATAGTCATCCGCAAATAATCTTGTTTTTGAAGCTTCTGCTTCTGCCATATGATTGCCTCCTTCATCATATTGAAGATTATGCAATTTTGATTTTTGTGCGGCATGCTCACGAATAGCGAAGCCAAAATTTAAATCAGTTTCCGAATAGATGATAATAAATTATAACAAAATTTGAATTTACAATTAAAACTATACACAGTTGTCACTGTCTGGACTATAGGGACACAATCCTTGCCTTAAAGACCTCAGGTGTGTCCATCTCAACAATGTCTGGAGCTAGTAGGTTCCAGTCTCGTACTGTTCTTGGAAAGAATGACATTTTCCTGGTGTCAATACGGGAGGATGGTATCTGGAATTACCTGTTGTGTGCTTGTCTGGTTTTTCGGCCTGGTGGAATTAGCCTGTTTTCCTTGTTGATGGCTACAAGTTCTCTGTCGATTTTATACAGCATCACAAGTCTAGCGTCCTTTCTTCTGTCTGCAAGTGGTCTCAATTTTAGTCTTTGTATGATGTTGCTTAGGGAACGACCATTTAACTTGAAAGGGGGAGTTGTGGTTTTTTTCTAAAAAAATATTCTGATTCCCAATGTTGCTGAAAAAAATATTCTGATTTTGGTGGAGGAAAAAAAAATGTGATTCAGAGTTTTTGTCATATAACCTAATTCAGGGAAAAAAATTCACCGCTTTGCGCCACAAAAAAAATTAATATTCTAACTCTTTCTGAACGAAACAAAAAACCATAACCCTCATATGCCCGTGGAGTTGGTATTTGGCATCAATTGTTTTCTTTTTGTTGGATGCATTTATCAGGGTGGAATTTCATGCACCATTCATTTTCCCAATGTTCCAGCTTATCTAGATCTTTTTGTAGAGTTTCAGCATCGTTGCTGTTGGATATTGTCGGGTACGCTATTGTGTCATCGGCGAAGAGTCTTACTGTTGATGTTAGTCTTGATTGGAGGTCGTTTATATAGTAGATGAAGAGCCCTGGACCACTGACTCTGGAAGGTCATTTATAAAGATGAGGAAGAGCAGTGGACCAAGCACAGATCCTTGCGGGACTTCACCGACTACTGGTAGTTGGCTTGAGATTTCTCCATCTAACACTACCTGTTGATTTCTATTACTTAGAAATGATTCTACCCATCTCCAGGTAGTGCCTCTAATCCTATAGTTGTCCATTTTCATCAGGAGCTTTCTGTGCGGTACCTTGTCGATGGCTTTCGAGAAATCTAATATAACTAAATCTGTCTGGATGCCATTGTGTAAGTTATCTGCCAGTTCGTGTGCGAGAGTAAGTTGTGTCTCACAGCTCCGTTTTGCCCGGAATCCATGTTGGTAGTCAACCAGTATGTTTTGCTCATTTAGGTGTTTTAGGATGTTGGACACTACTATATGTTCCAGGATCCCTTCGTGTTTCGACAGATGGAGTAGAGTGGTTCATTGCGACAAGTACTTCAAATTCGGCTTCACCCAACAATAAAACTGACCACCACAAAATAACTGAAATATTGTTGAAAGTGACGTTATTCTACCATCCTAACTAGTAGTCAGTTAACTATGAGCATTCACTAACCCTGCTATTGTACTGCCCATGTTTATGACGTCATATATTTTTGTGATAGTATGTGGTCTTTTTGAGTGGAAGCGAATATGTGCAGGTTTTTTATCCATTGTTTATATATGTTGAATATCCAGTTATCAAGAGGGGACAGTTGGTATCCCATCATTGGTTTAATCCCACCACATTTTCTGACTCCACCCGAAGGAGTACTGTGATAACAATTTTAGACCAGATGGTCTCTGAATCCACCCAAAGGAGTACTGGTAATAACAATTTTAGACCAGGTGGTCTCTGAATCCACCTGGAGGAGTAGTGATAACAATTTTAGACCAGGTGGTTTCTGAATCCACTTGGATGAGTACATAATTATAATTCTAGACCACAAAGTCTCTGAAACAACTTTATATAATCCTTGGAATACTGGATCACACGATCTCACTCAGATTTCTTAACAGTTTGTGTCATATCAGCATCAGAAGCTTCTACACTATTTTTTATTACAATCTGGACATGAACTTGGGCCAGACATGGGTGCTACATTTGGAGGGTTAGCAAAAATAACTTGTATATAAGATGAAAATTTTAATGAGAGAATATACATCACAGATAACTAAAGTTGGAATACCTGTACATTAGACGAAACAATTCTGTCCATAACTGCCCTAAAATTACACTACTACAAAGTCAATAAATTGCACACAATATTTACAAAATGAAACACCAAATACCTTGATGTAATATGTTGAAAAACATCAAATAATGGAAAAAATCAATTATCATTTAATCAAGATTTAATATTTTTATAAATATTGATGAATTTGTATTTGTTTTAATTAAAAATCGTAATCTTTCCTATTAATCAGTATGAAAGACTTCAAAGTTGTGTAATACAGTTAGAACAGTTCAGAAATTCTTACTTGTCAATGTTTATTAATAAAAATGATCAACTAATATTTTCTCAAATAATTTTTTTTTTCACCTCAAAATTACAAAAAAGAGAAATCTATTACCAAAATTTATATTAATATCTGTGGATTAGTATCGTCACATACAACTCTCCGTTTAGACAAAATATTCTAAAAATAACAACAGCAACAAAAAGTAATATATGGAATACAATACCATCCAAAACAAATATACAAGATGATAGATAATAATAAGTAAAATGTATATGAGTATAGACCTCTATGATACAATAACACATTTATACTTCTGACATCTTCCATCAAATCTTAAACTTAGCACAGTGTGGGAAACCATTTTTTTCAAACACTTGCCAAAATGGCGAGTGGACTGAAACAAGTACTCGCCAAAATGAAATAGAGCTCACCATGTTTGGCGAGTGACATTTTTTTTTAAACTCGCCATCAAATAAACAATACAGTAATGTTCAACAATTTATTTTGCAGATTTTGACAAGTCATTAACTTCGTCAAGAAGGATCACCACTCTCTTAAGAGCTGCGTTGATCTCTTCTTCCTCAATTTCGTTGTCTTGGTCTTGTATAATGCGCGGTATAAAACATGTATGTCAAACCCGGTTCCGACACACATATAACTTTATATTTTCGCCTAGGTTTTCGCTACGAATTCGTTTGAAATATTTCAAAACTAAATTATTTTATTTGCATTAATTTTAAAAGTCATCGCATCTATTTGTAATGAAACAATATTTCATTTAATCGTGAAATCGACTATGGCAAAATTATGCAGGGTCAGGATTGTATACTTAATTTTTCTGTTGACAGAAATGAAGTGTCATGGCGGAATGTTTTCTAATCGAGTACAATGATTAATAAAATGTTGGATAAATGACATGTACAGTTAACAGAACATTTAACTGTTTGGGAGCTATGATATTTTAAGCTGTAACCAGTTATCGTGGCAAGCGTTTTCATGTTCCTACAACTGTTACTCATCAGACCAGCGAGTATAAAGTGGATCTTACTCGCCACCCGAAATTTCCACTCGTCGTTGGCGACCAGTCGTTTCCCACACTGACTTAGCATACAATCTCTATATTCCTCTTCATCTTCATTGACTTACAATTACAACCCTTTAGCTTAAGATAGCATTGTTGTTCTGACAGGACAGATAGTCATGGAAACTGTTCAAAAATGTATGGAATTTTAAAAGCAAATAATGAATGGAATAATTTGTACAAATTTTTTTTTTTGTAATAACCATAAAAAAATTATATATTAATTTTCTTGTAATCTAATTTGGAAGTCTTTGCTATTTTTTTTTTAAAAATGATGACACAAATCAAGCATAAAACCATTTTGTTTCAAGATACTAATACACTTTATTACATAAGGTTGTTCCCCATACATCATCAAACGGGTTTCAATTTTTGATTGTTTGATAAAATCTCTAGAGTATTGCAGTAACAAGGTAGATGTCATTAGCTAGTAAATACAGCACTGCAGTAACAAGGTAGATGTCATTAGCTAGTAAATACAGCACTGCAGTAACAAGGTAGATGTCATTAGCTAGTAAATACAGTATTGCAGTAACAAGGTAGATGCCATTAGCTAGTAAATACAGCACTGCAGTAACAAGGTAGATGTCATTAGCTAGTAAATACAGCACTGCAGTAACAAGGTAGATGCCATTAGCTAGTAAATACAGCACTGCAGTAACAAGGTAGATGTCATTAGCTAGTAAATACAGCACTGCAGTAACAAGGTAGATGCCATTATATAGCAACTGTCATTTAGAAGTATAATTGTGTCATGATCAAATAAAATAAAATTATTGCACATGAACGAAATCTGACGAGAATGCAAAAATACTGAATTTAATGAGCAATACAGGTATTAGAATAAACATTGATGTAAAAACATTAATTATATCAACTAAGACAATCTGAAAACAAACATTTATCCCAAACAAAAATTACTAATTAGTCTTCTTAAATCACACAAGATATATATGTATATGTTATGATTTGCATATACTAACAGTGTATAGGGTTATTTTCATGAATTGCAAACACTACACATTAAGGTGTAACTACCTATATGAACTACAGTCCTGGCAAATGTGTCGTATACTTATATTATTATGAAATTAAAGTAATACATTGACAAATTCACCTCTATAAATTGAAAGTAATGTGCCCCTTTAGCAGAGTAAACTGAATTGTGATGCACAAATTTTTTTTTGTTCTCAGACCTGTAGAAAAAATAAATAAAAGTGACAACAATAAAAATATATACATTATATAGTACATATCTCTGTAAATTCAATGGAAGAAAAAAAACAAGCAACACAAATTATTATACCTCAAACATGCCAAAACAAACATATTCTGTTCTTAAACACAAAATTGTGTTGCATAACAAAATAAGAACCAAACATCATCCTATATATAAGCTACAAAGTAGAAACGAATAATATATGAAATAATGTCTGTGATTATATTTATGAAATGTCATGTGTAAAAGTTTTAAATAAACTACCCTAAAAACAGGACTTATTACATAGATACCTGTGTAATACTGTGATTTTCAAGCGAAATATAAACCGGGTATTTCACCCAATCAAATAAAAAGGTTTATTTCCTTGCGCTATGTCATAATCAAAAGTATCGATGAGTATCCAATAATGAACAAAACAAAGCTCTATCTAAACATCACTACAATTGCATTGCAAATAAACCTGCATTGTTTAATTTGTCATTCATTAAAAAAGTAGTTTATATCTTCTACCCACGAGTCAGTCTGGAAAAGTAAATTTGTGTCTATTGTAATAAGAAAAGAAAATATTTTAAATAAAGTGTGAGAATCAACACAACACAATGTGCCCCTACTAAAAATTGACACCACCCACAGGTATAGACTCAAAATTGTAAGTCAAAACAAATACAATGACAACCATAATTTTAGATGACAACAAATTTCAAAATTATTATTATTTTTTTTTTTTTTAAGGCTGTATAGGACAACCAGCTATAATCAATAATATATGAAATGTGATTAAAGTCAATTATTGTTTATCAAGGAAACAATCTTACTAAAATGTAATATTACATTAACAAGTTTGTAAAATTACAATGTTTTAATATCAGCACATAGTTAAGTTACTAATTACTATAATAATATAACAATTCAAAACATAATAACAATTTGGATTGGTCTAAAATCAATTCAAGTCATATATTAATAATTTGGATTGGTCTAAAATATTTTGTATAAAGATTGAGTACTACAATGGGTTTTTTTCTATTACACATTACGAAGTTTTATTGAAACAGCTTTAAATTATTGTTTCATCAGTGAAAATCGATTTCTTCTCAAATGTTCATTTCAAGATCAATTTCAATATCATCTGATTCATATTTCTAAGTAATTATATTAGACCATGTACCGGGTATTTAGTTATTATGCTAAATAAAAATCATTCTAAATTTCTCCTTTAGAATTTGTAAAATAATAGTATACCGAAAAAAAATTTGAAACAAATATGCTTCACTGGCCCATTGCTGTCTAATATGTTAAGTTGAAAAAGGGACATAACTTGAAAAAATAATACAGTTTGATATTCACATTTTAAAATGATACCAAGCAAGCAAGCCAAATTTGAGTGTCCTGATTTAAACATGGTTTCCATCATCTCCAAATATGACCCATACATGTAGGCCATACTGCACAGATGATGGAAAATTCTTTATGCAGATAGTATAGTTTAAGAAGACACTTTTGTAAGGAATCCATTTTAAGGAGACACTTTTCTAAGAAATCCAATATTAAATTTCGATAGATAAATTGGAAAATCAATATATTTGTTATAAGCATATGAATCTATCTTAGCAATTGTTATAATAGGCATAGAAATATATCATAGTAATTTTTTCCAACAGTATGTAATAAAATATCAAAACAAAAATATATAATAATATAGTTTTCTTTGAACGTCTCTTTAAATTAAATGTTTTCTTGATTAAACAGGGAAACTTCTGACGATCTAAAAATCCTCATCTTTCTGATTTGACTCTCCATCGCAGAGCAAAGTAACACCCAATTCTTAGTAGGACAAAGAAGATACACAGTATAATGAAATCTATGTAAAATACATTTTCTACATCCCATTGTTCTAAAATATCTTTAGGTTTATTAAACTGACATTTCACTTCTTGCTCCTCGGCGCAGTCCAAATTCTCCCTGTCAAACCCATAGATAGCATGGAGTAAACCTTCAAATGAGTACCTGTAAAACAAAATGTTCCTTTAATAAGATGACACACTATATTACAATGATGTGGGGCAAGTACCTATAAAATTATCACTATTAATAATCAATGCAAATTCAGTGGCAATCGTGTTCACGATGGTATGGGTTAGGGTTATGGTGTTTAGTGCAAATGAAATTGGTGTGGACTAATAAAAAAAAAAATTGTGGGGGAGGAAGTTATGGTGGTTAACGCCACTTTCAACAATATTTCAGCTATATCACAAAGGTCAGTTTTATTGGTGGAGGTAACTGTAGAAAACCACTGACCTGTTGCAAGTCACTGACAAACTTTATCACATAATGTTGTATCGAGTACACCTCACTATTAGTGGGATTAATTGGTATGGTAGTTTTATTTATATCTACATATACAAATACAATTAAAATCAAATTCAATGTAATTAAAGTTGGATGCATGCTGTATCTTTTTACATTTGTTTCTTTGGTGATACATTAGCATCTACCGACATCACATTTGGGGTCATGTCATGTGACTTGTCATTGATCTATGATTGTCCAATCATATGCAGTCTGTCCAATTGGAAAATGGCTCTTGGTGTGATTTAGTAGGCTCATTGGTGAGTGGTCGGTTGAAAATATGAATCCTAGTGTGATCCTAAACAGGAAGTCGTTAGATGTTAGTATATCGTCAACGAAACAAAAAAGACCAAACAAACATCTATTTTTAAATATATTGTATTAAAGTTGTAAGTTTAATTTCTACCAATTGTACTTGATATAACGTTAATATTGTGTTATAAAGTTGTAAATTAATTATACTATATCTAATTGACGAGTTTTATTATCAAAAATATGTCACGAATGACAAAATAACACAGTAACTCATGAATGCGTGCAGTGCATGATTAAGTTACAACGTTATTTGGTCATGAGTGACATATTTTTGATAATGAAACTCGTCAATTAGTTATATTATTTATTATATAGATAAAAAAAATATGTTTCGAATCGAATTTAATATAAAATGAGTTTAATTGCACTATATTACGTGTGTAGCGTAGGGATATACTATAATGTGTATCGCTTCAAAAAACATGGTGCCACCCACCTACGACAATAAAATAATTAAAATGCTTACCTTGAAATATTATTTTAGTTAAATTTGATCCAAATTGAAGTGTACACGAAGCCAAATAATGTCTAATTTTTACGTTTCAAACTGGAAGTCTTCATATGACGCTGACAACGAAATGGTGCGAAATATAGCGAGAGTGAAATAAAAAGGGTAAAACTAGTGAAATTATCGTTTTTATTTAACTCGGAAATCACGGTATTTCATCGATATCTATATAATAATAAACTTCAATATTATTACACTCATAAATGTGAAATGTTTTCTTAAATAATTCTATAGTTTGTGATTGAAACTACTTTGTGGTATTAAAACTTGCATTTAATTTTAATACAATAATAATACATACAATAGTTAATCTGATATACAATAGATAATAACAATTTACCTTAAATATGATAAATAAGACAGCCATTGTAGATACACAGGCATGGTCTGGAAATTCACGAAAAATCCACTGAATAGTAAAACCGGTATAGCAGTAACCGGTCCCAAATAAACCGCCACCTAATAAAAAAATTAAAAAAACACTATCGTACTAATTTGAGTGAGGGAGTGATTGTCGCTTAACACCAAATGAGCAATTTTTCACTTATATCATGGCGAGAACAAGATAAATTCAATGAGATGATGATGTCCATTTTGTACCAGACCAATAATGGCAATATGCTTAGTTGGATCTTCAATAGTGCCAGCTCACTAAAAAATAGTTTGTATGCTCTTATTCCTCAACACTGCATGATATAATGGAGAAGCAGCATATACAACTTTTATAGTCTTTGGTTTGACCCGACCAAGCTCATACCCTTGATCTACCAAACTAGAGGCGAGCACACTAACCATTATACCACCGATGAGGTTCATACTAATTTGAGCAATACATGTATTTCAAAATAAAATAAAAAAATACACTATTATACTAATAAGCTATAATGTTCAATAAAATAAAAATAAAATATGGCTATCATAGTGCTTGCAATAATGCTTAAGAAAAATAAATTGCAGAATGCATCATACAAGCACAGGTTTTTGTCCTTTTCTTTTCCCTCCCTTAATAGATCACAAAGTCAATTCTAGGAGGTTGTAGTGAATTCAAACTTAATAGATATGTTATTGTACCAGTATACAGCTTGCATTTGTTTGGCTTGAATCCATTTAAGAATGAACAGGATAGAATTCATAGCAGTTCTTTTTATATTCAAGCAGCATAACTCCAATGATTACTGTCAAATAATTCTGATTTTCAAATCCGACTTGAAATATTATTAGCCGGAAGTTTCAGTATAGAAGATATATGCACACAGATGACTGTTTCCCTCTGGAAGAAACATAACCTTATATGAATTTCTTCCTCAGGCTTGACAAAACACTCACAAATGAAATTCTCATTCATTCTGGAAGAAACATACTCACAGAAAAATATCTTCCTTTCTAGAAGAAACATATCTACAGTATATTTTTTTTCCATAGTCTGGAAGACACACCTCTACAGATCAGTTTCTTATCTGAATCTGACACACTGGATTCCAAGTTTACCAGTTCCTTACTATAACACTATAATTTGAAAGCTTTGCCAGATAAAGGAAGGAAGCAACAATTAATACTTGTATTAATAGCAATGAATATAACACCACATACATTTAATTAGAGGTAACATCATTATTTACCTGTAAAGATGTAGCAGCTCCTATCAACAGTCCTAGAGATTGTGCTACAAGTGAAGTCAGTGTTGCCAGTGTTAAGAACATGACAAAGCGTAGAAAATCTTCTGGCTGTGAGGTCATAAAGTAGACTATACTTCCATATATCAAGGGAAAAATGATCTGTAAATTAACATTAAAACTTAAATTCGAAGTATTAGATTAACTTTTCATATGCAGATTTTTAATATCCCTAATAAACAAGTAACAGAACCATAACTTCTGAACAATAGGTCTAACTGACATATTCTCATTAGGATTTTAATACGAAAATCTAATTTTTAAAGAGGGATTAGCTACGATTTTTGACCAAAAAAATTATGTTTTGGAAATTGGTAAATTGCTTTAAAATGATGAAATAAAGGTAAATATTTCACATTAAACAGCTTATCGTACCACTTTTCGCCTTTTGAGAACGAAAATTACCATCGATTTATTATTTCCTTGCAAGCAAATAATTTGACCTCGCTTTCTCCGTATGCAACTGACCTTACTAGTGACAGGTAAAAACGAATAATTTGTATTTTGTCGCTTATTAACTGCAAACTTACATGGTTCTTTGTCCGTAATTAACGCTGACTAAAAACAGATTCACAGAAAATAAGAAATAAGTGCATTGTTGTACTGATTTAATGACGATTCGGCAAACTCAGTAAACAATGCCAATAATTAATAAGATGGTGTCCATTTCTTGATCGATCTCAAAACACGAGCAGTTGCACCTTTTCCCCCCGATGCGCGTACATTTCATAACATTTATAAGTTACAGAAACACGTTTTATTAAGGCATCAATCATATCTGATAGTTTTTATGGGTAACACAAATTTACGATTTTGGCAGATAATGCCCCTTTAAGTAAAAAAGTACAATCAATAGTAAAAAAATGTCTGATGATAAAAATATATATTAGGATACAATATGCTAAAATTCTGTAGACATCAAATTAAGCTAAAGCATAAAATTAAATGTTCACTCCACCAATTACCAACTTACACACACCCTTATTCAAAACACTCTGCACATAAAATGTCATAAGTTGTATGCAAATTTACCAAAGAGAATGCCATATTTCTGATTTTGAGTATGATACACAAAACTGTGAGGCATACTTGACATAAAAATCAAGTATGTGTGTACATCACTTTAAAAAAGCATTCTTAACTCGTATATTAGCTTACCTGGAAAGGCATGTCAGCAAATGTCTTAGCTAGATAGTAGGCCTTTACACTGTACCAATAATTCAGATGTTCTCTAATAAAAACACCCATTTCTAATGGAACTGAAAAATATTTAATAATGAAAGTATAAAAATAAATGTAAAACATGTCCATTCTATTAACCACTTAGGTAGGTAAACAATTAGAAAAATTGTACAAAAAATGACAGTCGTTTACTAAGTAAAGCCAAGCATGGTAATTAGAAGATATATAATAATAGATAATTAAAGTGTTTTTTAAGTAGATCTAAATATAGAAGTTTGTGAGTTCCTTCAGTAAAGTCAGACTGAGGCTGGAATTGTCAGTAATTTTCTTCAACACACACCTTCTGATTATCCCTTTGATATCTTCAAACTTTTATTGTATACCTCTATATGACGAAGACTGAAATAATTATTGCTGTATGCAGTTTTGTTTCTCACATAAATACCAACTCTTTTTAGAACCCAAGTCATTTTTAGTGGTCAGTTCATTATCATACACTTGTTTCGAATCCTGTCACTTCCGACCATGTTTTCCGTCTTTTTGTGTCTTGACGTCTGAAATGTTAGGCAGACGACTTCCGGTGTATACGCTATTACTGTGACAATGTCAACATATCGTAGTCGTAGATGCGGTAGATTACAAGTAATTGTAATATGGAGACGCCAAGAAAACGGCAGAGTAAATGCTGGTGTTCGGTACCCCACTGTCAGTCTGATAACAAAAATATATCAAGACAGATCGTTTTTCTTTCCCTATGCTGACAGCAATAAATAAAGAAAGAAAGCAAATTTAATTTTAAAGAAGTAGTTGTCAATGCATTGAAGTCTTAGATACAAATAAAATAATTTAATTGATATGTGTCTTTAGAAATGCCTGTACCAAGTCAGGGTCATTACCGTTTTCACAGTTTTCCGGTTGTTGACTGATTTTGTCTGTTTATATACTTACGAGTTTTGATTTTCCTTTGTAAGATTGTTCGGAGTTCGGTAATTTTGTTATTACCCTTATTTACAGAAAATGTTAAGAATTCTTTAAGCTAAGTTAAGATGTGGAACGTTAAAACGCCACATATCGATTGGAGTTTTCGTTGTGTACATTGACACCGGAAGCTCAGTGTCTAACATTCCATCAAAATCACGTAGTCTGGCAGACGAAAATAAAAAACTTTTGAAAGAATGGAAATGATTCGAAACAAACATATTCCTCCCCTATTAAGTCTGGAAGTCAAGATGTATTTGATAAATTGCTGAAAGTGACAATAAACATCAAATAACCCAACTCTTTTTAACAGTAATAAGTGATTAACAATGTTTTTTAAAACGAGATGACGTTTCTCAGTCATCTCTCATCGAAGGGCTTCTTGAGATGAGAGATGACTGAGAAACGTCCTCAAGTTTTATAAAACATCGTTAATTATTTTATCGCTATGATAATATGTTTATCAAGTATTTGGTAATGTGACGTCATTATAAGGTCATATTAGAAAACAGTGATATTACTATGTGCGTCCTTGACAACACTTAGCGATTAGCGATAATTGGAATCATCTCAGCGCTTACGTGATATGAAATATATTGGTTTTAAACATCAAAGGGAAAATAAACTTGAGTTTTAAAAAACATCTTTAATTATTTTATCGCTATTTTGTATTCATAATTAAATAATTTTTGTTATACCTTACATTATATATTATATATAAAATAAAAGTGATGTTTTTACAAAATTGGTACCCCAGGGAAACATCACAGTTGTTCACCGGTCGACAAATGTAAGGTTCCATGTCTGACCGGAAATGTATCCATTTTTGCATTCCGGAATTACAATCTTGACCGGTATCATATGGTATTTTGAACCCCATGGTAAATTGAACCCAGGGTCAATTTACATCCATGGTATATTGAACCCCCTTATTGAAAACTGAACCCCCCCTGTATGGTAAATTGAACCCCCCCCATTTCTAATCAAAAGATATGCAGGGAGGTCAAAATAACATGTGTAGGGGGGTCGATATACCATGGGTAAGGGGTTCAATATACCATGGGTAGGGGGGTCGATATACCATGGATAGGGGGTTCAAAATACCATGGGTAGGGGGGTAGATATACCATGGATAGGGGGGTCAAAATACCATGGGTAGGGAGGTTAAAATACCATAGGTAGGGGTGTCGATATACCATGGGTAGGGTGGTCGATATACCATCGGTAGGGGGTCAAAATTTTCCCCAAAAAATTTAAAGTTCAAAAGTTTCAAAAAATTTGAAAATTTGAAAATTAAAAAAATATATATAAAATTTCAAAACTAAAAAATTTCATATGATTTCAAAATTTTCATCATATTTCAAAATTTTAATATTTAGATAATCTTGAAAAATGATAAAACAATTGTAGCCTATTTTGTTGAATATACTGTTGCAAAGTTTGAAAAATTCCTTATTATTTAATAAGCAGTTATTGACTTTTAATTTCAGTCTACTCATGACTATGCAGACCTGGTCAATGATTGATTAACCTCGGCCGATATACCATTGGTAGGGGGGTCGATATACCATGGGTAAGGAGTTCAATATTCCATGGGCATTGAAATCAATTGATCAGGATTTGGTCATAATTTCTTTTGTACTTCGAATTCACAATCAATGTTAAGATATCCAAGAAGGAATTTTTGTTCATGGTATATCAAACTGCCTATAGTCCGTTTGATCAGCCTAAAAAATTAATTAAAAATCAACAGTTCAACTTATTGATTTTTTTTCTTCACACATTTACTCATATATCATCTACCTACTCTGACAAATAATTTCAGAATTTTGACACTATTTTCCAAAAAGTTGCCCATTAGGTCTCTATGTTAAATATTTGTACCAAATGTGGATATGTGCAGAGGGAGTTAGTATGCTTGTTGTTACCAACTTCCAGTGTAAACAATAACAACAACACATGTGATTTTATTTACATTTCACTGTCATGTGATTACCTAATTTGAATATGTCACCAGAACCCAAACATGCATGAGATGTTCATTTCACCCAAAGTTTAACTTTTTACATTTTATTGGAAATTATTTTAGAAATTTAAAAGTAAAAAGTATATATGCAAGCCTTTGAATTTTAAATCTTTTTCTTTAAATTCTAAATAAAATCACTTTTGTTTTGGTGTTTTCTAAAGCCCAGTAACATGGTTATAAAGTAAGCCTATGTGTATTGACCAGATATACCATGTAAATAGCCCATGCTTTGTGTATACTTTTAGAAAATGAAAACAAGTTTTATGTATGTTATTTAAGCATAATAAAAAAAAACAAGTAATTAATATATATTTTTTTTAAATATAATAGAAAAAATATAAAATAAAGGTAGAAAAAAACAACATTTTTTTTGTCTTTTCATAAATTAATATTTACAAATTAAAAATTATCTGCCCTTATTTAGAACTCTACCAATACTTATATAGAAAGGATAGTCATGCCTCTCAAAACTTCAGATGAAAAACAGGATTTAATACTAAAAGTGTTTGATTATTTTGAAGCCGAATCAAAATTGTCACTTGGTGAAAGTGAAATGAACATCTCATGCATGCTTGGGTTCTGGTGACATATTCAAATTAGGTAATCACATGACAGTGAAATGTAAATAAAATCACATGTGTTGTTGTTATTGTTTACACTGGAAGTTGGTAACAACAAGCATACTAACTCCCTCTGCACATATCCACATTTGGTACAAATATTTAACATAGAGACCTAATGGGCAACTTTTTGGAAAATAGTGTCAAAATTCTGAAATTATTTGTCAGAGTAGGTAGATGATATATGAGTAAATGTGTAAAGAAAAAAAATCAATAAGTTGAACTGTTGATTTTTAATTTAATTTTTTAGTCCTGTTTTAGGCTGGTCAAATGGACTATACCATTTTTTTAATCTTATGAAATATCTTAGTTTTGAAATTTTTTGAAATTTTTTGAAATATTGAAATTTTTATTTTAATTTATATTTTTTTTGAAATTTTAATTTTTTTTTGAAATTTTGAACTTTTATGAAAATTTTTATTTTTTGGAAATTTTGAAATTTTATTACCCCCTTACCCATAATTATTAATATATATTGAACCCCCTCCCTACCCATGGTATTTTGACCCCCCTACCCATGGTATATTGACCCCCTTAACCATGGTATATCGAACCCCCTACCCATGGTATATCGAACCCCCTACCCATGGTATATTGACCCCCCTACCGATAGTATATCGACCCCCCTACCTATGGTATATCGACACCCCTACCCATGGTATATTGACCCCCTTAACCATGGTATATCGACCCCCCTACCCATGGTATATTGACCCCCCTACCCATGGTATATCGACCCCCCTACCCATGGTATATTGACCCCCTTAACCATGGCATATCGACCCCCCTACCCATGGTATATTGATCCCCCTACCCATGATATATCAACCCCCCTTCCCATGGTATATCGACCCCCCTACCCATGGCATATCGACCACCTACCCATGGTATATCGACCCCCCCCTACCCATGGTATATTGACCCCCCTACCCATGATATATCAACCCCCTTCCCATGGTATATCGACCCCCCTACCCATGGCATATCGACCACCTACCCATGGTATATTGACCCCCCTTAACCATGGTATATCGACCCCCCTACCCATGGTATATTGACCCCCCTACCCATGATATATCAACCCCCCTACCCATGGTATATCGACCCCCCTACCCATGGTATATTGACCCCCTTAACCATGGCATATTGAACCCCCTACCCATGGTATTTTGACCCCCCTACCCATGATATATCAACCCCTCTCTTATGTATTATGAACTCTCTCTTTTGGTAGAAATGACGGGGGGTTCAATTTACCATGAGGGGGTTCAAAATACAATGACAAAAAATTGACCCCGGGGTCAAAATATCATAGGTAAATTGACCCCGGGTTCAATTTACCATGGGGTTCAAAATACCACATGACACCGGAAGTAAAAAACACAAATATGAAGTTTATGAAAACACAAGATAAAAACACACAAATAAGTGTTTATTGCATCCAACATTATTGTAAATAGAGTTTCGGTAAAAAAAAAAAATTATTGCCTGCACTTACAGCCCTCGGGAAAACAACATCCCAAGGGTTAACAATTATGATGTTCACCTTAAGTGCAGGCAATAATTGTATATTGAGATACTGACATTTCTTTAAACACAATTAATATTTTATATCGTTAATCACTTATTATCAAGGATTTGGTAATGTGACATCACTATAACGTCATATTAAAAAACAGCGATAATACTATGTGCGTTCTTGACAACACTTAGCGATTAGCGATAATTGGAATCATCTCAGCGCTTACGTGATATGAAATATATTGGTTTTAAACATCAAAGGGAAAATAAACAAAATAGCGATAAAAGGAAATAATTTCTTTTGTACTTACATGTCATGACTGTTGGCATCAGAGCTGTAAACATCAGAAACAACACACAGAAGAAGAGGAAGCTGGTGTTGTTTATAACCTTTGTAGCTTCATTACCAATACCAAGATATAACAGACCAATCAGGATCCCAACAGTCAGATGAGAAATCAGTCTTAGTTTGGTTAAAGTCTGAAACATTAGTGTTAATGTAGAAATAAATACAGTTCTGTGATTCACTGACAGAAATGGTATTTATAATATGATCAGGGATGATTCTGGTAAGAAAATAAAATAGCTGACAATCAATGAAAAATAGCTGACACCATCTACACCCCCTTTCAAAAGGTCCATTTTTGACCTGTTCTTAGTGTCCTGCAACTTTGTGAAAAAAATTCACAGAAAAATAGCTGAAATCCATTAAATAACTGAGAAAAAACCCCTTTGCATGATTAAAGCAACTGTTCCAATGGTAAGTAAAAGATTGTAGGTTGTTAGGGAATTTCCCTCTCAAATAGCTTCTGTAAAGACAGGCTATTGAAAATCAAGGCTACATTCCACAGGTGTGAGAAATTTTTATCATTTCCCTGAGTGCAGAACAGTATGACAGTGACGATTGATTCAAAATTCTCATAAAAGTATCAAATATTTGGTCTTAATAATATATAGGAACCAATAAATTAAAGTGTATTTATTTTGGTAAACATTTCAATTTTACATTGGGAACTCTTCACAAATTTTATTTAATTGTGATGCATTTCTGTTACCGGTAGGTGGCATTTTACTGAATAAATGGACTATGTGAGACAATAACATGATACTCTGGGGGGTATTGAAATTTGTGATTCTTTATTTCCAGGTGAGCAAAAGAAATTATAAGAGGCAGACTCCCCTCCTTTTTTAAAAAAAAATACTTGTGGTATACTCACTGTGTCTCTCATGATAGATTTAAATGTACGGACAAACAGTATAGAGAACTGTGTATAGCTACTGGTAGCAAATGTGTTTTGATCTTCTTGATATCTCTGTAAAGGAAAATAAATTAATTTTACTTCAGGCTACATGCTGAGATTTTATACATTAAGACTGTTAACTGTTACATATATGTCTGTCATTTACAGGTAACAACTAAATTAAATTTAAGATATGACTGAACAAATCTTCAAATTTACAAATAAATATCACCTGGACAACAAACATATCAGTGAAGTTTATAAAGTTTTAAAAATAAGAATTTCTATGAAATATTGAATGAAGAAAATCATTCACCAAATTGAACAAAACATTGACACCAATTTATATATTCAAAAGTATGTAAGACTAGGTAGACAAGTCATGGAGGTATTAATTAAGCATGGGACATAGATCTGTTTGTTCTAACCATGTACTTGTCATGTATGTCATCCTCAATATCAAGGTTTCTATGTCTATAAGTTACAAGAAATCTAAACAAACTTATGTTGGTTTGGCAAATATCAGTTTATAATACAGGAATTATTTTGCTAAAACAGAAAATTAACAATAAGGCCTCATAAATACTGTGTATCATAGAGAAAGTTGCATTCATTTAAAAAAAAAATGCAGCTAAAATTTTATATATAAAAAAAATAAAGATAAAAAAAAATTTCCCCTTATGTTCTGATATCCATCTTTAGGTACTTACACTAGACTTGTTACATGTACCTTTAGTATTAATAATTCCTTTTAATACATTATTTCTATGAAAGTTGAAATCATGACTGATCACTTATTTTTTTCAAGCCATGTGTTTTCTCCACATGTAATTGGCTAATAAATGTTGTCAGCATAAATAGGTCAGTCAAGATTTGAATTTTCACAGCATCAATTTTTTAAAAGGGGTTATTAATAAGGGTCTCATAGCAAGTCTATACTTACATGAAGAACATACATTTTTAATTAGTTTTCTGAAATTAAGAATGAAGCATCCATTTAAAAACCAGTAAAGTATAACTTTCTCAGGGGTTCATGAACACTAGTGGACATAATAACCTTTTATAAAGTGAGGATGGTTATGTGTACAGTATAACATGACAGTTAATTCAGTACAAACAAGGGCAATGCAAAGTAAGGCATATCCCCTCGCCTAAAAATTTGACCTGGTGACCTTGAAAATCAATAGGGTTCCAGATTCTCTTAAGGACTAAGTATGTACCAAGTTTGGTCAAAATCCATTGAAGGATGTTGATTCTAGAGTGTTCACAAGGATGTTACAGAAGGACGGATGGACGGACGGAAGGTAGCGTTACTATATCCCTTCGCAACTTCGTTGGTGAGGGGATAATAAAGGGTTAACATCACATCTAGCGTATGGACCTTAGTTCAGGTGAGCAAAAAATAAATGGTTTGATAATAAGAAACTTTTGAAGCAATAACACATGTGAAAGGAATACACCTTTTTTAAAAGCAACAAAATCTATTGCTTACAATCATAGCTGTGAAGCTTGTACGTGACTACATGTTTTTTTTAGCAGATGTGCTTATTTATTCAGTACATGTTATAAAAAAAGAAGAATGTGGCCATAGATCACAGATGCCCCACTTCCAGCTAATATCAGTCACAGATGCCCCACTTCAAGCTAATATCAGTCACAGATGCCCCACTTCAAGCTAATATCAGTCACAGATGCCCCACTTCAAGTTAATATCAGTCACAGATGCCCCACTTCAAGCTAATATCAGTCACAGATGCCCCACTTCAAGTTAATATCAGTCACAGATGCCCCACTTCAAGCTAATATCAGTCACAGATGCCCCACTTCAAGCTAATATCTGTCACAGATGCCCCACTTCAAGCTAATATCAGTCACAGATGCCCCACTTCAAGCTAATATCAGTCACAGATGCCCCACTTCAAGCTAATATCAGTCACAGATGCCCCACTTCAAGTTAATATCAGTCACAGATGCCCCACTTCAAGCAAATATCAGTCACAGATGCCCCACTTCCAGTTAATATTAAACTAAAATAGGTCACAGATGCCCCACTTCAAGCTTAAACTAATATATTTGTCTACTGCAGCAAGCAAAAGATTTCAACTGGCTAAGTGAACTAAAGTCATTTTTCATCTGTGGGTTTGTAACAAGAGTCTCACAATAAGTGTCACTAATGAAGCAGGAAATAGCAAAAAAAAAAAAAAAATGAAGCATGAACTACCTACTCCTTTAGTAAGGTTAATGTTGCTCGATCTTTTGTACATAAAATCAATAACAAATGATCAATTCATGATCAGTAACATTGGTTAATGAGACAAGTTATTGATTGGTTGAAATCTGAACACAACCAATTCCAAAAGGTCATTAGGGTCAAGGTTTCTCACATAAACACTTTACCAAGCATGTTTCAGATTAGAGAGATTACAAATTAGATTTAAAATCATTTATGTAGGACAAATATTAATACACAATGTTCCAGCATTTCAGGGCAGGACTTCACACTAAAACGTCTAAAATGAGGCTGCAGGGTCAATTTAAACATGATATGTATTATTATAGTCAATATTATAAAGTTAATATTGCATGCAACCTAAGGTCTGGAGAGAAGCTGTCGATCATCGGACAACATTTCATATAGATAAGTTGTCAGGTTTTACAATCACATTTTTGTTTTTTATCACATTTCTCTGTGTCTTAATAACTTTGCTTTGCTGTCTTTTGGAAATGTATTGCTAAATGATGAAATTTATCTCCCTCCCCATTTTGGCATAGTCATGAATGGGTGAATGGTGTTTTGCTAAATGAAGCAAACATTTTGGTTTATGTACATATACTTTGTTTTATTCAAAATGAGGAATTTATCATATTTGACCATAGTCTATATATGTAAATTAAATGGTGATTGGTTGATTGATGTTTAATGCCAACATTAGCTGTATCAAAATTAAATGGTGACATAAACTAGCTGATCTAGTGATATTGTATTAATTAGTATAACAACCACTATCATCTTAGTACTATTACCTCAAATGGATCAATCTAAAAATGATGAAATATCTGTTAGTAAAATACACTATCAAATTACAGTACATGTACAGTACAGACAGAGACATTGTGTGATAAATATTTTGTTCAATTTAATATATCATCAAAATTTCATTTACATTTAGAACTTGTTACTTACTATCACCCAAAAGGCATATCAAAATAAGTAAATAAAACAGACCAAAAGATAGATCAGTATCACTAAGAAGAGTGATATGTCTATCACTGTCATCTATCATGCTATGTCTCTGTCTGTACTGTGACATCATGTGTAATTAATACAAGTGAAAATACACAATCTGGATTATAACTCTATATTTAGAAAGTGACCAACAAACACATAAAATACAAACGGCAAATTTATCTATATTTAGAAAGTGACCAGTAAATACATGTTATACACATGGCAATACAATCTGATTAAAACCACGTCTCTCATTTGCTCTCCTGTACTGCACAGCAAGGGAGAGAGATCTAAAGGAACCACATTATGGGCCACATGTGAGTGACCCTATGACATGAATATTTAATGATATGATAAATATGGTTCATGACCTTTTTCTACCAATCAAAACAGTTTAACTTTAAATTATAAGGGTTTCAGTCACTTAAGCATCATTTTCATTGGACGGCAACATAGGGTCACTCACATGTAAAGAGGAGCAAGTGAGATTGTGCAAAGAAAGTCTAAACAGCGATTGTCAACGTTAACTATTTCACCAAAATCAACAACGAATCTCAACCATCACCTCTCACCACAAATAACTGAACATAAAAAACACCATGATATATGATGTAATCAGATTGACGCAATTTGAACCACAAATCTATATTTAGAATATAACCAGGAAGTAGAACTTCTCTTACTATTTAAAGTACAAAAAATGTCCTCATTTCTATATATAGATGTAGGGGGCTTTGTGTGGATCAGTAAGTGTGAAAATATATCATATAAATAGAGAATAACAAAAAAGTACAAAATATACTAGTTTTAAGTAACCATGATCTTCTACACTACATTTCTTGTCTCTTTATATTTTCTACATGTATATATCTCAGGCTGGTTAACTAAAGTACAGATACACTCTGACAACAGTTTTAATTTTTCATACATGTAGTTCAGTAAACCAATTTCTTTTTGCAGCTATTGTTATTGCCTTTAATTATAGACTGATAATTTCAGAATATTTCTAAAGTTTTGTTATTACCAGATATCTTTTTTACTGTCAATTATCATTCAATAAAAGTCAACTCCCCCATCAATCGTCTTTCCCTTAATTTTTTTTAACCTACTTGCCCGAAAACCAAATTTAGAAATATTTTCTATTTATTCAAACAAATTCTTTCATAATTTTCACTTGTCCGAATCCAGTTTTACTTGTGCTGGGCTTTGGGCAAGTAGGTTAGAGCGAAGACTGCATCACTAGAAAATGTTTCATTATTTAAAATAATGCATACAAACACAACTTGGTTTACAGTGATACAAGGAGAAAATATAAAGTGGACAATGTACAAAAAACTAAATATTAACTTGTATCCAATCCCATTTTCTTAATATTTTGTGCAAATAAAATATGTTTAATCTAACCCCCAAAAAACACCTACCACATTACCACTGGAAGAATTTCCATTAATGACTGTATGTCCATTCAGTACACCTTTATCAGTACAATTAATATGGACCCCTTCATCTTGTGCAGGAGGAAGATTACCATTAGACTCTGCCAGACTGTATGGTGACATGGTTGTCGGACTTCCATTTGATGGTTTATTTGGTATCACAGCAAGTTTATCACACAGTCCATTTCTCACACCTTGTCTTAACTTTTCAATATTCTCTTCTCCGTATTCACCAGATGCCACTTCCATTACTAAACAATACAAAGTTAATTTGTTACATTAATGTTCAGCAAAAAGTTCATAGGTTACATTGTTGTACAACAGAAATATAACATGATACATTGTTGTAACAACAGAAAAATAACATGATACATTGTTGTAACAACAGAAAAATAACATGATCCATTGGTGGACACCACAAAGATTACATGTTACATTGTTGCAACAACAGAAATATAACATGATACATTGTTGCAACAACAGAAAAATAACATGTTACATTGTTGTAACAACAGAAAAATAACATGATCCATTGGTGGACAACACAAAGATTACATGTTACATTGTTGCAACAACAGAAATATAACATGATACATTGTTGTAACAACAGAAATATAACATGATACATTGTTGTAACAACAGACATATAACATGTTACATTGTTGTACAACAAAAAGATTACATGATACATTGTTGTACAACACAAAGATTACATATTACATTGTTGTACAACACAGACTACATGTTACATTGTTGTACAACACAAAGATTACATGATACATTATTGTACAACACAAAGATTACACGTTACATTGTTGTACAACACAAAGATTACATGATACATTGTTGTACAACACATATATTACATGTTACATTGTTGTACAACACAAAGATTACATGATACATTGTTGTACAACACAAAGATTACATGTTACATTGTTGTACAACAGAAATATAGCATGATACATTGTTGTACAACACAAAGATTACATGTTACATTGTTGTACAACAGAAATATAACATGATACATTGTTGTACAACACAAAGATTACATGCTACATTGTTGTACAACAGAAATATAATATGATACATTGTTGTACAACAGAAATATAACATGATACATTGTTGTACAACATACAGATTACATGTTACATTGTTGTACAACAGAAATATAACATGATCCATTGGTGGACAACACAAATATTACATGTTACATTGTTGTACAACAGAAATATAACATGACACATTGTACAACACAAAGATTACATGTTACATTGTCGTACAACAGAAATATAACATGATACATTGTTGTACAACAGAAATATAACATGATCCATTGGTGGACACCACAAAGATTACATGTTACATTGTTGCAACAACAGAAATATAACATGATACATTGTTGCAACAACAGAAAAATAACATGTTACATTGTTGTAACAACAGAAAAATAAAATGATCCATTGGTGGACAACACAAAGATTACATGTTACATTGTTGCAACAACAGAAATATAACATGATACATTGTTGTAACAACAGAAATATAACATGATACATTGTTGTAACAACAGACATATAACATGTTACATTGTTGTACAACACAAAGATTACATGATACATTGTTGTACAACACAAAGATTACATATTACATTGTTGTACAACACAGACTACATGTTACATTGTTGTACAACACAAAGATTACATGATACATTATTGTACAACACAAAGATTACATGTTACATTGTTGTACAACACAAAGATTACACGTTACATTGTTGTACAACACAAAGATTACATGATACATTGTTGTACAACACATATATTACATGTTACATTGTTGTACAACACAAAGATTACATGATACATTGTTGTACAACACAAAGATTACATGTTACATTGTTGTACAACAGAAATATAGCATGATACATTGTTGTACAACACAAAGATTACATGTTACATTGTTGTACAACAGAAATATAACATGATACATTGTTGTACAACACAAAGATTACATGTTACATTGTTGTACAACAGAAATATAATATGATACATTGTTGTACAACAGAAATATAACATGATACATTGTTGTACAACATACAGATTACATGTTACATTGTTGTACAACAGAAATATAACATGATCCATTGGTGGACAACACAAATATTACATGTTACATTGTTGTACAACAGAAATATAACATGACACATTGTACAACACAAAGATTACATGTTACATTGTCGTACAACAGAAATATAACATGATACATTGTTGTACAACAGAAATATAACATGATATATTGTTGTAAAACCCAGATTACATGTTACATTGTTGTACAACAGAAATATAACATGATACATTGGTGGACAACACAAAGATTACATGTTACATTGTTGTACAACAGAAATATAACATGATCCATTGGTGGACAACACAAAGATTACATGTTACATTGTTGTACAACAGAAATATAACATGATACATTGTTGTACAACAGAAATATAACATGATACATTGTTGTACAACAGAAATATAACATGATACATTGTTGTACAACACAAAGATTACATGTTACATTGTTGTACAACAGAAATATAACATGATCCATTGGTGGACAACACAAAGATTACATGTTACATTGTTGTACAACAGAAATATAACATGATACATTGTTGTACAACAGAAATATAACATGATACATTGTTGTACAACACAAAGATTACATGTTACATTGTTGTACAACAGAAATATAACATGATCCATTGGTGGACAACACAAAGATTACATGTTACATTGTTGTACAACAGAAATGTAACATGATCCATTGGTGGACAACACAAAAATTACATGTTACATTGTTGTACAACAGAAATATAACATGATAC
This sequence comes from Bathymodiolus brooksi, assembly GCA_963680875.1. Classification (NCBI taxonomy): domain Eukaryota; kingdom Metazoa; phylum Mollusca; class Bivalvia; order Mytilida; family Modiolidae; genus Bathymodiolus; species Bathymodiolus brooksi. The sequence goes on along the minus strand of OY804578.1, from coordinate 80,023,008 downwards.
ATTGTTGTACAACAGAAATATAACATGTTACATTGTTGTACAACAGAAATATAACATGATACATTGTTGTACAACACAAAGATTACATGTTACATTGTTGTACAACAGAAATATAATATGATACATTGTTGTACAACAGAAATATAACATGATACATTGTTGTACAACATACAGATTACATGTTACATTGTTGTACAACAGAAATATAACATGATACATTGTTGTACAACATACAGATTACATGTTACATTGTTGTACAACAGAAATATAACATGATCCATTGGTGGACAACACAAATATTACATGTTACATTGTTGTACAACAGAAATATAACATGACACATTGTACAACACAAAGATTACATGTTACATTGTCGTACAACAGAAATATAACATGATACATTGTTGTACAACAGAAATATAACATGATATATTGTTGTAAAACCCAGATTACATGTTACATTGTTGTACAACAGAAATATAACATGATACATTGGTGGACAACACAAAGATTACATGTTACATTGTTGTACAACAGAAATATAACATGATCCATTGGTGGACAACACAAAGATTACATGTTACATTGTTGTACAACAGAAATATAACATGATACATTGTTGTACAACAGAAATATAACATGATACATTGTTGTACAACAGAAATATAACATGATACATTGTTGTACAACACAAAGATTACATGTTACATTGTTGTACAACAGAAATATAACATGATCCATTGGTGGACAACACAAAGATTACATGTTACATTGTTGTACAACAGAAATATAACATGATACATTGTTGTACAACAGAAATATAACATGATACATTGTTGTACAACACAAAGATTACATGTTACATTGTTGTACAACAGAAATATAACATGATACATTGTTGTACAACAGAAATATAACATGATACATTGTTGTACAACACAAAGATTACATGTTACATTGTTGTACAACAGAAATATAAGATGATACATTGTTGTACAACACAAAGATTACATGTTACATTGTTGTACAACAGAAATATAACATGATACATTGTTGTACAACAGAAATATAACATGATACATTGTTGTACAACACAAGATTACATGTTACATTGTTGTACAACAGAAATATAACATGATACATTGTTGCACAACAGAAATATAACATGATACATTGTTGTACAACATACAGATTACATGTTACATTGTTGTACAACAGAAATATAACATGATCCATTGGTGGACAACACAAAGATTACATGTTACATTGTTGTACAACAGAAATATAACATGACACATTGTACAACACAAAGATTACATGTTACATTGTCGTACAACAGAAATATAACATGATACATTGTTGTACAACAGAAATATAACATGATATATTGTTGTAAAACCCAGATTACATGTTACATTGTTGTACAACAGAAATATAACATGATCCATTGGTGGACAACACAAAGATTACATGTTACATTGTTGTACAACAGAAATGTAACATGATCCATTGGTGGACAACACAAAAATTACATGTTACATTGTTGTACAACAGAAATATAACATGATACATTGTTGTACAACAGAAATATAACATGTTACATTGTTGTACAACAGAAATATAACATGATACATTGTTGTACAACACAAAGATTACATGTTACATTGTTGTACAACAGAAATATAATATGATACATTGTTGTACAACAGAAATATAACATGATACATTGTTGTACAACATACAGATTACATGTTACATTGTTGTACAACAGAAATATAACATGATCCATTGGTGGACAACACAAATATTACATGTTACATTGTTGTACAACAGAAATATAACATGACACATTGTACAACACAAAGATTACATGTTACATTGTCGTACAACAGAAATATAACATGATACATTGTTGTACAACAGAAATATAACATGATATATTGTTGTAAAACCCAGATGACATGTTACATTGTTGTACAACAGAAATATAACATGATCCATTGGTGGACAACACAAAGATTACATGTTACATTGTTGTACAACAGAAATATAACATGATCCATTGGTGGACAACACAAAGATTACATGTTACATTGTTGTACAACAGAAATATAACATGATACATTGTTGTACAACAGAAATATAACATGATACATTGTTGTACAACAGAAATATAACATGATCCATTGGTGGACAACACAAAGATTACATGTTACATTGTTGTACAACAGAAATATAACATGATACATTGTTGTACAACAGAAATATAACATGATACATTGTTGTACAACACAAAGATTACATGTTACATTGTTGTACAACAGAAATATAACATGATACATTGTTGTACAACAGAAATATAACATGATACATTGTTGTACAACACAAAGATTACATGTTACATTGTTGTACAACAGAAATATAACATGATACATTGTTGTACAACACAAAGATTACATGTTACATTGTTGTACAACAGAAATATAACATGATACATTGTTGTACAACAGAAATATAACATGATACATTGTTGTACAACACACAGATTACATGTTACATTGTTGTACAACAGAAATATAACATGATCCATTGGTGGACAACACAAAGATTACATGTTACATTGTTGTACAACAGAAATATAACATGACACATTGTACAACACAAAGATTACATGTTACATTGTCGTACAACAGAAATATAACATGATACATTGTTGTACAACAGAAATATAACATGATATATTGTTGTAAAACCCAGATTACATGTTACATTGTTGTACAACAGAAATATAACATGATACATTGTTGTACAACAGAAAAATAACATGATACATTGTTGTACAACACACAGATTACATGTTACATTGTTGTACAACAGAAATATAACATGATACATTGTTGTACAACACAAAGATTACATGTTACATTGTTGTACAACAGAAATATAACATGATCCATTGGTGGACAACACAAAGATTACATGTTACATTGTTGTACAACAGAAATATAACATGATACATTGTTGTACAACAGAAATATAACATGATACATTGTTGTACAACACAAGATTACATGTTACATTGTTGTACAACAGAAATATAACATGATACATTGTTGTACAACAGAAATATAACATGATACATTGTTGTACAACACAAAGATTACATGTTACATTGTTGTACAACAGAAATATAACATGATACATTGTTGTACAACACAAAGATTACATGTTACATTGTTGTACAACAGAAATATAACATGATACATTGTTGTACAACAGAAATATAACATGATACATTGTTGTACAACACAAAGATTACATGTTACATTGTTGTACAACAGAAATATAACATGATACATTGTTGTACAACAGAAATATAACATGATCCATTGGTGGACAACACAAAGATTACATGTTACATTGTTGTACAACAGAAATATAACATGGTACATTGTTGTACAACACAAAGATTACATGTTACATTGTTGCACAACAGAAATATAACATGATACATTGTTGTACAACATAAATATAACATGTTAAATTGTTGTACAACAGAAAGATTACATGTTACATTGTTGTACAACAGAAATACAACATGATACATTGTTGTACAACACAAAGATTACATGTTACATTGTTGTACAACAGAAATATAACATGATACATTGTTGTACAACACAAAGATTACATGCTACATTGTTGTACAATAGAAATATAACATGATACATTGTTGTACAACACAAAGATTACATGTTACATTGTTGTACAACAGAAATATACCATGATACATTGTTGTACAACACAAAATTACATGTTACATTGTTGTACAACACAAAGATTACATGTTACATTGTTGTACAACAGAAATATAACATGATACATTGCTGGATAACAGAAATATAACATGATACATTGTTGTACAACAGAAATATAACATGATACATTGTTATACAACAGAAATATAACATGATACATTGTTGTACAACACAAAGATTACATGTTACATTGTTGTGCAACAGAAATATAACATGATACATTGTTGTACAACACAAAGATTACATGTTACATTGTTGTACAACAGAAATATAACATGATACATTGTTGTACAACACAAAGATTACATGATACATTGTTGTACAACAGAAATATAACATGATACATTGTTGTACAACAGAAATATAACATGATACATTGTTGCACAACAGAAATATAACATGATACATTGATGTACAACAGAAATATAACATGATACATTGTTGTACAACAGAAATATAACATGATACATTGTTGTACAACAGACATATAACATGATACATTGTTGTACAACAGAAATATAACATGATACATTGTTGTACAACACAAAGATTACATGATACATTGTTGTACAACAGAAATATAACATGATACATTGTTGCACAACAGAAACATAACATGATACATTGTTGTACAACAGAAATATAACATGATACATTGCTGGATAACAGAAATATAACATGATACATTGCTGGATAACACAAAGATTGCAGAGCAAAACAAAGATTGGTTTTGGTTTGGGTTATGGTGATTAATGCCACTTTCTACAATATTTCAGTTATATCGTGGTGGTTAGTTTTCTTGGTGGAGGAAACAGGAGTACCTGGAGAAAACCATGAACTGTCATAAGTCACTGACATCACATAATGTTGTATGGGTTACACCTTGCCATGAACGGGTTCGAACTCATAGCTTTAATGGTGATAGGCACTGATTGCACAGGTAGTTGTAAATCCAACTACCATACGATCACGACCATGACGACCCCTCAAAACAAAATTAATATGGGTGATACTATAAGAGATCAAACTCTTGTGAGACAAATTGAAATGTCGCATCTCTTCATAATTTATATTGAAAAAAAACCTCTTGAGATATCAATTGTCTTGAAAGAACATATCATGTTACAGAAACAGGTTATAATATTTAATAAATTTAACTTTTATTCTAACATGACGTCCTTCTTTCGCTTTGCAAACAAACGAGCAATTTATCAATTGGGAATAATCTTATTAGCACATGTGCCGGTTCATGTGACTGACTTTCCCCGTCATAAATGTACATGTTGATGAATTATCGTCTGCTTGAATTTGGCAGCATAAATTGTGTGCGTCATTGTCCGCAAACGTAAATATAAATTACCGTCGTCTTCCTATCAAAGAATACTACCGTATTTGTACTCTTAGACATATCAGAATCGAAATAATTCATGGAAGCCAGAATGTGTTTTGAGTTTTAACATGGGTTGGTGGATATGGCTCGGATAAAATACTAATATCCGTCAACCCATATTAAAACTCAAAACACATTCTGGCTTCCATGATTTATTTCTTAAATAGAGCTTTCAATAGGCAGACTATTTGTATACAACATCTAAAATATTGAGGAAATACTCTACCAAAATCTGCAGGGTTGTGATAGGCTGGACAAGTCATTCCATGCGACTCCAAATATGGCAACAAAGATGTGACGGATCCCTTATATACACAGCTTCCTTCAGCCAACAAATACAACTGGAAACCAAGCAAAATTAACATATCAGTTACTTTTTACATAACAATGCCAATTGAAGACTATTTCTACCAAAGCATAGTAATAAAATTATTGCTATCAAATCATTTATTATGATAACAAAAGTTGTTTTCAAAGTGATTTTTTTTCATAATTACAATGTTATGCATATGCAAAATCTAAACAAACATAATCAAACATGGTAAACATATATTTTATGGGATAAAAAAATCACAAATAATTCCATGAATATTACTGTTCTACCCATCATCACAGGTTTGTTTTTCGTGTTGTTTGTTCCATAAAAAAAATAATGAAACACATTAACACAAACATCTCTGAGACTAACTTTTTAATTACAAAAAGGAGAGACTGAGAGTACATACTAGAGCTGTTAATTTAGTAATATGTGCACTAGAATTGATGACTGATTTATTTATGTTGCAGATCAAAAATCTATTTTTTTTTTTAATAAAAAGGGCAATGCAGAGCAAAGCATGATACGACTGTTGGACAAAATAATGTGTTGGACACCACATTATTCTGGAAACAGTAAATAACTCACTGTATGGTTTTACAATTTCATTTGAAATATGCCTTCCAATTATGCAAAATTTTAGAAGTTGAGTCCCCTTTAGAAATAAAATACCAAATTTTGGTTTATGGCCCATCAAAAACCCATTCAGATGATTCAATGGGAGGCCAGTGCAGCCATCTTGGATTTCTAATAGCTTCAAAAATATACAACACTTCTTCATGACCCCTAGAGGATAATTTGTGGTAAGTTTTGTGACTGTTGCATGCTGTGATTCTGAAGAAGAAGTTGAAAATGTGTAAAGTTTATGACATACAAATGGACGGACAGACCGTCACAGACGATTGCTTGACACATTTCAATCAAAAAATCTCAACTGACCATCTGGCTCAGGTTAGCCAAAAACCATTATCTATTATACAATACCTATCTAAAATATGTGTAATTCTATAATAACAAAAATATCATTAAGCTTAATTACCAAATCAAATTTTTCAAATAACTTTGCACTAGGTTGATGTATTGTACAAATAATTGTTCTCCCTCCAGCTGCCAAAGCTTTTAACAAGGAAACACACTGGAAACATGATGAACTGTCAAGTCCACTGGAAAAAAAATATTTAAAAAATTAAAATAATAACAAAAGATTAATTCTTAATATATTATCACAAGAAATAATAAATTTGAATGATTCTATTTTCAGCACTTACTGCAGTTGTTTATGTATAGTACATATTCATGTTCATGTCTAATTTTATTTCCATGTACCTTTAATAACTAATTGTAAAACAAGCATATCACCTTTCTTATTTCTTGTGTATAATACTATGCCATTTTTGTAGTGAAACCATAGATTAACATTGAAAAGAAAATAGTTCTATATGCATCTGTTGCAAATCATCCTATTATCACTATTAGGAATTTCTTGCATGTGTTAAGTTCCCTTCTTGTGTTCTTACCTAGTAGGTTCATCAAAGAACATGATTGGTGGGTTATTAACCAATTCCAAGGCAATAGACAAACGTTTTCTCTGACCACCAGACAGGTTGATAGTCCAAGTCTTCTTATGGTCTGCTAATCCAAGTGTGTAAAGTATATCATCCACCTATAATAGCCAATTATATATACATGTATACATCTAGATCTATCGTCAGGCAAAGGTACTTCAATTGTCTTGTACTAATAGTTTGGGTTTAATTCCCTAAAAAAACCTTTTTACTCTTACGTGCAGTGTTTTTGACATACCCCTGATGTTATCTACATTGTACATGTCTTAATGACATACCCTTAATGTTATCTACATTGTACATATTTCTTAATGACATACCCCTGATGTTATCTACATTGTACATATGTCTTAATGACATACCCCTGATGTTATCTACATTGTACATATGTCTTAATGACATACCTCTGATGTTATCTACATTGTACATATGTCTTAATGACATACCCCTGATGTTATCTACATTGTACATATGTCTTAATGACATACCCCTGATGTTATCTACATTGTACATATATCTTAATGACATACCCTTGATGTTATCTACATTGTACATATGTCTTAATGACATACCCCTGATGTTATCTACATTGTACATATGTCTTAATGACATACCCCTGATGTTATCTACATTGTACATATGTCTTAATGACATACCCTTGATGTTATCTACATTGTACATATGTCTTAATGACATACCCTTGATGATATCTACATTGTACATATGTCTTAATGACATACCCCTGATGCTATCTACATTGTACATATATCTTAATGACATACCCCTGATGGTATCTACACTGTACATATGTCTTAATGACATACCCCTGATGTTATCTACATTGTACATATGTCTTAATGACATACCCTTGATGTTATCTACATTGTACATATATCTTAATGACATACCCCTGATGTTATCTACATTGTACATATGTCTTAATAACATACCTTTGATATTATCTACATTGTACATATGTCTTAATGACATACCCCTGATGGTATCTACATTGTACATGTCTTAATGACATACCCCTGATGTTATCTACATATAAATAATGACATAGCTTTGATGTTATCTACATTGTACATGTTTTAATGACATACCCCTGATGTTATCTACATTGTACATATGTCTTAATGACATACCCCTGATGTTATCTACATTGTACATATATCTTAATGACATACCCCTGATATTATCTACATTGTACATATGTCTTAATGACATACCCCTGATGTTATCTACATTGTACATATGTCTTAATGACATACCCTTGATGTTATCTACATTGTACATATGCCTTAATGACATACCCCTGATGTTATCTACATTGTACATATGTTTTAATGACATACCCTTGATGTTATCTACATTGTACATATGTCTTAATGACATACCCCTGATGTTATCTACATTGTACATATGCCTTAATGACATACCCCTGATGTTATCTACATTGTACATATGCCTTAATGACATACCCCTGATGTTATCTACATTGTACATATGTCTTAATGACATACCCCTGATGTTATCTACATTGTACATATGTCTTAATGACATACCCCTGATGTTATCTACATTGTACATATGTCTTAATGACATACTGCTGATGTTATCTACATTGTACATACGTCTTAATGACATACCTCTGATGTTATCTACATTGTACATATGTCTTAATGACATACCCCTGATGTTATCTACATTGTACATATGTCTTAATGACATACCCCTGATGTTATCTACATTGTACATATGTCTTAATGACATACCCCTGATGTTATCTACATTGTACATATGTCTTAATGACATACCCCTGATGTTATCTACATTGTACATATGTCTTAATGACATACCCCTGATGTTATCTACATTGTACATATGTCTTAATGACATACCGCTGATGTTATCTACATTGTACATATGTCTTAATGACATACCGCTGATGTTATCTACATTGTACATATGTCTTAATGACATACCCCTGATGTTATCTACATTGTACATATGTCTTAATGACATACCCCTGATGTTATCTACATTGTACATATGTCTTAATGACATACCCCTGATGTTATCTACATTGTACATATGTCTTAATGACATACCCCTGATGCTATCTACATTGTACATATATCTTAATGACATACCCCTGATGTTATCTACATTGTACATATGGGTGATTTTCAAAAAAATGAAGACTTTGTGTGACATAGAGGGTGAAATTTCAAATTGACATAATTTTGGTCGTAAAATAATGTCAATATGATACATTTTTCAGATTCAGTTGCTCAGTGCAATATATGAAGACAAAAAAAAAATTCAACTTTTATTAGCAACAAAGTGTTAAAATGATAACAAATACAGACTTACTTCCTCAGAGGTATCATTTTCTTTTGGGTATGGTAAGAGACCTAAATGTATTTCCATTTGATAATGATATGAAATAGGCACATTTTGGTTCCAAACTTTGTATATATCATGAGAAAACAGTTTCAGTATATCAAAGAAATACTATTTTTACTGTATATTTTAAAACATCTGGTAATTAAAGTTTTCATACAAGCATAAAAAATATGATCTAATGAGGCGTAATAGTTGTAAATCAATTATTTTTATATGCCAAATAAATATAACAAAAGTTAAGTTAAGTTGATCATTGGTGGTATAAACTAGAGGTAACCAAATGAAAATACTTTTCATTTTTTGATGTTTTGTCACACTCCTGACACATTTTTCTAAAAGATAAATACACCTAATATCAAGCTAAATGCAATCATTGTTGGTCACAATAACTTTTTTAAGTAGTAGTACATAATATATTTTGACTGAAAAAAGGTTTCCCTTGAATATATTTCATTTTTGCATTGTTATGATGTTATTTCAATCATATTTTATCATATTCTAAGTAATACTATCATAATTATAAAAAATGACAACTCTATTTTCAACCATTTATACATCTTTTCAAGAGTATATAGTGCTGATTGAGAATTAAATAATTCCCCGAGACAATTACAAGCAGTTTTATGGAGGCTATATGCTTACAAAATAATCTATTTCTTAAATAAAATTGTCACACTCCTGACTCCCTCTCGAAAATAATATAACCAACTTATTCTTTCCATACTAAAAGTTTTATTTCTTCAAAAGCTTATATTTCTTACAGTTAACAGTAAATATTAAAAGAAGATTCAAAATTATGTTTTTGCTTTTTCTAATGATGAGTGTGCTAATTATTTGCCCTTTAGGAATTTATCTTATCAAAAATGGTTAAAACGGATTTGAAATTTATTAAAACTAGTAATAGATCATCTTTTCTTAGTATAAAATTACTTTTTAGTGGTTTTCAAATTAGTTTCCCCATGTTTCTCAATAATTTACTCTGCAAAAAAACTTCCTACTGCAATTGCAATCGACATTTAATGTTTTTATGTCAGGAGTGTGACATATTACTGTTGAATGAAAAATTATTGATAAATTTTCAAAAATGCTATATCAAAAGAATGAAAATGTTTTAAGAAAGGCAAGATATATTAAAGTAAGTATTCTGTTTATCTAAAGCAACATACATCAATTTTTCATTTGGAAAAAAAATCCATATTTTGACATGTTTTAAGAAAATATAACCCTTTATCATCACTTATTATGAGAAAGATGTCATGCAATATACAAAAATACTATAATTATTACTTATTGTTTATATGTAATTAAATTGAAAACATTGTGGAAGTTTGTAGAAGCATGGTTTATTATTGTTTTCATTTAAAAGATATGCCTATTAAAAGTGTCACACTCCTGACATTAGTTATTTTGATTTCCTAGCTATGCTATGTCATATATCAGAGCTATTTCCAACTTTTTTCTTTGATTGGGTCTGGAGCTTTTGGAAAATAAAGAAAATTGTGAACTATTAAAGCATACAACATAGTACTATACAACTAAGATCAAATGTCACACTCCTGACATTTTTTGTGTCTCTCCTTATGCAAGCCCAATTTTACAACTATCATATTCATCCAGTCTAATACTACTAAATTATTATAACTAATGTTTTTTTACAACATAATTTGACTTTTCTGAACTAATTAGTCTCAACAATGAAAAACTATTAAGGTTTAATTTGACATTTGTACAATTTTCCAAGTTAAATTTATTCGCGTACACTAATTTAAAAAATAGAATAATTTTTTGATGCAAAATCATAGGGTCACAAAGCATCTAGATATTTGAAGTAAAATGGTATGAAATTATAGAATACCATCTTTCTTTAATATATTTTTTATTTTATTTTTTCTATCATCAAGGTAAGTTAAGGCAATTTAAAGTTTGTCATGCTAAAACGTCACACTCCTGACAAATTTGACCAGTTTTTAGAGGATAACTTTTTAACCGGAAGAGCAATCTCCATGACACTCTGCATGAAGATAACTGTTACCATTGTGCTTGTTTTAAGATATTTACCTTTCTTTCATATCATTTAATATTCAAATTATTCTCTGAAAATGAAAAGTCTTCATTTTTTTGAAAATCACCCATATGTCTTAATGACATACCCCTGATGTTATCTACATTGTACATACGTCTTAATGACATACCCCTGATGTTATCTACATTGTACATATGTCTTAATGACATACCCCTGATGTTATCTACATTGTACATATGTCTTAATGACATACCCTTGATGTTATCTACATTGTACATATATCTTAATGACATACCCCTGATGTTATCTACATTGTACATATGTCTTAATGACATACCCCTGATGTTATCTACATTGTACATATGTCTTAATGACATACCCTTGATGTTATCTACATTGTACATATGTCTTAATGACATACCCCTGATGTTATCTACATTGTACATATGTCTTAATGACATACCCCTGATGTTATCTACATTGTACATATATCTTAATGACATACCCCTGATGTTATCTACATTGTACATATGTCTTAATGACATACCCCTGATGTTATCTACATTGTACATATGTCTTAATGACATACCCCTGATGTTATCTACATTGTACATATGTCTTAATGACATACCCCTGATGTTATCTACATTGTACATATGTCTTAATGACATACCCCTGATGCTATCTACATTGTACATATATCTTAATGACATACCCCTGATGTTATCTACATTGTACATATGTCTTAATGACATACCCCTGATGTTATCTACATTGTACATATATCTTAATGACATACCCCTGATGTTATCTACATTGTACATATATCTTAATGACATACCCCTGATGTTATCTACATTGTACATATGTCTTAATGACATACCCCTGATGTTATCTACATTGTACATATGTCTTAATGACATACCTCTGATGTTATCTACATTGTACATATGTCTTAATGACATACCCCTGATGTTATCTACATTGTACATATGTCTTAATGACATACCCCTGATGTTATCTACATTGTACATATGTCTTAATGACATACCCCTGATGTTATCTACATTGTACATATATCTTAATGACATACCCCTGATGTTATCTACATTGTACATATGCCTTAATGACATACCCCTGATGTTATCTACATTGTACATATACCTTAATGACATACCCCTGATGTTATCTACATTGTACATATGCCTTAATGACATACCCTTGATGTTATCTACATTGTACATATATTTAAAGTTTTAAAACATGACAATCTTACCAAGTCATGTTTGTCCTCATTTGACATTTTTTCTGTCAATTTGAGGTTTGCAGAACACATCATTGACTCATCCACAGTTAGATGTGGAAGAAGATGGTCGTCCTGCATAATGTAACATGATATCTTCCTGAATGATCTCAGATCACGCTCACGCCCATTTACCAAGATTTGTCCTGTTACGTCCCTTGTTCTAAAATGTAAAATATACAACTATTAAGTAGAGCAAACATTAACACACATATACAGATCAAATAATCCCCATCTATACACATTATTTTTGTACAGGTCAACCTTGCTATCTCCATCTCTAGGATTCTTCAAAGTAGAATTACCTCCCTTTGTAGTAGTTATAAGTTTTATATAACCTGGATGAGTTGAATACTTGAATTAATTCAAAGTAAAATTAATCATCCTTTTGATTACGTAAAAACGATGTTCTACAATAGTAACGGATATTATATGTGGAAAACTGAAAAAGTAAAACTTGAAAATGCAATAAAGGGGTTAGGGTTTTGGTGCTTAACACCACTTTCAACATATTTCAACACAAATCACCATGATAGATGTATCACTCATCTTAGTGATTTGGATATATCTTTTGTTCTAGTAAATATATCTTCAAAGTTTCATTTACATTTAGAGTGTTACTTACTATCACCCAAAAGGCATATCAAAACTAGCATTACTGTGAGCACAGCTCACTAAGATATACCCCCCACTCCCCACATCTGTCCAACCTATTTCCATAACCAAAACATTACTTATTGTTCCGACCAAAAATGAAAGGGACCATCCTCTCTTCACCGGTAAGCTGCTGATAAAATTTCAAAACATTCTGAGAAACACTACTCAAGTTATCATATGACATAGGGTAAAAATCCTATTTTCCGTCACATCAAGTCCAATAACTCTGGAACGACAAAAGTGAAAATCGTTAAAAATGAAAGAGATCCTCCTCTCTTCATCGGTAAGCTGCTGATAAAATTTCAAAACATTCTGAGAAACACTACTCAAGTTATCATACGACATAGGGTAAAAATCCTATTTTCCGTCATATCAAGTCCAATAACTCTGGAATGACAAAAGTGAAAATTGTCAAAAATTAAAGGGATCCTCCTCTCTTCACCAGTAAACAACTGATATAATTTTAAAAGATTCTAAGAAACACAACTCAAGTTATCGTACGACATAGGATTTGTCTACAGACGGACGGACATGGTGAAACCAATATACCCCCCTACAACTTTGTTGTGGGGGGGTATAATAAGTAAAAAGATTAAACAGACCAAAAGATATATCAGTATCACTAAGAAGAGTGATACGTCTATCACAGTGATTTATCTCTGACTACTGGTGTGTGTAGTTGTAAATCCAACCACAATACGATCACGACGGCCCAGAAAATGCAATACAATAATGTTCTACAATTTAGTTTTAAAGCATGTGTTAAGATACCAATTTGTGTCATTTTCAAAACACTGTAATTTTTAAACAAAACAAACATGTTTTATGACAAGAAAAAAATGGTCAATTGTCTGCAATCTGTATCTTTGTCTTGTCCTGTTAATTTTACCCACAGAAAAAAATATTACAGTATTATATTCTGATTCTAAATTTTCATAATATGTCAAGCTCACAAAATCTATGACTTTTAATTTAAAAAATATGTTTCTTTCCATGTATATTTGTTCAATTTTCAACATGAATTTTAATTGAATTATCAAAACCTGACAATAAATATATCATACATCATTGCATAAATAAGTAATGTAATATGTAAAGGACAGACATATGAAAGTCTTCTAAAGTATCTGATTCTCCAACAGTCATAATTAGACAAAAAAGAGGGGTTGATATGATGATAGAGGAAGTATTATACTATAAAACAAATCATTTAGAAATCTATATATAAATGTCATTGGTATCCATCAAAAGTAAACAACCTTATACATGTATATGTCATGTACATGTTGCAATGTTGTACAAGTTATAACATGTACAAGAAAACTGTGCATGTTATAACTTGAACAATCCAAAAATACAGGTCATAACATGTACAAAAGTAGCTTGTACATGTTATAACATGTACAAAATATTGCTTAAAAATGACTTTAACTTGTACAATATTTGAAAATAAAGAACAAAAGATAAGCTTCCATTATCACAACAACATTTCATTAACCTAGGGGTCTTATTATCATCAATTTTATATTATTTTTTTTATTAATTTTTGCTCTTTTTTTTTTTATCTTTTTGATACAGTTAATGATAAGTTGAGAAGTTTTTACAATTACTTAATACTTTTAAAACACACCTGTAGTCAATGAATATTATTCAGTATTCTCACCTGGTGAATAATACATTTTGTAAAATTGTGAGTTTCTACTCAGAAGGCAATAGATTTACTTTCAAAGTAATAAAGAGTTAAGATGCAAGTGGATACCCAAGACAGATTTTACAATGAAATTCTTGATATGTCGATGAAAAATTCCTCTGCAAACAATACCCTGTTTTCAAAGGAGAGGATAGAAACTTTAATAGGAGGTGTTAAGCAGGCAAAAGATGCAACTAAACCTTCTGGCAAAGAAAGAACCCTGCTGAAGCAGTATGAGATATTGACAGCTGGAAACCTTAAAAAATTTATCAAGAGAAAAACATGTGATGATGAGTGTTATGTTGATACAGTCCGTCTTGGCCACCCTGACCAGTATTTTTTGCCTGTGAGACTCTGGTCAAACTTTGCATTTAGATCAATATCTCAGTAACCCTATGTGGTACATCAAAGTAATATTCGACTCCTGCAATGGTCTTATATAATATATAGGAAGTGATCCAATGAAAACCAATATTTCTCTCTGGCTTGTATAATATGCTTAATAGACCCTGGTTTAATTTTGCATGTAGGTCCATTTCCCAGTGGTCCTTTATAGTACATCCACGATAGTTTACAATCTTCTTATATAGTACATATAGTAAATGATATTAAACAGTATGTATGCTATTATTAAACAGAGTCACACTGCTGTAGGCCATGGTGGACTCCATAAAACATACAATGACCTGAAGGCACATTATGCCAACATAAGCCATGAAGTAATAAAGACATTTCTGAAACTTTGTGAACACTGTGCTCTAAAGAAAAAACGTTCTGAGCTTTCAAAAATAGTCATCAAACCAGTCAGATCCTCTGATTTTAGTTCAAGAGGACAAGTTGACTTAATTGATTATCAATCAGTTCCAGACAGTGGCTATAAGTGGGTGTTACATTACCAAGACCACTTTACCCAATTCAGTATTTTGCGTCCATTGAAATCAAAAACAGCTGCAGAGGTAGCATACAATCTTTTAGATATTATTCTCATATTAGGAGCTCCAATGATTCTACAAAGTGACAATGGGCGCGAATAGTGAGTAAGATATCGTTGAGTGGAGGGCAAGATTTTGTGCATTGTCAATGTAAGAAACGAAATTGTAAGTCTGGTAGGTGTAAATGTTGAAGGTTGAAAGTTATGTGCAACTCTAGGTGTCATATGTCTTTGTCATGTAGCAACAAGTAAGCACAGCTGGTGTCTGGAATGGTAAAGTACAAAATGTAGTAATTTATGCATGCTGTATATTATGTTTCTTTTGCTTTTGATTATTGCTCTTCATTACTTCAGATTTAAATTTATTTTTTATTTTTTAGATTAAAATCATTTTCATATATTGTACAAGTTAAAGCCATTTTTAAACAATATTTTGTACATGTACGACCTAATTTTGTACATGTTATAACTTGTATTTTTGCACTGTTCAAGTTATAACATGTACAATTATTTTGTATACATAAAAATGTATGTTATAACATGTACAAAATCACAACTTGTGCACGACATATATAATAAACAAACAGTTGATATAACAATCTGCCTAAGGCTATTTATATAACTTCCTTGTGTTAGGACTAACACAAAATATTCATAGCCAAAGTGACTAATACAAACAATTTTTCTTTAGCCACATCAAGATTTTATTAGCCACCAAAAGTTTCTTGTCAGATAATATTACATGGTGGTCATTCTGAGGCATTTTTACTAAAACACAATATATTTTAAACAATAATTTTTATTTTTAAACACATATAACTCTGAAGAATTTTAACATGAGTACATAAAATGAATTGAATAAAATAAAAACTAAACTTATTATATGTAATTATGTGCATAATTAAAAAATTATTAAAATCTTAACAAAATATAGTCAAAAATAATAATAAAAAAATTATCATTGTAAATAAATAAAATATGAAGCATTAACAAAAAACTTTGAAAAATATGAGCACTAAATTAAAGCTAAAAGGGATACATATTGAAAGAAATTATGAATGTAAGTTTTAGTTTCTTTCTGTTTCTTTGGCTGGTGTTGATGGCCCATTTGACATAAACATTGAGCATAGACATTTGTGGCTTGGCCATTTGGTCTCATAATTCATGAATGAGCAGTACCTGATTGATGGTCACAAAATCGATTCAACAACCAGTAAAAAAAGTGATAGAAAAATTGAATTGGGTGCACGTGCCAGCCATGGGGCAACCTCAACCAAAATTCGGCAGTAAAGCGTTTGCAAAACTGGAAAAAAAAATACTTGACTCCACCATAAATCATTCACTATTTAGATATTATACAGCATTGCAACCATCGATATTTCATTTCGCCAATATGGTGACTGGGTTGCGAATTCAATTCGCCACTAGCATTTTATTTTAGTATTTGGCAATATGATGATCGTTTAGCGCCAAGACAGATTCCTGTATAAAAAAAACCATCCATATCCATTCCTTTCTTACCAATTTATTATGTATAATGATTGTAAAAATTATTAAAACAGATATGGATGTAATGCATGCATGACTGAGCAGTGCAGTCATAATTTAACTAAATCAAAAGGACAGGTATGGGGCATAGTTACAGGAGAATTAAGCTGCAGCATGGTTTGTCCTGTAGGCTGATTAAGGTAGAGACTGACTAGTCACATGACTTTTAAGAATATTGAATAAAATGTGGTAATAATTATTAATTATGTTTGCAGTATTTCTTACAAGGTATTTTGCTTTTTGAATTTTCTACACATGATTTGTGCAAGTTCTCAAATTAAACTGAAATACAAATTTAATACAGTAATTTCTTGGCAATAATACATTATATGTGTAAAATGCTATATGAAGCATTTCGTCAAGGGAGGTAATCATGTCTCAAATGATATTAGAATATGATGAGTTTTGCATGTTTTTGTTAAATATTGAAGTTTTTAATATTATGACCCCAGACTTTCCTTACACTTCTGAAAATGAAACAAAATGCACCATATTATATAAAAAATTTAGAAATTTTAAATGATCGGATTTTTCGCTATTCAAGAATTTTGAGGAGAATTTATACATTTCACATACAATGCATTATAAAAGTTGAAGATTTAAATGCTTTATATCTTGAAAATTAGTCTGGTGACCTATATTTTTAAATTAAATTCCTTAAAAGTCTGCCACAAAAGCAATAAATCTGGCCAGTTTTAAGGAAATTCAATGACAAATTATTTTAGTATGAAATGTAAATCTCTACCTTAAAGAGTGCAAAATTAGCTCTAAAATGTACTTTTCCTGCCCTGGAAGAATTGTAGACAGCTTAATTTGCTAACTATATCACCTAGAAAGGAAAGCTTTCCCTTACAAACATTATCTTTGCCTGTTTTATTTTCATTTATTCGATATCTTATTAAAAAAGTGGACATTTTTCATGAAATTGACAAAAAAGGATATATGTCAGGGTGTCTTTCTAAACCCCTAACTTTTTTTTTTGCCTGGAAACATATCTTTATTTTTTAATGATATGTAGCATGGATATAAGTAATGTGATATATCTTTTTTTTTTAAATTCATTGACACAATTTTTTTCTATTCCACTTTAATTAAAATCAAATTTTGTTGGATTTCACCAATGCCAGTTACAGGCTATATTGCCAAAAAAGGATAGCCATTTTGAAAAAAAAAAATGAAAAAATGATAAAAATTTATGTCTTAGATATTCCAAAATATTCTTTTATCATATTATACTCAATTAAATAACTAGAGGCTCCCAGGAGCCTGTATAGCTCACCTGGGTATAATAACAACATCAGTCAATAAAACTTGATAACTTCGGTAAAAAAAATTAACAAATGTAGCCTTCGTCATTGCAGACCCCTTCTACAAAAAAATGTGGGCAGGGGTTGCCCCTTTAATGTAAGTTATCAAAATTGCTGTAAAAAAACATATATGTCAATGATTCTCAAAATTTAGCTTTTCCTACTTCACATTTTGTAATAGAGTTGCTTCCCTTTGATTATTTGAGTAACCAAAAGCAGTGAGTCAACAAAAATATGCATTTCAAGAGGAATAACTCTTCACAGCTGTCGCACATTTTTAACTGTGGGAAATTTTTTGTAGATCTTGACATGCTGAACATTTTTGCAGTTTAAACTTTCCCTCTATCTCTAATAGTTTTTGAGATATAAGATGATAGTATTAAAATTGAGAACATTTTGATGAAAAAAGGGCAATAACTCCAAAATGGGTAATTGGATTTACTTCAAAATTGCAGGGTAGGAAGATCTTGACATGCTGCAAATTTTTGAAATTTAAACTTAACCTTTATCTCTTATAGTTTTTGAAATATAAGACGAAAAGTATTAATTTTTTTTTTATAAATTTGATGAAAAAAGGTCGAGAACTCCAAGATGGGTAATCAGATTTACTTCAAAATTGCAGGTAAAAAAAAAAATGGATAGAAGGGTCGAACCGCCAGACACATTTTTGGAAGAGAACCATCCAATGACTATTTCATCAAAATTTTGTTCTTATTGAGCAAATGGTTTCAGACAAAAATATTTTTATGGGAATTTCCCATAGGGTCCTATGTTAAATTAAGTTCGGCTGTGGCAGCCATCTTGGTCGGTGTTCTGAAATGCCGGACACAATTTTGGAAGAGGACCACTCAAGAATCATTTCAGCAAAGTTTGGTTGAGATTGGCTCAGTAGTTTCAGAGGAGAGGATTTTTTTTAATTTCATCCCCCCTTTTTTCTAATTTGCATAATCGGTCAAAATCGGTAAAAGTTCAAAGTTCATAAAAAATCCCGTAATATATGTTAAAAAGCTCATCATTATGCTTATACAGTTCAAATTTGGGCACTTTCTGGCTTAAAATAGAGCAGTTTTGGCCATTTGAAGAAATTTCTATTTTTAGTAATGGCGGCCATCTTGAATACAGGACGGCGCTGACGGACACAATTTTGAAAGGGGACCACCTAAGGATCATTTCAGCAAAGTTTGGTTGAGATTGGCTCAGTAGTTTCAGAGGAGAAGATTTTTTTTTAATTTCATCCCCCCTTTTTTCTAATTTGCATAATCGGTCAAAATCGGTAGAAGTTCAAAGTTCATAAAAAATCCCGTAATATATGTTAAAAAGCTCATCATTATGCTTATACAGTTCAAATTTGGGCACTTTCTGGCTTAAAATAGAGCAGTTTTGGCCATTTGAAGAAATTTCTATTTTTAGTAATGGCGGCCATCTTGGATACAGGACGGCGCTGACGGACACAATTTTTAAAGGGGACCACCTAAGGATCATTTCAGCAAAGTTTGGTTGAGATTGGCTCAGTAGTTTCAGAGGAGAAGATTTTTTTTAAATTTCATCCCCCCTTTTTTCTAATTTGCATAATCGGTCAAAATCGGTAGAAGTTCAAAGTTCATAAAAAATCCCGTAATATATGTTAAAAAGCTCATCATTATGCTTATACAGTTCAAATTTGGGCACTTTCTGGCTTAAAATAGAGCAGTTTTGGCCATTTGAAGAAATTTCTATTTTTAGTCATGGCGGCCATCTTGGATACAGGACGGCGCTGACGGACATAATTTTTAAAGGGGACCACCTAAGGATCATTTCAGCAAAGTTTGGTTGAGATTGGCCTAATAGTTTCAGAGGAGAAGATTTTTTTTAAATTTCATCCCCCCTTATTTCTAATTTGCATAATCGGTCAAAATCGGTAAAAGTTCAAAGTTCATAAAAAATCCCGTAATATATGTTAAAAAGCTCATCATTATGCTTATACACTTCAAATTTGGACACTTTCTGGCTTAAAATAGAGCAGTTTTGGCCATTTGAAGAAATTTCTATTTTTAGTAATGGCGGCCATCTTGGATACAGGACGGTGCTGACGGACACAATTTTGAAAGGGGACCACCTAAGGATCATTTCAGCAAAGTTGGTTGAGATTGGCTCAGTAGTTTCAGAGAAGATTTTTTTTAAATTTCATCCCCCCTTTTTTCTAATTTGCATAATCGGTCAAAATGGGTAATGGGATTTACTTCAAAATTGCAGGGTAGGTAGATCTTGACATGCTGCACATTTTTGCAATAAACTTAACATCTATCTCTAAATAGTTTCTGAAATATAAGACGAAAAGTATTAAAATGAAAAAAAAAAATGATGAAAAAAGGGCAATAACTCCAAGATGGGTAATCAAATTTACTTCAAAATTGCAGGGTAGGTAGATCTTGACATGCTGAACATGTTTGCAGTTTCAACTTACCATCTGTCTCTTATAGTTTTTGAAATAAAGGACGAAAAGTATTAAAATTTTGAAAATTTGATGAAAAAAGGGAAATAACTCCAAAATGAGCAATGGGATTAACTTCAAAGTTGCAGGGTAGGTAGATCTTGATATGCCGCACATTTTTGCAATTTAAAGTTAACCTTTATCTCTTATAGTTTTTGAAATATAACATGAAAAGTATTAAAATTTTACAAATTTGATGAAAAAAGGGCAATAACTCCAAGATGGGTAATCAGATTTACTTCAAAATTGCAGGGTAGGTAGATCTTGATGTGCTGATCATTTTTACCCCATGTCAGATTTTTGATATTATTAACGGTTTTTGAGTTATTACCAAAAACCTGCAATTTTACCATATGTTCTATTTTTAGTAACAGCGGCCATGTTGGTTGGTGCACGGCATCACCGGACACAATTTTGAAACTAGACACCCTAGTAATGATTCAGACCAAGTTTGGTTTCCATTGGTCTAGTACTTTCAGAGGAGAAGATTTTTGAAAAAGTTTACGACATACGACGGACGACGACGACGGACGCCAAGTGATGGCAATAGCTCACATGACCCTTTGGTCAGGTGAGCTAAAAAAAATTATATGCTATTTTTTTTGGGTACATTAAAGTCCCACTGGCTATATATTTGACTAAAAATAAAAACACAATTCTTTTAATAATACCAGAGGCTCTCAAGAGCCTGTATCGTTCACCTGGTTATAAAAAAAAACAATTGGTCCTTTGTAAAAACTATGTCCTGCAGTGGTAGTCATCTTGGAATTACGATCAACATAAAAAACACAAAGTTTGTAAAGGACCTTCCAATGATTGATGCACAGTTTAGGTTCAATCAGTGCAATAGCTTCAGGGAAGAATATATTTCTGTATTTTCCCCATATGGTCCTGTGTTAATACTATGACCTGTGGTGGCAGCCATCTTGGATTTCCGATCGGCATAACAAACAGACACTTTGTAGAGGACCTTCCAATGATCATTCCTGGGCAGTTTGGTTTCAACTGTCCAAGTGGTTTCAGAGAAGAAGCGTTTTGAAACATTTTTCCCATAGGGTCCAATGTTAAACTAAGTCCTGCCGTAGCTGCCATTTTGAATTTCATATCGGAACAAAAAACGTAAAGTTTGTAGAGGACCATCCGATGAACATTCATGTACAGTTTGGCTTTAATCATATTTGTAGTTTCTGAGTAGAAGGCATTTGAACATTTTCCCATAGGGTCCAATGTTAATCTATGTCCTGCGGTGGTGGCCATCTTGGATTTCCAATCGGCATAAAAAAACACACACCTTGTAGAGGACCTTCCAATGATCATTCCTGGGCAGTTTGGTTTCAATTATCCAAGTGGTTTCAGAGAAGAAGTGTTTTGAAACATTTTTCCCATAGGGTCCAATGTTAAACTAAGTCCTGCCGTAGCCGCCATTTTGAATTTCATATCGGAATAAAAAACGTAGAGTTTGTAGAGGACCATTCAATGAACATTCATGTACAGTTTTACTTTAATCATATTTGTAGTTTCTGAGAAGAAGGCATTTGAACATTTTCCCATAGGGTCCAATGTTAATCTATGTCCTGCGGTGGTGGCCATTTTGAATTTTCGATCGGCATAAAAAAACAGAAACTTTGTAGAGGACCATCCAATGATCATTCCTGGGCAGTTTGCTTTCAATTGTCCTAGTGGTTTCAGAGAAGAAGTGTTTTGAAACATTTTTCCCATAGGGTCCAATGTTAAACTAAGTCCTGCCGTAGCTGCCATTTTCAATTTCATACGGGAACAAAAAACGTAAAGTTTGTAGAGGACCATCCAATGAACATTCATGTACAGTTTGGCTTTAATAATATTTGTAGTTTCTGAGAAGAAGGCATTTGAACATTTTCCCATAGGGTCCAATGTTAATCTATGTATTGCGGTGGCAGCCATCTTGGATTTCCGATCGACATAAAAAACATAAAATTTGTAGAGGACCTTCCAATGATCATTCCTGGGCAGTTTGGTTTCAACTGTCCTAGTGGTTTCAGAGAAGAAGCGTTTTGAAACATTTTTCCCATAGGGTCCAATGTTAAACTAGGTCCTGCCGTAGCTGCCATTTTGAATTTCATATCGGAACAAAAAACGTAAAGTTTGTAGAGGACCATCCGATGAACATTCATGTACAGTTTGGCTTTAATCATATTTGTAGTTTCTGAGTAGAAGGCATTTGAACATTTTCCCATAGGGTCCAATGTTAATCTATGTCCTGCGGTGGTGGCCATCTTGGATTTCCAATCGGCATAAAAAAACACACACCTTGTAGAGGACCTTCCAATGATCATTCCTGGGCAGTTTGGTTTCAATTATCCAAGTGGTTTCAGAGAAGAAGTGTTTTGAAACATTTTTCCCATAGGGTCCAATGTTAAACTAAGTCCTGCCGTAGCCGCCATTTTGAATTTCATATCGGAATAAAAAACGTAGAGTTTGTAGAGGACCATTCAATGAACATTCATGTACAGTTTTACTTTAATCATATTTGTAGTTTCTGAGAAGAAGGCATTTGAACATTTTCCCATAGGGTCCAATGTTAATCTATGTCCTGCGGTGGTGGCCATTTTGAATTTTCGATCGGCATAAAAAAACAGAAACTTTGTAGAGGACCATCCAATGATCATTCCTGGGCAGTTTGCTTTCAATTGTCCTAGTGGTTTCAGAGAAGAAGTGTTTTGAAACATTTTTCCCATAGGGTCCAATGTTAAACTAAGTCCTGCCGTAGCTGCCATTTTCAATTTCATACGGGAACAAAAAACGTAAAGTTTGTAGAGGACCATCCAATGAACATTCATGTACAGTTTGGCTTTAATAATATTTGTAGTTTCTGAGAAGAAGGCATTTGAACATTTTCCCATAGGGTCCAATGTTAATCTATGTATTGCGGTGGCAGCCATCTTGGATTTCCGATCGACATAAAAAACATAAAATTTGTAGAGGACCTTCCAATGATCATTCCTGGGCAGTTTGGTTTCAACTGTCCTAGTGGTTTCAGAGAAGAAGCGTTTTGAAACATTTTCCCCATAGGGTCCAATGTTAAACTAGGTCCTGCCGTAGCCGCCATTTTGAATTTCATATCGGAACAAAAAACGTAAAGTTTGTAGAGGACCATCCAATGAACATTCATGTACAGTTTGGCTTTAATCATATTTGTAGTTTCTGAGAAGAAGGCATTTGAACATTTTCCCATAGGGTCCAATGTTAATCTATGTATTGCGGTGGCAGCCATCTTGGATTTCCGATCGACATAAAAAACAGAAACTTTGTAGAGGACTTTCCAATGATCATTCCTGGGCAGTTTGGTTTCAATTGTCCAAGTGGTTTCAGAGAAGAAGCATTTTGAAACATTTTCCCCATAGGGTCCAATGTTAAACTAAGTCCTGCCGTAGCCGCCATTTTAAATTTCATATCGGAACAAAAAACCTTAAGATTGTAGAGGACCATCCAATGAACATTCATGTACAGTTTGGCTTTAATCATATTTGTAGTTTCTGAGAAGAAGGCATTTGAATATTTTCCCATAGGGTCCAATGTTAATCTATGTATTGCGGTGGCGGCCATCTTGGATTTCCGATCGGCATAAAAAACATAAAATTTGTAGAGGACCTTCCAATGATCATTCCTGGGCAGTTTGGTTTCAACTGTCCAAGTGGTTTCAGAGAAGAAGCATTTTGAAACATTTTTCCCATAGGGTCCAATGTTAAACTAAGTCCTGCCGTAGCCGCCATTTTGAATTTCATACCGGAACAAAAAACCTAAAGTTTGTAGAGGGCCATCTAATGAACATTCATGTACAGCTTGGCTTTAATCATATTTGTAGTTTCTGAGAAGAAGGCATTTGAATATTTTCCCATAGGGTCCAATGTTAATCTATGTCCTGCGGTGGTGGCCATCTTGGATTTCCGATCGGCATAATAAACAGAAACTTTGTAGAGGACCTTCCAATGATCATTCCTGGGCAGTTTGGTTTCAACTGTCCAAGTGCTTTCAGAGAAGAAGCATTTTGAAACATTTTTCCCATAGGGTCCAATGTTAAACTAAGTCCTGCCGTAGCTGCCATTTTCAATTTCATACGGGAACAAAAAACGTAAAGTTTGTAGAGGACCATCCAATGAACATTCATGTACAGTTTGGCTTTAATCATATTTGTAGTTTCTGAGAAGAAGGCATTTGAACATTTTCCCATCGGGTCCAATGTTAATCTATGTCCTGCGATGGTGGCCATCTTGGATTTCCGATCGGCATAAAAAACAGTAATTTGGTAAAGGACATTCCAATGATCATTCATGTACAGTTTGGGTTCAGTCAGTTCATTAGTTTCAGAGAAGATCTTTGAAATTTCAGCCAATCAGAGCATATTATTGGCCTTAGCAGCCATATTGAATATCCGACTGGAACGAAAAACAGTAACTTTGTAGAGGACCATCCAAGGAACATTCCTGCTAAGTTTGGTTCCAATCGGCCCAGTGGTTTCGGAGAAGAAGCTTGAAATGTGAAAAGTTTACAGACAACAGACGACAGACGACGGACGCCAAGTGATGGCAATAGTTCACCTGGACCTTTGGTCCAGGTGAACTAAAAACCATTTAAACTTGCTAAAACATTTAAAAAACGCAATAAAATTGGTCTTTCAGCTCGCATTACTATATAATAAAGGGGGAAACAAGTAGCGAGAATTAAGTCCTGTCATGCAATAATTCCCACCGAAGATTTTCCGTATTCATACAACCTCTGTTGAACTTGAACGCTACGCATGCGTATTGAGATTGTTGTCTATGAAAGAAACATGTCAGAATCTAGTTCGAAGCGTGGTCCAAAGAGAAGATTTACAGATTCAGAAAGAAAACAGCGGAAAAGAGAATCGAATACTAAATTTGAGCAGGATATGGATTGGAGACCAGTGTGATCAGATCAGTTCTACGAGTGAAAACCAACGTTGAAGTGGCGAAAATACTTTTGGACTGGTAAGTTCAATGTTTACATTTTAGCGATGAAAATAAATCGTACATTGTGGCTAATAGAAGTTATAAATTTATTCCGTAGGTGAAAACATTGAAGGAAATATATATTTATTTATCATCTATATCTTAAATGTATGTTATTTATTTCGAAATAGGTGATAAAACCTGTCGAATACCAAAGGTAAAATCAAGACGAAAATATTGAGGCCAGTTAAAGGGATTTTTTAAAATACAAATTATCGCTTTTAATACGGCGTCTTAAATTGCAAACAATGTTCTTTGGTGTTTTGTATAGAATTTTGCTTTAATTCTTAAGTATTTTAATTAAGTATATATTCTAACAACCTTTGTGGCAAACATTGGGGGGGGGTATTGTTGTGAATATAATCAGTAACAGAGTACAATGTAAGTCCCAAATTAGTGTAAAGTAAAGTATTTGCTCCACAATCAAGGCATCCCGGAAATGGGCTTCTGCCCCTAACTGTACTAGTAGTCACACTATATATCTATCACAGATCTTCATTACTTTTGTCATTTTACAATTTTGCAATATTCCTAGGCTATTGTCAATTTCAGCTATGATGATAAAACTCAGGAGACACAAACAGCAAAACAACTTAGATTACACGATGATAGTGTGTTTGCCACAAGTGTGCCATTGTCTGATAATACAGCATGTGCTGCATTTACGTCCACTCCAGAACGTGCCCATCAGAAGCCCAACATTACTGTTGCAGATGTTTCTGAGATTTCAGCATCAGAAGATTGGTAGAATGTAAGTTTAATAAAACAACATAGTAGTGAAAGTATATATAAATTTTATTGCTGTTTATGGTATTTTAAACAATTTATGTCACTTTCGTACAGCTAGAATGAAAACATTTGAAAAATTGAAGAAGAAAAAAAGCAGTTGAAAGACTGAGACTCAGAGAGAACAATTAATGGCCTGAACAATAATGTCAAATTTAGCTAAGTACAAAGCTTTGCTCGTGGGAGATAATTATACATTTTTGTATTAACAAAATAAGGTATAAATCAGCAGGATCTTGTTGTGTAATCTATATATTTACACCATGAATGATGCTTTTAATTGCACTTTAGTTTTGACAAATCTGACAATATTTCATTACATTGAATAAAATAGAGATTTACTCAAGTAAAATGCAAGTATTGTGTAACATGATTTTGATTTTTGGTGTTTTAGCGTCACTTTCTACAATATTTTCAGCTATATCATGACGACCAGTTTTAGTGGTGGAGGAAGCCGGAGTACTCAGAGAGAACCACCAACCATGGGCAAGCAATTGGTAAACTTTATCACTTGCGGCTTCGAGTCGAGTGCACCCTTTTTTGTAATTTACAAAGCCATGCTATTGTGTAACAGCTACACATGTCAGTTATATATTTTTTTTTTGTTTTAGGACAGAAGTTGAAATGTCGGGCATTGCTGTCAGCAAATATTCCACTAAAAAAGCATTTGACAAATCCAGCAGTTTTATTAATATATGTATAACAAGATATACATGCGTATATGGGGGAAGTGTCAATGAGAAACCATCACATCAATAATGTTGCTTCATACTGTTGTTGACTACTTGCCTTCACTGCAAAACAGATGTACAAAATTGTAAACAAACAAAGTGTGTAAATAAATTTGGCACAGAAAATAATTTTATTTTGGATTATCTATCCGAGTCTTCCAGGCATGAAGCCAACATACTGTCCAAGTGGGTCTAGATATTTTCCCCTTATCCGCCATACACAGCAACTTGGTACAACACGCCTGTTTCCTGCTCCCAAATAGCCATGTCGCCACAAAATGTACTGTCTGTACGCAGTGTGTCTTCTGTCTCTGTTGTAATCTTGATCTGGAGGTTGTGCCAGAATATCATCTCTATGGCGAGCAACAACCTCCAAAACAAGTTCATCCAAAACTATGGTATAGAAATCCTGAAAAGAAGGGAAAAATATAGATGAGAAACAATCCATAGTTTTCCGTTGTAATACATCAATTCATTCAGATAAGCTAGTTTGAAAAATGATATTGTGGTGCTGGATGAATACTTTCTCAGTTATGCTTTATTTGAGGGGCCATCAACAGTTTGTCATGAGATGTGGGTTTTTGCTTGTTGAGGGCTGTATGGTAACCTGTCTTTTATTTAATTCCGAGGATTATTCTTGTGTGATTTGTTGGTTGTTTAACCCATATCTCATTTTATTTAAATGGTAAATACATGTTTAAACATTAGATGGTATGTTGCATACAAACAACAGATTACATGGTGATGGCAAAGTCAATACTGGTGTAACCACAAAACTGTCAAAAATAAAATCATGCAACAGAATAGTAAAGGCATATGAAAAAAATAATATTTACACGCATTCTTGAGTGGCACCTCTCACTGTTCTCCTTGCAACACACTTTCTCTCCCTCCAGTATCTCCCTGCAATAGGTGCAGGTGCATCAGTCAGGTTGACCAGGCTGAGGAGCAGGATGGATCTGGATTTCTTTCATTTTCTTGCTCCAATAAATTGGAAGACAAATGAAGGTTGCGTGATTGATCTGAATTCTAAAATAAATAGAATTTTTTTATCATCTTGTATGAATAAATCAAAAGATCTTTAATTCAATCTTTTATGGCAACCAAAAATGAGGACCAAACAAAATACAGTCATTTGTCAAAAGTATTGGAAAATGTCCAAAAAAAATCCATACATAATCAACCAAAACCATATTTTTTTTTTTAGATTATTGTGAAGTCATTTCTGGATAGATTTTAACAAATTTTACACCAAAACATTCAAAATTGTCTATATTTTGTTTGTTTATTTGTTCATTATGTTTATATGAGTGGTTTTTATTTGTACATACTTTTTCCATGATTTAAATTTTTAGGATTTATTTTTAGTTGAAATATATATAGGAAAATCAGTCAATTTTTATTTGTTGTGTTAAATTATATGCAAATAAAAATCACTCATAACAACATAATGAGTAAATAAACCCCCAAAAAATATTGTTTTGGTTGATTATGCAGGGATTTTTTTTTTTTTACATTTCCCAATACTTTTGACAGATGACTGTAGTACAGAAATTACAGTAAAATTTATTGTTGTATAGGGTAACTTCGACAATTTATGTAACCTCGATGCACTTAGAATCAAAACATTTAGAAAACAGAAAATCAAAGAATTTAGAGGGCTAACAGAGAAATGAAAGAGCCTAAACGGTACGATTTCCGTTAGGACGTTACACTTTGCAAGTTCTTCATACTGATAGCAAATATAATAAAGATAAAATCCTAAAATATTTAATTTGCGAACATTATTTACTGAATAATGCGGGTTCATTCAGATTTTTTTTACGAATCCAACATATTTATTGTTCACTTGGTATTTCCCTTATCGTACCCCAATTTTGTCAAAATACGTTTTTTTTTACAATTAACTTTATTTCTCCTCTCTCGAGCTATGCACAAATTACTAACGTACGTTTCTGTTTTAAAACCATGCGAAATGACCACTTTTTATCGGGAAAACATTTGAAATAAAAGAATAATATAGTGAGAAAAGAGTACATGTGCTTACCTCTTCCATCGCTGTTTGTTTATAGTGGGAACAACACGATCATTCGGCAATCGTATACGGCCGAGTAGTTACGATTGGATCATTCGACAGACTCCGTAAATTTGCCGATAATTAATCAGTCGCCAACTTTTGATGCAGCATCCTGGAATTCGTCAACAAATATCGTTCTCTCACCCATTCTTTCTTACATATATCAACACGAAAATGAGTTAAAACATTATTTTATTAAATATAAAGCATGTATAGTACATTTTTTGGAGAATGCAGCTCATTAAAAAAACGGTCGTATCTTAGCCAGTTTAATGACACGGAGAAGTGAAAAAAATGACATTTTTTTGGACTTCAGAGGGGGGTAACTCTTTCAGGGAATATTTTTAAAATAAGCCTGGAAACCTATTCTCAAATTTTGATATTTTGTTAGGTACACCCCAAAGAACAACATATATGAAATTCAAAAAATTTCATTGACTAGTTTTTTTTTGCCCATATTGTCCTTCTCTACCTTAAATTTAAAATTCTTCCTTAAACAATATTTATTCAGCTCGATATATTTCAATTTTACATTTCACATTACAGCAAAACAAAATAAAGACACATATTCTTTGTTTGAAATCTAACTTTGAACTCTCTTGTGCTTTGCCTAACAAATCAATTACATACATTAGATGTGTTAATCTCTATTCAATTTCCATATAAATATCAGCTTATCTTACACAATAAAGGTAATTGAGAATCAATAATCATACATTTGTATATCTCTTTTCACATGCCCTAAGGCAAAATGATGTAATTTGCTAGTATATAATTCCAAATCTTCTGATAAAGGATTTGAAATTGAATTGTTAACATGTCTTTTAAGTAATAGTGTACATTGTAGATATATTGTATGTGATAATTAGAACATATGATAAGTATATGTACATGTCAGATAATGATAATCCCTTCTTCATGATTAAGATCGAGTCAGACTCGTAATCTGAGATCTAATCATGAAGAAAGGCATTATTGTGTTCTTACAAATTTGTTATTCTTTTAAAATAATTTTGTTTACCTGTATCCAGCCAAAATGTTCATCAAAGATGATTTTCCTGCCCCTGATGGTCCCATGATAGCAGTCAGCTGCCCTGATTGGAACTTTCCAGAGATACATTTTAATATGTCCTTTACTCCTAGAGAAAAGAAATAATATTTATGACAGCACGATAAAATGGCTAACAAATGACTTAATTGATATTCATTTGCATTCAAACTATATATATTTTCATTATTTTTGTAATGTGACATTTTCTCTAGCATGACTAGCTAATACACATGTACATTGTAGGTACTTACAGAACTAGAAAATGTTACTTTATTCCCTCTAATACTGAAACTTTTTTTCCTTCAAATAATCACTATTGTCCTTTCAAAATTTGCATACAGCTTTTTGTCTTATAATAAGATTTTCTTAAAATGTGAATTCTTGTCTTAATGTAATGACATAATTTTTTTTGTATACAGTCTGAACAAAAATGCTTAAATTGTGAATATTGTACTATGTACATGTCTTGTGTCTAAAATGCAAAAAAATATGGGAGTAGAACTTTAATTTTGTCCTTTTACTTGTTGCCTCTGACTTTCTGTCCTACATTCAATAAAACTTAAAATACAATATGCATTAGTATGAGTGAGTGAGTGATTGTTGCTTAACGCCAATTCAGCAATTTTTCAGCTACACGTGTACATGTATATCATGGCAACAACAAGTTAATTTTTAATGACATGATGATGAGGTCCACTTTGTACTAGACCTACCCGCTTATTCAGATTTTAATAGTGCTAGCTCACTGAAACAACAGTTCGCGGATAGACAAGTCACTCGAACACATTATCCTGATTCCGAACCAACCAGTCTTTGTTCTTACTCCTTAATGCTGTGTGCTTAGTGGAGAAGCAACACATACCAATTTCATAGTCTTTGGTTTGACCCGATTGGGACTTGAACCCACGCTCTACCCCACTCGAGGCGAGCACCCTAACCATTACACCACTGATGCGGTTGCATTAGTATGAAAACGCATGGTTGTGAAAGAAGTAAATTGAAAGAAACATATGGCCTGGTACTTGCAGAAAAGAAGATGGAAGTTGTAAATGATAATTGGAAACACATAATATTTAGTGATTATCATCGGCCAAAATAATCGTGTATATGTTTGGAGATCAGCTCATGGAGCATATCACCCTGAAAGCATGTCTGCAGAATCATGTAAACCCAAAGTTTCTGTTATGATATGGGGATGTATAACGTGGCATGGTTCCGGTATTTTTAATATGTAAAGTAAATGTAATATAAATACAGTAAAGTATATTGAGATACAAGATAACCAGATATGGCCAGTTATTGCCCGTCATTTTCCCAATGACTTGTACCGATTCCAGGATGACAGTGCACCTGTCCATCTGGTCCGTATTGTGGAGAGATATAAATATGAGAACACTATCCATGGCATCGTGTGGCCAGTCCAAATACCAGACATAAACATCTTAGAATATTGTTGGCTTAGGGTAAAGAAAACTTTACAATATCGTGGTGGGGAATTCACAAATCCTAATCAGCTGTTTGAAGCAAATCTTGATATTTGGATGAACTTTTCATTGGAATATATACAGAATCTGTACATTTTTAATTTTCGGTGTGTTTTAATTGCATAAAAAGTAACAATCGGAAACATGATCTAATCAGTCGGACGTCAGCGTCTGATCCAATAAGCAATTCTTTAACCTTGTGGTCGATTCTGATTCCTAGTGTAAAAAAAAATTGTATGTTTAACTTTATTCTTTTTTGTTGTCCTTGTAGTTGTACTGAAAATTATCTTGCAGTTTTAATCCCAGCATACTTCTGACACTCAGTCAATACACATATTAAGACTAGTCTATCATTTATCTACTGCATTGACTAATCTATTTTATATCAGGTGTTACACATATGGAAACTGATGTTAAGTTAATGTTTACAAATGGAAAAATTGTAGAGTTTGTGTTCTTTTATGATAAAATGTTATTAATTAGCATCTTTACCTTTGTCAAACATACTCTTGAAATAAGACTATTTGAGCAATTATAGTCAGTAAATACATTTAGTAGGTAATTGTCATCGTTCGATGTCGGTATAACAATCATTGATCTTGAAAATGTAACCGATTCCTATCACTAATAAAAATTAATATATTCCCCCAAGAATGGTCATGGCATTTGAACTGCCCTGTTTTTTGCGAGTTATTATGTGTATAATAAAAAAATAATTAAAAACTTAACAAAATGTATAGTCAAAAATAATTAAAAACCAGAAAAAAAATACTTGACTTGATGGGTGGTGGATTGATGTCAATTTATAAATACAATGTAGTTGTATACGTAACATACTGAAATAAATAATCAAGGACACGACTGAAGCTCACTATTTGAATTAAATGCCACAAAATAGGCATGAACCACATGCACATACAATGTATGTTAATATTGTACTTAATAGTACCTAAACAAAAATGAATACTGACAAACATGGTGGCTATCAATGTTTTTACTCACTCAGAAAGGAACTGCAGCACCAGAGCATGTGCTTGATCACGACTTAATAATAAAGTTTGAAGTGTGGCATAAAGTAAACATAAGATTGTGTCGAGGCCTTTACATTTGTACCACAGAGCTTAGTACAGATCAAAGTTTTCCTGTATTTCCTGTATTTCATATGATTTCCAGTCAAATCGGCCCCAGTTAAATCGGCCCTAGTCAAATCGGCCCCAAGTCAAATCGGCCTCAAAATGAAAGTCAAATCTGCCCCAAAAATATAAATAAAAAAAGAATATATAAATAAATAAAAATTATGTATTAATATAAATTAATATTTTTAGTTAAAAGATGTAAAATTTAAATTTTATTGATGAGCGGATTCTTTTATTTTCGTATCAATGGTAAACATTTACTGGTACAAAACACAACTGTACTAGACAGTTTTAATTCTTCAATAATTAAAACGTATTGGATGTATTTAATTATTGTTGAATAGTGTCCAAACAATTTAAGAAATATTTAACTTTGCATGTTGACAATAGTAAACAACAAAAATGGCGGACATGTGATTTCCCGGTCTGAAAAAAGAGTGAAACACATTGTTCTTGTTTATAATGCACACCCCTCCTGCAAAATAAAGAATTTATGTAAAATCCAGCACATTATGCACCAGTAATTACGGAAATATTATCAAATTAAATAAACAACATAATAAAGCAATGATTTGATTAGGAATTAAATAAACAACACAATTAACAATACATATTGTCAAATTAAATAAAAAAACATAATAATACAATGATTTGATCTGGGGCCGATTTGACCTGCTACCTTTCATATTATAATATTAGGTAGATACTTCTACATTAATACAAATGTAAGTGGCATTCTATGATTCTCATTGCTTAACAATCAGAAGAATATGAGTATTTGAGACAAATATTTGTTGTTTATAATATTGGTCGCTCATCATATTCTAATATCGTTGAGATTAGGCTTCTGAAGAAATTTTCTGTCTGTATCTTTATCCTAAGCTCTTACAAGTCCTATCAAAAGTATTCTGGAAATTTAAAATTCAACCCCCGGTGCATTCCGATGCATATTTCGTAAAGGATGGATTGTGTCAAATTTTAAATTCCCAGAATACATTTGATAGAACTTGTGATGAGATTAGGATGGAGATACAGACATAAAATTTCTTCGGAATCCTAATCTCAACAAGATTAATGATATTCCTTCAAGCACCTACATTTTGTAGGTAACTATTTAACTCGTACCATGTCAAATCGTACCATCGTCAACTCGTACCAATTCGAACTCGTAGTTGTACCAATGCAAACTCAGGAAAATACTACTAAGAGGAAAGCAATTCCGACCAATTAACGAATGGCAATGTTCATGTGATGCTTTTGAAAGAATATTCAAATAAATTGTGCTTTTGAAAGTGTGTTAAAATTAACAATTACATTATTTTACGTATACTCAAAAGGATGAGTTTAATAATAATTAATTATTTAGCTTTCAATATTTGCATTATCTTTTTTAATGACAGTTGAAAGCATACATGTTAACCTCTGGGAATTGCTAGGGGGGAGATCTCCCCCCTACCAACTCTTCTAAGGGGGAGATTTTGTGTGTCGCCTTTAAACGCACAAAATTGTACCTTGTAGTTGCATACATGTGATAGAGTTGCTATGCTACAACTGGAGATTTGTAAATTTTTGGCTGGAGATTTGGTCTCATAACTGGAGATTTTTTATCGAGGTATTTGATGCATGTTTTTATTGTTAATTGATGTTTTCTTTTTCTTTTGTTTCAGTATTGAACCAACTGCATCCCATTTCAATATATATTGTTTACATTTCTGTCTTATTAGTAGTGTTTCATATGATGAATGAAGGATAAAAACTGTATTTATAATTTATTCATAATCATTCATAATCATAAGGTTATAACAAAGCAATAACAATGAAGACAGAATGCTCTGAACAATAAAGTCATAGAGCACTAAAATTAAAACGTCACTTTGCTGCTGGTGCGTCGGGTGATAGCATACGTTTTGGCATTTTTGTGGTTTATCAATTCCATCCTGGAACTTAGTCCTTAAATAATACTTTGATCAGCTTTGGTCCCAAACAAGCCATAACAACTCAATCCGAGATGAATTCATTGCACGTTTGATCGAAATAAGAAGTTTTCCTCGGCATCAATGGTTGTCCGACTCCTGTTTGCACAACGGTTTATAACTATTTTTAATTGCCGCTATCACACTTCTAATCATCTAAGCGTGTGCCACAAATCCACTTCCTTATCCCCAATTAACTGTCAATCAGTGGATAATTGTTGTATAATCATCAACACCTTAATTAATCTCCATGACCCAATTTACCTGTAAGGTGTCAAACAGATCAATAACCGGATATCATTTAAACACCTTTACCATTCGTATCTCTCGGCGTTTTTCATCAGCGCGGGAGTTCCAAATGGGGAATTTCCAGAAATATTGATCGCAAAATGTAGGTCAAGATTTTATTGTACTTGATTTTTTTGTTGGGGGGAGGTCGTGCGGGAGGAAAAGGTGTGTGCGGGAGATTAATGTCTCCCGCGCATGAGACCCAGTCCATGCGGGAGATAAGGCTCTTACGCGGGAGACTCCCGCGAAAAGGGGGAGGGTTAACAGGTATGTGAAAGCAGTTTCAAAATAATTATAATCAATTGATTTCTTTTGATCTTTATATTATTATTTAATTAGGTGATCATGTTTTCTTAAGTCCTCTTTGAACTATAATCAAATTAACTAATTATCTATTTAATGAGATGATTGCCAAAGCCAACCCTTGCAGAGTTTACAGTGGTACGAGTTTACATTGGAACGAGTTGACTTTGGTACGAGTTTGCAATGGTACGAGTAGTCCGAGATTCCTCTGTCGTTTAACGGCTTTTATGGAGTTGCTGTAGCCGTTCAACGTCAGAGGGCAATATATACTGATTACAGCAGATTTGCCTCTCCAGCTCTGGGTCGGCACATTTCCACGTTTCGTGGCTATCAGATTTTATTTTCTATCATAAACCCTTATATAAATCGCTTCACCAATCATTTTTCTATTCATTCATAACCATCTTACCCTCAGAAAGTGGTGTTACACTCCATTACAGCACGATTTTGCGTTAGATCCTATTATTCCGCCATTTGACTTCCATTTTCGAATCTACAAACGTGATCTCGCGATACTAACTGAATGATAACAGTAACGCATTGCATGATGGGAGCTACTTAATTCAGCGCACCAAATTATTTGAGCATTATTTGCATACGTAAACAACATTCAAATCACATGGAAGACGATACATTTAAGCATATTCTGCAGGACAAACAGTCCATCTATAGATCAAAGCAGAGCAGAAGGAAATAATACAGAATGTGTTGGAAAGAAAAGATTCAATGGCAGAGTGTTGCCAATGGGCTTCGGAAAGAGCATGTGTTACGTCCCCCTTTTTTGGACAAGGTACTACATCATTTTTTTTTTCTTATGGTTATCTGTAATTCACTATTGCTGTTAAAATCATTACCAATCAATATAATCAACTGTATTAAATTTTATGTTAATTGTTCTGCCTTAACAGGCGTGTATGATTGGCAATACAAATATTTGTTTGTTTGTTTATATGCAAATCATCTCCCATGATACATTGCGGTAATCGTGGTTTTCTCGTAGTCACGTGACAAATGTTTGAAAAATGGAAGACAAATGGCGGAATCATAGGATCTAAGGCAAAATTGTGATGTAATGGAGTGTATCACCACTTTCTGAGAGTAAGATGGTTATGAATGAATAGAAAAATGATTGGTGAAGCGATTTATATAAGGGTTTCTGATAGAAAATAAAATCCGATAGCCACGAAACGTGGAAATGTGCTGACCCAGAGTTGGAGAAGCAAATCCGCTGTTTTCCGTATATATTGCCCTCTGACGTTGAACGGCTACAGCAACTCCATAAAAGCTGTTAAACGACAGAGGAATCTTGGACTATGGTACGAGTTGACTATAAAACATTTTGTAGGACAAGCCAATGCAAAACGACAGTTTGTATACAGTAATTGTGGTGTGAAGCCACTGAACGATTATAAAATTGATTCATTTTGTTAAATAGATTAACCTTTATGTCTTCCTTCTCGAACTCTGTATGTCAGGTCTTTATACTCAATTTCAACTGCTCGTCGACTTGCCAGATTTGTAAATGGTTCAAATCTACTGGACTCTCGTGAAGGTGTGCTTTCACCTGACGACGTTGGTCTATGGTACTTTGATTTTGAAGAAGAAACATCGGGATGAATTGGTATGTGTAACTGAACTGACAAAAGTTCTGCCATTGCTGAAAATTTCAAAGCACAAACAACTTTCTTTGTCAGATATTTATCGCCATTTCGTTATGATTTTGCAAGCCCTTGACCTTTGTTACAATGAACACACGGTCGTAAATAATTCGATTATTATATACAAGGGAAAGAACTATGAAATTAAACTGATACTGTTACAAACCAACGAGAAATAATAAAGAGCAATCATACAAACGTACCAATTAAAAATAAAGCAAAATAAATATTGATATTTTTTTAATTGGCATGTTTTTATTTTCGGACAATGTACGTGTATTGTGTTTATCATGCAAATTAATGGGCAAAAAGAAGACACAAAAAGATACACTGTTTAATACGGACGTCATAGAGGACACCCTTTTAACTAGTACTGGTCTCTAATCTCCGCTCTATATACACAGGGGCTAGGTGCGTCCGAAAAAAAAAAAAAAAAAAAAAAAAATACTATATAATACAAGGGGGCGAACTCACTTGCTTCCATTTTTTTTAAGTCGTCGTGTTAAATTGATCGTAACTTCGGAACGCCTTAATATTTTCAAAAAATGTTTCCACCAGTCGAAAGTCAAGTAATTTTCCTTTCCAAAGAGACCCCAATTGTTAGTGTAGGCCTCCGAACTGCTGAGGTATCATACACGAACCAAAACAAAACGGCGTGAAAATCCGAAGTCGTACAAACGTTGGGTTGACCACTTCCCATCTGTGTACAGACTTTCCCATGCGTAAACGAGTCATTTTGACTAGCTAAATACTTTCATCCATTCAAATTATGATAAAATTTCTTATCTTACGCCAATTTATATGTCCTTTAAGTCTGTTTTTGAAAGAAATCCCATTTGCATCCTTGACAAACGCCATAGACGTGAAAATTGAGAGTTCTAACGGGCTTTTTGATTGGCTGAAACAGAGTGTTTCAGCCAATCAAGAGTGTTTCAGCCAATCAAAAAGCCCGTTAGAACTCTCTCAATTTTCACGTCTATGGCGTTTGTCAAGGATGCAAATGGGATTTCTTTCAAAAACAGACTTAAAGGACATATAAATTGGCGTAAGGTAAGAAATTTTATCATAATTTGAATGGATGAAAGTATTTAGCTAGTCAAAATGACTCGTTTACGCATGGGAAAGTCTGTACACAGATGGGAAGTGGTCAACACAACGTTTGTACGACTTCGGATTTTCACGCCGTTTTGTTTTGGTTCGTGTATGATACCTCAGCAGTTCGGAGGCCTACACTAACAATTGGGGTCTCTTTGGAAAGGAAAATTACTTGACTTTCGACTGGTGGAAACATTTTTTGAAAATATTAAGGCGTTCCGAAGTTACGATCAATTTAACACGACGACTTAAAAAAATGGAAGCAAGTGAGTTCGCCCCCTTGTAGTATTATATATTTTTTTTTTTTTTTTTTTTCGGACGCACCTAGCCCCTGTGTCTATATATGCATAACACCATGGGATTTTATATAGTCATGGTGGGTGTATAACATCAAATTTTATTCATATACCCAGGGTCGAATTATCCAATAGGTTAGTAAGACTGCATCCTAGCTAGACCCACTGAAGCTTGAAGACACTAAAAGATTTTCAAATATTCTTTTTAATGAGTTTATTATTTTAATATTTTGCATTGCTGAATAACTCATTTCACGTAAAATAAACTCAACTTTGAAATAGGAGACCCGGGAATCTGAAAATCGAATTTTAAAAAGTATCCTCTGTTTGTGGCCCCTTATTTGAGATAAAGGGCCCCTGTTTCAGGCCTTTTATTTGAAATAAAGGGTCCCT
Source organism: Bathymodiolus brooksi (assembly GCA_963680875.1). Lineage (NCBI taxonomy): Eukaryota > Metazoa > Mollusca > Bivalvia > Mytilida > Modiolidae > Bathymodiolus > Bathymodiolus brooksi. The sequence continues at coordinate 79,983,298 of OY804578.1, read as the reverse complement.
GTTTCAGGCGCTTTATATGAGATAAGGGGCCCCTGCTTGAAGCTCTTTATTTGAGATAAGGTGTTCCAGTTTGGGCCCTAGCTGTAAATCATGGGGCCCCTGCCCATGTTTGTTTATCATCTTGCTAAACACTTATTTGTGAATGTAGCTTATATTTTGTTTTTGAGTCCACTTTTCTTTGCAATACAATTTAAAAAAAAATCTACTTCAACGTGTAGTTTAACAAATCTCTTTTTTCAGATTCTTTATATAATTATGAAGCTGTATAAAAGTGTTTTAATCTTAGAAATTTTTATAAAGCAGTGATTTTGATTTTCTAGATGTAACTGAAATGATATCAATATGACAAACTGATATTTATTTTGATTGTTTTATCATTAGAATGTTGATTTAAAAAATAGTTTTTCCCACTACGGTTGTGTTGAAAGACGTGCTAATTTGGTTTGCAATAAATAGTAAAATATTGGTATTTCTTAAAGATTTTTTTTATTGACAATCAAAAGATAGCTATTCTAGTTTATTTAAAGAATTTGGAAGAATGTTAATTTAAAAAATAGTTTTTTCACTACGGTTGTGTTGAAAGACGTGCTAATTTGGTTTGCAATAAATAGTAAAATATTGGTATTTCTTAAAGATTTTTTTTATTGGCAATCAAAAGATAGCTATTCTAGTTTATTTAAAGAATTTGCAATAAATTTACTTCAAGCTATGTAAATGTCACTAAAATATACCACGAGTAAAAAATATTAAAGACAGGTGCGGGTGTGTTATAGAGGGTGGCTCTGTCTGAGGGGGCCCCATAATTTCATTAGGTGATCGTTTTTAAACCACACTATTAATGAATAACGAAAGACAAACACATGGGGCCTCTTGTTAGACATTTGATCATAAGTATAGAGCAACGAAGACTACTTTAATTATTTTAAACACACAAGCGTGAAACATGAAAGAGCAGAAGGTGAAAGTAAAGGTTCGGGCTAGCTTCTTTTCGTTTTTTCTTAAGAAGTCCATGATTGAAGTCTGCCTCATACGAACAAAGGAACAAGTTGACAAGAAGAGGCTCGAGCATTTTGATGATTTCAGTTTCAGATTACATTTTGGTAAAATCAGAGCTTAAAAAAGAAGAAGGTTGGTCCCTTCCTAATACAAAATATTTGTTTCTACGTTGGTCATTCTTACTTATGAAACACAGTTTAACTAATCTTCAGAATTTTTCAGAATCCACATATGATTCACACCACCTCTTGAGTAGCTAGTGTCACATTAACTCTTCTGTTAATAATTTGGAAAGAGGATTTGTGGAGCATGTGGCGGACCCAGCAATATAATGTTGGTTATGAAGGCAGCCGAATATTAATAACATATGCAAATATAAGGTTCAAAGGAATAAAGTTAATAACATGATTATCCATGCAAATCAACAGTTTTTTTTTAATTCAAACGACTTTCTTGACGAGAATTCGTCAGATCCGAAATTTTTCTGGTCTCTTGTTAAAAAGCTAATGGGTAATGTTTGTCGTAGTTGTACGATGCCACCCCTTTTAGATACAGAAAATGATATTTTATATGTCGATGGTATTGACAAGTACGACCTCCTAAACAGTTTCTTTTGTTCCATATCAAATTTGGATGATAATAACAATGATAATCCACCTAACTTAGAGTTGAGAACAAATTCAAAGTTAGCTATTATACAATTTACAATTAAGGAAATTTCAGATATATTAAAGTCCCTAAATATAAAAAAAAAGCCTCCGGGCACGATTTGATTAGTCATCATATGTTAAAAAACACAGCCAATACTGTTAGTATACATTTAAAAATTATATTTGATTATTCCATACAAACTTCTACTTTTCCGGACCATTGGAAATTAGCTAAAGTTATGTCATTATTCAAAAATGGCAACAAGTCCTTAGTATCCAACTATCGACCTATATCCCTACTTAGCTGTGTGGGAAAAACATTTGAAAGAGTGGTTTTCAAGCATGTATCTAATTATGTTTTAGACAACAAACTTATGTAAATATCAATCAGGTTTTGTACCAGGATGTTCAACAGTACATCAGTTAATTGAAATATTTCATAAAATATGTAAATCTCTAGATAAAAAATATTTTTTTTGTTCAGTTTTTTGTGATATATCGAAGGCATTCGATAGAGTGTGGCATAAAGGTCTTACTGAAAAGTTAAAATCGTATGGTTTAAGTGAAAGTTTAGTTAAATGGTTTCAAGATTATATTTCTAATAGGAAACAAATTGTGTTCATTAATAATTCAGAGTCACGGATAGGGTTACTTAAAGCTGGTGTTCCTCAGGTTCAGTGTTGGGTCCTTTACTTTTTCTGATATACATCAATGATATTTCTGATCATTTATCTAGCTTGGTAAGACTATTTGTAGACGATACTTCATTATCCTATTCATCAACTAACCTACTTCAAATTGAAAGAAAATTAAATTCTGATATGAATATATTAAATACATGGGCTGAGACATGGTTGGTAAAATTTAACCCACAAGACAGAATTTGTCATCTTTAGTAATAAAAAATATATAGACCAAGTAAACATTCTTTTTAATGGTGAGAATATTAAACAGGTAGAATATCATACTCATTTAGGTGTTTGTCTTTCTAGTAACTGTAAATGGTGTTATCATATTAACAACACATGCCAAAGTGCGACCAAACGAATACACATTTTACAAAAACTAAAATACTTATTAAGTAGATCCCATTTGAGTAAGATTTATAAAACATATATTTTACCTATATTAGAGTATGGTTGTGAACTGTGGGATGACTGTTGTATTCGTGATACCCAAAAATTAGAATGTTTGCAACTTGAAGCAGCAAGGATTGTAACGGGTCTACCTATTTATTCTAGTGCTGAAAGTTTATATTTTGAAACTGGGTGGTCAAAATTCGAAGACCGTCGGAAGTCTAGGAAACTCAATTTATTTTATAAAATTGAAAATAATATGGCTCCCACATACTTATCTGACTGTTTGCCAACTACTATTGGAGAAACAGTAACATATAATCTCCGTAATAATGATGACAATTCGCACTCAGAGGTGTCGTCTGCAAACTAGTTCCAAGTCTTTCTTTCCTTCCACTATAAAGTTGTGGAATTCCTTACCTGATAGTGTAAAATCTCTACCCACTTTTCCCAAATTTAAAAAACCATTCGGCCTGTCCAAATTCCGGTGGCTTCATTTTGCAATATTGGTGATAGGAAAACTAACATAATACATACTAAGCTAAGACATAGATGTAGTGGCCTTAATGCCTATTTATATAGAGTAAATTTGAAGAATGATCCACGTTGTGTATGTGGTCATTTATTTGAGGATGCTATTCATTTTTTTCTTGAATGTCCACTTTATCAACACGATAGAACTTCTCTGTTTAACTATTTTAATAACATTGTTCCCATCTCCATAGAATATATACTCTTTGGATGTAACGAAATTAGTGAAGAATTGAATACTGTATTGTTCAAATCAGTGCAACAATTTATTCGACAAACTTGTAGATTTAATAATTAATTATCCTCAACCGTGATATTATCTCAACACAATTTATTAGTTTTGGCCCCCCCTCCTTTTTTAGCTCACCTGACCCGAAGGGTCAGGTGAGCTATTGCCATCACTTGGCGTCCGTCGTCCGTCCGTCCGGAAACATTTCAATCTTCTTCTAGAGAACCATTGAAGCAAATGGGACCAAACGTGGCAGGAATGTTCATTTGCATGGTCTAACCAAGTGTTGTCACTTTCGTTACGATTGGTTGTCCAACATGGCTGCCAGGAGCCATAAAAGCCTCTGATTGGCTGATATTTTTAATGATCTTATTCTCCGATACTACACGGAGGATGGAATTGAAAATTGTCATGAATGATCACTGGAAGTTGTTAACCAAGTGTTGTTACTTTTTGGACCGATTGAAAATCCAAGATGGCCGTCAGCGGGGGACATAAATTAACATAGCGACTCTATGGGAAATATGTAAAACAAACTTCTTCTCAAGAACCACTGGATGCATTGGAACCATACTTGGCAGAAATGTTCCTGACAAGGTTCTGATCAATTGTTGTTATTTTTTGTTCCGATCGGTTATCCAATATGGCTGCCAGGGACCATAATAGCCTCTGATTGGCTGAAATTTCAAAGATCTTCTTCTCCGATACTACATTAAGGATGGAATTGAAAATTGTCATGAATGATCATTGCAAGCTGCTAACCAAGTGTTGTTACTTTTTGGACCGATTGAAAATCCAAGATGGTCACCAGCGGGGGACATAATTTAACATACCGACCCTATGGGAAATATGTAATACAAACTTCTTCTCAAGAACCACTGGATGGATTGGAACCATACTTGGCAGAAATGTTCCTTACTAGGTCCTGATCAATTGTTGTTACTTTTTGTTCTGATCGGTCATCCAACATGGCTGCCAGTGCCCATAAAAGCCTCTGGTTGGCCGAAATTTCAAAGATCTTCTTCTCGGATACTACATGTAGGATGGAATTGTAAGTTGTCAAGAATGACCATTGCAAGATGCTAACCAAGTGTTGTTACCTTTTTGGCTGATCGAAAATCCAAGATGGCTACCAACGGCAGGTCATAGTTTAATGTATGACCCTATGGGAAATATGATAAAAAAAAATTCTCAAGAACTACTGAAGGGATTATTGAAACCATACTTGGCAAAACTGTTCCTTACAAGGTCCTAATCAAGTGTTGTTACTTTTTGTTCTGATCGGCCATCCAGCATGGCTGCCACAATGAACCCATGTGAGGGATTACAGGCTCCTGGGAGCCTCTAGTTTCTGTTAAATATTAAAACAATATTTAATATGTATGCTTAGTTTGACATGATTTTGCTTAATTTACTAATTATAATTGATATAGCCTGTACATTTGCTGTCATTTGATTTGTTTTGTTTATGCTATTAATGTATTTGTATGGAGAGGGACTATTAAGTTGTAAAAACTTGTTCCCAACCCAATTGTATATATATATTGACAATAAAATCATTATAAAGTAAAAGGCAGTTGTGCAATCAAGTAGAGTGACGGCAGATTCAGTTCTTCATCTTGGAATTTCAAGTAAGATCTTGCATGATTATGGTTAGAGCTGAATGAAAGGTTACCTGGCATGACGGCAAACGTGATATTATTAAATGTAGATGTATCGCCAAAGGTTACCTGGCATGACGACAAACGTGATATTATTAAATGTAGGTGTATCGCCAAAGGTTACCTGGCATGACGACAAACGTGATATTATTAAATGTAGGTGTATCGCCAAAGGTTACCTGGCATGACGACAAACGTGACATTATTAAATGTAGGTGTATCGCCAAAGGTTACCTGGCATGACGACAAACGTGATATTATTAAATGTAGGTGTATCGCCAAAGGTTACCTGGCATGACGACAAACGTGATATTATTAAATGTAGGTGTATCGCCAAAGGTTATCTGGCATGACGACAAACGTGATATTATTACATGTAGGTGTATCGCCAAAGGTTTCCTGGCTTGACGACAAACGTGATATTATTAAATGTAGGTGTATCGCCAAAGGTTACCTGGCATGACGACAAACGTGATATTATTAAATGTAGGTGTATCGCCAAAGGTTATCTGGCATGACGACAAACGTGATATTATTAAATGTAGGTGTATCGCCAAAGGTTACCTGGCATGACGACAAACGTGATATTATTAAATGTAAGTGTATCGCCAAAGGTTACCTGGCATGACGACAAACGTGATATTATTAAATGTAGGTGTATTGCCAAAGGTTACCTGGCATGACGACAAATGTGATATTATTAAATGTAGGTGTATCGCCAAAGGTTACCTGGCATGACGACAAACGTGATATTATTAAATGTAGGTGTGTCGCCAAAGGTTACCTGGCATGACGACAAACGTGATATTATTAAATGTAGGTGTATCGCCAATGGTTACCTGGCATGACGACAAACGTGATATTATTAAATGTAGGTGTATCGCCAAAGGTTACCTGGCATGACGACAAACGTGATATTATTAAATGTAGGTGTGTGGCCAAAGGTTACCTGGCATGACGACAAACGTGATATTATTAAATGTAGGTGTATTGCCAAAGGTTACCTGGCATGACGACAAACGTGATATTATTAAATGTAGGTGTATCGCCAAAGGTTACCTGGCATGACGACAAACGTGATATTATTAAATGTAGGTGTGTCGCCAAAGGTTACCTGGCATGACGACAAACGTGATATTATTAAATGTAGGTGTGTCGCCAAAGGTTACCTGGCATGACGACAAACGTGATATTATTAAATGTAGGTGTATCGCCAAAGGTTACATGGCATGACGACAAACGTGATATTATTAAATGTAGGTGTGTCGCCAAAGGTTACCTGGCATGACGACAAACGTGACATTATTAAATGTAGATGTATCGCCAAAGGTTACCTGGCATGACGACAAACGTGATATTATTAAATGTAGGTGTATCGCCAAAGGTTACCTGGCATGACGACAAACGTGATATTATTAAATGTAGGTGTATCGCCAAAGGTTACCTGGCATGACGACAAACGTGACATTATTAAATGTAGGTGTATCGCCAAAGGTTACCTGGCATGACGACAAACGTGATATTATTAAATGTAGGTGTATCGCCAAAGGTTACCTGGCATGACGACAAACGTGATATTATTAAATGTAGGTGTATCGCCAAAGGTTATCTGGCATGACGACAAACGTGATATTATTACATGTAGGTGTATCGCCAAAGGTTTCCTGGCTTGACGACAAACGTGATATTATTAAATGTAGGTGTATCGCCAAAGGTTACCTGGCATGACGACAAACGTGATATTATTAAATGTAGGTGTATCGCCAAAGGTTATCTGGCATGACGACAAACGTGATATTATTAAATGTAGGTGTATCGCCAAAGGTTACCTGGCATGACGACAAACGTGATATTATTAAATGTAAGTGTATCGCCAAAGGTTACCTGGCATGACGACAAACGTGATATTATTAAATGTAGGTGTATTGTCAAAGGTTACCTGGCATGACGACAAATGTGATATTATTAAATGTAGGTGTATCGCCAAAGGTTACCTGGCATGACGACAAACGTGATATTATTAAATGTAGGTGTGTCGCCAAAGGTTACCTGGCATGACGACAAACGTGATATTATTAAATGTAGGTGTATCGCCAAAGGTTACCTGGCATGACGACAAACGTGATATTATTAAATGTAGGTGTATCGACAAAGGTTACCTGGCATGACGACAAACGTGATATTATTAAATGTAGGTGTATCGCCAAAGGTTACCTGGCATGACGACAAACGTGATATTATTAAATGTAGGTGTATTGCCAAAGGTTACCTGGCATGACGACAAACGTGATATTATTAAATGTAGGTGTATCGCCAAAGGTTACCTGGCATGACGACAAACGTGATATTATTAAATGTAGGTGTGTCGCCAAAGGTTACCTGGCATGACGACAAACGTGATATTATTAAATGTAGGTGTGTCGCCAAAGGTTACCTGGCATGACGACAAACGTGATATTATTAAATGTAGGTGTATCGCCAAAGGTTACATGGCATGACGACAAACGTGATATTATTAAATGTAGGTGTGTCGCCAAAGGTTACCTGGCATGACGACAAACGTGATATTATTACATGTAGGTGTATTGCCAAAGGTTACCTGGCATGACGACAAACGTGATATTATTAAATGTAGGTGTGTCGCCAAAGGTTACCTGGCATGACGACAAACGTGATATTATTACATGTAGGTGTATTGCCAAAGAAAACATGCAAAAACGACACAACAAGCGTGTAATTTTAATATTGAATATTTGGGTCAATACCCGGGAATCGGGAACTAAGATATCGCATTCAAACAACACATTATTATTAAACGTAATGCTCTCCTCATCGGCCATGCATGACCTTAGACGATTGTGGATATCGTATTTAGGCCCTATGGTATTCTTGTTCCTAGAAACTTTTAAGTTATTTGGCATTCCAATCTATTGATTTTGAGGGTATTTAAGTATTTAATGAAGATTATCCCAAAAACGCACCGTGCAAACCAATTCGTGCACACTATTCAGACTTTACACTAAATGTTTTTGAACCACTGAATTGATGTGTGCACGTGATATTATGAATCTCCTTGCACCTTTATACAAGGAAAGGGGTTTCTGTCCATATGGCGTTCATGATCCCATGACACGTTCAATATCAGTCTCAGAGATCCACCCAATAAAAAAGCATAGTATTTCGAAACTATATTTCGTGAATGCCGTGTGAATGAACAAAGAATCCCTGACTTGTGAGGATGGTTTTGTTGATTAAGCACATTTTTATTTCGCCTTTCCCAAATGGCCATGTGAGCTTTTGACATCACATAGCGTCTTTCTGTCGTCTGTCCCGCCGTCGTATGCCTTTCAAGAATAAATCCCTTGTGAAACTACTAATCTTATCTAAACCAAAGTTGAACTGAATCATCCTTAGGATCCCTATATCCAAGAAGATTGCCTATTATTCTCACAACATCGCCACATTTACTATAAATAAATCACATGGATAAAAAACGTTTCCGAATATTTATATAAGTGTCGTAGGTACTCGTTTTAATTGCACAACTGTGACACTATAAAACGTACTCTACACACTCGCACATTCCAACACCCTCCCCCCTCCCCCACACACTCGTGATTATTTTTATTTTCACAAAATTTAATATTAAATGTAAACGTCGGACATATATTAAACATAGATCAAATATAAATATTTTTTGTAAATGCAGTAGATTGTTTCACATATTTACTGTAGCAAAAAATAACAAAACGTGTTCGCAACAGAGCAGTCCACTGTTTGTCCACTACTGGTACCATGTTCATATAAACAACAATCCCCGCTATGTTCAAAAACATAAAAGCTACAAAATGGCGTTGCCAAGCACTGTCTTGTGCATTCCAGCACGTGTGGTACTCTTGTCTGCGTGATTTTCTGAAGTTCCTCAACTTTTTCCATCGCATGAACATATAAGTGAGTTGAAGTATATGACTGCTCTACTGTAAAAATATACATGTACATGTAAGGTTACAAAATAATATTAGAGACGAAATGTCTCATCAAATGGTGTAATCAATTAGTCAGCAGTGTATAAAGAAGTAAAGCAATACAGCAAAAATATTTAAGAGATTCAATATACAGTGAGGAGAAATCTGACATCTCTAAATTAATTCAATGTATATAGTGAAGAGTGAGTGTGTCAGTGATTGTTGTTTTACGCCAATGAACAATTTATCAGCCGTATCATGACGAGAACAAGTTACATTTTGATGAGATGATAATGATGCATGCTTTGTACTAGATCAATACGCTTAGTGTTAGCTCACTGAAACAACAGTCCGCGAGGAGACATGTCGCTTCATTCGGACACATTACCCTGTTTAACCAGTTTTTGCTATTTCTCATGCGTGCTAGAGCGGAGAGGCAACAATACCAATAGTATTTTTTTTGGTGTGACCGGACCGGGGCTCGAACCAACGATCTACCACACTCGATGGGAACACGCTAACCATTATACCACTGATGGTTCTGCCATATGCCCCACAAAACCTCGACCTTCCCAAAGTATTAACATCAGAAGTGTCTGTTCCAAGCCTAGAGAGTGCACGGTTATGTATTTGTGTGCTAAGGATATCGATGTTGCCTCTTTTGATATTTGATTTTGGAGTTGTTCCGACAGTATGATATTTTGTGTTTTTCATTTCATTCTATCAGCGGTCAAAACAAAGCTTCAGAGTTACTGTGACACTACATACTCAAGGGGTGGTGTGAATTTGATTTTACGTAATCACAATCCGGTCATTTCCTCATTCCTGACACCACCGGATTTGTGACAAGAGTAGCACAACGGGTGCCACTAGTGGAGTCGGAACTGTTTATACCCTTCTGGAGTACATGAGTTTGTCCCGTGTTTTATTGTTTTAGTGGTAGTCGTGTCGTTCATGTTGTAAAATTACACGTCAGTTCATGTGTTTTTTTGTTCCGTGTAGTGATGTTCGCTGCGATTTCTGCATAAAAAACGATGTTTGGTTCGTCTATATTTATACTATTTGTATTTATTTAACGCATACTGGCGTCCGACACTATTTCCACATCCGATGACGTTCGTGTCGTTTAACAGTAACACGACGGGTCTCACTGGTGTAACAAGAATTCCGGAGCACCAAATTTCACACCAGGTTTTTAGTGGAGTTCGAGTTTTCTCAATCTTCAGTTTTCTGTGTACTGCCTTTAAATCATTGTTTGTCCTATTGACATTTTTCTTTTGACCATTACATTGCTTGCCCTTTTTGGAATTACGGCTTCTGAATACTCCTCCTTTTGATATCTTCAAACGTTTGATTAAAGAACCTGAATCATTTAATTGACTAGTGAAGATAAAACAGTTGCCCTCCATATACCGGTAGTGTGGAACATCAGGTGTCTATGATCAATATAGTAAACAACGGAGAGAAACCAAATGTCTCTTAATGAATTCAATAAACTGGGAATAGAAATAAGATATCTATATATACAAATAAATTCCGTGAATATTTAGGAGAAATCAGATGATCTATTGAATTCATTGAATAGTGATGGAAACTCAGGTTGCTCCAGATCAATTAAATAAAAAAATATGAAATCTGAATTCTCTAAATTAATTTGAGGAATAATGAAGAGTAATCGGAGACCTCTCGATCAATTCAATTAAAATCGAGAAGAAATCAGATATCTGTTTACAATGATATTAATATGAACGCAATTAGTGCTTTTCGACAATTTGATAAAACAGAATACAGCAGTGGATACCGTAATTAGGTTTATTTTGATATAGCAAGAAATATGTCCACGGTATCAATTTTTTCCCCATTACCTACAAGACTTTTACCGGACTTGAACATATGAGTAACACTGAGGGGGTCTTATAAGAAACAGGAAATGCTTATCCTTTGCGAAGACATGTTTTGTTTTGGTGGGGTCCGTGTGCCCATCTATTCACTTTTCGTTCTGTGTCTTGGGCCCAATGTTGCCGGGTCCGTGTGCCCATCTATTCACTTTTCGTTCTGTGTCTTGGGCTCAATGTTGCCGGATCTGTGTGCCCATCTATTCACTTTTCGTTCTGTGTCTTGGGCCCTATGTTGCCGGGTCCGTGTGCCCATCTATTTACTTTTCGTTCTGTGTCTTGGGCCCAATGTTGCCGGGTCCGTGTGCCCATCTATTCACTTTTCGTTCTGTGTCTTGGGCCCAATGTTGCCGGGTCCGTGTGCCCATCTATTCACTTTTCGTTCTGTGTCTTGGGCCCAATGTTGCCGGGTCCGTGTGCCCATCTATTCACTTTTCGTTCTGTGTCTTGGGCCCAATGTTGCCTGTGTCTCTTCATTGTCCATTCTTGATTTCCCCAACGTTTATTTTGTGGAAAACAATTATAATTGTAATATAATTATTACAACATTTAATTTGCTACTGGCACTTCCAAAAGAAAAAAAAAGAAGGTTTTCAAATCTGTTCACTGTGAACGTACTTGATTAATGTTAATCCAGTAACACGTCGTGCGTACTAAATGATAGAAGGTTAATCCAGTAACACGTCGTGCGTACTAAATGATAGACACGTATTACACGTCGTGCATACTAAATGATAGACACGTATCTACCTTTTCATTACAAAAACATCACCAATTTCAAACACAACATGATGAGTACATGTGACAACAGTTAGCACTATTTAGGTTATTATAGTATATTTGTTCTTGTTTGTTTGTTTTTTTTGGGGGGGGGGGGGGGGTAATTTGTGTGTATGAGGGTCATTAGTACCCCTGAAAGTTGGATTTAGATTAAACGTATTTTATTCTTAACTATATAACATTTGGATCGGACACAAGTTATTCCAACTTACAAAGGTCCTCTCCACATATTTACATACAATTATATATTCCATGCACCAGCAAGTAATAATGTATAAATATAACAATTACATTTTATAACAACATTGAGAAAAAAAGAATAAAAAGATTTTTGAAATTATATAATATATTGAGTTATAACAGTACAGAATTGTCATATCAACAATGGAGAAAATGTTCACAAAAGAAAATAGTTAAATTCAATATATGAAGTGTGATCACTGTGGGGTAAAACGTTTTGTTTGTTTGATGGAAGTTGGATATCCGTACATGAAGTGTAGCACCCTCTGAAAACGGGACACTCGTGTTCGTATCATATTTAAGCCGTGTTACGTATTTATATATCGTTCTGCACTCTAAGCGGACACGTATATCGGAGAAATTATGTTCTATATCCATGTCATGGGGTTTCCGCGGTGGTGATAGGGGAAGTGAGAGGATATCCACGATTTCCAACACTGGGGAATTGTTGCAAGGGCATGGGCGGTGTAATGACTAGCGTACTCGCCTCGAGTGCGGTAGATCGTGGGTTTGAATCCCAGTCGGATCAAACCAAAGACTATTAAATTGATGTTTACTGCTTCCCCGCTGAGCATGCAACATTAAAGAGGAAGAACAAAGATGACTCTCTAGGAATGAAGATAAATTAGCGCTATAAAAATACAACTAAGCGTGTTGGCCTTATACAAAGTGGACATCATCATCATCATCATCTAATTGAATGCAACTTGTTCCCGAAATGAAATTGTAGCTGAAAAATTGTTCATTTGGCGTTAGACAACAATCACGCTCTCATTTCACTTTCTCTTTGTAAGATTGTTCGGAGTTCGGTAATTTTGTTATTACCCTTATTTTCATTAGTATTGTCCATGTTTGAACGAATTGTATAGTGTAAAGGTATACTATCTTGATAAAGTATTATCTGATATTACCTTTGTATTTATATATGTTTAATCTATCATATGTTGTTTTTAATGTATGTTTTAGATTAGGTATTACACCGGCAGACGTGTAGGTTTCGCTGAGAATGAAAACAAATAAAACGCGGTTAATAATTAAAAAAAACCCGGTCAACCGGTTTATCTAAGATTTAATATTTACTTTTAATGCATTTTATTGTTGTTTATATGGGAATTCATCTTCCATCTCCCCATTGATCAAAATAATTATCTAATAATTAAATAGAATTAGTGTAGCTTATATATACTGTCGACCAGATAAGATGTTTTATATTGTATTGGGGGTGTAAGAAACACGTAAAACCCCTCTTGTCATGTCAAAATGAAATCTCAAAACTAATAAAATTCATGTCTTAAGTTTATTATTCAATTGTTAGTGTAATTTTGTGTAAATGGAGTTTAATAGTCTGATAAAATGAAAATAGCGAGATGTAAAAAGATGACAAAAACAAATAAAAGATAGTGGGATTTCTGACATGTTCACACAACAACACTACACAAACAATAAATAATATATTTCAGTTATCTCTCTTCCCATACTTGTATACCTGTTGAATTAAGACCACTCGAATTTGTATTTGCCACTCTAGATCTGGAACCGGAAGTATATGACGATGATCTTCTTCGTGACCACCACCAGCCTGTAAACAATATATTACGTTCAAACAATTAGAAATATGAAATAACGAAACATTTTAACATGAATGGATTCTTTTCCTTTGATCTTTTTATGGTATATATACCTGAATGTAAGCAACAGCTAAGAACTATGAAATGATACACATTTACACGAGATATTGCACACTTTAAATCTGGTCTAATGTTATTGCTACTGCAATAATCAGTGACCTAGATGTGATATTGCATGGTTTCATGGTACAAATCATTTACTCCACGGTTTTCCGAGTTAAACGGTTAAAATAACAGTCTCATGCTTCGCGTTCGATTGTTTCACCGTTTAACCCGGAACACCATGGTTAGCTGCAATAATGTAGCTCCTGTGACAAACTTGTGTCTCGGTAGAGCTACAACGCGGTCCCATTCGTCACAATGGAGCAAAAAAAAAAGTTGCATTTGAAACATAAAAACTCACTATTTACGCTTCAAACATTTCATTATAACTATTACTGATGATCCCAGTCCTTGTTAAATCGGTTTGGCTGAGAAATATATGCTTTTCAAAGGTAGCAACAACCTTGTTCAAATTTATCGATCGTTTTCCATAACCGGAAACTACGGAAGGCGGAGCTTTTCTAAATATGGTATTTCTTACTACACGCTGATGTAAACATTCACGCCTCAAATCGCCAAATATGGTTTCGACATCCAAATAGTGAGGCCGGAAATGACGAAATTCAAAATGTTCAGAGAGAAAGTAAACATGGATTTTTCTTTTGTGGGAATTTCATTCTAAAATACTGGTAGATGATAAAAACTTGTTTTAATAATGGACAAAAGGAAAGGTTATGTCTTATTATTGATAAATGCAGGCGTCAGAAACTCTGTAAGCGAGCGCAACAAATCTCGGCGGCTGCTCCATTACGTGTAATGGCATCCCGTTATAACCCTTGCGAGTAAGCGAGCATTTAGGGTTTTATTATTAGAACTAACCATGGTATAAATATTACATAGATTGGTTTATATTCAGTATACATATAAGTAGTTATAGGTGCGAGACAAGATATAGAAGATCGACCTATTTCTTTACACTGTCCCAAAGATTTATTATTTTTCTACAAAATAAGCACTAAACCAACTTTTAACATAAAAAATGAAAAAGTTTAGATTTCCGTCAAAATATATAAATTTTCGATGTATGACATCTCCTTAGACACATTTAATTTATCTGTCTGGAAGGACAATGGACGCCAAAATATTGAATTTCTAAAAGTTATAATTCTTTTGTACTTTTGGTAAAGAAATTGGTCAAATACCGTTATGTAAATTAAACCAGGAACGGCTAATCTGTCATTTTTTTTTATAGGAACTAGTTGCATATCTTGTTGGTAACCGAGTACATGTACATAAATTTAAAAAAATCTCGTGTCGCACCTGTTCAAGAAACGTTTTTCAAAGTAATATCCACTAAATTTTTTTACATTATGAACAAATAATCTTGTTCCAGTATTTCATTGTCTCATAATCTCCGTTAAAATAACTGGTATGACAGGTAATCTGGATAAACACAAAAACTACAATAGTATTTGACACGACCATCTTAAACAGTAATCTGGATGAATAGTAAAACTACAATAGTATATGACACGATCATCTTAAACAGTAATCTGCATAAACACTAAAACAACAATGTATATGACCCGACCATCTTAAACGATAATCTGGATAAACACTTTACTACAATTGTATATGACACGAACATCTTAAACAGTAATCTTCATAAACACTAAAACTACAATAGTATATGACACGACCATCTTAAACGATAATCTGGATAAACACTTTACTACAATAGTATATGACACGACCATCTTAAACGATAATCTGGATAAACACTTTACTACAATAGTATATGACACGACCATCTTAAACGATAATCTGGATAAACACTAAAGCTACAATAGTATTTGACACGACCATCTTAAACGATAATCTGGATAAACACTAAAGCTACAATAGTATTTGACACGACCATCTTAAACGGTATTCTGGATAAACACTTTACTACAATTGTATATGACACGACCACCTTCAACGGTAATATGGATAAACTCTTTACTACAATTATATATGACACATACTTGGATTTCCGGGGGGAAAATTCAGTATATACTCATTTTTCCGGGGGGGAAATCTCAGTATATACTCATTTTTCCGGGGGAAAACTGAGTATATACTCATTTTTCCGGGGAGAAAAATGAGTATGGGGGAAAAATGAGTATGTAACACCGGCGTCCGACACTATTTCCACATCCGATGACGTTCGTGTCGTTTAACAGTAACACGACGGGTCTCACTGGTGTAACAAGAATTCCGGAGCACCAAATTTCACACCAGGTTTTTAGTGGAGTTCGAGTTTTCTCAATCTTCAGTTTTCTGTGTACTGCCTTTAAATCATTGTTTGTCCTATTGACATTTTTCTTTTGACCATTACATTGCTTGCCCTTTTTGGAATTACGGCTTCTGAATACTCCTCCTTTTGATATCTTCAAACGTTTGATTAAAGAACCTGAATCATTTAATTGACTAGTGAAGATAAAACAGTTGCCCTCCATATACCGGTAGTGTGGAACATCAGGTGTCTATGATCAATATAGTAAACAACGGAGAGAAACCAAATGTCTCTTAATGAATTCAATAAACTGGGAATAGAAATAAGATATCTATATATACAAATAAATTCCGTGAATATTTAGGAGAAATCAGATGATCTATTGAATTCATTGAATAGTGATGGAAACTCAGGTTGCTCCAGATCAATTAAATAAAAAAATATGAAATCTGAATTCTCTAAATTAATTTGAGGAATAATGAAGAGTAATCGGAGACCTCTCGATCAATTCAATTAAAATCGAGAAGAAATCAGATATCTGTTTACAATGATATTAATATGAACGCAATTAGTGCTTTTCGACAATTTGATAAAACAGAATACAGCAGTGGATACCGTAATTAGGTTTATTTTGATATAGCAAGAAATATGTCCACGGTATCAATTTTTCCCCCATTACCTACAAGACTTTTACCGGACTTGAACATATGAGTAACACTGAGGGTGTCTTATAAGAAACAGGAAATGCTTATCCTTTGCGAAGACATGTTTTGTTTTGGTGGGGTCCGTGTGCCCATCTATTCACTTTTCGTTCTGTGTCTTGGGCCCAATGTTGCCGGGTCCGTGTGCCCATCTATTCACTTTTCGCTCTGTGTCTTGGGCCCAATGTTGCCGGATCTGTGTGCCCATCTATTCACTTTTCGTTCTGTGTCTTGGGCCCAATGTTGCCGGGTCCGTGTGCCCATCTATTTACTTTTCGTTCTGTGTCTTGGGCCCAATGTTGCCGGGTCCGTGTGCCCATCTATTCACTTTTCGTTCTGTGTCTTGGGCCCAATGTTGCCGGGTCCGTGTGCCCATCTATTCACTTTTCGTTCTGTGTCTTGGGCCCAATGTTGCCGGGTCCGTGTGCCCATCTATTCACTTTTCGTTCTGTGTCTTGGGCCCAATGTTGCCTGTGTCTCTTCATTGTCCATTCTTGATTTCCCCAACGTTTATTTTGTGGAAAACAATTATAATTGTAATATAATTATTACAACATTTAATTTGCTACTGGCACTTCCAAAAGAAAAAAAAAGAAGGTTTTCAAATCTGTTCACTGTGAACGTACTTGATTAATGTTAATCCAGTAACACGTCGTGCGTACTAAATGATAGAAGGTTAATCCAGTAACACGTCGTGCGTACTAAATGATAGACACGTATTACACGTCGTGCGTACTAAATGATAGACACGTATCACATGTCGTGCGTACTAAATGATAGACACGTATCTACCTTTTCATTACAAAAACATCACCAATTTCAAACACAACATGATGAGTACATGTGACAACAGTTAGCACTATTTAGGTTATTATAGTATATTTGTTCTTGTTTGTTTGGTTTTTTTTTTTGGGGGGGGGGGGTAATTTGTGTGTATGAGGGTCATTAGTACCCCTGAAAGTTGGATTTAGATTAAACGTATTTTATTCTTAACTATATAACATTTGGATCGGACACAAGTTATTCCAACTTACAAAGGTCCTCTCCACATATTTACATACAATTATATATTCCATGCACCAGCAAGTAATAATGTATAAATATAACAATTACATTTTATAACAACATTGAGAAAAAAAGAATAAAAAGATTTTTGAAATTATATAATATATTGAGTTATAACAGTACAGAATTGTCATATCAACAATGGAGAAAATGTTCACAAAAGAAAATAGTTAAATTCAATATATGAAATGTGATCACTGTGGGGTAAAACGTTTCGTTTGTTTGATGGAAGTTGGATATCCGTACATGAAGTGTAGCACCCTCTGAAAACGGGACACTCGTGTTCGTATCATATTTAAGCCGTGTTACGTATTTATATATCGTTCTGCACTCTAAGCGGACACGTATATCGGAGAAATTATGTTCTATATCCATGTCATGGGGTTTCCGCGGTGGTGATATGGGAAGTGAGAGGATATCCACGATTTCCAACACTGGGGAATTGTTGCAAGGGCATGGGCGGTGTAATGACTAGCGTACTCGCCTCGAGTGCGGTAGATCGTGGGTTTGAATCCCAGTCGGATCAAACCAAAGACTATTAAATTGATGTTTACTGCTTCCCCGCTGAGCATGCAACATTAAAGAGGAAGAACAAAGATGACTCTCTAGGAATGAAGATAAATTAGCGCTAAAAAAATACAACTAAGCGTGTTGGCCTTATACAAAGCGGACATCATCATCATCATCATCTAATTGAATGCAACTTGTTCCCGAAATGAAATTGTAGCTGAAAAATTGTTCATTTGGCGTTAGACAACAATCACGCTCTCATTTCACTTTCCCTTTGTAAGATTGTTCGGAGTTCGGTAATTTTGTTATTACCCTTATTTTCATTAGTATTGTCCATGTTTGAACGAATTGTATAGTGTAAAGGTATACTATCTTGATAAAATATTATCTGATATTACCTTTGTATTTATATATGTTTAATCTATCATATGTTGTTTTTAATGTATGTTTTAGATTAGGTATTACACCGGCAGACGTGTAGGTTTCGCTGAGAATGAAAACAAATAAAACGCGGTTAATAATTAAAAAAAAATCGGTCAACCGGTTTATCTAAGATTTAATATTTACTTTTAATGCATTTTATTGTTGTTTATATGGGAATTCATCTTCCATCTCCCCATTGATCAAAATAATTATCTAATAATTAAATAGAATTAGTGTAGCTTATATATACTGTCGACCAGATAAGATGTTTTATATTGTATTGGGGGTGTAAGAAACACGTAAAACCCCTCTTGTCATGTCAAAATGAAATCTCAAAACTAATAAAATTCATGTCTTAAGTTTATTATTCAATTGTTAGTGAAATTTTGTGTAAATGGAGTTTAATAGTCTGATAAAACGAAAATAGCGAGATGTAAAAAGATGACAAAAACAAATAAAAGATAGTGGGATTTCTGACATGTTCACACAACAACACTACACAAACAATAAATAATATATTTCAGTTATCTCTCTTCCCATACTTGTATACCTGTTGAATTAAGACCACTCGAATTTGTATTTGCCACTCTAGATCTGGAACCGGAAGTATATGACGATGATCTTCTTCGTGACCACCACCAGCCTGTAAACAATATATTACGTTCAAACAATTAGAAATATGAAATAACGAAACATTTTAACATGAATGGATTCTTTTCCTTTGATCTTTTTATGGTATATATACCTGAATGTAAGCAACAGCTAAGAACTATGAAATGATACACATTTACACGAGATATTGCACACTTTAAATCTGGTCTAATGTTATTGCTACTGCAATAATCAGTGACCTAGATGTGATATTGCATGGCTTCATGGTACAAATCATTTACACCACGGTTTTCCGAGTTAAACGGTTAAAATAACAGTCTCATGCTTCGCGTTCGATTGTTTCACCGTTTAACCCGGAACACCATGGTTAGCTGCAATAATGTAGCTCCTGTGACAAACTTGTGTCTCGGTAGAGCTACAACGCGGTCCCATTCGTCACAATGGAGCAAAAAAAAAAGTTGCATTTGAAACATAAAAACTCACTATTTACGCTTCAAACATTTCATTATAACTATTACTGATGATCCCAGTCCTTGTTAAATCGGTTTGGCTGAGAAATATATGCTTTTCAAAGGTAGCAACAACCTTGTTCAAATTTATCGATCGTTTTCCATAACCGGAAACTACGGAAGGCGGAGCTTTTCTAAATATGGTATTTCTTACTACACGCTGATGTAAACATTCACGCCTCAAATCGCCAAATATGGTTTCGACATCCAAATAGTGAGGCCGGAAATGACGAAATTCAAAATGTTCAGAGAGAAAGTAAACATGGATTTTTCTTTTGTGGGGATTTCATTCTAAAATACTGGTAGATGATAAAAACTTGTTTTAATAATGGACAAAAGGAAAGGTTATGTCTTATTATTGATAAATGCAGGCGTCAGAAACTCTGTAAGCGAGCGCAACAAATCTCGGCGGCTGCTCCATTACGTGTAATGGCATCCCGTTATAACCCTTGCGAGTAAGCGAGCATTTAGGGTTTTATTATTAGAACTAACCATGGTATAAATATTACATAGATTGGTTTATATTCAGTATACATATAAGTAGTTATAGGTGCGAGACAAGATATAGAAGATCGACCTATTTCTTTACACTGTCCCAAAGATTTATTATTTTTCTACAAAATAAGCACTAAACCAACTTTTAACATAAAAAATGAAAAAGTTTAGATTTCCGTCAAAATATATAAATTTTCGATGTATGACATCTCCTTAGACACATTTAATTTATCTGTCTGGAAGGACAATGGACGCCAAAATATTGAATTTCTAAAAGTTATAATTCTTTTGTACTTTTGGTAAAGAAATTGGTCAAATACCGTTATGTAAATTAAACCAGGAACGGCTAATCTGTCATTTTTTTTTATAGGAACTAGTTGCATATCTTGTTGGTAACCGAGTACATGTACATAAATTAAAAAAAATCTCGTGTCGCACCTGTTCAAGAAACGTTTTTCAAAGTAATATCCACTAATTTTTTTTACATTATGAACAAATAATCTTGTTCCAGTATTTCATTGTCTCATAATCTCCGTTAAAATAACTGGTATGACAGGTAATCTGGATAAACACAAAAACTACAATAGTATTTGACACGACCATCTTAAACAGTAATCTGGATGAATAGTAAAACTACAATAGTATATGACACGATCATCTTAAACAGTAATCTGGATAAACACTTTACCACAATTGTATATGACACGACCACCTTCAACGGTAATCTGGATAAACACTTTACTACAATTATATATGACACGAACATCTTAATCAGTAATCTGCATAAACACTAAAACAACAATAGTATATGACCCGACCATCTTAAACGATAATCTGGATAAACACTTTGCTACAATTGTATATGACACGAACATCTTAAACAGTAATCTTCATTAACACTAAAACTACAATAGTATATGACACGACCATCTTAAACGATAATCTGGATAAACACTTTACTACAATAGTATATGACACGACCATCTTAAACGATAATCTGGATAAACACTTTACTACAATAGTATATGACACGACCATCTTAAACGATAATCTGGATAAACACTAAAGCTACAATAGTATTTGACACGACCATCTTAAACGATAATCTGGATAAACACTAAAGCTACAATAGTATTTGACACGACCATCTTAAACGGTATTCTGGATAAACACTTTACTACAATTGTATATGACACGACCACCTTCAACGGTAATATGGATAAACTCTTTACTACAATTATATATGACACGAACATCTTAAACAGTAATCTGCATAAACACTAAAACTACAATAGTATTTGACACGACCATCTTAAACGATATTCTGGATAAAGACTTTACTACAATAGTATATGACACGACCACCTTCAACGATAATCTGGATAAACACTAAAACTACAATAGTATATGACACGATCATCTTAAACGGTAATCTGCATAAACACTTTACTACAATTGTATATGACACGATCATCTTAAACAGTAATCTGGATACACACTTAAACTACAATAGTATATGACACGACCATCTTAAACGATAATCTGGATAAACACTAAAACTACAATAGTATATGACACGATCATCTTAAACGGTAATCTGCATAAACACTTTACTACAATAGTATATGACACGACCATCTTAAACGATAATCTGGATAAACACTTTACTACAATTGTATATGACACGACCATCTTAAACGATAATCTGGATAAACACTAAAACTACAATAGTATATGACACGACCACCTTCATCGGTAATCTGGATACACACTTTACTACAATTGTATATGACACGACCATCTTAAACAGTAATCTGGTTACACACTTAAACTACAATAGTATATGACACGACCATCTTAAACAGTAATCTGGATAAACACTTTACTACAATTGTATATGACACGACCATCTTAAGCGGTAATCTGGATAAACACTTTACTACAATAGTATATGACACGACCATCTTAAACGATAATCTGGATAAACACTAAAACTACAATTGTATATGACACGATCATCTTCAACAGTAATCTGGATAAACACTAAAACTACAATAGTATATGACACGATCATCTTAAACGATAATCTGGATAAACACTAAAACTACAATAGTATATGACACGATCATCTTAAACGATAATCTGGATAAACACTAACACTACAATAGTATATGACACGATCATCTTAAACAGTAATCTGCATAAACACTTTACTACAATAGTATATGACACGACCATCTTAAACGATAATCTGGATAAACACTTTACTACAATTGTATATGACACGACCATCTTAAACGATAATCTGGATAAACACTAAAACTACAATAGTATATGACACGACCATCTTCAACGGTAATCTGGATACACACTTTACTACAATTGTATATGACACGACCATCTTAAACGATAATCTGGATAAACACTTTACTACAATAGTATATGACACGACCATCTTAATCGGTAATCTGGATAAACACTTTACTACAATAGTATATGACACGACCATCTTAAACGATAATCTGGATAAACACTAAAACTACAATAGTATATGACACGATCATCTTAAACGGTAATATGGATAAACACTTTACTACAATAGTATATGACACGACCATCTTAAACGATAATCTGGATAAACACTTTACTACAATAGTATATGACACGACCATCTTAAACGATAATCTGGATAAACACTAAAACTACAATAGTATATGACACGACCATCTTAAACGATAATCTGGATAAACACTAAAACTACAATTGTATATGACATGATCATCTTCAACAGTAATCTGGATAAACACTTTACTACAATAGTATATGACACAATCATCTTAAACGATAATTTGGATACACACTTAAACTACAATAGTATATGACACGACCATCTTAAACGATAATCTGGATAAACACTTTACTACAATTGTATATGACACGATCATCTTCAACAGTAATCTGGATACACACTTAAACTACAATTGTATATGACACGATCATCTTAAACGATAATCTGGATAAACACTAAAACTACAATAGTATATGACACGATCATCTTAAACGGTAATCTGGATAAACACTTTACTACAATAGTATATGACACAACCATCTTAAACGATAATCTGGATAAACACTAAAACTACAATAGTATATGACACGATTATCTTAAACGGTAATCTGCATAAACACTTTACTACAATTGTATATGACACGATCATCTTAAACAGTAATCTGGATACACACTTAAACTACAATAGTATATGACACGACCATCTTAAACGGTAATCTGGATAAACACTTAAACTACTGCTATCGTTTTCCTGTTATATGTATTACAATTTATCCTAATTATAGGTGATGTAGAAACACATCCTGGTCCTGGTACGTATAATTCGAATCCACCGGTGAACGTTACCAATAATAATGTAGACAAATATATTTCCATATGCAATATAAACATTAGAAGTATTAGAAACAAATTACACTTTCTTCAAAATTTTGCTGATGAATATGATATACTTTGAATCACAGAATCCCATTTAGATGTAAATATTAATAACGATGATCTATTACTTGATTTCTTTTCAAAAACATTCATCAGAAAGGATCGTAATAACTCAGGCGGTGGACTTCTGGCTCCCGTTTCACAAAAGCTCGTAAATCGTACGATTTCCGACCTATCTTACGACCACTTACCGACTAAGTTTGCGATCGATTCACAAAACTAATCGGAATATTTTTACGATTTCCGATTTACGAGTTGTGGTTATGACGTCTTCTTTGTGCGGAGGTACGAAAATCGATCAATTTACCCCAATCGTAACTACTCGGCCATTCTCGCTACCCTGCAAATAACCTCGTACGTACATAGTAGAAATTCTTCTTTAATTGTTTGCCGGAAGTTAAGTTAAGCCACACAAAAATATAGTCCACGAAAATCCAATATGAAAGACATACTAAGTAAAATCTAATCATGCAAAACTAATTAAAACTTTAATTGAAATATAGAAAATTGTTTGAAATATATCTTTATCAAACTTTCATGTAACTGACAGGTGAAAAGTAGTGCGATTTATACGCCTAATGCATACGAGGTTATTTGCAGGGTAGCGAGAATGGCTGAGTAGTTACGATTGCAATTTACCCGGGCCGCGCACATATCAGATAAATTCATACATTCGTTTAAACAAAATATTAAATATAATTATTTTATTGGTGGTCTTTGTAGATACAAATCACGCGACACCCTAAGAAAGTTGAAGACGACAGTTTCAAAGTGAAGACTGCTTTCTCAGGGAAAGCTCCATGGTGGAATAAGGAGAAATTATCCGCATTGATAAGGCTGGTGACAGAAAAGTCAACAATAATAAAGAGAAAGTTCACTCCATCCCTCACCAGCAATGATACAAATATTTCCCAATGACTGTCATTGGTGATTTTTGCAAAATTCTAGTCCGCCCACTTTTTTTTTTTGAGTCCTTTTCCCCACATCAGGCATCATATATTTAATCTTATACTATCATAGCTTAGGTCAGATTTAGTTATGATTTATCTAAGAAAGACATTTTATAGCGGATTCAAATGAAACTTTTCAAATGTTTAAATATACATGTACATTTGTACAGATGCATGTATTTAGCACCAATTAATTTACACGACTCTTTGAATAAAATTGATTACAGGTTTTTAATATATGGCAAAACATTGACTTGGACAAAATAGCTATAGCTATAGCATATAATCAATTTGTTTTCCTCCCTATATCAATAGGTTTCAAAAATTGAAACCACCATATTGGGTCATAGCGCAGAGCCAATTTGAATACTTAGTGAATACATGTAGTTATTCGCTTTACGTAACTTCTAGTTGAGACGAATATACTTGACGGGTACTATTCCTATGCAGCAAGAACTGGGGGCTTTTGAGATAACAATGGAAAAAATACGTTGTTGTCCCCTATATTTGGAGGTAAAATATATGTTGTGCACCCTCCCCCCACTTTCAAAATACTCGTCTGTCCCGTACACCCGTGAGTAACCACGATACATTTCAGTAGATCGTTTTCTCGTGGACATTTATTCCACATCTCAGTATTTTCCATGAATATAACGTTTATAAATAGTTCCAACTTAAACTAATGGAACAGCCCGTTAAAATTTGATGATATATCGACTTTCCGTTTTAAATTTGGAATTCTTGGACTTTTTGTAATTTTGATGTCAAATACTGTCAAGAAATTGAAATTGAACATTGTAGCACGAATTCAGTGAGGTTTTTTTTCTTGGTCAGTCGAAATCTACATGCATATATATAGTAATTGCATGCCTTTTATGTACTTATTTAATGTAACGAATTGTAATTTGGAGAAGACTTCATACGTTTGTTTAACTTGTGTCTAATCCATTTTGTCTATTTAATTGGCAAACAAAATATGTTTAATCTAAACTACTGCATTAAAGGGTAGGCGTTGTGGCTTAAATTACGCGTTGATTGAAAAATAAATATTTTCTACATATTTTAAGTACGCGATGGCACTGATTACAAGTGATGTTAATTAAAAACTTGCAGTTTCTACAGATATTTGTCATTTAAGTATCATATTGCTTTGAGAACAAGTATTTTGTGCTAACATCAAAATTACGAGTTAGTTCAAATACAATTCTACAGATTTTTGTCTCTGAAGTAGCCTGCTACTTTGATAACAAGAGAAATGTGTTCAAGATAATATTACGCTTTATTGTCAAATTATACTTATTCAAATTTGCGCAATTGAAATTTAAATTTATCAGATTTAGGCTATCCTGTTTAGGCCCTTTGGTTTTCTTGCCCGCAAAGACTTAAGACTAAGTATTAAATCTCTAAATTATCCTTTATACAGACTTATGTATTAAACAAGTCATATTTGGTTTTTAGCGCTTACATGGCATTTTAATATTAAAGTGCATTACTTTCTTTAGATTTTTTCAATGAAATGTTCATATTATGTGGATATCTAGAATATCTGTTATCACTTAATTTGACGATTTAATATAAAAAAAAGTACTTTCTACAGATTTCATATTTCTTCGATTCTGTCTTAAGTTTCTAAAGTTATAAATATTGACGAGACAATAAAAAAGAAGTGTTTTAATTTAAAATAAACAATATGTAAACAGGTACAGCACTGTGAGAACAGAAGAACTGACACAGGGTTTCCTTTCCGTAACAGAACAGTTAATGACATTAACGCTTGTCTCGATCACACTTGTCCCCAAGATGGTGTAAATAAGTTTAATTTCCAGATTATATTTTAAAAACATGTTTTGAAATTGAGCCATACTTAATTTTTGGCACCCGTGAACAGAAGAGTACACTGTCGCAAGTACGTTTAAAAGTGCACACGATTTAAAAAAATGCAAAAATGTTAGATAAACATCAATGAGCGCATTCACAATCTTCGCAAAAATAGATATATTTCCTATTGGATTCTCCAGTCCGTCACACTCTTAGACAACCATATCTTAATATTATTTTTGACTTAGATATACAAAGTGTAACACACTATGCTAGGATAAAAAACCTACCTTTTCATGATCAATGAAGATCCAGATATTATTTATATGTAATTGGTCGTAAAAAATATGCGCGATCAAATAAATTTTTACCATTGTGAAATCTTCATTTATAATGCAGTAAAATTCCAGCAGCGCCTACACATGGAGTATTCATCAGTTACTTTTTTACTTTAAACATATTTTATTGTCAAGCAAATAGAGACAATGGATCAGACGCAAGTTATAAACGTACGAGATCTTCTTCGTTACATATAAATCATTAAGTAGACAATATATTACAAAAACATAGCATTATTTTATTCAAAAGTATTTGAGAAAAATGACATGATATTGCAAGATATATTGTGATTAATGTTGAGTCGTTGCCGTCAGATGAGTTAGGAGTGCATAAACATTAGACAAATCTTTTAGTGTGTAGTATGTATCTGTGAACAGCTGCAAAAAGTGAGCAGTTGACATCATATGCAAAATCTGAATTTCCATGCAATATATTGTTAATGGATATATCTAACCCAAGATCTCTAATATTGTTCAACATTACATTTCTCTGATTTACAAACAATTTACAGTGTAAGAAGTAGTGTTCATTGTTTTCCACATAATTATTACAGTTACATGCGACGATTCTAGCAGCTTCAAGTTGAAGTTGCTCAAGTCTGTCAGCATCGGTAACTGTACAACTGTCCCAAACTTCGCAAGGATATTCAAGAAGTGGCCAAATGAAGGTCATGTAAATATTTTCTAAAAAGTTTCTAGACACCATATATTTGATCTTCCGCAGAACTGCTATCTGTCTGGATACTTTGACAACAACATTATTTATGTTTAGATTATTTTCCATCAGCACTGATAGTAACACCAAGATGTTTGTGAGCATCAACAGGTTTAATCTTAATATTATCTGTAGAGAAGTATAAATCATAAAAGATAGGGCCTGGTACTGAAGCACGCTATTTCTGTTTTTTCGGGATTTAGTTTGATTAGCCACTGTTTCGCCCAATGCGTAATATTATTTAAATCAATGTTAACCATAGAACTCAGATTTTTAATTTCAAGTGATCTTTCGCCAACGGACGTGTCATCAGCAAACAATCTATACAATCCAAGCATATCATCGGCAATGTCATTAATGAATATCAAAAACAACAGAAGACCATTGATTGATCCCTGGGGAACTCTATCTTTTAAATTATCTTTCAATGAGATGGTGTCTTTGATAATAACTTGTTCTTCTCAGTTGATGCAATATTCCAGAGTTTGTTGTTCCTATTATGATTTCATTAATAGATGGTTGCTGCTAATACTGAAGCTACTAAACCAAGGATACTTAGTGGCCAAGTTGAAGCCATCACTTCAAAAATTTTACCGTCACCATTATGACTTGGTAAATCGGTACGTAATATCTGTATCACATATGACGCATATGTTCCGTTTGTCGTAGTCAAAATCCTATCATCCTTTCCTCTGTTATGATCTCTCGCAAGAGTAACATGACGCGTGTCACATGCCGAACACAAGCTTTGTTTCTCTCTTTGAGCTCCCGAAATCCCC
Source organism: Bathymodiolus brooksi (assembly GCA_963680875.1). Lineage (NCBI taxonomy): Eukaryota > Metazoa > Mollusca > Bivalvia > Mytilida > Modiolidae > Bathymodiolus > Bathymodiolus brooksi. Next base: position 79,954,907 of record OY804578.1, on the reverse strand, counting down.
CCTTTTTTATGGAGTTAGTATAGCTCCACATTTAGTTGTCGATGTAGTGTTTTGTCGACTATTGTTTTGTCCTTTTCAGCTGCTCATTGTATTGTCTTGGCCTCTCGATATACCGTTTCTTATTACTCGTTTGGTATCTTCAAACTTTTATTGTCTTTTATTTTTTTTCCAATGTTAGGCACAAATACTACTTCTACCAAATACTTGACCGCCTTTATCAAGTTGATGATTATGTCAGAAGTTGCAAATGACAATAATAAAAGATTAAAACTATTTACATAAATTAGTTTCATAGATTTGTACTTGATAGAGAATTAGACAGCAGCCTTGAATATTTCAACCGAGCGGCTAATAACAATGGGCTGTGGCAGCCGCTTCAACTTAGATATTAATACGAGGGAAAACGATCCTTGTAGAGACTTACAAGGAAGGATAATATAATGAAAGACGAGGAATGCATCAATTAATAAATAAATTATGCAGTTAAAACTTATATTTGATTAAATATTATTGTTGTAATTAATTTAAATATAATGTTTACGTGTTTATAGAGAATTGGTATAAATTCGCGCGCAATTTGATCTACAAGCAATACCTGATCAAATGGCAAGATTCAATAGAGTAATACATGTCGACCCAACATCTTTGTATTGTTGAATAATATTAATACACTCACTTAGTTAGTATTACGCCATTAACAGTAAGTCTTTTTAGGTAACGACCATAAACAGAAAATTTTCAAAATTGTTTGTTAAACATTAATTGAGTTACTTCCTAACCAGGACCGTCGGTTAGACATTTAATTCAACAACTATCTTGCAGAAAAAAAAATGATATCTTGGCTTTTCTAGTATCTTCAATTGAAGCTTTCATGATACCTTAGCTACATATATCCCCTTATGTTCTTCAGAAATATGGGGTTTTGTAATTATATCTAATATTGAGAAAATCGATTTGCCATTTTGCATAAGAGTTCCATTCTGTCTTATATTGTATGGTATTTTTTTTACCTTCCTAATAATAAATCGTGTAATTTGATGTTGAATGTGATGTGTTGTAATTTGAATCCCAGCATCCATATCAATTTCTGTGTAATAATATTTTTGTTTCATTAAAAAAAGTCAAACATTTATTTTATATTCCAAGATGACTTGACAACCTAGAATTTTTTATGGTTTGACGACGGCAGATTTAAGAATATATATTTTTTGTATTTGACTTAATAACAACAATCTGTAATTCATCCCAAATTGATATAAATGTTATTCTTTTATGGTTTCCTGGTGGAGGATATTACTATTTTGCTTCTTATATAACATACATGTTATTAAAGTACACAACCACATCGACGGTGTGATGGTTAGCGGGCTTTACTCGGGTGTGGTAGGCGGTAGATGGTGGGTTCGAGCAGCGTCGGATTTATGACAAATGAGGCCCTGTGCTAGTTAAGTTATGAGGCCTCTTGCTTGGGCCCTGAAGGAAGTAGACCCGGTAAGCCTACACAGGCAGTCAGGCATACATGCACAACATATGCAAAAATCCACCGTAAAAATAAATTGGCAGGAAGATGGGACCCCCTGGCCAATGGGGCCCTGTGCTTAAGCACATCTAAGCACAATGGTAAGTCCGACACTGGGTTCGAGTCTCCATCGGGTCAAACCAAAGACTATAAAATTGATATATGTTGCTGCTTCTTTAAACACACAGTAAGTGGAGTAAGATCAAAGACGGGTTGGGTTGGTAGTACTATAAATATAAAACTTTACATGTTGACCTAATACAAAGAAGACATCATCTGGTCTCACTCACTCACTCACTCACTCACTCACTCTAAAAGGAACAACAGTGTTTGCCATGTACCTATGACAGTTGGGTTTACGAGTTCAATTCCCGCTATCGGCAAGGTGTACTTGATACATCTTTATTTGATAGTTGTGACACGTCTATAAGTTCCAGTGGGTACATCAAGATTTTTTTCTTCAACCAATAAAATTTATAAACCGGATATATTGTTAAAATTGGCTTATCACCTGTAATCTTATTAAGATTATAAAGAACCGATCTCCTCACCAATTTTAGTGTCTTTGTTGGTTTCGCTGCATCCATATGCGACGCTTAGCAAGCTCTTTACTTCAAGATGCCACATTTAATATAAAAAAAATCGTATGAACTGAATTATAATCTCCCGCGCAAATGTCATTAGCAAAAGTCCATTAAGAAAAGATTGAAGATACCAAAGGGGTAATCAGAAGCCGTAAATCGAAGGACAGATAATACAATGTCCAAAAGAAAAAGGACAAACAATGATCTACAAAACATTACACAGAAAACTAAAGATCGAGCAACACGATACATTGTTCAATTTTTTTAAATAGAAAAAAATAAACCTGTTAACGGGAATTAATAGTCTAGGAAGCACAGTTTATTTTCTAAACTCTTAAAATCAGCGAAAAAATATATTAAAATTGACCAACGGCTTTTGTCAGTTTTAATCGTTGGTTTTAATTTTTGCATTGGAACAAGACCTGATTTATTTAATACTGTAAGCGAGGACAAACCAGTTACTTTGTCATTACTTGCATCAATTCAAATGAATGTAAAATGAAGAAATGCATGGTCATACTTACCGTCAGACAGAGAGGCTGTGGACGAATATCTGAAATTAAATACAAAATATAGCATTATTCTATCTGAATAAAATGAATGGAAAGATATCATATACATATACGGGTAAGACTAAAGGTCAATATTTCCGAACCTATCCATTGTATCGTTTTTGTGCTGTAGAAATTTAAACATTCGTCCATTAACCTATCTACTGTTCACCTACATGATCTAATTTTTGAATATTGCTGAAATAATTGACGTTAAACAACAATCAAACAACCATTGGTACATTGAACAATCACGCGAACACGGACGACAAATACAAAAATACAGTTGGTAGGGTTATGTTGTATAATGCCACTTTTAACAATATTTCAGTTATATTGTGGGGGTCAGTTTTATTTGTGGAGGAAAATCGGAGTAACCGGAGAAAACCACCCACCTGCCGGCGCAATTCACTGATAAACTTTATCACATAACGTTGTGTCGAGTTAAACATATGGTAAGTTCGCGGTAATATTTAGATTAATATTATCGATTAACTCGAATAATTGATATATTTGAATGAAAACCACTGATCTCTAGTTTCGGAAGTGCGAGGTGAGACTTCAAAAAATATTTGTTTTTACTTTTTACCTAATATTAAATCAAACATTCGAACACGACGTCCTTCATTGGCTATATAAATAATACAATGATAAAACTTACAATATATTCTAATTCGCACATGCGTGTTGACGAACAAATTACAAACATCATTACTTAGTGAAATCATGTTTTCATACAGGACCGTGGTGCATACAAACATAAAAATACCCATATTGTTTTTTAACATATATTTTTTTCAGGAAAAAATACTTAAGTTAAGACAACCATCTATCGACTTTGACTATGGTAATTGTCGTCTTCCGGTGACGTAGTCTACAAGGAATGTTAGTTACATTGACACAAGCTGGTTACTAATTTATTTCATGATTTTGTAAGTATTATACTTGTTTAAGTTGCCAAATTCAAAATACTATCAAATTGGAAAATTCCAGGAACTTAATTGCAATACATTCTAGTTATACATAAAAGAAAAACAAAGTTCTGTAAGCATGAAGGTTACAAAAATAAGTTAGATTTTTCCTACTCGACTCAAAATCATTCATGGAAGTCATAGTTTGTATAACGTCTTAACACGGATAACATTATCTTCGTTGCATTTTATCCCTCGCTATCACTCGGCATAACATTTTAACGAAAATAATGTTACCCATGTTAAAGCTGGATAAAAATTATGGCTTCCAAAAATTATTTCTTAATTATCATTTCATTAAATAGCTTACCAAGATGAAGAAAACACGGGAATAAATCATGACAAATATACCATATGTACAAGAACATCTGTAATTGATATGTAACTTGTATATATACATAGCAAGGTATATGGAAAAATGGTCTATTTGTTCCATGAATTGATTTGAACAAAACCGTAAGCCGAAAGTGCCATTTAAACGGATTGAAAACGATCTGAAGTTTGTCGAGAACAATTGTAAACAGTACAACTGTGTTTTATTAGAAAGTACATAATGGAATCTGATACATCTGTTAATAGTTAAAGTATCAATAGAAAGATGAATAGTTGAAAGCTCCTTTGTTTTTACGTCTTCATAATCCAAAGTCGTCGATGACTACTAAAAACTTTATTTCTTAAATTTAAAATTCACCATATTTTAATTTAAACACTTATTGATAAAAATGTACATTAGAATAATTACCATAATAATCATGTTTTTTAAATTATCATTTGGAGATGATACAATAGAGTGGAAGCAAAAACAAACAATTTGTGTTGAGAAAAGTTGGAAGGACACCAAAGGGGTAACCAGAAGTGTCCGAATTCCATGAACGTTTTTTATTTATTGTTTTGTAGGTCCCAACCATTCAGCCAAATTTCAAAAATATATTTCAATACAATAAATGGTTTAAAATTTATATAAGGAATAGCACAATTAGTTATTGGACCATCCAGGGCATCGTTCGTCTCCTTGTACAAGATTGTGTAGTCGTATGACTAATAATCCTGATATATATATATATCCTTCCTAAATAGCTACAGGGTCTTTGTAAATGTCGGCAATTTTCAATGTGAAATTGTTTTGACATTTGCCACTTTCAATTGACAAGAGACGGGAATGAGAACATGAACATATCACACTTTAGATTTATCAGATGAAGAAACACATATGAGAACAAGCATCATGGTTTTGACCTCTGCAGAAAAAAAAGAACCCGAAGAAAGAGGACGAAAAGCCCATTCATATCAAGTTAAGTTTAATTTTTCACAGTGATTCTGGTAGGATTTGTTTGGTGAAACTTTAACGCCATACGATGGATCGCGTCCACGACGGTCCTTCTTATCTTATTTCAATTCTAGAATGTCTATAAACAACAGTTCTAGTTTTAATGCTTTGGAATTATATTTTTACTTACGATGTGCAAACACAATATCATTGTTACGGCTGTTGCCGTAAAAGCGCATGTTGATGAGTCATCGTCTGCTTACATAATATGGTTCTTATGATTCTTACATCTTTTGAAATAGGATTAAAAACGGAACACAAAGGTTTCCACTACAAATAAACGTTAGAGAAAACCGAAGGGACAATGAAAAATGAACAACCCAGTGAAACTGGCAACACAAAATACCAGACGAAAAAAAAGCCAAGCAACCCCCTCCCCCAAAAACAAACAACAAAAAAACAAAAAACACACACACAGAAAACCAAAAATGGGAGTGAACCCAGGTTATCGCGAAGGGTAAGCAGTTCATAAAAAACTAACTAACTATGCCAGGCAATACATACTCCACTCAATACACAATGGCAACATAAAAAAGTGATCTGACATGAAATTCTTGTAGTGGATATAGCAAATCAAGTTTCAACTGTAAATATTATACCGATTGTAAATCACCAAGCTACTAATGAATTCAATAATAGTAACACATTTGTGGAAGAACTTTTTCAATCGAAAAATGACATATTAGAACTCTGTACGTCTTGAATAATTGTGCAACAAACAAATTATCCAGCTCCAGACAACATTATCATTACCATGCCACGACTATCATGTACAATGATACTCCATATGAAAAGGTACCATAGAAGAGGTCAGAACATAAAACAAACCACTCAATGAAGCAATAAACAGATATCATGGGGTGTAAAACTGTTCCGAGATACTAAAATAAAACTACTAAATATATCCTGCCAACCGTCATGTATTACTTCCCGCTACAAAGTTACTCCATCTGAAAAGGAAGTAGATGCTATTGCAGAGGTCAGAATAGAACAAACCGCACTAATAAACTAATAAACAGACAGCATGGATAATAAAAGTGTTCCGAAATACTAATATTAAACTATTAAAACATAGGCGTTTACCCTATTGAGCATGTGTCTATTATTTTTAAGCTATTTTGACCAAACTTTTGTTATTTCCCCCATATTTGAGCGAAAAAGAATGTATCGCTCGGGATAACATACTAATGTTCAGCCAACCTTCATGGACTATCATCAAGAAGGAGTAAGATGTTATAGCAGAGGTCAGAACAGAAAATAACATCAAATAAACCAATAAACAGATAGCATGGGGAGTAAAACAGTACCGAAATACTAAAATAAAAATATTAAAGCATAGGCTGATACCCTATTGGGCATGTGTCTATTATTAGGCTATTTTGGTCAAACGTTTCCGAACCAGTACCGCCCCCTACCGATTTTTATTTCACTTGTAAATATCAGTATGTCACGGGCATCTGTTAATACATATAAATAAGTATATACATTCGTTTTTGGTTATTTACTAAAGCTTAAATAATTATAACAGATACGAAAATAAGTTTTTGAAGAATGATGACGAACATTGAATATACAGTTTCTTTGCATGTTACGGTATCATTTCAAACTGATGCAACGAACTTAGATATATTTGGAATATCGGAGTTAATTGAGAAGAAAGAGCATTTTCACCGCAAGGGAAACATTCTATACAGTCAAACCTGCTCATAAGGTCACCTCTATTAAGCAGTCACCTGTATAAAAAGGTCACCATTTTTTTGTCCTGTCATAGAAAATTTCATATGAACTGAACATATTTTAAGATGTCACCTGTCTTATAAGGCCACTTTTACTTTGTCCCGAAGGTGACCTCTCAATACAGGCTTGACTGTATATATTTTTTAACCATTATTTTTGCAACTCAAACATTTTATATATCTATACGGAATTTTTTGTTTACGAACTATTAAGAAGTTATAATACATGTAATACAATTACCTGTCACTATCTTTAGTATTTATCACTCATACATATATTCACAAGGCAATTCCCCTACCTACATGTATAATAATAAAACACATGAAAATGGCAAATGAAAGCAGTGAAATCATAAGATTACAAGAATATCCATAATATTAGCTTTAGTAATATCTTTTTGTTTAATCCTAAAGTAAAACATCGGTCATATTTGTAAATACATCATTGGTAGAATGGAGTATGTTTTCCTAATGGCTCCATCAACACATGTACAAGTAAAGCAGCTAACGTAGTCTATATTACCTTAATGAGATGATGATGAGCAATTATTACTTTGAGTGAGTGATTGCTGATGAACGCCAAATCAAAATGTTTTTCGGATATAGGAAGGAACAAGTTACATTCAATGAAATGAATATGATGATGTCCGCTTGGTACCAGAACAACACGTTTAATTGGATCTTTATAGTGCTATCTCATTAAAACTCCATCCGCAGGTAGATATGTCGCTCCACCCACTCGGACATATTTTTCTGCTTCCAGTATTTTCTCTTTGCCAAATAAAATGCATGACGAACACCAGCAAACGTCTACGCAGTCAATTAAAATATGTTTCAATGAATAATTGAAATTTACACAGAATACATTCCGGCCGTTCCTCATTATATAATAAAGAACTATAAGTAAATCTACCATGACCAATACGTCATCTGGTCAAAACTACATGTTCCTTGCGATTTTTACCGTAGGCACAAGAAGTCTTGCCAACAAAGGTTTTGATTTCGTGCAGTTTGTTATTAATTTGCCAGTACTATCTATCTGTCCAGCATTCTAAAATATATTTATCCAATGCGCCCTTGGCTTACTGGTCGACGACTATGTTGCCATGAATATGACTAGCGATTCATGTGAAAATGACATGTTTACCTATTGCAACACAACCTTTATAAATTTCAATTATTTTCTAAATAAAAGGAAGAGATTAACAAGAAAATGCAACGAACTGCATAGTGTCACCCTTCGGGAATGGCCAATCGTACAGAACACGGGCGGCACCAGTAAACACTACACCAGTCAACAGCAAGGATTTATTAAGCAGCAACAGGCACAAGCAACAAGGAACAGTGGTACAAAGCTACAGTTACATATCAAGCTCTCTCTCTCTCCCTCTACTCTTCCGGCGTCCTTATTTATAGTTAAAGTTATAATTACTTAATAATAATTTATCTGATGAAATATACATATATAATAACATTAAATTATTTGTATTGTCCAATTCACTGTAATTATGTCTTTAAGTCTCTACTTAATCATAAATCTGATGAATATACACATATAATAACATTAAATTGTTTATAAAGTCCAATTCACTGTAATTACGTCCTTAAAATGATCACTATTTACTGTCCATCTGTTCTAGAAGAAAATTATAGTCAATTGACTTTAACATTTACTGTCCAGTGTTATAAACATCACAATTATATCCATCCAAGGTTATGGTAATTGACTGTTACAATAGCAAAAAGTACTGCATTAGAGGGCACACCACTATATATTCCACCATTGACTTACATTGTAAATAAAAAAATCATTAAAAATCCAAATGAATTTTCTGGATAACAAGACAACTATTTCCTATTATTTTGGTCCAAGCTCCACATTCTGATCCACTTTGAAACAAACATTGTATGTCAAATAAGAAAATAATCAGCTGTTTTCAATATCCGGTCAAAACAACAGTATTTACAGTATCCAGGAAATCCTTCCACACAGGGTGTAGTAATTTGACATCCATGTTTTTATATGTGGTTATATTTCAACAAATGACGTGTTTTTTTGAAGCTAAAACTTCACCAAATATGATAGGATTAACTGTAAAAAATATCATAATCAAGAAACAACTGAAAAAAAAATTCAAAGTTCCTGGTGATCTATTTTGTACTATTTTCGAGGACTATCTCAATGCGGATTGGCTGGTTTACTGATGTGCCCCCTTAAGTGAACCGCAAATATTGTCTACTGCTAAAACATGACTTTTTTCTGATACCTTGTTGTCTTACAAATAAAACATGACCATCAGAAAAAAAAACTTGCCCCTAAAAAGGGGAGATAATTTGAAAATACAAAAAGTGTCAAACAGTGAGAAAATTCAAAAGGTTGGTTTGAATGTAGAAAAAGACTACAAACAAAAAATGTTTTGTTTTTAAAAAAAAGAAATGAAATGAGACATTAACAGGTTAAACAACTAAACTAGAGCTTACTCAACACAAATAAAGATAAGAAATGGCCTGGGATGAAAATATGGAATTTTGCCAATTTTTTTACTGAAGATGTAAAAAAAAATCATATTTTTCCACAATTTTTTGGTTATATTGCTATTCATTTGGTTCCAGTTGGAGGTCAATTATGTGTATTAGGAGATTACATTTTATTGGTCTCTTGATTACATAAAACTTTCAAGTAATTAGTTTGTCATGTGCTTGGGTGAGAAGGATATTAAAATGATGGTCAGATCTAAGATAAATATAAGAATGTTTATTATCTTTGAAATTAAAAGCCAATTACACGATAAAATCATTTCAAAGTCAATATCAATACAAGGGAATACACAAGTCTAAATTTAAAAAATGTCGCAACGAGGTAGACCCACTATAAGGAGAAGATTCTTTCAAACGGTACATCCAAGGTTCAGAAAAAAAATCAGCTTCAGAGTGCCTGGAGTCAACAATATCATCGAAAAGATTACCTGTATCTACATTCAAAGATGGTGTTCACCTGTCTCCTAATGATGACTACTACCTGGTTACAGATTCTGAGGGTAATATTGGCAATATGCATTTCTTGCATCCAATACCAGAGCCACAAGTGACTAAACCGGAGCTCCTGCAAGAAAATAAGTATGACATTGTAGGGAACAAAACCTTACATTGTGGAAAATTAATGGACATGTTCAAGAAATTTTACAAGGAACATGGTCAAAATGAACCCAGATGTGAACTTTTATGCAACTGGAATACAAACAATTGTCAAAAGTGGGGATTGTCATGGCGTCTCAGATTAAAATGTGATAACTGTAACTTTTGTGGCGAGAAAACTAAAGTGTACACTGAAGCCTGGAATTATTTACATGTGGCGGTTCTAAACTTAGATGTAAAATATTAACACAAGTTTTTGAGTGACATAAATGAGACACATGATAATTTTCTGGATTCAGTTGAATACAACGTGTGTGAATCATGTATCTTAGTCTATGTACATGCATTGGTACAAAACGTGAGTGTCCTGGCAATCGAACATCAATAACAGTGTAACCAGATTTTGTTTTTCTATCCTGTATATAAAATACATGTATTATTTAAACTTTTTTCTGTTTTCTTCATGATTCTGTCTAAATAATCGTTAGCAAAAACATCAGGCATACTGAAATCAGCTGCCTCGGCTATATTTTAGCTATATTCAAGACAAATTTTTAAATATTTGGAAAAAATTTCCCTAAATGTGATTATCAATATTCGAAAAGAATGGCTGACAAAGATGAATCCACATCGGATGCAGTAACCATAGATACAAACCCGGGAAATTTGTTTGCACACCCCCCTTAAGAGGGCACACCACTATATATTCCACCATTGACTTGCATTGTAAATAAAAAAATCATTAAAAATCCAAATGAATTTTCTGGATAACAAGACAACTATTTCCTATTATTTTGGTCCAAGCTCCACATTCTGATCCACTTTGAAACAAACATTGTATGTCAAATAAGAAAATAATCAGCTGTTTTCAATATCCGGTCAAAACAACAGTATTTACAGTATCCAGGAAATCCTTCCACACAGGGTGTAGTAATTTGACATCCATGTTTTCATATGTGGTTATATTTCAACAAATGACGTGTTTTTTTGCAGCTAAAACTTCACCAAATATGATAGGATTAACTGTAAAAAATATCATAATCAAGAAACAACTGAAAAAAAAATTCAAAGTTCCTGGTGATCTATTTTGTACTATTTTCGAGGACTATCTCAATGCGGATTGGCTGGTTTACTGATGTGCCCCCATTAGTCTGCACTGAAGATCGAACTGACAGGTGGTAATCGATGAAAATAGACCTGCTGTCCGAAAACAGCTCTGACAAATAAGAGGCAGAAATATGACACCATTTGTTTTTGGCAACCAGAATTTCAATATAAAATAACGCAACTACTTTGTTGTCATTCTCTGATGAGGTAGCGTTAATCTAAGGGATCGTCAAAGGTATGATATTCAGATTGAACTTTTAATGTGACGTGTTGATAAACAGATAATGCTTTGTCCTCTACCTCCAATTCAAAGCGAAATAAAACACAGACTAACAGACATTGGTCCTCTTCCTACTTACAGTGGCAATAAAGGAGAGTTGCATTCCAATTTTGTATGATAAACGCTTTGATTTCAATTTCTTAAACGTAAATTATATATCGGACTCTGCACAATGTACCTAGAATGTAATCCATCCTACAACAATTGCCCAGTCATGTAGTCGATGAGGGAAAGGATCTCAATATTAAATGTAACCTGGAAAGACACAGTTTTGTTTATATACATTTTTATGCTATATTCTAAAACATAATATTTTATTGTCTTTTTTATTACCAGTAGAAACATGTGAAGTAGGCGTTTCTACAACGTTTGCCATTCCGGTTTGTGGGAGGTCGCTATAAACAAGCTTTCGCTTTTGCTATCATTTATTTTACATGTAGTTGTGAATATTGATGCTACCTCTTGCCATTCTGTTTAAGCTCTTTGTTTTTCTCGCTCCCAAATACTCTTAAATTATTTAGCTTTCAGGTAATTTGGCGTTTGGCGTCACCTGATGAAGGTTATTCCATAAACGCATCTTGCGCACTAAATTTGATATCTACTTTTTTTTTACTATTACAATCATTGATGCTACGTTGTGTTAATAATACGAACAAAAACAAAGAAAAGTTCAAATGAAATTTAGAAACAATTAATGCTTTGTTTACTATAACACACCACTACAAGTCATAATTGATGTGATTTCCATATGAATGTCATAAGGTGATTTTCTATCTATAAATTATCCTATGACATCCAAATTCGATTCCCGCTGAAAATTTTTTTCTCTGTAAACAAATAACAAAAGCAAAAATATTTATGGGATATATTTTTAGTTCTTAGACTAGTAAAATAAATAAAGCGGTTATTAGGATTTATACTTTAATTTGTGTGTGAATTAATATACTCGAACAAATATAAACAAAACGATCATGAAAAAAATAAATGATAGCTTTGTTTTTACTCAGAAAGTGATATTAAGCATCAATATGACAATAAATTGTTTTCTTTCTTAAAGGTGTTCATCAACAATTATTTTTAGAATACAGAATTTAAGCTGATGATAGTCTTTAAAATGCAATGAGCGTTACTTTCTATAACAATAAGACATTCTTAAACGTCTTTTATTGACCACACCACACAACCAACGATCACTCCTTCCGGTTGTTGACTGATTTTGTCTGTTTATATACTTATGAGTTTTGACTTTCCCTTTGTAAGATTGTTCGGAGTTCGGTAATTTTGCTATTACCCTTATTTACACTCCGCAATTAAGTTTAATTTCCATAACTTGTGGTTACAACGGCAGACTTCAGGCAATAATAATGACCGCCAAATTATGACATTGTTTTCCTTTAATGCATAATCTACTATTGACCAATGAAAACTACAGGGAGAATAAAATCACATAACAGCCTACACCAAAGACATGTAGTGAAATATAGAAATCTCCTGAATGTAAACATTTTATCAACACTGACAAGCACGTGAACACGACCAAACATCGTGACGATCGCGTGCCATGATACTGTTTTTATAATAGTTCGTGTGGTGCTCTCTTCAGATTGTGTGATTTTCAGTTCGTATAGTGCTCTCTTTAGATTGTGTGATTTTACTTTAACTATATAAATAATGTATTGATTTGGTGTTTTTTTCTTTCTTTCCAGATTGTGTTTACATGATTGTGCTTCAGCTGTTTATTTTGATTTATGATTGAAATATACCTTTATCTTAATTACAATTTCAAATTTCCGGAAATGTCGGCGGCGCGGCATATGCAGAATCGTCTCCTATAATACAATTTATTTGTCACCCACACAAGCATGCCTTACAACATATATTGCTTTATTATCATTGATTGTTGTCTGACACCTACACATCGATCTGATTGGATCTTACTGGATTTATAATCCTCTTTATCTTTTCATGAAAACATTCTGTTAAAAATATCATAATCAAGAAATTTAGACAGAATTTAGACGTTTTCCAGAACGCTTTTGACACTGTGTAAGTAAAGTTAACGTGCACATGTCCGATGTTAAGTTGTAATTATATCCCGGAGGGTGGATGCCCGATGGGGGAATAATTGACTTGTATGAAAAAGGATGCTCGGTTCGTCTTTACCTCCGGTTGTTTGTAGTAGGGCTCGTGTCTTATTTAGGTTATTTGAGTTTGTTTGCGTATAGTGGTGTCCAATGTTCTTGCTTTGTTTGTCTTCGTCTTGTATACCCTGTGTTGCCAGTTTCTTTCGATTGTCCAGTTTTGATTACCCCTTCGATATTCTCTAACGTTTATTGTACCTTGATTCTATGATTGATTGACAATGATAGGTTTAATATTTTAAGATTATGTTCTTCATGGTAGTTGTTCCCATTTTACCTTAAAATATGATCAATACATGGTACCTAGATACATTTAACGACATCGCATCTTCGCTACGCATGAGGAGGGGGTGGATGATAATCATTTGCTAGCAAAGATGACGACACCGCGATACAAGTAGAATATATATTTGAACATTTTAGATAGCTACCTGCAAACAATTTCTTGTTAGGTAAAATCACACAGTAAGTCGTACCGAAGAAACATTTATAGGACATCGCTACTTCTGCAGTATAAGATAACTGTATGGAGAATTGTGAAGTAAAAACATTTAGAAAACGAAGACAGGAGATACCAATAAGTGATAATAATAATTCGTATATAGAAATAGAAGGAAAAAAAACCTCAGAAAACTTAAGATGACCAACAAGGACATCATCAAAAACGGTTGCGAACGCGGTGATCTCGAAAGAAAGGGGCTGTAATTCCTGTTCCATATATAACAACCATCTCATTACTCAGGATAATGTGCAAATTCTAGTAACTGTAATTGTAAATGTAAACGATGTAATTGAAATAATGAAATTTAATAAACTAATGTCAATCTCCATTAAACAAAGGTAACCTTAGCTGATTCTGGCCAACCTATCTAAGGTCAATCTCCATTAGACAAAGGTAACCTTAGCTGATTCTGGCCAACCTGTCTAAGGTCAATCTCCATTAGACAAAGGTAACCTTAGCTGATTCTGGCCAACCTGTCTAAGGTCAATCTCCATTAGACAAAGGTAACCTTAGCTGATTCTGGCCAACCTGTCTAAGGTCAATCTCCATTAGACAAAGGTAACCTTAGCTGATTCTGGCCAACCTGTCTAAGGTCAATCTCCATTAGACAAAGGTAACCTTAGCTGATTCTGGCCAACCTGTCTAAGGTCAATCTCCATTAGACAAAGGTAACCTTAGCTGATTCTGGCCAACCTGTCTAAGGTCAATCTCCATTAGACAAAGGTAACCTTAGCTGATTCTGGCCAACCTGTCTAAGGTCAATCTCCATTAGACAAAGGTAACCTTAGCTGATTCTGGCCAACCTGTCTAAGGTCAATCTCCATTAGACAAAGGTAACCGTAGCTGATTCTGGCCAACCTGTCTAAGGTCAATCTCCATTAGACAAAGGTAACCTTAGCTGATTCTGGCCAACCTGTCTAAGGTCAATCTCCATTAGACAAAGGTAACCTTAGCTGATTCTGGCCAACCTGTCTAAGGTCAATCTCCATTAGACAAAGGTAACCGTAGCTGATTCTGGCCAACCTGTCTAAGGTCAATCTCCATTAGACAAAGGTAACCTTAGCTGATTCTGGCCAACCTGTCTAAGGTCAATCTCCATTAGACAAAGGTAACCTTAGCTGATTCTGGCCAACCTGTCTAAGGTCAATCTCCATTAGACAAAGGTAACCTTAGCTGATTCTGGCCAACCTGTCTAAGGTCAATCTCCATTAGACAAAGGTAACCTTAGCTGATTCTGGCCAACCTGTCTAAGGTCAATCTCCATTAGACAAAGGTAACCTTAGCTGATTCTGGCCAACCTGTCTAAGGTCAATCTCCATTAGACAAAGGTAACCTTAGCTGATTCTGGCCAACCTGTCTAAGGTCAATCTCCATTAGACAAAGGTAACCATAGCTGATTCTGGCCAACCTGTCTAAGGGCAATCTCCATTAGACAAAGGTAACCATAGCTGATTCTGGCCAACCTGTCTAAGGTCAATCTCCATTAGACAAAGGTAACCTTAGCTGATTCTGACCAACCTGTCTAAGGTCAATCTCCATTAGACAAAGGTAACCGTAGCTGATTCTGGCCAACCTGTCTAAGGTCAATCTCCATTAGACAAAGGTAACCTTAGCTGATTCTGGCCAACCTGTCTAAGGTCAATCTCCATTAGACAGAGGTAACCATAGCTGATTCTGGCCAACCTGTCTAAGGTCAATCTCCATTAGACAGAGGTAACCATAGCTGATTCTGGCCAACCTGTCTAAGGTCAATCTCCATTAGACAGAGGTAACCATAGCTGATTCTGGCCAACCTGTTTTAGCCCTTTGGTTTATTTGCCCCAAAGACATTTAAATGATCTGTCTTTCCGATCAACTGATTGTAAGCATACCTGATGATTATTCAAGAGACGGGGCATACGCACTAAATAAGATATCTACGTTTTTATTGACCATATTACTAACTTAGATTTACTTATCAAACTTTGTGACAAATCAATATTCAGTATTCTTTTCGTGACTGAAAAATGGTTTAATATTTTGTTTTAAGACTCCCTAGCTTTTTTTCTATTTGCCATTGATCAGGTTCATCGTTGATTTTAAAGACAAGCGATTGTTCTGATACTATGTCAGGGTATACTTATATGGTTAGACAAAATCCAGAAAATCACAAAGACGCGCATTATTTAAAGGCTTGACCTCATCTACATAACGAAAGCTGAAAGAAAATGATAATAAAATGAAAAGGAAAATATAACAGTTCCAAAATATAATCTCTTTTGACTTGATGCATAACACGGTGGACATTTGTAGGAAGCAGGCATTGTTTACCCATCACTAACACCTCAGGTAAAAGCAGGCACTGCTTACCCATGGCTAACACCTCGGGTAAAAGCAGGCACTGCTTACTCATCGCTAATACGTCAGGTAAAAGCAGGAACTGCTTACCCATCGCTAACACCTCAGGTAAACGACGGTACTTGCCCATCGCTAACACCTCAGGTAAACCACGGTACTTACCCATCGCTAACACCTCAGGTAAAAGCAGGAACTGCACCCATCACTAACACCTCAGGTAAACCACGGTTTTTATGGAGTCCGTGTTGCTCATCATTTAATTTTCTGTGGCGTGTTTTATTTTATTATTATTTGCTTTGTTTATCTTCGATCTGTTGCCAGTGTCTCTGCATTGTCCATTCGTGATTTCCCCATTGGTTTTCTCTAACGTTTATTTCTTCTCCTTTTCCTGTATGAATTTCACTACATAAGAACATAGAGACAAATCGGCTAGAAAGGGAGCACACTTGGTGCTATTGAAATGCCAACTTGTCTGCTGAAGAACACGACTAGCAAACAACAAATATGTTGTCGCTCAAAAAGTCCAACATTTGGAAATGCCAGCAGATTCAGAGTGCTATCACACGAACTAAATTTAACGATAAATTGAATTCTGTTTAACCTTCAGTGAACAGTATTTCAGCTATAGTCTTAAGCTTACAAACAATAAATAATATATATATAAGCTGAGGGTGGGGCTATGGACTGATGATTTGATTGTCAGTCACTAGGTTCTATTTCTAAGCCCTCGTGCTATATTCGGGTGACTACATTATACTAAGAGTTATAAGCGTACACTACTTAGTATTTTCCTGAGTTTAATAAGACGTCTCATATTATGGTTCTTGATCTTTGGGTTGATGATTACAAGTCATATATCTTCCTACATCCAAGCCAAATGAGAAAGATATATGTTGTATGTATTTTCATTTAACATCGGGTTTAACACAGAAATTTGTCATGGACTATTTGTGCATATTATCTGAGGCGAACCAATAGTATATTATAGATGCAAAATGTTCATGTGCAGAAAACTGGATTGTTGGTTATCTGGATTCAATCGATTGTGTCAACTTTATTCTGATTTTCAAACACCGTTTTCAAATCCAAGAAGCTAGTTTTGCTACCAATCATTTACTCATCTGACAAAAACATGAATTGAGTGTGTTTATATGAGAAGCGAAGCGATAGTGTAGTTGTTTGTCTGATTTCTTATTTGATACTTTTAAAGTTAGGTCAAATTAAAATAACCTGGTTTCATGTACAAATTTAGTTACTTGTCGCTTAGGAACACAGACAATGTATGTCAATTGAAGGGAAGAGATACTCTAGATATTAGTTATTAGGCCTCTTTTGACCTACATGATGCATTGTTTGTAAACATGCTCTCATTATTAATTTATCTGAAATTCTGCTCACTTGACGTTAAACAACAACCAGTCTGTCAATAAAACATGTTTCCAACGTTCTAGTGATTTTAGAGGGACGTCAGATATTGTACACAAACATCGCTAGTCAATTCTAGATTACAATATGTAAATGTAACATTAGTGTCGTTCAATAATTGTCCATGCTTTCTTCTAATAGGTCTGGAGGGCCCGGGTGGTTCAATTAGTTAGGTAGTTGGATTACCTAACAACTCATACAAGCCTATCACCAATACGGCGTAGGTTCGCGCCCGACTTTGTAAATTACAAAAAAGGGTGCAATCGACTCGCAGCCGCAAGTGGTACAGTTTACCAATTGCTTGTCCATGGCCGGTGGTTCTCTCCGGGTACGCCGGTTACTTCCACCACTAAAACTGGTCGCTATGATATAGCTGAAATATTGCTGAAAGTGGCATTAAACACCAAAAATCAAATCATCAAATCCATCAAGTCTGGTACTCACGATATATAACTAAACATGCTGGAAGTGATTATTTACACAGATAATCATAACTCTAAATCACCATCCTTTTCAAACGTTTTATTTGTCAAAGTTCTACTCTATAATAGCACATTTGTATATATGTAAAACCGGTAAGATCAACTCTTATATCAGATGGAACAATCAAATATTTAATGCACGCTTACAACGGAAGGTAATTAAGTGATACTCTACTTTGGAGAATACCACATTCCTTGCACGTAAAAGAAAACTTGCTCATCTTTTTAATTTTTGGTGTTGTCCTATTATGTGTGCTCACGTTCTGAGTTCTGTGTTGTGATGTCCGTTACGATTTCCACATAAAAACTATGTTCGGTTCGTCTTTACATGTAGTTGTTTGTAGGAGGGCTCATGTCTTTGTGTTTGATTGCGCATAGTGGTGTCCAACACATATAGTGTTGTTGGGTTTTTTTTGCCTTCGTATTGTGTACCCTATGTTGCAAGTTTCTCTTGATTATCCATTTTTATTGCCCCTTCGGTATTCTCTAATGTTTATTAGCAGCAGCTTTAAATGAGCAATTAGTTGTTGCGAGTGATCGTTATTGCCCCGTTGGAAGGCAAAAATCTCCTCCCATTAACTTGTGGAAATCAAAGAATTCACACATGTCCATCTAAGTTCTTCCTCTTACCTGTACCATTTAATGTTTGGTAACTTGTTATCGCTATGAATATAGCTGATATACTATTATATATTGACTGGTCCCCATTATGAGTGGGATGATCGATACATAATTCCCTTGCGCTAACTGAATCTCTTTCCCTATTGCGCTGGAGGAATAATGAATACCCGATGTATGCCCTATATGGGGGTAGGAAAATGAAACTTTGAATGAACAAATAAAAAATACCACTGTCGGGACAGATTATCCCATCGGCATCGAAACATTATAGATACAGAAGTAAGAACGATACCACTTACACACATATAATATATGTCACCGCTCTATTTCCTGGCTTGGTAAAGGCACTTCAATATAAAATAAAATTACGGGGTTAATCTAGAACCCGCCCCCCTCAATGCAATTATGGGGTTATGCAATTATTTTCCACGTGTGTGCAGATTTGTTGTAAAAAATGCTATAATCTTGAACTTTATACATAATTTAATCTTCGTGACACCGAAATTGACACATGTGCAAAAAATGTAAGCCTATAATGAAAGCAGTTATTTAAATATTAGATGTACATCATGGCCATCGGAAAATATAATATGAAAAGAACAATCAACTTAGGAGATACTTATCCGTACCTCTTCTTCCTTTGTGTTTGTGCGGGAGTTTGTGTTTTTCTTTTGCTTTATTGCACCGTTGTGGTTTCGTCATCGCTACAAAAATTCTACGGTCGTCATCACAATATAGTTGACCGTTACGAAATATCCATATCACCAATGACAATGGATATTTTACTTCTTACGTAGATGTTTCTTTCCCCTCTCACTACCAAGACATTGCCGAACTTGACTGTATTTATGAGTAACACAGTCAGTGTCTTATAAGAAGCAGGAACTGTTTACCCTTCGCGAACACCTGAGTTCACCCCCGGTTTTTTGGTGGGGTCTGTGTTGCTCATGTTTTTTGTTTTTGTTTTGTTTTTTGTGTCCTATTATGTGTCTTTACGTTCTGAGTTCCGTGTGATGTGTGTTTTTTTTTGCGTACAGTGGTGTACAACACATATTGTGTTGTGTTTTTGTTTTGTTTTCTTGGTCTTGTGTACCCTATGTTGCCAGTTTCTCTGTGTTGTTCTTTGTTGTTTGCCCCTTTGGTATTCTCTAACGTTCATTTAGATTGCCATTCGTTCTAACAAAATATATATTGATTTATAGAAAAATCTGTCCGACCAGAAGCCAGGTCAACAAATACAAAACAGACTTAAGAAACATGGACTCGTGCAATAGACATGTTATCGTAGCGCGATTTGAATCAGGGCAAAACGATTGATAATTGTGCTATATACATAAATAAATTTATTATGCAAAATTGTACATTTATTAAAGCATTTGATTCAAATGTCAACAAGTGAACTGGATTGAGCAAATGTATGTTAAAGTCATACAATAAGAATGATTTGTGTATACAAAAAACGTCACGTGCTAAAATATACAATCATGTGACGCATAAAATAATGTTTAACAACATGAATACTTAGTACAACACACAGAACTAAAATGCAAAATGCAACAGTACATATTACTATATGCCTTTTAACATATACATACTTCTAAAACAAGAACATAAACATCATATTCCTGGCTGAAATGTGTCTCAACAGTCCTCTACAAACAGTCATATGTCCCTTTAGTTTGTCGTCCCATAATTATGAGAATAGTTTACCCTCGGTCTCACAAACGTGGGTCATCTTTCCGAATATGTTGATTTAACATGAAAGAAGGTTAATGTAATTATGTATGAAAGAAAGTTCACATGAAACCGAAGAAAGTTCACATGAAACATCATAGAACAGTACTTTTCTTGCTGTTCTTCCATTACACAGTCAACATGAGGTCTTCAATAATGAGTACAATCTATGCTAAATATTCAGTGTGAGACCGGGTTATAGCATGTACCTTATTTCTGTGAAATAGTCATTTGAAAGAAGATTTCATAAACTTGTGACAATAAATTTGATATACACGCACAAAGATCCCTAAAACTATCAATAAAGCTTAGTTTATTGATGTATGTTCCAGCTGAAATATAACTTGTGTTTGGATTGATTTTTTTTTAATTTTTGGTGTTTAACGCCACTTTCAGCAATATTTCAGCTATATCATGGCGACCAATTTTAGTGGCGGAAGAAGCCGGAGTACCCGGAGAGAACCACCGACCATGGGCAAGCAACTGGTAAATTGTATCACTTGTGACTGCGAGTCGAGTGCACCCTTTTTGTAATTTACAAAGCCGGGCGCGAACCCACGCCGTGTTGGTGATAGGCTTGTATGAGTTGTTAGGTAATCCAACTACCTAACTCACTGAGCCACCCGGACCCTCTTGTGTTTCAAAATAAATCCGACATTGAAATGAGACATATGGAACACGTACGAAACTTGAGACACGAAAGATGGTATTATCATTTTGTTACCAAATGACAAAAGAATTTTGATTTATTAAAAAGAGTTGAAAAACCTGTTCAATTTTCCAGTTCATACATTTCTGCCAGGAATGTTAATGTGCAAAATGAACCTTGTATCATTTTAATATCAATATCTATATTGCCTCAATCTTTATAGAAGATACAACCACTCCTATACAATAACAATGGTTGAACATGAAGAAAAATATATATTCTATTTGTTCTGCTTAAGGTAGCTATATACAAGACAATCACTGGTTTCGCCGTTTATGTTGTATACATAATATACTGGTGATTGTATAATGTATGCTAATGTTTGTCAGTAAAAAGGATTAAAAAAAAACCTGTAAATATGAATAAACAGCTTGGATTATACTATGCGCGTTTAACAAGTGGAGTTAAACGTCATTTGTGACTATATTCCAGCTATATAGCAACATAGTAGCGTTCAGTAGAGTAAACCAAAGTACCAGTAAAACAGTCACTGAGTTTGTATTTAGTATACCACCATATGGGAGGAAGTGATAGTTGAAATCATAAATATGTAGTGGTGATAGTCACTGATTATATAGGTAGATGTACATCTAACTAACATTTGATCACGACCTAGAGATTCTTGAAATCTGATACATTACGATATTTAAT
This sequence comes from Bathymodiolus brooksi, assembly GCA_963680875.1. Lineage (NCBI taxonomy): Eukaryota > Metazoa > Mollusca > Bivalvia > Mytilida > Modiolidae > Bathymodiolus > Bathymodiolus brooksi. The sequence goes on along the minus strand of OY804578.1, from coordinate 79,933,095 downwards.
ATATCAGTAATAAGTATTATATATACCATGGATTTTACTAATTAACTTATTTAAACCAACGAATCCGAAGGATGAGTTAAATAAGTTCATGAGTAAGATCCATGGTATATATGGTTTGTAACAGAAATGACACGATTGACAGATCTATGACATCAAAATTATGGAATAAAAGATCCTATGACGTCAAAATCATGGAATAACAGACCTATGACGTCAAAATCATGGAATAACATCAAGATCTTCATGTAAAAGTTCACTATTTTTAAGTTGATTACCGCATAAAAACATCAAAGGAAAAATGCGTATTTATGTTACAATTCCATTTATTGAATGGTACTTAAATTAAAAATAAGGATATAATTAACACAATTTCTTTGATTGAGAGCATGGTTCTCCCCACTACTGTAATGTGGTGTGAAAATTAGACGCCTTTCAATGACATGGCTTTTATATCACTTATGTAAAAAGTACAGTAAGGCACTAAAAAAACTTTCGTATTTTATGCATTTAAGTTAATTGTGATGTAAACTTTTCCTATCATTATTTCAATATTCTATTGTATACTAGAGTTCAAAGTGACAGATTGGATGCCTTTTCTGTTGTTTTAAATAATGTACATGTATATCGAATAAAAAAGGAATTGTTACATCGTACACTTTGCAGCACCCATTAAGGATACAGCCTGAGAAAATAGAAATTTTAAAAGTTATGTCCCTTGGTTGGATGTACAGAGTGCTCGACAGATTTAACAGTCAATAACAAGAATTGCTGTTAGAAACAGCATATACAAGAAAACGAATCATAATTAACTAGCAAAGTATTACATTATCATAATCATCATATGCTTGGCATTTGTTATTGGTCTTGGGTAAAATTATACCATCTAGTCCCTCCTTTTGCCCTATAAATATACGTTCCTGGTATCACGAGGATTTGAATTAGACTAAAACTTACACTATTAATGTAACTAAAACCCAAAATTAATACACTTATTTTAACAAACTTTATCTGATTAATTTTAATTGCCAACTCTTATCATTTAAATGAATGAGGAAAGTATATGCTTTTATTGGCTGACAGTTAATCGTGTTGTAAATAGCTACATGTACCTTAATGTTGCAACTGGTTCACAAAAGTCTATTACAAGTAGAATGTATCTGTATTCTCTGAGTGATACATATACCCTAGTCACTGGTTGTATATAGCTACCTTAATGTTGCAACTGGTTCACAAAAGTCTATTACAAGTAGAATGTATCCGTATTCTCTGAGTGATACCTATACCCTAGTCACTGGTTCATATGCATACAGTGTATTGATATCAAGCTACATACAGTAATCACTTCTTTCATTTGTTGTTTCGAAAGTTCAAATATCCAATTTTTACAAACGTTTATTAAACAAATATATTTTAGGCAACAAAAACATCTCTGTTGTCAGAATAAGCATGTGTAAGAACACAGAATAATTTCCCATTTAATCAAGCTCATACAACAATTCTTTTTAATGTTCTTTGTTGAAGATAATGTAATTCGAGTGTTTTAAAGAGGGTATCTTTTCAACATTGGAGTTAATGTCAAAGAACTAGTATTTCTTCATTTCTTCATGATTTATTATTTTAAAAATGTGCTAACAGATTGACATCATGAAGGCTATGTAGCAAAAATGTAGCCAATTACAAGAAGAAACACCACGTGTGGGTTTGAATAGGAAATACAAGTTTTTTTTTATTTCGTTGTATTAAAATAAAATATTGAATAGGTAGCAGTTGACAGCATGCTACTAACTTAGCACAGTTCAACAAAAGATGTTTTGGTTTTCGATTTGTTTTTAAATGACTTTTAACATGTCTAAGCAAATCATTGTGGGGATAATTACAATGTTCTAAAGTAAAATAAAATCCCTTATTGTACAATTGTGTACTCTATACTGAGTTCAAATACACGTACTGTACTAATGCACTAGATGTACATCTATACATTACAACAATAGTCTTTTTACCATCAGTACTGTACTAATGCACTAGCTGTACATCTATACATTACAACAATAGTCTGTTTACCATCAGTACTGTACTAATGCACTAGATGTACATCTATACATTACAACAATAGTCTGTTTACCATCAGTACTGTACTAATGCACTAGATGTACATCTATACATTACAACAATAGTCTGTTTACCATCAGTACTGTACTAATGCACTAGCTGTACATCTATACATTACAACAATAGTCTTTTTACCATCAGTACTGTACTAATGCACTAGATGTACATCTATACATTACAACAATAGTCTGTTTACCATCAGTACTGTACTAATGCACTAGCTGTACATCTATACATTACAACAATAGTCTTTTTACCATCAGTACTGTACTAATGCACTAGATGTACATCTATACATTACAACAATAGTCTGTTTACCATCAGTAGTTACTATTTATATTAAGAAATCTATCTTTTATCATTTATTCATATTTCTGTTTTACATTGAAAAAAAAGGAAAATTCGATAACATATAAACTAACGAATTATTTTTTTAAAAAGGAAGCCAAAAAGGGGCTTAACTCTTATTATTAACTTGTTAGAATTAATATCCCTTCAAATACAACTTGTTCTATGTCATGCTAAATTCTTATGACAAATGTGTTTGAACTTGTACCCCTTAGTAAACATTTATCGGATATATAATTTATTATACATACCAAAACATCACTATATTCTACAGTAAAATGTGGTTAAAATACACATAGGAAGAAGCATTGGCAAATTAACTTGTAATTGGCTGTAGTTACATCGGAAATGAGAAAATAAATAAATAAAAACAATTATATTTTATGGACATGGGTTAAAGAAAAAATAGAACACGTTGTTTTAGAAACTAACAAAGTTACTATTGTAACTAAGTTCTCGAACGAAAATATTATTTCCGACTCATGACTTAAAATATTAACAGTGTCAAACTATGAATTAAAAAAACATGTACAACAATAAAATGGTGAGATGAAGACGGGAAATAAATACATGATTTTAGTTTTAAAATAAATAGTTTAATATATCACAGACATCTTAAAATTTTGGTATCAACACACTGATATTGAATATACCTATATATATATACAATCTCAAATAAATAATATTTGCATAATGTGCACCAAATAATATACAGCTGAATAACAAAATTTATAAACCTCTACCTATATTAATAAATACAACTGTTTCAAAAGCTCTTCTGAATCTGGACGATTCTCAACCCGCATTCCACTACTGGATTTCAAAGCAAAACAAAAAACAACTACCAAAGTGATCAAATTCAATACATATCTTTCTACAACCATCTGAAACTACAAGCTGAATGGTGACAACTCTATTACAACGTCTACGAAAGCTCTCACAACGCAAAACCAATTGTGATTGTCGAGTGTAAAATCAAGCAAATCTAAATGAAGAGGATTTTACAAAACGACGTACCCTCTACACTGGCGTAAGATAAAGTCCTTCCGTCTTTTATTTCTCCAAGCCATAGCTAACAACACAGCACAGCAAAGCTGAAGGGGGAAAAGCTAGGAAGTCGATGCAATGACACAAATTCCACCATTGCAACGGTTTGTTACGAACAACATATTCATTGCCCAAAAAGTGGGTGGCAATACGTCAAAGGGTCGTCGACTTGCCATTCAAATGTATTGAAAGACTTTGTGGATCGTCATAGCTCTTAGCAGTTCTACAAGACAAAACAAAACGTTATTCTACAAAATGCAAATGTTCCAATAATAATACACGTTTTTGCCACACCAAATTCCTAAGGAGTGGCCAAGAAAGGGGCATAACCCCTCTTTCCTTTGTTACAATCAGTAACATACTTTACATACATGAGTATAATCAATCAAACCCATAGAGTGAATCCCGTGGTATGAAAATAGGACCTGTTTTTTTTTCTTTTACGGATTACAACTACAATGTGGGCTTCGTGGATAGAAATGTGACTTACAACGGCTCATAATATATAATAGTCTGTGGGTAGCGATTGTTGATGACCCGTTGCAAGATAAAATTGGACGACCTTATCCTTGGTAGCATCTGTTTCCTGTGGTAATTCGTCCATATGCATATCTCAGTGACAGTCAGTATTAGTTGTTTAACATCGAGTCGTCAAGTTTTCACCTTTACATGGCGAGAACTAGATACTTTTTGATGATATGATGTCTATTTATTATTATGTACTAGACCAACATACCGAGTTAGAATTTTAGAAGTGAATGAAAAGGCAACGGGTAGACATGTGGCAAATGTGAAACAATATTAAAAACAATGTCATTTCAGTTAATTAGTATTTTTGTGATGTCTGAATTTTTGAGAATCTACATACAATCTCGTCTTAATCAATTTTGAATGTCTGTCTTGTGAACGTCCAATGACCAGTTATATAAAAACTTCACAAAGAACAGTCACTTACCACTTCGATTCAGTCGATGATCTCCATTTTGGTCTCCCCAGAATATATAATCGATTCCAAAATTTCGGGCGATGTGCTGATCTTTCCCTATTACATTTTCAAAGAAAATGGCGACATCGTGGTTTGTAAGACCAGTACTTGGACTCTTTCCTAAGAACATGTATACTTCATTCATCAACAGTTCATACATCATCATATTTTCAGGTAGCGGTGATTCGGTCGACACTGCTCTCTACAATTAAGTAATGAACATTAGATTATACATACCGGGTAATGTGTTTTTCTAGTTTATTTATGGTTCGAGCCCCGATCGAGTCAAACCAAAGACTGTAAATAAAATTGTACATGTTGCTTCCCAGCTAAGCACGCAGTAATGATGAGTAAGAGAGAGCATACACCGATTGGCTCGGAATCAGAATAATGTGTCCGAATGGGGCGACATGTCTACACGCGGACTGCTGGTTCAGTGAGCTGCACTATAAAATTCTAACTAAACGTTTTGGTCTAGTACAAACGACATCACGATCTCCTCGAAATATAACTTGCTCTCGCCATGATATATGTGAAAAATGGTTCATTTGGCATTAAACAACACTCACTCACTCACTCACTCACTCACTCACTCACTCACTCTGTTTGGCTTGCACCCGATTACGTCGTGCGCTCATTACTCTAAATTTCCAAATCGCTTGATAGATTATTTAAGATGATGTGTATTTAAGTAAATATTGATGTGTTGTTGTTTTACGTACTTTATTCATTACTAGAATGCAATTACAAAACTGCAGAAAATGAATGACACTATGAACTAATGTCTATGTTTTTTTTCTCTATTGTAATTTCTGTGTTTTTGTATTTGTCTTCATTATATATTTTGTTTTGATTATTCGTAAATGAAACCCCTGTGATACATGTAGGTCTTAGTTCCTCTGTTTCCGGTATTTCGCCACAAAATCAATAGTTATTGTTTTTAGTTTTCTATTTCTATTGTCGTTACTACTATGGTTTCTATTTCTATTGTTACTACTATGGTTTTTATTTCTATTGTCGTTACTACTATGGTTTCTATTTCTATTGTTACTACTATGGTTTCTATTTCTATTGTCGTTACTACTATGGTTTCTATTTCCATTGTCGTTACTACTATGTTTTTTATTTCTATTGTCGTTACTACTATGGTTTCTATTTCTATTGTCTTTACTACTATGCTTTCTATTTCTATTGTCGTTACTACTATGGTTTCTATTTCTATTGTCGTTACTACTATGGTTTCTATTTCTATTGTTACTACTATGGTTTTTATTTCTATTGTCGTTACTACTATGCTTTCTATTTCTATTGTTACTACTATGGTTTCTATTTCTATTGTCGTTACTACTATGGTTTCTATTTCTATTGTCGTTACTACTATGGTTTCTATTTCTATTGTTGTTACTACCATGGTTTCTATTTCCATTGTCGTTACTACTATGGTTTTTATTTCTATTGTCGTTACTACTATGGTTTCTATTTCTATTGTCTTTACTACTATGCTTTCTATTTCTATTGTTACTACTATGGTTTTTATTTCTATTGTCTTTACTACTATGGTTTCTATTTCTATTGTCGTTACTACTATGGTTTCTATTTCTATTGTCTTTACTACTATGGTTTCTATTTCTATTGTCGTTACTACTGTGGTTTCTATTTCTATTGTTACTACTATGCTTTCTATTTCTATTGTTACTACTATGGTTTCTATTTCTATTGTTACTACTATGGTTTCTATTTCTATTGTCGTTACTACTATGGTTTCTATTTCTATTGTTACTACTATGGTTTTTATTTCTATTGTCTTTACTACTATGCTTTCTATTTCTATTGTTACTACTATGGTTTCTATTTCTATTATCGTTACTACTATGGTTTCTATTTCTATTGTTGTTACTACTATGGTTTCTATTTCTATTGTTGTTACTACTATGGTTTCTATTTCCATTGTCGTTACTACTATGGTTTTTATTTCTATTGTCGTTACTACTATGGTTTCTATTTCTATTGTCTTTACTACTATGGTTTCTATTTCTATTGTCGTTACTACTGTGGTTTCTATTTCTATTGTTACTACTATGCTTTCTATTTCTATTGTTACTACTATGGTTTCTATTTCTATTGTTGCTACTATGGTTTCTATTTCTATTGTTACTACTATGGTTTCTATTTCTATTGTCGTTACTACTATGGTTTCTATTTCTATTGTCGTTACTACTATGGTTGTGTATCAATACAACAGAGATACACAACAATAACATAAAAATGTACTCAAAACTCACAAAATAGATTATGATCCAGACGTGAATATATACCGGTATGTTTTTTTAATAAAGAAACTCTCAAGTCCCCATTCTCAATGGCTGGCGTTATATTTAACAACATGGTTATATTAAAGCGATATTCCAATTAAAGTATTTTCTGATTGTTGAAAATGCTCTTTCAATAAAGTAATGGGTTGTTTTTTCTTTACTCTTCAACTACTAAGTTGATATAACTGAAACAGTTGTATGTCTTAAGAAACGAGATTTTCTGTAATGATAATACGACCGTTTATAACGTCATATCCTTTTACTGTAAAAGTTGTGGATGGAAAGTAGGGAGAGGGTTGTACAAGGGTATATCTAATGAGGGGTAATGTTTAGATAGGTGTCTTAATTAGCTACCTTTAAGTTGGTTCTCCAGAGGCTTCGCTTCGCTCTAAACCGACTTGGCATTGTCATACATGTTACGCTTAATAATACAACTACAAAACACGTCTTGTTCATAATGACACTCGTTTTTATCCTTTCAGTCTGAAAAATAAGAATATTACAACATTAGCACGATTGTACCAACCATAATGCTCCAACATTGTATTGTTTTAACATTATGAAAAGCAAAAGATAATTTCAGAAATATATCAAATGTCGTTTTTAAGGAAGCACGTATGTCTTTCCGGCATTCTTTATCTTTTGTGAAAGCTATGTTGCAAAGGTTGAATAAATGTACATAGCAACCTGATACAATAAAACACTGATTTAAATGTAGGAGTTTCCCCGTACGAAGGCAGATCGGTCTTTTCTATGATTTACTGAAAGAGGCTAATAACTCCTTCAGAATTGGTTCTATCGACCTGTCAAAACAGTATGTATAGTTCATTATGGTAATTAATGATCATGCGTAGTTTTGGGGAATTCCCATTGACAATGATGGAGGAAATGCCATTACAATTTCTTCATGTAATATTCCAAATCCAATATAGAAATAACTCCTTCAAAAATGGTACGACCACGTTGCTGTAAGAAAAGTTTGGATATATCAATGGCGCCATCAGATGACTACTAGGAACCGTTGGTTCAGTAGCTTCCTTGCTAGCAGCAACCCTCTATCAAGGAAATCATGATAGGAATTTCGGATCAACTGAGAGATGTACTTTATATGCAGGTGCTGCTGCTGTAATGATATGCGAAGCTCCATATGATAACAATCAAGCATGCAGAGTTTTCAGGAAATCCTTTTTTTAATGTAGGATTTGCGCATACAAACTTCTGTGACGGACAGACAGGATGAAGGCGAGACAAAAACATATATATAATAGTAATAGAAACTTCATTCATCAATCCGCTCATACTCTATTACAATTGTGTTCATTGAAATCTTAATTTGCTTCCGACATTTTGCATTTGATAAACTTACAAGGAGATCAATCACATCAATACAACAAACAGAAAAAAATATGTTCAGTGAAAAATATGTTGTAAAGGGGCAAACAATTTTTAAAATGCTATCATTGTATTATTTTTTCTGTATCAAGTATTGACCAAGTAAAAGGTAGAACATAATGCGGCGTTTATGTAACGGTCACGTGATGTCCCTCAGCTAATAACAATATTGTACTATAGTGTTTTTACACCTCTGCTTTGAAAAAGACCTACTGATTGGATATACCACAAGTGATTCAACATCAAATATTTTTTGTTTCTTGTACATTTTTTTTCATGCAACGTTGTTGGCGATTAAGTTTCATAGGATTATGTTTCCAATTGAAATATTTGATTTTTTTTTCTCTAATGCTAATTTACATCAAAATCCCTTCCTATAAGATTATTGAAAATGCTATAATTGATACAAGTACTATGTCACTGATATGAAGAATGTGTTCAAATCCCGTCGAGGGAAGAACAAAAATTTGACAGCTCTAAAATCTAATTCTAACACTGTTTGGTTTAATTTTCAGACGTATATATAATGTATACTTATAGGAACACAATGTTCTCAAAATGTGGAAAAAATATGTAATAAAACATGAAGTTATGGCCGATTCCTTAGTGCATTAAAATTGTATTTTTAAATGTTTTGAAATTGAAATGTTCTAGTTACAAATAAAACGTTCACCGACAATCAAATTAGTTTTATATTAATACGAAAATTATCACATTTTCTTATGACAAGAGATAATAATTAGGAAACATTTATGCCACAAAAGAAGAATATAGCGACCAATGTACAAGAATCGCAGTTACAAAATATCATGCATCTTAATATGGTAAATGTTAATTAATCAATTAACTGAATTTTACAGTATTTGTAAAATAATATATCGCCAAACACGCAAGTCAGTAGTTTGAAACATGGCAATGAACGGAACGTGTATTTTTTTTTTATCCGATTTAACATTATATCGTGCAGAATGTGTTTATTTATTCTCAATTACCTATTACATCACCCCACCTACACGTGAAATCAAAACTTAGTATCAATATCATAAATAATTTACACTCCTCTAGAACCTGTCATACATGCAAAAGATTATCGTCGAAAATGCCATGGGGAATTAACATTGCTAATTACATAGGGTTGGTGAAATTGATTTGTTCATTAAAACTTCTCATCTACTCTCAATTTTCACAAGGAAGAATTAACGAAATAATACGTTACTAAATCAGATATTCGTAGTATGATCAACTTTTTATATTATTTTATATAAATGTCATAATAAGATGAATGACATTTATCAGAAAACACAGTCAACGTTTTGATTCAACTTTCTAAAAAATGTCTGGTTTTCGAATTAGGAAAAAGGCAAAACAACCTGTACAATTCTTCTTCTTCTTTCTGGTATAGTGCAGGACTCATCTTGAGTGTAATTTTGCACTGATGCATGTCAAAAACGACTAAAAACCCTTCGGCATATGTACAGTTAAAACTATATACAAAAAGACATGGACCTAGTGTGTGAAGTATGCAGCTTGGCTGGAACTCAGCTGCATACGGAAGCTCTCGATGGTATTGGCTGATGTAGTTGTTTCTGGTAGCCTGTTCCAATCAGTGGTGGTTCTTGGAAAGAAAGAGAACTTGTAGATATCCTTGTCGGTTGTTGGTTGACGACATCTATTTGCGCCCCTTGTTCTAGCATCACCTGGTAATAAGTAGGATGGTGCATTGATGTCAATGAGGTCATGTGTGATCTTGTAGAACATGACTAACCGTGATGTCAACCGGCGATATTCTAGGGGTTCCCATTTGAGTTGGTTTATCATCGCTGTTACACAACCTGGAGTGCGGACATAAAAGTTACCGCTAACAAATCTGGCGGTTCTTCGCTGGAGCCCCTCGAGTGATCTGATGTGGACCTGATGGTGTGGGTCCCATACTGTGCCTGCATATTCTAATATCGGTCTCACCATGGTGGTATAGGCGGTTGACTTAACATTTGATTTGCATCCACGGAGGTTTCTCTGTAAAAAGCCCAAGGTCCTACTGGCTTTGCCTTTGATGATGGTTATATGTTGGGTCCAGTTCAGCTTGTTGTTGATAGTAACTCCCAGATATTGGCTGTTTTCCATTACTTTCAGTATGTGATCATGTAACTTATAACTATGTGTGATGGGTTTACGTTTGTTGGTTACATGAATGACATTACATTTTTTTGCGGATGGAACAGCATCTGCCATGTTTCTTCCCATTGCTGTAGTGATGTTAGGTCCTTATGTAAGGCTGCCGCATCTTCATCATTTCGGATATGTCTGTACAACAGACAGTCGTCTGCGAAGAGTCGAACATCAGGTGTAGTGTGTTCTGGCAAGTCATTTATGAAGGTTAAAAACAGCAATGGGCCCTTCACAGTACCTTGTGGGACTCTGGATATAACGTCTGCGCAGGAGGATGTAACACCGTCTAATACGACTTTCTGCGTTCTCTTACTCAAGAAGTCCTGTACCTATTTCCAGGTGTTTCCTCTCACTCCATAATAGTCCAGCTTGTTAAGCAGTCGATGATGGGGAACCTTATCGAAGGCTTTAGAGAAATCAAGCAAAATCACATCAACTTGTTCTCCTTTGGCCAAGGACTTGGCTAGCGCATCGATGGTGTTGATCAGTTGTGACTCGCAAGATCTCCTACTTCTAAACCCATGTAAAAGGCATGTTGGTTGTCTGTCAGTATGTTCCAACGGTCGAAATGGTCCATTACTGGGGACAATTACGTCCTGTGTACTATCTAGAAGACGGAATGAATATTATACATTTATTGAATGCTGGTGAGGGAAATGTGAAAATTTATTCACCCAAGAGTACCATATGATACTCGTGGATGAATAATTGTTCATATTTCCTGAATCCGCATGCTATAAATGTTTTATTATACCGAATTAAACCAAGAAAACATATACATGTAACATACTGCTGGCAAACATATTTTAAGTCCATTGCAACGTTGTCTCAGACATTTAAAAACCACATCCACAACAAGTGATGCGTTCCGAGTGCCTCTGACGTTTTCCTGCCAAAGAACGATAACTCTGGCGGGAAAATACGCGAGGCTTCCGAAGGGGGTGGAATATGATTTTTATTTCACGGAATATGATTTTTGTCCTGTGTGATCACGTGTTCTGATTTTTACCCATTGTCCAAGCAAATTAATCTATTTATGGTAATCAATATATGAGGTATAATAATATAGCATATGCACAAGTTAATAACAATAGTCATGCTTTTCTCGGTTTCAATAACTGTATGAATAAAGCTTTGCTTCTTTGTCTGTTTTATTTTTGAGGAAAGTCTTATTTTCATGCATTAATTCTAGAAAATCTAAAATTATTCGATCTTTAGCGTTTTTTTTAATGGAATATTCACTTTAATTCAAAATTATGTACCTCATATCTCGCTTATATGTTTTGTATTTTTATTTCACTAACCGAAATGAAAATTTGTTTAAAGTATTGTAATATAAATTGGCATATTTGATTTTACTTACTAACAGACATATATATATATAATATTGTCGTGTTTTTACATGTTCGAAAATGAATGTATTCAAACTTTTTCCCCCAAGTTGAAAATGCATCCGATTATCAATACTTATTTGAAGACAAGAAGAAATATCATTTAATATTTAACATGTTACTTTACAACCTTTAGACAAACGATAACTGTTAAGAAAGAATTGTGTATTGTACGTCAACGTGTAATTTAAATAAATAAGACAATATACAAAGTTAATCTATGAATTATTATGTTCGGAAACCGCCTTTCACTAATGTATGTAACTAAGAGAAGATATTATTTATTGCATTACATAGGTCAAACTTATTCATAAAAGTGTGTCAACATTAAACTGTGAACATGTTGCTGAAGAATGCTAGATATGTGATAAATTTCATTATAACGACGTTGTCAAGTGATGTACTGCTATCTAGAACAATTTTTCAAACGGTTAGCTGACAGTCGTAATGATGAAAATGTAATATATGTGTAAAATTATAGTTATACCACACATTCATAAAACCACAAATGTTTATAAACCATACATATTCAACGAGCTGTAGTCATTGCAGACAAAACATGACATAATTTAGGGACCAACAGTTTTCTTATTTAATGGGGAATATCGTTTTGGGCATTTTTTTCGCGGCTTCGAATCGACCCGTAAATTGCTTTGTTTTGTTGTTTTTTTGTTGTTGTCAAAATTAACAAAGGGTATTTAGGGAAAAAGGGGAGAAAAGAAGTAGGAAAATGTGTTTGACGGCCAGACAGGAGACATCGCAGTCCCCACCTAAGAAAAATTGCTGGCGACTTTATATTGTTATTTTTAGTGTTGCTTAGCGCCATCTTCGGCAATATTTCAGCCATATCGTGCCTTCAAAATACTTTGATCAAAACATGAAAATACTATAATTTTATACCATTGAGATTTTCAGATCAAATTTAGATTCGTTTTAAGCATACCAAAAATTGAAAAGTTATATAAATCAAGGTGTTTATTCTCAGATGCGGAATAAAATATTTTTTAACACTGACGTTTTATTGTGATTTTCTATGCTATAATATAATATCAAATATTTCATGTAGATTTCTTTGTAAAATAAAAATGAAATATTTGTTTCGATATTTTTACTAGTCTTCCTTTATAAATATACCTAAAAAGTAGAGCATTTCCGAATGAGTTAAAAATAGATATTGCATTCCATTCTTTTTCCTTTAAGTTTGGTACGAACTAGAGAGATAACGAGTAAAATTATATTTGCACGCAAGCAGACGAGAGAAAAACTAGATGGTGGAATTATATTGAATACATATTGCAAAGATATATGGTTAAATGTAATTGTCACAGACTGAAATATATGGTAGTATATTATAAATATACTACCAGATATTTCAGTATATCATATTGCACTCGCAAGCTCGTGCGATATGATATAATGCTCGGAACAATATTCCTCAGTATTAGTGCAATAACCCTATAGTAGGGAAACGTTTTTCGGTCAGTCATCGTATGCTACAAGAATTTTACTTATTTTGTTTTCAAATCTTTAATGAAGAGGTTTGCATTCCTGTTGTCTATGGTTTTTTTTTATAGATCCTGCCTACGCGTGATTCTATTTCAGTAATATAATATATTACAGGAAAACATTTAATATTTATAGTTGGGTTAATTACTTACAAACCAGTACATACATTTTTTTGTAGTAGCAAAGTTTTCTTTTTTTAGTTGAATAAGTGTAAAAACATTGATTCATTAACTGTTATTATTATTAACCCTGACATTTTGATGGGTTTGTTAATTTAGGCCATAATTCGTACAAGTCAGTTTAGTAACTATTACGTCTTATTCTGTTGTGTATCGTCAGAAATGGGTTATAAGATTGTTGTAAACATACAAGTAAAGGTTGAATGAACGCGTTCAAGGTTTCACAAGCCATGCTGTACATTGTTTTCATTCAATTATTGTTCATTACAAACAAACAAAATGTAGCCAAGACAGATGGTATAGCATACACTATTGTTTAATTACAGGAACGAAATGTATAATAGCAATCTGGAATTGAAACAAAAAAAAGTTTTAAATCTTCAAGTGCATTTTCTACAATTAAACGAATTTATAAGTACACCATACATCATTTATTACAGAAGGTTAAATATTTATCTGGAGTGTTGAGTAGGTCTCTTCACTTGCCATTACATCCGTTGTCTGATTTTGTTTCGTATTTATTTTTATGTTGATTGGAAAAACCAAGATGGCCACTACCGCTGTCTATAGGTCAGCATATGACCTATTGGAGAAAAAATTAAGACTTCTTTAAAAATTTCAAACAGTGATTGAGTGATCATTGCATGATTCTTTTCAAAGTTGTGGCTCCCTTGACGAATGGTTTCTTGTGCGTAGTCGCTATTAAGGTTACTTTCGTAGCGGAAAAGGTTACTTTCGTAGCGAATTGTCCCATAATTTTGTAATTTTCAGTATCATATGTACGAGTTCCATAGTTATATATATATATATATATATATATATATACGTCTGAAAATTAAACCAAACAGTGTTAGAATTAGATTTTAGAGCTGTCAAATTTTTGTTCTTCCCTCGACGGGATTTGAACCCACACCATAGATACACTGCAGCACCATTCGCTTAGCCTTACGTCCAGCGCCCTAGACCACTCGACCACATCCACTCCCTAAAAAAGGAGCTTCAATAATCCTAGTGTTACCTTTTCTCGTAAGGTAAATCTAGGGATAGACGTAAGACATGTGTATAAGCGTGTGTAGATGGTACATATATACTTAATATTATAATTTGACAGCAATCTAACTCAGCAATTTTTAATATATTGTATAGGATAATGAAGAATTCATTATACAGTCACAGTAAATAAAGTATATTATACAAACGTCTAGAAGCAAGTGACAACCATACAATATATCTGTCCCACTGGATCTGAAAGTTACTAAGGATACTAGGTTAATACTAAATATTATATACGTCTGAAAATTAAACCAAACAGTGTTAGAATTAGATTTTAGAGCTGTCAAATTTTTGTTCTTCCCTCGACGGGATTTGAACCCACACCATTGATACACTGCAGCACCATTCGCTTAGCCTTACGTCCAGCGCCCTAGACCACTCGACCACATCCACTCCCTAAAAAGGGAGCTTCAATAATCCTAGTGTTACCTTTTCTCGTAAGGTAAATCTAGGGATAGACGTAAGACATGTGTATAAGCGTGTGTAGATGGTACATATATACTTAATATTATAATTTGACAGCAATCTAACTCAGCAATTTTTAATATATTGTATAGGATAATGAAGAATTCATTATACAGTCACAGTAAATAAAGTATATTTATCCTATACAATATATATATAAATAGATAAGTCTCGACAGTCGTTGCTTGAATTTTTGAATTTAAGTAAAAACAAATATATGCCAATGGATTAACATTGTTTTTGTAATTAAAACAAGAAAATGAAGGAAATATTGATGAAGCAAGGTGAATAAAACGAAAATTAGAAGAATTGTCTCACGGTTTTGAAAATACAATACCTATATGATTTGTTGACAGTTTATAACCTATATTTAATGGAGTACAATGTACTCGTATAGATTAATAAAATAGGTTGAGGGTATAACAGTAGCGGTACAAGGGAAGGCATAGAGGGTAGGATTTTTCTTCCCTCTGAAATATTATCACGTGACTACCGTGTACATATGTGAATGAAATATGAACACAACCTGAGACGCTTGAGTAATGAATGTGAACAATACAATTAGTTACGTTGTAAATCACACCAGGTATGTGTTTCATTGATTAGAACTGTTTATCAGAATGACACCTTTCACCATCTAGAGACAATTTATAGTCAGAACTATAATAATTTCCATCACCCTTGATTTCATCCTCTTCCGACAAATTATATAAAATTTTATGGATTTATCGTTCATGATAAACTGCTGAATGGAATTAAACTGAATATTATCGTGAATGAGATTGATACTGACACCATTTCGAATCTCATACGCTCTATTATAATTAACATGAAGATTTTTAATGATCCATCATGAAAACAGTCTATTAATACATAAATAATAAGATAGTAAATTAAAAACACGTTGGAATTAATAGAATGACTCCTACAATTCGGTTTGATGCTCGATTTCCAGTGTATAACCTTAAATACAGCATACAATTATACCCAAAAAGATAATAAAACAGCTTTAATAAGGTTTTTTGCATCATTATGAACTAAAAGGTCACATCATTTTATATACAAGCTTTGTACATAAGGTTAGACAAACTCCTTATGAAAAAAACAATATAAAACATACACAGAAATCGTAACAGACATAACGAACCACATATATAACAAAACCAACTCCATACAGCAATACACCTGGAACAGGTCAGGTTTTTCGGTATGATTTTCAAACTCCCAAACCACTTGAGGAAACTATACATCGTCAGATCATACTGTATACATGTCTGGAATCAGTTGAGACATTGAGACCTACTGCGGTAGCCGGAAAAGAATAAATCTTGTAACTATAACACGGGTTCTGTGTTGGGTTTTGGTGTTGCCGTAGGTTATTTTGTAAGTAGAGATATCAGAATTTGATCGAAATAAGTAAATGCTAAAGTTGCATAGCTGTTTCTGGGAAGATTTTTGTTCATAAATCAGCAAATTATAAATAATATTTCAAGGCGGCCATAATGTATATCTTATCGGATCTAAATCGGGAAAAAAATCGTATTGAGGACTGTGTATTATTCAAACTGCCCAGTGGTTTCTAAAACTATTATTATTTCAACAAGCCGGAACATATTAAACCACTTTGAAAACCGAATTGGAACGAAATAAAGAAATGTTTGAGATGGTTAACCTTGAAACGTTAATACAGTTTTTTTCCCAGGTGATTAAATGGTTTTATTTATTGCTATCAGAAGACCGGCGGACGACAAATCCTTAAATGAGTTGAACACAACCTTCTTTCTTCGTAGATTTTTGTTAATGACTGGAAAATATATATCATGCCGCGATACTTTGTAAGTTGTATTAAACTGCAGAACAGATAAACGTGGAGAAATAGTTTGCCGCGATGATTTGTATTTTGTAATATATGACTGTATAATTGATAGACATTGCCAAACAGTCTGTCGCGATGATTTGTAATATATGACTGTATAATTGATAGACATTGCCAAACAGTCTGTCGCGATGATTTGTAATATATGACTGTATAATCAATAAACCGTGACGAACAGTCTGTCGCGATGATTTGTAATTTGTAATGTATGACTATAATCGATAAAGCGTGACGAACAGTCTGTCGCGATGATTTGTAATATATGACTGCATAATTGATAAACTGTGACGAACAGTCTGCCGCGATGATTTGTAATATATGACTGCATAATCGATAAACCGTGACGAACAGTCTGCCGCGATGATTTGTAATATATGACTGCATATCGATAAACCGTGACGAACAGTCGGTCGCGATGATTTGTAATATATGACTGTATAATTGATAGACCGTGACAAACAGTCTGCCGTGATGATTTGCTATATATGACTGCATAATCGATAAACCGTGACGATTTTGTGTTTTATAATATATTTCATGATTTTCCAGTACCTCTGTTATAAACATGCAGCCTTAATTGTCCTATCACGATACTTTTTCGTAATCTCTCGATCAAACTAACATTTATTACAAGCTCCGATAATACCGATATGTTTTTCGAACACTCCATTATACAAGACAAAAATATATGATATGCAAATTATGTTGATTTATGCCCGCCATGAAAGGCGTTGGGTTAGCTGCAGAAAAACCAGAAACTCTGATTTCGACAAACATAATTGGATTGAACACACACTATACCTAGGAGGAGTTTGAAATTGAAACAGTCTTTTTTTTCACTTATGACAGAATTATGTCTCATTAACGTTTAATTTAAGTCTATTAAGTTTCATCTGAAAGGCTTCTTTTTAATGGAAACTAAATTATCCGCGACAAATTCAAAATCCACCACTACAGAAGACCAAAATAACCATTAATAGTAAATCGTCTTTGTCATTACAATATAATTTCAAAATGGATATAATTTAAAAATATATATACATATATTAGTTATAAAACTAAGGTTCTCCTACCTCAGACAAAGGCGATCGTAGATGATTTTGGCTATCCTGTTTAGGCCCCTTGGTTTAATTGCTCCCAAAATTTATTTGGCTTCCAAATCTTTCGATTTTGAGCGTACCTGATGAAGGTTATTCCAGAAAAGCATCGTGAGCACTAATTTTGATGTCTACGTTTTTATTAAAAGGAATTGAAAAGCGCCAAATCAATATTAAGTCGTCCTTTTTTCAATCATATAAACAAGATCTGAAAATAATTTATTTCAAATACTTCATGAACGAAAAAAATACAGCGACGGAAACCAAAAATCAAGTACTGAACCACAAATCTGCTACGTACGGCAGAAATAAAAGAAAATGTACTTATCAACTTTGTGAAATATAAACAACAATATTGTATTTAGTCACGAAAAACATATAATACGTGAAACACAGTTGTAGTCAAATACAACTGTAAAAAAAATGTATTCACAAAAAACTTAAGGGGTACTCGATAAAACATTATGTGATAAAGTAACTTGTAACAGGTCGGTGGTTTTCTCCTGGTACGCCGGTTTCTTCCACCAAAAACACTGACCTCTACGATATAACTGAAATATTGTTGAAGGTGGCGTTAAGCCCCATAACCCTAACTCCTAGCACAAAAAAACAAATAATACCTGAAACACAGAGGTAACCAAATACAAATACAATGTATAATACTATACTTATTAATGAATAAACAAGATCTCGTTCCTGAAAATTATTGTTCCAAAACACACGGAAATCTTCTAAAAGACGCAGACTTTATACTGAGACTGAGGAATCATGGGATATCCATGTGTACATAAGGTAAAAATTATTTGATATTTATAATTTATGGCAAATATGTAAATATATTAAATTGATTAACAATTGCTTTTTAGGCTATTAAATTCATATTAATAGTAACACATGTCAATTAATTTACTTTATGTATACTACAAATTTATATCTCGGTTTAAAAGCATCACTAATATCTTTAATATCTATATTATTCAACGGTTGTAAAATAATTGAGAGAGAAAAAGGAAGAAAGTAGCTTTATTTTGAAATTATTTAGATGCAGACATTTTATTTGAATAACAAAAATATTATTAAACGAAGAAAAAAAAAAGTTGAAAAATATAACTTATATAATATAATAAAGTAATAATTATTGTAATAATTGTAAAATGTATTAATGATAAAATAAAGTACTTACAAACAAAAGTTCTTTAGAGAATAGTTACTACACAATAATGTTATTGGTCAAGTGGTGGCGAAATATATATGTATTACCTATGTCCCACTTCAACATTGACAAATGTGTTTCATTCATCCTTTTATAAATGGTTTTCCTAATGAAAAATATCCAATCATTTTCATCTTTACAATAAACCGCGTATTAAACGCAAATCATCACGTGACACGCCTGAACATTTTGTGACGTTATAATACTTAATTTTTAACTGATGTAGAAAAATTTAGAATTTATTGCTAAAAAAATATATAGATTACAAAATAACCGACAGTACAAAATCGTAAATTAGATCTAAGAAAACCACAACAGACTTTATTTTACTGTGTTAATGAATGGAACATACAATAGAATTCTGACATAATGTTACACCGTTGTCAACAAAACGTGAAATTACAATAACCACCATGTAGTCATACATTATATAAATTGTATATTAATGAGATAGGTAATATGATTAATTGTATCATCTATTACACCAGCTGATGTAATTACTTTTGAACCCTTAATAATCATTTCCTGGAATATATCTTATACACACCTTACTTTTCCAAATAAGATCAAATTGTAAGAACTAATCTACCTAATAACATTTTTTGTTTAAATTTGATAATAATGTTCTGTATATCATCTGTTAATTTGATAATAATGTTGTGTATATCATCTGTTAATTTGATAATAATGTTCTGTATATCATCTGTCAATTTCTCTGTTTGTAGTACTAGTATTAAACTATCAATGTTAGTGAAATCGATTTTAACTCAATCACCAGTTGCATTGTGGGCTATCAGTTACATGATAGTGGATTCAGTTTTTAGCTCAATCACCAGTTGCATTGTGGGCTATCAGTTACATAATAGTAGATTTAGTTTTTAGCTCAATCACCAGTTACATTGTGGGCTATCAGTTACATGATAGTGGATTCAGTTTTAGCTCAATCACCAGTTACATGATAGTGGATTCAGTTTTTAGCTCAATCACCAGTTACATTGTGGGCTATCAGTTATATGATAGTGGATTCAGTTTTTAGCTCAAGCACCAGGTACATTGTGGGCTATCAGTTACATGATAGTGGATTCATTTTTTAGCTCAATCACCAGTTACATTGTGAACTATCAGTTAAATGATAGTGAATTCGGTTTTTAGCTCAATCACCAGTTACATTGTGAGCTATCAATTACATGATAGTGGATTCAGTTTTTAGCTCAACCACTAGTTACATTGTGAGCTATCATTTAAATGATAATGGATTCGGTTTTTAACCCAATCACCAGTTACATTGTGAGCTATCAGTTAAATGATAGTGGATTCGGTTTTTAGCTCAATCACCAGTTACATTGTGAGATATCAGATAAATGATAGTGGATTCGGTTTTAATTCATTCACCAGTTACATTGTGAGCTATCAATAAATGATAGTGGATTCGGTTTTTAACTCAATCACCAGTTACATTGTGAGCTATCAGGTAAATGATAATGGATTCGGTTTTAATTCATTCACCAGTTACATTGTGAGCTATCAATAAATGATAGTGGATTCGGTTTTAATTCATTCACCAGTTACATTGTGAGCTATCAATAAATGATAGTGGATTCAGTTTTAATTCATTCACCAGTTACATTGTGAGCTATCAATAAATGATAGTGGATTCAGTTTTAATTACATCACCAGTTACATTGTGAGCTATTAGTTAAATGATAGTGGATTCGAATTTAATTCACTTATCAATTTCAGAGTATAGCTATCAGTTAAATGATAGTGGATTCTATTTTAATTCACTTATCAGTTTCAGTTTATAGTTCTTAACCTTGCGTTTTATTTTCAATTGTTGATAGATAAGTCAACATGTAAGTTAAACAGATAGATAAGTCAACATGTAAGTTAAACAGATAAGATAAGTCAACATGTAAGTTAAACAGATAGATAAGTCAACATGTAAGTTAAACAGATAGATAAGTCAACATGTAAGTTAAACAGATAGATAAGTCAACATGTAAGTTAAACAGATAGATAAACAATGGTCATACATACACTTAAGTATATAATGCTTTCAAATGACGGAACAAAGAAATTTTACTTGTTTTAATTGAAGCTTTACAACAATTAAATTTTCCATCAGATTATATTGTAAAATATTGTAAAACCCAACCCTTTCAGAACCTCTATTGCCCCACTTAAAAGGACCCCCAAATTAAAAGTGAAATGTTGTTCACTCCAAGAGTTTTCTATATACATCCAAATGTCATACAATCTGTACATAAGTTTGTGTTTGTCTTCTCTATTCACAAAAGGCAATAATTTCCCCTGAAGATTGCATGAAAAGAACCAGAAAATAAAAATGAATAAGCAGCTGTGTCGTATACATATGTTACTCCACATAAAAACACCTTCAAATTATCCAACAACAAAAGTGAAATTCGTCAAATATATATCGACCATCAGACAATGATTTCGTAAAATCAGTAAAGGTTGAATGAAATTATTAAAGGAAAACTATATAAATAAACACATGGTACATCAGATGAAGAAAAACAAAACAAATACACAACAAAACATGTGGTGGAGACCACCATGCGCCATCAAACACAAATAACGTAAATAAGACTCTTACAAACAATTGGAGGTAAAGGCGAACCGAACATCGTTTATATGCTGAAATCTTAACGGACATCACAACACGGAACTCAGAATGTGAAGACACATAATAGGATACACACAAAAAACTTATAAAAGATTATCAACACGGACACCACCAAAAGATACTTATAAAAAATTTTTGGAACAGTGATGTGACAAAAAATTTAGGATTTTCGGTCATTCACTTGTAAACTTGATTCCAAAAGGTATTATCTTAGGAAATGTATAATTTAAAAGTAATCTACCTATTCCGAATTGCATACTTATTTTAAAATATTACTTGTATATAGGAAAGTTAAAGGATATGTTACCAAATTTGAATGCAGGGTTTCAATTTCTTAATTTTGAAATACAAATGAAAAAATACTCTGCACGTCTCTTATCATCCTCTGTAAATGGTGATGGCTTCAACCTGAAATGTCAGCCTCCTGATTCAGCATTAACAAATGTTGATTGTTAAAATAGAGATGAACATATAAATGATAATAAACTAAGTATGTGTGATGGGTGTCAAAAAGAATATTTAAGCTACATGTTTATTCCTTTTCAAAAATAAACAAGTCACAAAAAAACGGGATAAATACGTTTACGACAGATTATTTTTAATCGTATTAAGTTTCAAAACTCTGGAAAGACATCAATGAAAGTTATCAAAAAGTATATAGATCCTCTGACCACCAGTCCAAATATTGTTTGAAGAAAATAATAAAGACAAAACAGAGTTGAGCGCGGGGTATGTTGTACCCCGAACGGACAATGGTATACCATCATATATCCCGTTGAAGGCGGATGGTTAAGGTTATATGGTGTTCACGTCAAACGCCAAACGGTTTAAAAATAAATAATTTCTGAATATCAAAATTAAGAAAAGAAAGAGTCAGACAGCAAGAATTCCTAAACATCACACCATCACGTTAAATAACAATTACACCAGGATGACCTTGAAGTTGTTAGGATCGCGTGAGATCTAACTCGATGTTAAACTTCATCTGTTGAACCTTTACATTGTTTATACAAGTAGTATGTGATAATTTAATATTTTTATATATTATGTCTATACAACTGATAATTACATATGCTAGTACAGCCACTTATATAGCTGAGATATCAATTAAGTTGGAGCTAGACACAAATCAATCAAAGAATATACACCACAACTCAATATGCTATGTAAATCTCGGGCATTTTTTTTTTTTTTATTGGTATGAAAAACATTGATTTTGTAATTTCATTTTTTCTCTCTCAGTTCTTTCACTTTTAAATAACCTTTATAAGAGCCTTACGTGCACTTAATTTAAATGACATACTTTCCCTGTGGCTAAAAGTTCCATTAACTCCCAATGGTAATTCTCAAAAACAAGCAAAAGCCACATTCATCGAAAACATCTTCCCATTGAAGTTAATTTTGTAAATTAACTTAGTTTCGTCCAATTTGTTGTAATTTTTAATAGAGACAATACAATTTAATTCTACATCTAGATTACTTCTATAGTGCAAAAAAACACAATCCAGAAAAAACATTTAAATTCATAAATAATGTGTATATTTCAGGTTCATTATATGATATTATCAGACGGTGTGGCAGTTTTTGTTTTTCGTTTTTTTATATGAAATATTACTTATATAATTGTATGCTTCCGGCAAAAGAAAGTATATACAAACACATTGTATTTATTAAACTACATGCACTGGCTCATCCTCATCCCATGGAGTCAAGTGTCCTTTACCTACAAGGTAAAGGAACCCTCGCTCTAAATATTTAACACTTTCATGGTCAGTAGCATATCAATACATTGTTAGTGTTTTAAAAGTGTATATAACCACATCGGTGGTGTAATGGTTAGCGTGCTAGCATCGAGTGCGGGAGTTCGTGGGTTCGAGTCACGGTCGGGTCAAGCAAAAGACTATATAATTGGTATTTACTGGTTCTCTGTGTGCCGTTTCAGTGAACTAGCACAATAACAATTCAACTTTAGTACAAAGAGGACATCAGCATCATTATCTCTTCTAAACTGTAAATTGTTCTCTCCATGATATAACTGAGATATTGCTCACTTGACGTTAAGCAACAATCACCCACTCTTAAAAATGTACATGGTGTCTTTATTGTATATATACACATCTATGGAATGATATAATTACAAAAAAAAGTTTGAAGATACCAAAAGGGTAATCAGAATCCGTAAATCGAAGGACAGACAATGCAATGGCCAAAGAGAGAAAGGACAGACAATGCAATGGCCAAACAGAGAAAGGACAAAAGGACAAACAATGATCTACAAAACAGTACACAGAAAACTAAAGATTGAACAACACCCGAACTCCAATAAAAAACCGATGGTGAACTCAGGCGCAATAAAGTTCCGTTTATTAGACTTCTTTTCAGTTATAATTTGCAATATTTGGTTCATATAATTTGTGGTTAAGTTTTAGTATTTACCGTTAGATTGTTATAGATAAGGTTGCACCTGTATTTCGATAATTACTGAATGACCATATTGTCTAATATAGCGAATTCCAAAATTTCTGAATATTTGAGCGAAAGTCATCCAAAACATAAAAAAATCATTATTAAAGCTAATACTATTAAAATGGAAATTCCATTCCAATAGCTTTGGTACTAGAGGGAATTTAATGCCACGTCTAAATATATTTCGATCGTATCATTGATATCACTTTAATTGGCAGCGGAATCGTGCATATCTGGAGATAATGACGGACTTGCTGCAAGTCATTAAACAAGCTAATACATACAGTTGTAGCTAGAAAACCTCGCCACAATTGTAGTGGCACTAATTGTATATAGATGTAAATCCAGATACCATGCCATAGTGGCCACGACGACCCCAAGTCTGAACTAGGTTAACTGTCAACGTAAACATACAACCCTGTATATAATGCACGACGATCCCAAGTCTAAACTAGGTTAACTGTCAACGTAAACATACAACCCTGTATATAATGCACGACTATCCCAAGTCTGTACTAGGTTAACTGTCAACGTAAACATACAACCCTGTATATAATGCACGACGATCCCAAGTCTAAACTAGGTTAACTGTCAACGTAAACATACAACCCTGTATATAATGCACGACTATCCCAAGTCTGTACTAGGTTAACTGTCAACGTAAACATACAACCCTGTATATAATGCACGACGATCCCAAGTCTGAACTAGGTTAACTGTCAACGTTAACATACAACCCTGTATATAATGCACGACGATCCCAAGTCTGAACTAGGTTAACTGTCAACGTAAACATACAACCCTGTATATAATGCACGACTATCCCAAGTCTGTACTAGGTTAAATGTCAACGTAAACATACAACCCTGTATATAATGCACGACGATCCCAAGTCTAAACTAGGTTAACTGTCAACGTAAACATACAACCCTGTATATAATGCACGACTATCCCAAGTCTGTACTAGGTTAACTGTCAACGTAAACATACAACCCTGTATATAATGCACGACGATCCCAAGTCTGAACTAGGTTAACTGTCAACGTAAACATACAACCCTGTATATAATGCACGACGATCCCAAGTCTGAACTAGGTTAACTCTCAACGTAAACATACAACCCTGTATATAATGCACGACGACCCCAAGCCTGAACTAGGTTAACTGTCAACGTAAACATACAACCCTGTATATAATGCACGACGATCCCAAGTCTGAACTAGGTTAACTGTCAACGTAAACATACAACCCTGTATATAATGCAAGACGATCCCAAGTCTTAACTAGGTTAACTGTCAACGTAAACATACAACCCTGTATATTATGCACGACGATCCCAAGTCTGAACTAGGTTAACTCTCAACGTAAACATACAACCCTGTATATAATGCACGACGACCCCAAGCCTGAACTAGGTTAACTGTCAACGTAAACATACAACCCTGTATATAATGCACGACGATCCCAAGTCTGAACTAGGTTAACTGTCAACGTAAACATACAACCCTGTATATAATGCACGACGATCCCAAGTCTGAACTAGGTTAACTGTCAACGTAAACATACAACCCTGTATATAATGCAAGACGATCCCAAGTCTTAACTAGGTTAACTGTCAACGTAAACATACAACCCTGTATATAATGCACGACGATCCCAAGTCTGAACTAGGTTAACTCTCAACGTAAACATACAACCCTGTATATAATGCACGACGATCCCAAGTCTGAACTAGGTTAACTGTCAACGTAAACATACAACCCTGTATATAATGCACGACGACCCCAAGCCTGAACTAGGTTAACTGTCAACGTAAACATACAACCCTGTATATAATGCACGACGATCCCAAGTCTGAACTAGGTTAACTCTCAACGTAAACATACAACCCTGTATATAATGCACGACGACCCCAAGCCTGAACTAGGTTAACTGTCAACGTAAACATACAACCCTGTATATAATGCACGACGATCCCAAGTCTGAACTAGGTTAACTGTCAACGTAAACATACAATCCTGTATATAATGCACGACGATCCCAAGTCTGAACTAGGTTAACTGTCAACGTAATCATACAACCCTGTATATAATGCACGACGATCTCAAGTCTGAACTAGGTTAACTGTCAACGTAAACATACAACCCTGTATATAATGCACGACGATCCCAAGTCTGAACTAGGTTAACTGTCAACGTAAACATACAATCCTGTATATAATGCACGACGATCCCAAGTATGAACTAGGTTAACTGTCAACGTAAACATACAACCCTGTATATAATGCACGACGATCCCAAGTCTGAACTACGTTAACTGTCAACGTAAACATACAATCCTGTATGTAATGCACGATGATCCCAAGTCTGAACTAGGTTAACTGTAAGCGTAAACATACAACCCTGTATATAATGCACGACGACCCCAAGTCTGAACTAGGTTAACTGTCAACGTAAACATACAACCCTGTATATAATGCACGGCGATCCCAAGTATGAACTAGGTTAACTGTCAACGTAAACATACAACCCTGTATATAATGCACGACGATCCCAAGTTTGAACTAGGTTAACTGTCAACGTAAACATACAACCCTGTATATAATGCACGACGATCCCAAGTCTGAACTACGTTAACTGTCAACGTAAACATACAACCTGTATGTAATGCACGATGATCCCAAGTCTGAACTAGGTTAACTGTAAGCGTAAACATACAACCCTGTATATAATGCACGATGATCCCAAGTCTAAACTAGGTTAACTGTCAACGTAAACATACAACCCTGTATATAATGCACGACGACCCCAAGTCTGAACTAGGTTAACTGTCAACGTAAACATACAACCCTGTATATAATGCACGACGATCCCAAGTCTGAACTAGGTTAACTGTCAACGTAAACATACAACCCTGTATATAATGCACGACGACCCCAAGTCTGAACTAGGTTAACTGTCAACGTAAACATACAACCCTGTGTATAATGCACGACGATCCCAAGTATGAACTAGGTTAACTGTCAACGTAAACATACAACCCTGTATATAATGCACGACTATCCCAAGTCTGAACTAGGTTAACTGTCAACGTAAACATACAATCCTGTATATAATGCACGACCATCCCAAATCTGAACTAGGTTAACTGTCAACGTAATCATACAACCCGGTATATAATGCACGACGATCCCAAGTCTTGACTAGGTTAACTGTCAACGTAAACATACAACCCTGTATATAATGCTCGACGATCCCAAGTCTAAACTAGGTTAACTGTCAACGGAAACATACAACCCTGTATATAATACACGACGATCCCAAGTCTGAACTAGGTTAACTGTCAACGTAAACATACAACCCCATATATAATGCACGATGATCCCAAGTCTAAACTAGGTTAACTGTCAACGTAAACATACAACCCTGTATATAATGCACGATGATCCCAAGTCTAAACTAGGTTAACTGTCAACGTAAACATACAACCCTGTATGTAATACACGATGATCCCAAGTCTGAACTAGGTTAACTGTAAACGTAAACATACAACCCTGTATATAATGCACGATGATCCCAAGTCTAAACTAGGTTAACTGTCAACGTAAACATACAACCCTGTATATAATGCACGACGATCCCAAGTCTTAACTAGGTTAACTGTCAACGTAAACATACAACCTTGTATATAATGCACGACGATCCCAAGTCTGAACTAGGTTAACTCTCAACGTAAACATACAACCCTGTATATAATGCACGACGACCCCAAGTCTGAACTAGGTTAACTGTCAGCGTAAACATACAACCCCGTATATAATGCACGACGATCCCAAGTCTGAACTAGGTTAACTGTCAACGTAAACATACAACCCTGTATATAATGCACGACGACCCCAAGTCTGAACTAGGTTAACTGTCAACGTAAACATACAACCCTGTGTATAATGCACGACGATCCCAAGTATGAACTAGGTTAACTGTCAACGTAAACATACAACCCTGTATATAATGCACGACTATCCCAAGTCTGAACTAGGTTAACTGTCAACGTAAACATACAACCCTGTATATAATGCACGACGATCCCAAATCTGAACTAGGTTAACTGTCAACGTAAACATACAACCCTGTATATAATGCACGACGATCCCAAGTCTGAACTAGGTTAACTGTCAATGTAAACATACAACCCTGTTCATAATGCACGACGATCCTAAGTCTAAACTAGATTAACTGTCAACGTAAACATACAACCCTGTATATAATGCACGACGACCCTAAGTCTGAACTAGGTTAACTGTCAACGTAAACATACAACCCTGTATATAATGCACGACGATCCCAAGTCTGAACTAGGTTAACTGTCAACGTAAACATACAACCCTGTATATAATGCACGACGATCCCAAGTCTGAACTAGGTTAACTCTCAACGTAAACATACAACCCTGTATATAATGCACTACGATCCCAAGTCTGAACTAGGTTAACTGTCAACGTAAACATACAACCCTGTATATAATGCACGACGATCCCAAGTCTGAACTAGGTTAACTGTCAATATAAACATACAACCCTGTTCATAATGCACGACGATCCCAAGTCTAAACTAGGTTAACTGTCAACGTAAACATACAACCCTGTATATAATGCACGTCGACCCTAAGTCTGAACTAGGTTAACTGTCAACGTAAACATACAACCCTGTATATAATGCACGTCGATCCCAAGTCTGAACTAGGTTAACTGTCAACGTAAACATACAACCCTGTATATAATGCACGACGATTCCAAGTCTGAACTAGGTTAACTGTCAACGTAAACATACAACCCTGTATATAATGCACGACGATCCCAAGTCTGAACTAGGTTAACTGTCAACGTAAACATACAACCCTGTATATAATGCACGACGATCCCAAATCTGAACTAGGTTAACTGTCAACGTAAACATACAACCCTGTATATAATGCACGACGATCCCAAGTCTGAACTAGGTTAACTGTCAACGTAAACATAAAACGCTGTATATAATGCACGACGACCCTAAGTCTGAACTAGGTTAACTGTCAATGTAAACATACAACCCTGTATATAATGCACGACGATCCCGGGTCTGAACTAGGTTAACTGTCAACGTAAACATACAACCCTGTATATAATGCACGACGATCCCAAGTCTGAACTAGGTTAACTGTCAACGTAAACATACAACCCTGTATATAATGCACGACGATCCCAAGTCTGAACTAGGTTAACTGTCAACGTAAACATACAACCCGGTATATAATGCACAACGATCCCAAGTCTAAACTAGGTTAACTCTCAACGTAAACATACAACCCTGTATATAATGCACGACGATCCCAAGTCTGAACTAGGTTAACTGTCAACGTAAACATACAACCCTGTATATAATGCACAACGATCCCAAGTCTAAACTAGGTTAACTGTCAACGTAAACATACAACCCTGTAAATAATGCACGACGATCCCAAGTCTGAACTAGGTTAACTGTCAACGTAAACATACAACCCTGTATATAATGCACGACGATCCCAAGTCTGAACTAGGTTAACTCTCAACGTAAACATACAACCCTGTATATAATGCACGACGATCACAAGTCTGAACTAAGTTAACTGTCAACGTAAACATACAACCCTGTATATAATGCACAACGATCCCAAGTCTAAACTAGATTAACTCTCAACGTAAACATACAACCCTGTATATAATGCACGACGATCCCAAATCTGAACTAGATTAACTGTCAACGTAAACATACAACCCTGTATATAATGCACGACGATCCCAAGTCTGAACTAGGTTAACTGTCAACGTAAACATACAACCCGGTATATAATGCAAGACGATCCCAAGTCTTAACTAGGTTAACTGTCAACGTAAACATACAACCCTGTTTATAATGCACGACGATCCCAAGTCTGAACTAGGTTAACTGTCAACGTAAACATACAACCCGGTATATAATGCACGACGATCCCAAGTCTTAACTCGGTTAACTGTCAACGTAAACATACAACCCTGTATATAATGCACGACGATCCCAAGTCTGAACTAGGTTAACTGTCAACGTAAACATACAACCCTGTATATAATGCACGACGATCCCAAGTCTGAACTAGGTTAACTGTCAACGTAAACATACAACCCTGTATATAATGCACGACTATCCCAAGTCTGTACTAGGTTAACTGTCAACGTAAACATACAACCCTGTATATAATGCACGATGATCCCAAGTCTGAACTAGGTTAACTGTCAACGTAAACATACAACCCTGTATATAATGCACGACGATCCCAAGTCTGAACTAGGTTAACTGTCAACGTAAACATACAATCTTGTATATAATGCACGACGATTCCAAGTCTGAACTACGTTAACTGTCAACGTAAACATACAACACCGTATATAATGCACGACGATCCCAAGTCTGAACTAGGTTAACTGTCAACGTGAACATACAATCTTGTATATAATGCACGACGATTCCAAGTCTGAACTACGTTAACTGTCAACGTAAACATACAACCCTGTATATAATGCACGACGATCCCAAGTCTGAACTAGGTTAACTGTCAACGTAAACATACAACCCTGTATATAATGCACGACTATCCCAAGTCTAAACTAGGTTAACTGTCAACGTAAACATACAACCCTGTATATAATGCACGACGATCCCAAGTCTGAACTAGGTTAACTGTCAACGTAAACATACAACCCTGTATATAATGCACGACGATCCCAAGTCTGAACTAGGTTAACTGTCAACGTAAACATACAACCCTGTATATAATGCACGACGATCCCAAGTCTGAACTAGGTTAACTGTCAACGTAAACATACAACCCTGTATATAATACACGACGATCCCAAGTCTGAACTAGGTTAACTGTTAACGTAAACATACAACCCTGTATATAATGCAAGACGATCCCAAGTCTGAACTAGGTTAACTGTCAACGTAAACATACAACCCTGTATATAATGCACGACGATCCCAAGTCTGAACTAGGTTAACTGTCAACGTAAACATACAACCCTGTATATAATGCACGACGATCCCAAGTCTGAACTAGGTTAACTGTCAACGTAAACATACAACCCTGTATATAATGCACGACGATCCCAAGTCTGAACTAGATTAGCTGTCAACGTAAACATACAACCCTGTATATAATGCACGACTATCCCAAGTCTGAACTAGGTTAACTGTCAACGTAAACATACAACCCTGTATATAATGCACGACGATCCCAAGTCTGAACTAGGTTAACTGTCAACGTAAACATACAACCCCGTATATAATGCACGACGATCCCAAGTCTGAACTAGGTTAACTGTCAACGTAAACATACAACCCTGTATATAATGCACGACTATCCCAAGTCTGTACTAGGTTAACTGTCAACGTAAACATACAACCCTGTATATAATGCACGACGATCCCAAGTCTGTACTAGGTTAACTGTCAACGTAAACATACAACCCTGTATATAATGCACGACGATCCCAAGTCTGAACTAGATTAACTGTCAACGTAAACATACAACCCTATATATAATGCACGACTATCCCAAGTCTGAACTAGGTTAATTGTCAACGTAAACATACAACCCTGTATATAATGCACGACGATCCCAAGTCTGAACTAGGTTAACTGTCAACGTAAACATACAACCCTGTATATAATGCACGACGATCCCAAGTCTGAACTAGGTTAACTCTCAACGTAAACATACAACCCTGTATATAATGCACGACGATCACAAGTCTGAACTAAGTTAACTGTCAACGTAAACATACAACCCTGTATATAATGCACAACGATCCCAAGTCTAAACTAGATTAACTCTCAACGTAAACATACAACCCTGTATATAATGCACGACGATCCCAAATCTGAATTAGATTAACTGTCAACGTAAACATACAACCCTGTATATAATGCACGACGATCCCAAGTCTGAACTAGGTTAACTGTCAACGTAAACATACAACCCGGTATATAATGCAAGACGATCCCAAGTCTTAACTAGGTTAACTGTCAACGTAAACATACAACCCTGTTTATAATGCACGACGATCCCAAGTCTGAACTAGGTTAACTGTCAACGTAAACATACAACCCGGTATATAATGCACGACGATCCCAAGTCTTAACTCGGTTAACTGTCAACGTAAACATACAACCCTGTATATAATGCACGACGATCCCAAGTCTGAACTAGGTTAACTGTCAACGTAAACATACAACCCTGTATATAATGCACGACGATCCCAAGTCTGAACTAGGTTAACTGTCAACGTAAACATACAACCCTGTATATAATGCACGACTATCCCAAGTCTGTACTAGGTTAACTGTCAACGTAAACATACAACCCTGTATATAATGCACGATGATCCCAAGTCTGAACTAGGTTAACTGTCAACGTAAACATACAACCCTGTATATAATGCACGACGATCCCAAGTCTGAACTAGGTTAACTGTCAACGTAAACATACAATCTTGTATATAATGCACGACGATTCCAAGTCTGAACTACGTTAACTGTCAACGTAAACATACAACACCGTATATAATGCACGACGATCCCAAGTCTGAACTAGGTTAACTGTCAACGTGAACATACAATCTTGTATATAATGCACGACGATTCCAAGTCTGAACTACGTTAACTGTCAACGTAAACATACAACCCTGTATATAATGCACGACGATCCCAAGTCTGAACTAGGTTAACTGTCAACGTAAACATACAACCCTGTATATAATGCACGACTATCCCAAGTCTAAACTAGGTTAACTGTCAACGTAAACATACAACCCTGTATATAATGCACGACGATCCCAAGTCTGAACTAGGTTAACTGTCAACGTAAACATACAACCCTGTATATAATGCACGACGATCCCAAGTCTGAACTAGGTTAACTGTCAACGTAAACATACAACCCTGTATATAATGCACGACGATCCCAAGTCTGAACTAGGTTAACTGTCAACGTAAACATACAACCCTGTATATAATACACGACGATCCCAAGTCTGAACTAGGTTAACTGTTAACGTAAACATACAACCCTGTATATAATGCAAGACGATCCCAAGTCTGAACTAGGTTAACTGTCAACGTAAACATACAACCCTGTATATAATGCACGACGATCCCAAGTCTGAACTAGGTTAACTGTCAACGTAAACATACAACCCTGTATATAATGCACGACGATCCCAAGTCTGAACTAGGTTAACTGTCAACGTAAACATACAACCCTGTATATAATGCACGACGATCCCAAGTCTGAACTAGATTAACTGTCAACGTAAACATACAACCCTGTATATAATGCACGACTATCCCAAGTCTGAACTAGGTTAACTGTCAACGTAAACATACAACCCTGTATATAATGCACGACGATCCCAAGTCTGAACTAGGTTAACTGTCAACGTAAACATACAACCCCGTATATAATGCACGACGATCCCAAGTCTGAACTAGGTTAACTGTCAACGTAAACATACAACCCTGTATATAATGCACGACTATCCCAAGTCTGTACTAGGTTAACTGTCAACGTAAACATACAACCCTGTATATAATGCACGACGATCCCAAGTCTGTACTAGGTTAACTGTCAACGTAAACATACAACCCTGTATATAATGCACGACGATCCCAAGTCTGAACTAGATTAACTGTCAACGTAAACATACAACCCTATATATAATGCACGACTATCCCAAGTCTGAACTAGGTTAATTGTCAACGTAAACATACAACCCTGTATATAATGCACGACGATCCCAAGTCTGAACTAGGTTAACTGTCAACGTAAACATACAACCCTGTATATAATGCACGACGATCCCAAGTCTGAACTAGATTAACTGTCAACGTAAACATACAACCCTGTATATAATGCACGACTATCCCAAGTCTGAACTAGGTTAACTGTCAACGTAATCATACAACCCCGTATATAATGCACGACGATCCCAAGTCTGAACTAGGTTAACTGTCAACGTAAACATACAACCCTGTATATAATGCACGACGATCCCAAGTATGAACTAGGTTAACTGTCAACGTAAACATACAACCCTGTATATAATGCACGACGATCCCAAGTCTGAACTAGGTTTTAACTGTCAACGTAAACATACAACCCTGTATATAATGCACGACGACCCTAAGTCTGAACTAGGTTAACTGTCAATGTAAACATACAACCCTGTATATAATGCACGACGATCCCGGGTCTGAACTAGGTTAACTGTCAACGTAAACATACAACCCTGTATATAATGCACGACGATCCCAAGTCTGAACTAGGTTAACTGTCAACGTAAACATACAACCCTGTATATAATGCACGACGATCCCAAGTCTGAACTAGGTTAACTGTCAACGTAAACATACAACCCTGTATATAATGCACAACGATCCCAAGTCTAAACTAGGTTAACTCTCAACGTAAACATACAACCCTGTATATAATGCACGACGATCCCAAGTCTGAACTAGGTTAACTGTCAACGTAAACATACAACCCTGTATATAATGCACGACGATCCCAAGTCTAAACTAGGTTAACTGTCAACGTAAACATACAACCCTGTATATAATGCACGACGATCCCAAGTCTGAACTAGGTTAACTGTCAACGTAAACATACAACCCTGTATATAATGCACGACGATCCCAAGTCTGAACTAGGTTAACTCTCAACGTAAACATACAACCCTGTATATAATGCACGACGATCACAAGTCTGAACTTAGTTAACTGTCAACGTAAACATACAACCCTGTATATAATGCACGACGATCCCAAATCTGAACTAGATTAACTGTCAACGTAAACATACACCCTGTATATAATGCACGACGATCCCAAGTCTGAACTAGGTTAACTGTCAACGTAAACATACAACCCGGTTTATAATGCAAGACGATCCCAAGTCTTAACTAGGTTAACTGTCAACGTAAACATACAACCCTGTATATAATGCACGACGATCCCAAGTCTGAACTAGGTTAACTGTCAACGTAAACATACAACCCGGTATATAATGCAAGACGATCCCAAGTCTTAACTAGGTTAACTGTCAACGTAAACATACAACCCTGTATATAATGCACGACGATCCCAAGTCTGAACTAGGTTAACTGTCAACGTAAACATACAACCCTGTATATAATGCACGACGATCCCAAGTCTGAACTAGGTTAACTGTCAACGTAAACATACAACCCTGTATATAATGCACGACTATCCCAAGTCTGTACTAGGTTAACTGTCAACGTAAACATACAACCCTGTATATAATGCACGATGATCCCAAGTCTGAACTAGGTTAACTGTCAACGTAAACATACAACCCTGTATATAATGCACGACGATCCCAAGTCTGAACTAGGTTAACTGTCAACGTAAACATACAATCTTGTATATAATGCACGACGATTCCAAGTCTGAACTACGTTAACTGTCAACGTAAACATACAACCCTGTATATAATGCACGACGATCCCAAGTCTGAACTAGGTTAACTGTCAACGTAAACATACAACCCTGTATATAATGCACGACTATCCCAAGTCTAAACTAGGTTAACTGTCAACGTAAACATACAACCCTGTATATAATGCACGACGATCCCAAGTCTGAACTAGGTTAACTGTCAACGTAAACATACAACCCTGTATATAATGCACGACGATCCCAAGTCTGAACTAGGTTAACTGTCAACGTAAACATACAACCCTGTATATAATGCACGACGATCCCAAGTCTGAACTAGGTTAACTGTCAACGTAAACATACAACCCTGTATATAATACACGACGATCCCAAGTCTGAACTAGGTTAACTGTCAACGTAAACATACAACCCTGTATATAATGCACGACGATCCCAAGTCTGAACTAGATTAACTGTCAACGTAAACATACAACCCTGTATATAATGCACGACGATCCCAAGTCTGAACTAGATTAACTGTCAACGTAAACATACAACCCTGTATATAATGCACGACGATCCCAAGTCTGAACTAGATTAACTGTCAACGTAAACATACAACCCTGTATATAATGCACGACTATCCCAAGTCTGAACTAGGTTAACTGTCAACGTAAACATACAACCCTGTATATAATGCACGACGATCCCAAGTCTGAACTAGGTTAACTGTCAACGTAAACATACAACCCCGTATATAATGCACGACGATCCCAAGTCTGAACTAGGTTAACTGTCAACGTAAACATACAACCCTGTATATAATGCACGACGATCCCAAGTCTGTACTAGGTTAACTGTCAACGTAAACATACAACCCTGTATATAATGCACGATGATCCCAAGTCTGTCCTTGGTTAACTGTCAACGTAAACATACAACCCTGTATATAATGCACGACGATCCCAAGTCTGAACTAGATTAACTGTCAACGTAAACATACAACCCTGTATATAATGCACGACTATCCCAAGTC
Organism: Bathymodiolus brooksi; assembly: GCA_963680875.1. NCBI lineage: Eukaryota > Metazoa > Mollusca > Bivalvia > Mytilida > Modiolidae > Bathymodiolus > Bathymodiolus brooksi. Next base: position 79,896,297 of record OY804578.1, on the reverse strand, counting down.
TGAACTAGGTTAACTGTCAACGTAAACATACAACCCTGTATATAATGCACGACGGTCCCAAGTCTGAACTAGGTTAACTGTCAACGTAAACATACAACCCTGTATATAATGCACGACGATCCCAAGTCTGAACTAGATTAACTGTCAACGTAAACATACAACCCTGTATATAATGCACGACTATCCCAAGTCTGAACTAGGTTAACTGTCAACGTAAACATACAACCCTGTATATAATGCACGACGATCCCAAGTCTGAACTAGGTTAACTGTCAACGTAATCATACAACCCTGTATATAATGCACGACGATCCCAAGTCTGAACTAGATTAACTGTCAACGTAAACATACAACCCTGTATATAATGCACGACGATCCCAAGTATGAACTAGGTTAACTGTCAACGTAAACATACAACCCTGTATATAATGCACGACGATCCCAAGTCTGAACTAGGTTAACTGTCAATGTAAACATACAACCCTGTATATAATGCACGACGATCCCAAGTATGAACTAGGTTAACTGTCAACGTAAACATACAACCCTGTATATAATGCACGACGATCCCAAGTCTGTACTAGGTTAACTGTCAACGTAAACATACAACCCTGTATATAATGCACGACGATTCCAAGTCTAAACTAGGTTAACTGTCAACGTAAACATACAACCCTGTATATAATGCACGACGACCCTAAGTCTGAACTAGGTTAACTGTCAACGTAAACATACAACCCTGTATATAATGCACGACGATCCCAAGTCTGAACTAAGTTAACTGTCAACGTAAACATACAACCCTGTATATAATGCACGACGATCCCAAGTCTAAACTAGGTTAACTGTCAACGTAAACATACAACCCTGTATATAATACACGACGACCCTAAGTCTGAACTAGGTTAACTGTCAACGTAAACATACAACCCTGTATATAATGCACGACGATCCCAAGTCTGAACTAGGTTAACTGTCAACGTAAACATACAACCCTGTATATAATGCACGACGATCCCAAGTCTAAACTAGGTTAACTGTCAATATAAACATACAACCCTGTATATAATGCACGACTATCCCAAATCTGAACTAGGTTAACTGTCAACGTAAACATACAACCCTGTATATAATGCACGACGATCCCAAGTCTGAACTAGGTTAACTGTCAACGTAAACATACAACCCTGTATATAATGCACGACGATCCCAAGTCTGAACTAGGTTAACTGTCAACGTAAACATACAACCCTGTATATAATGCACGACGATCCCAAGTCTGAACTAAGTTAACTGTCAAAGTAAACATACAACCCTGTATATAATGAAATGATATATTCAAAATAATACATCCATTTCTAGACACCGATGTATAGACATAGGACATATAATCTGTGCTACACCTTTCAATTCAGCCGAAAAAGTCGGAAATGAAAACTACTTACCGCGTTGCGTCAAACTAAGGTGCAACTTAATTTCCAGTATGACATGTTCTTCATTTGAATCATTTTGAATGCATGTGTTTATTCGCGAGCCATAAAAGATTTAACATATGGAGTTTTCAACCATTATTTATACCAGATGTGGAACATGGCTGCATTTGGTCGGAAGTCCTCGGAATTCTTCCTAATGTCAACTGGTAGGTAAAAGGAAGACAGATATACCTAAGCATAAATAGATAGTTGTTATTTAAGATGTGGAGGCGAGTTAAGCAATTCAACGTTTCATTAAAAACAAACATGGATTGTTGACAACCAAACAGAATGAAAAGATCCCACAAATATCTAATTGTAATTGGAATTTTTAGACACATGCAAGTTCACTTGCTATATAGCATTAGCAATTGTGAGATCAATTTAAGCATTGTCAAGTATATTGCATTGAAGCAGCATTGATCATAACTTATTATGTAGTATTTATTTCCCCTCCTTATGAGTTATTTATAGCAATATGCTGTAGACATATATTTCAAGGATCTTGAAAGACTGTAAATCGCATGACAGACAATACAGTGGACGAAAGAAAATGGACAAAAAATACAATGCTGAGGGGATCCCATAACGGCTTAGCCCCCCCCCCCACCCCCTTTTCTCCACATTGGTATGCATGTCCCAAGCCAGGACCTAATTTCCAACGTCACATGAACTGTTTTTGTGTTTAATGAATTGAAGTGAGAAATGATTGTTCTTTTTGTTGATATTGATGAAATTGTTGACTATCACTGTTTAAACTTTCTTTTCATAATGGCAGACGAAATACTTCACAGAACACTAAAGATTGGGCAACACTAACCCCACTATCACCAGGGGTACACTCAGGTCTTTTAGAAGGTTAAGGAATTCCAGCACGTTCACAGATAACAGATAGTGGATGTCCTCTTGATGGGAGTTGACAGGTTATAACACGGAAATCTGTGTTTGGAGAGTGCCATCTGATACGTTTAAGACCCCTAATGTAGATTTCAAGAAAGAGGAAGCACATTGTATCCGCTACAAACGACTATTTGTTTCGTCCATATCCAACTCCCAATATCTTTGTAGTGTCAGTCAAAATTTCTTTTCCCGATGGTCTCATTCCGCTGTGCTGGGACTGCGAACAAATACATTGATAGCCAAATCCAACACGGGAAATCAGAATGCATTCGAAAATGTTTGCCATGAACCTATCATCAACGATCACTCCTTGCAATTTGTACTTATTGTTAGATTTTGTCTTTTACATACAAGGACCGTGGTATTTTCCCAGCACTCATTTACACCCCGTGTTTACAGCTAGTTACTTATTAGATTCGTACTACCAGCACACCGTTTCTGAGTGGTTGTGCCCCAAAGTGGGAAAACTATGTCATATATTCTGTTACCTTAGAAATGAAAGTTCAATTCTAGTGTTTTTAAACATTATTGATATGTGATGTATTCAGTACCTATCCCAATTTAAAGGAACAGTCGTGGTAGAATTGGTATGGTAGTTGGATTTATAACTACCAATGAAATCAATGCATATCACCACTAACGTTGTGGGTTCGAATCCCGCTCAAGCGAGATGTACTCGATGCAACATTATGTGATAAAGTTTGTCAGCGACTTGCGACAGATCGGTGGGTTTCTCCCGGTACTCTGGTTTCCTCCACCAATAAAGCTGACTACCACAATATAACTGAAATATTATTGAAAGTGGCGTTAAACACCATAACCATAACCTATCCCAATTAAAAGAATGATGCGTAAAGTATTGTAGAACAAGACAGACAAATAATAATTTTTTTTTTTTTTATACTTTGTTTTTTCTCTCTTTTATTTACATTCCGAAGATGGTTTGACGTTCATTCACCTGTAACTTAAAAACTAATGAGAGACATTAACCTTGAGCTCTGATTTATGCAACACATTTGGCAGTGATCTCATCTGTGTCCTAGACAAACATGGTCACTTTGGTGTTCAAAATCTATTTTCCTGTTGTTTTGTTTTATTTCTTTATTTCGCCTGGTAGCATGCAAAGCTTTAAAGATACCAAAGTGATAACCGGAAGCCGTAAATCGATGGACAGGTATATCTAATGACCAAAAATTAAAAGGACAAAAGTTTAGAAAATGATCTATAAAACACTGCACGGAAAACTAAAGATTGAACAATACGGACCCAACTAAAAACTGGAGTAGACACGGGTGCTCCGGAATGAAAGCCGTCGTGTTATTATCAATCAAAACGAATATCACATAATATGGAAATTGTGTTCGATAGCAGTGTACGTAAATAAATACAAATACATAAAATCAAATGAACCCTCTAAAAAAACAAATCAGAGATAAATAATCCATATGCACCCTGTCCCAGTTTTCCAAGTGTTTGTTACAAATCTTAAAGTATATATAGCATACGAAATAATGAAGATACAATGTGATATCAAATACAATATGATCAAAAGAAAAACAATATAATGTAGAGGAAACAAACCCTGGACTATAGATATATAACCTAATTAAATGTGTGTGGGAACAACCAACTCCGAATGTTGCACGGAACGAAGGAAATATACAACTGACCTTTCGGGCGGGACGTACGAGTTCCTCGTATATTCAGAATGACAAAATGTTATATACTTTTAACTCTAAACCAACATCTTTGACCAGTTTACTCATTTGATATGTTGTATTGAAATGTTGCATTAGTGCTAAACATTTACATGGGAAATCGATTATTTAGATTAAGATCAAAATTCCTCTTTATCGATATTTTTTACTAGAAACGATTAGCTTAACACGTTTTGTAGTCCCTACGCCTACAGACAACGCCTTTCATAGCATACTTTTGCTATGCTATATTATGTTTTGATATCTCATAATATATATCTTACCCTGATATGGTTTATTATATTTGTTGGTTTTCATGCTCCCAAAGACTTTTAAATTATTCGACTTTCCATTTCCTTTTGATCATAAACGTAGAACGTACCTGATGACTGTTATCCAAGAAACGCATGATGACTTCTAAATTAGATATCTATGTTTTATATTTTTATATATAACAGGTGGCAATGAGATGGTCCTATAACATTGCACACTAAACATTATATCACCGATGCTGTGTTAAAAGGTACATATCTAATAACAGTAGATAATGTGTTGCATATTGACTTTACAAGATTTATGCCACCTGTTTTACCTACAATATTTAATGGTTGTAACTGTTTTGTGGCCATGAAAATAGCTGCAATACTGCTCGCTTGACCCCCATTCGTATTGCTCATGTTTTATTTATGTTATTTGTATTTATTTACGAATAAAAGTGCTGTCCAACACGCTTTCCATAACAGATGATGTTCGTGTCGTTTAACAGTACCACATAATACGACGGGTGTCTTAAGTGAAGCAGGAGCTGCCAACTCCTTTGGTTTCTTCAAACTTTTTTATCTATAAAACGAGTAGTGCCGAGTGTCAGTATATCGTCTCAAAACACTATTTTCCTTTTTGGTTTGAAATGTTCTACTCTTTGTAGTACAGAAATGAATATGTTATGTAATGTTGTTTCACTCTGGAAATATTCACAAACATAATTTCTCTTTTCCATAGTTTACACTCTTTAACCTTCGCTCTCTTTCCATCCCAGAATATCTTGCTCAGTGTAGCTTTCACTAAATAAAAACGGATCTGACGAAAATAGGTGTTTTCCGAGAAATTTAGCTTCATAATAGAACAAATGAGTGTCTTGCATATCCTATTTTTTTGGCGTGTAAATTTAGAACAAAGTTCATTGAATGCATTCAGATACAGTTATGAAATTCGATCTATTCTAATTTTAATCCTTTTTAATCTTGAATCAATATATCTCTTGATACCAATGAACTCTACGTTTTATTTTTTGCATGTATAATTTTGCTCTTAACATGTGGATGTAATTTCATCATACAAAGCCGCCCTTATTTTTTTTCCATCCGGCACGTCATTACATATTATTTTCTTTTTAATTTTCACATAGTTCTCGGAAATTATTATACTTATTGTTTCAATTTCAATTCTATATCCAATTTTAGAAATCGGTAAATATTCTTGTTTTCTAAACCTGAAAAAAAATGTTTAATTCATTTTTATTTTCGTAACTTGTGCGTTAAAGAATACAATGATTGTATAGTGACGAGATATTGTTTTATACATATCTGCATTGGAGAAGAAAATTATCATTGTGCGTAGTTTGTAATTTCAATGAATGAACATTCATATTATTTAATCTTTTGTGTATTGTAGCTGCATGGAATATGTCACGAATGATGAGTATTTCAGGTGATAAGAAAATAAAAACAATAAAGTCTTATTTCTATTTGAAATACTATCATAGGTTAGGAATAATGTCATACTGAAGATAATAAAACACATTGTTTACTATTAATCTGAATTATAATACCCTACAGCCTCCACCTACCTGTACAAATATTATTACAAAAGCCCACACAAGAATGTATGGACATAAATCTAAGATTCTGGCATATCTTGTACATGTAACAGGTACGTTAATGATGTGCTTAAAAGGTCGTCATCTAAAGTTGTTAATTTAAACCAGAAATAAGATGGTTAATAGAAGTTGTAAAAGAAAAAGTGGAAAATAGCAGGGGGATTAAAATTGAGGAGGGCTTAATATGTTGAAAAACAACAACATTTGCATCAAAACATGGGGGTCGTCTCATTACTCCGACAGTCATTACTCCGACAGTCATAACTCCGACAGTTATTTCTCCGACACTCATAACTCCGACAGTCATTATTCCGACACTCATTAATACTCTGACCATGCATCCCGGACTGTATCATCATATCCTATCTAATCGCAACTCCAAACAACTATAGGATAATTGCACGGAGTGGATATTGAAAATATGATCACGAGTGCCGCAAAGCGCATCAGATTAAACGAGTGTGCAGAACTTGCTACGCGCACGAATTTAATCTAAATGCGTTTCGGCACGTGTGATCATATATTCAATATTCACGACGTGCAATTGATTATTATATTTATTTCATTGACGAAAATAAAAGATATAGTCGAAAATTTAGATGAACTATGTTTTCAGTGTTCCTGCGCGTCAATGTTTACTTAGCGACGTCGCTTAGGACATATGTTTTTGACCATACCATTTAACATGTATTGCTCTGAAATATGGGAACTTTTTATAAGAAACTTTGGACACTTTTCCCTTGTTGAAGGATGCATACACACATTCCAGAAAATTATATGAACACCGGATATCCTCTTGGTATGGTGCTTTACAACAAATTTTGAATAACATTCCTAAGCTTAAACAACTGTCAACTAATCAAAAAGTTTCAAAACAAACAGTCAAGAAAATACTTCTAGAAGCACATAGGTATCAATGGGCCCTAGATAGGAACTTATGTAAAATTTAAAACTGTTTATGGAAGAGAAAACTATCTTTCTTTGATGTTGCTCCTGAACTCAGAATTACTTTAAGAGAAACCTAACAAAATTTCGAATACCATTACATCATCTCCATATTGAATCAGGTCGATATATATGGGTATATTTCAGGAATCTTCTTCTTGAGAACCACTAAACGGATTTGAATGAAATTTGGTGTGAATGTTTCTATGAAGGTCCTTAACAAGTTTTGATAGTTTTTGGGCCATTTACGAATTTCAAAATGACCACTTGTGAAGGTCAAAATTTTATTGAAACTCTATTGGAATCAATATTTTCATCATCTTCTCGAGAAACACCCAACAGAATACTACCTAACTTGGCACATTTGTTAATTTTATGTGTGCTTACAAGTGTCCTGTGCGGAGTCAATAAAGAAGTGAAGGAAAATAACAACAACAACAAAAAACCAAATCCAATCTTCGCCTTTTATATACAAACCCGGGGAGCACAGACAACAATCTAAAGGGAAAAAAACACACAAAATTACGAGCCCAATGAGTTCGACCGAATGCGAGTGAAGAAATTTCTGTCTGAAACTGTTGCAACGCACCCACAGTACTGGTCGCGGGTAGTACGGGTCTCTTCACCAAACCCAATTCCGTACGCATCTGATGCAATGGTAGGTAGGTGTTGCTCAACTATGAGACGACTTGATAACTTGAAAAGGTATACATATAGGCCATGTATTTTTGCAATCCTGAATTTTGAGGAAAATATGACAGGAATCGAAGAAACAAACTAATTTGTAAAACATATTTTGTTGGGCCGCGCTGAAAAGCTTTAAAAACAATAGCGCTGCATACGAAAAAAACTTCCGACTCCGGGATAAAAACCATGCCTCTTCTTTCAAGTTGGGCAGTTCCGTACTGCATTTGGATTGTTAAAAGCGCCAGAATTGCAAAGATTATCGGTCACTGTCGAAGTATTAAGTGTCGGAGTAATGATTGTCGGAGTAATGACTGTCGGAGTATTGAGTGTCGGAGTAATGACTGTCGGAGTATTGAGTGTCGGAGTAATGACATTATCCCAAAACATGTAGGAATATTATATAAGAAGTGTTAATAAATTTGATAGTTAAATTCAAAGTAAGGCAATATATTTATGATACAACCCAGTATATCCGTGTCCCATCTTTTTATATATTTGATTTATTCTTTCTTTCCGTCATGATTGTAGCTTAAATATTGCTTACTTGATCATAACCCTCAATTAATACGTCACTTCTAATATGAATTATCATACTTCCTATGTAATATGACGTAGATATCTGATTAAAAGACATACATAGGTCTTTGACAATTGTAGAAAACATAAAATGCTTGAATTTTGTTTTTTGTTTGCTCTCAAAGACCAGTTTTATGTTTGATATTGTGCTCAGTAGTAAGTAATAGATACTGGTTTCAAGTATTTGGTTCTTTTTTTTTTTTTTTAAAAACCAAAACAAACGGTGCTTTATTGGAATTCAATATACATAAGTTGCTTGCAGTATTATTAAGTGTCATATTTCTGAGATTCATATGCTGTGACTAATTCTGTCAAGAAATGTTAAGGTTAGTTTAACAATAAAGAAAGTATTTTCTTTGATATGTCTTCTGTTTGACACTGAATATATTTTATTTACGCATTTTTATCATGTTCATTATATTTGAATATAAGTCTATGATGACATAGTTCTGTCTTCTGTGTTAGTCAACCGGCCATTGACATGTACAAACAATTTTGAAAATATCAACATTATTTCTTTTTTTATTGGAAAAATGACACTATAATCAATAAAACAGGGAAATATTCAGCGATGTGAAAATTCATGAAAACAATTAATCTCTCATTACATTAACTGACAATTTTATTTGTTTGTCGTTATTTCGTGCTCCTTATTACGTCAAACAAATATTTTCAAATAGTTAGGTGTGTGATGGACAACCTTGATTCACTCCCATCAAGAACAAAAATAAGAAATGGTAACTGATATATATGTAATTACACACATTGTCTTCTATAGAGGATTGGCTACTTTAGTACGAAAATTAATTATAATACTGTATATGCAATGCTTTGTATTCAACAATATCGGGATAAACTTCATTTTAGTCAAGGGTAATTTCCCTTATTCTTCCATTTGTATAAACTATGAATTAAGTAGATCACAAGACAGATAATTTCTTGCCAAAGACATAAATAGAAAGGTGAATTTTAACTGTGTTACGACACATTAATACTAATGTAGGTCTATAATGGAGGTCGACCACCACTGAAGGAATGTAAAACCACACAGAATATTTTTTTCTTTTTCCCAAAAAATTTTGTTTTTAATACATTTATGGTGTTGCTGTCCCTGGTTTCATATTCCTCGCTTTTTGTTGTTTTTTTTTTTTTTAGTAAATGCGGTCTTTTGTGTATAAGGAAAAGGAGATACAAAGACAGACGTGCAAGAGAAAACATCCCAAAATGCACAAAGTATGAAATATGTCAACTTACAAATATAAGAGGTCCCATTATGGTCTCTAACTATGAACAAAATACTCACACCATATTATTTTGACTGTTTTTCTTCAGCTTCAACTTGGAAGCCATTTAACATTTCCTTCCTTAAGAAGGTCGATGATGTCATTGTACATTTCTTGAAGGCTAAGGGTATTTCATTAGAAATATGTCAGGAGGTTCTGGTGTTATGGAAGACTACACAATATCAAGTGCAATTACCGTTGAATAAGAAAATGAAGGCTTATCAATTTATGTATGTTATGTATCTTAATACAAATGTACGTCGTGCGCACTAAATTAGATATCTACTTTTTTTATATTATAGAAGTGTCCATCTAATTTAATTTTAAAATAATTTATATTTTAGTAGGGAGATAATGTCAGCCATATATGGAAACGATAAAGTAAAATATCTCGTATAACAGTTAACCCTTCATAAACATGATAACACAAGACAAGTAACAAGGAACTTCGACAAAAACGCCATAAATGATCTCCGTTAAAATCAAATACATCAGACATTTTTATATATTTCTCAAAACAAGTGCAAGTACGATGACATGTTTGGTGCAGGTTGATGTCGACAGAAATATGCGACACAAATTTACTGGATTGATAAATTAATATACGTTATCAGTCTGGAGATGTTATATATCCCGCCTTAAGGGGCAGTGGTTTTGCTAAACGGTGAGACTGATCACATTTTTATCTGAATGTTGTAACATTAATAAGTATGTCCTTATTATAGGAAAAACATAAATACGTGTATCTTTGGAAATAGGTCACAGAGAGCTATTATTGATTTTCTGTGCCGTATAAAATACACAGCACAGGCAATAGGTGAGAGCGATTATTGATTTTCTGTGCCGTATGAAATACACAGCACGGCTTCCATGAAGAGTTAGAAGTAAATTTTTAGCCAATCAAAATTCTACTTGCCACAAGAACATCAGATAAATATGAAATATCATTTATATGACAAATAAGATTGTGAAACATAGTGTATGTGAAAAATACGATTATGAACCATATTATATGAACACTGATTTGAAATTCTCGATACCATATCACTTATGATATCCTTATTTATCAATCATTCTGTTCTTGTAAACCATAACTCCCGACGGACCTCTAATGCATAAAATTAATACCTAGTTTCTTTATATTGGGTATAACTTCTACGAAAAGTACGTGTGTTGAACGAATAAATTACGACGATTGTTTCGAGTTCACCGAGCATAACCAACCAACAACAACCTGCTCACTTTATACTTAAAATCGTATGGAATGTCGTTATGAACACATTTGTTAGACATGGTCCATCGCAGAGCTGCATCTCTCATCTTACTGATGTCAATCAGACACCCGTCCATAGCGCCACCACCAAATACCAACTGTTATGTTCACGCTGATCTTTGTTGTTCATGTAATGAATACAGCTGAAAGTACTGTTCATTTGACGTTAAATAAAAATGACTCACTTGTTTCACTTTACCTCCTCCAGCAAGTTTATTTCAATATTGATTTTACTACACATAAAACATATACGTAATAACTCAATTTCAACGAATCCTGTGAAATAGTTGTAATTTGTAAAATATTGCCATAGTCAAGAAAAATAATCACAAATGTTCAACTTCTATATCTACCGTACATGTATTTGTATAATTGTGCTATTTCCGTCCTAACAGATTTGTTGCCAAATTGTCGTTTTTATTTCAAGCTCAAGGTGACATTGCTTAGACAGTTTGACAATATACATACGATGCACCGGATATTTCACCTCATTTGTCCTGGCGTTTGTCAAAGTAATGGTCCCATGTTATACCAGTAAGAAATAACCTCAAATATGTTTGATTATAATTATGCAAAATTATTCGCTTAAAATGCAACCACAGTGCATCGTGCATAAAAATGCATCCGCAGTGGAATTTACAAACAATCACGCCGTAACCATTTTGATAGATGCGTTAATTGCGATCGTTAACAGATTGTACACCAAAAACCACATTTTCACGGTACATGTTGCACTTAGTGAGCTCTAACAAGCCGCTGGGTACTGGCGAAGGTTCCCAAGGTTAAAACCAATAGAATTGCTTAGTGCGTCCCCAAGAAGCGTGTTCGACAGGGTTGTCAGATTATATAACAGACATCTTGTCTTTGGACCAGTGTGGGTGACGTATTTGAGAGAGTACCACGCTTCCTTGTACGCTAAAGACATCTTTTGTAGATTTCAAGAAATAGTAGGCGTATTGTGGCCGCTACAAAAGACTAATTTTTGTCCCTACCCAACTCTCCATATTTTTTTCAGTGGTAGCCAAAATTCGTTGCCTCATTTCTATATAGTTTTTTTTTTTTTATTGAACTTGTTCTCATCCTGAATATAACTGAAATACTGCTCACTCGGCGTTAAACAATAATCAATAAATCTAACAATACGATAATCAATAAACACATGTTGACCGAGGATAACATCAACCGAACTCGTGTTATAAGAACGTTACAAGACAACTTATATGTTGATTCCAAAATTACATAAGTGTTTTACAAATGAAACTTGTGGTATTTTCATATGAGTGCGAAGGCAAAACCAACACATTATTCTGGACATGCGATTGAATAAAGCGAGACCTCTCAAAAATCAATCATGTTCTCATAGTGGGTTTGAAGTTGTATTTTGTTCACAAATCTCCGATATTTGTGATCGTGCAAAGGTAGACATTTTGTGTTATATAGTTAGTATATATATCTGTCATTTTGTCTTGGTTCCCTTTATACTATAATTCTGTAATTCCTGTAGTAACTCGACTGTTTTACGGACAGTTATACAACAGGAAAAACGCACCATCTTAACCGTGCCGAAATAAAATTGAAAAATCTTGCGCACTTAAGTGTAACAATGTTTTGCAAATCATCCATCAGTGTTATATGAATGAGAAAACAATATAAATCAATTTCTTTATTTTGCATTGTCCTTTTTTTTTTTATTGTGTATGTATTTGTTTTTATTTTTTGTAATTCAACACCAACTCCATTGGTCTTACACATCTTGCTCATGCATGTATTTACATTATTTGAACTTTCTTTCTAAAATCTTTTGCTTACATTTAACATTGAAATAGTCCGCTAATTGTAGGGGCGGGGGTCAGAGCAAATACATATGTAGAAATTAGGACTGTATCGAAATGAGTGTAGCTTGTTTGGTGAATATCACGTTCATCGCACGTGAAAGAATACTTGCCTCAGTCCCCAAATGAGTAAATTCGGTATGAGTGGTCATTGATTGCTCCTTGCACGGATAAATGTGTATATCAACTCTCTTTTTACGTGTAACAATAAATACACCTGTCTATATGTCCACCATTGTGCTACCTTTTGACCTATACAGAAATTGGAGGTTTTTAGAAAAAAATTTCGTCATGAATTTGCATGAAACATTGCTCAATTTAACATTCAAATCTCTTGTTCAGTACCAAATGCATTCATATTAGATTGTGTTGGCCATTCTTGCAAGCAAAATACGATTTTCATGGCTATTTCATCATCGTTCCTATATGTTGATATTATAATATCAGGTTATACCACTGGCATAATGTAGCTAACATACCTGCATGAATTTTCTTTCAACCTTTCTTCGACATCCCCGATCTCCACCTGAAATAGAAATACACCTTCACTTTTGCGTTTGATTTGTAATATGTCATTATGAGCTATATCCAAAAATTAATATAGTTTAAAATACACGAACAATTACAAAAAGGGTGCACTCGACTCGCAGCCACAAGTGATAAAGTTGAACAGTTGCTTGCCCGTGGTCGGTGGTTCTCTCCGGGTACCCCGGCTTCTTCCACCACTAAAGCTGGTCGCCATGATCACTGTCGTCAAAGAGCTCCGGTCGGAATAGTTCTGTAATCTTCCGGTACAAGTCAATTCGGCATGTTTGACATACAGGCGACGACAAAAAGTAAGTATTATGATCATATAGTATTATTATATCTTGAATCCAGAAAATGTCGTTATCGGTCGATTATTTTTGTTTGTTTTTACCTATATGCTTCTGTAGTTAACTTAATAGATTACTCAGATATAGATAAAATGATGGACATAAACAATGAAAAATGTTAATAATGAGATTGAAATCATCAAATAAAGCTATACAAAGTAGTCTATATGTGTAATTAAAGTACACAAACCCTTTGTAATGCTTATATACATGATAGTTTGCACTGGCGTGCCACCATGAATAGTTTTAGACTTACTACAGTAAAAAACACAATGCTTATTTACGTACATTCGTTCCGGCTCTGTCAGCCACTACTTTCCGGTTGGGTCCCAAAAATTGTTTTTCAGTAGAACCGGTTTTGTTTATGTAAAAAATTGAAAGATTAGCGAAAACAGCTCAATATCACAATTATGCTTCCTTTTTGTAATTTATTTAAGGTTCATTATAACACTTGTCAAGGTTATGTTCGACTTGCAAATTGACAAAAAGAAAAAACAAAAAACAAAAAATTATCTTCAATGAATAAAAGTTGTGAAAAAAAACAACAGCACATAGTCAAAATATTTTATATGTGGATGTTTTGTATAATATTAAAAGAAAGAAATACAAAATGGTTTGTGCAGAAATGGCATTCACCAAGTCACCTTCGACAGAATGGTCATGATTTTGTATAGAACTTACAATTCTTTTTCTTTATTTGCTATGCAGTTGGATTATTGCAATATTCAAAGAGTGTTTGAACAAAAGTAAGAACTCTCACTGTTTATATAGATATCAAGTAACTCTTATTGTTTTGGATTAATTTTTGTTTTCAAATAATATATTGAAGGACAATAAGAAATTTTGATAAAAAAATAAATAAAAATAAAATAAAAATAGGGAACCGCATCGGTAGCGTAATGGTTAGCGTGCTCGTCTCGAGTGCGATAGATTGTGGGTACGAACTGCGGTCTTGTCAAACAAAAGAAAATATAAAATTGGTATTTGTTACTTCTCCGCTAAGAACGCAGCATTAAGGAGAAAGAGCAAAGACTGGTTGGCTCGGAATCAGATTAATGTGTCCGAGTGGAGCGACATATCTACCCAATGACTGTTGTTAGCTCATCTTGCCAAAGTCAATGTGAGCTTTTACCATCGTCCGTCTTTCGTTCGTCGTCTGTCGTCCATTAACTATTCACATTTTAATCTTCTCCTCTGAAACGCCTCAACCAAATGAAGTGAAACTTAGTAGGAAGCATCCATCGAAGGTCCTCTGTAACGATTACTCATTTCGTCCCGATCCGTTAACAAACATGGTTGCCTCAATCGATTCTTGTTTCTGATTGGCAGATTTAAAAAAAAATCTTCTCCTCTAAAACTTCTTAGCCAAATGAACCGAAACTTGGTATGAAACAACTATGGAAGGTCTTCTATAAAGACTGCTCATTTCATCAAGATCCGTTAACAAACATGGTCTCCACAGACAATTCTTGTTTCTAATTGGCCGATTTTTTAAAATCTTCTCCTCTCAAACTGCTTAGCCAAATGAACCGAAACTTGGTAGGAAGCAACTATGGAAGGTCTTCTATTAAGATTGAACATTTCATCCCGATCCGTTGACAAATATGGTCGCCACAGCCAATTCTTGTTTCTGATTGACCGATTTCTAACAATCTTCTTCTCTGAAACTGTTTAGCCAAATGAGCCGAACTTTGGTGAGAAGCATCTATAGAAGGTTCTGTCTGTATTAAGTTTCCTCAAAGCAGAATGAAAGGTGAACGACATAGGCTCAGACCACTGAGCCTCTATTTTCAGTGAGCAAAGCACGAACATTTGTCATATTACAACTTGTAACGAACGTTGCATTAATCGAGTACACCTAACATTTTCTTTGTATACAAACTGCCAAAATCGTCCGTGCGGAAAGAAATTCAATACTACAGCCTTTGTTAATTTGCTTATCTGTAATGTTAATGTAAACATTATACTGTGAAGAAACTTAAATATCTTATCCATGAAGTTATTTCCACAGAGTGACTTACTTCGTTATCAACGAGTATAAAATTAAAATATTGCGTTATAAAAAGAATCTCCCACTACTCAATTGGTGCGCCTGGACAGCTACTTAAAGTGAGTGTAGCGTATTGAGCACCAACCGTGATGTCAGTGCCACAAAAAACATTAAAAAAAATTAAGTGTTCGCGACAGTAGCAATTTAACATAGAAATAACGATTTTTTTTATTGTACAAAGTAGTTGAATTTAGCAGCCATGGCGAATATTCATACAGTATTTATCGCCTTTGAGATATTTCCTAATCATAACTATTGTTAAATTGCAATATAATGCTCAATAACAATAAGATCAGTGGTATTTACATACTGACAAACCCGGTTATTTATAAATGACCCAACCGGTTTGTATACATGTTTACATTTTGACCAAGCCGGTTTTCAAAAACATCTGTTGACATCATCACTGTCGTGTACCCGATAAGGAATGGTCATTTCAAGATGGCGGATTGTACATCATCAAAAAGGTAGGTGTGAAGATTTTGACTATTATCGTTCTTTATAGGTTATCTTAGTGTCTATGAGTTACACGTTTAGATAGGGCAGTCTTTTTTCTATTTCACCATTAAGTCAGTAAAGCTTGATCCTTTTGTTTTTATCGTAAACTTCCTTCGGTAGTTGATCAATGCAGCGACAAAGATATCGAGGCGTAGAATCCAATTTATTTCACCAATTCCTACCGCCTAGTGACTTTTTATATTAATATGTTGATGCCAAAATTATTCAAACATGTGAATTGTCCAGCAAATTTCTTTTCAGCCTATGACAAGCCTTGTATCCCTCTTAAAACGTTTATGAAAAGTTTGTTTATGTCACGGAACGGTCACGACAAAAGCATGACAAACATGTATGGGAATGGTCTCATGTTTTGGGTGAAGGAATGGACTTTCAAGCCAAGGAATGGTCTTATTTGTTTAGGAATGGTCTGATTGAACATATCGGATGTAAAGCGGGAGCAATGGCTTTGTCGTTCATCCGGTGTTCACACTCGCATAAAATCTTAATTTTCTTGACTTACTACATTCACTGTTATGTATTTCAATTGATTTGTCAATATGACGACATACCACTCGCTTCACTGATATACTGTAAGCGTACTTTCTTTCCGATGTGTAGAATGTCCGGGAACGTAAATACCCTAGTGTATTTCTACCTTGCAGTATACACTAGTGTGTTTATTCCGTAAGGAAGAAATACACTAGTGTATTTCTGTCGTGGAATTCCTACCCTAGTGCGTCTCAAGTGATATTTTCTTCGTATGGTAATCTAGCGAAACTCCTCAACATTTGTTTGGTGCTTAACGCCACTTTCAACAATATTTCAGCTATATCATGGTAACCAGTTTTAGTGGTGGAGGAAGTCGGAGTACCCGGAGAGAACCATCGACCATGGGCAAGCAACTAGTAAACTTTTATCACTTGCAGCTGCGAGTCGAGTGCACCTTTTTTGTAATTTACAAAGCCGGGCGCGTATTGGTGATAGGCTTGTATGAGTTGTTATATCCAACGACCTAACTCATTGAGCCACCCGGACCCCGGCAGTTATGTATAATACATCACCATTTCAGTACACACCACGATTTTATTTGGACCGATGTTCTCAAATTTTATTATTATTTTTTTCTTCTTTTCTTTTACTTTTTGGATCTTCGGTTTTCTTACCACTAAGTCTAGACCACTGTTAGGTTTATGTATTAGTTTTTTCGTACATAGGTGCTTCAGTTCACATATATTATTTTAATTTTCCTGTGTTTAAAATCAGTACATGTATTTAATTCATGAAAACAAAAATATACGAGGTTACTTAAATCTTAACATTTAAAACAAGAGATAAAATTTAAATGTACCACTGATTCTTGCACAGGAGCATTTTGTGAAAAGGGGGAGCTATTGTCTCATCAAACCAACCATGGTGAACAAAAACGTATCACATGTAATTACTGTAACCACAAACTGTCAGGGAATATCACAAAGCTCACGAGGCAGAGATTCTTCCACATGTTCGGAGAGGATTATATCTTCAGGACTACTCACATTTTTCTCTGGATCAAATGACTATAATTGTAATTGTTTGCAA
This sequence comes from Bathymodiolus brooksi, assembly GCA_963680875.1. Taxonomy (NCBI): domain Eukaryota; kingdom Metazoa; phylum Mollusca; class Bivalvia; order Mytilida; family Modiolidae; genus Bathymodiolus; species Bathymodiolus brooksi. The sequence goes on along the minus strand of OY804578.1, from coordinate 79,878,755 downwards.
ATTGATAATAAAGATATAAAGAGTTGATTTCATAAAATTTATTTAAATAACAATGAATATTTCTTTTAACAAAAATATGTTTATGTAAAAAATGACTCCCTGTCAATATCACAAAGTATAAACCAGTACAATATGTGTACAATTGCTGAAAGAGTTCTTAACCAAATTTACCCACATTAGTGTTAAATTCAAAAGATCTAAATTTTAATGTTTCATCCCGATAATTCTGGCAGCAGTGGTCCACTATGGCTTGGTGATTGGAAGTATCAAATTGGCAGTAGTAACACTTGTACCTATAGATAAAAGAAACATTGCATAATGAAATGGAAAAGATTATAACAATTTAATAGCAAATAAGGCATTTCGGGTATTTTAAGGCAAGATTGATCATATGAAATAAGAAGATTTACATTAAAGACCACAAACGGAAATGAACTTCAATAATATTATTAATAAGCATATCTTATAGAATGGAGACCATTCCTAAACAAAAAAGACCATTCCTTGGCTTGAAAGTTCATTCCTACACCCAAAACATGAGACCATTCCCATACATTTTTGTCATGCTTTTGTCGTGACCGTTCCGTGACATAAACAAACTTTTCATAGACGTTTTAAGAGGGATACAAAGGCTTGTCAAAGGCTGAAATGACATTTGTTGGACAATTCACATGTTTGAATAATTTTGGCATCAACATATTAATATAAAAGTCACTAGGCGGTAGGAATTGGTGAAATAAATTGGATTCTACGCCTCGATATCTTTGTCGCTGCATTGATCAACTACCAAAGGCAGTTTACGATAAAAACAAAAGGATCAAGCTTTACTGACTTAATGGTGAAATAGAAAAAAGACTGCCCTATCTAAACGTGTAACTCATAGACACTAAGATAACCTATAAAGAACGATAATAGTCAAAATCTTCACACCTACCTTTTTGATGATGTACAATCCGCCATCTTGAAATGACCATTCCTTATCGGGTACACGACAGTGATCATGTTTTAGGGTATAACTAGTTACTAATTGACTTTTCATCAACAAAATAGTATTTTTAAGTAAAATCAATCATTCATCAATATTTGTTTTCTTTTTGGGCAACATTTAATTCATTCGTAAATGCAAGATATAGCGATATTTCAGTTGATTGTAATGATTTTGAAGCCGGATTCCCTATAACTTATAGAAAATTCTAATTTTACACTGCAAAAATAAATGATATTTTGACAAAAAATGAAATTAATAATAACAACAATCATAAAGCATCATAATTCAAAACATTATATACACAGTATATTTATAAATACTTACAATAATTATCCGTGTCTGCTTTAAGAATACCGCTTTAAAATATCCCGGATGTTGACCAAACATTTTCGATCGGAGCTCTTTGACGACAGTGATGATATAGCTGAAATATTGCTGAAAGTGGTGTTAAAACACCAAAAATCAATCAATCAATCACGAACAATTACAATAATCGTTGTCATTTAGAATTTCTAATTTTCCTGAAATTGACTTAACTACTAAACTTCAACCTAGAATTAGCTACAATGTTTAATTGAAATCTCAATAATCTAATATATTGTGTCCTTGGAATGATGGTATCATCTGCCAAATTATTGCTAATGATCGAATGAATCCTCAACAAGCTATAACCTTTAATTGTGTTGTTATCTCCTTCGCCACGTCTCATTAAGCATATAAAGGTGTTATATTTCAAAACAAAGCAAAAAACAAAAAAGAACGAACGAATGAACGAACGAACGAACGAAAACATCAATACGATAATAAATATGTAACTCGTGGGTGGATGTTGTTTTCTAAGAGAATATCACACCTAACAGGTCCAAAATCAATATAATTAAAATTAAATTTTTGCTTTATCTTTTTCATTTTTTCTCTCCCGATACACTAACATCATCTAATGTGGGGTCAAATCAGATAATCTTTCATTCACCCATGACCATCCAATCAATGCATGACAGTTAAATATATTGGCCAGTCGTACAACAGATTGCAGTGTGTACTCAGTTTAAATACTCCAAAATTTGATAGGCTTGTCTCTGATTGGTCTGTTTAAAATATGGATCCTGCCATGGTGACGCCAAATCGGGATGTCGTTAAGTGTAAGTCTTTCTTTAAAGAAAAAAAGATACAATAAACATCTAATTGTAATTCGACTAGCCCAACATTGATGTGCAGTCTAGATCTTTTTCAAGAATGTATTTGCAGGACAAATGGTTTTCGGAAGTATTTTATACAAGGTACATCTTAATTTCTACTCTACATAAGATAATGCTCTTTATCATATACTTAGTACTAAATAAAGGAAATTTGCATATATAATACTGAAAGAACATTACGACTGTATTTGTCTGCCGTGACTGATATCGATATCATCACCCCTTTATCATACCCCTTAAAATGATATTGATCACGTGACTACGTCGACGTCACAATTCATAATACTTCCTTCTACAGGTATTGTCCTCCGCTCTATTTCGGAGCACTCCATAATGGATATACACGCGTATGTTAAAATCCATGATGTATTTACATATATATATATATATATATATATATATATATATATATATATACAGATAACGTTCACACCCGCACCCATACGAATTTCCTCCCACGTAGCATCCATACATTAAAATAAACATGCCGGTGCTATTCAAATTCATTATTTAATCGTGAAAGTCTATATACTCTTAAAAGCATAAAAAGTATATATCAAGATCAGCATCCCTCCGTCTTCCAGGATTTATTTAAAAGTCACAAGTATTCCAACTGGTTAAAATGTATAAAACCAGATGTAAAAGGAATTTAAAAGTCTCTATTTATGCACTCATTAAAACTAATTTCATTTCTGTTGTAGTTATTATGTAAAATAACATCTCGTTAGCCCACATCGTAAAACGTAAAAAGCCTGCATTTAAAATACTGCATATATGGGTTCTAGGAGCACTTAAAACGAATTATGACAATTAAAATATAAAATGTATCTTGTACAGAATAAGACTTCCTCATGCTTAAGTATATGATAAACATAATATAATATGGCTCTTTCCGTATCACATCGCGTATCAACCCTCGACCAATATCATCCCTCGAGCTAAAGCTCTCGGGATGATATTGATGTATCGGGTTGATACGGGATGTGATACGGAAAGAGCCATATAATATTCTCTATATATTCAGCTCATATAACGTTAGCTATTACATAATGGGAAATAACATACGAGTTTTTTGTCCAAATTTATATGTTTCGTTATTTACACGAAATGTTATTGTCGCCGGAAATTGAATGACCCCACACCCACGGACAGGTTGGGAACGTGTTCATTAGATTTATTCCGTCGTATGTTTTAGTAAATTTCCATCAGGTTTTGTGCTTAAGAGTTTATTGTATAATAAAAACAATATGATTGGATGATTGGTAGATATACCAATTAGATCAAGGTTATAATTAATATCTTAATTATTATTTATTATTTGTTGTTTTTCTCATGTGTTTTATTTAGACATTTATATAGTTGTAATATAAATATTGCATTGTATTGTACAGCAAGACAAAGGATAATAAATTGAAGATTTTTTAGTACTTTCGTGTTAAAATGATATTTCATTACATCTGACTTTGACCAAAATGTGACCCGTGTTTATCCCGACACTTGTTTACAATAACATCGTTTTTCATCCGTAATTATGCGTAGGAATATCACAACAAACATAATCACAATTTTCTCTCCGCGGCCATAAAGTACACGGTGACAATCCTTAATATAAAAACCATAACTGATTATTAGAGAAATTGATACGAACCAATAATCTAACAGGAAATATAATGCATTAAATTGAATTTATTTCACATCAAAATTATTAACTAAAGACCTTGGATTTTTGTTTTCTGGAAGGGAATATTTGTCTGTCAATGGAAGGAGCGTCTCGTAAAATAATGCTTCGGGAGAAGTGCAGATATCGATTTTAAAGACTAAATATAGATATAAAAAACAACATTGAAAGAATTCTTACCGTATTTGTTTGTTTATAAATAGACTATATACGTACATTGTAGGCAAATATAAAATGTATTGGTACGAGCTTTAGAAACAGGAAGAATGTGAACATCTGTTGAGTGTCTACATCGAGGTTCGTGTTCGGCCAGTGTATATTGTTCTTCACTCTCAATAAGATGAAGTGCACCGGTAGACTTTGGACGTCGAATAGGCGTATAGATAGACTATAAAGCCAAGGGATATGCGTACACCTTTATATAGTCTGTAAATGCACTGATTGCAGTATAATTAGAATTTCTCAGCTTGTATATAGATTGACATTTCTACAGCAGTTGTTTGTTTATTTTTAACCAGCATAAAGACGGAAATTTCTATCGTAATAGCTCATTTATCATTTCTCAACATGTATAAAGAGTGATATTAGTTATTTCCTTATTTTAGCATCTATATTAGCTCATATAACAACTGACATTTCTACTATAGTGATTTGTTTATTCTTAACATATTTAAGCTGGAAAATTCTGACATTCTACCGAAGTTTTTACATTTTGCATTTCATTGCCATCTATCAGCTTGTTTAAAAAATGTCACTTTATTGAACAAAAACAAAAAACTAACCACACCGTCATAGCATCATGCCTGTAATGATATCTCAGGGGTTAAGCTGTTTCTTAATACGATGGATACAAATCTTGACTAACTAGTTGGTTGTTATTTTTATTTTATTGTTATATCTCTGTACCATTGCTATACATTGGCTTTATGAGAATAAAGATATATAACTAATTTTCATTTTAATGATGGCACATTTTAATTAAATGGCCATAAAATGCAATGGAGTAAGATATGATAGTTGTACAAAATTAGATTTCTTATAAAGCTATAATTTTCTTCCAATTAGAACCGTTTATTTATGACAGGTGGCATACAGGTGGCAGTTTACGCTTAATAATCCGCGAAGTGGTTTATGAAAAGTGTACAATTTTCCAAATCAGGTTATACAAGTATAACCTGCTCAAAATTTCAAATATTCCTTATAATTAAATTTTTACAACAAAATTTAATGATTCGTCGATTTTAATTACGATTATTCAATGGGACTTTTTGAATTTGTCTGTGGCGAATGAATATATTGTCGACGTTACAATCCCAACCCAGGTTATCATGTATAACCAATGTTGCTCCAGACGGATCAGCCAATCAGTATTCACATCAAATCAAATTATTATACTTTAAATGTCGAAGAGGTTATTTTATCGATACATACAAATCACATAATATTTCTCTATTACATCGACTCCTCTACATATTCCCTGTATAGGGGTGTCTCCTCTACATAGTACTACTATAGGACATTAATTGCTCCCTCCAATTCGAAGACGGTGTGATTTATTATTGAGATTTGGTGACCTGCTTTCCAATTGTTTTTATCAATTTTAAGTACATTCGTGCTTGTTTCTATCAACAAAAGAAATGCACGATCTTAACCAATGAATTGGAAAAGCGAAACGTATCAATTGGTTTTACTATTGTGAATGATATTTTTTCTCTCCTTTTTTAACAGATGGTCATGATATAGATGAACATCTGTTGCAAATGTCGTTAAACGGTAACCTTTTATCAAAAATAATAAATTCTGAAAATGAACAAAACCATGTATTTTCCGTTGTTGTTATGAAACTTGTTTTAAAATTCCGTTCTTGGTTAATTGATTTATTGTTGTTAAAGTCATGAATTCCTTGACACAAAGAAAATAGGAGGTGATTTATATAAATTGTAGTTGAAAAATGTTGCCTACAATTGCCTACCAAGGGACCATCAACGTTCATCAATAACATATTGCTGCTCTCTAGGGGATAATTCATGTTGTCTTTTACGTTTATGACACGATACAAACACGAGAAGAACACATTTACGTTCCGTCCTATAGGTAAGTTATGTACTTGTTTCATCCTACGCAAATCATGGATTCAACGGGGATACTAAGTGCTTAAGATTTCTCTACTGTAAAGACTCTGTTTTTAGAACAATTCAGCACATGAGTTCATCCCCAGTTTTTAGTGGGGTTCGTGTTGTTTAGTTTTCTGTGTGGTGTTGTCCTTTTTCTTTTGACCATTGTGTTGTTTGTCTTTCTTTGATTTACGGCTTCTGCTTATCCTCAAGGTATCTTCAAACATGTGTAAATAGAAGTAAAATAAGCTGTCCCAATCAGAGGGAACATTCGTACTCTAACTGTCATAGCGATTTTTAGAAAAACGAATATTCATGCCCTTCCATATGACAATGACTTCATTGATATACAAAATAAAAAGAGAACTTGTCGACATCAAATCATTTGACCGATATTTACCAAAGCATACGAAAACACAATCATAAATTACCAAAGGTACTTTGTTTATTCGCCAAAAAGACAATTACTTGTAAACAAATATCAAAATAAATATTATAAATATTAAAGGGATCTTCATCTGTCGACCATCACAATATGTAAAGTCAGGTTACAGTCATCCTTCAAAGGAAAACACGTTACTCTGAGACCTCATGATAGTGAGCCATTAAAATAATAGAATGTTATCTTAAGACAATGTATACGTTACTCACAAGTATAACTTGATCAATGAACTGATTGTCTCGGAAAGAAAATAATGCGTCAGAGTGATGTGGCATGTCTAACAGTGGACGGTTCTTTCCGTGAAATAGCAATATTAAAACCTAAATAAGCAAACTTGTGTCTAGTAAAAAAACAGACATTGTCATTGTTTCACAAAAAGTAACATTTTCCCGAAATGATAAAGCTAAATTTCACTCACTAGGCGTTTAACAACTACTCGTATCACTCATCCACATAAACACGAACGTTTATCATATATTCATTAGCGAGTATTTTCTCTGAAACCACTGTCGCAAATTAAGCGTATCTGGCGACGGTTATTCCCATTCTAATGAAATTCTCAGAACAATCAAATTTGTTTTCAATTATCAGCTGTTATTAATCAATTTCATTGGTCCTTTTCACATAGCATTTCCGCAATATTAATTCCATAAATACAAACCTTTTCGATTAGAAATCAAACTCTTTCATAAAATATTCGATGATTTATTATGTAATCATAACCGAAAATATCAATCTTAATATTTTATTTAGCTTAGAAAACAATTTTAATAACAAATTTAACGTGTGTGACTTCAATAAAAACGTAGATATCAAATTTAATTCGCATTTCCAACATTTGTAACATTTGAGTTGTTGGAAATAACAGAGCTAAAAACAAACTGTGAAATAGTATGGGCTGAAATCAACATCACTGGTACAAAAAAGATCTGTGTAGCCAGTTATTACCGCCCACCATCGGATGATGGCACAGGTGTCCTGAACCTCTTAAATAACCTTAAACCTCACAAAGCATGCGGTCCAGATAACATAAACAGTAGAGTGTTAAAAGACCTAAAAGATCAAGCTGCTCCAATCTTGACCAAAATATATACAAAATCAATAGAAACTGGCACCATACCGAAAGACTGGAAACACGCAAATGTTGCACCAGCATTCAAAAAGGGCGAAAGATACAAAGCAGGAAATTACCGACCAATATCACTAACATGCATCTGCTGTAAACTGATGGAACACATAATAACCAGCAGCATTATGAAACACCTCGACTCAAACAATATTTAATATGATTTACAACATGGTTTCAGAAAAGCATGATCATGTGAATCGCAACTCCTTCAGTTCATACAAGAATTAAATGCCAACAATAACAAAAACATACAAACAGACTTAATTATTATGGATTTTGCCAAAGCATTTGATAAAGTTTCCCACCGTAGATTATTATACAAACTGAAATATTACGGAATACAAACCCATACTCTAAACTGGATTCATGCATTTTTAGCACATAGAACACAAACAGTAGTAATTGATGGAGTAACATCTAACACAGTGCCGGTTATATCATGCGTTCAACAGGGTACAGTACTATATCCATTTCTTTTTTTACTTTACATCAATGACTTTCCGGAATATCTTACACACAGCAAACTAAGACTCTTTGCAGATGACAGTATAATTTATAAAGAAATAACATGTCAGGACGACTGCAAGAAACTACAATCTGACCTTGATGCAGCTGCAAGGCGGGAAGCCGATTGGCTTATGGTTTTCCACCCAGATAAATGTACAGTACTCACTATCACTCAAAAGAAAACACCCTTCAAACATGACTATATACTTCACAATCACATTCTCGAACCAATAACTTCAGCAAAATACCTTGGAGTTACACTACAATCGAACCTTAAACGGAACACCCACATCGACAATATCACTTCAAATGGAAATAAATCTCTCGGATACTTAAAAAGAAATTTACAAATATCAAACCCATTACCCTGAGGTAAAATCTGGGGCATATCAAGCACTAGTGAGGCCAACACTTAAATACAGCTGTAGTATCTGGGACACTTAAACACATGACAACATAAACAAACTAGAAATGGTTCAAAGACGAGCTGCTCGCTATGTTCAAAACAATTACCATAATACTAGCCGTGTCACTTCAATGATTGACACTCTAGGTTGGCCAACTTTAGTTGAGCGCCGTCTTAAAACCAGATTGATCATGATGTATAAAATAACACGCGCTCTAATTGCTATCTCAAACAACACACTCATCCCAACTGACAGCAGAACTAGAAAATCACACAATCAGACATTTAGGCATATAACAACACAAAAAGATACATACAAATGGTCATTTTTTCCACACACAATATAGTACAATGGAACATCTTACCACAGACAATTATTTCAAGTCCATCAATACTCTTTCAGAGAACAGCTAACACCCGCTGTTCTCTTAAACATTTAAATATCAAATACAATTGTACATAGTTTTAATTTTTTTTGTTTTATTCACACTTTTGATTTCACTTTCTTTCACTTTCATTAAAATTCACTCTGACGCGCAAAGGCAATTGACCAATGAATTTTCTTGTTACATAACGAAATGCATTAGAATACAAAATTATCTTACTGAGTTTGATTTCCTATATGTTCTCATCTCATAAAGGGCTACTGACCAATTCCATTGAACACTGAATCTCGAAATTGTTTCTAAGAAAAGACTACAAAAACTGCTGATAAACACACACCAAAACATTTTTATGCGGAATATAAACTATACATTTTTAATGTCCTCAGATGCAGATTATATTGTGGTATCAACTGGCGATGCAGATAAACAATCGACAACTGTGCAAACAACATAGTGAAATAACACTGAACATGAAAATTTGTCATTCTTATCTTTAAAATATATAATTTAAGGGGGTACCATACACTACAAGGAGATAGCTCTTTAAAATCAGTTACAGGGAGATAACTCTTTAAAATCAGTTGAACGTTTTGATCATATGATGTTTGTAAGCAGATTTCAAGCATCTCGGTGATAAAAACCACAGAGAGAAAAGCTGCTATGTGGCTAGTGAATTTATAGCCCTGAGTCTGTTGGTTGGAATTTGCTAAAATTTTGATATTTATTACAGTGGATATATTCAAACACACTGCCAAAAAAAAATAGAAAATTAAACGAGCAGATCAAATTTTACTTGAAGTGTATGGTACCACCTTAAACATATTTTATTGTCTAAATAATGACAAAAGGATCAGACACAAGTTTTCAGCTTAGTATTGTCTTCTCCATAAAATATATAGCTGTGTGCATCATGGATTAACATCTACAGTTCCATCAATGACCCCCATCAAGCAGCCTTTAAGTTTTGTATCAATTTCTATAAATTGCTTAAAAATTTAATTGAGTTTGCACCGACACCCTCACACTGGTTTACTATAGATCTTTCTAGGCACTGATTATTTTTACATACCAGTTGTAAGTCCTTTTGATGAAATATCTATTTTTGTAACGTTTTTAATTCAGAAAAAGGTTCTGTATTATGTTGGTTTATTGATTACACTTAGCAGTATCTAATCAACTCATGAGATTCTCAAGGTATAGAAATAGGCCATGGATAGGAGGGTGACAAAACTGGAAAGGGACTTCCGGTGGTTGTGCAGGATTAATCCATTCGCAAGTCGCCCTTCGGACGCGTAATAAAAATGCTACGCTTCATGGAAGTAAAAAGGAACTCTTATTAATCATTTTGTTAGGAGCGGTTATGTTGACCATTGGCAAGGCAACATTTCTATACCGTATATATCATTTCCCATTTACCTTTTAGTAGAAAACCGAAGGGGCAATTAAGAATGGACAATCCAGAGACACGGGCAACCTTGGGCACTAGACACAGAACGAAGACAAACAAAGCAACAACAATAACTATAAACAACTAAACAATGAGCAACACGGTCCGGGAAGGGTATCAATTTACTGTTTGGTTCTTATGCAACACGGTCCGGGAAGGGTATCAATTTACTGTTTGGTTCTTATACAACACGGTCCGGGAAGGGTATCAATTTACTGTTTGGTTCTTATACAACACGGTCCGGGAAGGGTATCAATTTACTGTTTGGTTCTTATGCAACACGGTCCGGGAAGGGTATCAATTTACTGTTTGGTTCTTATACAACACGGTCCGGGAAGGGTATCAATTTACTATTTGGTTCTTATACAACACGGTCCGGGAAGGGTATCAATTTACTGTTTGGTTCTTATACAACACGCTCCGGGAAGGGTATCAATTTACTGTTTGGTTCTTATTCAACACGGTCCGGGAAGGGTATCAATTTACTGTTTGGTTCTTATACAACACGGTCCGGGAAGGGTATCAATTTACTGTTTGGTTCTTATGCAACACGGTCCGGGAAGGGTATCAATTTACTGTTTGGTTCTTATACAACACGGTCCGGGAAGGGTATCAATTTACTGTTTGGTTCTTATACAACACGGTCCGGGAAGGGTATCAATTTACTGTTTGGTTCTTATACAACACGGTCCGGGAAGGGTATCAATTTACTGTTTGGTTCTTATACAACACGGTCCGGGAAGGGTATCAATTTACTGTTTGGTTCTTATGCAACACGGTCCGGGAAGGGTATCAATTTACTGTTTGGTTCTTATACAACACGGTCTGGGAAGGGTATCAATTTACTGTTTGGTTCTTATACAACACGGTCCGGGAAGGGTATCAATTTACTGTTTCTTATACAACACGGTCCGGGAAGGGTATCAATTTACTGTTTCTTATACAACACAGTCCGGGAAGGATATCAATTTACTGTTTCTTATAAGATATTCGTCGTATTACTCATTGTCAAGTCCGGTTCTAGTCTTGTAAATTAATCAATCTACTTCTTCAACAGGGAAGTAAAAAAACAATCAGAATTTGATTTTATACTAGAAACAAGATTTACAGCTTTAGATCGTTTCTCAACATTAACAAAAGCTGATGTGCCTCATTTTTCCAGAAAAATAAACAATTCTGACTTCGAAAAATAAACGAATGGTTCTATGATTACATCTATTCTCCAGTAGGTTCAATATTCGGGTTGTCTTCGACGTTTATGGCTGTTCTATGATTACATCTATTCTCCAGTAGGTTCAATATTCGGGTTGTCTTCGACGTTTATGGCTGTTCTATGATTACATCTATTCTCCAGTAGGTTCAATATTCGGGTTGTCTTCGACGTTTATGGCTGTTCGAATAAAAAACAAAGAATACCACACTGTTGAAACAGTTCCAAAATCCATATAGGACAAATAATTTGACAAACGTTTTTAATAGGAGAAACCCCAGATTATAAAATAGGATCTGCTTTCATCGTCGCAAGGTACAGTACGTCCTCGCCGAAAGATGTATTGGGTGAAATATTCATTTGAAGTGTCTCTTGTTTAGAAATTGCAATGTTCCTTGACGGCAACAGACAACATGCAGCAGTTATGTTAGGGGTGATCGCTGGTGAAATTTTTTTTTTTACCTTGTAGCATCGAAACATTGACCCTATACTGATCCCGGTGTCACCTTTTACTTATATGATGTATTATTAGTAAGCTTCTTCTCGTCATGAATATACCTAATAGACTGCTTTCTTGACGTTAACTAGCAATCAGTATTGGGTCATTTTGAGGAGCTGTTGCGCACTATAGTAATCAGATACGCAAGTTGTAAACACTATTCATGTTTTTCATAATTCCCACAATTTCTGAGCAAACTGGTAACCTGTGACATGTGGTACAGAACATTTCCGATGTGGTTTTGAACTAAAGATTCCTCTAGTATATGCTCTGCCATATTAGGGACTGAAACTCTGGATCACTTTCATCAGTTCAAAATATATCATGATACCGCTAATTTACTTGTTGATGTGCAGCTTAAAACGCATATGCATATTCCCTTTTCACGACGTATTTGCTTTTGAGGTGAAAAGAAAAAGTTTCACTGAGCTGATCGAAAGTGAAACCCTATCATCCGCTATATATCACGATCATGACGGTCCCAGTAGAATTTGAATCCCACCTACACTTTTGTAAGTGTTATTAGATTAGAACGGAAATCAAGTCAACATGTAATTATCAGTAAAATGTGATGAAATCATCATCGTGAAACCCAATCTTCATCTGGGACCGAACAAAGCATTATCGTAAGATTTAACTTCGTCTGTATGTTGTCATGAGCAGAAAGATTATGTCAAACCAGATATCACCTGCAAACCAATATGTGTAGTATATTTCAATCTGGAATCGTTAAATACAATATTAATTCCACCTATAGGCTAATTCCTGTATTACTTCTGTAGCTACAGATTTATTATGTGTATGTTTTGTAGATCGTTGTTTGTCCTTTTGTACTTTTTCTTTTGGCCATTGTGTTGTCTGTTCTTCTTCGATATACGGATTCTGATTACTCCTTTGGTATCTTCAAACTGTCCTTATTGTTTGTAATAAATTTAATAAATTCCTTTGCTAACTGTGATCGACAACGACTGTTCTTAAGACTGCACCACAATATGGTCGGTGAAAAAATAAAAACGTAGATATCAAGATTAGTGCGCACGACTCGTTTCTGGAATCACCTTCATCAGGTATGCTGAAAGTCGAAAGGCTGGAAAACCAAATAATTTAAAAAATCTTTGGGAGCAATAAAACGAAAGGGCCTAAACAGGATAGCCAAAACGTATTAAGGTCACCTATGCCTGAGGGAGGATATCCTTATTGTTAGTAATAATTACAGTTTTAGGAACTGTAATGCTTGGTTAAGTCACCGAGAATAAATAACCTGTAGTTTCTTACAAATTGCGTTGTACTTCTATCCGTCAGAAAAAAAAAAAAAAATTTCAGTTTGAGACTGTATATTATTATTAAGGCCATATTAAGAAAAAAACAATAACGTGTTTCGGAATTCGGGAAATTTTGGCAAAAATTCCCATGTACTATGTCTGGGTAACAATTGAGAAGGTACAATGTCTTATCTCTTGGTCACATCCGCTATATTAATATATATAGTCTTAATTAAAAAGACATTATTTACATTGTCACTCTATGAGAATCTAAAGATAGATATAATACATGAGTTCAACTCTTATATTTTATTTATAAATCTGTCATCAACATTATATACAGCAGTCTATAACAGAAATAATGCATGTATAATCTATAATTTCAGTATTTATAGATCATAACTAATTTCTATTTCCATTCTTCAAAGGAAATTTATCACATTTTGTTTTAAATCGAAAGGTCCCGACAGAAATTTGCTTAGTGCTACTGTGATGGAGACTATTTGGATGGGTCTTTTGTTAAATTGAAGGATGAAATATAGCTGACAAGGCAATCAGATATACCTTTCTATTGTCATTATTAATGTAAGAATCAACATTTTATTTTTTTTAAAAGAAAAGAAAAAAGAACGGCTTATTTATGTTCTCTAACATCAACATAGACTGAAAATACTTTGTATGCACACATCCCTGATTTCCACATTGAAAAATGTTCTTGAACATTAATAAGTAGGTCTATTTTATAATATCAAAACGCAATTGTGCATTTGACCTTGGTCAAGGTCATAATTTAAATATAGGCTCTATTAAACATGGGCAATCAAGAATGGACAATCCAGAGTAGAGACACTGGCAACATTAGGAAATGATACACAGGACGAAGACAAACAAAATATGCAACACAGCAAAGAAAACTAAAAAGATAAGCAACACGGGTCTCACCAAAAAAAAAAAACCCCAAAAAAACGGGTGAACCCAGATTCTCCCGAAGAGCAAGCAATTCCTGCCTCTTAGAATACGCCAGCCATGTCAGTCAAGACGTATTTGCACCACTATTCGCAAACAAACACAAATACCATAAATAGGACATGAACCCTCCTACAAACAACTGGGTGTAAAAAGATGAAACAACATCGGTTTTATGCGGAAATCGTAGAGTTGACCAGAACAGTACAAAGTTACTGCATGACATCAATTTCATGTTCTTGTGGCTGGATAGGCATTAGTGTGCCCACACCATTGCCAAATGATTAAATAAACGTTAGAGAAAACCGAAGGGGCAATCAAGAATAGACAATTCGGGAAAATTGACAACATTGGGCACAGAAGACGATGACAAACAACAAAAACACAACATAATATGTGTTGGACATCACTATGCACAAACAAACACAAATAGGGTAAATAAGACAAGAGCCCTCCTACAAACAATTGGAGGTAAAGACAAACCAAACATCGTTTTTATGCAGAAATCGTAACGGACATCACAACACGAATAAAATATTTCACGAGTTAAGATCCACGGGGCGCTGACAAAGAGCAAACTCATTTACTGAAGGATTCAGAGTTTTTTTGGGTTCACATGGGCAAAATGTTTCGGTGAAATAATATAAAACGGACAACCTTTTTCTTTTTTCCCCGACACTAACAATCATGTACTAATTCACATGTCGTGAAGAATTATCTTATGGCTATTTTGATAGACAAACAAGTAAGACAACAAGAATATCAGTTGGTTAGTTCTTCTATATCGGAAGATGAAGCCTTAATACATAGCAGATTGTCTTACGTAATGGTGACTACAAGTTGTTTGGTATTGTTAATAGTCGTGGTATCGTGTTACGTACCATTAGGTCCAGAAGAAAATACGATGCTTATAAGATGTACTATAATCATAGAGCAAAGATCATCCTCTAGAAAGGTATTGTACTTTCTTCTCAAGGACTGGAAATGTATACAGTGATTACCATGGAAATTATAACGACGTTGGAAATCCAGGTCTGGCTTGAGACAGACACAAAAATGTGGCGGAGTTAAACTGATTAATGGCATCCCAACCCTCCCAAATGAATGGATCTGAATGGAAAACTCCAGATTGGTCCCAGAATAAAATAGAAATATATGTATTAAAAGATAGGAAAGTTTTATTTATATACTGTTATCCTTGATACTTAATATAAACTTCATTTATATTATCTTTTTGGGGGATAATATTTTATAAAAGTCAAGAACACGTCCTTACGTTCAAACAACCTGGTCAAAATTCTGCCCATATATGAAATATAAAAATGGATAATACAGTTAGGATAAATGTGATAATAATCAATCTTTTGTAACCAACAAATTGCTGAGCTGTGCTTGGTAACAAATACATTTTTTATATGTAACAGGAAGACATTAATTTCCAACTTACTTGTAACACCATATCCTAAAACGTATTTTCAAATTTGGTCCAATATTTAGACCGACCACAGAGAATAATCATTTTTCCACATAAATGTAGGATTTTCTTGAAGGTGGAACTAAGAGTCGTGAAAGATCAAGGGTCTGAAACTGCATTTCAATGGCTTAAATGATTTTGACACCCTAAATAAATGGACAAAAAAGATGCAAGCTGATTAACAATTTGATAACATTACAAGACGAATACAAAGTACACAACTCAGGTCAACATAGATGACGATACCGATACAAACATAACAACAGTATTAACACAGCCTACAAAGTCAAAATATCGGATATGTCGAATTCCGTTTAAAAATGGTAATGAGACTAAAAGCTCTGGGAGCGTTGATATATCTGGCACCTATCCTGATAAACGGACACAGCAATTCACACGTTTACTTTGGAAAGGTATCTGCATTTAGCTTAGTCATTAAAATTGCATTGGTTTGATTTGATTTGATTGTTGGTGTTTAACGCCACTTTCAGAAATATTTCAGCTATATCATGGCGACCAGTTTTAGTGGTGGAAGAAGCCGAAATACTCGGAGAGAACCACCGATCATGGGCAAGCAACTGATAAACTTTATCACTTGTGGCTGTGAGTCGAGTGCACCCTTTTTTGTAATTAACAAAGCCGGGCGCGAACCCATGCCGTATTGGTTATAGGCTTGTATGGGTTGTTAGGTAATCCAAGTACCTAACTCATTGAACCACCCGGGTTCTCAATTGTATTGGTGAATCAATATATAATTGTTACCAGGGGCGGGTCCAGGGGGGGGGCGCACCCGGCGCGCCCCCCCTAAAATTGGAAAAAATATGATTTTTTGGCGTAAAATCGTGATTTCTCACACGAAATACCCCAAAAATTTTCGCGCCTCCCTCCGTTCGGCGCAATTTTTTTAAGTGCGCCCCCCCTAACTTGAAATCCTGGATCCGCCCCTGGTTACCATAATATTACTGTAACGGTTAGATTTTCGTTTCTCGCTTGACAAACAATAACAAACATCTACATATTCTCTTTAACTCGAAAGAACACATACATCAACAGAAACAACGACTAGGTGGCCATGGTTATCAGTAATACAAATACATTATCAATGAATGGTTGTAGTTACATAATTAATCAAAGAATATAGCGTGCTGGTTGAAGGGCATTACAATAAGATCAACAAATCAAAATATTTCAACTAAATTTATCATCAACATCAAAATAAAATAAATTGTCTTCTTGCTCGTGTACGGAATTTATTGCGTATATAGCAACATTGATAAATATATCTCTAACCATTTCCCTACCGTAAGGGAAGTAACTCATAGTATAACGACGTGTACCCAACATTATAAAGAAAAAACTAAACAAAGCAAAAAACAAAACAAAAAACGAAAACAAAAACAAAAACAAAAACAAAAACAAAAAGACAAAACAAAAATAAAAAGACAAAACAAAAAAACAATGTAAATATTAACGCAAACGTATGCATTCTTCAAAATATTTGTAACAACAATTGGCAATGTAAGGCAATCTGAAATGGACATTAATTAAACAAATTAATTGGACTACAAAAAGAAATTGATTACATTATTACATGTAACAGGTGATTGCCTTGTTCTGTTGTAATACTGGGACCATTGTCTACCCCCCTTGCATTTATTTTTACTTTACTTATTTTGGTACATGATGTAAGTTTCAACTTCATTTGAAAAAATCAATTCATATTGTTGTATTACTTCAGTGTAGATATGTTCTATTGTTGTATTACTTCAGTGTAGATATGTTCTTTTGTTGTATTACTTCAGTGTAGATGTGTTCTTTTGTTATTTTACTTCAGTGTAGATGTGTTCTTTTGTTGTATTACTTCAGTGTACATATGCTCTTTTGTTGTGTTACTTTAATGTAGATGTGTTCTTTTGTACTGTTACTTCAGTGTAGATGTGTTCTTTTATTGCATTACTTCAGTGTATATATGTTCTTTTGTTGTATTACTTCAGTGTATATATGTTCTTTTTTGTATTACTTCAGTGTATATGTGTTCCTTTGTTGCATTACTTCAGTGTAGATGTGTTCTTTTATTGTATTACTTCAGTGTAAATGTGTTCTTTTGTTGTGTTACTTCAGTGTAGATATGCTCTTTTATTGTATTACTTCAGTGTAGATATGTTCTCTTGTTGCTTACTTCAGTGTAGATGTGTTCTTTTGCTGTATTACTTCAGTGTGGATATGCTCTTGTTGTAAGGGACCCGGGTGGCTCATTGAGTTAGGTCGTTGGATCTAACATCTCATACAAGTCCATCACCAATACGGCGTGGGTTCGCACCCAGTTTTGTAAATTACCAAAAATGGTGCACTCGACTCGCAGCGGCAAGTGATAAAGTTGACCAGTTGCTTGCCCAGGGTCGGTGGTTTTCTCCGGGTACTCCGGCTTCCTCCACCACTAAGACTGGTCGCCATGATAGTGTAGATGTGTTGTTTTGTTGTATTACTTCAGTGTACATGTGTTCATTTATTGTATTATTTTAGTGTAGAAGTGTTCGTTTGTTGTATTACTTCAGTGCATATGTGTTCTTTTGTTCTATTACTTCAGTGTAGATGTGTTCTTTTGGTGCTCACTTCAGTATAGATGTGTTCTTTTGTTGCTCACTTTAGTGTAGATGTGTTCTATTGTTGTATTATTTCAGTGTAAATATGTTCGTTCGTTGTATTACTTCAGTGTAAATATGTTCTTTTGTTGCTCACTTCAGTGTAGATATGTTCTTTCGTTGTAAAACTTCAGTGTATATATGTTATTTTGTTGCTCACTTCAGTGTAAATATGTTCTTTTGTTGTATTACTCCAGTGTGGATGTGTTCTTTTGCTGTATTACTCCAGTGTGTATATGTTCTTTTGTTGTATTACTTCAGTGTATATGTGTTCTTTTATTGTTACTTCAGTGTAGATGTGTTCTTTTGTTGCATTACTTCAGTGAAGATGTGTTCTTTTGTTGTATTACTTCAGTGTATATGTTTTCTTTTCTTGTATTACTTCAGTGTAGATGCGTTCTTTTATTGTATTACTTCCGTGTAGATATGTTTTTTGTTGCTCACGTCAGTGTAGATATTGTTTTGTTGTATTACTTCAGTGTATATGTGTTCTTTTATGGTATTACTTCAGTGTAGATGTGTTCCTTTGTTGCATTACGTCAGTGTGGATATGTTCTTTTGTTGTATTACTTCAGCGTAAATATGTTCTTTGTTGTATTACTTCAGTGTAGATGTGTTCTTTTGATTGTCTAGTATATAATTATGGAAGCCAATTAAAGTGTGCGTGATCATTCTTTCTGAGAATGTTCGTTATTATTAAAGTATAATTCCGGACAGAACTTTATTTTGACGCGACATATCAGACACAATTTTGATATGACGTCCAGATACGAGAGGCAACAAATATTCAAAATTCAGTTTTATTTTCAAGATTATTTTTACGACCGACATAAATGTAAAAGTACAAAGGCTATAATTGTAGTTGACTAATTGAAGACTCCTACGTATCTTACTTAAACGAATTCTGTATAAATGTACAGTAATCATCAAGTCTGGAAATTTGCGAAAATAAAACTAAATGGATATTTCATTTTAATGTGAAAAAATGTAGGAAGTGATTGCTTTTAATTTTCATAAAAGTCAATGTTTTATATTAGTTAATTTTTTTCCCAATAGTAAAAATAACATAATAAATGTTCAACATAGTTCAATTGCTTTGTCTACTTTTAAATACCCCGATTTCGATAGCAGTTGATAAGACAAAAAGCAGCATAGAACATTTTTCGTGGGTCAATTTATACCATCATGATATGACCTTTGCTATTTTCGTTTTTAATCAAACTGGATCTTTCATTGTACAATAATGCCCCCAGCAATGTTATTGTAAATGCGGCCTGTAATATCTTTTACAGGCTGCTGTTAGAGGCCACTGATACAGGTCGATGTTTTTGCAGTTCTTTTTATGAACGAGCTTAAGAATTTGAAAAATGATGTAATAAGAAAATTAGGTAAACTCGTTCACAAACAAAGCTGCTCTAACGACTTTTAAAAACATTACTGTTGAAACAAAAGAAGTTGTCCTTATACCCTGATAGAAGAGATTATCAAAACAAAAAACAAATAATACGAGAGCTTCATCAATATAACAGAATTTGTAACATATAAAACAATTAAAATCATTTTCATATAATTCAGAATCAATCATCAGACAACGCGTTTGATTGCGAAGTCACATGTAAAAACATTGCTGTAATAACTATAAATATGATACTGCATTATTGTTTTTAACTTTTAATAGCTTCTCATGTGTCCAATTTTTATGAAGAATATGTGAAAAACGTGTTTTTGTATCATGTTTTCTAATATGGGATGTTATTATCGATATTATTACGCAATCCATTTATTAACCGAGTTGTAAATTGTCAATCAGATTTATATCGGTCGTAAATAACAAAATTACTGAACTCCGAACAATCTTACAAAGGGAAAGTCAAAATTCATAAGTTTTTAAACAGACAAAATCGGTCAACAACCGGAAAACTGTGAAAACCGTAATGACCCTGACTTGGTACAGGCATTTCTAAAGAAATGGTGGGTTGAATCGGATTTTAAAGGCCAAACCTCCCGCTTTCATGACGGCTCAAAGGTTCCGGCTGTCACTACAACAGTATTTATAACAATACTGGAACAAAATAGGTAAAATAGTTGTCAAAGCAGCGCCAAACTCAGTGAAGTAAATGTAAAAAACACTTTGACATTGATAAAAAAATATTTTTGACATTTTTGTTGATGAAAATGCATCGTTTATTTAGGGGATTATGAAAACATGTGTTTTTGTTTAATAAAGGGTGATCGTAAATGTTGACGCATGTTATAAACAAATATAGAATTCCATGACACCACGCTAAATGCACCAACATCCTCAGATTATCGTACCGTTATTTTGTCCATTAATCGCGATTAACAAGCCAACGGATATTGCTTCCTTTGTGTCGGTTCTGCTACGCAGGCATTTTATTTTTTGATTCTCCATAACTTTATCGACCAGAATTGACTAATAATATTACATATTGGCATCATAGGATACTAAGCATCGTCCACCTTCCAATATAACCCTCTGATGTAAGTTCCCAAACCAATATTCTACAAGTCAATGACCTGGATAGATTTTTATATGTAGCCGGTTTCTACTATTTTATGAAAAGAAGTTAATAAAATAAAATGAAAATGAAAAAAAAGTACCACACCATCAGAACAGTTCCAAAATACAATAAGAAAATCTTAGAAACAGAGGCAAAACCGATACTCATAAGCATACATGACCGCCAACAGTCCTGGGTTTATACAGACACTACAATGATAAAGTGGTTTTGTGGACCCAAGCTTCACTTCTAAATGAAATGATGTGGTTATGCAAGTGTTTTCCACGAGTGAATAGACGGCCAACAGTTCACATATAACTGTAGATTTGGACAAAGAGCAGGAGCATTGTAGTTGCTACAAAAGACTAAATTGTTCGCCCTTACCCAACTCTCCATACTGTTTCAGAGGTAGTCAAAAGCCGTTGACCCGGTTGACCCATCCCTTCCATCATTTCTATATAGTTTTATATATTATTGAACTTGTTCTCGTGCTGAACATAGTTGAAATACTGTTCCATGAACGTTAGGCACTAATTAATCATTTACTCAATGAGCAGAATAGTTGTAAATAACACCGAGTGATAATCTTGCATTTTATTCATAATTATATTGACTCATTGCGACGTAGAAGTAGTCCTATGCATAATACTAGTCCTAAGAAAAACATTAATAACCTTTAATTGCCACCATTTAAATGCTCCAATATATATCTTTATTCTCTTAAGCCATTGAGATTACATAGGCATAGATATACATACAAACAAATATATATACAGAGGCAAAGACGCAAAAGAAGAGAAAACAGAAAAACATATGTTAGATAGTACACAAGGCCATTGAAAGACATAATAAAGACATACTGGATTGAAATAATGTTTGAAATAATATCCAATTTCCAATATGTCATCTGTACATAAGTGAAAATACTTTTATAAACAAGGTATTGATATCTTCCGACAAAACCTTTAGAAAGATAAGATGATGGTAAATAATTCCACCAATATCAATAAAGTGAACAACTACTCCTTACCTAAAACAATAAAAGAAAGGTAATCAGTGATGGTCAGCAATTCAACCAAAATGTATAAAACAAACAACTAAGACTCATTTTAAATCCTTGAACGCAAAACAGAACACGACATATAGAAATCCAGATCCTGGTATGGGATAGGCACACACATATGGCAGAGTTAATCCGGTTTATGGGATGCCAACCTCATCTTGATATATAATTTGATCTCCAGCGGCAATACAGATAAGAACAAACACTACTAATAAGAAAACCTGAATAGAATAGCTTCCATTCGAAAAGACGACATACTATCACAAATATGAATGACATCGTACACATGGACTGTGTATACGATTTTATTTCCATTAAAGCACCAGTGCTCTGATCAAATGACGGGGAACTTGTCTGAGTAACAATATATATATTCTTGTCAGCAAAGCGTTGTATTTTCCAACTTTTATGATAGGAAGACATCAAAGAAGAACATTTTAGATGCTTTGATTATTCAACGAGACTTGCAATAAAATAAAGCATCATTCTTGATAGATCATATATCCTTGGTTGGCATGGAAACATAAATTAACTAAAACCGAATATTCACCATGATTATATATTATGGTTTCATTAACACCTTGATAGTAAACCCATTTTGATAAATTATTGTAAATCCCACCCCACAAGTCAGTACCATAGTTCTCAAGAGCACAAACCCTTCAATTACAGTATTGT
Organism: Bathymodiolus brooksi; assembly: GCA_963680875.1. Classification (NCBI taxonomy): domain Eukaryota; kingdom Metazoa; phylum Mollusca; class Bivalvia; order Mytilida; family Modiolidae; genus Bathymodiolus; species Bathymodiolus brooksi. Next base: position 79,856,143 of record OY804578.1, on the reverse strand, counting down.
AGTTGTAGAATTTGAACCAAAATAATAATGATGATAGGGTTATGGTGTTTAACGCCACTTTCAACAATATTTCAGTTATATCGTGGCGGTCAGTTTTATTGGTGGATGAAACCGGAGTACCCGGAGAAAACCACCGACCTGTCGCAAGTCACTGACAACCTCGATCACATAATGTTGGATAGAGTACATGAGTGGGATTCGAACTCACAACTTTAGGGGTGATCGGTACTGATTGCATAGGTAGATATAAATCCAACTACCATACGATCACGACCACGACGGCTCCCTGTAAGTCATTGGTATCTGATAGGTACTGATTGTACAGGTAGTTGTAAATCCAACTATGGATAATAATAATAATAATAATAATAATAATAATAATAATAATAATATACACGGTCTCAGTAAAGGATGTGTATGAAAAGTAGTAGGGTCGTCATGAAACATGATCTTAAAATTGTCTCCGATTCAATATTTACAATGTAGATGCAAAGAAAAATTATGATTTGTATCAAAACCAGGAGATGAAGGAGAATTTCACACATTAAGTAGAAAATGTCTTGCGTTTTTGGAAATTAAAAAACAAATATTCCCTGGATAGTCAAAGCAAAATTTCACGGGGATACTTCAAAGGAACATTTTGACTGAACTATAAATGTTACAAAATATGTTGAATAAAATCTGTGATATTGTTGCTAAAAAGATTAAAAATATTAGACTTATAAATAACAGGTTTCTCGCACGGAAATCGGGTTTTACTTTTCGAAATACCGCATGGAGGACAATTATGACACGCGACAGTCACACAAATATGAAATATTAGATCTGGATAATTTGATCGGAATCGAACGTGTAAGTTTAAATCGAAAACGAAAATAACACTTTTAGCCAAATATGTAGTATTTTGGAAAATAGAATACACAAATAATTAATTAAGGATTGTCAATCAAAAACCTACAGCGCAATTAAAATTGCTTCTTAGCCAATCAAAAACGAGATCATTGCCAATCAAAAAAGAAAAACGCAATTAAAAAAACCCACGCAAATCTCGATTAATGATGAACCGAAATAAAACACCTTCGATATTTGACAGAGCTCAGCTGTTGAGGCAAAAGTTACATAAATAGGCCAATGTTGCTCCTAGGTTGAAGTCATGGCTGCAATATTCTACGATCGCCATCAGTAACTAGTTGACCATTACGAAATAACATGGCAAAATGGATCTTTTACCTTTTATGTAGATTTTTGATTTCCTCTATCACTGAAAAGATTTTTACCGGACTTGACTAAGGGTAACACGGCTGGTGTACTATGAAAAACAGAAACTGATGACCCTATGTGAACACATGGGTTCACCCTTTTTTGTGGTGGGGTTCATGTTGCGCATCTTTTTAGTTTTTCTGTGTTGTGGTTTTTGTCTTTGTTCCGTGTCTTGTGTCCATTGTTGCCTGTGTTTCTAGATTAACCATTCTTGATTTTACCTTCAGGTTTCTCTAACGTTTGGCTATATACCACAGAAAATGAGATTTCATCAATAAGTATAATCTTCTCAGTCTCTCATAGCAACACAATCAACGTACACAAGTACCGTCAACTATGTTACCGATATACCATTGCAAATTGGTGGATCAATGACATAGCTACCCACAATTCTAATTCAAATGTATCAACACTAGACAGTTAACTAGAAACATGCCATTACTACATATGAACCTTCCGTTGCCCTTTATAAATTGACGCATATAATAAAAATGGTTTCCAGTCGAGTTATTATTTTAGGATGTTTTGATATACTATAATTAAGGATAAAGCAGACATATATTATTTTAACATTTTAGCATGTAGACATGTAATCAACGTGACGGAAACCATATTAAGACGTAAGTCTCTTATTAACTGCTATAGTTATATTATCACGTAGGTGATTAGGATATTATCTTAATACTGATTAATAGGAAACCACTTTTACAAGACCGATGTATGGAACTGACCTTTTTAAATGAACACAGAAATCCGTAATTTGGTCAAAGCGTTTTATTAGGATTATTAATTTAAGGTTTTTTTCTTTTAAATGATAAGCTGTTTCTACAGACTAAGCTTAATTTATATATTTTTATCATGGGGGCTTGTTTGGGTCAACATGCGAACAATCAGCAGGAAAGGTTTGAAATACTTCTTGCAAGAGCCGTAATCTCTGATGGCGTATTGTATCAAACATCTTAATTAATGATTTTAGGACTGACCAAAACACCATACTTTCTGTCGCATTAATGATCTATATTAATTTAATAAGATAGTGCTATCTGCACTGTTGGCATTCGATACCTTATACATATAATAGTAAGTGTTTAAAGCACTTAGTTTTGAACAGTTGACGTGAGGATGAAAAGTTACGGAATATCTGTGTCACAAGTAACCATGGATATGTTCCGTTTGTCGTAATCAGGTTAACGTTATGGCCATTGTATTGTCTTTCATTCTTTGATTTACTTCTTCTGATTACCCCTCTGGTATCATCAAACGTTTCTTAATATCAAAGAAATTAGTCTGTTTAACTATTTTAATAGGGGAGTTATATAAACTGAGTACTATGTTAGAGTGTAATATTACTACATTTTCTTAGCTGAAACTATTAAATCATTATCCATTTTCCATAGCTCATTTTTTGTACATTTTTGGTACATGTAATTGAGTTTCTTATTTTATATCTCATATAATATATCAAGTAATCATCCACAGAGAGAAATCATTCATTGTTACCATTTAAAATTTGACCAAACTATTTAATGCTACCTTTCGCTAAGAAATTTATGGTTCTTTGAATGTTTGTGTTCTTGTATTGATTGCATGGCCACAAGATTATGACATGGGCCATCATCATGGGGAAATTTAATATAACAACCACAGAATCTTCGGAACTGGTTAAACTCAAAGTGCACATTACTGTTTAAGGATTCTTTTCATAATCAGTGATTAATGGATGATCCTTTAAGATGTATTTGGGTTATGGCTAAAGACAAAACGAAGTGGTCACAATCACTGGACACATACGATAGCAATGTTAATTAAAACCATAATCTGACAAATTACTTAACTGGTTGAATCATCAATGTATATTAATAGGATCTATCTTCACCGCTGAAGAATCGTAAATGTGTGTCTCGTGTATTGAGACTGCCGTACTAGTTTCTTGCACATAAAAGACAACTGAGTCGTCGTTGGAGAGCCTGTTGCAAAGCAAAATGTTTCACCTTATCCATCCTCCCCCATCATCATTCAGGCTATCAAAACCTTCCCTCAAAGATCCACAATTTACCTGTGTGATTCTTTGTTTGAAAATTTTATGTAGAATATAGATGATATAATGCTTAATAGACGTTTAAACAAGAAACAAACTACCTTTCTTTGTTTCGAATTAATATTGTTCTTGTGGATTAGAAATGACTGACTGTCTTTATAGAGGCGATATCGTGACGAATATTGTTATATGTGCATATACCTATTCAGTAAGTACCTAGCAAACACTGAAGTTGTCATGTCATGGTGTATCCTATGCAACTCTATGTGATTTCGTGTCAATGACTTGCAGGAGGTTGGTATGTATTTTCAATATCATCTAGTTTCTTCCACCAGTAAAACAGTGACTGTTGAAAGAGGCTTTAAACAATATTTCCTTAATTTCTTTTTACCAATAATATATATACATGTATAGGACATTTTTAAGAACATTTTTTGCCATCCATCAATTAGGCAGTTGACAAACACACACAGATCGCCATGCAGTAGTCTTAGTGATTATGAGTTATGTGATGTATCTAGGTAAAGAGTGTATGTATCTCATGGAGAGTGCTCTGCTTAGTGTTTTGTAGATCGTTGTTTGTCCTTTTTTCCTGGCCTTTGTGTTGCCTGTTCTTCAATTTACGGATTTTTATTATCCTTTTGGTATCTGCAAACTCTTCTAAATTAAATATATGTATATAAAACGGTTAATAGGCAAACGAAGATTAATGCAAATATTATCAAAGTTGTTCTCCCTCATGCATAGGAGAGGATGTCGTGGTCGTGATCGTATGCTGATTGGATTTACAACTACATGTGCAATTAGTGTCTATCACCACTAAAGTTGTGAGTTCGAACCCCGCTCATCTCGAGGTGTACTCGATACAATATTATGTGATAAAGTTTGTCATTGACTTACGACAGTTTTCTCCGGGTACTCCACTATTTTTCACTAATAAAGCTGACTGCCATGATATAGCTGAAATATTGTTGAAAGTGGCGTTAAACACCATAAACCCATAACCATTAGATTACTTATGAAAATTTATGCCTGTATTATAGAAGCAAATCAACCCTTATGCATAGGTGACTCTCGCCGATTTTGACTGTTCTATTTAGGCAATTTGTCGTCTTACTCCAAAGGCTTTTAAATTATTTGAGTTTCAGCTTTTTTGACTTTGATCGTACTTGGTGATGGTTATTCCAAAAGATTACAACCATGAATATAGAAATGAAAAAAGCATTAATCATTCATATTTTATTGAAAAGTACAAAAGTATGGATTAAAATTTGGGACTAATCTCATCAGCAGCATAAATTAAATTATATTATTCTCCTCCTGGATTTTAATAAATAATGATTTGATCTTTTCTCCTCTCAGACCTTATTCATGAACGAGGCTTCTTCATCTTTGCTTTATCTTAGTATTGCATGGTTGAATACAACCTTCATCTGACTTTGTCCAGTAAATAAACTCATGAATTGAAAAAGACATTTCTATTTGGCCTCCTCGTATTCATAAAACTACTGATGTATCGGTTAAATATATTTTGAGCTGATGGGCATGTTCTCCATCGACATCTTCTTCTAAATCTGGTACAGTAAGCATTCTCCACAGCCTCTCCAGCAAAAGCCATTTTACACGAGTTCCTTGTAGATTTGCATATTTCGTTTTCACCACATGTAGTAATCTGAAAACAAAATAGAAGTCACAATTAGTAAGACAGGCGAAATCAGAGTCCGAATATTATTTTGTATTGAATTTATATTATTCAAACATTTTGCATCTTCTTGTAAGGTCAAACACAATCATTATCCATCGTAACTGAAAACCGGTAGTTTATCCACTAGTCTGTCTATGTCAAAAAATGTATTAAGATTACTTCCGCACCTAAATAAGCAATGGAATATCAAAGTCAGTAGTTAAATATTATGAATAAATTATTAAGTAAAATTCTTTGAACCAGTCTCAAATATTTTTTCGCTTGCCTTATTAAGCATGACAATGTGATTTTTTTTCCAAGTTACCTTTAATGTGGAAGAAACGTGACATTCTTCAAAAACAAGACACTCAATTATAACCCCCCCTCCCCCCGCCCCAATGTCTCCTTGTGCATGTGATTCGTCCCGCACAACCAGGACCCTCGGAGAGTAAATCATTGGGATTTCATAACCATATAAAACCAAACCAAAACATTTTTTCGCAAACAAAACAAAATGGCTGACAGACCACACACTGCTATATGCCTGTGTTGATGATTCTCATCGTAAATATGTATATATTAGACTGGAAAACTCCTCAACAAAATATAGATAATTTACATCTTAAAATGGCTTAATCTTACTAACCGGTACAAAATTAAAACTTAATACAAACGAATGTATTAAATTACAATTATTTAACACTAACACACGCTTTACTTGGGAAAACAGGTGGCACAGTCGAACAATATACATGAGCGAGACATATTTCTTTATACGAGGAATGTCAATCTGGTACGATGGTAACGTTTATAAACACACACTATTTGATTGCTTTCAATTGTATGTTTTTTGTTTGTAGTATTGATATATGCTATGTTTTCAAAGAAGTTTCGAAATCGATATACTTCATAAACATGTTGACCTCATACTTAGTTTATCAAACCATATCTTACCTTACATCCACAATCATAGAGATCATTTACTAAGGATTTTCTCTGACAGTCGGGGACATCTTTCCATTCTGTTGCAATATCACATAATCCAATTGTTAATCCAGAGACATCACCACGACCTATATAGACAACAATATATTTAGATTTAATTGATGTAAATAGTCAGAGGATTGTCCTTGTCAGAAATATTTTAGCTTAGATCAGGATAAAAAATAATGGTAAATGTATTTATTTAATACTATTTTCTACTTTAATAATTTGTTGGGTTTCTTTTCAAGATAAACATGTAAATAATACAAATGTTAAAAAAGAATTACAATGTTTTACGCTATAGAATATTTAATATCTTTTCTCGTAATAGTTCAAAACACAATCATGTTAAATTTCATCGTCCGAGACCAGAGTCCGGCGTCTCCCCTAAGTAATGGTTGTATTGTTCATTGAACGATACATGAAGGGAAATTTGTGTTGAGTACGTCTCATGCTGCAGAGAACGAACATTAACTAATAACACAAACGTATATATTTAAATTTGTGCAGCACGACGTGTTTCTGAAATAACCTTCATCATGTACGCTTAAAATTAAAACATTGGAAAGCCAAATAATTTACAAATTTTTTGGAACAACAATACCAAAGGGTCTAAACAGGACAGCCAAATTCGGATATCGTCACATATACCAGAGGGGGGATAACCTTTGTTCTAATAATAACGTTGTTCTCCCGGTTATATGTTAACGTTGTTCTCCCGGTTTTATGTTAACGTTGTTCTCACGGTTATATGTTAACGTTGTTCTCCCGGTTATATGTTAACGTTGTTCTCACGGTTATATGTTAACGTTGTTCTCCCGGTTATATGTTAACGTTGTTCTCACGGTTATATGTTAACGTTGTTCTCCCGGTTTTATGTTAACGTTGTTCTCCCGGTTATATGTTAACGTTGTTCTCACGGTTATATGTTAACGTTGTTCTCACGGTTATATGTTAACGTTGTTCTCCCGGTTATATGTTAACGTTGTTCTCCCGGTTTTATGTTAACGTTGTTCTCCCGGTTTTATGTTAACGTTGTTCTCCCGGTTATATGTTAACGTTGTTCTCCCGGTTATATGTTAACGTTGTTCTCCCGGTTATATGTTAAAGTTGTTCTCACGTTATATGTTAACGTTGTTCTCCCGGTTTTATGTTAACGTTGTTCTCCCGGTTATATGTTAACGTTGTTCTCACGGTTATATGTTAACGTTGTTCTCACGGTTATATGTTAACGTTGTTCTCCCGGTTATATGTTAACGTTGTTCTCACGGTTATATGTTAACGTTGTTCTCACGGTTTTATGTTAACGTTGTTCTCCCGGTTATATGTTAACGTTGTTCTCCCGGTTATATGTTAACGTTGTTCTCACGGTTATATGTTAACGTTGTTCTCCCGGTTATATGTTAACGTTGTTCTCCCGGTTACATGTCAAAGTTCGCATTTTACTCACATGTGGAAAGCACTTGCATGACCACATTATTTCCCTAAGATGAGGGTTTCGGTATCATGAAACTAGTTTAATCCTCCCACTTTTTATTGAAGTGCCTGTACCCAGCTAGGAGTGTGAGCGGTTATGTATTTGTATGTTAGGAGTATCGATTTTGTCTCTTCCTACGATTTTGATATTAGATTTTGGAATTGCTCTGATAGTGTGGTATGTTCTTCTTTCTTTTATAGCATTATTTAGGAACTATGACTATCAACAAGAACTTACCACCCAGTAACATGTCTTTCTTCGGTAATTGTATACCACATTGCATGCTGCTTCCTCTACTCTTTATTTCTATGACGTCTCCTATAGTAATAGACCTTGTTTTATCCTGTAAAGATGATCATAAAAGATAAGGTACATTGTTCAGTCGTAGAAGCCACTTAAATATATGTTAATCAGAAAACAAATAGTTCTCGAAAAAAAAAAAAAACACAAAAAAACTAGAGTTGTCATTCTTTGTACAGAATATTTACATATTCATGATCAATGTTCAATTAGTTTGAATTTTTATTTGGTAGTTGGATGTTCATTGAATACTCAATAATCTAAATGAGGCTGAATGTTATATTTGTTGTCATAATAACGACTTTTAAAGAAGTAATAAACATACAGTTTGAGAATAAAAACACTTTTTTTTCTCTTTTTTAAATAGAATTCATTTTAATTAGCGTAACTAGCAGAAATAAATATACATATTCGTTACCATACCTTAAAAATTTCCAAAACTTTGACACGATGAACTGTACTGCCTGTTATAAGACCCGGTACAATTGGTGATGGCACTGGTACACTGACTTCTAGAACTTGTCCTCGTATTACTGTAATAAAAATATATAAGAGTTGTCCTTCTTTGTACTGTTGGATTAATTTGTATCATATGTACAATGCAGTTATTTGCCTTTTGCTGTAGTTTGGAATTGTTAGATTATTTTTCTTTCTAATTTTATGATTCAATGTGATTGTTTATCCGGATGTTGATATTTTTCTATTGTTCCCTTCAACTTGATATTTTACATGTATTTTGTTATTATGTATCCAGGTATGACAGTATCTTGGAAACATCTTGCATTGGCAAGAGATAAACGTATTGAATATGGGAATGATATATCAGGTTTCCATTGTCAGAGTCTCATGAAAACAAATATTCCCTGAAATCATTTTTACATTATCAAATAATTCTAGCTGTTTGCGGGGTAAGTTGGGAATAACCCCAAAGCACTGAAAAATGATTATAATCTAATTATATTTTATTCGTGCATATTAAACATGTAAAACACTACGCCTTTGTGTATTTAAATTAATTCATACACTAATATGTTCTGTCAGTATGTCAAGTACGACATATATATTATTGCATTATATAATGCAAGCATAATCTTTCGATAATAAACTAAATTAATTTAATCAGATTTAATTTACCATAATTTGATAAACAGAATTGGTTCTGGTGATGTCCTTTAAAACACGTACACCCATATACAGCACTATAAGCCGTTGTTACTATCAATAGCTTCAGCAGGATCGTGAAAGTCATTTTATCTTCGGGAAGACGCTGCAAAAAAATAATGAAAATATGTTGCTATTGTGTGTGTTTTTCTTTAATATATTACTTTGATATAGTCATCACGGAAGATACACACGTGTGAATGATAAACCAGTTTTAAACTCGAAAGCTCTCAAATTAATCCTAATCTAACTCATACGTCATATCAGTGTCCTAACTTTTCAACCTTTGGTGTTCAATTTTCTTTATACTATATTAGAAAGAGTGGCGGGTTCTGTGTATAGAAGAGACATCTACCCAGTCGTTTGTTCTCTCGTCATCTTAGTAATGTTAGATAGGTTTTATTTTTCCACTTGCGAGTTAAAGGTTGGACTCTATGCTATTATAATGTTGTTTAAAACCATTTTTATCAATGAACATATGTTATGTATTGAAGAATACACTAAAACTGTAGGTTGCACTTGTTTTCAGCATTTACAACAACTTTTCAGCTTTATCATTATTGCCTCACTTTATAGAGGAATTATCCTTCATTAATTGGCAAATCCTCTCACCAAACGTGATGGAAGTTAACCAAACTTTAGCGCTTTCTATCTCATAACCTACTGTTGTGCAGGTTCCACATTAATTGGCAAATCCTCTCACCAAACGTGATGGAAGTTAACCAAACTGTAGCGCTTTCTATCTCATAACCTACTCTTGTGCAGGTTTCACATTAATTGACAAATCCTCTCACCAAACGTGATGGAAGTTAACCAAACTTTAGCGCTTTCTATCTCATAACCTACTCTTGTGCAGGTTTCACATTAATTGACAAATCCTCTCACCAAACGTGATGGAAGTTAACCAAACATTAGCGCTTTCTATCTCATAACCTACTCTTGTGCAGGTTTCACATTAATTGACAAATCCTCTCACCAAACGTGATGGAAGTTAACCAAACTTTAGCGCTTTCTATCTCATAATCTAATCTTGTGCAGGTTTCACATGCACATTCGATATATCGGGTTGCTTTGATTTTGTTGGTCTATACATCAATGAGAGACATAGCTGTCATTGTTTATAGACTTTAAATTTAAATGTTAGGATGCAATTCTTTATATCTAGGTAATAATGTATTATCTAGTTCCTAATTTTACATATGATTTTATTTAGTTGGCTACAAACTATGGGGATAATATTCCTTGTGACAATCGGTAGAGTTCATTAGGAAGTAGATTGTTTCTCCCATTCAAGACATGAAATAAACATTTTACAATTGTAGCAGAAAATATGTGAACTAAAACCGTACTCCAGAATATACACAAATAGTTGCTATACATGTATATATATAAGATTATAATCTAATTAAACTCCTTGATAGTCAGATAGAAAGGAAACATGGAAAGTTTGAGAGGAACTTAGGTTCTCGTTGAATATGTAACAAGCGCTTGAATACAAAATATTATTGTGTTAAAAAGGTAGTTGCTATAAGAATGTATTGAATGTAAAAGAGTATAATCTGTAAAGTCTATATGAAATGTTAACCTATGTACATGTTTCAATTTAACATGTATATATATATTTTTTTCAATTTAAAACAAATTCCCGCATTCAAAGCATTATACTACCTTATTTCTGTAGCTGAACTCGTTACAAACTGATACAGAAGAATGCGACTTGACATATATATATATAGTGGTCAGTAAGCATATAGTAGGACGTAATGATGTCTCTGGTGACGCTTTAACCTGCGTTGTTTTACCTGTATTCATTAAATGATTGATGTACATATGTAATACCTGTCACAGAAACATGTGTATAAATATATACTGGTATTATATTGGTCAATCGTCATTCCGGTGTGTTCCCCGTTCGCCTACTGGACTAAAACAACATATATTCAAGAAAGTGGATTAAGAGGCCATCTAAAGGGGTAGTAATTAGTAGACATACAGGTGAATGTATTAATATATGCCTACAAAAATTAATGTTGTGTTTGATAATTTTAACATTCAAACATGAAAAAAAATTTTGGTTAGTTTTAAAATGTATACATGATTTACAGAAAAAAAAAACATACAAAACTAAGAAAAAACAAACAAACAAAAAACAAAAAAATACAAAGAAAAAAATACAAAAAAATACAAAGAAAAAAATACAAAAAAACCCAAAATATTTATGAAAGTAGAATAAAAAGTAAAATATTTGTAGAATAAAGCTAATATTTTTAAATTTTATCTTTTTCACTTTTCAAATGAATAATATATTTAATTATTTGAAAAAAGAGTTAATTATTCAACATGTTACGTATAATTATGATAGATAATTATCAGATTCAAACAGAATCAGCTGAGAGTTATTGGATTTTCGATGTAAGCTTTGCAACTCAAAATGTCATACACATAGATTGTTGAACAGACCAAGCTGTCAGAAAAAGTTAAACAATGTAAGCTGAAATGAGGACATATAAAGAGCACTGGACCAAAAAATCATCAGTTTATGTTCAACCATGGCAAATGCACAGCTGAATGTAAAGTTCCTTGCCAACCTGTACAGAAGAGGGGGTCAGAACTTGGCACTACATGGGTACATCTACAGAGTTAACCGCGGGGGACCAGACTAGCCTTCGTCACTACTGAGAACCTGAGGGACCTAGAGAATGCAGACATTTTCTTCTGTGATGGTACTTTTTACACCTGTCCAACCCGGTTCTACCAGATATACAGCATACACATTCCCATCGACGACATCATGATACCAGTTATTTATGTCTTCCTCCCTGGAAAGAGTCAAACCACATACACACAGCAAACAAACTTAAGAATATGACACAACACGCTCACCCAAATATCTACACTGCAATACAACTCTTCAAAGACATCCAGAACAGTATTGAAATTGCAAACATCCAGAGAGCAGTTGGTGGTACCATTCGACCACTGGTCAAGAAATACTTGAACATTGATCGCCGACTCGCAACACTTAAGGACAGATACCAGACTGGTGTGATCGACCTGATTACGTATGCGGACTCAGCTTCCCAGTTACTCCACTTAGGATGATTCTGTGCTTGATTTCTATTTAGATGTTATTATCCTATAGACCTTTGCATAATTATAATAGTTTAATGATTTGAAATGTGTTTCTATGTTTAGATATATGTAATGTGTAAAACTTTTATAGTATCAAGTTTCATTCCAGTACAGTGCTATTTCTTTTATAAATGTTGATAAGAAATTTCATATTAGTGCTGTCTTCATATATGTTTGTTGAAATTTAATGACTTAACATGTTAAAGTTGTTTGTATTTCACCTTAATTCATATTTTGCTGAATTAAGATATATATCTGCAATATATTGTTGTATTATTTATTTAATTCAAATAAATATATCATAACTATCCCAAGTTTTTTCTATCTATAAATGAGAATGCATACATGGTTAATTGGGTGGACAGGTAAATTACAGGTAGACATTCAATTATCCCACCCCTTAGAAGACCCTCGGGGAATAAACCGTCATTCCATACCTTCTAGAAACATATTCAATGGATGTCATAAAATATTAATTACACATGTATATTAAATGTTGTCACCTATCCTACTCCAGTCCTTTGTATCGCTAATTATTAATTTAATATATATTTATTGAATAGTTTTTGTTGTGGTAATCTTCCTGGTATTTCCCATGGTGACACACATTTAATAAATGGAATGCGGCGGTGTAATAATGACTGGTTAAATTTCGTAGGGGAAGATTTCAGTTGAAAATTTGGAACCACAAAACACACTTTACATCCAAAACATGAAACCCCACCCAGTTATTGAAATTGGAAGATTGATCGGTGTTCGGTAATTTTGTTATTATCCTTATTTATAAAACACCTGTTAAGACATAGAAAACAAATTCACAAAATATTCATATGTACCTATGTATATGTCGTATTACATATCTTATTGAAGTAATTGTAATTAACAGGTAAAAATCATCATGCCACAGCCAAATAACCTTTATTGTTGTGTAAACATTTACATAGTACCAGGTTTTGTTTATCTGGATATAGTAATTACGACTAATTAAATATTTGACACTTACGGCGGAATCGGAGTTAGAGTTTGAAAACATATTTTGTACGAGACATAATATTCTGCGATTTTAATTTATGCGGTCCGGAGTTGACCGCAGAATACCGCAGAAATTACCGGTTATACGGTATTACAAACAACTCTACGTTGCTCCCAGGTTGAAGTCATCGCTACATAATTTCTACGGTCGTCATCATGAACTAGTTGACCGTTACGAACTATACATTTCTCAAATGGCAATGGATCTTTTCCCTCTTATGAAGATGTTTTTCTTTCCTCTATCACCGACAAGATTTTTACCTGACTTGACTATATAAGCAACATGGCGGATGTCTTAACACAATCAGAAACTTCTAGTCCTTCGCGGGCGTCTGGGTTCACCCCCGGTGTTTAACTTTTGTCTTTGTGTATAGTATATATCCACTCTTTCTGTCGATCATATTTGTCGTTGGACCAGTACGAAATACGTAAATTTTTTATTTGCTTTCAAAGGTCTAGCAGTTCAATAAAACGTCAGAAAAAAACAGAGACAGTCAAGAATGGAATATGAAAAAAAATAGGCAAACTTTAGCACAGTACACAAACAAAAACACAACACAGAATATTAAAAAGATGAGCAACACAGACCGCAACAAAAGGCAAGAGGTAAGCATTTCATGTTTCATATAAAACACCCGCCGTTTGAGGTCCGGTAACAGTCTTGCTTTTTTACATGCTTACACCAATTTCATATGTTCCACTTGTCGTAACACTTCCTAGTCCTTTCCTCATTCATGACTTATCACCGGGTTTGTAACTAGATTAACATGACGGGTGCCACTAGTGGAACAGGAACTGCTTACCCTTCCAGAGCACCCAAAGTTTACCCCCGGTTATCAGTGGGGTTCGTTTTACTTGATCTTTAGTTTTATGTGTATGTTTTGTAGACAGCTGTTTGTCCTTTTGTACTTTTTCTTTTTGTCATTGTGTTGTCTGTCCTTCTTCGATTTACGGATTCTGATTACCCCTTTGGTTTCTTCAAACTCTTCTGAAACATTTATCCTCAGAATATGATCATATTTCGTAAAATACCAATGATCGACTTGGTGGGGCATTGTGGGACTTACGTTTGTTGGTACATGCATTGGATATTATGACCACGTCTTAAAATGTTACATTTTAATATGTATATTACTGAGGATATGTCATGAATAGTTACTCTGATTGTGTTAGGAACTCTCAAGACGTTACGCCCCACCCGATGGGACAATGGTTGTTTATTTTGTCATGTTGTTTTACAATGGGATGCCCCTGTATTGAGAGGAGGGATTCCGAACCACCCATATATGAGACGTCAGGTGATATCTCTTTCCCCCCGTGTTTCTCACATTTTAATGATGTATGAAATTATAACGGGAATCATTAACGAATGTACATTGCCCTCACCTGAAATTTCGTTTAATAACACCTATAAGTGGACTAACATTCAGTGGTATTCTAGAAATCTTTATTTTATTTCTTAAAGTGCAAAATGATCTCAAATATGTCCATGTAAATAGTATTGTATCTTACGAAATATCTGTGTCACAGATGACAATCGGTCTTTTCCGTTTGCTGTAGTTAAAATCCCGTTCTCAATTCCTCTTTCATAACTGATCAGTATATTTTTAGCAGCTGTGTTACTCTTGTTAAACACATATGGTGTCACTAATGGACCAAGAGAACTGAGAACCAGGCTTCATATCCGATTTTGTGCTTTGTGGGACATTGTTTCGTCTTTTTGTTCATTTTTTGGGGACCATTTTATTATATATATCCTTCGAGTAATGGCTTCTTGTTTCCCCTTTGGTATCTTCAAATATTTCGTAAACTGAAAACTCATTTGATAAACATAATTACACAATTTACCATCAAACTATTGAAATTACCGTCAGATTAAATTTAGATACAGTATTAGGCTCATACCAGGTGTATTTCGACACCAAATTAAAGATCAAGCCAATGTTTGGCCCAGATTTATAGACAATAAAGTGCTGTAGAGACTAGACTGTTAGAAAATTATAAAATTCCAAAACCATTCACTTTGCTATATTAAAATGGTTTATATAGAATAAACATCTTTGAAATGTCTTCATTTTTCAATGATTGGTAAATGTGGATTCCTCGTGTGGGTATCGCTGAATGACGGTTACGATGAAAATTCAGGTGAAATGTGTGCCTTTGGAAATAAACGTTAGAGAAATCGTAAGCGGCAATCAAGAACAGACAATCTAGAGACACGTGCAGCAATGGACATAAGACACAGAGCGAATACAAACAAACACAACACAGAAAAGTGAAAAGATGGGCAACACGGATCCACACTAAAATATCGGGGGTGAACCACGGGCAATCAGTTCCTGTTTCTTATAAATAAACGTTAGAGAAAACTGAAGGGAGCAAAAATCCATAATTGACAATACAGAGACATTGGTAACATTGGGTGCACAAGACATCCGTAGTGTTACTCATAGTGAGACCCGTAAAAGTATTTTCGGTGATATAGGAAGGAATAGATTTACGTAAAAGGGGAAAGATCCATTACCATTTGAGACAAAGATATTTCGTAACGGTCAAGCAGTTCGTGACGACGACTGTAAAACGTATGTAAATAATACACCTTCAAGGCTACTATACTACATTTTATGAAATGTCATAAAGTTATTTTTGTAGGTGTTATTTCTTACTATGAAACACGTGGTGGGCCATTAAAACAGTAATAGATATCACATATATTCATTGATAAGGTTTAGAATCACACTTATTATATCTGATATCTGTCCTGCTGAAGACATGTTTTATCTTTATTATTAATTAGAGTTAACCAACAATACAAATACATTTAAATATTCTAAATATAACGTAATATCATGTATCAAATTTAAAGTAATTTGTCATCCTCTGTTCATTAAAGTTACTGATCCACCCACTGTATGACATATCAAAATGTACACATCAGAAATTTTATCTAGCGATGCAAATTCATGTTATATTTTGTTCCTACTCCGCGAAAACGATTAACTCTGAATGAACTATGATAAGAATCTGTATGGATTGTATGACTAAGCTTATATTTTTTTATGGAATTTTTTTTTGGAGGGGGGGTTTCGAAAAATAATTCCATGACCGATTAAAAAAGGTCCTTATTTATTTATTTTATCATTTTTAACTACATTTGTATGTGTTAAAAGCTTAAAGAACGCAATAATTAAAATCTGAGTAACTGTACACCAATGCTATTTTTATGATATTTTACAGAAAGCACTTTCGCTCTAAGCATATATTAATACTGTTTTAAACAGTTATGCAAAACAAGACAACCCTGGGTGGAAATGACGATGATATATATCTACCAAGTTACAAATATGATTTCAAACTTGTGTCTTATATCTAATAGATGCATTTAAAACCACCACATATGTGTTCCTGTCCCAATCCAGGGCCACCACATATATGTTCCTGTCCCAATCCAGGGCCACCACATATGTGTTCCTGTCCCAATCCAGGGCCACCACATATGTGTTCCTGTCCCAATCCAGGGTCACCACATATATGTTCCTGTCCCAATCCAAGGCCACCACATATGTGTTCCTGTCCCAATCCAGGGCCACCACATATATGTTCCTGTCCCAATCCAGGGCCACCACATATGTGTTCCTGTCCCAATCCAGGGCCACCACATATATGTTCCTGTCCCAATCCAGGGCCACCACATATGTGTTCCTGTCCCAATCCAGGGCCACCACATATGTGTTCCTGTCCCAATCCAGGGTCACCACATATATGTTCCTGTCCCAATCCAAGGCCACCACATATGTGTTCCTGTCCCAATCCAGGGCCACCACATATATGTTCCTGTCCCAATCCAGGGCCACCACATATATGTTCCTGTCCCAATCCAGGGCCACCACATATGTGTTCCTGTCCCAATCCAGGGTCACCACATATGTGTTCCTGTCCCAATCCAAGGCCACCACATATATGTTCCTGTCCCAATCCAGGGCCACCACATATGTGTTCCTGTCCCAATCAAGGGCCACTACATATGTGTTCCTGTCCCAATCCAGGGCTACCACATATATGTTCCTGTCCCAATCCAGGGCCACCACATATATGTTCCTGTCCCAATCCAGGGCCACCACATATGTGTTCCTGTCCCAATCAAGGGCCACTACATATGTGTTCCTGTCCCAATCCAGGGCCACCACATATATGTTCCTGTCCCAATCCAGGGCCACCACATATGTGTTCCTGTCCCAATCCAGAGCCACCGCATATGTGTTCCTGTCCCAATCCAGGGCCACCACATATATGTTTCTGTCCCAATCCAGGGCCATCACATATGTGTTTCTGGTCATAACCAGGTCGTAGATTTCCATAGGTTTATATCATTCTCATGTTTGTGCTATAAAGTTTAAGGTTTGACATAGGAGTCGTTGGTATTGTAGTAGTTGTGTATATTGTCTACCATTACTCTTTAATTTTCTTTTTAAGAAAGATCGATGCTTATAGTAAGTGTACCTATAAACCACCAGAATCATTATATATTATGTATTGTTGTTGTATATCACGGGGCGGCAGCAGACTGCATTTACCTATTCGCAAACTCGCATTCACGGCGGTTTATGGCAAACAATAATTTGGAAGAGTTTGATTAACATTGTTTAATTGAAATATCTAGTTTTGTTTTCTCTGAAACTCTTATTCATCAATATATAGAACCGCTATAAACATTACATATGCACATAAATTATATAATTACTGACAGTTAGTGAATGAGAGATCTGTGTGGTCTGCTATAGAAAGTTGACTTAGTTAAACTGATTTTCTTTATTCTGTGGGGGAAAAATATAAAAATGTACTTAGGTACAGAAAAGTTTATTTAAATATTACACTTTTATTAAGAAATTTCAGCCCTGCATTTTTTATGTATTCGTTCAAATAATTTCTTTCTAGTCAATTCTAGTGTAATATCATCAAAATTACAGTTTATCTATTTATTTCAACATCATATGTTCAGTTACCAAGAAAACTCCATGTTATAGAAATATAATTGTGAGGTACATCCTCTCCAAATTTTTGAGGGACGAAACAAATACACTACTCTCCTCCTCAGAACGAATTTCTCTTGTATGCAGAATCTTAATGTCACGTTCCTTCCATTTTTTAAATAGTTTTTTGTGTTGTCCTATTATGTGCTTTTACGTTCTGAGTTCCGTGTTGTAATGTCTTTTACTATTACCACATAAAACGATGTTCGGTTCGTCTTTATCTCCAGTTTTTTGTTGGAGGGCTTATTTACGGTATTTGTACTTGTTTGCACATGTCCAACACATAGTATGTTGTGTTTTTGTTTAGCTTCTCTTCGTCTTGTGTACTCTATTTTGCCAGTTTCTCTAGATTGCCCATTTTTGATTGCTACTTCAGTATTCTCTAACGTTTATTTCCATGTAAAATACAACTACCAGCAGTCCTGGTGAGTAATTATTATTATAGCTTGTTAATTAACCATGGTCGTTGGTGGTTCGTTGCCAGGCAAAGTATTTCAGATCCCATCAATTGTATCCTTTTTACCTGTGGAATTCTAAATTCTCCCCTACGTCCATTTTAATTTTACCCACTTGATTTATTACAAGCTGCTTTATATAGCTGATGTACTGTTAACTTGAAGCAAAACATATAATACTAATTTAAAATTACTAAAAGTATATTCGTATTAAGAAATCAATCAAATGCAGTATTAAATTGGTAAGGAATGATATGGATGTAAATGAACATGAGAGACTGTCCAGTGATTGAGTGAGTGAGTGATTGTTGTTTAACGCCAATTCAGCAATTTTTCAGCTATATCATGGCAAGAACAAGTTAATTTTCAATGAAATGATGATGAGGTCCGTTTTGTTCTAGATCAACACGCTGAGTTGGATTTTTAGAGTGCTAGCTCACTGAAACGACAGTCCGCGGGTAGACATGTCGCTCCACTCGGACACATTATTTTGATTCCTTAATGCTATGTGCTTAGCAGAGAAGTAGCAAATACCAATTTCAAAGTCTTTGGTTTGACCCGACCGGGGCTCGAACCCACGATCTACCGCACACGAGGCGATCACGCCTAACCATTACGCCACCGATGCGGTCGAGACTATCCAACTTTACCATTAGACACAAAATTAAAATAAAAGAACCGCGTTTTATTACTATTATACATTCCATTGTTTCTTTTAACATGACAATATAAATATTTATATAAGCAAAATCACAATTCAGATATACAAACCACATTTAGGGAACAAAGCGTAAATAAAAAACAAAAAGGTCGCTAACAAGAACTCTTATCAGAAAGTGTAAAGTCTTAAAACTCAGAAATGTGGATACAATGAATATCTATAAATATATGTCCCGGCAACTTTCCTAACAACACCAAAGGTTCAAGGACTTCATCGACGTTATGAACAAATTCGTAATAAAGATCCCGTTTTAGTCGATTGCTTGATAAACATTATATCTATAATACTCGATAGTGTATGTGCACTCGAGGATATACACTATGTGAAGGATTACCGGAGTATAAAAGAAAAGACTCGGTGTCCGCACTAAGGGGTACATTTCCTCCACGAGGGAAGTCAACTGGTTGGGCTAGACGAATTGATTATACATTTTCCCCCAACGAACACGACGCAGAGTGTCTCGTGTTTGCAGAATGTAAAGCTTCATACACGTTATAGACACCTCGGTGAACCAATGCTAGACCAACTTTGCTGACCTATCGATCATCTTTCGATTTGCTGGTGATCAAATTATTCTCTTATCGACCCGCCCAGTGCAACATTTTACATGATTTATTATTTATTGATAAACATCAATCAATCATAATCTATATACATCGAAATGTGAATTGTAATACCTGTCTAATGGCTTTTTATTATACTTCACAAACTCTTGAAAGTCACCTCCTACGCAAGCAAACAAAAATTGAACATCACAAGTCCGTCTTAAAAATTAGCTTGGAATTATTTTCTGCTAAATACTAGTACTCTTACTTTTTTTTATAGTACAATAGACGTGACTTTGAGAAAAACAGCTATAGCTAATTTATCAGATCTTTTTCATAAAATTACTATCCTAATGCAAGAAAAAAATATTTTTTTGATTTTTTTCCGTCAAGCAGTCGATATATTTCTATTTCAGAAATCGTCTAGAAAAAGATATTAATATACCATACTAAAATTTATCGGAAACAATATTACTCCTATGTAGACAACACGTTCAGTTGTTATAAAGTTACAATATTTTTTCACTTTAAAAATAATATTAAGGTTATGTTACATTAGCACTGTTGGCATATATGATTCAGTGCAATAAACTTACGTTAAGTTTCAAACGGATTCCCTCCCTTTTCTCAATTCAATATCCCAAAACTCTGAAAAACTGGGTTCCATTTTATCTTTTATTTTTATTTTTTTCGATGGAAGACATGCATGTAACTTCTATACATTGATTTTTAAAGACAACAATATCCCTAGGATATTCGGAAGAGGAAATTGACATTAAATCGTCGACTTTTTGAAGTTATCTGTACGTCAACAAAACCCACCTACAATATCGTTTTGATTTCCTTTCAAAAATATATGTGTGAAAAATTGTGCGGTTCTAGAATTTTGTTTCGGCTATCCTAGAATATGTGTCGTTAGCAAATGTTATTTGGTATAAGCGCAAGGAAACCGGAATAGATGGTGTGATATAGAATAAAACCAGAGAGTTCCACAAAATGGCGACACCCATAAAAGTCAAAATTGATTAATTGATTGATTGATTGGTTATTTAATAACAAAGAAACGCTTAAGCTATTTTGTTACATGTTTTGTTTGAAATAAACAAACATCGTATATTTGGTTTCATTTATTCTTTAAACAAGTTAAATTGTCAATGAATTTAAATGGTACAAGCCACAACGACAGCTGTCGCCTTAATGATTACTGTTTGGATAGACGTTGTTTTGTACGTTTAGCTAATATTTAACATGTCCGTGTCTGTATTACAGACAGACTGCTCTCGCAATGATATATTAGTGCACTGAAAGAACTTGCGTTCGTGTATCCCAATATTTGCGGATTTGTTATAAGACATTTGTGCAAGTTCTTAAATAAACGTTAGAGAACACAGAAGGAACAATCCAAAGACAAAGACATATCGACCACAAGACACAAAACGAAGCCGTTAGAGAACACAGAAGGAACAATCAAAAGACAAAGACATATCGACCACAAGACACAAAACGAAGCCGTTAGAGAACACAGAAGGAACAATCCCAAGACAAAGACATATCGACCACAAGACACAAAACGAATCCGTTAGAGAACACAGAAGGAACAATCCCAAGACAAATACATATCGACCACAAGACACAAAGCGAAGCCGTTAGAGAACACAGAAGGAACAATCCAAAGACAAAGACATATCGACCACAAGACACAAAACGAAGCCGTTAGAGAACACAGAAGGAACAATCCCAAGACAAAGACATATCGACCACAAGACACAAAACGAAGCCGTTAGAGAACACAGAAGGAACAATCCCAAGACAAAGACATATCGACCACAAGACACAAAACGAAGCCGTTAGAGAACACAGAAGGAACAATCCAAAGACAAAGACATATCGACCACAAGACACAAAACGAAGCCGTTAGAGAACACAGAAGGAACAATCCCAAGACAAAGACATATCGACCACAAGACACAAAACGAAGCCGTTAGAGAACACAGAAGGAACAATCCAAAGACAAAGACATATCGACCACAAGACACAAAACGAAGCCGTTAGAGAACACAGAAGGAACAATCCAAAGACAAAGACATATCGACCACAAGACACAAAACGAAGCCGTTAGAGAACACAGAAGGAACAATCCCAAGACAAAGACATTTCGACCACAAGACACAAAACGAAGCCGTTAGAGAACACAGAAGGAACAATCCAAAGACAAAGACATATCGACCACAAGACACAAAACGAAGCCGTTAGAGAACACAGAAGGAACAATCCCAAGACAAAGACATATCGACCACAAGACACAAAACGAAGCCGTTAGAGAACACAGAAGGAACAATCCAAAGACAAAGACATATCGACCACAAGACACAAAACGAAGCCGTTAGAGAACACAGAAGGAACAATCCCAAGACAAAGACATATCGACCACAAGACACAAAACGAAGCCGTTAGAGAACACAGAAGGAACAATCCAAAGACAAAGACATATCGACCACAAGACACAAAACGAAGAAAAACAAAGTAAACACAACACAAAAACTAAAACGATAAGCAATCACGGACCCCACCAACAAATAATGGATTCCGAATTTTTGAAATAACTCGCTTTTTGTCATACAAAAACAAAATTTGAAGGGGATGAACGGTGATCGTAGACATTGAAAGAGTGTAGACAGATGTGTTATGTGTGTGTATATACTGCTGGGTGTGTAGTAATTTACAATTTGGAAATATCATGATATAGTACCAAATATTTCATGTAGATTTCTTTGCAAAATATAAATGCAATATGACGATCTTTTACTGTTTATTAATAAATATATTGTGTACCTAAAAGTATACACCACTCGAACATAGGACGGGACGTAAATGAATGAATATGTGTGAAATTATATGCTGCTTGTACGTAA
The DNA here is from genome assembly GCA_963680875.1 of Bathymodiolus brooksi. NCBI lineage: Eukaryota > Metazoa > Mollusca > Bivalvia > Mytilida > Modiolidae > Bathymodiolus > Bathymodiolus brooksi. Next base: position 79,833,412 of record OY804578.1, on the reverse strand, counting down.
AAGACAACTTAATGAGAAATGTTTGAAGATATCAAAGGGTTAGTCACAAGCCGTAAATCAAAAGACATTGGCCAAGAGGAAAAGGACGAAAAGACAAACAATAGTTGACAAAATACTATTATACAGAAAACTAAAGAGTCAGCAACACACACACACACACACACACACACACACACACACACACACACACCAAAAACAAAAAACGAAGATAAATTCGGGTTCTCCGGTAGTCTAAACACTTCCTGTATCACTACTGACACCATTCTTGTGACTCGTGTTAAAACGCCGGTGATAAAAGTCATGAAAGATAAAAGAAGCAACAATTTGTTGAGATCGGTCGTTGGTGATCCGTTGCAAGGCAAAATGTTCCATCATCTTCTTTTCTATGCGGCAATCTAAATATTCGTCCTTATACACATCATTATCCCATACTTTACGTACATGAAATTGTCCTGATTGACTGATATCGACACTTATTATAATCTATTAATAGTAGAATAATATCATTATATCAAAATACCTTCTTCATTATTATACAAAATTGCATCTTAAAATTTTTACGCCTAATAGTTCAGATATAATTATAATATCTGTACATAATCCTCCCCACAATTGTATCAAATCAGCAATAATTTATTTTGATTAAACTTACCTAATTAAATAAAGAGGAAACATGTTTTTAGCAGTTCAGAGGGTAATGTGGACTAAATAAAGATTAAACAATATTAATTAATTGGATGTATATGGCACATGTCTATGTGTCTCCAAGCGGGAGTGTGAAAACTAGAAGAAAACAAAAATATTGTAAACATTTTGATGATAATCTTGTTTAAGATATGGATTATGACAAGCATCTGATTTTATGAAACATAATGAATATAGGGACAGGAATAAACATCACTGTCAGTGAAGACGGAAAGGAATAAACATCTATGTTAATGAAGACGTCTAAGTATATTTAATATGGTTTTATAGAGCTTTTAAGTCAACTTCGTGCTTTACTATGAGTTTCTCAATTGTTTGTTAATCATAGTTTGCACGTTTTCAATTTCTGAATTTAATATACTTATATACTACTTAACATGTTTCTTCACATTTTTGATTTAAATGATATAGGTTTTTGTTAACCGGAGTATTTCTTCGTCGGGTGAAAATTGAAAAGTATCGCAACACAATTATTATTCTCGAATATTATCAATATATTTGTTCAGAATGTGACGAAGTATACAATTTTGTTTAAATTAAAACTTTTGATGTAAATTGGACGGATATGTAATGATTTTGAAGAATTGATTTTTTGTTCTATTTTTGGTGTTTGATGACTGTCAAAATTTAAACGCAACTTTATAGTAAGTTAATATAAGACAGTGGATTAACATTACGCAGTGTATCACACATTTAAATTTTAGTCAAATTTTCAAGTTGCTATGTACTGAAGGAATCCAGCTTAAGGACAACATATCTATTAACTTTTTCAACAAAAAAACCCAAAATATCAATGGCGGAAAAATTTCAGCGACGACCCAGCCGTGGGAAAAGTATTGGGCTTTTATGCCAAACGATACTGGAATCCAGCGAAGACACATTCAGTGATGATATTCCTGATATAGATCTGGACAATCCAGTTAATTTTGAATCTCGTCAGCCTCATAAATCTCCAGGAACGCCTACTATTGATGTTGAGTTACAACGGGAGACAAGAGATCTCGTTATATCTACATACAACGAATCGTCATCACGATCACCGAATGACGATCTGGAAATGAACAACAATCACTCAGTTTCCAACGGGTATGTTAATCTATTAATACATTAGTTTTACAGAGGTATTTAAAGGCAACATTCAAGCCAAGAGGTATGTTTAACTAATAATCGTTATGATTTTCAGAGGTATAAAAGATCATCAATCAGTACACTTCGCAGTCGTATATAAAGGTTTTCTTTAGAGATTCTGTGTATAAAGCGGCCAACAGTCGTATATAAAGGTTTTCTTTAGAGATTATATGTATAAAGCCAACAGTCGTATATAAAGGTTTTCTTTAGAGATTCTGTGTATAAAGCGGCCAACAGTCGTATATAAAGGTTTTCTTTAGAGATTATATGTATAAAGCCAACAGTCGTATATAAAGGTTTTCTTTAGAGATTCTGTGTATAAAGCCAACAGTCACAAACTTTCATAAGGGTAATTTTATTACTACCTCGTATTCACTGGAACCTAGGTTAACATATGAGTGAATACAGCCATTAGTGTGTAAACGAATAACAGAAAATAGTTCATCTGCCTCTTATAATAAATTTGAAAAAAGTATGCATTTACAAAATCAAGGTATCACGCCGGGCATTTGGATACTTGGAACCGGGTCGAACATTAAGAACCGGGTCAGACAAGTGACAACAACGTTTTCGGGTGAGTATGCTATTTCTATCCTCAGCGACCGTCAGCGATATTAACAACAGAAATAAATTGACACATCGTCTTTGCTATTAACGTACTAGGTTTATACCAAATTTTGAGTATTATAAGTGGATAATGAATCGACAAGAACGTTTTAATATCGGAAGTTTCAGAAAAAATATGTGAATCTTTAACTTTAGTCGCTTATATCTACTCACGGAGAGCGAGTTCCATGATTGTTTTGGTCGATATACCTCCCATAATCTATACTAGACTATTCATTAAAAAATAGGCTTTTGACTTGCGGTTTCTAGCGCAACATCTATCTTTTTATAACAACGGGTGCATGAAATCGGACACAAAGGACCGCTGGTAACCTTAAGTGAAAGATACTAAGAACGCGGATTTCGGACACTAAGAACAAATCGTATGCAAGGGCAGGTCGAGGATTTAAGCCGTGGATTATAGGGTTATAATCCGGCGGTTGTCAGGCGAGACTGGTAAATTTAAGTCGTTCCCTTATGAAATTTATTTAATAAGATGCCTGTTTTAAGGATGTTTGAATATGGGAAAATGTCCTAATTTATTTGAGATGGCTTGAATTTATCACCGTTTTACCACGGGTCAGTCACCTTATTTCAAATATTTTAAAATATAGGCGTAAAGTGACTAACCCCAAAACCTACAAATGTAAGACTTAAACAAATAACAAAGCAGCACTATCATTAAAAAAATCAAAGTAAATTTTGTTGTACACTATTTACTCCACACCTCCGCTTGTGATAGTGCAATATTATAACCTATTTTTTCCCTTTTTCAAACAGAAATGTCAGAGGAATTCATCGATGATATTAAACTGGAGAAGGCGGAGCCAGTTGACGGGTTCTTTTTGGACGTATCTCTTGTAGAAGAGGTGAACTCAAATTCACAAGAGAGCTACTGCTGCGGTGTTTGTAATAAGGTTTTCAGACGTAAAGCCCATTTGGTACGGCACAGTTCACCTTAGATTTCAACGAATCAAAAAAACCTTTCTCCGATGTTCCATCCAAAACCTGTCCAAAGTTGCGGATGCCTGACATAAAGCGGAGGAATTTTCCATGAAATAACCGATATCAAATTTGCCAAAACTTTACGGTTTCGTGTCCATATCTCATATGTGTGGTTGAATCGCACGAAAACCATTCAACAATATCTAAGAAGAGAAGGTAGCATATGTTATGTAACGGAAATGTTCCGGATGCTATTAGTCCCATAAATTTTAAGAATGATTCTTTTTGTCCAACATCTTCAAGAGATTTCAGTACCTTAGGCAACAAATCAATCATGTCATTGATCTCAATAGATTCTGAATCGCATTCGGGTATTTCTTTCCCTGAAGGACAACATACTTCCATTTGAATTTCATCGTTCTCAGAGTCATTTCCTTCAATTTGGTTACTTTTCGGAGTTTGAAAAAGATTCTTACAGAAGTTCTCCTTTACTGGAGTATTCAGCTTCTTTCTTTTGGATTCCTTATCAAGTATGTAAGTTAAGCCATCATTAACGGTAATGCATTTGCCATATTTGGGTAAATTAGATGGTACTACTCCTTCGTGTATTTTTGTTTGATATCTTTGTATTTCTGTGTTTTCGTCTAATATCAGTTGCCGATATTTTAATGTTTCTTCTCCGTGTGACAGTTTACAATGTTCAATAATACTCTGCAAGGAACTTTCTTTTATTCCACAATAATAACACTTATACATGTTTTCTTCGTACTTCAACTTGTTGATAGGTGAGAAGCGGCATGCCTGAAAAATATATATTTGGATAGCTAGTCCAACTTAGTTTTATGAGTTGTGTCATTTTTATATATATATAGAGTTTATTTTCTGTAAGATTTATTACGTTGTTAGTCTATTCAGCCTGCTACGTTGCTTTTTTGAAACAAAACTACAATTTCAATGTTATAATTAGTGAATACAATCCGCGTTCTTAGTATCCACGGACACACAAGATTCCGCGTTCCATTGTATCATAACCCGCGATCCTTTGTGTCCGATTTCATGCACCCGTTGCTATAAAAAGATAGATGTTGCGCTAGAAACCGCTAGTCAAAAGCCTATTTTTTTTAATGAATAGTCTAGTATAGATTATGGGAGGTATATCGACCAAAACAATCATGGAACTCGCTCTCCGTGAGTAGATATAAGCGACTAAAGTTAAAGATTCACATATTTTTTCTGAAACTTCCGATATTAAAACGTTCTTGTCGATTTATTATCCACTTATAATACTCAAAACTTGGTATAAACCTAGTACGTTAATAGGAAAGACGATTTGTCAATTTATTTCTGTTGTTAATATCGCTGACGGTCGCTGAGGATAAAAATAGCATACTCACTTGTCTGACCCGGTTCTTAGTGTTCGACCAGGTTCCAAGTGTCAGAATACCCGGCGTGGGTATGAACAGTGAAATCTTTACCATATTTAAAGGAGGGGGATTATTGCGAAAATTGTTACACTTTGGTTGCAAATGTCTTATTTTTTTCAGTCGCATCCAAAAACTTGCCGCAATATTTTCAGACATAATTATAATTGATTGATCGTTGTTTAAAGACAAGTAAGCAGCATTTCAGCTAATATTCATGACAACAACCACTTTATATGGGCGTATGAGCTGACATTTGGACTGTCGCAGGAAAAAGATGATATATTGGATAGGTCTGAAAACCGTACCATGTAACGGGACACCAACGACCCACTCCCAATATAATATTGCTTATTAGTGGGTATTGTAACTTTTTGATGTGTACGAACAGTGAAATCATTGCCATATTTAAGAATAATAATGTTCAATAATTTTCGTTGTAAATATCTTCTTTTTCAATGTATGGTATTTAACGCCACTTTCAACAATATTTCAGCTATATCGCGGGTTTTTTTTTCAATGTATGTTTTACGAACAATTACTTGTATATAGGAAGGTTTGTTGGTGAAATAACACAATTTTGAAATGTTTTAAGTTAACGAGTACGAATGTACATGTATAATAGTTTTGAGACAGGTCAGCACAAGAGGTATATATAGTAAAGACGTACCGGTCAGTTTGTTTGATATTAACTATATATACATGTATATGTGTGTGTGTAAGAATACAAAGTAAACAAATACGAAACGGGGTTTTAAAATGGTAATTATGTTCTTGAATTTAAAGTAAGTTAACATGAAAATGGCAAATAAATTGTATGATTCATGGAACTAAGCGCAATATTAATATCAAAACAGCCATGTTAACTTTTCTGCAGTGCAAATAGAAAGATTTCATAGAATCGTCTTGTGATATGTATCAACAATACTATTCGTAGAAATGTACTGTGTATCAGTTGATGGGTACTGACAGAGCCGGTCTAATGATGAAAATTTTATAATAAATGCTGTTCTCTGTAAAACCTTGCAGTGTTCTTTACAGCTGAGAGTAGATAGTTCCAGCGCGGGCCCAATTGGGATAGTAGATATTTTTAAATACCCTTTATTATTCAATCTTGTAATTTTCCTGGTATATTTTTTTTATTATTAAGAGGTACACAATGATATAGAGTACAAACATAAATAACTAAAGACCCATCTGAAGTTTTAGAGATAACCGCCTGCTTTATCTCCCACAATACCATATGTCCTTGAACCAGACTCCGTTTCATGTGAAGAAAATACCGGTTTTAACAGAAGTCTGACTGAATGAGTCTATTTATTTAACTAGGAGGATAAAACTCCAATCTATTTATGTTGACTAGAGCCCTACTTTGGGATGTTAAAACTGTTATAATATATGGTGTTGGTTTTTTTAAATTTTATTGTTGTTCTGATTTGCTATAGATTGATTGATTGATTATTGTTTAACGTTAAGTGAGTAGTATTTATTTCAGCTATGCTCATGATAAAACCAAGTCTGTAAACAATACATCATGGCGGAAGGTGTCACTATGATGGGCCTATGGATGGAATTCTAGATTGTCACAGAAAAACGGGAATATAAATAATACGCTCGGAAATTGTGACTTGCAAAGGAGCATGCACGAACTTTCCAAACAAAAGGTTTTCTTTTACGTGCAATATTTACGTAAAAGACACGTGGTATTCTCCTTTTACTCCTAAAACGAGCTGCGTATTTGATGCTAGCCACACAACTTGCGTACGCCCATTACGGGGGGTTAGGGGGATACAGTTCGGTTAAAAAGCTATTCCACTTCTCCGCCGCCGAGTTCCCGTTTCCTAGGATTTTGTTTTGTTGTAGAATATTACCAAACGGTTCGATTAAGAGGATTTTTAATTGTCTTGTCTACGTTGTTGAATCAACATGAATTACCAGTAATCAGAAGCCATCTGTCCATTTATCCATTTATCATGCCTGTAAATTAGCCAGTGTATTTTTTTTTTAGAAATTATCTTTAATTACTAGCTGAATTGACATTTTGCCGTAATGCGTCAAATTGATAAATGCTACAGCCACTGTAGGTTGTTAAGTCAAGCGTGATACATCCCGACTTACAGCGTCGTGTATGATTTATACTAGTTGTCAACTTCCGGTGTCATCAAAGGTTTTATCATTACCAATAGCACACTCATTATGCCCAATATATCATCGACAAATTGCGAATACAAACATAGAAACAATTCAATACTGCCACAAGTTTATTTGTAAAACACTTGACACTTTAATATGCAATAGAAACAAATAAAGTGAGCGAGTAAGACACTTGACACTTTAATATGCAATAGAAACAAATAAAGTGAGCGAGTAAGACACTTGACACTTTAATATGCAATAGAAACAAATAAAGTGAGCGAGTAAGACACTTGACACTTTAATATGCAATAGAGACAAATAAAGTGAGCGAGTAAGACACTTGACACTTTAATATGCAATAGAAACAAATAAAGTGAGCGAGTAAGACACTTGACACTTTAATATGCAATAGAAACAAATAAAGTGAGCGAGTAAGACACTTGACACTTTAATATGCAATAGAAACAAATAAAGTGAGCGAGTAAGACACTTGACACTTTAATATGCAATAGAAACAAATAAAGTGAGCGAGTAAGACACTTGACACTTTAATATGCAATAGAAACAAATAAAGTGAGCGAGTAAGACACTTGACACTTTAATATGCAATAGAGACAAATAAAGTGAGCGAGTAAGACACTTGACACTTTAATATGCAATAGAAACAAATAAAGTGAGCGAGTAAGACACTTGACACTTTAATATGCAATAGAAACAAATAAAGTGAGCGAGTAAGACACTTGACACTTTAATATGCAATAGAAACAAATAAAGTGAGCGAGTAAGACACTTGACACTTTAATATGCAATAGAAACAAATAAAGTGAGCGAGTAAGACACTTGACACTTTAATATGCAATAGAAACAAATAAAGTGAGCGAGTAAGACACTTGACACTTTAATATGCACTAGAAACAAATAAAGTGAGCGAGTAAGACACTTGACACTTTAATATGCAATAGAAACAAATAAAGTGAGCGAGTAAGACACTTGACACTTTAATATGCAATAGAAACAAATAAAGTGAGCGAGTAAGACACTTGAGCTTTGCTTTATTCTGAGAAAAGGCTTAATCTTGTTAACTAAATATTTGATAATTGTTGCTTATTGTGCGAGTTTGTTTTGTCCTTGATTTTAAGAAAAGAAAGTTTAAATAGTGATGGTCATCAATTCCACCAATATCACTAAACGAACAACCACCTCACTCCTTAAATGATCTCACTAAATGCAAAGAGACCAAATGTCGCGTTGGAAATCCAGGTCCTGACTTGAGACAGGCATAAAAATGTGGCGGGGTTAAATTGATTCCTTTTCCATTGTCTTTGCGCTTCCATTGTTGTTCTTATCTCTTTATTTGAAAGCTATTTGTACTAGAATACTCACATTTTCATTATTTTATATTATCTGTGAGCATTTCAGAGTGGATCAACATTTTATTATTGTATACTTACCATACCCTACATTATCTATAAAATGGTATCCGAAAAGTTGAGAATCAATAAAACTTATAAACAAAGATGAACATTTTCAAAATTCTTATTCCCAAAACCACACAGTGCACTTAATTAAAAATGGAAATTTTGATGTTTATTTTACACAGAAAGAGATTTTATTCACCTACAAGAATTCAAAAAATGTTAACATTTCAATTCTACTTGAAAATATATTTTCTTTATGTCATAAATAAAGTTTATTTAAGTAAATAACTCTGTAGATTCTTGTTGTTAGAGGGACTATTTATAAGTTATATTGACGAGTTTACGATGTATTGTTATTTACAGTGACATGTTTACAAACCTTCAAATATACTTATAAATATATTTAAACTATTTCAATAAATAACTTTTAAAAACGTCGAAAATTATCTGGCACTTAAGAATGTTATCTGCATCAGATCGTGATCAATATTTGATATTGTTTACCAATCCTCTTCCATCTGTTGGTTACAAATACGACGCCCTTTCTTTTCATACCATAGATATACAATGGCAATTAAAATATCTAACTCATCTATGTTTATAGTATCCGATGTCCTCAATCTTAGATACATGTATCAGCTCTCAAATCTTGATAATCAGTGGCGATAGACTAGCGTGGTCGCTCGCCAGGATATGTATTGAAATTATAGTGAATAGAATTTTGATAAAAGAAATATGTCGTGTTATTTGTCGCTTAGTTGAAGTCAACGGCTATCTAGATTCGTTTCCAAATGATTAGTCATTTTAGTTAATCAGGAGGTTCACAAACAGTGGCCATGTTTAACTTGACTAGTAAAAATTCTACTTTAAATGTTATTTGCTATTAGGTATTTTAGGTATTTTGATGGTGGCAATGCTTTTATTGACATTGTTTCCCTTAATAAAACTCATTCACAAGAATAAAAACTATTTTCTAGGTTTTTTTTAGTTATTTTGACCGGTTGTAAATCAATTCAACATACATTATCGTAAAACGATTTCAAGACCAAGGAAGCTGGTGACGATTCTCTGGGCTCAGCCTACAGAGCTGCCAAGACCGTGCACAGATGGTGGTTAGCGTGTGCCCTCCCCTCGTCCTGGGATGGTAAAATATTAGAAAAAAGTTAATAAATATCTAATGACTATTGATGTATCGAGGTGTTAGAGATTTGAAGAAATCCGCACATTAACGCATTGTATAGAGTTCGAAAGAGTGTAGGTGTCTGTACTAAACTCTTCCTAATTTTCAACTGCCAGTCGTGTGACGGTTGTCAGATCTTCCTTCATCGCCGTATGTGAGAGATATGAATTTAATCCGATTTTTATATAGACAATTTCATTTCACATTTACAACACTTGATTTGTTTGGATTAGTTGCGTAACTTGAACGTAGTAATTTTAATTTAGAATTTGTTTATTTCGATCAGATAGAATTCAATTTGATATTACACACGTCATATTATGAATAAAACATCAGGTGGACTTTTATCTTGTGCTGAGTTCACATGAAAACCGTTTTCGATACCTTTTGAGCTGAAATGTTTTATTTGGAAAAGTTCCAGAAACCAACATGTCAAAGGTAAAACGTTAAGATTCAAACGACATTGTAATACGCTTCAGAAATTGGATTGTTTCGAAAACGTATCGGTAATGCATTTTTGATCAAAACGTTTCGGCGGAAACGATTTCTAAACGCACCAGACCTTTGACAAACGTACAATTCATTTTCGAAAGGATTTCGATACGTTTTTAAAACTCTTTAACGGTGCGTCTGAACTCACCATTAAAAATGACCGAGCTGCATTAATTATACAACAAAAACACGCGAGAAGTCGATAATGGAGTGTTTCGTGTTGTTAGGGTTGGTTATATTATAGACCATTAATGTTGGACTTCCTATTTTCAACTATTTTAGAAAAAAAAAATCAGGAAATTATTAAATAAATGACAACAAATTGAAAGTTAATGTAAATTATATTGGATATTGTCACAGACACTTAATTCCAGTTTCCGGTGTATGGATGATGTTCTGTCACTAAACAATTCTCCATTCTATGATTATCTGCATCTCATCTCTCTAAATGAACTTGAAGTAAGGGATACTACTGACACTCAGACTTCTGCTTCTTATCTTGAGCTTCAACTTGAAATCGACAACGGATGAAGATAAAAAACAAAAATATACGACAAAAGACTTCACTTTTCCAATAGTCAACTTCCCTTTCATCAGTAGCAACATTCAAGCATCACGAGCGTATGGAGTTTACATTTCTCAACTCGTGTGTTATTCTAGAGCTTGTGCCCAGTACAGTGATTTTCTGGAAAGAGCTCAACAGCTGCTGATGCAAAAGCTATGCACAAAAGTCTACGTTGCTTCTAGGTTAGGCCATCGCTACAAAAATTCTACGCTCGAAATCACGATCTGTTTGACCGTCACGAAATATCCATATCTGTCTTTATTCTGTGTCTTGTCCCATTGTTTTCTTTGTCTCTTGAGTTCCCCCCCCCCCTCCCCCCCAGTTTCAAGAGTGGCGTGCGTGTTTTCCGTCTTGTCCTATTGTGTGTCTTTGCGTACCTTGTTCCGTATTATGGTGTCAGTTACGATTTCCGCATAAAAACGATTTTCGGTTCGTCTTTACCCCCTTTGATTGTAGAAGGGCTAATGTCTTACGTATAATGGTGTCCAGCATATTCTCCTATTATATGTTTTACCTTCTTATCTTCGTGTTGTGATGTCCGTTACGATTTCCAGATAAAACGATATTCTGTTCGTCTTTACCCCCATTTGTTTGTAGAAGGGCTAATGTCTTATTGTGTTGTTTGTGCTTGTTTGCGCATAGTTGTGTCCAACACGTCTTGACTATATGAGTAACATGGCAGTGTCTTATAAGAGTCAGGAAATACTTATCCTGGGTTCATCTGCGGTTATTGGTGTGGTCCGTGTTTCTCATTTTTTTTCTGTGTTGTGTTGTGTTATGTTTTGTTTGTCTTTGTCGTGTGTCTTGTGTACCCTATGTTGCCAGTGTGTCTGGATTATCAATTCTTGATTGCCCTCTCGGTTTTCTATAACGTTTATTTGATCTGTTTTATCAAAGAAGAGTTTGAAGATACCAAAAGGGTAATCAGAATCGAAAGGATCTGATAACCCCGATAGGACATAATCTCCATGGACGGTTCCGTGAAAGGCGTTATTGGTCAAAGCACAGACATTAGTTGTAAACACTTGGGGCTTTCACCAATGGTCTTCTTAACATTTTCCTTTGAAAGGTCAAAGGCTTAAAATCAAAGTCCCGTCCGGATTTTGATCTTACATTTGCAATCTAAGTAACGTTAAAACAGTGAAAATTTTAAAAGATGGAAAATGTCTTTAGCATGATACCAGATTTTTTTTAAGGTTTAATTGAAAGAACGCTATGACTCCATAAAGGGGTTTCCGTCATTTTTCGAAGTCGTATATACATTTCTTTCTCGACGTACTACAGAAATATTTCATACCAACTATGTATCATATCACAGGAAAGTCCTGTTTAATCTAAGATTTCTACTACATACATAAACATATTGGTTTGGTAGTAGTATTGCTATTGTTGTTGTTGAAACTAATGTTAAAAAACAATTTACAGATCAGAAAATAACACCAGGTTGTCTCTTGTTTTTATTTGTTAATTTATTGTGATATCAGGCATATTAATTACATTGTTTGTAATATTAATGTACTCGTGTTTAATTATATTTTTAATACCCACATCGTTTGGAAAAGCACATATGTGATGTTTATCGGTTAGAAACTAATGGTACCACTCTTCCGCAGTCTGTGCCATAGAGAGAGCATCCTTAGAACGGGCTAAACAGGTCTGTTGGTTAATCCCTGGAAATTGTTACAAATACCCAGGTGTTAGATTTGAGGACATCACGTCTTCAACACGTTGAGACATAGGAAGACCAAAGTTGATGTAATTTCAGAAGTTTTTTATTATAACATACATGTACTTAGCACTTTTAATTACGTACAAGTCGTACTTCATATACGATATTTATGAAAATCAAAATTGTTTGTCATTCAATCAAGTTTGAGGACAGATATTGAATTCTAATTGGGTTTATTTGTATACATCTAATTAAAAATGGAAATTACATTGCTATTTTGAGACCGAAATAAAAAAGTGAATCCTTAAGACCCCCGCTGATCTTATAGCGTTTATGGTTATATATATTCCTATTGAGGAATAAATACATTGAATGGCCGTTATCAATAGATGAACGCTCGACTGGGCCGATACTGTTTAAACCTGTTAGTTCGTCTTTGCCATTTAAACGACCAAAAATATATATCAATGTATTACTATAAAAGCTTGCTTACATATTGTACATAAATTTGTAATAGAAATTATGATCGATCTCAAACATTAGATTGATCTGCGTTGTTGAAACATTTTATTGCAGTAAACTTGGAATGTATATTCATGAAGCCATTAGGTATATGACAAAGTCGGACTTGCGAACCCAGTAAGGTAAGCCTTTTAATTAAGGTATTGAACTTTTCAACGAATAAAATGATTAATAGTTTATAGTCCTTTACGTTTATGTCAATGGTTTATACTTTTATCAGTTGGTATGTTAATGTATTCCTTATAAAATTGTAATTTTAATATGCAATAATTTATTTAACTTTCACAAATCCTTTTTAAAGTAATAACGATTTTATGACGTTATTTTGGTATTACAAACTAAATGTATTTCAGATGTTACTTAAAATCCCCGCTCGTTAGTTTTTTTTTCTCTCCAAATGTCCGTAAAATAAAAATGTTTTAATGTGTTACATTAATCATTGATCCTCATTTTAAATATGAAACCCCATCATACTTATAGATAAAGATGGAATACAAGTCAAATTGTAGCACAATTGTTGGAATACAAAATGTTCTGTACTCGATACACCTCAAGAGTATTTGATTACACATTATAAGTCAACAAATATAAGATTCATCTGTGAGGTACAAGCACTCGAGTAAACAAATCGCAATCACTAAGCAACATGCTTTGCTGCACAAAGCAAACGTTTACCCAGTTCACGTGTCCTGATCCCATGGATACTTGTATTTCTGTTCGGTAATTGATTTCCTTAATGTAACCCAATTTCATCGTTAGTATCAAACCGGATATTACAGTTTTAGCAACTTTTATTTTATGATTTTGTGAATATGATCTAAGATTGAATGGGAATTAAAACGTCATCCCTAATATAATAGACATTTCATAATTTCCATCAATTGTCGTTCTGGTCTAGGCACGACAGCTAATTACATTTTTAGCTCTACATGTCAGATGTCATCGTTATAACTGTTATGGTTTTTAATTGACATAATTTTATTGATATTTTTTCCTCAGCCAATTTTACCTGTATGTAGGTAATAACTATTTAGATAGATGGAATGCGTGACCTCACACATCTAATTGCCTATTTGGTCGTCTTGTAATTTTCGGATAGTTTAATAGCTATAAAAAAAACTTCAATTACATACACACAATACATTAGAGTAATGTTTGTCGTTATAAATTCACGACGTTTTGAAAATGTTTGTCATAAATTATCAATTATAATTAAAATACAGTCTACATTTTATCAGATCTTGGTGCGAATATGGAACGAATTGTAACAGTTTGGGGGATTTACACATGATAAAATCAAAATTGCCTTTTCTGTATTTCAATGTTTTGTATTAAAAAATTGTTTCCAACTCATCAGGTGGAACATTTCAGAAGAGTTTTAATACAATAATGTACATACTAATTAAAATTAGATGTTTGTTGCATCTTTTTTCTAAAACAATCTTTGGAGATACACTAATATCTAAGGACATCACGTATGGTGTCACGTCGTGGCTCATATTTTCATATTTTCAACTGACCAATCAGCGACAAGCCTACTAAATATTTAGATATCAAAACCGAGTATACGTTGTCTGATTGGTCAATATATTTAACTATCTTGCATATGATGGGATGGTCAAAGATGAACGAAAGGTTACATGACATGACCCCAAACTGGATGTTGTTAGATGTTGGTGTATCGCCAAAGAAAAAAAGAAACAACACACATCTAATTTTAATTAGACTAAGTAATGTACATCTGGTGCACTTAATCAATACTGCTATCTCTGGTGTTTAATGTGTCAGCATTTAAATTCATGCTTTGAGATTTCGATGATAAGCTGCAAATTTGCAAATATATCTCATGAGAGTATTCTATGTTCTGGTGGTTATACTCCTGGCGATAACCAGCAAGTCGATATTGTCAAGAATTGTAGCCATTATTAGACAAAAAAATCAGCACTGGATTGTTCATTTTGGCCTACGTGCAGTTTGCCGCCGGAATAATGAGTTATTTCTTGTTCCATGGAATAAAACTTTTAAATATCTTAATTATTTCTTGCTTGGTTTCTATAGTAAAGTATAATAACATACAATTATGGCCCTCGGAAGAGGTGAATATTCAAAATTGTCAACCCCACTAGGGTTATTTTCCCGAGGGAAATAACCCTAATGGGGTTGACAATTTTGGATATTCACCGATTCAGAGGGCCGTAACTGTTTTATTATATCGAACAAACAGTTGAAATATACTGTTTAATATTTGAATTGTTAAAGTATTATTCCATTAGGGTTATTCACTAGACGTTGTAATTTTCGAGGGTTATTACACCGTTGAATAATAGGGTTATTCAATGGACGTATGTAATTCTTGAGGTTATTTACCGTTGGCGGCGATCAGAAGCAAAAATATCCAGATTATTTTATGTCATGTGATTATCTTTTAACCAATAGAACTGATTCTTTATTATGTGAGGTATAATAATAAAAAAATAATCGACTCGATATTGGTGTGTACTTTTTTGACAGAAACGTAAACCCATGGAGGTAGTAAAATGAATAATCAATTATTCAATGTTATTTGACACTAGGACTAAGTTGGTCCCATCTTTTGTGGTTCAGACAATTAATTTGTTTTTCATATCGATATTTGTAGAAATATTTTTTATCGATTAAGAATGACAAGACGTTCTTCCTGGTTTGACGCTCGAGACTACAACCTATTATCATTTCTATCGGGTCAAATATCTGCCTTTTATTTATATGAATTGTAGCACTGACGTGTGCAAATTTTAAACATGTACGAAAATGCACTTATTATGAATCAAAATATGATCTTTGAAAATTGATCATTCATATTATTAATAAGTGTATCTTTTTTGATTGACGAAATAATTGATAACATGCATAGGGTTATTCGAAGTGACTTAGCAGGGGGTGTTCCTAAGTAAAACAGTTGTCTCAAATGTCTTAAATGGCGTCATGGATCCGTTGTTTTACATTTACCAGTATATCCTATAGCTTTCACCTTGATGACTAAGGGGTGATATCCCGCCTATTACATAAGCACTTTTGATATTTATTGAGTGAATTCCAATAGATGATCATATGATAATATTTAGGTATAATTTAATCCGAAATCTATTAACTTTCAATCGTACATTTTATCCAATTATTTGTTATACCACATTAAAATCAATGGAACAATTATAATAATAAATTTTTTAAAGGTATTATTAAAATATTGATATAGATGTATAGTTTCTCTGTTTGCTAAGAATAAAAGCTATTAGAATTATACCCTACTATTGTTAACTTCAAATTTATTGCAGTACTCCAAAACGATTGAATATTACTTCACAATAGTCTGTTAATACCGACATCTGTAAATATATTAAACAATTTTATCTCTAAAAGCAGCTATACCTGTCACGGATGAAATATGACTAAGGTATTGCTGAATGGTTTTAATATTCAATATTAATGCAATTAAACAGACGGACAAACTATGGCTGAAGCAAGGTATGACTTGTTTTTGTTTTTTTAAATTTATATCTTATTATATTGTTATATTTAAATAAGAAATTCTGCTTTGATTTAGTATTAATCTTGTTTATTGGTTTAGATACAATGTGTGTTGCTCATTTCTTTACCTTACGTGAATATAGAATATCAATAGAAATATAAAATATGGTGGAAACATGTCTTCATCATTCAATTTTTGTTATTTTCCTATTCATCGTTGGTGATTATTTTCACCCGTTCAATTCTAATAACAACCACAGTTATAATACAAAAGATGATGTTCTCGTCGTTTAGTAGTAAGACGATGGTACCAGAGGTTACCCCAGTTTGTGTGTGTGTTGAGTTGCTCAATCTTTAGTTTTCTGTGTAGTGTACCCCAGTTTGTGTGTGTGTTGAGTTGCTCAATCTTTAGTTTTCTGTGTAGTGTACCCCAGTTTGTGTGTGTGTGTTGAGCTCCTCAATCTTTAGTTTTCTGTGTAGTGTTTTGTAGATCATTGTTTGTTCTTTTTCAATTGTCCATTGTATTGTCTGTCCTTCGATTAACGACTTCAGATTACACCTTTGGCGTCTTCAAACTTTTGTTTTGACTAATATGGTTTCAACCATTGTTGTTCGCAACCAGAATTATTGATTAGTTAAACGATAACAATGCACAATAGATATCACTGAAAGAGTTTAATCACACATTTATTTTCATGTAGCGTTAGAATGAACTTAACTTTGAACTGGGTGTGCTGTAGCTCAGAATTCTAATTCATATACATTGTATATAAATGTGTGTGTGTGGGTGTGTGTGTGTGTGTGTATGTGTAGTGACCGCCACGATATAATGTAAATATAAGTGGCGTTAAACACCATAACCCTAAACCCCATTGTGTATGTAGTGACCGCCACGATACAACTGAAATATTATTGAAAGCGACGTTAAATACCATAACTCTATTTTGTGTGTGTACTAACCACCACAATATAGCTGAGATATTGTTGAAAGTGACGTTAAATACCATAACTCTATTTTGTGTGTGTACTAACCACCACAATATAGCTGAGATATTGTTGAAAGTGACGTTAAGCACCATAACTCTAACCCCTATTTTACCTAAGGGGAAGCCTGCAACTTTGTAATTGACACGCGAAATCCATGAACACGGTAATATGAATATTTTTCTGTATATGAGAAAGGGAAATTTATTGAATATTTTTACATTTTCCGGCATAACTGAATTCGGTTTATTGACAAATATTTCACGAAATCAGCTAAAATCCACATTCTGACAGTATATTACCAATCGTAACATCTGTGTACTTTGCCAATATTGCATCAGAGCTAAATTCAGCAAGTATAATATCCTGTTATATCAGTAGCACCTGTTACGTCACCAAATGATCGGGAATATCAGATGTTTTAGGAGGTGAATTATCTCCAATCATTTGTAGGGTGAAAAGGTGACATCATGATTGGCATACAGATGGTCACGGCCGGATATTTGAATCGCCATATTTAAGAAGTGAACCTTATATAGATAGTCGGGTTTTTTTTTTATCATGTAACGGTCCTCAAGCGACAACTACTAATAGGGAGCTATTTCTCTTAGGTGATATTGTGAGTTGTCTGTAATGAGTAACACAGTCTCCAAACACAAGGCACTCATTCCGTCCTGGGGCCGTTGTAGTCGTGATCGTATGTTCGTTGAATTTATAACTACCTATGAAATCAATGCCTATCACCACTAATGTTGTGAGTACGAATCCCGCTCAGGCGAGGTGTACTCGATACATTATGTGATAAAGTATGTCAGTGATTTGTGGTAGGTCTGTGGTTTTCTCCAACAATAAAACTGACCGCCACGATACAACTGAAATATTGTTGAAAGTGGCGTTAAGCACCATAACCTCTAACCCAAATTCCGTCCTTATTTAGGATGAGATATATGTTGGAGTCGTCAAACTCAGCCATATATGAACTCTTTTTTGAGTGGCTTGTACTCCTCAGTGGACATAGTAGATTCGGTGTTCCTTCGAGGAGAAATGAGACGTAACATGATTGTGTTGATTCATCAATTCATATATTTCGACCATTAAAGTTGTTTAACCGATTATAAATATAGTCTTCAACTATTAAGCTATGTTAGAATGGATTCGTCTTTACGTACCCTTTAACTTACATAAGTTGTTTATTGTTTGTGTTAAGTTGGTAGATTATCATAACAATGGTCCAGTGAGGCTCCACAAATAATGTCTTTGACGTACGCCCTTGGATGTTTTGAATATAATAAGGGCCTCCGAACTTCCTTAGTCATATTTATTACGAATTCTTTTACCTACAGTTGTTTGTAGGGGGAATCATGTCTTATTTACGTTATTTGTGTTTGTTTATGCATAGTGTTGTTCAACACATATTCTGTTGTGTTTTTCTTCGCCTTCGTGTACCCCATGTTGCCAGTTTCTCTGGATTGTCCATTTTTGATTGCCCCTTCGGTATTCTCTTACGCTTATTAACAAGAGGTTACCGAACAATTTCGTTTAATAAGATAGAGGTCAGCTGTATGTTGCAAACTAACAACACATGGCTTACTCTGTCATTTCCAAAGCTGTTTAAAAACAGATGTTCGCCATGAAAAATAATATTCGTCATGATTCGTATAATTTATAATCCTTGTTAAGATTGACTACTTGGAGATATTTGGTTACCTAGAATGTGTATTAAATCAAACGAAGGTGTAATAAAAGTAGATCTAAATCAAAGACTTGTACGAACCTGTGTTTATTTATGACAAAATATATTTACAAAAAGATAAGATAAATCACCCAGATAGGAACTTGTTTTATATTTACACCAGAGCTGATAGGTATGCAGGTTGAAGTTAATGTGATGTAATATATTAAAATATCATTAAAATATTTAAGTACTTACTTACTGTTCAGTAAAGTATCGATTTCTTTAAATATACGAGCATTTAAAAAATCATTACGTGACTGACGACTCGGTGCGTTATCTATTTACAACAACATCTGTGTAAAGATCTATGTATATATTGACTGGTAGTGTATTACAATGTAAAATATTACTGTTATGTAACTACAGGACAATGAAGATTGTCATTTAAAAACAGATCTAAGAATATTTGATAATGTAATGGGAACCCGTGTTTACATTGTGCTGTTCAAAAGACCACACTTTGAAGTAAACAATCTTTACAAACAAGATTTGGAATATTCTATTAATAATGTGTTCATTTTGTTATTTAGTTCTAAGTCCTACAGATACGATCAATGTTATTGCTAGTGTAGCCTTTCTACGAGTCGTCTGCACCACAAATAAAACATGTTTACATCTTGTCCATTATAAGTGCAAAATAAAATAGCATGACCAAGCTGGTGACTGTATTGGGCTGGGTTGTGGGTGTTTATCGCCGTCGAGGTCGTCATCGTATACAGGGGCGGATCCAGGATTTCAAGTTGGGGAGGGGGGGACACTTAAAAAAATTGCGCCCAGCGGAGGGAGGCGCGAATATGTTTGGGGTATTTCGTGTGCAAAATCACGATTTTACGCCAAAAAATCTATTTTTCCCAATTTTAGGGGGCGCCCCCCCCCCTGGATCCGCCCCTGGTATATGTATGGTAGTTAGATTTACAACTACCCATGCAATCAGTACCTATCATCACTAACGTTATGAGTTCGAATCTCGCTCATGACGAGGTGTACTCGATAAAACATTATGTGATAACGTTTGTCAGTGACTTGCGGCACGTCGATGGTTTTCTCCGGTTTCCTCCACCAATAAAACTGACCGCTACGATATAATTGAAATATTGTTGAAAGTGGCGTTAAACACCATAACTACATGTTTATCGCAACTATGGCGGTCTGTATGACTGGTAAAAAAACCGGAGTACCCATAGAAAAGTAATTATTAAGTCATCGACAAACTTTATAAATAAATTATATCCAGTACACCTGGCCATGAATGCTGTAGAATCGAATTCAAAACTTTAGCGACAGTCAAAGATTGTATGGGTATATGTTAATCCAACTATCATACCATCGTGCCAACAACGACTCTTGGTTGGTGAAAGAAGGACATTTTATACAGATATATCATGTTTGGGAGGGGTATTTGCGAATATCCCGGCAATGGCGGAAAAGCTGAAAAAACTAAGAATTGGTAAAAATAAATACCCCTTTCATCAACCAATCAGAAGACAGCATTCTGATATAAGGTGTAATTAGCATAAGAATAACGCTTAATGTTCTACCATGTTTAAACATTCATTAGCTTGATACATGTGGGAAAATTCTAAAGAACAAACCGCGTCGGAATAATTTAATTATCACAATTTAATCCATTTCCTGGTTTGCATAAAACGTTGAAATTTAATAGCAAATATGTGAATTAATTAAATCAATATTATACTAGAACCAGGGAATACTTAATTAAATATTTAAACTTGGAAGCTAAATTTAGCTGTAAAAAACACCATAACAAATAACAGCGTGAGATTGTAAGACCTGTAATTGATGACTTAAGTGAGTGAGTGAGTGAGTGAGTGAGTGAGTGATTGTTGTTTAACGCCAACTCATCATTTTTTTCCCAGCTATAATATCATGTCTAACCATTACACCACCAATGCGGTTCGGCGATTTGATGATAGTCACATGACCGAAAGAAAATTATTGCGAGCAAATGTATATCTCTAATATATATGGATAGACCGTCCCATCCCTAACATTTCAAACATCTATACTATTTTACTGATGAATGCATGATGTGTACTGTTTCTAAACTTGTTGTCATTTGACCATAGCGACCCTTTAAGTCTGTTTTCATAAATAGTTCTATTAAAAGCCATGGGTTTAACAAATAAATATTGAACAGGTTCAAATGAGTCAAATAAATACACTTATGTATTTAAATAGGATTTTAATCAGACAATAGTTCTCGTTTGTTTGTTTTTACATCTCTCTGTAAATGATCTATATTATAGAATGTCATAAATATACCTAATCAAACCAAGGATTTTATCATTCATCAAAGGTAGGTTCTGATAAACAAAAAAATTAAATAGAAATGGTCAGTGTTTCTAGCAACTGGAGATTTCGTAAAATCCGGTGTTATTTGACCATATTGTGTTGTCACTTTGTGGGTCGGAAAGCCTAACAAATGTTGTAAACAATGAAGATATTTGTAACTTGTTTATCGCCTTTTCATCGTAAATATGTACAGCCATTTTAATTTACAATTTGATAATGTCGACCGAAATATTTTATTTATACCACCAGTGTACAAAAATGTTCAGTGCTAATTACCAAGCTTTTCCTCTCGTATATACTTAATGTTCTATCATTAAGTCAAACGACACTATCAGTGAAATCATAAAGAATGAAATTAATTACTTAAAATTCGCCATTTAAACTAATTATAATCCAATTATGGTGTGCCTATAGCTTACTGAATCAGTCATGAAAATAAAGCTATCAAACGGAATACGTAATTGTATAAATACTGCTGAATTATTGACATTTCAATTTTACTCACTTATCTCAGAGGATTTTAATTGAATTTTGAATGCTAACACCAATCTATAATACCGAGGAAGTCGGAAAATTTAACCATCAACTAAATGTATTCATGAATCAATAGATCTAAAGCAAATATAAAATCTGTGAAATTGATGGATTTCGGTCATTACCAGAAAATGTTCATCATGTGTAAACGATGATGGTACAACAGACCAGTACAACCAGTACAACAGACCAGTACAACAGACTACAACAGACCAGTACAACAGACCAGTACAACAGACTACAACAGACCAGTACAACAGACCAGTACAACAGACTACAACAGACCAGTACAACCAGTACAACAGACCAGTACAACAGACTACAACAGACCAGTACAACCAGTACAACAGACTACAACAGACCAGTACAACAGACCAGTACAACAGACTACAACAGACCAGTACAACAGACTACAACAGACCAGTACAACAGACTACAACAGACCAGTACAACCAGTACAACAGACCAGTACAACAGACTACAACAGACCAGTACAACAGACCAGTACAGCCAGTACAACAGACCAGTACAACAGACTACAACAGACCAGTACAACAGACTACAACAGACCAGTACAACAGACTACAACAGACCAGTACAACAGACTACAACAGACTACAACAGACCAGTACAACAGACTACAACAGACCAGTACGACAGACTACAACAGACTACAACAGACCAGTACAACAGACTACAACAGACCAGTACAACAGACTACAACAGACCAGTACAACAGACTACAACAGACCAGTACAACAGACCAGTACAACAGACTACAACAGACCAGTACAACAGACCAGTACAACAGACCAGTACAACAGACTACAACAGACCAGTACAACAGACTACAACAGACCAGTACAACAGACCACCATCGTCCTATTCAAATACAGAAGATCATACCTTTATAGTTTTTAATATTGTCTTTTTTGTCTGTTTTGTATTCAAAACGTATAACGAAATAGAATAATGCCGTGAATAGCAGACTGGCAGTTGTTTTATCTCCCCTTTTTTAATTTCAATTATTAAGTATCAAACAAATCTAAAACTTTTATTTTAAAGTATAATAATGGAAACGTATTTGAGCATCATTAAATGTAGAAAATAGTAAATATGTGACCGATATATGTCGACATGTAAATATTCTTTCATCTGAAATTACAACCAGTTTCACTAGATTTCAATGAAATTTCGAGTTTAATCTCTGTGACTCGCAGAGGATCCAGTGGGAAGAATCATAGAATTTATATACACATAAATATAGTGGATTTGGTCGAGCGGGTTATATGGTACGTTATAATGATAAGCCAATTGATGCTGCAATGTACCAACGATGTGGGTTCTGGGGGAGGGGGTGAGAACAAAACATGGTTAGTTGAAAATATAACTCTAACACTGCTGGATGGAATATACCGTATTCTGACGTTTACATATCTAAAAAATTATCTTAAATTTATACGTAATAAGGTGAAATATAACCAATCCCGAATTTGAGATCAAACAATTTTCAACACTTGGAAAAATAATTTAAAAAAACATTTACAATGCACGCACATTACAAACTTCGCATATTAATGAAATTGATAAAAGCAAATTAGAACTTTTTCGGAATAACATATGAGTATTTATTATTTATGAACATAAAGCTAATGCATGGTAATAATTGTATCGTCTAATTGTGTATATTATAATGAAATGTAAAAACAAATGAATATGAAATATGTTTAAGTGGACTTTTTATTTTTATTTTCACTTGCTACCCCTGAACAAGTGAGATTTATGTAAAACAGGGACACTTAATGTTCACTCCTGGGCCATTAAGGTTATTGTATACAGGAGATTTTGAATAAACTATAAATATTATAATGTAAAACAAAATAATGAATATTTAACCTGGTATGTCTATATTGAAATTGACTTCGTTAGTTATACATTTGTTCATTTGTAGATATACCTTTCATATCAATAATATCTCAAAAGAAGAAAATATGAGAATGGAATTTTCAACACGTCAAAAAGAAAAGAAATTACACTGTCATTATCAACTGTAATTCGAAATCGAATGTTAAACATATTGCTTGGATTACTCGTGAAAATATTTGAGTAAAATGCATACTAGTTTTTATAGTTTGTCGGGTATAACTCCCATCTAAGTAATAATTGTATATAAGTTCCTTACGTTGATGTTAAATCCTATTTCGAAACAAATAGTAAGATAAATGGTGCATTTCGGGACCATTTTGCTTGTGAAACTTTGAGACTAAAACGTCTGTTATTTGAAGGGTAAATAGATCTATGGTTAAAATAAAATAATCTATATCTATAATTAGACATTTCTTTCAATTTGTTTTGGATATAAGTTAACAAAAATCCATCCTTTAAACACAAGAATCGATTATCAATTGATAAAACTTTCTAAAAAAAAATTGGCGATTGATTGATTAATGTTTAACATCAATTGACGTCAAGCGAACAAAGAAAAATAGTCAGGAGGATAAAAGATGAAACTGGGGTGGTTCTATAAACGGATGTTTTAATTGACGCCAAGGAAAAGGGGAAGATGGTGGAAAATGTGTACACCGCCTAACAAGCTGTTGTTCAGTATGAACTGTTTCGAAAAGTCGCTTACGTGTACTGTGAGGTACATTCTTCAAACAAAAAACACACATTTATGCCCCATTCTGAGAGCAAGTTGTGTTCGATTGGCAGCAGAAGGCCCTTTATGCAGGGTTGTACCCTACAACTGAGAAATGGGTCCCTTTTCCATAGCCAGAGGTCATAAATTGTGTGGAGTAATGTAAGAAACAAAAGACACTATCGTTTTGTTTCTAAACTGAATTCCACGTAGAATATTCTGACATATAACATTTCATTCATGATATTTTAAACACTCATACTACATCGAATCCATGGTTAATTTGTTAATTGATATGTGAATAAAATTATTGTTGTTTTCTCGTGTACTTAAAGGACAAAACCCCATACACACCTGAATTATTATGATGCATAAGCTTGATAAACTATTCTATGAATTATGAATGATTGTTTTTGAACGTTCTCTTGTTGTACAAAAGACTCGAATTAATAGAACAGCAATTTTTGTTGGCTAATCATATTCCCATGTAAATGTTTTGTTCACGTATACAGAGTTTTAACAAAAGAAATCAATTACTATTTTAAAATAAATGAACTGCTTTGATCAAATTTCTAATGTGAAAATTGAAACCCTAACCACTTGTATTTGAAACCCTGTATTAGTTGTTTCCGCATGTTAATTTCAATGCAATGGATATCTCCCCTGCTACTAACACTAATATTGGGTATAAATATTTATGATTAAATCTAAAACGTTCAAATACATTTCAATCAACATATAAAACTTGTTCAGGATTTTAACTGTTTTAATTAAGTGTATTGTTTTCATATACATGTATATATTATATGTACATTGATGATTTTTCGTGTTACTTTAGTTTTGTTATAAGTTTTACATATATTTATATAGCTGTTTGTTTTTATGATGAAACCTCTCAATATAAATATACGAGATAATATCTGGGTTATAGAAATGGGACATTGTTCCTCTGATGTGAAGTACAGCACCTCCAAAATGGGCGTCCGCAACTCACCCCAAGGACGGAACGTAGCCAAGATAAGAAACGGGTTACGATTCTGAAGTGTTTTGGAGAATTAAACACTCCTTGAACGTGTGTGGCAATTTGTAGCGGCTCCTGACAAGCGGTGAATTTGTAGTTGTGGTTAGTTGCAAAGCAAAAGTTGTCGATTGTTTCAAAATGCTACCCTTTTACTGGTAGCTATGTAAACTTATGTCAAAAGACTCACATCATTGCCACATTTATACCTACATTGTTTATTATTTTTATAATTTTTCCCTAAATGAAAATAGCTGAAAAACAGCTCGACTGACAGTATAATTAATGCTTCACATCTATATTCGATGTCCGTCTTTCTGTCAGTGATCGCTATATTGCACATTTTCTTACCAAGCTATATAAGATAATATATGGTAAATATAAGATTGTCTCACTTAAATATAAACGATCACTGTTTCTAACACAATATTTTGACAGTTTGTAAAACTACTTCCACTAGTGGAACAGGAACTGCTCACCCTTCCGGAGCACCTGAGTTCACCCCTGGCTTTTAGTGGGGTTCG
This sequence comes from Bathymodiolus brooksi, assembly GCA_963680875.1. Lineage (NCBI taxonomy): Eukaryota > Metazoa > Mollusca > Bivalvia > Mytilida > Modiolidae > Bathymodiolus > Bathymodiolus brooksi. Next base: position 79,807,372 of record OY804578.1, on the reverse strand, counting down.
TGTTACTCGATCTTTAGTTTTATGTGTAATGTTTTATAGATCGTTGTTTGTTCTTTTGTCCATTTTTGTGGCCATTGTGTTGTCTGTCCTTCGATTTACGGATTCTGATTACCCCCTTTGGTATCTTCAAGCTCTTCTTAATTGGGATGAAAAATCCTTCAAGCTACAAAACTGCTTCCAACCAAACGATTTCGAAATATCAAGGAATTTAGATGTTATAACTGTACACGCTAGATTTACATGTTGTGTCTGCATAGGCTATAAAACCGCTTCTACACTAAACGACAGATCATGTAATAGCTTTCACTTTAAAAAAAAACTAGCAAAAAAAAAAGCTACATCAAAGCGTACATACAAATGTTTACCTGTACTAACCGTAAAACCGATTCAAAACTAAGCCCTTACAAAGTAACTTTGAATTTTGTATAAAAAAAGATACATTCCACATAGTGTTTAGTTAAGAGCAATGTAAACAATATCTAGAGAAGAAAAAGTTTGCTTTAAGTTAGCTTCTGTTCAAAATTTCAATGCCGATATTATTTTGTAAATATTTGATTTTCATTTAAATTTAGAATATTGAATAATTTCAATTCATTTTAAATACTTTGTGAAGATCGAGTGTTTCTATGGTTGTTAAGCTATATTTAATGTTCTAGGTGATGATGTAATATGTCACAATAGGGTTGCAAACAGTTAATTAAAGCCAAACACATAGAAGGAGTATGTCATTATGCACATCTTGCGTTTTCGTCTTACTAGGCTTGATAAACAGTCAAATTATGTGTAAATTGTTAAATCTTTTGTCAATACATAATACAACTTGCCTATATATCCCTAAAACGTAGACTAATTTTGGAGGTATTTCGTAATAATAAAATACAAAGTTAAAACCAGAATCACGACCTTCTTCATTTATAACTTGAAGTTTACTTGTGAAATATGAGACGGTGAATAATTTGGTTAAGTATCAGTTTTCTATCTTATTGCAATGTGTTTATTGTAAATAGTTTATTCAAATTACTGTTGGGGAAACTATTCAAAATAATGTGGGCATGTCTACACGTGTATACACCATTCCATATAGGGTGTTGCTTTTCTTTTTGTTTTAAATATTATTTTGGTAAATCCTTCTTCCTGCTTCCGCAATCGTTTTTCCCTCGTCATCATCAAAACCATTATAAACGTGTTATAGCATTGTCAATTCACGAATCTACATGTATACTGTAATTAAATAAAACTGACATTTAACTTTTAATTTCTATCAAAATGATATACAAATTTTGTCTATGCCTGCTGTCAATAGTATATAACTCTAACGTAAAAATGCGTGATATTTTCTATAGATGTTTAGACATCTTCAGGCTTGATGATAGAACACTAGACAAGACGTTAGTGTATATCGTTTATAAACATTTAATGGTGTATGGTTTTCTTTAAATATATAAAGGTCAATAAATCCATTTGTATGTAGATTAGTTTTTAAAGAGTTTTTATATGAAAATTAAACTGTGCGTCAGTATGTTCATTATTCGTTTGCAGTTAACGTTTCTGATGAGGAAATATGTCTCATAGTGAAAAATTAAGAAAACGAGTGAAAAAGTAAGTTTTTATTAATGAATATTGATATCTAATTAAAATTAAAGTTCTTTTGTATTAAGAAATAAAGTATTTAATAGTTTTAATAGAGCATTATGTATTTCATATTTCTTCAGTCTGATTTCTCACGATGTTCTTCTTAAGACTCATGTTATCACTTTCGGGAAATTTAGAGCTTTGGACAACTTTGTTAAATAGAAAAAAAAGACAAAGACGTATTATATTTTGTGACTGTTAAAAGTTTAAAAGCAGGAGATGCTACCACACAAAACAACTTAAAGGGCATAAGCTTGAGCTATGCGAACCCCACTATAAATGGGATGAACGCCGAGTGCTAAGCCAGGGTAGGCAGATCCTGTGCCACTTGTGACACCCAGTCACGACAAGTCACGAATGAGGACAGAGAGGTTCAGTTTGTAATATGGGGAAGAATTTGACTGCCATTAGTAAAGGGGGGAGATAAAAGATGTAGCTAAACCTTATTATACCTTGTAACCGTCTACAAGACAATGCCCAGTGAGATATTCTACAATTTATCTATTACGTGTCAGGAGTGTGGGATTCTCCAAACAGGGATGTACACAACTGTCCTACACAGCCAGTGGATTCCACTGCATGATGATCATATACCTAGACCGGAGAACCAGATGTTCTTTGATTATGATTGAAGCTAACGACTAAGAAATATTCAGATTAAGTTCGATTTTGAAGATGATTTCATTTACTGTACCATCAGGACCAACTATAAATGTGTTTCCATTTACCGTTTTAAACCATCGCAATAACAGAATACTTTACAACAACTTAGATATATAGAAATAGTGGATTTCATGATACATACTACTATCAAGAGGAGGAGGGTTTGGATCACAGCTTAACCCATTCACATGTGTGTGCCTGTCTCAAACCAATACCATCATTTCCAACATCATGTGTCGTGGGTTTTTTTCCTTATGTTCCATGATTTGAGGTGAGAGGAGGTTGTTTAATTGTTGACATTGATGGAATTAGGGGGTTATCATTGTTTAAACTTCCTTTCATAATACTGTGTGATTGTGTAAAATACAAATTTTGTGTAAAAAAATGTTTATTTAGAAACTTATGTAGTAAGTACATCTTGTCTACGTGATTCTTGTAAGCTAGTATCTTGACCGAATTATAGGGCTTAGATGTAGACTTTTATACAGCTGATATAATTAACGGATTGAAAATAAGGATATTCTTTGAAAAGAGATTTAATTCTATGTCTTCAACCATACTCCCATAAAATCAAATGGCCATTAAAATGTTCATATGTGAAACATCAATAAATTATGTCTATAACGATACAAATTATATATGAATGTATATATAATGATGTTATCTAACTAGCCAAAACACTCGTATAATGCTCCTTTACAAATGACTGAATAATTTCAATGTAACCTTATTGTATGCATGCTACGCATTGAAGGTCTTCGTTTTATATGATCACATTGAATGATCGTGAAGTAAAGGTTATTCAGAATTTTATGATTGTTCATTATTAGGCCAATATGAAATCACTGAATTAAGTCGATTATATTATTAAACATAATTCTTACAATAACTCCTTTTATAGTCTTAACTTTTATGTTGACTTACTAGTTTTAATATATTATGTGAGTCTAAATTGAATTTAATGGGTTTCGTATAATACCTTTTTACAAATCCAAAGGGTTTGCAAAGTTCAGTTTAAGATGATTGTAAGGTCAGTCCACCTGTGTATTAAGAGGTCATTTTTTCCGTGTACGCTCTGACCCGACTTCTCTATCACGTATTGTGTTATGTAACTTTGTCCATTATATATCATGTCGTCTCATCAACAATGAAATCTTGAAAGTTGAGATAACGCACAAAATAAAAAATGAAGTCCACAAAAAGATAAGAAAGGGCGGGAAATTGTCTATTTGCTACTCCTCATTGAATTGAGCATAACTGTGAAGACACGTGTGTCGTCATCGAAAAATATATGTTAAAAATAAATGTCATGCAGTGTAAAAACTGTTCGCATTTAGACGAACGTACAATAATAAGTTTCTCCGGCTCCATGTAAGACAACAACCTCGAAGTTTTTATTAAACAAAGAGAGTGTGTAGGTAAATTAATATGGTACCACAAGAGAACAAAAACCTAACAATAATACTGGAACAATCATATCATCTTACAGAATATTATGACAATTCAAGAAGTTCAGTTTTGGGGGTTTACAGCTGATGTTAATATAATCACTTCGGATGACGAGGATGAGATTAACAATAATGATGACGCAAGTTCCGGAACAGTGACACCTATAGGGGAGATTACCCCACTGTAAGACATCATATTCAAGTGGGAGCGGTTGCTATATTAATACAATATATATTCCTATAAATGCATGCACAACACGGTTTTGTGTCGTTATGTATCTCTGTATGACCGAAGCGTACAAAATGAACCACTGGTTAAAGAATATCACCTTTAGGCAGATACGCACTGAAATGTTTTTGCCATCTTTCACTGTGGCCTTTACCTATTTCCCTCATGCTAACCGAACTCTTTGTTTTTGCTATCACATTAGGCCCTTTGGTTTACTTGTTCCCAAATACGTTTTGATTATGAAGGTGAAGATAAAGGTTATTCCAGCAATGAGTCGTGTGCGTTAAATTAGATATCTATATTTGTATTGAACAAGGTCATATAAATATAGAGAACTTAGTATTCTCACTTAAAAGTGATTCGAAGCTATTCTAAAGATTTAGTTACAATTTCCTTTTTTTCGTGTGATCACTGTATTTTATGTGTGATGGAGGTATGTAACATTTACGTTCATAAAAGTGTCCGGATATTATTTTTTACTTGAAATAACATTCATAAGAGGATATATACGGTGACGTCATTAAATTTGTATTCACGAGTAAACGATATTTTGTACTCATTAGCATTATCCTTATTTAATTACTTGAGTAACATGACGGGTGCCTCTAGTTGAACAGGAACTACCCCCCTTCCGAAGCACATGAGTTCACCCCCGGTTTTTAGTGGGGTTCATGTTACTCGATCTTTAGTTTTATATGTAATGTTTTGTAGATCGTTGTTTGTCCTTTTTCTCTTGCCCATTGTGTTGAATGTCCTCCTTCTATTTACGGATTCTGATTACCCCTTTGGTATCTTTTGGCCATTGTGTTGTCTGTCCTTCGATTTACGGATTCTGATTACCCCTTTGGTATCTTTTGGCCATTGTGTTGTCTGTCCTCCTTCTATTTACAGATTCTGATTACCCCTTTGGTATCTTCAAACTCTTCTTGACTCGTCTATTGAAATGATGAAATTTTATTGAATACTAAAGTTTACCTTTGTTTTGTTTTATAAAGAATAATTACCGTGATTATACCTTTAATTTATTTTTGTTCAAGGTTTACATGCGTGGTATATAAAATCTCTATGGTCACCGTCATATTAAGTAGAAAGTCCGAATCAATATTTAATTTTATAAGCTTTGAAAATGATGTCATTCAAATCAGATTAAATCAGCTTTAGTTGTATATCCAACACTGACCAATATTTGTATAACACTTGGTAATATGTTACACGAGAGGGAATGGTTATATATAGTATAATATTCTGTTTGGGCATATACATATCTAAATGTTTCTGTAAGTCTTTTTTTTTTTTTTAATATTTTAATAATTATTAAATACAATATAAGCTATTTTTTAAAGAAAAAATAGGAGATTAATATTCCAACTGGTAGTTTTGGCGTGAAGTTCAAACATAAGAAGATTAAAAGAGAGAAGTGTGATTTTCCTGCCTGATTAGTGATGTAACGAGAGTTTATATTTTTTAATTACATGTTTATATTATTCAGGTGTTTATTAGCTACCAGATTTGTACTTAATCTAGTTGATATAGTACAGTATATACTACTAGTCGACATTTGTGTTTTGTAAAAAATTATTTAAAAAAATAAAAGGACTGTTTTTTTTTACCGACACGCACATTTATAGCAATTCCAATTTAAACAATATACACAGGACAACACAACAGGAATTATTAAGAGTAGAATAATTTCATTCTATATTCTCAATTTGGATTTATAATAATTATTTGAGTATTGTCTGTGTATGAACAGAAAGGATTTTCAACTTCTGTTGAGGCCGAAGGTGAGATACTTTTGTTTGGAGGAAATATTCCGCTTTCGTAAAAAAAGATACCCTTTAATGAGTTATTTATTATCATCAAGAGGGGTTTGTTGATAGGCGAAAAACATACCTCTTAAACCGAGTGTTAATGCATCAATGGACTGTTCATACATTTAAATAATATAATTACTGAGCTAGAGGGATATTATTCATTTACATTATCTTTTTTTTCAGACCAGAAATTGATAGCAGTATGAAGAATAAACAGATATCTAATACTTGGAGTATAGGTATCAATTCTACTCCAAAGGATTTCCTCGATGATGATGCACAGTAAGTTTATTTCAATGTAATACATAGGGTGGGTGTGGGGGTATATGTCGTTGACTTCTGATCACAAGGCTAATACGACTGACATGGACTCGTGCTTCGATAACCTAGCAATGGATGGAGGATTCACTGGTCAGTCCCTTATAACTATTTCTATAACACCATTGGCATATTGTTGAAAGTGGCGTTAAACACCAGGGGCCGTGTTCTCGAAAGTATCATAAGATTTGTCTTAAGATATGTCTTAGGACGATTTTTATGATGGTCTAAGGACCATCTTAGTACACGTCCTAGGAGTGATCTCGAAGTTATCTTAAGACTATCCTAACTTAGGATGTCTTAACTATGTCCTAAGTGTCAACGCAATAACTAGAATAATAGAAATATTGTGTATAACAATTATTTCCAATATTAATATATAGCAAATCCTTGATAAAAATACTCATAATAAAATATAAGATGTAAATAAAGATTTTTTTTTTCAATTTCATTTATTTTTTACGCTGCATCCCATGAGTCTGTTTCTTGTTTTCTTTAATTTGCAATTATCTATATACGTAGTTCTGAGGTTCATATACGATATAGAAATAGTATGTAAAACTTTTTTATGATGAAATACAGTCATTACCGTTATTTTTTGTGTGGTTCCTTTCGAGTGATCTGATTTCAAACTTTCAATGAATTACTGATTAAAGATGAACAAAAGATATCTCGTGCGCCGTTTAAGTTATAGTAGAAAACTCATTGTAAATTAACTTATTTAGATTTAAAAACAGCATAAAGGTGTATATCAATCATGTTCTACAACTCAAAGTTCGTTTTTGGTACAAAATATCAAATTATATTACAATATCGGGATTAGGACCATCTTAAGACACCTCCATAGATGTCCTAAAGTTAAGACAAATTTTGCGACATGTCCTAAGTTACTTAGGATATGGTCGAGAACACGACTTGGGACTAAGATTTGTCCTAAGACATGTCTTAGTCCTAAGACACTTTCGAGAATGAAAGTATCCTAAGATATGTCCTAAGACATGTCTTATGACATATTTTAGGACACTGATAGGACTATCCTAGGACACGTCTGAGATTGTATATCAAAGCTGTCTTAGCACTATCTTCGCTTAGGATGTCCTAGACATAATCGTAAATATGAATACGAGCTGATTTGTGTAAAGAAAAATAATTTAAATATAAATGCTACAAACATTAATGTGTTACGCAAAAGTTCACATAAAAAATAAAATAATAAGAGTAAATTTTATTTTATTTATACATTACATTGATTTAATTGTGATTTTTAGATAAGATAGGTAAATTTTAATCAATACGTGTACTTTACATTACACTTTTAGCCAAGTGAGCTGTTTTCAAGATGTCAACGTGTCACATCATCAGTTATTCAAAAGGGTTAAAGGATAAAAACGTGCCGATTTTTTTTATAAATTGAAAGTAAAACTTTATGTCTGTCCATTATTTGTACGTAACTGTTCCGTGTAATACATTCTGTACCACTGTACCAAAATGAGCGGAAAAAGAAGCCCGAATTTTTCAGAGTCCGAACTACAGACGCTGTTAACAGAAGTAGAAAAGCACAAAGCTCTATTATTTAGCAAGCTGTCAAACGTCGCCACGAACATCCTAAAACACTCTTAGGACACCTATTTTGGTGTCCTAACTTTAGGATAAATTTTAGGACATATCGCAATTTAGGACACTTTCATTAACCCGACTTAGGACTAAGATATGTCATAAGACCATCCTAAGACACATCTTAGTCCTAAGACACCTTTGTTAACACGGCCCCAGAATCCTAACCCTAACTCTATTTCACCATCAAGTTTGGTCACGATGTAGTTGAGAAAAACGATGCATACAGATAAAACTACCCAACCATTACTGTAATACAAGATTGAAATTACATGAATATACATGTATTTGATTACATCCTGGTTAATCATTATAAATATACACACTAATTTAATATTATATTAAATAATCGCGAATTTAAAACGATCGCATAGACATTTCAATATCAAAAGCAAAACAAAAATAAACCAAGACAAAACAAAACACATACAAAACAACAGCAGACGACAATCAAGCAATAAAAGCTGGGCTGCCATAAATAAAAGTTTAAATTTTAAAGTTTTTCATTTTCGTTTGTAAATTATAAAATGCAAATTTATACGATAATTGATTAGACAGTTAAATAGTTAATCTACGTTAATAAATAATATGTAATTGGTATAATTAATATATATATATTGTTACTTATTTTAACAGTTTGAAAGTGAGTTACACACCTGGAAAAAAGGGAGGCAACTTTGGTCTTCCTCTAGGAGCAAAATTAACAATTCCAGAAGGGTTATTTGGAAAGAAGGACCATATTTCGTGCCAAGTAGCTCCTCCATCACAAAGATGGCGACATTCACCAATCTTACCTTACTATGAACACTTAACAAGTGAAATTTTTATTCTCAATTCTTCCGTCCATCCTCTTAAGAAAAGTGTGATAGTAAGAATTCCATACTACCAGATAGATACACAACACAACGAGATTAATGTCAAAGGACAATGGAAGGATGAGAACGAGTGGGTTAATGTTGGATTTCTACACAAGGTACGCATTTATTAATACGTATTTCACCGTGAAATTTTAAACAGTAAAGTAAAAATATTTATAGACTGGATATGTCTGTGAACTTGCGACAGCATATCATTTCATGTGTCTGTTAATAGCGTACCTTATTCCAGAATCGCACCTTGCACACTTTTGAGATCTACATTTTTATTCTAAACTAGTAATGATAATAATAATGATTATAATAATAATAATTATTATTATTATTATCAAGAACAGCAATAAAAGCGCCGTTTCTTTTCTTATTTTAAACCGTGTATCACATGATCACTATAGAAATATTTTAAATTTGAACTAGGTTATGATGGAATATTTAATGATGCATCCTATCTTAGATTCTTCCTGTTTAAAAATGTAATATATTTTATATGAGGATATGATATGTAGCATTTTATATAGTGTAACCGATCCATGAAAAGATTCTAACATAAATATTTAAAAGATTAAAGAGGAATTAGGTTTTTTAGGGTTTCATATATATAAAATGTACATAAATGTTTTAAATGAAAGATACATAAACTTGGAAGTGGAAATTATTATCATTTTAAATGTTTTTAATGTTTAAGTGTAATATAAAGTCTGTTCTGTTATCTTTTTACCCTTTTTGTGCATCAGGCAAATATGTGTTATTTTTTGTCATGTCATGAAACTACCAAAATTGAACAAGAAATGTATTTATTTATCCTTTTAGGGGAGAAAACAATTTTCACGATTCGTTACTATGAAAAATCCTTAGTATGAACATAATTATTTCCCCTCATTTCCACCATTTTGATTTTGCATTGTCCAATGGCAGTCTTGTATTTATTTGTTTCTTTTAATTAGTATGTTAATTTTATTGCAGGCGGATACAGCTTCCCCTTGCATAGAGTTAGAAATAGATCGTCTAGGAGTGTTTGTTGTGACCTTTACACCAAAGAAGGAAACGTTTGAAGTTACAACACAAGGATGTCTATATAATGCACATTTAAGCAAATACATCAGTATCCGTGTCCCAAAAAAAGCTGCAGAGAAAAATTTCCAATGTGCAATACAGGTACTGACTGTCAATACCATCATATACATGTATGAAATTTTCAAAATTCGTCAAGAGTTTAGATATATTCCAGATTATTTATGTTCAGTTTTGAAAGAAAGAAAACATTCTGAATACTGGGTTGGTTATGGTGTTTAATGCTACTTTCAACTATATTTCAGTTATATCGTGGCGGTCAGTTTTATTGGTGGAGGAAACCGGTGTACCCGGAGAAAACCACTCTGAATAATGTAATAATATTGTTAAACGTAAATATTGAATTTCAAACCATACGAACAATCGAATATTACCCCCGTACTTTAATTTCGGATAACGCTCTCTTAATCTGGATTACACCTTTAATTTCGGATAACACTCTCCTAATCTAGATTACACTTTCTATCAGAAGTAAAGCACCCCCGGTTTTTAGTGGAGTTCGTGTTACTCGATCTTTAGTTTTATATGTATGTTTTGTAGATCGTTGTTTGTCCGTTTGTACTTTTTCTTTTGGCCATTGTGTTGTCTGTTCTTCTTCGATATACGGATTCTGATTGCCCCTTTGGTATCTTCAAACTCTTCTTACATGTACAGTTATCACAATTGCAATTATATTCTCCTTCACCACACTTCAAGTTCTTTCGAAGCATTTTGTCGTACAAAAACAAATATGGAAATAAAAACTTTTCAACGAGAATTCTACTCCGTTTCAAAATAGTATTAACTATGATTAATATAATACAATTTAATACTGTATATTTATATATTTATTGTAGATAACACCCATAACAGACGAAAAAGTCAAACTTGCAAAGGAGTTATATCCCTTTGAAACTTCCGACTTGGAAAATGTTTCGGAAATTATTGATCTCATTCCAAGTTTTCAGTGTACGTTTAGAAGAGCTGTAAGCGTCAAGCTTCCGCTTCCTGCCAATGTTGAAGTCGAGAACGAATCAAGTCATAGTGAAATAGCGGTATTGCAAAAATCTGACTCTGGATGGGAACTTGTAGATACAAAATACAGATTTACACGAACAACGGTCACTTCTGACGTCAAATATTTGACAAGGTATGTCTTTAACTAGTTAAATACAATTAAAAATACAATCCAATAAAAAGAAAAAAGCAATCACAAGTACAACAAACATCATTTAAACATTGAATTCTAAGTTTTACAAAGTCCTAGTTTTCGAATGTCAATACTCCTGAGTATTTAAAATTCAAAAGATATTTAAACAGAAAAACAGTTTGGTATTATAATACAATATGTATCACCATAACAGAATAAACACTAACAGAAAATATACATACTCAATATTTGTTTCTCTCTTAATCATTTTTCATTTGGGCGGATTTAGAATCTTTCATTTGGGTGGATATAAAAAATATCACCTTTTCCATGGATTTCAAAACAGCAACAGATGCATAGAGAGATTAAATACAAAAATTGAAATTAACAAAAGCACTGGCCAATGAAACAATGCCATGGGTGATGTCTTTTGAAAGCATATAAAATGTATTTATATAAAATGTTTAAAAGAAAAGAGGGAAGTCTGAACTCGGATGAAATATATGCTTCAACAATGCAATCCGTAGAAACCACAGCAACGACTGTCCTGGGGGTATACACTGACTGAAATGGTTACAAGAACTAATTTATCCCTATTTATTTCCAGATTTTGTGTTGTAAAATCAAAACTAGACAGGAAAAAACGAATGGCTGCTGCTTTAAATGTTCTAGAAGGTCGATGTGAGATGGAAAAGGGTGAAGTTATGGCATTTGTCAATTTTCAAGAAAAACTGTGGTATTTGGTGCTTGAATGTTTTCCCAAAAGCAAATTAGACACTAAAATTGCTGAAATGAAAGAAAAAGGATTTCGGCATTACAAAAAGCAGATTGTTAAACCCGAGGAACCCGTTGATACTAAACAACACTTTAGAAGACCACCTCCAGTTAAAAGTAAAGCTCAAAATACACCAATTGATTTTGAAATATTCGATGGCATGAAATGGACCTTTAATGTTTCTGACGATATTAAAGCAAGTTTAGATAGTGATTATATAGACAACAAAGACTTGCAATACTATAAGCATTTACCAGAAAGTTTACGCAAATTTGTTATAGAACCTAAAGGAAATGATGAACGGTTACTTATAGGTGCAATAAACCTCACACCAGTTGGTGTAAACGATCAAAAACTCAGAGAAGCATCAACACTATCTTTAAGAATAGAAGTTGACGAGGAAACAGTAAGGGCTTACTTCAAACCAGATCCTATTCCAGAAGAACCCGAAATCAAAAAAGAAAAACCAAATTTAGACTTACTAAAGACACCAGAAATTAAAGTAGATAAACCAACAGTTCCGTCCATACCAAAATTTAAACCATTGCCAGCTTCTGTGATGGAACGATTGATGAAAACAAGCCGTCCACAAATTATACGTATGTATATTTACTTATCTGTATATTCAAATAATAGTTCACGACAGACAAGGAATTAATCTCTATGCAAAACTAAATATTCCAGTTTATACATTTGTGCTTTTTAATCTCTTAGTCCGGAAATGCAATACTTATTCTTTCTTTGGACTGTGTGCGTAAAGTAGCCCAACCTTTAAACTGTTTTGGAGATACGCTATGATTGTAACATTTCTTCTTAATATTCATTAACCATAACCAGCACTTAAATCACTCTTCGAAAGTATCTATGATTTATCAAATGATCTTTCTATAAATGTCATCAATAAGATACGGTTTAATTCAAATTATTTTTTATGACTTGTTCCCTCCAAAAATGTACTTAATGAACATGGTGTCAATTATAAAAAAGTAAAACCTTGTTGTGTCAAATAAAAAACAGTCAACCCTTGTGTCAAATAATAAACAGTCAAACATTGTGTCAAATAATAAACAGTCCAACCTTGTGTCAAATAATAAACAGTCAAACCTTGTGTCAAATAATAAACAGTCAAACATTGTGTGTCAATTAATAAACAGTCAAACATTGTGTCAAATAATAAACAGTCAAACCTTGTGTCAAATAATAAAGTCAAACCTTGTGTCAAATAATTAAGTCAAACCTTGTGTCAAATAATAAACAATCAAACCTTGTGTCAATTAATGAACAGTCAAACATTGTGTCAAATAATAAACAGTCAAACCTTGTGTCAATTAATAAAAAGTCAAACATTGTTGTGTCAAATAATAAACAGTCAAACATTGTGTCAAAAAATAAACAGTCAAAGCATGTTTTGCTGAAGTCCAATGGACTGAACATTTACTTCGAGATATTCGTGCATTCGAGTTAAAAAGATTTGTGTCAAATAATAAACAGTCAAATATTGTGTCAGTTAATAATTCAAACCTTGTGACAATTAATAAACAGTCAAACCTTGTGTCAAATAATAAAAAGTCAAACATTATTGTGTCAAATAATACAGTCAAACCTTGTGTCAAATAATTAACAGTCAAACCTTGTGTCAAATAATAAACAGTCAAACATTGTGGCAAATAATAAACAGTCAAAGCATGATATGTTGAAGTCCAATGGACTGATGATTTTACTTCGAGATATTCGTGTATTCGAGTTAAAAAGCTACTACGAACGGATCAAATTTTTTATTTTGAGTTATCTAAGAAAACAGCCGATCCAAGCTCGAGGTAATAAGATTCCATTGTAGTTTTTCCAGAGCATGTTCATCATTCTCATTTATTTTAAACCATTCTCCAAGTCGTATTCAAATCTAGGTCATATTTATTTTCGGATGTTTGCTTACCCCTTTGGTACCTTCCAACTTTTCTTATTATCCGAAATATGTAATTCATAGCCTATATATAGGTTTGGAAAAGCTGAAAGTTGCACATATTTTTTAATGTAAATATTTGAATGTGCATATTATAGTGCAAATAAATTACTTTTTGTAGATCGCAGACCAGGTAAATGGTTTGAACTAGATGCCAGAAAAAATATTACATTAGAGCTTTGTTGTTTTTTATTATTTATAGTAAATATTGAATATAATGCATGCGTTCCATGTCATTTTTTACATCTTATTATGGTCGCATGTTTATATATTTTACATCATTTCTATATTTAGTGTGGCTATCACCACTATCAAATTGTGAGTTTGGTGACCGCCAATGAATAGGTGCACCCGATCAATCCTTTGTGATAAAGCTTTGACAGTGACTGGCGACAGATCGGTGGTTGACTCCACCAAATAATACTGACCACCTCGATATAACCTGTAGTGGCCTTTTTGTATTTGAATAAACAAATACAGTGAATTACTACACAATAAAAACACTTTTCTAACAAAGAGTAAACACATTTTAACACATCAATATTGATTGTAATTCAGGCGAATATTCAAAATAAACACGACATTAACAAAGAAGGAGAAACCTGGGGGTTTTCAAAATATTTTGTTCACAGAAATGAAATGAAAAAATAATAATCCTTTAATTCTTTTTATTATAAATGTATTTTATATTTAGGAGACACTATTTACTAAATCAACAGAATTCGCTTCTTTACACTTTTTATCCTTAAAAGTAATTCAAACTTGCATGCAATTTAAATTCAAATATTTTTTTTTTATATGACAACTTTTTTTTGTATTATTTTATAGAATGAATGAAACAATGATTTGTTCAACACGTGGGAAAGTTTTTCCTTAGAAAGTTGCGTAAATAGGGGGAAATATTACCTTTTTTGTGTTGCATAATTTATTAGTTTGCTGAAGTTTTAAATCATTTAGCGACACACGATGTGCATGTTGATCGCATGTTTTACTGCTGAGATCATTGTATCTATTACATTAAATATATATTCAACAATTAGTATTCAGTTTTTATGTCTTGATAACTATAAGCATGGTAATTATCATTAATTGCTGCATTGTTCTCTTGTAAACTGAAATATGATATAACTTGTCGTGATTCAGTTCACAACGCAGAGGAGTATCTCGTAAGTTACATAGAACAAGCTTGTGGTTCCTATCAAGATTTCCTTGTTAGAGGGTTGCTGCTAACAAGGAAACTACTGAACCAAGGGTTCCTTTTGGTAAAGTTGAAGTCATTACTTCGAAAATGTTATGGTCGCCACCATGACTTGGTTGACCGTTATGGAATATCTGTGTCACAAATGACCACGGATATGTTCCACTTGTCGTAAGCACTTCCCGGTTTTTCCTCATTCACGACTTATTACCGGGTTTGTAACTAGATTAACACGACGGGTGCCACTAGTGGAGCAGGAACTGCTCACCCTTCCGGAGCACCTGAGTTCACCCCCAGTTTTTAGTGGGATTCGTGTTACTCGATCTCTAGTTTTATATGTATATTTTGTAGATCGTTGTTTGTACTTTTGTACTTTTTCTTTTGGCTATTGTGTTGTCTGTTCTTTTTCGATATACGGATTCTGATTACTCCTTTGATATCTTCAAACTCTTCTTGCTATGGCTGGTCGCTGCGGACTGTTGAAGACGTTAAACAACCATCAATCAATTCAGGATTCTATCACCTACTATTACGTATTGTAGTAATACTATACTGTTTTACTTATGGGCACGCATCTGAAATATGATGATAAATATTACATTAATGTTAACTTCATCGTTATATCTTGTTTCATTGCAACACTTTCGATAAAATGTCTTTTTCATTTTGCATTCATTTCTTTTAATTAAAAAAATGAAGTGGCATCATTGAATATTAAATTATATAAGACGTAGTATTATTGTGGGAACTACCAAATCATAGTTGTACATCTCTATCTTTTGTCATTTCAGTTGATAAAGAGTCGAAGGCAATAACAGGCAGAAGTCTTCGTAACCTGTCTAAATATGTTCCAGAAGGTTTGACGCTAGCAGTTCATCTTGATCTACCAGACAGCACGATTACTGGCCTCGGTTTCGATGCTATTTCGAATGGATTATCAATGGCGGATGTGACATATAAAATCTTATTGTATTGGAAGAGAACAAGAAAGGATAAAAAAGATGGTGCAATTGATATGTTAGCTGGTGCCTTACGAGAAATGGGCCGAACTGAGGCAGCAAGAGTTGTGTTTCAATGTCACAAGGATAGCAAAGAAGTCACACCAGAAGCATTTGCACAAATTCTTTCTCAGATGTCATGAGAACGTTTTTTTAAATTACTTTTTAGCATTTATGTTGACAAATACTTCATATCAGATCGAACTTTCCTACACGCAAATCATTATAAAGGAAGTATCATACTACCAAATTAGAACAAAATATAGCTGTGTCTTATTATTGCTTGAAATCTATCTAGAAAATTACCGCACTTGCGAACTTAAACGAAATGGTATCATGTGCCAATAACGGTAATTACACAAACAAGGTATTTATTGTCTTTAAACGTTAATGTATACATGTACAGATGCCATCTATATACATGTTGTTTGTCTTTAAATGTAACTTAAAACAGTTGTTTCGCAATACACATTTCATATACCAACCATTACGAAGCGAAACAACACAAGTTGTCATCTCTCCAACAACTAGAAAACCAAACAATATAGAAGATACTTTCTATATTAAATAAAGCTTTAACTGAGTGAAAAAGGAGGTTGTTTTAAGATATATGGGGAGGCTTCGTTTTAATAAACATTTTAAGAGTACATAAATTTTCAAATTTTCTACAATAATATGAAATCCAAGCTGCTTATGATTATCCCTTTAAACATGTGCTTGATTCAATGTCAATTTTGTGAAGAGAAATGCTTTACTTGTATAGTTTCAAATTGGTCTGAAAGATCTGTATAATACTGAATATAGAATTATTAACTTGGCTTATTGAATGAAATTCTTGTGATTCTGAAATAATGAATGGCTGCATATCTGTGATAATAAATTGTTCTATTTTATCATTCTTTCTCATTGTTATTCATCGTTATGCAATGTAATAATTCAAAACATTTGGATCGTACAGAAAATAAAATATTACATGTAATTGTGCGAAAATGTTCCAGGGGAATTATGCACACTAATGGAAGAAGAAGAAGAAGATGGGTGGTCTGATTTTAGGTATATGTGCATGTAAGAAAAGTTTGAAGATATCAAAGGGGCAATCAGAATTCGTATATCGAAGAACAGACAACACAATGGCCAAAAAGAAAAAAGTACAAAAGGACAAACAACGATCTACAAAACATACATAAAAAACTAAAGATGGAGTAACACGAACCCCACTAAAAATCGGGGGTGAACTCAGGTGCCCCCGGAAGGGTGATCAGTTCCTGCTCCACTAGTGACACTCGTCCGTCGTGTTAATATGGGTTGTATTCCGACAATAGTGGAGGGATTGCAAAAAAATCATTTTTTTCCCGACAATGTACGGACATTGTGTGTACCCTCCAATGTCAAAAAATTCCAAAGCAACTGCAAAATGCTACTGAAAAGTACAAGTGTCATTCTAATCGTTTTCAAGTGTGCCCTCTGTGTCCGCGCTAATACTATTACCGCTTCTCAACATGTATCAGGTACCCGAAAAACTATATTGTGGTAGGTCAGTGATCGTATATAACAACAATTTATCCAGTCAATACAATTTGACTTCTAAAATAGAACAAGTGCAGGATAAAACAAACAATCCTAAATGTTCAAATAAACTATGTTAAGCGTTAAACCGCCTAGAAGGTGTAATAGTCAATGTGCTTGCCTCGAGGTTTCGTAGATTATGTGTTCCATTCCAAGTCGGGTCGATCCAAGTAACTAAATTGGTATTTGCTGCTTCTGTGCTAAGTACCCGACATTAAGAGCAGATATTGGCTGGTTCTGAATAAGTCTAATGTGTCCGAGTGGAGTGACATGTCTATATGCAGACTGTTGTTTCAGCTGGATTGCACTTTAATCCAGTTCGGCGCGTTGGTCTGGTAGTAAGTAATCTCACCAAAAGTAAATTGGTCTCGCCAAACCATAGCAGAACCATTGCGCACTTGGTTTTAAAAGAATATTTTTCAATCACTAACCTTTCTCAAAGCAAGAAAAGTTTGAAGATATAAAGGGGGTTATCATAAGCCATATTTCAAAGGACAGGGAATACATACAATGGTTAAAAGAAAATGGACAAAGGAACAAACAATGGTCGACAGAACACTACGCAGAAAATTAAACATTGAGCAACACAAAGCTAACTAAAACTCTGGTACAATGTATGCATGGTCCCTTTATTATAAGATATGAAGTTTCTTTATTTCTAATAAATCGCATTAATAACAGTATTAACTACAGAGAAGTTGTCAATATTATACACACCACAAGTACATTATATATGACAATATGTTGTATAATTAATAAAGAGTAACAGGAACACATTAAAAGTGTGGTACAAAGATGGGTTATTAACAAGGAAGACATTCTCCAATATTAGTATTTATTACTCTACTAGATTAGCAAACTTTTGTGAGAACAGCCTTCTTCTTATAATGAAATAGTTAAGAACGAAACACTACGACAAAAGAGATGATTTCAATTTTCCCATTTATATGTAGCAACATTACAGCAGCACCTGTATATGGAGTATACATCTCTCAGTTGATACGATATTCCAGGGCTTGTGTTTCCTATCAGAATTTCCTCGATAGAGGGTTGCTGCTAACAAGGAAGTTACTGAACCAAGGGTTCCTCTTGGTTAAGTTGAAGTCATCACTTCGAAAGTTTTACGGTCGCCACCATGATTTGTTTGACCGTTATGTAATATCTGTCACAAATGACCACGGATATGTTCCACTTGTCGTAAACACTTCCCGGTTCTTTCCTCATTCATGACTTATTACCGGGTTTATAACTAGATTAGCACGACGGGTGCCACTAGTGGAGCAGGAACTGTTTACCCTTCCGGAGCACCTGAGTTCACCCCCGGTTATCAGTGCGGTTCGTGTTACTCGATCTTTCGTTTTATGTGTATGTTTTGTAGATCGTTGTTTGTCCTTTTGTACCTTTCCTTTTGGCCATTGTGTTGTCTGTTCTTTTTCGATATACGGATTCTGATTATCCCTTTGGTATCTTCAAACTCTTCTTAAACGAATTTTCGAAATATTCAAGTCATAAACTTGTCCAAAGCGAACACCTAGATAATAAACTTGTCTAAAGCTAATACAGAGATGTCGACTACGTTTGTCGTCATATCTGCTTGAAAATTTGTGATTTAACTAAAGTGGACAGTATTTTATCTATATTGATGGCAAGAACAATATTACAAACAAAATATAAATATGTAAAAGGTAGCCCACGCATGGAGCTATGGCTGACTGTTTTGGTTGTCACATTGAAAATGTAGTGGATAAAGGTCGGGGCAGTTGCCTTGTAACGTATCAATAACGTCCATTATTTACAAACTGGCTCATTATGAGCTTCTGTCAGTTGTCTATGACATACATGGAACGTGGCATTCTCCATTACAAGGAAGCTTTGACCATACCCCAATTCTTGCTTATTCCAGAAATGAGGATTATTTATCCTGGATACAGATGCGAATACCATATGACATATGTGTGCGTGTAATATGATCTCAGATCAAAGGTGGTAAAAACAAAGTTACCAAGGAACGCTTTTTGCAGAAGAGAACAAATATATTGTTTAATCAGACGATAACTTTTAGCTGTTGTGGCATCCATTAAGCATTTTCACCATTATTTATATGGGAGATATTTCCTGGTCAGAAGTGACCACTATTCATTCCGAACTGTTCCAACATTGTGGTAGTTTTTGTTCATCATTTTCTTACTAAATATTTAAAAAAAAAGAACTCAGAAGGTCAAATTAATACATGGTTTGAAATTTTAGATGCGTATGATTTTGAAATTGAACGCAGAACTAGCCATCACATGGAAATGCTGATGCAATGTCACAGAGACCTTTTTAGAATAAACATTGCAGCCATTGTAGCAGGACTTAGCAATGATGTCAGATAGAAATTTTAGTTGGGATAAGAATTATGGAAATATAGATGTTATTTGTACAATGGGAGATAACTCTACCTATGTTGTACTTAATCTAAATAATGATCACTTGAGCGTACCTGAAGAAGATTATTCCAGAAACGCGTCGTGCACACTAAATTTGATACCTACGTTTTAATAGTGGCTGCAGAAAGTGCAGCCCAATCTGATAAAATATTGAATAAATCATCCTTTATGTGCAACCATGAAGCTATAGATCAGGAAAACAATCTTTCCACTTCGGATAGTGATAGCAATTTCACTTGACGCCAGAAAAAAACAATTGAATATCAAAAGCATGGTATAAATCTAAATTTTCTAATGACACGGACAAAGAGGGAGAGACACATGCATGGGAAGCTGTCTCTCATTGTAGTCCCGGCTGTAAAATATCATAGGTCTAGATGGGATACCTTTATTTAAATATCATAGGTCTAGATGGGATACCTTTATTTAAATATCATAGGTCTAGATGGGATACCTTTATTTAAATATCATAGGTCTAGATGGGATACCTTTATTTAAATATCATAGGTCTAGATGGGATACCTTTATTTAAATATCATAGGTCTAGATGGGATACCTTTATTTAAATATCATAGGTCTAGATGGGATACCTTTATTTAAATATCATAGGTCTAGATGGGATACCTTTATTTAAATATCATAGGTCTAGATGGGATAACTTTATTTAAATATCATAGGTCTAGATGGGATACCTTTATTTAAATATCATAGGTCTAGATGGGATACCTTTATTTAAATATCATAGGTCTAGATGGGATACCTTTATTTAAATATCATAGGTCTAGATGGGATACCTTTATTTAAATATCATAGGTCTAGATGAGATACCTTTATTTAAAAGAGTGCGTCACGATATCGTAAATTGGAAAATGAAATGAAGACGGCCATGAAGAAAAGGGTTGGCAGTTTTTCCACAGAGGTAAACTTTGTTCTGACACAGTTGCATAATAGTCTCAATGGGGACACTTGGGTATTAAAAATATCTTCCAAAGTTAGGGACAAATATTCTTGATATAAACAAAGGTAGGATGTAGAGAATTTATGCAGAC
Source organism: Bathymodiolus brooksi (assembly GCA_963680875.1). NCBI lineage: Eukaryota > Metazoa > Mollusca > Bivalvia > Mytilida > Modiolidae > Bathymodiolus > Bathymodiolus brooksi. The sequence continues at coordinate 79,786,604 of OY804578.1, read as the reverse complement.
ATTTTGATTCATGTGGATCTAAAAAACCACATACCCCACTCCCATATATATATTGGTGGTGGTTGATTTTCTTCCAAATGGTCGGAAGCTATTCCCATATGGGATCAAGAAGTATAACAGTTGCTAAGAAATTGTTCTGTATTGGGCGTGCCCAAGAAGATTCATTCCCAATAAGGTTCTATTTTTTAGTCGTAAGGTTTTTAAGGAAATAAGCAAACTTTAAGATTTACACAAAACTAGAACAAGCTTAAGACCACAAAGTGTTGGGCATGATAGAAAAATATAATTCTACAATTGAAAATATGCCAGTCAGTTTTTTTATATGAAAATCAGAAAGATTGGAACGAATATATATTTTTACTCGTGATGGCGTATCGAGCTGCTGTTCATGAAACTACAAAGGTTTCACCATTATGAAATAATGTTTGATGTACTATTAATTTAGCAATATATTTCGTTATTGGACAGCATGATTCCAGTTATTGTCCCTGGGTATAGTATCTGAATATGTTTTCATCTTATCTAAGGAAATAGAAAAGTTCCATGAATTTACCAGGAAGCATATTTCTTTTGTCTAATAATAACGTGAAACGGATGTACGACAGAAGTAAAAAGGTTCATAGCAATTATGCTGGTGATGCTGTATGGCTTTATAATCCTCTTCGTACAAAAGGGTTAAATCCTAAATTACAGAGGACCTGGCAAGGTCCTTTCTTAGTCACAGAAAGAATAAATGATGTGATATATATGATTAAAATAAGTACTATAGCTAAGCCCAAGGTTGTGCCCCATGACCGATTAAAATTATATATCGGTGAACAGACACTTAATTTGACATAAGTATCACATATAAAAATCAATATATATATATATATACTGTATATAACAAAAACAAGTAAAAATACTAAAATTGCCATAAAGTTTGGGACGTACGAAATTGCATTTCGAAAATATATATGGATATGTCTGCTTACATACATGTTCAGATTAATGGCACTTACTTAACAAGCGTCATATTTGTCTATGAAGGCGCCAATATACAGACCAGGAGTATGCCTAAGCTATGATTTAACAAATTAAGTGATATTACAAGTTTTAAGGGGGAGAGGGGTTATCGTCGAACATAATAAGATGGTATAAAATTTGAGAATAGAAAACATAATTATTTGTTAAAATTTCAAAAGAAGATACCAAAGGTTGTCATCAGAAGCCGTAATTCGAAGAATGACATAAAATACAATGGCCAAAGGGAGAAGAACAACAGGAAACACAACTATCTACAAAAATTACAAAGAAAACTAAAGATCGACGAGTCAACACGAACCCTATTAAAGACGTAGTTTAAGAAAATCAGAAGATGTTGAATAAACTTATATTACTGGATGATTTATTGAACTTATGATTTCATAAGACCATCCGGAACACCAATGTAAGATTTCCACACGCACAGCTCCAGCATAGAATATTGTCGACGTAACGTTTGGGCAAATACCACTTATCTGCAAAGTTTACAATCTAATTCCAGCTAGATTGTCATGTTTCTGTGATACAAAGAAAATGCGACATTGATTTCGAGACTATACTATAGGCTGGGTTACTTTATCATCATTAGTGTGACTGCTCGGGACAACTGGAAGTCATATATTCCCACAAGTAAAAAGCCGCATGTACTTTTTTGACAGTATAAACTTGCAAGAAAATTGCCTAAATATTGTTTCTGCTGATGTTATACATAAACCTGGAAAATTGTCGATTTAACAGTATTATTATATTGAACACAGTGTGTCGACTATTAACCTTTTAACCAACTTGTCCCTTGGACAAATGACAAGGAAAACAACATGTCAAAATTATGAAGAATGTCTCTAAGCTCAATGAATATGCCCTTTTAGTACATATCAGAAGATTATCATTGGTGAGGTGGCCGTACACGCAGATTGTACACTCAAATAAATATTATATAATGTAGAATTATGATCGCGCATTTAAAAATTAAGGATTCAAGTGCAAAACTGGCAGAAATTACCCACAAAAATCGGTATAAGCAGTATTTCAGCTATATCGTGGCGTGAGCAAATTATATATATTTAAACACCTTCTCGGTTTTTGAGGGTGTCAGTTTATCTTCCAAAAAACGAAAAGCAAAAAAAAGGACTTCCAGAAACGCGTTGCGCGCGCTAAATTTGATATCTACGTTTTTATCACTGAAATGATGAATTTGAATGGTTTTTTTTGCCACTGACTAACCCTTTTTTTTTACTTACTTACAGCTGCAGATAGTCCCAAACGTAGATTCTATCTCAAACTATTCTTTAAATGTTCGAGAAAGAACATGAAAACAAGACGAAACAGACAAAGATTGTATCATGAATCCTACTGTTATTTTTGGGACATGTTATTTACTTAATAAAATGTTAAATGAGTATGTTTTGTTCCAATCCTTCCTGTACCACTATCAATAACTACCATAGTTTCTCATCTGGTACCCTGGTTTCCTCCATACTATAACTGAAATTTTCTTGGGTAGATTTTAATATCCAAAACACAAAATGGTTAAAATCATAACAGAAAAGGCATCATCTATCACCCGCCGAAATTGCAGACCCTCTGGATTTCCTTAAACAAATAAATAATTTGATCATGTTATACTGGGTCGATACCTCTGCTTGTGGACTAAATTAGTCCCTTGGGGTATCATTAACCCAGTAGTCAGTGTGTCGGCAGTGACATATTTAATATTGAATTTTACAGTTCCTCAATATGTTTTTTATCACAACTAATGTTTCCTCCCTCAGGCATAGGTGATCCTAGCCAATTTTGGCTATCCTGTTTAGGCTCTTTTGTGTTATTACTCCCAAGCCTTTAAATTATTTGGCTTTCCAATCTTTCGATTTTGAGCATACCTGATGAAGGTTACTACAGAAACGGGTCGTGCGCACTAAATTTGATATCTACGTTTTAATTTCAACTTACACGTCACTTACTGATCAAATAAATTACATATCTACTTTATTGCTGGATACAACATCAATACTCAGTTAAAATAATATTATTTACTATAACAGCTGTAGTTATCAATACCATCCCACCGGGGTCAAATGCATTACTCGTTTAGTCAATAAATTGTAATTTAAGTATTGCAATGAAAACTAAGCTGTATTGACAAAAACAAAAACATCAAATTCACTGGATTGAATATTTTATTATATGGGTAAGCCAGTTTAATATTTGCATCAAATAATTAATTTTTAATACACAATGTACTTCAATTTCAAACTATTTAAAAAAAAACTTTTGAAATTTTTCAGACAAAACAATTACACGTTTAAATTAAATGTTCTCGTCCTGAATATAGCTGATAAATTGCTCGCTGGACGTTAAACACCAATCAATCAATCAATCATTAATCTGGTTTACTTTTTAACTATGACAAAATCATGTGCTTTATTGACCTTTGACCGGTTTTATGTGACGTAATAGGACGCCATTTGGAAAAAGGGTAGTAAACAAATATGGGTCAGTGTGTTATTATTATCGATCTTTTTTCCATGGAACTTTACACATATGAGCATAAATAGATGATGAACATAATTAAAAAGAAAAAAATGTTTACTTTTCAAACATGAAAAAAATAATCAAACATTATCCAATGACTGACCGACTTATTGTCATACGGGGATATACCACTTCAGTTCCAAAATATAATCGCTAGATCGCAGAATCTGGCAAAACGCTTCGACTTGATATAGATGACTGCTCACTTCCCTGACACTAAAATAACTAGCTGAGGTAAATAAGTTTTATTGGTCAACACCTCGATCCCTTCTTATTCGTATATGATGCGATCATACTAGCGTTTTCTACATATTTATTTTTCAGACAGGGTGGACAACATACAAAAACAAAAACAATGAATCGTAGCCTTTGAAATTGTGTGCAATAACCGTGGCCCCTTCATTTTCTCCGGAAAACAGCCATTGACAAAAGTGTTCAGTTGTGTTCGGTCCGGCAAACACCAATTCGTTCTTCCCACATGCTTGGCAGATACTGTCTTTATCGACGCCTTGATCCATGCATTTTAAACACACTCTATGTACTACACATAGATTAGGTTTATGTTCGAAAGCTCCACACCTCGGTGATTTGCAATGAATACATTTTTCGTTGTCATCCGATTGGTATCCTTGTTGACACTGGATCCTGTCATCTTGGGTACATTAAAAATCGAAAACGATGTAAGTCTGTTTCTTCTGTCTATCGTTGTAATCCACAGGTAGCATGTAACACTGGTGTCCAGATGGATAATAATCTTTACAAGTCTTGCAATAGACGTTTCCACAGGTATGATCTCCCGCTCGTTTGTTCACGGTTTGTCCGCAGTTCTTACATTTGTAATAGGAGGTGCACGTTGAGTTTTCCAATGGCGTCGTCTTGTTGTGGAGATTAAAGCATGTTGGTCCTTTGAAGTATCGTCCACAATCCTGACAATTTATCCAATCATCTTCAGTTTGATCGTGAATCTGCCGGCAATTATGACATGCGTTGTTGCAAGCGTGTTCTTCTTTGGTGTTATAACCTTTGTAACAGTTTGTACAGAAGTAGATGCGACTCAGGAACGCAGTCATGCTGGTAATCACATCGTAGTGGTTTTCATGACAGTACAAGTAGATATTCTTCTCGGCTGTGGGTCCATGGTAAACGATTCCGTTGAAATGCTCTCTCGATATCACATGTATCTGATATCCTACCAGGAATCGTTGAAACGTTTTTACATCTTCGATTCCGCATTGATGTAGGGGTACTCCCGCCTTGGTGTGTAATTCCAACGCCAACTCTTCTTGGATACGACGACTTTGTCGAATAGAATTCCATTGTTCGTGTCCGTCGATCTTAGCTTTGGCCGTTACGATGGCCCTGACACAAGACATGTCATCTTTGTTTTGTATCTGGATGATGCAATGTTTATCTTTCAGGAACCTCTCCGTGTCCACGTAATCACATCTCTTTCCAGTTCCACCCTTAGGAAGGCTGACGTGTGTTATATTCAGTTGCACACAATGGTCCATGACGAACTGTTCGTTGGACTGTAGCACTCTTTCTATTTCGGTTAGTAGTAGTTCACTGGTCAGTTGGTTCATCTGCATGAAAGGTAATCTGATGGAAAAATCCAAATCGGGACATTCAAGGGTAACTTGGACTAAATCTTCTTCCTGCATTCCTTTGGTCACATCTGTTAAAACGGAGTCAAATAGGTTCTGTAGGGTTTTCAATATGTCTGGTACACCCTGGACGTTTAATTCATTGAACGTAACTCTGTACTCGTTGGATTCGGTGTTAAATCGAGGCATCTTCTTTCCCTTCTCCTTAGTAATGGTGTAATACTGATCGGGGTGGTTGATATCCACGGGTCGATTTTGCATACCGGCTCCGCTCTGATGTTTCTCCTTCAGATGGTGATACAGGTTATCCTTTCGTCTGTACAACAATCCGCATTCGTTACATGGAAAGAAGCTGTCGTTGTTGTGCTTTCTCTCGTGTCTATCGAGATTGTCCTTTCTAGTAAAACGTTTCTGGCATACTCCACAGGTAAAGGTATCATGGTGTTTGTTTAGACGGCGGTGCTCCATTAATTGACTCTTCTTGGCAAAAGTTTGCTGACAATATCCACAGGAATGCATCTGTAAAAGACAAATGTATATTTACAACATGAATCAAACAGTTCAACTACATGTTAATTATTTGTTAAAACTACATGTATGACTTACATCTGCTCTGTCTAATTGGCGTTTGCTCTGTGCTCTAAACACATCTGGGCGCAGAATGAGAATGTTTCGCGTCGAGTCGGCTTTTATAGGTGACGGCATGTTACTAAAAATAGATCGATGAGTCTTCGAAGTGCTGTGACATTCGACACGGTCTGTTTAATTCTCTTTGTCTCTTGTGTTTTGTCTTTTCGTTTATCTCTCCGTTTGTGTTATGTTTTCCTTCTGTTTCTAATTTCTACTTCACGTCACAATATCACCAATTTCCTCTCTCTCATGCAGCAGCAGCCGCCGCTGACAGAGGGATATACGCCGCCGCCGCCGCCGCGATAGCACTGAAATTCCATCCAAAACACGAAAAACGTAAACAAAAAACGTTAACAAAACGAACAAATAGCCATTAAAAAGTTAAATGAACACGAAACACGTGATCAAAACTGAAATCATAACGTGAAAACGTGATTAAAACGTGAAACACGCACAAACAATACGACAAAAAACTCGTACAAACGTGAAACACGATGAAAAGGTGTAAGAGACGTAATTAGTGACGGCTGACTGCACAATTCAGGAGGGGAAAATGGTTTAACATAGGGGATAATAGGTCTATACGGACCCGATACACTACTAGCATCTTTGCAGACCTATATCTGGAAATCCTCACAAAAAGCGCAGCCCCCTGTAGTATGGCGCTTTAAAATCTGATTCAACCCACCATTTCTTTAGAAATGCCTGTACCAAGTTAGGGTCATTACGGTTTTCACAGTTTTCCGGTTGTTGACTGATTTTTTCTGTTTATATACTGTTTTGACTTTCCCTTTGTAAGATTGTTCGGAGTTCGATAATTTTGTTATTACCCTTATTTAATGTTCGGATGGGAAGACAATGGTGGTCTGGTACCTGTCTTCTTCCGGGGACAAATGTCATCAGACTTCCTGCAGGATCTCGTGTGCAGTTGCAAAGGCAAATCAATTTGTTCCAGTAGCTGTGTTTGTTTTGAACAGAATCTGTCGTGCACAGATCTTTGTCCCTGTTATGGTAGCGACATGTGTAAAAATGCCATAACAAAGAATGTTACCTTACTGTAAGACGATGGTCATGATGTCTGAAATTTTGTAGATTTTTACAAGGCTTTTGTTGTTGTGGACAAAATTATCTGCCATCTAATGTCGTGACAAATCCACAATAGTCATTTTGTAGTTAGATAGCGATGTTGTTCTGTCATTTGATTTGAACCAGGATTGTCCTATTTATACTGACTAATATAATTGTGTTGCTATCGACTTATATGCTTATTTTGGTGTTTTATGACCTCTTTAGGTTATACAGATTCGTTGTAACGAACGCGGAGCAAAAACATTGATTAAGAATACCACACAGTCATATCAGTGACAGGAACAAGAACAATGATGTTTATGTACTAGTGAAGGACGCCTACCCCCCTTTTTCTATACGCCAGATAATTTTTTATTTGTGAAATAGAAGTTAAATTTCGTTGTAAAAAATAGTATAAATGTTATCATCAACTAATTAAAGCACATTCAGGTCAAGACGTTTCCATACAAAGGTCAAGGTCAGATCCCTATTGGCGACATTAAAAATGTGAAGGAAACTGACTATGTCATCAAAACCTACAAAAATAAACATTTTTTCACAACTAAACCTTAAAGTCTATATGACAGACTTCTTAATAGTGCATACAAAATTTTGCGAAAACGATAATTTCATCCCTTTGTGGGAACTGAATTCAAGGGGAGCAACCCAAAAGTTATAACTCATATATTTTCTTAAAATTTTGTGTAGAACGATTATCTCCCTTTTTAAGGAAATGCAACCAGTTCCCATTTTTACGACCCGACTATCTGGATAGAGTATGAATTCTTCTTTCCAATGATATATAATTTAGGTATATGTTCGGTGGGTACATTAAAGTCAAAAATGTCGTTTCCCGTCTACCACACTATTACCAACTCATAAGGCTTTTGTCTCTTACGGGTGATTTGATTAACACTACGGTCTCCTGTGGGTAAATTGGATAATACGAATCTCCTACAAGTGATGTTGGTCAATATTTCTCTCCTACAAGTGATTATTTTGATTAATGATTCTCTCCTACAAGTGATTTTTACTAATGTTTCTCTCCTACAAGTGATTGTGATCAATGATTCTCTCCTACAAGTGATTTTCACTAATGTTTTTCTCCTACAAGTGATTTTGATCAATGATTCTCTCCTACAAGTGAATTTGATAAATGATTCTCACCTATAAGTGATTTTGATTAACGATTCTCTCCTACAAGTGATTTTGATTAATGATTCTCTACTACAAGTGATTTTGATTAATGCTTCTCTCCTACAAGTGATTTTGATTAGTGATTCTCTCCTACAAGTGATTTTAATAAATGATTCTCTCCTACAAGTGATTTTGATCAATGATTCTCTACTATAAGTGATTTTGATTATTGATTTTTTCCTACAAGTGATTTTTACTAATGTTTTTTCTCCTACAAGTGATTTTGATCAATGATTCTCTCCTACAAGTGATTTTGATAAATGATTCTCTCCTATAAGTGATTTTGATTAACGATTCTCACCTACAAGTGATTTTGAAAAGTGATTCTCTCCTACAAGTGATTTTAATAAATGATTCTCTCCTACAAGTGATTTTGATCAATGATTCTCTACTATAAGTGATTTTGATTAGTGATTCTCTCCTACAAGTGATTTTAATAAATGATTCTCTCCTACAAGTGACTTTGATCAATAATTCTCTACTATAAGTGATTTTGATTAATGATTTTTTCCTACAAGTGATTTTTACTAATGTTTTTCTCCTACAAGTGATTTTGATCAATGATTCTCTCCTACAAGTGATTTTGATAAATGATTCTCTCCTACAAGTGATTTTGATAAATGAGTCTCTCCTACAAGTGACTTTGATTAATGCTTCTCTCCTACAAGTGATTTTGATTAGTGATTCTCTTCTACAAGTGATTTTAATAAATGTTTTTCTCCTACACGTGATTTTGATCAATTATTCTCTCCAATAAGGGATTTTGATTAACGATTCTCTCCTACAAGTGATTTTTGTCAATATTTCTCTCCTACAAGTGATTTTGATTAATGATTCTCTCCTACAAGTGATTTTGATTAATGATTCTCTCCTACGAGTGATTTTGATAAATGATTCTCTCCTATAAGGGATTTTGATTAACGATTCTCTCCTACAAGTGATTTTTGTCAATATTTCTCTCCTACAAGTGATTTTGATTAATGATTCTCTCCTACAAGTGATTTTGATTAATGATTCTCTCCTACAAGTGATTTTGATTAATGATTCTCTCCTACAAGTGATTTTAATAAATGATTCTCTCCTACAAGTGATTTTGATCAATGATTCTCTACTATAAGTGATTTTGATCAATGATTCTCTACTATAAGTGATTTTGATTAATGATTCTCTCCTACAAGTGATTTTGATTATTGTTTCTCTGCTACAAGTGATTTTGATTGATAATTCTGTCGCATGCAAGCTAACTGGATAATATTCATCTTCTAGAAGTGATTTTGGTAAAAAAAATATCCTCTATGGAGTGAATTGGATAATACATATCTTCTACACATGATTTTATTTAATGCATCTCATTTACAAGTGAACTGGATAATTTATACAAATGATTTTAGTTAATGTTCTAACAATTGGATTTCAATACTCAACAGATGGTGGCTCAATCAATTTGTCAGCACGAGATTATGAAATTGACACTGACATAACATAAGTATTACACCATTAAATAATCTGATGCACACCACCCAGTTAGCGGTTTTATTTGCCATCGTTGAGGTACGTATTTTTATTGTACTTCTTATCAAGATATTTTACTATTATATGCATAATAATGACTAAATTTGACATTCTGCAATCAAAAATGATGCATATAAAAACGAAAATTTTCCCGAATTGTAAAACATTTGACATTTTTCAGAAAATTGCTGATATTTGACTGTAGATAACGTATTAAAATATAGATATCTACTTCACTACACTCGACTTGGATAGGTTAGATTAGATTAGATTTATTGTGTTTAACGCCACTTTCAATAATATTTCAGCTATATCGTGGCGATTAGTTTTAGTGGTGGAAGAAGCCGGAGTCCAGGAGAGAACCACCGACCATGGGCAAGTAACTGGTAAGCTTTATCACTTCCGGCTGCGAATCGAGTGTACCTTTTTTTGTAATTTACAAAGCCGGGCACGAACCCACGCCGTACTTGTGATAGGCTTGTATGAGTTGTAAGGTAATCCAACTACCTAACTCATTGAGGCATCCGGGCCCTCACTCGACTTGGTACACTCAGACTGGAAAGTCAAATAGTTAAAAAAAAACAAAAAAACTAAAAAAAAACAAGTCTTTAGGAGCAAGAAGATCAAAGAGTCTAAACAGTATAGTCAACGTCAGCTACGGTCACCAATGTCTGAGCATAGCCAACGTTAGCTACGGTCACCAATGTCTGAGTGAGATCAAAGAGCCTAAACAGTATAGTCAGCTACGGTCACCAATGTCTGAGTGAGATCAAAGAGCCTAAACAATATAGTCATCGCCAGCTACGGTCACCAATGTCTGAGTGAGATCAAAGAGCCTAAACAGTATAGTCAACGTCAGCTATGGTCACCAATGTCTGAGTGAGATCAGAGAGCCTAAACAGTATAGTCATCGTCAGCTACGGTCACCAATGTCTGAGTGAGATCAAAGAGCCTAAACAGTATAGTCAACGTCAGCTATGGTCACCAATGTCTGAGTGAGATCAGAGCCTAAACAGTATAGTCATCGTCAACTACGGTCACCAATGTCTGAGTGAGATCAAAGAGCCTAAACGGTATAGTCAACGTCAGCTACGGTCACCAATGTCTGAGTTTAGCCAACGTCAGCTACGATCACCAATGTCTGGGTATAGTCAACGTCAGCTACGGTCACCAATGTCTGAGTGAGATCAAAGAGCCTAAACAGTATGGTCATCGTCAGCTACGGTCACCAATGTCTGAGTGAGATCAAAGAGCCTAAACAGTATAGTCATCGTCAGCTACGATCATCAATGTCTGAGTGAGATCAAAGAGCCTAAACAGTATAGTCAACGTCAGCTACGGTCACCAATGTCTGAGTGAGATCAAAGAGCCTAAACAGTATAGTCAACGTCAGCTACGGTCACCAATGTCTGAGTGAGATCAAAGAGCCTAAACAGTATAGTCAACGTCAACTACGGTCACCAATGTCTGAGTGAGATCAAAGAGCCTAAATAGTATAGTCATCGTCAGCTACGGTCACCAATGTCTGAGTGAGATCAAAGAGCCTCAACAGTATAGTCATCGTCAGCTACGATCACCAATGTCTGAGTATAGTCAACGTCAGCTAGTCACCAATGTCTGAGTGAGATCAAAGAGCCTAAACAGTATAGTCATCGTCAGCTACGGTCACCAATGTCTGAGTGAGATCAAAGAGCCTAAACAGTATAGTCAACGTCAGCTACGGTCACCAATGTCTGAGTGAGATCAAAGAGCCTAAACAGTATAGTCAACGTCAGCTACGGTCACCAATGTCTGAGTGAGATCTAAGAGCCTAAACAATATAGTCAACGTCAGCTACGGTCATCAATGTCTGAGTATAGCCAACGTCAGCTACGGTCACCAATGTCTGAGTATAGTCAACGTCAGCTACGGTCACCAATGTCTGAGTATAGCCAACGTCAGCTACGGTCACCAATGTCTGAGTGGGATCAAAGAGCCTAAACAGTATAGTCAACGTCAGCTACGGTCACCAATGTCTGAGTGAGATCTAAGAGCCTAAACAATATACTCAACGTCAGCTACGGTCACCAATGTCTGAATGAGATCAAAGAGCCTAAACAGTATAGCCAACGTCAGCTACGGTCACCAATGTCTGAGTATAGCCAACATCAGCTACGGTCACCAATGTCTGAGTATAGTCAACGTCAGCTACGGTCACCAATGTCTGAGTATAGCAAACGTCAGCTACGGTCACCAATGTCTGAGTATAGTCAACGTCAGCTACGGTCATCAATGTCTGAATTTTTAAAAACTCAGCCTCTCATAGAGAAAATTAATGTTCTGGAAAAAGTCAACCGCCAGCTTACAAATGACCTAGATAACCGAGAACAATACGGTAGAAGAAGTCTAATACGCATATCAGGAATTCCCGAACCAGTCGGCGAGGTTGACACCACGGAAACTGTTCGCAATTTAATATCAGAGATCGGCTCTGAGTACAAACCAACAGATGTCATAAGATCACATAGAGTTGGTACAATTTCACAACCAGGCTCCTTCAACAGCAAGACCAGACAAATAATTGTGCGCCTAGCTGATCCGAGTGTGAAAATGAGAATCTTGAGATCACGCAAAAATCTAAGAAAATCGCGGAACTTCAAATCGGTCTACATTAATGAGGAAATCACTAGAACCCGTACCAAGATTTTTTACCACGCGAGACAACTTCTAAAGACCAAACAAATTGAAAATCTCTGGACCACAAATGGAAAAATTATTATGAAGGAAGTAAATGGTACAATAAACGAAACAAATACACCCGAAGCCTTCCGTACTCTTGTAGAACGACTGGCCCACATATCAACTTCCGGATAACTTCTAATTAATTTTTAAATAAACTAATACATGTATACATGTATATTGTTATCAATACAACATGCTGCATATATTTTTTTCCCTCACCCTCTGATTTTGATCATTAAATATTGTTTTTTCATTATCAATATCACAATTATATTGTGAACAAATTATATATATATATATATTTCTTTTTTCTTCTTAAAACTCACAACCACGTAGTAAAAAATCCCATAGTAAATACACTGTGGTCAAAGAGCTCCGGTCGGAATTATTCTGTCATCTTCCGGTACAAGTCAATAAGGCATGTTTGACATACAGGCGACGACAAAAAGTAAATATTATGATCATGTAGTATTATTATATCTTGAATCCAGAAGATGTCGTTATCGGTCGATTATTTTTGTTTGTGTTTACCTATATGTTTCTGTGGTTAACTTAATAGATTACTCAGATATAGATAAAATGAAAAATGCTAATAATGAAATTGAAATCATCAAATAAAGCTATAAAAAGTAGTCTATATGTGTAATTAAAGTACACAAACCCTTTGTAATGCTTATATACATGATAGTTTGCACTGGCGTGCCACCATGATTAGCTTTAGACTTACTACAGTAAAAAACACAATGCTTATTTACGTACATTCGTTCCAGCTCTGTCAGCCACTACTTTCCGGTTGGGTCCCAAAAATTGTTTTTCAGTAGAACCGGTTTTGTCTATGTAAAAAATTGAAAGGATAGCGAAAACAGCTCAATATCACAATTATGTTTCCTTTTTGTAATTTATTTAAGGTTCATTATAACACTTGTCAAGGGTATGTTCGACTTGCAAATTGATAAAAACAAAAAACAAAAAGCAAAAAATTGTCTTCAATGAATACAAGTTGTGAAAAAAACAACAGCACATAGTCAAAATATTTTACATGTGGATGTTTTGTATAATATTAAAAGAAAGAAATACAAAACGGTTTGTGCAGAATTGGCATTCGCCATGTCACCTTCGACAGAATGGTCATGATTTTGTATAGGAACTCTCACTGTTTATATAGATATCAAGTAACTCTTATTGTTTTGGATTAATTTTTGTTTTCAAATAATATATTGAAGGACAATAAGAAATTTTGATTAAAAAATTATAAAAATAAAATAAAAATAGGGAACCGCATCGGTAGCGTAATGGTTAGCGTGCTCGCCTCGAGTGCGATAGATTGTGGATACGAACTGCGGTCTTGTCAAACAAAAGAATATAAAAGGACAACATATGATAAGCTATTGCCAGCGGCCCCCTATTTCATTAAAAATCCTACTAAACATTTCAAGCTTAATTTCTGCTCAATTTTGTAATGAAATGTGTGCTTATGAATAAAACAATTCAAATTTCTATTTACGCTTTGTTTCAATACCAATATTAACGTCTGAATATGTGATCAGTTCAAGAATTACGCCAAAATTGGCAAAAATACGTATTTTTCGGCAGTTCAAATGCATTTTAAAGTATGAGCGAACCTACGACCCGCGTAAATATTCAAAACAGATACCATCCATAACTAAGTCTTTCTATATGTAAAAGCTTGATGTGGGTCGTAGGTTCGCTCATACTTAAAAATTAAAAAAACTGCGAAAGAAATATGTTTGTTTACCTTGGTTAAACTAACAACAAATCGGTATGAGGAGCGGACTTGACTGTATTTCCGGTATGCATGGAAACTTAGCAGATGGAAAGAAACCTTATCAGCCCTGAAGTGTGAAGATTATTTGGTAATAATTTATAGAAATAATTTCTTTCAATGTTTGATGGAGTATTTTTTTCATCAGAACATATTTTCCAGGTGAATAATAAATCATAAGAGGTTCTGCACAGAGCCGCGCCGAACAATGCATTCTTCCTTCAACTTCAAGTGTTGTGGTTTATATCACTAACATCAGTTTTGGTTCAAATGTTGAATGTTTATTCAAATCTATTGTAAAATTACTATGTTTACAATGTTTTTTGTTCAAAAACCTGACATTTCTACCATAGGGACGAAGCTATAAACAGACGAGAAAAGTTTTGAATTCACTTATGTTTGAATTATCGGATTAAGGGATGGAATAACTTCATTGTAGACGAATATAAGATAAAATAATAAAAAATAATCGTAGTATTCTTCCAAATAAGTTAATTTTCCATTCAATATCTAATTTTAGACAGACGACACTAGCGAATGCATATTTTACACAATGTATTCACAAGTTGTCATAGCCCAATCGGTTCAACAGTTTTCCATAGAGTGAAAGGTTCGCAGTTCGAATCTCACCCAGGCAAATTGTTTTTTTTTTCTTCTTTCTTTTTTTTTAAATAAGTATATTATATGGAAGACGATTTCTTTTCCTTGGGTCTGTGAAGATGATTTTATATAGAACACTGAAAAAATTACGATGTTTACAATTTGTTTTTGTACAATACCAGTACGATGAAGTCGTTATGTCGTTTACAGACAAGATAAGTTTTGAATTATCGGATTAAGGGATAAAAATAACTTCATGATAGATGAATAAAAGAGAAAACAATAATAAAATATTTGTTGCTTCTCCGCTAAGAACGCAGCATTAAGGAGAAAGAGCAAAGACTGGTTGGCTCGGAATCAGAATAATGTGTCTGAGTGGAGCCAAAGGCAAGGTGAGCTTTTACCATCACTTGGCGCCCGTCGTCCGTCGTCTTTCGTCCATTAACTATTCACATTTGAATCTTCTGCTCTGAAACGCCTCAACCAAATGAAGTGAAACTTAGTAGGAAGCATCTATGGAAGGTCCTCTGTAACGATTACTCATTTCGTCCCGATCCGTTAACAAACATGGTCGCCACAAGCCGATGTTATCAAATCTTCTCCTCTCAAACTGCTTAGCCAAATGAACCGAAACTTGGTAGGAAGCAACTATGGAAGGTCTCCTATAAAGATTGCACCTTTCATCCCGATTCGTTGACAAACATGGTCGCCACAGACAATTCTTGTTTCTGATTGGCCGATTTCTAACAATCTTCTTCTCTGAAACTGCTTAACCAAATGAGCCGAACTTTGGTGGGAAGCACCTATAGAAGGTTCTGTCTGTATTAAGTTTCCTCAAAGCAGAATGAAAAGTGAACGACATAAGCTCAGACCGCTGAGCCTCTATTTTCAGTGAGCAAAGCACGAACATTTGTCGTATTACAACTTGTAACGAACTTTGTATTAATCGAGTACACCTATCATTTTCTTTGTATACAAACTGCCAAAATCGTCCGTTCGGAAAGGAATTCAATACTACAGCCTTTGTTAATTTGCTTATCTGTAATGTTAATGTAAACATTATACTGTGAAGAAAATTAAATATCGTATCCATGAAGTTATTTCCACAGAGTGACTTACTTCGTTATCAACGAGTATAAAATTAAAATATTGCGTTATAAAAAGAATCTCCCACTACTCAATTGATGCGCCTGGGCAACTACTTAAAGTGAGTGTAGCGTATTGAGCACCAACCCTGATGTCAGTGCCACAAAAAAAAGCATAAAAAAAATCAAGTGTTCGCGACAGTAGCAATTTAACATAGAAATAACGATTTTTTAATTGTACAAATTAGCTGAAATTAGCAGCCATGGCGAATATTCATACTATGGATCAGTATTTATCGTCTTTGAGATATTTCCTAATCATAACTATTGTTAAATTGCAATATAATGCTCAATAATAATAAGATCAGTGGTATTTACATACTGACAAACCCGGTTATTTATAAATGACCCAACCGGTTTGTATACATGTTTACATTTTGACCAAGCCGGATTTCAAAAACATCTGTTGACATCATGTTTTAGGGTATAACTAGTTACTAATTGACTTTTCATCAACAAAATAGTATTTTTAAGTAAAATCAATCATTCATCAATATTTTTTTCTTTTTCGGCAACATTTAATTCATTCGTAAATGCAAGATATAGCGATATTTCAGTTGATTGTAATGATTTTGAAGCCGGATTCCTTATAACTTATAGAAAAATCTAATTTTACACTGCAAAAATAAATGATATTTGGACAAAAAATTTAATTAATAATAATAACAATCATAAAGCATCATAATTCAAAACATTATATACACAGTATATTTATAAATACTTACGATAATTATCCGTGTCTGCTTTAAAAATACCGCATTGGACAAATATGTTGTCGATTAAAAAATTAAGCATCTTGTAAATATCGTCGTCTTGTATTTTGAAAGTGATTTGGTATCTTTTGTCGCAAAATAAGTTGAGTACCCACCAACAACTGAGCCTTGGGATACGGGATATTTGCCATTTTATTTTTAGGGATATGTGTCCTCTGAATTACTGGGATATGGGATATTGCATTGTCATTTTGGGTATTTTTAGGGATATTTTTGGCTTTTGACCGAAAATCAATTTTAGGGATATGGGATGTTTGCCTATTTTGTTTTAGGGAAACGGGATATTGATACCCCCCTCCCTAAACAAGGCTCACAACTATCCGAAACCACAGAAAGATAACAAAAGCTAACTACAAGTTTTACCTTAAAAATATTTACAGATGATGTTGTGTGATCTTGTTTTGTCTACAATAAAAATAACTTCATGATAGATGAATAAAAGAGAAAACAATAATAAAATATTTGTTGCTTCTCCGCTAAGAACGCAGCATTAAGGAGAAAGAGCAAAGACTGGTTGGCTCGGAATCAGAATAATGTGTCTGAGTGGAGCGACATATCTACCCAATGACTGTTCTTAGCTCACCTTGCCAAAGGCAAGTTGAGCTTTCACCATCACTTGGCGCCCGTCGTCCGTCGTCTTTCGTCCATTAACTATTCACATTTGAATCTTCTGCTCTGAAACGCCTCAACCAAATGAAGTGAAACTTAGTAGGAAGCATCTATGGAAGGTCCTCTGTAACGATTACTCATTTCGTCCCGATCCGTTAACAAACATGGTCGCCACAAGCGATTCTTGTTTCTGATTGGCAGATTTAAAAAAAAATATTCTCCTCTAAAAGTTCTTAGCCAAATGAACCGAAACTTGGTATGAAGCAACTATGGAAGGTCTTCTATATATAAAGATTGCTCATTTCATCCCAATCCGTTAACAAACATGGTCTCCACAGACAATTCTTGTTTCTAATTGGCCGATGTTATCAAATCTTCTCCTCTCAAACTGCTTAGCCAAATGAACCGAAACTTGGTAGGAAGCAACTATGGAAGGTCTTCTATAAAGATTGCACATTTCATCCCGATTCGTTGACAAACATGGTCGCCACAGACAATTCTTGTTTCTGATTGGCCGATTTCTAACAATCTTCTTCTCTGAAACTGCTTAACCAAATGAGCCGAACTTTGGTGGGAAGCACCTATAGAAGGTTCTGTCTGTATTAAGTTTCCTCAAAGCAGAATGAAAAGTGAACGACATAAGCTCAGACCGCTGAGCCTCTATTTTCAGTGAGCAAAGCACGAACATTTGTCGTATTACAACTTGTAACGAACTTTGTATTAATCGAGTACACCTATCATTTTCTTTGTATACAAACTGCCAAAATCGTCCGTTCGGAAAGGAATTCAATACTACAGCCTTTGTTAATTTGCTTATCTGTAATGTTAATGTAAACATTATACTGTGAAGAAAATTAAATATCGTATCCATGAAGTTATTTCCACAGAGTGACTTACTTCGTTATCAACAAGTATAAAATTAAAATATTGCGTTATAAAAAGAATCTCCCACTACTCAATTGATGCGCCTGGACAACTACTTAAAGTGAGTGTAGCGTATTGAGCACCAACCCTGATGTCAGTGCCACAAAAAAAAGCATAAAAAAAATCAAGTGTTCGCGACAGTAGCAATTTAACATAGAAATAACGATTTTTTAATTGTACAAATTAGCTGAAATTAGCAGCCATGGCGAATATTCATACTATGGATCAGTATTTATCGTCTTTGAGATATTTCCTAATCATAACTATTGTTAAATTGCAATATAATGCTCAATAATAATAAGATCAGTGGTATTTACATACTGACAAACCCGGTTATTTATAGGTGTCAAACCACCAATTAATTTCTTTAAGGTTTTCTACTAAATTTGTGTTTTTTCGAGCCTACCTGGTCATTTTATCTTAAGTTTAACCTTTTGAAGACCATATATTTTCTGAAACGTACATGTTTCCTCTACGTTCTGTCAAAATATCAGGGCATGTTTAAAATCTTGCAGTGAAATGCCATGCTACGGAAAGCACCTACTCTAAAAATAGCTCGGTCATCCCCAAGAAATTCACTATTTATAGGTCATGCATCAAATCCTCCATAGAGGTATTAAAATACAACTAAATCCATCAAATTTGGGCTCAAAATAATCCCTATTTATTTAACTTCAATTATCAATTTTAATTAGTCCATTCCATTCAGTAGTTTTCACAATACTACAAAGTGAAAGGAACTTTTTTCTTGAAAAGGGACTACTTTCGTATATGTTCCAAGCTCTGATTGGTGAATTAGTGGTTTGACACCTATAAATGACCCAACCGGTTTGTATACATGTTTATATTTTGACCAAGCCGGATTTCAAAAACATCTGTTGACATCATGTTTTAGGGTATAACTAGTTACTAATTGACTTTTCATCAACAAAATAGTATTTTTAAGTAAAATCAATCATTCATCAATATTTTTTTCTTTTTCGGCAACATTTAATTCATTCGTAAATGCAAGATATAGCGATATTTCAGTTGATTGTAATGATTTTGAAGCCGGATTCCTTATAACTTATAGAAAAATCTAATTTTACACTGCAAAAATAAATGATATTTGGACAAAAAATTTAATTAATAATAATAACAATCATAAAGCATCATAATTCAAAACATTATATACACAGTATATTTATAAATACTTACGATAATTATCCGTGTCTGCTTTAAAAATACCGCATTGGACAAATATGTTGTCGATTAAAAAATTAAGCATCTTGTAAATATCGTCGTCTTGTATTTTGAAAGTGATTTGGTATCTTTTGTCGCAAAATAAGTTGAGTACCCACCAACAACTGAGCCTTGGGATACGGGATATTTGCCATTTTATTTTTAGGGATATGTGTCCTCTGAATTACTGGGATATGGGATATTGCATTGTCATTTTGGGTATTTTTAGGGATATTTTTGGCTTTTGACCGAAAATCAATTTTAGGGATATGGGATGTTTGCCTATTTTGTTTTAGGGATACGGGATATTGATACCCCCCTCCCTAAACAAGGCTCACAACTATCCGAAACCACAGAAAGATAACAAAAGCTAACTACAAGTTTTACCTTAAAAATATTTACAGATGATGTTGTGTGATCTTGTTTTGTCTACAATAAAAATAACTTCATGATAGATGAATAAAAGAGAAAACAATAATAAAATATTTGTTGCTTCTCCGCTAAGAACGCAGCATTAAGGAGAAAGAGCAAAGACTGGTTGGCTCGGAATCAGAATAATGTGTCTGAGTGGAGCGACATATCTACCCAATGACTGTTCTTAGCTCACCTTGCCAAAGGCAAGTTGAGCTTTCACCATCACTTGGCGCCCGTCGTCCGTCGTCTTTCGTCCATTAACTATTCACATTTGAATCTTCTGCTCTGAAACGCCTCAACCAAATGAAGTGAAACTTAGTAGGAAGCATCTATGGAAGGTCCTCTGTAACGATTACTCATTTCGTCCCGATCCGTTAACAAACATGGTCGCCACAAGCGATTCTTGTTTCTGATTGGCAGATTTAAAAAAAAATATTCTCCTCTAAAAGTTCTTAGCCAAATGAACCGAAACTTGGTATGAAGCAACTATGGAAGGTCTTCTATATATAAAGATTGCTCATTTCATCCCAATCCGTTAACAAACATGGTCTCCACAGACAATTCTTGTTTCTAATTGGCCGATGTTATCAAATCTTCTCCTCTCAAACTGCTTAGCCAAATGAACCGAAACTTGGTAGGAAGCAACTATGGAAGGTCTTCTATAAAGATTGCACATTTCATCCCGATTCGTTGACAAACATGGTCGCCACAGACAATTCTTGTTTCTGATTGGCCGATTTCTAACAATCTTCTTCTCTGAAACTGCTTAACCAAATGAGCCGAACTTTGGTGGGAAGCACCTATAGAAGGTTCTGTCTGTATTAAGTTTCCTCAAAGCAGAATGAAAAGTGAACGACATAAGCTCAGACCGCTGAGCCTCTATTTTCAGTGAGCAAAGCACGAACATTTGTCGTATTACAACTTGTAACGAACTTTGTATTAATCGAGTACACCTATCATTTTCTTTGTATACAAACTGCCAAAATCGTCCGTTCGGAAAGGAATTCAATACTACAGCCTTTGTTAATTTGCTTATCTGTAATGTTAATGTAAACATTATACTGTGAAGAAAATTAAATATCGTATCCATGAAGTTATTTCCACAGAGTGACTTACTTCGTTATCAACGAGTATAAAATTAAAATATTGCGTTATAAAAAGAATCTCCCACTACTCAATTGATGCGCCTGGGCAACTACTTAAAGTGAGTGTAGCGTATTGAGCACCAACCCTGATGTCAGTGCCACAAAAAAAAGCATAAAAAAAATCAAGTGTTCGCGACAGTAGCAATTTAACATAGAAATAACGATTTTTTAATTGTACAAATTAGCTGAAATTAGCAGCCATGGCGAATATTCATACTATGGATCAGTATTTATCGTCTTTGAGATATTTCCTAATCATAACTATTGTTAAATTGCAATATAATGCTCAATAATAATAAGATCAGTGGTATTTACATACTGACAAACCCGGTTATTTATAAATGACCCAACCGGTTTGTATACATGTTTACATTTTGACCAAGCCGGATTTCAAAAACATCTGTTGACATCATGTTTTAGGGTATAACTAGTTACTAATTGACTTTTCATCAACAAAATAGTATTTTTAAGTAAAATCAATCATTCATCAATATTTTTTTCTTTTTCGGCAACATTTAATTCATTCGTAAATGCAAGATATAGCGATATTTCAGTTGATTGTAATGATTTTGAAGCCGGATTCCTTATAACTTATAGAAAAATCTAATTTTACACTGCAAAAATAAATGATATTTGGACAAAAAATTTAATTAATAATAATAACAATCATAAAGCATCATAATTCAAAACATTATATACACAGTATATTTATAAATACTTACGATAATTATCCGTGTCTGCTTTAAAAATACCGCATTGGACAAATATGTTGTCGATTAAAAAATTAAGCATCTTGTAAATATCGTCGTCTTGTATTTTGAAAGTGATTTGGTATCTTTTGTCGCAAAATAAGTTGAGTACCCACCAACAACTGAGCCTTGGGATACGGGATATTTGCCATTTTATTTTTAGGGATATGTGTCCTCTGAATTACTGGGATATGGGATATTGCATTGTCATTTTGGGTATTTTTAGGGATATTTTTGGCTTTTGACCGAAAATCAATTTTAGGGATATGGGATGTTTGCCTATTTTGTTTTAGGGAAACGGGATATTGATACCCCCCTCCCTAAACAAGGCTCACAACTATCCGAAACCACAGAAAGATAACAAAAGCTAACTACAAGTTTTACCTTAAAAATATTTACAGATGATGTTGTGTGATCTTGTTTTGTCTACAATAAAAATAACTTCATGATAGATGAATAAAAGAGAAAACAATAATAAAATATTTGTTGCTTCTCCGCTAAGAACGCAGCATTAAGGAGAAAGAGCAAAGACTGGTTGGCTCGGAATCAGAATAATGTGTCTGAGTGGAGCGACATATCTACCCAATGACTGTTCTTAGCTCACCTTGCCAAAGGCAAGTTGAGCTTTCACCATCACTTGGCGCCCGTCGTCCGTCGTCTTTCGTCCATTAACTATTCACATTTGAATCTTCTGCTCTGAAACGCCTCAACCAAATGAAGTGAAACTTAGTAGGAAGCATCTATGGAAGGTCCTCTGTAACGATTACTCATTTCGTCCCGATCCGTTAACAAACATGGTCGCCACAAGCGATTCTTGTTTCTGATTGGCAGATTTAAAAAAAAATATTCTCCTCTAAAAGTTCTTAGCCAAATGAACCGAAACTTGGTATGAAGCAACTATGGAAGGTCTTCTATATATAAAGATTGCTCATTTCATCCCAATCCGTTAACAAACATGGTCTCCACAGACAATTCTTGTTTCTAATTGGCCGATGTTATCAAATCTTCTCCTCTCAAACTGCTTAGCCAAATGAACCGAAACTTGGTAGGAAGCAACTATGGAAGGTCTTCTATAAAGATTGCACATTTCATCCCGATTCGTTGACAAACATGGTCGCCACAGACAATTCTTGTTTCTGATTGGCCGATTTCTAACAATCTTCTTCTCTGAAACTGCTTAACCAAATGAGCCGAACTTTGGTGGGAAGCACCTATAGAAGGTTCTGTCTGTATTAAGTTTCCTCAAAGCAGAATGAAAAGTGAACGACATAAGCTCAGACCGCTGAGCCTCTATTTTCAGTGAGCAAAGCACGAACATTTGTCGTATTACAACTTGTAACGAACTTTGTATTAATCGAGTACACCTATCATTTTCTTTGTATACAAACTGCCAAAATCGTCCGTTCGGAAAGGAATTCAATACTACAGCCTTTGTTAATTTGCTTATCTGTAATGTTAATGTAAACATTATACTGTGAAGAAAATTAAATATCGTATCCATGAAGTTATTTCCACAGAGTGACTTACTTCGTTATCAACAAGTATAAAATTAAAATATTGCGTTATAAAAAGAATCTCCCACTACTCAATTGATGCGCCTGGACAACTACTTAAAGTGAGTGTAGCGTATTGAGCACCAACCCTGATGTCAGTGCCACAAAAAAAAGCATAAAAAAAATCAAGTGTTCGCGACAGTAGCAATTTAACATAGAAATAACGATTTTTTAATTGTACAAATTAGCTGAAATTAGCAGCCATGGCGAATATTCATACTATGGATCAGTATTTATCGTCTTTGAGATATTTCCTAATCATAACTATTGTTAAATTGCAATATAATGCTCAATAATAATAAGATCAGTGGTATTTACATACTGACAAACCCGGTTATTTATAGGTGTCAAACCACCAATTAATTTCTTTAAGGTTTTCTACTAAATTTGTGTTTTTTCGAGCCTACCTGGTCATTTTATCTTAAGTTTAACCTTTTGAAGACCATATATTTTCTGAAACGTACATGTTTCCTCTACGTTCTGTCAAAATATCAGGGCATGTTTAAAATCTTGCAGTGAAATGCCATGCTACGGAAAGCACCTACTCTAAAAATAGCTCGGTCATCCCCAAGAAATTCACTATTTATAGGTCATGCATCAAATCCTCCATAGAGGTATTAAAATACAACTAAATCCATCAAATTTGGGCTCAAAATAATCCCTATTTATTTAACTTCAATTATCAATTTTAATTAGTCCATTCCATTCAGTAGTTTTCACAATACTACAAAGTGAAAGGAACTTTTTTCTTGAAAAGGGACTACTTTCGTATATGTTCCAAGCTCTGATTGGTGAATTAGTGGTTTGACACCTATAAATGACCCAACCGGTTTGTATACATGTTTATATTTTGACCAAGCCGGATTTCAAAAACATCTGTTGACATCATGTTTTAGGGTATAACTAGTTACTAATTGACTTTTCATCAACAAAATAGTATTTTTAAGTAAAATCAATCATTCATCAATATTTTTTTCTTTTTCGGCAACATTTAATTCATTCGTAAATGCAAGATATAGCGATATTTCAGTTGATTGTAATGATTTTGAAGCCGGATTCCTTATAACTTATAGAAAAATCTAATTTTACACTGCAAAAATAAATGATATTTGGACAAAAAATTTAATTAATAATAATAACAATCATAAAGCATCATAATTCAAAACATTATATACACAGTATATTTATAAATACTTACGATAATTATCCGTGTCTGCTTTAAAAATACCGCATTGGACAAATATGTTGTCGATTAAAAAATTAAGCATCTTGTAAATATCGTCGTCTTGTATTTTGAAAGTGATTTGGTATCTTTTGTCGCAAAATAAGTTGAGTACCCACCAACAACTGAGCCTTGGGATACGGGATATTTGCCATTTTATTTTTAGGGATATGTGTCCTCTGAATTACTGGGATATGGGATATTGCATTGTCATTTTGGGTATTTTTAGGGATATTTTTGGCTTTTGACCGAAAATCAATTTTAGGGATATGGGATGTTTGCCTATTTTGTTTTAGGGATACGGGATATTGATACCCCCCTCCCTAGACAAGGCTCACAACTATCCGAAACCACAGAAAGATAACAAAAGCTAACTACAAGTTTTACCTTAAAAATATTTACAGATGATGTTGTGTGATCTTGTTTTGTCTACAATAAAAATAACTTCATGATAGATGAATAAAAGAGAAAACAATAATAAAATATTTGTTGCTTCTCCGCTAAGAACGCAGCATTAAGGAGAAAGAGCAAAGACTGGTTGGCTCGGAATCAGAATAATGTGTCTGAGTGGAGCGACATATCTACCCAATGACTGTTCTTAGCTCACCTTGCCAAAGGCAAGTTGAGCTTTCACCATCACTTGGCGCCCGTCGTCCGTCGTCTTTCGTCCATTAACTATTCACATTTGAATCTTCTGCTCTGAAACGCCTCAACCAAATGAAGTGAAACTTAGTAGGAAGCATCTATGGAAGGTCCTCTGTAACGATTACTCATTTCGTCCCGATCCGTTAACAAACATGGTCGCCACAAGCGATTCTTGTTTCTGATTGGCAGATTTAAAAAAAAATATTCTCCTCTAAAAGTTCTTAGCCAAATGAACCGAAACTTGGTATGAAGCAACTATGGAAGGTCTTCTATATATAAAGATTGCTCATTTCATCCCAATCCGTTAACAAACATGGTCTCCACAGACAATTCTTGTTTCTAATTGGCCGATGTTATCAAATCTTCTCCTCTCAAACTGCTTAGCCAAATGAACCGAAACTTGGTAGGAAGCAACTATGGAAGGTCTTCTATAAAGATTGCACATTTCATCCCGATTCGTTGACAAACATGGTCGCCACAGACAATTCTTGTTTCTGATTGGCCGATTTCTAACAATCTTCTTCTCTGAAACTGCTTAACCAAATGAGCCGAACTTTGGTGGGAAGCACCTATAGAAGGTTCTGTCTGTATTAAGTTTCCTCAAAGCAGAATGAAAAGTGAACGACATAAGCTCAGACCGCTGAGCCTCTATTTTCAGTGAGCAAAGCACGAACATTTGTCGTATTACAACTTGTAACGAACTTTGTATTAATCGAGTACACCTATCATTTTCTTTGTATACAAACTGCCAAAATCGTCCGTTCGGAAAGGAATTCAATACTACAGCCTTTGTTAATTTGCTTATCTGTAATGTTAATGTAAACATTATACTGTGAAGAAAATTAAATATCGTATCCATGAAGTTATTTCCACAGAGTGACTTACTTCGTTATCAACGAGTATAAAATTAAAATATTGCGTTATAAAAAGAATCTCCCACTACTCAATTGATGCGCCTGGGCAACTACTTAAAGTGAGTGTAGCGTATTGAGCACCAACCCTGATGTCAGTGCCACAAAAAAAAGCATAAAAAAAATCAAGTGTTCGCGACAGTAGCAATTTAACATAGAAATAACGATTTTTTAATTGTACAAATTAGCTGAAATTAGCAGCCATGGCGAATATTCATACTATGGATCAGTATTTATCGTCTTTGAGATATTTCCTAATCATAACTATTGTTAAATTGCAATATAATGCTCAATAATAATAAGATCAGTGGTATTTACATACTGACAAACCCGGTTATTTATAAATGACCCAACCGGTTTGTATACATGTTTACATTTTGACCAAGCCGGATTTCAAAAACATCTGTTGACATCATGTTTTAGGGTATAACTAGTTACTAATTGACTTTTCATCAACAAAATAGTATTTTTAAGTAAAATCAATCATTCATCAATATTTTTTTCTTTTTCGGCAACATTTAATTCATTCGTAAATGCAAGATATAGCGATATTTCAGTTGATTGTAATGATTTTGAAGCCGGATTCCTTATAACTTATAGAAAAATCTAATTTTACACTGCAAAAATAAATGATATTTGGACAAAAAATTTAATTAATAATAATAACAATCATAAAGCATCATAATTCAAAACATTATATACACAGTATATTTATAAATACTTACGATAATTATCCGTGTCTGCTTTAAAAATACCGCATTGGACAAATATGTTGTCGATTAAAAAATTAAGCATCTTGTAAATATCGTCGTCTTGTATTTTGAAAGTGATTTGGTATCTTTTGTCGCAAAATAAGTTGAGTACCCACCAACAACTGAGCCTTGGGATACGGGATATTTGCCATTTTATTTTTAGGGATATGTGTCCTCTGAATTACTGGGATATGGGATATTGCATTGTCATTTTGGGTATTTTTAGGGATATTTTTGGCTTTTGACCGAAAATCAATTTTAGGGATATGGGATGTTTGCCTATTTTGTTTTAGGGAAACGGGATATTGATACCCCCCTCCCTAAACAAGGCTCACAACTATCCGAAACCACAGAAAGATAACAAAAGCTAACTACAAGTTTTACCTTAAAAATATTTACAGATGATGTTGTGTGATCTTGTTTTGTCTACAATAAAAATAACTTCATGATAGATGAATAAAAGAGAAAACAATAATAAAATATTTGTTGCTTCTCCGCTAAGAACGCAGCATTAAGGAGAAAGAGCAAAGACTGGTTGGCTCGGAATCAGAATAATGTGTCTGAGTGGAGCGACATATCTACCCAATGACTGTTCTTAGCTCACCTTGCCAAAGGCAAGTTGAGCTTTCACCATCACTTGGCGCCCGTCGTCCGTCGTCTTTCGTCCATTAACTATTCACATTTGAATCTTCTGCTCTGAAACGCCTCAACCAAATGAAGTGAAACTTAGTAGGAAGCATCTATGGAAGGTCCTCTGTAACGATTACTCATTTCGTCCCGATCCGTTAACAAACATGGTCGCCACAAGCGATTCTTGTTTCTGATTGGCAGATTTAAAAAAAAATATTCTCCTCTAAAAGTTCTTAGCCAAATGAACCGAAACTTGGTATGAAGCAACTATGGAAGGTCTTCTATATATAAAGATTGCTCATTTCATCCCAATCCGTTAACAAACATGGTCTCCACAGACAATTCTTGTTTCTAATTGGCCGATGTTATCAAATCTTCTCCTCTCAAACTGCTTAGCCAAATGAACCGAAACTTGGTAGGAAGCAACTATGGAAGGTCTTCTATAAAGATTGCACATTTCATCCCGATTCGTTGACAAACATGGTCGCCACAGACAATTCTTGTTTCTGATTGGCCGATTTCTAACAATCTTCTTCTCTGAAACTGCTTAACCAAATGAGCCGAACTTTGGTGGGAAGCACCTATAGAAGGTTCTGTCTGTATTAAGTTTCCTCAAAGCAGAATGAAAAGTGAACGACATAAGCTCAGACCGCTGAGCCTCTATTTTCAGTGAGCAAAGCACGAACATTTGTCGTATTACAACTTGTAACGAACTTTGTATTAATCGAGTACACCTATCATTTTCTTTGTATACAAACTGCCAAAATCGTCCGTTCGGAAAGGAATTCAATACTACAGCCTTTGTTAATTTGCTTATCTGTAATGTTAATGTAAACATTATACTGTGAAGAAAATTAAATATCGTATCCATGAAGTTATTTCCACAGAGTGACTTACTTCGTTATCAACAAGTATAAAATTAAAATATTGCGTTATAAAAAGAATCTCCCACTACTCAATTGATGCGCCTGGACAACTACTTAAAGTGAGTGTAGCGTATTGAGCACCAACCCTGATGTCAGTGCCACAAAAAAAAGCATAAAAAAAATCAAGTGTTCGCGACAGTAGCAATTTAACATAGAAATAACGATTTTTTAATTGTACAAATTAGCTGAAATTAGCAGCCATGGCGAATATTCATACTATGGATCAGTATTTATCGTCTTTGAGATATTTCCTAATCATAACTATTGTTAAATTGCAATATAATGCTCAATAATAATAAGATCAGTGGTATTTACATACTGACAAACCCGGTTATTTATAGGTGTCAAACCACCAATTAATTTCTTTAAGGTTTTCTACTAAATTTGTGTTTTTTCGAGCCTACCTGGTCATTTTATCTTAAGTTTAACCTTTTGAAGACCATATATTTTCTGAAACGTACATGTTTCCTCTACGTTCTGTCAAAA
The DNA here is from genome assembly GCA_963680875.1 of Bathymodiolus brooksi. Lineage (NCBI taxonomy): Eukaryota > Metazoa > Mollusca > Bivalvia > Mytilida > Modiolidae > Bathymodiolus > Bathymodiolus brooksi. The sequence continues at coordinate 79,757,829 of OY804578.1, read as the reverse complement.
TATCAGGGCATGTTTAAAATCTTGCAGTGAAATGCCATGCTACGGAAAGCACCTACTCTAAAAATAGCTCGGTCATCCCCAAGAAATTCACTATTTATAGGTCATGCATCAAATCCTCCATAGAGGTATTAAAATACAACTAAATCCATCAAATTTGGGCTCAAAATAATCCCTATTTATTTAACTTCAATTATCAATTTTAATTAGTCCATTCCATTCAGTAGTTTTCACAATACTACAAAGTGAAAGGAACTTTTTTCTTGAAAAGGGACTACTTTCGTATATGTTCCAAGCTCTGATTGGTGAATTAGTGGTTTGACACCTATAAATGACCCAACCGGTTTGTATACATGTTTATATTTTGACCAAGCCGGATTTCAAAAACATCTGTTGACATCATGTTTTAGGGTATAACTAGTTACTAATTGACTTTTCATCAACAAAATAGTATTTTTAAGTAAAATCAATCATTCATCAATATTTTTTTCTTTTTCGGCAACATTTAATTCATTCGTAAATGCAAGATATAGCGATATTTCAGTTGATTGTAATGATTTTGAAGCCGGATTCCTTATAACTTATAGAAAAATCTAATTTTACACTGCAAAAATAAATGATATTTGGACAAAAAATTTAATTAATAATAATAACAATCATAAAGCATCATAATTCAAAACATTATATACACAGTATATTTATAAATACTTACGATAATTATCCGTGTCTGCTTTAAAAATACCGCATTGGACAAATATGTTGTCGATTAAAAAATTAAGCATCTTGTAAATATCGTCGTCTTGTATTTTGAAAGTGATTTGGTATCTTTTGTCGCAAAATAAGTTGAGTACCCACCAACAACTGAGCCTTGGGATACGGGATATTTGCCATTTTATTTTTAGGGATATGTGTCCTCTGAATTACTGGGATATGGGATATTGCATTGTCATTTTGGGTATTTTTAGGGATATTTTTGGCTTTTGACCGAAAATCAATTTTAGGGATATGGGATGTTTGCCTATTTTGTTTTAGGGATACGGGATATTGATACCCCCCTCCCTAGACAAGGCTCACAACTATCCGAAACCACAGAAAGATAACAAAAGCTAACTACAAGTTTTACCTTAAAAATATTTACAGATGATGTTGTGTGATCTTGTTTTGTCTACAATAAAAATAACTTCATGATAGATGAATAAAAGAGAAAACAATAATAAAATATTTGTTGCTTCTCCGCTAAGAACGCAGCATTAAGGAGAAAGAGCAAAGACTGGTTGGCTCGGAATCAGAATAATGTGTCTGAGTGGAGCGACATATCTACCCAATGACTGTTCTTAGCTCACCTTGCCAAAGGCAAGTTGAGCTTTCACCATCACTTGGCGCCCGTCGTCCGTCGTCTTTCGTCCATTAACTATTCACATTTGAATCTTCTGCTCTGAAACGCCTCAACCAAATGAAGTGAAACTTAGTAGGAAGCATCTATGGAAGGTCCTCTGTAACGATTACTCATTTCGTCCCGATCCGTTAACAAACATGGTCGCCACAAGCGATTCTTGTTTCTGATTGGCAGATTTAAAAAAAAATATTCTCCTCTAAAAGTTCTTAGCCAAATGAACCGAAACTTGGTATGAAGCAACTATGGAAGGTCTTCTATATATAAAGATTGCTCATTTCATCCCAATCCGTTAACAAACATGGTCTCCACAGACAATTCTTGTTTCTAATTGGCCGATGTTATCAAATCTTCTCCTCTCAAACTGCTTAGCCAAATGAACCGAAACTTGGTAGGAAGCAACTATGGAAGGTCTTCTATAAAGATTGCACATTTCATCCCGATTCGTTGACAAACATGGTCGCCACAGACAATTCTTGTTTCTGATTGGCCGATTTCTAACAATCTTCTTCTCTGAAACTGCTTAACCAAATGAGCCGAACTTTGGTGGGAAGCACCTATAGAAGGTTCTGTCTGTATTAAGTTTCCTCAAAGCAGAATGAAAAGTGAACGACATAAGCTCAGACCGCTGAGCCTCTATTTTCAGTGAGCAAAGCACGAACATTTGTCGTATTACAACTTGTAACGAACTTTGTATTAATCGAGTACACCTATCATTTTCTTTGTATACAAACTGCCAAAATCGTCCGTTCGGAAAGGAATTCAATACTACAGCCTTTGTTAATTTGCTTATCTGTAATGTTAATGTAAACATTATACTGTGAAGAAAATTAAATATCGTATCCATGAAGTTATTTCCACAGAGTGACTTACTTCGTTATCAACGAGTATAAAATTAAAATATTGCGTTATAAAAAGAATCTCCCACTACTCAATTGATGCGCCTGGGCAACTACTTAAAGTGAGTGTAGCGTATTGAGCACCAACCCTGATGTCAGTGCCACAAAAAAAAGCATAAAAAAAATCAAGTGTTCGCGACAGTAGCAATTTAACATAGAAATAACGATTTTTTAATTGTACAAATTAGCTGAAATTAGCAGCCATGGCGAATATTCATACTATGGATCAGTATTTATCGTCTTTGAGATATTTCCTAATCATAACTATTGTTAAATTGCAATATAATGCTCAATAATAATAAGATCAGTGGTATTTACATACTGACAAACCCGGTTATTTATAAATGACCCAACCGGTTTGTATACATGTTTACATTTTGACCAAGCCGGATTTCAAAAACATCTGTTGACATCATGTTTTAGGGTATAACTAGTTACTAATTGACTTTTCATCAACAAAATAGTATTTTTAAGTAAAATCAATCATTCATCAATATTTTTTTCTTTTTCGGCAACATTTAATTCATTCGTAAATGCAAGATATAGCGATATTTCAGTTGATTGTAATGATTTTGAAGCCGGATTCCTTATAACTTATAGAAAAATCTAATTTTACACTGCAAAAATAAATGATATTTGGACAAAAAATTTAATTAATAATAATAACAATCATAAAGCATCATAATTCAAAACATTATATACACAGTATATTTATAAATACTTACGATAATTATCCGTGTCTGCTTTAAAAATACCGCATTGGACAAATATGTTGTCGATTAAAAAATTAAGCATCTTGTAAATATCGTCGTCTTGTATTTTGAAAGTGATTTGGTATCTTTTGTCGCAAAATAAGTTGAGTACCCACCAACAACTGAGCCTTGGGATACGGGATATTTGCCATTTTATTTTTAGGGATATGTGTCCTCTGAATTACTGGGATATGGGATATTGCATAGTCATTTTGGGTATTTTTAGGGATATTTTTGGCTTTTGACCGAAAATCAATTTTAGGGATATGGGATGTTTGCCTATTTTGTTTTAGGGAAACGGGATATTGATACCCCCCTCCCTAAACAAGGCTCACAACTATCCGAAACCACAGAAAGATAACAAAAGCTAACTACAAGTTTTACCTTAAAAATATTTACAGATGATGTTGTGTGATCTTGTTTTGTCTACAATAAAAATAACTTCATGATAGATGAATAAAAGAGAAAACAATAATAAAATATTTGTTGCTTCTCCGCTAAGAACGCAGCATTAAGGAGAAAGAGCAAAGACTGGTTGGCTCGGAATCAGAATAATGTGTCTGAGTGGAGCGACATATCTACCCAATGACTGTTCTTAGCTCACCTTGCCAAAGGCAAGTTGAGCTTTCACCATCACTTGGCGCCCGTCGTCCGTCGTCTTTCGTCCATTAACTATTCACATTTGAATCTTCTGCTCTGAAACGCCTCAACCAAATGAAGTGAAACTTAGTAGGAAGCATCTATGGAAGGTCCTCTGTAACGATTACTCATTTCGTCCCGATCCGTTAACAAACATGGTCGCCACAAGCGATTCTTGTTTCTGATTGGCAGATTTAAAAAAAAATATTCTCCTCTAAAAGTTCTTAGCCAAATGAACCGAAACTTGGTATGAAGCAACTATGGAAGGTCTTCTATATATAAAGATTGCTCATTTCATCCCAATCCGTTAACAAACATGGTCTCCACAGACAATTCTTGTTTCTAATTGGCCGATGTTATCAAATCTTCTCCTCTCAAACTGCTTAGCCAAATGAACCGAAACTTGGTAGGAAGCAACTATGGAAGGTCTTCTATAAAGATTGCACATTTCATCCCGATTCGTTGACAAACATGGTCGCCACAGACAATTCTTGTTTCTGATTGGCCGATTTCTAACAATCTTCTTCTCTGAAACTGCTTAACCAAATGAGCCGAACTTTGGTGGGAAGCACCTATAGAAGGTTCTGTCTGTATTAAGTTTCCTCAAAGCAGAATGAAAAGTGAACGACATAAGCTCAGACCGCTGAGCCTCTATTTTCAGTGAGCAAAGCACGAACATTTGTCGTATTACAACTTGTAACGAACTTTGTATTAATCGAGTACACCTATCATTTTCTTTGTATACAAACTGCCAAAATCGTCCGTTCGGAAAGGAATTCAATACTACAGCCTTTGTTAATTTGCTTATCTGTAATGTTAATGTAAACATTATACTGTGAAGAAAATTAAATATCGTATCCATGAAGTTATTTCCACAGAGTGACTTACTTCGTTATCAACAAGTATAAAATTAAAATATTGCGTTATAAAAAGAATCTCCCACTACTCAATTGATGCGCCTGGACAACTACTTAAAGTGAGTGTAGCGTATTGAGCACCAACCCTGATGTCAGTGCCACAAAAAAAAGCATAAAAAAAATCAAGTGTTCGCGACAGTAGCAATTTAACATAGAAATAACGATTTTTTAATTGTACAAATTAGCTGAAATTAGCAGCCATGGCGAATATTCATACTATGGATCAGTATTTATCGTCTTTGAGATATTTCCTAATCATAACTATTGTTAAATTGCAATATAATGCTCAATAATAATAAGATCAGTGGTATTTACATACTGACAAACCCGGTTATTTATAGGTGTCAAACCACCAATTAATTTCTTTAAGGTTTTCTACTAAATTTGTGTTTTTTCGAGCCTACCTGGTCATTTTATCTTAAGTTTAACCTTTTGAAGACCATATATTTTCTGAAACGTACATGTTTCCTCTACGTTCTGTCAAAATATCAGGGCATGTTTAAAATCTTGCAGTGAAATGCCATGCTACGGAAAGCACCTACTCTAAAAATAGCTCGGTCATCCCCAAGAAATTCACTATTTATAGGTCATGCATCAAATCCTCCATAGAGGTATTAAAATACAACTAAATCCATCAAATTTGGGCTCAAAATAATCCCTATTTATTTAACTTCAATTATCAATTTTAATTAGTCCATTCCATTCAGTAGTTTTCACAATACTACAAAGTGAAAGGAACTTTTTTCTTGAAAAGGGACTACTTTCGTATATGTTCCAAGCTCTGATTGGTGAATTAGTGGTTTGACACCTATAAATGACCCAACCGGTTTGTATACATGTTTATATTTTGACCAAGCCGGATTTCAAAAACATCTGTTGACATCATGTTTTAGGGTATAACTAGTTACTAATTGACTTTTCATCAACAAAATAGTATTTTTAAGTAAAATCAATCATTCATCAATATTTTTTTCTTTTTCGGCAACATTTAATTCATTCGTAAATGCAAGATATAGCGATATTTCAGTTGATTGTAATGATTTTGAAGCCGGATTCCTTATAACTTATAGAAAAATCTAATTTTACACTGCAAAAATAAATGATATTTGGACAAAAAATTTAATTAATAATAATAACAATCATAAAGCATCATAATTCAAAACATTATATACACAGTATATTTATAAATACTTACGATAATTATCCGTGTCTGCTTTAAAAATACCGCATTGGACAAATATGTTGTCGATTAAAAAATTAAGCATCTTGTAAATATCGTCGTCTTGTATTTTGAAAGTGATTTGGTATCTTTTGTCGCAAAATAAGTTGAGTACCCACCAACAACTGAGCCTTGGGATACGGGATATTTGCCATTTTATTTTTAGGGATATGTGTCCTCTGAATTACTGGGATATGGGATATTGCATTGTCATTTTGGGTATTTTTAGGGATATTTTTGGCTTTTGACCGAAAATCAATTTTAGGGATATGGGATGTTTGCCTATTTTGTTTTAGGGATACGGGATATTGATACCCCCCTCCCTAAACAAGGCTCACAACTATCCGAAACCACAGAAAGATAACAAAAGCTAACTACAAGTTTTACCTTAAAAATATTTACAGATGATGTTGTGTGATCTTGTTTTGTCTACAATAAAAATAACTTCATGATAGATGAATAAAAGAGAAAACAATAATAAAATATTTGTTGCTTCTCCGCTAAGAACGCAGCATTAAGGAGAAAGAGCAAAGACTGGTTGGCTCGGAATCAGAATAATGTGTCTGAGTGGAGCGACATATCTACCCAATGACTGTTCTTAGCTCACCTTGCCAAAGGCAAGTTGAGCTTTCACCATCACTTGGCGCCCGTCGTCCGTCGTCTTTCGTCCATTAACTATTCACATTTGAATCTTCTGCTCTGAAACGCCTCAACCAAATGAAGTGAAACTTAGTAGGAAGCATCTATGGAAGGTCCTCTGTAACGATTACTCATTTCGTCCCGATCCGTTAACAAACATGGTCGCCACAAGCGATTCTTGTTTCTGATTGGCAGATTTAAAAAAAAATATTCTCCTCTAAAAGTTCTTAGCCAAATGAACCGAAACTTGGTATGAAGCAACTATGGAAGGTCTTCTATATATAAAGATTGCTCATTTCATCCCAATCCGTTAACAAACATGGTCTCCACAGACAATTCTTGTTTCTAATTGGCCGATGTTATCAAACCTCTCCTCTCAAACTGCTTAGCCAAATGAACCGAAACTTGGTAGGAAGCAACTATGGAAGGTCTTCTATAAAGATTGCACATTTCATCCCGATTCGTTGACAAACATGGTCGCCACAGACAATTCTTGTTTCTGATTGGCCGATTTCTAACAATCTTCTTCTCTGAAACTGCTTAACCAAATGAGCCGAACTTTGGTGGGAAGCACCTATAGAAGGTTCTGTCTGTATTAAGTTTCCTCAAAGCAGAATGAAAAGTGAACGACATAAGCTCAGACCGCTGAGCCTCTATTTTCAGTGAGCAAAGCACGAACATTTGTCGTATTACAACTTGTAACGAACTTTGTATTAATCGAGTACACCTATCATTTTCTTTGTATACAAACTGCCAAAATCGTCCGTTCGGAAAGGAATTCAATACTACAGCCTTTGTTAATTTGCTTATCTGTAATGTTAATGTAAACATTATACTGTGAAGAAAATTAAATATCGTATCCATGAAGTTATTTCCACAGAGTGACTTACTTCGTTATCAACAAGTATAAAATTAAAATATTGCGTTATAAAAAGAATCTCCCACTACTCAATTGATGCGCCTGGACAACTACTTAAAGTGAGTGTAGCGTATTGAGCACCAACCCTGATGTCAGTGCCACAAAAAAAAGCATAAAAAAAATCAAGTGTTCGCGACAGTAGCAATTTAACATAGAAATAACGATTTTTTAATTGTACAAATTAGCTGAAATTAGCAGCCATGGCGAATATTCATACTATGGATCAGTATTTATCGTCTTTGAGATATTTCCTAATCATAACTATTGTTAAATTGCAATATAATGCTCAATAATAATAAGATCAGTGGTATTTACATACTGACAAACCCGGTTATTTATAGGTGTCAAACCACCAATTAATTTCTTTAAGGTTTTCTACTAAATTTGTGTTTTTTCGAGCCTACCTGGTCATTTTATCTTAAGTTTAACCTTTTGAAGACCATATATTTTCTGAAACGTACATGTTTCCTCTACGTTCTGTCAAAATATCAGGGCATGTTTAAAATCTTGCAGTGAAATGCCATGCTACGGAAAGCACCTACTCTAAAAATAGCTCGGTCATCCCCAAGAAATTCACTATTTATAGGTCATGCATCAAATCCTCCATAGAGGTATTAAAATACAACTAAATCCATCAAATTTGGGCTCAAAATAATCCCTATTTATTTAACTTCAATTATCAATTTTAATTAGTCCATTCCATTCAGTAGTTTTCACAATACTACAAAGTGAAAGGAACTTTTTTCTTGAAAAGGGACTACTTTCGTATATGTTCCAAGCTCTGATTGGTGAATTAGTGGTTTGACACCTATAAATGACCCAACCGGTTTGTATACATGTTTATATTTTGACCAAGCCGGATTTCAAAAACATCTGTTGACATCATGTTTTAGGGTATAACTAGTTACTAATTGACTTTTCATCAACAAAATAGTATTTTTAAGTAAAATCAATCATTCATCAATATTTTTTTCTTTTTCGGCAACATTTAATTCATTCGTAAATGCAAGATATAGCGATATTTCAGTTGATTGTAATGATTTTGAAGCCGGATTCCTTATAACTTATAGAAAAATCTAATTTTACACTGCAAAAATAAATGATATTTGGACAAAAAATTTAATTAATAATAATAACAATCATAAAGCATCATAATTCAAAACATTATATACACAGTATATTTATAAATACTTACGATAATTATCCGTGTCTGCTTTAAAAATACCGCATTGGACAAATATGTTGTCGATTAAAAAATTAAGCATCTTGTAAATATCGTCGTCTTGTATTTTGAAAGTGATTTGGTATCTTTTGTCGCAAAATAAGTTGAGTACCCACCAACAACTGAGCCTTGGGATACGGGATATTTGCCATTTTATTTTTAGGGATATGTGTCCTCTGAATTACTGGGATATGGGATATTGCATTGTCATTTTGGGTATTTTTAGGGATATTTTTGGCTTTTGACCGAAAATCAATTTTAGGGATATGGGATGTTTGCCTATTTTGTTTTAGGGATACGGGATATTGATACCCCCCTCCCTAAACAAGGCTCACAACTATCCGAAACCACAGAAAGATAACAAAAGCTAACTACAAGTTTTACCTTAAAAATATTTACAGATGATGTTGTGTGATCTTGTTTTGTCTACAATAAAAATAACTTCATGATAGATGAATAAAAGAGAAAACAATAATAAAATATTTGTTGCTTCTCCGCTAAGAACGCAGCATTAAGGAGAAAGAGCAAAGACTGGTTGGCTCGGAATCAGAATAATGTGTCTGAGTGGAGCGACATATCTACCCAATGACTGTTCTTAGCTCACCTTGCCAAAGGCAAGTTGAGCTTTCACCATCACTTGGCGCCCGTCGTCCGTCGTCTTTCGTCCATTAACTATTCACATTTGAATCTTCTGCTCTGAAACGCCTCAACCAAATGAAGTGAAACTTAGTAGGAAGCATCTATGGAAGGTCCTCTGTAACGATTACTCATTTCGTCCCGATCCGTTAACAAACATGGTCGCCACAAGCGATTCTTGTTTCTGATTGGCAGATTTAAAAAAAAATATTCTCCTCTAAAAGTTCTTAGCCAAATGAACCGAAACTTGGTATGAAGCAACTATGGAAGGTCTTCTATATATAAAGATTGCTCATTTCATCCCAATCCGTTAACAAACATGGTCTCCACAGACAATTCTTGTTTCTAATTGGCCGATGTTATCAAATCTTCTCCTCTCAAACTGCTTAGCCAAATGAACCGAAACTTGGTAGGAAGCAACTATGGAAGGTCTTCTATAAAGATTGCACATTTCATCCCGATTCGTTGACAAACATGGTCGCCACAGACAATTCTTGTTTCTGATTGGCCGATTTCTAACAATCTTCTTCTCTGAAACTGCTTAACCAAATGAGCCGAACTTTGGTGGGAAGCACCTATAGAAGGTTCTGTCTGTATTAAGTTTCCTCAAAGCAGAATGAAAAGTGAACGACATAAGCTCAGACCGCTGAGCCTCTATTTTCAGTGAGCAAAGCACGAACATTTGTCGTATTACAACTTGTAACGAACTTTGTATTAATCGAGTACACCTATCATTTTCTTTGTATACAAACTGCCAAAATCGTCCGTTCGGAAAGGAATTCAATACTACAGCCTTTGTTAATTTGCTTATCTGTAATGTTAATGTAAACATTATACTGTGAAGAAAATTAAATATCGTATCCATGAAGTTATTTCCACAGAGTGACTTACTTCGTTATCAACAAGTATAAAATTAAAATATTGCGTTATAAAAAGAATCTCCCACTACTCAATTGATGCGCCTGGACAACTACTTAAAGTGAGTGTAGCGTATTGAGCACCAACCCTGATGTCAGTGCCACAAAAAAAAGCATAAAAAAAATCAAGTGTTCGCGACAGTAGCAATTTAACATAGAAATAACGATTTTTTAATTGTACAAATTAGCTGAAATTAGCAGCCATGGCGAATATTCATACTATGGATCAGTATTTATCGTCTTTGAGATATTTCCTAATCATAACTATTGTTAAATTGCAATATAATGCTCAATAATAATAAGATCAGTGGTATTTACATACTGACAAACCCGGTTATTTATAGGTGTCAAACCACCAATTAATTTCTTTAAGGTTTTCTACTAAATTTGTGTTTTTTCGAGCCTACCTGGTCATTTTATCTTAAGTTTAACCTTTTGAAGACCATATATTTTCTGAAACGTACATGTTTCCTCTACGTTCTGTCAAAATATCAGGGCATGTTTAAAATCTTGCAGTGAAATGCCATGCTACGGAAAGCACCTACTCTAAAAATAGCTCGGTCATCCCCAAGAAATTCACTATTTATAGGTCATGCATCAAATCCTCCATAGAGGTATTAAAATACAACTAAATCCATCAAATTTGGGCTCAAAATAATCCCTATTTATTTAACTTCAATTATCAATTTTAATTAGTCCATTCCATTCAGTAGTTTTCACAATACTACAAAGTGAAAGGAACTTTTTTCTTGAAAAGGGACTACTTTCGTATATGTTCCAAGCTCTGATTGGTGAATTAGTGGTTTGACACCTATAAATGACCCAACCGGTTTGTATACATGTTTATATTTTGACCAAGCCGGATTTCAAAAACATCTGTTGACATCATGTTTTAGGGTATAACTAGTTACTAATTGACTTTTCATCAACAAAATAGTATTTTTAAGTAAAATCAATCATTCATCAATATTTTTTTCTTTTTCGGCAACATTTAATTCATTCGTAAATGCAAGATATAGCGATATTTCAGTTGATTGTAATGATTTTGAAGCCGGATTCCTTATAACTTATAGAAAAATCTAATTTTACACTGCAAAAATAAATGATATTTGGACAAAAAATTTAATTAATAATAATAACAATCATAAAGCATCATAATTCAAAACATTATATACACAGTATATTTATAAATACTTACGATAATTATCCGTGTCTGCTTTAAAAATACCGCATTGGACAAATATGTTGTCGATTAAAAAATTAAGCATCTTGTAAATATCGTCGTCTTGTATTTTGAAAGTGATTTGGTATCTTTTGTCGCAAAATAAGTTGAGTACCCACCAACAACTGAGCCTTGGGATACGGGATATTTGCCATTTTATTTTTAGGGATATGTGTCCTCTGAATTACTGGGATATGGGATATTGCATTGTCATTTTGGGTATTTTTAGGGATATTTTTGGCTTTTGACCGAAAATCAATTTTAGGGATATGGGATGTTTGCCTATTTTGTTTTAGGGATACGGGATATTGATACCCCCCTCCCTAAACAAGGCTCACAACTATCCGAAACCACAGAAAGATAACAAAAGCTAACTACAAGTTTTACCTTAAAAATATTTACAGATGATGTTGTGTGATCTTGTTTTGTCTACAATAAAAATAACTTCATGATAGATGAATAAAAGAGAAAACAATAATAAAATATTTGTTGCTTCTCCGCTAAGAACGCAGCATTAAGGAGAAAGAGCAAAGACTGGTTGGCTCGGAATCAGAATAATGTGTCTGAGTGGAGCGACATATCTACCCAATGACTGTTCTTAGCTCACCTTGCCAAAGGCAAGTTGAGCTTTCACCATCACTTGGCGCCCGTCGTCCGTCGTCTTTCGTCCATTAACTATTCACATTTGAATCTTCTGCTCTGAAACGCCTCAACCAAATGAAGTGAAACTTAGTAGGAAGCATCTATGGAAGGTCCTCTGTAACGATTACTCATTTCGTCCCGATCCGTTAACAAACATGGTCGCCACAAGCGATTCTTGTTTCTGATTGGCAGATTTAAAAAAAAATATTCTCCTCTAAAAGTTCTTAGCCAAATGAACCGAAACTTGGTATGAAGCAACTATGGAAGGTCTTCTATATATAAAGATTGCTCATTTCATCCCAATCCGTTAACAAACATGGTCTCCACAGACAATTCTTGTTTCTAATTGGCCGATGTTATCAAATCTTCTCCTCTCAAACTGCTTAGCCAAATGAACCGAAACTTGGTAGGAAGCAACTATGGAAGGTCTTCTATAAAGATTGCACATTTCATCCCGATTCGTTGACAAACATGGTCGCCACAGACAATTCTTGTTTCTGATTGGCCGATTTCTAACAATCTTCTTCTCTGAAACTGCTTAACCAAATGAGCCGAACTTTGGTGGGAAGCACCTATAGAAGGTTCTGTCTGTATTAAGTTTCCTCAAAGCAGAATGAAAAGTGAACGACATAAGCTCAGACCGCTGAGCCTCTATTTTCAGTGAGCAAAGCACGAACATTTGTCGTATTACAACTTGTAACGAACTTTGTATTAATCGAGTACACCTATCATTTTCTTTGTATACAAACTGCCAAAATCGTCCGTTCGGAAAGGAATTCAATACTACAGCCTTTGTTAATTTGCTTATCTGTAATGTTAATGTAAACATTATACTGTGAAGAAAATTAAATATCGTATCCATGAAGTTATTTCCACAGAGTGACTTACTTCGTTATCAACGAGTATAAAATTAAAATATTGCGTTATAAAAAGAATCTCCCACTACTCAATTGATGCGCCTGGGCAACTACTTAAAGTGAGTGTAGCGTATTGAGCACCAACCCTGATGTCAGTGCCACAAAAAAAAGCATAAAAAAAATCAAGTGTTCGCGACAGTAGCAATTTAACATAGAAATAACGATTTTTTAATTGTACAAATTAGCTGAAATTAGCAGCCATGGCGAATATTCATACTATGGATCAGTATTTATCGTCTTTGAGATATTTCCTAATCATAACTATTGTTAAATTGCAATATAATGCTCAATAATAATAAGATCAGTGGTATTTACATACTGACAAACCCGGTTATTTATAAATGACCCAACCGGTTTGTATACATGTTTACATTTTGACCAAGCCGGATTTCAAAAACATCTGTTGACATCATGTTTTAGGGTATAACTAGTTACTAATTGACTTTTCATCAACAAAATAGTATTTTTAAGTAAAATCAATCATTCATCAATATTTTTTTCTTTTTCGGCAACATTTAATTCATTCGTAAATGCAAGATATAGCGATATTTCAGTTGATTGTAATGATTTTGAAGCCGGATTCCTTATAACTTATAGAAAAATCTAATTTTACACTGCAAAAATAAATGATATTTGGACAAAAAATTTAATTAATAATAATAACAATCATAAAGCATCATAATTCAAAACATTATATACACAGTATATTTATAAATACTTACGATAATTATCCGTGTCTGCTTTAAAAATACCGCATTGGACAAATATGTTGTCGATTAAAAAATTAAGCATCTTGTAAATATCGTCGTCTTGTATTTTGAAAGTGATTTGGTATCTTTTGTCGCAAAATAAGTTGAGTACCCACCAACAACTGAGCCTTGGGATACGGGATATTTGCCATTTTATTTTTAGGGATATGTGTCCTCTGAATTACTGGGATATGGGATATTGCATAGTCATTTTGGGTATTTTTAGGGATATTTTTGGCTTTTGACCGAAAATCAATTTTAGGGATATGGGATGTTTGCCTATTTTGTTTTAGGGAAACGGGATATTGATACCCCCCTCCCTAAACAAGGCTCACAACTATCCGAAACCACAGAAAGATAACAAAAGCTAACTACAAGTTTTACCTTAAAAATATTTACAGATGATGTTGTGTGATCTTGTTTTGTCTACAATAAAAATAACTTCATGATAGATGAATAAAAGAGAAAACAATAATAAAATATTTGTTGCTTCTCCGCTAAGAACGCAGCATTAAGGAGAAAGAGCAAAGACTGGTTGGCTCGGAATCAGAATAATGTGTCTGAGTGGAGCGACATATCTACCCAATGACTGTTCTTAGCTCACCTTGCCAAAGGCAAGTTGAGCTTTCACCATCACTTGGCGCCCGTCGTCCGTCGTCTTTCGTCCATTAACTATTCACATTTGAATCTTCTGCTCTGAAACGCCTCAACCAAATGAAGTGAAACTTAGTAGGAAGCATCTATGGAAGGTCCTCTGTAACGATTACTCATTTCGTCCCGATCCGTTAACAAACATGGTCGCCACAAGCGATTCTTGTTTCTGATTGGCAGATTTAAAAAAAAATATTCTCCTCTAAAAGTTCTTAGCCAAATGAACCGAAACTTGGTATGAAGCAACTATGGAAGGTCTTCTATATATAAAGATTGCTCATTTCATCCCAATCCGTTAACAAACATGGTCTCCACAGACAATTCTTGTTTCTAATTGGCCGATGTTATCAAATCTTCTCCTCTCAAACTGCTTAGCCAAATGAACCGAAACTTGGTAGGAAGCAACTATGGAAGGTCTTCTATAAAGATTGCACATTTCATCCCGATTCGTTGACAAACATGGTCGCCACAGACAATTCTTGTTTCTGATTGGCCGATTTCTAACAATCTTCTTCTCTGAAACTGCTTAACCAAATGAGCCGAACTTTGGTGGGAAGCACCTATAGAAGGTTCTGTCTGTATTAAGTTTCCTCAAAGCAGAATGAAAAGTGAACGACATAAGCTCAGACCGCTGAGCCTCTATTTTCAGTGAGCAAAGCACGAACATTTGTCGTATTACAACTTGTAACGAACTTTGTATTAATCGAGTACACCTATCATTTTCTTTGTATACAAACTGCCAAAATCGTCCGTTCGGAAAGGAATTCAATACTACAGCCTTTGTTAATTTGCTTATCTGTAATGTTAATGTAAACATTATACTGTGAAGAAAATTAAATATCGTATCCATGAAGTTATTTCCACAGAGTGACTTACTTCGTTATCAACAAGTATAAAATTAAAATATTGCGTTATAAAAAGAATCTCCCACTACTCAATTGATGCGCCTGGACAACTACTTAAAGTGAGTGTAGCGTATTGAGCACCAACCCTGATGTCAGTGCCACAAAAAAAAGCATAAAAAAAATCAAGTGTTCGCGACAGTAGCAATTTAACATAGAAATAACGATTTTTTAATTGTACAAATTAGCTGAAATTAGCAGCCATGGCGAATATTCATACTATGGATCAGTATTTATCGTCTTTGAGATATTTCCTAATCATAACTATTGTTAAATTGCAATATAATGCTCAATAATAATAAGATCAGTGGTATTTACATACTGACAAACCCGGTTATTTATAGGTGTCAAACCACCAATTAATTTCTTTAAGGTTTTCTACTAAATTTGTGTTTTTTCGAGCCTACCTGGTCATTTTATCTTAAGTTTAACCTTTTGAAGACCATATATTTTCTGAAACGTACATGTTTCCTCTACGTTCTGTCAAAATATCAGGGCATGTTTAAAATCTTGCAGTGAAATGCCATGCTACGGAAAGCACCTACTCTAAAAATAGCTCGGTCATCCCCAAGAAATTCACTATTTATAGGTCATGCATCAAATCCTCCATAGAGGTATTAAAATACAACTAAATCCATCAAATTTGGGCTCAAAATAATCCCTATTTATTTAACTTCAATTATCAATTTTAATTAGTCCATTCCATTCAGTAGTTTTCACAATACTACAAAGTGAAAGGAACTTTTTTCTTGAAAAGGGACTACTTTCGTATATGTTCCAAGCTCTGATTGGTGAATTAGTGGTTTGACACCTATAAATGACCCAACCGGTTTGTATACATGTTTATATTTTGACCAAGCCGGATTTCAAAAACATCTGTTGACATCATGTTTTAGGGTATAACTAGTTACTAATTGACTTTTCATCAACAAAATAGTATTTTTAAGTAAAATCAATCATTCATCAATATTTTTTTCTTTTTCGGCAACATTTAATTCATTCGTAAATGCAAGATATAGCGATATTTCAGTTGATTGTAATGATTTTGAAGCCGGATTCCTTATAACTTATAGAAAAATCTAATTTTACACTGCAAAAATAAATGATATTTGGACAAAAAATTTAATTAATAATAATAACAATCATAAAGCATCATAATTCAAAACATTATATACACAGTATATTTATAAATACTTACGATAATTATCCGTGTCTGCTTTAAAAATACCGCATTGGACAAATATGTTGTCGATTAAAAAATTAAGCATCTTGTAAATATCGTCGTCTTGTATTTTGAAAGTGATTTGGTATCTTTTGTCGCAAAATAAGTTGAGTACCCACCAACAACTGAGCCTTGGGATACGGGATATTTGCCATTTTATTTTTAGGGATATGTGTCCTCTGAATTACTGGGATATGGGATATTGCATTGTCATTTTGGGTATTTTTAGGGATATTTTTGGCTTTTGACCGAAAATCAATTTTAGGGATATGGGATGTTTGCCTATTTTGTTTTAGGGATACGGGATATTGATACCCCCCTCCCTAAACAAGGCTCACAACTATCCGAAACCACAGAAAGATAACAAAAGCTAACTACAAGTTTTACCTTAAAAATATTTACAGATGATGTTGTGTGATCTTGTTTTGTCTACAATAAAAATAACTTCATGATAGATGAATAAAAGAGAAAACAATAATAAAATATTTGTTGCTTCTCCGCTAAGAACGCAGCATTAAGGAGAAAGAGCAAAGACTGGTTGGCTCGGAATCAGAATAATGTGTCTGAGTGGAGCGACATATCTACCCAATGACTGTTCTTAGCTCACCTTGCCAAAGGCAAGTTGAGCTTTCACCATCACTTGGCGCCCGTCGTCCGTCGTCTTTCGTCCATTAACTATTCACATTTGAATCTTCTGCTCTGAAACGCCTCAACCAAATGAAGTGAAACTTAGTAGGAAGCATCTATGGAAGGTCCTCTGTAACGATTACTCATTTCGTCCCGATCCGTTAACAAACATGGTCGCCACAAGCGATTCTTGTTTCTGATTGGCAGATTTAAAAAAAAATATTCTCCTCTAAAAGTTCTTAGCCAAATGAACCGAAACTTGGTATGAAGCAACTATGGAAGGTCTTCTATATATAAAGATTGCTCATTTCATCCCAATCCGTTAACAAACATGGTCTCCACAGACAATTCTTGTTTCTAATTGGCCGATGTTATCAAATCTTCTCCTCTCAAACTGCTTAGCCAAATGAACCGAAACTTGGTAGGAAGCAACTATGGAAGGTCTTCTATAAAGATTGCACATTTCATCCCGATTCGTTGACAAACATGGTCGCCACAGACAATTCTTGTTTCTGATTGGCCGATTTCTAACAATCTTCTTCTCTGAAACTGCTTAACCAAATGAGCCGAACTTTGGTGGGAAGCACCTATAGAAGGTTCTGTCTGTATTAAGTTTCCTCAAAGCAGAATGAAAAGTGAACGACATAAGCTCAGACCGCTGAGCCTCTATTTTCAGTGAGCAAAGCACGAACATTTGTCGTATTACAACTTGTAACGAACTTTGTATTAATCGAGTACACCTATCATTTTCTTTGTATACAAACTGCCAAAATCGTCCGTTCGGAAAGGAATTCAATACTACAGCCTTTGTTAATTTGCTTATCTGTAATGTTAATGTAAACATTATACTGTGAAGAAAATTAAATATCGTATCCATGAAGTTATTTCCACAGAGTGACTTACTTCGTTATCAACAAGTATAAAATTAAAATATTGCGTTATAAAAAGAATCTCCCACTACTCAATTGATGCGCCTGGACAACTACTTAAAGTGAGTGTAGCGTATTGAGCACCAACCCTGATGTCAGTGCCACAAAAAAAAGCATAAAAAAAATCAAGTGTTCGCGACAGTAGCAATTTAACATAGAAATAACGATTTTTTAATTGTACAAATTAGCTGAAATTAGCAGCCATGGCGAATATTCATACTATGGATCAGTATTTATCGTCTTTGAGATATTTCCTAATCATAACTATTGTTAAATTGCAATATAATGCTCAATAATAATAAGATCAGTGGTATTTACATACTGACAAACCCGGTTATTTATAGGTGTCAAACCACCAATTAATTTCTTTAAGGTTTTCTACTAAATTTGTGTTTTTTCGAGCCTACCTGGTCATTTTATCTTAAGTTTAACCTTTTGAAGACCATATATTTTCTGAAACGTACATGTTTCCTCTACGTTCTGTCAAAATATCAGGGCATGTTTAAAATCTTGCAGTGAAATGCCATGCTACGGAAAGCACCTACTCTAAAAATAGCTCGGTCATCCCCAAGAAATTCACTATTTATAGGTCATGCATCAAATCCTCCATAGAGGTATTAAAATACAACTAAATCCATCAAATTTGGGCTCAAAATAATCCCTATTTATTTAACTTCAATTATCAATTTTAATTAGTCCATTCCATTCAGTAGTTTTCACAATACTACAAAGTGAAAGGAACTTTTTTCTTGAAAAGGGACTACTTTCGTATATGTTCCAAGCTCTGATTGGTGAATTAGTGGTTTGACACCTATAAATGACCCAACCGGTTTGTATACATGTTTATATTTTGACCAAGCCGGATTTCAAAAACATCTGTTGACATCATGTTTTAGGGTATAACTAGTTACTAATTGACTTTTCATCAACAAAATAGTATTTTTAAGTAAAATCAATCATTCATCAATATTTTTTTCTTTTTCGGCAACATTTAATTCATTCGTAAATGCAAGATATAGCGATATTTCAGTTGATTGTAATGATTTTGAAGCCGGATTCCTTATAACTTATAGAAAAATCTAATTTTACACTGCAAAAATAAATGATATTTGGACAAAAAATTTAATTAATAATAATAACAATCATAAAGCATCATAATTCAAAACATTATATACACAGTATATTTATAAATACTTACGATAATTATCCGTGTCTGCTTTAAAAATACCGCATTGGACAAATATGTTGTCGATTAAAAAATTAAGCATCTTGTAAATATCGTCGTCTTGTATTTTGAAAGTGATTTGGTATCTTTTGTCGCAAAATAAGTTGAGTACCCACCAACAACTGAGCCTTGGGATACGGGATATTTGCCATTTTATTTTTAGGGATATGTGTCCTCTGAATTACTGGGATATGGGATATTGCATTGTCATTTTGGGTATTTTTAGGGATATTTTTGGCTTTTGACCGAAAATCAATTTTAGGGATATGGGATGTTTGCCTATTTTGTTTTAGGGATACGGGATATTGATACCCCCCTCCCTAAACAAGGCTCACAACTATCCGAAACCACAGAAAGATAACAAAAGCTAACTACAAGTTTTACCTTAAAAATATTTACAGATGATGTTGTGTGATCTTGTTTTGTCTACAATAAAAATAACTTCATGATAGATGAATAAAAGAGAAAACAATAATAAAATATTTGTTGCTTCTCCGCTAAGAACGCAGCATTAAGGAGAAAGAGCAAAGACTGGTTGGCTCGGAATCAGAATAATGTGTCTGAGTGGAGCGACATATCTACCCAATGACTGTTCTTAGCTCACCTTGCCAAAGGCAAGTTGAGCTTTCACCATCACTTGGCGCCCGTCGTCCGTCGTCTTTCGTCCATTAACTATTCACATTTGAATCTTCTGCTCTGAAACGCCTCAACCAAATGAAGTGAAACTTAGTAGGAAGCATCTATGGAAGGTCCTCTGTAACGATTACTCATTTCGTCCCGATCCGTTAACAAACATGGTCGCCACAAGCGATTCTTGTTTCTGATTGGCAGATTTAAAAAAAAATATTCTCCTCTAAAAGTTCTTAGCCAAATGAACCGAAACTTGGTATGAAGCAACTATGGAAGGTCTTCTATATATAAAGATTGCTCATTTCATCCCAATCCGTTAACAAACATGGTCTCCACAGACAATTCTTGTTTCTAATTGGCCGATGTTATCAAATCTTCTCCTCTCAAACTGCTTAGCCAAATGAACCGAAACTTGGTAGGAAGCAACTATGGAAGGTCTTCTATAAAGATTGCACATTTCATCCCGATTCGTTGACAAACATGGTCGCCACAGACAATTCTTGTTTCTGATTGGCCGATTTCTAACAATCTTCTTCTCTGAAACTGCTTAACCAAATGAGCCGAACTTTGGTGGGAAGCACCTATAGAAGGTTCTGTCTGTATTAAGTTTCCTCAAAGCAGAATGAAAAGTGAACGACATAAGCTCAGACCGCTGAGCCTCTATTTTCAGTGAGCAAAGCACGAACATTTGTCGTATTACAACTTGTAACGAACTTTGTATTAATCGAGTACACCTATCATTTTCTTTGTATACAAACTGCCAAAATCGTCCGTTCGGAAAGGAATTCAATACTACAGCCTTTGTTAATTTGCTTATCTGTAATGTTAATGTAAACATTATACTGTGAAGAAAATTAAATATCGTATCCATGAAGTTATTTCCACAGAGTGACTTACTTCGTTATCAACGAGTATAAAATTAAAATATTGCGTTATAAAAAGAATCTCCCACTACTCAATTGATGCGCCTGGGCAACTACTTAAAGTGAGTGTAGCGTATTGAGCACCAACCCTGATGTCAGTGCCACAAAAAAAAGCATAAAAAAAATCAAGTGTTCGCGACAGTAGCAATTTAACATAGAAATAACGATTTTTTAATTGTACAAATTAGCTGAAATTAGCAGCCATGGCGAATATTCATACTATGGATCAGTATTTATCGTCTTTGAGATATTTCCTAATCATAACTATTGTTAAATTGCAATATAATGCTCAATAATAATAAGATCAGTGGTATTTACATACTGACAAACCCGGTTATTTATAAATGACCCAACCGGTTTGTATACATGTTTACATTTTGACCAAGCCGGATTTCAAAAACATCTGTTGACATCATGTTTTAGGGTATAACTAGTTACTAATTGACTTTTCATCAACAAAATAGTATTTTTAAGTAAAATCAATCATTCATCAATATTTTTTTCTTTTTCGGCAACATTTAATTCATTCGTAAATGCAAGATATAGCGATATTTCAGTTGATTGTAATGATTTTGAAGCCGGATTCCTTATAACTTATAGAAAAATCTAATTTTACACTGCAAAAATAAATGATATTTGGACAAAAAATTTAATTAATAATAATAACAATCATAAAGCATCATAATTCAAAACATTATATACACAGTATATTTATAAATACTTACGATAATTATCCGTGTCTGCTTTAAAAATACCGCATTGGACAAATATGTTGTCGATTAAAAAATTAAGCATCTTGTAAATATCGTCGTCTTGTATTTTGAAAGTGATTTGGTATCTTTTGTCGCAAAATAAGTTGAGTACCCACCAACAACTGAGCCTTGGGATACGGGATATTTGCCATTTTATTTTTAGGGATATGTGTCCTCTGAATTACTGGGATATGGGATATTGCATTGTCATTTTGGGTATTTTTAGGGATATTTTTGGCTTTTGACCGAAAATCAATTTTAGGGATATGGGATGTTTGCCTATTTTGTTTTAGGGAAACGGGATATTGATACCCCCCTCCCTAAACAAGGCTCACAACTATCCGAAACCACAGAAAGATAACAAAAGCTAACTACAAGTTTTACCTTAAAAATATTTACAGATGATGTTGTGTGATCTTGTTTTGTCTACAATAAAAATAACTTCATGATAGATGAATAAAAGAGAAAACAATAATAAAATATTTGTTGCTTCTCCGCTAAGAACGCAGCATTAAGGAGAAAGAGCAAAGACTGGTTGGCTCGGAATCAGAATAATGTGTCTGAGTGGAGCGACATATCTACCCAATGACTGTTCTTAGCTCACCTTGCCAAAGGCAAGTTGAGCTTTCACCATCACTTGGCGCCCGTCGTCCGTCGTCTTTCGTCCATTAACTATTCACATTTGAATCTTCTGCTCTGAAACGCCTCAACCAAATGAAGTGAAACTTAGTAGGAAGCATCTATGGAAGGTCCTCTGTAACGATTACTCATTTCGTCCCGATCCGTTAACAAACATGGTCGCCACAAGCGATTCTTGTTTCTGATTGGCAGATTTAAAAAAAAATATTCTCCTCTAAAAGTTCTTAGCCAAATGAACCGAAACTTGGTATGAAGCAACTATGGAAGGTCTTCTATATATAAAGATTGCTCATTTCATCCCAATCCGTTAACAAACATGGTCTCCACAGACAATTCTTGTTTCTAATTGGCCGATGTTATCAAATCTTCTCCTCTCAAACTGCTTAGCCAAATGAACCGAAACTTGGTAGGAAGCAACTATGGAAGGTCTTCTATAAAGATTGCACATTTCATCCCGATTCGTTGACAAACATGGTCGCCACAGACAATTCTTGTTTCTGATTGGCCGATTTCTAACAATCTTCTTCTCTGAAACTGCTTAACCAAATGAGCCGAACTTTGGTGGGAAGCACCTATAGAAGGTTCTGTCTGTATTAAGTTTCCTCAAAGCAGAATGAAAAGTGAACGACATAAGCTCAGACCGCTGAGCCTCTATTTTCAGTGAGCAAAGCACGAACATTTGTCGTATTACAACTTGTAACGAACTTTGTATTAATCGAGTACACCTATCATTTTCTTTGTATACAAACTGCCAAAATCGTCCGTTCGGAAAGGAATTCAATACTACAGCCTTTGTTAATTTGCTTATCTGTAATGTTAATGTAAACATTATACTGTGAAGAAAATTAAATATCGTATCCATGAAGTTATTTCCACAGTGTGACTTACTTCGTTATCAACAAGTATAAAATTAAAATATTGCGTTATAAAAAGAATCTCCCACTACTCAATTGATGCGCCTGGACAACTACTTAAAGTGAGTGTAGCGTATTGAGCACCAACCCTGATGTCAGTGCCACAAAAAAAAGCATAAAAAAAATCAAGTGTTCGCGACAGTAGCAATTTAACATAGAAATAACGATTTTTTAATTGTACAAATTAGCTGAAATTAGCAGCCATGGCGAATATTCATACTATGGATCAGTATTTATCGTCTTTGAGATATTTCCTAATCATAACTATTGTTAAATTGCAATATAATGCTCAATAATAATAAGATCAGTGGTATTTACATACTGACAAACCCGGTTATTTATAGGTGTCAAACCACCAATTAATTTCTTTAAGGTTTTCTACTAAATTTGTGTTTTTTCGAGCCTACCTGGTCATTTTATCTTAAGTTTAACCTTTTGAAGACCATATATTTTCTGAAACGTACATGTTTCCTCTACGTTCTGTCAAAATATCAGGGCATGTTTAAAATCTTGCAGTGAAATGCCATGCTACGGAAAGCACCTACTCTAAAAATAGCTCGGTCATCCCCAAGAAATTCACTATTTATAGGTCATGCATCAAATCCTCCATAGAGGTATTAAAATACAACTAAATCCATCAAATTTGGGCTCAAAATAATCCCTATTTATTTAACTTCAATTATCAATTTTAATTAGTCCATTCCATTCAGTAGTTTTCACAATACTACAAAGTGAAAGGAACTTTTTTCTTGAAAAGGGACTACTTTCGTATATGTTCCAAGCTCTGATTGGTGAATTAGTGGTTTGACACCTATAAATGACCCAACCGGTTTGTATACATGTTTATATTTTGACCAAGCCGGATTTCAAAAACATCTGTTGACATCATGTTTTAGGGTATAACTAGTTACTAATTGACTTTTCATCAACAAAATAGTATTTTTAAGTAAAATCAATCATTCATCAATATTTTTTTCTTTTTCGGCAACATTTAATTCATTCGTAAATGCAAGATATAGCGATATTTCAGTTGATTGTAATGATTTTGAAGCCGGATTCCTTATAACTTATAGAAAAATCTAATTTTACACTGCAAAAATAAATGATATTTGGACAAAAAATTTAATTAATAATAATAACAATCATAAAGCATCATAATTCAAAACATTATATACACAGTATATTTATAAATACTTACGATAATTATCCGTGTCTGCTTTAAAAATACCGCATTGGACAAATATGTTGTCGATTAAAAAATTAAGCATCTTGTAAATATCGTCGTCTTGTATTTTGAAAGTGATTTGGTATCTTTTGTCGCAAAATAAGTTGAGTACCCACCAACAACTGAGCCTTGGGATACGGGATATTTGCCATTTTATTTTTAGGGATATGTGTCCTCTGAATTACTGGGATATGGGATATTGCATTGTCATTTTGGGTATTTTTAGGGATATTTTTGGCTTTTGACCGAAAATCAATTTTAGGGATATGGGATGTTTGCCTATTTTGTTTTAGGGATACGGGATATTGATACCCCCCTCCCTAAACAAGGCTCACAACTATCCGAAACCACAGAAAGATAACAAAAGCTAACTACAAGTTTTACCTTAAAAATATTTACAGATGATGTTGTGTGATCTTGTTTTGTCTACAATAAAAATAACTTCATGATAGATGAATAAAAGAGAAAACAATAATAAAATATTTGTTGCTTCTCCGCTAAGAACGCAGCATTAAGGAGAAAGAGCAAAGACTGGTTGGCTCGGAATCAGAATAATGTGTCTGAGTGGAGCGACATATCTACCCAATGACTGTTCTTAGCTCACCTTGCCAAAGGCAAGTTGAGCTTTCACCATCACTTGGCGCCCGTCGTCCGTCGTCTTTCGTCCATTAACTATTCACATTTGAATCTTCTGCTCTGAAACGCCTCAACCAAATGAAGTGAAACTTAGTAGGAAGCATCTATGGAAGGTCCTCTGTAACGATTACTCATTTCGTCCCGATCCGTTAACAAACATGGTCGCCACAAGCGATTCTTGTTTCTGATTGGCAGATTTAAAAAAAAATATTCTCCTCTAAAAGTTCTTAGCCAAATGAACCGAAACTTGGTATGAAGCAACTATGGAAGGTCTTCTATATATAAAGATTGCTCATTTCATCCCAATCCGTTAACAAACATGGTCTCCACAGACAATTCTTGTTTCTAATTGGCCGATGTTATCAAACCTCTCCTCTCAAACTGCTTAGCCAAATGAACCGAAACTTGGTAGGAAGCAACTATGGAAGGTCTTCTATAAAGATTGCACATTTCATCCCGATTCGTTGACAAACATGGTCGCCACAGACAATTCTTGTTTCTGATTGGCCGATTTCTAACAATCTTCTTCTCTGAAACTGCTTAACCAAATGAGCCGAACTTTGGTGGGAAGCACCTATAGAAGGTTCTGTCTGTATTAAGTTTCCTCAAAGCAGAATGAAAAGTGAACGACATAAGCTCAGACCGCTGAGCCTCTATTTTCAGTGAGCAAAGCACGAACATTTGTCGTATTACAACTTGTAACGAACTTTGTATTAATCGAGTACACCTATCATTTTCTTTGTATACAAACTGCCAAAATCGTCCGTTCGGAAAGGAATTCAATACTACAGCCTTTGTTAATTTGCTTATCTGTAATGTTAATGTAAACATTATACTGTGAAGAAAATTAAATATCGTATCCATGAAGTTATTTCCACAGAGTGACTTACTTCGTTATCAACAAGTATAAAATTAAAATATTGCGTTATAAAAAGAATCTCCCACTACTCAATTGATGCGCCTGGACAACTACTTAAAGTGAGTGTAGCGTATTGAGCACCAACCCTGATGTCAGTGCCACAAAAAAAAGCATAAAAAAAATCAAGTGTTCGCGACAGTAGCAATTTAACATAGAAATAACGATTTTTTAATTGTACAAATTAGCTGAAATTAGCAGCCATGGCGAATATTCATACTATGGATCAGTATTTATCGTCTTTGAGATATTTCCTAATCATAACTATTGTTAAATTGCAATATAATGCTCAATAATAATAAGATCAGTGGTATTTACATACTGACAAACCCGGTTATTTATAGGTGTCAAACCACCAATTAATTTCTTTAAGGTTTTCTACTAAATTTGTGTTTTTTCGAGCCTACCTGGTCATTTTATCTTAAGTTTAACCTTTTGAAGACCATATATTTTCTGAAACGTACATGTTTCCTCTACGTTCTGTCAAAATATCAGGGCATGTTTAAAATCTTGCAGTGAAATGCCATGCTACGGAAAGCACCTACTCTAAAAATAGCTCGGTCATCCCCAAGAAATTCACTATTTATAGGTCATGCATCAAATCCTCCATAGAGGTATTAAAATACAACTAAATCCATCAAATTTGGGCTCAAAATAATCCCTATTTATTTAACTTCAATTATCAATTTTAATTAGTCCATTCCATTCAGTAGTTTTCACAATACTACAAAGTGAAAGGAACTTTTTTCTTGAAAAGGGACTACTTTCGTATATGTTCCAAGCTCTGATTGGTGAATTAGTGGTTTGACACCAATAAATGACCCAACCGGTTTGTATACATGTTTATATTTTGACCAAGCCGGATTTCAAAAACATCTGTTGACATCATGTTTTAGGGTATAACTAGTTACTAATTGACTTTTCATCAACAAAATAGTATTTTTAAGTAAAATCAATCATTCATCAATATTTTTTTCTTTTTCGGCAACATTTAATTCATTCGTAAATGCAAGATATAGCGATATTTCAGTTGATTGTAATGATTTTGAAGCCGGATTCCTTATAACTTATAGAAAAATCTAATTTTACACTGCAAAAATAAATGATATTTGGACAAAAAATTTAATTAATAATAATAACAATCATAAAGCATCATAATTCAAAACATTATATACACAGTATATTTATAAATACTTACGATAATTATCCGTGTCTGCTTTAAAAATACCGCATTGGACAAATATGTTGTCGATTAAAAAATTAAGCATCTTGTAAATATCGTCGTCTTGTATTTTGAAAGTGATTTGGTATCTTTTGTCGCAAAATAAGTTGAGTACCCACCAACAACTGAGCCTTGGGATACGGGATATTTGCCATTTTATTTTTAGGGATATGTGTCCTCTGAATTACTGGGATATGGGATATTGCATTGTCATTTTGGGTATTTTTAGGGATATTTTTGGCTTTTGACCGAAAATCAATTTTAGGGATATGGGATGTTTGCCTATTTTGTTTTAGGGATACGGGATATTGATACCCCCCTCCCTAAACAAGGCTCACAACTATCCGAAACCACAGAAAGATAACAAAAGCTAACTACAAGTTTTACCTTAAAAATATTTACAGATGATGTTGTGTGATCTTGTTTTGTCTACAATAAAAATAACTTCATGATAGATGAATAAAAGAGAAAACAATAATAAAATATTTGTTGCTTCTCCGCTAAGAACGCAGCATTAAGGAGAAAGAGCAAAGACTGGTTGGCTCGGAATCAGAATAATGTGTCTGAGTGGAGCGACATATCTACCCAATGACTGTTCTTAGCTCACCTTGCCAAAGGCAAGTTGAGCTTTCACCATCACTTGGCGCCCGTCGTCCGTCGTCTTTCGTCCATTAACTATTCACATTTGAATCTTCTGCTCTGAAACGCCTCAACCAAATGAAGTGAAACTTAGTAGGAAGCATCTATGGAAGGTCCTCTGTAACGATTACTCATTTCGTCCCGATCCGTTAACAAACATGGTCGCCACAAGCGATTCTTGTTTCTGATTGGCAGATTTAAAAAAAAATATTCTCCTCTAAAAGTTCTTAGCCAAATGAACCGAAACTTGGTATGAAGCAACTATGGAAGGTCTTCTATATATAAAGATTGCTCATTTCATCCCAATCCGTTAACAAACATGGTCTCCACAGACAATTCTTGTTTCTAATTGGCCGATGTTATCAAATCTTCTCCTCTCAAACTGCTTAGCCAAATGAACCGAAACTTGGTAGGAAGCAACTATGGAAGGTCTTCTATAAAGATTGCACATTTCATCCCGATTCGTTGACAAACATGGTCGCCACAGACAATTCTTGTTTCTGATTGGCCGATTTCTAACAATCTTCTTCTCTGAAACTGCTTAACCAAATGAGCCGAACTTTGGTGGGAAGCACCTATAGAAGGTTCTGTCTGTATTAAGTTTCCTCAAAGCAGAATGAAAAGTGAACGACATAAGCTCAGACCGCTGAGCCTCTATTTTCAGTGAGCAAAGCACGAACATTTGTCGTATTACAACTTGTAACGAACTTTGTATTAATCGAGTACACCTATCATTTTCTTTGTATACAAACTGCCAAAATCGTCCGTTCGGAAAGGAATTCAATACTACAGCCTTTGTTAATTTGCTTATCTGTAATGTTAATGTAAACATTATACTGTGAAGAAAATTAAATATCGTATCCATGAAGTTATTTCCACAGAGTGACTTACTTCGTTATCAACAAGTATAAAATTAAAATATTGCGTTATAAAAAGAATCTCCCACTACTCAATTGATGCGCCTGGACAACTACTTAAAGTGAGTGTAGCGTATTGAGCACCAACCCTGATGTCAGTGCCACAAAAAAAAGCATAAAAAAAATCAAGTGTTCGCGACAGTAGCAATTTAACATAGAAATAACGATTTTTTAATTGTACAAATTAGCTGAAATTAGCAGCCATGGCGAATATTCATACTATGGATCAGTATTTATCGTCTTTG
Organism: Bathymodiolus brooksi; assembly: GCA_963680875.1. Classification (NCBI taxonomy): domain Eukaryota; kingdom Metazoa; phylum Mollusca; class Bivalvia; order Mytilida; family Modiolidae; genus Bathymodiolus; species Bathymodiolus brooksi. The sequence goes on along the minus strand of OY804578.1, from coordinate 79,728,936 downwards.
AGATATTTCCTAATCATAACTATTGTTAAATTGCAATATAATGCTCAATAATAATAAGATCAGTGGTATTTACATACTGACAAACCCGGTTATTTATAGGTGTCAAACCACCAATTAATTTCTTTAAGGTTTTCTACTAAATTTGTGTTTTTTCGAGCCTACCTGGTCATTTTATCTTAAGTTTAACCTTTTGAAGACCATATATTTTCTGAAACGTACATGTTTCCTCTACGTTCTGTCAAAATATCAGGGCATGTTTAAAATCTTGCAGTGAAATGCCATGCTACGGAAAGCACCTACTCTAAAAATAGCTCGGTCATCCCCAAGAAATTCACTATTTATAGGTCATGCATCAAATCCTCCATAGAGGTATTAAAATACAACTAAATCCATCAAATTTGGGCTCAAAATAATCCCTATTTATTTAACTTCAATTATCAATTTTAATTAGTCCATTCCATTCAGTAGTTTTCACAATACTACAAAGTGAAAGGAACTTTTTTCTTGAAAAGGGACTACTTTCGTATATGTTCCAAGCTCTGATTGGTGAATTAGTGGTTTGACACCTATAAATGACCCAACCGGTTTGTATACATGTTTATATTTTGACCAAGCCGGATTTCAAAAACATCTGTTGACATCATGTTTTAGGGTATAACTAGTTACTAATTGACTTTTCATCAACAAAATAGTATTTTTAAGTAAAATCAATCATTCATCAATATTTTTTTCTTTTTCGGCAACATTTAATTCATTCGTAAATGCAAGATATAGCGATATTTCAGTTGATTGTAATGATTTTGAAGCCGGATTCCTTATAACTTATAGAAAAATCTAATTTTACACTGCAAAAATAAATGATATTTGGACAAAAAATTTAATTAATAATAATAACAATCATAAAGCATCATAATTCAAAACATTATATACACAGTATATTTATAAATACTTACGATAATTATCCGTGTCTGCTTTAAAAATACCGCATTGGACAAATATGTTGTCGATTAAAAAATTAAGCATCTTGTAAATATCGTCGTCTTGTATTTTGAAAGTGATTTGGTATCTTTTGTCGCAAAATAAGTTGAGTACCCACCAACAACTGAGCCTTGGGATACGGGATATTTGCCATTTTACTTTTAGGGATATGTGTCCTCTGAATTACTGGGATATGGGATATTGCATTGTCATTTTGGGTATTTTTAGGGATATTTTTGGCTTTTGACCGAAAATCAATTTTAGGGATATGGGATGTTTGCCTATTTTGTTTTAGGGATACGGGATATTGATACCCCCCTCCCTAAACAAGGCTCACAACTATCCGAAACCACAGAAAGATAACAAAAGCTAACTACAAGTTTTACCTTAAAAATATTTACAGATGATGTTGTGTGATCTTGTTTTGTCTACAATAAAAATAACTTCATGATAGATGAATAAAAGAGAAAACAATAATAAAATATTTGTTGCTTCTCCGCTAAGAACGCAGCATTAAGGAGAAAGAGCAAAGACTGGTTGGCTCGGAATCAGAATAATGTGTCTGAGTGGAGCGACATATCTACCCAATGACTGTTCTTAGCTCACCTTGCCAAAGGCAAGTTGAGCTTTCACCATCACTTGGCGCCCGTCGTCCGTCGTCTTTCGTCCATTAACTATTCACATTTGAATCTTCTGCTCTGAAACGCCTCAACCAAATGAAGTGAAACTTAGTAGGAAGCATCTATGGAAGGTCCTCTGTAACGATTACTCATTTCGTCCCGATCCGTTAACAAACATGGTCGCCACAAGCGATTCTTGTTTCTGATTGGCAGATTTAAAAAAAAATATTCTCCTCTAAAAGTTCTTAGCCAAATGAACCGAAACTTGGTATGAAGCAACTATGGAAGGTCTTCTATATATAAAGATTGCTCATTTCATCCCAATCCGTTAACAAACATGGTCTCCACAGACAATTCTTGTTTCTAATTGGCCGATGTTATCAAATCTTCTCCTCTCAAACTGCTTAGCCAAATGAACCGAAACTTGGTAGGAAGCAACTATGGAAGGTCTTCTATAAAGATTGCACATTTCATCCCGATTCGTTGACAAACATGGTCGCCACAGACAATTCTTGTTTCTGATTGGCCGATTTCTAACAATCTTCTTCTCTGAAACTGCTTAACCAAATGAGCCGAACTTTGGTGGGAAGCACCTATAGAAGGTTCTGTCTGTATTAAGTTTCCTCAAAGCAGAATGAAAAGTGAACGACATAAGCTCAGACCGCTGAGCCTCTATTTTCAGTGAGCAAAGCACGAACATTTGTCGTATTACAACTTGTAACGAACTTTGTATTAATCGAGTACACCTATCATTTTCTTTGTATACAAACTGCCAAAATCGTCCGTTCGGAAAGGAATTCAATACTACAGCCTTTGTTAATTTGCTTATCTGTAATGTTAATGTAAACATTATACTGTGAAGAAAATTAAATATCGTATCCATGAAGTTATTTCCACAGAGTGACTTACTTCGTTATCAACAAGTATAAAATTAAAATATTGCGTTATAAAAAGAATCTCCCACTACTCAATTGATGCGCCTGGACAACTACTTAAAGTGAGTGTAGCGTATTGAGCACCAACCCTGATGTCAGTGCCACAAAAAAAAGCATAAAAAAAATCAAGTGTTCGCGACAGTAGCAATTTAACATAGAAATAACGATTTTTTAATTGTACAAATTAGCTGAAATTAGCAGCCATGGCGAATATTCATACTATGGATCAGTATTTATCGTCTTTGAGATATTTCCTAATCATAACTATTGTTAAATTGCAATATAATGCTCAATAATAATAAGATCAGTGGTATTTACATACTGACAAACCCGGTTATTTATAGGTGTCAAACCACCAATTAATTTCTTTAAGGTTTTCTACTAAATTTGTGTTTTTTCGAGCCTACCTGGTCATTTTATCTTAAGTTTAACCTTTTGAAGACCATATATTTTCTGAAACGTACATGTTTCCTCTACGTTCTGTCAAAATATCAGGGCATGTTTAAAATCTTGCAGTGAAATGCCATGCTACGGAAAGCACCTACTCTAAAAATAGCTCGGTCATCCCCAAGAAATTCACTATTTATAGGTCATGCATCAAATCCTCCATAGAGGTATTAAAATACAACTAAATCCATCAAATTTGGGCTCAAAATAATCCCTATTTATTTAACTTCAATTATCAATTTTAATTAGTCCATTCCATTCAGTAGTTTTCACAATACTACAAAGTGAAAGGAACTTTTTTCTTGAAAAGGGACTACTTTCGTATATGTTCCAAGCTCTGATTGGTGAATTAGTGGTTTGACACCTATAAATGACCCAACCGGTTTGTATACATGTTTATATTTTGACCAAGCCGGATTTCAAAAACATCTGTTGACATCATGTTTTAGGGTATAACTAGTTACTAATTGACTTTTCATCAACAAAATAGTATTTTTAAGTAAAATCAATCATTCATCAATATTTTTTTCTTTTTCGGCAACATTTAATTCATTCGTAAATGCAAGATATAGCGATATTTCAGTTGATTGTAATGATTTTGAAGCCGGATTCCTTATAACTTATAGAAAAATCTAATTTTACACTGCAAAAATAAATGATATTTGGACAAAAAATTTAATTAATAATAATAACAATCATAAAGCATCATAATTCAAAACATTATATACACAGTATATTTATAAATACTTACGATAATTATCCGTGTCTGCTTTAAAAATACCGCATTGGACAAATATGTTGTCGATTAAAAAATTAAGCATCTTGTAAATATCGTCGTCTTGTATTTTGAAAGTGATTTGGTATCTTTTGTCGCAAAATAAGTTGAGTACCCACCAACAACTGAGCCTTGGGATACGGGATATTTGCCATTTTATTTTTAGGGATATGTGTCCTCTGAATTACTGGGATATGGGATATTGCATTGTCATTTTGGGTATTTTTAGGGATATTTTTGGCTTTTGACCGAAAATCAATTTTAGGGATATGGGATGTTTGCCTATTTTGTTTTAGGGATACGGGATATTGATACCCCCCTCCCTAAACAAGGCTCACAACTATCCGAAACCACAGAAAGATAACAAAAGCTAACTACAAGTTTTACCTTAAAAATATTTACAGATGATGTTGTGTGATCTTGTTTTGTCTACAATAAAAATAACTTCATGATAGATGAATAAAAGAGAAAACAATAATAAAATATTTGTTGCTTCTCCGCTAAGAACGCAGCATTAAGGAGAAAGAGCAAAGACTGGTTGGCTCGGAATCAGAATAATGTGTCTGAGTGGAGCGACATATCTACCCAATGACTGTTCTTAGCTCACCTTGCCAAAGGCAAGTTGAGCTTTCACCATCACTTGGCGCCCGTCGTCCGTCGTCTTTCGTCCATTAACTATTCACATTTGAATCTTCTGCTCTGAAACGCCTCAACCAAATGAAGTGAAACTTAGTAGGAAGCATCTATGGAAGGTCCTCTGTAACGATTACTCATTTCGTCCCGATCCGTTAACAAACATGGTCGCCACAAGCGATTCTTGTTTCTGATTGGCAGATTTAAAAAAAAATATTCTCCTCTAAAAGTTCTTAGCCAAATGAACCGAAACTTGGTATGAAGCAACTATGGAAGGTCTTCTATATATAAAGATTGCTCATTTCATCCCAATCCGTTAACAAACATGGTCTCCACAGACAATTCTTGTTTCTAATTGGCCGATGTTATCAAATCTTCTCCTCTCAAACTGCTTAACCAAATGAACCGAAACTTGGTAGGAAGCAACTATGGAAGGTCTTCTATAAAGATTGCACATTTCATCCCGATTCGTTGACAAACATGGTCGCCACAGACAATTCTTGTTTCTGATTGGCCGATTTCTAACAATCTTCTTCTCTGAAACTGCTTAACCAAATGAGCCGAACTTTGGTGGGAAGCACCTATAGAAGGTTCTGTCTGTATTAAGTTTCCTCAAAGCAGAATGAAAAGTGAACGACATAAGCTCAGACCGCTGAGCCTCTATTTTCAGTGAGCAAAGCACGAACATTTGTCGTATTACAACTTGTAACGAACTTTGTATTAATCGAGTACACCTATCATTTTCTTTGTATACAAACTGCCAAAATCGTCCGTTCGGAAAGGAATTCAATACTACAGCCTTTGTTAATTTGCTTATCTGTAATGTTAATGTAAACATTATACTGTGAAGAAAATTAAATATCGTATCCATGAAGTTATTTCCACAGAGTGACTTACTTCGTTATCAACAAGTATAAAATTAAAATATTGCGTTATAAAAAGAATCTCCCACTACTCAATTGATGCGCCTGGACAACTACTTAAAGTGAGTGTAGCGTATTGAGCACCAACCCTGATGTCAGTGCCACAAAAAAAAGCATAAAAAAAATCAAGTGTTCGCGACAGTAGCAATTTAACATAGAAATAACGATTTTTTAATTGTACAAATTAGCTGAAATTAGCAGCCATGGCGAATATTCATACTATGGATCAGTATTTATCGTCTTTGAGATATTTCCTAATCATAACTATTGTTAAATTGCAATATAATGCTCAATAATAATAAGATCAGTGGTATTTACATACTGACAAACCCGGTTATTTATAGGTGTCAAACCACCAATTAATTTCTTTAAGGTTTTCTACTAAATTTGTGTTTTTTCGAGCCTACCTGGTCATTTTATCTTAAGTTTAACCTTTTGAAGACCATATATTTTCTGAAACGTACATGTTTCCTCTACGTTCTGTCAAAATATCAGGGCATGTTTAAAATCTTGCAGTGAAATGCCATGCTACGGAAAGCACCTACTCTAAAAATAGCTCGGTCATCCCCAAGAAATTCACTATTTATAGGTCATGCATCAAATCCTCCATAGAGGTATTAAAATACAACTAAATCCATCAAATTTGGGCTCAAAATAATCCCTATTTATTTAACTTCAATTATCAATTTTAATTAGTCCATTCCATTCAGTAGTTTTCACAATACTACAAAGTGAAAGGAACTTTTTTCTTGAAAAGGGACTACTTTCGTATATGTTCCAAGCTCTGATTGGTGAATTAGTGGTTTGACACCAATAAATGACCCAACCGGTTTGTATACATGTTTATATTTTGACCAAGCCGGATTTCAAAAACATCTGTTGACATCATGTTTTAGGGTATAACTAGTTACTAATTGACTTTTCATCAACAAAATAGTATTTTTAAGTAAAATCAATCATTCATCAATATTTTTTTCTTTTTCGGCAACATTTAATTCATTCGTAAATGCAAGATATAGCGATATTTCAGTTGATTGTAATGATTTTGAAGCCGGATTCCTTATAACTTATAGAAAAATCTAATTTTACACTGCAAAAATAAATGATATTTGGACAAAAAATTTAATTAATAATAATAACAATCATAAAGCATCATAATTCAAAACATTATATACACAGTATATTTATAAATACTTACGATAATTATCCGTGTCTGCTTTAAAAATACCGCATTGGACAAATATGTTGTCGATTAAAAAATTAAGCATCTTGTAAATATCGTCGTCTTGTATTTTGAAAGTGATTTGGTATCTTTTGTCGCAAAATAAGTTGAGTACCCACCAACAACTGAGCCTTGGGATACGGGATATTTGCCATTTTATTTTTAGGGATATGTGTCCTCTGAATTACTGGGATATGGGATATTGCATTGTCATTTTGGGTATTTTTAGGGATATTTTTGGCTTTTGACCGAAAATCAATTTTAGGGATATGGGATGTTTGCCTATTTTGTTTTAGGGATACGGGATATTGATACCCCCCTCCCTAAACAAGGCTCACAACTATCCGAAACCACAGAAAGATAACAAAAGCTAACTACAAGTTTTACCTTAAAAATATTTACAGATGATGTTGTGTGATCTTGTTTTGTCTACAATAAAAATAACTTCATGATAGATGAATAAAAGAGAAAACAATAATAAAATATTTGTTGCTTCTCCGCTAAGAACGCAGCATTAAGGAGAAAGAGCAAAGACTGGTTGGCTCGGAATCAGAATAATGTGTCTGAGTGGAGCGACATATCTACCCAATGACTGTTCTTAGCTCACCTTGCCAAAGGCAAGTTGAGCTTTCACCATCACTTGGCGCCCGTCGTCCGTCGTCTTTCGTCCATTAACTATTCACATTTGAATCTTCTGCTCTGAAACGCCTCAACCAAATGAAGTGAAACTTAGTAGGAAGCATCTATGGAAGGTCCTCTGTAACGATTACTCATTTCGTCCCGATCCGTTAACAAACATGGTCGCCACAAGCGATTCTTGTTTCTGATTGGCAGATTTAAAAAAAAATATTCTCCTCTAAAAGTTCTTAGCCAAATGAACCGAAACTTGGTATGAAGCAACTATGGAAGGTCTTCTATATATAAAGATTGCTCATTTCATCCCAATCCGTTAACAAACATGGTCTCCACAGACAATTCTTGTTTCTAATTGGCCGATGTTATCAAATCTTCTCCTCTCAAACTGCTTAGCCAAATGAACCGAAACTTGGTAGGAAGCAACTATGGAAGGTCTTCTATAAAGATTGCACATTTCATCCCGATTCGTTGACAAACATGGTCGCCACAGACAATTCTTGTTTCTGATTGGCCGATTTCTAACAATCTTCTTCTCTGAAACTGCTTAACCAAATGAGCCGAACTTTGGTGGGAAGCACCTATAGAAGGTTCTGTCTGTATTAAGTTTCCTCAAAGCAGAATGAAAAGTGAACGACATAAGCTCAGACCGCTGAGCCTCTATTTTCAGTGAGCAAAGCACGAACATTTGTCGTATTACAACTTGTAACGAACTTTGTATTAATCGAGTACACCTATCATTTTCTTTGTATACAAACTGCCAAAATCGTCCGTTCGGAAAGGAATTCAATACTACAGCCTTTGTTAATTTGCTTATCTGTAATGTTAATGTAAACATTATACTGTGAAGAAAATTAAATATCGTATCCATGAAGTTATTTCCACAGAGTGACTTACTTCGTTATCAACGAGTATAAAATTAAAATATTGCGTTATAAAAAGAATCTCCCACTACTCAATTGATGCGCCTGGGCAACTACTTAAAGTGAGTGTAGCGTATTGAGCACCAACCCTGATGTCAGTGCCACAAAAAAAAGCATAAAAAAAATCAAGTGTTCGCGACAGTAGCAATTTAACATAGAAATAACGATTTTTTAATTGTACAAATTAGCTGAAATTAGCAGCCATGGCGAATATTCATACTATGGATCAGTATTTATCGTCTTTGAGATATTTCCTAATCATAACTATTGTTAAATTGCAATATAATGCTCAATAATAATAAGATCAGTGGTATTTACATACTGACAAACCCGGTTATTTATAAATGACCCAACCGGTTTGTATACATGTTTACATTTTGACCAAGCCGGATTTCAAAAACATCTGTTGACATCATGTTTTAGGGTATAACTAGTTACTAATTGACTTTTCATCAACAAAATAGTATTTTTAAGTAAAATCAATCATTCATCAATATTTTTTTCTTTTTCGGCAACATTTAATTCATTCGTAAATGCAAGATATAGCGATATTTCAGTTGATTGTAATGATTTTGAAGCCGGATTCCTTATAACTTATAGAAAAATCTAATTTTACACTGCAAAAATAAATGATATTTGGACAAAAAATTTAATTAATAATAATAACAATCATAAAGCTTCATAATTCAAAACATTATATACACAGTATATTTATAAATATTTACGATAATTATCCGTGTCTGCTTTAAAAATACCGCATTGGACAAATATGTTGTCGATTAAAAAATTAAGCATCTTGTAAATATCGTCGTCTTGTATTTTGAAAGTGATTTGGTATCTTTTGTCGCAAAATAAGTTGAGTACCCACCAACAACTGAGCCTTGGGATACGGGATATTTGCCATTTTATTTTTAGGGATATGTGTCCTCTGAATTACTGGGATATGGGATATTGCATTGTCATTTTGGGTATTTTTAGGGATATTTTTGGCTTTTGACCGAAAATCAATTTTAGGGATATGGGATGTTTGCCTATTTTGTTTTAGGGATACGGGATATTGATACCCCCCTCCCTAAACAAGGCTCACAACTATCCGAAACCACAGAAAGATAACAAAAGCTAACTACAAGTTTTACCTTAAAAATATTTACAGATGATGTTGTGTGATCTTGTTTTGTCTACAATAAAAATAACTTCATGATAGATGAATAAAAGAGAAAACAATAATAAAATATTTGTTGCTTCTCCGCTAAGAACGCAGCATTAAGGAGAAAGAGCAAAGACTGGTTGGCTCGGAATCAGAATAATGTGTCTGAGTGGAGCGACATATCTACCCAATGACTGTTCTTAGCTCACCTTGCCAAAGGCAAGTTGAGCTTTCACCATCACTTGGCGCCCGTCGTCCGTCGTCTTTCGTCCATTAACTATTCACATTTGAATCTTCTGCTCTGAAACGCCTCAACCAAATGAAGTGAAACTTAGTAGGAAGCATCTATGGAAGGTCCTCTGTAACGATTACTCATTTCGTCCCGATCCGTTAACAAAAATGGTCGCCACAAGCGATTCTTGTTTCTGATTGGCAGATTTAAAAAAAATATTCTCCTCTAAAAGTTCTTAGCCAAATGAACCGAAACTTGGTATGAAGCAACTATGGAAGGTCTTCTATATATAAAGATTGCTCATTTCATCCCAATCCGTTAACAAACATGGTCTCCACAGACAATTCTTGTTTCTAATTGGCCGATGTTATCAAATCTTCTCCTCTCAAACTGCTTAGCCAAATGAACCGAAACTTGGTAGGAAGCAACTATGGAAGGTCTTCTATAAAGATTGCACATTTCATCCCGATTCGTTGACAAACATGGTCGCCACAGACAATTCTTGTTTCTGATTGGCCGATTTCTAACAATCTTCTTCTCTGAAACTGCTTAACCAAATGAGCCGAACTTTGGTGGGAAGCACCTATAGAAGGTTCTGTCTGTATTAAGTTTCCTCAAAGCAGAATGAAAAGTGAACGACATAAGCTCAGACCGCTGAGCCTCTATTTTCAGTGAGCAAAGCACGAACATTTGTCGTATTACAACTTGTAACGAACTTTGTATTAATCGAGTACACCTATCATTTTCTTTGTATACAAACTGCCAAAATCGTCCGTTCGGAAAGGAATTCAATACTACAGCCTTTGTTAATTTGCTTATCTGTAATGTTAATGTAAACATTATACTGTGAAGAAAATTAAATATCGTATCCATGAAGTTATTTCCACAGAGTGACTTACTTCGTTATCAACAAGTATAAAATTAAAATATTGCGTTATAAAAAGAATCTCCCACTACTCAATTGATGCGCCTGGACAACTACTTAAAGTGAGTGTAGCGTATTGAGCACCAACCCTGATGTCAGTGCCACAAAAAAAAGCATAAAAAAAATCAAGTGTTCGCGACAGTAGCAATTTAACATAGAAATAACGATTTTTTAATTGTACAAATTAGCTGAAATTAGCAGCCATGGCGAATATTCATACTATGGATCAGTATTTATCGTCTTTGAGATATTTCCTAATCATAACTATTGTTAAATTGCAATATAATGCTCAATAATAATAAGATCAGTGGTATTTACATACTGACAAACCCGGTTATTTATAGGTGTCAAACCACCAATTAATTTCTTTAAGGTTTTCTACTAAATTTGTGTTTTTTCGAGCCTACCTGGTCATTTTATCTTAAGTTTAACCTTTTGAAGACCATATATTTTCTGAAACGTACATGTTTCCTCTACGTTCTGTCAAAATATCAGGGCATGTTTAAAATCTTGCAGTGAAATGCCATGCTACGGAAAGCACCTACTCTAAAAATAGCTCGGTCATCCCCAAGAAATTCACTATTTATAGGTCATGCATCAAATCCTCCATAGAGGTATTAAAATACAACTAAATCCATCAAATTTGGGCTCAAAATAATCCCTATTTATTTAACTTCAATTATCAATTTTAATTAGTCCATTCCATTCAGTAGTTTTCACAATACTACAAAGTGAAAGGAACTTTTTTCTTGAAAAGGGACTACTTTCGTATATGTTCCAAGCTCTGATTGGTGAATTAGTGGTTTGACACCTATAAATGACCCAACCGGTTTGTATACATGTTTATATTTTGACCAAGCCGGATTTCAAAAACATCTGTTGACATCATGTTTTAGGGTATAACTAGTTACTAATTGACTTTTCATCAACAAAATAGTATTTTTAAGTAAAATCAATCATTCATCAATATTTTTTTCTTTTTCGGCAACATTTAATTCATTCGTAAATGCAAGATATAGCGATATTTCAGTTGATTGTAATGATTTTGAAGCCGGATTCCTTATAACTTATAGAAAAATCTAATTTTACACTGCAAAAATAAATGATATTTGGACAAAAAATTTAATTAATAATAATAACAATCATAAAGCATCATAATTCAAAACATTATATACACAGTATATTTATAAATACTTACGATAATTATCCGTGTCTGCTTTAAAAATACCGCATTGGACAAATATGTTGTCGATTAAAAAATTAAGCATCTTGTAAATATCGTCGTCTTGTATTTTGAAAGTGATTTGGTATCTTTTGTCGCAAAATAAGTTGAGTACCCACCAACAACTGAGCCTTGGGATACGGGATATTTGCCATTTTATTTTTAGGGATATGTGTCCTCTGAATTACTGGGATATGGGATATTGCATTGTCATTTTGGGTATTTTTAGGGATATTTTTGGCTTTTGACCGAAAATCAATTTTAGGGATATGGGATGTTTGCCTATTTTGTTTTAGGGATACGGGATATTGATACCCCCCTCCCTAAACAAGGCTCACAACTATCCGAAACCACAGAAAGATAACAAAAGCTAACTACAAGTTTTACCTTAAATATATTTACAGATGATGTTGTGTGATCTTGTTTTGTCTACAATAAAAATAACTTCATGATAGATGAATAAAAGAGAAAACAATAATAAAATATTTGTTGCTTCTCCGCTAAGAACGCAGCATTAAGGAGAAAGAGCAAAGACTGGTTGGCTCGGAATCAGAATAATGTGTCTGAGTGGAGCGACATATCTACCCAATGGCTGTTCTTAGCTCACCTTGCCAAAGGCAAGTTGAGCTTTCACCATCACTTGGCGCCCGTCGTCCGTCGTCTTTCGTCCATTAACTATTCACATTTGAATCTTCTGCTCTGAAACGCCTCAACCAAATGAAGTGAAACTTAGTAGGAAGCATCTATGGAAGGTCCTCTGTAACGATTACTCATTTCGTCCCGATCCGTTAACAAACATGGTCGCCACAAGCGATTCTTGTTTCTGATTGGCAGATTTAAAAAAAAATATTCTCCTCTAAAAGTTCTTAGCCAAATGAACCGAAACTTGGTATGAAGCAACTATGGAAGGTCTTCTATATATAAAGATTGCTCATTTCATCCCAATCCGTTAACAAACATGGTCTCCACAGACAATTCTTGTTTCTAATTGGCCGATGTTATCAAATCTTCTCCTCTCAAACTGCTTAGCCAAATGAACCGAAACTTGGTAGGAAGCAACTATGGAAGGTCTTCTATAAAGATTGCACATTTCATCCCGATTCGTTGACAAACATGGTCGCCACAGACAATTCTTGTTTCTGATTGGCCGATTTCTAACAATCTTCTTCTCTGAAACTGCTTAACCAAATGAGCCGAACTTTGGTGGGAAGCACCTATAGAAGGTTCTGTCTGTATTAAGTTTCCTCAAAGCAGAATGAAAAGTGAACGACATAAGCTCAGACCGCTGAGCCTCTATTTTCAGTGAGCAAAGCACGAACATTTGTCGTATTACAACTTGTAACGAACTTTGTATTAATCGAGTACACCTATCATTTTCTTTGTATACAAACTGCCAAAATCGTCCGTTCGGAAAGGAATTCAATACTACAGCCTTTGTTAATTTGCTTATCTGTAATGTTAATGTAAACATTATACTGTGAAGAAAATTAAATATCGTATCCATGAAGTTATTTCCACAGAGTGACTTACTTCGTTATCAACAAGTATAAAATTAAAATATTGCGTTATAAAAAGAATCTCCCACTACTCAATTGATGCGCCTGGACAACTACTTAAAGTGAGTGTAGCGTATTGAGCACCAACCCTGATGTCAGTGCCACAAAAAAAAGCATAAAAAAAATCAAGTGTTCGCGACAGTAGCAATTTAACATAGAAATAACGATTTTTTAATTGTACAAATTAGCTGAAATTAGCAGCCATGGCGAATATTCATACTATGGATCAGTATTTATCGTCTTTGAGATATTTCCTAATCATAACTATTGTTAAATTGCAATATAATGCTCAATAATAATAAGATCAGTGGTATTTACATACTGACAAACCCGGTTATTTATAGGTGTCAAACCACCAATTAATTTCTTTAAGGTTTTCTACTAAATTTGTGTTTTTTCGAGCCTACCTGGTCATTTTATCTTAAGTTTAACCTTTTGAAGACCATATATTTTCTGAAACGTACATGTTTCCTCTACGTTCTGTCAAAATATCAGGGCATGTTTAAAATCTTGCAGTGAAATGCCATGCTACGGAAAGCACCTACTCTAAAAATAGCTCGGTCATCCCCAAGAAATTCACTATTTATAGGTCATGCATCAAATCCTCCATAGAGGTATTAAAATACAACTAAATCCATCAAATTTGGGCTCAAAATAATCCCTATTTATTTAACTTCAATTATCAATTTTAATTAGTCCATTCCATTCAGTAGTTTTCACAATACTACAAAGTGAAAGGAACTTTTTTCTTGAAAAGGGACTACTTTCGTATATGTTCCAAGCTCTGATTGGTGAATTAGTGGTTTGACACCTATAAATGACCCAACCGGTTTGTATACATGTTTATATTTTGACCAAGCCGGATTTCAAAAACATCTGTTGACATCATGTTTTAGGGTATAACTAGTTACTAATTGACTTTTCATCAACAAAATAGTATTTTTAAGTAAAATCAATCATTCATCAATATTTTTTTCTTTTTCGGCAACATTTAATTCATTCGTAAATGCAAGATATAGCGATATTTCAGTTGATTGTAATGATTTTGAAGCCGGATTCCTTATAACTTATAGAAAAATCTAATTTTACACTGCAAAAATAAATGATATTTGGACAAAAAATTTAATTAATAATAATAACAATCATAAAGCATCATAATTCAAAACATTATATACACAGTATATTTATAAATACTTACGATAATTATCCGTGTCTGCTTTAAAAATACCGCATTGGACAAATATGTTGTCGATTAAAAAATTAAGCATCTTGTAAATATCGTCGTCTTGTATTTTGAAAGTGATTTGGTATCTTTTGTCGCAAAATAAGTTGAGTACCCACCAACAACTGAGCCTTGGGATACGGGATATTTGCCATTTTATTTTTAGGGATATGTGTCCTCTGAATTACTGGGATATGGGATATTGCATTGTCATTTTGGGTATTTTTAGGGATATTTTTGGCTTTTGACCGAAAATCAATTTTAGGGATATGGGATGTTTGCCTATTTTGTTTTAGGGATACGGGATATTGATACCCCCCTCCCTAAACAAGGCTCACAACTATCCGAAACCACAGAAAGATAACAAAAGCTAACTACAAGTTTTACCTTAAATATATTTACAGATGATGTTGTGTGATCTTGTTTTGTCTACAATAAAAATAACTTCATGATAGATGAATAAAAGAGAAAACAATAATAAAATATTTGTTGCTTCTCCGCTAAGAACGCAGCATTAAGGAGAAAGAGCAAAGACTGGTTGGCTCGGAATCAGAATAATGTGTCTGAGTGGAGCGACATATCTACCCAATGGCTGTTCTTAGCTCACCTTGCCAAAGGCAAGTTGAGCTTTCACCATCACTTGGCGCCCGTCGTCCGTCGTCTTTCGTCCATTAACTATTCACATTTGAATCTTCTGCTCTGAAACGCCTCAACCAAATGAAGTGAAACTTAGTAGGAAGCATCTATGGAAGGTCCTCTGTAACGATTACTCATTTCGTCCCGATCCGTTAACAAACATGGTCGCCACAAGCGATTCTTGTTTCTGATTGGCAGATTTAAAAAAAAATATTCTCCTCTAAAAGTTCTTAGCCAAATGAACCGAAACTTGGTATGAAGCAACTATGGAAGGTCTTCTATATATAAAGATTGCTCATTTCATCCCAATCCGTTAACAAACATGGTCTCCACAGACAATTCTTGTTTCTAATTGGCCGATGTTATCAAATCTTCTCCTCTCAAACTGCTTAGCCAAATGAACCGAAACTTGGTAGGAAGCAACTATGGAAGGTCTTCTATAAAGATTGCACATTTCATCCCGATTCGTTGACAAACATGGTCGCCACAGACAATTCTTGTTTCTGATTGGCCGATTTCTAACAATCTTCTTCTCTGAAACTGCTTAACCAAATGAGCCGAACTTTGGTGGGAAGCACCTATAGAAGGTTCTGTCTGTATTAAGTTTCCTCAAAGCAGAATGAAAAGTGAACGACATAAGCTCAGACCGCTGAGCCTCTATTTTCAGTGAGCAAAGCACGAACATTTGTCGTATTACAACTTGTAACGAACTTTGTATTAATCGAGTACACCTATCATTTTCTTTGTATACAAACTGCCAAAATCGTCCGTTCGGAAAGGAATTCAATACTACAGCCTTTGTTAATTTGCTTATCTGTAATGTTAATGTAAACATTATACTGTGAAGAAAATTAAATATCGTATCCATGAAGTTATTTCCACAGAGTGACTTACTTCGTTATCAACAAGTATAAAATTAAAATATTGCGTTATAAAAAGAATCTCCCACTACTCAATTGATGCGCCTGGACAACTACTTAAAGTGAGTGTAGCGTATTGAGCACCAACCCTGATGTCAGTGCCACAAAAAAAAGCATAAAAAAAATCAAGTGTTCGCGACAGTAGCAATTTAACATAGAAATAACGATTTTTTAATTGTACAAATTAGCTGAAATTAGCAGCCATGGCGAATATTCATACTATGGATCAGTATTTATCGTCTTTGAGATATTTCCTAATCATAACTATTGTTAAATTGCAATATAATGCTCAATAATAATAAGATCAGTGGTATTTACATACTGACAAACCCGGTTATTTATAGGTGTCAAACCACCAATTAATTTCTTTAAGGTTTTCTACTAAATTTGTGTTTTTTCGAGTCTACCTGGTCATTTTATCTTAAGTTTAACCTTTTGAAGACCATATATTTTCTGAAACGTACATGTTTCCTCTACGTTCTGTCAAAATATCAGGGCATGTTTAAAATCTTGCAGTGAAATGCCATGCTACGGAAAGCACCTACTCTAAAAATAGCTCGGTCATCCCCAAGAAATTCACTATTTATAGGTCATGCATCAAATCCTCCATAGAGGTATTAAAATACAACTAAATCCATCAAATTTGGGCTCAAAATAATCCCTATTCATTTAACTTCAATTATCAATTTTAATTAGTCCATTCCATTCAGTAGTTTTCACAATACTACAAAGTGAAAGGAACTTTTTTCTTGAAAAGGGACTACTTTCGTATATGTTCCAAGCTCTGATTGGTGAATTAGTGGTTTGACACCTATAAATGACCCAACCGGTTTGTATACATGTTTATATTTTGACCAAGCCGGATTTCAAAAACATCTGTTGACATCATGTTTTAGGGTATAACTAGTTACTAATTGACTTTTCATCAACAAAATAGTATTTTTAAGTAAAATCAATCATTCATCAATATTTTTTTCTTTTTCGGCAACATTTAATTCATTCGTAAATGCAAGATATAGCGATATTTCAGTTGATTGTAATGATTTTGAAGCCGGATTCCTTATAACTTATAGAAAAATCTAATTTTACACTGCAAAAATAAATGATATTTGGACAAAAAATTTAATTAATAATAATAACAATCATAAAGCATCATAATTCAAAACATTATATACACAGTATATTTATAAATACTTACGATAATTATCCGTGTCTGCTTTAAAAATACCGCATTGGACAAATATGTTGTCGATTAAAAAATTAAGCATCTTGTAAATATCGTCGTCTTGTATTTTGAAAGTGATTTGGTATCTTTTGTCGCAAAATAAGTTGAGTACCCACCAACAACTGAACCTTGGGATACGGGATATTTGCCATTTTATTTTTAGGGATATGTGTCCTCTGAATTACTGGGATATGGGATATTGCATTGTCATTTTGGGTATTTTTAGGGATATTTTTGGCTTTTGACCGAAAATCAATTTTAGGGATATGGGATGTTTGCCTATTTTGTTTTAGGGATACGGGATATTGATACCCCCCTCCCTAAACAAGGCTCACAACTATCCGAAACCACAGAAAGATAACAAAAGCTAACTACAAGTTTTACCTTAAAAATATTTACAGATGATGTTGTGTGATCTTGTTTTGTCTACAATAAAAATAACTTCATGATAGATGAATAAAAGAGAAAACAATAATAAAATATTTGTTGCTTCTCCGCTAAGAACGCAGCATTAAGGAGAAAGAGCAAAGACTGGTTGGCTCGGAATCAGAATAATGTGTCTGAGTGGAGCGACATATCTACCCAATGACTGTTCTTAGCTCACCTTGCCAAAGGCAAGTTGAGCTTTCACCATCACTTGGCGCCCGTCGTCCGTCGTCTTTCGTCCATTAACTATTCACATTTGAATCTTCTGCTCTGAAACGCCTCAACCAAATGAAGTGAAACTTAGTAGGAAGCATCTATGGAAGGTCCTCTGTAACGATTACTCATTTCGTCCCGATCCGTTAACAAACATGGTCGCCACAAGCGATTCTTGTTTCTGATTGGCAGATTATAAAAAAAATATTCTCCTCTAAAAGTTCTTAGCCAAATGAACCGAAACTTGGTATGAAGCAACTATGGAAGGTCTTCTATATATAAAGATTGCTCATTTCATCCCAATCCGTTAACAAACATGGTCTCCACAGACAATTCTTGTTTCTAATTGGCCGATGTTATCAAATCTTCTCCTCTCAAACTGCTTAGCCAAATGAACCGAAACTTGGTAGGAAGCAACTATGGAAGGTCTTCTATAAAGATTGCACATTTCATCCCGATTCGTTGACAAACATGGTCGCCACAGACAATTCTTGTTTCTGATTGGCCGATTTCTAACAATCTTCTTCTCTGAAACTGCTTAACCAAATGAGCCGAACTTTGGTGGGAAGCACCTATAGAAGGTTCTGTCTGTATTAAGTTTCCTCAAAGCAGAATGAAAAGTGAACGACATAAGCTCAGACCGCTGAGCCTCTATTTTCAGTGAGCAAAGCACGAACATTTGTCGTATTACAACTTGTAACGAACTTTGTATTAATCGAGTACACCTATCATTTTCTTTGTATACAAACTGCCAAAATCGTCCGTTCGGAAAGGAATTCAATACTACAGCCTTTGTTAATTTGCTTATCTGTAATGTTAATGTAAACATTATACTGTGAAGAAAATTAAATATCGTATCCATGAAGTTATTTCCACAGAGTGACTTACTTCGTTATCAACAAGTATAAAATTAAAATATTGCGTTATAAAAAGAATCTCCCACTACTCAATTGATGCGCCTGGACAACTACTTAAAGTGAGTGTAGCGTATTGAGCACCAACCCTGATGTCAGTGCCACAAAAAAAAGCATAAAAAAAATCAAGTGTTCGCGACAGTAGCAATTTAACATAGAAATAACGATTTTTTAATTGTACAAATTAGCTGAAATTAGCAGCCATGGCGAATATTCATACTATGGATCAGTATTTATCGTCTTTGAGATATTTCCTAATCATAACTATTGTTAAATTGCAATATAATGCTCAATAATAATAAGATCAGTGGTATTTACATACTGACAAACCCGGTTATTTATAAATGACCCAACCGGTTTGTATACATGTTTACATTTTGACCAAGCCGGATTTCAAAAACATCTGTTGACATCATGTTTTAGGGTATAACTAGTTACTAATTGACTTTTCATCAACAAAATAGTATTTTTAAGTAAAATCAATCATTCATCAATATTTTTTTCTTTTTCGGCAACATTTAATTCATTCGTAAATGCAAGATATAGCGATATTTCAGTTGATTGTAATGATTTTGAAGCCGGATTCCTTATAACTTATAGAAAAATCTAATTTTACACTGCAAAAATAAATGATATTTGGACAAAAAATTTAATTAATAATAATAACAATCATAAAGCTTCATAATTCAAAACATTATATACACAGTATATTTATAAATACTTACGATAATTATCCGTGTCTGCTTTAAAAATACCGCATTGGACAAATATGTTGTCGATTAAAAAATTAAGCATCTTGTAAATATCGTCGTCTTGTATTTTGAAAGTGATTTGGTATCTTTTGTCGCAAAATAAGTTGAGTACCCACCAACAACTGAGCCTTGGGATACGGGATATTTGCCATTTTATTTTTAGGGATATGTGTCCTCTGAATTACTGGGATATGGGATATTGCATTGTCATTTTGGGTATTTTTAGGGATATTTTTGGCTTTTGACCGAAAATCAATTTTAGGGATATGGGATGTTTGCCTATTTTGTTTTAGGGATACGGGATATTGATACCCCCCTCCCTAAACAAGGCTCACAACTATCCGAAACCACAGAAAGATAACAAAAGCTAACTACAAGTTTTACCTTAAAAATATTTACAGATGATGTTGTGTGATCTTGTTTTGTCTACAATAAAAATAACTTCATGATAGATGAATAAAAGAGAAAACAATAATAAAATATTTGTTGCTTCTCCGCTAAGAACGCAGCATTAAGGAGAAAGAGCAAAGACTGGTTGGCTCGGAATCAGAATAATGTGTCTGAGTGGAGCGACATATCTACCCAATGACTGTTCTTAGCTCACCTTGCCAAAGGCAAGTTGAGCTTTCACCATCACTTGGCGCCCGTCGTCCGTCGTCTTTCGTCCATTAACTATTCACATTTGAATCTTCTGCTCTGAAACGCCTCAACCAAATGAAGTGAAACTTAGTAGGAAGCATCTATGGAAGGTCCTCTGTAACGATTACTCATTTCGTCCCGATCCGTTAACAAACATGGTCGCCACAAGCGATTCTTGTTTCTGATTGGCAGATTATAAAAAAAATATTCTCCTCTAAAAGTTCTTAGCCAAATGAACCGAAACTTGGTATGAAGCAACTATGGAAGGTCTTCTATATATAAAGATTGCTCATTTCATCCCAATCCGTTAACAAACATGGTCTCCACAGACAATTCTTGTTTCTAATTGGCCGATGTTATCAAATCTTCTCCTCTCAAACTGCTTAGCCAAATGAACCGAAACTTGGTAGGAAGCAACTATGGAAGGTCTTCTATAAAGATTGCACATTTCATCCCGATTCGTTGACAAACATGGTCGCCACAGACAATTCTTGTTTCTGATTGGCCGATTTCTAACAATCTTCTTCTCTGAAACTGCTTAACCAAATGAGCCGAACTTTGGTGGGAAGCACCTATAGAAGGTTCTGTCTGTATTAAGTTTCCTCAAAGCAGAATGAAAAGTGAACGACATAAGCTCAGACCGCTGAGCCTCTATTTTCAGTGAGCAAAGCACGAACATTTGTCGTATTACAACTTGTAACGAACTTTGTATTAATCGAGTACACCTATCATTTTCTTTGTATACAAACTGCCAAAATCGTCCGTTCGGAAAGGAATTCAATACTACAGCCTTTGTTAATTTGCTTATCTGTAATGTTAATGTAAACATTATACTGTGAAGAAAATTAAATATCGTATCCATGAAGTTATTTCCACAGAGTGACTTACTTCGTTATCAACAAGTATAAAATTAAAATATTGCGTTATAAAAAGAATCTCCCACTACTCAATTGATGCGCCTGGACAACTACTTAAAGTGAGTGTAGCGTATTGAGCACCAACCCTGATGTCAGTGCCACAAAAAAAAGCATAAAAAAAATCAAGTGTTCGCGACAGTAGCAATTTAACATAGAAATAACGATTTTTTAATTGTACAAATTAGCTGAAATTAGCAGCCATGGCGAATATTCATACTATGGATCAGTATTTATCGTCTTTGAGATATTTCCTAATCATAACTATTGTTAAATTGCAATATAATGCTCAATAATAATAAGATCAGTGGTATTTACATACTGACAAACCCGGTTATTTATAAATGACCCAACCGGTTTGTATACATGTTTACATTTTGACCAAGCCGGATTTCAAAAACATCTGTTGACATCATGTTTTAGGGTATAACTAGTTACTAATTGACTTTTCATCAACAAAATAGTATTTTTAAGTAAAATCAATCATTCATCAATATTTTTTTCTTTTTCGGCAACATTTAATTCATTCGTAAATGCAAGATATAGCGATATTTCAGTTGATTGTAATGATTTTGAAGCCGGATTCCTTATAACTTATAGAAAAATCTAATTTTACACTGCAAAAATAAATGATATTTGGACAAAAAATTTAATTAATAATAATAACAATCATAAAGCTTCATAATTCAAAACATTATATACACAGTATATTTATAAATACTTACGATAATTATCCGTGTCTGCTTTAAAAATACCGCATTGGACAAATATGTTGTCGATTAAAAAATTAAGCATCTTGTAAATATCGTCGTCTTGTATTTTGAAAGTGATTTGGTATCTTTTGTCGCAAAATAAGTTGAGTACCCACCAACAACTGAGCCTTGGGATACGGGATATTTGCCATTTTATTTTTAGGGATATGTGTCCTCTGAATTACTGGGATATGGGATATTGCATTGTCATTTTGGGTATTTTTAGGGATATTTTTGGCTTTTGACCGAAAATCAATTTTAGGGATATGGGATGTTTGCCTATTTTGTTTTAGGGATACGGGATATTGATACCCCCCTCCCTAAACAAGGCTCACAACTATCCGAAACCACAGAAAGATAACAAAAGCTAACTACAAGTTTTACCTTAAAAATATTTACAGATGATGTTGTGTGATCTTGTTTTGTCTACAATAAAAATAACTTCATGATAGATGAATAAAAGAGAAAACAATAATAAAATATTTGTTGCTTCTCCGCTAAGAACGCAGCATTAAGGAGAAAGAGCAAAGACTGGTTGGCTCGGAATCAGAATAATGTGTCTGAGTGGAGCGACATATCTACCCAATGACTGTTCTTAGCTCACCTTGCCAAAGGCAAGTTGAGCTTTCACCATCACTTGGCGCCCGTCGTCCGTCGTCTTTCGTCCATTAACTATTCACATTTGAATCTTCTGCTCTGAAACGCCTCAACCAAATGAAGTGAAACTTAGTAGGAAGCATCTATGGAAGGTCCTCTGTAACGATTACTCATTTCGTCCCGATCCGTTAACAAACATGGTCGCCACAAGCGATTCTTGTTTCTGATTGGCAGATTTAAAAAAAAATATTCTCCTCTAAAAGTTCTTAGCCAAATGAACCGAAACTTGGTATGAAGCAACTATGGAAGGTCTTCTATATATAAAGATTGCTCATTTCATCCCAATCCGTTAACAAACATGGTCTCCACAGACAATTCTTGTTTCTAATTGGCCGATGTTATCAAATCTTCTCCTCTCAAACTGCTTAGCCAAATGAACCGAAACTTGGTAGGAAGCAACTATGGAAGGTCTTCTATAAAGATTGCACATTTCATCCCGATTCGTTGACAAACATGGTCGCCACAGACAATTCTTGTTTCTGATTGGCCGATTTCTAACAATCTTCTTCTCTGAAACTGCTTAACCAAATGAGCCGAACTTTGGTGGGAAGCACCTATAGAAGGTTCTGTCTGTATTAAGTTTCCTCAAAGCAGAATGAAAAGTGAACGACATAAGCTCAGACCGCTGAGCCTCTATTTTCAGTGAGCAAAGCACGAACATTTGTCGTATTACAACTTGTAACGAACTTTGTATTAATCGAGTACACCTATCATTTTCTTTGTATACAAACTGCCAAAATCGTCCGTTCGGAAAGGAATTCAATACTACAGCCTTTGTTAATTTGCTTATCTGTAATGTTAATGTAAACATTATACTGTGAAGAAAATTAAATATCGTATCCATGAAGTTATTTCCACAGAGTGACTTACTTCGTTATCAACAAGTATAAAATTAAAATATTGCGTTATAAAAAGAATCTCCCACTACTCAATTGATGCGCCTGGACAACTACTTAAAGTGAGTGTAGCGTATTGAGCACCAACCCTGATGTCAGTGCCACAAAAAAAAGCATAAAAAAAATCAAGTGTTCGCGACAGTAGCAATTTAACATAGAAATAACGATTTTTTAATTGTACAAATTAGCTGAAATTAGCAGCCATGGCGAATATTCATACTATGGATCAGTATTTATCGTCTTTGAGATATTTCCTAATCATAACTATTGTTAAATTGCAATATAATGCTCAATAATAATAAGATCAGTGGTATTTACATACTGACAAACCCGGTTATTTATAGGTGTCAAACCACCAATTAATTTCTTTAAGGTTTTCTACTAAATTTGTGTTTTTTCGAGCCTACCTGGTCATTTTATCTTAAGTTTAACCTTTTGAAGACCATATATTTTCTGAAACGTACATGTTTCCTCTACGTTCTGTCAAAATATCAGGGCATGTTTAAAATCTTGCAGTGAAATGCCATGCTACGGAAAGCACCTACTCTAAAAATAGCTCGGTCATCCCCAAGAAATTCACTATTTATAGGTCATGCATCAAATCCTCCATAGAGGTATTAAAATACAACTAAATCCATCAAATTTGGGCTCAAAATAATCCCTATTTATTTAACTTCAATTATCAATTTTAATTAGTCCATTCCATTCAGTAGTTTTCACAATACTACAAAGTGAAAGGAACTTTTTTCTTGAAAAGGGACTACTTTCGTATATGTTCCAAGCTCTGATTGGTGAATTAGTGGTTTGACACCTATAAATGACCCAACCGGTTTGTATACATGTTTATATTTTGACCAAGCCGGATTTCAAAAACATCTGTTGACATCATGTTTTAGGGTATAACTAGTTACTAATTGACTTTTCATCAACAAAATAGTATTTTTAAGTAAAATCAATCATTCATCAATATTTTTTTCTTTTTCGGCAACATTTAATTCATTCGTAAATGCAAGATATAGCGATATTTCAGTTGATTGTAATGATTTTGAAGCCGGATTCCTTATAACTTATAGAAAAATCTAATTTTACACTGCAAAAATAAATGATATTTGGACAAAAAATTTAATTAATAATAATAACAATCATAAAGCATCATAATTCAAAACATTATATACACAGTATATTTATAAATACTTACGATAATTATCCGTGTCTGCTTTAAAAATACCGCATTGGACAAATATGTTGTCGATTAAAAAATTAAGCATCTTGTAAATATCGTCGTCTTGTATTTTGAAAGTGATTTGGTATCTTTTGTCGCAAAATAAGTTGAGTACCCACCAACAACTGAGCCTTGGGATACGGGATATTTGCCATTTTATTTTTAGGGATATGTGTCCTCTGAATTACTGGGATATGGGATATTGCATTGTCATTTTGGGTATTTTTAGGGATATTTTTGGCTTTTGACCGAAAATCAATTTTAGGGATATGGGATGTTTGCCTATTTTGTTTTAGGGATACGGGATATTGATACCCCCCTCCCTAAACAAGGCTCACAACTATCCGAAACCACAGAAAGATAACAAAAGCTAACTACAAGTTTTACCTTAAAAATATTTACAGATGATGTTGTGTGATCTTGTTTTGTCTACAATAAAAATAACTTCATGATAGATGAATAAAAGAGAAAACAATAATAAAATATTTGTTGCTTCTCCGCTAAGAACGCAGCATTAAGGAGAAAGAGCAAAGACTGGTTGGCTCGGAATCAGAATAATGTGTCTGAGTGGAGCGACATATCTACCCAATGACTGTTCTTAGCTCACCTTGCCAAAGGCAAGTTGAGCTTTCACCATCACTTGGCGCCCGTCGTCCGTCGTCTTTCGTCCATTAACTATTCACATTTGAATCTTCTGCTCTGAAACGCCTCAACCAAATGAAGTGAAACTTAGTAGGAAGCATCTATGGAAGGTCTTCTGTAACGATTACTCATTTCGTCCCGATCCGTTAACAAACATGGTCGCCACAAGCGATTCTTGTTTCTGATTGGCAGATTTTAAAAAAAATATTCTCCTCTAAAAGTTCTTAGCCAAATGAACCGAAACTTGGTATGAAGCAACTATGGAAGGTCTTCTATATATAAAGATTGCTCATTTCATCCCAATCCGTTAACAAACATGGTCTCCACAGACAATTCTTGTTTCTAATTGGCCGATGTTATCAAATCTTCTCCTCTCAAACTGCTTAGCCAAATGAACCGAAACTTGGTAGGAAGCAACTATGGAAGGTCTTCTATAAAGATTGCACATTTCATCCCGATTCGTTGACAAACATGGTCGCCACAGACAATTCTTGTTTCTGATTGGCCGATTTCTAACAATCTTCTTCTCTGAAACTGCTTAACCAAATGAGCCGAACTTTGGTGGGAAGCACCTATAGAAGGTTCTGTCTGTATTAAGTTTCCTCAAAGCAGAATGAAAAGTGAACGACATAAGCTCAGACCGCTGAGCCTCTATTTTCAGTGAGCAAAGCACGAACATTTGTCGTATTACAACTTGTAACGAACTTTGTATTAATCGAGTACACCTATCATTTTCTTTGTATACAAACTGCCAAAATCGTCCGTTCGGAAAGGAATTCAATACTACAGCCTTTGTTAATTTGCTTATCTGTAATGTTAATGTAAACATTATACTGTGAAGAAAATTAAATATCGTATCCATGAAGTTATTTCCACAGAGTGACTTACTTCGTTATCAACAAGTATAAAATTAAAATATTGCGTTATAAAAAGAATCTCCCACTACTCAATTGATGCGCCTGGACAACTACTTAAAGTGAGTGTAGCGTATTGAGCACCAACCCTGATGTCAGTGCCACAAAAAAAGCATAAAAAAAATCAAGTGTTCGCGACAGTAGCAATTTAACATAGAAATAACGATTTTTTAATTGTACAAATTAGCTGAAATTAGCAGCCATGGCGAATATTCATACTATGGATCAGTATTTATCGTCTTTGAGATATTTCCTAATCATAACTATTGTTAAATTGCAATATAATGCTCAATAATAATAAGATCAGTGGTATTTACATACTGACAAACCCGGTTATTTATAGGTGTCAAACCACCAATTAATTTCTTTAAGGTTTTCTACTAAATTTGTGTTTTTTCGAGCCTACCTGGTCATTTTATCTTAAGTTTAACCTTTTGAAGACCATATATTTTCTGAAACGTACATGTTTCCTCTACGTTCTGTCAAAATATCAGGGCATGTTTAAAATCTTGCAGTGAAATGCCATGCTACGGAAAGCACCTACTCTAAAAATAGCTCGGTCATCCCCAAGAAATTCACTATTTATAGGTCATGCATCAAATCCTCCATAGAGGTATTAAAATACAACTAAATCCATCAAATTTGGGCTCAAAATAATCCCTATTTATTTAACTTCAATTATCAATTTTAATTAGTCCATTCCATTCAGTAGTTTTCACAATACTACAAAGTGAAAGGAACTTTTTTCTTGAAAAGGGACTACTTTCGTATATGTTCCAAGCTCTGATTGGTGAATTAGTGGTTTGACACCTATAAATGACCCAACCGGTTTGTATACATGTTTATATTTTGACCAAGCCGGATTTCAAAAACATCTGTTGACATCATGTTTTAGGGTATAACTAGTTACTAATTGACTTTTCATCAACAAAATAGTATTTTTAAGTAAAATCAATCATTCATCAATATTTTTTTCTTTTTCGGCAACATTTAATTCATTCGTAAATGCAAGATATAGCGATATTTCAGTTGATTGTAATGATTTTGAAGCCGGATTCCTTATAACTTATAGAAAAATCTAATTTTACACTGCAAAAATAAATGATATTTGGACAAAAAATTTAATTAATAATAATAACAATCATAAAGCTTCATAATTCAAAACATTATATACACAGTATATTTATAAATACTTACGATAATTATCCGTGTCTGCTTTAAAAATACCGCATTGGACAAATATGTTGTCGATTAAAAAATTAAGCATCTTGTAAATATCGTCGTCTTGTATTTTGAAAGTGATTTGGTATCTTTTGTCGCAAAATAAGTTGAGTACCCACCAACAACTGAGCCTTGGGATACGGGATATTTGCCATTTTATTTTTAGGGATATGTGTCCTCTGAATTACTGGGATATGGGATATTGCATTGTCATTTTGGGTATTTTTAGGGATATTTTTGGCTTTTGACCGAAAATCAATTTTAGGGATATGGGATGTTTGCCTATTTTGTTTTAGGGATACGGGATATTGATACCCCCCTCCCTAAACAAGGCTCACAACTATCCGAAACCACAGAAAGATAACAAAAGCTAACTACAAGTTTTACCTTAAAAATATTTACAGATGATGTTGTGTGATCTTGTTTTGTCTACAATAAAAATAACTTCATGATAGATGAATAAAAGAGAAAACAATAATAAAATATTTGTTGCTTCTCCGCTAAGAACGCAGCATTAAGGAGAAAGAGCAAAGACTGGTTGGCTCGGAATCAGAATAATGTGTCTGAGTGGAGCGACATATCTACCCAATGACTGTTCTTAGCTCACCTTGCCAAAGGCAAGTTGAGCTTTCACCATCACTTGGCGCCCGTCGTCCGTCGTCTTTCGTCCATTAACTATTCACATTTGAATCTTCTGCTCTGAAACGCCTCAACCAAATGAAGTGAAACTTAGTAGGAAGCATCTATGGAAGGTCCTCTGTAACGATTACTCATTTCGTCCCGATCCGTTAACAAACATGGTCGCCACAAGCGATTCTTGTTTCTGATTGGCAGATTTTAAAAAAAATATTCTCCTCTAAAAGTTCTTAGCCAAATGAACCGAAACTTGGTATGAAGCAACTATGGAAGGTCTTCTATATATAAAGATTGCTCATTTCATCCCAATCCGTTAACAAACATGGTCTCCACAGACAATTCTTGTTTCTAATTGGCCGATGTTATCAAATCTTCTCCTCTCAAACTGCTTAGCCAAATGAACCGAAACTTGGTAGGAAGCAACTATGGAAGGTCTTCTATAAAGATTGCACATTTCATCCCGATTCGTTGACAAACATGGTCGCCACAGACAATTCTTGTTTCTGATTGGCCGATTTCTAACAATCTTCTTCTCTGAAACTGCTTAACCAAATGAGCCGAACTTTGGTGGGAAGCACCTATAGAAGGTTCTGTCTGTATTAAGTTTCCTCAAAGCAGAATGAAAAGTGAACGACATAAGCTCAGACCGCTGAGCCTCTATTTTCAGTGAGCAAAGCACGAACATTTGTCGTATTACAACTTGTAACGAACTTTGTATTAATCGAGTACACCTATCATTTTCTTTGTATACAAACTGCCAAAATCGTCCTTTCGGAAAGGAATTCAATACTACAGCCTTTGTTAATTTGCTTATCTGTAATGTTAATGTAAACATTATACTGTGAAGAAAATTAAATATCGTATCCATGAAGTTATTTCCACAGAGTGACTTACTTCGTTATCAACAAGTATAAAATTAAAATATTGCGTTATAAAAAGAATCTCCCACTACTCAATTGATGCGCCTGGACAACTACTTAAAGTGAGTGTAGCGTATTGAGCACCAACCCTGATGTCAGTGCCACAAAAAAAAGCATAAAAAAAATCAAGTGTTCGCGACAGTAGCAATTTAACATAGAAATAACGATTTTTTAATTGTACAAATTAGCTGAAATTAGCAGCCATGGCGAATATTCATACTATGGATCAGTATTTATCGTCTTTGAGATATTTCCTAATCATAACTATTGTTAAATTGCAATATAATGCTCAATAATAATAAGATCAGTGGTATTTACATACTGACAAACCCGGTTATTTATAGGTGTCAAACCACCAATTAATTTCTTTAAGGTTTTCTACTAAATTTGTGTTTTTTCGAGCCTACCTGGTCATTTTATCTTAAGTTTAACCTTTTGAAGACCATATATTTTCTGAAACGTACATGTTTCCTCTACGTTCTGTCAAAATATCAGGGCATGTTTAAAATCTTGCAGTGAAATGCCATGCTACGGAAAGCACCTACTCTAAAAATAGCTCGGTCATCCCCAAGAAATTCACTATTTATAGGTCATGCATCAAATCCTCCATAGAGGTATTAAAATACAACTAAATCCATCAAATTTGGGCTCAAAATAATCCCTATTTATTTAACTTCAATTATCAATTTTAATTAGTCCATTCCATTCAGTAGTTTTCACAATACTACAAAGTGAAAGGAACTTTTTTCTTGAAAAGGGACTACTTTCGTATATGTTCCAAGCTCTGATTGGTGAATTAGTGGTTTGACACCTATAAATGACCCAACCGGTTTGTATACATGTTTATATTTTGACCAAGCCGGATTTCAAAAACATCTGTTGACATCATGTTTTAGGGTATAACTAGTTACTAATTGACTTTTCATCAACAAAATAGTATTTTTAAGTAAAATCAATCATTCATCAATATTTTTTTCTTTTTCGGCAACATTTAATTCATTCGTAAATGCAAGATATAGCGATATTTCAGTTGATTGTAATGATTTTGAAGCCGGATTCCTTATAACTTATAGAAAAATCTAATTTTACACTGCAAAAATAAATGATATTTGGACAAAAAATTTAATTAATAATAATAACAATCATAAAGCTTCATAATTCAAAACATTATATACACAGTATATTTATAAATACTTACGATAATTATCCGTGTCTGCTTTAAAAATACCGCATTGGACAAATATGTTGTCGATTAAAAAATTAAGCATCTTGTAAATATCGTCGTCTTGTATTTTGAAAGTGATTTGGTATCTTTTGTCGCAAAATAAGTTGAGTACCCACCAACAACTGAGCCTTGGGATACGGGATATTTGCCATTTTATTTTTAGGGATATGTGTCCTCTGAATTACTGGGATATGGGATATTGCATTGTCATTTTGGGTATTTTTAGGGATATTTTTGGCTTTTGACCGAAAATCAATTTTAGGGATATGGGATG
This sequence comes from Bathymodiolus brooksi, assembly GCA_963680875.1. NCBI lineage: Eukaryota > Metazoa > Mollusca > Bivalvia > Mytilida > Modiolidae > Bathymodiolus > Bathymodiolus brooksi. The sequence continues at coordinate 79,698,545 of OY804578.1, read as the reverse complement.
TTTGCCTATTTTGTTTTAGGGATACGGGATATTGATACCCCCCTCCCTAAACAAGGCTCACAACTATCCGAAACCACAGAAAGATAACAAAAGCTAACTACAAGTTTTACCTTAAAAATATTTACAGATGATGTTGTGTGATCTTGTTTTGTCTACAATAAAAATAACTTCATGATAGATGAATAAAAGAGAAAACAATAATAAAATATTTGTTGCTTCTCCGCTAAGAACGCAGCATTAAGGAGAAAGAGCAAAGACTGGTTGGCTCGGAATCAGAATAATGTGTCTGAGTGGAGCGACATATCTACCCAATGACTGTTCTTAGCTCACCTTGCCAAAGGCAAGTTGAGCTTTCACCATCACTTGGCGCCCGTCGTCCGTCGTCTTTCGTCCATTAACTATTCACATTTGAATCTTCTGCTCTGAAACGCCTCAACCAAATGAAGTGAAACTTAGTAGGAAGCATCTATGGAAGGTCTTCTGTAACGATTACTCATTTCGTCCCGATCCGTTAACAAACATGGTCGCCACAAGCGATTCTTGTTTCTGATTGGCAGATTTTAAAAAAAATATTCTCCTCTAAAAGTTCTTAGCCAAATGAACCGAAACTTGGTATGAAGCAACTATGGAAGGTCTTCTATATATAAAGATTGCTCATTTCATCCCAATCCGTTAACAAACATGGTCTCCACAGACAATTCTTGTTTCTAATTGGCCGATGTTATCAAATCTTCTCCTCTCAAACTGCTTAGCCAAATGAACCGAAACTTGGTAGGAAGCAACTATGGAAGGTCTTCTATAAAGATTGCACATTTCATCCCGATTCGTTGACAAACATGGTCGCCACAGACAATTCTTGTTTCTGATTGGCCGATTTCTAACAATCTTCTTCTCTGAAACTGCTTAACCAAATGAGCCGAACTTTGGTGGGAAGCACCTATAGAAGGTTCTGTCTGTATTAAGTTTCCTCAAAGCAGAATGAAAAGTGAACGACATAAGCTCAGACCGCTGAGCCTCTATTTTCAGTGAGCAAAGCACGAACATTTGTCGTATTACAACTTGTAACGAACTTTGTATTAATCGAGTACACCTATCATTTTCTTTGTATACAAACTGCCAAAATCGTCCGTTCGGAAAGGAATTCAATACTACAGCCTTTGTTAATTTGCTTATCTGTAATGTTAATGTAAACATTATACTGTGAAGAAAATTAAATATCGTATCCATGAAGTTATTTCCACAGAGTGACTTACTTCGTTATCAACAAGTATAAAATTAAAATATTGCGTTATAAAAAGAATCTCCCACTACTCAATTGATGCGCCTGGACAACTACTTAAAGTGAGTGTAGCGTATTGAGCACCAACCCTGATGTCAGTGCCACAAAAAAAGCATAAAAAAATCAAGTGTTCGCGACAGTAGCAATTTAACATAGAAATAACGATTTTTTAATTGTACAAATTAGCTGAAATTAGCAGCCATGGCGAATATTCATACTATGGATCAGTATTTATCGTCTTTGAGATATTTCCTAATCATAACTATTGTTAAATTGCAATATAATGCTCAATAATAATAAGATCAGTGGTATTTACATACTGACAAACCCGGTTATTTATAGGTGTCAAACCACCAATTAATTTCTTTAAGGTTTTCTACTAAATTTGTGTTTTTTCGAGCCTACCTGGTCATTTTATCTTAAGTTTAACCTTTTGAAGACCATATATTTTCTGAAACGTACATGTTTCCTCTACGTTCTGTCAAAATATCAGGGCATGTTTAAAATCTTGCAGTGAAATGCCATGCTACGGAAAGCACCTACTCTAAAAATAGCTCGGTCATCCCCAAGAAATTCACTATTTATAGGTCATGCATCAAATCCTCCATAGAGGTATTAAAATACAACTAAATCCATCAAATTTGGGCTCAAAATAATCCCTATTTATTTAACTTCAATTATCAATTTTAATTAGTCCATTCCATTCAGTAGTTTTCACAATACTACAAAGTGAAAGGAACTTTTTTCTTGAAAAGGGACTACTTTCGTATATGTTCCAAGCTCTGATTGGTGAATTAGTGGTTTGACACCTATAAATGACCCAACCGGTTTGTATACATGTTTATATTTTGACCAAGCCGGATTTCAAAAACATCTGTTGACATCATGTTTTAGGGTATAACTAGTTACTAATTGACTTTTCATCAACAAAATAGTATTTTTAAGTAAAATCAATCATTCATCAATATTTTTTTCTTTTTCGGCAACATTTAATTCATTCGTAAATGCAAGATATAGCGATATTTCAGTTGATTGTAATGATTTTGAAGCCGGATTCCTTATAACTTATAGAAAAATCTAATTTTACACTGCAAAAATAAATGATATTTGGACAAAAAATTTAATTAATAATAATAACAATCATAAAGCTTCATAATTCAAAACATTATATACACAGTATATTTATAAATACTTACGATAATTATCCGTGTCTGCTTTAAAAATACCGCATTGGACAAATATGTTGTCGATTAAAAAATTAAGCATCTTGTAAATATCGTCGTCTTGTATTTTGAAAGTGATTTGGTATCTTTTGTCGCAAAATAAGTTGAGTACCCACCAACAACTGAGCCTTGGGATACGGGATATTTGCCATTTTATTTTTAGGGATATGTGTCCTCTGAATTACTGGGATATGGGATATTGCATTGTCATTTTGGGTATTTTTAGGGATATTTTTGGCTTTTGACCGAAAATCAATTTTAGGGATATGGGATGTTTGCCTATTTTGTTTTAGGGATACGGGATATTGATACCCCCCTCCCTAAACAAGGCTCACAACTATCCGAAACCACAGAAAGATAACAAAAGCTAACTACAAGTTTTACCTTAAAAATATTTACAGATGATGTTGTGTGATCTTGTTTTGTCTACAATAAAAATAACTTCATGATAGATGAATAAAAGAGAAAACAATAATAAAATATTTGTTGCTTCTCCGCTAAGAACGCAGCATTAAGGAGAAAGAGCAAAGACTGGTTGGCTCGGAATCAGAATAATGTGTCTGAGTGGAGCGACATATCTACCCAATGACTGTTCTTAGCTCACCTTGCCAAAGGCAAGTTGAGCTTTCACCATCACTTGGCGCCCGTCGTCCGTCGTCTTTCGTCCATTAACTATTCACATTTGAATCTTCTGCTCTGAAACGCCTCAACCAAATGAAGTGAAACTTAGTAGGAAGCATCTATGGAAGGTCCTCTGTAACGATTACTCATTTCGTCCCGATCCGTTAACAAACATGGTCGCCACAAGCGATTCTTGTTTCTGATTGGCAGATTTAAAAAAAAATATTCTCCTCTAAAAGTTCTTAGCCAAATGAACCGAAACTTGGTATGAAGCAACTATGGAAGGTCTTCTATATATAAAGATTGCTCATTTCATCCCAATCCGTTAACAAACATGGTCTCCACAGACAATTCTTGTTTCTAATTGGCCGATGTTATCAAATCTTCTCCTCTCAAACTGCTTAGCCAAATGAACCGAAACTTGGTAGGAAGCAACTATGGAAGGTCTTCTATAAAGATTGCACATTTCATCCCGATTCGTTGACAAACATGGTCGCCACAGACAATTCTTGTTTCTGATTGGCCGATTTCTAACAATCTTCTTCTCTGAAACTGCTTAACCAAATGAGCCGAACTTTGGTGGGAAGCACCTATAGAAGGTTCTGTCTGTATTAAGTTTCCTCAAAGCAGAATGAAAAGTGAACGACATAAGCTCAGACCGCTGAGCCTCTATTTTCAGTGAGCAAAGCACGAACATTTGTCGTATTACAACTTGTAACGAACTTTGTATTAATCGAGTACACCTATCATTTTCTTTGTATACAAACTGCCAAAATCGTCCGTTCGGAAAGGAATTCAATACTACAGCCTTTGTTAATTTGCTTATCTGTAATGTTAATGTAAACATTATACTGTGAAGAAAATTAAATATCGTATCCATGAAGTTATTTCCACAGAGTGACTTACTTCGTTATCAACAAGTATAAAATTAAAATATTGCGTTATAAAAAGAATCTCCCACTACTCAATTGATGCGCCTGGACAACTACTTAAAGTGAGTGTAGCGTATTGAGCACCAACCCTGATGTCAGTGCCACAAAAAAAAGCATAAAAAAAATCAAGTGTTCGCGACAGTAGCAATTTAACATAGAAATAACGATTTTTTAATTGTACAAATTAGCTGAAATTAGCAGCCATGGCGAATATTCATACTATGGATCAGTATTTATCGTCTTTGAGATATTTCCTAATCATAACTATTGTTAAATTGCAATATAATGCTCAATAATAATAAGATCAGTGGTATTTACATACTGACAAACCCGGTTATTTATAGGTGTCAAACCACCAATTAATTTCTTTAAGGTTTTCTACTAAATTTGTGTTTTTTCGAGCCTACCTGGTCATTTTATCTTAAGTTTAACCTTTTGAAGACCATATATTTTCTGAAACGTACATGTTTCCTCTACGTTCTGTCAAAATATCAGGGCATGTTTAAAATCTTGCAGTGAAATGCCATGCTACGGAAAGCACCTACTCTAAAAATAGCTCGGTCATCCCCAAGAAATTCACTATTTATAGGTCATGCATCAAATCCTCCATAGAGGTATTAAAATACAACTAAATCCATCAAATTTGGGCTCAAAATAATCCCTATTTATTTAACTTCAATTATCAATTTTAATTAGTCCATTCCATTCAGTAGTTTTCACAATACTACAAAGTGAAAGGAACTTTTTTCTTGAAAAGGGACTACTTTCGTATATGTTCCAAGCTCTGATTGGTGAATTAGTGGTTTGACACCTATAAATGACCCAACCGGTTTGTATACATGTTTATATTTTGACCAAGCCGGATTTCAAAAACATCTGTTGACATCATGTTTTAGGGTATAACTAGTTACTAATTGACTTTTCATCAACAAAATAGTATTTTTAAGTAAAATCAATCATTCATCAATATTTTTTTCTTTTTCGGCAACATTTAATTCATTCGTAAATGCAAGATATAGCGATATTTCAGTTGATTGTAATGATTTTGAAGCCGGATTCCTTATAACTTATAGAAAAATCTAATTTTACACTGCAAAAATAAATGATATTTGGACAAAAAATTTAATTAATAATAATAACAATCATAAAGCATCATAATTCAAAACATTATATACACAGTATATTTATAAATACTTACGATAATTATCCGTGTCTGCTTTAAAAATACCGCATTGGACAAATATGTTGTCGATTAAAAAATTAAGCATCTTGTAAATATCGTCGTCTTGTATTTTGAAAGTGATTTGGTATCTTTTGTCGCAAAATAAGTTGAGTACCCACCAACAACTGAGCCTTGGGATACGGGATATTTGCCATTTTATTTTTAGGGATATGTGTCCTCTGAATTACTGGGATATGGGATATTGCATTGTCATTTTGGGTATTTTTAGGGATATTTTTGGCTTTTGACCGAAAATCAATTTTAGGGATATGGGATGTTTGCCTATTTTGTTTTAGGGATACGGGATATTGATACCCCCCTCCCTAAACAAGGCTCACAACTATCCGAAACCACAGAAAGATAACAAAAGCTAACTACAAGTTTTACCTTAAAAATATTTACAGATGATGTTGTGTGATCTTGTTTTGTCTACAATAAAAATAACTTCATGATAGATGAATAAAAGAGAAAACAATAATAAAATATTTGTTGCTTCTCCGCTAAGAACGCAGCATTAAGGAGAAAGAGCAAAGACTGGTTGGCTCGGAATCAGAATAATGTGTCTGAGTGGAGCGACATATCTACCCAATGACTGTTCTTAGCTCACCTTGCCAAAGGCAAGTTGAGCTTTCACCATCACTTGGCGCCCGTCGTCCGTCGTCTTTCGTCCATTAACTATTCACATTTGAATCTTCTGCTCTGAAACGCCTCAACCAAATGAAGTGAAACTTAGTAGGAAGCATCTATGGAAGGTCCTCTGTAACGATTACTCATTTCGTCCCGATCCGTTAACAAACATGGTCGCCACAAGCGATTCTTGTTTCTGATTGGCAGATTTAAAAAAAAATATTCTCCTCTAAAAGTTCTTAGCCAAATGAACCGAAACTTGGTATGAAGCAACTATGGAAGGTCTTCTATATATAAAGATTGCTCATTTCATCCCAATCCGTTAACAAACATGGTCTCCACAGACAATTCTTGTTTCTAATTGGCCGATGTTATCAAATCTTCTCCTCTCAAACTGCTTAGCCAAATGAACCGAAACTTGGTAGGAAGCAACTATGGAAGGTCTTCTATAAAGATTGCACATTTCATCCCGATTCGTTGACAAACATGGTCGCCACAGACAATTCTTGTTTCTGATTGGCCGATTTCTAACAATCTTCTTCTCTGAAACTGCTTAACCAAATGAGCCGAACTTTGGTGGGAAGCACCTATAGAAGGTTCTGTCTGTATTAAGTTTCCTCAAAGCAGAATGAAAAGTGAACGACATAAGCTCAGACCGCTGAGCCTCTATTTTCAGTGAGCAAAGCACGAACATTTGTCGTATTACAACTTGTAACGAACTTTGTATTAATCGAGTACACCTATCATTTTCTTTGTATACAAACTGCCAAAATCGTCCTTTCGGAAAGGAATTCAATACTACAGCCTTTGTTAATTTGCTTATCTGTAATGTTAATGTAAACATTATACTGTGAAGAAAATTAAATATCGTATCCATGAAGTTATTTCCACAGAGTGACTTACTTCGTTATCAACAAGTATAAAATTAAAATATTGCGTTATAAAAAGAATCTCCCACTACTCAATTGATGCGCCTGGACAACTACTTAAAGTGAGTGTAGCGTATTGAGCACCAACCCTGATGTCAGTGCCACAAAAAAAAGCATAAAAAAAATCAAGTGTTCGCGACAGTAGCAATTTAACATAGAAATAACGATTTTTTAATTGTACAAATTAGCTGAAATTAGCAGCCATGGCGAATATTCATACTATGGATCAGTATTTATCGTCTTTGAGATATTTCCTAATCATAACTATTGTTAAATTGCAATATAATGCTCAATAATAATAAGATCAGTGGTATTTACATACTGACAAACCCGGTTATTTATAGGTGTCAAACCACCAATTAATTTCTTTAAGGTTTTCTACTAAATTTGTGTTTTTTCGAGCCTACCTGGTCATTTTATCTTAAGTTTAACCTTTTGAAGACCATATATTTTCTGAAACGTACATGTTTCCTCTACGTTCTGTCAAAATATCAGGGCATGTTTAAAATCTTGCAGTGAAATGCCATGCTACGGAAAGCACCTACTCTAAAAATAGCTCGGTCATCCCCAAGAAATTCACTATTTATAGGTCATGCATCAAATCCTCCATAGAGGTATTAAAATACAACTAAATCCATCAAATTTGGGCTCAAAATAATCCCTATTTATTTAACTTCAATTATCAATTTTAATTAGTCCATTCCATTCAGTAGTTTTCACAATACTACAAAGTGAAAGGAACTTTTTTCTTGAAAAGGGACTACTTTCGTATATGTTCCAAGCTCTGATTGGTGAATTAGTGGTTTGACACCTATAAATGACCCAACCGGTTTGTATACATGTTTATATTTTGACCAAGCCGGATTTCAAAAACATCTGTTGACATCATGTTTTAGGGTATAACTAGTTACTAATTGACTTTTCATCAACAAAATAGTATTTTTAAGTAAAATCAATCATTCATCAATATTTTTTTCTTTTTCGGCAACATTTAATTCATTCGTAAATGCAAGATATAGCGATATTTCAGTTGATTGTAATGATTTTGAAGCCGGATTCCTTATAACTTATAGAAAAATCTAATTTTACACTGCAAAAATAAATGATATTTGGACAAAAAATTTAATTAATAATAATAACAATCATAAAGCATCATAATTCAAAACATTATATACACAGTATATTTATAAATACTTACGATAATTATCCGTGTCTGCTTTAAAAATACCGCATTGGACAAATATGTTGTCGATTAAAAACTTAAGCATCTTGTAAATATCGTCGTCTTGTATTTTGAAAGTGATTTGGTATCTTTTGTCGCAAAATAAGTTGAGTACCCACCAACAACTGAGCCTTGGGATACGGGATATTTGCCATTTTATTTTTAGGGATATGTGTCCTCTGAATTACTGGGATATGGGATATTGCATTGTCATTTTGGGTATTTTTAGGGATATTTTTGGCTTTTGACCGAAAATCAATTTTAGGGATATGGGATGTTTGCCTATTTTGTTTTAGGGATACGGGATATTGATACCCCCCTCCCTAAACAAGGCTCACAACTATCCGAAACCACAGAAAGATAACAAAAGCTAACTACAAGTTTTACCTTAAAAATATTTACAGATGATGTTGTGTGATCTTGTTTTGTCTACAATAAAAATAACTTCATGATAGATGAATAAAAGAGAAAACAATAATAAAATATTTGTTGCTTCTCCGCTAAGAACGCAGCATTAAGGAGAAAGAGCAAAGACTGGTTGGCTCGGAATCAGAATAATGTGTCTGAGTGGAGCGACATATCTACCCAATGACTGTTCTTAGCTCACCTTGCCAAAGGCAAGTTGAGCTTTCACCATCACTTGGCGCCCGTCGTCCGTCGTCTTTCGTCCATTAACTATTCACATTTGAATCTTCTGCTCTGAAACGCCTCAACCAAATGAAGTGAAACTTAGTAGGAAGCATCTATGGAAGGTCCTCTGTAACGATTACTCATTTCGTCCCGATCCGTTAACAAACATGGTCGCCACAAGCGATTCTTGTTTCTGATTGGCAGATTTAAAAAAAAATATTCTCCTCTAAAAGTTCTTAGCCAAATGAACCGAAACTTGGTATGAAGCAACTATGGACGGTCTTCTATATATAAAGATTGCTCATTTCATCCCAATCCGTTAACAAACATGGTCTCCACAGACAATTCTTGTTTCTAATTGGCCGATGTTATCAAATCTTCTCCTCTCAAACTGCTTAGCCAAATGAACCGAAACTTGGTAGGAAGCAACTATGGAAGGTCTTCTATAAAGATTGCACATTTCATCCCGATTCGTTGACAAACATGGTCGCCACAGACAATTCTTGTTTCTGATTGGCCGATTTCTAACAATCTTCTTCTCTGAAACTGCTTAACCAAATGAGCCGAACTTTGGTGGGAAGCACCTATAGAAGGTTCTGTCTGTATTAAGTTTCCTCAAAGCAGAATGAAAAGTGAACGACATAAGCTCAGACCGCTGAGCCTCTATTTTCAGTGAGCAAAGCACGAACATTTGTCGTATTACAACTTGTAACGAACTTTGTATTAATCGAGTACACCTATCATTTTCTTTGTATACAAACTGCCAAAATCGTCCTTTCGGAAAGGAATTCAATACTACAGCCTTTGTTAATTTGCTTATCTGTAATGTTAATGTAAACATTATACTGTGAAGAAAATTAAATATCGTATCCATGAAGTTATTTCCACAGAGTGACTTACTTCGTTATCAACAAGTATAAAATTAAAATATTGCGTTATAAAAAGAATCTCCCACTACTCAATTGATGCGCCTGGACAACTACTTAAAGTGAGTGTAGCGTATTGAGCACCAACCCTGATGTCAGTGCCACAAAAAAAAGCATAAAAAAAATCAAGTGTTCGCGACAGTAGCAATTTAACATAGAAATAACGATTTTTTAATTGTACAAATTAGCTGAAATTAGCAGCCATGGCGAATATTCATACTATGGATCAGTATTTATCGTCTTTGAGATATTTCCTAATCATAACTATTGTTAAATTGCAATATAATGCTCAATAATAATAAGATCAGTGGTATTTACATACTGACAAACCCGGTTATTTATAGGTGTCAAACCACCAATTAATTTCTTTAAGGTTTTCTACTAAATTTGTGTTTTTTCGAGCCTACCTGGTCATTTTATCTTAAGTTTAACCTTTTGAAGACCATATATTTTCTGAAACGTACATGTTTCCTCTACGTTCTGTCAAAATATCAGGGCATGTTTAAAATCTTGCAGTGAAATGCCATGCTACGGAAAGCACCTACTCTAAAAATAGCTCGGTCATCCCCAAGAAATTCACTATTTATAGGTCATGCATCAAATCCTCCATAGAGGTATTAAAATACAACTAAATCCATCAAATTTGGGCTCAAAATAATCCCTATTTATTTAACTTCAATTATCAATTTTAATTAGTCCATTCCATTCAGTAGTTTTCACAATACTACAAAGTGAAAGGAACTTTTTTCTTGAAAAGGGACTACTTTCGTATATGTTCCAAGCTCTGATTGGTGAATTAGTGGTTTGACACCTATAAATGACCCAACCGGTTTGTATACATGTTTATATTTTGACCAAGCCGGATTTCAAAAACATCTGTTGACATCATGTTTTAGGGTATAACTAGTTACTAATTGACTTTTCATCAACAAAATAGTATTTTTAAGTAAAATCAATCATTCATCAATATTTTTTTCTTTTTCGGCAACATTTAATTCATTCGTAAATGCAAGATATAGCGATATTTCAGTTGATTGTAATGATTTTGAAGCCGGATTCCTTATAACTTATAGAAAAATCTAATTTTACACTGCAAAAATAAATGATATTTGGACAAAAAATTTAATTAATAATAATAACAATCATAAAGCTTCATAATTCAAAACATTATATACACAGTATATTTATAAATACTTACGATAATTATCCGTGTCTGCTTTAAAAATACCGCATTGGACAAATATGTTGTCGATTAAAAAATTAAGCATCTTGTAAATATCGTCGTCTTGTATTTTGAAAGTGATTTGGTATCTTTTGTCGCAAAATAAGTTGAGTACCCACCAACAACTGAGCCTTGGGATACGGGATATTTGCCATTTTATTTTTAGGGATATGTGTCCTCTGAATTACTGGGATATGGGATATTGCATTGTCATTTTGGGTATTTTTAGGGATATTTTTGGCTTTTGACCGAAAATCAATTTTAGGGATATGGGATGTTTGCCTATTTTGTTTTAGGGATACGGGATATTGATACCCCCCTCCCTAAACAAGGCTCACAACTATCCGAAACCACAGAAAGATAACAAAAGCTAACTACAAGTTTTACCTTAAAAATATTTACAGATGATGTTGTGTGATCTTGTTTTGTCTACAATAAAAATAACTTCATGATAGATGAATAAAAGAGAAAACAATAATAAAATATTTGTTGCTTCTCCGCTAAGAACGCAGCATTAAGGAGAAAGAGCAAAGACTGGTTGGCTCGGAATCAGAATAATGTGTCTGAGTGGAGCGACATATCTACCCAATGACTGTTCTTAGCTCACCTTGCCAAAGGCAAGTTGAGCTTTCACCATCACTTGGCGCCCGTCGTCCGTCGTCTTTCGTCCATTAACTATTCACATTTGAATCTTCTGCTCTGAAACGCCTCAACCAAATGAAGTGAAACTTAGTAGGAAGCATCTATGGAAGGTCCTCTGTAACGATTACTCATTTCGTCCCGATCCGTTAACAAACATGGTCGCCACAAGCGATTCTTGTTTCTGATTGGCAGATTTTAAAAAAAATATTCTCCTCTAAAAGTTCTTAGCCAAATGAACCGAAACTTGGTATGAAGCAACTATGGAAGGTCTTCTATATATAAAGATTGCTCATTTCATCCCAATCCGTTAACAAACATGGTCTCCACAGACAATTCTTGTTTCTAATTGGCCGATGTTATCAAATCTTCTCCTCTCAAACTGCTTAGCCAAATGAACCGAAACTTGGTAGGAAGCAACTATGGAAGGTCTTCTATAAAGATTGCACATTTCATCCCGATTCGTTGACAAACATGGTCGCCACAGACAATTCTTGTTTCTGATTGGCCGATTTCTAACAATCTTCTTCTCTGAAACTGCTTAACCAAATGAGCCGAACTTTGGTGGGAAGCACCTATAGAAGGTTCTGTCTGTATTAAGTTTCCTCAAAGCAGAATGAAAAGTGAACGACATAAGCTCAGACCGCTGAGCCTCTATTTTCAGTGAGCAAAGCACGAACATTTGTCGTATTACAACTTGTAACGAACTTTGTATTAATCGAGTACACCTATCATTTTCTTTGTATACAAACTGCCAAAATCGTCCTTTCGGAAAGGAATTCAATACTACAGCCTTTGTTAATTTGCTTATCTGTAATGTTAATGTAAACATTATACTGTGAAGAAAATTAAATATCGTATCCATGAAGTTATTTCCACAGAGTGACTTACTTCGTTATCAACAAGTATAAAATTAAAATATTGCGTTATAAAAAGAATCTCCCACTACTCAATTGATGCGCCTGGACAACTACTTAAAGTGAGTGTAGCGTATTGAGCACCAACCCTGATGTCAGTGCCACAAAAAAAAGCATAAAAAAAATCAAGTGTTCGCGACAGTAGCAATTTAACATAGAAATAACGATTTTTTAATTGTACAAATTAGCTGAAATTAGCAGCCATGGCGAATATTCATACTATGGATCAGTATTTATCGTCTTTGAGATATTTCCTAATCATAACTATTGTTAAATTGCAATATAATGCTCAATAATAATAAGATCAGTGGTATTTACATACTGACAAACCCGGTTATTTATAGGTGTCAAACCACCAATTAATTTCTTTAAGGTTTTCTACTAAATTTGTGTTTTTTCGAGCCTACCTGGTCATTTTATCTTAAGTTTAACCTTTTGAAGACCATATATTTTCTGAAACGTACATGTTTCCTCTACGTTCTGTCAAAATATCAGGGCATGTTTAAAATCTTGCAGTGAAATGCCATGCTACGGAAAGCACCTACTCTAAAAATAGCTCGGTCATCCCCAAGAAATTCACTATTTATAGGTCATGCATCAAATCCTCCATAGAGGTATTAAAATACAACTAAATCCATCAAATTTGGGCTCAAAATAATCCCTATTTATTTAACTTCAATTATCAATTTTAATTAGTCCATTCCATTCAGTAGTTTTCACAATACTACAAAGTGAAAGGAACTTTTTTCTTGAAAAGGGACTACTTTCGTATATGTTCCAAGCTCTGATTGGTGAATTAGTGGTTTGACACCTATAAATGACCCAACCGGTTTGTATACATGTTTATATTTTGACCAAGCCGGATTTCAAAAACATCTGTTGACATCATGTTTTAGGGTATAACTAGTTACTAATTGACTTTTCATCAACAAAATAGTATTTTTAAGTAAAATCAATCATTCATCAATATTTTTTTCTTTTTCGGCAACATTTAATTCATTCGTAAATGCAAGATATAGCGATATTTCAGTTGATTGTAATGATTTTGAAGCCGGATTCCTTATAACTTATAGAAAAATCTAATTTTACACTGCAAAAATAAATGATATTTGGACAAAAAATTTAATTAATAATAATAACAATCATAAAGCTTCATAATTCAAAACATTATATACACAGTATATTTATAAATACTTACGATAATTATCCGTGTCTGCTTTAAAAATACCGCATTGGACAAATATGTTGTCGATTAAAAAATTAAGCATCTTGTAAATATCGTCGTCTTGTATTTTGAAAGTGATTTGGTATCTTTTGTCGCAAAATAAGTTGAGTACCCACCAACAACTGAGCCTTGGGATACGGGATATTTGCCATTTTATTTTTAGGGATATGTGTCCTCTGAATTACTGGGATATGGGATATTGCATTGTCATTTTGGGTATTTTTAGGGATATTTTTGGCTTTTGACCGAAAATCAATTTTAGGGATATGGGATGTTTGCCTATTTTGTTTTAGGGATACGGGATATTGATACCCCCCTCCCTAAACAAGGCTCACAACTATCCGAAACCACAGAAAGATAACAAAAGCTAACTACAAGTTTTACCTTAAAAATATTTACAGATGATGTTGTGTGATCTTGTTTTGTCTACAATAAAAATAACTTCATGATAGATGAATAAAAGAGAAAACAATAATAAAATATTTGTTGCTTCTCCGCTAAGAACGCAGCATTAAGGAGAAAGAGCAAAGACTGGTTGGCTCGGAATCAGAATAATGTGTCTGAGTGGAGCGACATATCTACCCAATGACTGTTCTTAGCTCACCTTGCCAAAGGCAAGTTGAGCTTTCACCATCACTTGGCGCCCGTCGTCCGTCGTCTTTCGTCCATTAACTATTCACATTTGAATCTTCTGCTCTGAAACGCCTCAACCAAATGAAGTGAAACTTAGTAGGAAGCATCTATGGAAGGTCTTCTGTAACGATTACTCATTTCGTCCCGATCCGTTAACAAACATGGTCGCCACAAGCGATTCTTGTTTCTGATTGGCAGATTTTAAAAAAAATATTCTCCTCTAAAAGTTCTTAGCCAAATGAACCGAAACTTGGTATGAAGCAACTATGGAAGGTCTTCTATATATAAAGATTGCTCATTTCATCCCAATCCGTTAACAAACATGGTCTCCACAGACAATTCTTGTTTCTAATTGGCCGATGTTATCAAATCTTCTCCTCTCAAACTGCTTAGCCAAATGAACCGAAACTTGGTAGGAAGCAACTATGGAAGGTCTTCTATAAAGATTGCACATTTCATCCCGATTCGTTGACAAACATGGTCGCCACAGACAATTCTTGTTTCTGATTGGCCGATTTCTAACAATCTTCTTCTCTGAAACTGCTTAACCAAATGAGCCGAACTTTGGTGGGAAGCACCTATAGAAGGTTCTGTCTGTATTAAGTTTCCTCAAAGCAGAATGAAAAGTGAACGACATAAGCTCAGACCGCTGAGCCTCTATTTTCAGTGAGCAAAGCACGAACATTTGTCGTATTACAACTTGTAACGAACTTTGTATTAATCGAGTACACCTATCATTTTCTTTGTATACAAACTGCCAAAATCGTCCTTTCGGAAAGGAATTCAATACTACAGCCTTTGTTAATTTGCTTATCTGTAATGTTAATGTAAACATTATACTGTGAAGAAAATTAAATATCGTATCCATGAAGTTATTTCCACAGAGTGACTTACTTCGTTATCAACAAGTATAAAATTAAAATATTGCGTTATAAAAAGAATCTCCCACTACTCAATTGATGCGCCTGGACAACTACTTAAAGTGAGTGTAGCGTATTGAGCACCAACCCTGATGTCAGTGCCACAAAAAAAGCATAAAAAAATCAAGTGTTCGCGACAGTAGCAATTTAACATAGAAATAACGATTTTTTAATTGTACAAATTAGCTGAAATTAGCAGCCATGGCGAATATTCATACTATGGATCAGTATTTATCGTCTTTGAGATATTTCCTAATCATAACTATTGTTAAATTGCAATATAATGCTCAATAATAATAAGATCAGTGGTATTTACATACTGACAAACCCGGTTATTTATAGGTGTCAAACCACCAATTAATTTCTTTAAGGTTTTCTACTAAATTTGTGTTTTTTCGAGCCTACCTGGTCATTTTATCTTAAGTTTAACCTTTTGAAGACCATATATTTTCTGAAACGTACATGTTTCCTCTACGTTCTGTCAAAATATCAGGGCATGTTTAAAATCTTGCAGTGAAATGCCATGCTACGGAAAGCACCTACTCTAAAAATAGCTCGGTCATCCCCAAGAAATTCACTATTTATAGGTCATGCATCAAATCCTCCATAGAGGTATTAAAATACAACTAAATCCATCAAATTTGGGCTCAAAATAATCCCTATTTATTTAACTTCAATTATCAATTTTAATTAGTCCATTCCATTCAGTAGTTTTCACAATACTACAAAGTGAAAGGAACTTTTTTCTTGAAAAGGGACTACTTTCGTATATGTTCCAAGCTCTGATTGGTGAATTAGTGGTTTGACACCTATAAATGACCCAACCGGTTTGTATACATGTTTATATTTTGACCAAGCCGGATTTCAAAAACATCTGTTGACATCATGTTTTAGGGTATAACTAGTTACTAATTGACTTTTCATCAACAAAATAGTATTTTTAAGTAAAATCAATCATTCATCAATATTTTTTTCTTTTTCGGCAACATTTAATTCATTCGTAAATGCAAGATATAGCGATATTTCAGTTGATTGTAATGATTTTGAAGCCGGATTCCTTATAACTTATAGAAAAATCTAATTTTACACTGCAAAAATAAATGATATTTGGACAAAAAATTTAATTAATAATAATAACAATCATAAAGCTTCATAATTCAAAACATTATATACACAGTATATTTATAAATACTTACGATAATTATCCGTGTCTGCTTTAAAAATACCGCATTGGACAAATATGTTGTCGATTAAAAAATTAAGCATCTTGTAAATATCGTCGTCTTGTATTTTGAAAGTGATTTGGTATCTTTTGTCGCAAAATAAGTTGAGTACCCACCAACAACTGAGCCTTGGGATACGGGATATTTGCCATTTTATTTTTAGGGATATGTGTCCTCTGAATTACTGGGATATGGGATATTGCATTGTCATTTTGGGTATTTTTAGGGATATTTTTGGCTTTTGACCGAAAATCAATTTTAGGGATATGGGATGTTTGCCTATTTTGTTTTAGGGATACGGGATATTGATACCCCCCTCCCTAAACAAGGCTCACAACTATCCGAAACCACAGAAAGATAACAAAAGCTAACTACAAGTTTTACCTTAAAAATATTTACAGATGATGTTGTGTGATCTTGTTTTGTCTACAATAAAAATAACTTCATGATAGATGAATAAAAGAGAAAACAATAATAAAATATTTGTTGCTTCTCCGCTAAGAACGCAGCATTAAGGAGAAAGAGCAAAGACTGGTTGGCTCGGAATCAGAATAATGTGTCTGAGTGGAGCGACATATCTACCCAATGACTGTTCTTAGCTCACCTTGCCAAAGGCAAGTTGAGCTTTCACCATCACTTGGCGCCCGTCGTCCGTCGTCTTTCGTCCATTAACTATTCACATTTGAATCTTCTGCTCTGAAACGCCTCAACCAAATGAAGTGAAACTTAGTAGGAAGCATCTATGGAAGGTCCTCTGTAACGATTACTCATTTCGTCCCGATCCGTTAACAAACATGGTCGCCACAAGCGATTCTTGTTTCTGATTGGCAGATTTAAAAAAAAATATTCTCCTCTAAAAGTTCTTAGCCAAATGAACCGAAACTTGGTATGAAGCAACTATGGAAGGTCTTCTATATATAAAGATTGCTCATTTCATCCCAATCCGTTAACAAACATGGTCTCCACAGACAATTCTTGTTTCTAATTGGCCGATGTTATCAAATCTTCTCCTCTCAAACTGCTTAGCCAAATGAACCGAAACTTGGTAGGAAGCAACTATGGAAGGTCTTCTATAAAGATTGCACATTTCATCCCGATTCGTTGACAAACATGGTCGCCACAGACAATTCTTGTTTCTGATTGGCCGATTTCTAACAATCTTCTTCTCTGAAACTGCTTAACCAAATGAGCCGAACTTTGGTGGGAAGCACCTATAGAAGGTTCTGTCTGTATTAAGTTTCCTCAAAGCAGAATGAAAAGTGAACGACATAAGCTCAGACCGCTGAGCCTCTATTTTCAGTGAGCAAAGCACGAACATTTGTCGTATTACAACTTGTAACGAACTTTGTATTAATCGAGTACACCTATCATTTTCTTTGTATACAAACTGCCAAAATCGTCCGTTCGGAAAGGAATTCAATACTACAGCCTTTGTTAATTTGCTTATCTGTAATGTTAATGTAAACATTATACTGTGAAGAAAATTAAATATCGTATCCATGAAGTTATTTCCACAGAGTGACTTACTTCGTTATCAACAAGTATAAAATTAAAATATTGCGTTATAAAAAGAATCTCCCACTACTCAATTGATGCGCCTGGACAACTACTTAAAGTGAGTGTAGCGTATTGAGCACCAACCCTGATGTCAGTGCCACAAAAAAAAGCATAAAAAAAATCAAGTGTTCGCGACAGTAGCAATTTAACATAGAAATAACGATTTTTTAATTGTACAAATTAGCTGAAATTAGCAGCCATGGCGAATATTCATACTATGGATCAGTATTTATCGTCTTTGAGATATTTCCTAATCATAACTATTGTTAAATTGCAATATAATGCTCAATAATAATAAGATCAGTGGTATTTACATACTGACAAACCCGGTTATTTATAGGTGTCAAACCACCAATTAATTTCTTTAAGGTTTTCTACTAAATTTGTGTTTTTTCGAGCCTACCTGGTCATTTTATCTTAAGTTTAACCTTTTGAAGACCATATATTTTCTGAAACGTACATGTTTCCTCTACGTTCTGTCAAAATATCAGGGCATGTTTAAAATCTTGCAGTGAAATGCCATGCTACGGAAAGCACCTACTCTAAAAATAGCTCGGTCATCCCCAAGAAATTCACTATTTATAGGTCATGCATCAAATCCTCCATAGAGGTATTAAAATACAACTAAATCCATCAAATTTGGGCTCAAAATAATCCCTATTTATTTAACTTCAATTATCAATTTTAATTAGTCCATTCCATTCAGTAGTTTTCACAATACTACAAAGTGAAAGGAACTTTTTTCTTGAAAAGGGACTACTTTCGTATATGTTCCAAGCTCTGATTGGTGAATTAGTGGTTTGACACCTATAAATGACCCAACCGGTTTGTATACATGTTTATATTTTGACCAAGCCGGATTTCAAAAACATCTGTTGACATCATGTTTTAGGGTATAACTAGTTACTAATTGACTTTTCATCAACAAAATAGTATTTTTAAGTAAAATCAATCATTCATCAATATTTTTTTCTTTTTCGGCAACATTTAATTCATTCGTAAATGCAAGATATAGCGATATTTCAGTTGATTGTAATGATTTTGAAGCCGGATTCCTTATAACTTATAGAAAAATCTAATTTTACACTGCAAAAATAAATGATATTTGGACAAAAAATTTAATTAATAATAATAACAATCATAAAGCATCATAATTCAAAACATTATATACACAGTATATTTATAAATACTTACGATAATTATCCGTGTCTGCTTTAAAAATACCGCATTGGACAAATATGTTGTCGATTAAAAAATTAAGCATCTTGTAAATATCGTCGTCTTGTATTTTGAAAGTGATTTGGTATCTTTTGTCGCAAAATAAGTTGAGTACCCACCAACAACTGAGCCTTGGGATACGGGATATTTGCCATTTTATTTTTAGGGATATGTGTCCTCTGAATTACTGGGATATGGGATATTGCATTGTCATTTTGGGTATTTTTAGGGATATTTTTGGCTTTTGACCGAAAATCAATTTTAGGGATATGGGATGTTTGCCTATTTTGTTTTAGGGATACGGGATATTGATACCCCCCTCCCTAAACAAGGCTCACAACTATCCGAAACCACAGAAAGATAACAAAAGCTAACTACAAGTTTTACCTTAAAAATATTTACAGATGATGTTGTGTGATCTTGTTTTGTCTACAATAAAAATAACTTCATGATAGATGAATAAAAGAGAAAACAATAATAAAATATTTGTTGCTTCTCCGCTAAGAACGCAGCATTAAGGAGAAAGAGCAAAGACTGGTTGGCTCGGAATCAGAATAATGTGTCTGAGTGGAGCGACATATCTACCCAATGACTGTTCTTAGCTCACCTTGCCAAAGGCAAGTTGAGCTTTCACCATCACTTGGCGCCCGTCGTCCGTCGTCTTTCGTCCATTAACTATTCACATTTGAATCTTCTGCTCTGAAACGCCTCAACCAAATGAAGTGAAACTTAGTAGGAAGCATCTATGGAAGGTCCTCTGTAACGATTACTCATTTCGTCCCGATCCGTTAACAAACATGGTCGCCACAAGCGATTCTTGTTTCTGATTGGCAGATTTAAAAAAAAATATTCTCCTCTAAAAGTTCTTAGCCAAATGAACCGAAACTTGGTATGAAGCAACTATGGAAGGTCTTCTATATATAAAGATTGCTCATTTCATCCCAATCCGTTAACAAACATGGTCTCCACAGACAATTCTTGTTTCTAATTGGCCGATGTTATCAAATCTTCTCCTCTCAAACTGCTTAGCCAAATGAACCGAAACTTGGTAGGAAGCAACTATGGAAGGTCTTCTATAAAGATTGCACATTTCATCCCGATTCGTTGACAAACATGGTCGCCACAGACAATTCTTGTTTCTGATTGGCCGATTTCTAACAATCTTCTTCTCTGAAACTGCTTAACCAAATGAGCCGAACTTTGGTGGGAAGCACCTATAGAAGGTTCTGTCTGTATTAAGTTTCCTCAAAGCAGAATGAAAAGTGAACGACATAAGCTCAGACCGCTGAGCCTCTATTTTCAGTGAGCAAAGCACGAACATTTGTCGTATTACAACTTGTAACGAACTTTGTATTAATCGAGTACACCTATCATTTTCTTTGTATACAAACTGCCAAAATCGTCCTTTCGGAAAGGAATTCAATACTACAGCCTTTGTTAATTTGCTTATCTGTAATGTTAATGTAAACATTATACTGTGAAGAAAATTAAATATCGTATCCATGAAGTTATTTCCACAGAGTGACTTACTTCGTTATCAACAAGTATAAAATTAAAATATTGCGTTATAAAAAGAATCTCCCACTACTCAATTGATGCGCCTGGACAACTACTTAAAGTGAGTGTAGCGTATTGAGCACCAACCCTGATGTCAGTGCCACAAAAAAAAGCATAAAAAAAATCAAGTGTTCGCGACAGTAGCAATTTAACATAGAAATAACGATTTTTTAATTGTACAAATTAGCTGAAATTAGCAGCCATGGCGAATATTCATACTATGGATCAGTATTTATCGTCTTTGAGATATTTCCTAATCATAACTATTGTTAAATTGCAATATAATGCTCAATAATAATAAGATCAGTGGTATTTACATACTGACAAACCCGGTTATTTATAGGTGTCAAACCACCAATTAATTTCTTTAAGGTTTTCTACTAAATTTGTGTTTTTTCGAGCCTACCTGGTCATTTTATCTTAAGTTTAACCTTTTGAAGACCATATATTTTCTGAAACGTACATGTTTCCTCTACGTTCTGTCAAAATATCAGGGCATGTTTAAAATCTTGCAGTGAAATGCCATGCTACGGAAAGCACCTACTCTAAAAATAGCTCGGTCATCCCCAAGAAATTCACTATTTATAGGTCATGCATCAAATCCTCCATAGAGGTATTAAAATACAACTAAATCCATCAAATTTGGGCTCAAAATAATCCCTATTTATTTAACTTCAATTATCAATTTTAATTAGTCCATTCCATTCAGTAGTTTTCACAATACTACAAAGTGAAAGGAACTTTTTTCTTGAAAAGGGACTACTTTCGTATATGTTCCAAGCTCTGATTGGTGAATTAGTGGTTTGACACCTATAAATGACCCAACCGGTTTGTATACATGTTTATATTTTGACCAAGCCGGATTTCAAAAACATCTGTTGACATCATGTTTTAGGGTATAACTAGTTACTAATTGACTTTTCATCAACAAAATAGTATTTTTAAGTAAAATCAATCATTCATCAATATTTTTTTCTTTTTCGGCAACATTTAATTCATTCGTAAATGCAAGATATAGCGATATTTCAGTTGATTGTAATGATTTTGAAGCCGGATTCCTTATAACTTATAGAAAAATCTAATTTTACACTGCAAAAATAATGATATTTGGACAAAAAATTTAATTAATAATAATAACAATCATAAAGCATCATAATTCAAAACATTATATACACAGTATATTTATAAATACTTACGATAATTATCCGTGTCTGCTTTAAAAATACCGCATTGGACAAATATGTTGTCGATTAAAAACTTAAGCATCTTGTAAATATCGTCGTCTTGTATTTTGAAAGTGATTTGGTATCTTTTGTCGCAAAATAAGTTGAGTACCCACCAACAACTGAGCCTTGGGATACGGGATATTTGCCATTTTATTTTTAGGGATATGTGTCCTCTGAATTACTGGGATATGGGATATTGCATTGTCATTTTGGGTATTTTTAGGGATATTTTTGGCTTTTGACCGAAAATCAATTTTAGGGATATGGGATGTTTGCCTATTTTGTTTTAGGGATACGGGATATTGATACCCCCCTCCCTAAACAAGGCTCACAACTATCCGAAACCACAGAAAGATAACAAAAGCTAACTACAAGTTTTACCTTAAAAATATTTACAGATGATGTTGTGTGATCTTGTTTTGTCTACAATAAAAATAACTTCATGATAGATGAATAAAAGAGAAAACAATAATAAAATATTTGTTGCTTCTCCGCTAAGAACGCAGCATTAAGGAGAAAGAGCAAAGACTGGTTGGCTCGGAATCAGAATAATGTGTCTGAGTGGAGCGACATATCTACCCAATGACTGTTCTTAGCTCACCTTGCCAAAGGCAAGTTGAGCTTTCACCATC
Source organism: Bathymodiolus brooksi (assembly GCA_963680875.1). Lineage (NCBI taxonomy): Eukaryota > Metazoa > Mollusca > Bivalvia > Mytilida > Modiolidae > Bathymodiolus > Bathymodiolus brooksi. The sequence continues at coordinate 79,675,965 of OY804578.1, read as the reverse complement.
ACTTGGCGCCCGTCGTCCGTCGTCTTTCGTCCATTAACTATTCACATTTGAATCTTCTGCTCTGAAACGCCTCAACCAAATGAAGTGAAACTTAGTAGGAAGCATCTATGGAAGGTCCTCTGTAACGATTACTCATTTCGTCCCGATCCGTTAACAAACATGGTCGCCACAAGCGATTCTTGTTTCTGATTGGCAGATTTAAAAAAAAATATTCTCCTCTAAAAGTTCTTAGCCAAATGAACCGAAACTTGGTATGAAGCAACTATGGAAGGTCTTCTATATATAAAGATTGCTCATTTCATCCCAATCCGTTAACAAACATGGTCTCCACAGACAATTCTTGTTTCTAATTGGCCGATGTTATCAAATCTTCTCCTCTCAAACTGCTTAGCCAAATGAACCGAAACTTGGTAGGAAGCAACTATGGAAGGTCTTCTATAAAGATTGCACATTTCATCCCGATTCGTTGACAAACATGGTCGCCACAGACAATTCTTGTTTCTGATTGGCCGATTTCTAACAATCTTCTTCTCTGAAACTGCTTAACCAAATGAGCCGAACTTTGGTGGGAAGCACCTATAGAAGGTTCTGTCTGTATTAAGTTTCCTCAAAGCAGAATGAAAAGTGAACGACATAAGCTCAGACCGCTGAGCCTCTATTTTCAGTGAGCAAAGCACGAACATTTGTCGTATTACAACTTGTAACGAACTTTGTATTAATCGAGTACACCTATCATTTTCTTTGTATACAAACTGCCAAAATCGTCCTTTCGGAAAGGAATTCAATACTACAGCCTTTGTTAATTTGCTTATCTGTAATGTTAATGTAAACATTATACTGTGAAGAAAATTAAATATCGTATCCATGAAGTTATTTCCACAGAGTGACTTACTTCGTTATCAACAAGTATAAAATTAAAATATTGCGTTATAAAAAGAATCTCCCACTACTCAATTGATGCGCCTGGACAACTACTTAAAGTGAGTGTAGCGTATTGAGCACCAACCCTGATGTCAGTGCCACAAAAAAAAGCATAAAAAAAATCAAGTGTTCGCGACAGTAGCAATTTAACATAGAAATAACGATTTTTTAATTGTACAAATTAGCTGAAATTAGCAGCCATGGCGAATATTCATACTATGGATCAGTATTTATCGTCTTTGAGATATTTCCTAATCATAACTATTGTTAAATTGCAATATAATGCTCAATAATAATAAGATCAGTGGTATTTACATACTGACAAACCCGGTTATTTATAGGTGTCAAACCACCAATTAATTTCTTTAAGGTTTTCTACTAAATTTGTGTTTTTTCGAGCCTACCTGGTCATTTTATCTTAAGTTTAACCTTTTGAAGACCATATATTTTCTGAAACGTACATGTTTCCTCTACGTTCTGTCAAAATATCAGGGCATGTTTAAAATCTTGCAGTGAAATGCCATGCTACGGAAAGCACCTACTCTAAAAATAGCTCGGTCATCCCCAAGAAATTCACTATTTATAGGTCATGCATCAAATCCTCCATAGAGGTATTAAAATACAACTAAATCCATCAAATTTGGGCTCAAAATAATCCCTATTTATTTAACTTCAATTATCAATTTTAATTAGTCCATTCCATTCAGTAGTTTTCACAATACTACAAAGTGAAAGGAACTTTTTTCTTGAAAAGGGACTACTTTCGTATATGTTCCAAGCTCTGATTGGTGAATTAGTGGTTTGACACCTATAAATGACCCAACCGGTTTGTATACATGTTTATATTTTGACCAAGCCGGATTTCAAAAACATCTGTTGACATCATGTTTTAGGGTATAACTAGTTACTAATTGACTTTTCATCAACAAAATAGTATTTTTAAGTAAAATCAATCATTCATCAATATTTTTTTCTTTTTCGGCAACATTTAATTCATTCGTAAATGCAAGATATAGCGATATTTCAGTTGATTGTAATGATTTTGAAGCCGGATTCCTTATAACTTATAGAAAAATCTAATTTTACACTGCAAAAATAAATGATATTTGGACAAAAAATTTAATTAATAATAATAACAATCATAAAGCTTCATAATTCAAAACATTATATACACAGTATATTTATAAATACTTACGATAATTATCCGTGTCTGCTTTAAAAATACCGCATTGGACAAATATGTTGTCGATTAAAAAATTAAGCATCTTGTAAATATCGTCGTCTTGTATTTTGAAAGTGATTTGGTATCTTTTGTCGCAAAATAAGTTGAGTACCCACCAACAACTGAGCCTTGGGATACGGGATATTTGCCATTTTATTTTTAGGGATATGTGTCCTCTGAATTACTGGGATATGGGATATTGCATTGTCATTTTGGGTATTTTTAGGGATATTTTTGGCTTTTGACCGAAAATCAATTTTAGGGATATGGGATGTTTGCCTATTTTGTTTTAGGGATACGGGATATTGATACCCCCCTCCCTAAACAAGGCTCACAACTATCCGAAACCACAGAAAGATAACAAAAGCTAACTACAAGTTTTACCTTAAAAATATTTACAGATGATGTTGTGTGATCTTGTTTTGTCTACAATAAAAATAACTTCATGATAGATGAATAAAAGAGAAAACAATAATAAAATATTTGTTGCTTCTCCGCTAAGAACGCAGCATTAAGGAGAAAGAGCAAAGACTGGTTGGCTCGGAATCAGAATAATGTGTCTGAGTGGAGCGACATATCTACCCAATGACTGTTCTTAGCTCACCTTGCCAAAGGCAAGTTGAGCTTTCACCATCACTTGGCGCCCGTCGTCCGTCGTCTTTCGTCCATTAACTATTCACATTTGAATCTTCTGCTCTGAAACGCCTCAACCAAATGAAGTGAAACTTAGTAGGAAGCATCTATGGAAGGTCCTCTGTAACGATTACTCATTTCGTCCCGATCCGTTAACAAACATGGTCGCCACAAGCGATTCTTGTTTCTGATTGGCAGATTTAAAAAAAAATATTCTCCTCTAAAAGTTCTTAGCCAAATGAACCGAAACTTGGTATGAAGCAACTATGGAAGGTCTTCTATATATAAAGATTGCTCATTTCATCCCAATCCGTTAACAAACATGGTCTCCACAGACAATTCTTGTTTCTAATTGGCCGATGTTATCAAATCTTCTCCTCTCAAACTGCTTAGCCAAATGAACCGAAACTTGGTAGGAAGCAACTATGGAAGGTCTTCTATAAAGATTGCACATTTCATCCCGATTCGTTGACAAACATGGTCGCCACAGACAATTCTTGTTTCTGATTGGCCGATTTCTAACAATCTTCTTCTCTGAAACTGCTTAACCAAATGAGCCGAACTTTGGTGGGAAGCACCTATAGAAGGTTCTGTCTGTATTAAGTTTCCTCAAAGCAGAATGAAAAGTGAACGACATAAGCTCAGACCGCTGAGCCTCTATTTTCAGTGAGCAAAGCACGAACATTTGTCGTATTACAACTTGTAACGAACTTTGTATTAATCGAGTACACCTATCATTTTCTTTGTATACAAACTGCCAAAATCGTCCTTTCGGAAAGGAATTCAATACTACAGCCTTTGTTAATTTGCTTATCTGTAATGTTAATGTAAACATTATACTGTGAAGAAAATTAAATATCGTATCCATGAAGTTATTTCCACAGAGTGACTTACTTCGTTATCAACAAGTATAAAATTAAAATATTGCGTTATAAAAAGAATCTCCCACTACTCAATTGATGCGCCTGGACAACTACTTAAAGTGAGTGTAGCGTATTGAGCACCAACCCTGATGTCAGTGCCACAAAAAAAAGCATAAAAAAAATCAAGTGTTCGCGACAGTAGCAATTTAACATAGAAATAACGATTTTTTAATTGTACAAATTAGCTGAAATTAGCAGCCATGGCGAATATTCATACTATGGATCAGTATTTATCGTCTTTGAGATATTTCCTAATCATAACTATTGTTAAATTGCAATATAATGCTCAATAATAATAAGATCAGTGGTATTTACATACTGACAAACCCGGTTATTTATAGGTGTCAAACCACCAATTAATTTCTTTAAGGTTTTCTACTAAATTTGTGTTTTTTCGAGCCTACCTGGTCATTTTATCTTAAGTTTAACCTTTTGAAGACCATATATTTTCTGAAACGTACATGTTTCCTCTACGTTCTGTCAAAATATCAGGGCATGTTTAAAATCTTGCAGTGAAATGCCATGCTACGGAAAGCACCTACTCTAAAAATAGCTCGGTCATCCCCAAGAAATTCACTATTTATAGGTCATGCATCAAATCCTCCATAGAGGTATTAAAATACAACTAAATCCATCAAATTTGGGCTCAAAATAATCCCTATTTATTTAACTTCAATTATCAATTTTAATTAGTCCATTCCATTCAGTAGTTTTCACAATACTACAAAGTGAAAGGAACTTTTTTCTTGAAAAGGGACTACTTTCGTATATGTTCCAAGCTCTGATTGGTGAATTAGTGGTTTGACACCTATAAATGACCCAACCGGTTTGTATACATGTTTATATTTTGACCAAGCCGGATTTCAAAAACATCTGTTGACATCATGTTTTAGGGTATAACTAGTTACTAATTGACTTTTCATCAACAAAATAGTATTTTTAAGTAAAATCAATCATTCATCAATATTTTTTTCTTTTTCGGCAACATTTAATTCATTCGTAAATGCAAGATATAGCGATATTTCAGTTGATTGTAATGATTTTGAAGCCGGATTCCTTATAACTTATAGAAAAATCTAATTTTACACTGCAAAAATAAATGATATTTGGACAAAAAATTTAATTAATAATAATAACAATCATAAAGCATCATAATTCAAAACATTATATACACAGTATATTTATAAATACTTACGATAATTATCCGTGTCTGCTTTAAAAATACCGCATTGGACAAATATGTTGTCGATTAAAAACTTAAGCATCTTGTAAATATCGTCGTCTTGTATTTTGAAAGTGATTTGGTATCTTTTGTCGCAAAATAAGTTGAGTACCCACCAACAACTGAGCCTTGGGATACGGGATATTTGCCATTTTATTTTTAGGGATATGTGTCCTCTGAATTACTGGGATATGGGATATTGCATTGTCATTTTGGGTATTTTTAGGGATATTTTTGGCTTTTGACCGAAAATCAATTTTAGGGATATGGGATGTTTGCCTATTTTGTTTTAGGGATACGGGATATTGATACCCCCCTCCCTAAACAAGGCTCACAACTATCCGAAACCACAGAAAGATAACAAAAGCTAACTACAAGTTTTACCTTAAAAATATTTACAGATGATGTTGTGTGATCTTGTTTTGTCTACAATAAAAATAACTTCATGATAGATGAATAAAAGAGAAAACAATAATAAAATATTTGTTGCTTCTCCGCTAAGAACGCAGCATTAAGGAGAAAGAGCAAAGACTGGTTGGCTCGGAATCAGAATAATGTGTCTGAGTGGAGCGACATATCTACCCAATGACTGTTCTTAGCTCACCTTGCCAAAGGCAAGTTGAGCTTTCACCATCACTTGGCGCCCGTCGTCCGTCGTCTTTCGTCCATTAACTATTCACATTTGAATCTTCTGCTCTGAAACGCCTCAACCAAATGAAGTGAAACTTAGTAGGAAGCATCTATGGAAGGTCCTCTGTAACGATTACTCATTTCGTCCCGATCCGTTAACAAACATGGTCGCCACAAGCGATTCTTGTTTCTGATTGGCAGATTTAAAAAAAAATATTCTCCTCTAAAAGTTCTTAGCCAAATGAACCGAAACTTGGTATGAAGCAACTATGGAAGGTCTTCTATATATAAAGATTGCTCATTTCATCCCAATCCGTTAACAAACATGGTCTCCACAGACAATTCTTGTTTCTAATTGGCCGATGTTATCAAATCTTCTCCTCTCAAACTGCTTAGCCAAATGAACCGAAACTTGGTAGGAAGCAACTATGGAAGGTCTTCTATAAAGATTGCACATTTCATCCCGATTCGTTGACAAACATGGTCGCCACAGACAATTCTTGTTTCTGATTGGCCGATTTCTAACAATCTTCTTCTCTGAAACTGCTTAACCAAATGAGCCGAACTTTGGTGGGAAGCACCTATAGAAGGTTCTGTCTGTATTAAGTTTCCTCAAAGCAGAATGAAAAGTGAACGACATAAGCTCAGACCGCTGAGCCTCTATTTTCAGTGAGCAAAGCACGAACATTTGTCGTATTACAACTTGTAACGAACTTTGTATTAATCGAGTACACCTATCATTTTCTTTGTATACAAACTGCCAAAATCGTCCTTTCGGAAAGGAATTCAATACTACAGCCTTTGTTAATTTGCTTATCTGTAATGTTAATGTAAACATTATACTGTGAAGAAAATTAAATATCGTATCCATGAAGTTATTTCCACAGAGTGACTTACTTCGTTATCAACAAGTATAAAATTAAAATATTGCGTTATAAAAAGAATCTCCCACTACTCAATTGATGCGCCTGGACAACTACTTAAAGTGAGTGTAGCGTATTGAGCACCAACCCTGATGTCAGTGCCACAAAAAAAAGCATAAAAAAAATCAAGTGTTCGCGACAGTAGCAATTTAACATAGAAATAACGATTTTTTAATTGTACAAATTAGCTGAAATTAGCAGCCATGGCGAATATTCATACTATGGATCAGTATTTATCGTCTTTGAGATATTTCCTAATCATAACTATTGTTAAATTGCAATATAATGCTCAATAATAATAAGATCAGTGGTATTTACATACTGACAAACCCGGTTATTTATAGGTGTCAAACCACCAATTAATTTCTTTAAGGTTTTCTACTAAATTTGTGTTTTTTCGAGCCTACCTGGTCATTTTATCTTAAGTTTAACCTTTTGAAGACCATATATTTTCTGAAACGTACATGTTTCCTCTACGTTCTGTCAAAATATCAGGGCATGTTTAAAATCTTGCAGTGAAATGCCATGCTACGGAAAGCACCTACTCTAAAAATAGCTCGGTCATCCCCAAGAAATTCACTATTTATAGGTCATGCATCAAATCCTCCATAGAGGTATTAAAATACAACTAAATCCATCAAATTTGGGCTCAAAATAATCCCTATTTATTTAACTTCAATTATCAATTTTAATTAGTCCATTCCATTCAGTAGTTTTCACAATACTACAAAGTGAAAGGAACTTTTTTCTTGAAAAGGGACTACTTTCGTATATGTTCCAAGCTCTGATTGGTGAATTAGTGGTTTGACACCTATAAATGACCCAACCGGTTTGTATACATGTTTATATTTTGACCAAGCCGGATTTCAAAAACATCTGTTGACATCATGTTTTAGGGTATAACTAGTTACTAATTGACTTTTCATCAACAAAATAGTATTTTTAAGTAAAATCAATCATTCATCAATATTTTTTTCTTTTTCGGCAACATTTAATTCATTCGTAAATGCAAGATATAGCGATATTTCAGTTGATTGTAATGATTTTGAAGCCGGATTCCTTATAACTTATAGAAAAATCTAATTTTACACTGCAAAAATAAATGATATTTGGACAAAAAATTTAATTAATAATAATAACAATCATAAAGCATCATAATTCAAAACATTATATACACAGTATATTTATAAATACTTACGATAATTATCCGTGTCTGCTTTAAAAATACCGCATTGGACAAATATGTTGTCGATTAAAAAATTAAGCATCTTGTAAATATCGTCGTCTTGTATTTTGAAAGTGATTTGGTATCTTTTGTCGCAAAATAAGTTGAGTACCCACCAACAACTGAGCCTTGGGATACGGGATATTTGCCATTTTATTTTTAGGGATATGTGTCCTCTGAATTACTGGGATATGGGATATTGCATTGTCATTTTGGGTATTTTTAGGGATATTTTTGGCTTTTGACCGAAAATCAATTTTAGGGATATGGGATGTTTGCCTATTTTGTTTTAGGGATACGGGATATTGATACCCCCCTCCCTAAACAAGGCTCACAACTATCCGAAACCACAGAAAGATAACAAAAGCTAACTACAAGTTTTACCTTAAAAATATTTACAGATGATGTTGTGTGATCTTGTTTTGTCTACAATAAAAATAACTTCATGATAGATGAATAAAAGAGAAAACAATAATAAAATATTTGTTGCTTCTCCGCTAAGAACGCAGCATTAAGGAGAAAGAGCAAAGACTGGTTGGCTCGGAATCAGAATAATGTGTCTGAGTGGAGCGACATATCTACCCAATGACTGTTCTTAGCTCACCTTGCCAAAGGCAAGTTGAGCTTTCACCATCACTTGGCGCCCGTCGTCCGTCGTCTTTCGTCCATTAACTATTCACATTTGAATCTTCTGCTCTGAAACGCCTCAACCAAATGAAGTGAAACTTAGTAGGAAGCATCTATGGAAGGTCCTCTGTAACGATTACTCATTTCGTCCCGATCCGTTAACAAACATGGTCGCCACAAGCGATTCTTGTTTCTGATTGGCAGATTTAAAAAAAAATATTCTCCTCTAAAAGTTCTTAGCCAAATGAACCGAAACTTGGTATGAAGCAACTATGGAAGGTCTTCTATATATAAAGATTGCTCATTTCATCCCAATCCGTTAACAAACATGGTCTCCACAGACAATTCTTGTTTCTAATTGGCCGATGTTATCAAATCTTCTCCTCTCAAACTGCTTAGCCAAATGAACCGAAACTTGGTAGGAAGCAACTATGGAAGGTCTTCTATAAAGATTGCACATTTCATCCCGATTCGTTGACAAACATGGTCGCCACAGACAATTCTTGTTTCTGATTGGCCGATTTCTAACAATCTTCTTCTCTGAAACTGCTTAACCAAATGAGCCGAACTTTGGTGGGAAGCACCTATAGAAGGTTCTGTCTGTATTAAGTTTCCTCAAAGCAGAATGAAAAGTGAACGACATAAGCTCAGACCGCTGAGCCTCTATTTTCAGTGAGCAAAGCACGAACATTTGTCGTATTACAACTTGTAACGAACTTTGTATTAATCGAGTACACCTATCATTTTCTTTGTATACAAGCTGCCAAAATCGTCCGTTCGGAAAGGAATTCAATACTACAGCCTTTGTTAATTTGCTTATCTGTAATGTTAATGTAAACATTATACTGTGAAGAAAATTAAATATCGTATCCATGAAGTTATTTCCACAGAGTGACTTACTTCGTTATCAACAAGTATAAAATTAAAATATTGCGTTATAAAAAGAATCTCCCACTACTCAATTGATGCGCCTGGACAACTACTTAAAGTGAGTGTAGCGTATTGAGCACCAACCCTGATGTCAGTGCCACAAAAAAAAGCATAAAAAAAATCAAGTGTTCGCGACAGTAGCAATTTAACATAGAAATAACGATTTTTTAATTGTACAAATTAGCTGAAATTAGCAGCCATGGCGAATATTCATACTATGGATCAGTATTTATCGTCTTTGAGATATTTCCTAATCATAACTATTGTTAAATTGCAATATAATGCTCAATAATAATAAGATCAGTGGTATTTACATACTGACAAACCCGGTTATTTATAGGTGTCAAACCACCAATTAATTTCTTTAAGGTTTTCTACTAAATTTGTGTTTTTTCGAGCCTACCTGGTCATTTTATCTTAAGTTTAACCTTTTGAAGACCATATATTTTCTGAAACGTACATGTTTCCTCTACGTTCTGTCAAAATATCAGGGCATGTTTAAAATCTTGCAGTGAAATGCCATGCTACGGAAAGCACCTACTCTAAAAATAGCTCGGTCATCCCCAAGAAATTCACTATTTATAGGTCATGCATCAAATCCTCCATAGAGGTATTAAAATACAACTAAATCCATCAAATTTGGGCTCAAAATAATCCCTATTTATTTAACTTCAATTATCAATTTTAATTAGTCCATTCCATTCAGTAGTTTTCACAATACTACAAAGTGAAAGGAACTTTTTTCTTGAAAAGGGACTACTTTCGTATATGTTCCAAGCTCTGATTGGTGAATTAGTGGTTTGACACCTATAAATGACCCAACCGGTTTGTATACATGTTTATATTTTGACCAAGCCGGATTTCAAAAACATCTGTTGACATCATGTTTTAGGGTATAACTAGTTACTAATTGACTTTTCATCAACAAAATAGTATTTTTAAGTAAAATCAATCATTCATCAATATTTTTTTCTTTTTCGGCAACATTTAATTCATTCGTAAATGCAAGATATAGCGATATTTCAGTTGATTGTAATGATTTTGAAGCCGGATTCCTTATAACTTATAGAAAAATCTAATTTTACACTGCAAAAATAAATGATATTTGGACAAAAAATTTAATTAATAATAATAACAATCATAAAGCATCATAATTCAAAACATTATATACACAGTATATTTATAAATACTTACGATAATTATCCGTGTCTGCTTTAAAAATACCGCATTGGACAAATATGTTGTCGATTAAAAAATTAAGCATCTTGTAAATATCGTCGTCTTGTATTTTGAAAGTGATTTGGTATCTTTTGTCGCAAAATAAGTTGAGTACCCACCAACAACTGAGCCTTGGGATACGGGATATTTGCCATTTTATTTTTAGGGATATGTGTCCTCTGAATTACTGGGATATGGGATATTGCATTGTCATTTTGGGTATTTTTAGGGATATTTTTGGCTTTTGACCGAAAATCAATTTTAGGGATATGGGATGTTTGCCTATTTTGTTTTAGGGATACGGGATATTGATACCCCCCTCCCTAAACAAGGCTCACAACTATCCGAAACCACAGAAAGATAACAAAAGCTAACTACAAGTTTTACCTTAAAAATATTTACAGATGATGTTGTGTGATCTTGTTTTGTCTACAATAAAAATAACTTCATGATAGATGAATAAAAGAGAAAACAATAATAAAATATTTGTTGCTTCTCCGCTAAGAACGCAGCATTAAGGAGAAAGAGCAAAGACTGGTTGGCTCGGAATCAGAATAATGTGTCTGAGTGGAGCGACATATCTACCCAATGACTGTTCTTAGCTCACCTTGCCAAAGGCAAGTTGAGCTTTCACCATCACTTGGCGCCCGTCGTCCGTCGTCTTTCGTCCATTAACTATTCACATTTGAATCTTCTGCTCTGAAACGCCTCAACCAAATGAAGTGAAACTTAGTAGGAAGCATCTATGGAAGGTCCTCTGTAACGATTACTCATTTCGTCCCGATCCGTTAACAAACATGGTCGCCACAAGCGATTCTTGTTTCTGATTGGCAGATTTTAAAAAAAATATTCTCCTCTAAAAGTTCTTAGCCAAATGAACCGAAACTTGGTATGAAGCAACTATGGAAGGTCTTCTATATATAAAGATTGCTCATTTCATCCCAATCCGTTAACAAACATGGTCTCCACAGACAATTCTTGTTTCTAATTGGCCGATGTTATCAAATCTTCTCCTCTCAAACTGCTTAGCCAAATGAACCGAAACTTGGTAGGAAGCAACTATGGAAGGTCTTCTATAAAGATTGCACATTTCATCCCGATTCGTTGACAAACATGGTCGCCACAGACAATTCTTGTTTCTGATTGGCCGATTTCTAACAATCTTCTTCTCTGAAACTGCTTAACCAAATGAGCCGAACTTTGGTGGGAAGCACCTATAGAAGGTTCTGTCTGTATTAAGTTTCCTCAAAGCAGAATGAAAAGTGAACGACATAAGCTCAGACCGCTGAGCCTCTATTTTCAGTGAGCAAAGCACGAACATTTGTCGTATTACAACTTGTAACGAACTTTGTATTAATCGAGTACACCTATCATTTTCTTTGTATACAAACTGCCAAAATCGTCCGTTCGGAAAGGAATTCAATACTACAGCCTTTGTTAATTTGCTTATCTGTAATGTTAATGTAAACATTATACTGTGAAGAAAATTAAATATCGTATCCATGAAGTTATTTCCACAGAGTGACTTACTTCGTTATCAACAAGTATAAAATTAAAATATTGCGTTATAAAAAGAATCTCCCACTACTCAATTGATGCGCCTGGACAACTACTTAAAGTGAGTGTAGCGTATTGAGCACCAACCCTGATGTCAGTGCCACAAAAAAAAGCATAAAAAAAATCAAGTGTTCGCGACAGTAGCAATTTAACATAGAAATAACGATTTTTTAATTGTACAAATTAGCTGAAATTAGCAGCCATGGCGAATATTCATACTATGGATCAGTATTTATCGTCTTTGAGATATTTCCTAATCATAACTATTGTTAAATTGCAATATAATGCTCAATAATAATAAGATCAGTGGTATTTACATACTGACAAACCCGGTTATTTATAGGTGTCAAACCACCAATTAATTTCTTTAAGGTTTTCTACTAAATTTGTGTTTTTTCGAGCCTACCTGGTCATTTTATCTTAAGTTTAACCTTTTGAAGACCATATATTATCTGAAACGTACATGTTTCCTCTACGTTCTGTCAAAATATCAGGGCATGTTTAAAATCTTGCAGTGAAATGCCATGCTACGGAAAGCACCTACTCTAAAAATAGCTCGGTCATCCCCAAGAAATTCACTATTTATAGGTCATGCATCAAATCCTCCATAGAGGTATTAAAATACAACTAAATCCATCAAATTTGGGCTCAAAATAATCCCTATTTATTTAACTTCAATTATCAATTTTAATTAGTCCATTCCATTCAGTAGTTTTCACAATACTACAAAGTGAAAGGAACTTTTTTCTTGAAAAGGGACTACTTTCGTATATGTTCCAAGCTCTGATTGGTGAATTAGTGGTTTGACACCTATAAATGACCCAACCGGTTTGTATACATGTTTATATTTTGACCAAGCCGGATTTCAAAAACATCTGTTGACATCATGTTTTAGGGTATAACTAGTTACTAATTGACTTTTCATCAACAAAATAGTATTTTTAAGTAAAATCAATCATTCATCAATATTTTTTTCTTTTTCGGCAACATTTAATTCATTCGTAAATGCAAGATATAGCGATATTTCAGTTGATTGTAATGATTTTGAAGCCGGATTCCTTATAACTTATAGAAAAATCTAATTTTACACTGCAAAAATAAATGATATTTGGACAAAAAATTTAATTAATAATAATAACAATCATAAAGCATCATAATTCAAAACATTATATACACAGTATATTTATAAATACTTACGATAATTATCCGTGTCTGCTTTAAAAATACCGCATTGGACAAATATGTTGTCGATTAAAAAATTAAGCATCTTGTAAATATCGTCGTCTTGTATTTTGAAAGTGATTTGGTATCTTTTGTCGCAAAATAAGTTGAGTACCCACCAACAACTGAGCCTTGGGATACGGGATATTTGCCATTTTATTTTTAGGGATATGTGTCCTCTGAATTACTGGGATATGGGATATTGCATTGTCATTTTGGGTATTTTTAGGGATATTTTTGGCTTTTGACCGAAAATCAATTTTAGGGATATGGGATGTTTGCCTATTTTGTTTTAGGGATACGGGATATTGATACCCCCCTCCCTAAGCAAGGCTCACAACTATCCGAAACCACAGAAAGATAACAAAAGCTAACTACAAGTTTTACCTTAAAAATATTTACAGATGATGTTGTGTGATCTTGTTTTGTCTACAATAAAAATAACTTCATGATAGATGAATAAAAGAGAAAACAATAATAAAATATTTGTTGCTTCTCCGCTAAGAACGCAGCATTAAGGAGAAAGGGCAAAGACTGGTTGGCTCGGAATCAGAATAATGTGTCTGAGTGGAGCGACATATCTACCCAATGACTGTTCTTAGCTCACCTTGCCAAAGGCAAGTTGAGCTTTCACCATCACTTGGCGCCCGTCGTCCGTCGTCTTTCGTCCATTAACTATTCACATTTGAATCTTCTGCTCTGAAACGCCTCAACCAAATGAAGTGAAACTTAGTAGGAAGCATCTATGGAAGGTCCTCTGTAACGATTACTCATTTCGTCCCGATCCGTTAACAAACATGGTCGCCACAAGCGATTCTTGTTTCTGATTGGCAGATTTAAAAAAAAATATTCTCCTCTAAAAGTTCTTAGCCAAATGAACCGAAACTTGGTATGAAGCAACTATGGAAGGTCTTCTATATATAAAGATTGCTCATTTCATCCCAATCCGTTAACAAACATGGTCTCCACAGACAATTCTTGTTTCTAATTGGCCGATGTTATCAAATCTTCTCCTCTCAAACTGCTTAGCCAAATGAACCGAAACTTGGTAGGAAGCAACTATGGAAGGTCTTCTATAAAGATTGCACATTTCATCCCGATTCGTTGACAAACATGGTCGCCACAGACAATTCTTGTTTCTGATTGGCCGATTTCTAACAATCTTCTTCTCTGAAACTGCTTAACCAAATGAGCCGAACTTTGGTGGGAAGCACCTATAGAAGGTTCTGTCTGTATTAAGTTTCCTCAAAGCAGAATGAAAAGTGAACGACATAAGCTCAGACCGCTGAGCCTCTATTTTCAGTGAGCAAAGCACGAACATTTGTCGTATTACAACTTGTAACGAACTTTGTATTAATCGAGTACACCTATCATTTTCTTTGTATACAAACTGCCAAAATCGTCCGTTCGGAAAGGAATTCAATACTACAGCCTTTGTTAATTTGCTTATCTGTAATGTTAATGTAAACATTATACTGTGAAGAAAATTAAATATCGTATCCATGAAGTTATTTCCACAGAGTGACTTACTTCGTTATCAACAAGTATAAAATTAAAATATTGCGTTATAAAAAGAATCTCCCACTACTCAATTGATGCGCCTGGACAACTACTTAAAGTGAGTGTAGCGTATTGAGCACCAACCCTGATGTCAGTGCCACAAAAAAAAGCATAAAAAAAATCAAGTGTTCGCGACAGTAGCAATTTAACATAGAAATAACGATTTTTTAATTGTACAAATTAGCTGAAATTAGCAGCCATGGCGAATATTCATACTATGGATCAGTATTTATCGTCTTTGAGATATTTCCTAATCATAACTATTGTTAAATTGCAATATAATGCTCAATAATAATAAGATCAGTGGTATTTACATACTGACAAACCCGGTTATTTATAGGTGTCAAACCACCAATTAATTTCTTTAAGGTTTTCTACTAAATTTGTGTTTTTTCGAGCCTACCTGGTCATTTTATCTTAAGTTTAACCTTTTGAAGACCATATATTTTCTGAAACGTACATGTTTCCTCTACGTTCTGTCAAAATATCAGGGCATGTTTAAAATCTTGCAGTGAAATGCCATGCTACGGAAAGCACCTACTCTAAAAATAGCTCGGTCATCCCCAAGAAATTCACTATTTATAGGTCATGCATCAAATCCTCCATAGAGGTATTAAAATACAACTAAATCCATCAAATTTGGGCTCAAAATAATCCCTATTTATTTAACTTCAATTATCAATTTTAATTAGTCCATTCCATTCAGTAGTTTTCACAATACTACAAAGTGAAAGGAACTTTTTTCTTGAAAAGGGACTACTTTCGTATATGTTCCAAGCTCTGATTGGTGAATTAGTGGTTTGACACCTATAAATGACCCAACCGGTTTGTATACATGTTTATATTTTGACCAAGCCGGATTTCAAAAACATCTGTTGACATCATGTTTTAGGGTATAACTAGTTACTAATTGACTTTTCATCAACAAAATAGTATTTTTAAGTAAAATCAATCATTCATCAATATTTTTTTCTTTTTCGGCAACATTTAATTCATTCGTAAATGCAAGATATAGCGATATTTCAGTTGATTGTAATGATTTTGAAGCCGGATTCCTTATAACTTATAGAAAAATCTAATTTTACACTGCAAAAATAAATGATATTTGGACAAAAAATTTAATTAATAATAATAACAATCATAAAGCATCATAATTCAAAACATTATATACACAGTATATTTATAAATACTTACGATAATTATCCGTGTCTGCTTTAAAAATACCGCATTGGACAAATATGTTGTCGATTAAAAAATTAAGCATCTTGTAAATATCGTCGTCTTGTATTTTGAAAGTGATTTGGTATCTTTTGTCGCAAAATAAGTTGAGTACCCACCAACAACTGAGCCTTGGGATACGGGATATTTGCCATTTTATTTTTAGGGATATGTGTCCTCTGAATTACTGGGATATGGGATATTGCATTGTCATTTTGGGTATTTTTAGGGATATTTTTGGCTTTTGACCGAAAATCAATTTTAGGGATATGGGATGTTTGCCTATTTTGTTTTAGGGATACGGGATATTGATACCCCCCTCCCTAAACAAGGCTCACAACTATCCGAAACCACAGAAAGATAACAAAAGCTAACTACAAGTTTTACCTTAAATATATTTACAGATGATGTTGTGTGATCTTGTTTTGTCTACAATAAAAATAACTTCATGATAGATGAATAAAAGAGAAAACAATAATAAAATATTTGTTGCTTCTCCGCTAAGAACGCAGCATTAAGGAGAAAGAGCAAAGACTGGTTGGCTCGGAATCAGAATAATGTGTCTGAGTGGAGCGACATATCTACCCAATGACTGTTCTTAGCTCACCTTGCCAAAGGCAAGTTGAGCTTTCACCATCACTTGGCGCCCGTCGTCCGTCGTCTTTCGTCCATTAACTATTCACATTTGAATCTTCTGCTCTGAAACGCCTCAACCAAATGAAGTGAAACTTAGTAGGAAGCATCTATGGAAGGTCCTCTGTAACGATTACTCATTTCGTCCCGATCCGTTAACAAACATGGTCGCCACAAGCGATTCTTGTTTCTGATTGGCAGATTTAAAAAAAAATATTCTCCTCTAAAAGTTCTTAGCCAAATGAACCGAAACTTGGTATGAAGCAACTATGGAAGGTCTTCTATATATAAAGATTGCTCATTTCATCCCAATCCGTTAACAAACATGGTCTCCACAGACAATTCTTGTTTCTAATTGGCCGATGTTATCAAATCTTCTCCTCTCAAACTGCTTAGCCAAATGAACCGAAACTTGGTAGGAAGCAACTATGGAAGGTCTTCTATAAAGATTGCACATTTCATCCCGATTCGTTGACAAACATGGTCGCCACAGACAATTCTTGTTTCTGATTGGCCGATTTCTAACAATCTTCTTCTCTGAAACTGCTTAACCAAATGAGCCGAACTTTGGTGGGAAGCACCTATAGAAGGTTCTGTCTGTATTAAGTTTCCTCAAAGCAGAATGAAAAGTGAACGACATAAGCTCAGACCGCTGAGCCTCTATTTTCAGTGAGCAAAGCACGAACATTTGTCGTATTACAACTTGTAACGAACTTTGTATTAATCGAGTACACCTATCATTTTCTTTGTATACAAGCTGCCAAAATCGTCCGTTCGGAAAGGAATTCAATACTACAGCCTTTGTTAATTTGCTTATCTGTAATGTTAATGTAAACATTATACTGTGAAGAAAATTAAATATCGTATCCATGAAGTTATTTCCACAGAGTGACTTACTTCGTTATCAACAAGTATAAAATTAAAATATTGCGTTATAAAAAGAATCTCCCACTACTCAATTGATGCGCCTGGACAACTACTTAAAGTGAGTGTAGCGTATTGAGCACCAACCCTGATGTCAGTGCCACAAAAAAAAGCATAAAAAAAATCAAGTGTTCGCGACAGTAGCAATTTAACATAGAAATAACGATTTTTTAATTGTACAAATTAGCTGAAATTAGCAGCCATGGCGAATATTCATACTATGGATCAGTATTTATCGTCTTTGAGATATTTCCTAATCATAACTATTGTTAAATTGCAATATAATGCTCAATAATAATAAGATCAGTGGTATTTACATACTGACAAACCCGGTTATTTATAGGTGTCAAACCACCAATTAATTTCTTTAAGGTTTTCTACTAAATTTGTGTTTTTTCGAGCCTACCTGGTCATTTTATCTTAAGTTTAACCTTTTGAAGACCATATATTTTCTGAAACGTACATGTTTCCTCTACGTTCTGTCAAAATATCAGGGCATGTTTAAAATCTTGCAGTGAAATGCCATGCTACGGAAAGCACCTACTCTAAAAATAGCTCGGTCATCCCCAAGAAATTCACTATTTATAGGTCATGCATCAAATCCTCCATAGAGGTATTAAAATACAACTAAATCCATCAAATTTGGGCTCAAAATAATCCCTATTTATTTAACTTCAATTATCAATTTTAATTAGTCCATTCCATTCAGTAGTTTTCACAATACTACAAAGTGAAAGGAACTTTTTTCTTGAAAAGGGACTACTTTCGTATATGTTCCAAGCTCTGATTGGTGAATTAGTGGTTTGACACCTATAAATGACCCAACCGGTTTGTATACATGTTTATATTTTGACCAAGCCGGATTTCAAAAACATCTGTTGACATCATGTTTTAGGGTATAACTAGTTACTAATTGACTTTTCATCAACAAAATAGTATTTTTAAGTAAAATCAATCATTCATCAATATTTTTTTCTTTTTCGGCAACATTTAATTCATTCGTAAATGCAAGATATAGCGATATTTCAGTTGATTGTAATGATTTTGAAGCCGGATTCCTTATAACTTATAGAAAAATCTAATTTTACACTGCAAAAATAAATGATATTTGGACAAAAAATTTAATTAATAATAATAACAATCATAAAGCATCATAATTCAAAACATTATATACACAGTATATTTATAAATACTTACGATAATTATCCGTGTCTGCTTTAAAAATACCGCATTGGACAAATATGTTGTCGATTAAAAAATTAAGCATCTTGTAAATATCGTCGTCTTGTATTTTGAAAGTGATTTGGTATCTTTTGTCGCAAAATAAGTTGAGTACCCACCAACAACTGAGCCTTGGGATACGGGATATTTGCCATTTTATTTTTAGGGATATGTGTCCTCTGAATTACTGGGATATGGGATATTGCATTGTCATTTTGGGTATTTTTAGGGATATTTTTGGCTTTTGACCGAAAATCAATTTTAGGGATATGGGATGTTTGCCTATTTTGTTTTAGGGATACGGGATATTGATACCCCCCTCCCTAAACAAGGCTCACAACTATCCGAAACCACAGAAAGATAACAAAAGCTAACTACAAGTTTTACCTTAAAAATATTTACAGATGATGTTGTGTGATCTTGTTTTGTCTACAATAAAAATAACTTCATGATAGATGAATAAAAGAGAAAACAATAATAAAATATTTGTTGCTTCTCCGCTAAGAACGCAGCATTAAGGAGAAAGAGCAAAGACTGGTTGGCTCGGAATCAGAATAATGTGTCTGAGTGGAGCGACATATCTACCCAATGACTGTTCTTAGCTCACCTTGCCAAAGGCAAGTTGAGCTTTCACCATCACTTGGCGCCCGTCGTCCGTCGTCTTTCGTCCATTAACTATTCACATTTGAATCTTCTGCTCTGAAACGCCTCAACCAAATGAAGTGAAACTTAGTAGGAAGCATCTATGGAAGGTCCTCTGTAACGATTACTCATTTCGTCCCGATCCGTTAACAAACATGGTCGCCACAAGCGATTCTTGTTTCTGATTGGCAGATTTAAAAAAAAATATTCTCCTCTAAAAGTTCTTAGCCAAATGAACCGAAACTTGGTATGAAGCAACTATGGAAGGTCTTCTATATATAAAGATTGCTCATTTCATCCCAATCCGTTAACAAACATGGTCTCCACAGACAATTCTTGTTTCTAATTGGCCGATGTTATCAAATCTTCTCCTCTCAAACTGCTTAGCCAAATGAACCGAAACTTGGTAGGAAGCAACTATGGAAGGTCTTCTATAAAGATTGCACATTTCATCCCGATTCGTTGACAAACATGGTCGCCACAGACAATTCTTGTTTCTGATTGGCCGATTTCTAACAATCTTCTTCTCTGAAACTGCTTAACCAAATGAGCCGAACTTTGGTGGGAAGCACCTATAGAAGGTTCTGTCTGTATTAAGTTTCCTCAAAGCAGAATGAAAAGTGAACGACATAAGCTCAGACCGCTGAGCCTCTATTTTCAGTGAGCAAAGCACGAACATTTGTCGTATTACAACTTGTAACGAACTTTGTATTAATCGAGTACACCTATCATTTTCTTTGTATACAAACTGCCAAAATCGTCCGTTCGGAAAGGAATTCAATACTACAGCCTTTGTTAATTTGCTTATCTGTAATGTTAATGTAAACATTATACTGTGAAGAAAATTAAATATCGTATCCATGAAGTTATTTCCACAGAGTGACTTACTTCGTTATCAACAAGTATAAAATTAAAATATTGCGTTATAAAAAGAATCTCCCACTACTCAATTGATGCGCCTGGACAACTACTTAAAGTGAGTGTAGCGTATTGAGCACCAACCCTGATGTCAGTGCCACAAAAAAAAGCATAAAAAAAATCAAGTGTTCGCGACAGTAGCAATTTAACATAGAAATAACGATTTTTTAATTGTACAAATTAGCTGAAATTAGCAGCCATGGCGAATATTCATACTATGGATCAGTATTTATCGTCTTTGAGATATTTCCTAATCATAACTATTGTTAAATTGCAATATAATGCTCAATAATAATAAGATCAGTGGTATTTACATACTGACAAACCCGGTTATTTATAGGTGTCAAACCACCAATTAATTTCTTTAAGGTTTTCTACTAAATTTGTGTTTTTTCGAGCCTACCTGGTCATTTTATCTTAAGTTTAACCTTTTGAAGACCATATATTTTCTGAAACGTACATGTTTCCTCTACGTTCTGTCAAAATATCAGGGCATGTTTAAAATCTTGCAGTGAAATGCCATGCTACGGAAAGCACCTACTCTAAAAATAGCTCGGTCATCCCCAAGAAATTCACTATTTATAGGTCATGCATCAAATCCTCCATAGAGGTATTAAAATACAACTAAATCCATCAAATTTGGGCTCAAAATAATCCCTATTTATTTAACTTCAATTATCAATTTTAATTAGTCCATTCCATTCAGTAGTTTTCACAATACTACAAAGTGAAAGGAACTTTTTTCTTGAAAAGGGACTACTTTCGTATATGTTCCAAGCTCTGATTGGTGAATTAGTGGTTTGACACCTATAAATGACCCAACCGGTTTGTATACATGTTTATATTTTGACCAAGCCGGATTTCAAAAACATCTGTTGACATCATGTTTTAGGGTATAACTAGTTACTAATTGACTTTTCATCAACAAAATAGTATTTTTAAGTAAAATCAATCATTCATCAATATTTTTTTCTTTTTCGGCAACATTTAATTCATTCGTAAATGCAAGATATAGCGATATTTCAGTTGATTGTAATGATTTTGAAGCCGGATTCCTTATAACTTATAGAAAAATCTAATTTTACACTGCAAAAATAAATGATATTTGGACAAAAAATTTAATTAATAATAATAACAATCATAAAGCATCATAATTCAAAACATTATATACACAGTATATTTATAAATACTTACGATAATTATCCGTGTCTGCTTTAAAAATACCGCATTGGACAAATATGTTGTCGATTAAAAAATTAAGCATCTTGTAAATATCGTCGTCTTGTATTTTGAAAGTGATTTGGTATCTTTTGTCGCAAAATAAGTTGAGTACCCACCAACAACTGAGCCTTGGGATACGGGATATTTGCCATTTTATTTTTAGGGATATGTGTCCTCTGAATTACTGGGATATGGGATATTGCATTGTCATTTTGGGTATTTTTAGGGATATTTTTGGCTTTTGACCGAAAATCAATTTTAGGGATATGGGATGTTTGCCTATTTTGTTTTAGGGATACGGGATATTGATACCCCCCTCCCTAAACAAGGCTCACAACTATCCGAAACCACAGAAAGATAACAAAAGCTAACTACAAGTTTTACCTTAAATATATTTACAGATGATGTTGTGTGATCTTGTTTTGTCTACAATAAAAATAACTTCATGATAGATGAATAAAAGAGAAAACAATAATAAAATATTTGTTGCTTCTCCGCTAAGAACGCAGCATTAAGGAGAAAGAGCAAAGACTGGTTGGCTCGGAATCAGAATAATGTGTCTGAGTGGAGCGACATATCTACCCAATGACTGTTCTTAGCTCACCTTGCCAAAGGCAAGTTGAGCTTTCACCATCACTTGGCGCCCGTCGTCCGTCGTCTTTCGTCCATTAACTATTCACATTTGAATCTTCTGCTCTGAAACGCCTCAACCAAATGAAGTGAAACTTAGTAGGAAGCATCTATGGAAGGTCCTCTGTAACGATTACTCATTTCGTCCCGATCCGTTAACAAACATGGTCGCCACAAGCGATTCTTGTTTCTGATTGGCAGATTTAAAAAAAAATATTCTCCTCTAAAAGTTCTTAGCCAAATGAACCGAAACTTGGTATGAAGCAACTATGGAAGGTCTTCTATATATAAAGATTGCTCATTTCATCCCAATCCGTTAACAAACATGGTCTCCACAGACAATTCTTGTTTCTAATTGGCCGATGTTATCAAATCTTCTCCTCTCAAACTGCTTAGCCAAATGAACCGAAACTTGGTAGGAAGCAACTATGGAAGGTCTTCTATAAAGATTGCACATTTCATCCCGATTCGTTGACAAACATGGTCGCCACAGACAATTCTTGTTTCTGATTGGCCGATTTCTAACAATCTTCTTCTCTGAAACTGCTTAACCAAATGAGCCGAACTTTGGTGGGAAGCACCTATAGAAGGTTCTGTCTGTATTAAGTTTCCTCAAAGCAGAATGAAAAGTGAACGACATAAGCTCAGACCGCTGAGCCTCTATTTTCAGTGAGCAAAGCACGAACATTTGTCGTATTACAACTTGTAACGAACTTTGTATTAATCGAGTACACCTATCATTTTCTTTGTATACAAACTGCCAAAATCGTCCGTTCGGAAAGGAATTCAATACTACAGCCTTTGTTAATTTGCTTATCTGTAATGTTAATGTAAACATTATACTGTGAAGAAAATTAAATATCGTATCCATGAAGTTATTTCCACAGAGTGACTTACTTCGTTATCAACAAGTATAAAATTAAAATATTGCGTTATAAAAAGAATCTCCCACTACTCAATTGATGCGCCTGGACAACTACTTAAAGTGAGTGTAGCGTATTGAGCACCAACCCTGATGTCAGTGCCACAAAAAAAAGCATAAAAAAAATCAAGTGTTCGCGACAGTAGCAATTTAACATAGAAATAACGATTTTTTAATTGTACAAATTAGCTGAAATTAGCAGCCATGGCGAATATTCATACTATGGATCAGTATTTATCGTCTTTGAGATATTTCCTAATCATAACTATTGTTAAATTGCAATATAATGCTCAATAATAATAAGATCAGTGGTATTTACATACTGACAAACCCGGTTATTTATAGGTGTCAAACCACCAATTAATTTCTTTAAGGTTTTCTACTAAATTTGTGTTTTTTCGAGCCTACCTGGTCATTTTATCTTAAGTTTAACCTTTTGAAGACCATATATTTTCTGAAACGTACATGTTTCCTCTACGTTCTGTCAAAATATCAGGGCATGTTTAAAATCTTGCAGTGAAATGCCATGCTACGGAAAGCACCTACTCTAAAAATAGCTCGGTCATCCCCAAGAAATTCACTATTTATAGGTCATGCATCAAATCCTCCATAGAGGTATTAAAATACAACTAAATCCATCAAATTTGGGCTCAAAATAATCCCTATTTATTTAACTTCAATTATCAATTTTAATTAGTCCATTCCATTCAGTAGTTTTCACAATACTACAAAGTGAAAGGAACTTTTTTCTTGAAAAGGGACTACTTTCGTATATGTTCCAAGCTCTGATTGGTGAATTAGTGGTTTGACACCTATAAATGACCCAACCGGTTTGTATACATGTTTATATTTTGACCAAGCCGGATTTCAAAAACATCTGTTGACATCATGTTTTAGGGTATAACTAGTTACTAATTGACTTTTCATCAACAAAATAGTATTTTTAAGTAAAATCAATCATTCATCAATATTTTTTTCTTTTTCGGCAACATTTAATTCATTCGTAAATGCAAGATATAGCGATATTTCAGTTGATTGTAATGATTTTGAAGCCGGATTCCTTATAACTTATAGAAAAATCTAATTTTACACTGCAAAAATAAATGATATTTGGACAAAAAATTTAATTAATAATAATAACAATCATAAAGCATCATAATTCAAAACATTATATACACAGTATATTTATAAATACTTACGATAATTATCCGTGTCTGCTTTAAAAATACCGCATTGGACAAATATGTTGTCGATTAAAAAATTAAGCATCTTGTAAATATCGTCGTCTTGTATTTTGAAAGTGATTTGGTATCTTTTGTCGCAAAATAAGTTGAGTACCCACCAACAACTGAGCCTTGGGATACGGGATATTTGCCATTTTATTTTTAGGGATATGTGTCCTCTGAATTACTGGGATATGGGATATTGCATTGTCATTTTGGGTATTTTTAGGGATATTTTTGGCTTTTGACCGAAAATCAATTTTAGGGATATGGGATGTTTGCCTATTTTGTTTTAGGGATACGGGATATTGATACCCCCCTCCCTAAACAAGGCTCACAACTATCCGAAACCACAGAAAGATAACAAAAGCTAACTACAAGTTTTACCTTAAAAATATTTACAGATGATGTTGTGTGATCTTGTTTTGTCTACAATAAAAATAACTTCATGATAGATGAATAAAAGAGAAAACAATAATAAAATATTTGTTGCTTCTCCGCTAAGAACGCAGCATTAAGGAGAAAGAGCAAAGACTGGTTGGCTCGGAATCAGAATAATGTGTCTGAGTGGAGCGACATATCTACCCAATGACTGTTCTTAGCTCACCTTGCCAAAGGCAAGTTGAGCTTTCACCATCACTTGGCGCCCGTCGTCCGTCGTCTTTCGTCCATTAACTATTCACATTTGAATCTTCTGCTCTGAAACGCCTCAACCAAATGAAGTGAAACTTAGTAGGAAGCATCTATGGAAGGTCCTCTGTAACGATTACTCATTTCGTCCCGATCCGTTAACAAACATGGTCGCCACAAGCGATTCTTGTTTCTGATTGGCAGATTTAAAAAAAAATATTCTCCTCTAAAAGTTCTTAGCCAAATGAACCGAAACTTGGTATGAAGCAACTATGGAAGGTCTTCTATATATAAAGATTGCTCATTTCATCCCAATCCGTTAACAAACATGGTCTCCACAGACAATTCTTGTTTCTAATTGGCCGATGTTATCAAATCTTCTCCTCTCAAACTGCTTAGCCAAATGAACCGAAACTTGGTAGGAAGCAACTATGGAAGGTCTTCTATAAAGATTGCACATTTCATCCCGATTCGTTGACAAACATGGTCGCCACAGACAATTCTTGTTTCTGATTGGCCGATTTCTAACAATCTTCTTCTCTGAAACTGCTTAACCAAATGAGCCGAACTTTGGTGGGAAGCACCTATAGAAGGTTCTGTCTGTATTAAGTTTCCTCAAAGCAGAATGAAAAGTGAACGACATAAGCTCAGACCGCTGAGCCTCTATTTTCAGTGAGCAAAGCACGAACATTTGTCGTATTACAACTTGTAACGAACTTTGTATTAATCGAGTACACCTATCATTTTCTTTGTATACAAACTGCCAAAATCGTCCTTTCGGAAAGGAATTCAATACTACAGCCTTTGTTAATTTGCTTATCTGTAATGTTAATGTAAACATTATACTGTGAAGAAAATTAAATATCGTATCCATGAAGTTATTTCCACAGAGTGACTTACTTCGTTATCAACAAGTATAAAATTAAAATATTGCGTTATAAAAAGAATCTCCCACTACTCAATTGATGCGCCTGGACAACTACTTAAAGTGAGTGTAGCGTATTGAGCACCAACCCTGATGTCAGTGCCACAAAAAAAGCATAAAAAAAATCAAGTGTTCGCGACAGTAGCAATTTAACATAGAAATAACGATTTTTTAATTGTACAAATTAGCTGAAATTAGCAGCCATGGCGAATATTCATACTATGGATCAGTATTTATCGTCTTTGAGATATTTCCTAATCATAACTATTGTTAAATTGCAATATAATGCTCAATAATAATAAGATCAGTGGTATTTACATACTGACAAACCCGGTTATTTATAGGTGTCAAACCACCAATTAATTTCTTTAAGGTTTTCTACTAAATTTGTGTTTTTTCGAGCCTACCTGGTCATTTTATCTTAAGTTTAACCTTTTGAAGACCATATATTTTCTGAAACGTACATGTTTCCTCTACGTTCTGTCAAAATATCAGGGCATGTTTAAAATCTTGCAGTGAAATGCCATGCTACGGAAAGCACCTACTCTAAAAATAGCTCGGTCATCCCCAAGAAATTCACTATTTATAGGTCATGCATCAAATCCTCCATAGAGGTATTAAAATACAACTAAATCCATCAAATTTGGGCTCAAAATAATCCCTATTTATTTAACTTCAATTATCAATTTTAATTAGTCCATTCCATTCAGTAGTTTTCACAATACTACAAAGTGAAAGGAACTTTTTTCTTGAAAAGGGACTACTTTCGTATATGTTCCAAGCTCTGATTGGTGAATTAGTGGTTTGACACCTATAAATGACCCAACCGGTTTGTATACATGTTTATATTTTGACCAAGCCGGATTTCAAAAACATCTGTTGACATCATGTTTTAGGGTATAACTAGTTACTAATTGACTTTTCATCAACAAAATAGTATTTTTAAGTAAAATCAATCATTCATCAATATTTTTTTCTTTTTCGGCAACATTTAATTCATTCGTAAATGCAAGATATAGCGATATTTCAGTTGATTGTAATGATTTTGAAGCCGGATTCCTTATAACTTATAGAAAAATCTAATTTTACACTGCAAAAATAAATATTTGGACAAAAAATTTAATTAATAATAATAACAATCATAAAGCATCATAATTCAAAACATTATATACACAGTATATTTATAAATACTTACGATAATTATCCGTGTCTGCTTTAAAAATACCGCATTGGACAAATATGTTGTCGATTAAAAACTTAAGCATCTTGTAAATATCGTCGTCTTGTATTTTGAAAGTGATTTGGTATCTTTTGTCGCAAAATAAGTTGAGTACCCACCAACAACTGAGCCTTGGGATACGGGATATTTGCCATTTTATTTTTAGGGATATGTGTCCTCTGAATTACTGGGATATGGGATATTGCATTGTCATTTTGGGTATTTTTAGGGATATTTTTGGCTTTTGACCGAAAATCAATTTTAGGGATATGGGATGTTTGCCTATTTTGTTTTAGGGATACGGGATATTGATACCCCCCTCCCTAAACAAGGCTCACAACTATCCGAAACCACAGAAAGATAACAAAAGCTAACTACAAGTTTTACCTTAAAAATATTTACAGATGATGTTGTGTGATCTTGTTTTGTCTACAATAAAAATAACTTCATGATAGATGAATAAAAGAGAAAACAATAATAAAATATTTGTTGCTTCTCCGCTAAGAACGCAGCATTAAGGAGAAAGAGCAAAGACTGGTTGGCTCGGAATCAGAATAATGTGTCTGAGTGGAGCGACATATCTACCCAATGACTGTTCTTAGCTCACCTTGCCAAAGGCAAGTTGAGCTTTCACCATCACTTGGCGCCCGTCGTCCGTCGTCTTTCGTCCATTAACTATTCACATTTGAATCTTCTGCTCTGAAACGCCTCAACCAAATGAAGTGAAACTTAGTAGGAAGCATCTATGGAAGGTCCTCTGTAACGATTACTCATTTCGTCCCGATCCGTTAACAAACATGGTCGCCACAAGCGATTCTTGTTTCTGATTGGCAGATTTAAAAAAAAATATTCTCCTCTAAAAGTTCTTAGCCAAATGAACCGAAACTTGGTATGAAGCAACTATGGAAGGTCTTCTATATATAAAGATTGCTCATTTCATCCCAATCCGTTAACAAACATGGTCTCCACAGACAATTCTTGTTTCTAATTGGCCGATGTTATCAAATCTTCTCCTCTCAAACTGCTTAGCCAAATGAACCGAAACTTGGTAGGAAGCAACTATGGAAGGTCTTCTATAAAGATTGCACATTTCATCCCGATTCGTTGACAAACATGGTCGCCACAGACAATTCTTGTTTCTGATTGGCCGATTTCTAACAATCTTCTTCTCTGAAACTGCTTAACCAAATGAGCCGAACTTTGGTGGGAAGCACCTATAGAAGGTTCTGTCTGTATTAAGTTTCCTCAAAGCAGAATGAAAAGTGAACGACATAAGCTCAGACCGCTGAGCCTCTATTTTCAGTGAGCAAAGCACGAACATTTGTCGTATTACAACTTGTAACGAACTTTGTATTAATCGAGTACACCTATCATTTTCTTTGTATACAAACTGCCAAAATCGTCCGTTCGGAAAGGAATTCAATACTACAGCCTTTGTTAATTTGCTTATCTGTAATGTTAATGTAAACATTATACTGTGAAGAAAATTAAATATCGTATCCATGAAGTTATTTCCACAGAGTGACTTACTTCGTTATCAACAAGTATAAAATTAAAATATTGCGTTATAAAAAGAATCTCCCACTACTCAATTGATGCGCCTGGACAACTACTTAAAGTGAGTGTAGCGTATTGAGCACCAACCCTGATGTCAGTGCCACAAAAAAAAGCATAAAAAAAATCAAGTGTTCGCGACAGTAGCAATTTAACATAGAAATAACGATTTTTTAATTGTACAAATTAGCTGAAATTAGCAGCCATGGCGAATATTCATACTATGGATCAGTATTTATCGTCTTTGAGATATTTCCTAATCATAACTATTGTTAAATTGCAATATAATGCTCAATAATAATAAGATCAGTGGTATTTACATACTGACAAACCCGGTTATTTATAGGTGTCAAACCACCAATTAATTTCTTTAAGGTTTTCTACTAAATTTGTGTTTTTTCGAGCCTACCTGGTCATTTTATCTTAAGTTTAACCTTTTGAAGACCATATATTTTCTGAAACGTACATGTTTCCTCTACGTTCTGTCAAAATATCAGGGCATGTTTAAAATCTTGCAGTGAAATGCCATGCTACGGAAAGCACCTACTCTAAAAATAGCTCGGTCATCCCCAAGAAATTCACTATTTATAGGTCATGCATCAAATCCTCCATAGAGGTATTAAAATACAACTAAATCCATCAAATTTGGGCTCAAAATAATCCCTATTTATTTAACTTCAATTATCAATTTTAATTAGTCCATTCCATTCAGTAGTTTTCACAATACTACAAAGTGAAAGGAACTTTTTTCTTGAAAAGGGACTACTTTCGTATATGTTCCAAGCTCTGATTGGTGAATTAGTGGTTTGACACCTATAAATGACCCAACCGGTTTGTATACATGTTTATATTTTGACCAAGCCGGATTTCAAAAACATCTGTTGACATCATGTTTTAGGGTATAACTAGTTACTAATTGACTTTTCATCAACAAAATAGTATTTTTAAGTAAAATCAATCATTCATCAATATTTTTTTCTTTTTCGGCAACATTTAATTCATTCGTAAATGCAAGATATAGCGATATTTCAGTTGATTGTAATGATTTTGAAGCCGGATTCCTTATAACTTATAGAAAAATCTAATTTTACACTGCAAAAATAAATGATATTTGGACAAAAAATTTAATTAATAATAATAACAATCATAAAGCATCATAATTCAAAACATTATATACACAGTATATTTATAAATACTTACGATAATTATCCGTGTCTGCTTTAAAAATACCGCATTGGACAAATATGTTGTCGATTAAAAAATTAAGCATCTTGTAAATATCGTCGTCTTGTATTTTGAAAGTGATTTGGTATCTTTTGTCGCAAAATAAGTTGAGTACCCACCAACAACTGAGCCTTGGGATACGGGATATTTGCCATTTTATTTTTAGGGATATGTGTCCTCTGAATTACTGGGATATGGGATATTGCATTGTCATTTTGGGTATTTTTAGGGATATTTTTGGCTTTTGACCGAAAATCAATTTTAGGGATATGGGATGTTTGCCTATTTTGTTTTAGGGATACGGGATATTGATACCCCCCTCCCTAAACAAGGCTCACAACTATCCGAAACCACAGAAAGATAACAAAAGCTAACTACAAGTTTTACCTTAAAAATATTTACAGATGATGTTGTGTGATCTTGTTTTGTCTACAATAAAAATAACTTCATGATAGATGAATAAAAGAGAAAACAATAATAAAATATTTGTTGCTTCTCCGCTAAGAACGCAGCATTAAGGAGAAAGAGCAAAGACTGGTTGGCTCGGAATCAGAATAATGTGTCTGAGTGGAGCGACATATCTACCCAATGACTGTTCTTAGCTCACCTTGCCAAAGGCAAGTTGAGCTTTCACCATCACTTGGCGCCCGTCGTCCGTCGTCTTTCGTCCATTAACTATTCACATTTGAATCTTCTGCTCTGAAACGCCTCAACCAAATGAAGTGAAACTTAGTAGGAAGCATCTATGGAAGGTCCTCTGTAACGATTACTCATTTCGTCCCGATCCGTTAACAAACATGGTCGCCACAAGCGATTCTTGTTTCTGATTGGCAGATTTAAAAAAAAATATTCTCCTCTAAAAGTTCTTAGCCAAATGAACCGAAACTTGGTATGAAGCAACTATGGAAGGTCTTCTATATATAAAGATTGCTCATTTCATCCCAATCCGTTAACAAACATGGTCTCCACAGACAATTCTTGTTTCTAATTGGCCGATGTTATCAAATCTTCTCCTCTCAAACTGCTTAGCCAAATGAACCGAAACTTGGTAGGAAGCAACTATGGAAGGTCTTCTATAAAGATTGCACATTTCATCCCGATTCGTTGACAAACATGGTCGCCACAGACAATTCTTGTTTCTGATTGGCCGATTTCTAACAATCTTCTTCTCTGAAACTGCTTAACCAAATGAGCCGAACTTTGGTGGGAAGCACCTATAGAAGGTTCTGTCTGTATTAAGTTTCCTCAAAGCAGAATGAAAAGTGAACGACATAAGCTCAGACCGCTGAGCCTCTATTTTCAGTGAGCAAAGCACGAACATTTGTCGTATTACAACTTGTAACGAACTTTGTATTAATCGAGTACACCTATCATTTTCTTTGTATACAAACTGCCAAAATCGTCCGTTCGGAAAGGAATTCAATACTACAGCCTTTGTTAATTTGCTTATCTGTAATGTTAATGTAAACATTATACTGTGAAGAAAATTAAATATCGTATCCATGAAGTTATTTCCACAGAGTGACTTACTTCGTTATCAACAAGTATAAAATTAAAATATTGCGTTATAAAAAGAATCTCCCACTACTCAATTGATGCGCCTGGACAACTACTTAAAGTGAGTGTAGCGTATTGAGCACCAACCCTGATGTCAGTGCCACAAAAAAAAGCATAAAAAAAATCAAGTGTTCGCGACAGTAGCAATTTAACATAGAAATAACGATTTTTTAATTGTACAAATTAGCTGAAATTAGCAGCCATGGCGAATATTCATACTATGGATCAGTATTTATCGTCTTTGAGATATTTCCTAATCATAACTATTGTTAAATTGCAATATAATGCTCAATAATAATAAGATCAGTGGTATTTACATACTGACAAACCCGGTTATTTATAGGTGTCAAACCACCAATTAATTTCTTTAAGGTTTTCTACTAAATTTGTGTTTTTTCGAGCCTACCTGGTCATTTTATCTTAAGTTTAACCTTTTGAAGACCATATATTTTCTGAAACGTACATGTTTCCTCTACGTTCTGTCAAAATATCAGGGCATGTTTAAAATCTTGCAGTGAAATGCCATGCTACGGAAAGCACCTACTCTAAAAATAGCTCGGTCATCCCCAAGAAATTCACTATTTATAGGTCATGCATCAAATCCTCCATAGAGGTATTAAAATACAACTAAATCCATCAAATTTGGGCTCAAAATAATCCCTATTTATTTAACTTCAATTATCAATTTTAATTAGTCCATTCCATTCAGTAGTTTTCACAATACTACAAAGTGAAAGGAACTTTTTTCTTGAAAAGGGACTACTTTCGTATATGTTCCAAGCTCTGATTGGTGAATTAGTGGTTTGACACCTATAAATGACCCAACCGGTTTGTATACATGTTTATATTTTGACCAAGCCGGATTTCAAAAACATCTGTTGACATCATGTTTTAGGGTATAACTAGTTACTAATTGACTTTTCATCAACAAAATAGTATTTTTAAGTAAAATCAATCATTCATCAATATTTTTTTCTTTTTCGGCAACATTTAATTCATTCGTAAATGCAAGATATAGCGATATTTCAGTTGATTGTAATGATTTTGAAGCCGGATTCCTTATAACTTATAGAAAAATCTAATTTTACACTGCAAAAATAAATGATATTTGGACAAAAAATTTAATTAATAATAATAACAATCATAAAGCATCATAATTCAAAACATTATATACACAGTATATTTATAAATACTTACGATAATTATCCGTGTCTGCTTTAAAAATACCGCATTGGACAAATATGTTGTCGATTAAAAAATTAAGCATCTTGTAAATATCGTCGTCTTGTATTTTGAAAGTGATTTGGTATCTTTTGTCGCAAAATAAGTTGAGTACCCACCAACAACTGAGCCTTGGGATACGGGATATTTGCCATTTTATTTTTAGGGATATGTGTCCTCTGAATTACTGGGATATGGGATATTGCATTGTCATTTTGGGTATTTTTAGGGATATTTTTGGCTTTTGACCGAAAATCAATTTTAGGGATATGGGATGTTTGCCTATTTTGTTTTAGGGATACGGGATATTGATACCCCCCTCCCTAAACAAGGCTCACAACTATCCGAAACCACAGAAAGATAACAAAAGCTAACTACAAGTTTTACCTTAAAAATATTTACAGATGATGTTGTGTGATCTTGTTTTGTCTACAATAAAAATAACTTCATGATAGATGAATAAAAGAGAAAACAATAATAAAATATTTGTTGCTTCTCCGCTAAGAACGCAGCATTAAGGAGAAAGGGCAAAGACTGGTTGGCTCGGAATCAGAATAATGTGTCTGAGTGGAGCGACATATCTACCCAATGACTGTTCTTAGCTCACCTTGCCAAAGGCAAGTTGAGCTTTCACCATCACTTGGCGCCCGTCGTCCGTCATCTTTCGTCCATTAACTATTCACATTTGAATCTTCTGCTCTGAAACGCCTCAACCAAATGAAGTGAAACTTAGTAGGAAGCATCTATGGAAGGTCCTCTGTAACGATTACTCATTTCGTCCCGATCCGTTAACAAACATGGTCGCCACAAGCGATTCTTGTTTCTGATTGGCAGATTTAAAAAAAAATATTCTCCTCTAAAAGTTCTTAGCCAAATGAACCGAAACTTGGTATGAAGCAACTATGGAAGGTCTTCTATATATAAAGATTGCTCATTTCATCCCAATCCGTTAACAAACATGGTCTCCACAGACAATTCTTGTTTCTAATTGGCCGATGTTATCAAATCTTCTCCTCTCAAACTGCTTAGCCAAATGAACCGAAACTTGGTAGGAAGCAACTATGGAAGGTCTTCTATAAAGATTGCACATTTCATCCCGATTCGTTGACAAACATGGTCGCCACAGACAATTCTTGTTTCTGATTGGCCGATTTCTAACAATCTTCTTCTCTGAAACTGCTTAACCAAATGAGCCGAACTTTGGTGGGAAGCACCTATAGAAGGTTCTGTCTGTATTAAGTTTCCTCAAAGCAGAATGAAAAGTGAACGACATAAGCTCAGACCGCTGAGCCTCTATTTTCAGTGAGCAAAGCACGAACATTTGTCGTATTACAACTTGTAACGAACTTTGTATTAATCGAGTACACCTATCATTTTCTTTGTATACAAACTGCCAAAATCGTCCTTTCGGAAAGGAATTCAATACTACAGCCTTTGTTAATTTGCTTATCTGTAATGTTAATGTAAACATTATACTGTGAAGAAAATTAAATATCGTATCCATGAAGTTATTTCCACAGAGTGACTTACTTCGTTATCAACAAGTATAAAATTAAAATATTGCGTTATAAAAAGAATCTCCCACTACTCAATTGATGCGCCTGGACAACTACTTAAAGTGAGTGTAGCGTATTGAGCACCAACCCTGATGTCAGTGCCACAAAAAAAAGCATAAAAAAAATCAAGTGTTCGCGACAGTAGCAATTTAACATAGAAATAACGATTTTTTAATTGTACAAATTAGCTGAAATTAGCAGCCATGGCGAATATTCATACTATGGATCAGTATTTATCGTCTTTGAGATATTTCCTAATCATAACTATTGTTAAATTGCAATATAATGCTCAATAATAATAAGATCAGTGGTATTTACATACTGACAAACCCGGTTATTTATAGGTGTCAAACCACCAATTAATTTCTTTAAGGTTTTCTACTAAATTTGTGTTTTTTCGAGCCTACCTGGTCATTTTATCTTAAGTTTAACCTTTTGAAGACCATATATTTTCTGAAACGTACATGTTTCCTCTACGTTCTGTCAAAATATCAGGGCATGTTTAAAATCTTGCAGTGAAATGCCATGCTACGGAAAGCACCTACTCTAAAAATAGCTCGGTCATCCCCAAGAAATTCACTATTTATAGGTCATGCATCAAATCCTCCATAGAGGTATTAAAATACAACTAAATCCATCAAATTTGGGCTCAAAATAATCCCTATTTATTTAACTTCAATTATCAATTTTAATTAGTCCATTCCATTCAGTAGTTTTCACAATACTACAAAGTGAAAGGAACTTTTTTCTTGAAAAGGGACTACTTTCGTATATGTTCCAAGCTCTGATTGGTGAATTAGTGGTTTGACACCTATAAATGACCCAACCGGTTTGTATACATGTTTATATTTTGACCAAGCCGGATTTCAAAAACATCTGTTGACATCATGTTTTAGGGTATAACTAGTTACTAATTGACTTTTCATCAACAAAATAGTATTTTTAAGTAAAATCAATCATTCATCAATATTTTTTTCTTTTTCGGCAACATTTAATTCATTCGTAAATGCAAGATATAGCGATATTTCAGTTGATTGTAATGATTTTGAAGCCGGATTCCTTATAACTTATAGAAAAATCTAATTTTACACTGCAAAAATAAATGATATTTGGACAAAAAATTTAATTAATAATAATAACAATCATAAAGCATCATAATTCAAAACATTATATACACAGTATATTTATAAATACTTACGATAATTATCCGTGTCTGCTTTAAAAATACCGCATTGGACAAATATGTTGTCGATTAAAAAATTAAGCATCTTGTAAATATCGTCGTCTTGTATTTTGAAAGTGATTTGGTATCTTTTGTCGCAAAATAAGTTGAGTACCCACCAACAACTGAGCCTTGGGATACGGGATATTTGCCATTTTATTTTTAGGGATATGTGTCCTCTGAATTACTGGGATATGGGATATTGCATTGTCATTTTGGGTATTTTTAGGGATATTTTTGGCTTTTGACCGAAAATCAATTTTAGGGATATGGGATGTTTGCCTATT
Organism: Bathymodiolus brooksi; assembly: GCA_963680875.1. Classification (NCBI taxonomy): domain Eukaryota; kingdom Metazoa; phylum Mollusca; class Bivalvia; order Mytilida; family Modiolidae; genus Bathymodiolus; species Bathymodiolus brooksi. Next base: position 79,640,206 of record OY804578.1, on the reverse strand, counting down.
TTGTTTTAGGGATACGGGATATTGATACCCCCCTCCCTAAACAAGGCTCACAACTATCCGAAACCACAGAAAGATAACAAAAGCTAACTACAAGTTTTACCTTAAAAATATTTACAGATGATGTTGTGTGATCTTGTTTTGTCTACAATAAAAATAACTTCATGATAGATGAATAAAAGAGAAAACAATAATAAAATATTTGTTGCTTCTCCGCTAAGAACGCAGCATTAAGGAGAAAGAGCAAAGACTGGTTGGCTCGGAATCAGAATAATGTGTCTGAGTGGAGCGACATATCTACCCAATGACTGTTCTTAGCTCACCTTGCCAAAGGCAAGTTGAGCTTTCACCATCACTTGGCGCCCGTCGTCCGTCGTCTTTCGTCCATTAACTATTCACATTTGAATCTTCTGCTCTGAAACGCCTCAACCAAATGAAGTGAAACTTAGTAGGAAGCATCTATGGAAGGTCCTCTGTAACGATTACTCATTTCGTCGCGATCCGTTAACAAACATGGTCGCCACAAGCGATTCTTGTTTCTGATTGGCAGATTTAAAAAAAAATATTCTCCTCTAAAAGTTCTTAGCCAAATGAACCGAAACTTGGTATGAAGCAACTATGGAAGGTCTTCTATATATAAAGATTGCTCATTTCATCCCAATCCGTTAACAAACATGGTCTCCACAGACAATTCTTGTTTCTAATTGGCCGATGTTATCAAATCTTCTCCTCTCAAACTGCTTAGCCAAATGAACCGAAACTTGGTAGGAAGCAACTATGGAAGGTCTTCTATAAAGATTGCACATTTCATCCCGATTCGTTGACAAACATGGTCGCCACAGACAATTCTTGTTTCTGATTGGCCGATTTCTAACAATCTTCTTCTCTGAAACTGCTTAACCAAATGAGCCGAACTTTGGTGGGAAGCACCTATAGAAGGTTCTGTCTGTATTAAGTTTCCTCAAAGCAGAATGAAAAGTGAACGACATAAGCTCAGACCGCTGAGCCTCTATTTTCAGTGAGCAAAGCACGAACATTTGTCGTATTACAACTTGTAACGAACTTTGTATTAATCGAGTACACCTATCATTTTCTTTGTATACAAACTGCCAAAATCGTCCGTTCGGAAAGGAATTCAATACTACAGCCTTTGTTAATTTGCTTATCTGTAATGTTAATGTAAACATTATACTGTGAAGAAAATTAAATATCGTATCCATGAAGTTATTTCCACAGAGTGACTTACTTCGTTATCAACAAGTATAAAATTAAAATATTGCGTTATAAAAAGAATCTCCCACTACTCAATTGATGCGCCTGGACAACTACTTAAAGTGAGTGTAGCGTATTGAGCACCAACCCTGATGTCAGTGCCACAAAAAAAAGCATAAAAAAAATCAAGTGTTCGCGACAGTAGCAATTTAACATAGAAATAACGATTTTTTAATTGTACAAATTAGCTGAAATTAGCAGCCATGGCGAATATTCATACTATGGATCAGTATTTATCGTCTTTGAGATATTTCCTAATCATAACTATTGTTAAATTGCAATATAATGCTCAATAATAATAAGATCAGTGGTATTTACATACTGACAAACCCGGTTATTTATAGGTGTCAAACCACCAATTAATTTCTTTAAGGTTTTCTACTAAATTTGTGTTTTTTCGAGCCTACCTGGTCATTTTATCTTAAGTTTAACCTTTTGAAGACCATATATTTTCTGAAACGTACATGTTTCCTCTACGTTCTGTCAAAATATCAGGGCATGTTTAAAATCTTGCAGTGAAATGCCATGCTACGGAAAGCACCTACTCTAAAAATAGCTCGGTCATCCCCAAGAAATTCACTATTTATAGGTCATGCATCAAATCCTCCATAGAGGTATTAAAATACAACTAAATCCATCAAATTTGGGCTCAAAATAATCCCTATTTATTTAACTTCAATTATCAATTTTAATTAGTCCATTCCATTCAGTAGTTTTCACAATACTACAAAGTGAAAGGAACTTTTTTCTTGAAAAGGGACTACTTTCGTATATGTTCCAAGCTCTGATTGGTGAATTAGTGGTTTGACACCTATAAATGACCCAACCGGTTTGTATACATGTTTATATTTTGACCAAGCCGGATTTCAAAAACATCTGTTGACATCATGTTTTAGGGTATAACTAGTTACTAATTGACTTTTCATCAACAAAATAGTATTTTTAAGTAAAATCAATCATTCATCAATATTTTTTTCTTTTTCGGCAACATTTAATTCATTCGTAAATGCAAGATATAGCGATATTTCAGTTGATTGTAATGATTTTGAAGCCGGATTCCTTATAACTTATAGAAAAATCTAATTTTACACTGCAAAAATAAATGATATTTGGACAAAAAATTTAATTAATAATAATAACAATCATAAAGCATCATAATTCGAAACATTATATACACAGTATATTTATAAATACTTACGATAATTATCCGTGTCTGCTTTAAAAATACCGCATTGGACAAATATGTTGTCGATTAAAAAATTAAGCATCTTGTAAATATCGTCGTCTTGTATTTTGAAAGTGATTTGGTATCTTTTGTCGCAAAATAAGTTGAGTACCCACCAACAACTGAGCCTTGGGATACGGGATATTTGCCATTTTATTTTTAGGGATATGTGTCCTCTGAATTACTGGGATATGGGATATTGCATTGTCATTTTGGGTATTTTTAGGGATATTTTTGGCTTTTGACCGAAAATCAATTTTAGGGATATGGGATGTTTGCCTATTTTGTTTTAGGGATACGGGATATTGATACCCCCCTCCCTAAACAAGGCTCACAACTATCCGAAACCACAGAAAGATAACAAAAGCTAACTACAAGTTTTACCTTAAAAATATTTACAGATGATGTTGTGTGATCTTGTTTTGTCTACAATAAAAATAACTTCATGATAGATGAATAAAAGAGAAAACAATAATAAAATATTTGTTGCTTCTCCGCTAAGAACGCAGCATTAAGGAGAAAGAGCAAAGACTGGTTGGCTCGGAATCAGAATAATGTGTCTGAGTGGAGCGACATATCTACCCAATGACTGTTCTTAGCTCACCTTGCCAAAGGCAAGTTGAGCTTTCACCATCACTTGGCGCCCGTCGTCCGTCGTCTTTCGTCCATTAACTATTCACATTTGAATCTTCTGCTCTGAAACGCCTCAACCAAATGAAGTGAAACTTAGTAGGAAGCATCTATGGAAGGTCCTCTGTAACGATTACTCATTTCGTCCCGATCCGTTAACAAACATGGTCGCCACAAGCGATTCTTGTTTCTGATTGGCAGATTTAAAAAAAAATATTCTCCTCTAAAAGTTCTTAGCCAAATGAACCGAAACTTGGTATGAAGCAACTATGGAAGGTCTTCTATATATAAAGATTGCTCATTTCATCCCAATCCGTTAACAAACATGGTCTCCACAGACAATTCTTGTTTCTAATTGGCCGATGTTATCAAATCTTCTCCTCTCAAACTGCTTAGCCAAATGAACCGAAACTTGGTAGGAAGCAACTATGGAAGGTCTTCTATAAAGATTGCACATTTCATCCCGATTCGTTGACAAACATGGTCGCCACAGACAATTCTTGTTTCTGATTGGCCGATTTCTAACAATCTTCTTCTCTGAAACTGCTTAACCAAATGAGCCGAACTTTGGTGGGAAGCACCTATAGAAGGTTCTGTCTGTATTAAGTTTCCTCAAAGCAGAATGAAAAGTGAACGACATAAGCTCAGACCGCTGAGCCTCTATTTTCAGTGAGCAAAGCACGAACATTTGTCGTATTACAACTTGTAACGAACTTTGTATTAATCGAGTACACCTATCATTTTCTTTGTATACAAACTGCCAAAATCGTCCGTTCGGAAAGGAATTCAATACTACAGCCTTTGTTAATTTGCTTATCTGTAATGTTAATGTAAACATTATACTGTGAAGAAAATTAAATATCGTATCCATGAAGTTATTTCCACAGAGTGACTTACTTCGTTATCAACAAGTATAAAATTAAAATATTGCGTTATAAAAAGAATCTCCCACTACTCAATTGATGCGCCTGGACAACTACTTAAAGTGAGTGTAGCGTATTGAGCACCAACCCTGATGTCAGTGCCACAAAAAAAAGCATAAAAAAAATCAAGTGTTCGCGACAGTAGCAATTTAACATAGAAATAACGATTTTTTAATTGTACAAATTAGCTGAAATTAGCAGCCATGGCGAATATTCATACTATGGATCAGTATTTATCGTCTTTGAGATATTTCCTAATCATAACTATTGTTAAATTGCAATATAATGCTCAATAATAATAAGATCAGTGGTATTTACATACTGACAAACCCGGTTATTTATAGGTGTCAAACCACCAATTAATTTCTTTAAGGTTTTCTACTAAATTTGTGTTTTTTCGAGCCTACCTGGTCATTTTATCTTAAGTTTAACCTTTTGAAGACCATATATTTTCTGAAACGTACATGTTTCCTCTACGTTCTGTCAAAATATCAGGGCATGTTTAAAATCTTGCAGTGAAATGCCATGCTACGGAAAGCACCTACTCTAAAAATAGCTCGGTCATCCCCAAGAAATTCACTATTTATAGGTCATGCATCAAATCCTCCATAGAGGTATTAAAATACAACTAAATCCATCAAATTTGGGCTCAAAATAATCCCTATTTATTTAACTTCAATTATCAATTTTAATTAGTCCATTCCATTCAGTAGTTTTCACAATACTACAAAGTGAAAGGAACTTTTTTCTTGAAAAGGGACTACTTTCGTATATGTTCCAAGCTCTGATTGGTGAATTAGTGGTTTGACACCTATAAATGACCCAACCGGTTTGTATACATGTTTATATTTTGACCAAGCCGGATTTCAAAAACATCTGTTGACATCATGTTTTAGGGTATAACTAGTTACTAATTGACTTTTCATCAACAAAATAGTATTTTTAAGTAAAATCAATCATTCATCAATATTTTTTTCTTTTTCGGCAACATTTAATTCATTCGTAAATGCAAGATATAGCGATATTTCAGTTGATTGTAATGATTTTGAAGCCGGATTCCTTATAACTTATAGAAAAATCTAATTTTACACTGCAAAAATAAATGATATTTGGACAAAAAATTTAATTAATAATAATAACAATCATAAAGCATCATAATTCAAAACATTATATACACAGTATATTTATAAATACTTACGATAATTATCCGTGTCTGCTTTAAAAATACCACTTTAAAATATCCCGGATGTTGACCAAACATTTTCGATCGGAGCTCTTTGACGACAGTGCAATAGTAGCGAATGAAAAAGTACATAATACTCACGTGCCGTTAATAAACCAATGGGAGCTGCCGTAATGTATGTATATAACCCTGAACTGATTACTTTTCATTCTGAATAAAACTTAATAAATTTGTTTGTGTGTTCTTTCATTTGTGTTGAAAATGTCGACGCCTAAGCGTAAAGGCATTTTATATCTTATAAATATTTTTATGGCACATCCCATTAAAATTATCTAAATTACTTCCCTTTGAAAAGTAAAATTTTTCAGAGTTCATTAATGGTTTAACTATTTGCGCATGCCCTAGAAACAACTGGTCATTCTCGCTAGCCATCATTACACAGTTCACATCATCATCAATTTCATGTTTTGAAACTTCATTTTACAAACACGTAAAAGGATTTCTATACCGATATTTAAAGCGAGAAGTTTACACATAGGATGTGTTAAATTATCTTTTGTGGATGTACAAAAATTATTGTCTTGGACAATAACAAACTGTTTTATTTGACATTCTCGTCGATATGAAGTCCGTTACCTAACATGTATATCCATACAGATTCTCTTCAACTTGTGTTACTTAGAACTATAAAACTGGCCAAAACTACAGTTATTCAAAACTCGATTTAGAATCGACCAGGATTTTGATATTCGTTTATTTTGAGGTAAATATTTGACATTAGTTTTGTTCGAATATTAGTATTATGTCACAACTGATCATGATCTTCACTTGTGATAAACAAACATACACACAGAGACGCAGGTGTTCAAGTAGGTCAAACTACCATATATGAATATTCATGAGACACTAATTATAGAAGGCTTACTTAGATTGTACGAGATTTATGAATATTTATTAGACTTTGTTTACAATCAGCATCATGACGCGTGTATTGATAATAGGCAGTTCACACGTAAATAGGTTAAGGACATATGTGAATTCCAATTGCTCTACAAGAAACTTTTCATTTGGGAATGACCCTTTGGTACGTTTTTACGGAATTAGTGGCAGTAGAGGGAATAAGAAGGAACATTGTACCAGATGGGAGACAGTGATTTCGGATATCCGTCCACATCATTTAGTTTTTCATGCTGGTGGAAACGATTTAGATCAAAACAGCTGTGAGGGTTTTACTGAGGAAATGGTGTTCCGGCTTTTGTCCATACTATCATCATGGAAAGGCAGATACAATATTCAGACTATTACTGTCTTACAGCTAACAGGTCGTAGATCTACATACAATGTACCAGTAGACAAATACAACTTTATTGTGTGTCAGTTTAATCAGCATTTAAAACGAGAATTGAAATCCCATTCTACAATTATATAATGGAATCTCCGGAATATGAAAAACTGTATATCCAACGTATACTTGGATGGTGTCCACTTCAACGCAGAAGGCAACCTCCGCTATTACAGGAATGTTAGAGGAGCTATAATAAATGCCATCCGTTTTGTTTGACATAATTAGTTTACTGTTATCATCTGATAAAGTAATTTGTTATTGCTATATGTGAATAATAATTTTACTATTGTAAATTTGCAAGCCGTTTTGGGGTCCCCCTTTTCCTGTTATGGTTTTTGAAAATGCATAGGTACAATGAATAGGTGGTATTTATTGTCTGTTTTACTGGTGCATATTTTTGTTATTATTATTTTCAATTTAACACATATTTTCAGTTTCAGTATTATATTTCAGGATTAAAACAAGTCTGACAGGGTGCAGACACCACATTAACTCCACCTTGTTAGTTTAAACAGTCTTACAGACTTTGATGTAAGGTTATTTCCTCATTGAAATTTTAGACTACTTAATTAAATACATAATTACATGAGTTGTACATTAGTGCATACTCCACTGCTTTTTAAAGCATGTACTTAGTGTACACTGGTACACTTGTCTTTGTGTTTACAAAACTGTACACTTGTACACATTTGCACTTCGTACACTGGTACGTTGTTGGGTACACTAGTACACAATGGCAAATGAAGAAATAAATGATCATATACTGGTACACAATTGCAATATGAAATGATTGTACACTGGTACACATTGCAAAACAATCTGATGATACATTGCTTATACAGTGGTATGTACATTTTGTACATGTATTTTTGTACACTGGTACACAAATTTAATGATACATTAAATATACTGGGATAAAACTGTACATTGGTACAATAAAACTTTACCAGTATATCCATGCAAATCAAACTTTGTAATTCCATTCGATTATTTATTGGTATGCAATCCAAATGAAAGGAATACCGACAGTTACAATACAATCATGACAACAACTGCAATGAATGATATTACAGTATACATTTATAATTGTATCAATAATATTGGTCTAACTTAGAGCGCTTGTACACAATTCCATGACATAAATACAATATACATTAAAACATTTACATACAGCAGTTCATTGTGTACAGTGGGACTGATAAAACTGTATACATTGATACAACATTACATTATATACATATGAATATCACTGGGTACACTTGTACACAATTCCATGACATAAGCACACTTTACATTTAAACATTTGCATACATTTGTACAACAGATTATTATGTACATGGGTACAATAAACCAATGTTTTAATGTCTTAGGAGATGGCAGAACCACCACGTAAATCCAGAAGAATTTCCTCAAAAAGGTCTCGAGCCCTCCACATAGAAGATAATCAGGAGGTACATATACCAGCTCAATCAAATGCATGTAGCACTGCCCAGTCTGAGGGTTCTGACATTACTGAAAAAATTCAAGCAGGCATACAAGCTGCTATACCAGATATAGCAAATTCTGTTATTTCCGCGTTAAAGGTACATGGCCTAACATTTCCAACTACACAGTGTGTAAATGATACAGCTGTACATGCTGAACCGGATACTAACAGCACACCTCTGCAGCCTTCACAGTCACCTCTTCAGAACGAAACTACAACTTATCCTGTGTTAAACAGGCCTACTGGTCAGAGAGGCAACAATAATGCTGCAAATGCTGAAACACTACATCACTTTTTGAATTCTGGTATTGACAATATTCATGATATTACAAGAACAAATATCGGAAATTCAATTTTACAGCCGATTACATTGGAGGCTGATTTACGTAAAGCTGACAACTCAGTAAATTATTCGTGCCAGTATTTCAAAACCACTTGCTTTGGGCATTGACCCCAAAATAAAAACAAAAATTTGGGCTCGAGAATACATTGATTTAGGCTGTCTATTAAATAAGAAGCAGTCTAAAGTGAAATTTCAGCCTACTGAAACAAGTGAAGGGGGTATGGCTTGGGAAAAACAACAACCACCCACTTATAGGTTTGAAAAGATTTCCCACTGGCTGTCTGCATTTCATATTTTTGTCAGTATTTATTCTGAAAAATATCCTAAGGAAACAGGATCCCTTATGAAATATGCGGATATAATTCAGAATCTAGCCCGCAGATCATGTGATGTGGCTGCTTATATATATGATCGTACTTATAGAGAATGGCGCGAACATGATTATGAAAGTTTACCTTGGGACCAAGTCAATAATGAACTGTACTATGTCCTTAGGTCTAAAAATTAAGTTTGACAATCTCAGTAAAAATTTAAAATCATTGCCCTTTCCAGTCAGTGGAGCTCCACAAAGGAGCTCTTTGTGGATCTCCAAGAAATATTGTTACAGCTTTAACAACAACGATGGCAGATGTGAGCGCGGGCAAAACTGCAAATACCCACATGTATGCGAAAAGTGTGGCGGGGGTCATTTTAAGAGACTGTGCAGACAACCATATAAAGGAAAGAGTCAACCAAAGTTTAACAACAGACCAAAGAACGACAATGTCCCCAATAAAAAATGCTTTTAGGATTCCCACTATGGGATCAGTATTATTTTGATAAAACATTACCTATGGGGTTAAGCTTTTCTTGTAAACTTTTTGAAACTTTTAGTACAGCAGTTCACTGGATTATTGATCATAAGCTAGGAGGCTCGGGCTGTGTTCATTTTTTAGATGATTTTCTTTTTGTAGGGCCAGCTAATTCCCCACTTTGTCTGCAAACGTTAGAAATGTTTTTGACAATGTCAAAACAGATAGGTTTGCCTATTAAAAGCAGACAAAACTGTTTTTCCAACTACAACTTTGACATTTTTGGGTCTCGACCTTGACTCTGAGTTGATGGAAATCCGTTTACCTCTTGACAAACTAGGCAAATTGAAGGATCAATTCAATCATTTTAAGTTAAAAAAAAAATCCACATTGAGAGAACTACAGTCATTAATAGGCCTATTAAACTTTGCATGTTCAGTGGTCCCTCCAGGTCGTGCAATTTTAAGGCGACTTATAGACCTTACCATTGGCTTATCAAAACCTCACCATCATCGCCGCCTTAATAAGGAGACTAGGTCAGATCTTTGGCTGATCTTTGTGGAAAGTTTTAATGGAAAATGTCTCTTCTTATCAGATAGATGGGGAACATCTGAACAATTAAACTTGGACACAGATGCAAGCAATATTGGATTTGGGGGTCTGTTTCGAAAACATTGGTTCGCAATCAAATGGCCTACTGACTGGTTGAAGTACCATATTACTATTCGGGAATTTTTTCCTATTGTAGTAGCAATACAATTATGGGGTAATGCCTTGAGTAACAAATGTGTCACATTTTTCACAGATAATTCAGGGGTTGTCCATATCATCAATAAGCAGTCCTCTAAGGATCCTACAATTATGAAATTAGTAAGGAAATTTGTTGTTCTCACATTACAATTTAATATTTTATTTAAAGCTGTCCATATACCCGGTATAAAAAACACTGCAGCAGATCATCTTTCTCGTTTGCAGATTCAGAAGTTCAGAGAAGAATTTCCATTGATGAATCCACTTCCAATAGTGAACTCTGTGGACATTCCGCAACTTTGAAACAAATACAAAATGTAGCTACAAATCTGATTCATGGGTCCTTAGCAAAATCGTCCAAAGAGTCTTATAGACGAGTATTTGCCTTTAATAAGGAATTTATGCTTTTGTACTTCCCACTAGAAATTGTCTTTCCAGCTTCTTTGGAACATCTTACTTTATTTATTGCTTACTGTTTTCAGAAAAAAATAGCTTCATCTACTGTTTTAACTTATATGTCAGATATAAGCTTCTTGTTACAATTAGGTGGTTACGAAGACTTAACTGGTCACTTTATTATCAGTAAAGCTCTTCGAGGCTATCATAAAGAAAAGGCTGCTAAAGACAGCAGACTGCCCATTACGCCATCAATATTAAAAGGTTTATGTCAATCTCTACCCAAAACCTGTTCTTCAAGGTTTTTACAATTAATGTTGCATGCAATGTATTTGCTTGCATTTCATGCATTTTTAAGAATTGGAGAAATAACTGGATTACCCCCACCACTAGGTAATTGTCTTAGTGTAAATGATATCAAATTTCTGCAAGGTGATAGTGAGGGCCTTGAAATTCAAATGTCTAAATTTAAGCATAGTACAGGTAAACATATACCTGTGCTGTTTCTTTCTAGTAACAACAGTAATAAGGCAGTTTGTCCGGTTCATTCCCTATGGTCTTATTTACAACTAAGGGGAAAGGAATCTTCCAATGTCCAGCCCCTTTTCTCCTTCGTGGACAATGCCCCCATTACAAGATCATTTTTCAATAGCCAATTGCAGCTATCCTTAAAATTTGCAGGTTTAAATGTTAAAAACTACAAATCCCATAGTTTTCGAATTGGAGCAGCTACGACTGCTTGGGCTAAGGGGTTTTCCGAAGAACAAATTCAACAAATGGGTCGTTGGAATAGCGAAGCATTTAAGAAATATATTCGAATACCTTTATTGAGTCTTCAGTAAAAACCTTGGGGACAAGGGCCTCAGTGTTCTAGTTTTTCTTTGGCCAGCCAGTGGGTATATGATTATTATTGCTTAATGTCTTTTATTGATTTTATTGTGCAATAATTTTTTTTTTCCTATGTACATATTTTTTTATTATGGCTTGTGTATAGTACAGTACTGGCGACAAGGGTCTCAGTACTGATGAATGATGTAAGTTAAATACCTCGGTTGAGTCTTAAGTAAACACTTGGGGACAAGGGCCTCAGTGTTTAAAAATATAGTAATTTTGTCATTATGCGGTTTATTGATTACAAACATTCTCCTGTGTTAAATAGTTTATGTTAAAATAAATCTTGCATGCAATGCACATTTTCAGTTTAATGAAAGTGTTGTGGATGGGGTATATTGTTTCTTTCACAATATGTCTATTGAGCAAAATTACATATTGCTCAAGGCACAATAATGTGGCGGTTTTACCCCCATCTTTGACGGTTTTTTAGTTTCTAGTAAATATCTAGAACTTTGTCTTGAAAATGTTTTTTATATGATTCATATAATATCTGGTTATTATGTGTAGTTATTTTTTGTGTAGTTTACTGCAATTTTAATTATGTGTAGTTTTGTAGTTTAGTGCATTTTTAATTATGTCATTTAATAATAAATGACCATTTTCAATTTCAACAATTGTTTTCTTATTGAGTTATACCGTCAAACAAAGCACAACACTATGGGATGGGGCCATAAAGGCATTTTATATCTTATAAATATTTTTATGGCACATCCCATTAAAATTATCTAAATTACTTCCCTTTGAAAAGTAAAATTTTTCCGAGTTCATTAATGGTTTAACTATTTGCGCATGCCCTAGAAACAACTGGTCATTCTCGCTAGCCATCATTACACAGTTCACATCATCATCAATTTCATGTTTTGAAACTTCATTTTACAAACACCCTCCCACCCTCCCTATTTTGTGAAAATGTATCTTTGATGTTGGCGGTTTTACCCCCATCTTTGACGGTTTTTTAGTTTCTAGTAAATATCTAGAACTTTGTCTTGAAAAAGTTTTTTATATGATTCATATAATATCTGGTTATTATGTGTAGTTATTTTTGTGTAGTTTACTGCAATTTTAATTATGTGTAGTTTTGTAGTTTAGTGCATTTTTAATTATGTCATTTAATTGGTTACTGAATTGTACCTAAAGTAGTGGGTTGTTTGATTATGGGTATATGTGTAATTGATTTATGGAAACTAATGCTTTTCTAGAGTTTTTCTCCTCATAGGTTTTTATCTCTAGTTTTTAATGCAGGGTTTCCTCAGCTTTGATATATGATATATGATATAGATTTTTATATTGTATTAATATGTTTTTTAGTTTCTAGTAAATATCTAGAACTTTGTCTTGGCGGTTTTACCCCCATCTTTGACGGTTTTTTAGTTTCTAGTAAATATCTAGAACTTTGTCTTGAAAATGGCGGCGTTGATTTTCGACAGAAAAGAGAAATTGTAGAAATTAAGAATCCATCGATGTATTGGCAAATGATGTCCTCCAGTGACCTCGACTTTCTGAACATTAATGAAGAAATAAGTGCAAGCCTTCCTTGTAATGGGTTATTATCCACGTGAACATGTTGTGAATTATTTTATTGTGAATGCATGCGTAAAAACGACAGAAATGTTTATATGTGAATAGATTTTAACAACTTCCGGTTATAGAAATCAAATTTACTTCCAAACCATACACTGACGGTGACACGCTTCTAAGTGTTGTATAAACATTTTTCAATTAAAGTATAACACCCTTGCTTCTATAAACATATGTTATCACCTTTCTTTAAACAATTAATGATCAATTATCCATAAGTTAACTGTACATTTGCCCCGGGGACAGGATTAATCTTGTGACACGACAACGAGTGAGAAAACAACTTTATTGTTCTTTTTTTAGTTGTGATAAACAAAAATTGAAAATAAAATGGAGAGCAAATATTTGTAAGACGTAAAAACGAATTTAATATATATTAAAGGAAATTGCCAGTATACGTGCTAACAACGCAATTTCAGTAGATTTTTTTTCTTTTCAAATTCGATAAAATAAATTCTGCTAAATTTACAAATGCCGAAATTTTCTACAACTGTCAAAATGAAACTTATATATTAGAATTTTAATTGTAAGTGATAATACTCATTTCCGGTAAACTTGTCAAAATCAAACCGTCAGTCATTCCAAATTTAAAATCAAACTGTTGACCTTTCGGTTTTCTGTCCTTACACAGTTTATCGCCAAACTCGTTATAACGCCAAAATCTGGCTGGACAGATGGTGGCGGTTTAACGAGGTTATACTGTATATATTGTTTCTCTTTTTGACAACTGAACAATAAGCTATATCGGCTTGTGTGTAAATGTAAGCGTACTTTTATTCCGGTGTGTATAATTTCCGATGATGCACTAGTGTTGTTTTTCCATAAATAGTGCGAACTTTAAAAAAGACAGGTAAGTTTTGTTTATTATAATTAACACACATGTTTATAAACGCGCTAATCACTCAGAACCGGTTTTCCTATTGTTGTCACCCGTGCGTATTATTTAATAGCATCTCATTAATTTATTCTAATATTATAATGACAAAGATTAAATATTAAGATATGTAGCAGGAGGAATATCAAGCAATTTTAATTTACCTGAACAACAAATCTTACAATCAAAATGTTTCTGAAAATGAAAAAAAGGAGGATTCGAGCTAGGAGTAAAAAGTTCATGATCAAAGAAATAGACGGTTTGCAATATTTGTATACAAAAGACGCAAAAGCTGTAGTAACTGAGGTGAAAAAGAAGAATGAATAATGATTCTGCACCAGTGAGTCTAGTGTGGTTATTCTATATAGTAAACACTCTTTAATTTATTTATAGATAATGATACACCATGACAATTTAGTTTTGAATGGTGACTGAAGTAAAATTATTGATTAAATTCAGAATTCTTCAGTTCTTGATTTTTAGCTATAATTATTGATTCCGCCACAAACATTCTTTCCGAAATACAGAATATCCTAGAGTATAATTTCTCCATGACCTAAATGCCCTAGGGTATAATTTCCAATGGAATAAAGCACACTCACCGCGTCCAACGGAGCATTCGGGGTGATTGCTATGTGAAGCGTGGGGTGTCCGTTTCGAAGCGGTTGATTTGCGAACATGGCAAGTTCATTTGCATTTGTAGTAATAAAAGGACCGAGTCTGATCAAAATTATTAGTGCACGGAATCAAGACATTATCATGGTTTATGAAGCTGTGATTAAAGTAGATATATACGATATAGGTTTAGCAAACACTAGCGCTCAACTCTAATATCGTGTGCAAGAATTAACAACATCACTCCTTTTGGGCTGATTTCTTGCAGCAAAAGCTTATCTTCAGAAAACTACTGATCCTAAACTTTCCAAATTATAAGACAAACCAAATTCTACAAGTTACGCCAGAGAAGATACCATGAACAAAGCGTCAGTCTCGAAAATGAGATGTGGAGTATGGGGTGTTAACTTTGTGTTCCTTACGGGGTGTAGGTTCTGATTTTTGTCCATAGATTATGCTCAATAAACTTAGAAATTTGTGCTCGAAATTATTGAAATATTTGTTTTTCACACAACATGCATGATTTGCTGATATAATACTTCAACTAATTTTATTACGGGAAATCAGCCATGACCAGAAAAAAATCAAATTTGTGGCTCCACAAGGCAAAAGTGAAAAATTAATTCCAAATCTACAGTAGGCGCTTATGTAGTTACTAACTGAACGTAAAATCAAGGGTAACCACGGTTAAAGCGAAATCCAAAACTCATGAGTCAAGGGACAAAGACGAAGCAATGAAAACGGAGACAAATACAACGAGAAGTACATATGAAATAAAAGAAAATACACATAAGATTAAAAGTACATGAGCAACTCTGACTCCTCCTCCAAAAACGGGAGCAAGGACCAGGTGCACCGATAGAGATGGACACACCATATTTGTCAACAGATTCAGTATGACGACCGTAGAACTTTTGAGGTGATGCCTTCAGGAGCGGATGGAGAGTTACCACAGACCAACGGGAAATTGATAATACGGAATAAAACGTCATCATGTTTGTCATAGAGCTTAGTAATAAGTGATTTCGAATAGAAGGTCAAGATACGAGGTAGACCTAACAGGGTCTGTGGTGTCCTTTAATTCAAGTTATTTTGGGATAGATGCGACGGAGATAGTCACCAAATCGAGGATTGTTCAGTGACAATACAACATCTATATAGCGGAAAGTGAGATTAAACGACCTGGCCAAATGCCGTTCTTTCATCTTGACAAGATCTATTAAGTCGGCGAGTAGGACGCACAGTTCCTATTTTAATGCAGATCAAGTGTTGAAGCACACGCCCACCACATTGGACAAATATGTTGTCGATTAAAAAATTAAGCATCTTGTAAATATCGTCGTCTTGTATTTTGAAAGTGATTTGGTATCTTTTGTCACAAAATAAGTTGAGTACCCACCAACAACTGAGCCTTGGGATACGGGATATTTGCCATTTTATTTTTAGGGATATGTGTCCTCTGAATTACTGGGATATGGGATATTGCATTGTCATTTTGGGTATTTTCAGGGATATTTTTGGCTTTTGACTGAAAATCAATTTTAGGGATATGGGATGTTTGCCTATTTTGTTTTAGGGATACGGGATATTGATACCCCCCTCCCTAAACAAGGCTCACAACTATCCGAAACCACAGAAAGATAACAAAAGCTAACTACAAGTTTTACCTTAAAAATATTTACAGATGATGTTGTGTGATCTTGTTTTGTCTACAATAAAACAACATATATATGCAAAACCTGTTAAGAGGAGTGTCCGCCTTTTTCTAGACAACATAATTCTTATGTTCTTATTAAATTTCCAAGTTGAGGTGATTATAAATATGTTCATAAAGCGAGAGCCTACACCCCATAAGGAACACGAAGTTAACACCCCATACTCTACATCTAATTTTCGAGACTGACGCTTTGTTTATGGTGTTATTGGTGGCAAAACCTGTAGAGTTTGGTCTGTCTTATAATTTGGAAAGTTTAGGATCAGTAATTTGCTGAAGATAAGCCTAAAAGGAGTGATGTTGTTAATTCTGCACCCGATATTAGAGTTGGGCGCGAGTGTTTGCTAAACCTATATCGTATATATCTATTTTAATCACAGCTTCATAAACCATGATAATGTCTTGATTCCGCGCACTAATAATTTTGATCAGACTCGGTCCCTTTATTACTACAAATGCAAATGAACTTACCATGTTCGCAAATCAACCGCTTCGGAACGGACACCCCACGCTTCACATAGCAATCACCCCGAATGCTCCGTTGGACGCGGTGACACTAGTGTATGTATTCTATGTGATTAGAAATCAACATAATATGGACATGATGGATCACTCTAGGAAATGAATTTACGCTTACATTACATTACAAGGTATTGTATTATTTCCTTGAAGAATAACTGCACTAGGTAATTTTTTCCAGAATAAATTATACTAGTGTATAATTTCCACATAACAATTCATTTTGTAATAATCACTTCAATATGTTTTAACCCCCGAAAAAGCCCATGCCCCATGTTTTTATAGTCTTCCTAAAAAATCTCTTTTAAGAGTGTTTTGGATACACAATTAAACAAAGGATAATTTACACTACGCATGGAAAAAATAACCTAGTGCAATAATTCCTCTGGAAATTATACACTAGTGTAACTTGTCCTCAGGAAAGAATACACTGGTGGAAAGAAAACACTAACACGTAATCACCGATCACAAACATTATGTAAACACCTGACCGGTAGTATAAATGAGAATTTTAACAATTCCTTATTAAAACTGAAAAGCACCGACTTTAAATATTATTACTTATTTTAAACTATTTATTAATTAAATATGTACTTATTAACTATAAACTCACACTCTCGTAGTAAAATTCCCATAGTAAGTACTTATGAATGACCATTAGGTAATACTTCCCCCCCCCAGATAGGTATTAACCAATGGGAGCAGCCCTTCTTTGATTTTGTTTTGACCAATCAATTAATGTAAGTCAGCTTGTGTGTAGTCATTGATGACAGATTAAAAAAAAACTCATCAAACTTACTTTGTTACTTATTGCATAGTACGAATGTTATTCAAAACAAGCTTGGACACAATATATAGAAAAAAATGTGTGATTTACTGTGAGGGAACATTTTAAAACAAGAACTATCTTTAAAAAAAAGATGTACGACGAAGCACAAATATTATATTCTTCTACGAACAGTATTTCACTGAAATAACCTAAACATATTGGTTTTATAGGATTTGATAAGATATGTAAAACCTTGCATCCTACTTAATGTGCAAGGAATCGTTAATAAATAGTAACAGCGTCCATCTTGGCCCGAGTACGGGACTACCAGACAAAATTTTGAAAGGGGATCACCAACGGAATATTTTAGCAAAGCTTGAATCCAATTGGCCCAGTAGTTTAAGAGGAAAAAAATTAAAATTTCAACCACCTTTTCTGTTTTTAGCAACAGTGGCCATGTTGGTTGGATGTCTGGATTGCCGGACAAAAGTTTGAAAGGGGCTCATCAAAGGACTAAGCAAAGCTTAGTTCCAATTGGCCCAGTAGTTTCAGATTTTTTAAATTTCATCCCCCTTTTTTATTTTTAGTAACAGCGACAATGTTGGTTGGAGGTCGGGACTGCCGGACACAATTTTGGAAGGGGATCACCAACGGACCATTCCACCAAAGTTTGGTCTTAAGTGGCCAAGTGGTTTCAGAGGAGAATATTTTTAGTTATTGTGTACGGACGGACGACCGACGCAAAGTGATGACAAAGGCTCACATGATCCTTTGGGTCAGGTGAGCTAAAAAAAAAAAAGGGGGGGGGGTGCATATTATTTCCTATCCATGGTAAAATCTCAAAAAATTCATGGCTTCAACAATAACTTCTTCATATGTAATAGATGAAATGGCACTTTCTCAGAATTTAATACCCCCAGTCGCTCACCTGAAGATTGCATAATACATTGAAAATAAAACTTTACGACATATAATACTTTGGTTAAAGAGAATATCTCTTAAATTTAAAGTTTAATACAGATATACCATTAAAAGTAATCATATTATCAGTTATACTCGAACTCCCTTTGTCTGTACGTGGCGTAGGACGACGGACGCAACCAACCAGAAAACTAATAAATGACTTGTTTATTACAAGTGCCTTAAATCCGACTTGCTTATTACAAAGTGCTTTCAATCCGACATGTTTATTACAAGTCAATGATTTTCCTACTCATTTGTATCTGGGGTTCGGGTCCCTTATATTTGGGAAAATTAGCGCGTAAATGATGTGAATTGGGAATAGATGGGAAGAGCAATACATTTATTAGTTTGGCGGTCCAGTAATAGAATAGCAATCATACTGTACCAAGGTTAATGCCAACAGTAACAAATTCTTGTGATGAGGAAGAATGACCACAAAACAGTTCACAAAACTTACATAAATACCCTTGGTGTACCACACTGTCATATAGCCATGGGTATTTTTGTTCATTTTGCATAGAACTGAACACCCTGGCATCTGGTACCATGACCTCTGGAGCACAACTGTCCGAATCAGAGTGACAGTCAGATTGCGAATATCAACATCACCACTATTTGCACTATTTACATGTTGTCGGATGTCATTTGAAGCTATGTTAGGTAATAAAGAATTTGAATTGGTTGTTTTTGGAGTGACATTCGCAGTGGTAACAAGGCATTCAACTTCTGGGCATGGTGTATCAGTACTTAGTCAAGTTAATGTCGGTGACCGGTAGTGTTGACTCCACCTAATCCCACTTTTAAAAAAAAATCATTAAAGAAATCTAAAATTTCAAGTGGGAATAGCTGTAATTATTGCATAAACAATGTGCAAACATTGGGGCTTAGGGTGTATAAACAAAAACTCATTAACTTCAGGTTAACCTTGATTAGAGAATGGAGAACTAATATATATTAATTTATCATTTTTATTCTAATAAAAAAAAAACACATACAGATACATACATGAATAAGTGATATCTCTATCAATACATTTATATTTCAACATCCATAGAACTTTTTATTTATTTTTTAAACTACATGAAATAATAAACAAGCATGTCTTAGCTATAAATGTTTGTTACTATTCATTTTGTAATGAAATTCTTATGATTCATGGGTTTTTTTTCAAAGGTACAAATATTTTTTAAAAGATATTTTACTATTTATGTCATACTTGATTTCACTCCATATGAAAAAAATGTTTCATTCCAATTTCTATTAATAACACTTACTTCACTCAAATATTTTCCCTTTTTCTGCAATATTTGACATAAAATACAGGTACATCACAGGTAATAATTAATAAAGATACTAATTGCAAAAACAGTACAATTAACTGCAACAACATCTATTGGAATACCTGGAATAGGTTTTTTTAATGAGATTAGATAGACGACATCATCGGTACAGTAGTGGGTCGGACTCACTTCAAAGCACAAACAGTTTCACTAGCTTTATTAACGTCATCAACCTCATTTTTCTCCTGGGGGAAGTAAAAACTTTTTTAATCCAAAGGATTCAAGTTACTTGTACTTGCTTCCATCATTACTGGTCAATTTCTTAACAAATTATTTAGAATTATGCAACATCGTGACATTTTTATTTTTAACTTTTTTACAATAATTCGCGTATTCCGCTTCATCAACTGTTTTCCGTTTTTAATTTCCAATGAATTGACAAAATATCAAGCAAAGTAAATCACATGACATATTTACTATTTTTTATTAAAATTTTATATTAAATTTATTTAAATAAACATTTATTCCAAAACTACAGATTTCCGCTTTCGTTTTTCTGAAGTTTTATCGCAGTCCAGTAAACAAATCAAGCGACCCATTCTCGGTACCTTGTGCGTAGTATTTCGCTTGGTTAATCAAAACAAATAGAAACCAGGTCAAACCAGGTGAAAATGTTCGACTTTTAATTTCATTTGAAAAAGCTTTTATTAACCAGTTTTTACGAATAATTTTATCACCACTCTATTGGGAATTTCCCCCCCATTAAATTTGGGGGGGGGGGGGAATAGTTAAACTAGCTTCGTCTTGTGTTTGTATGTTGTTTTGTACCTACTCTTAGTTGCGCATGCCTGAAAGAACGGAGGCAATTTTGAACAACAGAGCAAAATATCTTCAAAATCTTCAAAATAATTGATAAACCATCAACTTTAGAACGAGAAAGATCAAATAGTGACAATGTAATGAAAGGTTGCTCTTAGGACACAAAATTGAAATCGTAAATGCGTCAAATCTGACTTTTATTACATCATACACCCGAGTCAACTGATATTCACCTCTATATCTACTTCCGGTATAAACAAAAACAATATCGATCAGTTTGTTGTTTCGACAATTTAGAATCATGATGCTATACCGGCCTCTATTGGTTATACTTACTATCATCTTATATATTTACAAAGAGGAAACACATATTTTGTCGACCAAAAACCTCATCAATACAATTCCTCACAATGTAAACAAACTCGTGGTTTACTCAACATCCACTTTGCCAAAGAACTTGAATTGGACAAGTACTTGATGCTATTTTATCATCTCAAACACAGTAGACGATGTCCCTTATCTATCCCAGTGGACCTCAAGCAAAGGCATCACAGAATTATTATTATTATGATAATCAGTGGCGATATATCTGTCAACCCAGGCCCTGTCAAACATCCATGTGGGGGATGCCAAAGACCAGTCGCAAAAACACACAGAGCCGTACAATGTGATGTATGTTACTACTGGTGGCACATAAAATGTGCAAACATTTCGCCCGCGACATATACAGACAGGTGTGGATCAGATGACCCATGGGTATGCAACGAATGTAACTCTTTCAGATTCTCAGAATCATTTTTTGATAAATCGATGTGTGTTGACATGGATTCTGACAACAAAAATCAAAATGAAAATGTAGATGATATCTTTGACGAACTTAAAGATATAAAGAAAAAGCACCAAAATAAATTTATATGCTCATACATTAACATTAATAGTTTTAGAAACAAATTTGGTTTTATTAAAGATTTGCTAATATCCAACACCTTTGATATGCTTACCATTGCAGAAACAAAGTTAGACGAATCTTTTAACAGTGCCCAATTTCAGATAGAGAACTTCCATCTGTGGAGAGCCGACAGGACAGGTAACGGCGGTGGGTTATTAACTTATATTAGATCAGACTTACCAAGTGACAGAAAACACAAACTTGAATGTCAAATTATAGAATCCATTTTCACAGAAATAGTCGTAAAAAATTAAAAATGGATCATTTGTGGACTTTATAGACCCCCCCCCCCCCCCCCCTCCATGAGTAATAAAGAATTTAATAATGATTTTATACAAACTTTTGACCAGCTATCAGTAAAATATGACAATATTCTTATACTTGGTGATTTAAACTATAATATGTTGTTATACAATAGTAAAAGTACACCTTTAAATAATGTATGCGATATTTTCGATTTCTCAAATTTGATCAAAAAAGCAACATGTTTTACAAAAGATGCTTTACCAACACTTATAGATGTGATTTTGACTAATAAACCAAATAAATGTCAGAAAGCCACAAATTTTAACTGTGGTTTGAGTGATTATCATAATTTGATATCTGTACAATTAAAGGGTGAAATACCAAAACTTAAAAAAGATTATGTTACATACAGAAGTTTCAAAAATTTTGACCATGAGAAATTCTTACAAGAACTACAATCTGAACAACTAGATGTAATAACAGAATATTCCAATGTTGAGACAGCATATCACAATTTTGAAACAACTTTCATAAAGGTAGTCGACAAAAATATACCACTGAAAAAAAGAAGATATATTACACATCCTGCACCATTTATGAATAAAGGTTTGCGACAGGAAATTTACAAAAAGCGTACGCTACACAATAATTTTTCAAAGCAAAAAACAAACAAAAACTGGGAAGCTTATAGAAAGCAGAGAAATTTTGTAAATAAACTGAAGAAAAAATCTGTTCAGAAATATTTTTATGAAAGATGTGCAGGTGGACCAAAGTCAAGTGACTTCTGGCCAACTATAAAGCCTTTTTTATCTAGCAAAGGAGTAAAAGCAAACAACTCTATTACCTTAAGTGAGAACAATGACATTGTAAATGACCCCAAAAAAGTATCAGAGATTTTTAACGATTTTTTCATAAATGTAGCCAAAAATATTGAAAACCCGAATACAGTTATTGATGAGAACCATCCAAGTATACAGGTTATAAAGACAAACAAACCTAATACAAATACAGACACTTTAATATTCAAACCTGTCACACCAACTTTTGACGATAAACAGATAAACAAATTGAATATAAAAAAAGCAACTGGTTTCGATGGAATTTCTGCAAAAATGATTAAACTTGCAAAGCCTGTTGTTACAGGTCCAATTACATCTTTAATTAATAAATCAATAGAAACATCCATTTTTCCAGACCAATTAAAAGTTGCACAAGTCAAACCTTTATTCAAGAACAAAAATGACCAGCTAGACAAAACAAACTATCGTCCAGTAAGTGTTCTTCCAGCAATTTCAAATTTTTTGAGCGAACAATTTTTGATCAACTCTCTTCTTTCTTTGAAAACCATTTTCATCCCTTTTTGTCAGCTTTTCGTTCCGGACATGGGTGTCAAACAGCCCTTTTAAAAATTATCGAAGACTGGAAGAAGGCTCTGGATGATAATAAATGTGTGGCCGCCATACTGATGGACCTATCAAAGGCTTTTGATTGTTTGCCTCACAATTTATTGCTATTAAAATTGAAAACTTATGGTTGTCCGATAGTGCACTTGATTTTTTATTTAGTTACCTTCATCAAAGAAAACATTGTATTAAGGTTGAAAATGTGTGTAGTAATTTTAAATATATGTATAAAGGTGTTCCGCAGTGATCTATTTTAGGACCTGTATTATTTAAAATTTTTATAAATGATAGTTTTTATGCTGTAAATAATAGTACAATTTATAATTATGCTGATGATAACACTCTGTCCTATGCTGACTATGATGTAAAAAATGTTATTCAAAATTTGGAGAGTGACAGTTTAAAGATGCTGGATTGGTTTGATTATAATCTTATGAAAGCCAATCCAGACAAGTTTCAAGCTTTGGCAATCGGCAAAAAATATTTCGACCATAAAATAGTTTTTGAATTAAAAGGAAATAGGATAGAGTGTGAAAATGATGTTAAATTATTAGGAGTAACAATAGACTATGAACTTAAATTTGACAAACACATTTCAGATATATGTAAAAAAGCCTCTCGCCAACTAAATGTACTAAAGCGCATTGGAAAATATCTAAACAAACTTGGCAGATTAACTATTTATTATTCTTTTATTTTATCAAACCTGAATTATTGTCCGATCACCTGGCATTTTTGTAGTGAAAAAAATACTTTAAAAATGGAAAAAATACAAGAACGAGCCCTACGCTTTGTTTATAATAATTACACAATTAACTATGAAGAACTACTACATTTGTCAAAGTTACCATCACTAAAGGTGCGTAGACTAAGATCAATTGCACTGGAAACATTTAAAATTATTAATAAGAACTGTCCATCATATTTGTATGATCTAATAAATATTAAGAAACATCAATATTCTTTCAGATACAGTAACACAACTGAATTACCCCAGGTCATAACTACTAGGTACGGTATTAACTCTTTTCGTTATACCGCTTCAAAACTATGGAATGAATTGCCAGAACATTTTCGAAATGAAACAAATTTTAATCAATTTTCAAAATTAATCAGTACATGGACTGGCAATTCATGCCGTTGCAATGCATGCAAATAGCTTTGCTCTATAGTGCTATAGTTTCAAGCTTTTAGTATTGCTATTTTAATTTTTAAATTAGTGCTTGCAATGCATAAATTGTTTGTGTTTGTGCTTAATTATCTTTGTCGCTTGTGTTTTATAATAATATGTGCTTCATATGCAATGCCTTATGTTTTTTTATTTATTAGTAAGTATGCATGATATGTATGTGCTATAACATTTAATGTTGTAATGTCTTAAGATTCAAGATTCAAGATTCTTTATTTTCTTAAACACCATAGTAAGTACAGTGGTACAAAGAATTTGTTCAGTATGATAACATAAATAATAATAACACACATGACAAGATGAAATAAGTAAAATGATTAACAAATACAGTACAGCAACAACAGAGGATTAACCTGGAAGAACAACTTTAGAATGTATAACCCTTATAAATTTGCAAAGATTTTTTAGTTTACTTTTTTGTTTAGATTGGAACAATTTTCCGAACTTTAATATATTAATTCTGTGTATAAAATAAGGATTTAAAAATTGTTTTCTGATATCTACTAGAGATCGACACTGAAGAATATAATGAAATTCGTCGCCAAGTTCTTGGTATTGACATAAATTACAGTGTCTATTTTGTCGTTCAATTCTATGCCATCTGCCTGTTTCTATTGGTAACCTATGATTTCCAGTTCTAAATCTACAATATGTAATTCTATCTTTATCTGGTAAAATATCTAAATAATGCTCAAATTCGAAATTTTCTTTAAATAATCTGTAAGACAGCCCTTTTGGCGAGTTTTCAATATCAGATCTCCATTTTTGTTGGAATTGGTCAAATATTTTTTGCTTTAAACTAACACTTAACCATTTTGGATTTACATTTCCTTGAGATATCCATACATTACTATAACCACATCTATCTAATATATTCTTAATACATTTCAACCAATCAGACTTATATTGATTTTGCGAATTTTTCAAAAACATGTATATATACAAAATGTTTGCAATTTTACTATCCTTTCCATTTACCATTTTTGACCAAAAATTAATCATGCGTAGTTCTATATAGACTGACATAGGATAAATGCCAAGTTCTCCATATATCATAAAATTCGGAGTTGACTTCTTCAAATTCAATATTAATTTGCAAAATTTTAAGTGCACTCTTTCAATAATATCTATGTTCCCGAACCCCCATATTTCGCACCCATATAACAGGATTGGCTTCACAATTTTATCAAAAAGATCGTATTGAGATTTAATTGACAAGTTGTGTAACCTCCCCTTCTTTAATACCTCGTACATAGCCTTATATGCTTTATTAATTAAAACCTTCGCATTTGTAAAACTACCTGTTCTTGAGAAATTCAGGCCTAGATATGTGAATTCATTGACAATTTCTATTGCATTCCCATCATATAAAAAGTTAATATTTTGGGGCAATCGACCACTAGAAAAAATCATAATTTTAGATTTGCTAGAATTAACTTTAAGTTTCCAGATGTGACAGTACTCACAAAAAATATTTAGTTGTAATTGTAGATCTGATGCAGAATCTGAAAATAAAACTGTATCATCAGCATATAGTAACACAAAGAGTTTTAAATAAATATCAAATTCTCCTTCGATCTCATCAGATATACAATCCAAGCCACATACATTCCTTTCTTCAAGAAACTGTTGGAGATCATTTAAATATATTGAGAATAAGAAAGGTTAAAGGTTTTCTCTTGTCGTACTCCTATATTACATGGAAAATATTCTGACATTTCGCCATTATATAAAACACGAGATTTGATACCACTATACATATTAAAAATAACTTTATACATTTTACCATTAATTTCATTTCCAAATAATTTATGCCAAAGACCTTTTCTCCAAACAGTATCAAAGGCCTTTGCAAAATCAATAAATGCACAATATAATTTCTTTTTCTTATTTTTCATTATACTAATTAACATATAAATAACAAATAAATTATCTGTCGTTGAATATCCTTTTCTAAACCCCCCTTGGTTTTCACAAATTAGGCAATAGTCTTCAGAAAACTTATTTAATCTTGTATTCAAAAGAGATGTAAATAATTTGCCAAAACAGCTAATAATAGTAATAGGTCTGAAATTGCTAGGATCTAGTTTATCTCCTTTATTCTTATACAATGGTATAATATTTCCTGATAACCAAAGTTCTGGTATACAACCATTATCAAATATAATATTAAACAGTTTTACATAAATGTTTGACATAACACTAAATGAATGTTTTAAATATTCATTAATTATCGTATCCTCACCAGAAGACTTATTGTTTTTTAATTTCTTCAATGATTTTTGAATTTCATCTGCTGTAATACTTGAATTTAAAACAATATTCAACCTCCCTATATCATTTTGGTTTTCTATATTGGTTTCTTCCTCAGTCCGATTTCCCAGGTTTAAAGTTTTAAAATAATCTAAGAATATATTAATGGGTATATCCGGGCTATGTTGTTTTCTGCGACTGTTCAAAATTTTCCAATATTCCTTAGGATTTGTAGACTTTAAGTTATCTATTTTATTTTACGGATACTTTTATCCATAATTCTCTTATATTTTTTCTCCAGAGATTTAGTATCATTTTCTAGAGCTTGTGTACGATTTCGCTTAAGTTTTCGTTTCGAACATCTAAATTGCTTCCTTGCTTGCCTACACTCATCATCAAACCATGGTTTAGACTTACTTGTATCATTACGTATATTTTTTGCTTTGGTATACGTACCAAAGGTAGATTTTGCAGAATTGGTTAGCAAATTACATATTTTTTCAACAACAGCATCTACAGTCACGACAGTTGCATTATTAATAGTATTTTCACCCATATCTGTTAATTGAGAAAGTATATCATTTACTTGTACCTGATCAATATTTTCAACAAAACTCTTTAATTTTTCATTATCCCATTGTTTTATCTCTTCTGTTCCCGGTGTTTCATCTTTTTGAGTGACGTCATTTGTTTTTTCTGCACATGTAACTTTGAGGGATAATGGAGTATGAATGTCCGAAAATAGCTTACTTGAGTCTAATACTGAAAAATTTTGAACAAGCTTGAGAAAACTTATTGAACCAATAACATAGTCTACTACACTGGCATCTTTACTTGTAAATTTACCTACTCCCTTATCATTAACACATTCTACCATTACATATAAACATATTATTATATTTACAAAATTCAAGTAATAAGTTACCAAAATAATTTTTTCTGTGATCCATGCTTTTTCTTTGAATATCTATGTTAAGCTCATTCAACATATCAATACCTTCGTTATCAATATATAACATTCCTGAAAATTCATCGTAATTCGTTTCAACAAAATCTGGTTCCTCAGCGGGGCGAGCATTAAAATCTCCAAGAAGGCATATATAATTGTAATTTGTACTAAAATTTAGAAATTCGTTCTCAATTTCACTAAAAGGATCGCCAACACAATACAATGAATTTTCAGGAGGAATATAAACAATACCGAACAGAACATCTTGTTGCAGACGAAATATGTTTTTGTTTATTTTGAACCATAGTACATATTTACTATCTGTTTCAATAATTGAAATATTATCCCCTAATGATTTTCTGAATCCAACGATTATCCCCCCTGACTTTACTCTACGAAACTGAAATCTGTTTTTCATTTTAATAATAAAACCAGGTAAATCTATTTCGTCTACATCATCCGTTTTCGTCTCAACAAAACACAAAATATCATAATCATTTACAAGTTCTAAAAATTCAGGGTATTGAATACGTCTTTTTAAACCACACACATTGATAGTGAGAATATTTATAACAGTTTTATTGAGTGAACAATTGTTTACAGAGAACAATTCATTATCGATTTTATTGACAGTACAGTTATTTTGTCTTCCACGGTTATCCTATGCAGGTGGGTCGTCTCTCTCTGGAGTAGAGTTCACCCTCGTACGTTTATTTGGTCTAGTGGTTGATCGACGGGGCTCTAAATGCGTAGCTTCATCTGGAACTACAAGTTCATTATTTACAAAGAGTTTGTTCCTGATAAGCACTACTTTTGACTTCTTCTTCTTTTCCTCTTTCATTATAGGATACAGTTTTCGTCTCCTTTCCTCTATCTCTGGTGGGAATTGTTCATTAACCCCGAAATGGGTTCCTCTCAGATTTCTTCCTGCCTTTCTTATGATTGTATGCCTTATATGTGCCTTGCTGTATTATATGTACTTTTTTTGTTTTCTGTTACTATTTTATGTTTGTTTGATAGACGATTTAAAAGCTCAATGTGTTATTTGTATTGCTATGTATCGTCTCTAAATAAAGCTTTTGAACTTGAACTTGAACTCTCCCAAATTTATTATTGGTTCAGATAAACGACAACCAATGTACTAGTCAGTTACTTGAATTAATTAAGAAGACTCTTTGTACAATGTAAATATGAACATTCATAGTGTTTTGTGTTTTAAATTGATATGTATTGTGCGTCACCTAAAACTTCTTTTGACCATAAACTTAAATAATCCATAGTTATTTATTAATCATTATTATTCATGTTGTATTTATTTTTATTTAGATTAATAGTATTGATGTATTTTGTCTATTTTGGGTCAGATTAACAGAAGCAATATATATCCATTGCTGAAATTAAATATGTACAGGCCTATTTGATTGCATTATGTAAATATCTAAAACTTTCAGTTATTTAATTATCATTGGTCATTTTTCAAACATTTGTTTATTTTTTCACCTTGCATGGCTGCTATAATATTGACAAATTACACAAACAGTAGAGGCACCACTAGCATAACCTTACATAATTCTATATCAATTATAATAATTTTTGATTTCATGTTGTTGTTTATATTCATTTTTGTTCAGATTAATAGTGTTGATGTATATCCATTATAATTCATGTTGTGTCTTGTTTATTTCGGTTCAGATTATGTCCATTGCTGATATTCAATATGTACAATCTTATTGAATTGCATTGTGTAAATATTTATAACTTTCAGTTCTGCAAACATTTTTTTATTTTCCATCACTGCTATAATATTCTTAATCTTACACAAACAGTAACAAATATGTTAATTGGTACCAGACATTATTTTATGTCTTTATACATCTTTAATTATTGTATTATGCACAAATCATACACATCTCACATGCAATAAATTCAGTACCCCCAGACATCTTTAAAATTATCATGTTTTTTAATTGCTCTCTAATTCCATTAATATTTACTTTTTATATCAAAATTAAAATTTATTTCCAACTTTCAACTGCACCACTTTTCACTTGCACCGACCTTAAGGTAAATATCGCGACCTACTTAGTATCAAATAAAATGACCGAGACTTCTTATCTTGATTTGTTTAGAAACACGGGTATTACATAATATGAATATTGATGTAAGTCAATACAGAGGAAGTATCGGTCAACATTATACTCCTTCACGTACTCCTATGAGGGTCCGTAGAAATACCGCAAAGGACCTCCTTAGTGCACCAAGAGCCATACAAGTGCACTAAGGACATGATAGACGGGTCAAATGACAACAAAGAACCTTGTAAATGAAAGTAAATGTTTTTAAATACTTAATTCCAGATTTTTAAATACATATTTGTACCGGTTCAGAAGATATTTAATAATTTAACGACAGGTGCCAGTAATCAGTTTAACTTGTGTAACGAGTGCATTCAAGTGGAACCAATAAACATAAAATGTGTATAGGGTTTCACCAGTGACTGTGTGTCTTCTGTCAGATCATAAACAATACTATTTAAATCTATAAAAAGAAGAATGCGAAAGAAGAGTGCTTTTCTTTCAGATTTTGTTCTCTTATATATCTCGTTCCGAACTTGTTTTATTTGTAAAATGTCTAGAATATTTTCTGCCTGTAATTTGTCTTTTTTCTGTGTAATTGCGGAAACGAGACAAATAAGGGAACAACATCTTACTGGCTAAGATTTCGTAAAATTCAAATTCAGTTTTCAGCATTTATTTTGAACGTTGTATTCGTTTAAGGTATATATTTCTCGACAAAAACGAAACAATGTTCTAATAAATCTTACCAACTGATATTTGAGTTATAATTAATTAAAAAATGCTTAATTTTGTCGTTGTCTTTAGACCAGAGATACTATGAAGAAACATGAGATTTCGAACTGAGCATTAAGAGAAAACTTTTGATTTTAATTGTCGAAGGATAACTTCAAAATAAATCTATGATATTAGTCCAATCACAATTTAAACATTTATTTTACCATATAACAAGTGTGGACACAGAAATGTGCTGTCCTAAAGGCAAGTGTGGATGTCAATATTTGATATTATTAACTTTTAAAAAAAAACTAATCCTGGATTATTATTTTTGCTTAAAGTCCGGTCCTGTGTTTTTATTTCAAATTTTCATCATCGCCGCCCTCCCCCTCCCCCTCCCAAGGGATATAAAATTGTATCATTAATAATAAATTAATAAATAATAAATTCAGATTTTCTATTTAAAATAAATCTCATTTACAAAACCACTGATATTTGTTTAATTTTTAACGCTGATTTAAGCTTTAGTCGCAACAATTTGTTTATTTTTCTCTTTAAACTGTCGAAACATAACATTTATTTAACTGTAAAATTCACTAATAAAATTCACCCCCCCCCCCTTTTTTTTTTCTTGTTTAAATCAATGATCAACAATATTCCAGAATCAAACAAATGAATAAATATAACATATATTTCTTTTACATGCATCTTTATATCATGCGGTGTCAGTGTGTTTTAAATTGGTCATCCAATAAGGACGCTCATTATTCTTGTCCAAGATAAAAATACATCGCTAAAATTACCTGTGGGTGTTTCCCCACTTCAACTCGTAAATTTACATAGAAATCGGAGATATTTCGTTATAAAACTTCACACATGGTTTTGTCTATCATATTTCTTGAAGACAAACATAAAATTGTATTGCATTTATCAATATTGTATGAGTATCAAAAGTTTTTGAACACCGTATCTGTTTCTCGATACAGCGCAACTTCAACTCGTAAATTTACATAGAAATCGGAGATATTTCGTCATAAAACTTCACACATGGTTTTATCTATCATATTTCTTGAAGACAAACATAACATTTTATAGCATTTATCAATATTTTATGAGTATCAACAGTTTTTTTCAACACTGTATCTGTTTCTCGATACAGCCGCCCGATTACAGTGACCCGTGACCCAGATTAGCACATCCCAGCAGTTTTTTCTTAATAAGGTTGTTTAATAATTTGAACAAAAAGAATTGTATGTAATTTGGAAGCAATTTAACAAAGGTCATGTGACATTAATGGACGATAAAAAAAACTTTGCACTGAATATAATACACGTGAATGAAAATACAGAAAAAAAAACATAAAAATGAACGAATATTTTCATTACCGAAGGACAACTTCAAAATAAATTTATGATTTAGTCTAATCACAATTTAATATAATTATGTGATATTTATCGTCATAAATGGGCGATGTAAACTTTGCACTAAATATAATATTTTTGAGTGATCTAGTGGAAATATAAGTTATTACCAACATTTTTACAAAAAAGTTATAAAGCCACATACACAGAAAATAATGACCGTTTATCTACAAACAAATAATCGAAGTAAAATATTTAAAATTTACCTCTTGCAATCTTTTTAAACCCATCTTGTAGTCAGTAGATCTGGGTGGTGAACCCCAGGGACGCCACATCTTGTTTGAAATTTCTAGTATTTTTTTACTTGGTGAACGTATATTATAAATGTGCAATATCGATATGATTGACAAATAAAACGATTTAGCGCTTAAATAATATCTACAACTTACTCCAAAATCCTTGCAAAAACACACGATCATTTTAACTTTACCGGCGAAATATTTTTTTTCGCATTTGTTTTTATTATAATTCATCGTAAAAAAAATATGTTTTAAAGATCAACATCAAAAACCAAGCTCATACACAATTGTTTATTATATAATTAGCTCAACTCTAATTGTCATTGTTTACCTGTTCGACGTTGATTGACAATCAACATGTAATTAATCACCACGTGATTATCTTTGTAGTAGGTGCGTGCCAACAAAAATGCAAATATCTTCGTTAATTTTAAACTTTTTATTATAAAAATTGACCAAATAAGATTTTTTTTAACTGACAATTCATTTGCAACCTTCTTTGTGCACATAGGACGTCTCTATTATGTCCTTAGTGAACTTTTATTGTTCTTAGTGCACTAAGGAGATCCTTTGCGGTATTTCTACACATCGCTCCTATGACGCGAAAAAGACTTAGTTAATTAGATGTATTGTGTATTAGTCTTTTTGCCATACATGTTTTACGGGTATTGCCGATTGCTATTTTCTTATTTTTCGTTCCTCTTCTAAACGAAAGCAACTCCCTTTATGTGAACAAAGGTACACAAAATGTATTAAAGCAGAATCGAACGTTGATGTGCCTTGATAACTTTGCTTACTTTTGTATAGTTTTGTGCATTCTATTGATTATAACGGTCGTAGAACAAAATCCAGGTCCTTCTCTATCAGAATCATCTCGTAGTTTTAGCAGTGTGAGCGATCTGTCATCCGACTGCAGTGTTTTCAAAAATAATGTCTCATTTCTTCATTTAAACGTACAAAGTATTATTCCAAAATTATATATAATTACGGCCGAATATTCTAATAATGACATTTTGTCCTTTACTGAGAGTTGGCTAAAGTCGAACATTAAAGGAAAAGGCCAGTCAGTTGAACAATTGTTATAATTCAATACATTGTAACTTTGTATTTGTAAATAACTAATTATTAAACAAAAAACACCTTTATTAACATTAATATGTCCAAAAATATGAATATTTGGAATTTCCTGTCGTAGTGTAAACGGCCATGACACCTCTTCATGTGACGTCACACAGTCCATTCATATCATTTGAATAAATAATCTATCTGACTCTTCCCAACATCGTGCCCTTTTGGTTATGTTTTAATATCAGATCAACTGCAAAACAATGCTTACAATTGTATATCGTCCTAATTTTTTTCTTAATATTCCCATCCCATGTTACATTTTCATAAAACAAATGAGTTTATTTGTGTAGTTGGGGTGCGGCGAGGGGGGGGGGGTATCTACGTATAATTTCATGTTTTACGTGAATGTCCGTAGGTTAAATAACTGTCAGTTTTAATTTATTGTATGCGTACACATGCTTTTTTCTTTTTTGTCGCCAATGCTATCGTACTTTCCCGTGTTTTTCGTGGTCACTGATCGATGTGTTGACAAGGATAGTCCTGACCGGTAATAACACCAAAAAATTTTTTGTAACATTTTCCCTTTTCGTGCTTTAGTGTAATACAATGCTTGACATGAAGCCATAATGATATTGTAAATATCAAAAGATAAATATACGACGTTATTTTACGATTTACATAATTTTTAATGATAAAATTGCACCTGATCAATGCGAATATATTATACCATACCGATTGTACGACGTCACGGGCAGGATAAATCCGAGAATGGATTATGCCTTTTTCTCCTCCACATTGAAGAGTTTTGAAAAATGGCGACCCCCCATTATTTGGTGCTAGGGGCAAAGCCGCGAATTTCGGACAGGCAATAAAAGTCGGACCGTTTTATGTTTACCAATAAAATTTCCTCTTACTATTTCCAATGGGTTTGTTACTTTTCCTCTCAATAAACGCAAATCCCATTTAGAAATGAATCTAAATCTTCAAACATTAAACACTAAGACAGACATCAAATAACAAAATGAAGCTTTCAAATAGGGGCAAAGCAGCGAAAGTCGGACACTTTATGTGAGTTCGGTACAAGAAGCCTTTCATGTCCAACTTTAAATGCATATGTCCGACTTTAACTGTCGCTACGTTTCCGTCTTTGGCTTAGATTATTAGTCATATTCGTTGATATCCAATGAAATATCAGAACGACAGAAGCTCTAAAAATAGCAAAATCTATGGTAAAGACGTTCAGTGCAGACATAGCGATAGTGACGTTGTTGGTGCAAGGCTTCTTCCTAACTCACATAAAGTGTCCGACTTTCGCTGCTTCGTCTCTACAGGCAACTTCAATCACCAAATTCTACCTTACGGTATACTATTTTTAATATTCATTAGCACAAATGTCTTTTATTTACTGTCATTTGAATTTTCACGCTAACTTAATAAGACCATGACTTCCGGGTTATATATTTCCCCCATTCCGACGAGACAGACAAAATAAGACGGGAGGTGGAGTTATTGTCTATGTTAAGGAACACATTAATTGTATTGTCAGACCTGATTTACAAATTGATAACATCTTTGGATAGAAATTAAATTTAAGAACAAAAAAGATTTATATGGAACCTTTTATATTCCCCCTGACAGTGGGTCACAATGGTGCTGGATATTGAACAATCAATTGATCTTGCATTAAATAGTAATCATGATATAATCAATGTTGGAGATTTTAACAATAACCAATTAAATAATAATACTAATAAATAAGACAAGATCACTGTTAACTCAATAGGTGTGAAACCTATAATTAATTTCTCTTAACATTTTCTACTAAATTTGTGTTTTTTCGAGCCTGCCTGGCTATTTTATCTTAAGTTTAACCTTTCTAAGACCATATATTTTCTGAAACGTACATGATTCCTCTACGTTCTGTGAAAATATCAGGGGATCATGTTTAAAGTCTTGCAGTGAAATGCCAGGCTATGGAAAACACCTACTCTAAAAATAACTCGGTCATCCCCAGGAAATTCAATATTTATAGGTCATGCATCAAATCCTCCATAGAGGTATTAAAATACAACTAAATGCATCAAATTTGGGATCAAAATAATCCTTATATATTTAACTTCAATTATCAATTTTAATTATTCCATTCCTTTCAGTATTTGTCACAATAGTACAACAAAGCGAAAGGAACTATTTTCTTTAAAAGGGACTACTTTTGTATATGTTCTAAGCTCTGATTGGTGAATTATTGGTTTGACACCTAAAGAGCAACAAAACTTGCTTCTCTAACCCTTTGTTGGCCTTATTTCTATTCCTTAGGCAATATCAACCACAAAAAACCTTTTAATGTATGTGGCTGTCTCATATTTGCAAGAATAATTGTGCAAATGCAAAGGTACCCCCTTGAAGGTTTTAAATGAAAATATCTTCATTTACAGCTGTTGAGTTCAGATTGTTACCTATGTCATAAGGAGATATAATAAAACCTTTCTCCGGAATTTCTGCTAGTATATATATATAGGTAAACGTAGGAGAAAACTGAAGAGGCAATCAAGAATGGACAATCTAGAGACACTGGCAACATTGGGCACACAATACACATGACGAAAAAAAATCAAAACAACAACAACCAAACAAAAAACAACAAAAACAAAAAAAACCATCAAATGAGCAATACAGACCGCCAAAAATTCTGGGAGTTAACCCAGGTGCTAGCGAAGGGTAAGCGGTTCCTGCTTCTTATAAGACACCTGCCATATTACTCATTTAGTCATCTCCGATCTTGTGCAAATTCACATACTCTAGTATTTTTAAAATATTATGTTGAGCAAACAATTTAAGTTTAAAAAATGAGTAATTCCAGAATAATGATGCAAAGTACGATGCTCATTTCATTTTTATGAAATCAGAGACCATTTGTTAACTTGGTGAGTAATTCTTAATTGAAAACTGCGATTTATTATTGCCTTTTCACACAGGTTAACGCCTCTTTGATCTGATTTTATTTTATTTTCAGAAATTTCTGTGACAGGAGCTTGAAGAGCTGTTGTTTCTTTCTATGACTAGTCTAACCACACAATGTTGAAGCAGATGAAAATATTTCTTCGATATTTGCAAACAGCAATAACACTGTGTATATTTGTTTTTTTGCTGGTAGTTGTTTCTTTCGATGTTGACATTTCAGGTGACGGATTAATTGCACCCATGACCAACAACTATGCTGCAAGAAATACAAATGTCTTCTCAACTACCAATATCACAAACATTCCACGAATTCCTCTTCAAATGTCAGTCTCGACTACCAAGCCCGTAGGAATAATTGGTGGTCATCCATTTAAATATCTGAAAACGCCTCTACACACGTGTACGTCCGAAAGATCAATGTCAGACCCATTTCTATTGATCATAATCAAGTCTAATGTAAAGAATCTAGACTACCGTGGGGTAATACGACATACGTGGGCAAATATTTCTGATTCTTCTGTGAAAGTGATTTTTACATTAGGTTATTCGCCATTCTTGCAGGAATATATCAATAAAGAAAGTTCCATGTTTAATGACATTCTCCAGGAAAATTTTATAGATGATTATAACAACATTACATTAAAAACTGTCATGGCATTCCACTGGTGTGTAACAAAATGTTCGAAGACTAAATATTTCTTTTTTGTCGATGAAGATTATTTGGTTAATGTTAGACTTCTTCTAACTGATCTTCGTAAAAAACCACTTGACACAAGCATATATACTGGTAATGTGTGGTACGGTGCTAAACCAAACAGAAACAAGAGAAGTAAATGGTTCATTTCAAAGGCTGAATACCCTGATGACGTGTGGCCTCCATATGTTACCGGTGGATCGGCTCTAATTTCTTTTGACTACGCCAATAGAATAGTGGAAGGCTTTAAAACAACTAAACCTTTGTTTATTGATGACGTTTATTTAGGAATAGTTGCTAAAAAACAAAATATTACACTGACAAATGATGCAAGATTTCACCCATATTATACATTGACAATAATACACAAGAGTTATTCGATTCACAACTTTCACTCTCCAAGGAAACTAGAGACAGACTGGGATAATTTGATACGTAAAAAAATCAACATCAGTGTCTAGGACGGTCTTTATAAACCTGTTTGATCTGAATTTAGTTAGTATTCCGTTTTATTTCAAATAAATTTAGTGTTGTAATTACCTCATTTATTTATTTGTTCAATCCGAGCAGTTAGGTACGGATGGGTCTTATGAGAACTAACAACTGCCCAGTACCATGTGAGAAATTTGTTTACAATGGTATGATTTTTCCCCATTTATTGTTTAACGAAATGTGAGATTAAGATTACAAACAATACATCGAGTTAATTAGTGTCGTGGGGCCGTCGTGATCGTATGGTAGTTGGATTTACAACTACCTATGCAATCAGTGCCCATCATCACTGATGTTGTGAGTTCGAATCCCGATCAGGGCGACGTGTGCAACATTATTTGATCAAGTTTGTCAGTGACTTGCGACAGGTCGATAGTTTTCTCCGGGTCCTTCGGTTTCCTCCACCAATAAAACTAATCACCACAATATAACTGAAATATTGTTGAAAGTGGCGTCAAACACCATAAAACCAAACCAAACTGGTGTCACCTAGATATGCCTATCGACAAATGCTTTGATTCTTGGTTATTTTACGTCCAGTGAGTAGTACATCGGCTATATTCATCAAGAGAGCAAGTGTACAAATAAGAAATCATGTGAAAAAAGGGTATGATGCAGGTGATGCCATGTAAACGAATGATTTATTGCCACACGTGAAGACCGAGATAGTGGATAGGATCGAGAGAGTGTACGATTGAATGTTGTTCAGCACCAAATGAGTAACTTTTTAGCTATACCTTACTTTTTAACGAGACAATTATGATATTTAAAAAAAACCACAAATATCTCATTTAGCGTGTAACAACACGTTTCCAGTGCTCATCTAAAGTCGTTGCCCGTTGCTATATTCCTCCATCATTTCTATATAGATTTTAGATATTGATAAATTGCTCTCGTCCTGAATATAGCTCAAATAGGCCTACTGCTCGCTGGGCGTTCAGCAATAATCGTTTGCTATTAATACATCTCGTGATGAAACAGAGTCGAAATGAGTATTCAATTGTAGTTACGTCATGGGAGCCGTATTAATGAGTATTCAATTGTAGCTACGTCATGTGAGCCGTATTAATGAGTATGCAATTGTAATCACGTCATGTGAGCCGTATTAATGAGTATTCAATTGTAATCACGTCATGTGAGTCGTATGCGAGCCTTATTAATGAGTATTCAATACGGTTGTTTCGAATAATTTCCATTCCGTCAAAATTTTGTTATTTTCGTCCGCCAGATCACGTGATTTCGATGGACTATTCGGCATTGAACTTCCGGTGTCCATGTACACAACAAAAACTCCAATCGATATGTGCCGTTTTAACGTTCGATCCTCAACTTAAAAAAATCTTAACATTTTCTGTGAAAGACAGATATCAATTAAATTATTTTATTTGTATCAAAGACTTCAATGCAGAAACAAATACTTCTTTAAAATTAAATTTGTTTTCTTTCTTTATTTGCGGCTGTCAGCATCATCAAAGGAAAACGATCTGCCTTTATGTATATATTTCTGATATCAGACAGATAGTGGGGTACCGAACACCAGTATTTATTCAGCGGTTTCCTTGGCGTCTCCATATTACAATTACTTATAATCTACTGCATCTACGACTATGATATGCTGACGTTGTCACAGTAATAGGGTAAACACCGGAAGTCGCCTGCCGATTTGTTCAGACGTCAAGACAAGAAAAAGACGGAACGTGGTCGGAATTGACATGATTCGAAAAAACCGTATTGTAGTTACGTCATATGAGACGTATTAATGAGTATTCAATTGTAATCACGTCATGTGAGCCGTATTAATGGGTATTCAATTGTAGTTACGTCATGTGAGCCATATTAAGGAGTATTAAATTGTAGTTACGTCATATGAGTCGTATTAATGAGTATTCAATTGTAATCGTATCAATTGTAATCACGTCATGTGAGTCGTATTAATGAGTATTCAATTGTAGTTACGTCATGTGAGCCGTATTAATGGGTATTCAATTGTAGTTACGTCATGTGAGCCGTATTAATGAATATTCAATTGTAGTTACGTCATGTGAGCCGTATTAATGAGTATTTAATTGTAATCACAAACATTACCTGACACACAACGTTGAGTGGGAGATATGGGTCTCATCACGGTTCACGAAAAATAGTTTTTACTGATCACAATTAACGGGAAGTAAATTATGATGATCACACTTCTTAAAGAATATGAAACTCAACTTAAATTGTTAAAAGTACATTATTATCCTTGTTACATCCCTACTAATCGTGTCAACAAGAATGGGTGGAAGTGACCAGTGTGACAGTAAGGATGTCTGTAATATTACCAAATCGAGTTGAGAGGGAAACAATTGTCGTCAAGAAGACCACATTATATAAAAATCACAGAAACGTTAGATGATAGATGATTATATCACGGAGAACGTAAAATGATTTTGAATGAAAACGATTCACGGGCAATTCCCTCGTCATAATTCACGATAAATTTAAATAAAAACGACACTAAAGAATCGCATCTATATTTTCTATGTTTCAAAATGCCTTCATATGAACTGTTGTCATTAATATTTATGGGGGAGGAGATGATCTTGTTTGAGAATTGTGTTCTGAAAATGTATCTGTTGAATACACACTTAAGCTTCCATATAAATTCATTTAATTATTTCATTTTATTTATAAGCTTCATAAAATAATGTGTCGGAAGTATATGATAAAATGATTAATACATGACCTTTTCCATATCATCCCGGCTATCATCCCTCGACTCATATCGGCCCTCGACTGCGTCCAGGGCTGATATGGGGGTCTCGGGATGATACCCGGGCTGATATGGAAAAGGTCATGTATTAATCTCTATGTAATCACGTAATGTGAGCAGTATTTTGGCTTTATTTATGAAGATTACAAACAAGAAAGCATATAAGCGAAAAGTTGGCACATGGCTAGGCATATAAATAGGGAGTAATGGAAAGGGTCAGAAAACGTTTATCTTGCAACAGGCCACCAACGACAACCCCCAACTGTGGCTCATTCGGACCAGACTCAAGCTAGCAACCAATAGCTAGCGACCACTAAGCTATCGACCAGTAAGGCGATATGTCTTTAAAAAAAACAAAAAAAACCAGTAAGAGTAAATTTAAATTGTACTTTTAAAGATTTCTAGCGACCAATAACAAATATCTTCAACACATCAAAATCTGGGCATATAGCCATACAGGAAATATGTCTGGACCCTCCCCCTCCCTCCCAACAATACAAAGATGACATTTGACAACCTGTGGAGCTGAATCCCACACAGGCGTGCAGGTGAGTAAAAGACCAGGTCAATACATTTTATGTTCTATTTCATATGTTCAGCTGAACATGAAATATTTCTTTTCTTTACTGGGCTAAATAATTAAGACACAAATATTTTTGGGATGGCGAGCTTACAAAACAGTCGGCCAAATTTTTATAAAGACATATTTAGCAAATAATTTACTTTCATGTAAACCGGTCAATAATTTGGATTTGACAGCGTTTTGTCAAACAAAATAAAGTCCTAAGATTCCGGTTCGCATGAAGACATCTCTTTAAAAAATGTAAATATAGAACATGTCAAGGCGTATGAAAACTTTACGAAAAAATGATCCGAAAGAATATTGGAAAATTTTAAATACTGGAAAGTCTACTTTAAAACAACCCGATATTGAATTTAAAGAACTTTTTAATTACTTCAAAGACTTGAATACTTTAAAGGAAACCAATGAACCAGAAAAAAAACATTGAACATTGATCTAACAATCACAGCCAAATTAAATGAAAATATAAATTCTTCCATTACGAAAGATGAAATCTTTAAAGGGATAAAAAAAAAACTTAAAAACAATAAAGCCTTTGGCGATGACCAAGTTGTGAATGAATATATGAAAACTACTAGTTACCAGTTTGTCGATATTTACGAAAAGCTTTTTAATTTAATTTTTGATACCGGGATTATTCCGGAAAGCTGGTTATTAGGAACTATAAAACCTTTTTATAAAAAATAAAGGTAACAAAATTACCCCAAAAATTATCGACCGATTACAATTCTCAGCTGTTTGGGTAAACTGTTCACTGCAATCTTAAATAATAGATTAAATACTTATTCAGAAAGTTTCTTATTGTTGAATGAAAATCAATGTGGTTTCCGTAAAGGCTTTTCTACTTTAGATTGTATATATATAGTATTCATGCCTTTCTTGAGATACTAAAAAAGAAAAAAAAAAGAAAATGTACTGCGCATTCGTAGACTTCGAAAAAGCATTCGACAATATTTGGAGGGTAGCATTGTGGTATAAGTTGTTATTAAATAAAATAAATGGAAAAATGTATAATTTTATAGTAAATATGTATAATAGTATTAAATCATGTATTGTTTATAATGATAACAAGTCAGATTTCTTTTCAAGTGAAGTGGGCGTTAGACAAGGTGAAAACTTGTCCCTTTCTTATTTGCAGTATTTTTAAATGACCTTTAACAGTTTATGGAAGACAAGAATATTACAGGTTTAGAAAGTATTTCTAGCGAACTAGAAGCACAATTGGAAATATATTTAAAAAATTTCGCCCTTTTATACGCAGGCGACACTGTTCTAATGTCAGAGACTTCTGATGGGTTACAAACTTTACTAAATAATTTTTATGAATACAGTAAATTGTGGAAACTTAAAGTAAACATTGACAAAACAAAAATTATGGTTTTTTCCACGAGTCGAACTGCAGAAAATGTACACTTCCTGTATGATGAAAAAGAAATTGAAACTGTGACCGTATTAAATTATTTAAGTGTTACTTTTACAAAAAATGGAAAGTTTAAATTAGCAAAACAAAAAAATATTGAAAAAGCTACAAAAGCCATGCATGAAGTTATCAGAAGGGGAAAAAGACATAATCTATCAATCGAATGCTTGTTAGATTTATTTGACAAAATTGTAAAACCTATATTACTATATGGCTGTGAAGTTTGGGGATTTAGTGATAATTATGTAATTGAAAAAATTCATTTGAAATTCTGCAAATTAATACTTCACTTGAAGCAAAGCACGCCAAATGTTATGATATACGGCGAGCTTGATCGCTTTTCACTTTACATAGATATAAAAACTAGAGTAATATCTTATTGGTGCAAATTACTTACTGGAAAAGCTTCCAAGCTGTCGGCCATATCTTACAAACTTTTGCATAGTTTTTTTTTGTAATGGAAATATATCTGCTCCTTGGGTAAAATTCGTAAAAGATATATTGGATAATTGTGGCTTATCAAATGTATGGACATTTCAGAATGTAAACGTTAATACTGAGTAGGTGATCGTTTATGTAAAATTACGTCTCCGAGATCATTTTTTACAAGAATGGAATAGCAATTTAGAAAATTCCCCAAAGGCATTGAACTACAGACTTTATAAACAAATATTCGAATTTGAAAACTATTTTAATATATTAGAAAATAAAGACATTTTCACTTTTTGCAAATTTAGAACCACCAATCCAAAATTACCCATAGAAACTGGAAGATGGAATAATATCGCAAGGAAAAATAGAAAATGTCAACTCTGACAAGAAAATTAAATTGGGGACGGATTTCATTATATAATGCGATGCAGTTATTTCCATGTCAAAAGAGAATCGTGCATTGAAAAGCGGTACTTAACTAGAATTAATGTTTTGAAATTTAAAGAAATAATAAGTAGTAAAACACAATCAAAATTAAGGAAACTCTGTCAGTTGATCAGAAACATTAATTCTAGTTTACTGGGTAATTACTGTTGTTATTATTGTATTTATTGTTTTTATTTATTTTCTGTATATATTGTATCTCTATGCCAATGTATTGCGATGGTTTATGAGAATAAAGATTGTTGTTGTTGAAAAATATAACATTAAAGGTGTCAAAGCAATAATTCACCAATCAGAGCTTAGAACATATACAAAATAAGGGAAATAACAAAATTACCGAATTCCGAACAATCTTACAAAGGGAAAGTCAAAACTCATAATTATATAAACAGACAAAATCAGTCAACAACCGAAAAACTGTGAAAACCTTAATGACCCTGACTTGGTATAGGCATTTCTAAAGAAATGGTGGGTTGAATCAGATTTTAAAGCGCCAAACCTCCCGCTCTCATTACGGTTCAAAGGCTCCGGCTGTCACTATAACAGTATTTAAATACAGGAACAAAATAGGTAAAATAGTTGTCAAAACAGTACCATATTCAGTGAATGTAAATGTCAAAAACACTTTTACGTCACACATTGATAAAAAAATATTTTTGACATTTTTCTTGACTTCTTTATCTTTATACATTTTCACTATATGAAAATGCATCGCTTATAATCGTTTCTGCAGAGACGGAATATATTTCGACAAGATCTTGGTATCGGAATATAAACTTTTCAAGAGATCGAATAAGGCGAATCTTTTTTTAAAGAAAAAGTTCCTTTCGCTTTGTTGTATTTTGAAAAATATTAAATGTAATGGCATAAAAAAAATTAGTAGTTGAAGGACAATATATCGGGCTTATTTTGAGCCCAAATTTGGTTACATTTAGCTGTATTTTAACCCTCTA
This sequence comes from Bathymodiolus brooksi, assembly GCA_963680875.1. NCBI lineage: Eukaryota > Metazoa > Mollusca > Bivalvia > Mytilida > Modiolidae > Bathymodiolus > Bathymodiolus brooksi. The sequence continues at coordinate 79,596,603 of OY804578.1, read as the reverse complement.
TGGAGGTCTTGATGCATAACCTATTAATACTGAAATTCCCCAGAATGATGTTGCTATTTTTAGAGGAGGGATGACTCAGAGCATGGCATTTCACTGCTAGACTTTAAATATTCCATGGACTTCAGGTGCAGAATCCCACCCAGGCACTTAAAGGCATATTGTCTACCACAATCGTAATTTTTTCATACCCAAAATTGTTGTCGTAAATGATTTGTTTAAGCTATCAGTAAACAGTTATGCTGCAAAAGATACGATTTGTTTTGTTTTTTTGACAAAAAAGACCCAAAACTATCGTTATCGGAATTATTGTCCATGAAGACAAGAATTCAATTTAACCCGACTCTATTCATATGACCTTCTATGTGAACCCGTCTTGAGCATGCGCACTGTTTAGAAACAATAAACAACGTGTGGTTCTTGTGCAAAAGAGAAAGTGACAACGCATGGAAGAAAGCGGACTTTGACGGATTCAGAGAGAAAGAGGAATAGAAGTGCAGTATCTTCCAAATGGAACAAATGCAGGATATATGTAGGGGATCAGTTGGACCGTTGGAACGAACTGAAGGAAGTGCTACGCGTCCACACTCACGCTGAAGTGGCAAAGATTTTGCTTGATATGTAAGCCGAGGCATGTTGCCTTCTTTTCTCAATCGTTTTTCATATTATATGAATTTATGATGATACCTATGATCATTTTCGGTAGATATTATTCAATATATGTAATTTTGCACCTGGCAACAGCAAATTATTGTCAATGAGTAGCATAAAACGGCCGTATTTGCGAGGTAAACAAACACGACATGCTGCAGCATCCGGGCTACTGGCATAAAAATAGATAAAAATAGATTTGACCTCGCTCAGGTCAGTGCATAATTAATTGGCTTCCAGTAACGATGGTCAGCTTTTTTAAATCGAAAAAACAACGTTTCGTAGCGTATTCGCCAATAATTCGGTGTTTAATCTTCATTTTATGAAGGTCAGTACGGAAAACGACAATAATTTTGGGTATGAAAAAATTACGATTGTGGTAGACAATATGCCTTTAAGTCAGTTAAAGACCTGCTGTAGCCCTTTTCACAAAAATTCTTACGATAAAAAATTGTCGTAAGTGTAAAACTAAGATTAAAAAGAGTTTCACAAAAATACTGACGATAATCTTAAGTGTAAAAATAGCCCTAACTTTACGTGTAAAACTACCCTGTCGTAAGTGTAAAATTTTGAACGTAAGAGAAATATTTTTCTCACCCCTTGGATAAAGTAGTCCGATAATTTAGGTGAAAAATATTTGTTTCTATCTTACCCCGGCTCCAGGGTAAGACAAGCTACACGCCGTTTTTCCCGCAAAATTGTTTTCTATTGTTGAATTAAATTGTCGATTTATAGTGTCTTGGCACTATTTTTAATGTATTTCACAATAAAATACAATGTATCTTATAAATATATTATAAATGCTACTACAACAGCGATAAATGCCTGTAAAAAAGGTTATTTAACGTTGGTCAAAGGGAGGTTAATTTTTTTATTTACGTTAGTTACCTAACAAGGGAGAGCACTCTATATTTTCTCAACGTAAACAAATATTGACACGATAGAAAGAGATGAGAAAAAGAGGCAAATATCGTAAAAGGTGCAAGATTTTGTTATTGTATAATCTATCACAAGTTTGTTAACTTTATTATTTTGAACCTCTTTAAAGTTCTAAAATGAAAATATTGTTTTATTTTATTACGTGACATTTTGGTCCTGTGATATGGTTCGCAAATTAATGCGCCAAACTACACAAAAAGTAAACAAACATTGACACGGTAGAAAGGGGTGAGAAAAAGAGTCAAACAGCGTAAAAGGTGCAAGATAATAAAATTTGTGACACCCTCGGGTAAGATTTAAATCGAATCAGACTCGGACAAGCCTCATCCGATACTATTCAAATCTTACCCTCGGGTGTCACAGATTTTACTATCTTGCACCTCTCCCGGTGTTAGACCCTATATGTCTCATCTTTTATCGTATGTGAAAAAGTAGGAAAAAAAGATGGACGATGCATTATAATAATAAATAAGCTTTATTTAGAGTCGGCATGGTTAAAACAACATACAACATAAGCTCTGTTGAGCTTTTAACCGACATTCCTGTTTTTATAAAAAAAATAAATAAATAATGAAAAAGAAGAATTCTCCCCAAGTTTGCAAGTAGTCTTTTCGATTGTCGACCGTTCCCAATTTGAAATCTAAAATTAAAAGAATTATCCTGATTGCTTAGGTCATATGGTAGTTGATATGTAAACGATACACTTTGCTGCATTGCAAAGGTAAATGTACGGAATGCATCGTTATAGACTCTGTTATTAGTCACGCCAAAAAGGAGTAAACAACAATGTCATTTGTAGCGTCTGTTTGTATTAAACCATATTTATTTCAATAAACATTTATCAGTATTGGCGCTTCGGCTTGAAAATAAGAGAGCAATTCACCGTTAGCGCATTTTCTTTGACCGTATGACAAACCTCATTACACATATTGATAAATGTTTATTGAAATGAATATGGTTTAATACAAACAGACGCTACACATTACATTATTGTTTACTCCTTTTTGGCGTGACTAATAACAGAGTCTATAACGATGCATTCCGTACATTTACCTTTTCAATGCGGCAAAGTGTATCGTTTACATATCAACTACCATATGACCTAAACAATCAGGATAATTCTTTTAATCTTAGATTTCAAATTGGGAACGGTCGACAATCGAAAAGACTACTTGCAAACTTGGGGAGAATTCTTCTTTTTCATTATTTTTTTTTTTTTATAAAAACAGGAATACGGGATTTTCTTCTAGACATCTACTCCGCTTACGAAAGTTTTGTACGAACAGTTTCTGGATCCAATAATATCGTTTCGATATTACCTTTGTATTAGTAATATAATTTATTAATTTCTGGCAACTTCGATGATCATCGAACACTCTGGCAATACACATCTTAATTTGGGTTATCTCAGAAAAATCGTGATAAATTTTCATCAGTAAAAGAACAAGCGTTTAATTTTATGTGGGATGGGATTAATTGGGAAGAGGGGGGGGGGGGGGGGGGGGTAACTATTTTGCTAAAACACAACCGATAAAATGAATTATCCAGCATGGATAATATATATGAATAGGTTTTTCTAAATCCAGATTCACTCACTTAAAAAAGACTTCTACCAAAAGTGATCACGCGTTGATGATGACGAATAACTCCAAGTAACGAAAATTTTTATAGATAATTATAATTTACATGCATAAGAAACTTTCCTTTATACGAAAATCATACCCGTTCATATTTTGTGGAGTTATTGTTGACCAATTCATATATTAGATAAATATTCAATATAAACATACAAACACAGTCTGATACTCGGATTTGATTACACAAGGATGTAAATGCCAACTGGTTTAGTGTTCCAACACTGATTTTACAAAACTTTTGCAATATATATGCATCATAAGTTCTTGTCACTTGTGATGTTCAATCGGACGGCTTGCTTTTGTAAATGCAGACGAGATAGAAGACCCGTTGTTATGGTAACATCATAACATAAAAACTGCTTATAAATTAGTGCCGGGAATGTTTTATAGAATATGTTTATTTAAAAAAAAAAATTGTATGAATATATTCTCTGAGACTGTCTGTGATAAAGGGACAACTTTTCTGAGAAATCGTAGTTCAGATAATATTGAAAGCAATACAAAGACATTGTTCAATGAAAATGAAACTAGGTTGCTGAGGAAGATAGTTTATGGTGTTTAATGTCCCTTTCAACAATATTTCAGTTATATCGTGACGGTCAGTTTTATTGGTGGAGGAAATCGGAGTACCCGGAGAAAACCACCGACCTGCCGCAAGTCACTGACAAACTTTATCACATAATGTTGTATCGAGCACACCTAAGGAAGAATTTTTCATCGCAAGTGTAATTTTAGTCGTAATAAAAACTTTGTGAAAATGACTTAGGAAATGTAGGATTAATCGTAAGTGAAAAAGTTAAGATTATGCTTACGATTTTTTGTGAAAAGGGCTACTGGGCAATACCTTTGGCTTTAACCCCAAGTGGGCAAGAACTTTGCCGTTGGGAATTTTACACGGGATATTCATAGAGTCCCCCCCCCCCCATATCGAAGTTGACATCTGACACCCATACTGATAGTGCATGTAGTCATCCTGGAGGTCCCAGAGAATAATTTCCAGCTCATGTCGCAAAGAGGCATCCTCCCCAAAGAGTTAAATATATATTCTGAAAATGAAAAATAACATGCTTAATATAACCAACACAGGTTATAGATGTTAGAAGAGATTCTCAAGGGACTATGCGGATAACAAAAAATAACTATACAAACACATTATTTTATCTGGTTTCGATTTATCGAAACCGTATCGGTGGTGTAATGGATAGTGTGCTCGCCTCCAGTGTGGTAGATCGTGGGTTCATCGGTGGTGTAATGGATAGTGTGCTCTCCTCCAATGTGGTAGATCGTGGGTTCATCGGTGGTGTAATGGTTAGCGTGTTCGCCCCAAGTGTGGTAGATCGTGGGTTCATCGGTGGTGTAATGGTTAACGTGTTCGCCTCAAGTGTGGTAGATCGTGGGTTCATCGGTGGTGTAATGGTTAGCGTGTTCGCCTCAAGTGTGGTAGATCGTGGGTTCATCGGTGGTGTAATGGTTAGCGTGTTCGCCTCAAGTGTGGTAGATCGTGGGTTCATCGGTGGTGTAATGGTTAGCGTGTTCGCCTCAAGTGTGGTAGATCGTGGGTTCATCGATTATGTAATGGATAGTGTGCTCTCCTCCAATGTGGTAGATCGTGGGTTCATCGGTGGTGTAATGGTTAGCGTGTTTGCCTCAAGTGTGGTAGATCGTGGGTTCATCGGTGGTGTAATGGTTAGCGTGTTCGCCTCAAGTGTGGTAGATCGTGGGTTCATCGGTGGTGTAATGGTTAGCGTGTTCGCCTCAAGTGTGGTAGATCGTGGGTTCATCGGTGGTGTAATGGTTAGCGTGTTCGCCTCAAGTGTGGTAGATCGTGGGTTCATCGATTATGTAATGGATAGTGTGCTCTCCTCCAATGTGGTAGATCGTGGGTTCATCGGTGGTGTAATGGTTAGCGTGTTCGCCTCAAGTGTGGTAGATCGTGGGTTCATCGGTGGTGTAATGGTTAGCGTGTTCGCCTCAAGTGTGGTAGATCGTGGGTTCATCGGTGGTGTAATGGTTAGCGTGTTCGCCTCAAGTGTGGTAGATCGTGGGTTCATCGGTGGTGTAATGGTTAGCGTGTTCGCCTCAAGTGTGGTAGATCGTGGGTTCATCGGTGGTGTAATGGTTAGCGTGTTCGCCCTCAAGTGTGGTAGATCGTGGGTTCATCGGTGGTGTAATGGTTAGCGTGTTCGCCTCAAGTGTGGTAGATCGTGGGTTCATCGATGATGTAATGGATAGTGTGCTCTCCTCCAATGTGGTAGATCGTGGGTTCATCGGTGGTGTAATGGTTAGCGTGTTCGCCTCAAGTGTGGTAGATCGTGGGTTCATCGGTGGTGTAATGGTTAGCGTGTTCGCCTCAAGTGTGGTAGATCGTGGGTTCATCGGTGGTGTAATGGTTAGCGTGTTCGCCTCAAGTGTGGTAGATCGTGGGTTCATCGGTGGTGTAATGGTTAGCGTGTTCGCCTCAAGTGTGGTAGATCGTGGGTTCATCGGTGGTGTAATGGTTAGCGTGTTCGCCTCAAGTGTGGTAGATCGTGGCTTCATCGGTGGTGTAATGGTTAGCGTGTTCGCCTCAAGTGTGGTAGATCGTGAGTTCATCGGTGGTGTAACGGTTAGCGTGTTCGCCCCAAGTGTGGTAGATCGTGGGTTCCTCGGTGGTGTAATGGATAGTGTGCTCTTCTCCAGTGTGGTAGATCGTGGGTTCATCGGTGGTGTAATGGTTAGCGTGTTCGCCTCAAGTGTGGTAGATCGTGGGTTCATCGGTGGTGTAATGGTTAGCGTGTTCGCCTCAAGTGTGGTAGATCGTGGGTTCATCGGTGGTGTAATGGTTAGCGCGTTCGCCTCAAGTGTGGTAGATCGTGGGTTCATCGGTGGTGTAATGGTTAGCGTGTTCGCCTCAAGTGTGGTAGATCGTGGGTTCATCGGTGGTGTAATGGTTAGCGTGTTCGCCTCAAGTGTGGTAGATCGTGGGTTCATCGGTGGTGTAATGGTTAGTGTGTTCGCCTCAAGTGTGGTAGATCGTGGGTTCATCGGTGGTATAATGGTTAGCGTGTTCGCCTCAAGTGTGGTAGATCGCGGGTTCATCGGTGGTGTAATGGATAGTGTGCTCTCATCCAGTGTGGTAGATCGTGGGTTCATCGGTGGTGTAATGGTTAGCGTGTTCGCCTCAAGTGTGGTAGATCGTGGGTTCATCGGTGGTGTAATGGTTAGCGTGTTCGCCTCAAGTGTGATAGATCGTGGGTGCATCGGTGGTGTAATGGATAGTGTGCTCTCCTCCAGTGTGGTAGATCGTGGGTTCATCGGTGGTGTAATGGATAGTGTGCTCTCCTCAAGTGTGGTAGATCGTGGGTTCATCGGTGGTGTAATGGATAGTGTGCTCTCCTCAAGTGTGGTAGATCGTGGGTTCATCGGTAGTGTAATGGATAGTGTGCTCTCCTCCAGTGTGGTAGATCGTGGGTTCATCGGTGGTGTAACGGTTAGTGTGCTCTCCTCAAGTGTGATAGATCGTGGGTTCATCGGTGGTGTAATGGATAGTGTGCTCTCCTCAAGTGTGGTAGATCGTGGGTTCATCGGTGGTGTAATGGATAGTGTGCTCTCCTCAAGTGTGGTAGATCGTGGGTTCATCGGTGGTGTAATGGTTAGCGTGTTCGCCTCAAGTGTGGTAGATCGTGGGTTCATCGGTGGTGTAATGGATAGTGTGCTCTCCTCCAGTGTGGTAGATCGTGGGTTCATCGGTGGTGTAATGGTTAGCGTGTTCGCCTCAAGTGTGGTAGATCGTGGGTTCATCGGTGGTGTAATGGATAGTGTGCTCTCCTCAAGTGTGGTATATCGTGGGTTCATCGGTGGTGTAATGGTTAGCGTGTTCGCCTCAAGTGTGGTAGATCGTGGGTTCATCGGTGGTGTAATGGATAGTGTGCTCTCCTCAAGTGTGGTAGATCATGGGTTCATCGGTGGTGTAATGGTTAGCGTGTTCGTCTCAAGTGTGATAGATCGTGGGTTCATCGGTGGTGTAATGGATAGTGTGCTCTCCTCAAGTGTGGTAGATCGTGGGTTCATCGGTGGTGTAATGGTTAGTGTGCTCTCCTCAAGTGTGGTAGATCGTGGGTTCATCGGTGGTGTAATGGATAGTGTGCTCTCCTCCAGTGTGGTAGACCATGGGTTCAGCGGTGGTGTTTTGGTTAGTGTGCTTTCTTCAAGTGTGGTAGATCGTGGGTTCATCGGTGGTGTAATGGTTAGCGTGTTCGCCTCAAGTGTGGTAGATCGTGGGTTCATCGGTGGTGTAATGGATAGTGTGCTCTCCTCAAGTGTGGTAGATCGTGGGTTCATCGGTGGTGTAACGGTTAGCGTGTTCGCCTCAAGTGTGGTAGATCGTGGGTTCATCGGTGGTGTAATGGATAGTGTGCTCTCCTCAAGTGTAGTAGATCGTGGGTTCATCGGTGGTGTAATGGTTAGCGTGTTCGCCTCAAGTGTGGTAGATCGTGGGTTCATCGGTGGTGTAATGGATAGTGTGCTCTCCTCAAGTGTGGTAGATCATGGGTTCATCGGTGGTGTAATGGTTAGCGTGTTCGTCTCAAGTGTGATAGATCGTGGGTTCATCGGTGGTGTAATGGATAGTGTGCTCTCCTCAAGTGTGGTAGATCGTGGGTTCATCGGTGGTGTAATGGTTAGTGTGCTCTCCTCAAGTGTGATAGATCGTGGGTTCATCGGTGGTGTAATGGATAGTGTGCTCTCCTCCAGTGTGGTAGACCGTGGGTTCAGCGGTGGTGTTTTGGTTAGTGTGCTCCCTTCAAGTGTGGTAGATCATGGGTTCATCGGTGGTGTAATGGATAGTGTGCTCTCCTCAAGTGTGGTAGATCGTGGGTTCATCGGTGGTGTAATGGATAGTGTGCTCTCCTCAAGTGTGGTAGATCGTGGGTTTATCGGTGGTGCAATGGATAGTGTGTTCGCCTCAAGTGTGGTAGATCGTGGGTTCATCGGTGGTGTAATGGTTAGCGTGTTCGCCTCAAGTGTGGTAGATCGTGGGTTCATCGGTGGTGTAATGGATAGTGTGCTCTCCTCAAGTGTGGTAGATCGTGGCTTCATCGGTGGTGTAATGGTTAGCGTGTTCGCCTCAGGTGTGGTAGATCGTGGGTTCATTGGTGGTGTAATGGTTAGCGTGTTCGCCTCAAGTGTGGTAGATCGTGGGTTCATCGGTGGTGTAATGGTTAGCGTGTTCGCCTCAAGTGTGGTAGATCGTGGGTTCATCGGTGGTGTAATGGATAGTGTGCTCTCCTCCAGTGTGGTAGATCGTGGGTTCATCGGTGGTGTAATGGATAGTGTGCTCTCCTCAAATGTGGTAGATCGTGGGTTCATCGGTGGTGTAATGGTTAGCGTGTTCGCCTCAAGTGTGGTAGATCGTGGGTTCATCGGTGGTGTAATGGTTAGCGTGTTCGCCTCAAGTGTGGTAGATCGTGGGTTCATCGGTGGTGTAATAGTTAGCGTGTTCGCCTAAAGTGTGGTAGATCGTGGGTTCATCGGTGGTGTAATGGTTAGCGTGTTCGCCTCAAGTGTGATAGATCGTGGGTGCATCGGTGGTGTAATGGATAGTGTGCTCTCCTCCAGTGTGGTAGATCGTGGGTTCATCGGTGGTGTAATGGATAGTGTGCTCTCCTCAAGTGTGGTAGATCGTGGGTTCATCGGTGGTGTAATGGATAGTGTGCTCTCCTCAAGTGTGGTAGATCGTGGGTTCATCGGTGGTGTAATGGATAGTGTGCTCTCCTCAAGTGTGGTAGATCGTGGGTTCATTGGTGGTGTAATGGTTAGCGTGTTCGCCTCAAGTGTGGTAGATCGTGGGTTCATCGGTGGTGTAATGGTTAGCTTGTTCGCCTCAAGTGTGGTAGATCGTGGGTTCATCGGTGTTGTAATGGATAGTGTGCTCTCCTCAAGTGTGGTAGATCGTGGGTTCATCGGTGGTGTAATGGTTAGCGTGTTCGCCTCAAGTGTGGTAGATCGTGGGTTCATCGGTGGTGTAATGGATAGTGTGCTCTCCTCAAGTGTGGTAGATCGTGGCTTCATCGGTGGTGTAATGGTTAGCGTGTTCGCCTCAGGTGTGGTAGATCGTGGGTTCATTGGTGGTGTAATGGTTAGCGTGTTCGCCTCAAGTGTGGTAGATCGTGGGTTCATCGGTGGTGTAATGGTTAGCGTGTTCGCCTCAAGTGTGGTAGATCGTGGGTTCATCGGTGGTGTAATGGATAGTGTGCTCTCCTCCAGTGTGGTAGATCGTGGGTTCATCGGTGGTGTAATGGATAGTGTGCTCTCCTCAAGTGTGGTAGATCGTGGGTTCATCGGTGGTGTAATGGTTAGCGTGTTCGCCTCAAGTGTGGTAGATCGTGGGTTCATCGGTGGTGTAATGGTTAGCGTGTTCGCCTCAAGTGTGGTAGATCGTGGGTTCATCGGTGGTGTAATAGTTAGCGTGTTCGCCTAAAGTGTGGTAGATCGTGGGTTCATCGGTGGTGTAATGGTTAGCGTGTTCGCCTCAAGTGTGATAGATCGTGGGTGCATCGGTGGTGTAATGGATAGTGTGCTCTCCTCCAGTGTGGTAGATCGTGGGTTCATCGGTGGTGTAATGGATAGTGGGCTCTCCTCAAGTGTGGTAGATCGTGGGTTCATCGGTGGTGTAATGGATAGTGTGCTCTCCTCCAGTGTGGTAGATCGTGGGTTCATCGGTGGTGTAATGGATAGTGTGCTCTCCTCAAGTGTGGTAGATCGTGGGTTCATCGGTAGTGTAATTGATAGTGTGCTCTCCTCCAGTGTGGTAGATCGTGGGTTCATCGGTGGTGTAACGGTTAGTGTGCTCTCCTCAAGTGTGATAGATCGTGGGTTCATCGGTGGTGTAATGGATAGTGTGCTCTCCTCAAGTGTGGTAGATCGTGGGTTCATCGGTGGTGTAATGGATAGTGTGCTCTCCTCAAGTGTGGTAGATCGTGGGTTCATCGGTGGTGTAATGGTTAGCGTGTTCGCCTCAAGTGTGGTAGATCGTGGGTTCATCGGTGGTGTAATGGATAGTGTGCTCTCCTCCAGTGTGGTAGATCGTGGGTTCATCGGTGGTGTAATGGTTAGCGTGTTCGCCTCAAGTGTGGTAGATCGTGGGTTCATCGGTGGTGTAATGGATAGTGTGCTCTCCTCAAGTGTGGTATATCGTGGGTTCATCGGTGGTGTAATGGTTAGCGTGTTCGCCTCAAGTGTGGTAGATCGTGGGTTCATCGGTGGTGTAATGGATAGTGTGCTCTCCTCAAGTGTGGTAGATCATGGGTTCATCGGTGGTGTAATGGTTAGCGTGTTCGTCTCAAGTGTGATAGATCGTGGGTTCATCGGTGGTGTAATGGATAGTGTGCTCTCCTCAAGTGTGGTAGATCGTGGGTTCATCGGTGGTGTAATGGTTAGTGTGCTCTCCTCAAGTGTGGTAGATCGTGGGTTCATCGGTGGTGTAATGGATAGTGTGCTCTCCTCCAGTGTGGTAGACCATGGGTTCAGCGGTGGTGTTTTGGTTAGTGTGCTTTCTTCAAGTGTGGTAGATCGTGGGTTCATCGGTGGTGTAATGGTTAGCGTGTTCGCCTCAAGTGTGGTAGATCGTGGGTTCATCGGTGGTGTAATGGATAGTGTGCTCTCCTCAAGTGTGGTAGATCGTGGGTTCATCGGTGGTGTAACGGTTAGCGTGTTCGCCTCAAGTGTGGTAGATCGTGGGTTCATCGGTGGTGTAATGGATAGTGTGCTCTCCTCAAGTGTAGTAGATCGTGGGTTCATCGGTGGTGTAATGGTTAGCGTGTTCGCCTCAAGTGTGGTAGATCGTGGGTTCATCGGTGGTGTAATGGATAGTGTGCTCTCCTCAAGTGTGGTAGATCATGGGTTCATCGGTGGTGTAATGGTTAGCGTGTTCGTCTCAAGTGTGATAGATCGTGGGTTCATCGGTGGTGTAATGGATAGTGTGCTCTCCTCAAGTGTGGTAGATCGTGGGTTCATCGGTGGTGTAATGGTTAGTGTGCTCTCCTCAAGTGTGATAGATCGTGGGTTCATCGGTGGTGTAATGGATAGTGTGCTCTCCTCCAGTGTGGTAGACCGTGGGTTCAGCGGTGGTGTTTTGGTTAGTGTGCTCACTTCAAGTGTGGTAGATCATGGGTTCATCGGTGGTGTAATGGATAGTGTGCTCTCCTCAAGTGTGGTAGATCGTGGGTTCATCGGTGGTGTAATGGATAGTGTGCTCTCCTCAAGTGTGGTAGATCGTGGGTTTATCGGTGGTGCAATGGATAGTGTGTTCGCCTCAAGTGTGGTAGATCGTGGGTTCATCGGTGGTGTAATGGATAGTGTGCTCTCCTCAAGTGTGGTAGATCGTGGGTTCATCGGTGGTGTAATGGATAGTGTGCTCTCCTCAAGTGTGGTAGATCGTGGGTTCATTGGTGGTGTAATGGTTAGCGTGTTCGCCTCAAGTGTGGTAGATCGTGGGTTCATCGGTGGTGTAATGGTTAGCTTGTTCGCCTCAAGTGTGGTAGATCGTGGGTTCATCGGTGTTGTAATGGATAGTGTGCTCTCCTCAAGTGTGGTAGATCGTGGGTTCATCGGTGGTGTAATGGTTAGCGTGTTCGCCTCAAGTGTGGTAGATCGTGGGTTCATCGGTGGTGTAATGGATAGTGTGCTCTCCTCAAGTGTGGTAGATCGTGGCTTCATCGGTGGTGTAATGGTTAGCGTGTTCGCCTCAGGTGTGGTAGATCGTGGGTTCATTGGTGGTGTAATGGTTAGCGTGTTCGCCTCAAGTGTGGTAGATCGTGGGTTCATCGGTGGTGTAATGGTTAGCGTGTTCGCCTCAAGTGTGGTAGATCGTGGGTTCATCGGTGGTGTAATGGATAGTGTGCTCTCCTCCAGCGTGGTAGATCGTGGGTTCATCGGTGGTGTAATGGATAGTGTGCTCTCCTCAAGTGTGGTAGATCGTGGGTTCATCGGTGGTGTAATGGTTAGCGTGTTCGCCTCAAGTGTGGTAGATCGTGGGTTCATCGGTGGTGTAATGGTTAGCGTGTTCGCCTCAAGTGTGGTAGATCGTGGGTTCATCGGTGGTGTAATGGTTAGCGTGTTCGCCTCAAGTGTGATAGATCGCGGGTTCATTGGTGGTGTAATGGATAGCGTGCTCTCCTCCAGTGTGGTAGATCGTGGGTTCATCGGTGGTGTAATGGTTAGCGTGTTCGCCTCAAGTGTGGTAGATCGTGAGTTCATCGGTGGTGTAATGGTTAGCGTGTTCGCCTCAAGTGTGGTAGATCGTGGGTTCATCGGTGGTGTAATGGTTAGCGTGTTCGCCTCAAGTGTGGTAGATCGTGGGTTCATCGGTGGTGTAATGGTTAGCGTGTTCGCCTCAAGTGTGGTAGATCGTGGGTTCATCGGTGGTGTAATGGTTAGCGTGTTTGCCTCAAGTGTGGTAGATCGTGGGTTCATCGGTGGTGTAATGGTTAGCGTGTTCGCCTCAAGTGTGGTAGATCGTTGGTTCGTGTCTCGATCGGGTCAAACCAAAGACTATAAAGTTGGTATGTGTTGCTTCTCTGCTAAGCACGCAGCATTAAGGAAAAAGAGCAAAGACTGGTTGGTTCGGAATCACGATAATGTGTTCTAGTGGGGCGACATGTCTACCCGCTGACAATTGTTTCAGCTAGCACTATGGAAAAACAAATCCTACTAAACGTGTTGGTTAAGCAACAATCACTCACTCACTCACTTGATTTATGGAAAGAAATTTTCGGGTCAAAGACCATAAGTCCTCAGATTTGAGACATAGGTATGTGTTCCGTGAAAATCTCCGGAGTTACGATAATGGTGCCCGTTTGCATGAAAGGTTTAATATCTTCAGTCCCATGTATGGTAAGACTCTAAGGTTCATCAACAAACTTAGACTGGAATCATGGCTGTCATGTCTGTTGTGACTCCAAATACTTAGTTGTGTTTAATATCAATTTCTATGTCTGAAATTCAACCCAACATTTGTTAGAGTTCGGATGATGAATTGGCTTTTTCCGTTTCCCAGTGGGATCTAATGCGCTAGCAAAATGACGAACCATTTGGCTTGACCTCTATCACATGACTCAACTCCTTGAACTAAAAATCAGACCTGGAAATCTGTCGGCTGCACATTGTGTACCTGAATTATATCCAGTAGGAAGTCATGGTTTGAGATTAATTATTGGTCTGTGATAAATCAGTTATGTTACAATAAGAACAGCCATAGCCAAATATAAAATACTTAGAGTGAACAGTAAAACGCTCGCACGCCAAAGACACCAAACAACAATGATGAAACAAAATCGTAGAAATAAAATGACATTCAAAATAAATATTTAAACCTAGTACATATACAAGATGTAGCGAATATTCATTAAAAAAAACGTTTGAAGATACCATAGGGATAATCAGCAGCCGTAATTTGTAGGACAGAAAATATAATTGTAGCAAAGGGTCAGAAAGACAAACAATGATAAAAAGAATGTCACAAGGAAGACTAGAGTGAGCAGCACGAACTACATTAAAAATGGGATATACTCAGGTGCTCTGGAATGTGCCCCACTAGTGGTACCCGTCGTGTTAAAGCCCGTTTATACGATCAAAGTTTTCGTCAAAAATTTGGTCAAAGTTTTTAACGGAAAATTGGCTCAACGAAAACTTTGTCAAAGTTATCCCGTTTATACGATCAAAGTTTGATCAAAAATCTCACAAATTTGAATCACCCAGTCGCCATTTTCAAACTCATGTGCTTTTGCTTACAAAGATCTTGATTCGAAAGATGCTTTGATTGGTCAATTCCCATCAAAGTTTTTAGAAAAAAAGGATGGCTTTCTATTCCGTTAAAGTCCATCAATGTTCTTTTACAATCTTTTTGATGCAGGTTTACATGATCAAAGAACTTTGTTAAAGACAACTTTGACCAATGTCTTGATGGAAAATTTTGATAGTGTAACGGGCCTTTACTCTGGTTAAAAATCAGGTGATAAGTAATCAATGAGCAAATGATGGAACTGTGATTGCGTTAAATGGAGAAAACACGTAGTCATGTGTGATACATATATTCAGTAATGGTTGTGGCCACCATAAAACTTTAATAAGCATTATCGTACAACTCTGCAATCCCATGGATATCGCTCTAAAACACTTAGACGCATAATGCATTTGAGTCCAAAAGAAAAGCAATTATGTTTGTAATTTAATGTTCTGAAAGCCATTTGTGGAATTCCGGAAGATTGCCGTCAAATCTTTCAATCTCCCCAATATCTTTAAAATTATATGTCAAAGATGAGTTGTATTAACAGAGTACAGCGACATGTTGGTGAAGATTATCGCCATACCATTGTATGTAGTTGTTTTTATAGAATTATTCTGTAATATATATCCGTTTGGTTGGATCTATGAAAGAAGACAATCAGACTTTGACTGCAGATAGTTCATTTCAGTTTTTAATGCCATTAATATATACAATGCAAGAACTAATTACCGTCACTAAGAACACCAACCTAAAACACAAACCATTCAATCAAATGACTTCCATTAACATATATTAATAGAGATTTTAATTGCAAATGTTTCTTAGTTACGCCATATTTTTACCTATGAAATTTGGACAGGTATTCCCTTATATTTGCCCTTTTCATTTTGTCGAAAACAGTGCATTTGATTGAATATAAAGTACACGATTGAAACCTCTTGCCAACGAGGAAGATCAACCTTGCTACCTCAATGCAAGATAGATAGACAATGGTAATCATACCTTCATCAGTAGTAGATCTAACTGTACGTTATAATGAATTAAGAAAGAAGATTCACTTGTTTGCTTTATACAAAACCTGTCCCATGTGATTTTCTCTTGTGAACCTCATCTATCTATGAATGCTGATAAAACATTAAATTTCAAACTTCATTAGGGAGACTTAATACCAGTGGTAAAAAGGCAGCAAAATACAAAGAGTCTCCAACTTTCTTTGGGATCCTACTAAGAAGACAATATGAAAAACCAAGAATCGCCAAATTTGATTGTAAAACTTAGTTACATAATTTTATACTTGGATCAGGAAAATAGCAAAATATACATATTAAGTAAAAGGGCGAACAATTCACATTGCCTTAGCAACAATTATCATTTATATAGTCTGTTACAAAATCACTCATGAGGCATATATTCACCTTCGATCTTGACGAGGCTACTCAACTTATACCTCGAGTTCTGCAGTTTACCAATTTCTTGATTATACTCGGTGGTTTTATCTAAGAACTCGGGTTTCGGATGCTTGGTAAAGTTAACTTATTCTCCGATGTATTAGTTAGAAATTGATTTGCATTGCCTCAAGGGGGTTTGATATACAAATTTCAATAATATTATAATTTGTCGCTGGAATTTTTGCAACAACCAATCCATCCACAATTAAGCTCACATACTGTGATGATAATAAGAAGTGATTTGTATGGTAGATATCATACGATGATACATAATGGACATCAATTTAGTATATAAAAGCGGCGATGTTTGGTCACGGTTGAACGTAGTATTTCACAAATACAATATATGTACCTTAGCAACAACAAGTACAAAGTTCGTAGCAACAACAACGTTCAAAGTTCATACCAACAACCATTTAAGTTCAATGAATAGCACATAGCAACGACAACTTTCAATGTTCATAGCAACAATCATTTTAAGTTCAACAACAGGTCTTTCGTAATGCAATTAAGTTTTCAATTTGGCAAAGTCAAATATTTCTTTAAATCAGCAAATAAACGAACACATTTACAGTTTTCTAGATGTTGATCCTGGTAAACAGAGATCAACAAAGACTTTAGCTTTTAATATCCAAAACGATTGACCTGTCGAACAAAAATCAACAAAAAATAACTTCAACTTACCACCAAATTTACGTAGTTGACCCTAGGAAAACAGAGGTCAACAAAGTTTATCTTTAAATTGATACCACGCTACTGCCACCAGGATCACAATATAGCCTGTCCTATTTCAATGTATGTCAACTATTTTGGATCAGGCTCAGTCGTGCTTTTAGATATCTTCATTAACATTCCAATCATGCATTCAAAAAACGCAACCTGAAAAACATAGCAAACCAAGAGCAGTATATGTTCACAAAATATAACTTCACAAGTACCAGCACACGCGCTTGTGTAGTCAATGCTCGCTATGTGCCTAAAATACCACAAGGCCGGACTCACTCCTACTACCCCTGTCACTTCAACAGCTATTTCCCCTGTCAACATGTCGATAGAACGCAAATCGCTTACTAATTTGCGTAGTGAAATGATTTTTCTTCAAGGAAAACCCGTTTTTTATATCTTCCTACCATCTACACCCCCATACTGACAGATAATCCTCCGATTTTGTTGACAATGGACACCTACGTGGCTGCAAAAGGGAAAGTAGGTCACGTGACATCTTCCGCCTTTCGGTCGTTCTCGTGTTTTATCATATATAAATACTAAACACTAGAAATTCCAAATTCAAATTACAAGGCGCCAAAATATGAATTTCTCATATACGTGGAATTGAAATATGATTCTTTTATTCCTAATAAAATACAAATGAAATATGCTAAATATATGCTGGGTGTACATAAGTCAGCTACACACATTGCTGTATTGGCTGAACTTGGGTTATATCCACTTTCAATTGCAGCACTTAAATCATCTGTCATTTATTGGATTCATTTATTAAACTCAAAGTGTAACAGTTTAATAGTTCAGGCATATCGAGAAAATCTAAAACTTAATGAAAGTTTATGTAACAAATTGAAGCAGTTATTTAGTATAATTGGTTCCAGTCATATTTGGGAAAATCAAGGCAATTTTTCAAAATCTAAACTTTTATTTTCTGTTACAAAACAGTTAGAGAACAGATATATTAAACATTGGAAGACATTATTGTTTAATGATGATAATAAATCTGGAGGAAATAAATTAAGAACATATAGAAAACTAAAAACACAGTTTGATTTGGAAAACTATTTATGTGCAGATGTAAAAAAAAATCTATATCAACATTTGTTATAATCAGAATAAGTAATAGTAATTTAAATATTGAAAAAGGCAGATATTTAAATACTCCTGCTGAAGACAGGATATGTAAATTGTGTAATTCTGGAGTAGAAGACGAATTCCATTTTACTATTATATGTTCAAAATTACAGAATTTTTCAAGGATATCTGTGATGTTGTGCCTTCATTTATTAATATGTCTGACTTTGACAAAGGACTGGGAGCTATAAGGGCCAAAATCGGCCCCACCTCAGATGTCGATAAAATTTTCTCCAAAATGTATTTACAATATGTACTTTTCAGAAATAAATACAGTTAGTTAATATGTGTATCTAATTCCTCACAGCGGATCGACAAATTCAGGTAATGAAAAGCACTGAACGTCATTTTTTTCATTATACAGAACGTACGTATCATTGTATTATAATGCATATCTATAAAAAAAAAAACAAAAACAAAAACAAAGCATAATAAAACTCAATAAACAAAGCATAAATTTGACTTAATATGCAATGTGGATTGATTTCAGGAATAAAAACATGTTCCGAAGCTGTATTATGAAATTAAAGTGAACGAATAGTAATGTCGCAACGTCATCCATTTTCGACGGTCTCCTGTTTTCGACGGTTTGTTTCACGTGATAAAATCTCTCATTATTTTGATCGCTTCATTTGTCAGAGGTTATATTATGATGCTGAAATTGCATCAATGATCTCATGAAATCTGATCTGAAAATGTCATCTTTAAATGTAAGAACTACGTACCACATCTATTATTTCACGCTCAAATTGTAGTTTTTCGTAATTCATTTTTTCGTCACCTTAACAAAGCTTTAATCATTTAAAAAATATATCTCATACAGACCAATTTTGGATTCATCGTCTGCTATGACATTGATCATGTACATATTGAGGTCAATAGGGGCGGATCCAGGATTTCAAGTTAGGGGGGCGCACTTAAAAAAATTGCGCCGAGCGAAGGGAGGTGCGAACATTTTTGGGGTATTTCGTGTGATAAATCACGATTTTACGCCAAAAAAAATCATATTTTTTCCAATTGTAGGGTAGGGGCGCGCACCGGGTGCGCCCTCCCCCCTGGATCCGCCCCTGGGACATCAATTCAGAAACTTATTAACATTGATCGTCGAAAACTGGTCGAAATTTTAGTATTAATCTTAAAGAAGTAATAGATAGATTTATTTGGACAATAGAACTTTGTCATATTTGAAATTTTTTTAAACACTTTTTTAACCGTACTTTATTCTTAACGACAACCAATGCGATGATATATTCCAGTACATTTTTACGGACAACCATCACAAATCTATAGAAAAAAAATGCCAAGGTGCGGGTTGAGAGAAGTCCAATATTTAAAGATCGCTTTTTTTTATAATATGGAAATATTTTGGGAAATGGTGTGAAACAAAATGTTTAATGTGTAACGATGTTAGCTAGGACCCTGTGACAATTATTATTTTTTTTATAAACTGATAACAAGCCTTGGAATCAGATATCCCATAGAAAGTGGTTGTCGATAGATAATTGTTTTACAATCAAGTATTTCATATATATTTATGATGAGAACAAGTTTACAACCATATGATTAATCGTGTAGGTAAAATGTGTGTCGCTGCCATGAGTCTATGTATGATTGTTTTGATTGTCACTAGAAAAAGAGGAGATGGTAGATATTATTTTGCTTTGTGACAAACCAACAACAACACTCCTAATAAACTGTTGCTATCAGAATTGTCTGGTGTCCCTTTCACATAAAGTCGGCGTTTTCCTAGAGGAAGCCATTTGTTATTTTATTTATGTCAAATTCGCAGTCATGTTAGGATTCTAATAATAATAGGATATTATACATTATTATACCAGGGGCGGATCCAGGGGGGGGGGGGGCCCTAAAATTGGAAAAAAAAAGATTTTTTTGGGCATAAAATCGTGATTTTTCACACGAAATACCCCAAAATTGTTCGCGCCTCCCTCCATTCTGTAATACTTGTACTCGTACATCACGTTCACGATCTTTTATTACAACACTGTTTCACTCAAGTGTACATTTTGTTCCTGTTCTAGTTAAAGGACTTTATCAAACAGAATCATACAGTGTACATGTAATGCAGTAAATACGCATTTAATCCACAGAAGAATATTTCTATTTTCCACACCTTGTGGTGTGGGGTCGCTATTGTGCATGCGAAATATTAATTGCAAACCCCATTGACTGGCTATTTGCAGCCTGTCTAGAATATTTTATTTTTTTCTCCATCGACAGTTCAGAAGCTAGAAAACAATATGATGAATAGTGTCTGTCAATCATGCAAACAATAACTTATGCACATGACAGAACGCATTTTCAATGCACTACATACACAAACTTTTGATCCATCATTTGTCCATTGGAGGTTGATTTAAGAGAATGGAACTGATAGAAGTTAAAAGTTTAATTTGGGCGCAAAAGGGGAAACTTTATATAATTTATGAAAATGTGATGTGAATTCAGTGGCCAACCATCCCAGTCTGGTGGCAAAAAAAAAGGTATTGTTCTGATATGCCTAACGTTGTGTCTGCAAATTCCATCCAATGAACCCCAACAAAAAACCTACTTTCAGCAAACCAATTATAAACAGTGATAATCATAAATTCCATCAATATCAATAAAACAATTACCTTTCATCTTAACTGAACTTGAACCGTCGTGGTCGTATGGTAGTTGAATTTACAACTACCTGTGCAATCATTGCCTATCACCACTTAAGTTGTGAGTTTGAACCCCATTCATGGCGAGGTGTACTCGATAAAACATTATGTGATAAAGTTTGTCAGTGACTTGCGACAGGTCTGTGGATTTCTCTGGGTACTCCAATTTCCGCCACAAAAGTAGTAACTGAAATATTTTTGAAAGTGGTGTTAAACACCTAACCTCCAATGGACAAATGATGGATCAAACGTTTGTGTATGTAGTCCATAACATAAAACACCTTTGGGTCATAATGTGAGAGCTATCTGTTGGATTGTGCCCAAAAAATATCAACTCCTTTTGGATCAAACTATTTTTCTTCATTTTAGAAGTAGCATCGATAGACCATTAAACCCGTTACCTCCGTATCCCTGTAGTAATAACTATTTCAGTATCCCGGAAGAAAATATATAATCAATAATTGGGGGCTTATGACATTTTTTTATTTTGGATGAAGTGGTGTTTATTTTATTTCTATCTTACATTTGTATATAACTGTTACGTGCGACATACCATCATTTTTTACGGCAAAGATTGCTTCTCAAATATCAAAACGTCATCTAAGCGCTTTGAATATTTGAACATTTTCCCGTCATTTTTCAAGAAATTTAACACCTCGTGAAACCCCAAAAATACTTTAACAGTATTTGTGTTTTATTTATTTTAATAATCTGGTAAAACATTTTTCTGGTGCACGACTGCGGAGGTGCTTAATTTCTTCGAAAACCGTCCAAATATCGCGGGCAAAATTCCACGAAATACAGAAAACAAATAACGCGCATGACGTCACAATGACGTCAAATACGTATCGATTTTGTTGGAAACAAGTTTTAACATCAAAAGTATGATCTCGTCTATAATATAAAACAAATCAAATTTTAATCAAGTTTGTTCTGAGATAATGATTCATTAAATATGGGGCCATATATGGCACTTATAGTCCCCAGTTCTTTTTATGGCATTGACGCCGGATTACATGCACTGAGTTTTTTCTCTTGGTTTTAATGTACACAAACTGTATTTAAAATAAATACAATTATTTTCAGAAACATAAGTTATTTACTGATGAATTTCATTACTTGAAATGAATCGTGAAATGTACAGATTGTGTATATAATGGTCTCATATTGCAGTTGAAGAGCAGTCTCGCAAAAATTCTAATTTTCCGGTCCGTGGAATATTTAAAAATCCAAGGGAGATAATCGTAAATATTTTCCGCTAGATGGCGCTTCACAAACCCAAACAATTATACATACTTGGAAAACTACGTTTTTGTTCTATTAAACCAATGAAAATGATTGAAATATGATTAAAAATCACATTTATATTTATTAATGGTCATGATTTTCAGTCTGGTATAAAATCGGTCTGCGATGAATGTAAAAATAACGGTTTTTTTCTTTACCTCGGAAAATCGTAATATTTTTTTGACGCGTATGTTTACACTTTTTGCATCTGACAGAATAAAGTTCCCGTAGAGGGAAAAATTAAAAAACTGGTTCCTTGGACAGAATAATATCTACACTTCATCGGGTAAAAGGGAATTTACATCACTCGTAACAGTTTAAGAAAAATAGTCCATATTCCAACGTCACCCAAACAGAGTCAAGGTTGAACAATTTGCTCCTCCCATTTTACTCGTACAATCAATATTTACACATGTAAACAATGGAATAACGGTAGGCATGTGAGGTAAAACACACTGTTTTGATGTACAATGCAAATTGTCTAGAAATTCGATGCATTTATCCCATTCTGTCAATCTCGTGGGTTCACAACTACAACCCGAACTTGGTTATATGCACCCCCCTTTTCTGAAATATGCCACCAAAGTAAAACTGTCAACGGGTGCAGGCCTTTTAGTTTTAGTAAGGGACGGTACCAGGTACCCACTTAAAATGGTAATTGGTACCTCCTAATTTCAAAGAATGTTGTACAGCATGTTTATTTGCTCATTTGTTTATATGACTGAGTGGTTTTTATTTGTAGATAATTTAACCAGGTTGTTAATTTTTAGGTTTTATTTTTAGTTGAAATATATAGGAAAATCAAAGTCAATTTTTATTTGTTATATTTAAATTATGTACAAATAAAAACCACTCATATAAACATAATGAGCAAATAAACAGTCAAAATATAGACAATTCTGAATGTTTTGGTGTAAAATTTGTTAAAATCTATCCAGAAATGAATTCACAATAATATTTTGAAAATTCAAAATATGGTTTTGGTTGATTATATAGGGATTTTTTTTTACATGTGGCAATACTTTTGGCCACATGCTGTATAAGATATTCATGAAAAATGTTCAATTTTTAAGAAAAAGTACTGCCTGTAAATAGTGAAGTACTGGTACATTTGAAAAATTTTGAAAGCCCTGCAGGGTGCATGAAGCCAGTCCACCAAGCCCTTGCATAAACTGTAAAAGAGAAGATGTGACTAAGTGCTACTGGCACCTCTCACAGGGGCGAAATCAACCACTGTTGTATACTTTTGTCAAAAATGCATATGCATTCAAAGATGATGACTGTATTTGTAGAATGTGTGAGGCTTGATTTAGAAAATCACTCAAAATGTCTCACGATACAGAAGCAACATCAAGCAAAAGAAAATATGATTCAGCCATAGATACAAGCTGTGCATTTGAAACAAATGATTTAAATTTAACAACAGCAAACTTTGACAGCTATGGTAATGTGTCATTTGACCCATGTGAATTTACACTCCATACTGCGGCTAATGCAGAAAATAATGACTGTAGTAAAAAACTTGTATGCTTTTTGCAACACATGAACATGTGTGAAAAAAATGGTGACCATTCGACATCAGTTAATGTTGACTTATGCAAGTCATGCTTTCAGATTTAGCTAGATCAGAATAACAACGAAGCATGTACATCTAATCAATTTTTTCTCTATTGATCACTACAAGAAATATAGAAATGTCAAACCCCAACTAGAATGTTGCTTTTGTGACAAAAGTATATACAGTCAAACAAAGACCATTTAATTTAAGGGAAAGGATCTTCTAGAAAGAATAAAGTTAATTTTAAATTCTGATGCATTTGTGTATGCAAATTTTCTATGGTAATGGCATCAGCATATTCAGTTAGAATTTAAATTAGAGCCCCATCCGGTTTTCTCCTATTATTCACATGTTTTATTATTTTTAATAAATAAATTTAGTTGAAGTTTTTGTGAATTTTATTTTGTAAAAAGTTATCAAATAATGGATCTTAGTACAGTATGATCTGCTTTTGTTTAAAAACAAAAGGTTAAAAACATTACACCCCTCGCCCCTTTTTATAAAGAAACATCTATAAAATATAACACGAGTTCTGCTCAAGAGTCATTACGAGGATGTACTATGCATGTGATAAAATTTTATATTTTTTTCATTATCATCATTTTCTTTCATTTGTCTTTTATAAGATCATTTACATTGAAAAAAGTATCACTTGTATCAAGTACATTGACATCAACATGCTCGTGGTGGGTTGCTAGGGGGCGCTATACATGATTTGTATGGTGAATCCACCAATAAAACCGGTGGACGTGTTTGAATAGCCTTATATGTTAAAAAAACAGTTGAAAGTAATTTTTAATATTCCAAGATTTACCATTGCATATGAAAATATGACTGTTTTTTTTTTTCTCAAGTTCATTCGATAAATTTAGTAGACCATTACAGTTGATTCTTGTTTTGTTATACCTTCATGGAACAACTTTACATGTATTTCGACCGAAAAGTCAGCTTACCAGGATTACTTTTACAGTAATATAATTGCTCCTTACTTAATACTGTTGTGGTTCCATAAAATCTCAAATTTGGACTCATCTGTTAAATTATATTTGATCAATTTAATAGCTGTAGATATAATAAACAATTACTCTGACTAATTTCAACATTTTTAATACAAAATAATATTTGTTTTATTGAGAAAACGCATTTACTTACACTCGTTCTATAAATAGAATGTTAAAAATTACGGAGTATGTGATGATTCTAGTTATCTCCCTTGAATCCAACCAAAATGTGACACGATCCATCTGACAGAAAAAAGTTCTATTGTATGTTTAATTACAGAAAATGTTTCTTTGAAATACTAATATAGAAATCTATGGAACTATATATATGATTTTCCATCACCCTTTCGGCAAATATTTTAATTTTTAATTTTTCGTGTTTTTTGAAACAACTTCCGCCATTTCCGTGTCGTTTTAATTTCTGCATTACTCCTTTGTTACAAGAAGTTCAAGCACGGGGCCTCAAATTTATATGAAAGAAACAATGTTCTATGTTTTTCTCGCTTCTTCGGTTATATTTGACGCTCGCAACGATTAAAACGAGTGAATTTTCAACACTTGGTCGATGTATTCTAAAACGTGTCCGATTCCGGTAAAAAATGTACGTGACAAATTAATTGAAATGACGCCATTATCGAGTCTGCTCTCCGACTGATATATACAATCAGAAGAGTGAAAATATTGATTTTAAGGGTCTGGCTGAGGTTATAAATAAATTAATATTTAACAATCTCCACAATCCTCCACCAACAAAATATTTTGATATAATCATCAACCCTCTATACTCAAAACAACTGCTCAATTTGGTGTTGGTGGAAGACTGTGGAGGTATATAAAATAGCTAAAATGTACATTAAATATGTCGTTTATAGTCCATTTTTAGCATTATCCGTCTAATTATGATGTCATTATGACGTCATAACGCACCCAATTTCACGGAAAGTTATATTTTTTTAAAATTTGTTTATATAACAATTAAATTAGTAAATTGTTTTTATTCTATGTCAAGCATTATTTTTTAATATAATGTGGGGCCAATTTTGCACCTTAACGCCTTTAAATTTATATTTAGTAGTAATGATCTAGACATATGTAAAATGTGCATATTAGGTGTCAATAAGTTGTATAGTCTAAACCAGTCTAAAAAACAAGATTAATCAGTGGTTTTAATTTTTTATGTCACTTTTACTGATCTTTAATTATCAATGGGAGGTAACTTGAAATTGTATACATTTGTATTGTATGGGAGATAACTCTGTCTTTCCTCAGCTGTTATGTTATCAAATATTATGTATTATGTTATCAAATATTGTGTACTTAAAGGTGTCTTAGTTGTGTTTGTCATGTTTTGTATTGATGATAATCCTTTGTTTGGATTTTTAGATCAATAAAAATTATTTGATTTTATTTTATTTATATGTTTCGACCCGAGAACGATCGTAAGGCGGAAGATGTCACGTGACCTACTTTCCCTTTTGCAGCCACGTAGGTGTCCATTGTCAACAAAATCGGAGGATTATCTGTCAGTATGGGGGTGTAGATGGTAGGAAGATATCAAAAATGGGTTTTCCTTGAAAACAAATCATTTCACTACGCAATTTAGTAAGCGATTTGCGTCCTATCGACATGTTGACAGGGGAAATAGCGGTTGAAGTGACAGGGGTAGTAGGAGTGAGTCCGGCCTTGTGGTATTTTAGGTACATAGCGAGCATATTTTTGACTACACAAGCGCCTGTGGTTTATCTTACCCGTTCTGTTTCTGGAGCGGAAAGGGAAAAATCTGACGCAACGTGCCAACATATCTATTAAAACGGGAGATAACTCATCGGGAAGAACTTTCTAGAAATGCGGTTAATCAATGTTCGTAGAAAGAGCGACAACTCTGGCATTTGAAAGGAGAATAGATGCAATTAAATATATATGCATTGTTCTTTTATTTATTTTACATATTGTGCATCAGGATTTGGATTTGTCACTTAAAATGCCATGATATTTTTGTGTTCGATGGTTTGAGATAAGAGATGGTTGGTCGTTTTGTAGATATTAGAGGAATTGTTTACCATCACTGTGTAAAACTTTCTTTTCTTATGTTCTTAAATAGCATAATACATGTAGTTAAAATAATGATTGTGTCTAATAGGGCCAGTAATATTACAAACGATATGCAGATGTATCTGCTGAGGCGTATCCCCGTAAGAGGTGATAGTCAGCACAACACGATTTATGTCGACATGTATTGGAAGAAAGCACATGGTTTTGGCAAGGATGTTAAGTACCCGATTGTTGAGATCAGATATGCTGTTGTTTCTGTTGGAGTTAAGCCTGCTGAAACACGATATGTTAATATTCACTTTGCAGCAGTCAGGTACCACAGGCACTTGTTTCATATATATATTTGTTTACACTATCCACGTCCACCCCCAAAGAAAGGTCCTTATCGGTTTTGCGTCGGTTGCCTCAGTTCACGGTCGAAAAAACTGTTAAAATTTCTTAAGTGAACTAAAATTATTCTCTACTTTAAATATGAAAATTTTTCTACAACATGGTGTATGACACGCCTACCTTTGTTGTCAATCATCTATGTCAGAGCTCATTATATAACCGAACTTGAAATACACAAAACACCTCACATTTGTTCTGCAATACGTATCCAGTAGTGAATAAAAAAAACAATAAAATCACCTGTAAAAGATACAAGAGATGTTTTTTTGTTTTGAACGTGTCAAATATCAATATTAGTGATAATAAAGTCCACAAATTTGTTGTTGTCAATAGCGTAGATTTAAAGAAATACAACCAAAGATTCCAAGTTTATTTTTGGATATTTCGATTGACCTTAGCATGCCATGTCTCGACCAATCAGAGCGCTCCATCCTATTCGCTGCGAATTCATTATTTCCGTTTCGTGTCGAGCCACATACATCCTATATCTAACCGTCAATACAACAATATTGTATTTGTCCTGCAATTAATTTGCAATTTTTTTTAAATTTAATTTAATAATAAAAAAAAAAGATAACGGAAACCCCATTGATACCTCAATAGTAGTTCCGGTATAGGGCGTGGCTTAATAGCTTTATTAGGCTAATGTGAAAAGTGTTATTATGACAGGAGTGTGGCTTAATAGCTTTATTAGGATAATGTGAAAAGTGTTATCTGTCATAATAATGCAACCGTTTATTTCAACCCATTTATTATGACAAAAAATAACCTAATTGCAGGATAAATGACAATATCAGTGTTAGAACCAGGTTACCTGGGAGGTTGAAAAAACAGAATACGATCAACAGTGTTGGAATCTGCTAAACAAAGATCCTGCTCAGTAGCGATGAACGTCGGATAGTTTGTCTTAGACGGATCATGTATAGGTAGTACTAATTATGTAATATGGCCGTTTTAAGTTGTTAACTGAATATTATACTTTGTTTTCGACGAATCGTGTATGTGTAATAATAAATAACGTAATATAATATGTAAATATATTAAAGGGAGACCACTGAATATTATACTTTGTTTTCGACGAATCATGTATGTGTAATAATAAATAACGTAATATAATATGTAAATATATTAAAGGAAGACCACTGAATATTATACTTTGTTTTCGACGAATCATGTATGTGTAATAATAAATAACATAATGTAATATGTAAATATATTAAAGGGAGACCACTGAATATTATACTTTGTTTTGGACGAATCGTGTATGTGTAATAATAAATAACATAATATAATATGTAAATATATTAAAGGGAGACCACTGAATATTATACTTTGTTTTCGACAAATCGTGTATGTGTAATAATAAATAACGTAATATAATATGTAAATATATTAAAGGGAGACCACTGAATATTATACTTTGTTTTCGACGAATCATGTATGTGTAATACTAAATAACGTAATGTAATATGTAAATACATTAAAGGAAGACCACTGAATATCATACTTTGTTTTCGACGAATCATGTATGTGTAATAATAAATAACGTAATGTAATATATAAATACATTAAAGGGAGACTACTGAATATTATACTTTGTTTTCGACAAATCGTGTATGTGTAATAATAAATAACGTAATATAATATGTAAATATATTAAAGGGAGACCACTGAATATTATACTTTGTTTTCGACGAATCATGTATGTGTAATACTAAATAACGTAATGTAATATGTAAATACATTAAAGGGAGACCACTGAATATTATACTTTATATTCGACCGATCATGCATGGGTTATAGCTGCTGAACGGTAGCTCTTGGGGCCTTTCTTTTAGTGACCATTGAGAATCTGATTTATCCCGGTTAAAAACTTTCGGAATTGTAATCCCAACATGAGTCGCACGTTTGATTAACAATTGTATTTCTCTACAAACTTCCATTGTTAATTACATTAAGTGCATATCTAAATTCACGTAATTAAATGAGATAAATGTTTGTTGTTACGCCACCGTATGAGCTTTCTGTATCTCAAGTGGTTACACACGTGCTTCCGATTCATAATATTTTTTCTTTGTTGTCATAATAAACTTAACATATACAATATTAGTTAATTGTCAGAACATAAATGTTTTTGTCTGCGATATGTACTGCTAGTTTCTTTTGTGATTTTCTTTGTCAGCGATATCTACTGCTAGTTTCTTATGTGGATTTCTTTGTCAGCGATATGTACTGCTAGTTTCTTATGTGATTTTCTTTGTCAGCGATATCTACTGCTAGTTTCTTATGTGGTTTTCTTTGTCAGCGATATGTACTGCTTGTTTCTTATAGGATTTTCTTTGTCAGCGATATGTACTGCTTGTTTCTTATATGATTTGTTTTGTCTGTGATATGTACTGCTTGTTTCTTATGTGATTTTTTTGTCTATGTTGTGTACTGCTTGTTTCTTATATGATTTGTTTTGTCTGTGATATGTACTGCTTGTTTCTTATATGATTTGTTTTGTCTGTGATATGTACTGCTTGTTTCTTATATGATTTGTTTTGTCTGATATGTACTGCTTGTTTCTTATATGATTTGTTTTGTCTGTGATATGTACTGCTTGATTCTTATATGATTTGTTTTGTCTTTGATATGTACTGCTTGTTTCTTATATGATTCTTTTTGTCTATGATATGTACTGCTTGTTTCTTATGTGATTTGTTTTGTCTATGATATGTACTGCTTGTTTCTTATATGATTTGTTTTGTCTATGATATGTACTGCTTGTTTCCTATATGATTTGTTTTGTCTATGATATGTACTGCTTGTTTCTTATATGATTTGTTTTGTCTGTGATATGTACTGCTTGATTCTTATATGATTTGTTTTGTCTTTGATATGTACTGCTTGTTTCTTATATGATTCTTTTTGTCTATGATATGTACTGCTTGTTTCTTATATGATTTGTTTTGTCTATGATATGTACTGCTTGTTTCTTATATGATTTGTTTTGTCTATGATATGTACTGCTTGTTTCCTATATGATGTGTTTTGTCTATGATATGTACTGCTTGTTTCTTATATGATTTGTTTTGTCTGTGATATGTACTGCTTGTTTCTTATATGATTTGTTTTGTCTTTGATATGTACTGCTTGTTTTTTATATGATTCTTTTTGTCTATGATATGTACTGCTTGTTTCTTATGTGATTTGTTTTGTCTATGATATGTACTGCTTGTTTCTTATATGATTTGTTTTGTCTTTGATATGTACTGCTTGTTTCTTATATGATTTGTTTTGTCTTTGATATGTACTGCTTGTTTCGTATATGATTCTTTTTGTCTATGATATGTACTGCTTGTTTCTTATATGATTTGTTTTGTCTATGATATGTACTGCTTGTTTCTTATATGATTTGTTTTGTCTTTGATATGTACTGCTTGTTTCTTATATGATTCTTTTTGTCTATGATATGTACTGTTTGTTTCTTATATGATTTGTTTTGTCTGTGATATGTACTGCTTGTTTCTTATATGATTTGTTTTGTCTGTGATATGTACTGCTTGTTTCTTATATGATTTGTTTTGTCTTTGATATGTACTGCTTGTTTCTTATATGATTCTTTTTGTCTATGATATGTACTGCTTGTTTCTTATATGATTTGTTTTGTCTATGATATGTACTGCTTGTTTCTTACATGATTTGTTTTGTCTATGATATGTACTGCTTGTTTCTTATATGATTTGTTTTGTCTGTGATATGTACTGCTTGTTTCTTATATGATTCTTTTTGTCTTTGATATGTACTGCTTGTTTCTTATATGATTTGTTTTGTCTGTGATATGTACTGCTTGTTTCTTATATGATTTGTTTTGTCTTTGATATGTACTGCTTGTTTCTTATATGATTCTTTTTGTCTATGATATGTACTGCTTGTTTCTTATGTGATTTGTTTTGTCTATGATATGTACTGCTTGTTTCTTACATGATTTGTTTTGTCTTTGATATGTACTGCTTGTTTCTTATATGATTTGTTTTGTCTGTGATATGCACTGCTTGTTTCTTATATGATTCTTTTTGTCTTTGATATGTACTGCTTGTTTCTTATATGATTTGTTTTGTCTGTGATATGTACTGCTTGTTTCTTATATGATTTGTTTTGTCTATGATATGTACTGCTTGTTTCTTATATGATTTGTTTTGTCTTTGATATGTACTGCTTGTTTCTTATATGATTCTTTTTGTCTTTGATATGTACTGCTTGTTTCTTATATGATTCTTTTTGTCTATGATATGTACTGTTTGTTTCTTATATGATTTGTTTTGTCTATGATATGTACTGCTTGTTTCTTACATGATTTGTTTTGTCTTTGATATGTACTGCTTGTTTCTTATATGATTTGTTTTGTCTGTGATATGCACTGCTTGTTTCTTATATGATTCTTTTTGTCTTTGATATGTACTGCTTGTTTCTTATATGATTTGTTTTGTCTGTGATATGTACTGCTTGTTTCTTATATGATTTGTTTTGTCTATGATATGTACTGCTTGTTTCTTATATGATTTGTTTTGTCTTTGATATGTACTGCTTGTTTCTTATATGATTCTTTTTGTCTTTGATATGTACTGCTTGTTTCTTATATGATTTGTTTTGTCTTTGATATGTACTGCTTGTTTCTTATATGATTCTTTTTGTCTATGATATGTACTGCTTGTTTCTTATGTGATTTGTTTTGTCTATGATATGTACTGCTTGTTTCTTATATGATTTGTTTTGTCTATGATATGTACTGCTTGTTTCCTATATGATTTGTTTTGTCTATGATATGTACTGCTTGTTTCTTATATGATTTGTTTTGTCTGTGATATGTACTGCTTGATTCTTATATGATTTGTTTTGTCTTTGATATGTACTGCTTGTTTCTTATATGATTCTTTTTGTCTATGATATGTACTGTTTGTTTCTTATATGATTTGTTTTGTCTGTGATATGTACTGCTTGTTTCTTATATGATTTGTTTTGTCTGTGATATGTACTGCTTGTTTCTTATATGATTTGTTTTGTCTTTGATATGTACTGCTTGTTTCTTATATGATTCTTTTTGTCTATGATATGTACTGCTTGTTTCTTATATGATTTGTTTTGTCTATGATATGTACTGCTTGTTTCTTATATGATTTGTTTTGTCTATGATATGTACTGCTTGTTTCCTATATGATGTGTTTTGTCTATGATATGTACTGCTTGTTTCTTATATGATTTGTTTTGTCTGTGATATGTACTGCTTGTTTCTTATATGATTTGTTTTGTCTTTGATATGTACTGCTTGTTTTTTATATGATTCTTTTTGTCTATGATATGTACTGCTTGTTTCTTATGTGATTTGTTTTGTCTATGATATGTACTGCTTGTTTCTTATATGATTTGTTTTGTCTTTGATATGTACTGCTTGTTTCTTATATGATTTGTTTTGTCTTTGATATGTACTGCTTGTTTCGTATATGATTCTTTTTGTCTATGATATGTACTGCTTGTTTCTTATATGATTTGTTTTGTCTATGATATGTACTGCTTGTTTCTTATATGATTTGTTTTGTCTTTGATATGTACTGCTTGTTTCTTATATGATTCTTTTTGTCTATGATATGTACTGTTTGTTTCTTATATGATTTGTTTTGTCTGTGATATGTACTGCTTGTTTCTTATATGATTTGTTTTGTCTGTGATATGTACTGCTTGTTTCTTATATGATTTGTTTTGTCTTTGATATGTACTGCTTGTTTCTTATATGATTCTTTTTGTCTATGATATGTACTGCTTGTTTCTTATATGATTTGTTTTGTCTATGATATGTACTGCTTGTTTCTTACATGATTTGTTTTGTCTATGATATGTACTGCTTGTTTCTTATATGATTTGTTTTGTCTGTGATATGTACTGCTTGTTTCTTATATGATTCTTTTTGTCTTTGATATGTACTGCTTGTTTCTTATATGATTTGTTTTGTCTGTGATATGTACTGCTTGTTTCTTATATGATTTGTTTTGTCTTTGATATGTACTGCTTGTTTCTTATATGATTCTTTTTGTCTATGATATGTACTGCTTGTTTCTTATGTGATTTGTTTTGTCTATGATATGTACTGCTTGTTTCTTACATGATTTGTTTTGTCTTTGATATGTACTGCTTGTTTCTTATATGATTTGTTTTGTCTGTGATATGCACTGCTTGTTTCTTATATGATTCTTTTTGTCTTTGATATGTACTGCTTGTTTCTTATATGATTTGTTTTGTCTGTGATATGTACTGCTTGTTTCTTATATGATTTGTTTTGTCTATGATATGTACTGCTTGTTTCTTATATGATTTGTTTTGTCTTTGATATGTACTGCTTGTTTCTTATATGATTCTTTTTGTCTTTGATATGTACTGCTTGTTTCTTATATGATTCTTTTTGTCTATGATATGTACTGTTTGTTTCTTATATGATTTGTTTTGTCTATGATATGTACTGCTTGTTTCTTACATGATTTGTTTTGTCTTTGATATGTACTGCTTGTTTCTTATATGATTTGTTTTGTCTGTGATATGCACTGCTTGTTTCTTATATGATTCTTTTTGTCTTTGATATGTACTGCTTGTTTCTTATATGATTTGTTTTGTCTGTGATATGTACTGCTTGTTTCTTATATGATTTGTTTTGTCTATGATATGTACTGCTTGTTTCTTATATGATTTGTTTTGTCTTTGATATGTACTGCTTGTTTCTTATATGATTCTTTTTGTCTTTGATATGTACTGCTTGTTTCTTATATGATTTGTTTTGTCTTTGATATGTACTGCTTGTTTCTTATATGATTCTTTTTGTCTATGATATGTACTGCTTGTTTCTTATGTGATTTGTTTTGTCTATGATATGTACTGCTTGTTTCTTATATGATTTGTTTTGTCTATGATATGTACTGCTTGTTTCCTATATGATTTGTTTTGTCTATGATATGTACTGCTTGTTTCTTATATGATTTGTTTTGTCTGTGATATGTACTGCTTGATTCTTATATGATTTGTTTTGTCTTTGATATGTACTGCTTGTTTCTTATATGATTCTTTTTGTCTATGATATGTACTGTTTGTTTCTTATATGATTTGTTTTGTCTGTGATATGTACTGCTTGTTTCTTATATGATTTGTTTTGTCTGTGATATGTACTGCTTGTTTCTTATATGATTTGTTTTGTCTTTGATATGTACTGCTTGTTTCTTATATGATTCTTTTTGTCTATGATATGTACTGCTTGTTTCTTATATGATTTGTTTTGTCTATGATATGTACTGCTTGTTTCTTACATGATTTGTTTTGTCTATGATATGTACTGCTTGTTTCTTATATGATTTGTTTTGTCTGTGATATGTACTGCTTGTTTCTTATATGATTCTTTTTGTCTTTGATATGTACTGCTTGTTTCTTATATGATTTGTTTTGTCTGTGATATGTACTGCTTGTTTCTTATATGATTTGTTTTGTCTTTGATATGTACTGCTTGTTTCTTATATGATTCTTTTTGTCTATGATATGTACTGCTTGTTTCTTATGTGATTTGTTTTGTCTATGATATGTACTGCTTGTTTCTTACATGATTTGTTTTGTCTTTGATATGTACTGCTTGTTTCTTATATGATTTGTTTTGTCTGTGATATGCACTGCTTGTTTCTTATATGATTCTTTTTGTCTTTGATATGTACTGCTTGTTTCTTATATGATTTGTTTTGTCTGTGATATGTACTGCTTGTTTCTTATATGA
Organism: Bathymodiolus brooksi; assembly: GCA_963680875.1. NCBI lineage: Eukaryota > Metazoa > Mollusca > Bivalvia > Mytilida > Modiolidae > Bathymodiolus > Bathymodiolus brooksi. The sequence goes on along the minus strand of OY804578.1, from coordinate 79,562,575 downwards.
TTTGTTTTGTCTGTGATATGTACTGCTTGTTTCTTATATGATTCTTTTTGTCTTTGATATGTACTGCTTGTTTCTTATATGATTCTTTTTGTCTATGATATGTACTGTTTGTTTCTTATATGATTTGTTTTGTCTATGATATGTACTGCTTGTTTCTTACATGATTTGTTTTGTCTTTGATATGTACTGCTTGTTTCTTATATGATTTGTTTTGTCTGTGATATGCACTGCTTGTTTCTTATATGATTCTTTTTGTCTTTGATATGTACTGCTTGTTTCTTATATGATTTGTTTTGTCTGTGATATGTACTGCTTGTTTCTTATATGATTTGTTTTGTCTATGATATGTACTGCTTGTTTCTTATATGATTTGTTTTGTCTTTGATATGTACTGCTTGTTTCTTATATGATTCTTTTTGTCTTTGATATGTACTGCTTGTTTCTTATATGATTCTTTTTGTCTATGATATGTACTGTTTGTTTCTTATATGATTTGTTTTGTCTGTGATATGTACTACTTGTTTCTTATATGATTTGTTTTGTCTGTGATATGTACTGCTTGTTTCTTATATGATTTGTTTTGTCTTTGATATGTACTGCTTGTTTCTTATATGATTTGTTTTGTCTGTGATATGTACTGCTTGTTTCTTATGTGATTTGTTTTGTCTATGATATGTACTGCTTGTTTCTTACATGATTTGTTTTGTCTATGATATGTACTGCTTGTTTCTTATATGATTTGTTTTGTCTGTGATATGCACTGCTTGTTTCTTATATGATTCTTTTTGTCTTTGATGTGTACTGCTTGTTTCTTATATGATTTGTTTTGTCTTTGATATGTACTGCTTGTTTCTTATATGATTTGTTTTGTCTGTGATATGCACTGCTTGTTTCTTATATGATTCTTTTTGTCTTTGATTTGTACTGCTTGTTTCTTATATGAGTTTTATGACAGTCTTTCTATTCCACTTAAGTTGAACTCTTGAGTCCATTAATAGCTATACTGTGTTTTACATTTCAATTACATTATGTAAGAAACGTGGTCAGTGATGCAAAATTAGTGTTAAGCACAAGCAGAAGCCAAACTGCACACTTTGGAATAACAAAGGATGGCAATTTGCACTTTGTGTAATTATGTTTGATAATCATTTAATAATCATGTAATGATTGGCATTTTACTCACATGTGCAAAACACTGGCATAACTGCATCCTTTCATTAAGTAGGACCCATGAAACTAGTTTAACACTTTCATCCTTTTCTGATTGAATTGCCTGCACCAAGCCAGGAGGGTGTGTGGCCATGTATTTGTGTGTTAGTGGTATCGATTTTGCCGCTGTTTCTACGATGTTTCGATTTTGGAACTGTTTCGAGAGTGTGGTATTTTGTTTCTTTATTTTACTAGATATCATGGTGTTCAGAGAAACAAAGCACCTTAGTCATACTATTAATAGTTACGACCAACATAGCTGAATTATTGCTAAGGTTGGTGTTAAACACCAATACATCAATCAATCAATGTAGATGATTCTCATATACAATGCCCTTAGAAAAGAAAAAGAAATATCCACACAAATAGAGGATGCCCCTAGCAATCAGAAGTACCCGTAATCCAAAAATAGGTTCGATATCATTCCATACATTTCCAACCACAACGGGGGTAAAAATTTATTGTACGATGTTGCATTTATTTGACGACCTATGATTGGATAAAATTATTCCTAAAAATAACGATAGAAGGCAGAGCCATATATGGAAATCTAGAGAATAAGATTAATACGCTTTACTGACAGTGGAAAATTCCATATGCCAGGTGACTGCAGCATTGTGTAATCTATTAATGCATAATTTGACCTTGACGCTGTCCGAAATAAAGAAATAGTGTAATCGATAACTGAGACGACGTATGCCAAGTGTACTTGACCAGGCTCACAATATATATCTGTGTGTATTTTGACTTAGCATAATTAAACACAACTTTTCTCCATTGTGTTACATTCGTCCGTTACACACCGATGCATACGATAGATAAACTTGCAGTTACGAAACGATGCAGACGGAAAATTACAGAAGGTCAGTGGGCGGTGCTTAATTTTGTATAGTGACCATTACGTCTTTAGCCTTAGAACTTCGAAGAAATGCCGTCAAACATTGTTCGTGGAATAAACTTAGTTACTGTTTCAAGTTATAGATCAGCAACACCGTATAAAAATGTTCTAAGCTCCCGTGACCGACTATGATTATTTAGACGATTAGTAAATAGTTGAAGGGTTCGCGCTAAAGCACTCACCCTTCAACAATTTACTGACAGTCTAAATAATCATAGTCGGTCACTAGGGAGCTTAGAACTTATAGAATGCAACATTAAATATTGAAGCGCGAACTCTTCAACTATTTACTTACCGTCTAAATAATCATAGTCGGTCACTAGGGAGCTTAGAACTTATTGAATGCAGCATTAAATATTGAAGCGCGAACCCTTCAACTATTTACTTACCGTCTAAATAATCATAGTCGGTCACTAGGGAGCTTAGAACTTATAGAATGCAACATTAAATATTGAAGCGCGAACCCTTCAACTATTTACTTACCGTCTAAATAATCATAGTCGGTCACTAGGGAGCTTAGAACTTATAGAATGCAACATTAAATATTGAAGCGCGAACCCTTCAACTATTTACTTACCGTCTAAATAATCATAGTCGGTCACTAGGGAGCTTAGAACTTATAGAATGCAACATTGAATATTGAAGCGCGAACCCTTCAACTATTTACTTACCGTCTAAATAATCATAGTCGGTCACTAGGGAGCTTAGAACTTATAGAATGCAACATTAAATATTGAAGCGCGAACCCTTCAACTATTTACTTACCGTCTAAATAATCATAGTCGGTCACTAGGGAGCTTAGAACTTATAGAATGCAACATTAAATATTGAAGCGCGAACCCTTCAATTATTTACTTACCGTCTAAATAATCATAGTCGGTCACTAGGGAGCTTAGAACTTATAGAATGCAACATTAAATATTGAAGCGCGAACTCTTCAACTATTTACTTACCGTCTAAATAATCATAGTCGGTCACTAGGGAGCTTAGAACTTATAGAATGCAACATTAAATATTGAAGCGCGAACCCTTCAACTATTTACTTACCGTCTAAATAATCATAGTCGGTCACTAGGGAGCTTAGAACTTATAGAATGCAACATTAAATATTGAAGCGCGAACCCTTCAATTATTTACTTACCGTCTAATTATCATAGTCGGTCACTAGGGAGCTTAGAACTTATAGAATGCAACATTAAATATTGAAGCGCGAACTCTTCAACTATTTACTTACCGTCTAAATAATCATAGTCGGTCACTAGGGAGCTTAGAACTTATTGAATGCAGCATTAAATATTGAAGCGCGAACCCTTCAACTATTTACTTACCGTCTAAATAATCATAGTCGGTCACTAGGGAGCTTAGAACTTATAGAATGCAACATTAAATATTGAAGCGCGAATCCTTCAACTATTTACTTACCGTCTAAATAATCATAGTCGGTCACTAGGGAGCTTAGAACTTATAGAATGCAACATTAAATATTGAAGCGCGAACTCTTCAACTATTTACTTACCGTCTAAATAATCATAGTCGGTCACTAGGGAGCTTAGAACTTATAGAATGCAACATTAAATATTGAAGCGCGAACTCTTCAACTATTTACTTACCGTCTAAATAATCATAGTCGGTCACTAGGGAGCTTAGAACTTATAGAATGCAACATTAAATATTGAAGCGCGAACCCTTCAATTATATACTTACCGTCTAAATAATCATAGTCGGTCACTAGGGAGCTTAGAACTTATAGAATGCAACATTAAATATTGAAGCGCGAACTCTTCAACTATTTACTTACCGTCTAAATAATCATAGTCGGTCACTAGGGAGCTTAGAACTTATAGAATGCAACATTAAATATTGAAGCGCGAACTCTTCAACTATTTACTTACCGTCTAAATAATCATAGTCGGTCACTAGGGAGCTTAGAACTTATTGAATGCAGCATTAAATATTGAAGCGCGAACCCTTCAACTATTTACTTACCGTCTAAATAATCATAGTCGGTCACTAGGGAGCTTAGAACTTATAGAATGCAACATTAAATATTGAAGCGCGAACCCTTCAACTATTTACTTACCGTCTAAATAATCATAGTCGGTCACTAGGGAGCTTAGAACTTATAGAATGCAACATTAAATATTGAAGCGCGAACCCTTCAACTATTTACTTACCGTCTAAATAATCATAGTCGGTCACTAGGGAGCTTAGAACTTATAGAATGCAACATTAAATATTGAAGCGCGAACCCTTCAATTATTTACTTACCGTCTAAATAATCATAGTCGGTCACTAGGGAGCTTAGAACTTATAGAATGCAACATTAAATATTGAAACCACGATTGCATGTATCATCAAAGATCTTATTTCTACCAATCCACAAATTGGATACCAACGACAAAAATTTGATCCACCAATAAGTGAATTGGTTACAGGTGAAGTGGTTTCTCCTGGACGTTTGTGTGCACTTAAGTTGATATTTTCGCTTATAAAATGTTATAATTATACAGGAATCACATTATTTATAGTTATCAATTCAATATAGCGAATATACTTGGGGGGGGGGGGGGAGCTTCTTATATATTCTGGGGTCCTATGATATCGTGGTAGTTAAATTAAAATATGGTGTCAAGACTTGCTTGAAATAGCACGTCACGGAATACACGGAATCATAGAACCAGTGGTACCTTAAGATCGAACTAGTCATGTCCTATGGTACTGCGGGTTCTATGGGACCGTGTATTCACATATCATTTTAACCAATTTTCGCCGCCATCTTTTTAATTTAACGTCCAGGATACCATAGGACTCCGATATTCAAATAATGATGTACAATTTCTCAAGACTAACATGAAAAGAGAGGGAGTATTATATACCTTTACCGTAATAATCCAAATATTCAGTTACGTGTCTCAGGTTGATTTAGTTACACAGCAGTTTAATCAGTTAGGTGGAGGATTGTTCTGGATAGTGAAAAATATGAACTATTCCTAAATGAGAGCATAGCGATAGAAAGTGATAGTAAAACAGGTAACTATAGCAACGGTTTTAATTATTAACAATTTATCGTTGAGACGCGTATTCTTTTAGCGACATATTGATAACAATTTTGTTGCTTTCAAGTTGTAATTTCAACCTATGATGACATGAGAACGTCTTTCTCGGTAAATATTTTGTATCACTTGCAAGCAGACTAAGCTACATTGCACGGTAGGTAAATTATTTATTGGAAAGAACAAGGTGGCTATGGTTAGGGTCATGGTGTTTAACGCCACTCTCAACAATATTTCAGTTATATCCTGGCTGTCAGTTTTATTGGTGGAGAAAGGCGAAGTACCCGGAGAAAACCATCAACCTGCCGCCAGTCACTGACAAACTTTATACTATAATGTTGTATCGAGTGCACCTCATCATGATCGAGGGTCGAACGCATAACTTTAGTGGTGATATGCACTGATTGCACATAGGTAATTGTAAATCCAAGTACCATGCGATCGCGACCACGAAAGCCCTTTTAAAAAACAAAAATTACGACAAATCAAAATATATTAAGTTACTATAATCATAAATCAAAGCCACTTTTGGGTTTTTTCCCCGTTTCTCCTTAATGATAATAAAAACGTCGATATATACTTTAGTGCGCATGACGCGTTTCTAGAATAACATTCAACAGGTACGCCCTTAGTCAAAGCATTGGAAACCCAAATAATAAAAGTATTTGAGAGCAAGAAAACCAAAGGGCATAAACAGGATATTTAAAATCTCCTCGGGGAAGATTTTCGAGGGGAGAGACTTTTATCATACCACATTTACACTATTTTACTTAGTAAAACTTTAAAATAATTAGATAGTATGAATAATATTATTGAACATTGATCGGAGTATTACACATTTTGGATAATATGAAGCAGCCGGCCGCGATACTGGTATTACCAGTATTGTAATATTTACAATACTGGTATTACCAGTATTATAATATTCACAATACTGGAAATACCAGTATTGTAAATATTACAATACTGGTAATACCAGTATTGTAACACTGTACAATACTAGAAATACCAGTATTGTAATGTTACAATACTGGTAATACCAGTATCGTACATATACAATACTGGATGTACCAGTATCGTGCATTTACAATACTGGAATACCAGAATCGTTGATCTATGCACAATATCGGAAGCTCCAGTATTCTTCATCCAACAATACTGGTAATACTAGTATTGTAAAACACACGATACTGGAAGCTCCAGTATTCTTAATCCAACAATACTGGTAATACTAGTATTGTAAAGCACACAATACTGGAAGCTCCAGTATTCTTCATCCAACAATACTGGTAATACTAGTATTGTAAAGCACACAATACTGGAAACTTTAGTATTCTTCATCCAGCAATACTGGTAATACTAGTATTGTAAAACACACAATACTGGAAGCTCCAGTACTCTTCATCCAGCAATACTGGTAATACTAGTATTGTAAAACACACAATACTGGAAACTCTAGTATCTGGCAATTTGACACGAGTGGGCCGAGCCTAATTCTAACTGTAAATCACAGCTCATTGTATTTACCGTTAGTATTAGGCTCCGCCCAGTCATGTCAAATTACCTTACCAATATATATCAAACTCTAAGGGACCATACAAAATATTTTGACATTACAGGGTTTTTGCCTCTTATGTTATGTACAGCAGAAATGACGTATGAGTATGAATTATATTCAATTCTTTTAGTATAATGTAGACATAAAAACTCGTGTTAACCGGAATTCTACCTAATCTTCCAATATCTGCAATACTGGTATAACCAGTATTTTCCAGAATCTTCCAATATCTGCAATACTGGTATAACCAGTATTTTCCAGAATCTTCCAGTATCTGCAATACTGGTATTACCAGTATTTTCCAGAATCTTCCAGTATCTGCAATACTGGTATTACCAGTATTTTCCAGAATCTTTCAGTATCTGCAATACTAGTATTACCAGTATTTCCCAGAATCTTCCGGTATCTACAATACTCATATTTTGGCAATGACCAGTATCTTCTAGTATTGCAGATACTGGAAAATTCTGGAAGATACTGGGATACTAGTATTTACCAGTATCTGTACCAGTATTGCAGATACTGGAAGATACTGGTAAAATACTGGTATTACCAGTATTGTGTACCAGTATTGTAGTACCAGTATCGCGACCGGCTGCTTCATATTATCCCACATTTTATTGCAAAATTAGTTTTTTAGTAAAAGAACAAATGAATCGGAGCTATACTATATTTTTAACAGATGAATGCACGTTAGAACAATATGCTAACGTTCTCTCTGGTAGATCAACGATTGGTCATGACAAATATGGGCGTGTTTTATTCCTGCAGGTGGATGGCAGAACTCTTCAAATTGGGTTCGTGTTAATATAGGACTTGGACAAAAGCATTAAATTCAAGAAAAACATGAACATACCAAAGGGATAATCTGAAGCCGTAAATTGAAAGACAGACTATACAAAAGAAGATAAATGGAGACAGAAAAGAGATGAAACAATCCAGATAGAAGAAACAAAATGAAACACAGATTAAGATAAGACGAAATATGGAAAAGCCAAGACAGATTGTCTCGGAATCAGGATAATATGGCTGAGAGGAGCGACATGTCTACTCGTGGACTGTTTCAATGAACTAGCACAATGAATATCCAACTAAGCATGTTAGTCTAATTAAAAAAACGGATATCATCATCATCACCTCGAAATGTAACTAGTTCTCGTCATGATATAGCTGAAACATTGCACCCTATGCGTTAAAGTCCATTTACAGACTCCCCCCACCCCCCACCCCACCCGCCCAGGCAATGACATATGACATGAGACAATTTTAGATGTGGTAATAACTGAGTGTGGTGATACGGAACCAGTAGTGTTCTCTTTGCCGGGGAGTGATCATTATGCACTAAGCAAATAAACATGAAAGAAAACCTGAGTGTCAATCAAGAATGGACAATCCAGAGAAACTGGCAACATTGGGTGCATAAGACACAAGACGAAGACAAACAAAACAAAAAACACAACACAATATGTGTTGGACACCACTATTCGCACACAAACACAATTAGCGTAATTAAGACATGAACCCTCCTACAATAAACTGGAGGTAAAGACTAACCGAACATCGTTTTTATGCGGAAATCGTAGCGGACATCACAACACGGAACTCAGAAGCCCTCATTAAAATGTTTCTATTGTTTTTTAGAATGACTATGATGGAATTTGCCAATGTATTACTTGACTTTGGATTTGTTAATGCAGTAAATCTAGATGGAGGCGGATCAACCACTTTTGTTGTGAATGGCACTTTAGTTAATTATCTAACAGACAAATAGTAGATATATAATTGAATAGATTTATCTTATGAACATTAATACAGTGGTTTTTGGAGGGCGTGAATCGTGAAGGTTACATATAATGGGTGATGTCTGATACATGTAGTATACATTTTAATCCTATCTACGGAAGATCCCATCACCGTCAGAACTGTTCCAAAATCCAATAAAAAAAATCGTGGAAAGGGACAAAATTCACTCACTCTAGATGGGGCTTAAAGGTCCAGAACTTGTGGTTCCAATCATGAATTCCTTGATAGAGGGTTGATGCTAACTAGGAAACAACTGAAACAAGCGCGTTTGTAGTGGTTGTGTTGAAGTGGTTAATCGCTACGAAATATTTTTGTCACAAATGACCACAGATATGTTTCGTGTGTCGTAATCACAATCCGGTCCTTTCCTCATTCATGCCGTACCATCGGATTTGTGACAAGAGTAACATGATGATGCCGTTAGTGGACCAGAAACTGCTACCACTTCAGGAGCACATGAGTTCACCCCCGGTGTCGTGTTGGTCGATCTTTAGTCTTCTAAGTAGTGTTTTGCAGTCCATTGTTAGTCCTTTTGGGGTTTTTTCTTTCTGTAATTGTATTGACTTACGGCTTCGGATTACCCCTTTGGTATCTTCAAGCTTTCTATGACAATCTTTCCTTGTACAGTCAAACATGCTGTAAAGGACACCTATATATAACAAGTGACGGTCTATAAAGAGCAGTCTCATTTTTCCAATTAATGAATAGTTTATATAATTTTAACCTGTATATAAAGGGCAACTACTCATAAAGGCCACATTTTATGTTTCCTTGAGTGGCCATTATATACAGGCTTGACTGTATCTCTTTTTTTCAACTGTTATTAGAGTTCTCATGCATCTCTGTACATGTGTTTATACCATGTTCCGGGTTGCGATATCCGCTGCAATTTCCGATTAATAACGATGTTTGATTCGTCTTGACTCCCATTTATATTGTAGGGGGTTCATGTTTTATATATGTTATTTGTGTATATTTACGTATACTGGTAAAACGACGGATGTCACATATGCAGCAGGAACTGCTAACCATTCCGGAGCACATGAGATCATCTCCGGTTTTTAATGGGGTTCGTGTTGCTCGATCTTAAGCTTTCTCTGTAATGTTTTGTAGATCGTTGTTTGTCCTTTTGTTCCTTTTTCTATCGGCCAGTGTATTGTCTCTCCTTCTTCGATGGAGGGCTTCTGATTACCCCTTTGGTATCTTCAAACTTTCTATGACAATATTGTCTTGTATCTCTTTTTTCAGCTGTTATTTTTAGTGTTTCCATGTATCCCTGTACCTGTGTTTATACAACGGTTATGGGAATAAAGATATATATAATAATTTAATAAACCGTCATAATATTACATAAATTATGTAATCGTAATAAAAACATAAAACTGACGGTCCATAATCCAACCAATTAAAACCAAACAATTTAAAACAGTGCCAAACTACTACTAAGAAACTAAAACTGTACACTATTACGACAGAAAGCTCTCAAAACACGAAAAAATACAGCGGAAATTGTGATTAAATTTGTTCTGGCTTTGAAACAGGCACATATGACGCGGAGTAAATTTCTAAACCTCCCCTCCTCCCGATAGCGGCCAGGTATGGTGGCTAATGGAACAAAATGTGTCAAACTCTATTTGCCTGGCAATAAATGTAACACCATCTAGCATGACGGACAATGTATGCTTATTCTATTATGACATTAAAGTAGTCTCGACCTAATTTGTGCTACGTTTCTGTCAATACTATAAATCAACGTAATGAATAGCATGACTTCATAATAACATGTGGGCGTGTTGTCTGGCATCAAAGATCTTTAAAGGAACACGCCATGGTTTTAACAAGTTAGCGTGAAAATTTAAATGGCAGTAAAAAAGGACATTGTATAAATGAAAGTTAAAAATAGTATACCGTAAGGTAGAATTTGGTGATTGAAGTTGCATGTATCACCAAATAATAGGGATCGCCATTTTTTGGAACTCTTCAATGTGAGGAGACAAAAAGCATAATCCATTCTCGGATTATACATGCATTTTAAGCTCTTCCGAAAGAGCCGTGACGTTACAATGTCGGTATCCTATATCAGCATCAGTTGCAATTTTATCATTAAATATTATGTAAATCGTAAAATAACGTCTTTAGATATTTACAAAATCAATATGACTTCAGGTCAAGCATTTTATTGCACTAACGAAAAGAGTGAGAAGGATTTTTTTTTGTTGTAATTACCGATCATACCCTTGTCACACATCGACCAGTGACCGCGAAAAACACGGGAAAGTACGACAGCATTGGAGAAAAAAACGGAAAAAAACAAGTGTACTTATAAAACGAGCTAAAAGTGACAGTTATTTAACCTACGGCCAATCATGTAAAACATGAAATTATACCCTCCCCCTCCAAACAAAATACTGTTTTATGAAAATGTAGCATGGGATGGGAATATTAAGAAAACTTTAGGACGATATACAAATGGTAAACATTGCCTTGCAGTTGACCTGATATTAAAACATAACCAAAAGGGCTCGAGGTTGGAAGGGTCAGATACATTATTTATTCAACTAACATGAACCGACTTCGTGACGTCACATGAAGAGGTGTCATGGCCGCTTACACTACGACAGGAAATTCAAAATATTCATATTTCTAATCGGTTATATTAATGTTAATAAAGGTGTTTTTTTGTTTAATAATTAGTTATTTACGAATAAAAAGTTATAATGTATTGAATTATAACAATTGTTCAACTGACTGGATTTTTCCTTTAAGTTATTTGCCTTCCCAGTCTTTTGACTTCTAGCGTACCTGATGTAGGTTATTACAGAAACACGTCTTGTGGACTAAATTAGATATCTACGTTATCATTGGTAAAAGACAGTGTTTTTTCTGGCTATAGGTCAAAGCCATGTTATATTTTATATGTTTATTGCAATAATGAACGACAAGAGTCACCTTAGGTGTAGAATATTAGTACTTCACAACGGGTAATATATATGGTGTAGGATATGCTAACCTTTCAGGAGTACATGGAGTTAATTTGTCTGTTGGGGATGTGACAATCATGTTTGTTTTTTATATTTGTGTTTGTGCTGTTGGTGTTCCCGGATCGTTCCTTTGCTTGAACGGTCTCTCCTAACTATGATACGTCTTGTACTAGCATTTGTGTGTCTTAAAAGTGTGCTTTTTAACGATATAACTATAATATGTGTATAGTTCGAGGTTGTTTCTTAAGATAGATTAAAACCGTTCTTTTATCTCTATATTTGTTTCAGCACTGATGATGATAGGTTCAATTGTCCACGAAAAGTATCTACTATGATATGTGTTCATGAAGTCGAGTGCTAGTTATTCTGTGGATTGTTCAGATAGTGAAGCGTGTGTCCATTGGAAATTGTCACTGTGACGAACACTGGGAAGACCACGTGTGTGATCGTTTTAATATCTTTGATAGATATTCCAATAAGAGTTATTGCCTCAGATGACAACGTATTCTTAACTTGAAATTTGGAATACGTCTGGATTTGTTCTTCATGATATAACAATATATACGATAAAATGCATCTCTTATTCAATTCAATGCATTATAAATGGGTTAGGGTTAGAGTTATGGTGCTTAACGCTACTTTCAAAATATTTCAGCTGTGCCGTGGTGGTCAGTTTTATTGGTGGAGGAAACATGAGTGGCTGGAGAAAACCATCGATCTGTCGCAAGTCACTTTATCACAAATGTTGAATCGAGTATACTTCGCCACCATGAACGCAGAACTTTAGTAGCGATATGCATTGATTGCACAGGTAATTGTAAATCCAACTACCATACTACCTTTTTTTTGTATCACGATCACGACGGTCCTTCATTATTATTGACATGGTGTGCTATTGTACATATATTTAAAGGTCATTATGCAGGATTACTCTACTCTTACCTATAAACAATGTGATCTGTTAACAATGTATTACCTTTGTAGTAAACCATGACATACAAATTAAACCCTCGAGTTGATCAAGCAGAGCAAGCATTCATTATCTAAATAATTAATCACTCGCCTGTATTCCTGTAACGATTTATATTCAATCTGTATCGCCAGGACAATTGAACAACCACGATATATAAGAAATTATACTTAAGTTGGCGTTAAAAACCAACCAATCAAAACAGCAGAGTTCACATTTATGGCAATGTAAAACAACGTGCCTAATTGATAGCTCAATATTTACACTACTACTAGTATTTTACTGTCATGCGCAAAGGAAAGATTGTACTCTCTTACTTCACATGATGGTAAAACAATAGTAATATGAAGCTTCTGTTTGTCCATCCATATGTCAGACTATAAAGCAAGTTTCTCTTGTTATATCAATCATTTTAAGATGTGTGTACAGTATTGTCATGTATTCACTGACACCTACACTAATGTTTTAAGATGGTCCTGCATTTTATCATTTCTTTAAATGAACAAACATCTTTCTCGTAATTAAACAACCATACAATGAAGGCGACATTGATACGATATACAATAGAATCATTTGTTCTATTTTATACGATCTACAATAGAATCATTCTTTCTGTTTTATACGATCTACAATAGAATCATTCGTTCTATTTTATACGATCTACAATAGAATCATTCGTTCTGTTTTATACGATCTACAATAGAATCATTCGTTCTGTTTTATACGATCTACAATAGAATCATTCGTTCTGTTTTATACGATCTACAATACAATCATTCTTTCTGTTTTATACGATCTACAATACAATCATTCGTTCTGTTTTATTACATCTACAATAGAATCATTCGTTCTGTTTTATACGATCTACAATACAATCATTCGTTCTGTTTTATACGATCTACAATAGAATCATTCGTTCTGTTTTATACGATCTACAATAGTATCATTCGTTCTGTTTTATACGATCTACAATAAAATCATTCGTTCTATTTTATACGACGACGTCCAATAGAATCAATCGTTCTGTTTTATGCGATCTACAATATAACCTTTCGTTCTATTTTATACGATCTACAATAGAATCGTTCGTTCTGTTTTATACGATCTACAATAGAATAATTCGTTCTATTTTATACGATCTACAATACAATCATTCGTTCTATTTTATACGATCTACAATAGAATCATTCGTTCTATTTTATACGATCTACAATACAATCATTCTTTCTGTTTTATACGATCTACAATAGAATCATTCGTTCTGTTTTATACGATCTACAATACAATCATTCGTTCTGTTTTATACGATCTACAATAGAATCATTCGTTCTGTTTTATACGATCTACAATACAATCATTCGTTCTGTTTTATTACATCTACAATAGAATCATTCGTTCTGTTTTATACGATCTACAATACAATCATTCGTTCTGTTTTATACGATCTACAATAGAATCATTCGTTCTGTTTTATACGATCTACAATAGTATCATTCGTTCTGTTTTATACGATCTACAATAAAATCATTCGTTCTATTTTATACGACGACGTCCAATAGAATCAATCGTTCTGTTTTATGCGATCTACAATATAACCTTTCGTTCTATTTTATACGATCTACAATAGAATCGTTCGTTCTGTTTTATACGATCTACAATAGAATAATTCGTTCTATTTTATACGATCTACAATACAATCATTCGTTCTATTTTATACGATCTACAATAGAATCATTCGTTCTATTTTATACGATCTACAATACAATCATTCTTTCTGTTTTATACGATCTACAATAGAATCATTCGTTCTGTTTTATACGATCTACAATAGAATCATTCGTTCTGTTTTATACGATCTACAATACAATCATTCGTTCTGTTTTATTACATCTACAATAGAATCATTCGTTCTGTTTTATACGATCTACAATACAATCATTCGTTCTGTTTTATACGATCTACAATAGAATCATTCGTTCTGTTTTATACGATCTACAATAGTATCATTCGTTCTGTTTTATACGATCTACAATAAAATCATTCGTTCTATTTTATACGACGACGTCCAATAGAATCAATCGTTCTGTTTTATGCGATCTACAATATAACCTTTCGTTCTATTTTATACGATCTACAATAGAATCGTTCGTTCTGTTTTATACGATCTACAATAGAATAATTCGTTCTATTTTATACGATCTACAATACAATCATTCGTTCTATTTTATACGATCTACAATAGAATCATTCGTTCTATTTTATACGATCTACAATACAATCATTCTTTCTGTTTTATACGATCTACAATAGAATCATTCGTTCTGTTTTATACGATCTACAATAGTATCATTCGTTCTGTTTTATACGATCTACAATAGAATCATTCGTTCTGTTTTATACGATCTACAATAGAATCATTCGTTCTATTTTATACGATCTACAATAGAATCATTCGTTCTGTTTTATACGACCTACAATATAACCTTTCGTTCTATTTTATACGAGCTTCAGATGGGTGGACGTTAATGTTCACATCTTCCAGGAATACAGGAATAGAGCCTCACTTTACCATTGTGGATTACAACCCCTGAAAGGGGTATCTACTAGTGTTACGGAAGGCATCGTATTCACAATTCGTCCTGATATACAAGGCGCATAACCAGGGTTTCCATTGAGGATCATCATTCTTGTTAGATACAATCTGTATAATTCAACATTAACGCACTAAATATTCGTGCCTATTTTACTTTTCACATTATTCCAATCTTTCACAAGTTTTCTCGGAGATACAAAGTTATGAATGGAATATAATCTATGAATTGCTCCAATATAATAAGCCGGATGAAATTTTCCATTATTAGTCAGTGGGATGTTCAGCTTTTTTGCAACTATTCCTAAATAAACGTCATCAATATACAAAGGTTTAATTGTTTCGAAGCGTTTTTTTATTCTTCTGGCATAGTCATAAGATAATGCAAAAGATCCACCGGCGGCATATGGAGGCCAAAATTCGTCTGGGTATTCAGATTTCGACACAAACCATTTTTCTGTTATATTTCTATTTGGTTTAGCTTTGTACCACACATTACCAGTAAATATGCTTTTGTCAAGTTTTTTTTTACGAAGATCAGTTAGAAGAAGTCTAACATTAACCAAATAATCATCATCGACAAAAAAGAAATATTTAGTCTTCGAACATTTTGTTACACACCAGTTGAATGCCATGACAGTTTTTAATGTATTGTTGTTATAATCATCTATAAAATTTTCCTGGAGAATGTCATGAAACATGGAACTTTCTTTATTGATATATTCCTGCAGAAATGGAGAATAACCTAATGTAAAAATCACTTTTACAGAAGAATCAGAAATATTTGCCCATGTCTGTCGTATTGCCATACGGTGGTCTAGATTCTTCACATTAGACTTGATTATGATCAACATAAATGGGTCTGACCTGGCACCATCCAACTGACATGTTCCTAGTGGTGTTTTCAGATATTTGTACGGATGGTCGTACATTTTTTGTCGTCTTTTTGTAGTATTATTGATTAGAACTATATATTTTTCTTCCAGTGTAGGAACAGGATTCATTAATGAATGCACGTGTCTTGTATCTTGCACAGTGCTTTGTAATATCTTCGTAATGCGTGTAACAGTTTCAATTCTTATGTCAGATTTGTTTACATTTAATGTGGAATATTGATCTGAATTTTTAAAAACTGGTATTGCCATAATCAGCAGAATGGCGATACAGACGCATATTGGTGGTAACGTTCTTTTCAGATGACATCGGTATAACATACTATTAAGCTTTCTTATATGTTATATACTGCTCATTAAAAATAGTTACTCTGCTCTCACATTCTGAAAGATATGTATAAATTGTGTCATATTATATTGAAAATTAGATATAATATATAATAGCCAAGTTTTGATGTAAACATGAGGGGTGACGTCGTGGTCGTGATCGTATGGTAGTTGGAATTTTCAAATACGAGACGCCCATTTACGCACTATCCTTATTAAGACCTTTGTATTTGTTTTGTCCCTCCCCCCCCCCCCCCCCCCCTCAAAACATATTTACAAAATCGCATATCCATTTGATAAATATTGTATATGATATGACCCCAATTGCTTAAAATGCAGTTGCCCAGGCATTTGTTCTTCTAACTATTCTCGTATTTTTAGCTATGATTTGTTAAAGGAACGTTTATATACATTTAAATGTTAATGCACGGGTAATTTAATTACATTGTGTATGTGTAAGTAACTTGATATTCATTTCAAGACTGAATTATTTCTTTTGTTCTAGTCGAAAATGGTTTCAATCAATCGCAAGACTGGATAGATTTTAAAATCTATATATATACATGTATATATATTAGTACAAAACGAAAGAAGAAAGTGTGCTTATTGCATTTTACTCTTTTTTTAATAGAATGTTTTAACCTTATATTTAACAAGTAGAGACAAAACATGGTAAGTACTTAAACGTATATTATCTATCATTTAGGTTATTATTATTATTTTATTTTACCGCCACGATATAACTGATATATTGTTGAAAGTGACGTTAAACACCATAGACCAACTAATAAATTTTGGTATATAAATATTTCAACAGGAAATATACAGAATCTATTAAAAACATAACTAAACACCAAAATAGTCAACCTATTCTGGTCCATTTCGTGAACACTTTACTGGACATTGTTTCTGTTTTCACGACAATATTTCATGAATATTCATAGTACACTTCATACTGCAGTTGTTGATTTAGACAATAGGGTGATAATGCGATGGATTCAAAACTACTCCTAAGTTCCACGATATTTTTTAATGATTCGGCTTGAAATAAGAAGAGTAATAAACTGATAATCCCAGTCCAGATTAAAAGTGTGCAATATCTCGTATCTACGTGTATTATTTCATCGTTCCTGGTAAATAAACCATAAAAAGATCAAAGGGAAAGAATGCATTCGTGTTACAATTAGTATTATTATACCTCACATAATAAAGAATCAATTCTATTGGTTAAAAGATAATCATTTGACATAAAATAATCTGGATATTTTTGCTTCTAATCGCCGCCAATGGTGAATAACCTCAAGAATTACACACGTCCATTGAATAACCCTATTATTCAACGGTGTAATAACCCTCGAAAATTACAACGTCCAGTGAATAACCCTAATGGAATAATACTTTAACAATTCAAATATTAAACAGTATATTTCAACTGTTTGTTCAGTATAATAAAACAGTTACGGCCCTCTGAATCGGTAATCTTCCGAGTTCAACTATTTACTAATCGTCAAAATAATCATTGTCGGTCACGGGAGCTTAGAACATTTTTGTACGATGTTGCTGATCTATAACTTGAAAAAATAACTAAGTTTTTTCCACGAACTATGCTTGATGGACTTTCGTGGAAGTTCTAAGGCTAAATACGTAATGGTCACTAGACAAAATTAAGCACCGCCCACTGACCTTCTGTAATTTTCCGTCTGCATCGTTATTTTTTTTAATGGAATTTTCTCCTGGCTGGGTAAAGCGTATCAATCTTATTCTCTAGATTTCCATATATGGCTCTCCTTTCTATCGTTATTTTTAGGAATGATTTTATCCAATCATAGGTCGTCAAATAAATACAACATCGTACAAAATTGTATATTACACCCTGGTAATATTGTTTAAAATAGGTATAAATTAAAACATGTCAACTTTCAACCAAAACAATAGCATGTGATCACATGGGTCTTACTACAGGACGAATCAAGATCGCAACTATAGACCATTAGAACGGGCCGTAATTGTGTTTTTCATGTTTGCAGAATGTCATTATATTTGTATTGTTGTTTGAGATCCAATTACCAGAAGAGACTCCTAATTGTTAAGAAACATTTATGTAACATTCTAACCCACTTAGATGAAGTTTTATTCGAGACTAATTAACTGTAAAGGTGTTAGTCTATGATCTGGTTTAGTAAGCCAGGATGTACAATTTACATGGTCAATTTTAGCACATAATCTAAAGAAACAATAAAAAAAAGCTATTATTTAACTTTTCTGTCAATAAAAATGTTTCTTCCTTCTGCATCATTCCGTCAAAGAGTCAGGATGGCAAGTTATGATGCTTTCTCTGAGTTGCCAAATTTCGCTTTAGAAGGAGATTTTCCAAAAGATGTGGAATTAATTCCAACACAACAACTGTTTTTTCAAATGCACTGAATGTTCTAATGATGAATGATTCTTGTAACAAAGAAAATTTGGAAGTACATAATGTAGTGAAATCTGATTTAAATTTACCTGAAGGAAAAAGCAAAAACGACACAATGGTCATTATTATACCCGATGGAATTAATAAAGTTGTAAAAAATGGCAAGACAATTTCTATTTCTCTGTGAATTATGGATTTATTGTTCTTTCATGGAATATAAATGATTTGTGTAAAAGAAAATAATTAGAAATTAATAATTTGTTACTAATTTATGTTTGTTTTTCTTTCATGCCTTGCGGTCTGTTGATAAGTATAATTTAAGATTCCATGACTAATTGGAGCAATGTATTTCATGTCTCTAAGGTGTTAAGAATCTGACCAGTTCTATTGTGTTGCGACCTATTAAGAATTTCATTAAGAACGCAAGGTCATTGATTCTTAACACATTAGAAACATGAAATACAGTGCTCTGATTGGTCGAGAGATAAAACATGTCTTCTAAAATGTATTATCTGATGTTCTCGTGGCAAGTAGAATTTTGATTGGCTAACAAGGTACTTGCAAAACTTCAGGGAAGCAGTGCGGTGACAGAAAATCAATAATCTCTCTCACCTATGTGCTGTCCATTTACATTGTGCACAGCAGACGACGTCTCTCACCTATTGCCTGTGCTGTGTATTTCATACGGCACAGAAAAATCAATAATCGTTCTCTGTGACCTTTGTCAAAAGATACACGTAATTTATGTTTTTCCTATAATAAGGACATACTTATTAATGTTGGAACATTCAGATAAAAATGTTATCAGTCTCGAGATGTTATATATCCCGTTTTAAAGGGGATATATAGCATCTCGAGACTGACAACGTATATTAGATGTACATTCCATCAATATATACATCAAAAGAAATACAAATAATAAGTTACAAAACTAAGTCTTATCATTCTGATTAAACATGTGTTTAAAAAATACAAATAATAAGTTACAAAACTAAGTCTTATCATTCTAATTAAATATGTGTTTAAAAAATACAAATAATAAGTTACAAAACTAAGTTTTATCATTCTGATTAAATATGTGTTTAAAAAATACAAATAATATGTTACAAAACTAAGTCTTATCATTCTGATTAAACATGTGTTTAAAAAATACAAATAATAAGTTACTAAACTAAGTCTTATCATTCTGATTAAACATGTGTTTAAAAAATACAAATAATATGTTACAAAACTAAGTCTTATCATTCTGATTAAACATGTGTTTAAAAAATACAAATAATAAGTTACTAAACTAAGTCTTATCATTCTGATTAAATATGTGCTTAAAAAATACAAATAATAAGTTACAAAACTAAGTCTTATCATTCTAATTAAATATGTGTTTAAAAAATACAAATAATATGTTACAAAACTAAGTCTTATCATTCTGATTAAATATGTGTTTAAAAAATACAAATAATATGTTACAAAACTAAGTCTTATCATTCTAATTAAATATGTGTTTAAAAAATACAAATAATATGTTACAAAACTAAGTCTTATCATTCTGATTAAATATGTGTTTAAAAAATACAAATAATATGTTACAAAACTAAGTCTTATCATTCTGATTAGACATGAGTTTAAAAAATACAAATAATAAGTTACAAAACTAAGTTTTATCATTCTAATTAAATATGAGTTTAAAAAATACAAATAATATGTTACAAAACTAAGTCTTATCATTCTGATTAAATATGTGTTTAAAAAATACAAATAATATGTTACAAAACTAAGTCTTATCATTCTGATTAAATATGTGTTTAAAAAATACAAATAATAAGTTACAAAACTAAGTTTTATCATTCTGATTAAATATGTGCTTAAAAAATACAAATAATAAGTTACAAAACTAAGTCTTATCATTCTGATTAAACATGTGTTTAAAAAATACAAATAATAAATTACAAAACATCAAAAATATAAAGCTGAAAAACGTAGATATCTAATTTAGTGCACACGACGAGGTGTGAGTTTCTCTTAATATGATCATTTATCGATGGATTGATTGTTGTTTAACGTCACGTGAATATTTCAATTGTTCATCAGGAGAACAACATGACAAATATTAAGGTCATGTAGGAGACATTGAGATGCTCCAATAGACGGGTATTTTGTTAGCCGCAGCGAAAACGAGAAATGATGGATATGGTCTAAAATATTGTCCTTGTAACTAATCCAATGATAGAGACAAATACGCTATTAATTATTAGTAATTGTTCATGTACATAATGTAATGCATTCTCCCAACAAGAGACGTCCAAAACGTTCCGGTCGAATGGGCGAATTGTGTGATTCGTCCCCGTAAGATGGGCGAGTTGTATGATTCGTCCCCGTAAGATGGGCAAGTTGTATGATTCGTCCCCGTAAGATGGGCGAATTGTATGATTCGTCCCCGTAAGATGGGCGAGTTGTGTGATTCGTCCCCGTCAGATGGGCGAGTTGTGTGATTCGACCCCGTCAGATGGGCGAGTTGTGTGATTCGACCCCGTCAGATGGAAGAATTGTGTGATTCGTCCCCGTCCAATGGGTGGGTTGTGTGATTAGTTTCTGTAAGATGGGCGAGTTGTATGTTTCGTCCCCGTCAGATGGGCGAGTTGTGTGATTCGTCCCCGTCAGATGGGTGAGTTGTGTGATTCGTCCCCGTCAGATGGGTGAGTTGTGTGATTCGTCCCCGTCAGATGGGTGAGTTGTATGATTCGTCCCCGTCAGATGGTTGAGTTGTGTGATTCGTTCCCGTCAGATGGGTGAGTTGTGTGATTCGTCCCCGTCCGATGGGTGGGTTGTATGATTAGTTCCCGTCAGATGGGTGAGTTGTGTGATTCGTTCCCGTCAGATGGGTGGGTTGTGTGATTCGTCCCCGTCAGATGGGTGAGTTGTGTGATTCATCCTCGTCAGATGGGTGAGTTGTGTGATTCGTCCTCGTCAGATGGGTGAGTTGTGTGATTCGTCCCCGTCAGATGGGTGAGTTGTGTGATTCGTCCTCGTCAGATGGGTGAGTTGTGCTATTCGTCCCCGTCAGCTGGGTGAGTTGTATGATTCGTCCCCGTCAGATGGTTGAGTTGTGTGATTCGTTCCCGTCAGATGGGTGAGTTGTGTGATTCGTCCCCGTCCGATGGGTGGGTTGTATGATTAGTTCCCGTCAGATGAGTGAGTTGTGTGATTCGTCCCCGTCAGATGGGTGAGTTGTGTGATTCGTCCCCGTCAGATGGGCGAGTTGTGTGATTCGTCCCCGTCAGATGGATGAGTTGTGTGATTCGTTCCCGTCAGATGGTTGAGTTGTATGATTCGTTCCCGTCAGATGGGTGAGTTGTGTGATTTGTCCCGGTCAGATGGGTGAGTTGTGTGATTTGTCTCCGTCCGATGGGTGGGTTGTATGATTAGTTCCCGTCAGATGGGTGAGTTGTGTGATTCGTCCCCGTCAGATGGGTGAGTTGTGTGATTCGTCCTCGTCAGATGGGTGAGTTGTGCTATTCGTCCCCGTCAGATGGGTGAGTTGTATGATTCGTCCCCGTCAGATGGTTGAGTTGTGTGATTCGTTCCCGTCAGATGGGTGAGTTGTGTGATTCGTCCCCGTCCGATGGGTGGGTTGTATGATTAGTTCCCGTCAGATGGGTGAGTTGTGTGATTCGTTCCCGTCAGATGGTTGAGTTGTGTGATTCGTCCTCGTCAGATGGGTGAGTTGTGTGATTCGTCCCCGTCAGATGGGTGAGTTGTGTGATTCGTCCTCGTCAGATGGGTGAGTTGTATGATTCGTCCCCGTCAGATGGTTGGGTTGTGTGATTCGTTCCCGTCAGATGGGTGAGTTGTGTGATTCGTCCCCGTCAGATGGGTGAGTTGTGTGATTCGTCCCCGTCAGATGGGTGAGTTGTGTGATTCGTCCTCGTCAGATGGGTGAGTTGTGCTATTCGTTCCCGTCAGATGGGTGAGTTGTGTGATTCGTCCTCGTCAGATGGGTGAGTTGTGTGATTCGTCCTCGTCAGATGGGTGAGTTGTGTGATTCGTCCCCGTCAGATGGGTGAGTTGTGTGATTCGTCCCCGTCAGATGGGTGAGTTGTATGATTCGTCCCCGTCAGATGGTTGAGTTGTGTGATTCGTTCCCGTCAGATGGGTGAGTTGTATGATTCGTCCCCGTCAGATGGTTGAGTTGTGTGATTCGTCCTCGTTAGATGGGTGAGTTGTGTGATTCGTCCCCGTCAGATGGGTGAGTTGTGTGATTCGTCCCCGTCAGATGGGTGAGTTGTATGATTCGTCCCCGTCAGATGGTTGAGTTGTGTGATTCGTTCCCGTCAGCTGGGTGAGTTGTATGATTCGTCCCCGTCAGATGGTTGAGTTGTGTGATTCGTTCCCGTCAGATGGGTGAGTTGTGTGATTCGTCCCCGTCCGATGGGTGGGTTGTATGATTAGTTCCCGTCAGATGGGTGAGTTGTGTGATTCGTCCCCGTCAGATGGGTGAGTTGTGTGATTCGTCCCCGTCAGATGGGCGAGTTGTGTGATTCGTCCCCGTCAGATGGATGAGTTGTGTGATTCGTTCCCGTCAGATGGTTGAGTTGTATGATTCGTTCCCGTCAAATGGGTGAGTTGTGTGATTTGTCCCGGTCAGATGGGTGAGTTGTGTGATTTGTCTCCGTCCGATGGGTGGGTTGTATGATTATTTCCCGTCAGATGGGTGAGTTGTGTGATTCGTCCCCGTCAGATGGGTGAGTTGTGTGATTCGTCCTCGTCAGATGGGTGAGTTGTGCTATTCGTCCCCGTCAGATGGGTGAGTTGTATGATTCGTCCCCGTCAGATGGTTGAGTTGTGTGATTCGTTCCCGTCAGATGGGTGAGTTGTGTGATTCGTCCCCGTCCGATGGGTGGGTTGTATGATTAGTTCCCGTCAGATGGGTGAGTTGTGTGATTCGTTCCCGTCAGATGGGTGAGTTGTGTGATTCGTCCTCGTCAGATGGGTGAGTTGTGTGATTCGTCCTCGTCAGATGGGTGAGTTGTGTGATTCGTTCCCGTCAGATGGGTGAGTTGTGTGATTCGTCCTCGTCAGATGGTTGAGTTGTGTGATTCGTCTTCGTCAGATGGGTGAGTTGTGTGATTCGTCCCCGTCAGATGGGTGAGTTGTATGATTCGTCCCCGTCAGATGGTTGAGTTGTGTGATTCGTCCCCGTCAGATGGTTGAGTTGTGTGATTCGTCCTCGTCAGATGGGTGAGTAGTATGATTCGTCCCCGTCAGATGGTTGAGTTGTGTGATTCGTCCTCGTCAGATGGGTGAGTTGTGTGATTCGTCCCCGTCAGATGGGTGAGTTGTGTGATTCGTCCTCGTCAGATGGGTGAGTTGTATGATTCGTCCCCGTCAGATGGTTGAGTTGTGTGATTCGTTCCCGTCAGATGGGTGAGTTGTGTGATTCGTCCCCGTCAGATGGGTGAGTTGTGTGATTCGTCCCCGTCAGATGGGTGAGTTGTGTGATTCGTCCTCGTCAGATGGGTGAGTTGTGCTATTCGTTCCCGTCAGATGGGTGAGTTGTGTGATTCGTCCTCGTCAGATGGGTGAGTTGTGTGATTCGTCCTCGTCAGATGGGTGAGTTGTGTGATTCGTCCCCGTCAGATGGGTGAGTTGTGTGATTCGTCCCCGTCAGATGGGTGAGTTGTATGATTCGTCCCCGTCAGATGGTTGAGTTGTGTGATTCGTTCCCGTCAGATGGGTGAGTTGTATGATTCGTCCCCGTCAGATGGTTGAGTTGTGTGATTCGTCCTCGTTAGATGGGTGAGTTGTGTGATTCGTCCCCGTCAGATGGGTGAGTTGTGTGATTCGTCCCCGTCAGATGGGTGAGTTGTATGATTCGTCCCCGTCAGATGGTTGAGTTATGTGATTCGTTCCCGTCAGATGGGTGAGTTGTATGATTCGTCCCCGTCAGATGGTTGAGTTGTGTGATTCGTCCTCGTCAGATGGGTGAGTTGTGTGATTCGTTCCCGTCAGATGGGTGAGTTGTGTGATTCGTCCCCGTCAGATGGGTGAGTTGTGTGATTCGTCCTCGTCAGATGGGTGAGTTGTGCTATTCGTTCCCGTCAGATGGGTGAGTTGTGTGATTCGTCCTCGTCAGATGGGTGAGTTGTGTGATTCGTCCTCGTCAGATGGGTGAGTTGTGTGATTCATCCCCGTCAGATGGGTGAGTTGTGTGATTCGTCCCCGTCAGATGGGTGAGTTGTATGATTCGTCCCCGTCAGATGGGTGAGTTGTGTGATTCGTCCCCGTCAGATGGGTGAGTTGTGTGATTCGTTCCCGTCAGATGGGTGAGTTGTGTGATTCGTCCCCGTCAGATGGGTGAGTTGTGTGATTCGTCCCCGTCAGATGGGTGAGTTGTGTGATTCGTCCTCGTCAGATAGGTGAGTTGTATGATTCGTCCTCGTCAGATGGGTGAGTTGTGTGATTCGTCCTCGTCAGATGGGTGAGTTGTGTGATTCGTCCTCTTCAGATGGGTGAGTTGTGTGATTCGTCCCCGTCAGATGGGTGAGTTGTGTGATTCGTCCCCGTCAGATGGGTGAGTTGTATGATTCGTCCCCGTCAGATGGGTGAGTTGTGTGATTCGTCCTCGTCAGATGGGTGAGTTGTGTGATTCGTCCTCTTCAGATGGGTGAGTTGTGTGATTCGTCCCCGTCAGATGGGTGAGTTGTGTGATTCGTCCCCGTCAGATGGGTGAGTTGTATGATTCGTCCCCGTCAGATGGTTGAGTTATGTGATTCGTTCCCGTCAGATGGGTGAGTTGTATGATTCGTCCCCGTCAGATGGTTGAGTTGTGTGATTCGTCCTCGTCAGATGGGTGAGTTGTGTGATTCGTTCCCGTCAGATGGGTGAGTTGTGTGATTCGTCCCCGTCAGATGGGTGAGTTGTGTGATTCGTCCTCGTCAGATGGGTGAGTTGTGCTATTCGTTCCCGTCAGATGGGTGAGTTGTGTGATTCGTCCTCGTCAGATGGGTGAGTTGTGTGATTCGTCCTCGTCAGATGGGTGAGTTGTGTGATTCGTCCCCGTCAGATGGGTGAGTTGTGTGATTCGTCCCCGTCAGATGGGTGAGTTGTATGATTCGTCCCCGTCAGATGGGTGAGTTGTGTGATTCGTCCCCGTCAGATGGGTGAGTTGTGTGATTCGTTCCCGTCAGATGGGTGAGTTGTGTGATTCGTCCCCGTCAGATGGGTGAGTTGTGTGATTCGTCCCCGTCAGATGGGTGAGTTGTGTGATTCGTCCTCGTCAGATAGGTGAGTTGTATGATTCGTCCTCGTCAGATGGGTGAGTTGTGTGATTCGTCCTCGTCAGATGGGTGAGTTGTGTGATTCGTCCTCTTCAGATGGGTGAGTTGTGTGATTCGTCCCCGTCAGATGGGTGAGTTGTGTGATTCGTCCCCGTCAGATGGGTGAGTTGTATGATTCGTCCCCGTCAGATGGTTGAGTTGTGTGATTCGTTCCCGTCAGATGGGTGAGTTGTATGATTCGTCCCCGTCAGATGGTTGAGTTGTGTGATTCGTCCTCGTCAGATGGGTGAGTTGTGTGATTCGTCCCCGTCAGATGGTTGAGTTGTGTGATTCGTCCCCGTCAGATGGGTGAGTTGTATGATTCGTCCCCGTCAGATGGTTGAGTTGTGTGATTCGTTCCCGTCAGATGGGTGAGTTGTATGATTCGTCCCCGTCAGATGGGTGAGTTGTGTGATTCGTCCTCGTCAGATGGGTGAGTTGTGTGATTCGACCTCGTCAGATGGGTGAGTTGTGTGATTCGTCCCCGTCAGATGGGTGAGTTGTGTGATTCGTCCCCGTCAGATGGGTGAGTTGTATGATTCGTCCCCGTCAGATGGTTGAGTTGTGTGATTCGTTCCCGTCAGATGGGTGAGTTGTATGATTCGTCCCTGTCAGATGGTTGAGTTGTGTGATTCGTCCTCGTCAGATGGGTGAGTTGTGTGATTCGTCCCCGTCAGATGGGTGAGTTGTGTGATTCGTCCCCGTCAGATGGGTGAGTTGTATGATTCGTCCCCGTCAGATGGTTGAGTTGTGTGATTCGTTCCCGTCAGATGGGTGAGTTGTATGATTCGTCCCCGTCAGATGGTTGAGTTGTGTGATTCGTCCTCGTCAGATGGGTGAGTTGTGTGATTCGTCCCCGTCAGATGGGTGAGTTGTGTGATTCGTCCCCGTCAGATGGGTGAGTTGTGTGATTCGTCCTCGTCAGATGGGTGAGTTGTGCTATTCGTTCCCGTCAGATGGGTGAGTTGTGTGATTCGTCCTCGTCAGATGGGTGAGTTGTGTGATTCGTCCTCGTCAGATGGGTGAGTTGTGTGATTCGTCCCCGTCAGATGGTTGAGTTGTATGATTCGTCCCCGTCAGATGGTTGAGTTGTGTGATTCGTCCTCGTCAGATGGGTGAGTTGTGTGATTCGTCCCCGTCAGATGGGTGAGTTGTGTGATTCGTCCCCGTCAGATGGGTGAGTTGTATGATTCGTCCCCGTCAGATGGTTGAGTTGTGTGATTCGTTCCCGTCAGATGGGTGAGTTGTATGATTCGTCCCCGTCAGATGGTTGAGTTGTGTGATTCGTCCTCGTCAGATGGGTGAGTTGTGTGATTCGTCCCCGTCAGATGGGTGAGTTGTGTGATTCGTCCCCGTCAGATGGGTGAGTTGTGTGATTCGTCCTCGTCAGATGGGTGAGTTGTGCTATTCGTTCCCGTCAGATGGGTGAGATGTGTGATTCGTCCTCGTCAGATGGGTGAGTTGTGTGATTCGTCCTCGTCAGATGGGTGAGTTGTGTGATTCGTCCCCGTCAGATGGGTGAGTTGTGTGATTCGTCCCCGTCAGATGGGTGAGTTGTATGATTCGTCCCCGTCAGATGGGTGAGTTGTGTGATTCGTCCCCGTCAGATGGGTGAGTTGTGTGATTCGTCCCCGTCAGATGGGTGAGTTGTGTGATTCGTCCCCGTCAGATGGGTGAGTTGTGTGATTCGTCCTCGTCAGATGGGTGAGTTGTATGATTCGTCCTCGTCAGATGGGTGAGTTGTGTGATTCGTCCTCGTCAGATGGGTGAGTTGTGTGATTCGTCCTCGTCCAATGGGTGTGTTGTATGATTCGTCCTCGTCAGATGGGTGAGTTGTGTGATTCGTCCTCGTCAGATGGGTGAGTTGTGTGATTCGTCCTCGTCAGATGGGTGAGTTGTATGATTCGTCCTCGTCAGATGGGTGAGTTGTGTGATTCGTCCCCGTCAGATGGGTGAGTTGTGTGATTCGTCCCCGTCAGATGGGTGAGTTGTATGATTCGTCCCCGTCAGATGGTTGAGTTGTGTGATTCGTCCCCGTCAGATGGTTGAGTTGTATGATTCGTCCCCGTCAGATGGTTGAGTTGTATGATTCGTCCTCGTCAGATGGTTGAGTTGTGTGATTCGTCCTCGTCAGATGGTTGAGTTGTGTGATTCCTCCTCGTCCGATGGGTGAGTTGTATGATTCGTCCCCGTCAGATGGTTGAGTTGTATGATTCGTCCTCGTCAGATGGTTGAGTTGTGTGATTCGTCCTCGTCAGATGGTTGAGTTGTGTGATTCGTCCCCGTCAGATGGTTGAGTTGTATGATTCGTCCCCGTCAGATGGTTGAGTTGTATGATTCGTCCTCGTCAGATGGTTGAGTTGTGTGATTCGTCCTCGTCAGATGGGTGAGTTGTGTGATTCGTCCCCGTCAGATGGGTGAGTTGTGTGATTCGTTCCCGTCAGATGGGCGAGTTGTGTGATTCGTCCCCGTCAGATGGGTGAGTTGTGTGATTCGTCCTCGTCAGATGGGTGAGTTGTGTGATTCGTCCCCGTCAGATGGGTGAGTTGTGTGATTCGTCCTCGTCAGATGGGTGAGTTGTGTGATTCGTTCCCGTCAGATGGGTGGGTTGTGTGATTCGCCCCCGTCAGATGGGTGAGTTGTGTGATTCGTCCTCGTCAGATGGGTGAGTTGTGCTATTCGTCCCCGTCAGATGGGTGAGTTGTGTGATTAGTCCCCGTCAGATGGTTGAGTTGTATGATTAGTTCCCGTCCGATGGGTGAGTTGTGTGATTCGTCCCCGTCAGATGGGTGAGTTGTATGATTAGTTCCCGTCCGATGGGTGAGTTGTATGATTCGTCCCCGTCAGATGGGTGAGTTGTGTGATTCGTCCCCGTCAGATGGGTGAGTTGTGTGATTCGTCCCCGTCAGATGGGTGAGTTGTGTGATTAGTTCCCGTCAGATGGTTGAGTTGTGTGATTCGTTCCCGTCAGATGGGTGAGTTGTGTGATTCGTCCCCGTCAGATGGGCGAGTTGTGTGATTCGTCCCCGTCAGATGGATGAGTTGTGTGATTCGTTCCCGTCAGATGGGTGAGTTGTATGATTCGTTCCCGTCAGATGGGTGAGTTGTGTGATTTGTCCCGGTCAGATGGGTGAGTTGTGTGATTTGTCTCCGTCCGATGGGTGGGTTGTATGATTAGTTCCCGTCAGATGGGTGAGTTGTGTGATTCGTCCCCGTCAGATGGGTGAGTTGTGTGATTCGTCCTCTTCAGATGGGTGAGTTGTGTGATTTGTCCCCGTCCGATGGGTGGGTTGTATGATTAGTTCCCGTCAGATGGGTGAGTTGTGTTATTCGTCCCCGTCAGATGGGTGAGTTGTGTTATTCGTGCCCGTCAGATGGGTGAGTTGTGTGGTTCGGCCCCGTCAGATAGGCGAGTTGTGTGATTCGTCCCCGTCCGATGGGTTGGTTGTATGATTAATTCCCGTCAGATGGGCGAGTTGTGTGATTCGTCCCCGTCAAATGGGTGAGTTGCTTGATTCATTCCCGTCAGATGGTTGAGTTGTGTGATTCGTTCCCGTCAGATGGGCGAGTTGTGTGATTCGTCCCCGTCAGATGGGTGAGTTGTGTGATTCATCCCCGTCAGATGGGTGAGTTGTGTTATTCGTCCCCGTCAGATGGGCGAGTTGTGTGGTTCGGCCCCGTCAGATGGGTGAGTTGTGTGATTCATCCCCGTCCGATGGGTGGGTTGTATGATTCGTCCTCGTCAGATGGGTGAGTTGTGTGATTCGTCCTCGTCAGATGGGTGAGTTGTGTGATTCGTCCTCGTCAGATGGGTGAGTTGTATGATTCGTCCTCGTCAGATGGGTGAGTTGTGTGATTCGTCCCCGTCAGATGGGTGAGTTGTGTGATTCGTCCCCGTCAGATGGGTGAGTTGTATGATTCGTCCCCGTCAGATGGTTGAGTTGTGTGATTCGTCCCCGTCAGATGGTTGAGTTGTATGATTCGTCCCCGTCAGATGGTTGAGTTGTATGATTCGTCCTCGTCAGATGGTTGAGTTGTGTGATTCGTCCTCGTCAGATGGTTGAGTTGTGTGATTCCTCCTCGTCCGATGGGTGAGTTGTATGATTCGTCCCCGTCAGATGGTTGAGTTGTATGATTCGTCCTCGTCAGATGGTTGAGTTGTGTGATTCGTCCTCGTCAGATGGTTGAGTTGTGTGATTCGTCCCCGTCAGATGGTTGAGTTGTATGATTCGTCCCCGTCAGATGGTTGAGTTGTATGATTCGTCCTCGTCAGATGGTTGAGTTGTGTGATTCGTCCTCGTCAGATGGGTGAGTTGTGTGATTCGTCCCCGTCAGATGGGTGAGTTGTGTGATTCGTTCCCGTCAGATGGGCGAGTTGTGTGATTCGTCCCCGTCAGATGGGTGAGTTGTGTGATTCGTCCTCGTCAGATGGGTGAGTTGTGTGATTCGTCCCCGTCAGATGGGTGAGTTGTGTGATTCGTCCTCGTCAGATGGGTGAGTTGTGTGATTCGTTCCCGTCAGATGGGTGGGTTGTGTGATTCGCCCCCGTCAGATGGGTGAGTTGTGTGATTCGTCCTCGTCAGATGGGTGAGTTGTGCTATTCGTCCCCGTCAGATGGGTGAGTTGTGTGATTAGTCCCCGTCAGATGGTTGAGTTGTATGATTAGTTCCCGTCCGATGGGTGAGTTGTGTGATTCGTCCCCGTCAGATGGGTGAGTTGTATGATTAGTTCCCGTCCGATGGGTGAGTTGTATGATTCGTCCCCGTCAGATGGGTGAGTTGTGTGATTCGTCCCCGTCAGATGGGTGAGTTGTGTGATTCGTCCCCGTCAGATGGGTGAGTTGTGTGATTAGTTCCCGTCAGATGGTTGAGTTGTGTGATTCGTTCCCGTCAGATGGGTGAGTTGTGTGATTCGTCCCCGTCAGATGGGCGAGTTGTGTGATTCGTCCCCGTCAGATGGATGAGTTGTGTGATTCGTTCCCGTCAGATGGGTGAGTTGTATGATTCGTTCCCGTCAGATGGGTGAGTTGTGTGATTTGTCCCGGTCAGATGGGTGAGTTGTGTGATTTGTCTCCGTCCGATGGGTGGGTTGTATGATTAGTTCCCGTCAGATGGGTGAGTTGTGTGATTCGTCCCCGTCAGATGGGTGAGTTGTGTGATTCGTCCTCTTCAGATGGGTGAGTTGTGTGATTTGTCCCCGTCCGATGGGTGGGTTGTATGATTAGTTCCCGTCAGATGGGTGAGTTGTGTTATTCGTCCCCGTCAGATGGGTGAGTTGTGTTATTCGTGCCCGTCAGATGGGTGAGTTGTGTGGTTCGGCCCCGTCAGATAGGCGAGTTGTGTGATTCGTCCCCGTCCGATGGGTTGGTTGTATGATTAATTCCCGTCAGATGGGCGAGTTGTGTGATTCGTCCCCGTCAAATGGGTGAGTTGCTTGATTCATTCCCGTCAGATGGTTGAGTTGTGTGATTCGTTCCCGTCAGATGGGCGAGTTGTGTGATTCGTCCCCGTCAGATGGGTGAGTTGTGTGATTCATCCCCGTCAGATGGGTGAGTTGTGTTATTCGTCCCCGTCAGATGGGCGAGTTGTGTGGTTCGGCCCCGTCAGATGGGTGAGTTGTGTGATTCATCCCCGTCCGATGGGTGGGTTGTATGATTAGTTCCCGTCAGATGGGCGAGTTGTGTGATTCGTCCCCGTCAGATGGGCGAGTTGTGTGATTCTTCCCGCACGACAAGTGGACATCCCTTTTTTTGGAGTGTTTGTGAAAAAACTAGGTATAATTTATATAACCGTGGCTCATTTTAAGTGATACGTCTGATTGTACATTATATGTTGTGCCGTCTACTGTGATAAAGAACGTAGTTGTATATATCTAGCTTCTATCACGTTTTCACTCGTCAATACTCGCCTCGTCGGTGGACATACACAGCAGGGGGTCTCAACATATTCTATATTAAAAGCTGATATTAATCCAGGTGTAGTGGTATGAAGATAAAGGCAATGTTTTTATTAAAAGCAAGTTAAGTAGTGACGGTCAACAATTCCATCAATATCAACCAAGCGATCAATTATCTCTCCTCAAATCATTGTATATAGCCCTATTGATACTAGACTTGAACTGTTTGCTATTTCTAATATTTGACATTTTACCATTAAAAACATCTGTATTCGAATCCTTAATTGAACTGAAGGAAATCAATGATGATTTTTGTTATGTAAACACTATCAACATTTTTCAAGTTCAGAAATATAGTGCAGAACATAAACACGATTAACAGATTTTAAAAAAAATGAAATAATCTAGCTGTGTTTAACTTCCTCTATTGTATTACGATAATATATGGGAATGTCCTACTTTCCTAAATCTGTGTAGGGGCCGTGAGTCCGAATCCCGCTCAGACGAGGTGTACTCGATACACCATTATGTAATCAAGTTTGTCAGTGACTTACGGCAGGTCGGTGGTTTTCTCCGGGTACTCCGGTTTCCTCCACCAATAAAACTGAAATATTGTTGAGAGTGGCGTTTAACACCATAAGCCTAACACAAATCCATGTTATTGGTTAATAGTTGTGAGGTTATCGGAATTTAATAATTTTATTACATATAACCGTCGAAACAGAAAATGACAACATTAACCTAATTGTTACTGTTGTAATTTTTAATATGGAAATACTAATACAGTTCCATATGGAACATTGGTTGGGCAAAAATCGGAACAACGAACAGAGAACATATAAAGACAATTCTAATGAAATTCTCCCAACAATAACATTTGTTTACACTATCAGTTGCTGTTGATCAATTTCATTGCACCCTTTCACAAAGCATATCCGCAAAATAGTTCCGTAATTACAAATCCTTTTCGAATAGAAATCAAACGCTATATCAAATATTCAATGATATATTATGTCATCTTAACCGAATATATCAACTCTAAATATTCATACACTTTTAATTAAAAAAAATAATGTGTGTCACTTCAAATCAATATTCGATCAACAGTTTCCAAAAGGTAAAACGTAAATTCTAACATGAACTCCTTCATTCGCTTTGTTAACAAACGAGCGAGTTATCCTTTCGGTGTAATCTCATTAGCACATGCGCCGGTGAATGTGACTGACTTTTCCATTGGCAGCATAAATTGTGTGCGACATTTTCCGAAAACGTAAATATAAATTACCGTCTTCCAATCAAAGTATACTATCGTATTTGTACTCTTAAACATATCAGAATCGAAATAAATCATGGAAGCCAGCATGTGTTTTGAGTTTTAACATGGATTGGCGGATATTAGTAAATTGTATCCCTCACTTCTGGCTCGGGATAAAATACTAATATCCGCCAATCCATGTTAAGACTTCCAACACATTCTGGCTTCCATGATTTATTTCTTAATTTTACTCTGACGCGTACAAATGCAAGTGACCAATAAAATTACTTGTTACATAATCATTTGCATTAGAATATGCATTTGATAGGCTAACGTACTCGAAATCAAAGAAGTAAAATGAAGTAAAATAAATAAATATTTACAATCATACAATATAATTTTAATTTAACTGTCAGTTTGACATAATTTTTTTGTCGAACACAGTTTTAAATGATTTGAAAATGCATATACGTACACGCGTGTCATTCGTTATCTGACACGATATTCACCCCCCCCCCCCCTAAAATTGGAAAAAATATGATATTTTGGTGTAAAATCGGGATTTTTCACACGAAATACCCTACAAATTTTCGCGCCTCCCTCCGCTCGGCGCAATTTTTTTAAGTGCACCCCCCTTAACTTGAAACCCTGGATCCGCCCCTGTAAGGGGTGGGATAATTGAATGTCTACCTGTAATTTACCTGTCCACCCAATTAACCATGTATGTATTCTCATTTATAGATAGAAAAAAACTTGAGAAAGTTATATATGATATATTCATTTGAATTAAATAAATAATACAACAATATATTGCAGATATATCTTTTAATTCAACAAAGTATGAATTCAATTGAAATACAAACAACTTTTTAAGTCATTAAATTTCAACAAACATATATGAAGACAGCACTAATATGAAATTTCTTATCAACATTTATAAAAGAAATAGCACTGTACTGGAATGAAACTTGATACTATAAAAGTTTTACACATTACATATATCTAAACATAGAAACACATTTCAAATCATTAAACTATTATAATTATGCAAAAGTCTATATGATAATAACATCTACATAGAAATCAAGCACAGAATCATCCTAAGTGGAGAAACTGGGAAGCTGAGTGCATAAGTAATCAGCTAGGTGGATCACACCAGTCTGGTATCTGTCCTTGAGTGTTGCGAGTCTGCGATCAATGTTCAAGTAATTCTTGGCCCGTGGTCGAATGGACCACCAAACTGCTTTCTGGATCTTTGCAATTTCAATACTGTTCTGGATGTCTTTAAGAGTTGTATAGCAGTGTAGATATTTGGGTGGGCGTGTTGTGTTCATCAATAGGAGCTTGTGGAAAGGTTATGAGGTTGCGGAGTGTGATGAAAATTCAACTGAAACTGAATCTAGTGGGAAAAGTGTGATTAATATATGTACATGGAATATAGATGTTTTGGATGTTTTACAAGAACATATAGAACATTTTTCTGATTTAGGAACTGTTTGTGTTATTGGTGATATTAACGGGAGGGTTGGAATAGAGTCGGACTCTATTCTTGATGATATCCTAGATGAAAATTTACAAGATATATTGAATCTAACACCGGGGAGAGTACAAGATAGGGAAATCTCCAACACCCGAGGGTAAGATTTCAATCGTTCTCTTTACGAGGCTTGCCGAGTTAGAGAACGATTGTAATCTTACCCAAGGGTGTCGGAGATTTCCCTATCTTGTACTTTTTCCGGTGTTTGATTTTATTTCTCACTAAACCACCTAATTGTTTTTGTTTACATTCCATCGAGCGTTTTCCCGCAATATATTTTTCCATTGCTGAAGTAAATATTCGATTTATCCATATGCAACTGTATTTCGGCAGTATTTCAAATGTATTTCATCATAAAGTACAATGTATTTAATAAATATATTATAAATGTTACTACAACAGGGATAAATACCTGTAAACAAATATTTGAATTTGGTCAAAGGGAGGTAATTTCTTTCTTTACGTTAGTTACTAACAAGGGAGAGCACTCTATTATTTACTCAAAGTAAACAAACATAGACTGGAAGAGAGCCTGAAAAAATAATCAAACACCGTGAAAGGTGCACGTTAGCTAGCAGAATATAATACTTAAATGAATTTAAAAATACTTATGTAGTAGAATCGTGGTCAATTGTTCATTTTAAAAAGGAAAAGCATGGAGAATTGGGGGGGGGGGGGGGGGGGCAGTTGACATAAACTGTACAGCATGCATTTGCCGGTAATACGTACGTGATTTTTTTGTCTTGCACTAGTGCAAGATAAGAAAATCTCACATCGCTAAAAATAGGAACTGGTCTGTCTCAAAAGTGAGAAAATATAAACTTTATAGACTATGTAAAAGATGATATATTTACCGATAGATTGTCTGAAGATCTGAAAGTCCCAAATAGTTTTGGGCGACGTATATTAGAACTGTGTAAATCCACTGGATTAAGAATATGTAACGGTAGATTTGGTGTGGACAGTAGTAAATTTACTTTTCAAAATAAAAATGG
Organism: Bathymodiolus brooksi; assembly: GCA_963680875.1. NCBI lineage: Eukaryota > Metazoa > Mollusca > Bivalvia > Mytilida > Modiolidae > Bathymodiolus > Bathymodiolus brooksi. The sequence continues at coordinate 79,526,885 of OY804578.1, read as the reverse complement.
TTGTAGTGTCATAGATTATTTATTGATTTCAAGTCATTGTGTTTATAGTTTGATAAAAAAAAAGTTAACTGTTAAAGAATTTAATACTTATTCTTGTCATGCTCCATTAGCTGTTGAACTATACATGAAAAGTAATAGAGTAATTAAAGATCAATGTACTTGTATGAAAACTGGTTATGATACTAATAGGTGGAATGAAGGGTTTAAAGATGACATATTGAATGACATGATGATGAATGCTCAGAAGTTTGATGATTTTCTAATAAATATAACGGAACACAAAAATTGTGTCGACGAATGTGTAGAACAGTTAAATATACTGCTTGCTGATATTTTTGAACAATATATAATAATATAATCTGTATTGCAAATAAAACCCTTGCGGGTAAAGCAATACAATACAATACAACATTACAAAACATATATACAAGAATTGTTTTTTACAAGATTTTATTGATAACACTCAGACACATAAATGTGTTATACGAGGACATAACATATATAATGATAATGAAATCAAAATCCCAGGATTTCACTTTGTAGATGGTAGTAATAGAAAAAGACATAAAAAAGCCAGACGTAATTCTGGTGGTATAAATACTCTATTCTCAAAAGGAATTAAAAACCTACCTAAATCACATTCCGACATTCCTTGGATCAAAATGGTTCGTACATTTTTCAAATTAAATAAGGATATATATGTAGCTACAATATACATTTCCCCAGAGCATTCTAGTTCTAATGTCGATGGAATAGAACCAATTTATGAACAGCTAATAACTGATGTTGTTAAATTTAGTAGCTTAGGTCACGTCATAGTTCAAGGAGACTTCAATGCTTATACAAACACTAAGCAAGATTTTGTTTCTTACGATGATTCTGGTAGATCAAATCCAGAAGATGACCATTATATTTCTGATCAAAACTTGCCAAGGAATAACTTGGACCCCAAACTCATCAATAATAGTGGAAAACATTTACTAAGCTTGTGTAAAGAGTCAGGCCTCAGAATTCTGAATGGCAGAACTATTGGAGATTTACAAGGCAAACATACCTGCATCACATATAATGGATGCAGTGTTGTCGATTATATGCGTGTACAGTATCTATAGAGTTATTAAATCTTGTTGGTTATTTTGAGGTAAATGAATTTACTTCTTTATCAAACCATTGTGCAATAAGTTGTTCTTTATTAATGGGTTTTACATCCCAAAATGTTACTCAGTGTCAATTGGACCCCCTTCCTAATAAATGTATATGGAATCAAGAGGCAATCAACCACTATATACAAAATAGTAACAGTATTGAAAGTAAAAATAAGTTTGATGTGTTTTTACAATCTAATTTCACAGATTCGGATAAAACAGTAGAGTCAGTTAATTCAATTTTGTATGAATATGCCCTACAATCTGCAAAATTAGTAAAAAAAAGTTCCGATGTTAAGAACTAAAAAAAAAGGGATCGAATCGTAACCCCTGGTTCACAGAGTCATGTCGAGATCTACGCAATACATTGAAAAATTATGAAAAATTGGTTAATAAATATCCCCAAAATACTGAATATAGACATAAATTTTATTCTTTTAGAACTAAATTTAGACGTCTGTGTAAATTTGAAGAAAAAAAATACAAAGAAAAAAAATGTTCTGAGCTAAGCAATATAAGTAATAAAAATCCAAAAGCTTTTTGGGACATTTTGAACAACTTTAACAGACTAAAAGGTGAAAACAGTAAAACGGAGGAAATTTTGCCACAAGAGGATTTCGTCAAATTTTATAAAAATCTTAACAGTGGTGACAAAGATCACAACAGTGTACAAAAACAAATTATTGAAGAATTTGTATCTCTGAAAAATGTCAGAAGTTATTGGTGATCTGAATAATGAGATAAGCACTGATGAGATAATAGAAGCCATTAGATCAATTCGTAAAATTGCATCTACAGATTTGATTTCAAATGAAATGTTAAAAAATGCAGTTCCAATTTTAATAAAACCACTTCAAAACCTCTTCAATCTTATATTCAAAAATGGGACTTTCTCAAAAGATGTTAGTTCTATTACATAAAAAGGGGAACAAAGGACTGGGAGCTATAAGGGCCAAAATCGGCCCCACCTCAGATGTCGATAAAAAAAAATTCCAAAATGTATTCACAATAAGTACTTTTCAGAAATAAATACAGTTAGTTAATATGTGTATCTAATTCCTCACAGCGGATCGACAAATTCAGGTAATGAAAAGCAGTGAACGTCATTTTTTTCATTATACAGAACGTACGTATCATTGTATTATAATGCATATCTAAAAAAAAAAAAAAAAAAAATCAAAGCATAATAAAGCTCAATAAACAAAGCATAAATTTGACTTAATATGCAATGTGGATTGATTTCAGGAATAAAAACATGTTCCGAAGCTGTATTATGAAATTAAAGTGAACGAATAGTAATGTCGCAACGTCACCCATTTTCGACGGTCTCCTGTTTTCGACGGTTTGTTTCACGTGATAAAATCTCTCATTATTTTGATCGCTTCATTTGTCAGAGGTTATATTATGATGCTGAAATTGCATCAATGATCTCATGAAATCTGATCTGAAAATGTCATCTTTAAATGTAAGAACTACGTACCACATCTATTATTTCACGTTCAAATTGTAGTTTTTCGTAATTCATTTTTTCGTCACCTTAACAAAGCTTTAATCATTTAAAAAATATATCTCATACAGACCAATTTTGGATTCATCGTCTGCTATGACATTGATAATGTACATATTGAGGTCAATAGGGGCGGATCCAGGATTTCAAGTTAGGGGGCGCTGTTAAAAAAAATTGCGCCGGGCGGAGGGAGGTGGGAAAATTGTTGGGGTATTTCGTGTGAAAAATCACGATTTTACGCCAAAAAATCATATTTTTTCCAATTGTAGGGTAGGGGCTCGCAACCGGGTGCGCCCTACCCCCTGGATCCGGCCCTGGGACATCAATTCAGAAACTTATTAACATTGATCGTCGAAAACTGGTCGAAATTTTAGTATTAATCTTAAAGAAGTAATAGATAGATTTATTTGGACAATAGAACTTTGTCATATTTGAAAAATTTTTAAACACTTTTTTAACCGTACTTTATTCTTAACGACAACCAATGCGATGATATATTCCAGTACATTTTTAAGGACAACCATCACAAATCTATAGAAAAAAAATGCCAAGGTGCGGGTTGAGAGAAGTCCAATATTTAAAGATCGCTTTTTTATAATATGGAAATATTTTGGGAAATGGTGTGAAACAAAATGTTTAATGTGTAACGATTTTAGCTAGGACCCTGTGACAATTTTTTTTTTTTATAAACTGATAACAAGCCTTGGAATCAGATATCCCATAGAAAGTGGTTGTCGATAGATAATTGTTTTACAATCAAGTATTTCATATATATTTATGATGAGAACAAGTTTACAACCATATGATTAATCGTGTAGGTAAAATGTGTGTCGCTGCCATGAGTCTATGTATGATTGTTTTGATTGTCACTAGAAAAAGAGGAGATGGTAGATATTATTTTGCTTTGTGACTAACCAACAACAACACTCCTAATAAACTGTTGCTATCAGAATCTGCTGAAAGTTGTCTTTTACGTGTAAGGAGTGTGTCCTTTACATCCCGCGCTAAGGTATGTAATGTATTAAATTCGTTCCTCATAGCTGTCTGGTGTCCCTTTCACATAAAGTCGGCGTTTTCCTAGAGGAAGCCATTTGTTATTTTATTTATGTCAAATTCGCAGCCATGTTAAGATTCTAATAATAATAGGATATTATACATTATTATACAGCTATAATTTTAATCCAATAAAAAACAATATGGTTGTGATCGTCTTCCGTAATTAGAATCGTCAAAATGAAATACAACCGAATTAATATCAAATGGTGACTTGTTTCAACCTCATTTAAAATATACCTTGACATTCTGTAATACTTGTACTCGTACATCACGTTCACGATCTTTTATTACAACACTGTTTCACTCAAGTGTACATTTTGTTCCTGTTATAGTTAAAGGACTTTATCAAACAGAATCATACAGTTTACATGTAATGCAGTAAATACGCATTTAATCCACAGAAGAATATTTCTATTGTGCATGCGAAATATTAATTGCAAACCCCATTGACTGGCTATTTGCTGCCTGTCTAGAATATTTTATTTTTTTCTCGATCGACAGTTCAGAAGCTAGAAAACAATATGATGAATAGTGTCTGTCAATCATGCAAACAATAACTTATGCACATGACAGAACGCATTTCAATGCACTACATACACAAACTTTTGATCCATCATTTGTCCATTGGAGGTTGATTTAAGAGAATGGAACTGATAGAAGTTAAAAGTTTAATTTGGGCGCAAAAGGGGAAACTTTATATAATTTATGAAAATGTGATGTGAATTCAGTGGCCAACCATCCCAGTCTGTTGGCAAGAAAAAAAGGTATTGTTCTGATATGCCTAACGTTGTGTCTGCAAATTCCATCCAATGAACCCCAACAAAAAAACCTACTTTCAGCAAACCAATTATAAACAGTGATAATCATAAATTCCATCAATATCAATAAAACAATTACCTTTCATCTTAACTGAACTTGAACCGTCGTGGTCGTATGGTAGTTGAATTTACAACTACCTGTGCAATCATTGCCTATCACCACTTAAGTTGTGAGTTTGAACCCCATTCATGGCGAGGTGTACTCGATAAAACATTATGTGATAAAGTTTGTCAGTGACTTGCGACAGGTCTGTGGATTTCTCTGGGTACTCCAATTTCCGCCACAAAAGTAGTAACTGAAATATTTTTGAAAGTGGTGTTAAACACCTAACCTCCAATGGACAAATGGATCAAACGTTTGTGTATGTAGTGCATAACATAAAACACCTTTGGGTCATAATGTGAGAGCTATCTGTTGGATTGTGCCCAAAAAATATCTACTCCTTTTGGATCAAACTATTTCAGTTTCTTCATTTTAGAAGTAGCATCGATAGACCATTAACCCTCTTGCTGCCGGAGGGACACATATGTCCATATCGACTCTGCCGGAGGGACACATATGTCCAAAATCAATTGATTTGACAACATTTAGTTTAGCTAATAAAATATATCATATTTGACTTTGTGGTATCCTTTAAAGACCAGGTAGATGTCGACGTCATACCCTTACGTCATTACGTGACGTCACGGGCAATAATAACGTAATTTTGCCCATTTCGACGTCACAAGTATTTTGCGGCAATGGCCCAAGCAATAATTCAACAACAGCTGGTTGACGGTGATTTTAATGATGCTGTTGATGCTGAATCGGATATCAGTGGTGACGACAGCAGGATGGAAACAGATGAAGATGATACTGTACAGTCCTGTACATGTAGGAGGAAATGGAACCCACGCCGTATTGGTGATAGGCTTGTATGAGTTGTTAGGTAATCCAACTACCTAACTCATTGAGCCACCCGGGCCCCAAATATTGAATAACTCATGTTAGTGGATTTTAAAATTTGTACCCCTTTTGATTTTAATATTACAAAATTTTGCACGCACCTAAATAAAAAACATATCTTTTATAGTCCGTTTTAAATGCGTTTGAAATTGGGTGTGAAGGTATGTAAAGGATCTTTGTCATGAAACAATTCGACAGACCAGACGTTTTTCACGGAAACTGCAGTGGAAGAAGGAGGGCAGATTATCGATAGCGGAGTTCAAAGGATTCCTTGTCGTATTTTACAACATGGGCTTAATTCGTAAAGTTTCCATTTCCGTTGTATGTTTTCGCGGAACAGATATCAAAACATTTTGAAATTTTTACCCCTTGTAGACAAGAAGAAAATTCCAAAACGTAATGACTTGTCTTACAAGCCATCTTTAAGATTTAAACCGTTAATCGATTTTGCGAATAGAAAATTTCTCCATTATTACAACCCTCGCCGTGAATTGTCAGTTGACGAATCTCTTGTCGGAACGAAAGGAAAGACTAGTATGCTGCAATACATTCCAAGCAAACGCTCACGATTTGGAGTAAAATTCTGGATGTTGGTCGAGTCCGTCACAGGCTACGTTTTACAGATGACTGTTTATCAAGGGAAACGTTTTGATCCTACCCCTGTTGGAACACTACAAGGAACGAACGTAGCTATGAATCTGATGAAGGATTCGCGACTTCGCGGAAAAGGGTTTCATGTTTTCGCCGACAGCTTCTCTTCCTCGTTAAATTTAGCCAATAAACTATTGTGGGAGCGTATATATTTAACCGGTACCTTAAGGAAAAATAGACCTATGCCACAAATGATAAAGAATGCACGTCCACATGCGGGGGATGCTGTTTACGCACGTCAAGGACAGAATATGCCTTGTTGTTTCCGCGACCACAACAGACAGAAACCAGTAACATTGGTATCTACTTTCTATAACCTACTAATACATTGAACGGTAAACCTAGGATCATATGCGCATACAATACATTCATGGGTGCGGTCGATCTTAGCGACCAAATGATCGTAGCATATAATGATCACAGGAAATGCAACAAAGTATGGAAGAAGATAATATATCACATATTTCACCGTATCATGTTGAACTCTTATATTCTGTATTGTCAGAACACATCACAACCGATTATGTCACGACTTCAGTTCACACAATCAGTAATAGAAAGCTTAGCGTCTACTTATTTGACAAAAAGAAACGCCGATAATAACGTGAATCCACAAGTAAGAGTGAAAAAAATTGACGGCCGAAAGGAACGGGATTGTGTAATCTGCTCAGACAGAAAGCGGAATATAAGAAGATCGCGAACCTCATGTGCTCGTTGTACGAGGGGACTCCATGTCGCTTGCTTGAATGCCCGTCAAGTCGCCCCCAAGACAACTCGCCCCCTTCTTCCAAGACAAGTCGCCCACTAATTTAAAAAGATCACGTTCACATAAAATTTCTTCATCATCAACAGTTTACTTGAACACCAAGATACATTTTTGAAAAAATATACGAAAATAAATATTTTTAATAGTTATTTGATACCTTTTACACACAGAAAACGAACCTATACGAAAATAAATATTGTTTAATAGTTATTTGAAAACGAACTATCATTCACGAATGCGTTTTTTTAAATTGAAAAATTATTTAAAATGCATTATTTCATATCTTTTACATAGCAAAAACTGAATTGTTCATTCACGAATGCGCTTTTCATTTAAAAAGGTTGATATTGCACATCTCCTTTTACGGTAGGTCTCTTTACCGCCGACCATTGGAAAAATTATTAAAAATGCATTTTTGTTTAAAATTTGTTTAAATTAAATGAAATTTAATGTTTTTGACATTATTTGATACCTTTTACATACTGAAAACTGACGTGTTCATATGCGCTTTTCTTAATTTAACAATTTACCGCCGACCACTGCCGGCCGCTTGAATAAAGGTTGAAATGCATATCTCCTTATTTTAATATAGTTGAAACGATATTTGAAATTAATCGTTTTAAAAAAAAGTTGATGCCCTTGACATGAAAAACAGACTTGTGCATTCTCGAATGCACTTTTCACAAAACAATAATACAACTCGACTAAAATCTATTTGTAATTAGAATTTTTTTTTTATTTGATTATTTTTATGCTTAAAAAACCTAAAAAATCTTAACCAAAATTGTGTATCTTAAAATAAAATCTAAAATATAATGGTTTCAAATGTAAAATAAGAAGTGTAATGTCAATTAATGTCAAAAACAATAAAATGAACACCAGACACAGTAGACCACCGACCTCCCCAAAATTGTGAATTTGCAACAAATTTTATGCATCTTTGTTTAAAATATGTTTAAATTAAATGAAATTTAATGTTTTTAATATTATTTATTTTACATACTGAAAACGGACGTGTTCATTCATATCCAGTCGAAAATGACATCAAATTACGAATGATATCTTATTGGGGTAGATTAATTGTGTGTCCTCCTGGGGCCGTGTTCTCGAAAGTATCCTAAGATATGCCTTAGGACGATTTTTAGGATGGTCTTAGGACATGTCCTAGGAGTGATCTCGAAGCTGTCTTAAGACTATCCTAACTTAGGATGTCTTAACTATGTCCTAAGTGTCAAGGCATTAAGTAAAATAATAGAAATATTGTGCACAACAATTATTTCCAACATTAATATATAACAAATCCTTGATAAAAATACGCATAATAAATTATAAGATGCAAATAAAGATTTTTTTTTCAATTTCATTTATTTTTTACGCTGTACCCCATGAGCCTGTTTCTTGTTTTCTTTAATTTGCAATTACATGTATCTATATACGTAGTTCTGAGGTTCATATACGATATGGAACTAATGTGTAAAGCTTTTTTTTATGATGAAATACATTACCGTTATTTTTGTGTGGTTACTTTCGAGTGAACTGATTTCAAACTTTCAATGAATTCAGGCTTCTTTTTCTGCTCAATTTGGTACAGAAGTGCAGAATGAATTAAATGGAACAGTTACGTACAAAATAATGGACAAACAAAGTTTTACTTTCAATTTATAAAAAAAATCTGCACGATTTTATCCTTTAAATCACTTTCATTGATATTATTTTATTAAATTATTATATGATTTTATTAGATTTTATACATTTCTTATCTAAACATCACAATTAAATGAATGCAATATATAAATAAAATACAAGTTAATCTTATTAATTTATTTTTTATGTGATCTTTTGCGTAACACATTAATGTTTTATTTCAACTATGCATGAGTTATTTCACTATTTTCTATCCATTGCAAGTTCATTTGAACAATTTTGAGGTGTATGTCGACATGTTCTAGGTGTATTTCGGCTTTTACAAGTGTATTTCGTCTAATGACAGTGTATTTCGGCTTTTCGAGTAACCCCAGAGAGAAGAAATGCACATGAAAGACAACACAAAAACTAAATTACATACGATAAATAACAAAATACTACGTTAACAAAACACAAAGTATTGTAGATTAATATTAAGAAATATTTTGTTTGATTGTATTTTATGTATCGTAAATATTATTTGATGTATGAAGCAAAATGTGTTATTAGAAATAAAGTTGTCTATTTGTGGTAATATTCATTGTATTTCGTGGCAAATGCATTGCATATAGATAGCACTGGCAGCAGCAAAAGGGTTTCAACCACCAATCAATCAACTATCAGAATACAGAAAAACGGGAACGTTCAAATTGTTGGCATGTACTGTACCAACGTCGTTGCCAAAACGAACAGTGCTTTTTCTTGCTTCAAAACGTCAACAATTTACGACCGTCAATATATTGTGGCGTACGCAACGTCGTTTGAAATTTGAATCTGGCAGCAAGAGGGTTAAACCCGTTACCTCCGTATCCCTGTAGTAATAACTATTTCAGTATCCCGGAAGAAAATATATAATCAATAATTGGGGGCTTATGAAAAAAAAACTATTTTGGATGAAGTGGTGTTTATTTTATTTCTATCTTACATTTGTATATAACTGTTACGTGCCGACATACCATCGTTTTTTACGGCAACGATTGCTTCTCAAATATCAAAACGTCATCTAAGCGCTTGGAATATTTGAACATTTTTCCGTCGTTTTTCAAGAAATTTAACACCTCGTGAAACCCAAAAAATACTTTAACAGTATTTGTGTTTTATTTATTTTAATAATCTGGTAAAATATTTTTCTGGTGCACGACTGCGGAGGTGCTTAATTTCTTCGAAAACCGTCCAAATATCGCGGGCAAAATTCCACGAAATACAGAAAACAAATAACGCTCATGACATCACAATGACGTCAAATACGTATCGATTTTGTTGGAAACAAGTTTTAACATCAAAGTATGATCTCGTCTATAATATTAAACAAATCAAATTTTATCAAGTATGTTCTGAGATAATGATTCATTAAATATGGGGCCATATATGGCATTTATAGTCCCCAGTTCTTTTTATGGCATTGACGCCGGATTACATGCACTGAGTTTTTCTCTTGGTTTTAATGTACACAAACTGTATTTAAAATAAATACAATTATTTTCAGAAACATAAGTTATTTACTGATGAATTTCATTACTTGAAATGAATCATGAAATGTACAGATTGTGTATATAATGGTCTCATATATACAATCAGAAGAGTGAAAATATTGATTTTAAGGTTATAAATAAATTAATATTTAACAACCTCCACAATCCTCCACCAACAAAATATTTCGATATAATCATTAACCCTCTATACTCAAAACAACTGCTCAATTTGGTGTTGGTGGAAGACTGTGGAAGTATATAAAATAGCTAAAATGTACATTAAATATGTCGTTTATAGTCCATTTTTAGCATTATCCGTCTAATTATGATGTCATTATGACGTCATAACGCACCCAATTTCACGGAAAGTTATATTTTTTGAAAATTTGTTTATATAACAATTAAATTAGTAAATTGTTTTTATTCTATGTCAAACATTATTTTTTAATATAATGTGGGGCCAATTTTGCACCTTAACGCCTCTCCCTCTTTGACCCAGGGAACTATAGAGGTATTTCTATTAGTTCCAATCTTGGAAAACTTTTAATAAAGTTATCAATAAACGTCTGTTAACCTTTATGAATAACAAAAACTTGATAAGTAAAAATCAAATTGGTTTCAAGGAGAAGAGTCGGACTGCTGACCACATATTTACACTAAAAACTATTATGGATCAATATAAGCAGAAGAGCAAGAAAGTTTTTATTGCTTTCGTAGACTTAAAAAAGGCATTTGATACCATTTGGAGACTTGCATTATTTTATAAACTATTAAAAGACAATATCCCACACAGGATTTTTAATATTATTCATTCAATGTATACAGACACCATATGCAGAATAAAATTTTCTAATGGGCTTAGTGCCCCTTTTTCATCTGAACGAGGAGTAAAACATGGGGATGTTCTTTTTTTTTTAAAGCCTTTACTATTCAATTATTTTATAACTATATTGGTAGATGATCTAAATAAAGATATAATAATAATACAGACCCAGTTGTCATTGGAGACACATCAGTGAATATACTTATATATGCTGATGATATTGTTTTATTGTCTCAAAGTAAAGAGGGACTTCAAAATTCCCTAAATATATTGCATGATTTTTGCTATTCTTGGAAATTAAAAGTTAATACTGATAAATCAAAAATAATGGTATTTAACTCAAATGGTAAAACATATTTAAACCAATTTACTTATAATAATGTTGATCTTGAAACAGTAGCAAACTACTGTTATTTAGGAATGGTACTGAAATTTAACGGTAATTTCAATTTGGCTATAAATACCATAATGGAAAAAGCCAGAAAAACTTATTTTAAAATTAAGAAAACCATTGGTCTCAACAACCCATGTAGACTTCTGGAAAAATTATTTGATTCCTTAGTCACTCCTATTCTTACATATGGTAGTGAAGTTTGGGGTGTCGATTCTACATTTAAAGATTCAGATCCATTTGAAAAACTACATATTAAATTATCAAAGAGATACTAGGAATTCATTGTAAAGCATCTAATGATGGATGTCGAGCTGAACTTAACAGAACCCCTTTGAAGAGTAAAATATATTTTCAATATTTAACTTTATAAATCATATAATTTCTTCAAAAAACACTTTAGTATATGATATATATATCAAGTCTAGAGAAACAAATCCTTGGGTAAAAAAGGTAAAAAACTTATTAAATGGCCTTGGCCATTCTTACATCATAAATAATATTAATTCTATTAAACTTAATTTAAATACAATAAAACAAAGAATACACGATCAATGTTTGCAAACTCAAAATGCAAACATATGTGATTCTCAAAAACTCAACTTTTTCCAGAGTGTCTACAATATGGGTCAAAGACCACCTTATGTGGATGTTTTAAACAATAGATGTGATAGAGCAGCAATATGTAAAATCCGTATAAGTGCTCATCCATTAATGATTGAACCAGGAAGACACTTAAACATACCTAGAACAGAGAGGTGTTGTTTATTATGTAAATCAAATCAAATTGAAGATGAAAAACAGTTTCTCCTACATTGTAAAAAATTCTATACTCAAAGAAACATATTTAATGAAAAAATATCAAATATACTTGAAAATGCAAGTTATAAAAATGCTAACAACAAAATAAGCTTTTTGTTTAATAATAAGTTATACTCAATTCTTAAATTGACTTCCTCTTTCATATCAAACTGTTTGAATATAAGAAAAGATTTGCTATAATTATTATAGTGTTTTATATTGTAACTATTATGATTTGTTCCACTACATGCATATTATGTTGTGTATTATCATATATTCTGAGCCTTAACCATTTATTGTTGATGAGTTTGTGCTAATAAAGTATTTGTATTTGTATTTATATACAGTATTACATGGCGAAATTATCATATATTATCAAAATATGAACAACATAAAGAAATGTCATATATTCATAGTTAAAGTTATACATTGACCAATGTGAACCTCATTTTCGCAATTCTAACGATTACGAAGTCCGAAGTTAAATTTACAAAACGATGTGAATATTGTGTACATAACAGTAACCGTGTTTCAAACAATAAAGTCGATAAACCATGGATCAGAGAGGACTGTAAGAAGTTATATAGACAATACAAATCTTCCCTCGACGACTTTATACAAATATATCCTGTTAGTGAGGGTTATTTGCCAAACATACCGGTTTCGAGGACAGTCAAATGTCCAGCGGCGAATATTTAACAGCAAGTAAAACAGTGGCATGCAAGCAGGTTCAAAACTTCAGACCGCCTCGATCATTTGATTTTCAACTGAGACTTAAAATCAATCTACGAAAACAGGAAAAATCTTTCCAGTGAATAAATGGAGACCATTCACCCATTTTCCCCCCAGGTGGCGTCGCTGTACCAGCGGTGGTTAGGAAAACGTTTGTTTTCCGATAAACGCTTGTAACCAATGTAATCAAATGGCAATATCATTACCTACGCGGTGTCCTTGATCTGAAGCGTTGCGAAATATGACGGTAGGCACGGCCTATAGAGAGGACGGAAGTGAACATAATAGATTTTAATTAGATATTTCCAATACCTTTTTTTCTAGTTTATTTCACAGTGACCGGTAACAATCATAGCCTATAGGGCACAATGCCTGCAATGGCAATGTAAAATTGCATGTACGTGGGTTTTTTTTTACTTCATTTGGGTCTAATAACGTAAAATTGTACACGGGTTTTTTTTTTTGCTTCATTTGTTGTCTAATGACATAAAATTGCACACGAGTTTTCAGACTAAATTGAACCCGATTGAAAATTGTACACGTATTTTTTTCACTCTGTATAACCATGTAAATTTGCGTACTCGCTTTTGCTTCAAAAACAATGCAAGAAGAGTTTAAAGATCCCCAAGCGCAAGGGCAGGCAATACAATGGCCAAAAGAAAAAGGACAATCACTGATCTACAAAACACTACACAGAAAACTATCATTTCCCCCACAGCGATATATTTTTTCACAGGAAACAAAAATCAGTAATTTCCCTTCCATTCAAATTTTTATCATAAATTTCTCGTTGAGAACTGTAGGGCCGGATTAATGATATTTTTGCATCTTTCGTGTCAATTTATTTTGTTTCTTTAAAATTTCACCACATAATTAATATATTTTTTTCTTCAGAAAAAAACATCCTAAAAGTTAAATGGTCGTCCCCTTAATGACATGAATGTGTGTCTCGGCCGCGTCCATGCAGCTTCGTATAATACGAACCGCATCGGTGGCGTAATGGTCAGAGTGCTCGCCTCGAGTGCGGTAGATCGTGGGTTCGAACCCCGGTCGGATCATACCAAAGACTATACAAATTGATATTTTTGCTTCTCTGGTAAGCACGCAGCATTAAGGAAAAAGAGCAAAGACTGGTCGGCTCGGAATCAGGATAATGTGTCCGAGTGGGGCGACATGTCTATCCGCGGACTGTTGTTTTAGTGAGCTAGCACTATAAAAATCCAACTCAGTGTGTTGGTCTAGTAAAAGCGGACCTCATCATCATCTCATTGAAAATTAACTTGTTCTCGCCATGATATAGCTGAAAAATTGCTGAATTGAGGTTAAACAACAACAACCACTCGTATAATACGTGTCCGGATTTCAAGAACCTTATGCAAGAAAGTTCAACAGTTTAATTATTGCTTCTGATTCGCGGATTTGTCCCGATAAGATTGATTCCTTAAAAAGTAAACCTTCAAAGAGATCAGTTGCATTTTAATGCTTGGTGCTTTAACCATTCATATGCTTTTCTTCTATCATCATATGTAGCACTATCATGTAATTTAATCAACACCGCCCAAATATATTTTGTATTTAGTGTAGAGGTTGTTAAATAGCTTGTATTACCGTTGAAATGAAACAGTACACTTCTTGTTTCGTGACGGCCAGTTTTATTCGGCCCGTTTTATTGGTGGAGGAAACCGGAGTTCCCTGAAAAAACCACCGACCTGCCGCAAGTCACTGACAAACTTTATCATATAGAAATCACATTAGTATTATTACCAATCAGTAATAGTCAAGCGACTGTTGATGAAAAATAAAATCCACACATGACTGTTGATGAAAATAAAATGTACACATGACTGTTCATGAAAAAAATCAACATTATCTATAATACGACCCAGGTATTCACGTTGGAATTTTATTGATCAAAATTTTCAGAATGTTTGATGCCTTTATTTGAATGGCTTAAGATAAAGCTGAAATTGTAAAATTTTTAATTTTGCTTTTTTCAATTTTCTCAAAATTAGAGCCCACGCGAACAGTTTGACTAAAATACGCAAAATTAACACCCCTTCGAAAATAACCACTTAAATAGTAGATTAATAAATGTAGATATTTATGTTTGAGACAGAATATGTTTTTAACATCATGTTGGGGATCAGTGAGTAATTGTTGTTTACGGCAATTTTTCAGCTATATCACGACGAGAACAAGTTAATTTTCAATGAGATGAAGATGAGGTCCCACCACGCTTAGTTGTTGGTTGTTTTTTTTTATGATATATATATATATATATAATATACGTCTGAAATATATATACATCTTAAAAATGATATTGGGGTGCATATTTTTTATTAATAAAGTTATATGTCTTAAAGACAAGCCACTGTGGTTGGAATCCGGAACAGAACAGTACATAAAATTCGCCAAGAATAATTAATGTACGTGAAATTGATCGAAATTATTTGATTCTTTTTATTTTATATTCGCATTCACAGTTAGTAACAGGTGCCCGTGACGCAGATATGATTGCAACGTTGTCCTTGTCTTATTTCAACGTAATGACGTGATCACTTTAGTAATTTAGTAACAGGTCAGAAGATGGTTACAATTTATGATGCATTTGTTGTTAACTTGAGGAATATTGTTATACAAATAAAAAATAATTATTGTTGGATAATTAGATAGAAATTGTGTTTGTAATAACAGTTTACGTAGGTTACAAACGTCTAAGCGATAATAAAACGCCCCGCTAACCACCATTGGTACTCGAGTGACACCTGTTGAGTAAATTTGGGTGAATGGTCTCCATTCTGGAACAAATTCAAAATTAAATAAATCACGGTTTTGCTTTAGGTGTAAAACCACTAATTAATTTCTTTAAGGTTTTCTACTAAATTTGTGTTTTTTCGAGCCTACCTGGTCATTTTATCTTAAGTTTAACCTTTCCAAGACCATATATTTTCTGAAGCGTACATGATTCCTCTACGTTCTGTCAAAATATCAGGGCATGTTTAAAATCTTGCAGTGAAATGCCATGCTACCGGAAAACACCTACTCTAAAAATAGCTCGGTCATCCCCAAGAAATTCAGTATTTATAGGTCATGCATCAAATCCTCCATTAGTGGTTTGACACCTTTAACATACAACACGCTAAAACAAAATGCAAATGAATTTGAAATATATACATTTCAACGATTTCAAACATAACGGCTGACACTGTCGTCATTTTCTTTACTTTAGCGTTGGTTGAAAGAAGAAACCCGAGTAATGCAAATAACATACGTGACGTCATAAACTATTTAAAGAAGGGATTTCGTCTCGAGCGGGATATTTTTCTATAGTACCGGAATATTTTTAGGCAAATATCCCGGCAATGGTGGAAAAGCTGAAAAAACGAAGAATTGGTAAAAAAAAATACCCCTTTCATCTACCAATCAGAAGACAGCATTCTGATATAAGGTGGAATTATAATAGTAATCGTATCCCCGTGGAACCAGTAATGACGCACCAAAGCAGATAATTGTCTGTTACCGTTTGACGATCAAAATCAAATCAAATCAAAAAGTTTTATTTAAAGTCGGTACATTTTATAACAGTACAACATAAGCTCTCAAGAGCTTTTCAAACCGACATGCATAACAAATTACATAAATTAAATACAGCACAATAAAACATGTCATGCAATACAAAATTAATACATATCCAGATAATATTTATGCATACATTTCTGTGTTTTGACTTCCGGACCCCTACAGCTAGTGCCTCTCTGTGCACTTATTGTCATAGGACCAGTAGTCAAAACACAAAATAGATGCCGACATTTATAGCACCCATTACACATACAAGTACATTCATGCAAATTTTAAGCAGTCTATAATTAAGCAAACAAGCAAATTAACTCAAGACACATATAAAATATTCATGTACTTTTAAAACATATTTCAAAACATATTCCAAAAATATTTCAAAAATATTCTAAAAACATTTTAAAAATGTTCATGCATAAATAGCCAAGCACTAAAATAAAGCACAAGTTAAACTGAAAAGCATACAAAGTAAAATATTCATGTACTTCCTAAAACACACTCTAAAACATATCTTAAAAATATTTCAAAAATATTCCAAAAATTATTGAATTGATTAAAAGATGTTTGTGTTCTAAAGTGGTTTGGCAACTCGTTCCACAGTTTAGCAGCAACATATCGAAAGGATTTTAGACCATACCTTGTTGTTCGTACTGAAGGGATTTCTGTAATGTTGTCGTACCTAAAACAATATTTAGTATCTTTAATTTTGATTAAGTCATGTAAATATGAAGGACTTTCTTGATGTAAAATTTTTAAACCTTCTTAGTCTTCTCACTTTTAATGTTGGAAGTTTAGAGACTATTAACAAGCTTTCATATGTACTATTATAATCATTATAAATAAATCTTAGTGCTCGCTCCTGAATTTTTTCAATTTTATTTGTATTGGCTTCACTACAAAAGTGCCATGAAAGTGGACAGAAGTTAAAGTTAGACAATATGAATGAATGATATATGGTTAATTTGCCCAATTTATTTAAATATTTACCTAGCCTTTTTAACACATTTAACTGCCTAGATGCTTTTTTACAAATGTTTGAAATATGAGAATTAAATTTAAGTTCAAAATCAATTGTAACCCCTAGTAATTTTACTTCTTTTTCACATTTAATTTTATTTCCTGCGTTTATTTAAACAGTTCTTAATTCCTGTTTGCCATATTTCGTTATATTCATTGAAAATCATACTTTGACAGTGAATATTTTTTTAGTACGGAATGCTCACCACATGACAGTCGAGTGACCTAATATGCCCAACCAACCTGTCAGCAGACGGAAACTTTTGACAACACTTTGAAGGGTTTTAGGCCAATCGTGGGTCTATTTTAGTAAACGATCTTTTGGACGTAAGGAAAAATGGCGGTTTTGTATGGATAACAGCGAACACTGACGTCAACGTGAAGAAACCTCTAACCTCTGAGGTCATAGGTTTTGCGGTTCATAAATAAAACCCGAATGCATCTCGGTGCGTCATTCCTGGTCCGCGTCAAAATAGGTACCAGCATGAACTTAGAATGTTGAATTTGTATCTTCTTATGTATGCTGATGGCATGGTATTGTTTAATGAAAGTATACACGAATTATAAAAAATGATTGATGTTGTAAACCTATATTCAAATGAGTATGACTTGTATATAAATTTGTCAAAAACTAAAATTGTAATTTTTAGAAATAGAGGTAATTGTAAGCCTGAAGAAAAATGGTTCCTGAATGGTAATCATATTGTAATGAGTTTATGTATCTGGGTATACTGTTCTATTTTAATGGTAAATTTTTACAGACTCAAAAAAGATTGTTAGATCAAGGAAGAAAAGCAGTTTTTAGTTTATTTAATAAAATACAAGATGATTGTTACAACCATGAAACACTTTTATCATAGTTTGATACTTATGTAACATGTATATTGAACTATGGATGTGAAGTGTGGGGTTGTCATACTGCACCAGATATTGAAAAGGTCCATTTATATTTTCTTAAACGTATATTGAAAATAAGAAAAAATACGGTAAATAATTACAGATTAATACATCCATGGCATTTCCATATTGGCCTGGTTATCATCCCGAGACCCCCATATTGGCCCGTGACGCAGTCGTTAACCAGGCCAATATGGAAATGCCCATGCATTAAACTATTTATTACATACTTCCGACATCTAGAAAAGAGACACCCATATTGGCCCGAGACGAAGACGAAGCCTGTTGCGTGAACTAACCGCATCACAACTCGTCGCTATCGCGACTCGTAGTGATACTGGTTCACACAACAGGCTCGACCTGATACAAAGTCTTGTACCACCACACTATGTATGTAATGGGTATGTATCTTGCGACGTCAATCAAAGTTTTTTAAGTTTGCTGTTTGAATGAGAGTATGTAGGCTTTATCATGATATCTTGCATATTTTGTTATCGAAGATATTGTATGATGTGACGTCATCTAGCTCCACCTCCTCTCTGGGTATCATGAGATATTGTACGGCTGTTGACAATAGAAAAGACGAGAAAGCATGATACAAATTGTACAATCCTATAAGCTGTAATTTGCTTTCGGAATAAAGTATTATTATTAAGTTTGCTGTGCCATCATTCAATGCTGTTGGTAGTGCGTGGTCCCTATGTTCCATAATGATTCCATAAAGATCTGTCTCTTTCTACCCATTGGTCAGTGACATAGTCAGTAAAGTGTTGAATTAACTGAGTGATGTCTGCGTTGTCTCGGTCTCCTAGGGCCTGGAACCAAACGTCTTGAACTGATGCAAGAAGCATAAGCGGTAGAATTGCTGCTCGTCGAACCAACGTCTTGACGTCGTCGTTGTCTCGGTATGGTATGGTATTTGAAGTCCTGTTGCCTGTGCTTTTCTCCATATACTCTGGGTGAAGTGGAAAAAACATCCCTCGGTGTTGATGTCAGGAAAAACATCTCTGATGGAGTTGTGAACTGCTGTCTCGAAGTCTGTCATAGCACTGGTTGGTGAAAATACTAAGCCCGAGTCAGCAATCTTGTCTTTGATGAGAGTGAAAAATCTGGTGTAGGTGGCTTGACTCTTTCCAGGGAGGTAGAACAGGTTTGGACAGAGATTCTGCATGGTGTCTATAATTTTAATTAGCTTGCTATCGGGACGTTGACACTGACAAAACAGTTTAGTTTAATAATATTTTATTGTACATAAACAATAGGATTGGACAGCAAGTTATACCAACTTATATGAAGTCCTCTCCTTACAAATTATACACATGAATTAATGACAGCAAAACAAAACACAGACAATAGACATTTAAATTTTGACACTGGAAGAAAGTAAGAAGTACAAGTGAAAAAGTGAAAAAGTGAAAAAAAAGTGAAAAATTGCTGACATTAGCCCTAAAATCGTTTTGATTGATTTATGAAAGTTCGAACTTTTCCAAATATTTTGGAGTTGACGTCATAACTATACGTATCGTTCCCAAAGAGCAAAGTTTCAATATTGATATTGATATCGTTGCAATTACTCAGAAGTGTTCTTCTTTCGTTCAGGTATAAGGGACATTCCAGAAAATAATGTATAGCATCTTCAAAAGAAGCACCGCAATTACATTTAAAATTATTTATTATATGTATTTTTGACAGATCGGCATTGAGTGAGCTGCATTGGTGTCTAAGTCTAGTATGTAATATACTTAGTTTCCGTGGGCCTTCATTATAATACGTTGGGGTTTTATAAATATCAGCTTTCACTCTGTTTTTAAACGAAGATAATGTAGGAGAATTTCTTATTGATATGTCTAGATTGTTCCAAAGCGAAACGGTAGATGGAATAAATGAGCTTGCTGATGTTCTCAGTCTGCATCTGGGTGGAACATAATTCTGATTATTTCTAAGGTTATAACTATTTACATCTGATGTAACTGGAGGTAAACAGTTAAATAAATAAGGAGGGCATAATTTATTATGAATTTTATAAAAAGTAGTTAATTTACGAGTTTCCCGCCGATTGGCTAAAGTTTCCCATCCAGTCTCAAAATATAATGAATCCTTACTAGCAAATTGTGTTAGACCTGTAACAATTCGTGCCGCTTCTAATTGTATTTTTTCTAATTTTTCAATGTCCCGTTCATAACACCCATCCCACACTTCACATGCATATTCTAGTACTGGTCTGATAAATGTAAGATAGATATTTGACAAAGCTTGTTTAGATAAAATAAATTTTAATTTACGAAGAACATTTACTTGTTTTAATGCTGATCTAGCTATGTTTTCAATATGTACAGTCCAGTTTCCATCAGATACAAATGTTACACCCAGATGTTTATGATTATCAACAAGTTCAACTGATTCGTCATTAAAACGTATGTTTAATTCAGGAATATTGGTATTATTTGATATTATAAGGGCTTTAGTTTTTTTTAGGGTTAAAGTCTACAAGCCATGTTTTTGCCCATTGATCCAATATTTGTAAATCATTATTTATCTCAATTTGCATCAAATCAAAGTTTTTTGCAGAGTATGACAATGGGGTGTCGTCAGCAAACAGTCTCGCCAAATTGCCTAAGTTATCTGTAATGTCATTAATATATAATAAAAATAATAAAGGGCCAAGTACAGATCCTTGGGGTACACCTGCTTTGACAAGACCAGAATCTGATAGTTCATTATTTACAAACACAAATTGCCTTCTACTACTTAAATTTTTTTTAAACCAGATCAAAAGGTCGCCCGATATCCCATACGATTTTAATTTCTTAATAAGCCCCTCATGCCAAACTCTGTCAAAAGCTTTTGAAATGTCACAAAATATTAAAATAGTTGACAATCGTTCGTCTAAATTTTGACATACTCTATGATACATTTCTAATAATTGGTATACAGTAGAATGACCACGAATGAATCCTGATTGGTAGGCATACAGAAGAGAATGTTCAAAAATAAAATTATATGTATACTTATATACAGCACGTTCCATCACTTTCCCTATACAACTTAATAAAGATATGGGTCTATAATTTGAAGGACTGTTTTTGTCGTCTTTTTTGAAAGCTGGCATAACTCGCGCAATTTTCCATGTTGACGGAAATATGCCTTTCTGCAAAGAAAAGTTAAAAATAATAGCTAAAGGTATACAAATGGTTTCAGAAGTACTCTTTAACATTTGATGGGTGATACCGTCATCACCACAAGCTTTACCTATTTTCAATGTTTGTAAAATATCTTTAACATCGTGTTCAGTAATATATATATTAGATAATAATGCATCAGCTCTTGATGGTATATCTGGGGGAACATGATTAGTATCATCAACAAATGAAATAGAACAAAAATATTTGTTCAACAGATTTGCCTTAATCTTGTCATCATATATCAATTCATTTGAATCATTATCATATAAGGGCGGAATGGAATAATTTTGGGACGTTCCTTTCATTAATTTCCGAATCAGTGACCAATAAGATTTCGAATCATTTCTTTGGAGTGAGTCTACCAAATCATTTGCACTTAAAAGGAACTGTTCACGGGCATGCTTGATCATATTATTTACCTTATTACGATGGGATTTGTACTTATGTATAGCGGTCGATGACTTTTTTGTTCTTGCAATTTTTTTCAATCGGTTTCGGGTACGGATTTCCCTTTTGATATGGGAATTAAACCATGGCTTATCAGAAGGTCTTACTTGAATCATTTTTGAGGGGATATTTCTCGATATTATCTCAAGGTATTTCTGTGTAAAGCTTGATGACATGATATCAATATCAGTGCATTCTTTGTGATACGATTCCCACTGAAATTCTGATATTTCATTATTAAGTTTTAAGAGATCTACATGTTTGTATTGCCAAACTTTACGCATATATGTTTTTTTGATTGAGTACGGGATTTTGATATTAATCATTGTTGCATTGTGATCACTTATACTTCTATCAACACCTATTACTTCAGAATCAACAACTATATCTATATTTGAAACAATAACTGGATCCAATAGTGCACCCATCCTTGTTGGCTCATTTATAACATTAGTTAAATCATACAGTGTCATGATTTCGTTCAACTTATGATTAGTTTGAATAAGTAAATCAACATTAAGATCGCCAGTAATAATTATGTTTTCAGTAAAATTTAATGCTTGTTCAATGGAGTAATCAAAATCATCCCAAAATGATTCTGTAGTTCCTGGTGGTCGATAAACAACACACACAAGTAGTTTAAAATTTGGAATAAGTACTTCAATCCACAGCATTTCAACCCCATCATAATTTAAATCGTGCCTTTCTTTCACACAAATACCTTGAGAAGTATACACGAGAACCCCACCCCCAAAACTGTTTCTATCTTTTCTAAATATTTTATCGGAAAAACCATCAATACCAATGTCAGTATCCAATATATTTCCGTCCAAATGGCTCTCTGTTACACAAATTATAGACGACTCAGAAGCTATGTCTTCTAAATATGACAATTTATTTCGCACACTACAAAACAGTTGATACACTTCGTACCATTCATGACAATGCTACACATATTTTATCTATTGTTTTGATTAAACTCCGAATTACAGGTGTTATCAGTTAAAAAGAGGGTCAGAAAAATTTCTTTATCGCTGACAAATAAAATGGGAGTCATATTTTTGTTTAATCTTTGAAAATGAGAAGCATAACAGTCATAGTCGACATTATGACCAATCACAGCTCGAACCACTCCTCTTCAAAACCACAACATTCTAAACACAACTCGACAAAAGCCGAATGGAATCTATACTTCCTGGTTTAATTAAATGCTGTTTAACAAATTACTGTACGAATAATTAAAACAATGAAAATGGCAGCCAATTGGGTCAAGATAACTGTTCGCGGCAATTAAAAATCGTCTTTCATAATTGAAAATAATTTCAGTCTTGAATAACTAGCTAAGATATTTTTATTTGTAATTATGTGTCGCCCAGGCTGTAGTCATCTCTTTCCAATTTATGATCACACGCTGACAGATCCGAAGTAGAAGAGGGGCCAAAGGGGTGCCCTATATTATTTTACCAAAATTTATAATTTTTACTGACCGTGATCGCATGGTAGTTGGATTTACAACTTACCTATGCAATCAGTGCTTATCAACACTGATGTTGTGAGTTCGAATCTCGATCAGAGCGAGGTGTATGTACAACATAAAGTTTGTCAGTGACATGCGGCAGATCGGTGGTTTTCTCCGGGTCCTCCGGTTTCCTGCACCAATAAAACTGACCGCCACGATATAGCTGAAATATTGTTGAAAGTAGCGCGAACACCATCAAGCAAGCAAAGGACAACATATGTTCACAAATGTGGTAATAGATATATATATATATATGGTGTTAGTAAATGGTCGTAGTTGACTGACTACAAGATGCTTCCTGTAGACCCTAAAAATCATATTAGTAATATATCAATAGATTTAGTATCAATTAGTCATAACATTTTCTTTTAAAAGAGGAATAAAACATTCTTAAATCACTACATTTTTACTTCATTTCATTAGATTCAGAAAATAGCATGTGCTATTTCACTTAGTAGTTACTTTTTGAAAAGTAAATAACAACCTTTAAATGACCCCAACATAAGTGGTAAAACAACAATGTACACTATTTGATTGTTTTTTTTAGAATGTTGGCGTTCAGGGTACACACCCCTGTAAGCGGGAATAGATAGGAGATACCGTTTTATCGTTTTGATTTTCTTTGTCATCTTAAATATATTTCAAGATTATATATAATTTTCATATAGTGAAAATGTATAAAGATAAGGTAGTCAACAAAAATGTCAAAGATATTTTTCTATCAATGTGTGACGTAAAAGTGTCTTTGACATTTACTTCACTGAGTTTGTGTATCCAATATATTTCCGTCCAAATGGCTCTCTGTTACACAAATTATAGACGACTCAGAAGCTATGTCTTCTAAATATGACAATTTATTTCGCACACTACAAAACAGTTGATACACTTCGTACCATTCATGACAATGCTACACATATTTTATCTATTGTTTTGATTAAACTCCGAATTACAGGTGTTATCAGTTAAAAAGAGGGTCAGAAAAATTTCTTTATCGCTGACAAATAAAATGGGAGTCATATTTTTGTTTAATCTTTGAAAATGAGAAGCATAACAGTCATAGCCGACATTATGACCAATCACAGCTCGAACCACTCCTCTTCAAAACCACAACATTCTAAACACAACTCGACAAAAGCCGAATGGAATCTATACTTCCTGGTTTAATTAAATGCTGTTTAACAAATTACTGTACGAATAATTAAAACAATGAAAATGGCAGCCAATTGGGTCAAGATAACTGTTCGCGGCAATTAAAAATCGTCTTTCATAATTGAAAATAATTTCAGTCTTGAATAACTAGCTAAGATATTTTTATTTGTAATTATGTGTCGCCCAGGCTGTAGTCATCTCTTTCCAATTTATGATCACACGCTGACAGATCCGAAGTAGAAGAGGGGCCAAAGGGGTGCCCTATATTATTTTACCAAAATTTATAATTTTTACTGACCGTGATCGCATGGTAGTTGGATTTACAACTTACCTATGCAATCAGTGCTTATCAACACTGATGTTGTGAGTTCGAATCTCGATCAGAGCGAGGTGTATGTACAACATAAAGTTTGTCAGTGACATGCGGCAGGTCGGTGGTTTTCTCCGGGTCCTCCGGTTTCCTGCACCAATAAAACTGACCGCCACGATATAGCTGAAATATTGTTGAAAGTAGCGCGAACACCATCAAGCAAGCAAAGGACAACATATGTTCACAAATGTGGTAATAGATATATATATATATATGGTGTTAGTAAATGGTCGTAGTTGACTGACTACAAGATGCTTCCTGTAGACCCTAAAAATCATATTAGTAATATATCAATAGATTTAGTATCAATTAGTCATAACATTTTCTTTTAAAAGAGGAATAAAACATTCTTAAATCACTACATTTTTACTTCATTTCATTAGATTCAGAAAATAGCATGTGCTATTTCACTTAGTAGTTACTTTTTGAAAAGTAAATAACAACCTTTAAATGACCCCAACATAAGTGGTAAAACAACAATGTACACTATTTGATTGTTTTTTTTTAGAATGTTGGCGTTCAGGGTACACACCCCTGTAAGCGGGAATAGATAGGAGATACCGTTTTATCGTTTTGATTTTCTTTGTCATCTTAAATATATTTCAAGATTATATATAATTTTCATATAGTGAAAATGTATAAAGATAAGGTAGTCAACAAAAATGTCAAAGATATTTTTCTATCAATGTGTGACGTAAAAGTGTCTTTGACATTTACTTCACTGAGTTTGTGTATCCAATATATTTCCGTCCAAATGGCTCTCTGTTACACAAATTATAGACGACTCAGAAGCTATGTCTTCTAAATATGACAATTTATTTCGCACACTACAAAACAGTTGATACACTTCGTACCATTCATGACAATGCTACACATATTTTATCTATTGTTTTGATTAAACTCCGAATTACAGGTGTTATCAGTTAAAAAGAGGGTCAGAAAAATTTCTTTATCGCTGACAAATAAAATGGGAGTAATATTTTTGTTTAATCTTTGAAAATGAGAAGCATAACAGTTATAGCCGACATTATGACCAATCACAGCTCGAACCACTCCTCTTCAAAACCACAACATTCTAAACACAACTCGACAAAAGCCGAATGGAATCTATACTTCCTGGTTTAATTAAATGCTGTTTAACAAATTACTGTACGAGTAATTAAAACAATGAAAATGGCAGCCAATTGGGTCAAGATAACTGTTCGCGGCAATTAAAAATCGTCTTTCATAATTGAAAATAATTTCAGTCTTGAATAACTAGCTAAGATATTTTTATTTGTAATTATGTATCGCCAAGGCTGTAGTCATCTCTTTCCAATTTATGATCACACGCCGACAGATCCGAAGTAGAAGAGGGGCCAAAGGGGTGCCCTATATTATTTTACCAAAATTTATAATTTTTACTGACCGTGATCGCATGGTAGTTGGATTTACAACTACCTATGCAATCAGTGCTTATCAACACTGATGTTGTGAGTTCGAATCTCGATCAGGGCGAGGTGTATGTACAACATAAAGTTTGTCAGTGACATGCGGCAGGTCGGTGGTTTTCTCCGGGTCCTCCGGTTTCCTGCACCAATAAAACTGACCGCCACGATATAGCTGAAATATTGTTGAAAGTAGCGCGAACACCATCAAGCAAGCAAAGGACAACATATGTTCACAAATGTGGTAATAGATATATATATATATATGGTGTTAGTAAATGGTCGTAGTTGACTGACTACAAGATGCTTCCTGTAGACCCTAAAAATCATATTAGTAATATATCAATAGATTTAGTATCAATTAGTCATAACATTTTCTTTTAAAAGAGGAATAAAACATTCTTAAATCACTACATGTTTACTTCATTTCATTAGATTCAGAAAATAGCATGTGCTATTTCACTTAGTAGTTACTTTTTGAAAAGTAAATAACAACCTTTAAATGACCCCAACATAAGTGGTAAATCAACAATGTACACTATTTGATTGGTTTTTTTAGAATGTTGGCGTTCAGGGTACACACCCCTGTAAGCGGGAATAGATAGGAGATACCGTTTTATCGTTTTGATTTTCTTTGTCATCTTAAATATATTTCAAGATTATATATAATTTTCGTATAGTGAAAATGTATAAAGATAAGGTAGTCAACAAAAATGTCAAAGATATTTTTCTATCAATGTGTGACGTAAAAGTGTCTTTGACATTTACTTCACTGAGTTTGGTGCTGTTTTGACAACTGTTTTACCTGTTTTGTTCAAGTATTGTTATAAATACTGTTATAGTGACAGCCTGAAACTTTGAGCCGTAATGAAAGCAGGAGGTTTGGCGCTTTAAAATCTGATTCAACCCACCATTTCTTTAGAAATGCCTGTATCAAGTCAGGGTCATTACGGTTTTCACAGTTTTCCGGTTGTTGACTGATTTGGTCTGCTTATATAATTATGAGTTTTGACTTTCCCTTTGTAAGATTGCTCAGAGTTCGGTAATTTTGTTATTACCCTTATTTTCAAATAATTTCCGTTATTTTTTTTTTAATTTCAATTTCATATCCAATTTGAGAAAATATAGCTTGTTGGGGTTTGTCTTGGGTGAACCGCAGCAAGACAAGCCTTTCCGAAAGTATCCATTCTGTACGTAATTTCTTTCTGTGGCAATCTAAAATTTTATTCATAGGCCAGTCCCATTTCCAGTTTACACCGTCATAAAAATAGCTGAAATACTGCACATTTGACGTTAAACTAATCAACAATCAATCAATCAAACAATCTATCTTATTACACATGATCTCCACATAATGTTGATGTAGTTAGAAGTCTAGATAATTTATTTCATCAAAAATAAATACAAATAATATGTATAGGTAAACATATATATAATAAATTCACTTACTGCTTGTACGTTTTTCTGTTCAGTAAAATAACCACATCGATAATATTTTTGTTTCTTGTAGATAAATAACATCATTTATGGATATTAAATGGTTAAGATAGACCGCTTGCAACATGATATCTCAAGATAGGTAAGTCACGTGTTAGTTTATAACAGGTGTATTTTATAGTAAAGACATTTGCTCTAGTGGACTAAATTCTAATTGTGTCATTTTGTGATAACTATTATGGTTTTCCAGAAGTATATATACTTGTACTTATGGATTTTCAGAAGTATACTTGTACTTAGACCATATATTGCAATTATAGTGTGTCTTCATAACCCGTACCAATTAATCATGATGATATATAATAATGTAAATCGTGGTCCCTGTCCTATACAAGGGAACGAAATTGGACTGACATGGCTTATGTTCATTGATAGATTGATTTCAAATGAACTGTATTTCATCTGTATTAGTGACCAGAACAAGTTGACAACAAAATAAACAATTTAGGTAAATGGTTTGGCTGGTGTTATGCAATAGACAGTGCTGGATTTACCTGTAGGCTTGGTAGGCTGAAACCTAGGGCCTCAAGATCCAGGGGGCCTCTGGCCAAGGTGTATAATATTTTGTCATTGTCATAGACCTTTCTTACACATGCTGTCATAACCCTTCTGTAATTTTCCGCACTCCATTTCAGAATAATACTGTCTTAAGTATATAACACGACACTAGCATTGATTTCTGTATATTAATCTTGTCCTTCCATAAAACAGTGAGATAGAAAAGTTGAAAACACAAAGTGTTGTCAGACATCACATTTGTTTCGATGTCGTGGCTTATGCCCTTTAGAGGAAGAATTGTGAATTGTGGAATTTAAAACACCCGTCATCATCCTTGGATTCACTCAATTTTGTTAAAATACTCTTTCATCTTCCTCTAGTCGCAAGGTAGGGATTGGGAGGGGCATCGCAAGTAGAATAGCCTAGGGCCTCTATTAATCTAAATCCGCCCCTGGCTATAGACATTCTTTACAGTCAACTCTTTTAAATATGTATTTACAAATGTTGTCGGGATGCAATTTTACGTGTTTTTTAATACAGGAATTAATTTGTTTAGTAGAATGTAGACTTGTGTCATTCTAATATTATTTTGTCTTTTTAACTTAACCTTTTTATTTGTTGAAAGCATTTTATAATTTTATACATTTCCTGGGTGAATTTTAGTGTGCTAGGTAAAATTTCAAGGCACGATATGGATGAAATATTGTACATGTGACGTTATACAACAAATCATAGAAATAACACAACCCCTCCGAACATTGGCAAGGACCCGGGTGGCTCAATGAGTTAGGTAGCTGGATTATCTAACAACTCATACAAGCCTATCACCAAGACGGCGTGGGTTCGCGCCCGGCTTTGTAAATTACAACCAGAGGCTCCCAGGAGCCTGTAATCGCTCACCTGGATCAAAGCTGCTTTCAATACCAACGCAAATGCACTGTGGCGGCCATCTTGGTGGGAGAGCGCAACTGCCGGACACCATTTTGGAAGAGGACCATCCAATGAATATTTCATCAAAGTTTGGTTTTAATTGAGCTACTGGTTCCAGACAAGATGGTTTTTATGTGAATTTCCCATAGGGTCCTATGTTAAACTAAGTACAGCTGTGCAGCCATCTTGGTCAGAGGGCGGGACCACCAGACACAAATTTGGTTCAGCGGTTTCAGAGGAGAAGATTTAAATGTGATCTTTTATCAAAATATGCCTAATTTGCATAATCGGTATATATCGGCTGAAAGAAAAATTTCACAGAAAAACCCGGAATATATGCTAAACTACTTCTTGCCATGTAGCTGCAGTTAAAATTTCAGCTCATTTTGACTTACACTAAAGCAGCAATGGACAATTACAATTTCATCCCCCCTTTTTTCTATTTTGAGCTTGGCGGCCATCTTGGTTGGAAGTCGGGATCACCGGACACAATTTTGGAAGGGGACCATCCAGGAATCATTTCAGCAAAGTTTGGTTGATATTGGCTCAGTAGTTTCAGAGGAGAAGATTTTTTTTAAATTTCATCCCCCCTTTTTTCTAATTTGCATAATCGGTCAAAATCGGCAAAAGTTCAAAGTTCATAAAAAATCCTGTCATACATGCTGAAAAGCTCATCATTATGCTTATACAGTTCAAATTTGGGCACATTCTGGCTTAAAATAGAGCAGTTTTGGCCATTTGAAGAAATTTCTATTTTTAGTAACAGCGGCCATCTTGAATGGAGGGCGGGGCTGTCGGACACAATTTTGAAAGGGACCCACCCAGGGACCATCCCTGCCAGGTTTGGTTTAATTTGGTTCAGCGGTTTCAGAGGAGAAGATTTAAATGTGATCTTTTATCAAAATATGCCTAATTTGCATAATCGGTATATATCGGCTGAAAGAAAAATTTCACAGAAAAACCCGGAATATATGTTAAACTACTCCTTGCCATGTAGCTGCAGTTAAAATTTCAGCTCATTTTGACTTACACTAAAGCAGCAATGGACAATTAACATTTCATCCCCCCTTTTTTCTATTTTTAGCTTGGCGGCCATCTTGGATGGAAGTCGGGATCACCGGACACAATTTTGAAAGGGGGCCATCCAGGGACCATTCCACCAAAGTTTGGTTGCAATTGGTCCAGTGGTTTCTGAGGAGAAGTTTAAAATGTGAAATGTTGACGGACGGACGACGGACGACAGACGACGGACGACGGACGACGGACGAAAAGTGATGACAATAAAAACGGGTGCACTCGATTCGCAGCCGCAAGTGATAAAGTTTACCAGTTGCTTGCCCATGGTTGGTGGTTCTCTCCGGGTACTTCGGCTTCTTCCACCACTAAAACTGGTCGCCATGAAATAGCTGAAATATTGCTGAAAGTGGGGTTAAGTACCAAAAATCAATCAACCGAATATTGGCCTGCAAATGAAAGGGTTGTCGCATTCTATAACACTGAACCAGTTCTAAGGGTTGGTTGTGTATTTTATATATCCAGTGTGGTGGGACTTACCAGTCTTATTTATATACCATGGCAATCCATTTAAGGTATCATTGTGTATGGCTCATCTTCAGATGTGCACACTGATTGTAAACAATATAGGAAATATGTAACAGTACCTGTCGTTCTTAATCATGATACCTGCCCCATTTTTGTAGGAATGACCAAGCTTGGTACACGCTAAAGAAGTGTTGCAGTAACTCTTGATGAACGAAAGCGATTGTCTGATTATACGCATGATATTTTATTTCCATGGCGCCAGTCAAAACTCAAATATTGTACATATGTGGGTAAGACAGCGCCACATTTTTACAAAGTTGATATTTTGTCGTTGTAAACTTGCTATGGATATGCCTGACAATTGGTTCATTTATGAAAAACGACCAATCAATTAAATCATTCCTTTATAGATCAATATCAAATGTTTGAATTATTATTTATCTTCCACTTCATTGATAAAACAATTGATTGAGTATTTTTATTTGACCCAATGAAAGAAATATCATGTTATCTTTTTTCTCGTTTTACATTATATATATATTTATTGATACTTGAAATAGCCACAAATCCACGTTATTGGGAACAATCATTCTGAAAGGGCCATCCACTGTTTGAGGTAGATGAATTAACTTGCTCTGAGGGCAGGGGTAGCTGGGTATTTGGAGAATGCCACGCTGCATGCATGTTTCAGATTATAATTGAATCAACTCCTAGTCAGCCACATTTTGTTACTGGTGACCTTTAGCTACCAGTTGCCAGGCAACAATTTCCTACTCGATCAACTATCAATCCTTTCAACTTTCGTAATCAAACAAAATATATTTCCTAATTGCACCTTTTGTTTAGAAACTAGTTCCCTTGATAATTGCAGCTGAAATACCGTTTTATGTTAAAAACAAATCAAGATTTGATATCCTATCCATTTGTCAAAGAGACAAGACTGATGATGCAAGTATTTATGGGTAAAAATACCAATTAATTTATATATGCTTTTCTACTATATTTGTGGCTTGTTTAGCCTATCTGGCCATTTTGTCTGAAGTTTAAAAAAAAACCTTTCCAATCGAGGTTCCGGTACAATCTCGACCCAGAAATTCAGTATTTATATGCACTTATATATGTATACCATTTTCACCTAATGTATTGTTATTTCTTCCTTTTTCAGAAAGGCGCTTACAGTGGTACGATCTGATTTTGGAATATAATTCAAAGTTATGGAAATCATACAAGTAAATAGTATTATAAATTCGAATTTGATTGGTCGAATTCTGGAATTTTACTGACCTAGAGCTCGAAATTATAAAGATATGATTTCCATGCAAAGAATGATGTCTGGTGTCGTGGATTATATACTAAATAAAAATGATCCATATGTTTTGGAAAACGCTGAAATTCTAGTCAGAGATTCTGATCATAGTTATTTGTGCGTTTCTTGTGGTCATGGAGACCGTCAATTTGTGGTATATGAGACATATCCTCATCATGGTCAAGTGGAAGTAGTAGAAACTGTCTATAAGAAATTTATTAATGACGTCATAAATGTGAGAGAAATAAATAGAGACACGTTAGAAAACGCTGTTATACGATATTGTGGTGTAGAAGGAACGGTTGGTGGTAAGAAAAAACAATCGCTTAGGAAATACCTAAATGCGGCAAAGGATATTATAGACGTTGTTCCCGACAGGAATTACTGGAAAAATGCTAAACTGACAGTAACAGATGCGTATGTGAATACTCTAACTTTTGTCAGTGGCACTGGGAAATACCAGTTTGCTGTAAATGACGTTGAAGGAGAACCAAAAATGGTCTATGACGTCACAAATGATACCATCGTACATTCAAATGACAAAAATCGAAATTGTCCTTGGAAATGTAATGTTATGTAGCTGTATATAAAACTCCGTTGATAATATAAAAAACGTTGATGGCTTAGACTTTTGTGTTCATGTTAGTTTTGATAATTCTTATGTCGGTGGACAAACTGAGTTTTTGATTTGCCACTTGAAATTAGAATATCAGATCCGATCCTTCCATTCAATCTGTGTTGTTAATATGAATGTAGAAGTAATATGAGACAGACAACCTGTTTGAAGGACGAAGTCCTAAAATTTCAATAATACGATGATCCGTACACGTTAGCCTCACCGCCACCGGACGCAATTACGAACAATTTCGATGATATTGACCGTGGCATTTGATAATAATTTGTAAATTTGACCAAATTGATGAAGCTGATTGCATGTTCATATTTCAGATTAAACACCAATATTCCTTTTGAATCATAGCCCATATATTATTCAATGCATTGTTACGGGTTTTAGCTTGGAACAGATTTTCATGACCCCGTTCTAGTCACTCTGTGACCTAGATCCGGACACAATTTCGAACGACATCATAATAACCTTTCTAGTGTAAATTATTTAATGACAACTGTTAAAATTGAAAGAGCATTCATTCATTTACGTTCACATATCTATTTGTATATAATACACATGACATAAAAACCTTTCCTTTATTCATACCATAAATGTGTGCCAGTTTGCATTCGGAATTCCTTGGACTCTTCAATGAATAAGGTACATCACGGATTTTGACATTTTGGGATAGATCAAGGTAAGGAAAATGTATTATATTGACTGTTTTTGTTTTAATTTCAATGTGTTCTACATATGCATAGAACCAGGAGATCATAATCTTTCCAATTACTGGCATAAGATAACAAAATATGCGAACCTCAATGAATTTTAGCGATAGATTCCAAGTGCAATTGTCAATCGTTTTCTGTTTACAAATATGAAAACCTGTCGTCTGCAACATTCAACAACTGCGCGTGAATAATTTTCTCCCAAAACACGAGTAATTTAGCGGGGTATCTATTTATAAAAGCATTTTTTTAATTAATGTTTTGAAGGAACAATTAGGGAACATACTTTTTATTTCGTTCGTAATTGCGTCCTGTGAGGCTATTATCTTTTATTTTGAATGAATGTGTAGCCGATTTGTTATGGCGTTCATTTTACCTACGCCGCTTTTGAAACTTTGAAACTTTGAAACTTTTTATTTCACTAAAGGCCCCACATAGGGCATGATAGTACAAATAATTATAAACAATTAAACAACATGTAATGCATGAACATATATACAAATTATGAAACATGTTTATGTTTGTTGGAAGGCAATATATAAATATAAGGCATATTTATGTAATTCAAATTGCAAGGCAATATTAACACTTGCAAGTATTACTTGAATACAGACATGACTATTTTAGCATATTTTGATAAACCAATGAGTACATATTTATCATCACTGTTCATTAACTCACTAAAACTAATTGTATTTGGAACATTATATAAATACTCAGGAATAAATTTTTTCCTTTCATCTTTGAAAAAAGTACAGTTAAACAGATAGTGAAATTCATCACCCAGTTCTTCCTTATTACATAAATCACAAATTCTTTCTGATCTGTCAATACTAAAAAATCTACCCATTTCTATTGGCAATTTATGACTACCACATCTAAATTTACACATTTTATACATTAAATTAGGCGGTAATATAGTAAAGTATTTTTCCAAACCAAATTCAGATTTATACATTCTATAATTAGTACATTTAGGTGCATTAAAGATTTGCAATTTCCAATACTCAACATAAGAATCATAAAAGTACTGCTTAACTTTCTTCGATAGGTTAAAATTTCTAGGAACAAATTGATCATTCCAATAATTTATAAAACCACATTTGTTCAATATATCTTTTACACAATTTAACCATTTAGAATGGTATACATCACAAAGATCTAATTGATACAAAATATCATACAGTGTTCTAGAAATTTTCTCTTTTTTTCCATTTACAATACGTGCCCAAAAACCAATCATCCTTGCATTTATATGAACAGACATAGGCACTCGACCTAGTTCACCATATACAATATAATTTGGTGTACATTTTTTAACTTTCATAATATATTTACAAAATTCTAAATGCAATGTTTCAGAAATATCATTTTTTTCATAACCCCAAACTTCAGCACCATATAACAAGATTGGTGCAACCATTACATCAAATAATTGCAACAATATATCAATTGGTAAAGACAATTTTCTTGCTTTTCTTAACACATAGAACATGGCTTTTCTAGCTTGTAGTACAAGTCGGGCTTTGTTTCTACCAAAATTACCTTTTCTAGAAAAAATAGTACCAAGATATTGAAATTCATCTACAACTGTTAAACGTTCATTGTTATATATAAAATCTATATTTTCACTCTGTCTACTTTTGGAAAATATAACTACATTAGTTTTGGCTGTATTCACCTTCAATTTCCAAGTTTCACGGTACAAATACATTGCATTAAGAGCTGACTGCAATTCAGCTGCAGTTTCAGCAAATATAACTGTATCGTCAGCATACAGTAACAAGTACAATTTAAAATATACTTCAATATCGTCGTTGTCAAATAACAAATGTGAAATATTACAAACATCATTAAGACCATTGTAAGCATGTGACATGAATTCAGTTAAGTCATTTAAGAACACTGAAAACAACAGAGGGGATAGATTTTCCCCCTGCCTTACACCAGTATTTGATGGAAAAAAATCTGAACAATTGGAGCCATCTCTAACACAAGACTTTGCATTTTTATACATATTTTGTATTATAACTAACATATTACCATCGATACTAGTACGTAATAATTTTTGCCATAACAATATTCTATCAACAGAATCAAAGGCCTTACGGTAATCTATAAAAGCACAATATAATTTTTTCCGTCTAAACAGATACAGGTCAATAAGACATTTAAGATTAAATATGTGATCAATTGTACCATACCCTTTTCTGAAACCAGCCTGCTCGCCGCTCTTCCATCGGTAAACTGACGAGTTCTGTCCCCTGGCTCGTATCTCGGCTAGATTGAGACAGATTGAGTCAGTCTATTCCATCGGGAGTTTCGTAGAAAGAGATTTTTTTATTAGAATTTTAATAAAAGTTTATTTCGATTTTGCATTGAGTAAATAATCAAAGAATTGGGAATTTTTCATTGAAATAGATTTCTTTTGCGTTTCTAAATTATCAATTGATCTATTTTTTAAACTTCCGGTGAGCAGATTTTTGGCTATCAATATAGAAGGAAAAATCGGAAAGCTCACCGTTAGAAGGACTTCGTCCTTTATTACAAAAGACCTCTCTGTACTCCTTTTTGTGGTCACACTGGTTCTGGACTCTTGTACATTTTACATTTGATCGGTTCTGGGAGTCTTTGTTTTACCAAAAATTATTTCCATAGTCTAGTGAAATTATGTTCTATGATAGCAGCCATCTTTTAATCACAAACTTTTAAAAAATCATCTAATATAGCATTCATATAAAATTGAGTTACGAGAGGTTCTGCAATTTCTGAGAAGAAGACTATAAACAGTGGCTTCTGAGATTTGCTTTCTTTCTCAAAGATAGTTTTGACAAACTGTACCTAACAACGATGGCATTCTTTGATATCCGGTTTTCACAAGAAGAGTTTGAAGATACCAAAGGGGTAATCAGAATCCGTATATAACTATATATCGAAGAAGAACAGACAACACATGGCCAAAAAAAATGTACAAAAGGACAAACAACGATCTACAAAACATACACATAAAACTAAAGACCGAGTAACACGAACCCTACTAACTCAGGTGCTCCGGAAGGGTAAGAAGTTCCTGCTCAACTAGTGACACCCGTCGTGTTAACTAATCTAGTTACAAACTCGGTGATAAGTCATGAATGAGGAAAGGACCGGGAAGTGTTTACGACAAGTGGAACATTTCCGTGGTCATTTGTGACACATGTATCCCATAACGGTCAACCAGGTCATGGTGGCGACCGTAAAACTTTCGAAGTGATGACTTCAACTTAACCAAGAGGAACCATTGATTCAGTAGCTTCCTTGTTAGCATCAATCCTCTATCTAGGAAATCCTGATCTGAACCACAAGCTCTGGAATATCGTAAAAAAGGTACGCTTTATAGATGATCATCGAAGGAAGAATTCATTTAATGTAACGATTCAATCTGTCAGATGGTTTCCTGAAAAGACTTTGATTTTTATCAGAAGATATCGTTGGTACACTACAGGACCATGTAAGAAGTATTTACAAAAACCTACAAGGCAAATGTCGATTCATGTAAATGTCTCCCACATGTACATGCAGCAGTAATGTACATAATTAAATATTGAAAATATAATAGTTTAGTAACGATTTTTGACGAAGGGTTTTATAAATACATTTGTATATAGCAACCCAAGATTTTGTTCAGCGCAAAGGTGATAATTTATCAACTCGTGGTCACTGTCATGTTTCATTAAACCCATTTCGGTGGTTTTATCCTTAAAGCAAGTCAGGGGTAGAGAAATAGGATTCAGTTTTTCAGCTGCAGGGCACTGCCTCATCTAAAGGCGTCCACTAATTGTACCGGACTGATCAAATACAAAATCTAGCCCTGAAGTTACTAGTGCATGGACAATGTCATGTTCAATTCCCGCATAAAAACAACTTGTAAGTGAGCAAACGGTTTGCAATGAGTGGCTGTTGGTGGTAAATAATTCCGACTCTATCCATTGTAGCATTTTTTACTTCGGTAATCTCGACTTCTGTCTTTAAATCCATCCCAGTGCTACCTTTTTACCTACATGCATTATTGTTTGCAAGTTTATTCTCGTCATGCATATAACTTACATACTGTCATCATAACAGTAAATATCTAGCTGTATTACATCATCATGACGTCATGTGTTCTCTTTGATGTGTGTTATGTGATCAAATAAACCATGAACAGCAAATTGACAACGTTAAGGTAACATCATAAATTCATGAATGGCGTCCACCATTTGCAACACAAATTCAGATCTGTGTTGTACAATTTCTATTTGAATCAAAATACGATCTACCAATGGTAAAATCGTAAAACCACGGCTGTCATAAATTATTTCTTAAATAATTATAATCAATATACTTTTGGTGGTTTTCTCAAGACGATTTGATTTGTTATCTGTTATCATGATATACATTTACATCTTAAAATGCAAGACAGTGTTAGTTATTTTTAGTTAACAATTTCTTTGTAGTTTCTTCTCCCTTCATCATAATTTAAACTGAAACTGTTGGTACACTGCAGCACCTACTTTATTATCTTCTTCTTTCAATATCCTAGTGTTGCCGGTTCTCGATATCGTAAGAAACATTTCCCCCGCGTGTCCCTTAGAAACAATAAATGTTTACAAAATTGTTTTTGTTTGTTTGTCAAAACTAGTTCTTTATTTCTATTAAACCTAAAAGTTCTATTCCTAGAAGTTACTGAGAAAACATAATTTTTGTGATTGACCATATTTCTGACACTTTGTGTATAACGACACCAGTTCTCGATAAGTGTGTAAAACCCTGTAAAATCAATTATGGATGGCATGTTTACTAATAAAAATTATAGGAATAAAAGAAAAAAATGTATTTAAGATATTTGCAAACACCAAGATTATTGATTTCAACTATACATGTAAAATTAAACATGTTTGAAAAAGTGTTCCATTGGGGATACACAATACAGAAATAACGTTGATATAAAAATAAAACTGATAAGATATGACCCGAACGGTGTTCCAATTATTTTTCCCTGAACAGTGCCACCTGTATATTTCCGGTTTTGTGTGACGTATACGTACTTGACCTTCATTGACAGCAAAGTTTTGTTTACATCACAAACGTATATATTAAGCAATGACCCGGTGAATTTAGAGTTATTTTTGGAATAAGAAAATGTGCATAAATATCTGAGACTATAAAGATTATGTTCATACATACCTTGATACGTAGCATAACCATTTTTTTCCTTTTAACGAAGCGAGGTGGTGTTCCGTAGGTAAAATCCTGGCGAACAGAAGACGCGTGCGTTTTTCCGATTTATGTCATAACTCTCACGCGCATAATTATCGAGAACTGGTAACTATCGAGACATGTGACAGAACGATACTCTGCATATCGCCTCTGGCGTATTGTCGCAGATTGACCCCGCATGCCCACCGGGAAACAGCATCCAAAATAAAATCCAAAACTGGAGTATGTATAATTAAAAACATCTATATATATCTATAAATGGAGTGCTGTCGGTAGGCTGGTCTTGAAGGCATCTACTGTTGATGCTGAGACAGCCGCCTCTGCAGGTAGTTCATTCCATAGTCTGATGGTTGATGGGAAGAACGATTGTTGGTGGCACTGGAGTCTTGAGTATGGAAGTTGGTATCTTTGACAATGACCTCTGGTGGTGGAGGCTACTCCCCGTGGTATAAGATAGGGCTGTACTGGTATAGCCACTACCTGGTGGATTATCCTGTATAGCATTGTGACCTTTGCTCTTTTTCTTCGTTCTTCCAGGGTTGGCCATTTTAGATGTTCAAGCATGGATTTTACGTTACTGGTGGTTTTATAGTCCCCCATTACAAATCTCGCTACCTTTCGTTGTACCCTCTCCAATTCAGTGATGTTCTTCTGTGTTATTGGATCCCACACCACGCAGTATTCCATGATTGGTCTCACTAGTGTTAGGTAGCATTGCGCCTTGATCTTCTTTGAGCATGAGCTGATGTTCCTGCTGAGAAAGGCTCGGTTGTTGTTGGCTTTCTTTGCTACACTGCTGATGTGGGTATTCCACGAGAGGTTATGGCTGATGTTGAGGCCCAGGTACTTTGCTGAACTGACCGTACCTAATCCTGTCCCGTGTAAGCTATATTCCTTTGTTATTGGTTTCCTTTTATTCGTAACCCTCAAGACCTCACACTTGAATTGCATGAGCCAGGTTGATTCCCACTGCTGTAAGGCATCTAGGTCTTTCTGTAAGATAATAGTGTCTTCCGAGCTCTTGATCTTTCGGTATAGTAGGAAGTCGTCTGCGAATAACCGTGCTGTTGCTGTTACTTGTTCTGGGAGGTCGTTAATATAGATTAGGAAGAGAAGTGGACACATGACGGTTCCCTGTGGTACGCCAGATGTTACGGCCGAAGTTGTTGATTTCTCTCCCTCCAGTAGGACTTGCTGTGTTCGTCCAGATAGGAAGCTGGCTATCCATTGTAAGTTCTTTCCTTGTATTCCGTAGTAGTTGCATTTGTTGATCAGGTGCTGGTGAAGGACTTTATCAAAAGCCTTAGAAAAGTCTAGCAGTATGCAGGATCTTTCTTTCCTAAATCCATGTTGGTAATTGGACAGGATGTTGTTGGCTTCCAAATGACTGATGATGTTACTATGCATGATATGTTCCATGATCTTGCAGCTAATAGAAGTCAAAGATACTGGTCTGTAGTTGGCAGCTTTCCCTCTATCTCCTTTCTTAAATAATGGTGTCACACATGGCTTTTTCCACTGTTCCGGTATTTTGCCTTGGTGTAGGGATGCTTTGAAGATTAAAGTGAGAGCCGGTGTGATTTCTGTTGCTAGTTCTTTGAGGAGTCTTCCTGGGATTGTATCAGGGCCTGTCGCTTTGTTAGGGTTGATGTTACGGAGAAGCTTCAGCACACCTGAAGCTGTAATGTTGATGTCCGGTACAGTTGAGTGAGGACTTCCTCCTTTTGTTGGAACTTCACCAGGCAACTCATGCGAAAATACCGATGTTAACTGATCATTTAAAATGTTTGCTTTGGCGTTACTGTTGCTGCAAAGTATTCCTTCTTTCCGTAGAGGCGCCACTCCTGTACTCTCTGCTCTTGTGCTCTTAATGAAGCTCCAAAATCGTTTAGGATTGTTGGTGTTATCATCTTCGAGCATGTTTGAGACGTAGCTGTTGTATGTTTCTTTGCATAATCTCTGGGCTTCTTTTTTGATGTCATTAAATCTTCTCCAGTCTTTTTGTTTTCCTGTCTTTTTAGCTTTCTTATATGATCTCTTCTTACGTCGTGAAAGTTGTTTAATTTCATTGTTCACCCATGGCTGACTGTACCTTGTGCTGGTATAAACTTCGATGTAATGTGCTCATTCATGAGAGTCGCGCATTTACTTTCAAATTCTGACCATAGCGTGTTTATTCCTTTATCTATAGTATGATGTTCTATAAAGTGTGTGACAAATCTTTCCATTCCTGGTTTTAGGTCCTCCATTTTGGCTTTTTTCCATAAAAATATCTTGCGTCTGACTGGTCTCTGGTACGTATCCTTTATGCTTAATTCTATGTATGGTATAGTATCGTGATCACTTATGCCTGGGATAGGGGTGACTTTATTTATCAATGACGGTCTGTTAGTAAGGAACACTTCAAGTGTTTTATCTTCTCTCGTTGTAAAGTCAACTACTTGACTGAAGCCACGTGTTGTTTTGAGGTCTATAAATTGTACTGAAAATTCTTTTGGATAGTTGTTACCTTGAATACTGTCAGTTTTCCAATCTATGTCAGGTAAGTTGGCATCTCCTGCAATCCATATTGTTGATGACTTAATTTTTTTCGTATAGATTATGCATGTGCTCTATGTTCCTATTAGGTTGACGATATAGGGATACAACAATAAGAGGCCTTCTCCTTCGATTTGTATTGCTATTAGTTCACTTTTTGTCTCAATGTCTACTTCACTGCTAAATAAGGTGTCCTGACTGCAACTAATACTCCTCCGTAGCCATCTGATCTATCCTTACGATATGTGACATAGTCTGGTGGCATAACTTCCTTAGCCAAGTTTCGCAACCTAGTTTAACATCAGGTTTGCTGGAGTCGACAAGATTCCAAAAAGCTTCCCTTTTGGCTCGTAAACTCTGAAAGTTTATGGTAAATACCTTTAGGATGTTGTCATATGCTCTGTTCACTTTGTGTGGTGGTGTCTTGCTCTTTGGTGAAGAAGTGACAATAGGATCCCCGATCTCATCACAGGTAAATGAGGATGTGCTGTCCGTAAGAGAGTCAAAACGGTTTGATGATTCATTGATGTTGAATGATTCAAATAATGATGTACTGAAGTTAGGTATACCGCATGAGCAACATATCCATGATGTATCTGGTTTTGTCAATGCAGTGTATATTTGACTGTTCATGTTCATACATTCTGCGTGGTACCAACCTTCGCAATTATCACATGCAACTTCTCGTTGATTCCATTTTACAGCTTTACTACATATCATGCATGGGTACTTGAGTGTTCGTGGTCCTGGATTTTGCTCACAATCCGATGATTGTAGGATAAGTATGAGACTTAGGTATAGTAGATGGTGTTTATTTCCATAGCTTTGTGGAGATTTACGCCTTGTCCTTGGTAAGTTTTGCAACAAAACAGCTGGATGGAAGTTTCGTGTATTTAATGTATTTGGATTATTGTTTGCCTGAAGTGTTGTCAATTCTTCACTTGAGTATAAGGAATTACTCTGGGGTGATGACAGTGGTGGATTGATAACATAATGTTACATACAGTACTATACATGTAAATAGGACGACATTTGATGTAAACACTGCGTCTTTGTTTACTTCCAGTCTCCTTCGGAACACCTTTTGGGTCTACATATGTGGCTGTGTATGGCTACCTGATAATGTTATTTTACTCTATGTGTGTTATTTGCACAAGATCGTGATTGTCTATCATTCCTTGGTGGTAGGTGATGTTTTCTGCTCGATCTCAATGCTGGAATATTCTTTGATTGCACATAAACCAAATAAATTTCAGGAAAATTCTGAAAGATGTCGTTTCCCACTGAGCATGCGTAAACAAGTCTTATCTTAGCATAATGACGAATCACTTAGACCCCCTTGGCCAAATCAACAATATAATATACTTTCCTTAACCATGTGATACTTTGACATTTAAGGCGCCACTTGAGGCCGACATTATAATTGTATATAAGCTAGTCAACTCAGTGAATGTAGGCATGTCCTCAACACATTCTACTGCCTCTAAGCCATCGAATCATCACTCTTTCTCATTATATCTTCCTACTGGACATCAAATGACATTCTAGTTTTTGGTTTGACCTGTTCGAAGATCAAATACAGGAACTTCAACACTCTATACGAACACCCTTACTACTACTGAAGAATTTGTTCAGTTTAGACAAGGGTTTGGTTTACACATGTTCAAATTACATAGACATTTAGTAGAAGGGACTGTAAAGTCTGTTTGGCTTAGGCAGGTTTTCGGTTTACTCAGGGTTCAGTTTAAACAGGTTTCACTGTATATGCTGTTTATATATTACATTTCATAAGACATACGGAACACGGAAATCTAAGCATAAGCAACCAAATCCCCCTTTTTTCTCTTCCAACTTTCAATGTCCGGTGTTGGTATATGTGGTCTAAAAATAGCTCTACACATCAATAAAGGCAAGATTTTTTCATGAAATATTACATAACTATGGCTTGTGAATACATTAAGCTATCATATTGCAAATGTGTATAACTATTCATTAAAATATGGTTAATACTCTCCAAGCAGTGTTCTCTGTCTTAATTACTCATCAACATTTAAGTTGAACTCCCAGTAATAAAGATATAAATATAGTCAGCTTCCCAACAATAACGGAAAACAGTATAAATACAACAGGTAGAACTCTATATAAATAGGTTTATAAAACATGTTTTCATGAGTTGCTTTAGAATATGGGTGGTTCACCAACTCCAGACTCAACAGTATAGT
This sequence comes from Bathymodiolus brooksi, assembly GCA_963680875.1. Taxonomy (NCBI): domain Eukaryota; kingdom Metazoa; phylum Mollusca; class Bivalvia; order Mytilida; family Modiolidae; genus Bathymodiolus; species Bathymodiolus brooksi. The sequence continues at coordinate 79,483,401 of OY804578.1, read as the reverse complement.
TTTACGATCCACAATGCAAGCTATGGCAAAACTGTACATGTCAATTTTGGTATGCTACTTAGTAATTATTGAGGACACATTTCACATTAAAAAATTGTACTGAATATCAAAACTTCAAACTTTGTAAGTGTATCAAGGTACTAATGTTTGTGTATAGTGCACAGCTATTTAAAATATGGGCAATCAAATCCAGTATCTTAAACAAGATTAACACATTTTTCATTTTAGAACATCTTTTTTAATTTTTCAAGGTCTTCTTTACATACATATTCAACAAATGTATAAACAATGCATATTTAATTCAGAGAACATAAAACAACTAACATTATATACATAGGATAAAATACACAGGTAATATTCACAACATGAAATTCAAATTCAAAAATAAATTTAACATACATGTACATGTATAACAGGTAAAAAACAAAACCTTTAAATTACTTTAATTCACATGAAATGTTAAATTCCAAAAAAGACTTGCAGCTCAATATGCAAGAACATGGACTTACCTAATTATGATTTTCATATTACAAAAAATAGGTCAATTCATGTAAAACCACGGTAATCCAACTTTTTATAGGTCAATACTTTCAAAAGACCATTCATTATCTATTTGTATCAAATCCATCTTTAGTATTAAAAGGTAACTAAATCAACCATTGATAAAAGCAACTTATTTATTCATAGAAGAGGGAGTATATTAAAAAATTCAAAAGAATTTCTTGTCCCTTACTTCAAATCCTAATATATTAGCAATAACTTTTACCATAAAACATCTTATTTTTTATTAAGAAGTATGTACCAATAATGTGATTTCTCTTTTTTTGTTTGTTAACATGGTGGTAATGAGTAGAAGTTTAAATTATAAATGGGAAGGAATGGTTATATTTAATACTTGGTCCATTAACTAACAATAATATTTATTACATAAGGCTCTATTTTACTGTTTTTCTATTGGCCAGAAGAAATACACGTGACATTCCATTTTCTAACATATTGATTAGCAAAAACCAATTTCTGTGCAATAAAAAAGCATATTGCACTCTCGTGCAAAATCAATGAATGAAATTACGTGGCATAAAATTTCAAAATGATAAAAATAAACTTTTTTAAAGTTCAAAATTTTCAAAAAATTTCAAAATGATAAAAAAAAATTCAAATTTCAAAAATTTAGTCAAAATTTTCAAACCTCAATAAAATTTATAAACTTTCAAAAATGTCATAAGATTTCTAAATTTTCTAATTTTTTTAAAATGATAAAATTTTCAAAAATTTCATAATTATAGTAAAATAGAGTCTTATGTAATAAGACAATTACTACACTTGAACTTGATCAATATGAGGTTTTATGGAGCCGAGTACAACAATATTGAACTCGGCTTTGCCTCGTTCAATATTGTTGTACTCTGCTCCATAAAACCTCATATTGATCTCGTTCAAGTGCAGTAATTGTATAGTATTTTCTCTGGATGTTCGAGGAGGATAAATCTTCCTTTTCAGAAATACATATAGAACCAGATAGAAATAGAGAGGTGGGTCAATTATATCAAGCAATAAAAAGAAAACTGTCTTCAAAGAATAAAAATGGTTATTTTTAATACAGGTGGTCTGTTACAAGTGTTTTGTTGTATATGTCTAGACACACAAGAGGTTGAAAATTACATTCAGTTAGTGCTATCCCTAAAAGCATTTTTTTCTGTATTGCATTGGCATATTGGGAGGTCAACAACATTTTTGACAGTAATTCGATTATAATATTCTGGCAGTCTATTTTACAGGTGGATGAAACTGCATCCCCAGAAAAGCATGGACTTTTTGTAAGTCACTTTTGAAAAGTTCTATCATATAATGTTGTATCAAGAACACAATATACTATTGTTGGGAGTCAAGACAACTACAGTACACTCCAAGTGTATCAACGATCATACTCTCAGGTCCGACATATTCCTCCCAAAATGTCCGACAAATTTGAGAGTCAACACTCTCAAAGTCCGACTATTTGGTCGGACGCGAGAGTGGATATTAAAAGATTTTTTTTTTACATTTCTCGAGGTGAATATGTCAAACATTTTGTGATCGATGCGTATTTGTAAGCGTACTTTCTTTCCGATGTGTAGAATGTGCGGGTAGTAAATACCCTAGTGTATTTTTACCTTGCATCATATTCGCGCCAGGAAAGGTAGCTCCAAGGTCAATATTTGTCACGCTCGGGCACAACAGTCGTTCGATGCATAGGAGCACCTCATAATCAAAGAATTGTACAATAATTTCGAGTTACACCGTTTGTGTTTCTTTAATCTGTTTAATTTTAATAGATCTTTATAGTACATTTAAATTTTACGATTACAATCGGAATGCTAGAAATATCGTAACTTTTTCGAAATCTAAACTTTAAAATTATATACGCCGAGTCCAGCCCTGGCTTGGATTTCTTGAAAAAGTTTTCTTAACAAACCAAATTAAATTTGAGTAAAATCTCGACTTAAGTTTGCGTTTTGACTTTGTTTATTTGGAAAAATCACTGACGATTTAAAAAAAAAAAATCTGTTGTCACTTAAAACAGAGTCAGTGAGGCCGGTACGGCTGTGTACATGAATGAATAAGAGATAATTCTTTCGGAGTGTGATATCAATATAAAGGTGAAATAACGGATGCAAAAATCACCGGCTAAAGTTACACAATATTCCGTTTACAAATATTTTAAGTCCCTATACTTGTTCATCTGTGACGGTAATATGTGTATTGGACTAGGTATTACAGCCAGCTTGATATGAATTAATTAGCTCAGGTTACAGGTGTCAATAATGGAAGGAACATCTTGTTGACACAAATTTCCAGGTGCCAGGGGGAGAACAATTATAATTAATTCTATTTAATGTTGTTGTTTTTTATTACTATTTGTTTGTAGGTACATTTGCAATCATTGAAGTAAATTTAATTTGAGTCAACACTCTCTAAGTCCGACTATTAGGTCGGACGTGAGAGTGGATATTTAAAGATTTTTTTTTACATTTCTCGAAGTGAACATGTCAAACATTTTGTGATCGATGCATATTTGTAAGCGTACTTTCTTTCCGGTATGTAGAATGTCCGGTTACGTAAATACCCTAGTGTATTTCTACCTTGCACCATATTCGCGCCAGGAAAGGTAGCTCAAAGGTCGATATATAACTGAAATATTGTTGAAAAGTGACATTTAAACACCCATAGCCTCATATAAATTATTGCAATAAAATATCGATTCAGTAACGAAATTGATATAAACTATTTTCCAGTATATTTAGTATAAAAAGCTTGTTTACTGTGAGATGTATTGCAACCGCCATTTTTTACTACAATCACGTGCGGATGCTCGTGTTTGATGGAAAGCTATAGCTATATTTAGATATTTAGATAAATTAAAATTTATAGAAGGCAAGGATTTATATAATTAACACATTAAGTCACATTTCATTTATTTAGCTTGGGTCAGTTATCAATTAAAAAGACAAAAATGGTTTAAAAAAAAATCTGTCTAATAAGTATTTACCTAAATAACGATATCATGACGTATAATATTTTCTCACCGTAAATGTATTTATTTTATTAAGATATTTATACACATATATAAGAAAAAAGATATAAATTTATTTTTTAAGTACAAATAAATTGGAAGACGGCTTGAAAATCGAAAACGCAGAATAGTTATCTATGTTTATAAGTCTTAGTAAAAAGAGTCTTGAGCAACGTTTTTTTTCACACCTGTGATAGGTGTATTTGTATATCATGAATGCACGATGCGACAACATGCTGAGATGGGTGATGTTTTGACAGGTAAACTGTAAAAAAAAAAAAAAACGTAAAATACACTAATAAAATATTATTTCACCTACATCAGGACTCCGCAGAACGCCAACTTTCAAGAAAAAAAACCGGGATTTACGGATTGATGACCCATTCGCCATGAACAAAATAAAACTTAAATTTTACTAAATAATTTTAATCCAAATTTGCCTTTAAAGAAATAAATGTATAAATTAGAATTATTTACCCGGGTTCGTTCGCCCTACATTTGGCAAACACGTAAAAGAGCAAACGCACCAGATATCGTAAACCGCCAACTGTCTGCAGCAAGTGGCATCGATTGTCGCGAGTACATAGGAACATATTAATATTCACTTCTAGTGCACTTAAAACATGGGACCTGCATGTTAATACATTTTATTCATGGATATTATTGTATATATCGCCCGTGACAGCCGTTAACATATCTATACTTTCCGTACCACTGTATATCACTCATTTACTTCAGCTTTACTAAGATACGCATGTTTCTTTATGCACAAATTTATTGGTTAGCAGAATTTGGGGACGTTTCCTGTTTACAGTTTAACTATCTGAGAGTGGAGACTCTCACTCCGACCTGGGAGGATTTGGTCGGACAATTTTAAGAGTGAAGTCCGACCTGAGTGTTTGATCGTTGATACACTTGGAGGGATCTGTACTATACCATAAAATCCACAAAAGTCCATTTACTGTACTGTTAACTTGATACATCAAATAAATGACAAAAATAACAAGGGCAACGCAAAGCATGGCGTATCCCCTCGCCTAAAAATTAGACCCAGTGACCTTGACCTTTGACCTTGAAAATCAATAGGGTTCCAGATTCTCTTAAGGTCTAAGTATGTACCAAGTTTGACCAAAATCCATTGAAGGATGTTAATTCTAGTGTTCACAAGGATGTTACGCAGTAAAAAATTTGACCCAGTGACATTGACCTTTGACCTTGAAAATCAAGAGTTCCAGACTCTCCTAAGGACTACGTATGTACCAAGTTTGGTCAAAATCCATTGAAGGATCTTGATTCTAGAGTGTTCACAAGGATGTTATGCGGTAAAAATTTGACCCTGTGACCTTGAAAATCGATAGGGTTCCAGACTCTCGTAAGGACTAAGTATGTACCAAGTTTGGTCAAAATCCATTGAAGGATGTTGATTCTAGAGTGTTCACAAGGATGTTACGCGGTAAAAATTTGACCCGGTGACATTGACCTTTGACCTGGAAAATCAATAGGGTTCCAGATTCTTCTAAGGACTAAATTTGTACCAATCTTGGTCAAAATCCATTGAAGGATGTTGATTCTAGAGTGTTCACAAGGATGTTACACGGTAAAAAATTTACCCAGTGACTTTGACCTTGAAAATCAATAGGGTTCCAGACTCTCCTAAGGACTAAGTATGTACCAAGTTTAGTCAAAATTCATTGAAGGATGTTGATTCTAGTGTTCACAAGGATGTTATGCGGTAAAAATTTGACCCTGTGACCTTGACTTTTGACCTTGAAAATCAATAGGGTTCCAGATTCTCTTAAGGACTAAATATGTACTTCGTTGGCGAGGGGATAATAAACACAGTAAAATATTCCAGACAATGCTCTAAAACAAACAGTATGATCTTTTATATAGACATAACATACATATATACCCTAAAATCTGCATTTTTTTTTCATGCAAAATGATTATTTACATTAATTTTTAACCAACAAAAAATGAGAGAAATTTTTTATCTCTCCAAACAATTTTATTTGCACAAAAAAAGATTATATTAATATAATTATACGTAAATAATTTGGGCATATTTTTCTCCTTCATCTCACTGAGTGATGTTGTCAATATTGATAGAATGACTTTGATACTTAAAATTATCGGTAGATGTGACATTAAAACCATTACGTTACAGAAAAAAACAATAACGTCAGTTTTGAAGATCTTGGCATATATTATCAGTGGCAATGATGTCTGTCTTGACTTTCATAACTCTTGTTATTCTAAATGACCTTGATAACATCAAAGGTCAACATTCCCTATTCATGGGTGAGGATATGCAATTTTTCACATCTTACCGCTGAAAGGGAAGTTACTGATGACTAAAGTAAAACAATCTTTCAATAAGACAAAATTCTAAAAAGAAACTATTGCGGTCTTTATTTTACATCAAAGGTAGAAACCTGAACAAAGACTACACAAACATAGAAACAAGCTGTCAAAAGATTACAACTCGTTTCAATCCTAATCATGTGACATTCCATTATCCAATTAATATTACTGTTATAAAAGAAAAATAAACAGTTTACAAGTCTTTCCTGCATGAAGGGCGTCACCTGTTGCTATTGACAAATAACACAATATTGAAAATGGGTCTTAATTCAGATAATAAAACATTTGGGAACCTACAAACGCCAATTTCAAGGATTGAATGTGCACACCAGTATGTTATGAAGAAGAATGTAGAAAAAATCATTACAATCCATCATAGTTTAGTAAGAGCAGCTGCAGATCAACAATATATGATAACAATAAGAATGACAATGGCTAGTGACCTTTGTATGTCTGCTCTGCTAGAGAGTCAACACAAAAATAGTATGTACATTTAGTGGAGTATAAAATATATCATAGCTTACAAAGGTAATATCAACACATTATATACATTGACAATAATATCTATATACAAAATGCATTCATTTATAAGTATAAACAATGTTCAACATAAGGCAACCATTTGCACAAATATACTATGTCACAACTATCTCGTACGAGCACCCAAATACTTCCATTGTAAAAATACAACAATTAAATATGATCATTTATTTATAAACAATAAGGCATATTTATTATGTTTTTTTTAACAACTCTCAGAAAAAAAATTAAACTAGAGACTCAAATGAGCTTGTACTGCTCACCTGATTATTCATGCAGTTAGAGTAAGGTGAGCTAAAGAAAAACTACTAAAAATTGTTTTTTAAGTGGATAGGTAGTATTTTTTTTCCTCTACCAGTACTGTACTAAAATGTTTATATTCAATCAAATCTTTATTAACCAATAAAATCACACAATTTCCCTCATTAGGAGTTCAGTATAAACTGTCATTTACTTTGATACGACACAAGAATGAACTTTTATAGTAGGATCAAGTCACACTCCACTTGTTATCCTGGTCATTTAGGTGTTTTTTTCAAAAGTACTGGTATTATTTATCATTTATTATTGATACTGATTTATCATTTTACTCATATTATGAACACCTGGATTAAATTAACCGGTTCAAAGCATAACATCAATGAGACAAAGAACCATAACCTATCATAATATATAACATATAATATATCATATTACATATATTCTGAAACATGTCTTCATTTTATATCCCCATGTGTTCAGTCAAATCACATCATGACTTTTTCACCATTTTTTACTCCAGCTATAAACAGATTAATATGTAACAAAGCTATGTTTTAGGACCATTATCAACATAAATGTTTACAAAGGTTTCAAACTGAGTACTCAGTAAAAACATTCTACACATTGCTATGGCTATTTCATAAAAATATCTATAGCAGGGTTGGTTAGGGGAGGGTGGTAAAAAAATAAAAATATTTTAAGATAAATACATTACTGTATTGTTCTTATTTATATAATTTTTAGTCACTTTTCATATTTTGAAAAGAGTAGCATTTTAAAATTTTGTAATTTTTGGTCACTTCTCAAATTTATGGATTGCAAAAGGAAAGCTATCTTGCATTTTCATCAGGTTTCAGAGAGAAATCAGATCATAAATTCCCTGTCAGTACTGCTGGATATATTTATTCATTTAATTTTTGTTTTAAATTATTTTAGAAATGAATCTAATACTTACAGTGGTATTATGTTATTTTTGTTTTAAATTATTATTCCTTAGTCTTATTTGTCTTAGTTTTACAATAATTTCTCAAATTGACCTACATCTAACAATTATCTCTTGGAAACCAATGAGGGGTTACATAAATAGCATGTACTACCCCACAATACCATTACATAGAATACCTCCAATATTCTTTCATACAATTAAATACAGACATTATAACCCTGAGCACTAACATTTTATTCCTGATACAGGATATATGTACAAATGATTAATAAAACACAAGTAATTATTTACATGTGTATAAATCGCAAAAAAAAAGATGCCATATGACCTTCATCAGATATTAAATGCACCAAATATTTTCTTAAGTGTGACAATTTGTTAGGTTTTAGATGATTTGAGATAAAAAAAAAAAAAAAATTTAAAAAAAAAACAAGTGCATGCATGACATGAGGTGATTGATTGGCTTACAAACTTCTGGATGTTTTATGTCACATTATGTCTACTAGATCAAACAGGTCCTATGTACGTAGAAGGATGAATTCTTTTTAACTAGAGGCAAGGATCTTGTGTCCACAAAATATTTGTAAGCCTATCTCCATATAGTATTAGCAATTTCGAGATCAATATGAAAATTCCATAAAAATGAGTCAATAGAGGTAATGGTTAATTATCTCTCCTTTCTAATACAAACAATTGATAAATCATGCTATCTTTGACAATGTTACACGACAACAAAAACAACTTGTCAAATATAACATTGCTGTAGTGTTTGAGAATTAGATTACAGGTTTTAAAAAAGTGGATATATTGTTACTTTACAGAGATTATGGGTCATATATCAAAACAAGTAAAGCTACAAGCTATAAATTATTCTGAAGTCCAACAAAATGGTGTCAATTTTCATGTTCCGACATACATTATGACATATATTCACTCCCTGTAAAGGTATAAAATAAATTTTAAGTAATCCTGCCCTGAACAATATTTAAATTACTATTATTGAAAAAAAAAAATGCCAACATTTGTTCATTCTGTTGCTATTGATGGAATTCTCGACTATCACTATTTAAATTTCTCTTTATAACATATTTCAAAACTACATCAATATTTTGGGATGTAAATAATGTGGACATTTGATCTGATATAAAAACAAATGCCACTGATATTTGTTTCTTTATTAAAGATCATATAACAAGTGACAATCACAGTATTTGTTGTCATTTTTTGCTTTCACTGTTATTTATTGGCAGTAGAAACTAAATATTTAAATGCCATTGAACTGGAAAAATATTAAATGCTATATGTCAAAGGTATGGAAACAGAAAACTTGTCCATAGACATCATTCTTAAGAATACCCTAATAAACTTGGTCGGCAGCCAAGAAAACTACAGTCAAACCTGTCACCTTTGTATAATGGTCACCTGCTCATAACGGTCACTTTCATGCTCTCCCGGTGCATTTTACTATATATTTTAATTCGATATAGCGGTCACCATTTATAAGTAATTTTCAGCGTAAAACCTTTGTATAACGAAAGGTAAATTTATTTTAAGAATAATACCGGAAGTGATTTCGGAAGATCGTTATTTTTCTCAAATGTACCAAAAATCCTGAGGTGTTACAAAATATATTGATTAATTTAATTAACTAAAAAAACAAACACCATGAATTTTGTGAATAGTAAATTACATAAAAGACAGTTTAACCCCAGATGTTACTGGAGATTTTTATTCATTACGAGAGTAGAAATTCACTCACCAAAAATATTTTGTATCTAGTACATCATGTCAAAATCATCAACATCCGTAAATAGGAAAGCTTTGAAATTAGACAACAAAGTGAAAGCGATAAATCATTGTGCTATTGGGAAAAGTTGTCGGGCTTTGGGCGAGGAGATGGGTGTTGGTCGTACCCAGATCATAATGAACATTCTTAAAAGAAAACGTGAGATTCTTGACGATTTTGAAAACAATGCTTCCAGTTCAACGTCGTGTTACTGGAAATTGTACTTTTGTTTATTAAATATCTTTATCGCTATTTTGTTTATTTTCCCTTTGATGCTTAAAACCAATTTATTTCATATCACGCAAGCGCTGAGATGATTCCAATTATCGCTAATCGTTGTCAAGGACGCACGTAGTATTATCGCTGTTTTCTAATATGACGTTATAATGACGTCACATTACCAAATCCTTGATAATAAGTGATTAACGATATAAAATATTAATTGTGCTTATAAAAATGTCAGTATCTCAACAAAAATTATTTAATTATGAATACAAAATAGCGATAAAATAATTAAAGATGTTTTTTAAAACTCGAGGACGTTTCTCAGTCATCTCGTTTTAAAAAACATTGTTAATCACTTATTATTTTATATTTATTTGTATGTTCTATTCAAATCATATCATATTGAGATAATTTCATCAACAATAAATGTAAACAAAAGTAATATTACGACAGGAACAAAATAACAAGTAAAACATTATTAAAAACATAAGATGTAATGAAAAATGTTTATTTACAACTAACGTGCAATATTTTGTCGAAAAATCAAAACCTTTCATATAAAGGTCACCTGTATATAGTGGTCATTTTGTCAATCTCCCCCAGGTGACCACTATAGACAGGCTTGACTGTATATGACCTTCATTGCACCCAAATTTACAAATGTATTTATTTACAATAACTGTATATATTGAACTAAAGCTTGTAGAAACAGATACTATATATTCTGTACACTCTTAGGGCTGTGGCTTACTCTGGTGTAAACCTGTAGATCTCTACCTTTCTTTTGTTACCATTATCATGATGTTGTCATGGCAATTTGTACTACAAAATAAAATGATACAAAAGACATGAAAAATTGTACATCGTATTTGGAAAAATTCAACAAAATTACAAATATTACAGAAAACCCCAGAATATATGTTAAACAATTCATCAATATATACATACTGCTTAATGTTAACTCATTTCAATAAAAAATGAAGTCATAGTTATTTCAAGAAATTTCTACTTTGAGTGGTCATCCTTGAAGGTGGACAGGTCTGCCTGACACAATTTTTAAAGAGGACCAACCATGGCCCTTTCTATCTAAGTTTGGTTAAAATTGGCCCACTGGTTTGAGACGAGATGCTTAAAGTAGATATTTCAACTTTTTGTAACTACAGCAATATTTAAAGGTAAGTGGACCTGTTTGGAATAATTTTTAAAGTGGACCAACCAAGGACCCTCCTAGCCAATCTTGATTAATTATGTCCCAGTGGTTTCAGAAAAGATGTCTAAAGTAGATAATAGTGGCCATATCCTGTTTAGGCCTGTTTGTTTACTTGCTCCTCGGTACTTTTAAATTATTTGGCTTTCCAATCTTGATTAGAAGCGTTCCTGATGAATGTTATTCCAGAAACGTGCCATGCACACTAAATTCGATATCTGTCGGACACAATTCTGAAAAGGAACCATCAAAGGAATATTCCACCAAACTGGATTCAAATTGGTTCTTAAGAAGTTAAAAGTATAAGATGACGACAGACACAAAGCGGTCACATGACCCTTTGGGTCAGGTGTCAAAAAAGCATTTTTGGGATAAATGACAAACAATTTTAATTTATTTCAGTCTGCAATATTTCACCTACAGGTACTTGGTCTTAGAGATTCTCTCACTCTTTGTAGTTTTCTTTCTGCACAGAAACTGACTAGTCTTCCAAGTTCTCCAGCTGTATATCCTAGTAACATCTTCAGATCACATACAAATTTATAGGCAAATCTTTTCCCATGTACCTGTTAATAAAATATCTTTTTTTATAAAGATTGTTGAACTTACTAAAAGAATTTTTTGTGCCTTGCATTGTTATTTACTAAACAAGTCCGTGTTGGTCACTAGATATGGATTTAATGTAAGTGATCGGCGAGTGACAGTTGCTTTATAGCGTGCAATTTTTCAGCTATACAAAATGTACCATGATATAATGATGCCTCCTTTGTACTACCGTAAATCGGGAAATTTTGGCCATGGTTTTATTTTGGCCCCTAAATACGAAGTGCCAAAATTAAACACACCAAAATATGTCACACTCCATATATTCCCTAGTCTGTACCTTTTTGTCTTACTTCTTTCCTAAGTAAAACTTTGTCAATTACCGTTATACATGTATATACACACACAAGTCAAACTGAAAAGTGTTCACGATGTGAAATCGTTGGCTTGGATGACAAGAGAGAAATTACAGGTAAATAAAGTACATTGATAAAAACCATGCTATACCAATAAAATTTATTCAGTCAACAAAATGTCAAATATATTTAAATTGACAATTACCTATAGAAAAAAGGAAAATCAATAAACACGTAATTAGTGTCTTATTGGTTTTATTTATAACAACATAAAATTCAGTCAATAATCAAATAGATTTAGAGGTATAAAATCCAATTATAAAGGTGTGATCATTTTTTTGTAAACTTTGATCTGTTTATTATGTATAATTGTTGTGTAAACAAATAGTCAGTACGACCGTTATAATAAGACTGTTTACCTGTAAAAGTGATGATTAATACCAGTGCAAAATTATTATTTGTTGTTTTTATATTAAATGCATTTTACTTTATGCTGTTTAAATATTTAAATTCCTAGTTTTAATAAATATCATAATTTATCCATAATCGATTTGGTTTTTAATACGACCCATCAAAATATCCGGTAAGTAACAGTAAAAACGTAGTATCCCTGGTTGAAATGAGAACGCTTCCATTTACGTTCTGAATTAACTGACAAAAAAATTAAATACATGGGAACCAAAAGTGGCAAAATTTAAACACCCTAGAAACGAAAATGGCCAAAATTTCACACACCAAAATAAAACAACCCTCTTTTGGAGAAAAAAGGCCAAAATTAACCTACACCAAAATTTCCCGATTTACGTTATAGATCATTCAACAGTGCTGGATTTTTATATTGTTTGCGAAGAAAACAAAACTCCATAAGTATACATGTTGATCCACATGGGGAATATACATGGGACAGTCACATGAGTTTGACTATATCTGGTGGCAAGTCATGAATCCTACAGACACAAGTGTTTTGTTCTATCATTGTATACAATCACTGTGAAATGAATTGTCTTTGGGGAATCTAGTAATTGTACGAATTTCAACTATATGTTTTAACTAGAACTGTGAGTGACCTCACTGAGTGATACCTCCCGCTTGCAATACTATGATGTTCAAACTTTGGAATTTTAGACAGCAACTGTATTCTTTCATGCACATCTGCAGGTTGTATACTACAACTGTGTAAAGTTTCATAAAAATTCAATAAGCAGCTTAGTAGGAGTTGCACTTACAAGGTACATGCCCCCTCCCCCCTTTCGTGAAAGTATAAGTGGAATTATCTCCCCTTTTAAATTTTGGACAGCAACCATATTCCTTCATGCACATCTGCAGGTAGTGTACTACGACTGTGCAAAGTTTCACAAAACTCCAATAAGCCGTTTAGAAGGAGTTGCACTTACAAGGTACACAACCCCCCTTTTCGTGAAAGTATAAGTTGAATCATCTCCTCTTCTAAATTTTAGACAGCAACAGTATTTCTTCATGCACATCTGCAGGTTGTGTACTACAACTGTGTAAAGTTTCATAAAAATTCAATAAGCAGCTTAGTAGGAGTTGCGTTTACAAGGTACATGCCCCCCCCCCTTTCTTGAAAGTATAAGTTAAATTATCTCCCCTTTTAAATTTTGGACAGCAACCATATTCCTTCATGCACATCTGCAGGTAGTGTAAAGTTTCATAAAAATCCAATAAGACGCTTAGGAGGAGTTACGCTTACAAGGTACATGGACGGACGGACAGGGTGATTCCTATATACCCCCCCAAACTTTGTTTGCGGGGGGTATAATAAAATTTTATATATGCACTTTTCAAACAATTTCCTTCATCTTGATCTTGACAGAACATTTTTATATACAATATATAGTTGACTATCATTTGTATACATTATATGAATCAGAGGACATACCTTAGCAATCATATCTCCATCATAATAATATCTCAGTGCTCTACTAAGTTTTTCATAATTCATAGTAGGTTTATTTTTTCTCTGTCCCCACAACTGTGCCACCATTTCTGGATTGTTAAGTTTAAACTCGCCTTCATCCCCCAGCCATTGTATCACCTCTCTACAATCCTTGTCTGTCAGAAGATCTAACAAAAACTGCCACAGTTGTATCTGTCCATTGTTCCCTGATAAATAAACAATTAATAGATTCTTACAATCACCTTATTTAATTAATAGACTGTTAATGAAACTTTAACTAGATTCATTCAGTCACACAAAATGATGTCTGGTCTAAAAAAAAATTTGTCTTTATTCAAAGCTACACATTTCACATACATATATGGCAACAATATTATGATTTTCAACTAATTGTTATCGGTCAACTCTCATACCTTTCACTTGGGTGCAATTTCCTAGACTCATGCACATAAATAATTGATTTTTTTTTACTTAATAATCTGCTTGTATTACAAAATCCACTACAAAAGTAGATACAAGTTTATATTTTTCTTTTTTTTCAAGTCTTCATTTACATTGCCAGAAATATTGAAATGAAAAGACATAACCAAATGTTGCTTTAATTGTAGTTGATATTGGTTACATGTTTATGCTAACTTGACATACTATCAAGACATTCAAATTTCTAGGGAATAAAGCCAAAAAAGCATGTCTTATTCACTATTTTAGCTTTAAACTTTCCTAGTAAAAAATCCACCATGCTAAAAATTCCAGTTTCAAATCTTTAAATATTACCTGTTCTATTTCCATGTGACAATCTCTCATCACCTGTTATCCTGGGTGATCTTGGTCTGTGTTGTTTAAAATGCTTTACTCTTCCTATAAATAGGATACATCAACATTTAATAAATTTTTATAATTTTTACATTATATATAGACATTATTTTATGGATATATTTCAAAGCAAGATGTCCATTGATTCAATAAGACAAACTAAGTTTTTGGAACTTAATAAATAACAACTTACTGACAACAGGTTAACATGTAGATAAAAGAAGAATATGTCCATGGGATACAGATGATCTGGTTTCCAGATAATAGTAGATTAAAAGATTTGTCTAGTTCAGTAAACAGTAGCTTTCAGATGATCAAGTGGAACTAATGTAAGAGCAAAAAAAGCACCAAAATTGTCATTTTTCAATAAATAAAGTGTAAAAGTCTGGAACAGAAAATGTCTTAGTCTATAATCAAAATTGGCCTGCCTTTTATGGTGACTGAACTTGTGTATAAATTTTAAATGATTGGCTAAGTGGAATTCTATTTACCAGGTATTGAACCAAAACCAAATGCAGGACAGACATACAGACACTCGTAAAACTTCATCTATGACAACTTTCTTATTGGAATAAGTAAAGGGCTGTTCCATTAAAAAGTCTATGGTGGGTACAAACAGAGTATTTAGTATTGAACATTGGTTATGGGTTATCAATGATAATTTGCATTGTAGATGAAGCAAAAGAAATTAAAAAATGCATGTTGGTTATGGGTTAAATTTTGATCTTCTGTCCTACCCTCCCATATACATTTTTTTAATGATGAGCCCTTATCCCTTTCCAATTTGTACTACATGTTACATACCATCTTGCTGTCCTGATGTTGATACTGTTATGGTTGTTATGGCATGTGGTGTTGGTGTCTGCATAACAGCTGAAATATACCAGATTACATTATATTTGATAAAACCAAAATACTCTCTAAATTCTCTAACATTCAAAATAACAATATATGCTTCTGCCTACAGAAAATGATATGATTACAGAAAGAGAGCATTGCAACAAAAGCACCTTCACAAAGGAAGCATGGTGGCAATTCCATGTTTGTTACTGAATTGTAGTAGAACTGGCCAAGGCATGACACTAAGTAAATGTGAAAGTTGGTCCCTTTCCTCTTGTAAGTTACAGTTGTGGTCTTCAATATTGTCACCATTCACTCCACACTTCGCTGTGAGCATAATACTGTATATTAAAAACCTTTATTTTAGCTTACTTTTTAAAATTTTCCTTTTTTAAAAATTTTACTTACACCCACAAGGACAGACACTCTAAATATAACTTTCAATTAATGAATCTAAATCTTTGACCCTTGAACACACCACATTTCCAAAACTTCAACTTAAAATACATCAACTTGTATGTATGTCTACTAAAAAACATTGGTCCAAAATATTAAAGATGGAGCACAGAAATAAAAAAAAATATAATATGGTAGTAACATTATCTTATTATTTATACATCATCATATCATATCCCATTGAGTTCTACAGAAGATAATATACTCCTGAGGTGGCAATTTAAACATAACTTTTATGGTAAGGTCTCCTAAAAACCAGATGCTTTGATTTTCTAACTAAAAAATTCTAATAGGGGACTATCTCCATCTGTTTATAGACAAAATATCCTTCAATCAGAGACTTTGGTGACCATATACAGTACACTCCAAGTGTATCAACGATCATACTCTCAGGTCCGACATATTCCTCCCAAAATGTCCTACAAATTTGAGAGTCAACACTCTCTAAGTCTGACTATTTGGTCAGACATCGTGGTCGGACGTGAGTGGATATTTAAAGATTTTTTTTTACATTTCTCGAGGTGAACATGTCAAACATTTTGTGATCGATGTGTATTTGTAAGCGTACTTTCTTTCCGGTATGTAGAATGTCAGGGTACGTAAATACCCTAGTGTATTTCTACCTTGCACCATATTCGCACCAGGAAGGGTAGCTCAAAGGTCAATATATAACTGAAATATTGTTGAAAAGTGACGTTTAAACACCCATTGCCTCATATAAATTATTGCAATAAAATATCGATTAAGTAACGAAATCGATATAAATTATTTTCCAGTATATTTAGTATAAAAAGCTTGTTCTACACGTTTACTGTGAGATGTATTGCAACCACCATTTTTTACAACCACGTGCGCATGCTCGTGTTTGATGGAAGGCTATAGCTATATTTAGATATTTTGTGATTATAATTTTATATCACCCTGTGATTTTTTTCAACAAGATACATTTTTTTTTATAGTATATATTTTATTATAAAATACAATATTGAACTGATTTTCAATAACACTTCAATCATTGAATATTGATTTTTTCGGATGTTGAATATTTTATCCCCAGAATTGCACCCTCTGTTAGTATACTTTTATTGCTTTATTTAAAAAAAAATAACACCAAGAACATCGATGATACGAGTCTTCTTATTCAGAAATAAACCTACAGCAAAATAAAGGTATACATTTTTTGTACTGTAAACAAAATCGCCATTTTTATCTAGATTTATCGTCCGAAAAATATGGTACTCCTCTACAATACTAATTTGGATTAGGTGATGGGAATTAGGTGCCATCATCAAAATAAAGATTAAAAAAATGTATTTTATGATAAAGATGGCTGATTAAAATTGTTAGTCATGCATTAGCTGTCAGTTGTAATATACAGGATGTAACCAATATACAGGAAGAGCCCCTACTGTGAAGCCATCTATTTTGAGATGCCATTCAATGAAAATAACAATCTGATCATATTGTTAAATTAGAATAAGAATTAGATAAGAAATTAAAATTTATAGAAGGCAAGGATTTATATAATTAACACATTAAGTCACATTTCATTTATTTAACTTGGGTCAGTTATCAATTAAAAAGACAAAACTGGTTTAAAAAAAAATCTGTCTAATAAGTATTTACCTAAATAACGATATCATGACCTATAATAATTTCTCACCGTAAATGTATTTATTTTATTAAGATATTTATACACATATATAAGAAAAAAGATATAAATTTATTTTTTAAGTACAAATAAATTGGAAGACGGCTTGAAAATCGAAAACGCAAAATAGTTATCTATGTTTATAAGTCTTAGTAAAATGAGTCTTGAGCAACACTTTTTTTTCACACCTGTGATAGGTGTATTTGTATATCATGAATGCACGATGCGACGACATGCTGAGATGGGTGATGTTTTGACAGGTAAACTGTAAAAAAAAACACCGTAGAATACACTAATAAAATATTATTTCACCTATATCAGGACTCCGCAGACTGCCAATTTTCAAGAAAAAAAACCCCGGGATTTACGGATTTATGACCCATTCGCCATAAACAAAACAAAACTTAAATTTTACTAATTAATTTTAATCCAAATTTGCCTTTAAAGAAATAAATGTATAAATTAGAATTATTTACCCGGGTTCGTTCACCCTACATTTGGCAAACACGTAAAAGAGCAAACGCACCCGATATCGTAAACCGGCAACTGTCTGCAGCAAGTGAAAGGGCCTTGGCATCGATTGTCGCGAGTACATAAGGGACATATTAATATTCACTTCTAGTGCACTTAAAACATGGGTACTGCATGTTAATACATTTTATTCATGGATATTATTGTATATATCGCCCGTGACAGCCGTTAACATATCTATACTTTCCATACTGTATATCACTCATTTACTTCAGCTTTACTAAGATACGCATGTTTCTTTATGCACAAATTTATTGGTTAGCAGAATTTGGGGACGTTTCCTGTTTACAGTTTAACTATCTGAGAGTGGAGACTCTCACTCTGACCTGGGAGGATTTTGTCGGACAATTTTAAGAGTGAAGTCTGACAAAACTCTGTGTCCGACCTGAGAGTATGATCGTTGATACACTTGGAGGGATCTGTATATGGTTAATCAGCATCTAAAATAATATAAAATGTATCTTACCTACAAATTTACACTTTCTTAATAGCTCTAGATGAGTCCAGAATATATCCCCTCTGTCAAATGGTATTAATTTAACAAATTCTGGATGTGTCATTTCACATAACATTTTTCCATTTATTCTAAAATTCTCAGGGTCAACACTTTCCAGTTGGAATTCTTTTATTGCCCAGTCAATCCAATGTCCTACATGTAACTCACTCCACTGCATAGGATCTGTAGAAGGTAAATAATATAATAAATAGAATCATACAAATTGTCACAATTAAATTATATGTAGGGAGTGGTGATCAACTCTTTATATCAGTGTCTTCTGGGAGTGCAGCAACACTATAAGACTTTTAGCAGTGTTGTCACGAGATAACAAAGAGAGTTTGGTCATAAACTTTTTATATCAGTGTCTTCTGGGAGTACAGCAACACTATAAGACTTTTGGCAGTGAATCAACTGACACAAAGGATTGAGTTGTGTCATAACTGTTTATCATCACTTTAAGCCATATCAGGACTACTTATATACTTAATGGGTAGGAAAGTCATATTTATACGATCTTTTATTTTAACATACAGCAGTTGTGGTACCCTGAATGATTGTTTTAATATTGGTTGTTGTGGATGATTTTGTTCTGTATTCATGACGATTTCCATATCTGTTCTTTTTTGTGTATCAAACTTTTATAAATACTTTGAGGTCTTCAACTTGAACATAGAATAATATTGAATACACATTTTTGCTCTGAAAAGATATAAAGCAGATCATCCTTGATAGAGTCACAATAGCTGCAGTAGTGGATTTGATGAAATTTTCCGAAAAAAGGAAGAAAACTTCTGAAAAAAAAAAGAAGCCTCGCTCCCTCATCCATTTTTTTTTTTTTTTACAAAATTGGCCTGAGAACTTAGGCAGTTTTTTTTGTATGGCCTAAACTTAAATGTACATCACATATTCTATGTAGTTGGCTTTTTATCTATAATCATGTCTATCTTCATTTAAAGTTTTATGAAAGGCAAATATCATGGAATTTTTGGATTAAAAATTTTCACTTAATATGTCACTTAATTTTAACTAAAATCAACTGCATAACATTTAAAATTCGCTCAAAAGCAGATTTTAAGAGCAAATCGCAAAATATTTGACAGCAGATAATTCTGTTTTCCAGTACAGTAATGCAAATGATATGCGCGCAACACAAGATTTGAACTCTTTCGGGGAGATTATCACTCATGTGCAATGTTCAGTTGATGAAAAAAAAAATATATATATATTCCGTGTGTACCACATAAGGGCAGTTTTAAAAAAAATGGCTCCTACTGCTATAGCTGTCTAATTTACTAATTTTTATGATTTTATTGGATCTAAATAGTTCAAAAGATCTGTAATGATTTGATGTTTGTTACTGCCAAAAATCTTTAAGCTATCTAGAATGAAAAAAAAACATGTCAAAATTGTCAGGAGTGCAACGCTTTTTTGTGACACTAAAAAATCCTTAATTTTCAACAACCTACCACAGTGCTCAATCAAACAATATGTTATCAAAATCTATTTCATCACAAACTTTGATATGTTGACATACTTTAAGATAGCAATAGATCATGCTTCACATTTATTATTGCATAAAAATATGGCTTTGTAAAAAAGATGTACCTAGTCAGGAGTGCAACAAACATTTATGCAAGTTTTCCTAAATTACATTGTAGAAATGTTGTCTCTTAGTTTTCAAAGATATGGGGTATAAATAAATCTTAATACATCATTGCTGCTTCAAAACCATAGTTAAAGGATACACTAAAATCAGTAGTAAGGCCAAGAATGTCACATTAAAGGCAGCATCCTCAAATGTCAGGAGTGCAACATTTGATATTTTCTTAGACATATTTTCTTTTAAATGTAACTAAAATCACATTTGTCTTTCTATTTCAACAGAGACTGACCAAGAGAACAGATAAAACCCATTTACCTGTTTGAGATACATGAAATATCTCTCACAGAAGCATTTGATTCATGTCAGGAGTGCAACTAGTTTTAAGTGATCTTTTACACATTCTAAATTATAGCTTTTATATGGATGATTTAAATAAAAAGAGATTCTGTCAAGATTAGAATAATGTTTGAAAAAATTAAAAGTCCCATAGCATTTTATGTGCTTTTAATTTTATGTAATAAAGCATTTTTGTTCATTTTAAATGGTCTCATGCTTTAATATCTATTAGGAATCAATACTAGAGACATTCTCTGACAAGGGAACATGTTTTCTAGGTTCCTTAGCTATTGGATATTAATTGACTTGATAAAGTTTATGATAAATGCATTTATCTATTTTCTTATAGATAATTTATGGTTGACCATGTAAATGTTGCACTCCTGACATAAATATTTAAAAATCATTGAAATTTGATATAATAAATTTTCTAAGTATCCAAAAAATAATTGTAATTGTACATTAAACATCTATTTTCAATATCAATCTAGATTAATACATGTTTTAAATGTTTTTGTATAGTATATTTCAAAAACAAGTTGGAATTTTCGAGAAGTATGGCTGTAAACAAGCTACAAATAACTAGAAAAATGTTACTTTAAGAAACAATTATCATTAAAACTTGGTAAAACTAATGCTTGAAAGAACACCAACTGATTTTTTTCCCCTGTGAATTGTTTTTAAGTTAATAACTCTTCTTTTTCTTGATGGCAATATAATGTCAGGAGTGCAACATATCCTGATAAGATAGTACCATTGATAAAATAATGATAATTTATAATAAATTGCCTTTTCTAGCCTATAAAAATATTCTAATTATTTCTTTATGATTTATCTAATATATTAGAGTGGTATAATACAAATTTTCAAATGTAATTAAAAATATTGCTGCTAAAACTGGGTTGGGTTAAAGAATATATGGCAAAAAATTGTTACAAGTTTCCAAATACTGTCATTTCTGTACAAATATTTCATTGAAACAGGTAAAAATTATTGTATGAGTTAACAGTAACATCACTGTTCAATGTTGGCATTTTAAAATGTGATATTTTCTTTTTTTTCTTCTTTATTATAAAATGTCAAGAGTGCAACAAAAATAGACAAAATGTTTTTTCTACAACCAATTATTTTGCGATCGTTCAAAGAATCAATGTGATTTTTTCTTTACAAATGGCTACTTATCTTTAAATTTGAAAATTTTGCTGTCTCAAGTCAAAATATTCGTTATTATTTTTGATAATAAAAACTTTATCAGGTAGATTGGAAAAAAATATTGAGAATTTTTCATAAAAAATAGCTTTTAAGAAAAATACAACTACCAAGAACCCAATATTTTGCACAAAAAGTCATTTATATCAGTTGCATTGTTTGAGAAACCATTATACAAAATAATTGAGACTAAAGATTGTTTAACTGATATAGAATAAGTATGTGTTTTACATGTTTTTTATGCCAATTTGCATTCAATAGAAGGTTCTTAAAAATTTATTGCTTATCTGTTCATAGTTTCTTTCTTGTTTCATTTACTTCAATGTATACAACATTGAAAATTATCAGCAGAAAGTTTTTAGGAGTGATTTTAATTTGGAAAATTTTTTCACATGTTGGAGCCATTTTTTTTTAAACAGCCCATAAGAATAATTGCATAAAAAAATTGGTTCACACGACATGAAACAGACAGATTCCTCAATAATCATTGTCAGGAATGTGTGTGTGCTTACATCAACATCCATGATTGTTTATCTTTTCTTCACGAGGTCATGATCGGCAATCATCGGACCAAAAGTTTTCTTCATGAGGTCATGATCGGCAATCATCGGACCAAAACTTTTCTTCACGAGGTCATGATCGGCAATCATCGGAACAAAACAACCGAAAGTTAATCAGTCTCCACAACAATGGCGAGGATGATAAACATGCACACGGATTTGCAGATTTCTAGTTGTTGGGAACATATTTCGACTTGAAACATGCATGATTAGCTTAGTAAAGGTACCGCCGTATTCCAAATTGAATTTTCAGGGGAAAATTTTCTTCACCCAAAACTGGTGTAATATTAAGTCTGTGAGTTTCACTCCTGTCGTGGTGCACTTGATAAACAACCGTATGTGTTTCAGTTTATCAGTGAATTACTCTTTTAGTAAGACAGACTGCCATAAAATATAAAAAAAATATTGTGGAAAATTACATTAAAGGAATATAATTCATCCTGTCTACAAACTTGTGTTAATATAATTTACCAAATGGAATTTTCAGCCTTTCTTGTTCTCTTCTGAAATTCTGATCAACAATCCAACGTGTTACATTTTCTGATTCCTCTGGAAGAGGGATAACAACTTTGGTCTGGGCTTTTTTCTGTGGAGTTTGAACTTGAACAACTGGAGGTGGAGGCTCTAAAAAATGAAACAAGTATAATTTACTACAAATTCAGTCAATTTTTTTCAACTACAGCTATAGTCGGAGCAAATAAATTGATATATAGATAACATAAAATAATTCTAATAATTTTTTCAATCTGTATTTTTAATTAAAGCCCTACTATAAAAGTTGAAATGTTCATGTGTGGAAAATATTCTTTTAATTCGAGCTAAAACTAAATTACAGAGAAATAACCCATACATGATAAGTTTTCAATCTGTGTGTTCTATTGGAAATGATACCGTTGTCACAAAAATTAATCCCTATGCGAAATTAACCACATATACAGTAATGTTTTTTTCTTGAGTACAAGATTGTGTGGAGTAATTTCATATCCTGCACATATTTTTATTAATTACTTGATTTTTAAAGTAAAACACTCTTTTGAGGTAAAGAGTGAGTGGGTGATTGTTGTTTATTGCCAACTCAGCAATTTACAGTTATACTGATATAATGATGAAGTCCGCTTTGTACTAGACCAATACGCTTGGTTGGATTTTTATAGTGCTAGCCCAATGAAACAACAGTCCACCGATAAACATGTTGCCCCACTCTGACACATTATCCTGATTCCGAGCCAACCAGGTTTTGCTGTTTAATGCAGCATGCTTCGCAGAGAAGCAACAAATACCAATTTTGTAGTCTTTGGGTTGCCAGATCGGGACTCAAACCCACAATCTACGCTAACCATTACAACACTGATCCAGTATTTGAGGTAAAGAGGTTTTTATATTAATTCTGAAATAAGACTTATTGATATTGTGTTTTGTCAATACAATTCTATCCTCTTTTCAAAATGTTATTTCACTATATGTTCATCACCATTAAATGGTCACAAAAACAAATACAGGTTTTTTATGGTGTTTAATAACAACATTTCAGTTATATTGTGGTGGAAAACAAATACATAAATTAACATTGAATATGGAGCATATTTCTTTTAGTTGCTTTTACCTGTTTCTATAGCTGGAGGATCCAGTTCATCAGCTGGTTTCAGTATATCAACTATGTTAATTTTTGGTCTTACACCTTAAATAAACAAAGCATATAATATACAACATGGATTTAAGCATTTTCTACAAATTATATATTTTTCAATCAAATTCAGCATACAAAAATTGTAATAAAAAGACATCATAAAATGGAAATACAATTAAACTAAACTCAGAATGTAATATTCTGTTTTATATCCTTTTCTATTGATTTCTTTACCAATTAACATACCAAATACAAACAGTCTTTGAAATTATTCAGTGGTCCGGTGCCCGAGGCTAGTAAAATCGGTCTCGGGCTTGTAAAAATCCCAAAACTAGAAGTCCGCCTGGCTTGTGCATTTTTTATCTGAGAAGTGGTAAGTATTTTTGATTCAGCTGTTGAAAGTTTTGTGAAGTTGCTGTTTCAATTATTTTTTAAATAAAGATAAACAATTTTGCCCTCTCGAGAAAGGAAAATTTGCAGTCGTAAATATCTCCATGTTTTGGAGAACTGCATATGCTATTGAATTGTACAGGTAAGTCCCAAGTCATCCAATAGAGAGGTTCCGAAAGATTTACTTGGTCTTTGAAACGTTTGATGACACATGTGTTTCTTGTTGATATAAACATTCGATTTGACATTGAATAATTATTTTAACTAAGACAAACATCGGTTATGGCTTTTTCCATAAAATTTACCGAAGGTGCAGGCCTCGACATTAACGTTTGTCCGATACCAGTGAAAACTGACGTCGGACAAGTAGATCTTGTATTACAGTTGTTCGACGGGACAAGTGAAAAAATCAAGAGATTCCAACATTCCAGTACAACGGACATAATCTATTTCCACTGGTATAAAATACTGGGTTTGTTGTATAAAAGAGCCCTGTTTGATCTCCAATTTGTCCATAATATATTTGGATTAAAACTAAAGTGAAATGCTAGATCAAAACTCTTTTATTGTATCATTTATCGTTCCTCCATACGAAGTTCACAAGAATCACTCCGGAACGGACACGTAAAAATTATCGGATATCAATTTGGCGCCAAATTTAAACTTGTCTTTTGTGCAAAATATGATAGAGGACTTGATTAAGGCTTTTGGGAAATATTGAAACCTTTGAAATGGACAAATATTACAAGCTTTTTCCTGATCTGGTTGAAAAGATCCACTAAAATTTGTATTTCTCTGTGAATTTAAATAAAATACTTTGCTTTATTTATATCACTTGTTTCTGGTAAAAAAAAGATACCTAGATACTGGTATATATAGTATCTAGGTATATTTTTTTTACCAGAAACAAGGATTTATATAACACAAATATGAGTTATTACAATTTGTGTGGTATTGGATCACAACACAGTAATATTTCAAAAGGAAAAAAGGGGGGTACATATAAAAATCACTGGTATGCAAGACTCCAATCAAGGTAGACAGAAATAAAAATGTGACATTGAATGTATGTCCTTAAGGTAGTAATGAATAAAAAAAACCCAGAACAAATCAGTTCAGGCAGCTTTAACTATTTACTAAATTTGGGCAGGGTAACATCAGAGAGGTCGCGAAACAATGTTTCGATTAATCGCAATTGACTTCTCACAGAAGTCTCCCCACTTCTCTCTGTTGTCTCCCACTTTTCCCTGTGGGCTCTCTGAAAGAGAAGTCACTTCTCCCTCTAATTTGAAAGTAGTGGGAGCCCTGGATAATTATTCTCTAGTATGGTAAACACAAAATTATTATTTACTATAAGTATATTTTTTAAGCTTTTCACATTCATTTTAACTAATCGTATTGCTTTAAATGATACCTGGAAGCTATAAATGAAATACACATATAATGTATTGCATTTTTTAAAACTATAATAATTGTATAATTTAATATTGTACACTTCCCTATCTCTTTATTCAAGATAGTGCTTCAATTCATATTTTGAATTATACTTTTGTACATGAAACCAACTTACACATTTTATTTTCTTCTTTGATGAACATTGCTTAAAAACTCCAAAAACATAAGATAACATTGTGTTTCAAAGATTTGTTTTATGAAAATGGAGAAGCCGTACGACACTTGGGTTTGGGATTGCAGTTTGGGGTCAAATATATTCAGGCTGGTGCAAATTGCAAGAATTAGGGAATAAGAAAAATACGCCATTTTGTAAAACATATAATTAAAGAATAAATCTGACCCTGCTAGAAATGGCCAGATTTATATTGCAGGTTATAGCATACTAGAGAAATCCTCAAGTTGTTAAAACATGCAAGTGATGACCTCAGACAACAAAGTGCATGCAGGATATTTACTTTTCCCAAAAGTCCATGAATTTATGTATCTACAATGTGTGTGGCTAGAGGGATAAATAGTGTTTGAAATAATAATTAAAAAAAAAAAACAATGAAAGAAAAACCCCTAAGTTTGAAAAATTACTTTTTTTTTCAGGCCAGCAAAATAAAATTTGGGCTTGTGGATTTTTATGGTTTACTGGCCCGGTTGGCTTAAGGTTTGAAAAGTTTTTCGTGAAGACTGTACAAATCAAATGATCTTCCTGAAAAAAGTGTCTACAATAAACATAAAATTTTGGCAAGAAAAACAGACATATTTGATACTATTTTTGAGATAAAGTTTGTTGATTCAGTGATTTCAGCAAGGTTGGTGATTTCCTCCTTATAAATCTGATTACTTCTACCAATGAAGCTGACTGCCATGAATAAAACTGAAATAGTTATCCTACACATTGCATTGTTATTAATTTTATTCTGAATTTTCTCTTTGTATTTTTAGGAGTCAAGTCAATAAGGCCAATCAAAATTAGACCATGTCATTCTCAATCCACTTTTGCTAAACAAAGATACAGAAGGGGTAATTTTTTCCACTTTTTTTTTGCAGGAAAAAATGATGTGGGAGTTTTTCAAGGCTTGATACAATATTGACTTTATGCTCAGGATTACAGTGTACTAGTTTATGAATAACATATGAATGAACTTCGAAAAAGTATAGCATCAAGATTGAAAATGTGGATCATGTTAGAGCAATTGTTGTCATTTCTGTAGCATATTAATATACCTTACTTGTCATACAAATATACCAGTGGAAAATAAACCTAACTAATGTTATCAGAGAGACATTGAGATCTTTTCAGAATCGCTTTTGAAATTTTTTTTATTAGAAAATAATTTTCAAAAATCCAACCAAATAAGGGTTATTTCCCTTTGACAGATCTGTTTAAATAATAATCGGATGCAGAGATTTTTCCTTTGAATGACATCTGCTTAATTATGAAATTGAAAGCAGAGAACGAAAATGTCAGTCAACAATTTTTTCCCCTATCGCCTTGCCAATAAAATAGGTAATGCGGTCCAAAAATAAATATGTGAGCAGCCTTGAAAACCAATTTCATTTTATTATCATTTTTTTTTTAATAAAAACTTTGTTGATATCTTAAATTTCTAGTTTGCCATGATTTTCACAAAACATTTGGATCCAAAGAATATATATTCTAACCCAGTAGGTTGGTTTCAATATCTCAAGAGCAGGGATGGGGTCAATTACAGTACATTCCAAGTGTATCAATGATCATACTCTCAGGTCGGACATATTCCTCCCAAAATGTCCGACAAATTTGAGTCAACACTCTCTAAGTCCGACTATTCGGTCGGACGTGAGAGTGGAAAGATTTTTTTTACATTTCTCGAGGTGAACATGTCAAACATTTTGTGATCGATGCATATTTGTAAGCATACTTTCTTTCCGGTATGTAGAATGTCAGGGTACGTAAATACCCTAGTGTATTTCTACCTTGCACCATATTCGCGCCAGGAAGGGTAGCTCAAAGGTCAATATATAACTGAAATATTGTTGAAAAGTGACATTTAAACACCCATAGCATCATATAAATTATTGCAATAAAATATCGATTAAGTAACGAAATCGATATAAATTATTTTCCAGTATATTTAGTATAAAAAGCTTGTTCTACACGTTTACTGTGAGATGTATTGCAACCACCATTTTTTACTACAACCATGTGCGCATGCTCGTGTTTGATGGAAGGCTATAGCTATATTTAGATATTTTGTGATAATAATTTTATATTGTAAATTGATCCACCCTGTGATTTTTTTCAACAAGATACATTTTTTTATAGTATATATTTTATTATAAAATACAATATTGAACTGATTTTCACTAACACTTCAATCATTGAATATTTATTTTTTTCGGATGTTGAATATTTTATCCCCAGAATTGCACCCTCTGTTAGTATACTTTTATTGCTTTATTTAAAAAAAATAACACCAAGAACATCGATGATAGAGTCTTCTTATTCAGAAATAAACCTACAGCAAAATAAAGGTATACATTTTTTGTACTGTAAACAAAATCGTCATTTTTATCTAGATTTATCATCCGAAAAATATGGTACTCCTCTACAATACTAATTTGGATTAGGTGATGGGAATTAGGTGCCATCATCAAAATAAAGATTAAAAAAATGTATTTTATGATAAAGATGGCTGATTAAAATTGTTAGTCATGCATTAGCTGTCAGTTGTAATATACAGGATGTAACCAATATACAGGAAGAGCCCCTACTGTGAAGCCATCTATTTTGAGATGCCATTCAATGAAAATAACAACCTGACCATATTGTTAAATAAGAATAAGAATTAGATAAGAAATTAAAATCTATAGAAGGCAAGGATTTATATAATTATCACATTAAGTCACATTTCATTTATTTAGCTTGGGTCAGTTATCAATTAAAGACAAAAATGGTTTTAAAAAAAAATCTGTCTAATAAGTATTTACCTAAATAACGATATCATGACTTATAATAATTTCTCACCGTAAATGTATTTATTTTATTAAGATATTTATACACATATATAAGAAAAAAGATATAAATTTATTTTTAAAGTACAAATAAATTGGAAGACGGCTTGAAAATCGAAAACGCAAAATAGTTATCTATGTTTATAAGTCTTAGTAAAAGGAGTCTTGAGCAACGTTTTTTTTTCACACCTGTGATAGGTGTATTTGTATATCATGAATGCACGATGCGACGACATGCTGAGATGGGTGATGTTTTGACAGGTAAACTGTAAAAAAAACCCACATAGAATACACTAATAAAATATTATTCCATCTATATCAGGACTCCGCAGACTGACAATTTTCAAGAAAGAAAAAACGGGATTTGCGGATTTATGACCCATTCGCCATAAACAAAATAAAACTTAAGAGTGAATTCCGACAAAACTCTGTGTCCGACCTGAGAGTATGATCGTTGATACACTTGGAGGGATCTGTACATAGGAAAGTAATTAATTAAATTACAATTACTTGGCCAAAACCTTCAATTAAATTACCATTACCATTACAGGGATTTTGAAATGTAATTTATTATTATTACAATTACTTTGCAAATGTAATTAATTAAATTACAAATTATATTTTAAAACAGCTTTGATGTGCATAGAAAAAATATGAATGAACAGGGAAGCAATAGCAATATGATTCAGAATATACATATAGACAGTGAATAAATTAATACATTATACATTGAATGTCCATTCATCATTTGGAATTTCAAAATGTTAGGAGCCGACATGCTGTATGTTCAACTAACACACAGCCCCAGTCAAATTGTGAGTGAAAACCCCTCAACAGAATTCAAGTCAAATTGTTAGTTAAAACTTTTTATTATTAAAATTCAATGACCACCTTTAAAGGGAAAAGGGTGGCACTCAGTTGTGCACAAGGAATTGTGTACATAAAGGTGATTTAAGACCTGGA
The DNA here is from genome assembly GCA_963680875.1 of Bathymodiolus brooksi. Taxonomy (NCBI): domain Eukaryota; kingdom Metazoa; phylum Mollusca; class Bivalvia; order Mytilida; family Modiolidae; genus Bathymodiolus; species Bathymodiolus brooksi. The sequence continues at coordinate 79,453,784 of OY804578.1, read as the reverse complement.
GGCACCAAACCAGGTCTTGTTAATTACTCTTGACACAAGCTGTTAAATTAACAAACAAAAGATTAAAGGATTAGAAACCAGTAGTGCCTTAGGCCTTGTACTGTCAATTCTATAAGCAAATTTTAATCACTAATTTTCAATAAAACAATAAACATCTGAATTAATCTATATTTCATTTCTATCCATAGATCAGATAGCAGATAGGCCATCATCAGTCATTTCATTCATAAAATTTATCTATTTATTTTATTCATGTGTAAGATGACTAAGAACATATAGATTTACATTTTTATATTACTATCAAACACAGAGAGATTATCTACATTCAAAAAGAAAAAAACTTAATTTGGCCAAATATGCTTTCCTGAATAGCAGTAGAAACAGTTTCAATTTTATTCAATATCTTTGTTAATGTAATTGAAAAGTAATTGTAAATTACACACATTTTTGGGAAGTAATTAATTAAATTACCATTACATGTAATTGAATTTTGGACCAATTACACATTACTTTCAATTTCTTGACATTTTGTAATTAATTAGTCAATTACCATTACATATTACAATTGCCCCATCCCTGCCCAAGAGTATTTTGATTGAAAGAGATCGTTAGAAATTGCTTTATGCATATAAAAATAAAAGAAGATACCAAAATATAGCAATTATAACGGGTCTTTAATTGGAATGAAAATCTTCCCGATATATCTTAATTTCTAAAAAATATAAATGTCACCTACTATGATCATCCATACCTGGTTGCGACTTAATTTCAAGATTTATCTGTACCATTCCTTCTCCTTGAACACACTGGTCAACAAGACTTTTCCGTGTGTCCAACTGGAAAAAAAATATTCTTACCATCAAACTAATGATAATTTTGAAGAGATAAATTGTGGAGTATATATCTGAATCTCCAAAAAATAAACAAATGAAATAGAATATTTTATATCTGATCTGCATTTTGGAAGAAATAAAGGCCGATATATTGGTACAATAAAGATGGGAATCGGTCAAATCTTCAGGATCGACGTTCATTTATTCAACATCGACCGATGATATTATAAAATTTTTGTTAATAATGGCACACTATGACTTTAGAATTTGAGAATTGACATTAGACAACGCAAAATATGATCGAAAATTTACCAATAACAAAATAAATTGAATGCAGTGTTTGTAAAGTAATAGTACAGATTAGGTTTATCACTGTAGTATTAAATATTTTCATGATGTCTGAAGTAATAACATTGTAGGTGATGAAATCAGATACTTGACAGTTATAGTTGACAATTTACCAAGTTTGCATGTTTTAAAGTATATCGTTGTATAAGTCGTAACAATACAGACTTGAATGTAACAAATAGATTACATTATTACCTGTATTGCATCTTGAAGAAAAAACTGATGATCAGACAAGGAACATTGTAATCTCATTTCCAGAAGGGACTTCAGTGTATTTAATGGTTCATCAATATCCATGTGCTGTATGATCAAATTTTGATATTGTGGAGCAACTCCTTGGTGCTGTACAACTTCTTCTTCATACACAACACTTAAAAGAAATATTTTTTTTTATATTAAATCCCTATATCCCTAGGCTACCCACAAAAAAAAGATTGGTTTGTTGTAACTGGACTGACTTATCCAAACTGCCTCTACAAGATAAAATCTGGAATTCAAAAGAATTTTAGAGAAGTTTTTTTTCATGCATAATAATGTTTTTAAGATATTTGAAAGAAAAATATAATTTGTATATCTTTGTACCTACTTTTTCCAATGATTGTCTTCCTAGTAATATTATTTTAATACATAAAACAAGAGCATGCCGTGATTTGAGAAAAAAATGCTTAAAATTACATTTAACAAGAAATGTGTGCATCACAAAATACGCCAGTCTATATAAAATATCAAACGGTATAATGGTAATGACCCCAAAATAAATACTAAAATAGGGTTCTTCCCCTTCCACAGGGGAATCATGTGGCAAAGTTTGGTAAAGATCCAATATACAGAACTAAAGTTATCGTGCGGAAACGATCCTGTTGTCAAAAATTCTATTTATAGTAACGGTGACCTTGACCTTTGACCTAATGACTCCAAAATAAATAGGATTCTTTCCCTTCCACAGGAGAATCATGTGGCCAAGTTTGGTAAAGATCCAATGTACAGAACTAAAGTTATTGTGCGGAAACCTGTGTGGACGCCCACCTGCCCAATCACATAATATGGCCCGTCTCGAGACGGGCGTATAAAAACCTTATTAAATAACCCTTTTATGGTGTCTAAATTGATTATGTTTTAACTGACTTACTGTGACTAATTCTTGTCATTGATAAAGGTTATCATTTTCTACCAGACATGTGAATGTGTCGATTGTTTCGTGGCTAGTGTTTATTATTATCAGGAATATCTACTAGTATTGTTGGTGTTTCTTTAAAATATTATTAAAGAATCAAAATTGTATGGATGTGAAGAAGTGATCTTTAGCAAAAAAAATTATAAGGAACTGGAAGTCATAACTGACTGAAAATTTACATAAATTAAACATGCTTTTTGTCTGTAATCATGGTTTCAACAAATATTTTTATGTAAATAAAGCTAGATTTTACCCATCAGTTGTGATAATCTCTGTTTGTGGTTGATCATCCTGAGGTTGCATTGTTTCCTCCAGTTGTAACTCCTCCTGGTCAACCTGCACCTCTACTATATTACCATCCTCCTCTGTATCTAGATGCAGTTGTTTTGCCACAGGTTCTTCTAATACATCACCATTTTCATCCTCTTCATGAGGCCTTTTCATTGCTGAAATCAACAGATAGTGTATTACTCACAGTATACAGTAAATAGTACTAAATACATAGATATTTTAATTCTCTCTTAGTTTTAGCATAAATAAAGAGATTCATACATTTTAATATATGTAGCTATCAAGATCTGAGACTGAAAGTTGGAAGTTTTGAAAATAAAAGCATAGTTGTCAACCCTGTCCTATTAAAATCTGGAATCAGGCCAGTGAAAATGCTGAAAATACCAAATATTTGCAGAATTCATTAAAATCAGGGACCAGCACAGTGAAATCGAAAAAACAAAGATAATTAATTAATGAGTACAGATGTAATTATCGGCATTGGCTTGTTCCCAATCATCTTAGTCACCATGCGGATTCAGAAATTCATTGGGCACCTCAAAATTGTCATTATCACGTTTTACGACAAACATACATGTAATCTGGATTTGTCGACCTTGATTAGTTTTTCCTAGTTATCATGGGTGTGATTGAAAGTCATGCTACCTGTAATTTCATAACATAAAAGGAATCATGACCTGTATTTTGTTAATAATTAATTAATTATTTTAATAATCATCCTAGAAATATGTACATAAAAAAGTAACTTAACATGCCATCAGAAAACTATTTGTTTCTGATGCATGGATTCATGGAAGAACAGTCACCGACTACCGGTATATGCTCCACTAACTTTCTTGTGCAGCTTTAAGAAATATAATCAAGGCCATTTATATAGAATTACTGAAAACTTCTGCTTCAAATACGATTCTTTGACAGAATATATCTGGTCATATTTAAACCAATGAGAAACTACTATGCACTGCGGTGACCTTGTATTATTAGGTGAGTTCAGTTTGGTTGCAAGCGAGAAACTAGTCAATGCCGAAAAAATAGAAAACTTTTGTGACTGTTCAATCTGGCTACATTGGTTACTCCCAAACGAATGGATAATTTGCATTCAGATAATCCAACAGAAAAATATCTTATTTACTCCCACAAAACTTTACCAGTCACAGGGATCGCGCTGTCGGTCGCCAATGTCGCAATTTGCGATTTTTTTTTCTTGACTGGCGACTGAAATCGGCTTCTAGTGATTTTTTTGGTGCCTATATTTCCTTGTGTAAATTTATAGATAATCACTGTGTACCGTAACAAAAATCAATAATCCATAAAATACAGGTAAGTTTTATCGTCTGCTAGCGCGTGTCGTTATTTAACTGTCAAAGGAAAATAGGTAAACAATTTATCAAGGTGTGAAATCTTGATCGCCAATTATGATTTATGATCATATTATTGTTGTTAATTGAAGTGTAATTAGATGATCATGTTTTGAAAAAAGTTGTTTTACATGAATTATATAGAGGATAATCGGAGATGACAGACACTTATTTCCAGTTACGGTGTATTCAAACTAGTAGCCGAAATGCAATCAATAAAAAGTTATTTTTAACTTCCTTGCTATTTTTAGCACGTAGTTACCGTGTTGTACAACATACAAATTTTCGAATGTCATTAAAAATAAAAATTGTACGTCAATGACATAAACAAATGTGCTATATTTTATTATATTGGCACTTATTTTTCACTTTATTAAATAAATAAACAACTGCTAGTACAGAGTTCCTGAAAAGTGTCGGTTTTGTCGGATTGGACGACAAAAATTGATTCTTTGTCAGTCTGCCGGACCGGGAAAGAATTTCCGTAAAAAGATTGTTTCCTTTCCAATATTATTTTTCTATTCCACAATTTACCTTGTCCTGACAAGGACAAATATTCAGTAATGGTCGGATGGCCGATATCTTTCTCCCCAAACGCTAAACCTGGGGTAAAACGGAAGCAAGAAAATGTTGCCACCAAGGCGGACAAAAGAAAATATGAAGATAAACGTGATCGTTGTTTTCAGGAGCATTGGCTTGAAAAAAGAGAGTCTGAGAGAAACAGAGACTGAGGTTACAGTTGTTGATGAGAATGAGGTTGAGGGAAGTGATAAAGAGAATGAGCAGGACGAACAGACAAAACCAGTGAATGTTGTAGAGCAAACAGATGAGGATGATAGTGAAAGTGAAAGAGAAAGTGAGATGAGTAGCTCTGAGTGTGAGATGAGTGAGGAGGAAACCTTTAGAAGCATCAACAGAATAATAGAGTATGAGATAGAATATGTGACAGTGTAGTTAAATGAGTTTTGTTATCATTAATGAACTGTTCATTGTCTAGATTCAATTAATATATAAAAATGATTTATATTAATAAAAATAACAAAAATTATTATATAGATATCGATGAAATAACGTGATTTCCGAGTTAAATAAAAACTATAATTTCACTAGTGAAATTACCATTTTTATTTCACTCTCGTTATATTTCGCACCATTTCGTTGTTGACGTCATATGAAGACTTCCAGTTTGAAACGTAAAAAATAGACGTTATTTGGCTTCGTGTACGCTCCAATTTGGATCAAATTTAACTAAAATAATATTTCAAGGTAAGCATTTTAATTATTTTATTGTCGTGGGTGGGTGGCGCCATGTTTTTTGAAGCGATGCACATTATAGTATATCCCTATGCTACACACGTACATTTTTTATGTAATATAGTGCAATTAAACTCATTTTATATTAAATTCGATTCGAAATATTTTTTTTTATCTATATAATAAATACTATAACTAATTGACGAGTTTCATTATCAAGAATATGTCACTCATGACCAAATAACGTTGTAACTCAATCATGCGCTGCGCGCATTTGTGAGTTACTGTGTTATATGGTCATTCGTGACATATTTTTAATAATGAAACTCGTCAATTAGTTATAGTATAATTATTCGGACTGACAAAACTTGCCCTCTTGTCAGTCCGAATGTCTGACAAGATCAAAATCTTTTCAAGAACTATGCTAGTACCGGATGGAATCTGTGTTGAAGAACGATCTGATTCTGATTGCTTAGCGATCTTCTGCTTGTCGCATGTCAGCTGAGCTAAACAACGTCTCTGTGAAGGCATGTTTGAAACTGATGAAATATACTTTATTTTTATGGATATTTATAACAACGAGCGGCTGTGACACTAATCCTGAGTAGCTTGGGAATGAGTAGTGTACCAAGATGAACACAACAAGCCGCTGACACTTCATTTATTTTATTAATTTCTTTCACCAAAATGAATGATCGCTAATTAAGGTTAATTGCCTTTGAATTTGATCACCTGTAATTAACTACTCAGACCATACAACAGGTGTCAAATTTTGTGATGTAATCTGTTGATTGACGGATCATACACATCGATCGATATTTTTAACAAGAGAAAGGCAGTTTTACCATAAATTTTAAAAAAAAACTTACGAAAAAGGCACGAGGCATTTTAGGGACAGTTCTGAATGTATGTCTGTATCATATTGTATGTTAAATGTTGTTATATGATGTCTATGTTGTTATTTATTGTAATAAATTATATAAATCTTTTTTGTTTTTGATGATGAAATCGAAATGAAAAACAGAAGTACAATACAGACATTAACATTTGTACAAACAAATCCGGACCATTTATACATGAAACTGAACATGCCAGGTACATGCAATCATCCAGAGTTTCGGTTAGAAAAAATTGGCTCCTTGTAGAATTCTTAACTGGCTCCTGACTCAAAAACTGGCACCTGACGATTTTTCTGGCTCCTACTTTTTGGGAGCCAGAGCAGCCCCATAGTCATCTAATCATGATCAATGATTATAATTAGTAGTTGACTTACACATAGAAATATACCCATCATCTGTCATGGTAACAGTAATAGTGTTGTTATCTCCATCTCCATTTTCTTCCATTTTAAATTGTCAAACTAAAAATATATAAATCTATACATTGACACATCATTTATCTTTTGCAAATAAAAATATATTTGACACTTAGTAGAGGCTTTGCTAATGGAGCAGGATATAAGGATAAATAAAGGAATAAAGACCTTGGAATAATAAAAACAGAGGGAGATGTATCAAACCATGTGCTATCATGTCAATTCACTCCTTTTTGATCTGGACGAAAATCATTAGCATTGGATATAAAATTGTGTTTAAATGGATAAATATGAGTATCTTTTTATAACGATCACTATTGTATAGTTCAGTAAAACAAGGTACCCAAATCCTAATAATGTCAGACCTAATGGGAACATAGCTAGAAATTTTTTTTTATGGCAAATCTAATAAGGTCAGAGCTAATGGGAACATAGCTAGAAAAATAGTTTTTATGACTGAGATTTGCCTAAAGATATGTTGATCTGTTGTTTAATTGTAAAATTTGTTTATGACTATTTTAGTGATTTATTGATTTGTATATATCTCCCTTTGTTTTATTACTCCCAGCACAGACATAGCAAGTCACTAACTTTGAAACCAATATCGTAGGCAGACCTCCCACACCTCTTTTTACTGGATAATTAAAAATGTACTGGCCTGGTGACCAATTTCAGACTGCTACACAAGTCAATACTATGATCTAAGAGCCTAACATGAAAATACCAGCTAAAGAGGTCTAACCCAGGCCTTATTTAGAAAAGTGTGAATTAAAGGTTTAGTGGGGTTTTTCTTCTATTTGTGTACACTTTATATTCTGTCATTAACAAAAATACACATTTTAATCAGAAGATAGGCACATTACAGTGATTACCAATACCATCAGGATTGCTTGGATTCCCATACAAAATAGCAGGGCATGTTTGTCATGGAAGTGTTTCTCCATTTTTCTGCTCTCACTCTCAGGTTTCTAGCCTGCTTAAAAATGGCGGACACTTGAGAAGATTATTTCAGTTTTTGCTAAAACGAGATTTCAAATTAACAGTCCTGGATGTTTTGATTTACAATCGGAAGAGGAAATGCATGTCTGCTACAGCGCAAACTTAAATATATAATCAAAACTTCCGGAAAGCCCGACCACGCTCAACATCCTGTTTGGTCAAGCTTTACATTTTTCAATGCTGTTCATATGCCACCCTATTAAATTACTTTCCTTTGTCTAAATAATAATTAAATTAACATTATAATGATGACTGTACTTCAAATTTTCATATTTTGTGTACTAAAATAAAGTTAAAGATGGTTTTACCTAAAGTTTTTGACCGGATATTTCGCTGAAACGGAAATGGCAGACAAAGACAAGTCTTCCTCTTTAGTCACGTGACTAAAATTTTACCACGTAATCAAGGTTACAATATTTTTCGGAATTATGTGAGATAACATAGCACTGAAAGTATTGTCTGAGAGTTTATTGGATGAGTACAGACTTCTTCTTTTTTGGTTACGGAAAACCATCAACGTACTGATGTTTACTTTCCGGCTGTACAATATTTTCAGCAAGTGATTTATATAACCCGCTCAGATAAAAACGAAAACATACTTATTTGCAATGAAGAAATAATGTGTTAGTTATAGCCTTTTCCAGAATCTTTTTTGACAATTGGCTAGAAATAAGAATTATAGAGATAATCTGCAATTACTCCGAGCACCAATAAACTTCAAGGGTTAAAAAAGAACATGAACACAAAGGAAGAACTAAGTGTTTGGTTTGTTTTAACTTATTTCTTACATGATTGTCCAAATTAATACATTGTGCTTCTGTTAGACTAGTTTTTCAGCATAAAATCCTGAGAACTTTTAGGATATAACCTGTGGTTAATGTAGATATAGCCAAGCAGTGGTCAGACCGTTTATGGATACTTTTAGATTTTAAACATAACCATATAACGGACATAATGTTCAAAGAAACTTTTACCTTTTAAACATACCATAACTGAACCAGATTTTAATTGTGAATGTTTTTAAATTTAATGAGAAGACAGACTCGTTGGCGTAGTCTCAACATTCTATTACAGTTGAGGGATAGCCTAAAGATACTTTTACCTTTTAAACATAACACAACCGTACCAGATTTTAATATTGAGTGTTTTTTTTAAACTTATTGAGAAGACAGACTATTTAAGCGAGGAGCCAAAATTTTATTACAGTTCACAGGTAGCCAAAAGATACTTTTACATTTTAAAATACAACCAAACTAGATTTAAATTGTGATTGTTTTTTAGCCATCCTTTTATTAAACGAACTGTGATACCTATTTTATACCGTTTCAAACGTCAACACTTTGATGAAAGAGGTTTTTTTTAGATTTTAACGAATAGATTGTAAATAGATAGTGAGGGCATTACCCGAACTCTTTTTATCCGTTTTAATCTATGCACATAAATATGCGTTTGGTGGGGGATAAATCAATGTATAAAATTTTGGAGCACTAGTTCTACATACAGAGGACCCTGTATGGTTCCCCTACAGAGGGGGTGAAGATCCGGAGGTAAGGTAACTTGTAAGGTTATATTGTAGGTCAAAGTACAACTTGTTCATAGAATTTGAACACCAAAAGATTAATCGGTACCCAAAAATTGAGTGAACTTTATTTACAACTCAAGTTCTATGGTTAGTAGGTGGGCAATACAAAGCCAATTCTACATGACATTTAATAACACATAGAAAACTATGCGTTGAGCTTTAAATCAATGCTTCTGATTAGTCGATGAGAGGTGGGGTAGATGAACTGATGAAATACATAAAAACTAATGAAAATCGTTGTACTGTCTAGTAACAAACTTTCTTTGCACATTTTTTGTATTTCAATTTTAGGCTATTAAAAACGGCAAGATAGCTATTTCTTCTTTACTTGATTTTTTTTTCAATTTTAAAATAGCAGTCCTGAGGGAAAGAGGTTTCAATAGTTTTTCATCCTCATTCGGTATTAAATTAAGAAATAATTCATGGAAGCCATATGTATATATTGTTTTTACCACGGGTAGGCCTTTATCTTACGAAGTTTTGCCCCGAGCGTTAGCGAGGTGTAACAAGCAGACATAAAGGCCTACCCGTGGTAAAAACAATATATACATATGGTTTCCATGAATTTTTCCGATTCTAATATGTAAAAATTGGTAAAATATCGTTATAAATTGTCGATGACGTCATAAATTACAATGGGTGTACAGGGGCGGATCCACTCCCCCTAAAATTGGAAAAAATAAGATTTTTTTTTGCGTAAAATCGTGATTTTTCACACGAAATACCCAACAATTTTCGCACCTCCCTCCGCAATTGGAATAAATTTGATTTTTTGGCGTAAAATCGTGATTTTTCACACGAAATACCCCAAAAATGTTCGTGCCTCCCTCCGCTCGGCGCCATTTTTTTAAGTGCGCCCCCTAACTTGAAATCCTGGATCCGCCCCTGGTGTAGGTATATATTATTTTTACCACGGGTTTGGACTCAAAGCGTTTGAAGGACGTCATATTAGAATTAGTTATAACGGAGCATGTAATGTCATATGTTGCCCCTTCCCCCTTTATCAAGAATGTCGTATTTCCGAAAAAAAACATATTTTATGGATAATTTTTTGGGTCAAAAGTCTTCGTAACGTCAATAAAAAGTATATCTTCATAAAATTCCAATGTGTTGACTGCTTTGTTTGTAATATCTCACATAAAAATATATACAAACAAAATGCATAAAAATTATATTCCGCTGTCACAGAATTAACATTAACTTCAAGCATAGATGCATGGCTCATGTTTATGACTGAGGTTATATCGATTTTATTACGAAATAATACACAAGATTATCATTAATTCTCAAGTTCAGCTGGTAATTAATCAAGGTGGACATATGTGTATTCGTACATACACCTACTACGATCATGGGCTACAAATAGTTCCAAAATTCGAAAATGTATAACGTCGAAAGTACATCATAGAGACAGTGTTACCTGTTACCTGTTACCTATCTTGAATCTTCATCCACTGCCTGGATAACCGTTGTTGCCAACGTATACACCACATAATCCAGAATCACAGATGTCTGGTATGGTGTGCCCCTATCACTTATCCCTAACTTATCTCTAAAATATCCCTATCTAGTTTTAAAAAAAATGGGATTAAAAGTATTTAAAAGTATCTATTTCTATATATACGGGTCATAAAAGAGTCAGTTGTATTGATAAAAGGTAAAAAGAATATCTTCTAGTGTGCCGCTGGATGAAACGTTATTAATATATACACTGTCCATTAAAATTTCCTTCTAAAACCGTTTAAAATATCCTGGCATATCCAATTAAAATTGTTAAAAAGAGAAAGTTGTTCGTTACGAGATTCAGCAAGCTTTCACCCTGCTAAATCTTATATATATATATATATATATGCCTAATCTACTTCTGTCTGCTCTCTAACGGTGTAGATATCTTATTAATTCTCTGGTTTGTTAGATCCTATTATGATACCGTAGTTATTTTGTGTAATCGTTGCAGGTACAGTTTATAACATAAACCTCTGGATAAGGTTTCCAAATAGCTCCTTTCCTTTAGTGGTATAAAGTCGAATTTTGTACAGTCAATTAATAGCTGTAGCATATTTTGATCCTCCAGTAGGTCTGTGACATAAGGTGTCAGATTCTCATTTGTTTCCAGATATGATAGAATTTTATCCATGAATGGTTTTCTAACTTCCTGTAGGCTTGCACATTGCAGTATGAAATGAGCCGTGTTTTCAGTCTCCTGTTTGCACATTGGACAAAGGGAGCTGACTTCACCTTTCCTTGCGAATTTTGCTTTGTGTTCCTGTAGAGTAAGCGTTCCTGTGGCTAGTTTCACCTTGACCGCTGCCATTGTCACGGCGAATGGTTCAGTTCCACAGCTTGACCAGATATTATGGCAATGCCCGTATCTAGCTTCTGTCAAGTGTAGAAATTTCAGTGAACTTTTGTTTTCTGCATCTTTCACCATTTGATTGATATAGTATTCATTTATTGTGGTGCCAACAGATCTATTCCATGAAGATTTTGTAGGTGGATTAACTATCAAATCATGGGGCGAGTTCAGACTGTACTTTTCCGAGATTTCGTCCAATTTTGAGAACCAGCTGTCCGAATTCTGACCTTTCGTAGCTAGCTGCCTTAGAGCTATATCTTTTTCAATAGAGTTGTCTTTTCTTATAATATTGCCGAAAGTTTTTAAAATTCTTTTGTGTAATTCTCCAACCACTGGTATACCGCCCATCATTAAGTATGTTGCCTCATTAGCTGTTCTTTCTGGAAGGTTTTGAACTTGCTTTAGTAGTTTTTTTAAGTAAATTTCCAGTTTTTGTATTTCATTATGTCTTAAGGTCGTGATTTCCAGACCGTATAGAAGTCTTGACATGACATATATTTGGATAAGGTGTATAGCTACTTTAGGGTTCACCCCATTCAGTCCGTGTAGTCCTGCTCCCATTAAGGCAAATACTGTCCTTCTTGCAGTTGTTATACGAGTTTGGACTAGTTCTTTTCGGTTGTTGCCAGTTGAAATACTTTCAATACCTAGATGTGTAGCTTTATTTGCTACTGACATTTCCTTATTATTTAGATACCACTTATGTTCTTTCGTACAGTTGAATGTTAGTATTGAAGACTTTTGCTCACTTACGAGATACCTTTTTGAATTAGCATGACTTGTTTGTATGTCAAGCATGGACTGTAGTTCATATGGGTCGTTTGATATTAAGGTGACATCATCTGCTACAGTTGGAGTTCCGCAGTAGTGTATTCCTAGATAGGAACCTAATTGGTTTCTTTCTAAAGTGTCTAGTAGCGGATTTATAAATATTTTATAGGCTGTTGGTGACCATACTCCGCCTTGTCGTACTCCTTGTAATTCGTTGATTGAGTCTGATAGATTTTGTTTCCATCTGACTTTTGATGCGACGTTTTCGTACCAGTGTTTGAAGAAAAGCCAGTTACGCCTGTTATGCCAAAGGTGTACAAGTCACGAAACAATCCAGTGTGCCAAACCAGATCAAAGGCTTTACGAGCATCCATAAATGCCACGTATAAAGGGGACTTGTTGCTTTTTGCCTCCGCAATAAGTTCTGATAAAATGAGGGCAGCAATTATGGGCATTTCTCCTTGTGTGAATCCTTTCTGTAGTTTATTTTGTTGTTCAGTTATGGCATTACTGTTTCTAGTTAGATGGATTTTTTCTATAACTTTACCAATTAGATTTGTTATTGTGATTTTCCTATAGGAATTAGGATCATGTGCAGGTTTCCCTTTTTTTAATATTGGACAGGCTATGCCCGATTTCAGTGTTTTTGGTATTTGAAGATTTTCAAAAATCCAGTTAACCAAGACAGTCAGATATTCTAGAAGTTTTCTTCCACCATATTTTAGATGTTCTGCGGAGATAGGTCTTTCGTCCGGTGATTTCCCGTTCTTCAAGGATTTAACAGTGGTTGCAATCTCGTCTATAGAGACTTTCTTTAAGGTTTCCTGTCTATCATTTGTATAGAGATTATATAAGTTTTTGACATCGTTTTCGGCTTGTTGTAGAAAAGCCTTATCAAACTCGGGCATGCTGGTTGGCGTCGCTAGGTCTTTGAAGTAGTCAGCCAAGTAGTATTTCATCATCATTCGAGACCTGTACATTTTTAAAATTTATGATTGAGCCTGAGATACTTTTTGTGTCCCGTTGTTTGCGTATTAAAGAGTAGAAGCCGTTGTTATTGTTTTGTTTCAATTCCATTATTTCCTCATATCGATTGAATCTCAATTGTGCTTCGTGCTGTCTCTGCATAGATCGTAGTGTTTTCCTGCATTGTTTCATGTCTTGGTAAGTTGGATTGTCTGGGTCCCTAGGTCTGTTTGCAGCTTTCCATTTTGCAAATTGGTTCTTGCTAAGTTTCATAGCCTTATGTATTTCTGGTGTCCATTTATGCTTTCTGTTAGGTCTTCGTTTTGGGTTGTTGCTTTTAGGCTTTTGCTGTTGTTCAGTGCAGCTATATAAGATATCATGTAGTTCGTTTACTACTTTGTCAATGTTACATTTTGTTATCGGTTGGTTTATTTCTTGCAAAGTTGTTAATTTTGCCTCTACATTGTTTGTATATACTTGTTTATCGATCTTATTCCATTTAATCCTCTTGGTATAATTTACTCCTGGATTTTGGGTTTTACCCTCCAAATAACATGAGAATCGCACCAGTATTGGGTCATGAGTTGAGGTGTTTAATGCTTCTCTTTCAAAGTTGACATACTCGTTGATCATTGATGTGGATTCTAGGACGTAGTCAATCTGAGAAGTGTCTTTTCCGTTAAAATGGAAAAATGTAGCCGAGTTTGTGCATTTTGGTGGTACTTTCATATCATTTTCATTTAGAAAGCATTTAAATTGACGATCTTGGGCAGTGTTTTGAATTATCTAACTCAAATTCGTTTCGTTAGTAATTTTTGATATTACCACTGGTTCCCCATTTGTTATACTAGATACCAGACTAGCTGACAAGCAAGGTCAGAGTGAAGCAGCTAAAAAGAAGGTGCAAACAAGAAACATATCAACAATTTCTATAAAACTATATGCTTAAGCATTTTAAGCACAATTAATATTTATTATGTTGTCATTCATATATATATTGTTAGGGCATTGTCGTGGGATAGACGCATACCAAGTATGACTTGTGTCTTGGAAACACAGGCACAGCCTAGCTTCGGAACCGTACGTCCATAGCCCTTTATGTTTTTTTTTGTTTTTTGTTATTTTTTTGGCGGACCATAGCGCTACGGATTGCACCCTATCAAAAATTTGCGTACTGCGACCAAGAATTCGTCACACCTTTCAACAGTAATTTTCACAACAAAACGCTTTGTGAGAGCGGAGTCATGTGGATCGTGGATAACTCGTTTCGTTACATATTTATCTATCGCTTTTCATATTTACTTACTTATTATTATTCCTTTCTAGCTCATTATAATAAAACATGTTTCGATATTAACTGATTTCACCTACTTAGTCCTGCCATCTTTAGAGGGGGCGTGCGCCCCCCCTAAAATTCGCAAAGCATATGTTATACAACGTTAATTAAGCAGTTCAACAAACAACTTTTTAATGAATGGTTAACTCGTGACCTGTAGTAAAATATTCCTACACATTGTAATGTAAATACACGTTGGGTGTGTTCGTTGATTCATATATGGATTCGCCGACAATTTCCGCTTTTGTGTGTCTATAAATAAGAACGGTCGAATCATATGTTTTCAATGAATGAATCAAACGACGAAAAGAAAAGCTCCATCCGGACGAGCAGTATTAACTAGAACCACCCGAAAGGACAAGCACCGAAAGTACAGACCAATTAGTGAAATGAGGAATGCGTTAAAACTAAACCAATAGTTCTTTGATGGGTTAAAATATCATGATCGATCAGTCATGAGTTGAACAATTCGCCTCACGGTTGTTCAAAAAAAGTTTTACTTTAGGTTCTTATAATCTGACAAAAATATACTGTTAACAAGTATCCGACAAAATTAAGACTCAAAATCAAGTTTTTTTTATCTGAAAAAATGGTGTGGTTGGTTCAAAATTGTCGTTCAAATAAATGTCTGTAATTCCTAAAATCCCTAGAGCTTCAGGGGGGCAAAGCCCCCTGGGCCCCATACCAGGGTTTTGCCCTGGACCAGCTGGGGACCTTAAGCGGTCAACCGACCCCCCGCCTACTCACGCCCCCCCCCTAACCACAAATCCTGGATCCGCCCCTGATCTTGTCTTTGTGGTATTCTCACTTTGAGATCACATGACTTTTGAGAGATGACTAACAGCAAAACACGTGTTCGGTTTGTTTATGTTTTACCAGAGGTTTTACATGGCGATTTTTTATCTGAAATAAAATATTTATTCAAGCTAGAGGGAAATATTTTACAAATATTAACCAGAAATGTTATTTTCTTCTATGATTATTCCAACTGAGGTGAACTCTCATTCAACATTTTCAAGTTTTTCATGTAAACAAACCTTTTTTTTTGTAATTTACAAAGCCGGGCACGAACCCATGCCGTATTGATGATGAGGCTTGTATGAGTTGTTAGGTAATCCAACTACCTAACTCATTGATCCACCATAACTGAGATTGTTACATGTTGTAATTTATTGTTAATCAGATTATACTTCACATGGGAGTAATCAGACTTCCAGAGTTGACATAAATATTGACAATTTATACATTTTATTGCTTCTTTTCTTTTTATTTCAATCATTAAAAGCTTGTGTAAACACAGTCTGACATTCTCATTATACACTAAGTAATTATGACACCTTTATACATACACACATTTAATCTGCATAACACTTTTATATTTAGTTTCTTTTATTTTATTTTCATATCAACAGTGAACATTTACCAGTACAAAACACAACTGCACTAGAGAGTTTTAATTCTCTGAATAATTAAAAAGTATTAGATACATTCAATTATTTTGTGGGATAGTGTCCAAACAAGTTAAGAAATACGAAAATATTTAACTTTGCATGTAGACAATAGCAAACACCAAAAATGGTGGACATTGGACATGATTTCCCGGTCTGAAAAGAGTGAAACACATTGTTCTCGTTTATATAATGCCCACCTCTCCTGCAAAATAAAGAATCTGGGCAAAATCTTGCACATTGTACATAAGATGGCATACCTTCAGTGCTATTAATATTTCTGGGGAAGCATGGCAGTAATCTCAGTTATTTCTATTGTAAGACTCTCAGAGACAAGTTACAAGTATCTCTGTTTTCAACACTTTGTGTAAATTGAATTTAAATTGAGGTAGGTGCAACTCAGTTCAGATCAATGTGTTCATTTCATAGTAGGAACAAATTTCATAATATATTTGGCATTTTAGATGTATTCTTAAAGGGGCATTAGCTACGATTTTGTCCAACAAAATTATGTTTTGGAAATTGGTAGATAGCTTTAAAATGATGAAATAAAGGTAAATATTTCACATTAAACAGCTTATTGTACCACTTTTCGCCTTTTGAGAACGAAAATTACCATCGATTTATTATTTCTTTGCAAGCAAATAATTTGACCTCGCTTTCTCCATATGCAACTGACCTTACTAGTGACAGGTAAAAACGAATAATTTGTATTTTGTCGCTTATTAACTGCAAACTTGCATGGTTCTTTGTCCGTATTTAACGCTGACTAAAAGCAGATTCACAGAAAATAAGAAATAAGTGCATTGTTGTACTGATTTAACGACGATTCGGCAAACTCCGTAAACAATGCTGATAATTAATAAGATGGCGTCCATTTCTTGATGATCTCAAAACACAAGCAGTTGCACCTTTTTTCCCCGATGCGCGTACATTTCATAACATGTATAAGTTACAGAAACATGTTTTATTAAGGCATCAATCATATCTGATAGTTTTTATGGGTAACAAAAATTTACGATTTTGGCAGATAATGCCCCTTTAATAATGTGAATTTTATTAATAAAATATAATGGCGGTAATAAAGTTATCTTTGTCGGATAAAAAATATATTATGTGGTTTTGAAAGTTATGTAGGTTTAATTTATTGTGACATAATTATATCACATTTAAAAAAGAAAACATCTTAGTAGAATTTTGATATTATTAATATGAATTGAATGTATCTGGCATAATAAATACAATTTATGATTATTTTTTTCAGGAAAGATGTTTTCTGCTACAGCTGTTAGGTCAGCACACTGTCTGAGAGCACATATTACATCCCAATTCAAGAGAAATATATGTGTATCGGCTGCCTTATCACAGACAGCTACAACACAAAACCCACCCGATCTTATCCAGCAACTATTTATTTCAAAAATTAGGGAATATGCACAAAAAAGCAAGTAAGTAGAGAACAGATAGAAACATTCTGTGAAGGACAATGTCGATAATATTTTTCAACTAGTTAAACAAGATCTCTGCCATTTTTAGCTCACCTTTCCCAAAGGGTCATATGAGCTTTTGCCACCACTTGGTGATGCAACTCGTCATTTGTTGTTGGTAAACTTTTAAAAAAAAAATTCCTCAGACCACACTTTGCCAATTTGAACCAGACATACCCTGTATGATTCTTAGGCATTCCTGTTAAAAATATGTTTGATGATCCTGCCATCAACCAACATGCCTGCTGTTTCTATGAAAAGAACATAGGGGTAAAGCACACCTTAAGAGCTAGTAAAGCCACATTTTCCCACCAATTGAGCTGAAATTTGGAAAAAGTTATATTTTAATGAGTAGTTAATGACATATGTTACAGGTTTTGCAAAAACAAACATTCTGTTTTGACGAATTAGTCTGATTTTGACCAAAAATTAAATCAAACCTTGCTAGGATGGTCATTGGGTTGTCATCTATCAGAAATTTGTTTGTCTGGCAACCCACACTCCATCCAAGATGACAACTTTTACTGAAAATAGAAATTTCTTAGAGAAATTGCTTTGTTTTAAGCTGAAATTTGGACTGTAGTTCCATAATAATGAGGTGTTTATATTCCTTTTTTTCTGTAAAGTTCTGCATTTTGGTGATTTTTCAAATTATGCAAATTAAGTTTTATTTTCACACTTTACTTTTACAAATCTACTTCTCTAAAATCATGCCACATTTTCCCACCAAATGACCTTACACCACAGGCACTTGTTTAATTCAAAAAATATATGCCCCCTCCTCTTCCTTACTTCAAGGTAAACATCTACCCTTTTCCCCTTCCCCACTTTGCTTCAATATTTTTCGCTTATTTGTGATCCTTTTACTGACCCAATTATATCGTAGCACTCCTGAGATATTTCTCTTTTCGACTGCCACATTTAAATATACCTACCAGGCCCCCCTCAGACGAATTGGACAAGAATAGTCAGCGAACGTGGCTTAGTGAAAATTTCAGTCATTGAAACGGATACAGCCACTTCCGGTCCGGTTTAAATTGATTTATAAAATTTTAAAAAAGGTGCTTTAAAAATCAAATGTCCGTAATTTGGAGTTGAACATATTTTTTATAATCTGCATTGGAACAATTATCTGTATTTTAAAGGCTTACTTTACATTTGAGAGGAGATGATTATGTGGCATTGTTACACATGGCCGGTCTAGAGAATTCCGAATGCATATGAAAAATCCAGCACAAACCGGAAGTGGCTGTATCCGTTTCAATGACTGAAATTTTCACTAAGCCACGTTCGCTGACTATCTCGGGAGTGTAATGATATAATTGGGTCAGTGAAAGTATCACAAATAAGCGAAAAATCTTGAGGTGAAGTGGGGAAGGGGAAAAGGGTAGATGTTTACCTTGAAGTAAGGAAGAGGAGAGGGCATATATTTTTTGAATGAAACAAGTGCCTGTGCCTTACACAGAAATAATCAACTCATCAAATGAGACACTGCAACTCTATTAGTGACCTGTCTGACATTGTTCTAAAAAGAAGTCAATGGTATAAAAAAAAAGGTATTACTGACCAAGTGTTAGAAACTTCAAAAAGCTGTGATGACTTTGACAAAGGTATCCCTATATGTTCTGTCAAAAATCAGTGAAAACATATATAACATCCATCATAAATAGTGCAGTTGAATTTAACATTCAAAATGTGTTTAGTAACATACATGTAAAAATAAGAACACTCACTGTTACTATCAACAAACAACAAACCAACAGCAACAAAATGAAAAATAAAATATGCTTTACTTGAACGTATTGTTAAAGATCAAGCCTTGGCTTTAGAGAAGTATTGCCATAACACTGATGCTCTATTCCAAAAAAAAAAAGTTGAAAGTTAGAATAACTATGACATGGAACAATTGGAATTCAAAATATTTGAAAACCTTTTTCAACATCCTGGAAGACTCTCAGACATTAAATTGGTTGAAAAAATACCTTGCAACCATACATTTCTGCATCGTGGGTAATCCTTAGCTGATCATGTTTTAATTACTCTCCACTCATCACCTGTGGTAGAGAAATCCTCGTAGTCATATGATTGTTTTAAAACACTTTGACAAATCCTTATGACTGTCTTTATAACCATTCAAATCATAGCTTTTACATATATATATATATCTAAATTAAGAAAGGAATTCCTTGCAAGAAATGATAGTCACCGTTTAACTGTTTAACTTTTTCATCTCAAAAGTGGGAGATTACCAATATCAAGCAATGATTTGATTGATAACGATTAATAGCTTTTATTTCAAGGAAATAAGGTTTTCTGAGTCAGTTGACCCACTAGTGATGAATGAAGAGTAATCAGAGTGTGATCAGCTATGGGTTACTGACGATGATATTTCTGGAACCAGAAGACAAATAGCTGTGACATGGAACAATTGGATTTCAGAATATTAGAATTCCAACTTTAGTAAATTTCCAAGAAGATTCTCAGACCTATTACATTGTATTATATGGCACAACTGTTGGAAGATTCGTCACACATTTGTGCTCTGAGTGGTTCTCTTTTGATCATTTATAGGGTTGTGGGGGCCAAATGAAGGGGAGACATATGTCAAAGGTCAATAAAACAGCCTTTCCTTCTAGTTTTATTTTTAATGAAGCATATTTATGAAATAAAGAATTATTCTGATACCAATGAAAACCCAACTCACATGTGACCCATATTAGGGTTCTCTGCAGATCTTCCCATCTGTGAAGTATTAATAAAGGAGAGAAAGGGAGAGGTGTGATTTTAATCAGATTGCTCCTAATGAGCAATGCTTAATATACTATAACTTATTTGTGATATTTATTTCTATAGGGCTTCTGGTGGAAAAGCAGTTGGTGCTGATCCTGTGGCAGAAGCTTCATTAAAACAAGAAATGGAGAAACTTGCCACACAATTTGGGGCAAAAGGACAGGACTTCACAAAATTTCCTACTTTTGAATTTAAAGGTAATATTATTCCAGTACTGCCACTACTGTAATTAGGTTAAGGTTATGGTGTTTAATGCCACTTTCAACAGTATTTCAGTTATATCGTGGTGGTCAGTTTTATGGGTGGAGGAAACTGGGGTACCAGGAGAAAACCACTGACCTGTCGCAAGTAACTGACGAGCTTTATCACATAATGTTACTGTAATTAGATTATCTTAAGGGTTTACGATATCATAATTTAAAGTGTTGAAAAACAATACAATCACCTGCCATTAATCACAGAAAGAGAATTTGGAAATAGTCACATGTACAGTCTTCTACCTTAGGCGACAGTCCGAAGCCCGATGCGTGTAAAATTGTACACAGGCGTATAAAATGAGTAGTTCCACAAGCCTGACAGGCCTGTGAAAAAAAAGTCATATAGTTTCAAAAGTTGATTTCATAAGATATTGTGTGTAGATATTTTGTTTATTGTTCTCCGTTTTCAGTTGCTGCCAAGTCAATGCAAAAAATGGGTAGGCAAACAAGTCCTTTTAAGATTTTCCGATGTTCGAAATAGATTTAGTTGTGTCTGTTTTTTGCAATTTGATTGGTTGATATTTTTACCATCATGTAGGTTTTAAAAAAGGAAGAGAAGCAGGGCTCATGCTAGAGGGTGAAGAAGTTGCCTTCTGAAGGTTGACTTTGATTTTTCGTTGGTCAAAAGCGAAGTTCAAGTAGCCTTGTAATTTTGAAGTGTCGCCCTATGTTGCCCGCGTATTTATGAAAATGGCGACTTTGTGTTTATTGAAATCTATGGTATTCATTAAGTATTTTGAAAGTGACTTTCTTGAAAAGTAATCCATTTCAGTTTAAAGAAACTTTAATTTCGTTCAATATCAAATAAAAATGGCACCACAAGAAAGGGGATGTAATCAGGCACTTTGCTAGGGGAAATGTTGATCGAAGCTACTTTTAACCAAACGAACTTTTGATTTATTTTTTCTCAATCCTGTGACATAAAATATGAGTTCTCATGTATATAATATATTCCTATTTACGAAGGTTGGTCATTCAAAATTCGTTGAAATGCACGGGGACACTTCAGATTTTTATCGATCCACTTCCAAATCCGATCGGTATTTTTTATTTAAAATTGTGATCTATTTATAGAACTGTTCATATGCCGAAAAACCTGTGTCAACGTTAATACCTCTCCAGTTAAAAAATAGACTTTGAACTACAGTAGTTTTGTTCCATTGTTGCACTCTGATTTGAGGTCTGACAAATAATAATTACAGCCTTTACTTGCTTCAGTTTTTAGCTCACCTGGCCAGGTGAACTATTGTCATCACTTTTCGTCCGTCGTCCGTCCGTCAACATTTCACATTTTAATCTTCTCCTCAGAAACCACTGGACCAATTGCAACCAAACTTTGGTGGAATGGTCCTTGGATGGCCCCCTTTCAAAATTGTGTCCGGTGATTCCGACTTCCAACCAAGATGGCTGCCAAGCTCAAAATAGAAAAAAGGGGGGGATGAAATTTTAATTGTCCATTGCTGCTTTAGTGTAAGTCAAAATGAGCTGAAATTTTAACTGCAGCTACATGGCAAGGAATAGTTTAACATATATTCCGGGTTTTTCTGTGAAATTTTTCTTTCAGCCGATATATACCGATTATGCAAATTAGGCATATTTTGATAAAAGATCACATTTAAATCTTCTCCTCTGAAACCGTTGAACCAAATTAAACCAAACCTGGGTGGGTCCCTTTCAAAATTGTGTCCAACAGCCCTGCCCACCATTCAAGATGGCCGCTGTTACTAAAAATAGAAATTTCTTCAAATGGCCAAAACTGCTCTATTTTAAGCCAGAATGTGCCCAAATTTGAACTGTATAAGCATAATGATGAGCTTTTCAGCATGTATGACAGGATTTTTTATGAACTTTGAACTTTTGCCGATTTTGACTGATTATGCAAATTAGAAAAAAGGGGGGATGAAATTTAAAGAAAATCTTCTCCTCAGAAACTACTGAGCCAATCTCAACCAAACTTTGCTGAAATGATTCTTGGATTGCCCCCTTCCAAAATTGTGTCCGGTGATCCCGACTTCCAACCAAGATGGCCGCCAAGCTCAAAATAGAAAAAAGGGGGGATGAAATTTTAATTGTCCATTGCTGCTTTAGTGTAAGTCAAAATGAGCTGAAATTTTAACTGCAGCTACATGGCAAGAAGTAGTTTAGCATATATTCTGGGTTTTCTGTGAAATTTTTCTTTCAGCCGAGATATACCGATTATGCAAATTAGGCATATTTTGATAAAAGATCACATTTAAATCTTCTCCTCTGAAACCGCTGAACCAAATTAAACCAAACCTGGCAGGGATGGTCCCTGGGTGGGTCCCTTTCAAAATTGTGTCCGACAGCCCCGCCCTCCATTCAAGATGGCCGCTGTTACTAAAAATAGAAATTTCTTCAAATGGTCAAAACTGCTCTATTTTAAGCCAGAATGTGCCCAAATTTGAACTGTATAAGCATGATGAGCTTTTTAAAATGTATTACAGGAATTTTTATGAACTTTGAACTTTTGCTGATTTTGACCGATTATGCAAATTAGAAAAAAGGGGGGATGAAATTTAAAAAAAATCTTCTCCTCTGAAACTACTGAGCCAATCTCAACCAAACTTTGCTGAAATGATTCTTGGATGGTCCCCTTCCAAAAATGTGTCCGGGGTGATTCCGACTTCCAACCAAGATGGCCGCCAAGCTCAAAATAGAAAAAAGGGGGGATGAAATTTTAATTGTCCATTGCTGCTTTAGTGTAAGTCAAAATGAGCTCAAATTTTAACTGCACTATATGGCAAGAAGTAGTTTAGCATATTTTCCGGGTTTCTTTCAGCCGATATATACCGATTATGCAAATTAGGCATATTTTGATAAAAGATCGCATTTAAATCTTCTCCTCTGAAACCGCTGAACCAAATTTGTGTCTGGTGGTCCCGCCCTCTGACCGAGATGGCTGCACAGCTGTACTTAGTTTAACATAGGACCCTATGGGAAATTCACATAAAAACCATCTTGTCTGGAACCAGTAGCTCAATTAAAACCAAACTTTGATGGAATAGTCATTGGGTGGTCCTCTTCTAAAATGGTGTCCGGCAGTTGCGCTCTCCCGCCAAGATGGCCGCCACAGTGCAGTTGCGTTGTTATTGAAAGCAGCTTTGATCCAGGTGAGCGATTACAGGCTCCTGGGAGCCTCTGGTTAAGAGGTCAGTGTCAATATACGTTCGTGCTATATTTGCATTCCCAAGCTAGCTATCTATATATAGTTGGACCGTTGAGCAAATTGGCATAGACATATTTCTTCTGCTGAAAGCTACACAAATATTACTTTTTACGTTTTGTGTGGTATTAATTCAAAGCATAGTGATATTTAAAAAAAAAAAGGGGGTACATATTAAAGATTATCACCAAATTATATGTCACACACAATGATGACACTATAAGTTTTTGTTATAAGAGTCTTATTAACAATATTGGTTGTGATGAGGAGGAGGTGGACAGTGATGATGATATGGAATATACTGAGGATGCTATTGACAATATGATTTTAGAATTTTCAAGAGATTAATATAAACATGGATATAAACATGGATCCAAAATAAAGTGTCTTTTTGTTTTTTTACTTGCATTCTGATCTTCACTAATGTATAATTGACATGTCCACATAATATTCGGTACATCATCATGTTTTGAGTTTTGGTTGTTTGAATTAATGGTCATTAAAGTAGTTTTCAAATTCGGGCCTGTAGAATTGATGGTGGGCCTGTAAATATTTGAACTTACAGGCCCTGCATGTTTTATCTGCATACAGTAAATGTTAAAGAGAATATTATCCAGAGTATTCAATTTGCTGATAAATGTATTTTCATCAAGGGGAGATAATGCAGTTGATGATATGACATGTGAAGAAGTATTGTCAGCTCTTTAGTGTTTCACATTTTAATCTTTTCCCTAGAAATCACAGAAACAAAAGGTAACAAAATTGGCAGAAATGTTACATGCATGATCAGATCCTCGGCATTATTTATGAATTTCATTTATTTGGAAATTTAATATGACTGCTAGGCTAATTAAGCTTTCTGATTGGCTGAAATTTCACTTGATTGAACATATAGTGCATAAATAATCATTGGGTGGGTCCATTACAATTTTAATTTTTTTTGTGTGATTCAGTTTTCCAACATATCCACCATTACATTGTACCATATGGGAACGGCCGATATCGATTTGCGCCAAAAATGCATTCATTTGCACCACAACTTATTTGCGCCAATACTACTTCTGCGCCACTTATTTTTTCAAACCATGGGTATTATTTGCACTATTATAATAAATTTCAAAAGTCATTTATTATAAAATATGATAAATTAAAACGTTGAATGACAGTCTATTTATTTACAGTTAAAATCCAGTTAAACTCAAGTATCTGTAAACAATAGCATAAATTTGTAACTGTTACATGCATCTGATCTTCAAGATGAATTGTTTTAATACACAAATCAAGGTTGAATCTCTTGCAGCTGTCATCGAGTAATGAAAACATTTTCCTGTAACAGGCTTCTTATTTCGATGGTAACAATCAGAAGACCAGTGGAATGTAATGACCATTCTTAAAGCCATGTATCGTATATAGTTGCTTGAAATACTTAGGACAACATTTATATGTTCCATCAGCAAAAATTTCCTCTGAAACTGTACATAGAAATTTCAAATTAGCCTCACATCCAAATAAAATTATCCCACTTTCGGAATCATTACACAGCACAAAGTCATCATCCTTGTTACAACACCAATATCATCAAGAATACTGTGGAAATATTCTTGTTACAGGTAAATATGGCACAGTTGAATTTCATTTATTGGCACAATTGAAACCATAAAAAATATAGACAGTGGCGCAATTGAATCATTTTGAATATGCCGATTGGCGCAAATTGATTCCGGCCATGGGAACATGAATAAAAAATGTTTAAGAAACTCTAAACTGAATTGAACCCAAACTATACAATACAATATATTTTATTCCAATTAAGGTCCCTCAAGGGGCAATAACAAATATACATTCATAATTATATCAACAGTTACAACAATACAGAATGGAGACATATGTTCATAAACAAGACAATACTAACTATTTAAATGATAACATGTTACAAAAAATAAATAAATAAATAAATAGGCTGTGTTCGGCAGCACGACCCGAGGAGAGGCAAGGAGTAATGTATAGTTGCAGAGTATATCGTATGGTTGAAGAATGGACTACATGTATGCGATTACTTAGCTGGAGGGGACACCAGAGGACGATGCTTAAGAATTGTATTTTGATTCTCCCCGTGTCTGATCCAGCAAAGCAAGTGGCTCAAGTAGTAAAACATCATGTGTTTGATGAAAGGACTGTGATTACTTAGCTGGAGGAGACACCAGGGGACGGTGCTTAAGAATCGCATTTCGATTCTCCCCGTGTCTGATCCAGGAAAGCAAGCAGTTCAAGTAATAAACTGAAATGGGAATAAATAGATGTATCGTTTATCTGCAACAGACACCAAGGGACAGTGCTTCAGGAAATGCATTGCATCTACTAACTATAAATGGATAACCATGTGAACCTCCAGTCTTTAAAATTTATGTCGTTCCATGAAGCCTTTTTTGCACTTATAAAAAAAAATAAGTTCATGTATTGATATTTTCAAATTGTATATACTACTACATGTAGTAAAATCTTGAAATGATATAAAAGTGTGATCTTTCAATACATATTTTGTGTGTGCATTACCTAAAAAAAAGTTGAGTTTAAATAAGAAAGTAGCTGTTGAAAAAATATTATAACCACTATTCCATGAATTTTTACCACTAAAGTTGTGAGTTCGAACCCCGTTCATGGTGAGGTTTGTAAAGTTGTAATTGTCAAACACTCAATTATTGTGTACACTTATTGATTTACAGTCAGTTATAAGATACTCATTAAATAACCTATTGTCTTACAATTGATTGTAAATTTACCATATAAACCAATCTTATTCTGAAGGATACAGAAACCTAGAGTTCTATAACAGTATCTTTGGTAATCAAATTCATTAAGATCATAGTGCTTTATCAAGCATAGCTATAGTCTAATCATGCTTTATCAAGCATAGATATAGTCCAATCATATAGATATAGTCCAATCATGCTTTATCAAGCATAGATATAGTCCAATCATGCTTTATCAAGCATAGCTATAGCCCAATCATGCTTTATCAAGCATAGATATAGTCCAATCATGCTTTATCAAGCATAGCTATAGTCCAATCATGCTTTATCAAGCATAGCTATAGTCCAATCATGCTTTATCAAGCATAGCTATAGTCCAATCATGCTTTATCAAGCATAGCTATAGTCCAATCATGCTTTATCAAGCATAATTATAGTTCAATCATGCTTTTTCAAGCATAGCTATAGTCCAATCATGCTTCATTAAAGTTGAAATAAACTTGTTATTTATGGCATGTGAAGCTTACTGCTGAAAAGTGGCTGTAATTATACTTGAAGTTATCAAAGAAAGCATTTTGTCAGAATATGAGATGACAAGGTTCAACTGTATTGTAGTTTCTGTTTGTAAGGTGTTTTCCACATCTATTTATGTCTTATTCCTTCCATCTACATTAATGTATGTATTTATTTAAACAGATACAGCTTTAGATCATGTATACAGTGATGGCAACTTTTTAGAAATGTTTCAAGAAACTGAGACAGATTTACTAGAACTTACAGAAGAAGATGAAGATGATGATGATACACCATACTTTGAAAAATACCATTAGACACTTTATAAGATTGTAAAATTGTTGATATAGTTTGTGTACAAGTTACTTATTAAAACTTGACATTCATGTTGTATATTATTTCTATCTTAGGGGCCGTCATGGTCGTGATCGTATGGTAGTTGGATTTACAACTACCTATGCAATCAGTGCCTATTACCACTAATGTTGTGAGTTTGAACCCTGTTCATGGTGAGGTGTACTATGTATATAATGTTATGTGATAAAGTTTGTCACTGACTTGCGGCAGGTCGGTGGTTTTCTCTGGGTACTCCAGTTTCCTCCATCAATAAAACAGACTACTACAATATAACTGAAATATTGTTTAAAGTAGCATTTATTTCCATTTAACACCATAAACCTAGACCTATTTCTATCTTATGCTAAAGTTTAAGGTCCCATGTACTCCTTTTCATAGTTATTCAATTTTCATGTTAAAATTTTTCAATGAGTGAAAATAAAACTTCAGTAACTCCGTAAATGAAAAAGAACATTGAGGAAGAAAATTGAATGTTTATAATTTCCAAAAACTCCTTTCTATTGCCGATTTTGATTGGTGAGTATTGTACATCTTCAGCCAATGAAATCGTCTTGTTTCTAAAACCAGCTTCATTAACAGTAGTCTGATTCCCGTACAGTATTTGACAACACCTGTATTACCAAATGCATACTGAATATTTACGGCGGGGACCAACAGGTGTGTGTGATGAAACGATTTGGTCAAAACAAGGATAGAAATATGTTGGTATGTTTCAAGATCATAACATACAATTAAAATAATATAATTCTTGTCCAAGCAAAGGTTTAAGATTTATGTACCCATTTTGTCATCCATCATACATTGCCACACTGCTCAACAGTACATTAATCTTACTCCCAAGTATGCTGATAAAATTATTATACATGCTGGGACCTTATTCACAAAGTATCCGTTAATTAGCGGACCTGTTAAGTTAACAGAGAAGTTAACAGGTATGTCCGCTAAATTTTAAAGTGGTATTCACAAGCATCTCCGTAAACGTCAAGTTAAAGGGTCCGTTAGTATGCAAATGAGTCGAAAAAGTTGTATCAAGTATTTTGATTGGATAATACACTTTCATCCTTTCCAAATAAAGACACTGCATTAAACTTCCCATAAAAATTGCTTTTTGGTTGGAGGAAAGTATGAGAATGAAATTTAAGTAAATGGTAGGTATGATAAATAAATTCATCACTGATAAAACTAAAATATACTTAGTATATAAAGTAGATGATCACATATATGGAGAGAGAGAGATAGAGAGATACAATATATGTACATTGGCGGAAAATATAACATTTATTTGCACGAGCCTTAGAAACAGATAGAAAAGCGGACCTTTGATAAAGATAATTGAACTTTTTACTGCTATTTCATATAAATTGGACCTTGCCAGTGAAAATCCTATTATGGGCGGATCCATATTTTTTTCGAGGGATATCCGGACAATTGCCAAGTTTAAAAGATAGTCCAGACAATTTTTATATATTTGTTGCATATATTTTGAAAATTCTAGGGCAGAGGGAGGGGGTCCGTAACCAAATGACACCCCTTCCACACACACACACACTGGATCCGCCCATGCCTATTACACTAAGGAAGTACATCATTTGTAGATAAACACGAAGCGATATATTCCGTTCTGACATCTCCATGGAGAGATAAACTGATTTTCAAAAAGGCAGTGGGCGGGAGATATCACTTTGTGAGTATGATCACAGTACCTCTATTTGATTTAGACGTGTAAGATGTATGTTGATCTTTTTTTTTAAATTGTCCGTTTTCTCATGTTTCATCCATTTGAATAAATGGTGAATATTTTTTCCATGAATTTATATACAAGCGGCTCAAAGATGAATAGTTCATTCATGATATGAATGGAAATTTCCCAAAATGCTTTGTAGAATATTCTGCACATTTTGGTAAGTATGATTAAAATCCGTCAAGAAACAAATTCATTTTATTTTTTTGGAAAAAAATGTGATATAATATAAAATATAAGATTATGGAAAAATTAACGTTTCTTCTTCTTCTTTGGTTACGGAAAACCATCAACGTACTGATGTTTACTTTCCGGCGCAATACTTTTTGCTAAAGCTTGTGTCTTGCTAAATGGAAAAAAAAAAGCAATATGTCATATATGTTATTTTACAAACTCTTAAAAGGAATTTGTTATTGCTCTTATATCTAAATGTCCGATTAACCGGGTACGATAACCTATCCGTTAATTTTCTCCGTAAACTAGAAGTTTAACGGGAACGTTAACGGGTGCATTAAGTTACGGAGGCTTCGTGAATACCAATATTTTAGCAGAAAGTTTTAACGGATGCGGCAGTTAACGGACGCTTTGTGAATAAGGTCCCTGGTAACATTATTTCAGCTATCTTTCTTGCAAAGAATTTAGTTATAAAGGGAACTGTCCACACATTCCTTGTAGTTTCTTTTTATTTGTCCAAGCTTGAAAACCTGGGATAATTATTAATATTATTATACAATATTTATAAAGCGCCTATCTAATAAAACAATTACTCTAAGCGCTGTACAAAACACATAAAATGTTAATCCTATCAATAAAAGTCAAGAATAAATATAAAATAACAATGATGAATCTTCAAAAAAAAGTTTCTAGAAAATGACAACTGATTGCACATGTCCAAAAATAATTATAATTAAAAAGAGAGCTTAAAATCAAATACTGTCACCATAAGCTACTCTAAAAAGATAAGATATGAGGAGGGAGGAAAAAGCCAATTTTATAGGGGCCATGCTGCCGAAATTCTTCACAGGTCCATACTTGTTGTTTTTTTTCCCTAATGAATTTCAGGATTGAATACACTTTTCATTGAAAGATAAAATTTTGTGAATAAAAATGTAAAGCAACAGGTCTGTATATATGCAGATATTTTTGCTAAATTTTAAATTTTACCTATAAAAATTGACTTTTATAAATATGGAAAAATGAGGCCAGGAAATGGCGAGAATGCTGGATTTTGCACCATTTTTCAACTTGCTGCGCTCTGCAGTAGTCATTTACTTAAAATATTTAAATGTCTTGAAAGCACTGTGTACATCCAATTGCCATACAGTAACAGCCAGGATGGCCCTAGATCTAAATTGAATACGCTTGACATTTGTGCATTAACACTAGCATGAAATTCTTTGGCTACCAACTACACTTAAAAACAATCACACAAATATCTCCTTTTTATACAGCCGCAATAATTTTGCAGTCATATTATCTTATGGGCCTCAGAGCTCACTAAATTGGAAAAGTGGGTAAAATTGTCACCTTTTTTCAGTTGAAGTCACCTCTTTGCTCCAAAGTGAAATGAAAGTGCTTCTTCTTCTTTTAGAAAGTCGCTTCTTTCTTTTAAGTAATCTATGTTTTGGTAAAGTTTCTTAACAAAGCAACCATAATCGTTATAAAAATGCATAAGAATGAGTAAAAGAGGTTTTAATGAGCACTGAAGTGAGTTTCATTTACTTAGACAAAAGAATTATGACAATCTTCTAAATTTGAACTGAAAAAATTGTATTCCCAAATCTAAAAATACAAACGGATGCTACCTGGACCATCTCTTGTTGTTGTATTGTGTTAGATTTAATTTTTTTTAATCCAATTTGAGGTATTTGTAGCTTTTTCAAAGCTCAGTAGTTAGCTTTTTTTTCTTTGAATTGGTTGTGTTGAGAGCTTCTGGTACTATGTCCACGGATTTCCTCCATCTCTTACTATTTCTGAAATAAACGACTAAAATGGATCACAAAGGAATCTGGGTCCCTTCATTTTTGTTTTAGGGTTTAATTCGTTTTAATCTAAGGGTTAGGGTTATGGTGTTTAATGCCACTAAACAATATTTCAGTTATATCATGGTGGTCAGTTTTATTGGTGGAGGAAACCAGAGTAACTGGAGAAAACCACTGATCTGCCGTAAGTCACTGACAAACTTTATCACAATGTTTAATCGAGTACACCTCGCCATGAGAGATTCCAACTCTCAACGTTAGTGATGATAGGCACTGATTGCATAGGTAATTGTAGATCCATATGATCACAACCAGGACGACCCCTGATTTTAATTTAAAAGAAGGCAATTAAATAAAAGATTTAGTTAATAACTGCATGATTATTTAAATGTGTTACGAAACACAACAGTCGGTCAATTTACTAAAAGAATCCATGTCGTTCAGAAAATTTTCTTATATTATTGCATCTCGATAGCTAGTATTGTCCCTGTTATCATTACTATGTGCTCCTGCTGAGACCCAATCTTGGCTTTAAGGAGGGTGGATTTTACGATTTTGTTTGTTGGCATGTGCTGTTCACCATCAATAAAAGTGTATCTCTTGTCACTATAGCAGTTTTGCCTAAATCATATCTGGATAGAGCTGTTTTTGCCTATTCTCATTTTAAGCTTGAAACTCAATGGTTCATATATACTGAAAGGTTTACCACGTAGCTTGAAGGATAATGCACCCCTTGAGTAACTAGTGGCACAGTAACTCTGAAGCCTGGATTTTACTGCTGATAGAATAGATGTTAATGATTTGGAAAGAGTGGTTGTGGAGTATTTGGCAGACCCAGAAATACAACGCTGTTTGAAAAAATACGTGTATAATTTAGGAATCAAGTAGAGTGAAGGAATAACCAGTTCTTCATTCTAAAGGAACATAAAACTGACCTATGATTGTCTAGGATTTCCTCTTTCGTAAGTGTTGTCGGGGTATATGTAGGGTCGCCAAGTGAATTGTCAATACCTAAATCTTTATCAGTCGACGTAATGTATGATTTACACACAAAAACGATATTGTAAGGGGCCTTGTCTGCAGGGACTACAGCATTTTTGTCATGGAGGTGAGACAAGTGTTTAGCAACATTTGGGTCTTTAAAGATTGATGTCTTGCAAGTGCTTATTGACCCATTGTGTTTTTTAATTCTAATTTGTATCAGTATGACTTCACACTCTTCACCTATTCGGAAAGAGTATCTATGTCCTATTTTTCACATTTTGCTCATTGTCTGACATAATCCTTTACGGAATTGACCTCCTTAGCTGATCTTAAATAGTTTTTCAGTTAGTTATGACCATACACTGACCATGCAGTTATATTTTAATGTCTTTAGTGTCAGGCCGTATGGGTGGTGTAATGGTTAGTTTGCTTGCCTCCAATGGAGTAAATCATGGGTTCAAGCGGATGTCGGGTCAAACCAGAGACTATAAAATTGGTATTTGGTGCTTCTCCGCTAAGCACACAGTATTAAGGAGAAAGCAATGACTGGTTGGCTCAGAATCAGGATAATGTATCTGAAAGGAGTGCCATGTCTAACCAACTAAGCATGTTGGTCTAGTACAAGGCAGTATTTATGATTAACTCTTCGAAATATAACGTGTTCTTACCATGATATAGCTGAAAAATAGCTCACTTTGAGCTATACTGTATTTATGTACATGTCTGTATTTTCTATCAAGCATATAAAACCGAAAATAACTATCCTTTTAGTTAATGTTTACATTTTTTTAATGTAACAGGTGTTTATTAGAAAT
The DNA here is from genome assembly GCA_963680875.1 of Bathymodiolus brooksi. NCBI lineage: Eukaryota > Metazoa > Mollusca > Bivalvia > Mytilida > Modiolidae > Bathymodiolus > Bathymodiolus brooksi. The sequence continues at coordinate 79,420,893 of OY804578.1, read as the reverse complement.
ATTCATTATAGTTTAAACATATTTTATTGTCCAAAAACATGACAATAGGATCAGATACAAGTTTTTCAACTTAGAACATCTTCTCCTTTATATAAACAATATACAGATACAGTTGAACATAAATACACAAAAGCTACAGTCTTTCTTAATATAATAATTAGAAAAAAACAACAAAAAACAACAACATGAAATATACGAGTGCAACACAATTTGATATTTGCCAAATGACAAATCGAACAGACCTTTAAAATAATTGGACTAGTATATAGAACACACATAGATTGAAGAAAATCAATAATTGTTATACAATGTAGTGGGATTATTAAATTCGGTAAAGGTAGGATCTTTTAAAATTTAGTTTCAAAATATATAACAATATCATTATTTATTCAGTAAGAATTTTAACATAAAGTGCTCACACGTGTGTATTGCAACATTTACTCATTCACACCAGGTTAATCTCGTTGAGATTAGGATTCCGAAGAAATTTTATGTCTGTTCTTACCAGGTCAGCCACAAACCAATTGTCACCCGATTACATTCACGATAATCAGCGGAAAGAAAAGCGACATGTTTCCTTAATATATGTCTGTACAGTAATGAATACATGCCTATTTGTGTCCACAGTATCTTGACGTTTTATCTGGCGAAATAGAGAAAAATCTGTATAAAATCTGTATATTATATATATAAAGACACAAGTAATGAAACAATGTTTTCCCTCCAAAGGTTGTCTAACTGTAAATAACTGTGTAATTTTTTTGTAACCTTCGTTCGCCCGTAAAATAATGCTACGTTGGAATGTTGGAAGGTAAATCCCTTTCATGCATAGTTTATTTGTACCAAACATTGCTTTGTTTCCTACCTATTTGTCTTTTTTCACAGCAGACAGACGTTCTTGTTTTTAAAATTTAGCCTGTGTGCCCATAACTTCCGGTTCGACAGCAAATAAAGTTGACAAATAAATTATTTGCTTTACGTCTATCAAAAAATAATTGAAGGTAAGTAGCATTCGTAGTTTATTTTTACTTAATGTTTTTTGTATATAATTTTGTAAGATACCAACCGTAACAATACTCTAGCATTTACCGAAAAGGGAGGTAATAAAAACAAAAATTTGGCGGCCACTTCAAATATTGGTGGATTGAAATGAAATGAAATGTCTAAATATTTGGACCTACTAGCTTGGTATGTGTACACATAGTGTCAACTATTTCTATTACATACTGCCTTTAAGAAAAAGAACGGCAGAAGGTTGCAAAAGGAAGGGGATGCATAAAAGCATGTTGTGTCAGTTCCTGAACCCGGATAATTTTTCAGGTCATTTCCGTTTTTGGAATAGTTTTATTGTCAACTTTATTTGCTGCCGAACCGGAAGTTATGGGCACATAGGCTAAATAAAACTTGTTTCATTACTTGTGTCTTTATATATATAATATACAGATTTTATACAGATTTTTCTCTATTTCGCCAGATAAAACGTCAAGATACTGTGTTGTGTCAATTTAATTTGACTTTCAAACAGCAAGGTGTTTAAGTCAATGTGTACATTTGCAGCTAATAAAGAACGGTACAAAATATTTCTTTGTGCATCAAACCTCTTGCAGTACAATAAAAAATGTTCAGCATTCTCTGGAATATCCACAAGAACAAGATGGGTTATGAATCAAATTAGCATGAAATAGATCATTACGTAATGCACTACAATTATTCCTTATTCTAGTATGCAGTATATTTAAATATCTGTTGCCAATATTATAATAGGAGAGGGGTTTAGCATTTTTAAAGTAGTGTTGTTTCAATTTGTATTTGAAGGATTCAAAAGTTGAGAGTTGACATATTCTTAGGTCTAATAAATTCCATAGCTTGGTCGTCGACGGAAAAAATGACTGTTGGGATATCGATAATCTGTTTGTAGTTTGACTAATATTATGACTATTTCGTAAATTATAGTTATTAGTTTCTCCAACACTGGGAGGAATCAAATCACATAAAAACTCAGGAGAATTACCAACATTTAATTTATAAAACATACATAATTTTTAACCTCTCACCTAGTGCTAAGTTTCTCCCAATCCGTCTCCCTGTATATTGAATCTAAACTTGTGTAGCATGTTAGCCCTGTAACAATACGAGCCGCTTCCAATTGTAGTTTTTCTAGTCTATCAGAAATGACTTGCCCGTAGTATGAATATTCCAAAATTGGTCTAATGAAAGTAAAGTAAATATTTTCCCGATATTCACTCTTTGATCTAAAGTCGAAAGGCCAGGGATAAAACCTGATTGGAATTTGCATAGAAGTTTATTTTTATGTAAATGGTTAAAAATGTTTTTAAATACAATTTTTTCAAATATTTTACTTACACAAGATAATAATGAAACTGGTCTATAATTTAAAGGTAAGGATTTGTCGCCGTTTTTGAATAAAGGAATCACATGAGCAATTTTCCAGGACCGTGGATATTTTTGGGGGGATAATGTCATTACTCCGACACTCAATACTCCGACAGTCATTACTCCGACACTTATTACTCCGACAATCATTACTCCGACTCTTAATACTTCGACAGTGACCGATAGTCTTTGCAATTCTGGCGCTTTTAGCAAAACAAAATGCAGGGTAATCCTGATAAATTTCAAGTTTTGGCGGTGGGGAAGAAAACCTATGAAAAACGTCCAACTATAAATATACAAAATTTTGAACTAACGTGTGAAGACAGTGTTAAATTACTTGACATTGAGATCGATTATCAATTAAATTTTGACACACATATAAGTACAATCTGCAGGAAGGCATCCCAACAGCTGAACATTATCAAACGTTTAGGCCCCTATTTGAACAGATTAAACAAACTTACAATTTTCCATACTTTTATTCTTAGTAATTTTAACTTTTGCCCTTTCGTCTGACATTTTTGTACGGAGAAAAATTCCAAAAAGATAGAAAAAGTGCAAGAAAGAGCACTTCGTTTTGTGTATGAGGATTACAATAGCTCATATGATAATTTATTGACAAAAGCAAAGGTACCTTCCTTGCAGATTCGTAGAATGAGAACTATGGCCCTGGAAACATTTAAGATTATGAATAAACTGTCGCCATCATGTCTCCATAACCTTGTGCATTTACGAAATTCAAAATATTATTTTAGATACAACAATATACTGGACATTCCACAGGTCAGAACATCAAGGTATGGCAAAAAAACATTTAAATTTGCTGCTGCTACATTGTGGAACAGCCTCCCAGACCATTTCAGGACTAAATGTTGCTGTTCTGTATGCAGATGATAATTATTCTGCTACTGTTTTTGCTCTTTTTATTTGCATATAGCCTTTAGATATATATTGCTTTGTTTTAGTGCTTGTCAATTTTTTATCCAAACATGCTTAATTTTCTGCTTTATTATGTCATGCTGCATGTAGATGCCGGTGGCAACCCAGCGAGGCATTGCCACCTGGTCCCCGGCCGGCATCTATATGCAGTATTTGTTTTTATTTGCTTGGCATGTTTTATGATGTGTATATTTTTATGCTGCATGCTGTTTTATTGTTTTAATATTGATGTATCTGTTTTTATATTCGGTAAAAAGCTCTGTAGAGCTTATGTTATTATGTTATATACATGCCGAATCAAAATAAAGTTTTCTTATCTTATCTTATTATAGTACGGGACTGCCCATTTAACTTGAAAGGGGCATGGTTTTTACCCCGGAGTCGGAAGTCTTTTTCGTATTCAGCGCTATTTGTTTTTAAAGCTTTTCAGCGCGGCCCAACAAAATATGTTTTACAAAAGAAAATATTATTTCATGTAGATCTAATAAAAATGCTTTCTCTGATTAGTTTGTTTCTTCGATTCCCGTCATATTTTCATCATAATTCAGGATAGCAAAAATACATGGCCTACCTTTTCAAATTATCACGTCGTCTCATAGTTGAGCGACACCTACCTACCATCGCATCAGATGCGTACGGAATTGGATTTGTTGAAGAGATCCGTACTACCCGCGACCAATACTGCGGGTGCATTGACGCGCAGGAACACTGAAAACATACTTCATCTAAATTTTCGCCTATATCTTTTATTTTCGTCAATGAAATAAATATAATAATCAATTGCACGTCGTGAATATTGAATATATGATCACTCGTGCCGAAACGCATTCAGATTAAACTCGTGCGCGTAGCAAGTTCCGCACACTCGTTTAATCTGATGCGTTTTGCGGCACTTGTGATCATATTTTCAATATCCACTCCGTGCAATTATCCTATAGTTGTTTGGAGTTGCGATTAGATAGGATATGATGATACAGTCCGGGATGCATGGTCCGGTGGAGTATTAATGACTGTCGGAGTAATGACTGTCGGAGTTATGAGTGTCGGAGAAATAACTGTCGGAGTTATGACTGTCGGAGTAATGAGACGCCCCATTTTTTTAGGCGAACAAATTTGTTAAAAAGTAAACATAGGGGTTTGGCTATTTCGTTTTTTATAAATATAATCATTTTGTTGCTAATTTTATCAGTACCAGTATAGCCTTATTACCATCTAAAATAGAAATTATATCAATGATTCTTCTTCTCTCACCCAAATATTTTCAAGCACATTACCTCCCCTGTCATCAAAATCTGGTAAAGTTTTGTTTTCGTCGACTAAATTAGTGATCGAACAAAAATATTTATTTAAAACATCTGCCTTTTCTTTACAAGACGACCACTAATTATTGTTGGGGTCTTGAATAGCACGGCTGGTAATCGGCACAAGCAGAACAGTTGGTTCTGCAAAGAAATTAGTGAGGATAACTTCCGGTTTTGGTGGAGGAGAGTTCACGAAGACGCTTCGCAAGGTATGAAATTTTCTTTTTTACTGCTCAAATATTGCAAAATCAGAGAATGGTATGCTGTGGCGAATGCTTTCACGATTAGAAACATGTATAGTTTATTCTTGTATATGAAGTGTAACTCTCGCAAAATCAATCGTCCCACGAAAAACATGACGAAAATTGTGACACTCTTACATTTATAAGTTGTTCTTGACAAAGATGCAAGTTAAATTTTCAATATTTTTTCATCATGGGAGTCTAAATATAATCGGGGATAAATTCCGATTCGTCATAAGTAAATTGAGGTCTAGATAAATCTACAAACTGTCAATTTTCTCGTTTTCCTGCTTGAGGAGATCGGTTCTGATGGAGCACATTGCGAATGCATGAGGAGATTTGCTAGTTTTGGTACGACACATGTAATCCACTGTATAATCACAAATTGTGCATGTCTGTCTGGTAATAAATTCACGAACTGATGCCCTTCTTCCCGTCGGGTTTTTAAAAGTATAAAAGTAATATTTCATTGTTCATGGGCTGTCCACCTAGAAAGAAACATTTCATTTAAGGAATCAATTCATAATTGTAACTGCGGTTTCCCATGATTTAACCTGTCATTATTGATCATTTGTTGTTTGTGACAACTTCCATCACATTGGAAAAAATTGAAAATGCACTGTAAGATAATTTTATAATCAAGAATAATTAAACTTCAAGTTAAATGGTCGGTCTCTTATAGACCAGCGGTAGAAAATAAAAAAATAAAATGTAATGAACCCATGGGCTACACACCTATATCATATGTCATTGGAAAGAGGAATGACGGGACTCTCAGAATAATGATGCCGTAAAAGTCGGAAGTGGTCACGTTTTTGCATAATTAAGGTCAAAGGTCAAGAAAAATTTGTTTTTCGCTTTCGACTTTCGTTCGAAAAGTGCATTTTCCTTAAGAATGAAATTCAATTCGACAAGTTTGATGGTTTTTATTTGATGGATCACATATTAAATTAGATTATTGAACCAAAATTCAGAAATGAATGACGTCAATTGACGTCGAAATGACTGTTTTTTGATGGGAATGTGATTTTTCAATGTAAGTGACTCGTATTTGCTTCCATAAAACAATGACGTTGACCCAAGGTCATCCCTATTTACGTAATAATGACGTTTATTTATGTTTCATTATATTTTGTATATATACTGTTCGATACAAGGAAGTAAATCAAAACATACCCGATTCGCCCAACACAGGTATTTTTTTTTGTAAGTCTGTATTTTGTCAGTCCCTAAATAGCTATGAGCATTGTACATCTCATGTGAACCCTTGTAGTTTTTTTTTATTAAAGTGATTCATAAATAAAAACACCCTTTTAGACATTTTGAACGTTTAAAACGTAAATATACATGTTTCATTTACCATCGTAATCCGAAACCCAATTATTATCAGAAAAATTGGGTGTTTAGATAATGCATTTGATCTTGTCAATCGCATATGGAGATATTCAGGGAATCAAATAAATACAGTTGTTTTTATGATTTGTTTAAAAAAAGAACTTTTGCGTGCTTACGCATCGTCATCTTCGATATCTGTCCTGTGTGTAATCACATTGTGACAGAGGTCTAATGCTTGACAGGGACAAAGTTCTGTGCAAGACAAATTCTGTTCAAAACAAACACAACCTTTACTACAAACGGATATTCCGTTGCATACGAGGTCCTGCAAAAAGTCAGATGACATTTGACCTTCAAACAATATTGGTTCAAGACCAAACTTTCCATCTTTGCAACCATGCTCAAGAGGTGATCCAACTGCTGGCTTTGGAATATGTCCAATTAACCATATCTTTGTTTGGTACGAAGATCTAAGAACATGCTGTTTAAATGTGTCTTCACTCGGAGGAAGTCTCACCAAAGTAGAATCTTTGACAGTTTCCAATTTTACCCGCAATTTGTTCAGATCGATATGGTATCGTTTCGACTTTCCCTTCGGATCATACAGCCTTGATATTAGTTTTCGGCTTAGATCGACTGAATCATTCTATTCGAGACAAATCACTATACTGATTGGGTGGCTCTTTCAGAGCTTTGAACATAGAGTTCTTCCCGATACCAAAGAACGAAGAAGTGGTATCACACCCAGTTAGAGCATGATCAGCTGGCAAGACCTCACAAACAACGGAGCCCAATGACTTACATAACTCGTGTACAGGGATATAACGTCTACAATCCTTAGTGCTCGTCATAAGACCTGTTTGAAACCAAAGCTCACTTGTGTTTTTCATATTTGGAAAATAATGTACTAAAAGGACAAGAACGACCGTATCTGGGGATTTCACAACGATGCGACCTTGAACGTTATTCTCTTGATACAGTTTGTCAGAATACAGTGCATGCAAAATTATGCGGGTATCCGCCTCTTCTTGTGTGCTTGCCAAACAACTGCAATCTAACATACCATTCTGAAAAATAGAAAATGCGACTTTCGCTGAATATTCTTTTCCAATTCGTCTGAGGGGGGCCCGGTATTTATATTTAAATGTGGCAGTCGAAAAGAGAAATATCTCGGGAGTGTAACGATATAATTGGGTCAGCGAAAGGATCACAAATAAGCAAAAAATATTGAGGCGAAGTGGGGAAGGGGTAAAGGGCAGATGTTTACCTTGAAGTAAGGAAGAGGAGGGGGCATATATTTTTTGAATGAAACAAGTGCCTGTGAGAGCTACCAGTGCGTGAATCAAAATGAGTAGGCTGGTGTATTGCATTGAAAAGTCCGTTAATACTAATCAAATCATCTATATTTGACAGTAAATTTAAAAAGTTTTTGTTCAAATCGCCCATGCATATCAAATGATTAGATTCTTCCATTGCATTTTTCAACATAGCATCAAAGAAGTCCCAAAAACGATGATGAGATCTGTAAATTATATTTATTAAAATATTTTGTAGCTTGGTTTTTAATTCAAACCACATACATTCAACAAGTGGGTTCTCTAAATCTACACGTCTTTTGATATTAACATGAGTTTTATAATACATTATTATACCACCTCCATCGGAGTTTCTATCTTTTCACACTGGAATATCGTAATCCGAAAAATGTATATTTTTATCTAATACCAATTTATTAAGATGTGTCTCTGTAAAAAATACAATATCATAATCTTCAATAATAGTGTTTATTAGAAATATCCATTCCAGGAAGAAATAACTCAAACTGCCCTGGGCTACATTTGAACAAGAACTATTGTTACATACATGTATATAATGTAATAGCTCAAACTGCCCTGGGCTACCTTTGATCAAGAACTATTGTTACATACATGTATATAATGTAATAACTCAAACTGCCCTGGGCTACGTTTGATCAAGAACTATTGTTACATACATGTATATAATGTAATAACTCAAACTGCCCTGGGCTATGTTTGATCAAGAACTATTGTTACATACATGTATATAATGTAATAACTCAAACTGCCCTGGGCTACATTTGATCAAGAACTATTGTTACATACATGTATATAATGTAATAACTCAAACTGCCCTGGGCTACGTTTGATCAAGAACTATTGTTACATACATGTATATAATGTAATAACTCAAACTGCCCTGGGCTACATTTGATCAAGAACTATTGTTACATACATGTATATAATGTAATAACTCAAACTGCCCTGGGCTACGTTTGATCAAGAACTATTGTTACATACATGTATATAATGTAATAACTCAAACTGCCCTGGGCTACATTTGATCAAGAACTATTGTTACATACATGTATATAATGTAATAACTCAAACTGCCCTGGGCTACGTTTGATCAAGAACTATTGTTACATACATGTATATAATGTAATAACTCAAACTGCCCTGGGCTACGTTTGATCAAGAACTATTGTTACATACATGTATATAATGTAATAACTCAAACTGCCCTGGGCTACGTTTGATCAAGAACTATTGTTACATACATGTATATAATGTAATAACTCAAACTGCCCTGGGCTACGTTTGATCAAGAACTATTGTTACATACATGTATATAATGTAATAACTCAAACTGCCCTGGGCTACATTTGATCAAGAACTATTGTTACATACATGTATATAATGTAATAACTCAAACTGCCCTGGGCTACGTTTGATCAAGAACTATTGTTACATACATGTATATAATGTAATAACTCAAACTGCCCTGGGCTACGTTTGATCAAGAACTATTGTTACATACATGTATATAATGTAATAACTCAAACTGCCCTGGGCTACGTTTGATCAAGAACTATTGTTACATACATGTATATAATGTAATAACTCAAACTGCCCTGGGCTACGTTTGATCAAGAACTATTGTTACATACATGTATATAATGTAATAACTCAAACTGCCCTGGGCTACATTTGATCAAGAACTATTGTTACATACATGTATATAATGTAATAACTCAAACTGCCCTGGGCTACGTTTGATCAAGAACTATTGTTACATACATGTATATAATGTAATAACTCAAACTGCCCTGGGCTACGTTTGATCAAGAACTATTGTTACATACATGTATATAATGTAATAACTCAAACTGCCCTGGGCTACGTTTGATCAAGAACTATTGTTACATACATGTATATAATGTAATAACTCAAACTGCCCTGGGCTACGTTTGATCAAGAACTATTGTTACATACATGTATATAAAGTAATAACTCAAACTGCCCTGGGCTACATTTGATCAAGAACTATTGTTACATACATGTATATAATGTAATAACTCAAACTGCCCTGGGCTACGTTTGATCAAGAACTATTGTTACATACATGTATATAATGTAAGAACTCAAACTGCCCTGGGCTACGTTGGATCAAGAACTATTGTTACATACATGTATATAATGTAATAACTCAAACTGCCCTGGGCTACGTTTGATCAAGAACTATTGTTACATACATGTATATAATGTAATAACTCATACTGCCCTGGGCTACATTTGATCAAGAACTATTGTTACATACATGTATATAATGGTATCAGAGTGTTTATTAAATTTTCAAAGATTTTTTCTCTTATCAATTACAGGGTAATAAAAATGAAAATATTATTGCTTTTTATTTCGAAAATAACAAAGGCAATTGTATTCAAACAATGGATCAGTTCCTTTTCCAGTTTGTCAAACTGCTCTCTCAATATCAATTGAAACAGGGGTAATCTATCAGGTGGTCGGTTATAATTTTCAATTTTTGTTGTACAAATGTATCTTCCTTATATTTTTTTCTTGGTGATGCACAAACATCTAACAACATCCCATTTGGTTTCATGCCATATAATCTTTCAATCATCTTTGACCGTCCAATCGTATGATTATTAGTTATATATATTGACCATTCAGATAATAGATCTTGGTACGTTACTTGGTTTTGATGCTTAAAGATTTAGTAGGTTTCATCGCTAATTGGTCAGTAGAACATATGAACTCTGATGTTACCCCATACAGGATGTCAGATGTTAGTTTATCGCCAAATAATAAAACATTTTTTTTAATCAGATAAAAACAAGCATCTTATTTTCATTGGATTGTGGTCATGATCATGACGTTTTCTATCTTAAATATAACCATACTAAATATTGATATACCTATGCAATTAGTAACTATCACCACTAATGTTGTGAGTTCGAACCCTGATCATGACGAGGTGTACTATGTATTGAGAGTATGAATCCCTCACATGGCGAGGTGGGCCCTATACAACATTATGTGATATAGTTTGTCAGCGACTTGTGGCAGGTCGGTGGTTTTCTCCGGGTACTCCTGTTTCCCCCCGCCCAGTGTAACTGAAATATTGTTGAAAGTAGCATTAAACACCATAACCCCCCTTCATTAGATTGTTGTATTGTGTGTTGATAAAATTTATATTTGGTAATTATGATTTTTTATTTAACAACTGGCATTGTGATTGTCAAAACTGAGGTCTTTTTACTGAACTTAGCAGATGCTTCATCATCTTCAACTTTATGAGGAAATGTCAAGTGTAAATGATATCTCTCGTCTACTTCTAACTTCATATCATCCTGAAAATAAAATAAAACTAATTATATGTAGTATACTGTACTGTATATATATATATATATACCAGATGTAGTTACAAATTTAACTCTTTTATCATAATTTCAAAAAGAGATCAAATGCAAATCATAAATGATACGGATGAGATACATTGTAAAAATAATTCAACAATGTGAGGTGCACAAATATGTTTCAAGGACATCATGAAGGATCTGGATCTAAAAATGTATGACAAGTTGATTACACGGAAAAGGTTCCTGCTATTGGTCTATTGGTTAAAAGAGATTTCAGTTTCAAAATAATACGAAAACTGCTTCTATAATGAGAAGTGTACAATTTTGATATTTAAGTGCCTTCAAAAGTCACCATAACTTGTAAACCATTAGACCAAAAAAATATAAAAATCATGAATGTCACAAGAAAAGTACACTATTGAGGGAAATTTAAAATCATAAAAAAATATCTTTAGATAGTAACCTTAATTTCGTTGCTCAAGATACTGACTCTCATAAGCACTTGTTCAATGCAATGGTGCAAGCTATACCTCTTTTCAATGTAGGTATTGGACCACTGCATGAAACAAGTGCTCCTTGTTGAATTGACCCATAGGCCTAAACTCTTCTACATCAAGACGAGTGATCATGATATGTTTTTCAGCATTAAATATGACAGGAATCCAGATTTGTTTTCTAATAGTATATCAATGGAATCTTATTCCATAAAAATAACAACACTATCTCTCGTTTCGGCGGTCACCATTTTCCAATCCTATTAGTTTACATGAATAATGATCTCGAAAAAACATTTTATTATTTATCAGGGAGGCAATACTATTGCTGTCATAATTTGCCTCAACTAAAAATGCTTTTGTATTTATTTAATCAACATCATTATTCAACTGAACTCTTTTTTTTATCCATTCATGTATATTTCAATGACCGATGCCGTTACATTATGCAAATGAATAATAAGCTGAAAGTATGAAGACAAAAATTTCGGTAAAACATCACATCGAATTGGACTTAACACATGCAAAATCATACCAGACATTGACACAAAAATATATGAGCATTCAAACGACAGTTGTCATCATTGGGAATTTTTGGGCTTTTATAAGGATTGGGTCGTTTGGCAGTCCCAATTTATACTGTAAGTAGTTACCAGACTGTTAACAAATTCTCAAATATTCTTTTTTTCAAATGAAAGAAAAGTGTACATAGATAAATGAGACAATGATAGAGTGATCTTTTCTGACATATATATATATATAGGGGTCATCGTGGTGGTGATCGCATGGTAGTTGGATTTACAACTACCCATGCAATCAGTGCCTATCACCACTAACGTTGTGAGCTTGAATCGCTCGGGTGAGGTGTACTCGATACAACATTATGTGATAAAGTTTGTCAGTGACTTGTGGCAGGTTTGGCGGTTTTCTCCAGGTACTCCACCACGAAAAACTGAAATATTGTTTTTTAATGTGGCGTTAAAACACCATAACCCCACTCTGACATATATATACCATTTACATACCTGTGAAATATCTAAACAGCATTCTTTGACACTAAAAACACCATCTAATGTTATCCTAACTTTGATATCTTCAACAGTACCAGAATCATCTTTACAACATTCTAATGTATACTTTGGACACACTGGTTTTTCAATGTCTATTTTTTCTGATGGTGTAATTTCTTCTATCAAACCTTTCTTTTTCTTTCCACCATCAGTGGATGGTAATTTAAAATCAAAACTATTTTGTTGTGGTTTGATATGATCACCAGTGTTTTTGTCTTCACTTACTGCTATATTAGCAAACTTGTTTAATATTGTTTCCTTAGCATCTGTTGGAAAAGGGTCAAAATTTTTTTGAAGTTCTGACATATCCTTATCAAATTCCTTGTCTGCATTTTCTGTTTTTTTCATCAAAGCTTGTTGAATTTTTTCCATATTTCCTTTATATACAATATTGCCTCCCAATATCTCATAATTTCTAGAAATTTCCACTTTGTGTTGATTTTCAATATATTTGAAAGCCAAGTTTATTAACAAATCTCTCTCTACTGTATTATGTGAATTTTTTCCACATTCATCCAATATCTTCTTGTTAAATGCTACAGCTATGATTATTATTGTATCTACAAGGTACAAACATAGTCAAATCAAACAAATATTAAATCTCAAATCTGCATAAATTATTTTGACTACACAGGATAGAACAAATTTCATAACGAAAGTTCAATGCAATTGAATTGAAACTAGAGGCTCCCAGGAGCCTGTATAGCTCACCTGGGTATAATAACAACATCAGTCAATAAAACTTGATAACTTCGGTAAAAAAAATTAACAAATGTAGCCTTCGTCATTGCAGACCCCTTCTACAAAATAATGTGGGCAGGGGTTCCCCCTTTAATGTAAGTTATCAAAATTGCTGTAAAAAAACATATATGTCAATGATTCTCAAAATTTAGCTTTTCCGACTTCACATTTTGTAATAGAGTTGCTTCCCTTTGATTATTTGAGTAACCAAAAGCATTGAGTCAACAAAAAAATGCATTTCAAGAGGAATAACTCTTCACAGCTGTCGCACATTTTTAACTGTGGGAAATTTTTTGTAGATCTTGACATGCTGAACATTTTTGCAGTTTAAACTTTCCCTCTATCTCTAATAGTTTTTGAGATATAAGATGATAGTATTAAAATTGAGAACATTTTGATGAAAAAAGGGCAATAACTCCAAAATGGGTAATTGGATTTACTTCAAAATTGCAGGGTAGGAAGATCTTGACATGCTGCAAATTTTTGCAATTTAAACTTAACCTTTATCTCTTATAGTTTTTGAAATATAAGACGAAAAGTATTAATTTTTTTTTTTATAAATTTGATGAAAAAAGGGCAAGAACTCCAAGATGGGTAATCAGATTTATTTCAAAATTGCAGGTAAAAAAAAAAATGGATCGAAGGGTCGAACCGCCAGACACATTTTTGGAAGAGAACCATCCAAAGACTATTTCATCAAAATTTTGTTCTTATTGAGCAAATGGTTTCAGACAAAAAGATTTTTATGGGAATTTCCCATAGGGTCCTATGTTAAATTAAGTTCGGCTGTGGTGGCCATCTTGGTCGGTGTTCTGAAATGCCTGACACAATTTTGGAAGAGAACCACTCAAGAATCATTTCAGCAAAGTTTGGTTGAGATTGGCTCAGTAGTTTCAGAGGAGAAGATTTTTTTTAATTTCATCCCCCCTTTTTTCTAATTTGCATAATCGGTAAAAGTTCAAAGTTCATAAAAAATCCCGTAATATATGTTAAAAAGCTCATCATTATGCTTATACAGTTCAAATTTGGGCACTTTCTGGCTTAAAATAGAGCAGTTTTGGCCATTTGAAGAAATTTCTATTTTTAGTAATGGCGGCCATCTTGGATACAGGACGGCGCTGACGGACACAATTTTGAAAGGGGACCACCTAAGGATCATTTCAGCAAAGTTTGGTTGAGATTGGCTCTGTAGTTTCAGAGGAGAAGATTTTTTTTAATTCCATCCCCCCTTTTTTCTAATTTGCATAATCGGTAAAAATCGGCAAAAGTTCAAAGTTCATAAAAAATTCCGTAATATATGTTAAAAAGCTCATCATTATGCTTATACAGTTCAAATTTGGGCACTTTCTGGCTTAAAATAGAGCAGTTTTGGCCATTTGAAGAAATTTCTATTTTTAGTAATGGCGGCCATCTTGGATACAGGACGGCGCTGACGGACACAATTTTGAAAGGGGACCACCTAAGGATCATTTCAGCAAAGTTTGGTTGAGATTGGCTCAGTAGTTTCAGAGGAGAAGATTTTTTTAAATTTCATCCCCCCTTTTTTCTAATTTGCATAATCGGTCAAAATCGGTAAAAGTTCAAAGTTCATAACAAATCCCGTAATATATGTTAAATAGCTCATCATTATGCTTATACAGTTCAAATTTGGGCACTTTCTGGCTTAAAATAGAGCAGTTTTGGCCATTTGAAGAAATTTCTATTTTTAGTAATGGTGGCCATCCTGGATACAGGACGGCGCTGACGGACACAATTTTGAAAGGGGACCACCAAAGGATCATTTCAGCAAAGTTTGGTTGAGATTGGCTCAGTAGTTTCAGAGGAGAAGATTTTTTTAAATTTCATCCCCCCTTTTTTCTAATTTGCATAATCGGTCAAAATCGGTAAAAGTTCAAAGTTCATAAAAAATCCCGTAATATATGTTAAAAAGCTAATCATTATGCTTATACAGTTCAAATTTGGGCATTTTCTGGCTTAAAATAGAGCAGTTTTGGCCATTTGAAGAAATTTCTATTTTTAGTAATGGCGGCCATCTTGGATACAGGACAGCGCTGACGGACACAATTTTGAAAGGGGACCACCTAAGGATCATTTCAGCAAAGTTTGGTTGAGATTGGCTCAGTAGTTTCAGAGGAGAAGATTTTTTTTAATTTCATCCCCCCTTTTTTCTAATTTGCATAATCGGTCAAAATCGGTAAAAGTTCAAAGTTCATAAAAAATCCCGTAATATATGTTAAAAAGCTCATCATTATGCTTATACAGTTCAAATTTGGGCACTTTCTGGCTTAAAATAGAGCAGTTTTGGCCATTTGAAGAAATTTCTATTTTTAGTAATGGCGGCCATCTTGGATACAGGACGGCGCTGACGGACACAATTTTGAAAGGGGACCACCTAAGGATCATTTCAGCAAAGTTTGGTTGAGATTGGCTCAGTAGTTTCAGAGGAGAAGATTTTTTTTAAATTTCATCCCCCCTTTTTTCTAATTTGCATAATGGGTCAAAATCGGTAAAAGTTTAAAGTTCATAAAAAATCCCGTAATATATGTTAAAAAGTTCATCATTATGCTTATACAGTTCAAATTTGGGCACTTTCTGGCTTAAAATAGAGCAGTTTTGGCCATTTGAAGAAATTTCTATTTTTAGTAATGGCGGCCATCTTGGATACAGGACGGCGCTGACGGACACAATTTTGAAAGGGGGCCACCCAAGGATCATTTCAGAAAAGTTTGGTTGAGATTGGCTCAGTAGTTTCAGAGCAGAAGATTTTTTTTTAATTTCATCCCCCCTTTTTTCTAATTTGCATAATCGGTCAAAATCGGTAAAAGTTCAAAGTTCATAACAAATCCCGTAATATATGTTAAATAGCTCATCATTATGCTTATACAGTTCAAATTTGGGCACTTTCTGGCTTAAAATAGAGCAGTTTTGGCCATTTGAAGAAATTTCTATTTTTAGTAATGGCGGCCATCCTGGATACAGGACGGCGCTGACGGACACAATTTTGAAAGGGGACCACCAAAGGATCATTTCAGCAAAGTTTGGTTGAGATTGGCTCAGTAGTTTCAGAGGAGAAGATTTTTTTTAATTTCATCCCCCCTTTTTTCTAATTTGCATAATCGGTCAAAATGGATAATGGGATTTACTTCAAAATTGCAGGGTAGGTAGATCTTGACATGCTGAACATGTTTGCAGTTTCAACTTACCATCTGTCTCTTATAGTTTTTGAAATAAAGGACGAAAAGTATTAAAATTTTGAAAATTTGATGAAAAAAGGGAAATAACTCCAAAATGAGTAATGGGATTTACTTCAAAATTGCAGGGTAGGTAGATCTTGATATGCCGCACATTTTTGCAATTTAAAGTTAACCTTTATCTCTTATAGTGAAATATAAGACGAAATTTGATGAAAAAAGGGCAACAACTCCAAGATGGGTAATCAGATTTACTTCAAAATTGCAGGGTAGGTAGATCTTGATATGCTGATCATTTTTACCCCATGTCAGATTTTTGATATTATTAACGGTTTTTGAGTTATTACCAAAAACCTGCAATTTTACCATATGTTCTATTTTTCATAACAGCGGCCATGTTGGTTGGTGCACGGCATCACCGGACACAATTTTGAAACTAGACACCCTAGTAATGATTCAGACCAAGTTTGGTTTCCATTGGTCTAGTACTTTCAGAGGAGAAGATTTTTGAAAAAGTTTACGACGTACGACGACGGACGCCAACTGATGGCGATAGCTCACATGACCCTTTGGGTCAGGTGAGCTAAAAAAGAAAGACTTAATGGTCTCCAAGAATAAGGTTTTTTTTAAAACAATTTTTCCTTATATTTCTATACTAATATCGGTATATATTCTATGTTGGCATTCCCAATGATCACCATACCATCCCCTCTCCCCGACTGTAAGGTGGCTACTTGAAAATAAAATCAGCATAATAAAATCAGAACCATATTTTTTTTATTTTATTTTTTTTAATACAAACAGTTTATTGTACAAATTCCTGATTTATAATAACCTAAGTAGCCCAGGGTAGCTCACTTAGGGCTCCTGATTGCTTACAAACTCATGGGTATAGGGAAAAAACAAATGAGCATATTATATTTTAAAAAAATCCCTTATTTTTTGCAACATACATACACGTTTTGAAAAATGAACTATTTAACGATGTATAAATTATTTACATAAGATGATGTCCATACAATCACAAAAACAGACAAAAAACAAAGTAATATAAATAAAATAAATTTCATAATTTTTTTCTAAATGCCCTCTATCTATATGATTATATAATACGTATATTCACCCCCCCCACTCCCCCCCCCCCCACCCCAAATTTAAATGTCACCGAACAAATTAAACAAAATATTCCCCCTCTTATTTTGACCTACTTTTCATTGTAGTGACTATTAGTGTATGATTTATAGCCCACGTGTGACTTGCGATTCATGTTGTTCAATCAATAATTATAAATCTGAACTTTAAAGTGTGTATTTAGTTTAGATTTACCAGTACATTAGAGCCATATTAATAAATATCAGGGCTAATACTTAGCCTAGTAGCCCAATACTACTAACATTTGGACTGGGCCCCTGAAAATTTTGAAATAGTAGCCCAGGCTACCTGAAATATTGTATATTTCATGTACAAATTCAGTTGCTCTGCCCCAGGAATTTTTGCTGTGTTTCTAAAATTGTCATTTTACGGAGCCCAACTGGCAATTGCAGCAAAAAAAGTTTTGTCCCTGAATATAGTAGGAAAACATTTCTGATCAGTTTGAGTAATTTGAATATAAAATTCTAAATTTTTAAAGTCATGTTGATTTTAGCTGTACACTTTTTATATCATAAGAGTTTCAGTCCACACAAACAATAACCATGAGACCTTTATTCATTTTGATAGCAATCTCCCTTTTCAAGAAAAGCCTGAAATTCAAACTGTATCTTGAAAAATAGCGTGATAGCAATCTTTTATTATTATGTTGGTTTTTAAACATTTTGTAGTACTTTTTTTTGACCTGTTACTAAATAAAGGTTAGAGGATTCCAAAGGGGCAATCAAGTATGAACAATCCAGAGACAATGGCAACACTAGGCACACTAAACACAGGATGAAGTGAAACAAAACAAAAATACCAAAACACAGCATATTACTAAAAACTAAAAACATGAATAACACAGACCTCACTAAAAACCAGGGGTGAACCCAGGTGCTTGCAAAAGGGGAAACAGTTCTTGCTTCTTATAATAAAGGTAAAACATACAATGCTATATAGCTCAAAATTTTGTCACTTTTCATAGAAATTCACTCTTTAGTTTCAAACATTTGAACCGCGTCACATAAAATAGCATAACATCTTATTTCAAGAATGGGTTATAAAAATAGACGTTAGAGACAACCGAAGGGATAATCGTGAATGACAGAGACACAGGTCACTCAAGACACAGGACAAAGGGACAATCGTGAATGACAGAGACACAGGTCACTCAAGACACAGGACGAAGGGACAATCGTGAATGACAGAGACACAGGTCACTCAAGACACAGGACGAAGACAAACAAAACACAAATACACAACACAGAAAACTAAAATGATGAGCAGCATGGGGGGTGAACCCAGGTGCTTACGAAGGGTATGCAGTTCCTGCTTCTTATAATACAGGTCAAACATACAATGTTATATAGTTCATCTTCTAAAGGTTATATTCTAACCTGATCCTTCCTTATCTTTTTGCAGATCAGTACCAGTTACTGGTATAGGATCTTCAGTAGTCTTTGGTTCTGGAACACGTTGCCAGCTACAAAAATTAATGTACAACTTCCACTTCTTAGGTGCCTAAAATAAAAAGACTATACTAATGACTTTGTTCTTTTTGAAATTATTAAATGGAATTACTTTCCAATATTTAATCATCAAGAACTTTGAAATAATACTACAGAACCCACTTAATTGTCCAGACACTACTAAATATAATACTACATGTACATCTTGTACAATAATGTATGTTGTTAATATGAAACCATTTCTTAAGACCAGGCCCAGATCCAGGGGGGGGGGGGGGGGGGGGGGGGGGCGCACCCGGCGCACACACACCCTAAAAATGGAAAAAATATGATTTTTTGGCATAAAATCGTGATTTTTCACACGAGATACCCTAAACATTTTCGCACGTCCCTCTGCTTGGCACAATTTTTTAAATACACCCCCCCCCCCCTCCCCTAACTTGAAATCATGGATACACCCCTGTAGATCATTTGCCAATTCCCGACTTGATTCTAAAATTATACACTTTTAATATTTTGTTATTTGAGTTATTTCCCTTACAGAGGACAAACTGGTTCCCGTTCAATGCAAGAGCAACAGAAAGGATTAAGAATTTGAGTATAATTTTCTTAAAATTTATAGATAATTGAACCTTGTATAATTATAGAAGTTAACTTTATAGCAAATAAAAAATTCACAACATTTAAATTTTATACAGAGTATGAGCAAAATATATGTCATTTTGGTTGAATATTGCATGAAATTGACACTTCTGTCCACCTCAAAGGGAAGCAACTACTACAAACATGTGGAAAAAACGTATAATTTTAGAATCAAGTCAGAAACTGGCAAATCGGCTATTGTCTTAATATGTATTCAACTAATAAGTATTAATTATTTGCACAGTGTAAATGGACACGTCTGATATCTGAATGCAAAAATCTTGGAGAACAAAAAAAGCACAAAATGTAATTTACAATGTATAAAATAATATACAAGTAAATAATTATGTACCTGTAATTCTTGATGGTAAAAAAACCCAACTCAGATGGTTCACAATAAACTCTTAAACAAAGACAAAGTAATTTGTCTCAATTTATCAATACTTCACATCAGGAAGTGAAACTTTAAGTTACACAGATAATTGCTTTATTTTTTAATTCAGTGTTTCGATTCATAAAAAGGTCCAAATGATTTCTAATTGTTTAAATGTATTAACCAAAAACCACCCAGCATCCAAATACACACATTTTCCTCATTTCTGTTTATTCTTTGATTATTTTCAGCTTTGTCTGTTATTTGCTAAATTTGTATTTTTCTTGTTTTTTTGTGCATTTTTAACATAATTTGTATATATAGCCTAGGAGAAGACTTTGAAAAACTTGCCTGATCCTCTTTGTAATTGTATCATTGATCAAATAAAATACTTATAAATTTAGGTCCTGATTTTTTCTTTACTGACGAGTCATCTGTAATTACCTGTAATGTACTTTTGACAAGTTACCTGTAATGTACTTTGACAAGCCATCTGTAATTACCTGCAATGTACTTTGACAAGTTACCTGTAATTACCTGTAATGTACTTTGACAAGTTACCTGTAATGTACATTGACAAGCCATCTGTAATTACATGTAATGTACTTTGACAAGTTACCTGTAATTACCTGTACTGTACTTTGACAAGTTACCTGTAATGTACTTTTTGACAAGTCACCTGTAATGTACTTTGAAAAGTTATCTGTAATTACCTGCAATGTACTTTGACAAGCCATCTGTAATTACCTGTAATGTACTTTGACAAGCCATCTGTAATTACCTGTAATGTACTTTGACAAGCCATCTGTAATTACCTGTAATGTACTTTGACAAGTCACCTGTAATTACTTGTAATGTACTTTGACAAATTACCTGTAACATAGTTTGGATACACATATTTGGTACAGGTGGTTTCATGTATTCCTTGGCCTCTTGCCTCTGTTTCTCCATAAATTCCTTGTATTTTTCAGGACTATCCTCTGCCATCTCATCCAACATTGTCCACACATTTTGTGCTTGGCTTAATAACGATTCTTTGCTGTAGCCACCTATGTTTGCCATACTTATATTTAGTTAATGAATTCAGGAAACCTACAATTCAAATGTGTAATGCTTAACTTGAAATATTACACAATACTTATATATACCCTGTACATGTATGTCTTGGTCATGTCATATATTGGATTTCTTTAATTTTTAAAGCAATACACATATTATTATAAGATGTGCAAGGTATCTTTCTACAAAAAATGTCTTATCCTGTTGGTCAATGGTACAATATAATTGGCTCACATGACCTACTATCATCTAGTACACACGGCTTATCAATAGGCATGTGTTGTTTTTAATGCCACTGTTTTGACATGGAAAGAAAATACTTGGTCTTCAATTTAGTAAATCAAACACAAATGACCCATTTTTCATGTTATATAAGGGCCCGGGTGGCTCAATGAGTTAGGTAGTTGGATTACCTAACAACTCATACAAGCCTATCACCAATACAGCATGGGTTCGCGTCACTTCGCACCCAGCTTTGTAAATTACAAAAAAGGGTGCACTCGACTCGCGCCCGCAAGTGATAAATTTTACCAATTGCTTGCCCATGGTCAGTGGTTCTCTTCGGGTACTCCGGCTTCTTCCACCACTAAAACTGGTCGCCATGAAATAGCTGAAATATTGCTGAAAGTGGCATTAAACACCAAAAATCAAATCATGTTATATATAATAT
Organism: Bathymodiolus brooksi; assembly: GCA_963680875.1. NCBI lineage: Eukaryota > Metazoa > Mollusca > Bivalvia > Mytilida > Modiolidae > Bathymodiolus > Bathymodiolus brooksi. Next base: position 79,399,161 of record OY804578.1, on the reverse strand, counting down.
TATCGCTATTTTGTTTATTTTCCCTTTGATGTTTAAAACCAATATATTTCATATCATGTAAGCGCTGAGATGATTCAAATTATCGCTAATCGCTAAGCGTTGTCAAGGACACACGTAGTATTATCGCTGTTTTCTAATATGACGTTATAATGACATCACATTACCAAATCCTTGATAAACATACTATCATAGCGATAAAATAATTAAAGATGTTTTTTAAAACTCAAGGACGTTTCTCAGCCATCTCTCATCTCAGGGGCTTCACCCTTCGATGAAAGATGACTGAGAAACGTCATCTCATTTTAAAAAACATCGTTAATCACTTAATCTTTGATAAAGTTTGTCACTGGCTTGCGACAGGTCAGTCGTTTTCTCCGGTTTCCTCCACCAATATAACTGAAATATTGTTGAAAGTGGCATTAAACACCATAGCCCTAACCCTTGATTCTGGTCACACTATTCAATTGACATATTAATATTTGTGAGTTAGACTGTCGAAAACCGGTATTACCAGGATATTAAGGTTCCCAAAGGATAAACTATGTGAAATTGAAGAAAAATGAAAATAGAACAAGGAGAAGCGAGGAAGGTTTAACAATAGCTCCTCCCTTCTGATCTTTCAGTGGGTTACAATCACAGGCACTTGAGGACAGGACCCTGTCTGGTACCCCTCAATGCCCCTCCTACCTCATTACAATAAAAAATGTTTTTTTTACAATATATATACCCATGTACAGTATGTCTTTATATTATGGACATGTTCATTATTAATATTTTTAACAAATTAATAATGATTAAAATGATTTATATTTTGCTATGTATTAAAATGAGTAATTAACTTGATGTTTACATGTCCAGTTCTAATTTTATTATATGCTTGATTGACTTTAACTTTCCAATGTGAGTACTCTGATTTCTGCTCACTTTTGTCCATTGGTCATACTGCTTTGGGAATAGTATTTTTGTCTAGTTCTGACCAGTTTTATCTTGATATCTGGCTATATAAACTCTGTAACTTTATTATATTGTCAATGCGGAACAAGCTGAGCTGAGATTTACATATAGGCCGTCGCCAGCAAATGATAAGGTACATGTATTTGTACATTTATTTATTTCATACAAATTGCTGTATCTTTTTGTGTGAATATTTGCAATAAGAATAAATTATTTGATTCTTATTTATTGTAAGTTTTCTAATTGATTTTAATATATATTTTAAACATTTTCATTATAATGTCCACAAGTAAATTAAATGTATTGATACTTGTTATAATGAGTAGTTTTCAGTTACACTGAGTGTTAAATTGTTTACATTTATAGTTGTCTTTTTGATATAATATGAGACAGGTAACCTGTTTGAAGGACGAAGTCCTAAAATAACAATAATACGATGACCCGTACACGTTATTATCTTTTATTTTGATTGAATTTTGTAGCCGATTTGTTATGACTGTTCCGTTCATTTTACCTGCACCGCTCTTCTGAGTTTCGTAGAAAGAGACATAGCCAGAAATGATAGGTGATTTGCTCATTTGCATATTCAAAATGGCGGCTCAAAGAGAATTTGGATTTTAACATTCCACTACATGCATATTATGTTATTGTGTATTATCATATATTCTGAGCCTTAACCATTTATTGTTGACGAGTTTGTGCTAATAAAGTATTTGTACTTGTTGAATGGGAAACTTTCTGTTAGCATGGGCCAGACAATTTTCCGGGATATAAAATCAAACTATGCACCGGTTTGAACAATATCTCAAAATATTACAGCTGTACCATGAAAACTCAAGGTTCCCACCCAGTTTCAAAAAGCTTACAATCCCCATTCTAGTTGCCGGGACAAATTCGGTCAGTTCCGGTAACATTATTGATGAATCTTTCTTCGATAAATATTTTGCTGAAAAATTAAAGGTTCCCATGATAATTTAAAAGAGGGCTTCACAAGTTTTTTTTACCTTTCTAGTAGAGATTCAATAGGGGTTCATGCAAAAATGTTGACAATACTGGTATAAAAAATTATTCCAGTATTGTAATTTTTTTACAAAAAAAAATACAATACTGGTATAAAATCATATTCCAGTATTGTTAACAATACTGTTCGTAAATAAAAATATGCAATACCAGGATATATAATAATTGATAAAACAACATGTCATAATTTACATTTTATTTATTTTATAGATGATCATACATTTTTGTAGATGGCATCAAATTTTTAATAATCTTTGATGAACAACATGATTTATGAATAATAACATCACATTCACAATGTAATGTACTAGCACTAGAATTATAAAGACAACAATGAGGATGACATCGCTGATGATCCAAATATAGAGACGGCTATCTCAATCAAAAATTCTTTACACAATATTATGAGAATGACCAAATAACAACTACAGCAAAATATCAGCAATTCTCAAGAAACTGTGGATGTCCTACACCAACATACCGTTTTTAAAAACAAAACCATTGAAGATTTGAGAATTTGCCTGATAAACAGCTGTGTATGAACATTTGAATAATTAACATTATTATTGAAAATTTGCAAATATGTTATCCCAATACTTATATAATGAAATAGTGAATAGTGCTTAAATCAATAAAAAAAATAAGATAATGTTTTTTTGTGTTTTTTTGCTTTTGAAAAAGTGTCAATTCATGTTGCCATTTCCTGTCCTACAATACACAATGACAACTTGACACATTGTTATCAATTTATTCCAATATCGTATTCTAGTATTGTTAATATATACAATACTCCCAAAAATAATTAATTTAACAATACTGGAACAATACTAGAATACAATACTGGAATATTTTTGTATACCAGTATTGTGCACAATACTAGTATACCAGTATTGTGATCGCCAAGTACAGGAGATCCGAACTGCGTGTCCGGGACTATTGATCCTATAACTAAGAAACTAAAAAAATATTAGAAAGCACCCTCCCCCTTTTCTTGCTTCTTAATCTCATTCAAAACAAATATTTGCAGGGTGTCTTTCATAAAATTATGTACCATAGTTGTTCCTAACATTTCAAAACATTCGTTCAATCCACGTATTTCGAGTTTGGTGTTGCTAAATCATAAAAAAATATTTATTAAATGAGAGTACCTGTTCTTGCTTGTTGTGATCGGCGTCCTTAGTCAGCGCACTACGTCATCAGATAATGTGTTCAGGGGAAACAAATCTAGTTTCCACATAAACTGGTAAAGTTCTATCCTTGGGTAACTTTGGTGTTTTTTGTACATAATTTTACCTTCTTTAGCACACATGATTCAATATTCTGTATTACAACAGTATTACAACATTTAAGTAATCAGTAGATATTCTCTTATCCGCTAACGTTTGATAATCGAACGAGGTGAAGACTCGGGATTTTACTTCTGGCTCTGAAATCGAAAATTTAATTGTATTTTGATAATTTAAGAATACATCTGGAATATACAGTTTGAAAGATTTATCCTTGTAAGACCAGAGGGGATTTTTTTAATCTATTTTACTTATGTTGCTTAATAGGTATAAAGAAAATAATTAACATATATCCCAATTTGATGTAACGTTATGTTGGTTAATATGTTTTCATAGCTTAATTTTTCCATCAACTTTGTCGGTCTAGAAAGTAACTAAAAATAGCACCAAAAATCCCAAATCGGGTTGAAATGAAACGTAAACAAACGGACGACATTTCTAAAGAAATAGCATACGAATTATGACAACTATGCCTTATGGTTTAATTATTGGACATTTTACAAAGCATGGTATCAGGGTAAAATAAAAATGTCCGTTATTTCTAAGAAAAAGATAAAAATGTGTGTACTTACAAAAATTCAAGACATTTGGACAGAATGACCAGACGTTCCGATAAATGTGACTGTTGTGTTTATGAATATATAAATAGAAAAACCGGCGGGTGGCACTGCAGTGCATAGGAACAGACAAAATAAATACAGCGGTATCATAGAACCCGCGGTACCATAGGAAGGGAGTATATATTAAGTCTATGTAGAATCCCGAGGATTATGCTTGGCTACTGTACATCTCTAGGCCTATTGCTTTAAAGACTTTTTTCACATCACAAATGATAATAAGTGACTGGTCAATTACATAATGTGATTTCACTCCGGATTCGATAATAAATAGTCACATTTGCATAAGACTACCTTTCTGCTCCAATTTACCAAATTTATTTTGAATATCCCAGAGAAAACCACTGACCTGTCGCAAGTCATTGACAAACTGTATCACATATTGTTGTACACCTTGCCCTGATCGAGATTCGAACTCACAACATCAGTGGTGATAGACACTGATTGTATAGGTAGTTGTAAATCCAACCACCATACGATCACAGCCACAACGGCCCCTCTGTTTAATTTGGAATTTAATAATACAAAGAAATATTTTTGACAGTAATACATGTACGGATGGGATATGACTGTATATAGTTGATGCATGTATAGTTATTATCATGTTTTACGTGATTGGTCGTAGGTTAAATAACTCACTTTTAACTCGTTTTATGCGTACACATGCTTTTTTCTTTTTTGTCTCCAATGATGTCCTACCTTCCCATGTTTGTCGTGGTCACTGGTTGATGTGTTGATAAGGGTAGGATCGGTAATTACAAAAAAAATTCTTTGCACACATTCCATTTTCGTTAGTGCAATTAAATGCTTGACATGAAGTCATATTGATTTTGTAAATATCCAAAGAAAAATATACAACTTTATTTTACGATATACATAATTTTTAATGATAAAATTGCAACTGATACTAATACATGATACATACTTTGTGATGACACAGCTCTTTCAGAAGAGCTTTAATTGCAGGTATAATCCAAGAATGGATTATGCCTTTTGTCTCCTCACATTGAAGAGTTCTAAAAATGGTGATCCCCAATATTATTTGGTGCTACATGCAACTTAAATCATCAAATTCTACCTTATTGTATACTATTTTTAACTTTCATTAGCATAAATGTCTTTTATTTACTGCCGTTTAAATTTCACGCTAACTTATTAAAACCATGACGTTTTCCTTTAAGCTGTATGGTACAACATTCAGATCTGCATGTTGCACCATGATATTTATAAGCTCCTCCCATTTGCATTTGGATTCAACAAAGTTTTCATGGTGGCTTAACAATACAATGCAAATCTTTTATTGTCAGTCATGACACCCAATATATTGAGCAGAATGATTAAGTGAATTACATACATTTGATTTCATATTGATTGGTTTGATTGGTTTTACAACAAAGAAAGAAAGAAGGGCAATATAACAAATGATAACAGTATGGTATAATACAAACATATTTTTTAGCCAAATAATTAATAAAAACATCATTTAAGAAAAAATCATTTATGTTACAACATTCTGCTGTTGCATACCTTTTCTACAGTTAGGGACACACTAGTATTTTTTCATCATGGATTTCTAATCGGCACAAAATTGTCAACAGGGCATTTTAACGAATATATTGCAGCCAAGTTATGAAAGTATAGCTACTCTCTATATACCAAATATTGAATTAAACCATGAGTAACCGAAAAATGCAGAACTTTACAAATGTGTATTTGTGCATGAGTGAAATATCATGTTCCGTTACTGGTGAATTATTTGTGATATTTTCAATTGTGACTGCATTTGCACTGAGTTTGCACAGTGAATTAAACATTTTTATTTCACTGGGTGAAATACAAATTTATTTTTCACTTGGAAATCATGATATTTCACAGGCATCTATGTAATAATGCCTTTTATTAATGGTTCAGTAGTTTTCAGACAGAGCAACAGTGGTTTCAGATATAAAAGCTTTATTTCATTTTCCCTCATTGCAGGCCATCTTGGTCTTGATCGTATGGTAGTTTAATTTACAACTACCTGTGCAATCAGTGCCTATCATCACTAAAGCTGTGAGTTTGGAGCCCTGTTCGTGGCAAGGTGTACTCGATACAATTTGCGACTGGTCTGTGGTTTTCTCCAGGTACTCGGGTTAAATCCTCCACCGATATAACTGAAATATTGTTGAAAATGGCATTAAATACCATAAAACCAACCAATCCAATCCCTAATTGCAAAAAATAAGATCTGCACATATTGCCATTTTGGATTAAAAATTAGAAAAAATACTGATGTGGATCATCCCAGCTTCTGTAGTAATTACTATCTTATTTGTAAAAACATGTTTCGTACTAGTCAAAATAGCAAGGTGTACTTTATTTTATTTTTCAGGGGTTTAAGAGGTACATGAAAGCATGGCAAATTATGTTGCTAAGACCTTGTTAAAGAACCATATTCGCCATGCAGACACTCACAACAGGGTAAGCCATACTTGCATGTATAGTGCCTTATATTGCAGTTTTGTATTTAAGATTGAAAAGAAAAGAAAAGATCAATGAATGTCTATAATTGTAATAGTATTGGTAAATTTGTTTAAGTAACTTTAAAAAATGTTAATAAAGCATGTTATTTATATGGTTATTTATTTTAAGCACATTATTATAAGCTGAGATAAATGGAATAATATATTAATGTAGGCTATGTAATGTTTGATAATCATATATAAACTGTAATTAATGTAAGTCTAGTCCAGGGAAATATTATCCAGTAAACTGGTTGATATACTGATACATTAGGTATTCAAATGATGGTTTATTGGCCATGTTTATTTTTAGCATTTCAATAAACTGCCTATAGGCACTATATACATTTTGTATTATATATATGCTATTCAGGATCTTCACAGGGAATATGAACCTGTATCCCCTGTGAAGCCCGAATAACAATTATATTCTACTGGAGTGTACCGATTAAACTAGCACTAGAAAAAACACTCACAAACTGTGACGCTTTTCCTGATGAAAAATTTTGATTATCTCCCCTTTTTACAAACAGTAAAATTAATATCGAAACGGATATGAGAAAAAAAATCTGTGCAAACAAATTGTTTTTAGCATTTTCTTATTGTAATTTTTTTTTTAAATGAGTAAGAATATGAAGCGATGATGAGACGCCATTTTATAAAAAAAAAAAAAAAAAAATCCTGTCCATATTCCGGCCCTACCATGGGGATATAGGCTCAAATCCCCGGCTTGATTAACCAATCAAATTACAGGATTAGCCAAGATATTTCACTACAGTAGATTCTAGAATATATACATATATATAGTACTTCAATTTTTCCATCCTAAACACTTTCATTATTATCGTGGTGGTCAGTTTTTCGTTTGAAGAAAAACCACTGATCTTCCATTAGTCATTGACAAATTTTATCACTGAAAATTGTATAAATTACATCTCGCATTTTTATGATTTTCACCAAACCTTGCCAGATTATCAGGAATGGTGGTCCGAGGTTCTATATACATTTTGACGTTTTCCATTTGTGTAGTTTGAGAGGTACATGTATATGTGACTTTCAACAGGGGTATCATGCTAATATGGCACAAGGTGTTCATTTTTTATCAATAGAATTATCTTGATTTATTCTTCTTATCATATGTTCAGAAATAAATGATGAGAATGAGAAATAAAGGAGAGGAGAATATCATTTCTTGTCTTATTTCAGATAGTGGAAGAAAAAGACATGTGGAAAGAATATCAGAAAATGAATGAATTTGAAAAAGAAAGTAGATATTCTTTCCTCCAAGATAAAAGAGCTGACATGAAAGATGAATTTTCTGATCGTAGAGATAAGAGAGCTCACATGGATGACGAACCAAACACAAACAACAGCACTTTCTGTTTACGACAGTTATATAGAGCAGAGGATAATGATCCTGATAGGTATAATAGATTTATGTTTGTTTAGAATCATGTCATTTAGAATAACTGGCTCAACAAAAACTAGGTTTAGCAGAACAAAGCTTATGTTTAGCAGAGAAAAAACTAGGTTTAGCAAAACAAAAACTAGGTTTAGCAGAACAAAATTTAGGTCTAGCAGAACAAAGCTTAGGTTTAGTAGAGAAAAAAACTAGGTTTAGCAGAGAGAAAAAAACTAGATTTGGCAGAATAAAAACTAGAGTAGCAGAACAAAAACTAGTTTTAGCAAAACAAAAGTTAGGTTTGGCAGAACAAAAACTAGGATTAAAAGAACAAAAGCTAGTTTTAGCAGAACATAATAATTCATACACTATAGCTACTGCTATAAAGGCACTGAAAAGTTAAACGTTCAAATTGATTTTGAAATTACCTTGAAGCATCAGTTAAAGATTAATAAAAAAAAATATTAATCTAGCCAGTTAATGACATATTTGTGACATAGACTAAACCATTTTTTAATTCTTGTTTTATAGTTGATTGTAATGAAGATTTAAGCACATAAGATGAGAAGTTTGGTACATGTATACTTGTCCTATTGCAAAATACCCAAAAAAACCTCAGATTTTAAGTTTGGTTTTTTCTTTTAAATTTACCCAAAACTAATGTGTTAAATAACATGAATTTTAAAGAATATGTTTATTTCTAAATGTTTAAATACAATGTTGCAGATATGACAACAATAATTTGTGTTGACAAAATTTCTGCTATTGCTGTAGAATTCTTAACAGGGGCACTGTATATGGTTTCACACCACACACACACACACACACACACAATACAAAGACAAAAACATTATTTATTCAATTTTAATTATACAGTAATGATTCAAGATTAAATAATGTCATAATACAGGTTACCTTTGAATAGAGATTGTGTTTCTATACAATTCATTTTCAATTGAAACTGAAATTTGTTTCCCTTATCACAAGGATTTACCTCGTATACATCACATGTAGGTGGTTATTTAAGTGGTTTGACTCATTGTTACAAAATGTATATACAAAATAAAATGATCAACAATGTGATTTTTATTTCTTTTCCAGTAAATTAGAGGAGTCAATATAAGTCAAGGTTCAGTAGTATAGGTTTTATCTACCTACCATCACATAAAGATATCAGTAGTGTTTCTCCAATTCATGGGGGCTGTCGTGGCCGTGATCATATGGTAGTTGGATTTACAACTACCTATGCAATCAGTGCCTATCACCACTGATGTTGTGAGTTTGAATCTCGATCAGTGCGAGGTTTACAACAATGAACATTATGGGATAAAGTTTGTTAGTGACTTGCAACATGTCTGTGGTTTTCTCCGGGTCCTTCGGTTTCTTCCACCAATAAAACTGACTGCCACGATATAACTGAAATATTGTTGAAAATGGCATTAAACATCATCAAACATTCAAACAAAACCCAAATTCATGAAACACATACTATGTTAGGGAAACTAAAGATTCATTTTTATTTAATTGAGATTTATACAGCAGAATCATGACATTGAATATTGCATCAATTACATCCGGTGCAAGTTCATAATTTGAAAAATTCACAGGAATAATGTATTGATTTGATGCTTACGAGGGTTGAGCTCTTTTCTCTTCATCTGTAAGCTGTTTTCAAAATATTAATTCATATTTTTTCTAGATAAAACAAGATATGGTCATATATATAATTGATGTAATAATTAAGAAATAAATCATGGAAGCCAGAATGAGTTTTAACATGGATTGGCAGATATTAGTATTATATCCCGAGCCAGAAGCGAGGGATAAAATTTACTAATATCTGCCAATCCATGTTAAAACTCAAAACACATTCTGGCTTCCATGATTTATTTCGATTCTGATATGTCTAAGAGTACAAATACGGTAGTATGCTTTGATTGGACGACGATAATTTATATTTACGTTTGCGGAAAATGTCGCACACAATTTATGCTGCCAATGGAAAAGTCAGTCACATTCACCAGCGCATGTGCTAATGAGATTATACCGAATGGATAATTCGTTCGTTTGTTAGCAAAGCGAATGAAGGAGGTCATGTTAGAATAAATATTAATTATACTATAACTAATTGATGAGTTTCATTAGAGGTGAAACGATTCACCAAGTTTCGATGAACCGCGATATTTTCGTCTAGTTTGATTTTCGATTCATTTGATCCGTATTACTATTTCGGTTCGGCTTCTGTCCGGAATGTTCCGGTGGTTAGAATGACTTTTTTGGCCAATGAAATTATGTCTTACAAATTAAGTTTGTTTATCGTACAAAGTTAACATGGCTATGCGGAAAACGCTGAAGAACTTGAAGTGGCAGTGGAGCTACAGGGCAAACCCAAATTAATAGATCCACCTGCTTCCTTTAGGTCAGCAGTCTGGAAGTATTTCGGCTTCCCGGAAGTCGATGGGAAGGTTGACAAATCGAAATCCGTTTGTAAAATATGCTTTGCAAGTGTTTCTACCAAAGTTTAACATTGCATGACCTGATTTAAATTTACTTGTATTAGAAATGTTAATTGTTAAACTTGAGTTCTGAGAGTTCATTAAATATTGCAAAGCAATGTAAACAGGTTTATATTTCTACATTTCACATAGGGTTGTTCCAAGCAAAAGTATTTGGGGGTGGTTTACAATAAGTGTACCAAATTCAATGCTTTGAAAGACCCCTTTGCCATGTATTTTATTTGGAACAGCCAGAACACACAGAGATTAATAATCTCTACAAAAAATCTGACCACACATGGAATAAGATACAACACTGAAAATGAAGACCAAACGACTTAGTTTCTACTTAAAATGTATAAAAATGTATCGTATCATGACCCTTGTATCACGATACGTTTCGTAACGTAAAGTAGGCGTATCGTTACAGCCCTAAGTTTCATTATCAAAAATATGTCACGAATGACCAAATAACACAGTAACTCACGAATGCGCGCAGCGCATGAGTGAGTAACAACGTTGTTTGGTCATGAGTGACATATTTTTGATAATGAAACTCGTCAATTAGTTATATTATTTATTATATAGATGAAAAAAAAGGTTTTGAATCAAATTTAATACAAAATGAGTTTAATTGCACTATATTACATGTGTAGCGTAGGGATATACTATAATGTGTATTGCTTCAAAAAACATGGCGCCACCCACCCACGACAATAAAATAATTCAAATGCTTACCTTGAAATATTATTTTAGTCAAATTTGATCAAAATTGAAGCGTACACGAAGCCAAATAACGTCTAATTTTTACGTTTCAAACTGGAAGTCTTCATATGACGTGGACAACGAAATGGCACGAATATAGTGAGTGAAATTGAAAACGATAATTACACTGTGAAATTATCGTTTTTATTTAACTCGGAAAATTCTGTAAATTCTGTAATTCACTGCTATCTATATAAAAACAGAGGATAAAAAGAAAAGATAACCAAAAAAAATCATTTCAATATTTTTGAAAATTTATTAATTTATGTAAATTTGTTTCCAAAATATTCCAACTTGAAAAATTATATAGGAACTTTATTAGTATAGAGTTGTTAAACATGAATGTCTACTGTTATACTAACGTGACTCTTTGATTTTAAATCAGAAAGTCCTTATTATATATTTTAAAGATTTCTGTTTTGTTTTTAGATGGGGTCATAGTGGTTATAAAGAACTGTATCCAAAAGATTTTGATAGTGATAGGTCAGAGAAAGATGAAAGGAAATCAGTTAAAATGTAAGAAATGTCCAAAAATTAGTAGCAGAAAACAATTTGCTACGTTGTAACTCACTCATGCGCTGCGCGCATTCGTGGGTTACTGCGTTATTTGGTCATTCGTGACATATTTTTGATAATGAAACTCGTCAATTAGTTATAGTATTTATTATATAGATAAAAAAAAATGTTTAGAATCAAATTTAATATAAAATTAAAGTTTGTTTTTGCCCGCCAAAACATATGTCTCCCCTCGTCCCACAAACTGTAGTCAAAGGTAAAAGATCTATTTGGGTAACAAATAAAATTAAGCTTCAATGAATAACAAAAAAAAATTGTTTTTAATCCATGAAACACAAAAAAAATTTGATCAAAAGTGCTAAAGCAAGGCCAGGGTTACAGGTACTATTCCATATTGTTATGGCAAAGTTCCCCATTCCAGAAAATTGCTCGGCCTATGTTCCAATGATTTTAAAAGAGTTTTGTTCTTCTAAAATCAATGGATTGGTGATTAAAAACTTTTTCAGGGAAATAGTGACATTATGATAGACTCTTGTACATATATATATATACAAGTTTCAGTAAGGGATATTACACTAGAGTGTTTGCAAATAACTCCCACAAAATTTAGGGGATCAAAATTTCCTGGTAATATGCACAACTACATATGGTGTCCTTACTACCTACCAAGTTTCATGAAATTCTGTTCAGTAGTTTCAGAGGAGTTTTGCTGAAAAGCTACTTCAGGAGTATATTTCGGGAAATTTTTAAGTTCAAAGGGGCATAACTCCCACAAAATTTCGGGGATCAAAATTTCCTGGTAATATGCACAACTACATATGGTGTCCTTACTACCTATCAAGTTTCATGAAATTCTGTTCAGTAGTTTCAGAGGAGTTGCACTGACAAACTGTGTGACGGACAGACGGACAGGACAAAAACAATATGTCTCCCCACCAAAGTGGGGGGTGACATAATGAGTTTAATTGCACTATATTATGTGTGTAGCATAGGGATATACTATAATGTGTAATGCTTTAAAAAAAAAACATGGTGCCACCCACCCACGACAATAAAATAATTAAAATGCTTACCGGGTACCTCGAAATATTATTTTAGTTAAATTTGATCAAAATTGAAGCGTACACGAAGCCAAATACGTTTCAAACTGGAAGTCTTCATCTGACGTCAACAACGAAATGGCGCGATATGACATATATGTAATGAGAGTGAAATTAAAAACGATAATTTCACAGTGAAATTATTATGGAAAATTCTGTAATTCACAGCTATCTATATAATAACAGAGGATAAAATTAAAAAGAAAAGATAACCAAAAAAATTCATTTATATATTTTTGAAAATTTATTAATTTATGTAAATTTGTTTTCAAAATATTCCAACCTGAAAAATTATATAGGAACTTTATTAGTATAGAGTTGTTAAACATGAATGTGTACTGTTATACTAATGTGACTCTTTGATTTTAAATCAGAAAGTCCTTATTATATATTTTAAAGATTTCTGTTTTGTTTTTAGATGGGGTCATAGTGGTTATAAAGAACTGTATCCAAAAGATTTTGATAGTGATAGGTCAGAGAAAGATGAAAGGAAATCAGTTAAAATGTAAGAAATGTCCAAAAATTAGTAGCAGAAAACAATTTGCTAGGCTCTCGAAATCCATTAAGAAATAATTCTCCAATTTCATGTAGTATGCTCATTTTAACATTCATGAGGAGGCATTGCATTTGTCGACATTTTACGAGCGATTGCAAGGTGTATAATTTTGACAAATATAATGCCTAGCCATGTTAAAATGAGCATAAAACATGACATGGGAGAATTATTTTGATTCTAAAAAGGCATTTATGGTGATCTTGTAAATCAATGCGGCCTTATGAGTACGCAATAATTTGGCTGTTCCGATTCCCTCCCCTAATGAAAATTTTGCATTTTACAATTAATTAGAGAAACAGTAATGCTTAAATTAAACAAAATTAAAGTTATCCATGTTAAAACGTTATACAAACTATGGCTTTCATGAATTATTTTGATTCTAGTAAGAAAAATCAGTGGAGATCAGTAATGGAAATGCATGTAATAACAAAATCCACTAACCTTCATGTTTACAGTTGTTTTCCTACATGGATAACTAGACGGTGATGCAATGAAATTACTGATATTTTCCAATTTGATAGCATTTTGCATATAGCTACTTAAACAAGTAAAATGCTCACAAAATCATAAAATAAATCAGTAACCAGCTCGTGTCAATGTCTTTAGCGTTCCTTGTAAATTATGTCACCGGAAGAAGACAAATTACAAATGTCAAAGTCGATAGATATTGTTTTTTCCGGAAACGGAAAAAATTATATGTCAAGAAACAATTCAAGAATTTTTATGTTTGTATGTACCGCAGTCCGGTATGTTATTTGTAAACGGAGCAGACAATGATGCAAGAACATGTACTTTTTCAAGGGGATGTTGCAAAGTTAACGGAACAGCCATAAACACTGTTTGTGAAGGACTGCCCCATTTAAGAAAATATGACTTTTAAAACATAGTTAAGAAATCATTATTAATTTCTATTTTTATTGCTTTAAATGCTGGTTTATGCAATCAAATAGTGAAATACACTGGAAAACACCGAATGGACATTGCACATGTTCTAAAAATAATTGTGCTATTTAAGGAACAATTTTGTTTACAAAGCGAAAGTAGCACACCATATTAGAATCAATAATATACTATATCAGAATTACTGACTATTTCCAAAGGTGGTGTTTATTCACTCTTATTGTACATACATGAAACAGCGATGGTCCATCATGGGTACAATGGTATAGTAGTGGGATTTACAACAACCTATGTAATTGATGTCTATCGCCACATAACTTTGCAGTTTGATTTTCTCCTGTTGCAAGGAATATTTGATACAAATTTATGTGATAAAGCTTGTTAGTATCTTGTGACAGGTACAGTGGTTTTCTCCGGGTATTCCGGTTTCCTCCACCAGTAAAACTGAACATCATGAGATAATGTAGATATTATAGAAGGTCATGTCCAACCCCTGTTACCCCAAAACAGTGAATGTTGTATGATGTTTTCTTGGCTGTCAATATGGGTATCCATTTGAATGATAAATTTATTGTCACAGCAACTAATGTGTTAAAACCATGATATTTAGGAATGACTGTCCGTGTGAGAAATATAAAAGATTATAACAGGAATTATATAGAAAAATACACCTTGTCTGTTTCTAATTATGGTAGGCGTTCATATAGGTTTTGACCAATGATAAAATTGTTTTAAAATGAACTTGTCAACAGTAAAACACATGTCTCTGTTTATCATCTGTAATATTTAATACAGAAAATTGACAATAGAGTTTACCAAACATTAAATTCAAAATTGTACTTGGAAAAGATCATATGGGGAGATTTATCCAAGTTGAGAAAGGATTCCATTTTTTTTGTTTCTGTGGTTATTGTCATTTCACAAAAAAAAGTCAGTAATGATCAGGGTATTTTCTTTAATGTTCTCATGGAAAATATTGTCACCTATTAATGATACTGTATATATACCTATGTAGTGACTTAATTATAGTTTAATGCCAAGTCTGCAATTTTTCAGCTACAATATCATGGCGAGAACAATTTACTTTTGGATAAAATAATGATGTTTACGATTTTGCTAACAGGTACACATCAGGGATCGAATTTAACTTTTTTTTCCACTAGCTAAATTAAATTACTACTAGCCAAAATTTTGAAATCAAAATTTAATGGTTATTGGACATTATAACATTGATTAGGCAAGTCTGGCAAGAATATATTAGAATTTAGGCATGAAATTAGCTCTCAAAAGAGCATCATAAATAAAATATTTCCATCCTAATATTTTTTACTTCATTTTTCATTTTGAGCCTGTTTTTTCCTTCAAATTGTCCCATATTAAAATGAAATGGTTGTTGTTCCCTTATTTATTATACTAAACGACATTTCACTGGCTTTTAAATTTGTATTTGCTTCAGCTGCACAAATTCACATTTTAGTTGAACCCAAGATAATTTATTTATAGATTATCAATGTACAATGTACTTCCTGCTTAAAACTTCAAATTAAAATGTAAATCTTCCAACAAAAATTGATCACATTGAGACATTTATATTTATTATAATATGCAAATTGTCTGGTTATATGTTTATTTTTAACATCACAGGCATCCAATCAGTATTTACAGAAAGGTCAAATTGTAAAACCTTATCCCAATTTTTTTTAGTTTTCACAGACTGAGACAACGTAACACTTACACATTTATTGTTATTATTGGAGTCTTTATTATCTGTAATGTCATCATTTGTCTTCCCATTTTTAGCTCACCTGGCCAAAGGCCATGTGAGCTTTTGCCATCACTTGTTGTCCGTCTGTCCGTCCGTACGTCGGAAACTTTAATCTTCTCCTCAGAAACCACTGGGCCAATTGCAGCCAAACTTTGGTGGAATGGTATTTGTATGGCCCTCTTCCAAAATTGTGTCCGTTGATCCCGACTTCCAACCAAGATGGCCGCCAAGCTAAAAATAGAGAAAAAGGGGGGGGGGAAATTTCAATTGTCCATTGCTGCTATAATACAAGTCAAAATGAGCTCAAATTTTAACTGCAGCTACTTGGCAAGGAGTAGTTTAACATATATTCCTTGTTTTTCTGTGAAATTTTTCTTTCAGCCGATTTATACCGATTATGCAAATTAGGCATATTTTGATAAAAGATCACATTTAAATCTTCTCCTCTGAAACTGCTGAACCAAATTAAACCAAACCTGGCAGGGATGGTCCCTGGGTGGGTCCCTTTCAAAATTGTGTCCGACAGCCCCACCCTCCATTCAAGATGGCTGCTGTTACTAAAAATAGAAATTTCTTCAATTGTCCATTGCTGCTTTAGTATAAGTCAAAATGAGCTCAAATTTTAACTACAGCTACATGGCAAGGAGAAGTTTAACATATATTCCGGTTAATTTCTGTGAAACTATTTTTTCAGGTGATTTATACCGATTATGCAAATTAGGCATATTTTGATAAAAGATCACATTTAAATCTTCTCCTCTGACACTGCTGAACCAAATTAAAGCAAATTGGGGGGGGGGGTCCCCTTTCAATATTGTGTCTGACAGCCCTGCCCTCCATTCAAGATGGCTGCTGTTACTAAAGATAGAAATTTCTTCAATTGGCAATTGCTGCTTTAATATAAGTCAAAATGAGCTCAAATTGTAACTGCAGCTAGATGCAATGAGTAGTTTAACATATATTCTGGGTTTTTCTGTGAAATTTTTTCAACCAGTTTATTCCATTTAGGAATATTGTGAGATAAAAATCACATTTAAATCTTTTGCTCAGAAATTTGAGTTGAAATGATCTTTGGATGGCCCACTTTCAAAATTATGTGTAACACCCCCATTTTCTATTAACTTTAGATGTCAAATTGAAAACCAGGTGAGCAATTACAGGCTCCTTGGAGCCTCTAGTTGTTGTTTACACTGAAGAAATCAGTAATTTGGTGCATGGTTTCACTTTGACACATGCATAATTAATGGAGGTCATGAAAGCGTAATGCAGTTGAATGTCATACGAACGCTTACTGCATGGATACAACATTAAAGCACCTATCAGACATAAATTTAACAGTCACAGTCACTTAAATGTTTTTGACAACTACGATTTTACACACAAAACTGAAAGTAGGAAACTTTAGCACACTCACAATTTTTTTCGAGTTTTCTTTGGCTTTTACTCACTAAATTTAATTTTTACTCACATTTAGTGAGTATTTCCCATTAAATTTGATCCCTGCACATATAATTTAACTTTTACACATTATTACAACTCTGAACCAACCATTCTTTTTAATTCTATGTACTCTTTATTATGCATGTGGAAGTGCAAATATAATTTCAACAACAATAAAATAGCATGACCAATGGTTGGTTTTAAATCTTTATGTTTACAGGAAAAAGAGAAAAGATAAGAGGAAGAAAAGAGAAAAGAAGAAAAAAAAGAAAAAGAAAAACTTCAAATCAGAAAGTGATGAATCGGAAATTGAAAGAGAAAGTAGGAAGAGAAAACATTCAGTGCATCAAAGGTCAAAGTCCAAAAAATATGACAGTGATTCCGAGATAGATTGTAAAAGATCGAAACATAAACATTCAGAAAATTATTCCACTCTTGAAAAGAAAAAATCTCACAAGAGACTGAAAAGAAAGAAAAAAAAATCCCATACAAATTCTGTTAGTGATAGTGAATTTAATGGATCTCATCGTGAAAATAAAAACAGTGATTTTATAAACAACACCACTGAAAAATTGTCTCATTCAAAAAGAAAGTCAGTAAAAAGGAGTAAATATAGAAATTATTCCAATACAGATTCAGAATCAGATTAAATGGGGAGACGATTTTATAGATATAATTTGAAAAATTGTGCAATATTGTCTAAATTGATGAAATAAAACAGTAGCCACTTTTTGTGGATATAATTATTGTAGCAATGAGTGTTGAAGAGATCATTTATTACCATTAACATTTTGTTGTGATGTTAGGAGTACTGATGAGTGTTTGTAAGAATACTTTATCCCTATTTTGTTGTGATATGAGGTGTACTGATGAGAATACTTTATCCCTATTTTGTTTCTTTCTGCTTCTGTGCGATAAGAAACACAGTTTTTTCAGATGCTAGTTGTATAAGTGACAAGGCCAACCATAGACAGCAAAAACATCATTCCTGGGTTTATTCTATCATGGGTACAAATTATCAAACCAATGTTGTGAATAAATATGTACCAGATTAACTCTGTAAAACTTTAGTATACATTTGTGTACCCATGGATTAGTACATTTGTATACAAACATGCCCGTGATCTTGAATTTAATCAGGTGCATCTGCTCGTTTATGCAATATTTTTACCATCAGGTATATAGAGACAAAAAACAATAATCATTGTCATTGTTAGATTTTTTTCCTATTTCAAGCCTTGCAGATGTCAAATATATTTCAGGGTTTCCATGCTACTGGAAACCTCCAGAAGTTGATAGGATGTGTTTGGTAATTGTTGGTATGACTATGTCTGTCTGGAGGTAAAAGCAATGACCAAATAAAATATGTACTTGCTGCATCAGTGCCGAATACTGTCGGACTGGAATCAGAATAATTTCCTGGTGGGACGATATGTCTGCTGCATTGAATCAGAATAATGTCCTGGTGGAATGATATGTCTGCTGCAGGCTGTTGCATTAGTGGGGCAAATCTATAGAAATCAAGTTCTGAATACTAGTCTACTGCATGTAGACATCAAGTATATGTATCAATGTTCGTTTGTGTAATTGTTCTTGCCATGTTACAGTACAGTCAGAGACACTGTGATAGAAATATCACTCCTCGTTGTTTAATGCCAACTCAGCAATTTTTCAGATATATCATGGCAAGAACAAGTTAATTTTCAGTGCGATGATGATGAGGTTTACTTTGTACTGCTGGAATGCCCTATATATGTGAGATGTGTGTGGTATTGCATTGTTTTGATAAAATGTAAAGCCAGGTTCATTTTGATGCATGAAATTGGCAAGTTCTTTGGCTTTAATTATGTATCTGTATCTGACAATGTTAGTGTACTATCAATGAAAACATAGTTCAAACATCCACAACATTATCACTGGATGATATATGTGAAAAATTGATATTCAACAATTGCTAAGGTAAGTTTAAGTTAAAAATGTGCTTTTAAATGAGTTGTTGCCCTTTTTCACTTAGAATATTTCTTCAAAGGTTTGTACATATATCTTTGCTATATTTTAAATGGAGATTTTTCAACTTTGCATGCTTGCTTATTACCATACGAAGATTTGCATCTTGCAACGGCAGTTGGATCATTGAAGGAGTTATTGTCCCTTTTTGGCTTTCTCCAAAAAATATGGGGGAGATGAAAAGAGACATTTGTTTTTATTAGTTCACCTGGACCAAAGGTCCATGTGAACTATTGCCATCACTTGGCGTCCGTCGTCTGTAAACTTTTCACATTTCAAGCTTCTTCTCCGAAACCACTTGGCCGATTGGAACCGAACTTAGCAGGAATGTTCCTTGGATGGTCCTCTACAAAGTTACTGTTTTTCGTTCCAGTCGGATATTCAATATGGCTGCCAGGGCCAATAATATGCTCTGATTGGCTGAAATTTCAAAGATCTTCTTCTCCGAAACTAATGAACTGACTGAACCCAAACTGTAAAGGAATGATCATTGGAATGTCCTTTACCAAGTTACTGTTTTTTATGCCGATCGGAAATCCAAGATGGCCGCCATCGCAGGACATAGACTAACATTGGACCCTATGGGAAAATGTTCAAATGCCTTCTTCTCAGAAACTACAAATATTATTAAAGCCAAACTGTACATGAATGTTCATTGGATGGTCCTCTACAATCTTAAGATTTTTTGTTCCAATATGAAATTCAAAATGGCGGCTACGGCAGGACTTAGTTTAACATTGGACCCTATGGGAAAAATGTTTCAAAATGCTTCTTCTCTGAAACCACTTGGACAGTTGAAACCAAACTGCCCAGGAATGATCATTGGAAGGTCCTCTACAAATTTTCTGTTTTTTATGCCGGTCGGAAATCCAAGATGGCCGCCACCGCAGGACATAGATTAACATTGGACCCTATGGGAAAATATTCAAATGCCTTCTACTCAGAAACTACAAATATGATTAAAGCCAAACTGTACATGAATGTTCATTAGATAGTCCTCTACAAACTTTACGTTTTTTGTTCTGGTATGAAATTCAAAATGGCGGCTACGGCAGGACTTAGTTTAACATTGGACCCTATGGGAAAAATGTTTCAAAATGCTTCTTCTCTGAAACCACTTGGACAGTTGAAACCAAACTGCCCAGGAATGTTCATTGGAAGGTCCTCTACAAATTTTTTGTTTTTGATGCCGGTCGGAAATCCAAGATGGCCGCCACTGCAGGACATAGATTAACATTGGACCCTATGGGAAAATATTCAAATGCCTTCTACTCAGAAACTACAAATATGATTAAAGCCAAACTGTACATGAATGTTCATTAGATGGTCCTCTACAAACTTTACGTTTTTTGTTCTGGTATGAAATTCAAAATGGCGGCTACGGCAGGACTTAGTTTAACATTGGACCCTATGGGAAAAATGTTTCAAAACGCTTCTTCTCTGAAACCACTTGGATAATTGAAACCAAACTGCCTAGGAATGATCATTGGAAGGTCCTCTACAAATTTTATGTTTTTTATGCCGATCGGAAATCCAAGATGGCCACCACCGCAATACATAGATTAACATTGGACCCTATGGGAAAATATTCAAATGCCTTCTACTCAGAAACTACAAATATGATTAAAGCCAAACTGTACATGAATGTTCATTAGATGGTCCTCTACAAACTTTACGTTTTTTGTTCTGGTATGAAATTCAAAATGGCGGCTACGGCAGGACTTAGTTTAACATTGGACCCTATGGGAAAAATGTTTCAAAACGCTTCTTCTCTGAAACCACTTGGATAATTGAAACCAAACTGCCCAGGAATGATCATTGGAAGGTCCTCTACAAAGTTTATGTTTTTTTTTGCCGATCGGAAATTCAAGATGGCCGCCACCGCAGGACATAGATTAACATTGGACCCTATGGGAAAATGTTCAAATGCCTTCTTCTCAGAAACTACAAATATGATTAAAGCCAAACTGTACATGAATGTTCATTGGATGATTCTCTACAAACAATACGTTTTTTGTTCCGATATGAAATTCAAAATGGCGGCTACGGCAGGACTTAGTTTAACATTGGACCCTATGGGAAAAATGTTTCAAAACGCTTCTTCTCTGAAACCACTTGGATAATTGAAACCAAACTGCCCAGGAATGATCATTGGAAGGTCCTCTACAAGGTGTGTGTTTTTTATGCCGATCGGAAATCCAAGATGGCCACCACCGCAGGACATAGATTAACATTGGACCCTATGGGAAAATGTTCAAATGCCTTCTTCTCAGAAACTACAAATATGATTAAAGCCAAACTGTACAAGAATGTTCATTGGATGGTCCTCTACAAACTTTACGTTTTTTGTTCCGATATGAAATTCAAAATGGCGGCTACGGCAGGACTTAGTTTAACATTGGACCCTATGGGAAAAATGTTTCAAAATGCTTCTTCTCTGAAACCACTAGGACAGTTGAAACCAAACTGCCCAGGAATGATCATTGGAAGGTCCTCTACAAATTTTCTGTTTTTTATGCCGGTCGGAAATCCAAGATGGCCACCACCGCAGGACATAGATTAACATTGGACCCTATGGGAAAATGTTCAAATGCCTTCTTCTCAGAAACTACAAATATGATTAAAGCCAAACTGTACATGAATGTTCATTGGATGGTCCTCTACAAACTTTGCGTTTTTTGTTCCGATATAAAATTCAAAATGGCGGCTACGGCAGGACTTAGTTTAACATTGGACCCTATGGGAAAAATGTTTCAAAATGCTTCTTCTCTGAAACCACTTGGACAGTTGAAACCAAACTGCCCAGGAATGTTCATTGGAAGGTCCTCTACAAATTTTTTGTTTTTGATGCCGGTCGGAAATCCAAGATGGCCGCCACTGCAGGACATAGATTAACATTGGACCCTATGGGAAAATATTCAAATGCCTTCTACTCAGAAACTACAAATATGATTAAAGCCAAACTGTACATGAATGTTCATTAGATGGTCCTCTACAAACTTTACGTTTTTTGTTCTGGTATGAAATTCAAAATGGCGGCTACGGCAGGACTTAGTTTAACATTGGACCCTATGGGAAAAATGTTTCAAAACGCTTCTTCTCTGAAACCACTTGGATAATTGAAACCAAACTGCCTAGGAATGATCATTGGAAGGTCCTCTACAAATTTTATGTTTTTTATGCCGATCGGAAATCCAAGATGGCCACCACCGCAATACATAGATTAACATTGGACCCTATGGGAAAATATTCAAATGCCTTCTACTCAGAAACTACAAATATGATTAAAGCCAAACTGTACATGAATGTTCATTAGATGGTCCTCTACAAACTTTACGTTTTTTGTTCTGGTATGAAATTCAAAATGGCGGCTACGGCAGGACTTAGTTTAACATTGGACCCTATGGGAAAAATGTTTCAAAACGCTTCTTCTCTGAAACCACTTGGATAATTGAAACCAAACTGCCCAGGAATGATCATTGGAAGGTCCTCTACAAAGTTTATGTTTTTTTTTGCCGATCGGAAATTCAAGATGGCCGCCACCGCAGGACATAGATTAACATTGGACCCTATGGGAAAATGTTCAAATGCCTTCTTCTCAGAAACTACAAATATGATTAAAGCCAAACTGTACATGAATGTTCATTGGATGATTCTCTACAAACAATACGTTTTTTGTTCCGATATGAAATTCAAAATGGCGGCTACGGCAGGACTTAGTTTAACATTGGACCCTATGGGAAAAATGTTTCAAAACGCTTCTTCTCTGAAACCACTTGGATAATTGAAACCAAACTGCCCAGGAATGATCATTGGAAGGTCCTCTACAAGGTGTGTGTTTTTTATGCCGATCGGAAATCCAAGATGGCCACCACCGCAGGACATAGATTAACATTGGACCCTATGGGAAAATGTTCAAATGCCTTCTTCTCAGAAACTACAAATATGATTAAAGCCAAACTGTACAAGAATGTTCATTGGATGGTCCTCTACAAACTTTACGTTTTTTGTTCCGATATGAAATTCAAAATGGCGGCTACGGCAGGACTTAGTTTAACATTGGACCCTATGGGAAAAATGTTTCAAAATGCTTCTTCTCTGAAACCACTAGGACAGTTGAAACCAAACTGCCCAGGAATGATCATTGGAAGGTCCTCTACAAATTTTCTGTTTTTTATGCCGGTCGGAAATCCAAGATGGCCACCACCGCAGGACATAGATTAACATTGGACCCTATGGGAAAATGTTCAAATGCCTTCTTCTCAGAAACTACAAATATGATTAAAGCCAAACTGTACATGAATGTTCATTGGATGGTCCTCTACAAACTTTGCGTTTTTTGTTCCGATATAAAATTCAAAATGGCGGCTACGGCAGGACTTAGTTTAACATTGGACCCTATGGGAAAAATGTTTCAAAACGCTTCTTCTCTGAAACCACTTGGATAATTGAAACCAAACTGCCCAGGAATGATCATTGGAAGGTCGTCTACAAGGTGTGTGTTTTTTATGCCGATCGGAAATCCAAGATGGCCACCACCGCAGGACATAGATTAACATTGGACCCTATGGGAAAATGTTCAAATGCCTTCTTCTCAGAAACTACAAATATGATTAAAGCCAAACTGTACATGAATGTTCATTGGATGGTCCTCTACAAACTTTACGTTTTTTGTTCCGATATGAAATTCAAAATGGCGGCTACGGCAGGACTTAGTTTAACATTGGACCCTATGGGGGAAATGTTTGAAAACGCTTCTTCTCTGAAACCACTAGAACAGTTGAAACCAAACTGCCCAGGAATTATCATTGGAAGGTCCTCTACAAATTTTATGTTTTTTATGCCGATCGGAAATCCAAGATGGCCGCCACCACAATACATAGATTAACATTGGACCCTATGGGAAAAATGTTTCAAAACGCTTCTTCTCTGAAACCACTTGGATAATTGAAACCAAACTGCCCAGGAATGATCATTGGAAGGTCCTCTACAAGGTGTGTGTTTTTTATGCCGATCGGAAATCCAAGATGGCCACCACCGCAGGACATAGATTAACATTGGACCCTATGGGAAAATGTTCAAATGCCTTCTTCTCAGAAACTACAAATATGATTAAAGCCAAACTGTACAAGAATGTTCATTGGATGGTCCTCTACAAACTTTACGTTTTTTGTTCCGATATGAAATTCAAAATGGCGGCTACGGCAGGACTTAGTTTAACATTGGACCCTATGGGAAAAATGTTTCAAAATGCTTCTTCTCTGAAACCACTAGGACAGTTGAAACCAAACTGCCCAGGAATGATCATTGGAAGGTCCTCTACAAATTTTCTGTTTTTTATGCCGGTCGGAAATCCAAGATGGCCACCACCGCAGGACATAGATTAACATTGGACCCTATGGGAAAATGTTCAAATGCCTTCTTCTCAGAAACTACAAATATGATTAAAGCCAAACTGTACATGAATGTTCATTGGATGGTCCTCTACAAACTTTGCGTTTTTTGTTCCGATATAAAATTCAAAATGGCGGCTACGGCAGGACTTAGTTTAACATTGGACCCTATGGGAAAAATGTTTCAAAATGCTTCTTCTCTGAAACCACTTGGACAGTTGAAACCAAACTGCCCAGGAATGTTCATTGGAAGGTCCTCTACAAATTTTTTGTTTTTGATGCCGGTCGGAAATCCAAGATGGCCGCCACTGCAGGACATAGATTAACATTGGACCCTATGGGAAAATATTCAAATGCCTTCTACTCAGAAACTACAAATATGATTAAAGCCAAACTGTACATGAATGTTCATTAGATGGTCCTCTACAAACTTTACGTTTTTTGTTCTGGTATGAAATTCAAAATGGCGGCTACGGCAGGACTTAGTTTAACATTGGACCCTATGGGAAAAATGTTTCAAAACGCTTCTTCTCTGAAACCACTTGGATAATTGAAACCAAACTGCCTAGGAATGATCATTGGAAGGTCCTCTACAAATTTTATGTTTTTTATGCCGATCGGAAATCCAAGATGGCCACCACCGCAATACATAGATTAACATTGGACCCTATGGGAAAATATTCAAATGCCTTCTACTCAGAAACTACAAATATGATTAAAGCCAAACTGTACATGAATGTTCATTAGATGGTCCTCTACAAACTTTACGTTTTTTGTTCTGGTATGAAATTCAAAATGGCGGCTACGGCAGGACTTAGTTTAACATTGGACCCTATGGGAAAAATGTTTCAAAACGCTTCTTCTCTGAAACCACTTGGATAATTGAAACCAAACTGCCCAGGAATGATCATTGGAAGGTCCTCTACAAAGTTTATGTTTTTTTTTGCCGATCGGAAATTCAAGATGGCCGCCACCGCAGGACATAGATTAACATTGGACCCTATGGGAAAATGTTCAAATGCCTTCTTCTCAGAAACTACAAATATGATTAAAGCCAAACTGTACATGAATGTTCATTGGATGATTCTCTACAAACAATACGTTTTTTGTTCCGATATGAAATTCAAAATGGCGGCTACGGCAGGACTTAGTTTAACATTGGACCCTATGGGAAAAATGTTTCAAAACGCTTCTTCTCTGAAACCACTTGGATAATTGAAACCAAACTGCCCAGGAATGATCATTGGAAGGTCCTCTACAAGGTGTGTGTTTTTTATGCCGATCGGAAATCCAAGATGGCCACCACCGCAGGACATAGATTAACATTGGACCCTATGGGAAAATGTTCAAATGCCTTCTTCTCAGAAACTACAAATATGATTAAAGCCAAACTGTACAAGAATGTTCATTGGATGGTCCTCTACAAACTTTACGTTTTTTGTTCCGATATGAAATTCAAAATGGCGGCTACGGCAGGACTTAGTTTAACATTGGACCCTATGGGAAAAATGTTTCAAAATGCTTCTTCTCTGAAACCACTAGGACAGTTGAAACCAAACTGCCCAGGAATGATCATTGGAAGGTCCTCTACAAATTTTCTGTTTTTTATGCCGGTCGGAAATCCAAGATGGCCACCACCGCAGGACATAGATTAACATTGGACCCTATGGGAAAATGTTCAAATGCCTTCTTCTCAGAAACTACAAATATGATTAAAGCCAAACTGTACATGAATGTTCATTGGATGGTCCTCTACAAACTTTGCGTTTTTTGTTCCGATATAAAATTCAAAATGGCGGCTACGGCAGGACTTAGTTTAACATTGGACCCTATGGGAAAAATGTTTCAAAACGCTTCTTCTCTGAAACCACTTGGATAATTGAAACCAAACTGCCCAGGAATGATCATTGGAAGGTCGTCTACAAGGTGTGTGTTTTTTATGCCGATCGGAAATCCAAGATGGCCACCACCGCAGGACATAGATTAACATTGGACCCTATGGGAAAATGTTCAAATGCCTTCTTCTCAGAAACTACAAATATGATTAAAGCCAAACTGTACAAGAATGTTCATTGGATGGTCCTCTACAAACTTTACGTTTTTTGTTCCGATATGAAATTCAAAATGGCGGCTACGGCAGGACTTAGTTTAACATTGGACCCTATGGGAAAAATGTTTCAAAATGCTTCTTCTCTGAAACCACTAGGACAGTTGAAACCAAACTGCCCAGGAATGATCATTGGAAGGTCCTCTACAAATTTTCTGTTTTTTATGCCGGTCGGAAATCCAAGATGGCCACCACCGCAGGACATAGATTAACATTGGACCCTATGGGAAAATGTTCAAATGCCTTCTTCTCAGAAACTACAAATATGATTAAAGCCAAACTGTACATGAATGTTCATTGGATGGTCCTCTACAAACTTTGCGTTTTTTGTTCCGATATAAAATTCAAAATGGCGGCTACGGCAGGACTTAGTTTAACATTGGACCCTATGGGAAAAATGTTTCAAAATGCTTCTTCTCTGAAACCACTTGGACAGTTGAAACCAAACTGCCCAGGAATGTTCATTGGAAGGTCCTCTACAAATTTTTTGTTTTTGATGCCGGTCGGAAATCCAAGATGGCCGCCACTGCAGGACATAGATTAACATTGGACCCTATGGGAAAATATTCAAATGCCTTCTACTCAGAAACTACAAATATGATTAAAGCCAAACTGTACATGAATGTTCATTAGATGGTCCTCTACAAACTTTACGTTTTTTGTTCTGGTATGAAATTCAAAATGGCGGCTACGGCAGGACTTAGTTTAACATTGGACCCTATGGGAAAAATGTTTCAAAACGCTTCTTCTCTGAAACCACTTGGATAATTGAAACCAAACTGCCTAGGAATGATCATTGGAAGGTCCTCTACAAATTTTATGTTTTTTATGCCGATCGGAAATCCAAGATGGCCACCACCGCAATACATAGATTAACATTGGACCCTATGGGAAAATATTCAAATGCCTTCTACTCAGAAACTACAAATATGATTAAAGCCAAACTGTACATGAATGTTCATTAGATGGTCCTCTACAAACTTTACGTTTTTTGTTCTGGTATGAAATTCAAAATGGCGGCTACGGCAGGACTTAGTTTAACATTGGACCCTATGGGAAAAATGTTTCAAAACGCTTCTTCTCTGAAACCACTTGGATAATTGAAACCAAACTGCCCAGGAATGATCATTGGAAGGTCCTCTACAAAGTTTATGTTTTTTTTTGCCGATCGGAAATTCAAGATGGCCGCCACCGCAGGACATAGATTAACATTGGACCCTATGGGAAAATGTTCAAATGCCTTCTTCTCAGAAACTACAAATATGATTAAAGCCAAACTGTACATGAATGTTCATTGGATGATTCTCTACAAACAATACGTTTTTTGTTCCGATATGAAATTCAAAATGGCGGCTACGGCAGGACTTAGTTTAACATTGGACCCTATGGGAAAAATGTTTCAAAACGCTTCTTCTCTGAAACCACTTGGATAATTGAAACCAAACTGCCCAGGAATGATCATTGGAAGGTCCTCTACAAGGTGTGTGTTTTTTATGCCGATCGGAAATCCAAGATGGCCACCACCGCAGGACATAGATTAACATTGGACCCTATGGGAAAATGTTCAAATGCCTTCTTCTCAGAAACTACAAATATGATTAAAGCCAAACTGTACAAGAATGTTCATTGGATGGTCCTCTACAAACTTTACGTTTTTTGTTCCGATATGAAATTCAAAATGGCGGCTACGGCAGGACTTAGTTTAACATTGGACCCTATGGGAAAAATGTTTCAAAATGCTTCTTCTCTGAAACCACTAGGACAGTTGAAACCAAACTGCCCAGGAATGATCATTGGAAGGTCCTCTACAAATTTTCTGTTTTTTATGCCGGTCGGAAATCCAAGATGGCCACCACCGCAGGACATAGATTAACATTGGACCCTATGGGAAAATGTTCAAATGCCTTCTTCTCAGAAACTACAAATATGATTAAAGCCAAACTGTACATGAATGTTCATTGGATGGTCCTCTACAAACTTTGCGTTTTTTGTTCCGATATAAAATTCAAAATGGCGGCTACGGCAGGACTTAGTTTAACATTGGACCCTATGGGAAAAATGTTTCAAAACGCTTCTTCTCTGAAACCACTTGGATAATTGAAACCAAACTGCCCAGGAATGATCATTGGAAGGTCGTCTACAAGGTGTGTGTTTTTTATGCCGATCGGAAATCCAAGATGGCCACCACCGCAGGACATAGATTAACATTGGACCCTATGGGAAAATGTTCAAATGCCTTCTTCTCAGAAACTACAAATATGATTAAAGCCAAACTGTACATGAATGTTCATTGGATGGTCCTCTACAAACTTTACGTTTTTTGTTCCGATATGAAATTCAAAATGGCGGCTACGGCAGGACTTAGTTTAACATTGGACCCTATGGGGGAAATGTTTGAAAACGCTTCTTCTCTGAAACCACTAGAACAGTTGAAACCAAACTGCCCAGGAATTATCATTGGAAGGTCCTCTACAAATTTTATGTTTTTTATGCCGATCGGAAATCCAAGATGGCCGCCACCACAATACATAGATTAACATTGGACCCTATGGGAAAATGTTCAAATGCCTTCTTCTCAGAAACTACAAATATGATTAAAGCCAAACTGTACATGAATGTTCATTGAATGATCCTCTACAAAATATACGTTTTTCATTCTGATATGAAATTCAAAATGGCGGCTACGGCAGGACTTAGTTTAACATTGGACCCTATGGGAAAAATGTTTCAAAATGCTTCTTCTCTGAAACCACTTGGACAGTTGAAACCAAACTGCCCAGGAATGATCACTGGAAGGTCCTGTTTTTTATGCCGATCGGAAATCCAAGATGGCTGCCACCACAGGTCATAGTATTAACACAGAACCATATGGGGAAAATACAGAAATATATTCTTCTCTGAAGCTATTGCACTGATTGAACCTAAACTGTGCATCAATCATTGGAAGGTCCTTTACAAACTTTGTGTTTTTTATGTTGATCGTAATTCCAAGATGACGCAGGACATAGTTTTTACATAGGACCAATTGGTTTTTTTTATTACCAGGTGAACGATACAGGCTCTTGAGAGCCTCTGGTTTCAAAAGTAACCTTTAATTGGTAAAGATTTTCTCCAATCTTGTGGTATATCTTCCTTGTTTATAAAATGATAGAAGTTATTACACACAACATTCCCTTTTTAGTTCACCTGGACCAAAGGTCCATGTGAACTATTGCCATCACTTGGCGTCCGTCGTCTGTCGTCTGTAGTCTGTCGTCTGTCGTCTGTAAACTTTTCACATTTCAAGCTTCTTCTCCGAAACCACTTGGCCGATTGGAACCGAACTTAGCAGGAATGTTCCTTGGATGGTCCTCTACAAAGTTACTGTTTTTCGTTCCAGTCGGATATTCAATATGGCTGCCAGGGCCAATAATATGCTTTGATTGGCTGAAATTTCAAAGATCTTCTTCTCTGAAACTAATGAACTGACTGAACCCAAACTGTAAAGGAATGATCATTGGAATGTCCTTTACCAAGTTACTGTTTTTTATGCCGATCGGAAATCCAAGATGGCCGCCATCGCAGGACATAGATTAACATTGGACCCTATGGGAAAATGTTCAAATGCCTTCTTCTCAGAAACTACAAATATGATTAAAGCCAAACTGTACATGAATGTTCATTGGATGGTCCTCTACAATCTTAAGGTTTTTTGTTCCGATATGAAATTCAAAATGGCGGCTACGGCAGGACTTAGTTTAACATTGGACCCTATGGGAAAAATGTTTCAAAATGCTTCTTCTCTGAAACCACTTGGACAGTTGAAACCAAACTGCCAAGGAATGATCATTGGAAGGTCCTCTACAAATTTTCTGTTTTTTATGCCGGTGGGAAATCCAAGATGGCCGCCACCGCAGGACATAGATTAACATTGGACCCTATGGGAAAATGTTCAAATGCCTTCTTCTCAGAAACTACAAATATGATTAAAGCCAAACTGTACATGAATGTTCATTGGATGGTCCTCTACAATCTTAAGGTTTTTTGTTCCGATATGAAATTCAAAATGGCGGCTACGGCAGGACTTAGTTTAACATTGGACCCTATGGGGAAAATGTTTCAAAATGCTTCTTCTCTGAAACCACTAGGACAGTTGAAACCAAACTGCCCAGGAATGATCATTGGAAGGTCCTCTACAAATTTTCTGTTTTTTATGCCGATCGGAAATCCAAGATGGCCGCCACCGCAGGACGTAGATTAACATTGGACCCTATGGGAAAATATTCAAATGCCTTCTACTCAGAAACTACAAATATGATTAAAGTCAAACTGTACATGAATGTTCATTAGATGGTCCTCTACAAACTTTACGTGTTTTGTTCCGGTATGAAATTCAAAATGGCGGCTACGGCAGGACTTAGTTTAACATTGAACCCTATGGGAAAAATGTTTCAAAACGCTTCTTCTCTGAAACCACTTGGATAATTGAAACCAAACTGCCTAGGAATGATCATTGGAAGGTCCTCTAGAAATTCTATGTTTTTTATGTCGATCGGAAATCCAAGATGGCCGCCACCGCAATACATAGATTAACATTGGACCCTATGGGAAAATGTTCAAATGCCTTCTTCTCAGAAACTACAAATATGATTAAAGCCAAACTGTACATGAATGTTCATTGGATGGTCCTCTACAAACTTTACGTTTTTTGTTCCGATAAGAAATTCAAAATGGCGGCTACGGCAGGACTTAGTTTAACATTGGACCCTATGGGAAAAATGTTTCAAAACGCTTCTTCTCTGAAACCACTTGGATAATTGAAACCAAACTGCCCAGGAATGATCATTGGAAGGTCCTCTACAAATTTTTTGTTTTTTATGCCGGTCGGAAATCCAAGATGGCCACCACCGCAGGACATAGATTAACATTGGACCCTATGGGAAAATATTCAAATGCCTTCTACTCAGAAACTACGAATATGATTAAAGCCAAACTGTACATGAATGTTCATTAGATGGTCCTCTACAAACTTTACGTTTTTTGTTCTGGTATGAAATTCAAAATGGCGGCTACGGCAGGACTTAGTTTAACATTGGACCCTATGGGGAAAATGTTTCAAAACGCTTCTTCTCTGAAACCACTTGGATAATTGAAACCAAACTGCCCAGGAATGATCATTGGAAGGTCCTCTACAAATTTTCTGTTTTTTATGCCGATCGGGAATCCAAGATGGCCGCCACCGCAATACATAGATTAACATTGGACCCTATGGGAAAATGTTCAAATGCCTTCTTCTCAGAAACTACAAATATGATTAAAGCCAAACTGTACATGAATGTTCATTGGATGGTCCTCTACAATCTTAAGGTTTTTTGTTCCGATATGAAATTCAAAATGGCGGCTACGGCAGGACTTAGTTTAACATTGGACCCTATGGGAAAAATGTTTCAAAATGCTTCTTCTCTGAAACCACTTGGACAGTTGAAACCAAACTGCCAAGGAATGATCATTGGAAGGTCCTCTACAAATTTTCTGTTTTTTATGCCTGTGGGAAATCCAAGATGGCCGCCACCGCAGGACATAGATTAACATTGGACCCTATGGGAAAATGTTCAAATGCCTTCTTCTCAGAAACTACAAATATGATTAAAGCCAAACTGTACATGAATGTTCATTGGATGGTCCTCTACAATCTTAAGGTTTTTTGTTCCGATATGAAATTCAAAATGGCGGCTACGGCAGGACTTAGTTTAACATTGGACCCTATGGGGAAAATGTTTCAAAATGCTTCTTCTCTGAAACCACTAGGACAGTTGAAACCAAACTGCCCAGGAATGATCATTGGAAGGTCCTCTACAAATTTTCTGTTTTTTATGCCGATCGGAAATCCAAGATGGCCGCCACCGCAGGACGTAGATTAACATTGGACCCTATGGGAAAATATTCAAATGCCTTCTACTCAGAAACTACAAATATGATTAAAGTCAAACTGTACATGAATGTTCATTAGATGGTCCTCTACAAACTTTACGTGTTTTGTTCCGGTATGAAATTCAAAATGGCGGCTACGGCAGGACTTAGTTTAACATTGAACCCTATGGGAAAAATGTTTCAAAACGCTTCTTCTCTGAAACCACTTGGATAATTGAAACCAAACTGCCTAGGAATGATCATTGGAAGGTCCTCTAGAAATTCTATGTTTTTTATGTCGATCGGAAATCCAAGATGGCCGCCACCGCAATACATAGATTAACATTGGACCCTATGGGAAAATGTTCAAATGCCTTCTTCTCAGAAACTACAAATATGATTAAAGCCAAACTGTACATGAATGTTCATTGGATGGTCCTCTACAAACTTTACGTTTTTTGTTCCGATAAGAAATTCAAAATGGCGGCTACGGCAGGACTTAGTTTAACATTGGACTCTATGGGAAAAATGTTTCAAAACGCTTCTTCTCTGAAACCACTTGGATAATTGAAACCAAACTGCCCAGGAATGATCATTGGAAGGTCCTCTACAAATTTTTTGTTTTTTATGCCGGTCGGAAATCCAAGATGGCCACCACCGCAGGACATAGATTAACATTGGACCCTATGGGAAAATATTCAAATGCCTTCTACTCAGAAACTACGAATATGATTAAAGCCAAACTGTACATGAATGTTCATTAGATGGTCCTCTACAAACTTTACGTTTTTTGTTCTGGTATGAAATTCAAAATGGCGGCTACGGCAGGACTTAGTTTAACATTGGACCCTATGGGAAAAATGTTTCAAAACGCTTCTTCTCTGAAACCACTTGGATAATTGAAACCAAACTGCCCAGGAATGATCATTGGAAGGTCCTCTACAAATTTTCTGTTTTTTATGCCGGTCGGGAATCCAAGATGGCCGCCACCGCAATACATAGATTAACATTGGACCCTATGGGAAAATGTTCAAATGCCTTCTTCTCAGAAACTACAAATATGATTAAAGCCAAACTGTACATGAATGTTCATTGGATGGTCCTCTACAAACTTTACGTCTTTTGTTCCGATAAGAAATTCAAAATGGCGGCTACGGCAGGACTTAGTTTAACATTGGACCCTATGGGAAAAATGTTTCAAAACGCTTCTTCTCTGAAACCACTTGGATAATTGAAACCAAACTGCCCAGGAATGATCATTGGAAGGTCCTCTACAAGGTGTGTGTTTTTTATGCCGATCGGAAATCCAAGATGGCCACCACCGCAGGACATAGATTAACATTGGACCCTATGGGAAAATGTTCAAATGCCTTCTTCTCAGAAACTACAAATATGATTAAAGCCAAACTGTACAAGAATGTTCATTGGATGGTCCTCTACAAACTTTACGTTTTTTGTTCCGATATGAAATTCAAAATGGCGGCTACGGCAGGACTTAGTTTAACATTGGACCCTATGGGAAAAATGTTTCAAAATGCTTCTTCTCTGAAACCACTAGGACAGTTGAAACCAAACTGCCCAGGAATGATCATTGGAAGGTCCTCTACAAATTTTCTGTTTTTTATGCCGGTCGGAAATCCAAGATGGCCACCACCGCAGGACATAGATTAACATTGGACCCTATGGGAAAATGTTCAAATGCCTTCTTCTCAGAAACTACAAATATGATTAAAGCCAAACTGTACATGAATGTTCATTGGATGGTCCTCTACAAACTTTGCGTTTTTTGTTCCGATATAAAATTCAAAATGGCGGCTACGGCAGGACTTAGTTTAACATTGGACCCTATGGGAAAAATGTTTCAAAACGCTTCTTCTCTGAAACCACTTGGATAATTGAAACCAAACTGCCCAGGAATGATCATTGGAAGGTCGTCTACAAGGTGTGTGTTTTTTATGCCGATCGGAAATCCAAGATGGCCACCACCGCAGGACATAGATTAACATTGGACCCTATGGGAAAATGTTCAAATGCCTTCTTCTCAGAAACTACAAATATGATTAAAGCCAAACTGTACATGAATGTTCATTGGATGGTCCTCTACAAACTTTACGTTTTTTGTTCCGATATGAAATTCAAAATGGCGGCTACGGCAGGACTTAGTTTAACATTGGACCCTATGGGGGAAATGTTTGAAAACGCTTCTTCTCTGAAACCACTAGAACAGTTGAAACCAAACTGCCCAGGAATTATCATTGGAAGGTCCTCTACAAATTTTATGTTTTTTATGCCGATCGGAAATCCAAGATGGCCGCCACCACAATACATAGATTAACATTGGACCCTATGGGAAAATGTTCAAATGCCTTCTTCTCAGAAACTACAAATATGATTAAAGCCAAACTGTACATGAATGTTCATTGAATGATCCTCTACAAAATATACGTTTTTCATTCTGATATGAAATTCAAAATGGCGGCTACGGCAGGACTTAGTTTAACATTGGACCCTATGGGAAAAATGTTTCAAAATGCTTCTTCTCTGAAACCACTTGGACAGTTGAAACCAAACTGCCCAGGAATGATCACTGGAAGGTCCTGTTTTTTATGCCGATCGGAAATCCAAGATGGCTGCCACCACAGGTCATAGTATTAACACAGAACCATATGGGGAAAATACAGAAATATATTCTTCTCTGAAGCTATTGCACTGATTGAACCTAAACTGTGCATCAATCATTGGAAGGTCCTTTACAAACTTTGTGTTTTTTATGTTGATCGTAATTCCAAGATGACGCAGGACATAGTTTTTACATAGGACCAATTGTTTTTTTTTATTACCAGGTGAACGATACAGGCTCTTGAGAGCCTCTGGTTTCAAAAGTAACCTTTAATTGGTAAAGATTTTCTCCAATCTTGTGGTATATCTTCCTTGTTTATAAAATGATAGAAGTTATTACACACAACATTCCCTTTTTAGTTCACCTGGACCAAAGGTCCATGTGAACTATTGCCATCACTTGGCGTCCGTCGTCTGTCGTCTGTAGTCTGTCGTCTGTCGTCTGTAAACTTTTCACATTTCAAGCTTCTTCTCCGAAACCACTTGGCCGATTGGAACCGAACTTAGCAGGAATGTTCCTTGGATGGTCCTCTACAAAGTTACTGTTTTTCGTTCCAGTCGGATATTCAATATGGCTGCCAGGGCCAATAATATGCTTTGATTGGCTGAAATTTCAAAGATCTTCTTCTCTGAAACTAATGAACTGACTGAACCCAAACTGTAAAGGAATGATCATTGGAATGTCCTTTACCAAGTTACTGTTTTTTATGCCGATCGGAAATCCAAGATGGCCGCCATCGCAGGACATAGATTAACATTGGACCCTATGGGAAAATGTTCAAATGCCTTCTTCTCAGAAACTACAAATATGATTAAAGCCAAACTGTACATGAATGTTCATTGGATGGTCCTCTACAATCTTAAGGTTTTTTGTTCCGATATGAAATTCAAAATGGCGGCTACGGCAGGACTTAGTTTAACATTGGACCCTATGGGAAAAATGTTTCAAAATGCTTCTTCTCTGAAACCACTTGGACAGTTGAAACCAAACTGCCAAGGAATGATCATTGGAAGGTCCTCTACAAATTTTCTGTTTTTTATGCCGGTGGGAAATCCAAGATGGCCGCCACCGCAGGACATAGATTAACATTGGACCCTATGGGAAAATGTTCAAATGCCTTCTTCTCAGAAACTACAAATATGATTAAAGCCAAACTGTACATGAATGTTCATTGGATGGTCCTCTACAATCTTAAGGTTTTTTGTTCCGATATGAAATTCAAAATGGCGGCTACGGCAGGACTTAGTTTAACATTGGACCCTATGGGGAAAATGTTTCAAAATGCTTCTTCTCTGAAACCACTAGGACAGTTGAAACCAAACTGCCCAGGAATGATCATTGGAAGGTCCTCTACAAATTTTCTGTTTTTTATGCCGATCGGAAATCCAAGATGGCCGCCACCGCAGGACGTAGATTAACATTGGACCCTATGGGAAAATATTCAAATGCCTTCTACTCAGAAACTACAAATATGATTAAAGTCAAACTGTACATGAATGTTCATTAGATGGTCCTCTACAAACTTTACGTGTTTTGTTCCGGTATGAAATTCAAAATGGCGGCTACGGCAGGACTTAGTTTAACATTGAACCCTATGGGAAAAATGTTTCAAAACGCTTCTTCTCTGAAACCACTTGGATAATTGAAACCAAACTGCCTAGGAATGATCATTGGAAGGTCCTCTAGAAATTCTATGTTTTTTATGTCGATCGGAAATCCAAGATGGCCGCCACCGCAATACATAGATTAACATTGGACCCTATGGGAAAATGTTCAAATGCCTTCTTCTCAGAAACTACAAATATGATTAAAGCCAAACTGTACATGAATGTTCATTGGATGGTCCTCTACAAACTTTACGTTTTTTGTTCCGATAAGAAATTCAAAATGGCGGCTACGGCAGGACTTAGTTTAACATTGGACCCTATGGGAAAAATGTTTCAAAACGCTTCTTCTCTGAAACCACTTGGATAATTGAAACCAAACTGCCCAGGAATGATCATTGGAAGGTCCTCTACAAATTTTTTGTTTTTTATGCCGGTCGGAAATCCAAGATGGCCACCACCGCAGGACATAGATTAACATTGGACCCTATGGGAAAATATTCAAATGCCTTCTACTCAGAAACTACGAATATGATTAAAGCCAAACTGTACATGAATGTTCATTAGATGGTCCTCTACAAACTTTACGTTTTTTGTTCTGGTATGAAATTCAAAATGGCGGCTACGGCAGGACTTAGTTTAACATTGGACCCTATGGGGAAAATGTTTCAAAACGCTTCTTCTCTGAAACCACTTGGATAATTGAAACCAAACTGCCCAGGAATGATCATTGGAAGGTCCTCTACAAATTTTCTGTTTTTTATGCCGGTCGGGAATCCAAGATGGCCGCCACCGCAATACATAGATTAACATTGGACCCTATGGGAAAATGTTCAAATGCCTTCTTCTCAGAAACTACAAATATGATTAAAGCCAAACTGTACATGAATGTTCATTGGATGGTCCTCTACAATCTTAAGGTTTTTTGTTCCGATATGAAATTCAAAATGGCGGCTACGGCAGGACTTAGTTTAACATTGGACCCTATGGGAAAAATGTTTCAAAATGCTTCTTCTCTGAAACCACTTGGACAGTTGAAACCAAACTGCCAAGGAATGATCATTGGAAGGTCCTCTACAAATTTTCTGTTTTTTATGCCTGTGGGAAATCCAAGATGGCCGCCACCGCAGGACATAGATTAACATTGGACCCTATGGGAAAATGTTCAAATGCCTTCTTCTCAGAAACTACAAATATGATTAAAGCCAAACTGTACATGAATGTTCATTGGATGGTCCTCTACAATCTTAAGGTTTTTTGTTCCGATATGAAATTCAAAATGGCGGCTACGGCAGGACTTAGTTTAACATTGGACCCTATGGGGAAAATGTTTCAAAATGCTTCTTCTCTGAAACCACTAGGACAGTTGAAACCAAACTGCCCAGGAATGATCATTGGAAGGTCCTCTACAAATTTTCTGTTTTTTATGCCGATCGGAAATCCAAGATGGCCGCCACCGCAGGACGTAGATTAACATTGGACCCTATGGGAAAATATTCAAATGCCTTCTACTCAGAAACTACAAATATGATTAAAGTCAAACTGTACATGAATGTTCATTAGATGGTCCTCTACAAACTTTACGTGTTTTGTTCCGGTATGAAATTCAAAATGGCGGCTACGGCAGGACTTAGTTTAACATTGAACCCTATGGGAAAAATGTTTCAAAACGCTTCTTCTCTGAAACCACTTGGATAATTGAAACCAAACTGCCTAGGAATGATCATTGGAAGGTCCTCTAGAAATTCTATGTTTTTTATGTCGATCGGAAATCCAAGATGGCCGCCACCGCAATACATAGATTAACATTGGACCCTATGGGAAAATGTTCAAATGCCTTCTTCTCAGAAACTACAAATATGATTAAAGCCAAACTGTACATGAATGTTCATTGGATGGTCCTCTACAAACTTTACGTTTTTTGTTCCGATAAGAAATTCAAAATGGCGGCTACGGCAGGACTTAGTTTAACATTGGACCCTATGGGAAAAATGTTTCAAAACGCTTCTTCTCTGAAACCACTTGGATAATTGAAACCAAACTGCCCAGGAATGATCATTGGAAGGTCCTCTACAAATTTTTTGTTTTTTATGCCGGTCGGAAATCCAAGATGGCCACCACCGCAGGACATAGATTAACATTGGACCCTATGGGAAAATATTCAAATGCCTTCTACTCAGAAACTACGAATATGATTAAAGCCAAACTGTACATGAATGTTCATTAGATGGTCCTCTACAAACTTTACGTTTTTTGTTCTGGTATGAAATTCAAAATGGCGGCTACGGCAGGACTTAGTTTAACATTGGACCCTATGGGAAAAATGTTTCAAAACGCTTCTTCTCTGAAACCACTTGGATAATTGAAACCAAACTGCCCAGGAATGATCATTGGAAGGTCCTCTACAAATTTTCTGTTTTTTATGCCGGTCGGGAATCCAAGATGGCCGCCACCGCAATACATAGATTAACATTGGACCCTATGGGAAAATGTTCAAATGCCTTCTTCTCAGAAACTACAAATATGATTAAAGCCAAACTGTACATGAATGTTCATTGGATGGTCCTCTACAAATTTTACGTTTTTTGTTCCGATAAGAAATTCAAAATGGCGGCTACGGCAGGACTTAGTTTAACATTGGACCCTATGGGAAAAATGTTTCAAAACGCTTCTTCTCTGAAACCACTTGGATAATTGAAACCAAACTGCCCAGGAATGATCATTGGAAGGTCCTCTACAAATTTTCTGTTTTGTATGC
Organism: Bathymodiolus brooksi; assembly: GCA_963680875.1. NCBI lineage: Eukaryota > Metazoa > Mollusca > Bivalvia > Mytilida > Modiolidae > Bathymodiolus > Bathymodiolus brooksi. The sequence continues at coordinate 79,359,466 of OY804578.1, read as the reverse complement.
CGGTCGGGAATCCAAGATGGCCACCACCGCAGGACATAGATTAACATTGGACCCTATGGGAAAATATTCAAATGCCTTCTACTCAGAAACTACAAATATGATTAAAGCCAAACTGTACATGAATGTTCATTGGATGGTCCTCTACAATCTTAAGGTTTTTTGTTCCGATATGAAATTCAAAATGGCGGCTACGGCAGGACTTAGTTTAACATTGGACCCTATGGGAAAAATGTTTCAAAATGCTTCTTCTCTGAAACCACTTGGACAGTTGAAACCAAACTGCCCAGGAATGATCATTGGAAGGTCCTCTACAAATTTTTTGTTTTTTATGCCGGTCGGAAATCCAAGATGGCCGCCACCGCAGGACATAGATTAACATTGGACCCTATGGGAAAATATTCAAATGCCTTCTACTCAGAAACTACGAATATGATTAAAGCCAAACTGTACATGAATGTTCATTAGATGGTCCTCTACAAACTTTACGTTTTTTGTTCTGGTATGAAATTCAAAATGGCGGCTACGGCAGGACTTAGTTTAACATTGGACCCTATGGGAAAAATGTTTCAAAATGCTTCTTCTCTGAAACCACTTGGATAATTGAAACCAAACTGCCCAGGAATGATCATTGGAAGGTCATCTACAAAGTTTCTGTTTTTTTATGCCGATCGGAAATTCAAGATGGCCGCCACCGCAGGACATAGATTAACATTGGACCCTATGGGAAAATGTTCAAATGCCTTCTTCTCAGAAACTACAAATATGATTAAAGCCAAACTGTACATGAATGTTCATTGGATGATCCTCTACAAACAATACGTTTTTTGTTCCGATATGAAATTCAAAATGGCGGCTACGGCAGGACTTAGTTTAACATTGGACCCTATGGGGAAAATGTTTCAAAACGCTTCTTCTCTGAAACCACTAGAACAGTTGAAACCAAACTGCCCAGGAATGATCATTGGAAGGTCCTCTACAAATTTTATGTTTTTTATGCCGATCGGAAATCCAAGATGGCCGCCACCGCAATACATAGATTAACATTGGACCCTATGGGAAAATGTTCAAATGCCTTCTTCTCAGAAACTACAAATATTATTAAAGCCAAACTGTACATGAATGTTCATTGGATGGTCCTCTACAATCTTAAGATTTTTTGTTCCAATATGAAATTCAAAATGGCGGCTACGGCAGGACTTAGTTTAACATTGGACCCTATGGGAAAAATGTTTCAAAATGCTTCTTCTCTGAAACCACTTGGACAGTTGAAACCAAACTGCCCAGGAATGATCATTGGAAGGTCCTGTTTTTTATGCCGATCGGAAATCCAAGATGGCTGCCACCACAGGTCATAGTATTAACACAGAACCATATGGGGAAAATACAGAAATATATTCTTCTCTGAAGCTATTGCACTGATTGAACCTAAACTGTGCATCAATCATTGGAAGGTCCTTTACAAACTTTGTGTTTTTTATGTTGATCGTAATTCCAAGATGACGCAGGACATAGTTTTTACATAGGACCAATTGGTTTTTTTTATTACCAGGTGAACGATACAGGCTCTTGAGAGCCTCTGGTTTCAAAAGTAACCTTTAATTGGTAAAGATTTTCTCCAATCTTGTGGTATATCTTCCTTGTTTATAAAATGATAGAAGTTATTACACACAACATTCCCTTTTTAGTTCACCTGGACCAAAGGTCCATGTGAACTATTGCCATCACTTGGCGTCCGTCGTCTGTCGTCTGTAGTCTGTCGTCTGTCGTCTGTAAACTTTTCACATTTCAAGCTTCTTCTCCGAAACCACTTGGCCGATTGGAACCGAACTTAGCAGGAATGTTCCTTGGATGGTCCTCTACAAAGTTACTGTTTTTCGTTCCAGTCGGATATTCAATATGGCTGCCAGGGCCAATAATATGCTTTGATTGGCTGAAATTTCAAAGATCTTCTTCTCTGAAACTAATGAACTGACTGAACCCAAACTGTAAAGGAATGATCATTGGAATGTCCTTTACCAAGTTACTGTTTTTTATGCCGATCGGAAATCCAAGATGGCCGCCATCGCAGGACATAGATTAACATTGGACCCTATGGGAAAATGTTCAAATGCCTTCTTCTCAGAAACTACAAATATGATTAAAGCCAAACTGTACATGAATGTTCATTGGATGGTCCTCTACAATCTTAAGGTTTTTTGTTCCGATATGAAATTCAAAATGGCGGCTACGGCAGGACTTAGTTTAACATTGGACCCTATGGGAAAAATGTTTCAAAATGCTTCTTCTCTGAAACCACTTGGACAGTTGAAACCAAACTGCCAAGGAATGATCATTGGAAGGTCCTCTACAAATTTTCTGTTTTTTATGCCGGTGGGAAATCCAAGATGGCCGCCACCGCAGGACATAGATTAACATTGGACCCTATGGGAAAATGTTCAAATGCCTTCTTCTCAGAAACTACAAATATTATTAAAGCCAAACTGTACATGAATGTTCATTGGATGGTCCTCTACAATCTTAAGGTTTTTTGTTCCGATATGAAATTCAAAATGGCGGCTACGGCAGGACTTAGTTTAACATTGGACCCTATGGGGAAAATGTTTCAAAATGCTTCTTCTCTGAAACCACTAGGACAGTTGAAACCAAACTGCCCAGGAATGATCATTGGAAGGTCCTCTACAAATTTTCTGTTTTTTATGCCGATCGGAAATCCAAGATGGCCGCCACCGCAGGACGTAGATTAACATTGGACCCTATGGGAAAATATTCAAATGCCTTCTACTCAGAAACTACAAATATGATTAAAGTCAAACTGTACATGAATGTTCATTAGATGGTCCTCTACAAACTTTACGTGTTTTGTTCCGGTATGAAATTCAAAATGGCGGCTACGGCAGGACTTAGTTTAACATTGAACCCTATGGGAAAAATGTTTCAAAACGCTTCTTCTCTGAAACCACTTGGATAATTGAAACCAAACTGCCTAGGAATGATCATTGGAAGGTCCTCTAGAAATTCTATGTTTTTTATGTCGATCGGAAATCCAAGATGGCCGCCACCGCAATACATAGATTAACATTGGACCCTATGGGAAAATGTTCAAATGCCTTCTTCTCAGAAACTACAAATATGATTAAAGCCAAACTGTACATGAATGTTCATTGGATGGTCCTCTACAAACTTTACGTTTTTTGTTCCGATAAGAAATTCAAAATGGCGGCTACGGCAGGACTTAGTTTAACATTGGACCCTATGGGAAAAATGTTTCAAAACGCTTCTTCTCTGAAACCACTTGGATAATTGAAACCAAACTGCCCAGGAATGATCATTGGAAGGTCCTCTACAAATTTTTTGTTTTTTATGCCGGTCGGAAATCCAAGATGGCCACCACCGCAGGACATAGATTAACATTGGACCCTATGGGAAAATATTCAAATGCCTTCTACTCAGAAACTACGAATATGATTAAAGCCAAACTGTACATGAATGTTCATTAGATGGTCCTCTACAAACTTTACGTTTTTTGTTCTGGTATGAAATTCAAAATGGCGGCTACGGCAGGACTTAGTTTAACATTGGACCCTATGGGAAAAATGTTTCAAAACGCTTCTTCTCTGAAACCACTTGGATAATTGAAACCAAACTGCCCAGGAATGATCATTGGAAGGTCCTCTACAAATTTTCTGTTTTTTATGCCGGTCGGGAATCCAAGATGGCCGCCACCGCAATACATAGATTAACATTGGACCCTATGGGAAAATGTTCAAATGCCTTCTTCTCAGAAACTACAAATATGATTAAAGCCAAACTGTACATGAATGTTCATTGGATGGTCCTCTACAAACTTTACGTTTTTTGTTCCGATAAGAAATTCAAAATGGCGGCTACGGCAGGACTTAGTTTAACATTGGACCCTATGGGAAAAATGTTTCAAAACGCTTCTTCTCTGAAACCACTTGGATAATTGAAACCAAACTGCCCAGGAATGATCATTGGAAGGTCCTCTACAAATTTTCTGTTTTTTATGCCGGTCGGGAATCCAAGATGGCCACCACCGCAGGACATAGATTAACATTGGACCCTATGGGAAAATATTCAAATGCCTTCTACTCAGAAACTACAAATATGATTAAAGCCAAACTGTACATGAATGTTCATTGGATGGTCCTCTACAATCTTAAGGTTTTTTGTTCCGATATGAAATTCAAAATGGCGGCTACGGCAGGACTTAGTTTAACATTGGACCCTATGGGAAAAATGTTTCAAAATGCTTCTTCTCTGAAACCACTTGGACAGTTGAAACCAAACTGCCCAGGAATGATCATTGGAAGGTCCTCTACAAATTTTTTGTTTTTTATGCCGGTCGGAAATCCAAGATGGCCGCCACCGCAGGACATAGATTAACATTGGACCCTATGGGAAAATATTCAAATGCCTTCTACTCAAAAACTACGAATATGATTAAAGCCAAACTGTACATGAATGTTCATTAGATGGTCCTCTACAAACTTTACGTTTTTTGTTCTGGTATGAAATTCAAAATGGCGGCTACGGCAGGACTTAGTTTAACATTGGACCCTATGGGAAAAATGTTTCAAAACGCTTCTTCTCTGAAACCACTTGGATAATTGAAACCAAACTGCCTAGGAATGATCATTGGAAGGTCCTCTACAAATTTTATGTTTTTTATGCCGATCGGAAATCCAAGATGGCCACCACCGCAATACATAGATTAACATTGGACCCTATGGGAAAATGTTCAAATGCCTTCTTCTCAGAAACTACAAATATTATTAAAGCCAAACTGTACATGAATGTTCATTGGATGGTCCTCTACAAACTTTACGTTTTTGTTCCGATAAGAAATTCAAAATGGCGGCTACGGCAGGACTTAGTTTAACATTGGACCCTATGGGAAAAATGTTTCAAAATGCTTCTTCTCTGAAACCACTTGGATAATTGAAACCAAACTGCCCAGGAATGATCATTGGAAGGTCATCTACAAAGTTTCTGTTTTTTTATGCCGATCGGAAATTCAAGATGGCCGCCACCGCAGGACATAGATTAACATTGGACCCTATGGGAAAATGTTCAAATGCCTTCTTCTCAGAAACTACAAATATGATTAAAGCCAAACTGTACATGAATGTTCATTGGATGATCCTCTACAAACAATACGTTTTTTGTTCCGATATGAAATTCAAAATGGCGGCTACGGCAGGACTTAGTTTAACATTGGACCCTATGGGGAAAATGTTTCAAAACGCTTCTTCTCTGAAACCACTAGAACAGTTGAAACCAAACTGCCCAGGAATGATCATTGGAAGGTCCTCTACAAATTTTATGTTTTTTATGCCGATCGGAAATCTAAGATGGCCGCCACCGCAATACATAGATTAACATTGGACCCTATGGGAAAATGTTCAAATGCCTTCTTCTCAGAAACTACAAATATTATTAAAGCCAAACTGTACATGAATGTTCATTGGATGGTCCTCTACAAACTTTAGGTTTTTTGTTCCGATATGAAATTCAAAATGGCGGCTACGGCAGGACTTAGTTTAACATTGGACCCTATGGGGAAAATGTTTCAAAACGCTTCTTCTCTGAAACCACTTGGACAATTGAATCCAAACTGCCCAGGAATGATCATTGGAAGGTCCTCTACAAAGTTTCTGTTTTTTTATGCCGATCGAAAATTCAAGATGGCCACCACCGCAGGACATAGATTAACATTGGACCCTATGGGAAAATGTTCAAATGCCTTCTTCTCAGAAACTACAAATATGATTAAAGCCAAACTGTCCATATGTGTGTACATTGGATGGTCCTCTACAAACTTTACGTTTTTTGTTCCGATATGAAATTCAAAATGGCGGCTACGGCAGGACTTAGTTTAACATTGGACCCTATGGGAAAAATGTTTCAAAACGCTTCTTCTCTGAAACCACTTGGATAATTGAAACCAAACTGCCCAGGAATGATCATTGGAAGGTCCTCTACAAGGTGTGTGTTTTTTATGCCGATCGGAAATCCAAGATGGCCACCACCGCAGGACATAGATTAACATTGGACCCTATGGGAAAATGTTCAAATGCCTTCTTCTCAGAAACTACAAATATGATTAAAGCCAAACTGTACACGAATGTTCATTGAATGGTCCTCTACAAAATATACGTTTTTTATTCTGATATGAAATTCAAAATGGCGGCTACGGCAGGACTTAGTTTAACATTGGACCCTATGGGAAAAATGTTTCAAAATGCTTCTTCTCTGAAACCACTTGGACAGTTGAAACCAAACTGCCCAGGAATGATCATTGGAAGGTCCTCTGTTTTTTATGCCGATCGGAAATCCAAGATGGCTGCCACCACAGGTCATAGTATTAACACAGAACCATATGGGGAAAATACAGAAATATATTCTTCTCTGAAGCTATTGCACTGATTGAACCTAAACTGTGCATCAATCATTGGAAGGTCCTTTACAAACTTTGTGTTTGTTATGTTGATCGTAATTCCAAGATGACGCAGGACATAGTTTTTACATAGGACCAATTGGTTTTTTTTATTACCAGGTGAACGATACAGGCTCTTGAGAGCCTCTGGTATATATGTAGACATGATGCTCTAAATTGATTGTAGCTGTCCATGTCTTTTAATTACTGTCCATTTAAAACAGTTGTACACTCATCAGCAGGAGAGGAACAATCTTACATACAGTTTTGCATTTTAGATATATTTCTTTCATGTTCACATTTGTACTTCCTAATTCCTTTTTAGCTCACCTTGCCAAAGGCAATGTGAGCTTTTACCATCACTTGGTGTCCGTCGTCATTAACTTTTCACATTTTAATCTTCTCCTCTGAAACCCCTTAGCCAAATGAACTGAAACTTGGTAGGAAGCATCTATGGAAGGTCCTCTATAAATATTGCTCATTTTATCCCGATCCATTAACAAACATGGCAGCCACAGGCAATTCTTATTTCTGATTGGACGATTTCTAAAAAATCTTCTTCTCTGAAACTGCATTGTCAAATGAACTGAAACTTGGTACTAAGCATCTATGGAAGGTTTTCTATAAAGATTGCTCATTTTGTCCCGATCCATTAACAAACATGGCCGCCACAGGCAATTCTTGTTTCTGATCGGCCGATTTTTAAAAATCTTCTCCTCTGAAACCGCTTGGCCAAATGAACCGAAACTTGGTAGGAAGCATCTATGGGAGGTCCTCTATAAAGATTGCTCATTTTGTCCCGATCGGTTAACAAGCATGGCCGCCACAGGCAATTCTTGTTTCTGATTGGTTGATTTCTAAAAGAAATCTTCTCTGTTAAAAGAAAGATAACTCTTGCCATTATCTCCCTTAGAAATTAACTAATGCTGATATAGTGTAACATGTTTATTCTATACATTACAAGTAGGTATTCACATTTTAATATTTTTTTTAGCAAACCTTGGCAAAGACAATATGATTGTCCGTCATCTGTCATCCGTTTACTTTTCACATTTTAATCTTCTCCTCTGAAAACCCTCAGCCAAATGAACTGAAACTTGGTAGGAAGTATCTATGGAAGGTCCTCTCTAAAGAGTGCACATTTTGTTATGATCCATTACCAAACATGGCCGCCACAGGCAATTCTTGTTTCTGATTGCCCGTTTTTTTTTAATCTTCTCCTCTGAAACCGCTTGGCCAAATGAACCGAAATTTGGTAGGAAGCATCTATGGAATGTCCTCTATGAAGATTGCTCATTTCGTCCCGATCGGTTAACAAACATGGCTACCACCAAAACTTGGTAGAAATCATCTATGGAATGTCCTCTACGAAGATTGCTCATTTCGTCCCGATCAGTTAATAAACATGGCTACCACCGAAATTTGGTAGGAAGCATCTATGGAATTTCCTCTGAAGATTGCTCATTTCGTCCCGATCGGTTAGCAAACATGGCCACCACATGCAATTCTTGTTTCTGATTGGTCGATTTCTAAAAAATCTTCTCCTTTGAAACTGCTTAGCCATATGAACCGAAACTTGGTAGGAAGCATCTACATGTATGGAAGGTCCTGTATTAAGTTTCCTCAAAGCACAATGAAAGGTGAGCGACACTGAACCTCTAGTTATTTTAAATGTTGTTTGAGTTCAATAAGTTGAATAGGGTGCCAGAAGTAGATATTTCAACATTTTCCAAATACATGTAGTGTCTTATTTTATGTTTCTGCAGTGGTGATTATAATATATTGACACAACAGTAAACATCCAATGTTTATATCAGAATAATTCATTCATTGGTTTCTGAAAAGATTTGTTTAAATATAGCCTGCCAGATTATAACTTCTTAGCTAGTAGTCCTGCAAACAGTCACTGATTGCCCATGTTTATGGTTTAGTTTGATTTTGAGACAGTGGTGTGGTCTCTGAATGGTAGTGAATCTGTGCATGATTTTTATAATTTTATTTTAACTGTATTGCCGTTAGAGATCCAATTATTGAAAAGGTGAGGACTGGAATCCCATTAGCCAGGATCTATATTTCCATCACCATATGTAGTGAACTTTTTTTGAGTTTGAAGATACCAAAGGAGTAATCAGAATCCGTAAATCGAAGGACAGATAACATAATGATAAAAAAAGATTGAGTAACACAAACCCCACTAAAAACCGGGTGTGAACTCTGGTGCTCTGGAAAGGTAGACAGTTCAATCTCTGTTTAAACTTTCTTTTCATAATGTTGGCTATCTCTGATTTGTAATAAATGTGCAAAAATAATTTATGCAGTGGAGCATTCATACCAAATTTGTTTCAGCTTGATTTATCACTCTAGGAAGATATTGAAGTTGACAGGAGAGAGACAAAACATGATGACCGAAGTTCATGTGACCATCACAGGTAAATTTTAAAGGGTGAAAAAAAGAACAACTATTTTATCTTTTCAATGTTTTAACATTTGTTATCAATACAATAATATAATAATTCAATAATAAATACACAAGGTAAAAAAAATCGTAGTACCTTAAGGAGAACAACAATTTGATATCACATATTATTTCCTAATTAATTGTCTTTTCAACATTCGTCACAAGAATCTGATAATAAAGTCACATGTCATGTTTTCTAATTTCCGACGCCCCAAACAACAGAATGGTTTAGTCGTAATTTCACCAAAAAAAAAAGAAAAAAAAAAGAAAGATATGATAAAGCCTCTTTTTAAGTTGAACAAATTTGATAAAATGCTAAAAGATATTTTTAGATCAATCTGCGGCTTCTTCAGTCTTCTCCTCTTCTTGAGTTGGTTCTTCAGTCTTCTCCTCTTCTTGAGTTTGTTCAGGTTCAGCCTCTTTCTCTTCACCTTCTGCCTGTGGTTGTTCCTCTGATGGTTTTTCTTCTTTGTTTTCTGTTGGTTGTTCAGCTTGTTCTGTGGGTTGTTCAGCTTGTTGCTCTTCCTGTTGTTGTTCTTCAGTTTGTTGTTCTCCTTTAAAAAACATTTAATTAAAACTTTTAAGTCTATAATTGTATGGCTGATTTATTGAAAATCAATATATCAAAACATTTTCAATATTCTTTGAAGCAGTTACCATATAAAAATATGACGTGAGTTGATCTATATTGCTGACATTATGCATATTCTTGGTCTTAAAATCGAAGCAAACGCTTGTCTTCTTTGCATAAGGTCATCTTGTATCTTACCAAACTTATTTTTATACTGGCAGACTTCCATGCTTGACTACATATTTCAATAGTTTCCAAATAATTTTGATTATAAAAGAAACCACACAGGTACATACTTGTATTTAACCATTTAAGATCACATGTACATCAAAATACAAAATATGAACTAGACATTAAATGTACATTAGGAGATGTACAAAAAAATGTATTTAATTGGTTCGTTGATGTAAACATGCATGTGCATAGTTGTTCATTTTAAACACCTTTTTTTTACGTTAAAGTAGGTTCAACTTAATTAATAGTTTCTCAGATGGCCTTTTTTCAAACATAGTATTTGAAATGTTCTTAAAGATATGCAGTAAACAATGGGAAAGTGGTGTATTTGATTGGTTTGCTGAAGTAAACATGCATGTGCATAGATAATCTTTTAAGTACTTGATCACAACTTAATAGTTTCTCAGACAGATTTTTTTCAAATATAATGTTTGAAATGTTCTTTTAAAATGCAGGAAATTACATCAAGCTAAAATAATTTAAAAAAAAAATACAGATACATGTACCAGAGCTATTTTTCAAGATAATTTCAATTTTGTATAAATTTGCTATTTTTCAAGATATTATCAATTTTGCATAAATTCTAGTTTTCTTGAAAAGGGAAATAACTATGGAATATTGTGATAATTCCATTTGTAAAATGCTTGCAAAATAAAAACAAAATTTTAATCATTAAAAAAGTACAGACATGATATTAGATTCATGACAAGAAAGTAGATAAAGAAATCTGCATTGATTACAAAAATATGGAATTTGATGTCTGAACCTGACGACTGGTTTTAATATGAAATAGGATTGATATTTTTGTATTGATATATCATATAAAAATAATGTACTGTAAAACATTACTTTTCACATATTTTTCATTTGGTAGTTTATAAAACTTTCCTTGCATTTACATTTGTTATAAAAGATAAAATCTACATGCAAAGTTTAATCAGCAGGATAGCGACCATGTAACTTTAGGCTTCACAAAATATAATAATAAATATACCGACAAAGGGGAGGCAATGCACGTTAAATAACAAAAATAGTGAGGTTTTAAATTGAAGATTACATTTGTATTGCAAAAAATAACAACATGCCTTTCTTCTGAAATTGATTCATTTTTATGTAAGACAGTCTATATAGAAGACAGCTAGGGTCTCATGACACTATATTCTATCTGCAGATAATTGAATGAAGAAACATCAAGAAATACCATGTAGATGTCACAATTGAAACCACACAGAAATTCTTCCTTTCTCATTCCATTGCACTTAAGTTGAAAAAAATAGTGGCTTTAAAACTTAATATTACTTAAAAAGAAAGTTTTAGGATGGAAAATTAACAAAATTATTCTTATCAATTGGACATATATATGTAAAGACTTGCAACATGTATTTTTGTAGAGGGACAGCTGACATGCTGGGAGATGTAGATTTTACATACTTGTGTTCCTTTAGGAAATAAAAATTGCCTGCAATTTCATATAGTGGATGCATAAATAATAGAACAAAAATTTACATCAGAAAAAAAAGCAATTACTTAAATGGACAATCATATTTATGTTTTCAAATAGGAGGTCAATATGCAATAAAAAAATAATAAGTTAAAAATATATTAAACAGAAATGAAACATAAAAAAGAAAGAGTAAGCCATGCTTTGGTCGTGCTGGATTTGTTTTTTACATAGCATCAAATGTTACCTTTAACACGTAGTAACGCTATAAATCTGTAGACAAAATATACACAACCAATATGTTAATATTATGTGTCATAAAACATGTAATAAAAAGTTAGTTCAGAGTAAATTATTCTATGTTGAGAAATACAACTGAAAAAAGTTGTATGAATTGTTTCATCTTCAGCATGCAAAAGTTTTTTTTTTCATTCACTTTGTTTCCAAAACAAAAATCTTCAGAAATATTTTTTAAATGCACAAGTCATATAACATCAAAATTGAATTATATGAAAAGTCTAAGTATGTTAGCTATTAGTATTGTTAATATTAAACATAGAACAAACAGAATGTTAATCTATTAATTAAATGATTCTACAAATATAAAATAAAAACTTTATAAAATGAGCATGAGTTGTCTACCTTCGGGTTGTGGTTCCTCTTCTACATTCTCTTCCTCTTCTGTCTGTAAATGAATGGCTGTTACTTGACCAGCGATCCATTTTGGTGTTACATTTGGTGAAGCTTCCTCATCATCAACAGCCTTGTCTTCTTTTTCCTGAATAAATTAGAGTCAACATTTAATACATTTCTGTGGACCTTTTATTTAACTAATTAATGACACATTCATTTAAAAAACAAATTTAGTTTTTGACATTAATAGGCAGGTAAACATTTTAAAGGTATACAGTCACAATTTGTTATCTCTGAACTACATGTAGTTTAATTGGTATTCTCGGATAACTCAAAGTAAGAATATGGTAGGTCATAGCAATTGTTAGCTGAATTTGCACAAATAACTTAAAGTAATATTACACCAGTTTTGGGTGAAGAAATTCTTTCCCTGAAAATTCAATTTGGAATACGGTGGTACCTTTACTAAGCTATTCATGCATGTTTCAAGTCGAAATATGTTCCCAACAACTAGAAATCTGCAAATCCGTGTGCATGTTTATCATCCTCGCCATTGTTGTGGAGACTGATTAACTTTCGGTTGTTTTGTTCCGATGATTGCCGATCATGACCTCGTGAAGAAAAGATAAACAATCATGGATTCTGAGGTAAGCACACACACATTCCTGACAACGATTATTGAGGAATTTGTCTGTTTCATGTCGTGTGAACCAATTTTTTTTTGCAATTATTCTTATGTGGTACACACGGAATATATATATATATATATTTTTTTCATCAACTGAACATTGCGCATGAGCGATAATCTCCCCGAAAGAGTTCAAATCTTGTGTCACGCGCATATAAACATTTGCATTACTGTACTGGAAAAAAGAATTATCTGCTGTCAAATATTTTGTGATTTGCTCTTAAAATCTGCTTTTGAGTGGATTTTATGCAGTTGATTTTAGTTAAAATTAAGTGACATATTTAATCCAAAAATTCCACGATATTTGCCTTTTATATTACTTTTATAACTTTAATCAAACTAATTTGAACTAAAATAGCTGGTCTATCAACAACAACACAACATGGTTTGACTTTATTATCAAATCAACTTCAGTTAACATTAAAGATCTGTATGTTGATATCTTGCATTTTTCAGAATTATAAAATTTGGTTATGTTCACTATTACGGGGGAAAAGGGGGGGAGGGTGCATTGTGGCTATGATTGATAGGTAGATGTACTTACATCTTAGGCTATGTACTCTTAGTGCTTATTATCAGTTTGTCAGCTATTTGTGGCTTTTCAGTATTTTTGTCATGGTATTGAGTGACTTAACTACTGTCTCTCACCATGATATAACTTCTCCCATGATGATATAACTGAAATATTGTTGGTATTGGTTTTAAACTTCATATCCCTAATCTCTATTTTTTATTATAGCAAGCTATCAAGCTATTTTTGATACTGTTTAAAAAAATATCACCGTTACTTAACACATACTGAGTATTAAAGTTTTAAATGTGTAAAACATCTATAGGATAATACCCTGGTAATTACCTGTTCAATGTGAATGTAATCTCCATGTTGTTCACAACCAATATCAAAAACATATTTTCCTTTTCCCAGAGGCTGTAAGCAAAATTTAATACACATAAATTTTATATAATATAAGCAACATTTAAGTACTGGTATAGCGAACAAATAATGACTTTTATCAATATAAAGGATATGTATCTGTGTGTTAAATAAAATTTCAATAATAATTTTAAAAAAATGTGATAATTTTTGTTGAACAATAACTTTTTATAAGAACATACATCTATATAATTCATCCCCATTTTAGATATCTGAATTCTGCTAAATCTGATACAATTTTCACCATATTTACATTTAAGTAGTAAAAATTCTAAAAGTTTGTCATTCAAGTAGAATATTTATTTCTTAGTTATATGGTTTTTAGTATTACCTTGTCTTCTTTGAACACACCAACATATTTATGATTTGCATGAATGAGCTCTCCATGTCCTTCACGCTTTCCTCTGACCCATCGTCCAACATACTTTGTACCAGTTTGAGAATATGTATAAGTTCCTTGACCGTGTCGCAAATGATCTTGCCATTCTCCTTCATAAGAGTCAGCATTTACATATGTGTATTTACCAAAACCACATCTTTGGTCCTTTACCCAGTTTCCTATAGCAAAAAAAAATCACATTAAACTTTTTTTTTCCATGAACACTATTTTCTTTTAAAGCTTTCTTTAAATTTCATGTATTTTTAACAAATTAAAACAGCATCATTCATCAAGAATTGTCAATATTACAGCTGGCTAGTAATAGTTTGTAAATAACCAATAGCAACAGATGTCTATAAAACCAATACTGTTATTATATTTAAAGATTTGAATTACCTTCATATTTTGAACCATCTGGATAAATAAATGTTCCCTGACCATGTTTCTGATTTTGTGAATATTCTCCAATGTACCTGGCACCGTTTCTAAACCTGGAATAACAATTTAATGTGATGTTTTATCGAATTCAAAAAATAAATGCAATCTTCTAACTAGGCGTTCAGGTTATGGTCTTTAACGCCACTCTCAACAATATTTCAGTTATATCTTGGCAGTCGGTTTTATTGGTGTAGGAAACCGGCACTGATTGCATATGTAGTTAGAAATCCAACTACCATACGATCAAGACCATGGAGGCCCTTTGAAATTTGTATATTTAGGTACTAATTATATACTGTTGGTGAAAATGTTCTTTCTTATAACAGTACTACTACTAGTACAAATAAAAAGAAATTCTGGAAACTTTGAAAAAAATCTTTTGTAAATTGATATTGCATATCGATAGCTGTCTTAACTTTATTTTAAAACCTAAAACCACAAAATTGTGCAAGTTGCATCAATATTTATACTACTACTGCTCATGCAACAGAATTGACATACCAGTACAGTAAGTTTCATAATAACAAACAAATGTACATTACACATGCCAATAGCTTTCTAGTATCAACTAGATTAAATGTGCCTATGATCAATTAAAATGAAACTAAAATATTGATTTGAGGTATTTCACTATTCAAGCAATGAAAAAAATGAGATAAACCGAAATGAACATTTTGTTTTCAAATTAAAGAGATATGTACCTGTAAGTTCCTTGTCCATGACGTTTTCCTTTCTCATACAATCCTTCATATGTGTCTTGATTAGCCAATGTTGCCTTACCAAATCCATGTCTTTCGTCATTTTCATTCCTACCACCCTCATATTCCTGAAAGATAAAACATACCAATCAGAAAAAACAAAATTAAACAATACTTGCAGTTGTGGTAACATAAATTAAAACAAATTAGGGTCAGTAGGTTAAGCTTTATCCTAGGATATTATTATTATTCATGTCACACATATTCAACAGTCACCTGTTTTGATGGTTTGTTTCGCACGATAAGATCTCACTTTATTTTGATCGATTCGTAGGTCAGAGTTTGAGGTATGATGCTGAAATAATGTAAAATAATCTCAAGAAATCTGTTGCTGTCGGACTTGATACAGGAGTCTCTGGCTGATATCAGGGCCGATATGGAAAATGTCATGTATTAATCTCTTACGATCCAATGGTACTGAGGGTTCTATGATACTGTGTATTCACATGATATTTCAACCAATTTTTGCAGCAATTTAGAAAATTTAATTACCAGGGTACCATAGCACAGGATCGCTACATATATTAAACATAATAATTTTCGTAAATAATTTACCAACTTGTCCATCGTACAACATCTGATATATATGCCAATATAGCTCTCATTAACAAAAATGACAAATCGTTCATCCCCCTTTTTATAACATCGCGGGTCTATATTAATGACTATAACGCTAATACTAACAGACTTGTCACCATATAACACATAATCAAATGAAGTTTATTTATTTATCGTTGTTTTTCATCCTAAACAAATAATGCAAATATTATATTTACAAGATAAAATTGGGCTAACTTTTACAGTTTAGTTTAGCTTTTATTAAAACTTTACTAATTTTTTTTTTTTAAAAAAAGTCTAAAATTACAAAAAAAAACGTTAAAAAAACAGTAAACTTACGCCCATGTATGGCTGCTGCTCATCTTCCATTTCGTCTGAGCCTAGATCTGACATTTTGCTGCTTTTTGACTTAAAGTGTAAATAAAATAAATGGAATCAAAATGTTGTTCTCCAGCTCCGCTTTCAAAACGGATATAAACACTTGTTGCCAAGGAACTGCCACCTAGCGTTTGATAGTCTCCCTTTTATCGGGCACTGACTTGTTTTTGACTGGTACCACAACTTATTGCTGGTACCCAATAGTTTTATTTATTTTTGTTTAATTTTGCGGTCGTATTATGTTAGGCCTTGTCTATTCTTACAACAATTTTCAACAAATTGTTGTAAGAATAGCCGTGAACCTTATTCTTACAACAAATAATATTACGGATTAGATAATGAGAAACGAATAATTATTACCTGTAGATTAATATATTGTAAGAATAGCTTCTAGACTAGAGCCTATTCTTACAACAAAAAAGATAATGTTGTAATTAATCATATATATTTATTGTATTATATAGATCTATATACATTTCTTCATATGCACAACATATAATTTATCATCATAGAATGAAATATTACATAAAAACAATAAAATGCAATTTTGATAATCGTAAAAAGCATGATAAAAGTTTTTTTTAAACCTCTAAAAATCATTTAAAATGCTAGAAGATTTTAAAAGTATGAAATTTAAATTTTGATAAAATATCTGAAATATGAAAACAATTCAATGCAAAAAATTGTTAAAGCAAAAGTTCACAAATGATCACAAATGAATTTTACATTTTGATGCCTGATTGCCTAGGTTGATTTTGGCTGTTTTTTAAGGTTGGTACATATATGTTTTCGTATTATTACAATACGTCCATTCTACAAATGTACTATCTTTTTTGTGATTAAGTATGACGTGATATGTGAGTATTGTTCAACTAGACATGACTAAAAACCAATTACCCTTTCTCTTTATTATTGAAATAAAGCAAAATCCAACTAACTTATTTAATTATTTTATTCATAAATAATATAAAAATACGTCTATTATAAGGCTGTAATCATAAAATAATAATTTATATGAAAAAAGTTACAAATCGTTACAACCCAATGCAACTGTGGAGAAATTCAGTATTGGGACAAATGGAGAGGTTGTCAATAAAATGTTTTTTTCTGACTTCATGCTTTAGTTCTTATTGTGAACCAATGCACATTATATTACATGTACATCATTGAAATAAAACTTAAAAAATCTGATGAAAAAGTGAAAAAACTGATGTTTGACAATCATTTTTCCCCACAAAATCCACAAAATTTGTGACATTTGCAACATGGGTTGCTATAATGTAACTATTACAAGTAAAAATAGTGGCACTTTTGAAAGTGCCAGCTTATTTGGACAGATATATTGATAAAGCTTTTGTATTTAATGAATTAATTATTTTTTCGTAAGGAGGAATATATATTTTTGTTCCAAAAGTTTCATGCTATGTTCATAACCAATGGTGTCCTTCAAAAGTATCTACGAATTGTATGCATTACGATGATTCAGAATGATTTAATGAATTTGATCAGTGTGTATTGAAACAAACTAACAGGGATGAGTAATATAATAAAAAGTTAAACATATGGTCCCTATAATAATCGTGAAATCGAGGTTTTACTTTGGGATTCGAAATTGTCGTCATGAAGTTACCAACAGAACGTTGGCCAATAATAGAATCGTGAAAGCCGTGACACTTCCTAAAGTGTACCATAATCTACTGTTAGTGCGGGACTTTCCACAACGTTACGCAAAACTGGGTATCTTGCAGAAATCTGTGATGTAGTTCACAATAATGTGTTGTCGTCTCGATAATGGTGGACAGTTATGAACACAACAGGTAAGTCATGTACCATGATTTCAACGTTTTTTTTTAAACTTCATGTATATGTTGGGATAAAGAAGACCTACAGGCAATTTCTCAGTACATTTATTTACATTGTGAAGTAAAAAAAATAATCACTAGTCTGTTATTTTCAAATAAAATCTTCATTCTAGTCACCTTAGTCGTGAATCACTGTTGTAGTCCTATGTTATGAACGCAACGTTTGATTTGTTTTCACTTTTATATCTTGTGAAACTTCACATTACGGTAATGATTACCTGCAATGTGATTTTCTTTCTTTTTCAGACTATCCAGTGAAACTCCAGTGAATTAGACAATTAAAAGTTTAAGAATAAAGTATTTAGTGGTGCTATTGGTGTCCTTGTTACTCACAACACTTTTTTTTTCTCTCGCTACCATACACTGAAGATACTAAGATAAAGTTACCAAAATTACTTTCAAGTGTATAAACACAGCCATATCAATACTATGATGATTAAAACTTGCTAGTATATTCTCAGCAAGATATAAAATCAAATTTATTTATGTATAAGGTTACAAGTGTTCGTAAGTAACGGTGTCCACATGATTAATCATTCTTAAGTCAAAGATATGAATATTTATTTTAAAATTTTTAACCGTATTTTACAACTGTTATATATAAGGTTATTACTGAATACAAAAGGGGTCTTTTAAATATATACAACAGTCTATAAAAAACTGCATTTGGACACTATGTTATGAACGCAACAGACATTGGACACTCTGATGCATCACAAAATTATGAGAAAATGGGAACAGAATTTATCTTGCCATTGCTATTTTATGAAAATATAGACATTTTGCTTTGCAAAAACTCTCAAGGATCTTTTAATTAAAGACTTCTATTTTTTACTTATGATGTCACACTTTATGTCCCAATACTGAATTTCTCCACACCTATATATGCAATGATCGCTATTTTAAATAAAAATTCGTTTCCTCATTGAAGGGATTCCGTAATATCATTTATTGTAAGAATAAGATTCGCGGCTAAAATAGACTGCCATTATGTTATTAACTCGAATAATACTGTGCCCTCTATCGACACTATCGCTGGATGAGGGCTTGAACTCTCCTTGTGATAAAAACGCGTCAGCTGCTCTCTGAAAGAGAGAACCAATCAGCGATGATTATTTGTCGAGTATGCGCAAGGCGGTTCTTTCAATTTCCGGTAATGTTTACAAACAACAAGAAATGGAGACCGACAAGTTGATTAACGATGCTTAATTCATTATTTAGTTTTCCTACATTTCTTCTCTTTTCACCTTTTAGATTAGTAAGGTCAAACACGTGGGTACAATGAAAACATTTGACACCTGAACGCTCCATTGATCTATGTTTACAAACATTTCCTAAGCTCCTCCTTCTTTTAGTGCCAAAAGTCACCACGCGCAGTTTATACCCAGAATGCATTGCTAATTTGAAGCTTCCGATTGACGCGTTTTATCGAGAAAATCGTTCAGGCGTTAATATAGCAAAGCGTAATATAACGACTGGATTATTCGGGTTATTATGTTATGGGTCTATCGCAATCGTAACTACTCTGCCATTCTCGCTACCCTGCAAATAACCTCGTATGCATTAGGCGTATACATCGCACTACTTTTCACATGTCAGTTACATGAAAGTTTGATAAAGTTATATTTTAAACAATTTTCTATATTCCAATTAAAGTTTTAATTAGTTTTGCATGATTAGATTTTACTTAGTATGTCGTCCATATTGGATTTTCGTGGACTATATTTTTGTGCGGCTTAACTTAACTTAATTTCCGGCAAACAATTTAAGAAGAATTTCTACTATGTACGTACGAGGTTATTTGCAGGGTAGCGAGAATGGCCGAGTAGCTACGATTGGGGTCTATCGTCCTCTTCGTTCATGTGCAAAAACAAGGATTCTATACGATAATTATATAACATTGTTCATCCTTCTAAATTTTAACACAAAGATGGATATCAGTAATTTATCATGGAACTGTATAAAGTGTGGACTGCCAAATTTTGGTAGCTCATTCTTTTACCAATCTGAGTTGTCTTCTTTTTCAACAAACAATAAGGGTAATAACAAAATTACCGAACTCCGAACAATCTTACAAAGGGAAAGTCAAAACTCATAAGTATATAAACAGACAAAATCAGTCAACAACCGGAAAACTGTGAAAACCATAATGACCCTGACTTGGTACAGGCATTTCTAAAGAAATGATGGGTTGAATCAGATTTTAAAGCGCCAAATCTACCCCTTTCATTACGGCTCAAAGTTTCCGGCTGTCACTATAATAGTATTTATAACAATACTTGAACAAAACAGGTAAAACAGTTGTCAAAGCAGCACACCATGCTCCGAGTGAAATTGATAGTCCAGGAAAGCCACATGCTTGTTCCTCACCTATTGCACACCAGGCAAAGAAAGATAATTCAGAAATCAAAATAAAAAATAGAATACAGAGACCATTACAAATTGTAAATATAAATTTTCAATCTATAAAAAAGAAAAAACCAGAACTAGACATATTATTAGACACAACAAAACCTGATGTTATAATTGGTACAGAAACCTGGTTAGATCCAACAATATCCTCATATGAATACTTCCCACAAGATCAGTATACTGTTTACAGGACCGATAGACCACCAAACAAACAAGGTCAGAGTCATGGTGGTGTACTTATAGCTGTGACAAATGAATTCCTTTCAAATGAAGCCAAGGAACTGAAAACAAACTGTGAAATTGTCTGGGCTGAACTGACAATATCAAATGCAAGAAAATGTCAAATATGTGCGTATTATAGACCACATCCAGATGATGATATTTCCCTTGAAACTTTGAGTCAGTCACTCGGTGGAATCAACCCTAGCTCAAAATCAGTCATCATTGTTGGAGGAGATTTTAACCTTGGTCATATGGATTGGGAAACCTTAAGTGTATTCCCAGGAAAACCAAATCAAAAACAACATCAACAGTTTTTAGATATAATAAATGACAATTCGCTTACTCAAGTAGTTAATAAAACAACACGCAAAGATAAAACATTAGATCTTATTTTAACAAATTACCCAACAACAGTAAATAAAGTAGAAACATTGCCTCCCATTGCTGACCATGACATTGTTTATATAGAATGTATAACTGCCAACCAAAACCAAGAAAAATATTTAAATACTCCAAAGCAAATTGGGAAAATATAAACAAAGACTTGGGTAAATTAGAGAAAGAAATAAAAGATAAATACTCAGACTCTGATGTCAACACAATCTGGAACTTACTAAAAAATGAAATACACCGATGAGTGACAGAAAACATCCATCAGAAAATGCTTAAACATCGAAAGAACCTTCCATGGATAACTAATGAAATAAAAACAAAAATGTCAAAATACAAAAAGAAATATAAAAATACAAACTTAGTGGCAAGTGTAAAGATTCTAATCTTAAACAAATGAAAGCAAACATACAAAAAGAACAGAGAACAGCATATTGGCAGTACATAGAAAAAATGATATGTAATATACCAGTTGACGATGACAAAACACCAACATCCTCAAAGTTTCCAAAAAATCTATTTTCTTACATAAAGAGTCAAAAATCTGAAAGTTCAAACATAGCAACATTACGACAAAATGGTCAATACATTCTGACACGAAAACTAAACCAAACATTCTTAATGAACAATTTCAAAAGACATTTACACCAGCAACCGATGACCCAATACCAAACAAAGGGCAAAGTCAACATCCACAAATGCGTGATATTATCATCACTGAAAATGGAATTAATAAGTTGTTACAAAATATAAATATCCACAAAGCATCTGGACCAGATAATATACATGGCAGAATACTTAAAGAGTGCACTACACAAATAGCACCTATCTTAACCACATTATTTAGTTTGTCATTCAAAACCGGTAAAATTCCAGATGATTGGAGATATGCTAGTGTCTGTCCTGCATTTCAAAAAGGTGATAAAAACAACCCTATAAATTATAGACCGATCTCACTTACATGTATCATCTGCAAACTTTTAGAACATGTTGTAAGATACCGACCATTTAACTTGCAAAGGGGGGGGGGGTTATGTTTATTTGTTTCGTTCAGAATTTTTTTTTCTTCGGACAACACAAGAGTTAGAATATTTTTTTTTGTCGCGCAATGCGCGAATTTTTTTTCCAAAAGACAACATTAGGTTATATGACAAAAACTCTGAATCAGATTTTTTTCAGCAACATTGGGAATCAGAATAATTTTTTAGAAAAAAACCATAACCCCCCTTCAAGTTAAATGGTCGTTCCCTAACAAGCAGCATCATGAAACATCTAGAATACAATAATATACTATACGATCTTCATCACGGGTTCAGATCATCCCGTTCTTGTGAAACACAACTAGTATCATTCATTCAAGACCTGGCCAAATCATCAGATAAAAACATCCAAACTGACCTCATAATAATGGACTTCGCTAAGGCTTTTGACAAAGTGTCGCATAAACATCTCATGTACAACATCAGCTACTATGGTATAAACTGCAACGCTTTTCACTGGGTAAAAGACTTTCTTACAGACAGAACACAAACGGTTACCCTTGAGGGAGAAACATCTAACAAAATACCTGTAACATCTGGTGTCCCTCAAGGAACAGTACTTGCACCTATATTACGGTGTATATTCATAACGACTCCTTTCCGATTAAATCTGCGTTCTTGTCTCCTTTCCGATTCAGGAAACGCAACCTTTCCGATTTTTGTTTGATTTTCACAACAGACGGTGAGTACGTTTTGTCAATTTATTGTCATATTTAGTGACTGAAAACATAGATGACGGAACACAATATACATACAAGAAATCGAAATAAGATCCTACGTGATCTCACTGGGTGATAATGATTTTATTCTCAGCGCACAACAAATATTTGTTACACATCTACTCAACACCAAAAAGGAAAATTTCAAAAACGTGATGTTTCTCGAGTAACATGTCTATCAAAACCAATTACACAACAATTTTAAGACAATAACAGTTCCATTGAAATAGATAATAGGTTTATATCAAAGTTTGCATGTACATAAAGTGCGATTATTGTAAAACAAGCATAGAACGCCTCCTTTCAGAGCATGGAGACGATTCTTTTCAGATAACCATTCATTGTTCGACTTACATAATAAATGTGCATACGATTTCATGGATTTAGTTTACAACATTTCAGTGTGTGGATTTAAAAAAAAAAAAAATTTTGATTTTTGGTGTTTTAACGCCACTTTCAACAATATTTCAGCTATATCATGGCGATCAGTTTTAGTGTTGGAGGAAGCCGGAGTACCCGGAGAGAACCACCGACCATGGGCAAGCAACTGGTAAACTTTATCACTTGCGACTGCGAGTCGAGTGCACCCTTTTTAGCTCACCTGGCCAAAGGCCACGTGAGCTTTTGCTATCACTTGGCGTCCGTCCGTCGTATGTAGTAAACTTTCACATTTAAATCTTCTCCTCAGAAACCACTGGGCCAATTGCAACCAAACGTTGGTGGAATGGTCCTTGGATGGCCCCCTTCCAGGTGTCCGGTGATCCCGACTTCCAACCAATATGGCCGCTAAGCTAAAAATAGAAAAAAGGGGGGTGAAATTTTAATTGTCCATTGCAGCTTTAGTATAAGTCAAAATTAGCTTAAATGTTAACTGCAGCTACATGGCAGGGAGTAGTTTAACATATATTCCGAGTTATTCTGTGAAATGTTTCTTTCAGCCGATTTATACCGATTATACAAATTAGACATATTTTGATAACAGATCACATTTAAATCTCCTCTGAAACTGCTGAACCAAATTAAACCAAACCTGGCAGGGATGGTCCCTGGGTGGGTCCCTTTCAAAATTGTGTCCAACAGCGCCGCCCTCCATTCTAAAAATAGAAATTTCTTCACTTGTCCATTGCTGCTTTTGTACAAGTCAAAATGAGCTCAAATTTTAACTGCAGCTACATGGCAAGGAGTAGTTTAACATATGTTCTGTTTTTATTCTGTGATATATTTTCAGCCAGTTTATTCCGTTTAGGAATATTATGAGATAAAAATCACATCTAAATCTTTTGCTCAGAAATTTTGAGTTGAAATGATCTTTGGATGGTCCACTTTCAAAATTATGTGTAACACCCCCATTTGCTATTAACTTTAGATGTCAAATTGAAAACCAGGTGAGCGATTACAGGCTCCTGTGATCCTCTAGTTTGTAATTTACAATACCGGGCACGAACCCATGCCTTATTGGGGATAGGCTTGTATGAGTTGTTAGATCCAGCGACCTAACTCATTGAGCCACCTGGCCCCTTCATTGTGTGGAATATGGGGTAATATTGATTCACAGGAGTTGTCGTTTGTGTATTTGTTGTTGAATCTCTTGATTCTGTTGATTCATTCTGGTCTTTTGACAATTTCACTCTTTTAGGAGGGTGTAACCAAAGTCCTTTTTTCTTCCGCTTCATGTTTAATCAGTTCTAAAATGAGACAGTAATCAATCATGAAAAATCCAGTGACCATTCTACCCTTAGACATCCTATCCTATCCAATTTGTTATTTTGTGACAAATAAAATACGTTTAAACTAAAACACTTAAACACAACAGATAGACCGAGGGGCTAACAATTTATATCGAAAATAGAGTTTACTGTCTTTACAATGAAATTATTATATCCCCTAATGTCTTTGTATGCCTATTAAGTTGGTGTTTTTAGCATTTTTAGACATGTCATTGGGAACGTCCGATACTCTCATTTTCATATTAATATTTTAGTTTTCTTTGTGGGTCTGTCTTTAATTGGTCTGTGTTATTTGTGTGACTTTTTTTCTTGACTTTGTCACGATCTTTTACATGTTTTCACAATCATGATAATATTGTTCAAACATCATCGATTCACCTTCTGAAAGGAATCGTTTCTTTACACTCTCAAAGGAATCGTTTTGCAGAATAGATGTTATATTCGATTGATCGGAAAAGAGGCGTTTCTTTGATTTTTGTAAATCACCAATTTTTCGGATATTTACTGAAAAATTGAATCGACAAAATACGAATGTATAACAAGGACGGTACCAGATTGCAAAATAAGGGTGTTAATTCAATTGTCTGTCTCATATTTTGAACATTAAAGTGATTTATGTACGACATACTCACCTCACCGTTTACAGTGTCACCGATTTCGTCCAGAAGATAGGTCAACTAACTCTTTTCAAGCTATTTTGAATTACTATGATGATTGAAATGTTCCGTGAACTGCTCAGAAAAGTCTTACATACCTTTTGTTATCATATCAATCAGTTTGAAATGCATGTTGTCTGAACATAGCTCCGAAAGGTTGCGTTTCTTGAATCGGAAAGGAGGCAAGAAGGCCGATTTAATCGGAAAGGAGTCGTTATGAATATACACCGTGTATATTATTTCTCATATTCATAAACGATCTAGCAGAATACATCCAACACAGCACTCTCCGTTTATTTGCAGACGACAGCATCATATACAAACAAATAAAAAACAAAGAAGATGCAATAAAACTCCAACAAGACCTCGATTCTGCAGGTAAATGGGAACAAGACTGACTCATGCACTTACACCCAGACAAATGTACAGTATTAAGTGTAACACAAAAGCGGAAAACAATCTCGCATACATATCAATTGCATGGGCACACACTAGAGAAAGCTGACTGCAAAATATTTAGACATTACCATTCAGAATAACTTAAGTGGGACAAAACATATCAACGCCATAACAGCTAAAGCTAATCAGTCACTAGGATTCATTAAAAGAAATTTAAAAGTACATTCACCAGCCATCAAAGAACATGCATTCAAAGCTTTAGTCCGACCGAAATTGGAATATTGTAACACCATTTGGGACCCACACACACAACTGCAAAAACTTCAAATTGAAAAAATTCAACGGAGAGCAGCCCGCTATGTCAGTAACAGGTACCACAATACAAGCTCTGTAACAGATATGATGTCTGACTGGAATTGGGCCCCACTTGAGGTGCGCCGCATAAGGTACAGACTCATATTCTTTTACAAAGTCATACACCACTTAGTTGCCATACCATATTCAAACCTATTAATTCCAGTTGAAACCAGAATCAGACACAAATCCAAATTCATTCAGGCTCATACAGACATCAAAAGATTGCTACAAATACTCATACTTCCCCAGGTCTATCACACTTTGGAATCAACTACCTACAACATTTACCACTGCAGACACAGTTGACGGTTTCAAAAGCATGATCCCAGTATCTGCCTTGATTCCAATTTTCACATCATAATCACTCATAGTAGTTATCAAATGTATATAGTTTTAACCTTTGATTCATTGTTTATTGTATATTTGTTAACTTATGTATTAACTAAATTTAATACGGCGCTCGGCCAATAATCTTCAGTAGTGAAGGACGGCTAGAAATGTAAAGAAGATATTTTTATAATAAAAGTTGGGATTTACTTGGTAATGTAGAAAATCTAACCCTACCCGTTTTGTCAATGTCACGAGTTTATTGTTCATCTGATTTATAAAAAAAATGAATTCCTTATGAAAAATCCTTTTCAGAAAAATCTATGGCAATGTAGCGATTACAGTCTTTGATATTAAAATAAAAAGGGGGGCAAAATTTTAACTTATTACTTTTTTCACCCAATTTTAATGCCGTGTTTTCTTCTTTAAATTAATCATCTCTATGAGTTATTGATGGACCATAAGACATGTAGAAATCTAGTTATTATATTTCGAAAAGGGGTTTAAACGCCCAAATTCCGAAATTTGGCATATTTGAAAGGTATGATAGAATTTGTATTTTTCATCCAATAAGTTGGAGTTCTGTTTTTTTAATTACTTGCACCTAAAAGCTTACGCTAGAACGTCTACGGATACCCTCTATCTTATACGGGTTCTAAAATAAGCTCAACTGAAAGGGACCAAAACAGTACCAATAGCCATATTTTAAATTGTTTAATGGATTTTTTGTTAGTATGTCGACTACAGATGTGGGACCTAAATCCCGATATTTTGATTATTTGTAAGATAAACATTATTTATGTTTTTCATCTAATGTTGACATGTTTGATGTCTACAGACACGGTAGTATTCTAGTAGATGTCTACAGACACGGTAGTATTCTAGTAGATGTCTACAGACACGGTAGTATTCTAGTAGATGTCTACAGACACGGTAGTATTCTAGTAGATGTCTACAGACACGGTAGTATTCTAGTAGATGTCTACAGACACGGTAGTATTCTAGTAGATGTCTACAGACACGGTAGTATTCTAGTAGATGTCTACAGACACGGTAGTATTCTAGTAGATGTCTACAGACACGGTAGTATTCTAGTAGATGTCTACAGACACGGTAGTATTCTAATAGATGTCTACAGACACGGTAGTATTCTAGTAGATGTCTACAGACACGGTAGTATTCTAGTAGATGTCTACAGACACGGTAGTATTCTAATAGATGTCTACAGACACGGTAGTATTCTAGTAGATGTCTACAGACACGGTAGTATTCTAATAGATGTCTACAGACACGGTAGTATTCTAGTAGATGTCTACAGACACGGTAGTATTCTAGTAGATGTCTACAGACACGGTAGTATTCTAATAGATGTCTACAGACACGGTAGTATTCTAGTAGATGTCTACAGACACGGTAGTATTCTAGCAGATGTCTACAGACACGGTAGTATTCTAATAGATGTCTACAGACACGGTAGTATTCTAGTAGATGTCTATAGACACGGTAGTATTCTAGTAGATGTCTACAGACACGGTAGTATTCTAATAGATGTCTACAGACACGGTAGTATTTTAATAGATGTCTACAGACACGGTAGTATTCTAGTAGATGTCTACAGACACGGTAGTATTCTAATAGATGTCTACAGACACGGTAGTATTCTAATAGATGTCTACAGACACGGTAGTATTCTAGTAGATGTCTACAGACACGGTAGTATTCTAATAGATGTCTACAGACACGGTAGTATTCTAGTAGATGTCTACAGACACGGTAGTATTCTAGTAGATGTCTATAGACACGGTAGTATTCTAATAGATGTCTACAGACACGGTAGTATTCTAGTAGATGTCTACAGACACGGTAGTATTCTAATAGATGTCTACAGACACGGTAGTATTCTAGTAGATGTCTACAGACACGGTAGTATTCTAGTAGATGTCTACAGACACGGTAGTATTCTAATAGATGTCTACAGACACGGTAGTATTCTAGTAGATGTCTACAGACACGGTAGTATTCTAATAGATGTCTACAGACACGGTAGTATTCTAGTAGATGTCTACAGACACGGTAGTATTCTAGCAGATGTCTACAGACACGGTAGTATTCTAATAGATGTCTACAGACACGGTAGTATTCTAATAGATGTCTACAGACACGGTAGTATTTTAATAGATGTCTACAGACACGGTAGTATTCTAGTAGATGTCTACAGACACGGTAGTATTCTAATAGATGTCTACAGACACGGTAGTATTCTAATAGATGTCTACAGACACGGTAGTATTCTAGTAGATGTCTACAGACACGGTAGTATTCTAATAGATGTCTACAGACACGGTAGTATTCTAGTAGATGTCTACAGACACGGTAGTATTCTAGTAGATGTCTATAGACACGGTAGTATTCTAATAGATGTCTACAGACACGGTAGTATTCTAGTAGATGTCTACAGACACGGTAGTATTCTAATAGATGTCTACAGACACGGTAGTATTCTAGTAGATGTCTACAGACACGGTAGTATTCTAGTAGATGTCTACAGACACGGTAGTATTCTAATAGATGTCTACAGACACGGTAGTATTCTAGTAGATGTCTACAGACACGGTAGTATTCTAGCAGATGTCTACAGACACGGTAGTATTCTAATAGATGTCTACAGACACGGTAGTATTCTAGTAGATGTCTATAGACACGGTAGTATTCTAGTAGATGTCTACAGACACGGTAGTATTCTAATAGATGTCTACAGACACGGTAGTATTCTAATAGATGTCTACAGACACGGTAGTATTCTAGTAGATATCTACAGACACGGTAGTATTCTAATAGATGTCTACAGACACGGTAGTATTCTAATAGATGTCTACAGACACGGTAGTATTCTAGTAGATGTCTACAGACACGGTAGTATTCTAATAGATGTCTACAGACACGGTAGTATTCTAATAGATGTCTACAGACACGGTAGTATTCTAGTAGAGGTCTACAGACACGGTAGTATTCTAGTAGATGTCTACAGACACGATAGTATTCTAATAGATGTCTACAGACACGGTAGTATTCTAATAGATGTCTACAGACACGGTAGTATTCTAGTAGATGTCTACAGATACGGTAGTATTCTAATAGATGTCTACAGACACGGTAGTATTCTAGTAGATGTCTACAGACACGGTACAATGAGTATTCTAGTAGATGTCTACGGACACGGTAGTATTCTAGTAGATATCTACAGACACGGTAGTATTCTAGTAGATGTCTACAGACACGGTAGTATTCTAGTAGATGTCTACAGACACGGTAATATTCTAGTAGATGTCTACAGATACGGTAGTATTCTAATAGATGTCTACAGACACGGTAGTATTCTAGTAGATGTCTACAGACACGGTAGTATTCTAGTAGATGTCTACAGACACGGTAGTATTCTAATAGATGTCTACAGACACGGTAGTATTCTAATAGATGTCTACAGACACGGTAGTATTCTAGTAGATGTCTACAGACACGGTAATATTCTAGTAGATGTCTACAGACACGGTAGTATTCTAGTAGATGTCTATAGACACGGTAGTATTCTAGTAGATGTCTACAGACACGGTAGTATTCTAGTAGATGTCTACAGACACGGTACAATGAGTATTCTAGTAGATGTCTACGGACACGGTAGTATTCTAGTAGATATCTACAGACACGGTAGTATTCTAGTAGATGTCTACAGACACGTAAGTATTCTAGTAGATATCTACAGACACGGTAGTATTCTAGTAGATGTCTACAGACACGGTAGTATTCTAGTAGATGTCTACAGACACGGTAGTATTCTAGTAGATGTCTACAGACACGGTAGTATTCTAGTAGATGTCTACAGACACGGTACAATGAGTATTCTAGTAGATGTCTA
The DNA here is from genome assembly GCA_963680875.1 of Bathymodiolus brooksi. Taxonomy (NCBI): domain Eukaryota; kingdom Metazoa; phylum Mollusca; class Bivalvia; order Mytilida; family Modiolidae; genus Bathymodiolus; species Bathymodiolus brooksi. The sequence goes on along the minus strand of OY804578.1, from coordinate 79,329,515 downwards.
CAGACACGGTAGTATTCTAGTAGATGTCTACGGACACGGTAGTATTCTAGTAGATATCTACAGACACGGTAGTATTCTAATAGATGTCTACAGACACGGTAGTATTCTAATAGATGTCTACAGACACGGTAGTATTCTAGTAGATGTCTACAGACACGGTAGTATTCTAGTAGATGTCTACAGACACGGTAGTATTCTAGTAGATGTCTACAGACACGGTAGTATTCTAGTAGATGTCTACAGACACGGTAGTATTCTAGTAGATGTCTACAGACACGGTAATATTCTAGTAGATGTCTACAGACACGGTACAATGAGTATTCTAGTAGATGTCTACAGACACGGTAGTATTCTAGTAGATGTCTACAGACACGGTACAATGAGTATTCTAGTAGATGTCTACAGACACGGTAGTATTCTAGTAGATGTCTACGGACACGGTAGTATTCTAGTAGATATCTACAGACACGGTAGTATTCTAATAGATGTCTACAGACACGGTAGTATTCTAATAGATGTCTACAGACACGGTAGTATTCTAGTAGATGTCTACAGACACGGTAGTATTCTAGTAGATGTCTACAGACACGGTAGTATTCTAGTAGATGTCTACAGACACGGTAGTATTCTAGTAGATGTCTACAGACACGGTAGTATTCTAGTAGATGTCTACAGACACGGTAGTATTCTAGTAGATGTCTACAGACACGGTAGTATTCTAGTAGATGTCTACAGACACGGTAATATTCTAGTAGATGTCTACAGACACGGTAGTATTCTAGTAGATCTCTTATATCAGTTACAGTTTTTGAATAAACAAGATTGTAGTTAAACTGTTGCGGGAGGAAGCCATGACATTGTCGGCTTGCTGAGGTCGTATCCTGCTTCACAGAGCGTAGACCTTTATTTAGATCGTAGTTACGTCTTTATCGCTTCTTTTTTCCCCATTTAATTCAGTGCAGTTATTATTTTTGGTTAAAAAGCTACACTTATATTTTTTTATATAAAACCAGAGACTTATAAAAACCGTTTTTATGTTTCCGAAGAAATATAATACTGATGAAAAATTGAGATTTTGAGAGTAGCACCTGATGAAGGTTATTCCAGAAACCCGTTGTGCACATTGAATTAGATATTTTAAAATAGTTCAATTCTTTTTTCCAAATAGGGGAAAAATACATGTAAATATTCAACATTATCGCTCTTTTATTTTATTCAGCGTTTCTGATGGCGGAAACGTTGGATAAAATCAAAGAGAGATGATGTTGACCATTTAGTATAGGTTTTATTACTAAATCCGAGGTCAATCTCCCTCAGGCCTATGTAACCTTGGCTGATTTTGGTTATTCTGTTTAGGCCCTTTGGCTTACTTGCTTTTAAATTATATATTTGGCTTTCCAATCTTTTGACTATAGGCCTGTTTTTTTATTCTCAAACTTGTTTATGGTTGAAAATAACCTGAAACATGTTTAAATCATGAACCATAAACATGTTTAAGATAGATAAAAAAAAAACGCAATGGTTGAAGAACAATATTTAAAAGAAATTTTCTAGTTCATTGATTATTTTTTAGCAAAGTAAAATTAATTCTTCATTAACAAATAAAACAATTCAACTCTTAAACACACAAACAAAAAACAACAAATAAAATAATTCAATTCTTTACAAACAAATACATGTACAACAATGCAGAATATCAATAAACAACTTGGAAATGGGTCTATATTACATTATAATACACAGATGCAGGGGCGGATCCAGGATTTCAAGTTAGAGGGGGCGCACTTAAAAAAATTGCGCCGAGCGGAGGGAGGCGCGAACATTTTTGGGGTATTTCGTGTGAAAAATCACGATTTTACGCCAAACAAAAAATATTTTTCCCTGGATCCGCCCCTTAGATGTTCCTATTACAAACATATACTGGTAATAACAAGGTTCAAACATATTCAACCGTGCTTTGAACCAGGTTAAGATGTTCTTTAACCATTTAACCGCATGGTTAAAACCACACCGTAAAAAAACACTCAACCATAAAAAAAGTTTAAAACCAGGTTAATGGTTAAGAATTAAAAAACAGGCCTTATATATGAGCGCATCCGGAAATTCTCGCGCCTTTCTCCAGGTGTTTTTTCATATGCTGATCCCATCATTTTTATAACTTTTAAACTAATACTGCAATTAAATTCAAATTAATATGCACTGTTTTGTTTGGGTTTTTTTTAATCATTTTGTTGTAGAAATGTGTCGCTTTATTACACGTAGACCCTTATTTATACAATGTTTCGCATTGTTCACAAGAACGGTGTAAAATGGTGATTCCAAGGATTTTAACTAACATTAAAGGGATATTGTCTACCAGCTGCGTAATTTTTTCATACCCAAAATTATTGCCGATTTCCGTACTGACCTTCATAAAATGAAGATTAAACACCGAATTATTGATGAATACGCTCCGAAACGTTGTTTTTTCGACTAAAAAGCTGACCATCGTTACCGGAAGCTAATTAATTATGCACTGACCTGGGCGAGGGCAACTCTATTTGTTTATCTATTTTTATGTCAGTAGCCCGGATGCTGCAGCATGGATATTGAGGTAAGTTTCTATAAAAGTTGAGGAAAAAAGCTATTTGCGAATCGATTGTATCTAAAAGACGTAGAATAAATAATTTCTGTATCAGGAATAGATTTTCTTTGATGAAAACTACATGCCTTAACAGATTCAGCCGATATTTCCACGATAACCATTGAAAACATGCCAGGAGGCACCCTATGGGGACAAGCTCAACTACGTATTTTCGATCGGAAATTTTTGCCGGCGTTAAAAATAACTAAATTAGTTTTTTTCTTCTTATAAGTTATGAAGTTGTTTCCCGAGATTTTGATACACGTGTTAAATTAATTTATTTTAGCCAGTTTACCGACAATATGAAAACAGAGACATACATGTCGAACACAGTGAAATACATGTCTGATGAAAACGAATGACGTAGCCAGTGTTGTTTTATTTATTAATTGACTGGAATGCTTCAGAGAAATTTGGGCTGGATTAGAAACAAAAGAGACCTTACTTCTAGTTCCACAAGACAGTTGCTGCAAAATAATATGGGACTGACCATTTACCTTGAAGGGGGCTATGTCACGTTTTTTCGCCGTAGAAATGTTTTTTTCAGACGCCACAGAAATCATATTTTCTTATTTTCGGAGAAGTGCCAATCTAATTAAAACAAGGTGAACTGTGATCTAATGCTCACTTATGATACCCCTGCCTCTTCCCATGATATGGGGTACCTATATGAAGCTTGTGACCAAATACCAGATTTCTGCCATCAATAGTTGTTGAGAAAAATGTGCATATATGTTCAATGTGGATAAAAACCAACTAAGTCGGCAAACAGGAAGTAGGAATCTGATGGTTCCATCAATAGTTGCTGAGAAAAATGTGACGAAAAATATTTTGGAAGGACGGACGGACAGAGGTAAAACAGTATACCCCCCTCCCCCTTCGGGGACCGGGGGTATAATTAGATCTAAAATAGGGAGCAAGCGCGTAGATCTAATTTTAATTAGATTGGCGAAGTGCTGAATAATTATTTTTCTTCAAAATTTTGTATATGATTATACTGTGAAAATGGCAAGTATATATACAATACTTGTGCACTGTCGAAGCATATGGGTAATATGTGTACGAGGCTTAGAAACGCGGGAAAAGGCGAGGCTTCGCCGAGCCTTTTCCCGCGTTTCGCGCCGAATACACATATTTACCTATATGCTTCGACAGTGCACATGTATTGTATTTCTCCTGCAATTTTAAATCGTAAATAAACGTTTACTGGACGATGATGAAAGTATTTGAAATAATTTTATGTATGTATTTGAAAACAATATCCCCCGATGTGCCCCGTTTTACATTTGTATGTTCTATTTATAACTGACCAATATCAAAAAATGTATTAGGCAGGCTATATTGGTCGGTAAATGCTGTCATTGCAGGATAAATGATTATACTGTGAAAATGTCAAGTCAGAATATATTGTTTTCTCCTGTCCAGCCAAATTTTTTTCTTCCAGATTCAGAATCAAAATAATTTTTAGGAAAAAAAACATAAAATTAAAATTGAATAGCTTGAGGGGTAAATTGATAAAAAAAAATTGCAAGACCAAAATGGTTCTCCCATATACCAACAAAAAACGAAATAAAACTGTGGTCATAAGAAAGTCCCACGAGAAAATCTTTCCTTCCAAAATAAGACTTTTTTATTTCTCTAAACTGAATTTGTGCAAACTATTTCACTTATAATGAATTATATTTCTTTTTTAAATAGAGCTCATTTTTCTAGATGAATGTATAACCATCAGTCTTTACTCTGTTTTTATTAAATCTCTTGTCTTTATTACAGGACTTTGATCGGATTGTCCTTGATGAGGCAGTGTTGGGGGTTGCTAGAATGTTTCGAGAGGAACTTGTAGTAATGCCCCATGATGAGGATTACAACTGATCCAATAGGTATGCAGCCTACCGCCAGTACACCATTTGGACACATGGCCGACTTGGAGCTGGGGTCAGACGTGTGATCCCAAGCTGTTGTACTTGGAAAATTAGGGACAAGTATCCTGATCTATATGGACAATACAAGGGTTTCATTCCTAAACGATTTAATTAAAACTTGTTCATGAAATATTTTGTATTTTATCCCATATACCCTATAATGATAAAGTTTACCACTTGCTTCCCTATGGTCGGTGGTTGTCTGGGTACTCTGGTTTCCTCCACCACTAAAACTGGTCGCCATGATATAGCTGAAATATTGCTGAAAGTGGCATTAAAACACCAAAAATAAAAAATAAATCAACCCTAATGAGTTGTTAATTTCACAAGTTGGTCAGTTGGAATTGTAAATTTAATTTGAAAGTTTTGCCATCTTATTATTATTTTTTGTTCTATCAGCACTGACAATTTCTTCTAAAATGGACTGACATTCTTTTATATAATTCAAAACCAAACTTGGCAGAGATGTTTTCTATGAGGTCCTACACAAGAGTTGTTACTTTTGTGCAGATTCGTCAAAAAACATAGCCACCATGTGACTTTGAAAATTCTGATTGGTCGATTTTCAAGAAACTTCTTCTCAAGAACCGCTGAAGGGATTGAATTGAAATCTGGTATATATGTTCCTATGAATGTCTTTAACATGTGTTGTTACTGTTTGCACCATTTGAAAATTCAAAATGGCCACCAGCTATCATTATTGTGCATTGGACAATTTGTAATGGCCATTATCCTGACTTGGGTACTTTTCTGCTCTAAATGTGCAGAACTTCTGTTAGACCAGGAAAAACAAAGAGTGACAATCTAAATTTATTTTATGCGAAAATATAGTCAATTGTTTTGTCTTGGTCTTCAAATCTGGATTTCTGAGATGCTACAATATCATCCCGAGTTGGAGGTTGTGGAATTGGTGCAAGATGGACCAAGATTCTTCTGGGATCATCTACTTCCAACTGCACATGTTAATTCATTCCTTCATTATCTTGCAGTCTCATACAAATGATGATCCTTAATAGTCTTGGAACATAGGAATATGACTTGTCAGCTTTAACAGGCTGCACAGACCATCTAGCTGTCTTTTTGTTGTAACTTCTCTGCCACCTGAAGTAGAAAAATACATACAATGTAATTCACAAGAATATAACAATAGAATTGAGATTATGATCTATGGAGCCCTAACTTTCAATTCAAGATGAATATCTCGAATGTATAGTGAATGACAAACTAAACATATCATTACAAGTCCACTTTATGAAGGATTTGAGTGATTTGTAGACAGATTTTAGGTTGTGGTCATCCCTCAAGAAGTTCTATGGCAGGCATCACGAGCTGGTCAATGGTTACAGGGTGTCTGTTACCCAAATCAGACCTGATCTTCATTTGTTGTTGATGTCTTTCCCTTCATCGGATGGGACTTCTACCGGACTTGACCATGGACAACACAGCGGGTTTGCGACTTTCGATTGACCCTTCTGAAGCCTATGATCAAATATCAGATTGCTGCCATAAATAATTACTGAGAAAAATGTTATGAACATCTTGGGACGAACGGATGGACAGAGGTAAAACAGTATACCCCCTCCTCCTTCCGGTGGAGCGGGGGTATAATAAAGCTCCTATGACATATGATCATGCATGGTTCTGTTATTAGGACAAAATTTCAAGTATGTAAGTTACAACTGAAACATGAAATTAACATGACAAACCTTAGAGTGAAGTTGAAGCTAGGTTCAAAATCTCCATCGTCAGAATCATCACCAACATCACTGCCCTCTTCAGTAATATCTATTGAGAGACTGTAAGAATAAAAAATAATTGTTTATTACCATGTATGTGTATAATATCGAAACAAATTTTGCTATATGGTTCTGATGTGCAGCTGTATAACGAAAAAGCTTTTCAAAATAATATTAAATCTATATACATGTATCCAGCACACATCTACACAACCCAATATAAAGAGACAAAATTACATCAAAGTTCCAGGAAAAAATTTGGTGCGCCAGACGTGCGTCAATTCTGTCCCAGTTTGGTTTCATTCCCGTAAGTAGCTAAAGAGGACTGGCCATTTCAGCTTGTGGATTGATGAAAATGTAACGATGACGCAGAAGCCAACATGATCCCTATATAATATAGCTACTAGTAGTATCACTATGCAAGCCACAATAATTAATAGGAAACTGTTATACGAGTGACTGTGTTGAACAATATTGACAATGTTACCTATAAACATAATGTAGAATATGTCTAATCTTTAACAAAATGAACATACTCAAATGGGTTCACAAATGAACTCGATTTCTCCAGTTTCATCCGTTTCGTTGAAATGTGATGGCTGCTCATTTCTTCTACTCTAGAATTACCTTGGTCAGAATATCTAAATCAAAAGTACAAATATCAATCACTACAAAATCACATTTGTCTGAAATTACCAGTTTTTGTAGTAATTTGCCTAAAAAACTTAGATAATTTTACAAAAACCTGTATGATTTTAACACAGACATGGGCCATCGGTCTACTGTTAAATTCACACACTGTGAAACATGCAAATTGCTATGGATCTTCACATTATTTCTTAAAAATCTTGTTTATAAATCATACTTACAAGATCCAAACTAAACAAGGGCAAAGCGTGGCGTATCCCCTTGCCTAAAAATTTTACCCGGTGACCTTGACCTTTTACTTTGAAAATCAATAGGGTTCCAGATTCTCTTAAGGACTAAGTATGTACCAAGTTTGGTCAAAATCCATTGAAGGATGTTGATTCTAGAGTGTTCGCAAGGATGTGACGGACGGACGGTAGCGTTACTATATCCCTTGGCAACTTCGTTGGCGAGGGGATAAAAAGCAGTTCAAATGACAATTCTTTAAATAGAAAGCCTTTATATGAAAAATACATATTGATTTTCCTCTATCATGTCTATGTTGATAATTCTAAGATAGTAAAGTATAATTTTGGCTCCCTGAACTAAAAATTATGTCCAAAATTGTTGAAATGTAGTAAAAAACTAGTTAATGTAATGTTTTTAGAATAGTCAAGAAATAAACTTGGTTTGCATAAGGAAATTGAAAACGATTTTCATTTAGTCATAGTCTAAAATATGCAGTTCAGGACATTTCAGTAAAATTTTATAGTCACATATATAGAAAAGTTTCTGAAACTTGCAAATTTCTATGGATCTTCATATTATTTTTTAAAAACCTTGTTTATGTATCATACTTACAGGATCCAAACTAAAAATGCTACTGAAATGACACTTATTTAAATGGAAAGCTTTTTATATAAAAGATACATACTGATTTTCCACTATGGTGATAATTCACAGACAGGAAGATATAATTTTGGCTCCCATAACAAAGTGTTATGTTCAAACTTATTGAAAAGTACTTTTAACCTTATTTATGTAATGTATTTCCAGTACCCAAGATATAAACTTGTTTGTAGTCATATATAAAAAAAGTTCTGAAACTTGAAAATTTCAATGGATATTCATATCATTTCTTCAAAACCTTGTTTATAATTATATATTATACTTAAAGGATCCAAACTAAAAGTGCAATTGAAATGAAGCTTCTTTAAATAGAAAGCTTTTATTTGAAAAATACATACTGATTTTCCATTATAGTGATAATTCGCAGAAAGTAAGGTATATACTTTTGGTTCCCAAAACTAAGTTTCATGTCCAAGTTGTTGAAATTTGATAAAATTAAAAGCCTAATTATATCAAAGAAATAAATTTGCTTGAATAAAATGAACTTTATAGGGTTTTCATTAAGCCATGTACAGTTTTAATTCTTGCATTAAAAATGAATTGATTCGATATTTTTTTTTAAATTGATAATAATAAACTGCATTGTCATTGATATCATTTTTGCACTCCCATTTCCCCTTTGCTGGCCTCTTAAAATTTGTGTTTGTTTACCTCGCAAATACGGCCGTTTTATGCTACTCATTGACAATAATTTGCTGTTGCCAGGTGCAAAATTACATATATTGATTAATATCTACCGAAAATGATCATAGGCATCATCATAAATTCATAAAATATGAAAAACGATTGAGAAAAGAAGGCAACATGCTCGGCTTACCTATCAACAATAATCAAGCACTTCCTTGAGTTCGCTCCATCCAACGGCAACGGTCCAACTGATCCCCTACATATATCCTGCATTTGTTCCATTTGGAAGATACTTCACTTCTATTCCTCTTTATCTCTGAATCCGTCAAAGTCCGCTTTCTTCCACGCGTTGACAGTTTCTCTTTTGCCCAAGAACCACATGTTGTTTATTGTTTCTAAACAGTGCGCATGCTCAAGACGTGTTCGCATAGAAGGCCATATGAACAGATTTGAATATTGTCATCCGGACAATAATTCTGATAACGATAGTTTTGGGTCTTTTTCGTATCTTTTGCAACATAACTCGGTGTTAATCTTCATTTTATGAAGGTCAGTACGGAAATGGACAATAATTTTGCGTATGAAAAAATTACGCAGCTGGTAGACAATATCCCTTTAAATTGTAATAATAAGTAATAATAATAACTTTATGAAACGTTAAAATAAATGTCTAATACAAAATGTACAAATTATAGAAAACAGCACTGCCTTGAAAATCGCAATCGAGATTGAGTGACAGAGTGATTGTTGTTTCACGCCAACTCAGCAATTTTTCAGCCATATCATGGCGAGAACAAGTTAATTTTCAATGAGATGATAATGAGGTCCATTTTGTACTAGACCAACACACGTATGTTTAGTTGAATTTTTATAGTGCTAGCTCACTGAAACAACAGTCCACGGATAGACATGTCACCCCACTCGTACACATTATTCTGATTCCGAGGCAACCAATATTTGCTCTTTGCTGCGTGCTTAGCGGAGAAGCAACAAATGCCAATGGTATAGTCCTTGGTTTGGTCCGATCGGGCTCGAACCCACGATCAACCGAAGTCCGTCGAGGCGAGCACGCTAACCATAACACCACCGACGCGGTTCCAATCGAGATTGATAAAAAAAAACACACAAGTGAAACATAGAATGAGACATCGTGCGCGCAAATAGCTAGCAGCGCCTGCTCTATACATAACACCCTTCGTGTATTTACATGGCTAGAACATCGTTTGTATTTGAAAAACGCCACAATACGTAGATTACAATATGAAACATACACATTTGACATATTTTTCTAATAAAAGAAAATAATTGAAATGACACAACACAATTGCATGATCAAACATCGTTTTAAGGCGGAAATCATTTTGAACATCACAATACTGAACAAATAAATGTTTACATGTATACACGTGGAACATGAAATTCTAACAAATAAATGTTTACATGTATACACGTGGAACATGAAATTCTAACAAATAAATGTTTACATGTATACACGTGGAACATGAAATTCTAACAAATAAATGTTTACATGTATACACATGGAACATGAAATTCTAACAAATAAATGTTTACATGTATACACGTGGAACATGAAATTCTAATAGTTATATTATTTTCTTAATGATTTATGATATAACATACCGGTATATAAAGTTCCGTCTGAAAGTGTGTAACCGATGACGCTCAATTTGTCAACTAACTAATTAATTGAGAACCATATCGTTGCTAATTCATTAGAGGTGGTAACATATGGTATTCTAATCTATAAGACACTCAGGGGATCTTATTAGTAAATCGTTGGATTTATAAGAACATCCGAGTATCGGAAGAATTTTACATTTTTTGATTCGCCACGAGCATGAAAACTAGAACTAGTCGGTCCATAATATAAAATTGCCATGGGGTATATTTGATCGCTAAAGTTACTAGTCTAAACACAACAGTTTAATATCCCTTCAACAGAAACCCATTACTGCACGAAATCAGCCAGATTACGTTTTTGATACGTTCAGTAAAATATTGTTCAAACTTCACCATATAATGCTAAAATCGCGTGAATGCCGTTAGAAATCTCTTAAAACACTATTTTGATGTCCATGCGTATGTTGTCATTCATTTATGTGATAGTATGTGGTCTTTTTGAGTGGAATCAAATTTTCCAGGTTTTTTTTATCATTTGTTTATATATGTATTGCTATTGGAGATCCAATTATCAAGAGGGGGTTGGGATCCCATTATCCGTTTTGACCCCGTCACATATGTATGCCTGTCCCAATCCAGCACCTGGATTTCCAGTGTCATATGTCGTGGTTTTTTCTATGTACAATGAGCTGAGATGAGATGTGATCATTTTTCGTTTTGTTGAAATTCTTGACCATCACTGTTTAAACTTTCGTTTTATAAATTAGATTGAGCTTGAAATAAAGGATATTTAGAGATACAGCTTATTCTGAGTTATACTTTGACCTACACCTCGAAGTTGAAGTGAGGGCCGTTTGAAAACGAAACTATACGACAAAAGAGATTATTTCAATTTTTCCATTATGAACTTTCCATTTAAATGTGCAACATTCCAAAAGCACCTGCATATGGAGTATGTATATATATCAGTTGACTCAATATTCCAGAACTTGTGGTTCCTATCAGGGTTTCCTTGATAGAGGGTTGCTGCTAACAAAGAAGCAGCTGAACTAAGGTTCCTAGTGGTTAAGTTAAAGTCATCACTTCGAAAGTTTTACGGTCGCTACCATGACTTGGTTAACCGTTACGGAATATCTGTGTCACAAATGACCACGGTATGTTCCACTTGTTGTAAGTACTTCTTGATCATCATTTATGACTTATCACCGGATTATGTATCTAGAGTTACACGACGGGTGACACTAGTGGAGCAGGAACTGCTTTCCTCATTGATCTGCGAAATGTCAACAGAAATGGTACATGTCTTGTGTCACTATTTCCGTTAACATGTTTTCTTTTTTGATCCGTGAAATATTGGCAGAAATGTCTTGTGACGTCTTCCTAAACAGCATTCCATATATTGATCTTTGAAATATGGGCAGAAATTTTGCTTGTCTTGTGTCTCATTTCATAATAATATAATTTATTACATTGCTAGTTAATATAGCTTCTATATATCTGTAGATTATTTTAGCCCAGCCCATAGTATGACCCCACTACAACCCTGACGCCGGTGGTTATATATCTGGAGATTATTTTAGCCCAGTCCATAGTATGACTCCACTACAACCCTGACGCCGATGGTTATATATCTAGAGATTATTTTAGCCCAGCCCATAGTATGACCCCACTACAACCCTGACGCCGATGGTTATATATCTGTAGATTATTTTAGCCCAGCCCATAGTATGATCCCACTACAACCCTGACGCCGATGGTTATATATCTGTAGATTATCTTAGCCCACCCCATAGTATGACTCCACTACAACCCTGACGCGGATGGTTATATATCTGTAGATTATCTTAGCCCAGCCCCCACTACAACCCTTACGCCGATGGTTATATATCTGTAGATTATCTTAGCCCAGCCCATAGTATGACCTCACTACAACCCTGACGCCGATGGTTATATATCTGTAGATTATCTTAGCCCAGCCCATAGTATGACTCCACTACAACCCTGACGCCGATGGTTATATATCTGTAGATTATCTTAATCCAGCCCATAGTATGACCCCACTACAACCCTGACGCCGATGGTTATATATCTGTAGATTATCTTAGCCCAGCCCATAGTATGACTCCACTACAACCCTGACGCCGATGGCTATATATCTGTAGATTATCTTAACCCAGCCCATAGTATGACCCCACTACAACCCTGACGCCGATGGTTATATATCTGTAGATTATCTTAGCCCAGCCCATAGTATGACCCCACTACAACCCTGACGCCGATGGTTATATATCTGTAGATTATCTTAGCCCAGCCCATAGTATGACTCCACTACAACCCTGACGCCGATGGTTATATATCTGTAGATTATCTTAGCCCAGCCCATAGTATGACCCCACTACAACCCTGACGCCGATGGTTATATATCTGTAGATTATCTTAGCCCAGCCCATAGTATGACTCCACTACAACCCTGACGCCGATGGTTATATATCTGTAGATTATCTTAGCCCAGCCCATAGTATGACCCCACTACAACCCTGACGCCGATGGTTATATATCTGTAGATTATCTTAGCCCAGCCCATAGTATGACCCCACTACAACCCTGACGCCGATGGTTATATATCTGTAGATTATCTTAGCCCAGCCCATAGTATGACTCCACTACAACCCTGACGCCGATGGTTATATATCTGTAGATTATCTTAGCCCAGCCCATAGTATGACCCCACTACAACCCTGACGCCGATGGTTATATATCTGTAGATTATCTTAGCCCAGCCCATAGTATGACTCCACTACAACCCTGACGCCGATGGTTATATATCTGTAGATTATCTTAGCCCAGCCCATAGTATGACCCCACTACAACCCTGACGCCGATGGTTATATATCTGTAGATTATCTTAGCCCAGCCCATAGTATGACCCCACTATAACCCTGACGCCGATGGTTATATATCTGTAGATTATTTTAGCCCAGCCCATAGTATGACTCCACTACAACCCTGACGCCGATGGTTATATATCTGTAGATTATTTTAGCCCAGCCCATAGTATGAATCCACTACAACCCTGACGCCGATGGTTATATATCTGTAGATTATTTTAGCCCAGCCCATAGTATGACTCCACTACAACCCTGACGCCGATGGTTATATATCTGTAGATTATTTTAGCCCAGACCATAGTATGACCCCACTACAACCCTGACGCCGATGGATATATATCTGTAGATTATTTTAGCCCAGCCCATAGTATGACTCCACTACAACCCTGACGCCGATGGTTATATATCTGTAGATTATTTTAGCCCAGCCCATAGTATGACCCCACTACAACCCTGACGCCGATGGTTATATATCTGTAGATTATTTTAACCCAGCCCATAGTATGACCCCACTACAACCCTGACGCCGATGGATATATATCTGTAGATTATTTTAACCCAGCCCATAGAATGACCTCACTACAACCCTGACGCCGATGGATATATATCTGTAGATTATTTTAGCCCAGACCATAGTAGGACTCCACTACAACCCTGACGCCGATGGTTATATATCTGTAGATTATTTTAGCCCAGCCCATAGTATGACCCCACTACAACCCTGACGCCGATGGATATATATCTGTAGATTATTTTAGCCCAGCCCATAGTATGACCCCACTACAACCCTGACGCCGATGGTTATATATCTAGAGATTATTTTAGCCCAGCCCATAGTATGACCCCACTACAACCCTGACGCCGATGGTTATATATCTGTAGATTATTTTAACCCAGACCATAGTATGACCCCACTACAACCCTGACGCCAATGGTTATATATCTGTAGATTATTTTAGCCCAGCCCATAGTATGACCCCACTACAACCCTGACGCCGATGGATATATATCTGTACATTATGTTAACCCAGCCCATAGTATGACCCCACTACAACCCTGACGCCGATGGTTATATATCTGTAGATTATCTTAGCCCAGCCCATAGTATGACTCCACTACAACCCTGACGCCGATGGTTATATATCTGTAGATTATCTTAGCCCAGCCCATAGTATGACCCCACTACAACCCTGACGCCGATGGTTATATATCTGTAGATTATCTTAGCCCAGCCCATAGTATGACTCCACTACAACCCTGACGCCGATGGTTATATATCTGTAGATTATCTTAGCCCAGCCCATAGTATGACCCCACTACAACCCTGACGCCGATGGTTATATATCTGTAGATTATCTTAGCCCAGCCCATAGTATGACCCCACTACAACCCTGACGCCGATGGTTATATATCTGTAGATTATCTTAGCCCTGCCCATAGTATGACTCCACTACAACCCTGACGCCGATGGTTATATATCTGTAGATTATCTTAGCCCAGCCCATAGTATGACCCCACTACAACCCTGACGCCGATGGTTATATATCTGTAGATTATCTTAGCCCAGCCCATAGTATGACTCCACTACAACCCTGACGCCGATGGTTATATATCTGTAGATTATCTTAGCCCAGCCCATAGTATGACCCCACTACAACCCTGACGCCGATGGTTATATATCTGTAGATTATCTTAGCCCAGCCCATAGTATGACCCCACTATAACCCTGACGCCGATGGTTATATATCTGTAGATTATTTTAGCCCAGCCCATAGTATGACTCCACTACAACCCTGACGCCGATGGTTATATATCTGTAGATTATTTTAGCCCAGCCCATAGTATGAATCCACTACAACCCTGACGCCGATGGTTATATATCTGTAGATTATTTTAGCCCAGCCCATAGTATGACTCCACTACAACCCTGACGCCGATGGTTATATATCTGTAGATTATTTTAGCCCAGACCATAGTATGACCCCACTACAACCCTGACGCCGATGGATATATATCTGTAGATTATTTTAGCCCAGCCCATAGTATGACTCCACTACAACCCTGACGCCGATGGTTATATATCTGTAGATTATTTTAGCCCAGCCCATAGTATGACCCCACTACAACCCTGACGCCGATGGTTATATATCTGTAGATTATTTTAACCCAGCCCATAGTATGACCCCACTACAACCCTGACGCCGATGGATATATATCTGTAGATTATTTTAACCCAGCCCATAGAATGACCTCACTACAACCCTGACGCCGATGGATATATATCTGTAGATTATTTTAGCCCAGACCATAGTAGGACTCCACTACAACCCTGACGCCGATGGTTATATATCTGTAGATTATTTTAGCCCAGCCCATAGTATGACCCCACTACAACCCTGACGCCGATGGATATATATCTGTAGATTATTTTAGCCCAGCCCATAGTATGACCCCACTACAACCCTGACGCCGATGGTTATATATCTAGAGATTATTTTAGCCCAGCCCATAGTATGACCCCACTACAACCCTGACGCCGATGGTTATATATCTGTAGATTATTTTAACCCAGACCATAGTATGACCCCACTACAACCCTGACGCCAATGGTTATATATCTGTAGATTATTTTAGCCCAGCCCATAGTATGACCCCACTACAACCCTGACGCCGATGGATATATATCTGTACATTATGTTAACCCAGCCCATAGTATGACCCCACTACAACCCTGACGCCGATGGTTATATATCTGTAGATTATTTTAGCCAGCCCATAGTATGACCCCACTACAACCCTGACGTCGATGGATATATATCTGTAGATTATTTTAGCCCAGCCCATAGTATGACCCCACTACCACCCTGACGCCGATGGTTATATATCTGTAGATTATTTTAGCCCAGCCCATAGTATGACTCCACTACAACCCTGACGCCGATGGTTATATATCTGTAGATTATTTTAGCCCAGCCCATAGTATGACCCCACCAGGGGCGGATCCAGGATTTCAAGTTAGGGGGGGCGCACTTAAAAAAATTGCGCCGAGCAGAGGAAGGCGCGAACATTTTAGGGGTATTTCGTGTGAAAAATCACTATTTTACGCCAAAAAATCATAGTTTTTACAATTACGGAGGGAGGCGCGAAAAATTTTGGGGTATTTCGTGTGAAAAATCACGATTTTACGCCAAAAAAACATATTTTTTTCCAATTTTAGGGGGGGCGCGTGCCGGGTGCGCCCCCCCCCCCCCCTGGATCCGCCCCTGCCCACTACAACCCTGACGCCGATGGGATACATTTCCACATATCTGGTAATCCAGAATATGCAGTATATTCCGTCCGTCAATCAGCTTTAAAATACACTTTATTCGTTTGTTCTTGTGTTCATGCTTTCGCTTGAAATATTATGACAAAAATTAGTATCAGAATAAACATGATTTTGTGGGTATATTTAAGATTTGCCTGTGCTCGTTTTATTTTAAAGATTGCCATATCCTCCTCGGATAGCCTAAGCGTATGAAACATATGGTCCATTGGGAATGTTGTATATATGATGTGTCCCTTTTTGTAGACTCTATCTAAATCGTGATTTTTCCTAATAAAAAGATATTTTTAGACAAATTTATTTGTATACTACATTGTAATGTAGGATTGGAAAACAAAAGTATTGATTTCATACCTAGAATCAATAAACCATCCATTCGCAGGTGTTCTCTGTATGGATTACATTTCATAGGATATGCATTCTAGTTAAACCACCTGAGTCCAATGTATATAAAACAGTTTCAATGGTATGTTAAGCTTCGTAAATCACAGTTTCTAAAGATTTCCCCATATTTTGTGGTTTAGTTTCTGCATGATCATACCTTCCATTTTCATTTTCAAAGACATGTCTTCCAACATATTTCACCGTGTATTTTGTTCTTAACATTCTATATCATTTTTGAAGAGTTCGCGAATATTATCTTTTTATTTTTTTTCATTTAATATATAAATGTTTGCCTTATTGGAATGATATATTTCTTTAATTTACAAATGTTGCGGTCCTTTGTCGCACAGAAACTACCACTTCAAGGGAAAATCGTTTATGCTGCAGATAACTTTGTAATTTAAGAGGACTTGTTTTTGTGTGTGAAATAAATACATACGAACAAATCTGCGGTGTTGTCTGTAAATAGAACAAAAGGAAATATAAAGACAAAATTGAGATTTGTTCATATGGATTTAGTACTTAAGGAATTAACGACTACAGTCTGATTAACATTCGATTCTTACAACAATAATTTCTCTTTTTCGTCATTAAACGAATTCATTTCAGAAATCTGTCTTCTATTAAATAGATAATCCTAACACAACGGCCAATTTCAAAAAGGATCAATGTCTGTATGTCGCGTGGCCTATACCCAAATGATGATCTGAGCACGTGTCGAATTAAAGCCACTTATTAACCCCGACAAAATGTTCAAATTGTTAATTATGGACGTTTTCACACAATAATAAACCATACGGTGGCTTGGCCTTGTAATTGTCTGTCGCCTGTATTCAATTTCCTTATTTGTAAAAAGGAAAGCGGAACTATTTCATGTTCAATAAAGGGGGCGTGGCACACATGATAACGGATGCTGTCGTTTTCCCTCATAATTAGCGTAAAATTACAAATTAATAAGAAACACAATCTGTCAAGTACTAAAATAAATGTTAGAATCAAATATGGATTCTTTGTATTATAAAACTTCATGGTTCGATAATAAACATTTGATTGTAAAGAATTTCAGCTGATATTAGATTTTAATGAACAAATACAGTGGATATTTTTTAAGGAAAGAAATATCTCGGACATTGTAAAATAAAATAAATTATCTCTTATTTTGCTCTCAAAGAAAATTTAATTCTACTGTTTAAAAAAGAAAAAAGCTTTTTTAATATCGTAGAATGGCTGTTGGTACACGTGACTTACAAATAAAATAAAACAATTAACAGATATTGATTTTAAAATTACGCTTTTAAAAACAAATTATTTCAACAAACGTAAAAAATCTTAGCATCATTGTGATGCTTAAAACCTTTTTGTATTGTTACATGAATATATTCTTATTAACAATTTAAGACTACAAATTAGCATACGCCATAAAGTTATTTTTTTGTATATAACTTTGAAGAAAACAAACACATGAAACCAGTCCTTTGTTCTCCGCGGGATATAAACTTTTTATAAAGATAGGCAAGTATTTATGATTCCATGTTTCGCCATTCAATTTGTTTATTTTCTCAACCTAAATTTCTTGAAATTACTTGAAAAAAAAATTTGCTACACAACTTTTTATATGACAGAAAATGGCTTGTTTTAGTATACATGTATACACAATGGTATGGAACATTTATTATTGAATTTTACAGTTCCTATAAACTAATGTAAACCAGGGCTATAAAAAGATTCGCCTTATTCGATCTCTTAAAAAGTTTATATTCCGATACCAATATCTTGTCGAAATATATTCCGTCTCTGCAGAAAAAATTATAAGCGATGCATTTTCATATAGTGAAAATGTATAAAGATAAAGAGTCAAATATGTCAAGAATTTTTTTTTGTCAATGTGTGACGTAAAAATATTTTTGACATTTACGTCACCGAATATGGTACTGCTTTGACAACTATTTTACCTATTTTGTTCCTGTATTTAAATACTGTTACAGTGACAGCCGGAACCTTTGAACCGTAATGAGAGCGGGAGGTTTGGCGCCTTAAAATCTGATTCAACCCACCATTTCTTTAGAAATGCCTGTACCAAGTCAGGGTCATTACGGTTTTCACAGTTTTCCGGTTGTTGACTGATTTTGTCTGTTTATATAATTATGAGTTTTGACTTTCCCTTTGTAAGATTGTTCGGAGTTCGGTAATTTTGTTATTACCTTTATTTAAAGTAAGGCACGAAATTAGATATATGCATATTTTTTTTTTAATTATTGCTACAATATTCAAAATGAGTGTAAAATAAACGGTGCATAGTAAATAAGGTACATGTATTTGTTGTACTTACATCTCTCTACAACAGTTCTAGTGACCAAAAAGTGTGCAAAATACAACAGTGAATATATCAAACCATAAAATCGTATAAATCTAAATTAATTTTAGCAAAATTCAACAGTTATCGAAGTCCATATTTTTATTATTATTTTGAAACTTTAAATTAATTTTCATAATTTATATCTGTATTTGTCTTCTTGTATACTCTGATTTATCAAACCTCCAACTTTTTTTTTCATCATCACATTAAACATTCGTAAATTCGGTTCAACAAAAAATTAAATATAAGCAATAGAATAAAAAAGACATTTTGTTTCTGGCTGTTATTTCAAATTTTTAAAAAGATGCATACGTCGTGTGCAATAAAGTAGATATCAATAGTGTTTATTATATCAAATTTCATTTGCAAGTGAGCACGACGCGATTTTTGGAATAACCTTCATCAGGTACCCCCAAATTTAATTGCTTTGAAAACCAAATGATTTTTAATAAAAAATATTTGGAAGCAAGAAAACCACAAATCCTAAACAGGAGAGTCAAAATTGACCTATGTCTGATGATGAAGAACCTTTGCTTTAAATTTCAATAACAAATATATCAAATAAACCATATCAGTGCTGAAACACTGACTACTAGCCTCGGGGACTAATAGTCCACCAGCAGAGGTATCGACCTAGTGATAGTAATTTAGCAACATAGATATCTAATTTAGTGTGTACGACGCCTTCATCAGGTACGCTCAAATGAAAAATATTGAAAAACCAAATAATTTAATATTCTTTAGGAGCAAGAAAACTAAAGAGTCTGAATATGATAGCTAAAATGGCTACTAAGGTTATATAAAATAGAATAGTGACGTTATGACTTCACAATGGTCCATTTACCACCAGGTGTTTAAAATAAAAGTCTAATAAATAATAACTTATATTTTTTTTCTACTTCAGGTAAGTATGATATTTAATTTAAATATTATATTATTTCTGAAAAAGAAAAGAATATAACTTCTAGTGTTTGATTTAATTTAAATAAGATATATTCATGAGAACTACGTGTTGCTTTATTGTCTAGTGGTTTATGCCGGGAACACTAGATGACAGAGCTTGTAAATCGGGGTTTAATATTCATTTTGATAGTCTGTAATCTCTGAGACAGTAATAGACCTTGTGATATCATTGTTGGTATTATTTTGATGTTTTCATTCTTTTAGAATTATATTTCTTTCATGTTCGGTTATATTCACAATTTATCTTCTTAACTATATAATTTAGAAGTCGGAATTCAAATTTCCATGAATTATTTGACAATATAATAAATTTCAACATTGTGACAGAAATGCATTCATCCATTGTTATTATATATACAAACAAAGGGAACATTCAGATGTCCTTCATATCTTCCCAAGAAAGGGTTATGTGTTCACAAAGTTTTCGAAAGTACCATTTGTTTTCTGTAGCATTAACTAGTTCACGGTCAAATGATATGAAAGCTCCATAAAAACATTTATGAACCAAACCAATTGCATAGTGCAATTAAAACGAAATAATTTACAGACAGAACGTCATGTTCATATTTATTTCAGTTATTCTATATCGGAATGCAAATAAAAACCATGTTACAGTTTTAAAACTCTTAAATATAGATAATTCCACAAGAACCAGCGTTAATTCAACGGTAGTCAACTACGTATATGCTTCTTTTTTTCTTTGCAATCGTTGGCTTTATATTTGTAGACCTACAAAACATTTAAGTAAGGTTGAGCATATTGCAAAATATTTGATCCTGTCTTAAATTAAATGTCGCACTATTGTATTTCTTTTTAATTTTGTAGAATTGCTGCACTTGTTCTCGTACGCATGAACTATTTGCCACTGGACGGCAATCAATCAATCAATCAATCAATCAATCAATCAATCAATCAATCAATCAATATTTTGAAAAGATAACACAACTGACTATTAGGAAAACGTTTTCTGCATAGACGACAAAGGCAATATAAATGACAAAATTCTTAATGCCAATGGTCTCGAAAAAGACGGAGATAACACAGACACTTTGTAAAACACTGAAACCTGCCTTGGGTAGATATCATACGGAAAAGAATATTAATAGTACATATGATGCATTTTATACCCGTTAATGTAATTCACAAAAGTAGAAGATTTGAATATTTGAAGTTCAAAACGTTGGAGATTTCTGAAACCAAAAACATTTATATGTCTGTAGAAGAATCTTGAATTATTTGGCTTTCCAGTCTTTTAACTGTGCGCATGCCTGACACAGATTATTCCAGAAACGTGTTGTGCGCATTAAATTAGATATCTACGTTTTCATCACTATAACTGGGTGAAAATGTCTGCTGGTGGACTATTACCCCCTGGGAGTATCATCAGCCCAGTAGTCGGTGTTTCGACTTTTGGCTATCCTGTACATGGCCCATTGGTTTACTTGCTCTAACAAACTTTTATATTATAAATGTGGGTTTCCCTTCTTTTTACTATGAGCGTACCTGATGAAACTTTGTCCAGAAACGCGTGGTGTGCACTCAATTAAATATCTACGTTCTTATTTGGATGCAATGTGAAGGAAGAACAATACCACGGAATTGAGATTTAAATGCATACATTATTTCGTGTTTATCTGGTGATAATAGGAAAAAAGACCACACGAACAAATTCGTTTTTTTTTTTTTTTTTTTTTTTTTTTTTATGTCATGCATGAATAGTGTTGCAAAACGCATTAAATAATTAAGATGGAGTAAACGTACCAATATGACGACTGAAATGAAAAACAGAATATTTCAGTTTTGTGATTGTAATCAGAGATTTACTCAAAATAAAAACGTGCACATTATTTGTTTTCTTCTAATGAGCACGTAAATCTTTTAACAAGATGAAATTGAATAAATATTCATATTAAGTATCCAATAATTTTAATAGCTATTAAGGAATTCGAAAATTTGAAAAAAAAATGTATAAAAGTAGTTTTTCACAATTGTAAATTGTAATTCTATTTGGCAACTACTCCCGGGTTTAGGTACCTACCCCGCCAAAGAAATATCCTTCATTCCAAGAATGTACCTGTTTAAACATTGGAATTCTAATAGTAAAACAGAAAACGACAATATTAGTTTTTATTTGTATTCTTATAGAAAGAAATATATACAATACGATCCACATGACACTTATCATTGTCTAAATTAAATTCACATTTAAATATATATTTTTTGTCAATAATATTATTAATATTTAATTAACTAAAGTTTCTTAAGAAGGTTTTGGATTGGAAGAATTCTTAGAATCAATGAAGATATTGTCACAGACATTACAGAGTTGACAGATGGTCAACCAATCGGCATCAAGACTGCGACAAACATAGGAAACTTTCCACTATAATTAAGAAATTCAGTTTCTTAAAATTTGTCTTTGACAGTAATAATGGATGCCATCTTGTAACTTTAAAAAGAAAAAAAAACATTCAAATTCAAGAAAATATTTGGTTATTTGTGAAAAGAAAGGCTACAAACTAAAGGCAAAAGGAAAGTCAATAATTCTGGGGAAAATAAGACAAAGATAAGGAGATTTTGTATAGGACATGATATGTTTTTATTCGATGGAACTGAACAAGTAACTAAGAACTGTTGTAAACAAAATTCCTGTCAACAAGAAAACGGTAGGTAATAATACTGTCATTTTATTTTCACAAATATTTATTTGTATGAAAACTATATTAAAACATCTTTAATGCATCATTGAAAAATAGAGCTGTGAAAAAATATTATATATTTACTAACTACATAAATTTTATATGTCAGTTTGTTTGATTTTTTGTTATGTTAGGACATTTTTAATGACGTTTTCGTTACATAACAAGATATGATTGTTTATTCCGAATTGG
The DNA here is from genome assembly GCA_963680875.1 of Bathymodiolus brooksi. Taxonomy (NCBI): domain Eukaryota; kingdom Metazoa; phylum Mollusca; class Bivalvia; order Mytilida; family Modiolidae; genus Bathymodiolus; species Bathymodiolus brooksi. The sequence continues at coordinate 79,306,623 of OY804578.1, read as the reverse complement.
AAAGTTAGTACCCTATGACTACTTACTTACTGGATTGTGAAGAGTTCTAAAAAAAATTACTTTTTCGAACATTGGTACTCTGTATCCGTGTTGTAATACAAAAATTACTTATATATAAAATATATTGTATTACATATCTCTGATAAAGCCACAAAATATTTACTCATCTGTTAAAAAATCAGAGGCAATTCGTGATAGATGTAACAAAAACCACAGGCTGCTAGGACCAGGACAAATCATCCCACATTAGATTTGCTGGCAACAATTTTCAAAGTCACATGTCAAAATTGAGAATTTGTCATAAATATAAGCTGTTTTTTCCTTTGAAAACCCCAAGTTAAGTGTACGATATTTCAAGAAATGTGGACCTGTTGTTGTGTTTTGCATCTTCTATTCTGACTGAATTTACTTAACAAGCATAAAAATTTGTAAACAATTATTTGGTGTATTTATTATTATGAAAATTACTGTTATATATTAAATATTATATTGAAAAAATTACTGTTATATATTAAATATTATATTGAAAAAATTACTGTTATATATTAAATATTATATTGAAAAAATTACATGTACTCATTCTTTCATTTAAATTCAAAAAATAATGGAGTACCTTTTATAGTTCCTAAATAATGTTAATCATTATAAAAACTAAGGTTCTCCTCCCTCAGATAAAGGTGACCGCAGCAGATTTTAGCTATTCTGATTAGACATTTTGGTGTTCTTGCTATCAAAGACTTTTTCGTGTACCTGACTAGGGCTAATCCAGAGACGAGTGGTTCGTACTAACTTAGATTTCTACGTTGTGATGGTTTATATATTATGTTTGTAATCCTTTGCCTTAAAACAAAAACAATCACATCATTTTGTTTCGTTTATATTTATTTTGACCTATATGTTTTGTTTGCTGTTTTATATATACTTTAATTTAAAAGAATATAATCAGTCTATGAAGAATTTATTTTTAATTTCAACACGAAAAATATTTGAAGAGTTTAAAGCAGCGATTAAAATTGGGAACATGCATGAATATACCTAAATTGTTTCATATAAACATCGCCATCATTGAAATATTCAAAACGTTTTAACAACTATCTTGGGTTATTAGAATTTATCGTCACTGTTAAACTGTATGACCAAACCCTAATGACTATTTGCAATTTTTCATGTGTTCTTTTTAGGAAACGGATTAATATAAGCGTTATGCTTGTTTCTGAATCCTATGTTATATTGTATTGTGAAAAAAATGTAATATGTAATTCATCAATAAAAAATATATGTTTAAAAAAAAAAAAAAAAAAAAAACCCTAATAGTAATACATTTGTATTGAAACCAAATTTAATCTTTATATTTTACTTTTAAACTTTAGTATTAAGACTTTGGATGTTTGTTTAACACCACTTCTTAAATAATATATCTGATCAAAACTAAGGTCAATCTTCTACGTATATAGGAAACTGTAGCCGTTCTTTATCTATCCTGCTTAAGTCTATCTGTTTATTTGATGTGGAAGAGCTTTAAATTGTTTTGCTTTACAGTCTGAAGACTACGATCGTATCTGATTCCAGGTTATCCAGAATCGCGTTGTGTGCACTATATTATATGTATATATATATATATAAGCGTTTTTATTTCAACAACATTTCAGTTATACCCAGTCGTTAGGTTGATTGATGAAGGCAAATAGAGTACCCGAAGAAAAGTACAGAACGTCCTTAAGTGACCGACGATGTTTATCACAGAAGCTTGTATTGAATGTACATCATAACGGGCTGATGTCGAAACAACAAACGTTACTGTTAAAACGTAATCTTCTTCCGTGTTCATTTCTGTTCGGATCTTTCTTGAGTATTCAATACCTCTGGGGACTTCAGTCAACATACGTCTTAGATATAGATAAAGTATCTAATATTATTATCAAGCTACCTTTAATAAAAACGTAGATATCTAATTTAGTGTACACGACGCATTTCTTGAATAATCTTCATCTGGTAGGTTCCTTGTCAAACGCTTTGAAAGCCACATAATTTAAACGTTTTTGAGAGCAAGTAAATCAAAGGACCTAACGAATAAGCTAAATTCAGCTTCTTTCATACATCTTTATACGGAATTCATATGTTCTGTTGGTTGAAAAACAAAAATAAGCTAAATTCAGCTTCTTTCATACATCTTTATACGGAATTCATATGTTCTGTTGGTTGAAAAACAAAAATAAGCTAATTTCAGCTTCTTTCATACATCTTTATACGGAATTCATATGTTCTGTTGGTTGAAAAACAAAAATAAGCTAATTTCAGCTTCTTTCATACATCTTTATACGGAATTCATATGTTCTGTTGGTTGAAAAACAAAAATAAGCTAATTTCAGCTTCTTTCATACATCTTTATACGGAATTCATATGTTCTGTTGGTTGAAAAACAAAAATAAGCTAATTTCAGCTTCTTTCATACATCTTTATACGAAATTCATATGTTCTGTTGGTTGAAAAACAAAAATAAGCTAATTTCAGCTTCTTTCATACATCTTTATACGGAATTCATATGTTCTGTTGGTTGAAAAACAAAAATAAGCTAATTTCAGCTTCTTTCATACATCTTTATACGGAATTCATATGTTCTGTTGGTTGAAAAACAAAAATAAGCTAAATTCAACTGTAGTGTTGATCGGAATACAAATATAGTTGATTTCAAATGTTCTATTCATTGAAATACAACCAAAATTAAATTTAACTATTTTCTTTAAAAAATAAAGCTTTTGTCTGAACCAAATAGAAACTCTGCACATAATATACTTCAATAGTAAAGAAAAATATTTAACTGTGGATGCTTTACGGATATAACATAGATAGAATCATGCCAAAAACGTGATATGTCTTGCGTTCGTTCACCTTTCGTGGATATCAGTCCCGATATGAAAACCTTATAGCACAACTAAGTATGAACACAAGTCCATCATAATAAGACCAATTTTGACCTACAATTTTGCTTATAATCATGTGAAATAAGCATATTTAGCTGAAAAGGTTATTCATATTATAGTGAGGCCAGGATTTGCCTGCTCACTTATGATCTGATGAGATATTGTGTTTTCTTAGCGTTAAAGACTTAGTTATTTACATGTCAAATGTTTGCAGGAAAGCCTGTCCAATCCAACATATATGAATTTTATAATTCTTTATTATCTCACATTCATGCGTTAATTTCATACTTACATGTACATGTATATTGATTTTTTTAGCCTTTGGGTTCCAACCATCTGTCTTATTCAAATTGTCTATCCCTCATGTGTGTGAGATGGGACAGGTTTCTCTGCAGACACATCTATTTTGCCCCTGTTTGGGTACGGTTGATTGTTATCTAAATGACATTATGACGTCAGGATATGTCTGCTCATAGATTGTGCTTTATGGATACAAATGTATTCATTTTATGTTGCTTTAATGTTGTTTCCTTTGTTGTATCATTACTTGACATACAATATTTTTTTACCTGTCCTAATTATACTGAAATAAGACGTATTATGATGAACAACTTAAATTGGGTACAGACAAGCGATTGGAATTTGAATCTACTAACCCGTGGGTCGGATGATTTAACATACGAAGAAAATATTAATATCATCAAACACGTTTTCAATTTTATTAAATCTTCAAAAAGATTCCTTGTAGTATAATTACTCGATAATTATCTACTCTCCAACCTCGTATCCACCCAACACAACCTTTTTATTAATTCGTTAATTATTTACAATATATCTCTATATGTATTATATGTATGCTCAGAATGATCATTATACTATGTGAATTTATTGTATAAATGGGAGAAGACTTCATAAGTTGGTAAAACTTGTGTCCTATCCCTTTTGTTAATTTAACAAATAAAATCATCATAAACTAAAAAAAAACATACAATATTCAGGTACATGTACATGTGCTTATTTTTGTTTTTTTTTCTATTTAAATGGAATGCTCAGTTCAAGTTGATATTGATTACATGTACAGTAGATGAGGTCAGGATTTGTCTGCTCTTTGTTTAAGAATATCTCTAGCCGAGGGTATCTACTAGTTTACTTGATGGTGTTCCCAATTATATGTTTATTATGTGTGAAAACTTGTACTTGTTCAGTTCATTTGATAGTGAAAATATTTATTAGCACATTCAGTTTTCCCCTCACATTTAGACTGACGTGTATTATGTTAGTGTAAGTTAACATGTGATTTTTGTGTTCTACTACTGCTTTATTATTATTTACATGTACTTTATACAAATCATACATATAACTATGTGGTTCTTACATGTGTTTTACCTTCCTATGATAAAGGAAATCTTTCTTTTATTTTGCTATGTTCAACACACCATTTATAGGACATGTGTCCTTAATTATTTTTTTTATCAATTTATGAACTGGGCTAATTTCCTTTAACGTTCACTCCACACTACTCCAGGTATGGCGGAGCCAACTTTTGATTCATTATCAATGTTGGCTTTGGCTGTTTTAAATGCCATCCCTTTTTTGTTGTAAGGAGCCTCTCCAATTTTTAGAGGGAGTATTTTACTTTATCTGTTATACAGTCTCATATTCTTTGTTTCACTGTTATTATTATTTTCATACTCCCAGTTGCTGTATATATGTACATATTTCTTTGTTTGTTTTTTCGTCATTTAATAAATGACATAAACTGGAGATTGTATTCACTTTTGCCCTTACCAAAAAACCTAGTGGAGTAGGGTGTCTTGAATAGCTTAAGGTATTAGTACATTGTCTCACGTAAATGATCTCAATGAAAACTTGGTGCAATATAAATGTAATTGTTTGTTTTATTGTTCTTTCTCTTTTGGCCACTGTACGTATTGTCTTTTCTTCTTCGATTTACGGCTTTTGATTTCCCCTTTGGTATATCTTCAATCTTCCCTTATGTTATCTTCAACTTTTCTTATCGCAACTCTTAAACTTATATTTAGTAAAAGTCTGGAAGATTATCAAATGTGTAATTGTTTCTAATTTCTTAAGATCATATAGTTCTTGTTGTTGTAAAAAATTTAATCTACATTTCTATTTTCTTGATTATATTTACTAAAGGTTTCGTATGCATAACGTGCACTTTTCTATTGTAAGCAATATTGTAAATCGGTAAAGACTTCGTAAATTTGTATAATTTTTGTCCAATACAATTTATATTCTTTTGAAGAAATAAATACAAAATGTACAAACATAAATACCAATTTTAGCGCAGACGACCCGTTTCTTGATTCAGCTTCTTCATGTACGTTTATAGCCAGAAGAAATACAAAACATTGGGAAAATATGTTTAAGCTAAAATCTCAAAGTGACCACTGGAGGAACGTTGTTACACAAACCTATCCTATCTAATATCTGTCCTTTTAATTGAAACAAAACAACGGTGGCATGTCCGTTACGATTTCCGCATAAAAACTATGTTCGGTTCGTCTTTACCTCCCGTTGTTTTTAGGAGAGCTCATGTCTTATTTACATTATTTGTGCTTGTTCGCGTATAGTGGTGTCCAACACATATTGTGTTGTGTTTTTGTTTTGTTAGTCTACATCTAGTGTCTTGTGTACCCTATGTTGCCAGTTTTTCTGGATTGTCCATTTTTTTTTATTGTCCCTTCGGTTTTCTCTAACGTTTATTTACGTATATGATTTAATATTGTGTATTGTTATTATTATGATGTATAGCTAAAATATTATTCACTCGATAATCACGCAATCATATGTATCAACATTATTGCCGCTTTCTACGGTTTTTCCTATTATATTTTTTTATTTTTTTTCACTTTATTCAAAATTTGTGATATAATCCGATTTACAATTATACTAGAATAAAATTAAATAGAAAAATAATAAATACACGACTCGCCACGAATCTCATTGCGTTAATAAATGAAAAAAAATAAAACAATTAATCTGTGGACTAGTTTTCTGTCTTTTGTCAGTTATACCTCATCAAAAACTGACAGGTCATGTTGTTGACAAATTAGAAAGTCGTCTATCGTGATCTTTGGCATCACCATGGTAATAAGTTGATTTATCCCGGCGGAACTAGATGTTTCATTTGCCTTGTAAATTCAATTTTCTTGACTAATTCATCGGTTCTTTGTACACTATTCCATCTGTTAAGTTGATTTCTTACTCTAGAAGCGTCCTTCTGTATTAAGGTATTAGAGAAACAACAAACTGTTCATGATATCGCATGGAAAGTTGACCTGTAAATTAATTTTCGTCTTACCTCGATTTTATTAGAATATCTGGTAAATTTGAAGACAAAAGCTTATTAAAACCACAAGTATAACCGTTTACAACAGTATCTATTCATTCTAGTACGAGACGAGACGTCTAAGAATTTCTGATAAACTTGCATTCATAAGAATAACCAAGCCCGAAAAGATATTTGGACTTAATACATTAATTACTAATTACTATTTTCCTTTTTCAGAAGAACCAAATAATATTAAGCCGTAAGGTACCAAAATACATTTAGAAAAAAACATGTCACGTGTATGCTTAAATACGTAGCAAAGTTAGGTTAAAGGTTTCGCTAAAACATTTGTTCGTCGAATTTCTTTCCATTTTAAAACACTAATTATATATATAACAATGAATTTATATTTCTGCCCCCTCCCCAGCAAAATGAACATATTAACAGATAAACATATGCAGTAAACAATCAGACGGTAGTACAAAATACATTTACTATACTATTACCGTTTAGACAATTCACAAAATACAATATATTCAATAAACCAATAAGTAAAAGCCAAAACCTAGACAAAAATGCAACAAAAGTTAGTCATATTTCAGAATTATGCGACGGAACCGTAGCTCTTCATATTTGACGGCTAAAATACATCTTAGAAATAACAGTTAAACAAATCACAATACGGATATATAAATCCCCACAAGTAAACCTAAAAATCACTTGTGAGTGAACGTTGTTTAACGACAAACAAAATTATTTTGCCCCATGCTTCGTTAAAAAAGTATATGCATGGTACAAGGACGTCCAGAGGCGGCAAAGTTTGAATAGTCAATACGGAAACATGTCTGCGTTATATACTTTTGATTGAAATGCCCATACCAAGCCAGGAAAGTGAACGGTCAGGTATATATGAGGGGTATCGTACATAGCATCTTTCTACGACTTTTCTATTGGATTTTGGAACTGTCTTGAAAATGGGGTATTTTATTTATATTTGTCTTCATTTTCTTAATACTTCGATGTATCGGCTATGGAGGGTCCGCGATCGTATGCCAATTGTAGTCACATATACAATCGGTAGCACGTCACTACATTGTGCGATACTGACATACATTACAGTAGACCTTGTGTCCAGTTAACTAATTTCGGTTAAGCAGTTCAAATAATCTACATAATTATTTATGTTCAGTTGTTATATATATTCAATAATGGATGTTTTACGTGTAAAGCTATTTATCACTTAAACATACGTTGGAGAAAAACGAAGGGGCAATCAAAAACGGACAATCCAGATACACAGACAACATCAGGAACAAGAGAGAGAACGAAGACAAACAAAGCAAAAACAAACAAACAAAACACAGCACAGGAAATCAAAAAGATGTGCTTTAACTTATTTGCTGTATTTTGCTACTATGAGTGCTTTTATCTAAATTATTAATTTGTGTGCATGTTTGTTGTTTTTAACTTATTTATTCTTGTATTGTGTATGTCGGTCAAAAGCCCACTAGGGCTTGTGTTGTATTGTTATTTAAATATGCCGACTATAAATAAAACTGATCTTATCTTATCTTATCTTAACACGGACCACATAAAAAAAAAACGGATGTCAACTCTGGTGCGTGCTCGCGAATGGTAAACGGTTCTTGGTTTTTTATAAGACAACCGCCGTCTTACCGTGTTACTCATTCTCAAGTCCAGTAAAAGTCTTGTCGGTAATAGAGAAAAGACAAAAAATCTAGGCAAAAGGGAAAATTCAGTCAACATTTAAGCAGTTTGTTGAACCTTAGAATTTTAGTAGCGATGACTTCAACCTTGGAGCAATGGAGTTTTTATATTTTGGCATTTAGAATACTGACTCGTGCACAAGACAAAATATAATCATTTGGTTTATATTATATCTTCATTACTACTAAAACCTTTTGAAATTGGAAACAATAAATAAAACCGTTTTATGTACAGTTAATAACTAATGGATCGGATCACGTGAAAAAGGCAAACAAAAGAAGAAGATACAGCTTTGTTTAGCATTATATCTGCCTATGGCTTAAACTGTGTAATAATCACCGACTCCGCGGGCCATGGCATTTTGAAATTCCATTTAATCTTCTTCTTTCTAGAGAATAAATAGCTTATAAATGAAATAAAAGTTTTTACAAGAGCATTAAACATCTCTGGGCGATACATCTCTCGGTCATTTGAACGTTAATTGCTATCGAAAACAATGGTCTGAAGTTAAGACGATTTTCTTAGAAAAGTTAATAGGATTGTTGAAATGGGAGATTATAGCATTGTAACATGCACAATAACATCTTTAAAGAACTATATAAATTGGAGAAATCTCAAAATAAAGGTAACTGAAGCGATTTGTCAAATTAATACGAAGAGGGTAATTAAACGGAGGCTGACAGTTTGTATTTAAGCAAGTTTAACTGTATGTCACTGTTAGGCAATTCTTGTAGGGTCGTGTGCTATTCATACGTAGCAAATCAGGAAGGAATTTAAGAAACAATAGTATTTATTATTAAGTAGTCAAGCTATTAGAACGGTGATGATAGGAGATATACGAGTCAATCGTGGTGGGGTTGGAGATACCAGTTAGCGATGGTGGATGGACGTCTCCTGTCAATAGTGATAGGATGGCAGCTCATGTATATTTGTTTATATACAATATCATGTTATTCAGATTTCTTTGTTATGATTATGCCCTTTGCATGCATATCGCTGTAATGCTTTTGGACTGTCACTTTTGTTTATATCAAACTGTTCCTTGATATAAATCATTTTGGCTAATAGGTTCTGTGTATGTGTTTCATTTCTGTATTGCATAGGGAATATAACTTTATATTATGTCTGTTGCCTAACTTGTTTTCTGTTCACGTGCATATTATGCTGTTCGATTAGCATAAATACTATTTAAATTTAAATTCACATAAAATCACAATATGTGCAGTAGTGGATGTAGTTTTATTTGTTTTACTTTTGCGTTTCATAATGTTCCTTGACTATACTTTTTATCTTTATGTCTAGTTTACAAAGAATACACAATCTGAACAATCAAATACAATGTACATGCTATTATTATAAATAAAGACATGTATATAACAAACAATTGTTTCTTTCTACCGTTAAAAAAAAGATCTTTAGAAACTTTTCACTTACACCCATACTCATTCTTGATATATCATTGTCGAGGTTTGTTTTTGTTTTTCAGCATTATCAACTGAAATTGTAGGCTTTATCTCTTTGTACAATTTTGGGATGATTTACCGTTAGTTTAGCTTTTTCAACCCTTTTTTGTGTTTAATATTCAACATTTCTAATGAAGACTGTATATATTATCTGGCTTTCGTCGAATATCAGACATAAGATTTAATGTGAAGTTGTGCTGAGCTAATGTGAGACAGCGAACGATTCAGTAATAAAAATAATAATAAAAAGCTCCACATTCCATATATAGGGATTGATATTTGATCATATCTAGACTTACGGTTATAAAACTTTCGAGGACGAGTTTTCTACTCACACTCGAAAAAAAAGCCACCAATCAGAAAGACATGTTCAATAAAAAGCAGCGTTCTGATTGGACGAATTTGGAGTACGAGTACTGGAAAGTTTTATGGCCGCCAAGCTGCTACATAAAAGACAGTAAACAATTTTATTGCGTTTTATTAATCAGCATTTGCATGACTTCCATATGTGGAGGGCATGAGAAATAACTCAGAAACGAGGGGCTCTAATCAACAAATGCTTCATTTCTTATTGGACACCTTTGAGCAATCTTATGCGTAAATGCGATACATCCTGTTAACATCGCTGACCGTTTGAGCTGTAAAATGTTCCTACATATTACATGGGTCATATCTTCATGTTTATATCAGTTTAACTGTCAAATGTACTAACATATTACATGGATCATAACAGTAACATAAAATTATACAACACAATACTCGACGAATGGCATTCCTCAAGTGAAAAGTCAACAAGTACGTAACATATCCGTTTTGACTCCTTTGGAAGGCCATAGGCTGAAGCATAAGCAAAACGGACATCCTCTATTATTCTATTATTCATTTCTTCTCTATTTGAGATTTGTTTTGGAGAACAACAATTAACATATTAATTACACATTGTATCAGTGATAACAATGAGACCAAAAGGCTACATCATTCATCCATTGAAAGTCATGTGTACTGCTCAACTAAGACTATTGTATGCTTTATTAAACTTTGAATCATTCGTTAAGATGAAGGTGAATATTAATATTGTACTGCTATTGATCTTCGGAAGATGCACAAGTAGAGGATTTTGGCAAATTGTTAAAACATCCTTATTTCTTTGCGACGTGATTATTAACGCAACTTATAGAAATTCGCAAGGCATGCCTAGAAACGAATAAAAATATATACAGTGGAATTTGTGCAACCCGACATCCTGTGACATCCGACAAAAAGTTATGGTCCCAAAGTATTTCTGTTAAATAAATTAAAACCCGAGTGTCCTACATCCTGTGCAATCCGACATATTTCCCTGGTCACGTGGTGTGTCGGATTATACAGTTTCCACTGTATTATGTTCCACATAATAGGTTATCATTTCAAATGAAATGCAAGATTGCCTTAAGACACTTTATTCCCCCATTTAATCTTAATTCAACACTCATCGTTAAATAATATTGAAAAACAATTACATTCAATAAGAAGATACGAGGCGTTTATTTCACCAAATATAATACTAGTATACTATATAACTATTCTCAGATGCTTTTAACTGCATTAGCTTTTCTTCTTTTGTCATACTCGTTGTTGATTTTCAGCTTCGAATTTCTTTCTCATAAGGATATTCCCAATTATCATTCTTGTCTACATTTAATAAGTATTGACAAAAATACCCTCATTTTGGAACATCTCTAACTAGTTAACATCTTGTTAAAGAATTATTTACCCTGTCATTGAATTAACGTAGATTCTCACGAGACCTGTCGTATTCAATAAACACGCGAGGTCGGCGTAGGGATATTAATGGCGATGACTATTTCACTAATCGCATTATTCCCAAGTTAACACATTCACTATTTCCAAAGTGGTTCCCTTTAACGCAATAATAGGGGAATTTATTTCCTTCAGTTGCGGGAAGGATCTGATGAAAAGACAGAAAAAGATGTATTTTTTATAGCTAAATGAGTTCATTAAGGGAATTATTTCTTGGTAGATCTCTCACGAAATAATAAATGTTCAATAAAGAATTGTTAAACACATATTAACAGTCATTTTCACTTTAAATTTCATTTGTTTTGAAATCTGAGGGTAAATCATAAACCACTCAGATTAATAAGATCAGACGTTTGAAATTTTCTTAATCTACTTTGGGCTCTATATTACTGATTACATGGATCTTTTGTATGTTATATAAAAATAGTACAGAAATCAAAATGTATTGATTACCCAAATATGTCGCGTTTACCCTCATCATTATCTGATTAGAAACTCAGAAGTTCAAAATAATTTTTGTCATCAACATCTATTTATGATAAAAAAAAAAAAAAAATGATATGAATAGAAATGTAGACATATAAATTACTGCAATCGACGAGTTTCTGGGGGAAAAAACCTTCAACATACATCTCAAAATGAAAAGGTTGAAAACAATAATTAAAAATCGTTGGGAACAAGAAAATTAAAATGATCTAAATCGAATATGTAATACTTTTAGACTGTCACTTTTGTTTATATATATCAAACTGTTCCTTTATATAAATCATTTTGGGTGATAGATTCTGTGTATGTGTTTCATTTCTGTATTGCATAGAGAATATATAGGGAGCAAGAAAATTAAAATGATCTAAATCGAATGGCGAAAATTGACCAATGTTACCCATGCCTCGAGTAAGATGAATCTTGATTCGGTGATAGAGGAAAGAAAAATCTAAGTTAAAAGGAAAAGATACATGGTCATCTGATATATGGATATTTCGTTGTGGTCAACCAGATCGTGATAACAACCGTGGAATACTTGCCCAAATCATAACACTCATCCGTATGCTGCATGTGTTACCTACAAATAAGGGTAATAACAAAATTACCGAACTCCGAACAATCTTCCAAAGGGAAAGTCAAAACTCATAAGTATATAAACAGACAAAATCAGTCAACAACCGGAAAATTGTGAAAACAGTAATGACCCTGACTTGGTACAGGCATTTCTAAAGAAATGGTGGGTTGAATCAGATTATAAAGCGCCAAACCTCCCGCTTTCAAATTTATTGTTTGTAGACTTGTTCTATTATGAATCTAGCTGAAATACTACCCACGTGACAGTAAATAACAATCAAGACAATCTCGGTATGGCATGCTTTGTTTTTCATTCTATTTTGTTAAGTATATCATTGATTGTTTTTTTTTGTTTTGTTTTTTCAGGCAAAAATGAAAAATTTCCAAAGAGAGATGTTTGAATATGGATATATAAAAGACAACAGATATGGTAGATTATCTTCAAAAACAGAATTTAATGAATCAGAAAGCAGCATGGCGTCAAATTCTGAAGAGGATACAATGGATGATTTCTGTTACGTGAAAGACTCGATATGTGCTGACAGAGACGACGTACATGATACCAATCACGACGGGATACAAGAACAAGGATTAAGTCGAGAGGAACGACGGCGGAGACGGAGGGCTACACAAAAGTATAGAACCGCACATGCTACTCGAGAGAGGATTCGTGTAGAAGCTTTCAATGTAGCATTTTCCGAGTTAAGAAAATTATTACCGACGTTACCACCAGACAAAAAGTTATCTAAAATTGAAATACTAAGACTAGCTATTTGTTATATATCATACATGACACATGTTCTTGATCTCGGTTAAATCTCTGTATACAAAACAATATAATATAGACAAAGCAATGGGTACATTGTCTTGATATATATATTTCATATTTTAGGATGATCGTATATATTTCAGACTAGTTTCGTTCACATATTGGTTTACTGAAAGAAGGTTGAATAGTGTATTGATATGAAGAAGAAAAAAAGAAATATATTATTTGTTGTATTGCCATATAATGAATTGCATAAATACAAATATGGAAGCATTATATCAAATGTAAATGTAGATATTCAACGCGCTTCAATAATCACCTTCACAAGGCACGCTCAAAGTCAAACGACGAGAACGCAAAAACGAACGATTATCATATCTTTGGGAGCAAGCAAACGAAAGGGTATAAACAGGATAGCCAATAAAAACTATTGTTCATTGCAGTAGTTTGTATTTTTCATGTATAGTATTTTTACTATGTCTTGCTGTCCGCTATAATGTATGAATTATTCCATTCAATGTAACAAGTACAATATTGATGTATATGGTGTATATATGCAGCTACTCAGAATCGTATGGCTTTATAAAAATTTGAATATAATTTCTGTCTATATGTACATCATGGTATACTCGAACAAACATTATTATTTTATGATATTGATTATTTTATACTTACATATACACACCTCCTGATATAATTGATTAATTTCATGCACTTACTGTCAGTAATAAGGTGTTCAACAACAGAATATGGCCAACACGTCTGAATATTCAGCCCAACGTTTGAGAGTTTTTGCTGGTAATTGTTTTTGGGGGTATGTTTACTTTTCCCTCAGTTTGTTTTGAATCTAAACCGTTGGTACACTAGCATGCATATTCTGTAAGAGTATACAAATCCCTCTGAGGGGAGAACAAAATTACCAGCCAAGATCATCATTTGAATACTGTTAAGATATATACAAAACACTTAAAACAAACCAGTATCCTTCCAGGATCTTTTATTTGTATATATAACTCGATTGTTTTATACACAAATTCGATTTATGTCTATGTCCAAGGATCTTGAAGTTACGAAAATTTATTTAACTAATTCGATCACCACACGATGTAGCTTAAATATTGTTGAAAATTAAAGTTTAACATCAATCAATCAATCATTTCAGGATCCATTGTGGTAGATATATTGTATGGTGGTATGTGTGTCAACTAATTTATGCACAATTCTATAGGGTGATAGTTGAATGTAATAATAGTGTTAAATAAAATTATAATCCCTCATAGTCATGTACAATATCCACACGTGCTTAATTAAACAACATTTATTTTATGATTTGATATAATTTATCCTTACGGGTTTATTTAGCTGAAAATAGATATGGTTGGTTGGTTTATGGTGTTTAACGCCACTTTCACCAATATATATAATAGATATGAATTTGTATTTGTTGACAGATAAATTGTAAAATACATTTACATAAATATGGCTAATTTTCTTTAAAGCATAACTACACAAGTGTTACCGACAGGTAAATATTTGCTTCAAAAAAATGAAGGTTTGTATGACTTAAAAATTATTGTTTTTTTTATACAAGAAAGAAGAAATTAAATATAATCTAAATTGTATTGTATTTTTTTTTAACATTTGTATATATATATTATATTATATATATGATATGTCTTGTTGTATTATTTTGTAACTTTGTTGCAACGACAATCATTGTTGAAATAAATGTGATATTTACAAAGCAATTACTGTGTTGTTCCTCTGAAACAAACATCAATGTTGACTTTCAGCAATACTAAAATAGAAGTCTTATTAGAAGCTAGAATGTGAGGATTATAATTATCTCTTAATAAGCTGGTTTAAGATTTTCACTTGTTCCATACAATTCTCACAATTCAGACTATTAATTAGGATTTATAGTAATGATACGTTTGTCAGACCATATGGTCGATTTCGCTATAACAACTCTCAATAATTCTCTTCTCCAAGACTGAAACATTTTACCATTCCACGTTTAGATGTAGCGGCAAATATATCATATTTCCGTTATTTTTCTTGAAAGATGTAATTTATCCGTTAGTGTGCCGCAAATTTGTGATCATTTAATAAAAACTAATCAGGCAAACAAATCTTATTATAGCCTTTTTATGGTTTATATAAATACAGCACTAATGGATAAATAAAAACAGGAGAGGTATTTTATAAGATGAAAGGAAATAATTCTTTTGTTTTTATTCCATTAAAAGCTAAGATATGAGTTCTTTATGCCTTCAAATTCTAATATCATAATATACAATTTTATTATTTAGGCTTGTCTTCTTCAAGAGACAACATTACTGTAAATTTAATTTCGTCTTTGTAAGAAATAGCATCTGTTTGGATACATTAAGTTAAATTGGCATTAAATGAAGGATCATCTATAGTTGACATCTACATTAACCATTTACTGTATCATCAAATATTGTTTTTGGTGAATTTATTTATTGAATTTGAAATACAGTGACGAATCACAATTTGAACGGTACTGCTAAAAGTAGTTCGCCGCTCTATTTCTTTAAAGAATACCGAAGGGGTAACCAAGAAAGGACAATCCAGAGAAACTGGCAACATTAGGTACACAAAACACAAGACGAAGATAAACAAAGATAAACAAAGCAAAAAACAACACAATACGATATGTGTTGGACACCACGATACGCAAGCAAACATAAACAACGTAAATAAAACATGAGCCCTCTTGCAAACAACTGGAAGTAAAGACGAACCGAACATCGTTTTTATGCTGAAATTGTAACTACATCCCAACACGGACATAAGAACGAAAAGACACATAATAGGACACCAAAAAAAACTAAAATGATGAGCAAACACGGACCCCCACCAAAAAACTGGAGGTGATCTGAGGTGCTCGCGAAGGGTAAGCAGTTTCTGCTTCTTACAGTAGGTCGGTAGATTTGTCCGGTATTTTGGTTTCCTTTCCCAATTCACGACAAACAGAGTTCCCATGGCCGAGGAAGATTCAGAAGCAGTTTTTTGGGTAAAGATACGAATGAACAAAGCACAACCATTAAACAAAGTTAAAACAAAAGATGAAAGGGGGTATGCAGTTTGTACATCACAAGTGACATTCGTGATTGATTGATTGATTGATTGATTGATTTTTGGTGTTTAGCGCCACTTTCAACAATATTTCAGCTATATCATGGCGACCAGTTTTAGTGGCGGAAGAAGCCGGAGTACCCGGAGAGAACCACCAACCATGGGCAAGCAACTGGTAAACTTTATCACTTGCGGCTACGCGTCGAGTGCACCCTTTTTGTAATTTACAAAGCGGAGCGCGAACCCACACTGTATTGGTGATAGGCTTGTATGAGTTGTTAGGTAATCCAACTACCTAACTCATTGAGCCGCCCGGGCCCCAGTGACATTAGTCTTGCTGCCCTTGTTTAAATTGTGGTGATAAGTCATGATAATAATAATAATACTTTAACCAAAAACAATACAACTTATAGACATATGCAATCAAATGTCAGCATATTAATGCAATGAATAAACATACATATAAATATAGATATAGCGGAGCAAGACAATTACGTTGTACAACTTCTCATTTGTTCAGCACAATACAAAATATTTCCTTATTTAAACAGCTCTTTAATATTACAGAGACAATAATTGAACAAGCAATTGAATAAAGGAAAAGAAGACAGAATTGGGAGTACGACAAATGGAACATATCCGTCGTCACTTTTGACACAGATATTTCGTAACGTTAATCAAGCCATACTGACAATCCAAAAATATTCCAATTGATAGCTTGAACTTTAGCCATTATGACCCTTGATTCTGTAACTGCCTTGTCAGAAGCAATTGTCTACCAAGGCCGTAACTACCATTGAGACAAGTGAGGCAATTGCCTCACTAAAATTTCCGTCAATTTTCTTTTTTATAAATGATTTACAATGATATCTTGTGTATTCTTTTATGTTGATTTTGCCTAATTAAGTAGCATTCCGTTGTTCCAATCGTATAATAGTCAGCCTATTCCGTGTGTTGTCTTACGTCGGAGTTGAAACCGCATCAATCTCTCATTTAGCTACAAATGTACATTATGTCATTACGTGATGTAGTTATACACTTTACATGTTTACATTGACGACATATCTGGTACGAAACAGATATTTGACTGTAAACATGGTCTTTCCGAAAAACAAAAGCAGGGCAATTCAAAATAGGTGTGTGTAAGTTGTGTGTTGTAATTTTTCATACACAAATTTCAACGTGTACATCGAAAAAATTATAACATGCACCGTGACGTCTTCTTCTTCGCCGTTAAGAACTAGTGATGAGATACTCGAGATATTAACAGATAAGAGGTAATGACACGAAGACAGTACAAAATCACCCGATGTAACAGATCACAAAAAGATTTCCAGAGCTCACCGCATGATCTTTAATGCAACGTGACTCCCTCCTCACACACACAACACGAAGCCGGCGGTCCTAACATAAGAGCAATCACATCACAATGTTCATCTGGATTCAAGGCATCAATCTCCTTTCCCAATGATTCCTTTCTTACCTTGCATCGATCCCTTTGCTTCATGGTTGCACGGGTATCAGTAGCTCAAGAGGGGTCGTCATCAGTCGTAAGATAGCCTAAAAACTGTAGATCACAACAAATTCACCATAGTTTATAGTTGGAAGTGCCAAAAATGCAGTGGGGATTGCACGTCATTTTTCGAATTCGAAAAGCGTAGACCCATAAGCTCATCACCGTGGACGAACTCCGACTTTCCGACAGAAATTGTATATTGGTCGAGGGTTAGGTTGTGCAATCTATATTATTTTATCCCTAGTTTTTCATGCGTCGGAACATTTTTTACCCACGTCCGTCACCGCTGTTGGTTCTCTTTCAGCAATCATCACAAACTACTAAAACATCTATGAATCACTCATAAAAATTGAAGACAAAAGTAGCGGTGATGCCAAATCAAAAGCTAGTGGTCATAGGAGAATGTTAGAGGATCCTGAGTTCATAATTGCAATCGTAGTAGCCCAGTATGTTCTTTCATTTTTGAAACCCTTAACACTTTTCCTTGAAAAGACAAATTGCGATATGGTTGTTGCATTCGATGAGGCCCCAAATACCCTCAATACTATAAAAGGACTAAGAACGAATGATAAATTTTCAGAACTTTTCGCTAGAGCGCAAATTATGGAAGTTGTGTTGCAACCAAGGAGAAGGTTAAGTAGACAGGTTCACAGAGATAGCCCAAATGTCAATTCTGCAGAACAATTATGGCGAACAACAATGTACTTTGCCTTTCTTGACCACGTTAACAATGAACTCAATCACATATTTCCTGGTGATCAGCGGCAAATGATGTTAGATCAATATCTGATACACAGCAAGTTCGATCACTCGGTAGATTCGGTGGTAAATGAGTTGTCGACTGTCTTTCGGGCAGATTTGCCTGATTTAGCTACTTGGAGACCAGAAATAGCCAGACGGGGAATGAAATTCCATGATGGATTTGAAAATATCACTATTTCTCTCCAGCAATGTCTGAGTTAGGCGAATGACAATTTATATCTTCAAATCACTATGATATTGTATCGCACATTGTCGTACAATAGTGTTGAATTTAAAATGTATTTCGATTTGCTTTTCTCAGTGGAAACAACCACTACATGACTTCCTTCTTTTTAAAGACATGAATTCCATATGTCAGTTGGATGGTAATTTTGACTACTAAAACAACCACTTTAATTACATGTGTACGATCATTTTCATAGCCAAAATACCCTTGCAATTTCAAATAAAGCCGGAGCTCCACCTACCAGGGCCCTATCCTGGACTTACTGGGGACCAGAACAGTCCCCATACCCTTTGCCTCACTAGAAAAGAGACCCTAGTTACGGCCTCTAGCAAGGAAATCCTGATAGGAACCACAAACTCTTGAATATTGTATCAACGCAGAGATATATACTCCATATGCAGGATCTGCTGGAATGTCGCTGCATACTGATGGAATACTCCGACTCTTATTTTCTCCCACCTTTACACATGGCAGATAAATTTCTAGGCATACTCTCTCATACACTCTCTATTGTATAAATCATGATGACTGGATTGTACAGTTACATTGAACAATTATGTGTATTGCGAAATCATCTGAAATGGCATTAGATTGATTCCACCCTTGCTATACATTGGTATTTAACTTTTCCTGTTATTTGATTCTGAAGTATTGAGGTTGAATTTGATCTGATTACCCGTTTGGTATTTTCAAACTTTTCTTGGATATGTCCTTCTTCGCTTTACGGATTCTAGTTACCCCTTTGATATCGTCAAACTCTTCGTCCAATAAAGATGTCGTTTTGTTGTGAATTAATCCCAATTAAATTGGTATATGCAATGTTATATTTGTATTCAATTTATCGACGGTATCTTGTGAGATCGTTATGGATAGATCTCCAAATTAACAAATTAATAATCTTAGAATATTATTACTTTAAATTCATTTACTTAAAATACATTTCTAAAAATATGTATTTTGCAAAATTCGTACAATAATTAATTAAGTAAACAAACGAGAAAGACTGTATTAAAATCTACTACTACCTTTTCAAATTTGGTATTTCTTTTATTATTTTTTTGGCGCCATAATTAAAGTTGTCTAAACAAAAACTCAACGATAATGACAGGTACTACAAAATACAAAACGTAAATATATCAATCAATTTTCTTTCCAGATCTGAAACACAGGCGCTCGTGGCACGGAATTACCACGCCCCTTT
The DNA here is from genome assembly GCA_963680875.1 of Bathymodiolus brooksi. Taxonomy (NCBI): domain Eukaryota; kingdom Metazoa; phylum Mollusca; class Bivalvia; order Mytilida; family Modiolidae; genus Bathymodiolus; species Bathymodiolus brooksi. Next base: position 79,286,778 of record OY804578.1, on the reverse strand, counting down.
TTTAACTTTCTTATTATTTCATCTCTTTTTCCTTATTTTAACTTGTTCGTGTCAATATTCATACAATCTTATGCTAACAGCAACTTGCATGTTTCGATCCTATATACTAATAATCCACATAGGATCGAATATAGGATCGAAACATGTAAATTGCTGTTAACATAAGATTGTATGAATATTGACAGGAACACGTTACACTCAACCAAATCCACTAGTGGTTTTTAATAAAACAATTTTTTTTATAAAGTTCGAAATACTCTAGATTTAGAAAACCATTGAATGCATCGTATATTGATACCTGAAAACGGCTGTCAAAGAAACATATCCATATGAGTAGATACGATTTCTTTTTCAACAGTGTTCGTTCAGCAAATATTTCACTTGGTCCTCATGTACTCCTAATTTGGAAGGAATAATTTATAGGCATCATAGGTTGATATTCCGAGAAACATTTTTTGATATACAAAAAATGTACACATATATATATATATATCAATGGTCCAAACACCATCCCTCTTCAAATAACAAATAAATAAGACAAACCAAGGACGATGTATTATGATGAGATGTTTCCGTCAAATGACAAGTATATCATCGTCATAGTCAATGTTTTACCACCTACCGTCGTTAACCTGATGTTAACTAAACATCGCTTCAATTCATCAAAAGCCTCATAACAGGTAAGAATGTTTGTTTCTCTTCTGTGACATTAAAAACCTCTAGATGTTACAATTTGTTTTATCACCATAAGTTATTTTATTCCACAAATAAAATTCTTCCCACAGAACTGGGTATAAATGCAATATACATAACATGGTAAAAATGTCATGGTCCATTAGTAATGACGCGTACGTCATTCCATAATTATATGCTGATTAATTTATTAATAAGTGAAATAAGTTTCTTTTAACCTGGATGTACATGTATATATACATACATATATATGTATGTGTGTTCCTATATTATTTACTAACAAAACGATCATTTATGAATATGTTACACCCATCCCTTTTCTAAAGATACACACATTAGGACCAAATGAATTGTATATAGGCATCAGTATAATGTATTTACAAAACAAGTCATAAAAACCTCCTATTAATTAACTAGTGTATAATCACCAACCAGGGTATATCACAAAATATATCCACACTCCAAAGGCTATCAAATTGTCCACAAGCCACGGCCTGTCAATACGGATATATATTTACAACAAATGGCTTAATAAAATATACACAAAACATGCCATATCAAAAAATATATTTATTAACCAGAGTCTGATAATATATTTATTAACCAGAGTCTGATAATATATTTATTAACCAGAGCCTGATAATATATTTATTAACCAGAACCTGATACTATATTTATTAGCCAGAGCCTGATAATATATTTATTAACCAGAGTCTGATAATATATCTATTAACCAGAGCCAGAGCCTGATAATATATTTATTAACCAGAGTCTGATAATATATTTATTAACCAGAGCCTGATAATATATTTATTAACCAGAGCCTGATAATATATTTATTAACCAGAGCCTGATAATATATTTATTAACCAGAGTCTGATAATATATTCATTACCCAGATTCTGATAATATATTCATTAACCAGAGCGTGATAATATATCTATAAATCTTACCCTGATAAAATACACCCAACATAATGAAAAATATTATCACAAACCACGGATTATCAAAACATATATTCACAAACCAGGGAATATCAAAATATATATTCTATTTCCGGGCCTATCAAAAAGTATATCTAACTTTTAAGCATATTTAATGTTATGCAAGCCTTCAGTCATGTATTGACACATGTTAAGATTTCATTTTGTTGCAGGTAGATGGCAAGCAAAAAAGTGTAATGTAATAACCGTAAACCAAGAAAAGCTTGACTACTTTATAAAGAATATAACGAGCATGGAAACCATATTCTGTTGCTGCATTTGAATTCATTCTTGTCAAACGGAGAAGTAAAAATTCCTTGAAATGACGATAATTTACCAATACAAAGTTGCTAACACTGGATTGGGAACGTTCGTCAAATTATTGACCAGATGGAGAGGCAGTATTTACAAACTTCTGTACAAAGAATTTATTATATATTCCAGTCTTTATACAGTAATAACGTTAACCTATCGTCTCGCCCTTAACTCTCACCAAAGACTGTAAGTACAAAACGTGTGATTTATTATTGATAATAGTTCAATCATTTACAGCTCTGTTTATGTAACTAATGACACACATTATTATTTTGTGAATGTTGTAATATTATACTTATGTATATTCAGTAGAATCACACAAAGTATATTTAGCAATAAAAAACAAATATAGAACCATCAAGAAATGAATAGAAGGACCATATGCATATTCCAGAAGCAAGGATCTGGTGTCCACAACGTGAGCGTAGTACTTTGTCATTATGGAGGAATTATTTCGAGGGCAATGCCATTAAAGAATGTTGTTCTTTATAATTTCCTTTACATAGTTCCGTCGAAACAGAAAATCACGGCTTGAATTGTCATTTCTAAATACCTACGACCTCAAATAAGATCAAATATATTGTAAGTCATTTCCACAGTAAAATAGTTCGAATAGCTAAATCATGGCCACATGATATGGTTGTTAACTGCATATTTTAACAATAAAATACCAATTATAATTGATTCAATACGAACATCCAAACCATCATGCTGAGCTGGATTTATTTTTATAGTACTAACTAATTATTGCATCGAGATAAACATATAGCTCCACGATTCTTATCATCAACTCACAAGTTTACCAGGGAACTCAGGATATCCCAAACTTCATACGAACATCTAACCATAACACCAAGGATGCAATATGTTCACTTCAAATATTTAATAATATACTTATATATTTATAGCTTGTCATCAATTGACCTGAAACACGTTTAATATATGACATAAAATACTTTTTAGACAAGCACAATATACGATGTCACTAATGCATGTGTATTGCATTAATTACCCCACTTTACATTTTTACAACTTTGCTGCTATTTTTTTTTTTTATTTTTTTTTTTATTAAAACCTTGTATTAATATATTTGTTAAATCGGTCTTTGTTCAACCGGGATACTTTTGTATGTTGAAATACTAAATTTCGTTCATTTGAATAAACAAACATTTTTTTTTTTCAGCTCGAAATTAATCCAATTAATAAATCATCGGCAATGATAAAAAGACACAATTCATCAATCATTATTACATGATAAAATTAACCACATGATGCATGTTTAAATTAAAACAATTGTGATTGTAGAGACACTTAAAAGTTATTTGAATAAGCTGTGATTTATTTTATTGAAACAAACCTTAATACATACCTGTTGTTAATACTGAGTTGACCATCAGACAAATTTTTCCCATACTCCCTTACTTATAATTAATTTAATTTGGATTGGAAGTATTAGCTTGGTATCAAAGGCAAACAAAAGTTTAAATATGCCAGATTTTGTAGTCAAAACATTATGTTCATTAATGCAGCATTAAAATTTTTACGATAGTTTTTTTTCCCAAATGTACGTCATAGAGAAACTATGAAGTATGATTAAACATCACCAACAAGGTAAATAGGAAACGAAATCTCTGTTGTATTTTGTGACTTGAAAAATTAGCAAAAGAAAATAATATTTTGCAAAAAGTGCTGCCATTTGTTATATCCAAGCAAATTTGTATTTCAATAAAGCATTAGCTTATTACATGTTGGTCTAAATATACTGAGCGGTTATGTATATATGTGTACTAAGTGAGCGGTTATGTATATATGTGTGCTAAGTGAGCGGTTATGTATATATGTGTGCTAAGTGAGCGGTTATGTATATATGTGTGTTAAGTGAACGGTTATGTATATATGTGTGCTAAGTGAGTGGTTATGTATATATGTGTGTTAAGTGAGCGGTTATGTATATATGTGTGTTAAGTGAGCGGTTATGTATATATGTGTGTTAAGTGAGCGATTATGTATATATGTGTGCTAAGTGAGCGGTTATGTATATATGTGTGTTAAGTGAGCGGTTATGTATATATGTGTGTTAAGGGTGTGGATTTTGTCTCTGTTTATACGATTTTACGATTGGATTTTGGAACTGTCCCAGCGGTGTGGTATTTTTATTTCATTTCTTACAAGACCATAAAGATTTGTTCACCTTTTGTGCATTATGTCAACTTATCACCTCTTATAATTTCTTATAAAGGCAATGCCTTGACAATTCATTACAGATCCACATTCCACACTCCTTGTCTATTTTGAACTCTTTAATTAATCATTTAATGACGTAAATGTTGTGTAATTAATAGGTTTTTTGAGAAAGTAGTGTTGTCATGTAAACAGTTCACAAGTTACATACCACTTTCTTTTGTTCTTGGATTCTATGTTTCCATGATTGTGTCCAGGTGGTGGAAGCAGTTCCAGAACTTCCCATGGCCAGACAGGTACATTTGTAATAATAAAATACATAGACTTGTTATAATGTATATATTTGTAATAAAAAAAAAAAAGAAGAGATTTGTAATAATGAAAATAAATAGATTTGTAATAATGAAAATACATGGATTTGTAATAATGACAAAAAATAGATTCGATAAACATTTCTATAATACATAAAAGGGTTTTGACACTTTGTAAACTGATGCACTATGACGGTGTTTTAAAAATGTATTTTATATATCAACGCGGTATCTTCAGACTTTATGCTTATATCTGTATCTACTTATTATGTAAAATTATTGATATTTTCCAGTAAAACACATATAGGAACTATAGAAATATATTTCAAAAGAAATGTGTCTCAGTGCTGAACACACATTTATTGGTGAATATTCAAATGACGGCCAATAGTATATATTTGAATCTTGTTTTGGCTATGCATCATGAATTGAGTTTTGATATCATTCCTTTACGATTAATCGAGTACTTATATATATAATATGTTTTGTACTATTGCCGTGTAATTTTCATAGATGATAAAAATACAAGACAAGAACTTTTATCTTACTATTTTCTTTGTTATGACCAGTTTTATTACTGCAATTTGCTATTAAGCATAGCTTAGTATTCAATGCTTCAAATGAAATAAAACCTATCTTTATATTCATGAGCCTCATTCATTCGTGCATTCATTCATGAAATGTCCTGTGAACTGAATTGTGTTCTCTCTGGATTTATTGTTGATTGAGGTAAATAAAGAAGTATCTCAGTTATATTTATGACAAGTACCAGTTTTCAAACAAACGACCAAAATAGATTGCCACAGGTAACAGTGAAACATAACTGATAATGCTAAGACATTTGTTATTACAACGTACAAACTAACAACCACTCCAAAACAACTGTTGTTCATTCGGTAATGATGCAAGTTGTATTTACGTGCAATTACTCGTATCATTCTCCAAGCACGAAGCGATCATATAATCCACCCCTCCTAGGAAATAGTTGTGTTTTTATTTGTCCCTCACGACCAGTTGATGACTCTTTATTTTCAAAGGAGTTGTATTTTTCGACGAAGATATTATGTCTTGTTTTTAATACACGGTTTACCATCGCAAGACTTTCTTCCATCTCGATCAATAACTACCAAAAAAAACAGCATTCCGTTGGCTACTACTTTATCCTTGAAATAGAAAAATAGACTGAAACATTAAAACCTTATCTATGAGACCTAAATTATAACAGTCTGAAAGCAAAACTCTGACGTCCGTACATTACAGTTAATAATTTTGAAGTGTGAGATCTCCAGTCTTTAGTGAGATCTCCAGTCTTTATATATCCTTCGCTTTCCAGTTTGAGCAGATCAGGTTTTACTTATGGTAAATTAATTTCATGTGTTGATGTTTTGCTACAATGTGCATGAATCATTGGATTTCTGTTTATTCTATTATTTTTTATTATTTTTAATATGAATAGATATACGTACAAGCAGTTGATACCGCTATACTTTTCGGTGATGATATTTTACAAACCTACAATCCATGTTGATTTAGATTTGTGTACTTTTTTGTCGTGATTTATTCAAAGGGTTGTTTTATTATCTAATAAATATGACAGGTCAAACACAGACAAAATAATAAAAAAAATCTTATTCAAATGTGAACACTTTGACCACACAGAAAGTTTATTTGACATTTATCTGTCTACTGTACCACGTATTTCGACGACTGTTATTTAACAAAGACACGATGTTATTTCACAAGAAGATATAAACAGGAGAAAATCACATCTGGGACAGAGGGTATTTTTTTTAAAAGAACTATGCTTTGGTGACAATTCTTATCCTTCCAGTGACCGAAGACATGTTTAACGGTACTATTCATTTCTAATTGCCATATCTGTTGATTTTTGCATTTGTTATTTTGCTATGGTATCGAGAACACCGAACACAATGATTGTACATGTATGTGTTATTATGTGTTATTCTCTAAATGTATCCGCTTCTGCGAAAAAAACCCACATAGATATACTTTGATCAGTTTGAATTTTAGAATCCCCTCAGTTGTAAGCTATGGATCATCTGATACATGATTTATGGATTAAGGTCATAGCTTGCCATATTAGGAAATGTATGTTCTGCCATGCCTTAAAAATCCATATGAATTATAGTCCGACCCTATGCAACCATGGGCTCTTCTATGATACCGTGTATCCCAGTTCCGTCTCAACGCATGGGCACGCTGGGCAGTTGCCTGGGGGGGGGGGGGCACGAGTATGGATCATGCTAATCTATGTATGTTGTGTATGGCATGTGTTTTTTAATGTTTAAACACTGATTTTGTTGGAGGGTACCAATACAATAAATATATGTTTGATTTAATCGACAATTACAGTTTTATTCCTGGTAGTGGTTGTGTAGATAGGAGACACAGTGCACTGCTTTGCCCTGGGGCCTATTGTGCTATTAAGACAGACTGGCACTGTATCCACGTGCTATTCCAACCAATTTTCTCTGCTATTGTTTAAATTTAACTACCACGGTATCATAGGACCCCCGATATATAGCGCAGTTGTCAACTTATCAATGCATATAAAGATAGTTAAATTATATTGCTGTGCTCGACAATAGATCTTGACATTTTGATTTTATCCATCTATTTTCTAATATTTGTTTTCTAACTGTTCAGGTGAGAGCATCACTGACGAAGTTTAAAACAGATATGCGCATCTGATGCGGTAAATTAATATTAACACTGTTCATAACTATTGATCAAATCATTATTATTTTTTAAATTATCAGTAAGATAAGTTGTATATAATGTCACTCCCTGAAATGTTTCATAATGTGTGGATTTGTTTTTGTTTTTTATTAGAACGCTATTCATGCTATGTTGCTATCTTCCTGGACAAACAGAACGGAAGCGGATATTACGTAGAACAGTGGCACGATATATGATGTTTGGAATAATTCTCATCGCGCGTTCAATAAGTGTGGCCGTCATGAAACGATTCCCAACTTTGGATCACATCGTAGAAGCTGGTAATAAAACATTAATGTAGGATATTGTATGATTAATTAAGGAATATTTTCAATTGTTGAATAGGTTATACCATATAATCTAGTATGGGGCAGTTTGCGCTTAATAAACCGCGAAGCTCTTTATAAAAATCGTAAACTGTATTTAACATACTCCTTCTTATTTAATTTTTACAACAAAATTTAATGATTCCTCGATTTTCATTACGATTATTTCTTGGAACTTTATATGAATTTTCGTCGGCGACGTCACAATACCAACGCAGGTTATCAAGTATAACCAATGTTTGATTCAGGCAGATCAGCCAATCAAATTGCAATATTCACGTCAAATTAAATTATTCTACAACTAAATGAGTTTCATCTAAAGTTAGTTTACTTGTTTTTACAAACAAAATGCAATAATATATATATATACTTGCATTGAAGTAACACTAATATTTATAAAAATATTGTTTTTTCTGATCTAACTACAAGTGTAAAGAGAAATTATTATTTTGTGTGCATGTGTGTTTAATTACTAATTGTAGGATTTATCACTAAAGAAGAAGCTATTATGTATGAAGATGTTGACTGTAAATACAATAAGTTTTGGGTGCCATTGATGTGGGCCAATAGTGTACTGGTAACAGCAAGAAAGGAAGGTCTTATACAGAATGAATGGGGTTTGAGGATGATTATAGAGGTCTGTAATCTGCCGATTTTAATCATGTTCTTTATCAATCGTTTATGTTTTTTAAACTTATATTATTCACTTATTCAAGAATGTAATTTACGTGTGGATCTTAATCCTGTTGGTTTTCTTGTATATGGTTTTCCAATCTTTGGAATTTGAAGATTATTGTGTGCACTAAATTAGATATCTATGTTCTCATTATTTAAACTAAGGTCTCTTTAAAACATGTACAATATAGTTATCATGTTTATACCCTTTTGCTTACTTGCTCCCATGGATTTTTAAATTATTTGGGTATACAATATTTTTACTATGAATGTACTTGATGAATGTTATTCCAGAAACGCCCCATGCGCACTAAATTAGATAGCTACGTTTTTATTATCTTATTTGCATAATTGTTTTTCTCGTCCAATATCCACGTAAATGAACATCAATGTATTAACTTCTCGATACCATAAACACCGATCGTCTATCACAGAGTTCTGATATACACTACTTCTTCTGTGAACGATGGCTGTTAACTTTTCATTAACTTTTTGAAATTTCCTCCCGTTTTAGATGCATGGTATTTTTATATCGTGTTTCACTGGAAGGACATACTACTATCATTCTTCGAGAATTTTAGAAATAGGGGTTTTAAGCACAAACATATTTTGATATATTTTGTTGTATCTTTATCCCTGTGTTATTTTAAATGCCTTTTATTTATTATCTTTCAGCCTCTTGCTGATATCAGGGACACATGTTCTAGATGTTTTGTATATGACTGGATAACTATACCATTGGTGTATACTCAGGTATCGCTACAAGAATAAAATGAAAAGCAACAAATATACCACACTGTCGAAACAGTTGCAAAATCGTAGAGAGAGGCAAAATCGTAGAGAGAGGTAAAATCGTAGAGAGAGGTAAAATCGTAGAGAGAGGCAAAATCGTAGAGAGGCAAAATTGTAGAGAGAGGCAAAATCGTAGAGAGGGGCAAACTCGTAGAGAGAGGCAAAATTGTAGAAAGAGGCAAGATCGTAGAGAGAGACAAAATCGTAGAGAGGCAAAATTGTAGAGAGAGGCAAAATCGTAGAGAGGGGCAAACTCGTAGAGAGAGGCAAAATTGTAGAAAGAGGCAAGATCGTAGAGAGAGACAAAATCGTAGAGAGGCAAAATTGTAGAGAGAGGCAAAATCGTAGAGAGAGGCAAAATTGTAGAGAGAGGCAAAATTGTAGAGAGAGGCAAAATCGTAGAGATAGGCAAAATCGTAGAGAGAGGCAAAATTGTAGAGAGAGGCAAAATCGTAGAGAGGCAAAATTGTAGAGAGGCAAAATCGTAGAGAGAGGCAAAATTGTAGAGAGAGGCAAAATTGTAGAGGCAAAATTGTAGAGAGAGGCCAAATCGTAGAGAGAGGCAAAATTGTAGAGAGGCAAAATCGTAGAGAGAGGCAAAATCGTAGAGAGAGACAAAATTGTAGAGAGAGGCAAAATTGTAGAGAGAGGCAAAATTGTAGAGAGAGGCAAAATCGTAGATAGAGGCAAAATCGTAGAGAGAGGCAAAATCGTAGAGAGAGGCAAAATTGTAGAGAGAGACAAAATCGTAGAGAGAGGCAAAATTGTAGAGAGAGGCAAAATTGTAGAGGCAAAATCGTAGAGAGAGGCAAAATCGTAGAGAGAGGCAAATTCGTAGAGAGAGGCAAAATCGTAGAGAGAGGCAAAATTGTAGAGAGAGGCAAAATCGTAGAGAGAGGCAAAATTGTAGAGAGAGGCAAAATTGTAGAGGCAAAATTGTAGAGAGAGGCAAAATCGTAGAGAGAGGCAAAATTGTAGAGAGAGGCAAAATCGCAGAGAGAGGCAAAATCGCAGAGAGAGGCAAAATCGTAGAGAGAGGCAAAATTGTAGAGAGGCAAAATTGTAGAGAGAGGCAAAATCGTAGAGAGAGGCAAAATCGTAGAGAGAGGCAAAATCGTAGAGAGAGGCAAGATTGTAGAGAGGCAAAATTGATAACTTAATTTAACACACAAATACAGGACTGCTTACTTTCCTGGCTTGGCACAGGGACTTCAATAAAAAGTGGTTGGATTAAACTAGTTTTATGGGCCGAACTGGATTTGTTATTGTTATGATTATTGGTGTTGTGCGCCACTTTCAACACTATTTCATTGTATATCGTCACGGTCAGTTTTATTGTTTGGACAAACATGAGAAAACCACCGACTTTTCGCATATCACAGACAACTTTTTAAACATATTTTTTCGTTATGCTCCACTGAAATTGAACGCACAACTTTAGTCGTGATATGCATTAATTTTTGTTATTTCATCCTTGATATTTCATAGCAAATCCTAAATACACTTTCCAAGATGGCGGATAAGTAACGTAAGATCACATACCAGTAACAAAAATCTGACATCTTGTGTTCACAAGACAACTGTAAAATATCATTTAGAGAAAACAGTACAAAGACGTTGGAATCAAATTACCCAAACAGCTCTAACTAGAACTGTGAGTGACCTCACTGAGTGATACCCCCCGCTTGCAATACTATGATGTTCAAACTTTGGAATACAGGTATATTAGCAAGTTACCTATGAAAAATGAACGGATATGGAGTTATGTCAAGGAGACAACATCCCATCTCCAAAATAAACTACCCAAGAACATACATCTAGGGGTCGCCACAAGTACACATCTTCAGGTTGTGTACTATAACTGTGTAAAGTTTCATAAAAATTCAATAAGTAGTTTAGTAAGAGTTGCGCTTACAAGGTACATGCCCCCCCCCCCCCCCCCCCCCCCCCATTTTCGTGAAAGTATAAGTTGAATTATCTCCCCATTTAAATTTTGGACAGCAACCATATTCCTTCATGCACATCTGCAGGTAGTGTACTACAAATGTGTAAAGTTTCATAAAAATCCAATAAGCGGTTTAGGAGGAGTTGCGCTTACAAGGTACATGGACGGACGGACAGACGGACGGACGGACGGACGGACGGACAGGATGATTCCTATATACCCCCCCAAACTTTGCTTGCGGGGGGTATAATAAAAACATTCACAAAATGGAACAGTTTGTAAAATATGAGACCCTTTATTTTTCTTGTATCTGTTACTCTAATCGAAAGAGCTAACACAAATTGTATTGCAATTTTCAGATTATATACAGTACAGTGTAAACCTTTTATTAAAAAAACAAAGTCAGTGCAGCTGTAAAACATTAGGTTTTACCATGTGTATCAACAATTACTGTTTAGGGCAGTGGTCTAAGCCTATGAACAGACGCTTAGATTGACGCAGGAGAAAGGGGATATAATGAATAAAGTCTGAAAAGTATGGCTTGCATAGGGCCACCAACAGCCATACCAAACAAACTATTGTTCATTAGAAGTTGCTGCACATTGTCTTTTACATGTACTAGCATTAACATTCTCCAAAAACAAGTCACTCATTAATGCCACGTCCAAAAGGAGAGTTGTGTTGATTCGACCAGCACAACTAGCGAGTGTTTGTTTCGGATGGGTTGTACCTTTCAGCGGAGAAATTATGTTAAGATTTTATTTCTATACCACGGAGTCTAAAGTACATATGTTTAAGGAAGACAACCCTTACTTTAATAATAACTTAATATAGCTTGAATATGTATGCCTAATATAGGATATGTTTACAGGTTGTTACTCTGGCTGTTTATACGTATTTTGCGACCACATTAATAAGTCAACAGTTTTTAGATCCAACAAAGAATTATGATGGATATGAAACTGATTTCTACCTTCCTGTATTTACCATGTTACAGTTCGTCTTCTATATGGGATGGTTGAAGGCAAGTTGAGAAAATAATGTAGGAGAACAGAAATAACATATACCATCTTTACATTTGTGTAAGAGGTTGAAAAATTACTGTATGAGAAAAAATAACATACACTGTCTTTACACTTGTGTACGATCAGATCACTCGCTACCTTCAGTAATACTTTATTTTGTCTATATGGTCAAGCAACAAGAACATGTCACGTCCATGTCAAATTCTACTTGAACATAAAGTGTAGATAAATAAATATATCAAGAATATAAACAAATATACAACACGGTCTCAGTTACTAGATGGGCGGTAACCAGGTCTACAGAAATAAACCTGATATCAACACCAAAAACACTCTAATTACAGTCGTTTACCTTGGTGAAGACTCTATATTAAGACGTGGTGGGATTCAAAATGTCTACAGCGGCAAACCGTCCGTGTATACTGTGAAATAAATTGAAAATTATATAGACAATATACATACATTTTCGGTAAATATGAAATTTATTTGTGCGAGCTATAGAGACAGGAAGAAAAGCGATCCTCTTGTCAGTGACTATCAACTGTGATAGGTACTGACAAGAAGAGGTAGATGTAAATCTTGAAAAGGTATTTCCTGCTTTTAATTGTATACTATTACAGGTAGCGGAACAGTTGATTAATCCTTTTGGTGAAGATGACGACGACTTTGATATAAATTGGTTGATAGACAGACATTCTGCTGTAAGTATGTTATAATTATTATACAATTGAACCTGGTTATTTCGAACCTGGATAAATCCTTTCGTTGGTTAACTCAAAATAACAAAAATTGCTATTTCGTAGTGGCTTATTGTTTGTTTTATACTGGATAACTCCAATACTTGGCTATATCAAAATGATTTGCAACTTCGAAGTAACGAGATACGACCGTACTTTACATAAATCAGAAACAATCTTTAAAATTGCGCATTCAAGCTTGAATAATCTAAAACTTCTTGTAAGGACAGATCATCTTCATTTCCTCATATATGATGATTTGATCTTGATTTTGTTAAAAAAAATTCATAATTTCATTATTTGCATCAAATGCTATTATGTGTTGAATGTAGATTACAAGGTGTTCAATGAAAAACAATTATGTGTGCAATTAATTAGATCACGAGCACCAAAATCATCGAGAGCTCTAGAAGTGTTACGACGAATAAACAACTTCATTTCAAATTTAAATAAATATTCAACAAGAGAAATAATTATAATTTTGTACGTTTACCATTATCTAGTGAATAAAAGTTAGAGAACACCGAAGGGGCAATCCAAAAAGGCCAATCAAAAGAAACTGGCAACATATGATTCACTACCTCCGGTTCCACAGCTAAAGGTACACAAGACGAAGAAAAACAAAACAAAAACACAACACATTATGTGTTGCACACCACTATATGCAAACAAACACAAAGAACGTAACTAAGACACGAGCCCTCCTACAAACAACTGGTGGTAAAAGACGAACCGAACATCGTTTGTATGCGGAAATTGTAACGGACATCACAACACGGAACTCAGAACGTAAAAACACATAATAGGACAATACAAACAACTAGAATATCGGTACATCTTTTGAATGTAAAATTAACATGTAAAGAATGATTATCACTGTATACATGATGGATGAAGTAAAGAATGATTATCACTGTATACATGATGGATGAAATAAAGAATGATTATCACTGTATACATGATGGATGAAGTAAAGAATGATTATCACTGCATACATGATGGATGAAGTAAAGAATGATTATCACTGTATACATGATGGATGAAGTAAAGAATGATTATCACTGTATGCATGATGGATGAAGTAAAGAATCATTATCACTGTATACATGATGGATGAAGTAAAGAATCATTATCACTGTATACATGATGGATGAAGTAAAGAATGATTATCACTGTATACATGATGGATGAAGTAAAGAATGATTATCACTGTATACATGATGGATGAAGTAAAGAATGATTATCACTGTATACATGATGGATGAAGTAAAGAATGATTATCACTGTATACATGATGGATGAAGTAAAGAATGATTATCACTGTATACATGATGGATGAAGTAAAGAATGATTATCACTGTATACATGATGGATGAAGTAAAGAATGATTATCACTGTATACATGATGGATGAAGTAAAGAATGATTATCACTGTATACATGATGGATGAAGTAAAGAATCATTATCACTGTATACATGATGGATGAAGTAAAGAATCATTATCACTGTATACATGATGGATGAAGTAAAGAATCATTATCACTGTATACATGATGGATGAAGTACAGAATGATTATCACTGTATACATGATGGATGAAGTAAAGAATCATTATCACTGTATACATGATGGATGAAGTAAAGAATGATTATCACTGTATACATGATGGATGAAGTAAAGAATGATTATCACTGTATACATGATGGATGAAGTAAAGAATCATTATCACTGTATACATGATGGATGAAGTAAAGAATCATTATCACTGTATACATGATGGATGAAGTAAAGAATGATTATCACTGTATACATGATGGATGAAGTAAAGAATCATTATCACTGTATACATGATGGATGAAGTAAAGAATGATTATCACTGTATACATGATGGATGAAGTAAAGAATGATTATCACTGTATACATGATGGATGAAGTAAAGAATGATTATCACTGTATACATGATGGATGAAGTAAAGAATCATTATCACTGTATACATGATGGATGAAGTAAAGAATGATTATCACTGTATACATGATGGATGAAGTAAAGAATGATTATCACTGTATACATGATGGATGAAGTAAAGAATGATTATCACTGTATACATGATGGATGAAGTAAAGAATGATTATCACTGTATACATGATGGATGAAGTAAAGAATGATTATCACTGTATACATGATGGATGAAGTAAAGAATGATTATCACTGTATACATGATGGATGAAGTAAAGAATGATTATCACTGTATACATGATGGATGAAGTAAAGAATCATTATCACTGTATACATGATGGATGAAGTAAAGAATCATTATCACTGTATACATGATGGATGAAGTAAAGAATCATTATCACTGTATACATGATGGACGAAGAAAAGAATGATTATCACTGTATACATGATGGATGAAGTAAAGAATGATTATCACTGTATACATGATGGATGAAGTAAAGAATGATTATCACTGTATACATGATGGATGAAGTAAAGAATGATTATCACTGTATACATGATGGATGAAGTAAAGAATGATTATCACTGTATACATGATGGATGAAGTAAAGAATGATTATCACTGTATACATGATGGATGAAGTAAAGAATGATTATCACTGTATACATGATGGATGAAGTAAAGAATGATTATCACTGTATACATGATGGATGAAGTAAAGAATGATTATCACTGTATACATGATGGATGAAGTAAAGAATGATTATCACTGTATACATGATGGATGAAGTAAAGAATGATTATCACTGTATACATGATGGATGAAGTAAAGAATGATTATCACTGTATACATGATGGATGAAGTAAAGAATGATTATCACTGTATACATGATGGATGAAGTAAAGAATGATTATCACTGTATACATGATGGATGAAGTAAAGAATGATTATCACTGTATACATGATGGATAAAGTAAAGAATGATTATCACTGTATACATGATGGATGAAGAAAAGAATGATTATCACTGTATACATGATGGATGAAGTAAAGAATGATTATCACTGTATACATGATGGATGAAGTAAAGAATGATTATCACTGTATACATGATGGATGAAGTAAAGAATGATTATCACTGTATACATGATGGATGAAGAAAAGAATGATTATCACTGTATACATGATGGATGAAGTAAAGAATGATTATCACTGTATACATGATGGATGAAGTAAAGAATGATTATCACTGTATACATGATGGATGAAGTAAAGAATGATTATCACTGTATACATGATGGATGAAGTAAAGAATGATTATCACTGTATACATGATGGATGAAGTAAAGAATCATTATCACTGTATACATGATGGATGAAGTAAAGAATGATTATCACTGCATACATGATGGATGAAGTAAAGAATCATTATCACTGTATACATGATGGATGAAGTAAAGAATGATTATCACTGTATACATGATGGATGAAGTAAAGAATGATTATCACTATATACATGATGGATGAAGTAAAGAATGATTATCACTGTATACATGATGGATGAAGTAAAGAATGATTATCACTGTATACATGATGGATGAAGTAAAGAATCATTATCACTGTATACATGATGGATGAAGTAAAGAATCATTATCACTGCATACATGATGGATGAAGTAAAGAATGATTATCACTGTATACATGATGGATGAAGTAAAGAATGATTATCACTGTATACATGATGGATGAAGTAAAGAATGATTATCACTGTATACATGATGGATGAAGTAAAGAATCATTATCACTGTATACATGATGGATGAAGTAAAGAATCATTATCACTGCATACATGATGGATGAAGTAAAGAATGATTATCACTGTATACATGATGGATGAAGTAAAGAATGATTATCACTGTATACATGATGGATGAAGTAAAGAATGATTATCACTGTATGCATAATGGATGAAGTAAAGAATCATTATCACTGTATACATGATGGATGAAGTAAAGAATGATTATCACTGTATACATGATGGATGAAGTAAAGAATCATTATCATTGTATACATGATGGATGAAATAAAGAATGATTATCACTGTATACATGATGGTTGAAGTAAAGAATGATTATCACTGTATACATGATGGATGAAGTAAAGAATGATTATCACTGTATACATGATGGATGAAGTAAAGAATGATTATCACTGTATACATGATGGATGAAGTAAAGAATCATTATCACTGTATACATGATGGATGAAGTAAAGAATGATTATCACTGTATACATGATGGATGAAGTAAAGAATGATTATCACTGTATACATGATGGATGAAGTAAAGAATGATTATCACTGTATACATGATGGATGAAGTAAAGAATGATTATCACTGTATACATGATGGATGAAGTAAAGAATCATTATCATTGTATACATGATGGATGAAGTAAAGAATGATTATCACTGTATACATGATGGATGAAATAAAGAATCATTGTCACTGTATACATAATGGATGAAGTAAAGAATCATTATCACTGTATACATGATGGATGAAGTAAAGAATCGCTATCACTGCATACATGATGGATGAAGTAAAGAATCATTATCACTGTATACATGATGGATGAAGTACAGAATGATTATCACTGTATACATGATGGATGAAGTAAAGAATCATTATCACTGCATACATGATGGATGAAGTAAAGAATCATTATCACTGTATACATGATGGATGAAGTAAAGAATGATTATCACTGTATACATGATGGATGAAGTAAAGAATGATTATCATTGTATACATGATGGATGAGGTAAAGAATGATTATCATTGTATACATGATGGATGAAGTAAAGAATGATTATCACTGTATACATGATGGATGAAGTAAAGAATGATTATCACTGTATACATGAAGTAAAGAATGATTATCACTGTATACATGATGGATGAAGTAAAGAATGATTATCACTGTATACATGATGGATGAAGTAAAGAATCATTATCACTGTATGCATAATGGATGAAGTAAAGAATGATTATCACTGTATACATGATGGATGAAGTAAAGAATGATTATCACTGTATACATGATGGATGAAGTAAAGAATCATTATCACTGTATACATGATGGATGAATTAAAGAATGATTATCACTGTATACATGATTGATGAAGTAAAGAATCATTATCACTGTATACATGATGGATGAAGTAAAGAATGATTATCACTGTATACATGATGGATGAAGTAAAGAATGATTATCACTGTATACATGATGGATGAAGTAAAGAATCATTATCACTGTATACATGATGGATGAAGTAAAGAATCATTATCACTGTATACATGATGGATGAAGTAAAGAATGATTATCACTGTATACATGATGGATGAAGTAAAGAATGATTATCACTGTATACATGATGGATGAAGTAAAGAATGATTATCACTGTATGCATAATGGATGAAGTAAAGAATGATTATCACTGTATACATGATGGATGAAGTAAAGAATGATTATCACTGTATACATGATGGATGAAGTAAAGAATCGTTATCACTGTATACATGATGGATGAAGTAAAGAATGATTATCATTGTATACATGATGGATGAAGTAAAGAATCGTTATCACTGTATACATGATGGATGAAGTAAAGAATGATTATCACTGTATACATGATGGATGAAGTAAAGAATCGTTATCACTGTATACATGATGGATGAAGTAAAGAATGATTATCACTGTATACATGATGGATGAAGTAAAGAATGATTATCACTGTATACATGATGGATGAAGTAAAGAATCATTATCACTGTATACATGATGGATGAAGTAAAGAATGATTATCACTGTATACATGATGGATGAAGTAAAGAATCATTATCACTGTATACATGATGGATGAAGTAAAGAATGATTATCACTGTATTCATGATGGATGAAGTAAAGAATCATTATCACTGTATACATGATGGATGAAGTAAAGAATGATTATCACTGTATACATGATGGATGAATTAAAGAATGATTATCACTGTATACATGATGGATGAAGTAAAGAATGATTATCACTGTATACATGATGGATGAAGTAAAGAATGATTATCACTGTATACATAATGGATGAAGTAAAGAATCATTATCACTGTATACATGATGGATGAAGTAAAGAATGATTATCACTGTATACATAATGGATGAAGTACAGAATGATTATCATTGTATACATGATGGATGAAGTAAAGAATCGTTATCACTGTATACATGATGGATGAAGTAAAGAATGATTATCACTGTATACATGATGGATGAAGTAAAGAATGATTATCACTGTATACATGATGGATGAAGTAAAGAATGATTATCACTGTATACATGATGGATGAAGTAAAGAATGATTATCACTGTATACATGATGGATGAAGTAAAGAATGATTATCACTGTATACATGATGGATGAAGTAAAGAATGATTATCACTGTATACATGATGGATGAAGTAAAGAATGATTATCACTGTATACATGATGGATGAAGTAAAGAATCATTATCACTGTATACATGATGGATGAATTAAAGAATGATTATCACTGTATACATGATGGATGAAGTAAAGAATGATTATCACTGTATACATGATGGATGAAGTAAAGAATCATTATCACTGTATACATAATGGATGAAGTAAAGAATCATTATCACTGTATACATGATGGATGAAGTAAAGAATGATTATCACTGTATACATAATGGATGAAGTACAGAATGATTATCACTGTATACATGATGGATGAAGTAAAGAATGATTATCACTGTATACATGATGGATGAAGTAGAATCATTATCACTGTATACATAATGGATGAAGTAAAGAATCATTATCACTGTATACATGATGGATGAAGTAAAGAATGATTATCACTGTATACATAATGGATGAAGTACAGAATGATTATCACTGTATACATGATGGATGAAGTAAAGAATGATTATCACTGTATACATGATGGATGAAGTAAAGAATGATTATCACTGTATACATGATGGATGAAGTAAAGAATGATTATCACTGTATACATGATGGATGAAGTAAAGAATGATTATCACTGTATACATGATGGATGAAGTAAAAAATGATTATCACTGTATACATGATGGATGAAGTAAAGAATGATTATCACTGTATACATAATGGATGAAGTAAAGAATGATTATCACTGCATACATGATGGATGAAGTAAAGAATCATTATCACTGTATACAAGATGGATGAAGTAAAGAATCATTATCACTGTATACATGATGGATGAAGTAAAGAATCATTATCACTGTATACATGATGGATGAAGTAAAGAATGATTATCACTGCATACATGATGGATGAAGTAAAGAATCATTATCACTGTATACATGATGGATGAAGTAAAGAATGATTATCACTGTATACATGATGGTTGAAGTAAAGAATGATTATCACTGTATACATGATGGATGAAGTAAAGAATCATTATCACTGTATACATGATGGATGAAGTAAAGAATGATTATCACTGTATACATGATGGATGAAGTAAAGAATGATTATCACTGTATACATGATGGATGAAGTAAAGAATGATTATCACTGTATGCATGATGGATGAAGTAAAGAATCATTATCACTGTATACATGATGGATGAAGTAAAGAATCATTATCACTGTATACATGATGGATGAAGTAAAGAATGATTATCACTGTATACATGATGGATGAAGTAAAGAATGATTATCATTGTATACATGATGGATGAAGTAAAGAATCGTTATCACTGTATACATGATGGATGAAGTAAAGAATGATTATCACTGTATACATGATGGATGAAGTAAAGAATCGTTATCACTGTATACATGATGGATGAAGTAAAGAATGATTATCACTGTATACATGATGGATGAAGTAAAGAATGATTATCACTGTATACATGATGGATGAAGTAAAGAATCATTATCACTGTATACATGATGGATGAAGTAAAGAATGATTATCACTGTATACATGATGGATGAAGTAAAGAATCATTATCACTGTATACATGATGGATGAAGTAAAGAATGATTATCACTGTATACATGATGGATGAAGTAAAGAATGATTATCACTGTATACATGATGGATGAAGTAAAGAATCATTATCACTGTATACATGATGGATGAATTAAAGAATGATTATCACTGTATACATGATGGATGAAGTAAAGAATGATTATCACTGTATACATGATGGATGAAGTAAAGAATCATTATCACTGTATACATAATGGATGAAGTAAAGAATCATTATCACTGTATACATGATGGATGAAGTAAAGAATGATTATCACTGTATACATAATGGATGAAGTACAGAATGATTATCATTGTATACATGATGGATGAAGTAAAGAATCGTTATCACTGTATACATGATGGATGAAGTAAAGAATGATTATCACTGTATACATGATGGATGAAGTAAAGAATGATTATCACTGTATACATGATGGATGAAGTAAAGAATCATTATCACTGTATACATGATGGATGAAGTAAAGAATGATTATCACTGTATACATGATGGATGAAGTAAAGAATCATTATCACTGTATACATGATGGATGAAGTAAAGAATGATTATCACTGTATACATGATGGATGAAGTAAAGAATGATTATCACTGTATACATGATGGATGAAGTAAAGATTCATTATCACTGTATACATGATGGATGAATTAAAGAATGATTATCACTGTATACATGATGGATGAAGTAAAGAATGATTATCACTGTATACATGATGGATGAAGTAAAGAATCATTATCACTGTATACATAATGGATGAAGTAAAGAATCATTATCACTGTATACATGATGGATGAAGTAAAGAATGATTATCACTGTATACATAATGGATGAAGTACAGAATGATTATCACTGTATACATGATGGATGAAGTAAAGAATGATTATCACTGTATACATGATGGATGAAGTAGAATCATTATCACTGTATACATAATGGATGAAGTAAAGAATCATTATCACTGTATACATGATGGATGAAGTAAAGAATGATTATCACTGTATACATAATGGATGAAGTACAGAATGATTATCACTGTATACATGATGGATGAAGTAAAGAATGATTATCACTGTATACATGATGGATGAAGTAAAGAATGATTATCACTGTATACATGATGGATGAAGTAAAGAATGATTATCACTGTATACATGATGGATGAAGTAAAGAATGATTATCACTGTATACATGATGGATGAAGTAAAAAATGATTATCACTGTATACATGATGGATGAAGTAAAGAATGATTATCACTGTATACATAATGGATGAAGTAAAGAATGATTATCACTGCATACATGATGGATGAAGTAAAGAATCATTATCACTGTATACAAGATGGATGAAGTAAAGAATCATTATCACTGTATACATGATGGATGAAGTAAAGAATCATTATCACTGTATACATGATGGATGAAGTAAAGAATGATTATCACTGCATACATGATGGATGAAGTAAAGAATCATTATCACTGTATACATGATGAATGAAGTAAAGAATCATTATCACTGTATACATGATGGTTGAAGTAAAGAATGATTATCACTGTATACATGATGGATGAAGTAAAGAATCATTATCACTGTATACATGATGGATGAAGTAAAGAATGATTATCACTGTATACATGATGGATGAAGTAAAGAATGATTATCACTGTATACATGATGGATGAAGTAAAGAATGATTATCACTGTATGCATGATGGATGAAGTAAAGAATCATTATCACTGTATACATGATGGATGAAGTAAAGAATGATTATCACTGTATACATGATGGATGAAGTAAAGAATGATTATCACTGTATACATGATGGATGAAGTAAAGAATCGTTATCACTGCATACATGATGGATGAAGTAAAGAATGATTATCACTGTATACATGATGGATGAAGTAAAGAATGATTATCACTGTATACATGATGGATGAAGTAAAGAATGATTATCACTGTATACATGATGGATGAAGTAAAGAATGATTATCACTGTATACATGATGGATGAAGTAAAGAATGATTATCACTGTATACATGATGGATGAAGTAAAGAATGATTATCACTGTATACATGATGGATGAAGTAAAGAATGATTATCACTGTATACATGATGGATGAAGTAAAGAATGATTATCACTGTATACATAATGGATGAAGTAAAGAATGATTATCACTGCATACATGATGGATGAAGTAAAGAATGATTATCACTGTATACATGATGGATGAAGAAAAGAATGATTATCACTGTATACATGATGGATGAAGTAAAGAATCATTATCACTGTATACATGATGGATGAAGTAAAGAATGATTATCACTGTATACATGATGGATGAAGTACAGAATGATTATCACTGTATACATGATGGATGAAGTAAAGAATGATTATCACTGTATACATGATGGATGAAGTAAAGAATGATTATCACTGTATACATGATGGATGAAGTAAAGAATGATTATCACTGTATACATGATGGATGAAGTAAAGAATGATTATCACTGTATACATGATGGATGAAGTAAAGAATGATTATCACTGTATACATGATGGATGAAGTAAAGAATGATTATCACTGTATACATGATGGTTGAAGTAAAGAATGATTATCACTGTATACATGATGGATGAAGTAAAGAATGATTATCACTGTATACATGATGGATGAAGTAAAGAATGATTATCACTGTATACATGATGGATGAAGTAAAGAATGATTATCACTGTATACATGATGGATGAAGTAAAGAATGATTATCACTGTATACATGACGGATGAAGTAAAGAATCATTATCACTGTATACATGATGGATGAAGTAAAGAATGATTATCACTGTATACATGATGGATGAAGTAAAGAATGATTATCACTGTATACATGATGGATGAAGTAAAGAATGATTATCACTGTATACATGATGGATGAAGTAAAGAATCATTATCACTGTATACATGATGGATGAAGTAAAGAATCATTATCACTGTATACATGATGGATGAAGTAAAGAATGATTATCACTGCATACGTGATAGATGAAGTAAAGAATGATTATCACTGTATACATGATGGATGAAGTAAAGAATGATTATCACTGTATACATGATGGATGAAGTAAAGAATGATTATCACTGTATACATGATGGATGAAGTAAAGAATCATTATCACTGTATACATGATGGATGAAGTAAAGAATCATTATCACTGCATACATGATGGATGAAGTAAAGAATGATTATCACTGTATACATGATGGATGAAGTAAAGAATCATTATCACTGTATACATGATGGATGAAGTAAAGAATGATTATCACTGTATGCATAATGGATGAAGTAAAGAATCATTATCACTGTATACATGATGGATGAAGTAAAGAATGATTATCACTGTATACATGATGGATGAAGTAAAGAATCATTATCATTGTATACATGATGGATGAAATAAAGAATGATTATCACTGTATACATGATGGTTGAAGTAAAGAATGATTATCACTGTATACATGATGGATGAAGTAAAGAATGATTATCACTGTATACATGATGGATGAAGTAAAGAATGATTATCACTGTATACATGATGGATGAAGTAAAGAATCATTATCACTGTATACATGATGGATGAAGTAAAGAATGATTATCACTGTATACATGATGGATGAAGTAAAGAATGATTATCACTGTATACATGATGGATGAAGTAAAGAATGATTATCACTGTATACATGATGGATGAAGTAAAGAATGATTATCACTGTATACATGATGGATGAAGTAAAGAATCATTATCATTGTATACATGATGGATGAAGTAAAGAATGATTATCACTGTATACATGATGGATGAAATAAAGAATCATTGTCACTGTATACATAATGGATGAAGTAAAGAATCATTATCACTGTATACATGATGGATGAAGTAAAGAATGATTATCACTGTATACATGATGGATGAAGTAAAGAATGATTATCACTGTATACATGATGGATGAAGTAAAGAATCATTATCACTGTATGCATAATGGATGAAGTAAAGAATCATTATCACTGTATACATGATGGATGAAGTAAAGAATGATTATCACTGTATACATGATGGATGAAGTAAAGAATCATTATCACTGTATACATGAT
This sequence comes from Bathymodiolus brooksi, assembly GCA_963680875.1. Taxonomy (NCBI): domain Eukaryota; kingdom Metazoa; phylum Mollusca; class Bivalvia; order Mytilida; family Modiolidae; genus Bathymodiolus; species Bathymodiolus brooksi. The sequence goes on along the minus strand of OY804578.1, from coordinate 79,261,819 downwards.
GGATGAATTAAAGAATGATTATCACTGTATACATGATTGATGAAGTAAAGAATCATTATCACTGTATACATGATGGATGAAGTAAAGAATGATTATCACTGTATACATGATGGATGAAGTAAAGAATGATTATCACTGTATACATGATGGATGAAGTAAAGAATCATTATCACTGTATACATGATGGATGAAGTAAAGAATCATTATCACTGTATACATGATGGATGAAGTAAAGAATGATTATCACTGTATACATGATGGATGAAGTAAAGAATGATTATCACTGTATACATGATGGATGAAGTAAAGAATGATTATCACTGTATGCATAATGGATGAAGTAAAGAATGATTATCACTGTATACATGATGGATGAAGTAAAGAATGATTATCACTGTATACATGATGGATGAAGTAAAGAATCGTTATCACTGTATACATGATGGATGAAGTAAAGAATGATTATCATTGTATACATGATGGATGAAGTAAAGAATCGTTATCACTGTATACATGATGGATGAAGTAAAGAATGATTATCACTGTATACATGATGGATGAAGTAAAGAATCGTTATCACTGTATACATGATGGATGAAGAAAAGAATGATTATCACTGTATACATGATGGATGAAGTAAAGAATGATTATCACTGTATACATGATGGATGAAGTAAAGAATCATTATCACTGTATACATGATGGATGAAGTAAAGAATGATTATCACTGTATACATGATGGATGAAGTAAAGAATCATTATCACTGTATACATGATGGATGAAGTAAAGAATCATTATCACTGTATACATGATGGATGAAGTAAAGAATCATTATCACTGTATACATGATGGATGAAGTAAAGAATCATTATCACTGTATACATGATGGATGAATTAAAGAATGATTATCACTGTATACATGATGGATGAAGTAAAGAATGATTATCACTGTATACATGATGGATGAAGTAAAGAATCATTATCACTGTATACATAATGGATGAAGTAAAGAATCATTATCACTGTATACATGATGGATGAAGTAAAGAATGATTATCACTGTATACATAATGGATGAAGTACAGAATGATTATCATTGTATACATGATGGATGAAGTAAAGAATCGTTATCACTGTATACATGATGGATGAAGTAAAGAATGATTATCACTGTATACATGATGGATGAAGTAAAGAATGATTATCACTGTATACATGATGGATGAAGTAAAGAATCATTATCACTGTATACATGATGGATGAAGTAAAGAATGATTATCACTGTATACATGATGGATGAAGTAAAGAATCATTATCACTGTATACATGATGGATGAAGTAAAGAATGATTATCACTGTATACATGATGGATGAAGTAAAGAATCATTATCACTGTATGCATGATGGATGAAGTAAAGAATCATTATCACTGTATACATGATGGATGAAGTAAAGAATGATTATCACTGTATACATGATGGATGAAGTAAAGAATGATTATCACTGTATACATGATGGATGAAGTAAAGAATCATTATCACTGTATACATAATGGATGAAGTAAAGAATCATTATCACTGTATACATGATGGATGAAGTAAAGAATGATTATCACTGTATACATGATGGTTGAAGTAAAGAATGATTATCACTGTATACATGATGGATGAAGTAAAGAATCATTAACACTGTATACATGATGGATGAAGTAAAGAATGATTATCACTGTATACATGATGGATGAAGTAAAGAATGATTATCACTGTATACATGATGGATGAAGTAAAGAATGATTATCACTGTATACATGATGGATGAAGTAAAGAATCATTATCACTGTATACATGATGGATGAAGTAAAGAATGATTATCACTGTATACATGATGGATGAAGTAAAAAATGATTATCACTGTATACATGATGGATGAAGTAAAGAATGATTATCACTGTATACATGATGGATGAAGTAAAGAATGATTATCACTGTATACATGATGGATGAAGTAAAAAATGATTATCACTGTATACATGATGGATGAAGTAAAGAATGATTATCACTGTATACATGATGGATGAAGTAAAGAATGATTATCACTGCATACATGATGGATGAAGTAAAGAATGATTATCACTGTATACATGATGGATGAAGTAAAGAATGATTATCACTGTATACATGATGGATGAAGTAAAGAATGATTATCACTGTATACATGATGGATGAAGTAAAGAATGATTATCACTGTATACATAATGGATGAAGTAAAGAATGATTATCACTGCATACATGATGGATGAAGTAAAGAATGATTATCACTGTATACATGATGGATGAAGAAAAGAATGATTATCACTGTATACATGATGGATGAAGTAAAGAATCATTATCACTGTATACATGATGGATGAAGTAAAGAATCATTATCACTGTATACATGATGGATGAAGTAAAGAATGATTATCACTGCATACATGATGGATGAAGTAAAGAATGATTATCACTGTATACATGATGGATGAAGTAAAGAATGATTATCACTGTATACATGATGGTTGAAGTAAAGAATGATTATCACTGTATACATGATGGATGAAGTAAAGAATCATTATCACTGTATACATGATGGATGAAGTAAAGAATCATTATCACTGTATGCATGATGGATGAAGTAAAGAATGATTATCACTGTATACATGATGGATGAAGTAAAGAATGATTATCACTGTATGCATGATGGATGAAGTAAAGAATCATTATCACTGTATACATGATGGATGAAGTAAAGAATCATTATCACTGTATACATGATGGATGAAGTAAAGAATGATTATCACTGTATACATGATGGATGAAGTAAAGAATCGTTATCACTGCATACATGATGGATGAAGTAAAGAATGATTATCACTGTATACATGATGGATGAAGTAAAGAATGATTATCACTGTATACATGATGGATGAAGTAAAGAATGATTATCACTGTATACATGATGGATGAAGTAAAGAATGATTATCACTGTATACATGATGGATGAAGTAAAGAATGATTATCACTGTATACATGATGGATGAAGTAAAGAATGATTATCACTGTATACATGATGGATGAAGTAAAGAATGATTATCACTGTATACATGATGGATGAAGTAAAGAATGATTATCACTGTATACATAATGGATGAAGTAAAGAATGATTATCACTGCATACATGATGGATGAAGTAAAGAATGATTATCACTGTATACATGATGGATGAAGAAAAGAATGATTATCACTGTATACATGATGGATGAAGTAAAGAATGATTATCACTGTATACATGATGGATGAAGTACAGAATGATTATCACTGTATACATGATGGAAGAAGTAAAGAATGATTATCACTGTATACATGATGGATGAAGTAAAGAATGATTATCACTGTATACATGATGGATGAAGTAAAGAATAATTATCACTGTATACATGATGGATGAAGTAAAGAATGATTATCACTGTATACATGATGGATGAAGTACAGAATGATTATCACTGTATACATGATGGATGAAGTAAAGAATGATTATCACTGTATACATGATGGATGAAGTAAAGAATGATTATCACTGTATACATGATGGATGAAGTAAAGAATGATTATCACTGTATACATGATGGATGAAGTAAAGAATGATTATCACTGTATACATGATGGATGAAGTAAAGAATGATTATCACTGTATACATGATGGATGAAGTAAAGAATGATTATCACTGTATACATGATGGTTGAAGTAAAGAATGATTATCACTGTATACATGATGGATGAAGTAAAGAATGATTATCACTGTATACATGATGGATGAAGTAAAGAATGATTATCACTGTATACATGATGGATGAAGTAAAGAATGATTATCACTGTATACATGATGGATGAAGTAAAGAATGATTATCACTGTATACATGACGGATGAAGTAAAGAATCATTATCACTGTATACATGATGGATGAAGTAAAGAATCGTTATCACTGCATACATGATGGATGAAGTAAAGTATGATTATCACTGTATACATGATGGATGAAGTAAAGAATGATTATCACTGTATACATGATGGATGAAGTAAAGAATCATTATCACTGTATACATGATGGATGAAGTAAAGAATGATTATCACTGTATACATAATGGATGAAGTAAAGAATGATTATCACTGTATACATGATGGATGAAGTAAAGAATGATTATCACTGTATACATAATGGATGAAGTAAAGAATCATTATCACTGTATACATAATGGATGAAGTAAAGAATGATTATCACTGTATACATGATGGATGAAGTAAAGAATGATTATCACTGTATACATGATGGATGAAGTAAAGAATGATTATCACTGTATACATGATGGATGAAGTAAAGAATGATTATCACTGTATACATGATGGATGAAGTAAAGAATGATTATCACTGTATACATGATGGATGAAGTAAAGAATGATTATCACTGTATACATGATGGATGAAGTAAAGAATGATTATCACTGTATACATGATGGATGAAGTAAAGAATGATTATCACTGTATACATAATGGATGAAGTAAAGAATCATTATCACTGTATACATAATGGATGAAGTAAAGAATGATTATCACTGTATACATGATGGATGAAGTAAAGAATGATTATCACTGTATACATGATGGATGAAGTAAAGAATGATTATCACTGTATACATGATGGATGAAGTAAAGAATGATTATCACTGTATACATGATGGATGAAGTAAAGAATGATTATCACTGTATACATGATGGATGAAGTAAAGAATGATTATCACTGTATACATGATGGATGAAGTAAAGAATCATTATCACTGTATACATGATGGATGAAGTAAAGAATCATTATCACTGTATACATGATGGATGAAGTAAAGAATGATTATCACTGTATACATGATGGATGAAGTAAAGAATGATTATCACTGTATACATGATGGATGAAGTAAAGAATGATTATCACTGTATGCATGATGGATGAAGTAAAGAATGATTATCACTGTATACATGATGGATGAAGTAAAGAATGATTATCACTGTATACATGATGGATGAAGTAAAGAATGATTATCACTGTATACATGATGGATGAAGTAAAGAATGATTATCACTGTATACATGATGGATGAAGTAAAGAATGATTATCACTGTATACATGATGGATGAAGTAAAGAATGATTATCACTGTATACATGATGGATGAAGTAAAGAATCATTATCACTGTATACATGATGGATGAAGTAAAGAATGATTATCACTGTATACATGATGGATGAAGTAAAGAATGATTATCACTGTATACATGATGGATGAAGTAAAGAATGATTATCACTGTATACATGATGGATGAAGTAAAGAATGATTATCACTGTATACATGATGGATGAAGTAAAGAATCATTATCACTGTATACATGATGGATGAAGTAAAGAATCATTATCACTGTATACATGATGGATGAAGTAAAGAATGATTATCACTGTATACATGATGGATGAAGTAAAGAATGATTATCACTGTATACATGATGGATGAAGTAAAGAATGATTATCACTGTATACATGATGGATGAAGTAAAGAATCATTATCACTGTATACATGATGGATGAAGTAAAGAATCATTATCACTGTATACATGATGGATGAAGTAAAGAATGATTATCACTGTATACATGATGGATGAAGTAAAGAATGATTATCACTGTATACATGATGGATGAAGTAAAGAATGATTATCACTGTATACATGATGGATGAAGTAAAGAATGATTATCACTGTATACATGATGGATGAAGTAAAGAATGATTATCACTGTATACATGATGGATGAAGTAAAGAATGATTATCACTGTATACATGATGGATGAAGTAAAGAATGATTATCACTGTATACATGATGGATGAAGTAAAGAATCATTATCACTGTATACATGATGGATGAAGTAAAGAATGATTATCACTGTATACATGATGGATGAAGTAAAGAATGATTATCACTGTATACATGATGGATGAAGTAAAGAATCATTATCACTGTATACATGATGGATGAAGTAAAGAATGATTATCACTGTATACATGATGGATGAAGTAAAGAATGATTATCACTGTATACATGATGGATGAAGTAAAGAATGATTATCACTGTATACATGATGGATGAAGTAAAGAATGATTATCACTGTATACATGATGGATGAAGTAAAGAATGATTATCACTGTATACATGATGGATGAAGTAAAGAATGATTATCACTGTATACATGATGGATGAAGTAAAGAATGATTATCACTGTATACATGATGGATGAAGTAAAGAATGATTATCACTGTATACATGATGGATGAAGTAAAGAATGATTATCACTGTATACATGATGGATGAAGTAAAGAATCATTATCACTGTATACATGATGGATGAAGTAAAGAATAATTATCACGGTATACATGATGGATGAAGTAAAGAATGATTATCACTGTATACATGATGGATGAAGTAAAGAATGATTATCACTGTATACATGAGGGATGAAGTAAAGAATGATTATCACTGTATACATGATGGATGAAGTAAAGAATGATTATCACTGTATACATGATGGATGAAGTAAAGAATGATTATCACTGTATACATGATGGATGAAGTAAAGAATGATTATCACTGTATACATGATGGATGAAGTAAAGAATGATTATCACTGTATACATGATGGATGAAGTAAAGAATGATTATCACTGTATACATGATGGATGAAGTAAAGAATGATTATCACTGTATACATGATGGATGAAGTAAAGAATGATTATCACTGTATACATGATGGATGAAGTAAAGAATGATTATCACTGTATACATGATGGATGAAGTAAAGAATGATTATCACTGTATACATGATGGATGAAGTAAAGAATGATTATCACTGTATACATGATGGATGAAGTAAAGAATGATTATCACTGTATACATGATGGATGAAGTAAAGAATCATTATCACTGTATACATGATGGATGAAGTAAAGAATCATTATCACTGTATACATGATGGATGAAGTAAAGAATGATTATCACTGTATACATGATGGATGAAGTAAAGAATCATTATCACTGTATACATGATGGATGAAGTAAAGAATGATTATCACTGTATACATGATGGATGAAGTAAAGAATCATTATCACTGTATACATGATGGATGAAGTAAAGAATCATTATCACTGTATACATGATGGATGAAGTAAAGAATGATTATCACTGTATACATGATGGATGAAGTAAAGAATGATTATCACTGTATACATGATGGATGAAGTAAAGAATGATTATCACTGTATACATGATGGATGAAGTAAAGAATGATTATCACTGTATACATGATGGATGAAGTAAAGAATCATTATCACTGTATACATGATGGATGAAGTAAAGAATGATTATCACTGTATACATGATGGATGAAGTAAAGAATGATTATCACTGTATACATGATGGATGAAGTAAAGAATGATTATCACTGTATACATGATGGATGAAGTAAAGAATGATTATCACTGTATACATGATGGATGAAGTAAAGAATGATTATCACTGTATACATGATGGATGAAGTAAAGAATGATTATCACTGTATACATGATGGATGAAGTAAAGAATGATTATCACTGTATACATGATGGATGAAGTAAAGAATGATTATCACTGTATACATGATGGATGAAGTAAAGAATGATTATCACTGTATACATGATGGATGAAGTAAAGAATGATTATCACTGTATACATGATGGATGAAGTAAAGAATCATTATCACTGTATACATGATGGATGAAGTAAAGAATGATTATCACTGTATACATGATGGATGAAGTAAAGAATGATTATCACTGTATACATGATGGATGAAGTAAAGAATGATTATCACTGTATACATGATGGATGAAGTAAAGAATGATTATCACTGTATACATGATGGATGAAGTAAAGAATGATTATCACTGTATACATGATGGATGAAGTAAAGAATCATTATCACTGTATACATGATGGATGAAGTAAAGAATGATTATCACTGTATACATGATGGATGAAGTAAAGAATGATTATCACTGTATACATGATGGATGAAGTAAAGAATGATTATCACTGTATACATGATGGATGAAGTAAAGAATGATTATCACTGTATACATGATGGATGAAGTAAAGAATGATTATCACTGTATACATGATGGATGAAGTAAAGAATGATTATCACTGTATACATGATGGATGAAGTAAAGAATGATTATCACTGTATACATGATGGATGAAGTAAAGAATCATTATCACTGTATACATGATGGATGAAGTAAAGAATGATTATCACTGTATACATGATGGATGAAGTAAAGAATGATTATCACTGTATACATGATGGATGAAGTAAAGAATGATTATCACTGTATACATGATGGATGAAGTAAAGAATGATTATCACTGTATACATGATGGATGAAGTAAAGAATGATTATCACTGTATACATGATGGATGAAGTAAAGAATGATTATCACTGTATACATGATGGATGAAGTAAAGAATGATTATCACTGCATACATGATGGATGAAGTAAAGAATGATTATCACTGTATACATGATGGATGAAGTAAAGAATGATTATCACTGTATACATGATGGATGAAGTAAAGAATGATTATCACTGTATACATGATGGATGAAGTAAAGAATCATTATCACTGTATACATGATGGATGAAGTAAAGAATGATTATCACTGTATACATGATGGATGAAGTAAAGAATGATTATCACTGTATGCATGATGGATGAAGTAAAGAATGATTATCACTGTATACATGATGGATGAAGTAAAGAATGATTATCACTGTATACATGAAGGATGAAGTAAAGAATGATTATCACTGTATACATGATGGATGAAGTAAAGAATCATTATCACTGTATACATGATGGATGAAGTAAAGAATCATTATCACTGTATACATGATGGATGAAGTAAAGAATGATTATCACTGTATACATGATGGATGAAGTAAAGAATGATTATCACTGTATACATGATGGATGAAGTAAAGAATGATTATCACTGTATACATGATGGATGAAGTAAAGAATGATTATCACTGTATACATGATGGATGAAGTAAAGAATGATTATCACTGTATACATGATGGATGAAGTAAAGAATGATTATCACTGTATACATGATGGATGAAGTAAAGAATGATTATCACTGTATACATGATGGATGAAGTAAAGAATGATTATCACTGTATACATGATGGATGAAGTAAAGAATCATTATCACTGTATACATGATGGATGAAGTAAAGAATCATTATCACTGTATACATGATGGATGAAGTAAAGAATCATTATCACTGTATACATGATGGATGAAGTAAAGAATCATTATCACTGTATACATGATGGATGAAGTAAAGAATCATTATCACTGTATACATGATGGATGAAGTAAAGAATGATTATCACTGTATACATGATGGATGAAGTAAAGAATAATTATCACTGTATACATGATGGATGAAGTAAAGAATGATTATCACTGTATACATGATGGATGAAGTAAAGAATGATTATCACTGTATACATGATGGATGAAGTAAAGAATGATTATCACTGTATACATGATGGATGAAGTAAAGAATGATTATCACTGTATACATGATGGATGAAGTAAAGAATGATTATCACTGTATACATGATGGATGAAGTAAAGAATGATTATCACTGCATACATGATGGATGAAGTAAAGAATGATTATCACTGTATACATGATGGATGAAGTAAAGAATGATTATCACTGTATACATGATGGATGAAGTAAAGAATGATTATCACTGTATACATGATGGATGAAGTAAAGAATGATTATCACTGTATACATGATGGATGAAGTAAAGAATGATTATCACTGTATACATGATGGATGAAGTAAAGAATGATTATCACTGTATACATGATGGATGAAGTAAAGAATGATTATCACTGTATACATGATGGATGAAGTAAAGAATGATTATCACTGTATACATGATCGATGAAGTAAAGAATGCTTATCACTGTATACATGATGGATGAAGTAAAGAATGATTATCACTGTATACATGATGGATGAAGTAAAGAATGATTATCACTGTATACATGATGGATGAAGTAAAGAATGATTATCACTATATACATGATGGATGAAGTAAAGAATGATTATCACTGTATACATGATGGATGAAGTAAAGAATGATTATCACTGTATACATGATGGATGAAGTAAAGAATGATTATCACTGTATACATGATGGATGAAGTAAAGAATGATTATCACTGTATACATGATGGATGAAGTAAAGAATCATTATCACTGTATACATGATGGATGAAGTAAAGAATCATTATCACTGTATACATGATGGATGAAGTAAAGAATGATTATCACTGTATACATGATGGATGAAGTAAAGAATCATTATCACTGTATACATGATGGATGAAGTAAAGAATGATTATCACTGTATACATGATGGATGAAGTAAAGAATGATTATCACTGTATACATGATGGATGAAGTAAAGAATCATTATCACTGTATACATGATGGATGAAGTAAAGAATGATTATCACTGTATACATGATGGATGAAGTAAAGAATGATTATCACTGTATACATGATGGATGAAGTAAAGAATGATTATCACTGTATGCATGATGGATGAAGTAAAGAATGATTATCACTGTATACATGATGGATGAAGTAAAGAATGATTATCACTGTATACATGATGGATGAAGTAAAGAATGATTATCACTGTATACATGATGGATGAAGTAAAGAATCATTATCACTGTATACATGATGGATGAAGTAAAGAATGATTATCACTGTATACATGATGGATGAAGTAAAGAATGATTATCACTGTATACATAATGGATGAAGTAAAGAATGATTATCACTGTATACATGATGGATGAAGTAAAGAATGATTATCACTGTATACATGATGGATGAAGTAAAGAATGATTATCACTGTATACATGATGGATGAAGTAAAGAATGATTATCACTGTATACATGATGGATGAAGTAAAGAATCATTATCACTGTATACATGATGGATGAAGTAAAGAATGATTATCACTGTATACATGATGGATGAAGTAAAGAATCATTATCACTGTATACATGATGGATGAAGTAAAGAATGATTATCACTGTATACATGATGGATGAAGTAAAGAATGATTATCACTGTATACATGATGGATGAAGTAAAGAGTCATTATCACTGTATACATTATGGATGAAGTAAAGAATGATTATCACTGTATACATGATGGATGAAGTAAAGAATGATTATCACTGTATACATGATGGATGAAGTAAAGAATCATTATCACTGTATACATGATGGATGAAGTAAAGAATGATTATCACTGTATACATGATGGATGAAGTAAAGAATGATTATCACTGTATACATGATGGATGAAGTAAAGAATCATTATCACTGTATACATGATGGATGAAGTAAAGAATCATTATCACTGTATACATGATGGATGAAGTAAAGAGTCGATTATCACTGTATACATGATGGATGAAGTAAAGAATGATTATCACTGTATACATGATGGATGAAGTAAAGAATGATTATCACTGTATACATGATGGATGAAGTAAAGAATGATTATCACTGTATACATGATGGATGAAGTAAAGAATGATTATCACTGTATACATGATGGATGAAGTAAAGAATGATTATCACTGTATACATGATGGATGAAGTAAAGAATGATTATCACTGTATACATGATGGATGAAGTAAAGAATCATTATCACTGTATACATGATGGATGAAGTAAAGAATCATTATCACTGTATACATGATGGATGAAGTAAAGAATGATTATCACTGTATACATGATGGATGAAGTAAAGAATGATTATCACTGTATACATGATGGATGAAGTAAAGAATGATTATCACTGTATACATGATGGATGAAGTAAAGAATGATTATCACTGTATACATGATGGATGAAGTAAAGAATGATTATCACTGTATACATGATGGATGAAGTAAAGAATGATTATCACTGTATACATGATGGATGAAGTAAAGAATCATTATCACTGTATACATGATGGATGAAGTAAAGAATGATTATCACTGTATACATGATGGATGAAGTAAAGAATGATTATCACTGTATACATAATGGATGAAGTAAAGAATGATTATCACTGTATACATGATGGATGAAGTAAAGAATCATTATCACTGTATACATGATGGATGAAGTAAAGAATGATTATCACTGTATACATGATGGATGAAGTAAAGAATGATTATCACTGTATACATGATGGATGAAGTAAAGAATGATTATCACTGTATACATGATGGATGAAGTAAAGAATCATTATCACTGTATACATGATGGATGAAGTAAAGAATCATTACACTGTATACATGATGAATGAAGTAAAGAATGATTATCACTGTATACATGATGGATGAAGTAAAGAATCATTATCACTGTATACATGATGGATGAAGTAAAGAATGATTATCACTGTATACATGATGGATGAAGTAAAGAATGATTATCACTGTATACATGATGGATGAAGTAAAGAGTCATTATCACTGTATACATCATGGATGAAGTAAAGAATGATTATCACTGTATACATGATGGATGAAGTAAAGAATGATTATCACTGTATACATGATGGATGAAGTAAAGAATCATTATCACTGTATACATGATGGATGAAGTAAAGAATGATTATCACTGTATACATGATGGATGAAGTAAAGAATGATTATCACTGTATACATGATGGATGAAGTAAAGAATGATTATCACTGTATACATGATGGATGAAGTAAAGAATCATTATCACTGTATACATAATGGATGAAGTAAAGAGTCATTATCACTGTATACATGATGGATGAAATAAAGAATGATTATCACTGTATACATGATGGATGAAGTAAAGAATGATTATCACTGTATACATGATGGATGAAGTAAAGAATGATTATCACTGTATACATGATGGATGAAGTAAAGAATGATTATCACTGTATACATGATGGATGAAGTAAAGAATGATTATCACTGTATACATGATGGATGAAGTAAAGAATGATTATCACTGTATACATGATGGATGAAGTAAAGAATCATTATCACTGTATGCATGATGGATGAAGTAAAGAATGATTATCACTGTATGCATGATGGATGAAGTAAAGAATGATTATCACTGTATACATGATGGATGAAGTAAAGAATCATTATCACTGTATACATGATGGATGAAGTAAAGAATCATTATCACTGTATACATGATGGATGAAGTAAAGAATCATTATCACTGTATACATGATGGATGAAGTAAAGAATCATTATCACTGTATACATGATGGATGAAGTAAAGAATCATTATCACTGTATACATGATGGATGAAGTAAAGAATCATTATCACTGCATACATGATGGATGAAGTAAAGAATGATTATCACTGTATACATGATGGATGAAGTAAAGAATCATTATCACTGTATACATGATGGATGAAGTAAAGAATGATTATCACTGTATACATGATGGATGAAGTAAAGAATGAGTATCACTGTATACATGATGGATGAAGTAAAGAATCATTATCACTGTATACATGATGGATGAAGTAAAGAATCATTATCACTGTATACATAATGGATGAAGTAAAGAATGATTATCACTGTATACATGATGGATGAAGTAAAGAATGATTATCACTGTATACATGATGGATGAAGTAAAGAATGATTATCACTGTATACATGATGGATGAAGTAAAGAATGATTATCACTGTATACATGATGGATGAAGTAAAGAATGATTATCACTGTATACATGATGGATGAAGTAAAGAATCATTATCACTGCATACATGATGGATGAAGTAAAGAATGATTATCACTGTATACATGATGGATGAAGTAAAGAATGATTATCACTGCATACATGATGGATGAAGTAAAGAATCATTATCACTGTATACATGATGGATGAAGTAAAGAATGATTATCACTGTATGCATGATGGATGAAGTAAAGAATGATTATCACTGTATACATGATGGATGAAGTAAAGAATGATTATCACTGTATACATGATGGATGAAGTAAAGAATGATTATCACTGTATACATGATGGATGAAGTAAAGAATGATTATCACTGTATACATGATGGATGAAGTAAAGAATGATTATCACTGTATACATGATGGATGAAGTAAAGAATCATTATCACTGTATACATGATGGATGAAGTAAAGAATCATTATCACTGTATATATGATGGATGAAGTAAAGAATCATTATCACTGTATACATGATGGATGAAGTAAAGAATGATTATCACTGTATACATGATGGATGAAGTAAAGAATGATTATCACTGTATACATGATGGATGAAGTAAAGAATGATTATCACTGTATACATGATGGATGAAGTAAAGAATCATTATCACTGCATACATGATGGATGAAGTAAAGAATGATTATCACTGTATACATGATGGATGAAGTAAAGAATGATTATCACTGCATACATGATGGATGAAGTAAAGAATCATTATCACTGTATACATGATGGATGAAGTAAAGAATGATTATCACTGTATGCATGATGGATGAAGTAAAGAATGATTATCACTGTATACATGATGGATGAAGTAAAGAATGATTATCACTGTATACATGATGGATGAAGTAAAGAATGATTATCACTGTATACATGATGGATGAAGTAAAGAATGATTATCACTGTATACATGATGGATGAAGTAAAGAATGATTATCACTGTATACATGATGGATGAAGTAAAGAATCATTATCACTGTATACATGATGGATGAAGTAAAGAATCATTATCACTGTATATATGATGGATGAAGTAAAGAATCATTATCACTGTATACATGATGGATGAAGTAAAGAATGATTATCACTGTATACATGATGGATGAAGTAAAGAATGATTATCACTGTATACATGATGGATGAAGTAAAGAATGATTATCACTGTATACATGATGGATGAAGTAAAGAATGATTATCACTGTATACATGATGGATGAAGTAAAGAATCATTATCACTGTATACATGATGGATGAAGTAAAGAATGATTATCACTGTATACATGATGGATGAAGTAAAGAATGATTATCACTGTATACATGATGGATGAAGTAAAGAATCATTATCACTGTATACATGATGGATGAAACCATGATGTAGAATACATTTGTTTTATATATCAATAGTATGGTCTTCTATAACTTAGGTAGTAATGGCATTAGTAGATCAGATGTGTGACCAATGTCCACCTCTAGTTAAAGACGTACACTTTGATGATATGTTTACAGAAGTACCGTATACAGAAGCTTCATTATCATCCAAAAAACCTGTATTCCTAGGATCAACTTACAACTTGGCGTGAGTTGGAAATGTAGACTATACAAATAATTGCATTTTTTAGAATAATTATATGAGGGTTCATTTTTTCATTTGTAACAATGCAAAGAGAAACTTGTGAGAAAACTGGAAATCATTATGAAAAATATTATAATCTTAAAACCCATATTTGAATTCTGCATGAAATAAGAAAAAATGTGGGGGGGAATTATGTAAGATCGTCTATACTTTTATAAATATAATTTAAGAAAATGAAGTTACTGGATTCAAAATGTATACAGACAAAAGTAAATAATAGTGAAATAAAATATTGGAAAACAAAACAACAAAAGATGTAATGACATATTCCCCTTTAAGCGATTGGACACTTGATTTTTTAAGTGGTATCCATCTTGTGGTCATTATAACCAAACGTAATGTTTCTATCTTTGACAGAAAGAATAATACAAAAGTAAGAAAAAATAGATATCTAATTTAGTCAACATGACGCGTTTCTGGAATGAACTTCATCATGTCGCTCAAAGTCAAAAGATTGGAAAGCCAAATAATTTAAAATTCGATGTAGACAAAGATCGAAACGTGATCGCCGAAAGGTATGAAAGATAGCACGTAACGATAGGAAACAAATATGCAGGTATTCAATTCATAAACAACATTTGAATTCCAAAGTACCGATGATTTCATTTCGAAATATCCACAGTATAGTGACATTGTGTCATATTATACAATTATAGTCTTTTGTTGAGGTCAATACGAGTTTTTATGGACATTAAAAACGATATTCACCGAAGCCTTTAGTCTGAGGTGAATATCGTTTTTAAGGCCCATAATATAGTATTATTACGTGATGTTTTTCATATTGGCCTAGTTATAGATCCGAGGCCTGCTGTATTGGCCTGAGGCGCAGCCGAACGCCAATACAGCAGACCGAGGACCTATAACTAGGCCAATATGAAAAACATCACGCAATGATACCTTTATTAATTAACCAGTCCAATATCTCTAGGGAGTTTTCCTTGCAATTGTCGAAATGTCTAGCGGATTCCGATCTAGTTGTTATTGGACTGACTGGAATTGGGCCAATACGGAAAATATCCGTATTGGACTGGTTTTTGCCGTATTGGCCCAATGAAAGTTTTTATATTGTATTGACAGATTTGATCATATAAAGGCTAATAAATCAAAGTTAATTAATAAAAACTCGTATTGACCGATACAAAAGACTGAAATTGTTTTATTACATTAAAATGAAAAGTAAAAGTGAAACCAAGTCAATATGAAATTAATCACTTCATTATGACGTCATACATAATGCAATGGAAAGTGAAAGTGAAAGCGAGTCAATACGAGTTTTAATCAAACAATATCAAATTTTACGGAATGTCAGGTGACAGCATGATAGCCAATAAAATTGTTTAAATAAAACCATTATGTAATAATATGAATTAGCAATACAGAAAATCGAAATAATATAATGTTAGAGTTGAACGTCACATTACGTGTTCTAAGTAATTTAAAACAACGTCAAAACCAACGCCAATCTGCAAACCTGTGATTTATGACGTTATGAACAGTGGGTGTATTATCTAACGTTTTCTGACTCTCGTTGTTCTAGAAACTAATCATATTGTTTGTTTAAACTACAGCAGAATAACGTTCTGACCGACCCCAGTGTTGAACGTCATAAAAGAACAATTAACCTATTAACTTATTTAGATCTCCGACGATACGTGAACAAAGAA
Source organism: Bathymodiolus brooksi (assembly GCA_963680875.1). Classification (NCBI taxonomy): domain Eukaryota; kingdom Metazoa; phylum Mollusca; class Bivalvia; order Mytilida; family Modiolidae; genus Bathymodiolus; species Bathymodiolus brooksi. The sequence goes on along the minus strand of OY804578.1, from coordinate 79,244,489 downwards.
TAGTACTGGGTGATGCTGCAGATCAAGACCACCATCGTCATTTCTCTTTTGGGAGTACTTTTGCTGGTTCTTTACTCAGTGTTGTTACAGGAAGGGGATCTTACACGTAAGTTGTCAGTTTTATTTGCTTAAGATGTATTTTTGTTCTTTTCCATAAATCATAAAATTCTAGTTTTCGCTTACTCTTTCGGTACAAGACTGATTTGTAAAATTTAAATGGTTTATGTATAGATATTAATTAGAGTTGTGAAAACGTTTTCAGCTACTAGTATATCTGCTGGTGGTACACGTCTAACACGCTAAATTGTTCAAATTAATATCTTTTGTGCTTGATAGTGACTATTTTACAAAGACACATGGTTGTAGCATGCCCATCCGCTTTGAGAAACCGCTTATGCGGTACATTTACAGTTAAATCAGAGGAATATTCGATTAACTAATGGCCGTGTTGTATCATGCTTCAAATATCACTTCGATAATTGAAATTGTTCTTTGGAAATTAAAATACAGTGTATATAATATAACTGTTATTAAATATCACCAAGCATTTACCAGACTAACACGAGTTTTATAAATCATATTATATTTAAGAAAAGATATTAGTCTCTTATATTCGTTTTTACATTTCAGACGACCTAGATTTTTTGCGAACTCCCATGACCACTTGTACAATGTTCCTTTAGAGAAGCAGTATAATGATTATCAGCCCATGCCAAATGGACATAATCCAGAAACAGTTAGCAACGTAGATGCTGAACTTGATCTACGAAAGCCGTCAATTTTACGCCCACCTCGAATGAGTAAACGACCGTCTTGGTCATCTGATTCTAGTCTTACGAAACGAAAATTGGCTAGAGTAGCTAGCATGGGAAGAGACAGAGCTGACACTGATTCTAAAGAAAGAAAATCAAGGAAAAGAAAGATAAGCTTCCCAATACATCTTGTGAAATTCTTCGGTCGGAACGATTCAAGGAAGAATTCAAACGAGTCTAATTGTACAGCTAAATCAAGTGTAGGGTCTGTATCCAGAAAACTGTCATCTGGAAATGGAAGCTTTCCCGGGGGTCTTGAAAAGGAATTCGAATATGCACAAGAATATGTTCCTCTAAGACGTGCCAGCGTTGATTCTAATGATTGCACTTCAAGTAAGAAGTTCTCAAAAGGCAAAGAAAATAAGCGGAAAATAAGTATACAGCCTTTGGTTGAACTGTCAGCAGAAAATAACGGGACAGTTCCCACATCGACTGTCAACGAAAAAGTATCAAGGTAATATATTACCGAAATAATATTTCCCAAGCAGAAATATATACCTAAGTTTTTTCCTCTTTTATTTTCTTTTCTGTGATATTTTAAAACTTGAAATATTATAATTTGGAAGAACTTGCCAAAAAAAATATTCATGTACATACTAAATGACAGTTTGTTATAATGTTTAAATAAGAATAAAAACGCAAATATCTATAATTTAGTGCGCTCGACGCATTTTTGTTTGGAATATCCTTCATCAAATATGCTCAAAGTCAAATGTTTGAAAAGCTAAATTTTTTAAAACTTCAAAACATTATATTTTCATCCAGGTTTATTGTGGAGCAAATTTCTGATGGTTCAGATATGGATGGTCATTCTTTACAGCGACGTAATGCGCAAAAAATAGAAAAGGTCATTTCCGGAAATGTGGTATCTCGTGCTCCTTTGTTGTCTGCAATCGAAGAAGGCGGGACAATTACAAGTATTTCACAACTAGAGGAGGATTTCGTCTGTCCTGAGCCAGTCATCGAGGAGGAAAACACGTAAGAATTCAACATTCCATTGTGAATGTTTAAATTAAAACTATTTCAAAGCATGCAAGAGATAACTGCATAAGGTCCAGTCAAACTGTAAACATACAAGTCGGGTACAATAATAACAACTGAAAAAAAAACTGAAACAAGGAAAAAACCCCAGCTGTCATTAAAAATAGAATAAGAACAAGGCTTCAACATAATTATGAATCGAAATCTACAAGGTGTGGTATCTGACGTGACGTTACATGCTCTAAACCACTGAATATTATTTTTAACACTTATATACTGTCGGAACGTTAACAATTAATACTTCAGCAGATTAAATTTAATTGCACTTTAATTTAAAAAAAAAACTTATTTGCACAGTTATAAACTGACTTATTGCCGCTTCTCTATATAGAAATTAAACAAAGATTATGATATATGCTTGATTTACACCGAAATCGTGTTCGACACGTTTCGGGGGTGTTCAGACGTCAAAACTAATACGCTTTGGGAAATGTTTAGAAAGAACATATTGTGTCCAGTTAGAAATGAAACAAACATGAAATTTTTTCGATTCGTTGACAAATTTTTCCTCGTACGATATCTGACTGGAACTGGCTGCCATAACCCATAGTTTTAGTAGCTCTGTTCAAACATTCAAAGCTGTGGTCTCTTCTATCAACTACTAATCTATGAAACTTGTAAATCGTTTTAACCTTTATCAACAATTGTCATGTGCAACCTCTGACATAATCTTCAAATTGGTGAAGGTGGTAATTCGTAGAATTAATAGTGTGTGTGAAGAAGTTATGGTGTTTAATCCCAATTTCAATAATATTTCAGTTATATTGTGACGGTCAGTTTTATTGGTGGAGGAAACCAGAGTACCGGGAGAAAACCGTAGACTGACACACTTTATTGCATAATGTTGTATCGAGTACACCTCGCCATAAGTGGGATTCGAACTCACAGCGTCAGTGGAGATATGCACTGATTACATAGGTAGTTGTAAATCCAACTACTACAGGATCACGACCACGACGACCCATAGAAGTAAAAGTACGTCTGAACTCACCATTAGACATTGATATATATCTTACATTGATCTCTTGTTTTAGTTTGTTGTACTAGTATATTATTTTGTAGATATAAATATTATTGGTAATACATTCTTCTATTCTTTTCTTAGTTCTGACAAAGACTTATATATTTCTGGCTCTGATGAACAATCTACATCAAATGTACCTGTTGAAGATATACCGATCATTCAAGTAAATGGAGAAGTTGTTGATAATAATGCTTCGTGAATGTACAATAATAACGTGCAAGCGTCCTCAAGTGCCAAATCTAATGAGACTATTATTATCAACCACAGAGAGAGTTATGTGTATTTCTTTTCGGTTAACATGGGAGTTTCTCGTTAAAAATAATAGTTACATACAATCTACCACTCTGAAATTACTTTGCCAGTTGGAATCAAAATAATTGCAGGAATGTTAAATATTTCCTCATTTCGTTTCGATTAGACAAAAACCATGGCAATACAGCCATTCTTGTTTCTGATTGTCTAATATACAATAATCTATGTCCTCTGAAACTAGTTTCAATTGAAGCCATGATTTACAGGAATGATGTGTGGAAGGTCATCCACAAAATTTCACCATTTCATGTTGATATGACAAACCAAACGACAGTCACAAGCAATTTGTGTTTCTGATTGACCATTAATATACAAACAAATGTTCTTCTCACTACTGTGCCTAGCTAAGGAACCGTAGCCCTTATGGTCCTAGGTCCGCAACTATCAGGAAACTGGCCAAGGACCATAAGGGCTACGGTTCCGCAGCTATACTGTGCCAATTGGAACCAAACTACATGAATGGTGTTTGGAAGGTCCTCTACAAAATTACTCATTTCATGTTGAGGTTAAAAGAACTTAAGGAGTGGAAAATATTTCTTAATTTTTAGATCATTCGACATAGCTTTTTGTGGATACCCCCCTCCCCATTTCCACACAGACACTTCCTACATGGTATAAAGGTATATACAGACATGAGACTAGCATTGGTCTTCTTCTTTGCTTTAAATATATATGATTGGTTCACATTTTCCACTTCAATATTTCAATGAGAGGGGATTTTAAGCTATGTTTTATCAATTGTTCACATTTTTACAAGCACTAGACTTTCTACAATTATGTCAATATGAAAAGAAAGTTTAAACAGTGATGGTCATCAATATGACCAAAACAAATTACAATTATGATCTTAACTGAACTCACTGAACACAAAATAAACCATGACATTTGACGTTGGAAATCCAGGTACTGGCTTGGGACAAAAACATGGCACTGTAATTAAACCAGTTAATACATTCCCAATGTGAAATTAAAGGTTCGTGCTAGCTTCTTTTCGTTTTTCTTGTGAAGCCCCTAGATGAAGTCTGCCTTGTACAAATAAAGGAACAAGTCGGCAAGAAGGGGATCACAGTTGGTACCCATAGGAATGCCGACTGATGAAAAACATGTCCTTCTGAGGTCGTTTTTTTTCAAATTAAGATTTGTCTCTTCCGACAAGAAGTTATTTATATCTATGTTGGCCAATCTTTTTCATGAAACACAGTTTGTCTATTAGTATTGAGTGGGGAATAGTTGTGCTAAGGGTAGAGAAGTCAAATGTTTTAATACTCTTGCACGAGGAGAGGGACCTGGAATATATGTACTTTAACAGAATCCACATCTGATTCACACCATCCCTTGAGTAACTCTGAAGTTCAGTTTTGACTGCTGATAGAATAGAAGTTAATAATTTGTAGAGGTTTCGTGATGAGAACAAGTTATTTTTTGATGAAATGAAGATGGTGCCTGCTTTGTACTAGAACACCACACTGAGATGTTATTTTTTAATAGTACTGGCTCACTGAAACAACAGTCCACAGGTAGACATTCTGACATATTATCCAGACTTTGCTCTTACTCCTTAATAATGCATATTTAGCGGAGAATCAGCAACTACCAATTTCATAGTATTTGGTTTGACCTGACCTGGGCTTGAATCCACAATCTACCACACTCCAGATGAACACGCTAACCATGACACCACTGAGTACAGATATATTATCCTAAGATAAATTCATCTACAGGGACTACAACTATAAAATGAACTTGTATTTACAATGGCCAGATGACAATTCTTAGATAACAGGAAACCTATGGTTGCCCATGATAAAATTGTATTATGAAACATTTGAACCTTCCAGGAAACTGATCAAGTGCAATCGCTTGATCTACTGATAACTTGAACACATTTGGTCAATCCCATTGATTCAGAGCCAAGAAAGTTTTACTGTATTTCTTAAAATAAATCTTTAAGGGAGTTTTTGTAATATAGATTAATGTCACAATCCTGTCATTCTTTCCTCTTTCATGATTAATCATCCTCTTTTAAAAAGAGAAACACGATGGGTGCCACAAGTGGAGCAGAAGCTGCTTATTAGTGGGCTGCTTACCCTCCCTGAACACCTGAGTTCATCCCCAGTTATTAGTGGGCTGCTTACCTTCCCTGAACACCTGAGTTCATCCCCGGTTATTAGTGGGCTGCTTACCTCCCCTGAACACCTGAGTTCATCCCCGGTTATTAGTGGGCTGCTTACCCTCCCTGAACACCTGAGTTCATTCCCGGTTATTAGTGGGCTGCTTACCCTCCCTGAACACCTGAGTTCATCCCCGGTTATTAGTGGGCTGCTTACCCTCCCTGAACATCTGAGTTCATCCCCGGTTATTAGTGGGCTGCTTACCTTCCCTGAACACCTGAGTTCCTCCGGTTACTAGTGGGCTGCTTACCCTCCCTGAACATCTGAGTTCATCCCCGGTTATTAGTGGGCTGCTTACCCTCCCTGAACACCTGAGTTCCTCCGGTTACTAGTGGGTTGCTTACCCTCCCTGAACACCTGAGTTCATCCCCAGTTATTAGTGGGCTGCTTACCTCCCCTGAACACGAGTTCATCCCTGGTTATTAGTGGGCTGCTTACCCTCCCTGAACACCTGAGTTCATCCCCGGTTATTAGTGGGCTGCTTACCCTCCATGAACACCTGAGTTCATCCCCGGTTATTAGTGGGCTGCTTACCCTCCCTGAACACCTGAGTTCATCCCCGGTTATTAGTGGGCTGCTTACCCTCCCTGAACACCTGAGTTCCTCCGGTTACTAGTGGGCTGCTTACCCTCCCTGAACTTCTGAGTTCATCCCCGGTTATTAGTGGGCTGCTTACCCTCCCTGAACACCTGAGTTCCTCCGGTTACTAGTGGGCTGCTTACCCTCCCTGAACATCTGAGTTCATCCCCGGTTACTAGTAGGCTGCTTACCCTCCCTGAACACCTGAGTTCATCCCCAGTTATTAGTGGGCTGCTTACCATCCCTGAACACCTGAGTTCCTCCGGTTACTAGTGGGCTGCTTACCCTCCCTGAACATCTGAGTTCATCCCCGGTTATTAGTGGGCTGCATACCCTCCCTGAACACCTGAGTTCCTCCGGTTACTAGTGGGCTGCTTACCCTCCCTGAACATCTGAGTTCATCCCCGTTATTAGTGGGCTGCTTACCCTCCCTGAACACCTGAGTTCATCCCCAGTTATTAGTGGGCTGCTTACCTCCCCTGAACACGAGTTCATCCCTGGTTATTAGTGGGCTGCTTACCCTCCCTGAACACCTGAGTTCATCCCCGGTTATTAGTGGGCTGCTTACCCTCCCTGAACACCTGAGTTCATCCCCGGTTATTAGTGGGCTGCTTACCCTCCCTGAACACTTGAGTTCATCCCCGGTTATTAGTGGGCTGCTTACCCTCCCTGAACACCTGAGTTCCTCCGGTTACTAGTGGGCTGCTTACCCTCCCTGAATACCTGAGTTCATCCCCAGTTACTAGTGGGCTGCTTACCCTCCCTGAACATCTGAGTTCATCCCTGGTTATTGGTGGGCTGCTTACCCTCCCTGAACACCTGAGTTCCTCCGGTTACTAGTGGGCTGCTTACCCTCCCTGAACATCTGAGTTCATCCCCGGTTATTAGTGGGCTGCTTACCCTCCCTGAACACCTGAGTTCATCCGGTTACTAGTGGGCTGCTTACCCTCCCTGAACATCTGAGTTCATCCCCGGTTACTAGTAGGCTGCTTACCCTCCCTGAACACCTGAGTTCATCCCCAGTTATTAGTGGGCTGCTTACCCTCCCTGAACACCTGAGTTCCTCCGGTTACTAGTGGGCTGCTTACCCTCCCTGAACATCTGAGTTCATCCCCGGTTATTAGTGGGCTGCTTACCCTCCCTGAACACGTGAGTTCCTCTGGTTACTAGTGGGCTGCTTACCCTCCCTGAACACCTGAGTTCATCCCCGGTTACTAGTGGGCTGCTTACCCTCCCTGAACATCTGAGTTCATCCCCAGTTATTAGTGGGCTGCTTACCCTCCCTGAACACCTGAGTTCATCCCCGGTTATTAGTGGGCTGCTTACCCTCCCTGAACACCTGAGTTCATCCCCGGTTATTAGTGGGCTGCTTACCTCCCCTGAACACGAGTTCATCCCCAGTTATTAGTGGGCTGCTTACCCTCCCTGAACACCTGAGTTCATCCCCGGTTATTAGTGGGCTGATTACCCTCCCTGAACACCCGAGTTCCTCCCCAGTTATTAGTGGGCTGCTTACCCTCCCTGAACACATGAGTTCATCCCCGGTTATTAGTGGGCTGCTTACCCTCCCTGAACACCTGAGTTCCTCCGGTTACTAGTGGGCTGCTTACCCTCCCTGAACATCTGAGTTCATCCCCGGTTATTAGTGGGCTGCTTACCCTCCCTGAACACCTGAGTTCCACCGGTTACTAGTGGGCTGCTTACCCTCCCTGAACATCTGAGTTCATCCCCGGTTATTAGTGGGCTGCTTACCCTCCCTGAACACCTGAGTTCATCCCCAGTTATTAGTGGGCTGCTTACCTCCCCTGAACACGAGTTCATCCCTGGTTATTAGTGGGCTGCTTACCCTCCCTGAACACCTGAGTTCATCCCCGGTTATTAGTGGGCTGCTTACCCTCCATGAACACCTGAGTTCATCCCCGGTTATTAGTGGGCTGCTTACCCTCCCTGAACACCTGAGTTCATCCCCGGTTATTAGTGGGCTGCTTACCCTCCCTGAACACCTGTGTTCCTCCGGTTACTAGTGGGCTGCTTACCCTCCCTGAACATCTGAGTTCATCCCCGGTTATTAGTAGGCTGCTTACCCTCCCTGAACACCTGAGTTCATCCGGTTACTAGTGGGCTGCTTACCCTCCCTGAACATCTGAGTTCATCCCCGGTTATTAGTGGGCTGCTTACCCTCCCTGAACACCTGAGTTCATCCCCAGTTATTAGTGGGCTGCTTACCTCCCCTGAACACCAGTTCATCCCTGGTTATTAGTGGGCTGCTTACCCTCCCTGAACACCTGAGTTCATCCCCGGTTATTAGTGGGCTGCTTACCCTCCATGAACACCTGAGTTCATCCCCGGTTATTAGTGGGCTGCTTACCCTCCCTGAACACCTGAGTTCATCCCTGGTTATTAGTGGGCTGCTTACCCTCCCTGAACACCTGAGTTCATCCCCAGTTATTAGTGGGCTGCTTACCATCCCTGAACACCTGAGTTCATCCCTGGTTATTAGTGGGCTGCTTACCCTCCCTGAACACCTGAGTTCATCCCCGGTTATTAGTGGGCTGCTTACCCTCCCTGAACACCTGAGTTCATCCCCAGTTATTAGTGGGCTGCTTACCATCCCTGAACACCTGAGTTCATCCCTGGTTATTAGTGGGCTGCTTACCCTCCCTGAACACCTGAGTTCATCCCCGGTTATTAGTGGGCTGCTTACCCTCCCTGAACACCTGAGTTCCTCCGGTTACTAGTGGGCTGCTTACCCTCCCTGAACACCTGAGTTCATCCCCGGTTACTAGTGGGCTGCTTACCCTCCCTGAACACCTGAGTTCCTCCGGTTACTAGTGGGCTGCTTACCCTCCCTGAACACCTGAGTTCATCCCCGGTTACTAGTGGGCTGCTTACCCTCCCTGAACATCTGAGTTCATCCCCGGTTATTAGTGGGCTGCTTACCCTCCCTGAACACCTGAGTTCCTCCGGTTACTAGTGGGCTGCTTACCCTCCCTGAACATCTGAGTTCATCCCCGGTTAATAGTGGGCTGCTTACCCTCCCTGAACACCTGAGTTCCTCCGGTTACTAGTGGGATGCTTACCCTCCCTGAACATCTGAGTTCATCCCCGGTTACTAGTAGGCTGCTTACCCTCCCTGAACACCTGAGTTCATCCCCAGTTATTAGTGGGCTGCTTACCCTCCCTGAACACCTGAGTTCCTCCAGTTACTAGTGGGCTGCTTACCCTCCCTGAACATCTGAGTTCATCCCCGGTTATTAGTGGGCTGCTTACCCTCCCTGAACACGCGAGTTCCTCTGGTTACTAGTGGGCTGCTTACCCTCCCTGAACACCTGAGTTCATCCCCGGTTACTAGTGGGCTGCTTACCCTCCCTGAACATCTGAGTTCATCCCCAGTTATTAGTGGGCTGCTTACCCTCCCTGAACACCTGAGTTCATCCCCGGTTATTAGTGGGCTGCTTACCTCCCCTGAACACGAGTTCATCCCCAGTTATTAGTGGGCTGCTTACCCTCCCTGAACACCCGAGTTCATCCCCGGTTATTAGTGGGCTGCTTACCCTCCCTGAACACCTGAGTTCCTCCGGTTACTAGTGGGCTGCTTACCCTCCCTGAACATCTGAGTTCATCCCCGGTTATTAGTGGGCTGCTTACCCTCCCTGAACACCTGAGTTCCTCCGGTTACTAGTGGGCTGCTTACCCTCCCTGAACATCTGAGTTCATCCCCGGTTATTAGTGGGCTGCTTACTCTCCCTGAACACCTGAGTTCATCCCCAGTTATTAGTGGGCTGCTTACCTCCCCTAAACACGAGTTCATCCCTGGTTATTAGTGGGCTGCTTACCCTCCCTGAACACATGAGTTCATCCCCGGTTATTAGTGGGCTGCTTACCCTCCATGAACACCTGAGTTCATCCCCGGTTATTAGTGGGCTGCTTACCCTCCCTGAACACCTGAGTTCATCCCCGGTTATTAGTGGGCTGCTTACCCTCCCTGAACACCTGAGTTCCTCCGGTTACTAGTGGGCTGCTTACCCTCCCTGAACATCTGAGTTCATTCCCGGTTATTAGTGGGCTGCTTACCCTCCCTGAACACCTGAGTTCCTCCGGTTACTAGTGGGCTGCTTACCCTCCCTGAACATCTGAGTTCATCCCCGGTTACTAGTAGGCTGCTTACCCTCCCTGAACACCTGAGTTCATCCCCAGTTATTAGTGGGCTGCTTACCCTCCCTGAACACCTGAGTTCATCCCTGTTTATTAGTGGGCTGCTTACCCTCCCATAACACCTGAGTTCATCCCCGGTTATTAGTGGGCTGCTTACCCTCCCTGAACACCTGAGTTCCTCCGGTTACTAGTGGGCTGCTTACCCTCCCTGAACACCTGAGTTCATCCCCGGTTACTAGTGGGCTGCTTACCCTCCCTGAACACCTGAGTTCCTCCGGTTACTAGTGGGCTGCTTACCCTCCCTGAACACCTGAGTTCATCCCCGGTTACTAGTGGGCTGCTTACCCTCCCTGAACATCTGAGTTCATCCCTGGTTATTGGTGGGCTGCTTACCCTCCCTGAACACCTGAGTTCCTCCGGTTACTAGTGGGCTGCTTACCCTCCCTGAACATCTGAGTTCATCCCCGGTTAATAGTGGGCTGCTTACCCTCCCTGAACACCTGAGTTCCTCCGGTTACTAGTGGGCTGCTTACCCTCCCTGAACATCTGAGTTCATCCCCGGTTACTAGTAGGCTGCTTACCCTCCCTGAACACTTGAGTTCATCCCCAGTTATTAGTGGGCTGCTTACCCTCCCTTGAACACCTGAGTTCCTCCGGTTACTAGTGGGCTGCTTACCCTCCCTGAACACCTGAGTTCATCCCCGGTTACTAGTGGGCTGCTTACCCTCCCTGAACATCTGAGTTCATCCCTGGTTATTGGTGGGCTGCTTACCCTCCCTGAACACCTGAGTTCCTCCGGTTACTAGTGGGCTGCTTACCCTCCCTGAACATCTGAGTTCATCACCGGTTATTAGTGGGCTGCTTACCCTCCCTGAACACGTGAGTTCCTCTGGTTACTAGTGGGCTGCTTACCCTCCCTGAACACCTGAGTTCATCCCCGGTTACTAGTGGGCTGCTTACCCTCCCTGAACATCTGAGTTCATCCCCAGTTATTAGTGGGCTGCTTACCCTCCCTGAACACCTGAGTTCATCCCCGGTTATTAGTGGGCTGTTTACCCTCCCTGAACACCTGAGTTCATCCCCGGTTATTAGTGGGCTGCTTACCTCCCCTGAACACGAGTTCATCCCCAGTTATTAGTGGGCTGCTTACCCTCCCTGAACACATGAGTTCATCCCCGGTTATTAGTGGGCTGCTTACCCTCCCTGAACACCCGAGTTCCTCCCCAGTTATTAGTGGGCTGCTTACATTCCCTGAACACATGAGTTCATCCCCGGTTATTAGTGGGCTGCTTACCCTCCCTGAACACCTGAGTTCCTCCGGTTACTAGTGGGCTGCTTACCCTCCCTGAACATCTGAGTTCATCCCCGGTTATTAGTGGGCTGCTTACCCTCCCTGAACATCTGAGTTCATCCCCGGTTATTAGTGGGCTGCTTACCCTCCCTGAACACCTGAGTTCATCCCCAGTTATTAGTGGGCTGCTTACCCTCCATGAACACCTGAGTTCATCCCCGGTTATTAGTGGGCTGCTTACCCTCCCTGAACACCTGAGTTCATCCCCGGTTATTAGTGGGCTGCTTACCCTCCCTGAACACCTGAGTTCCTCCGGTTACTAGTGGGCTGCTTACCCTCCCTGAACATCTGAGTTCATCCCCGGTTATTAGTGGGCTGCTTACCCTCCCTGAACACCTGAGTTCATCCGGTTACTAGTGGGCTGCTTACCCTCCCTGAACATCTGAGTTCATCCCCGGTTACTAGTAGGCTGCTTACCCTCCCTGAACACCTGAGTTCATCCCCAGTTATTAGTGGGCTGCTTACCCTCCCTGAACACCTGAGTTCCTCCGGTTACTAGTGGGCTGCTTACCCTCCCTGAACATCTGAGTTCATCCCCGGTTATTAGTGGGCTGCTTACCCTCCCTGAACACGTGAGTTCCTCTGGTTACTAGTGGGCTGCTTACCCTCCCTGAACACCTGAGTTCATCCCCGGTTACTAGTAGGCTGCTTACCCTCCCTGAACACTTGAGTTCATCCCCAGTTATTAGTGGGCTGCTTACCCTCCCTGAACACCTGAGTTCCTCCGGTTACTAGTGGGCTGCTTACCCTCCCTGAACACCTGAGTTCATCCCCGGTTACTAGTGGGCTGCTTACCCTCCCTGAACATCTGAGTTCATCCCTGGTTATTGGTGGGCTGCTTACCCTCCCTGAACACCTGAGTTCCTCCGGTTACTAGTGGGCTGCTTACCCTCCCTGAACATCTGAGTTCATCCCCGGTTATTAGTGGGCTGCTTACCCTCCCTGAACACGTGAGTTCCTCTGGTTACTAGTGGGCTGCTTACCCTCCCTGAACACCTGAGTTCATCCCCGGTTACTAGTGGGCTGCTTACCCTCCCTGAACATCTGAGTTCATCCCCAGTTATTAGTGGGCTGCTTACCCTCCCTGAACACCTGAGTTCATCCCCGGTTATTAGTGGGCTGTTTACCCTCCCTGAACACCTGAGTTCATCCCCGGTTATTAGTGGGCTGTTTACCCTCCCTGAACACCTGAGTTCATCCCCGGTTATTAGTGGGCTGCTTACCTCCCCTGAACACGAGTTCATCCCCAGTTATTAGTGGGCTGCTTACCCTCCCTGAACACCTGAGTTCATCCCCGGTTATTAGTGGGCTGATTACCCTCCCTGAACACCCGAGTTCCTCCCCAGTTATTAGTGGGCTGCTTACCCTCCCTGAACACATGAGTTCATCCCCGGTTATTAGTGGGCTGCTTACCCTCCCTGAACACCTGAGTTCCTCCGGTTACTAGTGGGCTGCTTACCCTCCCTGAACATCTGAGTTCATCCCCGGTTATTAGTGGGCTGCTTACCCTCCCTGAACACCTGAGTTCCACCGGTTACTAGTGGGCTGCTTACCCTCCCTGAACATCTGAGTTCATCCCCGGTTATTAGTGGGCTGCTTACCCTCCCTGAACACCTGAGTTCATCCCCAGTTATTAGTGGGCTGCTTACCTCCCCTGAACACGAGTTCATCCCTGGTTATTAGTGGGCTGCTTACCCTCCCTGAACACCTGAGTTCATCCCCGGTTATTAGTGGGCTGCTTACCCTCCATGAACACCTGAGTTCATCCCCGGTTATTAGTGGGCTGCTTACCCTCCCATAACACCTGAGTTCATCCCCGGTTATTAGTGGGCTGCTTACCCTCCCTGAACACCTGTGTTCCTCCGGTTACTAGTGGGCTGCTTACCCTCCCTGAACATCTGAGTTCATCCCCGGTTATTAGTAGGCTGCTTACCCTCCCTGAACACCTGAGTTCATCCGGTTACTAGTGGGCTGCTTACCCTCCCTGAACATCTGAGTTCATCCCCGGTTATTAGTGGGCTGCTTACCCTCCCTGAACACCTGAGTTCATCCCCAGTTATTAGTGGGCTGCTTACCTCCCCTCAACACGAGTTCATCCCTGGTTATTAGTGGGCTGCTTACCCTCCCTGAACACCTGAGTTCATCCCCGGTTATTAGTGGGCTGCTTACCCTCCATGAACACCTGAGTTCATCCCCGGTTATTAGTGGGCTGCTTACCCTCCCTGAACACCTGAGTTCATCCCTGGTTATTAGTGGGCTGCTTACCCTCCCTGAACACCTGAGTTCATCCCCAGTTATTAGTGGGCTGCTTACCATCCCTGAACACCTGAGTTCATCCCTGGTTATTAGTGGGCTGCTTACCCTCCCTGAACACCTGAGTTCATCCCCGGTTATTAGTGGGCTGCTTACCCTCCCTGAACACCTGAGTTCATCCCCAGTTATTAGTGGGCTGCTTACCATCCCTGAACACCTGAGTTCATCCCTGGTTATTAGTGGGCTGCTTACCCTCCCTGAACACCTGAGTTCATCCCCGGTTATTAGTGGGCTGCTTACCCTCCCTGAACACCTGAGTTCCTCCGGTTACTAGTGGGCTGCTTACCCTCCCTGAACACCTGAGTTCATCCCCGGTTACTAGTGGGCTGCTTACCCTCCCTGAACACCTGAGTTCCTCCGGTTACTAGTGGGCTGCTTACCCTCCCTGAACACCTGAGTTCATCCCCGGTTACTAGTGGGCTGCTTACCCTCCCTGAACATCTGAGTTCATCCCCGGTTATTAGTGGGCTGCTTACCCTCCCTGAACACCTGAGTTCCTCCGGTTACTAGTGGGCTGCTTACCCTCCCTGAACATCTGAGTTCATCCCCGGTTAATAGTGGGCTGCTTACCCTCCCTGAACACCTGAGTTCCTCCGGTTACTAGTGGGATGCTTACCCTCCCTGAACATCTGAGTTCATCCCCGGTTACTAGTAGGCTGCTTACCCTCCCTGAACACCTGAGTTCATCCCCAGTTATTAGTGGGCTGCTTACCCTCCCTGAACACCTGAGTTCCTCCAGTTACTAGTGGGCTGCTTACCCTCCCTGAACATCTGAGTTCATCCCCGGTAATTAGTGGGCTGCTTACCCTCCCTGAACACGCGAGTTCCTCTGGTTACTAGTGGGCTGCTTACCCTCCCTGAACACCTGAGTTCATCCCCGGTTACTAGTGGGCTGCTTACCCTCCCTGAACATCTGAGTTCATCCCCAGTTATTAGTGGGCTGCTTACCCTCCCTGAACACCTGAGTTCATCCCCGGTTATTAGTGGGCTGCTTACCTCCCCTGAACACGAGTTCATCCCCAGTTATTAGTGGGCTGCTTACCCTCCCTGAACACCCGAGTTCATCCCCGGTTATTAGTGGGCTGCTTACCCTCCCTGAACACCTGAGTTCCTCCGGTTACTAGTGGGCTGCTTACCCTCCCTGAACATCTGAGTTCATCCCCGGTTATTAGTGGGCTGCTTACCCTCCCTGAACACCTGAGTTCCTCCGGTTACTAGTGGGCTGCTTACCCTCCCTGAACATCTGAGTTCATCCCCGGTTATTAGTGGGCTGCTTACTCTCCCTGAACACCTGAGTTCATCCCCAGTTATTAGTGGGCTGCTTACCTCCCCTAAACACGAGTTCATCCCTGGTTATTAGTGGGCTGCTTACCCTCCCTGAACACATGAGTTCATCCCCGGTTATTAGTGGGCTGCTTACCCTCCATGAACACCTGAGTTCATCCCCGGTTATTAGTGGGCTGCTTACCCTCCCTGAACACCTGAGTTCATCCCCGGTTATTAGTGGGCTGCTTACCCTCCCTGAACACCTGAGTTCCTCCGGTTACTAGTGGGCTGCTTACCCTCCCTGAACATCTGAGTTCATTCCCGGTTATTAGTGGGCTGCTTACCCTCCCTGAACACCTGAGTTCCTCCGGTTACTAGTGGGCTGCTTACCCTCCCTGAACATCTGAGTTCATCCCCGGTTACTAGTAGGCTGCTTACCCTCCCTGAACACCTGAGTTCATCCCCAGTTATTAGTGGGCTGCTTACCCTCCCTGAACACCTGAGTTCATCCCTGTTTATTAGTGGGCTGCTTACCCTCCCATAACACCTGAGTTCATCCCCGGTTATTAGTGGGCTGCTTACCCTCCCTGAACACCTGAGTTCCTCCGGTTACTAGTGGGCTGCGTACCCTCCCTGAACACCTGAGTTCATCCCGGTTACTAGTGGGCTGCTTACCCTCCCTGAACACCTGAGTTCCTCCGGTTACTAGTGGGCTGCTTACCCTCCCTGAACACCTGAGTTCATCCCCGGTTACTAGTGGGCTGCTTACCCTCCCTGAACATCTGAGTTCATCCCTGGTTATTGGTGGGCTGCTTACCCTCCCTGAACACCTGAGTTCCTCCGGTTACTAGTGGGCTGCTTACCCTCCCTGAACATCTGAGTTCATCCCCGGTTAATAGTGGGCTGCTTACCCTCCCTGAACACCTGAGTTCCTCCGGTTACTAGTGGGCTGCTTACCCTCCCTGAACATCTGAGTTCATCCCCGGTTACTAGTAGGCTGCTTACCCTCCCTGAACACTTGAGTTCATCCCCAGTTATTAGTGGGCTGCTTACCCTCCCTTGAACACCTGAGTTCCTCCGGTTACTAGTGGGCTGCTTACCCTCCCTGAACACCTGAGTTCATCCCCGGTTACTAGTGGGCTGCTTACCCTCCCTGAACATCTGAGTTCATCCCTGGTTATTGGTGGGCTGCTTACCCTCCCTGAACACCTGAGTTCCTCCGGTTACTAGTGGGCTGCTTACCCTCCCTGAACACCTGAGTTCATCCCCGGTTACTAGTGGGCTGCTTACCCTCCCTGAACATCTGAGTTCATCCCCGGTTATTAGTGGGCTGCTTACCCTCCCTGAACACCTGAGTTCCTCCGGTTACTAGTGGGCTGCTTACCCTCCCTGAACATCTGAGTTCATCCCCGGTTAATAGTGGGCTGCTTACCCTCCCTGAACACCTGAGTTCCTCCGGTTACTAGTGGGATGCTTACCCTCCCTGAACATCTGAGTTCATCCCCGGTTACTAGTAGGCTGCTTACCCTCCCTGAACACCTGAGTTCATCCCCAGTTATTAGTGGGCTGCTTACCCTCCCTGAACACCTGAGTTCCTCCGGTTACTAGTGGGCTGCTTACCCTCCCTGAACATCTGAGTTCATCCCCGGAAATTAGTGGGCTGCTTACCCTCCCTGAACACGCGAGTTCCTCTGGTTACTAGTGGGCTGCTTACCCTCCCTGAACACCTGAGTTCATCCCCGGTTACTAGTGGGCTGCTTACCCTCCCTGAACATCTGAGTTCATCCCCAGTTATTAGTGGGCTGCTTACCCTCCCTGAACACCTGAGTTCATCCCCGGTTATTAGTGGGCTGCTTACCTCCCCTGAACACGAGTTCATCCCCAGTTATTAGTGGGCTGCTTACCCTCCCTGAACACCCGAGTTCATCCCCGGTTATTAGTGGGCTGCTTACCCTCCCTGAACACCTGAGTTCCTCCGGTTACTAGTGGGCTGCTTACCCTCCCTGAACATCTGAGTTCATCCCCGGTTATTAGTGGGCTGCTTACCCTCCCTGAACACCTGAGTTCCTCCGGTTACTAGTGGGCTGCTTACCCTCCCTGAACATCTGAGTTCATCCCCGGTTATTAGTGGGCTGCTTACTCTCCCTGAACACGAGTTCATCCCTGGTTATTAGTGGGCTGCTTACCCTCCCTGAACACATGAGTTCATCCCCGGTTATTAGTGGGCTGCTTACCCTCCATGAACACCTGAGTTCATCCCCGGTTATTAGTGGGCTGCTTACCCTCCCTGAACACCTGAGTTCATCCCCGGTTATTAGTGGGCTGCTTACCCTCCCTGAACACCTGAGTTCCTCCGGTTACTAGTGGGCTGCTTACCCTCCCTGAACATCTGAGTTCATTCCCGGTTATTAGTGGGCTGCTTACCCTCCCTGAACACCTGAGTTCCTCCGGTTACTAGTGGGCTGCTTACCCTCCCTGAACATCTGAGTTCATCCCCGGTTACTAGTAGGCTGCTTACCCTCCCTGAACACCTGAGTTCATCCCCAGTTATTAGTGGGCTGCTTACCCTCCCTGAACACCTGAGTTCATCCCTGTTTATTAGTGGGCTGCTTACCCTCCCATAACACCTGAGTTCATCCCCGGTTATTAGTGGGCTGCTTACCCTCCCTGAACACCTGAGTTCCTCCGGTTACTAGTGGGCTGCGTACCCTCCCTGAACACCTGAGTTCATCCCGGTTACTAGTGGGCTGCTTACCCTCCCTGAACACCTGAGTTCCTCCGGTTACTAGTGGGCTGCTTACCCTCCCTGAACACCTGAGTTCATCCCCGGTTACTAGTGGGCTGCTTACCCTCCCTGAACATCTGAGTTCATCCCTGGTTATTGGTGGGCTGCTTACCCTCCCTGAACACCTGAATTCCTCCGGTTACTAGTGGGCTGCTTACCCTCCCTGAACATCTGAGTTCATCCCCGGTTAATAGTGGGCTGCTTACCCTCCCTGAACACCTGAGTTCCTCCGGTTACTAGTGGGCTGCTTACCCTCCCTGAACATCTGAGTTCATCCCCGGTTACTAGTAGGCTGCTTACCCTCCCTGAACACTTGAGTTCATCCCCAGTTATTAGTGGGCTGCTTACCCTCCCTTGAACACCTGAGTTCCTCCGGTTACTAGTGGGCTGCTTACCCTCCCTGAACACCTGAGTTCATCCCCGGTTACTAGTGGGCTGCTTACCCTCCCTGAACATCTGAGTTCATCCCTGGTTATTGGTGGGCTGCTTACCCTCCCTGAACACCTGAGTTCCTCCGGTTACTAGTGGGCTGTTTACCCTCCCTGAACACCTGAGTTCATCCCCGGTTATTAGTGGGCTGCTTACCTCCCCTGAACACGAGTTCATCCCCAGTTATTAGTGGGCTGCTTACCCTCCCTGAACACATGAGTTCATCCCCGGTTATTAGTGGGCTGCTTACCCTCCCTGAACACCCGAGTTCCTCCCCAGTTATTAGTGGGCTGCTTACATTCCCTGAACACATGAGTTCATCCCCGGTTATTAGTGGGCTGCTTACCCTCCCTGAACACCTGAGTTCCTCCGGTTACTAGTGGGCTGCTTACCCTCCCTGAACATCTGAGTTCATCCCCGGTTATTAGTGGGCTGCTTACCCTCCCTGAACATCTGAGTTCATCCCCGGTTATTAGTGGGCTGCTTACCCTCCCTGAACACCTGAGTTCATCCCCAGTTATTAGTGGGCTGCTTACCCTCCATGAACACCTGAGTTCATCCCCGGTTATTAGTGGGCTGCTTACCCTCCCTGAACACCTGAGTTCATCCCCGGTTATTAGTGGGCTGCTTACCCTCCCTGAACACCTGAGTTCCTCCGGTTACTAGTGGGCTGCTTACCCTCCCTGAACATCTGAGTTCATCCCCGGTTATTAGTGGGCTGCTTACCCTCCCTGAACACCTGAGTTCATCCGGTTACTAGTGGGCTGCTTACCCTCCCTGAACATCTGAGTTCATCCCCGGTTACTAGTAGGCTGCTTACCCTCCCTGAACACCTGAGTTCATCCCCAGTTATTAGTGGGCTGCTTACCCTCCCTGAACACCTGAGTTCCTCCGGTTACTAGTGGGCTGCTTACCCTCCCTGAACATCTGAGTTCATCCCCGGTTATTAGTGGGCTGCTTACCCTCCCTGAACACGTGAGTTCCTCTGGTTACTAGTGGGCTGCTTACCCTCCCTGAACACCTGAGTTCATCCCCGGTTACTAGTAGGCTGCTTACCCTCCCTGAACACTTGAGTTCATCCCCAGTTATTAGTGGGCTGCTTACCCTCCCTGAACACCTGAGTTCCTCCGGTTACTAGTGGGCTGCTTACCCTCCCTGAACACCTGAGTTCATCCCCGGTTACTAGTGGGCTGCTTACCCTCCCTGAACATCTGAGTTCATCCCTGGTTATTGGTGGGCTGCTTACCCTCCCTGAACACCTGAGTTCCTCCGGTTACTAGTGGGCTGCTTACCCTCCCTGAACATCTGAGTTCATCCCCGGTTATTAGTGGGCTGCTTACCCTCCCTGAACACGTGAGTTCCTCTGGTTACTAGTGGGCTGCTTACCCTCCCTGAACACCTGAGTTCATCCCCGGTTACTAGTGGGCTGCTTACCCTCCCTGAACATCTGAGTTCATCCCCAGTTATTAGTGGGCTGCTTACCCTCCCTGAACACCTGAGTTCATCCCCGGTTATTAGTGGGCTGTTTACCCTCCCTGAACACCTGAGTTCATCCCCGGTTATTAGAGGGCTGCTTACCTCCCCTGAACACAAGTTCATCCCCAGTTATTAGTGGGCTGCTTACCCTCCCTGAACACATGAGTTCATCCCCGGTTATTAGTGGGCTGCTTACCCTCCCTGAACACCCGAGTTCCTCCCCAGTTATTAGTGGGCTGCTTACATTCCCTGAACACATGAGTTCATCCCCGGTTATTAGTGGGCTGCTTACCCTCCCTGAACACCTGAGTTCCTCCGGTTACTAGTGGGCTGCTTACCCTCCCTGAACATCTGAGTTCATCCCCGGTTATTAGTGGGCTGCTTACCCTCCCTGAACATCTGAGTTCATCCCCGGTTATTAGTGGGCTGCTTACCCTCCCTGAACACCTGAGTTCATCCCCAGTTATTAGTGGGCTGCTTACCCTCCATGAACACCTGAGTTCATCCCCGGTTATTAGTGGGCTGCTTACCCTCCCTGAACACCTGAGTTCATCCCCGGTTATTAGTGGGCTGCTTACCCTCCCTGAACACCTGAGTTCCTCCGGTTACTAGTGGGCTGCTTACCCTCCCTGAACATCTGAGTTCATCCCCGGTTATTAGTGGGCTGCTTACCCTCCCTGAACACCTGAGTTCATCCGGTTACTAGTGGGCTGCTTACCCTCCCTGAACATCTGAGTTCATCCCCGGTTACTAGTAGGCTGCTTACCCTCCCTGAACACCTGAGTTCATCCCCAGTTATTAGTGGGCTGCTTACCCTCCCTGAACACCTGAGTTCCTCCGGTTACTAGTGGGCTGCTTACCCTCCCTGAACATCTGAGTTCATCCCCGGTTATTAGTGGGCTGCTTACCCTCCCTGAACACGTGAGTTCCTCTGGTTACTAGTGGGCTGCTTACCCTCCCTGAACACCTGAGTTCATCCCCGGTTACTAGTGGGCTGCTTACCCTCCCTGAACATCTGAGTTCATCCCCAGTTATTAGTGGGCTGCTTACCCTCCCTGAACACCTGAGTTCATACCCGGTTATTAGTGGGCTGTTTACCCTCCCTGAACAACTGAGTTCATCCCCGGTTATTAGTGGGCTGCTTACCTCCCCTGAACACGAGTTCATCCCCAGTTATTAGTGGGCTGCTTACCCTCCCTGAACACCTGAGTTCATCCCCGGTTATTAGTGGGCTGCTTACCCTCCCTGAACACCGAGTTCCTCCCCAGTTATTAGTGGGCTGCTTACCCTCCCTGAACACATGAGTTCATCCCCGGTTATTAGTGGGCTGCTTACCCTCCCTGAACACCTGA
This sequence comes from Bathymodiolus brooksi, assembly GCA_963680875.1. Lineage (NCBI taxonomy): Eukaryota > Metazoa > Mollusca > Bivalvia > Mytilida > Modiolidae > Bathymodiolus > Bathymodiolus brooksi. The sequence continues at coordinate 79,223,423 of OY804578.1, read as the reverse complement.
GTTCCTCCGGTTACTAGTGGGCTGCTTACCCTCCCTGAACATCTGAGTTCATCCCCGGTTATTAGTGGGCTGCTTACCCTCCCTGAACACCTGAGTTCCACCGGTTACTAGTGGGCTGCTTACCCTCCCTGAACATCTGAGTTCATCCCCGGTTATTAGTGGGCTGCTTACCCTCCCTGAACACCTGAGTTCATCCCCAGTTATTAGTGGGCTGCTTACCTCCCCTGAACACGAGTTCATCCCTGGTTATTAGTGGGCTGCTTACCCTCCCTGAACACCTGAGTTCATCCCCGGTTATTAGTGGGCTGCTTACCCTCCATGAACACCTGAGTTCATCCCCGGTTATTAGTGGGCTGCTTACCCTCCCTGAACACCTGAGTTCATCCCCGGTTATTAGTGGGCTACTTACCCTCCCTGAACACCTGAGTTCCTCCGGTTACTAGTGGGCTGCTTACCCTCCCTGAACATCTGAGTTCATCCCCGGTTATTAGTGGGCTGCTTACCCTCCCTGAACACCTGAGTTCATCCCCAGTTATTAGTGGGCTGCTTACCTCCCCTGAACACGAGTTCATCCCTGGTTATTAGTGGGCTGCTTACCCTCCCTGAACACCTGAGTTCATCCCCGGTTATTAGTGGGCTGCTTACCCTCCATGAACACCTGAGTTCATCCCCGGTTATTAGTGGGCTGCTTACCCTCCCTGAACACCTGAGTTCATCCCCGGTTATTAGTGGGCTGCTTACCCTCCCTGAACACCTGAGTTCCTCCGGTTACTAGTGGGCTGCTTACCCTCCCTGAACATCTGAGTTCATCCCAAGTTATTAGTGGGCTGCTTACCCTCCCTGAACACCTGAGTTCATCCGGTTACTAGTGGGCTGCTTACCCTCCCTGAACATCTGAGTTCATCCCCGGTTACTAGTAGGCTGCTTACCCTCCCTGAACACCTGAGTTCATCCCCAGTTATTAGTGGGCTGCTTACCCTCCCTGAACACCTGAGTTCCTCCGGTTACTAGTGGGCTGCTTACCCTCCCTGAACATCTGAGTTCATCCCCGGTTATTAGTGGGCTGCTTACCCTCCCTGAACACGTGAGTTCCTCTGGTTACTAGTGGGCTGCTTACCCTCCCTGAACACCTGAGTTCATCCCCGGTTACTAGTGGGCTGCTTACCCTCCCTGAACTTCTGAGTTCATCCCCAGTTATTAGTGGGCTGCTTACCCTCCCTGAACACCTGAGTTCATCCCCGGTTACTAGTGGGCTGCTTACCTCCCCTGAACACGAGTTCATCCCCAGTTATTAGTGGGCTGCTTACCCTCCCTGAACACCTGAGTTCATCCCCGGTTATTAGTGGGCTGCTTACCCTCCCTGAACACCCGAGTTCATCCCCGGTTATTAGTGGGCTGCTTACCCTCCCTGAACACCTGAGTTCCTCCGGTTACTAGTGGGCTGCTTACCCTCCCTGAACATCTGAGTTCATCCCCGGTTATTAGTGGGCTGTTTACCCTCCCTGAACACCTGAGTTCCACCGGTTACTAGTGGGCTGCTTACCCACCCTGAACATCTGAGTTCATCCCCGGTTATTAGTGGGCTGCTTACCCTCCCTGAACACCTGAGTTCATCCCCAGTTATTAGTGGGCTGCTTACCTCCCATGAACACGAGTTCATCCCTGGTTATTAGTGGGCTGCTTACCCTCCCTGAACACCTGAGTTCATCCCCGGTTATTAGTGGGCTGCTTACCCTCCATGAACATCTGAGTTCATCCCTGGTTATTGGTGGGCTGCTTACCCTCCCTGAACACCTGAGTTCCTCCGGTTACTAGTGGGCTGCTTACCCTCCCTGAACATCTGAGTTCATCCCCGGTTATTAGTGGGCTGCTTACCCTCCCTGAACACGTGAGTTCCTCTGGTTACTAGTGGGCTGCTTACCCTCCCTGAACACCTGAGTTCATCCCCGGTTACTAGTGGGCTGCTTACCCTCCCTGAACATCTGAGTTCATCCCCAGTTATTAGTGGGCTGCTTACCCTCCCTGAACACCTGAGTTCATCCCCGGTTATTAGTGGGCTGTTTACCCTCCCTGAACACCTGAGTTCATCCCCGGTTATTAGTGGGCTGCTTACCTCCCCTGAACACAAGTTCATCCCCAGTTATTAGTGGGCTGCTTACCCTCCCTGAACACATGAGTTCATCCCCGGTTATTAGTGGGCTGCTTACCCTCCCTGAACACCCGAGTTCCTCCCCAGTTATTAGTGGGCTGCTTACATTCCCTGAACACATGAGTTCATCCCCGGTTATTAGTGGGCTGCTTACCCTCCCTGAACACCTGAGTTCCTCCGGTTACTAGTGGGCTGCTTACCCTCCCTGAACATCTGAGTTCATCCCCGGTTATTAGTGGGCTGCTTACCCTCCCTGAACATCTGAGTTCATCCCCGGTTATTAGTGGGCTGCTTACCCTCCCTGAACACCTGAGTTCATCCCCAGTTATTAGTGGGCTGCTTACCCTCCATGAACACCTGAGTTCATCCCCGGTTATTAGTGGGCTGCTTACCCTCCCTGAACACCTGAGTTCATCCCCGGTTATTAGTGGGCTGCTTACCCTCCCTGAACACCTGAGTTCCTCCGGTTACTAGTGGGCTGCTTACCCTCCCTGAACATCTGAGTTCATCCCCGGTTATTAGTGGGCTGCTTACCCTCCCTGAACACCTGAGTTCATCCGGTTACTAGTGGGCTGCTTACCCTCCCTGAACATCTGAGTTCATCCCCGGTTACTAGTAGGCTGCTTACCCTCCCTGAACACCTGAGTTCATCCCCAGTTATTAGTGGGCTGCTTACCCTCCCTGAACACCTGAGTTCCTCCGGTTACTAGTGGGCTGCTTACCCTCCCTGAACATCTGAGTTCATCCCCGGTTATTAGTGGGCTGCTTACCCTCCCTGAACACGTGAGTTCCTCTGGTTACTAGTGGGCTGCTTACCCTCCCTGAACACCTGAGTTCATCCCCGGTTACTAGTGGGCTGCTTACCCTCCCTGAACATCTGAGTTCATCCACAGTTATTAGTGGGCTGCTTACCCTCCCTGAACACCTGAGTTCATACCCGGTTATTAGTGGGCTGTTTACCCTCCCTGAACAACTGAGTTCATCCCCGGTTATTAGTGGGCTGCTTACCTCCCCTGAACACGAGTTCATCCCCAGTTATTAGTGGGCTGCTTACCCTCCCTGAACACCTGAGTTCATCCCCGGTTATTAGTGGGCTGCTTACCCTCCCTGAACACCGAGTTCCTCCCCAGTTATTAGTGGGCTGCTTACCCTCCCTGAACACATGAGTTCATCCCCGGTTATTAGTGGGCTGCTTACCCTCCCTGAACACCTGAGTTCCTCCGGTTACTAGTGGGCTGCTTACCCTCCCTGAACATCTGAGTTCATCCCCGGTTATTAGTGGGCTGCTTACCCTCCCTGAACACCTGAGTTCCACCGGTTACTAGTGGGCTGCTTACCCTCCCTGAACATCTGAGTTCATCCCCGGTTATTAGTGGGCTGCTTACCCTCCCTGAACACCTGAGTTCATCCCCAGTTATTAGTGGGCTGCTTACCTCCCCTGAACACGAGTTCATCCCTGGTTATTAGTGGGCTGCTTACCCTCCCTGAACACCTGAGTTCATCCCCGGTTATTAGTGGGCTGCTTACCCTCCATGAACACCTGAGTTCATCCCCGGTTATTAGTGGGCTGCTTACCCTCCCTGAACACCTGAGTTCATCCCCGGTTATTAGTGGGCTACTTACCCTCCCTGAACACCTGAGTTCCTCCGGTTACTAGTGGGCTGCTTACCCTCCCTGAACATCTGAGTTCATCCCCGGTTATTAGTAGGCTGCTTACCCTCCCTGAACACCTGAGTTCATCCGGTTACTAGTGGGCTGCTTACCCTCCCTGAACATCTGAGTTCATCCCCGGTTATTAGTGGGCTGCTTACCCTCCCTGAACACCTGAGTTCATCCCCAGTTATTAGTGGGCTGCTTACCTCCCCTGAACACGAGTTCATCCCTGGTTATTAGTGGGCTGCTTACCCTCCCTGAACACCTGAGTTCATCCCCGGTTATTAGTGGGCTGCTTACCCTCCATGAACACCTGAGTTCATCCCCGGTTATTAGTGGGCTGCTTACCCTCCCTGAACACCTGAGTTCATCCCCGGTTATTAGTGGGCTGCTTACCCTCCCTGAACACCTGAGTTCCTCCGGTTACTAGTGGGCTGCTTACCCTCCCTGAACATCTGAGTTCATCCCAAGTTATTAGTGGGCTGCTTACCCTCCCTGAACACCTGAGTTCATCCGGTTACTAGTGGGCTGCTTACCCTCCCTGAACATCTGAGTTCATCCCCGGTTACTAGTAGGCTGCTTACCCTCCCTGAACACCTGAGTTCATCCCCAGTTATTAGTGGGCTGCTTACCCTCCCTGAACACCTGAGTTCCTCCGGTTACTAGTGGGCTGCTTACCCTCCCTGAACATCTGAGTTCATCCCCGGTTATTAGTGGGCTGCTTACCCTCCCTGAACACGTGAGTTCCTCTGGTTACTAGTGGGCTGCTTACCCTCCCTGAACACCTGAGTTCATCCCCGGTTACTAGTGGGCTGCTTACCCTCCCTGAACTTCTGAGTTCATCCCCAGTTATTAGTGGGCTGCTTACCCTCCCTGAACACCTGAGTTCATCCCCGGTTACTAGTGGGCTGCTTACCTCCCCTGAACACGAGTTCATCCCCAGTTATTAGTGGGCTGCTTACCCTCCCTGAACACCTGAGTTCATCCCCGGTTATTAGTGGGCTGCTTACCCTCCCTGAACACCCGAGTTCATCCCCGGTTATTAGTGGGCTGCTTACCCTCCCTGAACACCTGAGTTCCTCCGGTTACTAGTGGGCTGCTTACCCTCCCTGAACATCTGAGTTCATCCCCGGTTATTAGTGGGCTGTTTACCCTCCCTGAACACCTGAGTTCCACCGGTTACTAGTGGGCTGCTTACCCTCCCTGAACATCTGAGTTCATCCCCGGTTATTAGTGGGCTGTTTACCCTCCCTGAACACCTGAGTTCCACCGGTTACTAGTGGGCTGCTTACCCTCCCTGAACACCTGAGTTCATCCCCAGTTATTAGTGGGCTGCTTACCTCCCATGAACACGAGTTCATCCCTGGTTATTAGTGGGCTGCTTACCCTCCCTGAACACCTGAGTTCATCCCCGGTTATTAGTGGGCTGCTTACCCTCCCTGAACACCTGAGTTCATCCCCGGTTATTAGTGGGCTGCTTACCCTCCCTGAACACCTGAGTTCCTCCGGTTACTAGTGGGCTGCTTACCCTCCCTGAACATCTGAGTTCATCCCCGGTTATTAGTGGGCTGCTTACCCTCCCTGAACACCTGAGTTCATCCGGTTACTAGTGGGCTGCTTACCCTCCCTGAACATCTGAGTTCATCCCCGGTTACTAGTAGGCTGCTTACCTTCCCTGAACACCTGAGTTCATCCCCAGTTATTAGTGGGCTGCTTACCCTCCCTGAACACCTGAGTTCCTCCGGTTACTAGTGGGCTGCTTACCCTCCCTGAACATCTGAGTTCATCCCCGGTTATTAGTGGGCTGCTTACCCTCCCTGAACACGTGAGTTCCTCCGGTTACTAGTGGGCTGCTTACCCTCCCTGAACACCTGAGTTCATCCCCGGTTACTAGTGGGCTGCTTACCCTCCCTGAACATCTGAGTTCATCACCGGTTATTAGTGGGCTGCTTACCCTCCCTGAACACGTGAGTTCCTCCGGTTACTAGTGGGCTGCTTACCCTCCCTGAACACCTGAGTTCATCCCCGGTTACTAGTGGGCTGCATACCCTCCCTTAACATCTGAGTTCATCCCCAGTTATTAGTGGGCTGCTTACCCTCCCTGAACACCTGAGTTCATCCCCGGTTATTAGTGGGCTGCTTACCCTCCCTGAACACCTGAGTTCATCCCCGGTTATTAGTGGGATGCTTACCCTCCCTGAACACCTGAGTTCATCCCCAGTTATTAGTGGGCTGCTTACCCTCCCTGAACACCTGAGTTCATCCCTGGTTATTAGTGGGCTGCTTACCCTCCCTGAACACCTGAGTTCATCCCCGGTTATTAGTGGGCTGCTTACCCTCCCTGAACACCTGAGTTCCTCCGATTACTAGTGGGCTGCTTACCCTCCCTGAACACCTGAGTTCATCCCCGGTTACTAGTGGGCTGCTTACCCTCCCTGAACATCTGAGTTCATCCCCAGTTATTAGTGGGCTGCTTACCCTCCCTGAACACCTGAGTTCATCCGATTACTAGTGGGCTGCTTACCCTCCCTGAACACCTGAGTTCCTCCGGTTACTAGTGGGCTGCTTACCCTCCCTGAACATCTGAGTTCATCCCCGGTTACTAGTGGGCTGCTTACCCTCCCTGAGCACCTGAGTTCATCCCCAGTTATTAGTGGGCTGCTTACCCTCCCTGAACACCTGAGTTCCTCCGGTTACTAGTGGGCTGCTTACCCTCCCTGAACATCTGAGTTCATCCCCGGTTATTAGTGGGCTGCTTACCCTCCCTGAACACCTGAGTTCCTCTGGTTACTAGTGGGCTGCTTACCCTCCCTGAACACCTGAGTTCATCCCCGGTTACTAGTGGGCTGCTTACCCTCCCTGAACATCTGAGTTCATCCCCAGTTATTAGTGGGCTGCTTACCCTCCCTGAACACCTGAGTTCATCCCCGGTTATTAGTGGGCTGTTTACCCTCCCTGAACACCTGAGTTCATCCCCGGTTATTAGTGGGCTGCTTACCTCCCCTGAACACGAGTTCATCCCCAGTTATTAGTGGGCTGCTTACCCTCCCTGAACACCCGAGTTCATCCCCAGTTATTAGTGGGCTGCTTACCCTCCCTGAACACCCGAGTTCCTCCCCAGTTATTAGTGGGCTGCTTACCCTCCCTGAACACCTGAGTTCATCCCCGGTACCCCCCCTGAACACCTGAGTTCATCCCCAGTCATTAGTGGGCTGCTTTCCCTCTCTGAACACCTGAGTTCATCCCTGATTATTAGTGGGCTGCTTACCTCCCCTGAACACCCGAGTTCATCCCCGGTTATTACTGGGCTGTTTACCCTCCCTGAACACCTAGTTCATCCCCAGTTATTAGTTGGCTGCTTACCCTTCTTGAACACCCGAGTTCATCCCCAGTTATTAGTGGGCTGCTTACCCTCCCTGAACACCTAGTTCATCCCCAGTTATTAGTTGGCTGCTTACCCTTCTTGAACACCCGAGTTCATCCCCAGTTATTAGTGGGCTGCTTACCCTCCCTGAACACCTGAGTTCATCCCTGGTTATTAGTGGGCTGCTTACCCTCCCTGAACACCCGAGTTCATCCTCGGTACCCCCCAGAACACCCGAGTTCATCCCCAGATACTAGTGGGCTGCTTACCCTCCCTGAACATCTGAGTTCATCCCCGGTTATTAGTGGGCTGCTTACCCTCCCTGAACACCTGAGTTCCTCCGGTTACTAGTGGGCTGCTTACCCTCCCTGAACATCTGAGTTCATCCCCGGTTAATAGTGGGCTGCTTACCCTCCCTGAACACCTGAGTTCCTCCGGTTACTAGTGGGCTGCTTACCCTCCCTGAACATCTGAGTTCATCCCCGGTTACTAGTAGGCTGCTTACCCTCCCTGAACACCTGAGTTCATCCCCAGTTATTAGTGGGCTGCTTACCCTCCCTGAACACCTGAGTTCATCCCCAGTTATTAGTGGGCTGCTTACCCTCCCTGAACACCTGAGTTCCTCCGGTTACTAGTGGGCTGCTTACCCTCCCTGAACATCTGAGTTCATCCCCGGTTATTAGTGGGCTGATTACCCTCCCTGAACACGTGAGTTCCTCTGGTTACTAGTGGGCTGCTTACCCTCCCTGAACACCTGAGTTCATCCCCGGTTACTAGTGGGCTGCTTACCCTCCCTGAACATCTGAGTTCATCCCCAGTTATTAGTGGGCTGCTTACCCTCCCTGAACACCTGAGTTCATCCCCGGTTACTAGTGGGCTGCTTACCTCCCCTGAACACGAGTTCATCCCCAGTTATTAGTGGGCTGCTTACCCTCCCTGAACACCTGAGTTCATCCCCGGTTATTAGTGGGCTGCTTACCCTCCCTGAACACCCGAGTTCCTCCCCAGTTATTAGTGGGCTGCTTACCCTCCCTGAACACATGAGTTCATCCCCGGTTATTAGTGGGCTGCTTACCCTCCCTGAACACCTGAGTTCCTCCGGTTACTAGTGGGCTGCTTACCCTCCCTGAACATCTGAGTTCATCCCCGGTTATTAGTGGGCTGTTTACCCTCCCTGAACACCTGAGTTCCACCGGTTACTAGTGGGCTGCTTACCCTCCCTGAACATCTGAGTTCATCCCCGGTTATTAGTGGGCTGCTTACCCTCCCTGAACACCTGAGTTCATCCCCAGTTATTAGTGGGCTGCTTACCTCCCCTGAACACGAGTTCATCCCTGGTTATTAGTGGGCTGCTTACCCTCCCTGAACACCTGAGTTCATCCCCGGTTATTAGTGGGCTGCTTACCCTCCATGAACACCTGAGTTCATCCCCGGTTATTAGTGGGCTACTTACCCTCCCTGAACACCTGAATTCCTCCGGTTACTAGTGGGCTGCTTACCCTCCCTGAACATCTGAGTTCATCCCCGGTTATTAGTGGGCTGCTTACCCTCCCTGAACACCTGAGTTCATCCGGTTACTAGTGGGCTGCTTACCCTCCCTGAACATCTGAGTTCATCCCCGGTTACTAGTAGGCTGCTTACCCTCCCTGAACACCTGAGTTCATCCCCAGTTATTAGTGGGCTGCTTACCCTCCCTGAACACCTGAGTTCCTCCGGTTACTAGTGGGCTGCTTACCCTCCCTGAACATCTGAGTTCATCCCCGGTTATTAGTGGGCTGCTTACCCTCCCTGAACACGTGAGTTCCTCCGGTTACTAGTGGGCTGCTTACCCTCCCTGAACACCTGAGTTCATCCCCGGTTACTAGTGGGCTGCTTACCCTCCCTGAACATCTGAGTTCATCACCGGTTATTAGTGGGCTGCTTACCCTCCCTGAACACGTGAGTTCCTCCGGTTACTAGTGGGCTGCTTACCCTCCCTGAACACCCGAGTTCATCCCCGGTTACTAGTGGGCTGCATACCCTCCCTGAACATCTGAGTTCATCCCCAGTTATTAGTGGGCTGCTTACCCTCCCTGAACACCTGAGTTCATCCCCGGTTATTAGTGGGCTGCTTACCCTCCCTGAACACCTGAGTTCATCCCCGGTTATTAGTGGGATGCTTACCCTCCCTGAACACCTGAGTTCATCCCCAGTTATTAGTGGGCTGCTTACCCTCCCTGAACACCTGAGTTTATCCCTGGTTATTAGTGGGCTGCTTACCCTCCCTGAACACCTGAGTTCCTCCGATTACTAGTGGGCTGCTTACCCTCCCTGAACACCTGAGTTCATCCCCGGTTACTAGTGGGCTGCTTACCCTCCCTGAATACCTGAGTTCCTCCGGTTACTAGTGGGCTGCTTACCCTCCCTGAACACCTGAGTTCATCCCCGGTTAATAGTGGGCTGCTTACCCTCCCTGAACACCTGAGTTCATCCCCAGTTATTAGTGGGCTGCTTACCCTCCCTGAACACCTGAGTTCCTTCGGTTACTAGTGGGCTGCTTACCCTCCCTGAACATCTGAGTTCATCCCCGGTTATTAGTGGGCTGCTTACCCTCCCTGAACACGTGAGTTCCTCTGGTTACTAGTGGGCTGCTTACCCTCCCTGAACACCTGAGTTCATCCCCGGTTACTAGTGGGCTGCTTACCCTCCCTGAACATCTGAGTTCATCCCCAGTTATTAGTGGGCTGCTTACCCTCCCTGAACACCTGAGTTCATCCCCGGTTATTAGTGGGCTGTTTACCCTCCCTGAACACCTGAGTTCATCCCCGGTTATTAGTGGGCTGCTTACCCTCCCTGAACACCTGAGTTCATCGCCGGTTATTAGTGGGCTGCTTACCCTCCCTGAACACCTGAGTTACTCCGGTTACTAGTGGGCTGCTTACCCTCCCTGAACACCTGAGTTCATCCCCGGTTATTAGTGGGCTGCTTACCCTCCCTGAACACCTGAGTTCCTCCGGTTACTAGTGGGCTGCTTACCCTCCCTGAACATCTGAGTTCATCCCCGGTTATTAGTGGGCTGCTTACCCTCCCTGAATACCTGAGTTCATCCCCAGTTATTAGTGGGCTGCTTACCTCCCCTGAACACGAGTTCATCCTTGGTTATTAGTGGGCTGCTTACCCTCCCTGAACACCTGAGTTCATCCCCGGTTATTAGTGGGCTGCTTACCCTCCATGAACACCTGAGTTCATCCCCGGTTATTAGTGGGCTGCTTACCCTCCCTGAACACCTGAGTTCATCCCCGGTTATTAGTGGGCTGCTTACCCTCCCTGAACACCTGAGTTCATCCTCGGTTATTAGTGGGCTGCTTACCCTCCCTGAACACCTGAGTTCCTCCGGTTACTAGTGGGCTGCTTACACTCTCTGAACATCTGAGTTCATCCCCGGTTATTAGTGGGCTGCTTACCCTCCCTGAACACCTGAGTTCATCCGGTTACTAGTGGGCTGCTTACCCTCCCTGAACATCTGAGTTCATCCCCGGTTACTAGTAGGCTGCTTACCCTCCCTGAACACCTGAGTTCATCCCCAGTTATTAGTGGGCTGCTTACCCTCCCTGAACACCTGAGTTCCTCCGGTTACTAGTGGGCTGCTTACCCTCCCTGAACATCTGAGTTCATCCCCGGTTATTAGTGGGCTGCTTACCCTCCCTGAACACGTGAGTTCCTCCGGTTACTAGTGGGCTCCTTACCCTCCCTGAATACCTGAGTTCATCCCCGGTTACTAGTGGGTTGCTTACCCTCCCTGAACATCTGAGTTCATCCCCGGTTATTAGTGGGCTGCTTACCCTCCCTGAACACGTGAGTTCCTCCGGTTACTAGTGGGCTGCTTACCCTCCCTGAACACCTGAGTTCATCCCCGGTTACTAGTGGGCTGCATACCCTCCCTGAACATCTGAGTTCATCCCCAGTTATTAGTGGGCTGCTTACCCTCCCTGAACACCTGAGTTCATCCGGTTACTAGTGGGCTGCTTACCCTCCCTGAACATCTGAGTTCATCCCCGGTTACTAGTAGGCTGCTTACCCTCCCTGAACACCTGAGTTCATCCCCAGTTATTAGTGGGCTGCTTACCCTCCCTGAACACCTGAGTTCCTCCGGTTACTAGTGGGCTGCTTACCCTCCCTGAACATCTGAGTTCATCCCCGGTTATTAGTGGGCTGCTTACCCTCCCTGAACACGTGAGTTCCTCCGGTTACTAGTGGGCTGCTTACCCTCCCTGAACACCTGAGTTCATCCCCGGTTACTAGTGGGCTGCTTACCCTCCCTGAACATCTGAGTTCATCACCGGTTATTAGTGGGCTGCTTACCCTCCCTGAACACGTGAGTTCCTCCGGTTACTAGTGGGCTGCTTACCCTCCCTGAACACCCGAGTTCATCCCCGGTTACTAGTGGGCTGCATACCCTCCCTGAACATCTGAGTTCATCCCCAGTTATTAGTGGGCTGCTTACCCTCCCTGAACACCTGAGTTCATCCCCGGTTATTAGTGGGCTGCTTACCCTCCCTGAACACCTGAGTTCATCCCCGGTTATTAGTGGGATGCTTACCCTCCCTGAACACCTGAGTTCATCCCCAGTTATTAGTGGGCTGCTTACCCTCCCTGAACACCTGAGTTTATCCCTGGTTATTAGTGGGCTGCTTACCCTCCCTGAACACCTGAGTTCCTCCGATTACTAGTGGGCTGCTTACCCTCCCTGAACACCTGAGTTCATCCCCGGTTACTAGTGGGCTGCTTACCCTCCCTGAATACCTGAGTTCCTCCGGTTACTAGTGGTCTGCTTACCCTCCCTGAACACCTGAGTTCATCCCCGGTTAATAGTGGGCTGCTTACCCTCCCTGAACACCTGAGTTCATCCCCAGTTATTAGTGGGCTGCTTACCCTCCCTGAACACCTGAGTTCCTTCGGTTACTAGTGGGCTGCTTACCCTCCCTGAACATCTGAGTTCATCCCCGGTTATTAGTGGGCTGCTTACCCTCCCTGAACACGTGAGTTCCTCTGGTTACTAGTGGGCTGCTTACCCTCCCTGAACACCTGAGTTCATCCCCGGTTACTAGTGGGCTGCTTACCCTCCCTGAACATCTGAGTTCATCCCCAGTTATTAGTGGGCTGCTTACCCTCCCTGAACACCTGAGTTCATCCCCGGTTATTAGTGGGCTGTTTACCCTCCCTGAACACCTGAGTTCATCCCCGGTTATTAGTGGGCTGCTTACCCTCCCTGAACACCTGAGTTCATCGCCGGTTATTAGTGGGCTGCTTACCCTCCCTGAACACCTGAGTTACTCCGGTTACTAGTGGGCTGCTTACCCTCCCTGAACACCTGAGTTCATCCCCGGTTATTAGTGGGCTGCTTACCCTCCCTGAACACCTGAGTTCCTCCGGTTACTAGTGGGCTGCTTACCCTCCCTGAACATCTGAGTTCATCCCCGGTTATTAGTGGGCTGCTTACCCTCCCTGAATACCTGAGTTCATCCCCAGTTATTAGTGGGCTGCTTACCTCCCCTGAACACGAGTTCATCCTTGGTTATTAGTGGGCTGCTTACCCTCCCTGAACACCTGAGTTCATCCCCGGTTATTAGTGGGCTGCTTACCCTCCATGAACACCTGAGTTCATCCCCGGTTATTAGTGGGCTGCTTACCCTCCCTGAACACCTGAGTTCATCCCCGGTTATTAGTGGGCTGCTTACCCTCCCTGAACACCTGAGTTCATCCTCGGTTATTAGTGGGCTGCTTACCCTCCCTGAACACCTGAGTTCCTCCGGTTACTAGTGGGCTGCTTACACTCTCTGAACATCTGAGTTCATCCCCGGTTATTAGTGGGCTGCTTACCCTCCCTGAACACCTGAGTTCATCCGGTTACTAGTGGGCTGCTTACCCTCCCTGAACATCTGAGTTCATCCCCGGTTACTAGTAGGCTGCTTACCCTCCCTGAACACCTGAGTTCATCCCCAGTTATTAGTGGGCTGCTTACCCTCCCTGAACACCTGAGTTCCTCCGGTTACTAGTGGGCTGCTTACCCTCCCTGAACATCTGAGTTCATCCCCGGTTATTAGTGGGCTGCTTACCCTCCCTGAACACGTGAGTTCCTCCGGTTACTAGTGGGCTCCTTACCCTCCCTGAACACCTGAGTTCATCCCCGGTTACTAGTGGGTTGCTTACCCTCCCTGAACATCTGAGTTCATCCCCGGTTATTAGTGGGCTGCTTACCCTCCCTGAACACGTGAGTTCCTCCGGTTACTAGTGGGCTGCTTACCCTCCCTGAACACCTGAGTTCATCCCCGGTTACTAGTGGGCTGCATACCCTCCCTGAACATCTGAGTTCATCCCCAGTTATTAGTGGGCTGCTTACCCTCCCTGAACACCTGAGTTCATCCCCGGTTATTAGTGGGCTGCTTACTCTCCCTGAACACCTGAGTTCATCCCCGGTTGTTAGTGGGATGCTTACCCTCCCTGAACACCTGAGTTCATCCCCAGTTATTAGTGGGCTGCTTACCCTCCCTGAACACCTGAGTTCATCCCTAGTTATTAGTGGGCTGCTTACCCTCCCTGAACACCTGAGTTCATCCCCGGTTATTAGTGGGCTGCTTACCCTCCCTGAACACCTGAGTTCCTCCGATTACTAGTGGGATGCTTACCCTCCCTGAACACCTGAGTTCATCCCCGGTTACTAGTGGGCTGCTTACCCTCCCTGAACACCTGAGTTCCTCCGGTTACTAGTGGGCTGCTTACCCTCCCTGAACACCTGAGTTCATCCCCGGTTACTAGTGGGCTGCTTACCCTCCCTGAACATCTGAGTTCATCCCCGGTTATTAGTGGGCTGCTTACCCTCCCTGAACACCTGAGTTCCTCCGGTTACTAGTGGGCTGCTTACCCTCCCTGAACATCTGAGTTCATCCCCGGTTAATAGTGGGCTGCTTACCCTCCCTGAACACCTGAGTTCCTCCGGTTACTAGTGGGCTGCTTACCCTCCCTGAACATCTGAGTTCATCCCCGGTTACTAGTAGGCTGCTTACCCTCCCTGAACACCTGAGTTCATCCCCAGTTATTAGTGGGCTGCTTACCCTCCCTGAACACCTGAGTTCCTCCGGTTACTAGTGGGCTGCTTACCCTCCCTGAACATCTGAGTTCATCCCCGGTTATTAGTGGGCTGCTTACCCTCCCTGAACACCTGAGTTCCTCTGGTTACTAGTGGGCTGCTTACCCTCCCTGAACACCTGAGTTCATCCCCGGTTACTAGTGGGCTGCTTACCCTCCCTGAACATCTGAGTTCATCCCCAGTTATTAGTGGGCTGCTTACCCTCCCTGAACACCTGAGTTCATCCCCGGTTATTAGTGGGCTGTTTACCCTCCCTGAACACCTGAGTTCATCCCCGGTTATTAGTGGGCTGCTTACCTCCCCTGAACACGAGTTCATCCCCAGTTATTAGTGGGCTGCTTACCCTCCCTGAACACCCGAGTTCATCCCCAGTTATTAGTGGGCTGCTTACCCTCCCTGAACACCCGAGTTCCTCCCCAGTTATTAGTGGGCTGCTTACCCTCCCTGAACACCTGAGTTCATCCCCGGTACCCCCCCTGAACACCTGAGTTCATCCCCAGTCATTAGTGGGCTGCTTTCCCTCTCTGAACACCTGAGTTCATCCCTGATTATTAGTGGGCTGCTTACCTCCCCTGAACACCCGAGTTCATCCCCGGTTATTACTGGGCTGTTTACCCTCCCTGAACACCTAGTTCATCCCCAGTTATTAGTTGGCTGCTTACCCTTCTTGAACACCCGAGTTCATCCCCAGTTATTAGTGGGCTGCTTACCCTCCCTGAACACCTGAGTTCATCCCTGGTTATTAGTGGGCTGCTTACCCTCCCTGAACACCCGAGTTCATCCCCGGTACCCCCCAGAACACCCGAGTTCATCCCCAGATATTAGTGGGCTGCTTACCCTCCCTGAACACCTGAGTTCATTCCTGGTTATTAGTGGGCTGCTTACCCTCCCTGAACACCTGAGTTCATTCCTGGTTATTAGTGGGCTGCTTACCCTCCCTGAACACCTGAGTTCATCCCTGGTACCCCCCAGAACACCTGAGTTCATCCCCAGATATTAGTGGGCTGCTTACCCTCCCTGAACACCTGAGTTCATCCCTGGTACCCCCCAGAACACCTGAGTTCATCCCCAGATATTAGTGGGCTGCTTACCCTCCCTGAACACCTGAGTTCATCCCCTGTACCCCCCAGAACACCTGAGTTCATCCCCAGATATTAGTGGGATGCTTACCCTCCCTGAACACCTGAGTTCATCCCCGGTACCCCCCAGAACACCTGAGTTCATCCCCAGATATTAGTGGGATGCTTACCCTCCCTGAACACCTGAGTTCATCCCCTGTACCCCCAGAACACCTGAGTTCATCCCCAGATATTAGTGGGATGCTTACCCTCCCTGAACACCTGAGTTCATCCCCGGTACCCCCCAGAACACCTGAGTTCATCCCCAGATATTAGTGGGATGCTTACCCTCCCTGAACACCTGAGTTCATCCCCAGTTATTAGTGGGGTTTGTGTTGCTCAGTCTTTAGTTTTCTGCGTAGTGTTTTGTTGACTATTGTTTTCTTTTTGTCCTTTTTCCTTTGGTCATTTTATTATCTGCCCTTCAATTTACGGTTTCTGATTACTCCTTTGGTATCTTCAAACTTTTTCTTTCTAAATATCACCCAATCATAATCATAATAAACAACACAAAGAAAAACAGTTTGTAAAAATATAATTTCAAACACGAACAAAATACTTGATGAACAGACATAAAAAATGTAAATATATCTTCCTTATGATAAAACAATATGAAATCATACAATTACAAATGTAATCAATGGTATGTAATGTCTTTTTCTCTTAAAAAAAACCGACAATGATAAATTAGTGATTATGAAATATGACAAGGTGAATTAATGCATCAAATATGAAGTATTAAAATCCATATTCAGATTGTTGAAATGTAGTAATCTTAAGGATTTGTTGACATCATAGCTTTAAGAAGTTCATACAGCTGTGTAGGATTTCTACACCGTGAAGTTCTCGTAATTTCTCCAGGTGTCTGAAAATTAAAAAAAAAAAAATATGAATATTACTTATTTTTTTCCAGATATTATCAATAGTGAAACGGAAAATTGACAAAACTGTTAAATTTTTATGAATATTTATTTTCTGAAAGGTTTTTAAGATGCAAACAATATTCCAATGTCACAGAATTCATTGTAGAGATTAACTATTAAATAAGTTCATTATCAAATTATATGATAAAAAAATTATGATTTCAACATAGTCCTTTCCACATGTTATCAAAATGATTAAAACTTAATTTCACTTCTTTGGTTGTTTTCCGTTCCTAGCTAGTACCGGTACTGGGAGATCTTTGATTATTACAGTCTTAGTGAGTGCTATATGTAATTTACTTCCTTGTATCTATGTTATTTATTTTGTTGTTGTTGTTGATTTTGTATTGTATCCAAGATTGAAAATAAAAAAGTTAAACAGTAATGGTTGACAATATAACCAAACATCAGTCTGTGCCCAAAACATTTTGACAAACTAGCCTGAACAGCATTTTAGAAGAATTTTTAATATTTAATTAAGCTAATTTATGCAAATTTTACTAGCGCGAACCAATTTTTATTAGACTGGGGAAGTTTGGAAAGGTACAAAAATGTGGAAATGATAAATTGGTTAACACGATTCTAAACCTCCCCACTAGTTTGACAATTTCCCATTTTTTACTATTAATTTCATTAATTAACATCATATTACTTACAAAGTGACTTTTCTGCTGTTTGAATATAACTTCAATTCTAAAGATATTATTTAACTTAAATACAAACCTGGGATCGCCTTGTGCAAGCTTAGCTAGCAATATTGCACAGTTTTGTTGTAATTGAGGTCGTTTACCATCTCTAGCTAATACTAGGAGGTCTTTGATGATGTCAGTTTTAGTGAGGGCTGCACACACTTTAGGCACTTGTGTACAATGTCCTAAACATAAGGCTGCATTACCTATAACACCTTCATCTGGATTCTTTATAGCTTTGACTAAGGTACCCAAACCTATAAATACACAGTTAGTAATGTCATTATAAATGAAGTTAACAGGGTTAGGGTTATGATGTTTAACGCCACCTTCAACAATATTTCAGTTATATCATGGCAGTCAGTTTTATTGGTGGAGCAATCCACCAACCTGTCGCAAGTCACTGACAAACTTTATCACATAATGTTGTATTCAAACTCACAACTTTAGTGTTGATAGGCACTGATTGCACAGGTAGTTGTAAATCCAACTATCATACAATCATGACCACGATGGCTACTTAAATGGTATATGGACATTCTGATGATCAATGGATCTTTTTAACAAACTCTAAAAACTAGTCATTTCTTTTCTTTATCTTTCACTACTAATACATATTATGTACTTAATAAAAGGGATAAAGTATGTACATTTTGTATTTGTATATTACTTCTAAAAGAAGGACCATATAAAAAACAATACAACATCAAAATTAAGACATATACAATGTGAAAAGTACAAAAAATATAAATTCAAACATGTTTTGATTTTCTATATTTAAATTTAGATTGTGATTCAGCCATCACTTGTCATTTTCGTAAATGACAAATGCAACAATTATTTTTCAGAGCAATTCATCACTTAACATTTATATAACACTTGAATCATTTTATGCTTACAACTTTCAAAATTGAGAAAATCACAAAAATAAGAGATACTTTGTCTGACTGTAAACTACCTTTATGATCTACAATAAATATTCTGGCCTGATCATTTATCTGTGTACATCCTGCTAAACCTTTTAATGATGATTTCTTATTCTCTTCACTTTCTTCTTCATTCTGTCAAAAAAACAATTAAAATTCAGTAGTACATGTACTTAAAAAGCTATTTCAGTGGAAATGTGTCTGTTTTTTATTGTCTAATTACATCGGTATTGTCATTGGAGATCCATTTATCAGAGGTGGGATGCCATTAGGTGTTCTAACCTGCCACATTTTTGTGTCTATTGCAAGCCAGGAAATGGATTTTCAATGATCTATGTTGTGGTCTTTTTTGTGCTCAATTATTTGAGGTGAGAAGCGGTTGTTTGTTTTGTTGATATTACGGTAGTTGAATTGTTGACCATCCCTGTTTAAACTTTCTTTTAATAATTATAAGTAAACATTTAAATCATATGGTACTCAGATTTACATCTAAATATACAATCACTGCCTATCATAAAGAAGGTTTGTGAATTTGACCCCCCCCCCTCCCCTCCAAGTTCCCCAAATCTGCACTCTGCAGCTAGGTGTATTTGATTAAAAATTAATTAATTAATTTATAGTTTGTCAGTGGCTGGTGGAAGATTGAATGTGCTTAAGTTTTCTCCAGCACTAAAACTGAAAAAATTGTTGAGTGAACGAGTGATTGTAGTTTCCCAGCTTTATCATGGCAAGAACAAGTTACATTGTAGTTTTCCAGCTATATCATGGCAAGAACAAGTTACATTGTAGTTTTCCAGTTATATCATGGCAAGAACAAGTTACATTGTAGTTTTCCAGCTATATCATGGCAAGAACAAGTTACATTGTAGTTTTCCAGTTATATCATGGCAAGAACAAGTTACATTGTAGTTTTCCAGTTATATCATGGCAAGAACAAGTTACATTGTAGTTTTCCAGCTATATCATGGCAAGAACAAGTTACATTGTAGTTTTCCAGCTATATCATGGCAAGAACAAGTTACATTGTAGATTTCCAGCTATATCATGGCAAGAACAAGTTACATTGTAGTTTTCCAGCTATATCATGGCAAGAACAAGTTACATTGTAGTTTTCCAGCTATATCATGGCAAGAACAAGTTACATTATAGTTTTCCAGCTATATCATGGCAAGAACAAGTTACATTGTAGTTTTCCAGCTATATCATGGCAAGAACAAGTTACATTGTAGTTTTCCAGCTATATCATAGCAAGTACAAGTTACATTGTAGTTTTCCAGCTATATCATGACAAGAACAAGTTACAATGTAGTTTTCCAGCTATATCATGGCAAGAACAAGTTACATTGTAGTTTTCCAGCTATATCATGGCAAGAACAAGTTACATTGTAGTTTTCCAGCTATATCATGGCAAGAACAAGTTACATTGTAGTTTTCTAGCTATATCATGGCAAGAACAAGTTACATTATAGTTTTCCAGCTATATCATGGCAAGAACAAGTTACAATGTAGTTTTCCAGCTATATCATGGCAAGAACAAGTTACATTGTAGTTTTCCAGCTATATCATGGCAAGAACAAGTTACATTGTAGTTTTCCAGCTATATCATGGCAAGAACAAGTTACATTGTAGTTTTCTAGCTATATCATGGCAAGAACAAGTTACATTATAGTTTTCCAGCTATATCATGGCAAGAACAAGTTACATTGTAGTTTTCCAGCTATATCATGGCAAGAACAAGTTACATTGTAGTTTTCCAGCTATATCATGGCAAGAACAAGTTACATTGTAGTTTTCCAGCTATATCATGGCAAGAACAAGTTACATTGTAGTTTTCCAGCTATATCATGGCAAGAACAAGTTACATTGTAGTTTTCTAGCTATATCATGGCAAGAACAAGTTACATTGTAGTTTTCTAGCTATATCATGGCAAGAACAAGTTACATTGTAGTTTTCCAGCTATATCATGGCAAGAACAAGTTACATTGTAGTTTTCCAGCTATATCATGGCAAGAACAAGTTACATTGTAGTTTTCCAGCTATATCATGGCAAGAACAAGTTACATTGTAGTTTTCCAGCTATATCATGGCAAGAACAAGTTACATTGTAGTTTTCCAGCTATATCATGGCAAGAACAAGTTACATTATAGTTTTCCAGCTATATCATGGCAAGAACAAGTTACATTGTAGTTTTCCAGCTATATCATGGCAAGAACAAGTTACATTGTAGTTTTCCAGCTATATCATGGCAAGAACAAGTTACATTGTAGTTTTCCAGCTATATCATGGCAAGAACAAGTTACATTATAGTTTTCCAGCTATATCATGGCAAGAACAAGTTACATTGTAGTTTTCCAGCTATATCATGGCAAGAACAAGTTACATTTCAATGAGACGATGATGATGTCAGCTTAGACTAACACTCATAGTTGGATCTTTATAGTTCTAGTTCACTGACACAACAGTCTGTGGGTAGACATTTTGCTCCACTAGGACACATTATCCTGATTCAACCAGTCATTACTCTTACTCATTAATGCTGCATTCTTAGAAGAGAAGAAACAACAAATACCAATTTTATAGTCTTTGATTTGACCTACAGAACTTGAGACGAGCACACGAAGTAGAATATGTTATTGGTCTTTAAATAATGATTATTGCATGCAAAATATAGATGGATTTCAAAATACTTCAAACAGGTAAATCATCAAAATCAATATAGACAGACATGTGTGTATAATATCACTAATAACAAGGGCAACGCAAAGCGTGGCATATCCCCTCGCCTAAAAATTTGACCTGGTGACCTTGAAAATAACAATATTTCGTGAAGATCCATCAGTCCAATATCAAAACCATATTTCGTGAAGAAAAGTTCAAATGGTGAATTTCTATGTTTGAATGCGCATAACTGCACATTAGAATCTAAGGATGTACAAGTGCATAGTTTTGGGCATAACTCTAGAAAAACTCAATGGACCAGGATATGGTACTAATGTGCACATCTTCATATTAGGATCTTGCAATGTACAAAGTTTCATGAACTTCTGATTAATCATGCAGGAGAATTTGCAATGACAAAGTGCATACTGAATTGTCTCAAAATTTCTAAATCCAAAGAAGCATAACAGGGGTAAAACTCAATGGACTGGGATATTCTACTAATGTGCACATCTTCATATTAGGATCTTGCAATGTACAAAGTTTCATGAACTTCTGATTAATCATGTAGGAGAATTTGCGATGACAAAGAGCATACTGAATTGTCTCAAAAATTTGACCTGGTGACCTTGACCATTGACCTTGAATATCAAAAGGGTTCCAGATTCTCTTAAGGACTAAGTATGTACCAAGTTTGGTTAAAATCCATTGAAGGATGTTGATTATAGAGTGTTCACAAGGATGTTACGGAAGGACGGACGGTAGCGTTACTATATCCCTTCGCAACTTCGTTGGCGAGGGGATAATAAAACTAGCTATGACCTCTTACCTTGATACAGTAAAGTAATAATTCATGTCCTGCATTCTCACAGAACCAATCCACAGTTGGAATAGAATGAGGTAAAATGTGGCCAAGTATAGTAAATCCTCGTTCCACAATCAGTTTGTAATGCTTAAACTTTGAACACAATTCTAAACAATGTTTACAGATACTTAAACTAAATTCTTTCATATTTTGCGTTGGTTCAAACGTCAAATTAGCTAAGAGTCCTAGGCATGCCTCCACTAACTCAATACTGACAGGTTCCTTTAATTGTTCTTTGTGAACACCCTAAAATGTTGGAAAAGTTTGTAAATTACAACACTGATGAAAAATATACAGTACTGATTATTGGCATTGGCAGGATAGAATACATTAGAAAATTTATTCCTACTCGGGAACAAATTAAAAATTAATGCTGTTCTGAAATTTCTGAGACATTGCCGTTTTTTGGGGGTTTTTTTTTTTAAAGCAAAGAGAATCTAACAATGTATTCTCGATATATATGTATAGTATAACAGCAGTTCTGAAGGTCGAGACAGTCATTATCGCTAGTATCACCGAGTCCTTTAGGAAGAGCTGTGAAACTAGTGATAAGGTATGTCTAGTCCTTCAAAACTTACGTTATAGTTTTAATTGGTAACGTCATGATGTGTTTGACCTCACACTGACTGATAATCTTCAGTATCAGAGTGAGTTCCTTGATACTGATAATATCAAACGAATGATGTCTAAATTAACAATAAATGTTGTTATTCACCATTTGCATTTGCAAAAAAACATTAAGTATAAAGAACTATTGCCTGGCATATGATAAGAAAAAGTATGTACTGATTTTTTTGTCCACATATCAATGATCAAATAACAACTTCCAGCTTACTGATACACATAACATTATAAAATGTGCAACCCATGAATTTAAAATTTAATTTCCCTTAGGTGCTTAAAAATAGTCCTGTAAAAATAAATATTGCTCTAAATCATTTTTTGAGTGATAAATCACTTAAGTAATTATGCACAAAAAAATAGTCTGACTTCTAATAGAAGGGGTAAGAATGTTCATGGATGTTTAAAAAAGTGTACTTTCCACATTAACAAATTAAGGGAACAGGTTTTTGATGCCTTATATAAATCATCATATGGGGCAATATATTTTTGTTGGAAAATACAGGTAATTGGATTAGACAAATATCTTAGACAATCTTACACAGAATTCTGGTCAATTTATGCTGGGTATAATATTTCTTACCAATAAGTCAATGACAGTTTTCCACAATTCTTTTCTGTTGGATATTTTACTTCGTATGTAAGGATCGTGACACAAATTCATTATGGTAGTAACACATGATGGTATGACATGTAAATGACTGGAACCATCTCTCTACAAAATACAAAATTATATCAAATAACTAATTAACAACAAATCTAGAAAACAGAATTTAATGTACAAGTGTAGAATATCACAAGCAACACAATAATTGCTACACATGGCATTTTCTGTCACTTTTACAATCGATGAAATATATAATAGAGTGCATTTAGAACAGCTATATCATGATTCAGAACAAGTAAAAAATTATAAACAAAACTTATATACTGCATTGGCATCAAACATGCTAACCATTACACTGCTGTACAGTTAAAAAATCTAAACAGAACACGACATATCATGTTCTAATCTTGAAAAATAAAATATCTATACTTGGTTTTTCAAATGTGTAACTGTATCCTCTTTCCTTTATTGTTTTAGATTTTTTCCTCTCTTAATAGCATTAAGACAAAAGTTATTAAATTTACTATATTACCAGAAGTGTTTCAAATGGTGGCAAGATCTCTTCCATCTTTTCTCGAATCTGTTGTTTAAATCTGTAAACAAGAAAAAATTTACACAAAATAAATGGATCTAGGACAAAAGCCCCCTGACAAAAAGCCCCCCAATAATGATGAAAAGTAAAAGTTAATGTTTTCTTGTTATACATTTTTTTATATTGATAGTCATATTAGATATATTAAAGTATAAAGGAAAAAAATTAAAAATTAATTTAAATTTTTTTAATACTTATAGAAAAACATTTCTTCACATTTTGTTTATTATTATTAACATTTATAAAGTGTAAATTACAAAAGAAAAACTGATAATTTGTTTATAAATTAAAGTTAATTTTTGAATTATTCATAATTAAAGTCAATACAATTCATTTTTTTCTGTGTCATTGTTCAACTGTTTGGATTTGTAAAATTTTCTTTGTGTTTTCTAACATGATTCAAGATTTTTTGTAGCTCTGTATTTTAATTCCTTGTGTCTGTATACTGTAAAAATATTTATATCTTTGTGTCTTTGCACAACTGCCTATGCAACCATTGCCTATCATCACTGATGTGAGTATGAACCTCGATCAGGAAGATGTGTACAACATTATGTGATAAAGATAATTCAAAAAATAACTTTAATTTATAAACAAATTATCAGTTTTTCTTTTGTAATTTACACTATATAAATATAAATGTTAATAATAATAAACAAAATGTGAAGAAATTTTTTTCTATAATTATTCAATTTTTTAAATAAATTTTTTTCCTTTATACTTTAATATATCTAATATCACCATCAATATAAAAAAATGTATAAAAAAACCATTTTACTTTTCATCATTATTGGGGGGCTTTTTGTCAGGGGGCTTTTGTCCTGTTCCCAAAATAAATATATATGCTATCTTCTATGAAACATGGAAATGAACAGAACAAATAATTAAAAAATGAAATTGTAGGGGAACATGAAATCTATTCATTATAACCAAACTCTAATATAACCAGACTTGATGTATACTCAAGGGGGTCGATAGGGACAAATAATATGTTCAATATAACAGATTTTCCCATTAATACTAGACTGTAGCAGCGAATGTTTCTCCTATGCAAGTCTTTCTCATTTCAATATTTATAATGTAATCGACAAATTTGATGAAACAAACAGTAGATGTAAGTAAAAAAGAGGTTTAAAGATTCCAAAGGGGTAATCTGCAGCCGGTAAATTGAAGAAGGACAGGCAATCCAATGGCTAAAAGAAAAAAGACAAAAGGTCAAACAACGATCTACAAAACACTACACAGAAAACTAACGACTGAAACAACATGAACTCCACAAAATACTCGGGTGCTCCAAAAGTGTTTACATCAGAGAAAATCCCTCTGATACTCCAAGAGAGCTTAAAATCACAAGTTCAGATACAATGTTTTTTGTTGGTATTCTTTATCACAGTCACCATTTGTTAAACAGATTTAAACATATTTACCATTGAGCACATGTATATTCCAGAATTATATTCAAATCTGTTTTCAGTAATCATTTTTATTAAAGAAATAATGTAGATGACAGAATATATTTCACAACACATTATATTCCTATCACCACTGATGTTGTGAGTTCGAATATCGATCAGGGCAAGGTGTACAACATTATGTGATAAAGTTTGTCAGCGAGTTGCGACAGGTCAGTGGTTTTCTCCGGGTCCTCCAGTTTCCTCCACCAATAAAACTGACCGCCGCGATACAATTGAAATATTGTTGAAAGTGGCATTAAACACCATCAAACAAACAAACATACAGAAGAGAAACAAGTAGTTTAACCTACCTTTTATCTAAAGCCAAGTTATTAAGGATGTAACCAGACCTCACAGCCAAGTCTGCATTAGTTCTAATTAGATCATATAATAATGTCAACACCCTGTAAACAACAATATTAACTTTAAAATCTATCACTCTTAATAATGTTTTATGAAAATATTATTACCTATGTTAAAATCTCTATGACTTCAATGAATTATTTCTGAATTTTCATGACATGATTTTAAGCAAGAGCTTATGGGCTACTATGCTCACCTGAGTAATATAGTTAATTATGTGCATTCTTAGACACAATGTTCCAATTTTGACCAATATTATATATTTAGTCCAATGCTTGGACGTTGAAACAATAGTTTGTTCCCATTCTTTTTAAACATTATTACAATTAACTGTGAAACTGGTTTAAATTATCTCCCTTCATTATAGTCATTTCTTTTAATAAATAAAATCAACTAATAGATTTTTTTTTTTAGAATACAGAATGACTTGATTCTGTATTGCTGATGTAAAAATAATTTACATACATTTGATACATTATGAATGTATTATAAATATATTTAATAGTGACTTCTGGTTTTATTTTCAGTGATTAAAGTCAGAAGCAGACTGAAATATAGGTTAGATGACCTATTCAAAATAAATTTTAAGGAAATCAAGTGTGACTTCTACTCACCACATAAGTTATTTGATTTTCTACTCACCACACAGGGTTATTTGATTTTCTACTCACCACACAGGGTTATTTGATTTTCTACTCACCACACAGGGTTATTTGATTTTCTACTCACCACACAGGGTTATTTGATTTTCTACTCACCACACAGGGTTATTTGATTTTCTACTCACCACACAGGGTTATTTGATTTTCTACTCACCACACAGGGTTATTTGATTTTCTACTCACCACACAGGGTTATTTGATTTTCTACTCACCACACAGGGTTATTTGATTTGAAAAAAACAACAAGTGTGAAATTGCACGAGACAGAGGGGGAAATTAACAAATTTAACAACTTATAATTTTCATTGTGTAGCCCCATAACATTTAACACAATCGATTACTAAATAACAAACCTGGTCATATTGAACGTAAGTATAACAGTAGATCTCCCTAGCTCTGTCATGGTAACTGTATGTAGGAAGTTTATACAAGATGACCTTAATAACTTCCCTTGACCTTTAATTTTCACCTCCAGAAATCGTAAAAACTTATTTGGAAATCCATTAGATGTTATTAGAAGCTGCTGATTGGTTTCTGAAATGTAAAATTAGATCAGTAATATTTTCATAATAATTTCCCCATCATGAACAGTATTAAACACAGCTATGTTTCTAAAAATAACTTTTAGGACTACTGACTAAAGAGAAGCTGAGAATTTATCTTTTTTTTTAATTGGGCCATGTCTATTTTTTATTTGCTTTGTACGTAATGTTAGCCGAGTGATTTTTAAAAATCTACGAGCAGGAAAAACAAAACAAAAACACAGATCTTGGGCAGAGATTATGCCTGCATTTCTAACTGAAATATATGTATAGTAGCACTTGTGTGTCATGCACAAAATTTGAATACTGGTAATATGTACTAGACAAACAGATTTAAAAAAATATCTTTAAAATCTCAATAACTGAAAATAAACAGCCACAATTTAACTGAAAGTGCTGAAAGCTGCATGAAAACCTAAATCTGAAAAACTAACGCTGTGGGTTCGAATCCCACTCATAGCGAGATGTACTCAATGCAACATTATGTGATAAATTTGACAGTGACTTGCGATAGTTCTGTTGTTTTCTCGGGGTACTCCAGTTTCCTCCACCAGTAAAGCTGACCGCCACAATATAACTGAAAAATTGTTGAAAGTGGTCCATAACCCTATATCTGAAAAAATAAAGCATTTATAAAACAAAATGTATACTTGACCAATAAAAGACATTTCATCATAAAATACATCCTTCTTGGAATTTGACAAAGCAGTAGCATCTGATCACCAAAAGTTCTAATTTTCAAATTGTGAAATTGCAAAAAAAAAAAAAAAAACATTCTAAAAATTTATTATAAAACAAAATGTGTACTTGACCAATAAAAGACATTTCATCATAAAATACATCCTTCTTGGAATTTGACATAGCAGTAGCATCTGATCACCAAAAGTTCTAATTTTCAAATTGTGAAATTGCAAAAAAAAAAAAAAAAACATTCTAAAAATTTATTATAAAACAAAATGTGTACTTGACCAATAAAAGACATTTCATCATAAAATACATCCTTCTTGGAATTTGACATAGCAGTAGCATCTGATCACCAAAAGTTCTAATTTTCAAATTGTGAAATTGCAAAAAAAAAAAAACATTCTAAAAATTTATTATAAAACAAAATGTGTACTTGACCAATAAAAGACATTTCATCATAAAATACATCCTTCTTGGAATTTGACATAGCAGTAGCATCTGATCACCAAAAGTTCTAATTTTCAAATTGTGAAATTGCAAAAAAAAAAAACATTCTAAAAATTTTTTAAAATACAAAATGGAATGCCTTAGCAGTGTAATTGTTACCATGATCTCAGCAAGTGCAGAATATCGTGGGTTTCTATTACAGGTTGGGTTGAACCAGAGGCCATAAAAACAGGGATTTGCTGTTTCTCCTCTAAGCATGCAACATTTAGGAGTGAGAGTTAAGTCTGGTTTGATCGGATGCAGGATGCTGTGTCCGAGTGGAGTGACAGGTCTATATTGGAGTATTCTCTTAGGAAGCTAGCACTATAACTCCAGCCTGCCATGTTAGCTTGGTAGAAAGCAGACATCATCTTCTCATAAATAAGTTATTTGTTCTCCCTCGGATACAACTGAAAAATTGCTCACTTTGTATGGATCCAGCAAAAAACATGATTTTGTTTTAACATGATCTCACAAACATCATTCCTGACCAAAATGTGAAATGTTAACAATGATGATTATGATGGATGAATGGGTAGATGATTTGCGATGAACCGACAATGAATGATGGACACAAGAGATATGGCCAAAGCTCACATGGCCTTTGGTTAGGTAAGCTAAATATTTAATACACAAAATATGTAGAAAGATGAAATACATACCACTGTCATTACAAGCATTATTAAACATTTCTATACCAGCTGTCAACATGTCTAATTCTTCCTGAGATAAACTTTTTGGAGTGGCAGCAAAACATCTGTAGTACATTTGAAAAAATGAATTAGGTTCACAATGTCTCAAAAAAATCTCACACTTTACTTACTTTGTTTTGGCTTTCACAAACCAGCTTTTATTTAGATATAATTAAGTCCTAAATTTTACTCCATTTTGCTATGAGAATTCCAGGACAGGTGTGTATTCCATGGAATAATCAAAAGGAGTAAAACCTTGCCCAATTAAGTGACAGCGTATAAAAGGGGAACAAACAGTAAATACTAAATAATTTCTCTACATAAACCACAAATACAAAAAGTACATATAGAGTATGCACTGGCTTGGAACAGACACATCTTGTAGAGGTAAATGTGATCTGATAATCATGTCAGTACTTTACTTTGGGATACATGGATGCTCTTCTATAAGAATTACTTACTTTGGGATACATGGATGCTCTTCTATAAGAATTACTTACTTTGGGAAACATGGATATTCTTCTATAAGAATTACTTACTTTGGGATACATGGATGCTCTTCTATAAGAATTACTTACTTTGGGATACATGGATGCTCTTCTATAAGAATTACTTACTTTGGGAAACATGGATATTCTTCTATAAGAATTACTTACTTTGGGATACATGGATGCTCTTCTATAAGAATTACTTACTTTGGGATACATGGATGCTCTTCTATAAGAATTACTTACTTTGGGAAACATGGATATTCTTCTATAAGAATTACTTACTTTGGGATACATGGATGCTCTTCTATAAGAATTACTTACTTTGGGAAACATGGATATTCTTCTATAAGAATTACTTACTTTGGGATACATGGATGCTCTTCTATAAGAATTACTTACTTTGGGAAACATGGATATTCTTCTATAAGAATTACTTACTTTGGGATACATGGATGCTCTTCTATAAGAATTACTTACTTTGGGAAACATGGATATTCTTCTATAAGAATTACTTACTTTGGGATACATGGATGTTCTTCTATAAGAATTACTTACTTTGGGAAACATGGATGTTCTTCTATAAGAATTACTTACTTTGGGAAACATGGATGTTCTTCTATAAGACGCAAACCACCTTTTGTCCTAAATAATGTTCTTTCATCACCTACAATAGAAGACATATAAATGAAAAGTAGTACTAAATAATCTGAAGTTATTTTTATTCACTGAATACATGTACCAATTTTCATAGTTTACGTAGGTTCAATGAAAACTACGAAATTTAGTAGTGCACAACGAAAGAGAAGTCATTTGTAAGTATCAAAGCCATAAGTTCAAACCTCAACGGACATCTCTTATTTCTGCCAATTCACGAAAATTTATCTCAACAAAAAAAAAGTGAATTCACAGTAGTGTCTGAATACCAATTCTATCTTCTTTTTTTTACATGTATGTCATAATACAATTATATAATACAGTAATCATATTCATATTTAAACTTGTAGTCTCCATAATGAATCAAGTCAATTAATATAATACCAGATTAATTGATATTTAAAGGTACATGTAGAGATATGTAATGTTTAATATTTTCAGGTAACAATTTAATATTTTGTAGTAAAGTTTGATCAATACGACTGACATAGAATTTTAATTGCATCTGTAAACATTCGCATGGAGACTCTCTGACGAAGGATCTCTAACGTGTTCTGTATATGCATCTGGTAACCAATTAATAGACCTACCTTTAGCTAAAGCTGCAGCAAGCAATTTAAATCCTCCAGCATAAAATATAGGTAATTGATCTGGTTTTTGTACTTTCTCCAGCAGCATTGCTACACCTTGACAGTTCTCATCTCCTCCTTCAAATAATTCTTTAGCTTTTTTCTCTTGTTTGTCTCTTTCTTCAGATCTGTCTACTTCTTTTAAGTAGTCTGAAAATATAATAATTTAATATGACATTGAGAATTTACTTGATGCAATATAAAATAAAGGTTGTCAACTACAGTACACATTGTCATCAGTGTGCTTGAATCAATTTGAAGATCAGCTCTTTTTTCTCTCGCTATCGTGTTCTGTTTTATTAGTTAGACGGGAACAGGACAAAAGCCCCCCATAATGAAATAATCATAGAATCTTATTACATTTTTTTTTATATTGATGTTGATATTTAAGATATTTTAAATATCAAAACTCACTCCTATCAAAAAGGAGGAGTGGGGGAATTAATACAAAAAAATTAAATATTTTAAAAACATATTTTTTCATTGTTATGGTCATTTATAAAGTGTAAACATAAAAAAATCTGTTTAATTGTTTAAATTGAAATTAATCAGGTAAAGTTAATCAGGAATTAGTTTTATTGATAAAACCTTTGAAGTTATTAAAAGTAATGAGTGAGTTATTTTCTCATCCTGTTTGATATACTATAATGATTTTTTTTTAAGATAAAACAATTCATTATTGGGGGGCTTTTTGTCAGGGGGCTTTTGTCCAGGTTTTTTTTTGTCCTAGACCCTAGTTAGACTTTACTGGTAATCTTCATGGATCATCAAATTCATTAGCCAAGAGAGCCCTCTTGGCTAAATCCTCTAAATACAAAAAGTTTTCAGCTGAAAAATGTAACACTCTAACACTGGTGGGTTAAAGGTTCAGATATTTTTATTGAATACAGCCTGGTATCCTTTTGTGGGTTAAAGGTTCAGAGGTTGTTTTAAATATCAAATACAGCCTGGTATCCTTTTGTGGGTTACAGGTTCAGAGGTTGTTTTAAATATCAAATACAGCCTGGTATCCTTTAGAGATCCAGTGAGGTAGATAAAAACTGGTCAATAATCAATCTTACATGATGCTGGATCACCAATGAAATTCATGATACTGTACAAATAAAAAATAATATGTGTAAAAGATTTGTATAACAACATCAAATGCATAACTAAAGTAGGAACAAATAACAAAAAATTATAAAATATTTGTCTTACTGAGGAACTTCATCAATATCTAACTTTGATCTGTTACGTCAGTCTAAAAGTGAAAATTCCCCAGACTGTACTTTTTTTATTTTGAAAAAACTTGGGACGTTTTACAGTATCTATTTTATTTGTATTGGGATACAAATTTTATAATATTATTTAATGATTACTTCTTTTTGTTTATTCTTCTCAGAGCTAGTGGTTGCAATTTTCTTGTCCGAAAACTTACTCGCTCTCAATCCAATTTTGGTTGTTGTAAAGCTCCTGCATTCTTATGGCTAGGTGACAGGAGATTTTACATGATTGATTGGTGTTTAATGCCAACTTTAGCAAATATTTCACCTATATCGTGACGAGATTTTACAAGTTACTAGCTTACCTTTAATGACATTTTCTATTTTAGGATCACATTTTTTAGCTTCCTGAAAACATTCCCTTGCTTTGTTGTAGTCTTTGAGTCCTAGATGTCCTCTTCCCATGTGAATGTGAGCCTTAATACAATTAGGTGACACCTGTAGATAAAAATCATAAAATTAGGGGCTCAACTGAGTCTGCATAGCTCACCTTGTAATACATATTATTGTCATAAACTGGGTGATTATTGGATGGAAATAGCAATTGGTATAGAACCATTATGAAAATAGTAGCTTCTCAGAAGAATATTTATCTTTCTTTTCACTATAGGGTATTACATTAGAATTGTAGCTGCAAAAAATTTAAAACAGATGCAATTTACTAGTTTGTTAGTCGTGAAAAAAAACCCAAACAGTTCAGCTTTTATCAAACCAGTCTCTGATATGTTGTTAATAACTCAAGAAGGATACAGGTAGTTATCTATAAAGTGTACTGAAATAAAAGCTAAAATCGATTTCCATAAAAAAAAAGTTTGATATGTAATAATGCCAACAACAGCCAGAAGAAGAAAATGCTTCTTGTTATTTAGGTTTAGGTAAATGATGTTTAACACCACTTTCAACAATATCTCAGTTATATCGTGGTGGTCAGTGTTATTGGTGGAGGAAACCGGAGTACCCAGAGAAAACCACCATCCTGTTGCAAGTCATTGACAAACTTTATCACATAATGTTGTATTGAGTATACCTCGCCATGAACAGGGTTCAAACTCGCAACTTTAGTGGTGTTAGGCACTGATTGCACAGGTAGTTGTAAATTCAACTATCATACGATCACGACCGTGACTGCCCTTATTATTTAGGTGTTTTACAATTATACAATATGCATAACATTGTATTATGTCAAAAGACTTGTTCCCTGTATAAAGACTATTAAAACTTCCATTCAAAATTAATTTACCCTTAAAGCCCAATCACAATCTATTAAGGCCTCCTTGTATCTTTCTAACTTGATCAAAGTTTGTGCTCTGTTTGTATACAGTACCGTGTTATCCCTTATCTGATCTATAGCCTGTAAGTACAAAAAGATTTCTAAAATATTATAAAACAAATGTGCATGTACAGTATACAGTGTATATAAAAAAATGTCAAAATTATCTTTTTTACTATAAAATAGTTATTTCTATAATGTAAGCAAAACATATATTACAGGTATATAGATATATCAGTAGAGCTTCACCAAATAATCCATATAAGAGGACACTTATAATCCTACTTAATCATAGATATGTTCATGGAATAATGCATATGAGAAGACACTGTTATCATCCTATTTTACCATGGACACAGACAGTGTTTTCAATGCTTTTTAAAACAAATTATTTAGATTAGAAAGTTACTGACCTTAAAAGGGAGGACGTGAGACATTAAAGAATTTTTAAGATTCTGATAGGGTTTGAAATACTCTTGGATACTGTATATTGTTATCAATTTCAAAAGTTTTAAGATCATAAGGACAGAACTCAATATAAGAAAACCATTGAACTTCCACACAAACACTTATTTAACATGTAAATTAAATTACTACATTTATTTACTGAGTTTTACAGACAATGACACTTTTTACCTTTGTATAACAGTCTAATGCAACATGGTAATTTTCTTGTCTAAAGTATTCATTTCCTTGTTCTTTCAGAATATTTGCTTCTTTTTCTTTTATTTTTCTTCTTTCTGCTCTTTCTCTTGCATCAGTTTCCATAGCAGCCATAAATGCTTCTGAAAAACAAACAGAATAATACAAGGTTAGGTTATTAAATATGGTTTACATGCAAAACCTGCATCACTTACCTGTACATTCATTTATGTTCAATCAAGTCTTTAGATTTTCAGAAAAAATATACTTTATTCATTACAGTGTGTTAGGGGTTATAGTGTTAATGTCATTTTCAACAATATTTCAGTTGCATCATGGTGGTCAGTTTTATTGGTGGTGAAAACCTGAGTACCCGGAGAAAACCACAGACCTGTCGCAAGTATTCATTTCACATATTTGTCCTATGTTAATCTTTAATCCAACAAACTAGGACTTTTGGTACTCTCATATCTCTGAAGCTACAACAAATCTGTTGTCATACTCCAGACATGAATTTTTCAAAGGAATTCACTAGAAAAACTGCATACAAATCTGACTTAAAGTAAAAAAAAAAAAAAATTTTTGGGTGTTGGTCCCTTTTGGCTCCCTTCAACACCTTTTATTATGGAAACCACAAGAGCTAGGTCAAATTTAGTTGAAAAAAATACTTACAGGTAATTTATTAAGGAATCTAAGGGAAAACAGTTTATCAAAATTAGGACATGAATTTTTTTTTTAATTTGGGTGTTGGCCCCATTTTGACCCCCTTATATCTTGGAAACGGTAACAGTCATAACAAATCTGTAAGTATACTATAAAAGATAACTTTATAAGAAAAATAAAGAAAAAGAATCCCATCAAGATTGGTTGAAAAATAAACACTTCACATACAAAAACACAACACACTTTTGGGGATCTTGTTTCTTTTGTTTTTTTAATCAATCAACAACAACAAAAATCATAAACTTTTTAGAGGACCATCCAATGAATATTACTACTAAATGTGGTTCTAATTGGCCCAGTGGTTTCAAAGAGTATTAAAAACAGAAAATGACCTTTTTGACACCCTTGTCGATAATTTTGACAGCCACAAATAAAAGGGGGATAATTAATAGGATCAGAGATTTTCTAGAATTCTGACAGTCACAAATAAACGGGATAGATAATTAATAGCGTCAGAGTATTGTCTAGAGTTCTGACTGCCACAAACAAAGGGGGAGATAAGTAATAGGGTCAGAGTATTGTTTAGAATTCTGACTGCCACAAATAAAAGGGGGGGATAATTGATAGGGTCAGAGTATTTTCTAGAATTCTGACAGCCACAAATAAAGGGGGAGATAATCAATAGGGTCAGAGTATTGTCTAGAATTCTGACTGCCACAAACAAAGGGGGTGATAAGTAATAGGGTCAGAGTATTGTTTAGAATTCTGACTGCCACAAATAAAAGGGGGGATAATTGATAGGGTCAGAGTATTTTCTAGAATTCTGACAGCCACAAATAAAGGGGGAGATAATCAATAGGGTCAGAGTATTGTCTAGAATTCTGACTGCCACAAACAAAGGGGGAGATAAGTAATAGGGTCAGAGTATTGTTTAGAATTCTGACTGCCACAAATAAAAGGGGGGATAATTGATAGGGTCAGAGTATTGACTAGATTTATGGCAGATACATATGAAAAGGGAGATAATATATAGGGTCAGAGTATTTTCTAGAATTCAGACTACCACAAATAAAAGGGGAGATAATTGATAGGGTCAGAGTATTTTCTAGAATTCAGACTACCACAAATAAAAGGGGAGACAATTGAGTATTTTTTAGAATATAGAGTTCAACATCCATCATCCTACCAGTTATTCAAAAGATCCATACCTTGGTTCATTCCTGTGTCTGTGCCAGGAGTAACATTGGAAGCTGGAGAATCTTCTGAAGTTTTATTAATTACTGTTTTGCTAAAACCTGAAATGAAAGTGACACCTTGCAGTCTGAATAACAATAATGCAATGTACTTAAAAATGGATATCTCAAATAAAAGTATTTCTCTGCAGTAGGTCTTGCAGTCATGTGCTTTTGGAGAAAAAAATTGTAAGTCTACAAGACTGTGTATCATGGTTAGCTAATAAACAATCTAAAGGGCAGCAATTTTAATATTTCTACTTAGTTAATAACAAAATGAAAAGCATTTCTCATTGTATCGTGACCGGTGCATTTTTTCATTATGTATATGTAACTATGTAGGAATATTCTATTATCCAGTGCTCGAAATATATAGTTTGTCAGAGAATCTTGCCACTCGCCTAGATGAGTCCTTGACTCACCATTTTCAGTAATGACTCATCAAAGTTTTCAAATTTTCAATTCATACAATGGTGGGACTCACCAACATTTTAAGAAATGTCTCCTAGACTCATCAAATTAAATTGCTACAGTATTCCTGGTTTGTGGTCAAAAGTATTCGGACAATTCCAATTTTTCCCAATATCAGTCTATTTCATATAAAACTCTTTTTTTTCTCAAAAAGTTATTCTGAACACAATTCATTTTTGATTTTGATAATTTTGTTATCAACAAAAGCAGAATTACATGTAGCTTTACTTGATAATTTCATTACTATTTTATAAACTATAAATTTTGAAAATACATAAGTTAAACACAAAACTGAATTAATTTTGCCATAAACACAATAAAATGATAATAATTTTGTAGTCAAACAATTTAAATCTGTGTTAAAAATGATAAGGGTTTGGAAAAACATATCATGTATACTTTTAAAAATTATTGGAAAATTACTATTATAAACTACCTACTCTTCTGCTTTTGTTAGTGAAAACTTATCAGATTTGGACATAAATACTTTTGATCAATGACTGTATACTTCAAGCATTGCATAACACAATATTCATGTTGCTCATCTTTTTAGTTTTTTGTGTTGTCCTATTATGTGTCTTATGTTCTTAGATTGGTGTTGTGATGTCTGTTACGATTTCTGCATAAAAATGATGTTCGGTTCATCTCTACCTCCAGTTGTTTGTAGGAGGGCTCATGTCTTATTTATGTTATTTGTGTTTGTTTGCGCATAGTGGTGTGTTTTTTGCTTTGTTTGTCTTCGGCCTGTGTCTTGTAGTTGTATACCCAATGTTGCCAGTTTCTCTGGATTGTCCATTTTTTTATTACTCTTTCAGTGTTCTCTAATGTTTATTCACACGTAATTATACAATAAATTTTTTTTTAGCACTGGTCATAATACAGATGAGAATTGCTTATATATAGTGAAAATGAGAAGTTTCTGAATACTTTACTTTCATTTTAAAAAGGAATAAAATATAAATGAACATAATTTTCCATTGGATTTCCATTCTATCTTACCTGTCTTGGTCTTAGGTAAACCTTCTTCATCTTTCTCTTCATTGTCAGCTTTCTTTTTATTAATGTCTTCTATAAGCCTGTCTGCCTTTTTCATTGCTTTAGAAACATCTTCACCTTTTCCATATTTCATTGTTTTTACAAGATTTTCTGGGGAGAAAAGTACAACAGATAATATATAATTATTTGGATTTAACAACTAAAAGTGTCATAGAAATAAATAGCGTAATTATTTAGATTGTCATAAAAAAACACATAAAATGTGCATCCCATGAAAAAAAAATATTTGGGCCTTTTCGCATGTTTTTCATTCAAAAAAAATATGGGGCATTTTATCCAATAATCAATAACATACAAATTGTATACATATCTGGGGGAGTAATCAGACACAGGGAGATGCATCTAACAATTTCTCTTGTCACAGTGCTGTTTGTATAGAATAATCCTAAAAAAATGTAGTTTAGTATTTATTGATTAAGTATAAAACAATAACATGTCACAGATTTTGAAAAACATAATACTTACTATGTTAAACAAAAGTTTATAGACAATAATCATTTTAATGATACTATTCTATTTCGAAGTAATTGTCAAAAGTCTGATTAAGAAATAAATCATGGCTCAGGATAAAATACTAATATCTGCCAACCCATGTTAAAACTCAAAACACATTCTGGTTTCCATGATTTATTTCGATTCTGATTAGATACGATAACGTAACCCTCATTCCGCTTGTGCTCCAGTTAGGGTTACGATTCGGTCCCATTCAACGTATGGGAGCAAATTAAAATTTTCGTTAACTGAATATTTCAACTTTTTGCATATCTGGTCATAACTTATTATTCCCTACAATTTTTAAGTAATGGTGATACGAAATAAGTGTTACAATACGTGTTTCGACCTTCACGATCAATTTAGTATTCGAAAATTATTTCTTGTCCACCATGGCACCTTACGTATACTCTCGTGATACGCGGAGCCTATCCATATATGGATCTAAATGCCAAATATGAAAAACTTTACTATTAATTTTTATTACGATTGATCCAAATAAGGATATCTCCAAAACGAGGCAAGTGCACGTGAAATAGCAACTTGTAAACAAAATGTCGGACAGAAAGAAGATTTCATGCATTCAAATTTTCAGATGGATATAAGTCTACCATGGATTGATGCAGCGTTTACTTAACACCTCAAGGTTTACCTAAATATATTTATCTTTCACCCCCGTTAATTTTTCCAACCACTTACAACGGAATTAGGACAAAAAACCGCCTGGTGTAAATCACTCCAGGCACTGCTCCCATACGTTGAATGGGACCGATTCGTAACCCTCGCTGGGAGCAAAAGCGGACTGAGGGTTACGTTATCGTATCTAGATTCTGATATGTCTAAGAGTACAAATAAGGTAGTATACTTTGATTGAAAGACGGTAATTTATATTCACATTTGCGGACAATGTCGCACACAATTTATGCTGCCAAATTCAAGCAGACGATAATTCATCAACATGTACATTTACGACGGAAAACTGTCACATGCACCGGCACATGCGCTAATGAGATTATACCGAATCAATAAATCGCTCGTTTGTCTACTAAGCGAAAGAATGACGTCATGTTAGAATTTAAAATAAAATATGCATTATTTATGTTCATTATTAATATTAAACTACTTTTTAATTATCGGGGCAAACAGACCCACTTTTAGGGCGAACGAACACAGGGCGAAAGTGTAATTAGAGGCGAACAGACCAGATACTGTATGAAACGAGTGCTTGTGAAAGTTGCTATATTTGACTTTTTGATTTAAAAACATGTCGCCATGGCCATGGCCATGGGTAAAAAAGTCGGAAAACCCCCCCCAGAAAAACAGACATCCAACCAATCCTACTGGTAAACCTTATATACTGTTCATATATAAAATTACCTATTTCGTCCACTTTATTCAGAAAATCGTCAATTTCGTGCTGATTACCAATACCATCTTTTGACGCCATTTTAATTGTTTATGCTGACAACCACCGCTTAATTCGTCTGCTCCTCTTCTTCCTACTAGTATTTCGTGTAATGTCTTCTAATATTTTTCAGGAATGTAGAAATTATGTACTAATCTAACACATTGTGGCCTCGAAAAGTATGAAGCAACCCTAAAATTCTAGAAGAATCCGAAGAAATCCGAGATCGTGTTTCGACATAAATGTCCAAACAGTCGTAATCCTTTGGGTTTATCATCCTTTACAATGTAAAGTCCCAAATTCAAATTTTGACTGTGAAATCTTTGTCATTTAAATGTTTTTCAACACGAAATCGTATAGTAAATACATTGAGATAAACTATGACCACGATCACATAGTTTTGGTTATCGACGAGATTTATAAGAAAAACTTGTAAGTCAAGTTCTGTCTCTGCTCTTATGACAATCTGAATGAAGTAAAATTATATCCATTCCATAACATCATAAATTGACATAATGCAAAGAATATCACATAGGTGTAACCTATGATACGAGTGTTTACAACAGTGAAATTAATCACATGAACTTGTGGAAAGGACCCTCCCCCTTTTTTGTATTATTTTCTCTCTATTTATTTAATTTCAGCTTGATAATTAATAGTCTTAAATAATCACTTCAAATATTATACGTAGTCGTTAAATGTCACCAAGTGATATGATGATCGTAAGTCCACATTTTATCTACTACACTGCATTACTCCATTAGATTTTTTAGATTTAGATTTTTTTTATTGGTCCAAATTAGAGGGCCCACGAAGGGGCATATCAACATAATAAAACATAAGGTGATCGCTTTTTCCATTACGTGGTATAATCTATTCCATACATCTGATTTATCGGTATTGAAGCATTCTTTTCTTTTTACACGAGGAACTTCTTCTGTTAATTCTTGTAGTGTATATATTCAGATTATTTTCAATACCTTTACATTTGCAAAGAAAATTTTCCACCTAAAGTACTAAAGTAGATATAATCAGTATTTTGATAATGTTGGAGAATGTTTTATATATTATAAGATATGAAGTATGGAATAGACTATACCACGTAATTCGTGGAAAAAGCGATCATGTGACATACTTTCAATCAAAACAAGTCAAAATGGCGACATTCAATGAATCTGAAGCGGCGGCTGGCAATGATGAGCTGTATCTGGCGTCATAGGTAGGTGATCATGATTCTCTTTACATATTTATGCAGCAAAATATGTCTACTTTTGAATACTCCAGCACCGGTTGGCACGACATTGAGGTGCAGGCGTAATTCACGCCGGTTCGAGGCGGGGGTACCTGAAAGAAAATTCCCGAATAGAACTATGCATGGTTGATAAGGGATTCGGAGGCAGGCAATATCAGAAAACAACTCTGGCTTCGAATCCCAAAAGGGATTACCAAGTATGTACATATCCCTCTTTGTGAATCAACAGAATATCCATGTGTGAATTTTGTCAAAAACTGCTAATTATTTCTAAGCCACAGGGTCATGTTACATTCATCAAACGAAATGACCCAATTCCTTATATATAGTATTATACAAAGAAGGGTAACAACAAAATTTTACCCAGCTCACTTCAAAGACTTGTATCTCAACTAATATCATGACGGAAATGTCCAAAATTAATCATGATTACTCATAAACTATTTTTTTTTTTAAATAAAAGACAATGCTTTTATTGCTGTTCTACATTTCAGTCACAGTAGGGTCTTCAACAATGAGCATATCTAAAAACTTAATGACGAAAAATTTGTTGTCTTAACTTGGAGAAAGTTTAGTGCGATTAGCAGGCTGACTAGTTTTTCAAGTTTAGAATAGAGTAAGAGTAATCTTTAAAATCAGAATTTTCTTTTGCTATATCTTTGAAAAGAATATTTCTTAGAGATTCATTATTTTTACGAAATGGTAGGAAATTCTCTTCATCTGTCACCTCTGATTTGTCTATCTACCTGTTTCTATTGTATTTTTTAACTTGTGAGACACTTATTCTTCATTTTGGTAAAGAGTCTTCTTGTTTCAAAATTAGGAAATGTAAGGATCTGAGTAATTTACCCCAATAAGAATGTATCAATACTAAGTTTTATATATTGAAAAATGACATTTTTTATTTAAGCAAAATGTCAGACGATAAAAAACGTGGAGAAGATGTTGAAGATGGAGGTCCAGGATTGGTTTATATGCCATTTGTAATTATGGAGGATTTACTAGATAAACTGAGGCTACTAGACTATGAACAGGACTTCAGTAGGGAAAGAAATATGAAACCAATATCAAGGTTAGTATTATAACTGGTAAATTAAGGTTAGTTCACATGATATACACTAGTACAATGTGCAAGAACCCGTATTGCACACATATTTGGCAATGATTTTTTTACCCATACCCATTAACTATTACCCAGTACATGAAATTAAATGATCATTAAATAGAAATTTTTTAACAGCTTTTAAGAGAACATACATGTATTTATCATTTTTTTAATTATTTTTTTATTAAATATTATTAGTTCACCTGGACCAAAGGTCCAGGTGAACTATTGCCATCACTTGGCGTCCGTCGTCTGTAAACTTTTCACATTTCAAGCTTCTTCTCCGAAACCACTGGGCCGATTGGAACCAAACTTAGCAGGAATGTTCCTTGGATGGTCCTCTACAAAGTTACTGTTTTTCGTTCCAGTCGGATATTCAATATGGCTGCCAAGGCCAATAATATGCTCCGATTGGCTGAAATTTCAAAGATCTTCTTCTCTGAAACTAATGAACTGACTGAACCCAAACTGTACATGAATGATCATTGGAATGTCCTTTACCAAGTTACTGTTTTTTATGCCGATCGGAAATCCAAGATGGCTGCCATCGCAGGACATAGATTAACATTGGACCCTATGGGAAAATGTTCAAATGCCTTCTTCTCAGAAACTACAAATATGATTAAAGCCAAACTGTACATGAATGTTCATTGGATGGTCCTCTACAATCTTAAGGTTTTTTGTTCCGATATGAAATTCAAAATGGCGGCTACGGCAGGACTTAGTTTAACATTGGACCCTATGGGAAAAATGTTTCAAAATGCTTCTTCTCTGAAACCACTGGGACAGTTGAAACCAAACTGCCCAGGAATGATCATTGGAAGGTCCTCTACAAAGTTTCTGTTTTTTATGCCGATCGGAAATCCAAGATGGCTGCCACTGCAGGACATAGATTAACATTGGACCCTATGGGAAAATATTCAAATGCCTTCTTCTCAGAAACTACAAATATGATTAAAGTTAAACTGTACATGAATGTTCATTAGATGGTCCTCTACAAACTTTAGGTTTTTTGTTCCGGTATGAAATTCAAAATGGCGGCTACGGCAGGACTTGTTTAACATTGGACCCTATGGGAAAAATGTTTCAAAATGTTTCTTCTCTGAAACCACTTGGACAGTTGAAACCAAACTGCCCAGGAATGATCATTGGAAGGTCCTCTACAAATTTTATGTTTTTTATGCCGATCGGAAATCCAAGATGGCTGCCACCGCAATACATAGATTAACATTGGACCCTATGGGAAAATATTCAAATGCCTTCTTCTCAGAAACTACAAATATGATTAAAGCCAAACTGTACATGAATGTTCATTAGATGGTCCTCTACAAACTTTAGGTTTTTTGTTCCGATATGAAATTCAAAATGGCGGCTACGGCAGGACTTAGTTTAACATTGGACCCTATGGGAAAAATGTTTCAAAATGCTTCTTCTCTGAAACCACTTGGACAGTTGAAACCAAACTGCCCATGAATGATCATTGGAAGGTCCTCTACAAATTTTCTGTTTTTTATGCCGATCGGAAATCCAAGATGGCCGCCACCGCAGGACATAGATTAACATTGGACCCTATGGGAAAATATACTAATGCCTTCTTCTCAGAAACTACAAATATGATTAAAGCCAAACTGTACATGAATGTTCATTGGATGAACCTCTACAATCTTAAGGTTTTTTGTTCCGATATGAAATTCAAAATGGCGGCTACGGCAGGACTTAGTTTAACATTGGACCCTATGGGAAAAA
Organism: Bathymodiolus brooksi; assembly: GCA_963680875.1. Taxonomy (NCBI): domain Eukaryota; kingdom Metazoa; phylum Mollusca; class Bivalvia; order Mytilida; family Modiolidae; genus Bathymodiolus; species Bathymodiolus brooksi. The sequence continues at coordinate 79,180,877 of OY804578.1, read as the reverse complement.
TGTTTCAAAATGTTTCTTCTCTGAAACCACTTGGACAGTTGAAACCAAACTGCCCAGGAATGATCATTGGAAGGTCCTCTACAAATTTTATGTTTTTTATGCCGATCGGAAATCCAAGATGGCCGCCACCGCAGGACATAGATTAACATTGGACCCTATGGGAAAATATTCAAATGCCTTCTTCTCAGAAACTACAAATATGATTAAAGCCAAACTGTACATGAATGTTCATTGGATGGTCCTCTACAAACTTTACGTTTTTTGTTCCGATATGAAATTCAAAATGGCGGCTACGGCAGGACTTAGTTTAACATTGGACCCTATGGGAAAAATGTTTCAAAATGTTTCTTCTCTGAAACCACTTGGACAATTGAAACCAAACTGCCCAGGAATGATCATTGGAAAGTCCTCTACAAAATTTCTGTTTTTTATGTCGATCGGAAATCCAAGATGGCCGCCACCGCAATACATAGATTAGCATTGGACCCTATGGGAAAATGTTCAAATGCCTTCTTCTCAGAAACTACAAATATGATTAAAGCCAAACTGTACATGAATGTTCATTGGATGGTCCTCTACAAACTTTACGTTTTTTGTTCCGATATGAAATTCAAAATGGCGGCTACGGCAGGACCTAGTTTAACATTGGACCCTATGGGGAAAATGTTTCAAAACGCTTCTTCTCTGAAACCACTAGGACAGTTGAAACCAAACTGCCCAGGAATGATCATTGGAAGGTCCTCTACAAATTTTATGTTTTTTATGCCGATCGGAAATCCAAGATGGCTGCCACCGCAATACATAGATTAACATTGGACCCTATGGGAAAATATTCAAATGCCTTCTTCTCAGAAACTACAAATATGATTAAAGCCAAACTGTACATGAATGTTCATTAGATGGTCCTCTACAAACTTTAGGTTTTTTGTTCCGATATGAAATTCAAAATGGCGGCTACGGCAGGACTTAGTTTAACATTGGACCCTATGGGAAAAATGTTTCAAAATGCTTCTTCTCTGAAACCACTTGGACAGTTGAAACCAAACTGCCCATGAATGATCATTGGAAGGTCCTCTACAAATTTTCTGTTTTTTATGCCGATCGGAAATCCAAGATGGCCGCCACCGCAGGACATAGATTAACATTGGACCCTATGGGAAAATATACTAATGCCTTCTTCTCAGAAACTACAAATATGATTAAAGCCAAACTGTACATGAATGTTCATTGGATGAACCTCTACAATCTTAAGGTTTTTTGTTCCGATATGAAATTCAAAATGGCGGCTACGGCAGGACTTAGTTTAACATTGGACCCTATGGGAAAAATGTTTCAAAATGTTTCTTCTCTGAAACCACTTGGACAGTTGAAACCAAACTGCCCAGGAATGATCATTGGAAGGTCCTCTACAAATTTTATGTTTTTTATGCCGATCGGAAATCCAAGATGGCCGCCACCGCAGGACATAGATTAACATTGGACCCTATGGGAAAATATTCAAATGCCTTCTTCTCAGAAACTACAAATATGATTAAAGCCAAACTGTACATGAATGTTCATTGGATGGTCCTCTACAAACTTTACGTTTTTTGTTCCGATATGAAATTCAAAATGGCGGCTACGGCAGGACTTAGTTTAACATTGGACCCTATGGGAAAAATGTTTCAAAATGTTTCTTCTCTGAAACCACTTGGACAATTGAAACCAAACTGCCCAGGAATGATCATTGGAAAGTCCTCTACAAAATTTCTGTTTTTTATGTCGATCGGAAATCCAAGATGGCCGCCACCGCAATACATAGATTAGCATTGGACCCTATGGGAAAATGTTCAAATGCCTTCTTCTCAGAAACTACAAATATGATTAAAGCCAAACTGTACATGAATGTTCATTGGATGGTCCTCTACAAACTTTACGTTTTTTGTTCCGATATGAAATTCAAAATGGCGGCTACGGCAGGACCTAGTTTAACATTGGACCCTATGGGGAAAATGTTTCAAAACGCTTCTTCTCTGAAACCACTAGGACAGTTGAAACCAAACTGCCCAGGAATGATCATTGGAAGGTCCTCTACAAATTTTCTGTTTGTTATGCCGATCGGAAATCCAAGATGGCTGCCACCGCAGGTCATAGTATTAACACAGGACCATATGGGGAAAATACAGAAATATATTCTTCTCTGAAGCTATTGCACTGATTGAACCTAAACTGTGCATCAATCATTGGAAGGTCCTTTACAAACTTTGTGTTTTTTATGTTGATCGTAATTCCAAGATGACTACCACTGCAGGACATAGTTTTTACATAGGACCAATTGGTTTTTTTTATAACCAGGTGAACGATACAGGCTCTCGAGAGCCTCTGGTTAAAAGTAAAATACCATGTCAATGATATTGGTTTTTAAGAGCCTCAAGTGTCTGGTGTAGTTAGTACCCGGAGAAAACCACTGACCTAACGCAAGTCATTGACAAACTTTATCGCATAATGTTGTATCAAGTACACCTTGCCATGAGCGGGATTCAAACTCGCAACTTTAGTGGTGATAGGCACTTATTGCATAGGTAGTTGTAAATCCAACTACCATATGATCATAACCATGGTGGCCCCAAATAATTTGTATATATCTCATTATCTGTTATTTCCTTAATGTATTTTGTACCTCATAATGTTTTAAGTTGTAGGAGAATATTCAACCAACTCAGACAAGCAGTTCTTTATAATTTTTCAGTTTCTATTTATTATTTGATTTCAGACATTACTTTGCCATCCCAACCAACCCAGGGGAACAGTTCTTTAATTTTACATCACTTAGTGCATGGCTATTAAGAAAGGCTGGAAAGAATTTTGAACAACCACAAGAGGTATGTCTAATTATAGCTCCTATTCCCAACTTTGTTACCTGACTGACCTTGATTTTTACTAAACTTAATTGTATTTTTGTTTCTCAAACTTAATTGTACTTTTCTTTTTAAACAAGTAGTACAGAGGGATATCAAAGTCTCCATGTTAGGTCAATGACACATACAAATGGTTCTTGTTTCTAATTGGTCTAGTACAAAACAGATATCATCATCACATCAAAACATAACTTGGTAAATCAGAAGCAAGAATCTTTCACTCAGTCTATTGTAGAAACATGTAGACAACACAATTTCATACTTATTGTTTTTCAACACAGAAGGACTTATTAGGTTAATGGTTATGATGTTTAATGCCACTTTCAACAATATTTCAGTTAAATGTATATCGTGGCGGTCAGTTTTACTGGTGGAGAAAACCAAAGTACCCGGAGAAAATTACAGGCCTGTCGCAAGTCACTGACAAACTTTTTTTATCACATAATGTTGTATCGAGTACACCTTGCCTAAGCAGGGATTCAAACTCACAACTTTAGTGGTGATATGTACTGATTGCAAAGGTAGTAGTAAATCCAACTACCATCTGATCACCACCACGACAGCCCCAGAAAATTTATATTTGCCTTTTTTTTGCAGTACGATGACCCAAATGCAACCATTTCAAGCATATTAGAAGAAGTTCGTAAATATGTGAGTATATATATATCCATTGTTTTTTATTAATACATGTACCGGGGTATATAAAAAGTGTACAAAAACAACAACACTGATGATATTATATTCTTATACAGTGTAGGTATTTAACATGTAAATATACTTAGAATAATGCACAATAACAGTTTTTTTTTCATCGCACCTGATCCAAAAGGTTATGTGAGCTATTGTCATCAGTTTGCTCTTAGTTCTCATTGTTTGTCCTCGTCATCCGTTAACTTTTCAACCTTCTTCTCCAAAACTTCTGGGCCAGTTGAAAGCAGGTTTGGTAGGAATATTCATTGGATCAACCTCTACAAAGTTTCAAGGGTCACGCTACTGGGAGATTCGGGCAAAGAAGTCACCTTATGAATGTTTACTTTGATTTATCATTAGCAAAGACTAAACTTAATTGAAAATAAAATGCATGAATAAAACCAGGTGAGTCTCTATTAAATATTTTTTTTATTTCATTACAAACAATTATCACTTATCTAACTTGTTTTTGTCAGCTGAGGTCATTTTTTTTTATTCTTTCAATCAGTTTTTAGTTGTACATTTTGAAAGGTGCTTAAAACTTTGTGAATGTATAAAATGTAATTAACCTGTTTTCTAAGTCTTTGGAACGGGGGTCAGAGATCTTGGTTGTAACCTCTTGCTTGTTATACAATTACATTGTATGTATCTATGTATACTATTTTTTATGTTATGTTGTATCTCACGAACTTAAATAAATAATTAAGACAATTTACCTACAAATATATTATTTTTTATTACAGCAACATTCTATTGACTTCCCACCATCTAAACTGAAACAGGGTTGTGGTGAACATTGTATATATGTATTGGACCGTCTCGCTGATGAAGCCTTAAAAGGAACTAGATTTAGCTGGTCAAGGTAAAGCAGTTCTGTATACCAAAATTGAAATTATACCAATAAAAATACAGTAAAACCTGTATTAAGAGGTCACCTTTGGGAAAAAGTAAAGGTGGCCTTATAAGACAGGTGACCTCTATGACAGGACAAGAAAAAGGTGACCTTTTAATACAGGTGACTGCTTAATAGAGGTGACCGCATAGATAGGTTTGACTGTATATGATTTTTTGTGCCCTTTATAAAATTTAAGAATGAGGAAGACAATCAGTTTTAGGGGGCATCATAATTACTTTCAGGGTTGAATTATTGAAAACTTCATGGTGACCGAGATGCGGGTTTTCTGTTTTATTAACTGGGTCTTCTGACAGTATTAATAAGGATTACTTAGGCCGAACATACTATAAGATTATAATATTCCCAAATTCCTGAAATTTTAAGATTTCAAATATGACAACCAATCATGGCTGCCAATTAATGCAGCATTAAAGTTTTGGTGCAAGCTGTATCTCAGAAACAACTAGGTACATCTCGATGAAACTTTAGAATTACTTTGCCTGCTATAGAATATTAAGATTTCCAAGTTTGTGAAATTCTGCGATTTCAAATATAACTGCCAATTCAACATTAATATTTGGGCCAGGCTCTGTTTCAAAACCACATATTATTATGAAGCTTGCTACTTTTAATAAAGTTTTATTTAATTTAATACCAATTTTCGTTGTTTTTTTTTTGTTGGCATCATCAAACCATGAAATTTAGTGGACCATGAAAGACCTATGTAGCAAGAGAAGTTATGAATAAGTTCCACAACCATGAATTCAAATATCAACGAACATCTCGCTTTCTGCTTATTCACGAAAATAGATGACACTTCAGTACATGTATTTATTTCATGCTTTTTTTAGACCTGAATATCCTGAAGAAGAAGTGGAAGAAGAAAACATAGTAGATGATGATTCTGAATTAACGCTGGGAGAGATTGAAAAAACCATGATGCAGGTAATAGACTTACCAAAAGTATCAAGAGAGACAAAATAAAATAGTTTTCAATCCTATTCCTATTAGATGTTTTATATGAGAGTTAGGGTGTAATTGTTGTTTAATGCCAAGAGTGAGGAATTTTACAGCTATATCATGGTAACAACAAGCTACATGAGATGATGTCTGTTTTGTACTAGACTAACACCTGTAGTTGCATGTTTATAGTGAAATAAAAGTCCACAGAAAGAAATGTCACTCCACATAGACACATATACATCAACTCTTAGCCTTGGCTCTTATTGCTTAATACTGCAGAAGCAGCAAATAGAAGGATATTTTTTAGAGAGCATTGATGGAGAAAAAAACATTGAATTCATATTTTATTTCTACATATTCTGATGAACAATTTTTTTAATTTGTTTCAAAATGCAGGAAAATCCCCCCAAAAAATTGTTTTATCTTATATTTGAAATTTGAACGGATGTATATCAGACAAGTCTGGTGGATCACAAGTTTAAGTACTATGTATTTTGTATTTTTTATTTTTCTACAAGACTTTTAAGGAAAGATAACTCTTATAAAGAATGTCCAGAGAGATAGATTTACCTTAATTGTGTATACTTGTTTTTTTCTAGACATATAATGATGATGAGGAATTTGAAGAAGAAGAACAGATTCTTGACCTTGAAGGTTTGAAGAAAAGGTCACAGAAGGTTTGTCTTCTTTTTTTTTTTACAAATAGACAATTGTTTAATATATGTTCCAGATTTTTCTGTAAGTTATATTTTTGCCAATTTTTGTCGAAAGCATTTTATGGTTTTTTGGATTCCCTAGGACTTGGATGACACAAACCTAAGTTTACATTTGTGTGTCTTATTACATAATGATAAGAGTCCGTTATCCTTGTTTGTCCACTGCTGGTTTCTGCAATCTTGTTTGAATTTTCCTTGGCCAGTTTTCTAGATATTTTTGAAAGAAAAAAGGAATCAAAATCGAAATTTAGTAAATAGTAGAAGATTTAAATAATTTTAAGGTAAACAAAATTACATGACTATTCAAGAAACTGTTGTTGCCATGATCATATGGTAGTTGGGTATATATCTCCCTCTGTAATCAGTTCCTATCACCACTATTGACACTTAAAGGGATAAACTAGGTATGCTTACCCTTGAAAACCCTTTGTTCAGCTAATGTGTAGCATGATTTTTAAATGCATATTTATAAAAAAAAAATTGAGGAGCAAAGAATGTTCTTTAGGACATCTGTTAAATTTTCAGAGTTTATTTATTATTGAAAGTGTTAATTCTATTTAGAACCTATGCAAAGTGGTACTGAGTTCTATAAGAATATTTGAAGAGGATATAAATAAAATTGTGACGTAAAAGACAGTTATTAAATCCCTGACTAAGCTCATTTCAATAAGAAAAACCGGTAAATAATTAATTAACAATTAACACATCACATTCTAAATCTTGGATTATAGTATAGGGTACTTGTATACATTGCTAATAAATGATTAGTACCTGTAAAATTTATTTACAGTTTAATTTGTACATGACTGTTTGATGTGTAACAACCCATTAGGTTAATTGAAGTGACAATTTTTAGTATTTTATCATCTCAGTGCATATGAAATCTGGCCTGATAAGAGAGGTGGCCTGATAAGAGAGGTGGCCTTATAAGAGAGGTGGCCTGATAAGAGAGGTGGCCTGATAAGAGAGGTGGCCTTATAAGAGAGGTGGCCTTATACGAGGGGGACTACTGTAAAATAAAATCTCACCTTTGAATTGGTGTTATACATTTTGTATATTTTTTTTGTAATTTACAAATACTGTCATTGGTAAATAATTAAATGAAATATTTTTAACTTGATGTACCTTTAGTCAGGTATGATTCACAGTATCTGAATATTTGTTTTATTTAGCTAAGATTACTTTTCAAATTAAACACAATGATATGTAGTTCTGATTATTTAAGATGCCTTCACACACAGGTATTCAATTAGTGCATGAGCCACAACCACTTTGTAGTAATTAAACGTGCACATGGGTAAAAGTTTTATTGGTCTCCAGAGCTCCAGATAAGCTGCGTATTTGCATTTTTTACGCTATGAAAGCGAGTAAAAACGCATGTATTATCAGATCAGAGTGTACATTTACGCATACATATTGTTGTGTAAGCAAACTTTCCAAATTCGGAGCGTACTTGTACGCTGTTGACGATAATACATCGTGTACATAAACAATACATTTTTGACTTTGAGAAATTCCCCGTAATTACTTCTCTTTATACTTTTCGAAAGAGAAAGTGTATACATCCGAGGGGTACCGAATGTTTGCCTTTCTAAGCATCGATGTCAAAAGAGATCTGATTGGATGTTTAGGATAAATCATCCAATCGCGGTCAATATTACAAATAAATGTGGTTTAGTTAAGAACTAAAACGAAAGTGAATTTGGGAACACGTTGTTCATTGAAAATGAGCAAGAACATGAATAAGGGCGCTACGGAAAATTATATACTTTTTTAAAAGTTCCTGACAGTTCCATCTGTGTCTAGTGACAGTATAGTTAAAGGAATCATTGATGACATTATCAACACGGCTGTGAAAACTGCCGAAGACGACGAGCAAAAAACAAAATATTTACAACATTTTATTGATAAACATGACACAATCATGTCAAATTAAACAGAGATATACATTTCACTTGCATCCTGTGTTTATTGAATAACACTTGTGTCCAACATAATTTTAAAAGTGTACATGGAAGCAATCTTTTCTGAAGTAGAGAGTACAACAGTGCAAAGGAAATATGCAAATACGCATCATTTTCGAAAGTAGGGGGTAATTACCCTTTGGACTTGAAAATTATCTGGAGCTCTGGTCTCCATAGTAGATGTTTTACGAAAAAAAAGTAGGACCAGCAAGTGAGGGCTCTTATATTTTGGTCTGTAGACAATTGAAGTTTTTTGTTTATTTTATCGTATAAAACAAGTTAAGGAACCCAATTTGAACATCATGCCAAGTCTGAAAACAATTTCACGATTGCCTCACTTGACACAGTTAATAATAATGTTACATTTTGTCTCTGTATGTAAATAATCTAAGAATATACTCGACTAGTTATCAAAATAAAACTGAATAATGAAACTGTTTTAATTCAACCAAGTAACATCCAAATGACAAAGATACCCAGATGTAGTGGATATCACCAAAAGTAGAGTACCACTCAACTACAAGCTAGGGGCTGTTTCACACTCATTTTAGAGTATTGTATGAGTTTTGCTTATTGTTGAAGACCCTACAGTGACTGTGAAATGTAGAACAGCAATAAAAGGGCTATAAGATAAGAATAAGATAAGAAAACTTTATTTTGATTCGGCATGTATATAACATAATAACATAAGCTCTACAGAGCTTTTTACCGAATATAAAAACATCCTTTACAGAACTATTCCTTTACTTGAATTTATGTCTAAGTGTAATGTTGAATAATCTCTCATATTCAAAAATATACATCCATATCTTTTCTTACTAATTAAATAATTTATGTGTTGTGGTTTTGTTATATCTTATTTTTATATTCTATTAAATAAAATTATCCAATAGTTATTTTTGAATAATAATACAACAAAAATGTGTTCTTTTATAGCAACAAGATAATGACAGCTCTAAACCTGAAGAAATTCTAGAATCAACAACTGATGCAGCAGATTGGAAATTAGAAGTAGAGAGAGTACTACCATCACTAAAAGTCACCATTCGTACTGATAATAAGGTCAATAAATATGTTATGTTATCTCAAGGGTTAGGGGTTATGGTGTTTAACTCCACTTTCAACAATATTTCAGTTATAAGGTGGCAGTTCATCTCAAGTCATTTGTCTGTCAAAATGTAGTCTTATTAAATTTTATATTTACAAACCATGATGTGAATTTTGATTTGTTTGTGTTAAATACTTGATTTAAACATATTTTTATTGATGAATTACATATTACATTTTTTTCACAATACAATATAACATAGGATTCAGAAACAAGCATAACGCTTGTATTAATCTGTTGTTAAATACTTACCCAATCTAATTAAAATTATGTGTTTGTTGTATCTTTTTAATATAGTTTTTTTTTGGCAATACATCTTGAATCTAACAACATTTTGAGGAGGCCGGCATGGTCGTGATCGTATTTGTAGAAAATTTATAAATAGATTTATTATAACATAATTTTTTCTTCTACAAATATGGGGATGTAACATATTATATTTTTTATAACATAACATTTAAATTGGAACACTATTAAGATAAGGTCACCTGCATTTGCTCTGAAAATAGGTTCAGAGAATGGTTTTACTAAAACATGATTGCAACATACAGTTTATTCATGATTCAGTTTTGACCAATTTCACTGTAATATTATTTACTTATATAAAATATTTGTTGTTTGTAGGACTGGCGAGTACATGTAGAACAAATGCACCAGCATAAAGAGGGAATTGAAACCTCCCTTACAGATACTAAAACACATCTGGATAAACTTCATAATGAGATCACTAGAACATTAGAAAAGATTAATAGTCGTGAAAAATACATCAATAACCAATTAGAACATTTGTTAGGAGAATTCAGAGCGACACAGGAACAACTGTCTGAGAGTAAAGAAAGATACAGACAAGCTAGTGGTGGGGTCACAGAAAGGTCAAGGCTGTTAGGGGAGGTAAGTCAAACATAATGATGAAATCTGCTGTCTGTTATAGATATATCGATATGGATATGCAAGTTCTTGTCTTACGACTTGAAAACTGATGTAATTTTTTGGATATTTAATGTCACACATAAAAAAAATTGCAGTTATATAGTTGTAGCCAGTTTTATTGGTGAAGGAAACATGAGTGTCCAGATAAAATTACAACCTGTTGCAAGTCTCTGACAAGCTTTAAAATCATGTGTATCAAGTGCACCTTTAACAAGGGGACGGGAATCATTACGGAGGTAGATGTAAGTCCAACTACCATGAGATCTTCCCAGGAATGAAGTAGTGCATAGATAACACTACGACTTTAGAGCTAATATTTGTATAAATTATTTGCATGTTATTAACCCTTGTCTTTAGTCATTGTTTCTTACTTGTTTATTATAAAAGGTTACAGAGGAATTAGAGCGTGTCAAGATGGAAATGGAGGACCGAGGTAGCAGTATGACAGATGGAGGTACATACTCTAAATATATAAGCTGACCATCAGAACAAATATCATCAGAAAGTGTCTAGATAAACCTATTTAGCTAGTAGTCACTTAATGATGAGCAGACCCTGCTATTGTACTATTCATGTTTATGTTGTCATTCATTTTTTTGCAGTAGAATGTGGTCATTTTGAGTGGAAACAAATCTGAGCATGATTTTTATTGTTTGTTTATGTCTGTATTGTAGTTTCAGATCATGTTTTAACCACACCATATTTTTGTGTCTGTCCCAAGACTGGATTTGGATCATTTCCAATGCTATATCTGATGGTCTTTTTTGTGTTCAATTGTAAGAAGTGGTTATTTGTTCTGTTGATATTGATGGAATTATTTATTATAACTGTTATCTTTCTTTTCATAATTGCAGAAAAATTTGTTGTCTAATTTTTTATCTTCAAGTTTAGAAAATTGTGTACAGATTTTAGTCAGGTGCAAGATATTGCATGTGGTCAAAGCCATGTTTTAAAAGTCAAAATGTGGTCTTTAAAATTAGGAGAAAATTATGCATTCTTTTCAATAAAATGCCTGATATTTTGTACATATTTCCATTGGAATGCTGTGAAATATCACATACCTGGAAAAAAGTTCTGAGCACAAGTTGAGGCGGTCCTTTGAAAAGTTTTTTTTTTTTTGTGGTGAAAAGAATGCCAAGATGGCTGCTACAACTAGACATATTGGTTTGTATGTTTATCTCGAGTACAGTAGATTGTGGGTCAAACCATGGACTATAAAATTGGTATTTGCTGTTTCTCCACTATCATGTAGCATTAAGTTGTAAGGCCAAAAAAAAATATATGTGTGTTTACTGTCACATGTCAAAAAAATCTAGGGTCGGTCGGTCGGGATTATTTTATTTTTTATTTTTTTTTTATTATCGACAAAACCGGAAATAGTAGTTCCCGGTTCCAGAATCCGATTCCGGTATTTAATTTTCGAAAATTCTGGTAAAATGACGAATTATACAGTTTTTCTACCTTCTTTGCTCTCAATTTCGACAAAAAGCTAGCAGTTGAATAAATAAAACATTGCTGCTGGTTAAACAACAAAAATGGTTATTCGAATTCTGTGTAAAAATGCATAGGGTCGCTAGCAAAAATTAGGGTAGACCGTAAACACACATATTTTTTTTTTTGGCCTAAGAGTAAAGTTTGGTTTGCTCGGAATCAGGACACTGAGTTTGAGTGGAGCGACATGTCTACCCACAGACAGTTGTTTTAGTGACCTAGCACTATAAAAATCCAACTAAACGTGTTGGACTAGTAAAAAGCAGACATCTTCATCATCTCATCAAAATGTAACTTGTTCTCGCCATGATATGACTGAAAATTTACTCACTTGGCATTAAACAACAATCACTCACTCACTCTTATCTTATTATTGTAATGATATTTATTTTCAGCTCCACTGGTGAAGATAAAACAAGCAATTCAACAGCTGAAGAAAGAGAATATGCAGATGGAGATCAGATGTGGTGTAGTAGAACACATCTTACTACAGGCTAAATTAAACGATAAAACATCACAGAACAAAGAAGTTCATCGAAACCAAACAGACAACTTTGATTACAGTGCTTACTGAGAAAGAAATAAAATTAAACAAATGTCAAACAAAAATCTCAAATAACGTGAAAGCTCATGTGGTTTATAGTATAGTATTGTTCCTTCATCTTGGCATTATATTTTCAATTCAACCTTGATTCTTCTGTGTAGTAAACGAATAGGATGTATTAAGATAGATGATCACTTCAGTAATAGATTTGAAATGGGAATGTCTTGAAAATTTGTTCAACCTAAACTCTTTTGTTTTTTGTTTTTTGTAAAAGAAAGAACTCTGTTTGTTTTTTGGATAAAAAAGAAGAAGAAATAGAAAAATATAATTTTCTGACATTTTTCTTGCAATTTGTTGGTAATTACACAAAAAGATCAAATGCTGATCATGATATGCAGGGGCGGATCCAGGATTTCAAGTTGGGGGGGGGGGGGGGGGGGGGGGAACGCATTTAAAAAAAATGTGCAGAGCGGAGGGAGGCACGAATATTTTTGGGGTATTTCGTGTGAAAAATCACGATTTTACGCCAAAAAATCATATTTTTTCCAGTTTTGGGGGGCACATGCTGGGTGCCCCCCCCTTGATCCGCCCCTGCTATGTAAGGTGAGATTTTGTATGCTATTTACACCACGAATCTATCATACTCTGTTTAATATCTAAAACAATCAATATGTATTGATGCTTGCTTTGTTAATAGTGTAAATGATTCCGTCCAAGTTTATTCGCACTAGATAATGACACATTAATTGTAAGTTTTATGAAGTGACTTTAATATTTTTCTCTAAAATGCCTGGAATAAGAAAGACAAAATTTTTGTTAACATTGTTTGTTATTAGAATGTTTCCATAGAAACCGAGTGTCAGAAAGCCTTGCTATAATTGTTAAATATTTGTACAAGTTGTTATTAAACATTCCATTTTTTTTTTGTGTAGTAATAAAAGTTGTCTATTTCAAACTTTAAATTTAACTTAAATGTATGACATTTTTCTTTTCAAATTGTCAATGTGTAACCTTTCAATAGACTGAATTTAATTTATTTTAAATTACATTTTTGTAATGATATGAGGTCTTCTAAGTCATGCACTTGAAATGCTATCCTGGAGCTGCCACTGTAAGAACTTCACAATATTTGATAAGCAGTGAAGATTTTTTCAGTGATTTAACTGATCTCAGCTATTTTCCTCTGAATTTGTTTTCTGAAAGTTGCAGGACATAATCAGAAAAGGTAAAAAATGAACATGTTGAAAGGGAATGTAGATGGTTTCAGCTATTTTTCATTAATTATCAGTTATTTTATTTTCTAGCCAGAATCATCCTGGGATAGGATATAAAAAAAAACTCTTTTTCAAGTGGCTATCATTATCCAGTATTATTTCAATAATTTAAAAAAAAAAAATTGAACTTTATTGGAAATTTGTTCAGATGCAAACATTTTTTTTTTTAAATAATTGATCCATATTTTGACATTTATTTATATTTTTCCTTACAGTTCCAAATACATATTTATATAATATTGAATTTAGTATATTGAAGAATTTTCTGACCAGAATTGTTTAAATTTATAACTACCTTTAAACTTCCCCCAATGTTGGTTCATTATAAGCAAATGCTAATAATGGGCAAGTTTAATTTTTGTTCAGCTTTCAATGGTTTGATTACAGGAAATCTCACAGTAGCATATTTTTGTACAGATGTCGTTAGATCTGAGTAAAAAAAATATTGTATATTTATACAAATTGATGGTAAATTATTTAAAAAAAAAATTCACATTAGTTTTATACTTTTTATTTACCCTATGTATTGTGATATCAAGGTACACGCTAACAGCATCAGTGGTATGTTCACCCCTCTGGCCAAGCTAGGAAATTGGTACTTGTGGCTTCTCTGCTAACCATACATCATTAAGTAGTAAGAGCAATGACTGGTTAGTTCGGAATCAGGATAACGTTACCAATATTGGAGTGACATGTCTATCTATAGACTGTTGTTTCTCTGAGCTAGAACTATAAACATGATACAAATCTAACTTATTGTGTTCTAGAACTATGAACATGATACAAATCTAACTTAGTGTGTTCTAGAACTATAAACATGATACAAATCTAACTAAGTGTGTTCTAGAACTATAGACATGATACAAATCTAACTAAGTGTGTTCTAGAACTATAAACATAATACAAATATAACTTAGTGTGTTCTATAACTATAAACATGATACAAATCTAACTAAGTGTGTTCTAGAACTATAAACATGATACAAATCTAACTTAGTGTGTTCTAGAACTATAAACATGATACAAATCTAACTTAGTGTGTTTTAGAACTATAAACATGATACAAATCTAACTAAGTGTGTTCTAGAACTATTAACATGATACAAATCTAACTTAGTGTGTTCTAGAACTATAAACATGATACAAATCTAACTTAGTGTGTTATAGAACTATAAACATGATACAAATCTTACTTAGTGTGCTCTAGAACTATTAACATGATACAAATCTAACTTAGTGTGTTCTAGAACTATAAACATGATACAAATCTAACTAAGTGTGTTCTAGAACTATTAACATGATACAAATCTAACTTAGTGTGTTCTAGAACTATAAACATGATACAAATCTAACTAAGTGTGTTCTAGAACTATAAACATGATACAAATCTAACTTATTGTGTTCTAGAACTATAAACATGATACAAATCCAACTAAGTGTGTTCTAGAACTATAAACATGATACAAATCTAACTTACCGGTAATATGTTCTAGAACTATAAACATGATACAAATCTAACTAAGTGTGTTCTAGAACTATAAACATGATACAAATCTAACTTAGTGTGTTCTAGAACTATAAACATGATACAAATCTAACTAAGTGTGTTCTAGAACTATAAACATGATACAAATCTAACTTATTGTGTTCTAGAACTATAAACATGATACAAATCCAACTAAGTGTGTTCTAGAACTATAAACATGATACAAATCTAACTTATTGTGTTCTAGAACTATAAACATGATACAAATCCAACTAAGTGTGTTCTAGAACTATTAACATGATACAAATCTAACTTAGTGTGTTCTAGAACTATAAACATGATACAAATCTAACTAAGTGTGTTCTAGAACTATAAACATGATACAAATCTAACTTATTGTGTTCTAGAACTATAAACATGATACAAATCCAACTAAGTGTGTTCTAGAACTATAAACATGATACAAATCTAACTTACCGGTAATATGTTCTAGAACTATAAACATGATACAAATCTAACTAAGTGTGTTCTAGAACTATAAACATGATACAAATCTAACTTAGTGTGTTCTAGAACTATAAACATGATACAAATCTAACTAAGTGTGTTCTAGAACTATAAACATGATACAAATCTAACTTATTGTGTTCTAGAACTATAAACATGATACAAATCCAACTAAGTGTGTTCTAGAACTATAAACATGATACAAATCTAACTTACCGGTAATATGTTCTAGAACTATAAACATGATACAAATCTAACTAAGTGTGTTCTAGAACTATAAACATGATACAAATCTAACTAAGTGTGTTCTAGAACTATTAACATGATACAAATCTAACTAAGTGTGTTCTAGAACTATAAACATGATACAAATCTAACTAAGTGTCTTCTAGAACTATAAACATAATACAAATATAACTTAGTGTGTTCTATAACTATAAACATGATACAAATCTAACTAAGTGTGTTCTAGAACTATAAACATGATACAAATCTAACTTATTGTGTTCTAGAACTATAAACATGATACAAATCCAACTAAGTGTGTTCTAGAACTATAAACATGATACAAATCTAACTTACCGGTAATATGTTCTAGAACTATAAACATGATACAAATCTAACTAAGTGTGTTCTAGAACTATAAACATGATACAAATCTAACTAAGTGTGTTCTAGAACTATTAACATGATACAAATCTAACTTAGTGTGCTCTAGAACTATTAACATGATACAAATCTAACTTAGTGTGTTCTAGAACTATAAACATGATACAAATCTAACTAAGTGTGTTCTAGAACTATTAACATGATACAAATCTAACTTAGTGTGTTCTAGAACTATAAACATGATACAAATCTAACTAAGTGTGTTCTAGAACTATAAACATGATACAAATCTAACTTATTGTGTTCTAGAACTATAAACATGATACAAATCCAACTAAGTGTGTTCTAGAACTATAAACATGATACAAATCTAACTTACCGGTAATATGTTCTAGAACTATAAACATGATACAAATCTAACTAAGTGTGTTCTAGAACTATAAACATGATACAAATCTAACTTAGTGTGTTCTAGAACTATAAACATGATACAAATCTAACTAAGTGTGTTCTAGAACTATAAACATGATACAAATCTAACTTATTGTGTTCTAGAACTATAAACATGATACAAATCCAACTAAGTGTGTTCTAGAACTATAAACATGATACAAATCTAACTTATTGTGTTCTAGAACTATAAACATGATACAAATCCAACTAAGTGTGTTCTAGAACTATAAACATGATACAAATCTAACTTACCGGTAATATGTTCTAGAACTATAAACATGATACAAATCTAACTAAGTGTGTTCTAGAACTATAAACATGATACAAATCTAACTTAGTGTGTTCTAGAACTATAAACATGATACAAATCTAACTAAGTGTGTTCTAGAACTATAAACATGATACAAATCTAACTTATTGTGTTCTAGAACTATAAACATGATACAAATCCAACTAAGTGTGTTCTAGAACTATAAACATGATACAAATCTAACTTACCGGTAATATGTTCTAGAACTATAAACATGATACAAATCTAACTAAGTGTGTTCTAGAACTATAAACATGATACAAATCTAACTAAGTGTGTTCTAGAACTATTAACATGATACAAATCTAACTAAGTGTGTTCTAGAACTATAAACATGATACAAATCTAACTAAGTGTCTTCTAGAACTATAAACATGATACAAATCTAACTTAGTTTGTTCTAGAACTATAAACATGATACAAATCTAACTAAGTGTGTTCTAGAACTATAAACATGATACAAATCTAACTAAGTGTGTTCTAGAACTATAAACATGATACAAATCTAACTTAGTGTGTTCTAGAACTATAAACATGATACAAATCTAACTTAGTGTGTTTTAGAACTATAAACATGATACAAATCTAACTAAGTGTGTTCTAGAACTATTAACATGATACAAATCTAACTTAGTGTGTTCTAGAACTATAAACATGATACAAATCTAATTTAGTGTGTTATAGAACTATAAACATGATACAAATCTAACTTAGTGTGCTCTAGAACTATTAACATGATACAAATCTAACTTAGTGTGTTCTAGAACTATAAACATGATACAAATCTAACTAAGTGTGTTCTAGAACTATTAACATGATACAAATCTAACTTACCGGTAATATGTTCTAGAACTATAAACATGATACAAATCTAACTAAGTGTGTTCTAGAACTATAAACATGATACAAATCTAACTAAGTGTGTTCTAGAACTATTAACATGATACAAATCTAACTAAGTGTGTTCTAGAACTATAAACATGATACAAATCTAACTAAGTGTCTTCTAGAACTATAAACATGATACAAATCTAACTTAGTTTGTTCTAAAACTATAAACATGATACAAATCCAACTTAGTGTGTTCTAGAACTATGAACATGATACAAATCTAACTAAGTGTGTTCTAGAACTATAAACATGATACAAATCTAACTTAGTGTGCTCTAGAACTATAAACATGATACAAATCGAACTAAGTGTGTTCTAGAACTATAAACATGATACAAATCTAACTAAGTGTGTTCTAGAACTATAAACATGATACAAATCTAACTTAGTGTGCTCTAGAACTATAAACATGATACAAATCGAACTAAGTGTGTTCTAGAACTATAAACATGATACAAATCTAACTAAGTGTGTTCTAGAACTATTAACATGATACAAATCTAACTTATTGTGTTCTAGAACTATAAACATGATACAAATCCAACTAAGTGTGTTCTAGAACTATAAACATGATACAAATCTAACTTACCGGTAATATGTTCTAGAACTATAAACATGATACAAATCTAACTAAGTGTGTTCTAGAACTATAAACATGATACAAATCTAACTTAGTGTGTTCTAGAACTATAAACATGATACAAATCTAACTAAGTGTGTTCTAGAACTATAAACATGATACAAATCTAACATATTGTGTTCTAGAACTATAAACATGATACAAATCCAACTAAGTGTGTTCTAGAACTATAAACATGATACAAATCTAACTTACCGGTAATATGTTCTAGAACTATAAACATGATACAAATCTAACTAAGTGTGTTCTAGAACTATAAACATGATACAAATCTAACTAAGTGTGTTCTAGAACTATTAACATGATACAAATCCAACTAAGTGTGTTCTAGAACTATAAACATGATACAAATCTAACTAAGTGTCTTCTAGAACTATAAACATGATACAAATCTAACTTAGTTTGTTCTAGAACTATAAACATGATACAAATCTAACTAAGTGTGTTCTAGAACTATAAACATGATACAAATCTAACTAAGTGTGTTCTAGAACTATAAACATGATACAAATCTAACTTAGTGTGTTCTAGAACTATAAACATGATACAAATCTAACTTAGTGTGTTCTAGAACTATAAACATGATACAAATCTAATTTAGTGTGTTATAGAACTATAAACATGATACAAATCTAACTTAGTGTGCTCTAGAACTATTAACATGATACAAATCTAACTTAGTGTGTTCTAGAACTATAAACATGATACAAATCTAACTAAGTGTGTTCTAGAACTATTAACATGATACAAATCTAACTTACCGGTAATATGTTCTAGAACTATAAACATGATACAAATCTAACTAAGTGTGTTCTAGAACTATAAACATGATACAAATCTAACTAAGTGTGTTCTAGAACTATTAACATGATACAAATCTAACTAAGTGTGTTCTAGAACTATAAACATGATACAAATCTAACTAAGTGTCTTCTAGAACTATAAACATGATACAAATCTAACTTAGTTTGTTCTAGAACTATAAACATGATACAAATCCAACTTAGTGTGTTCTAGAACTATGAACATGATACAAATCTAACTAAGTGTGTTCTAGAACTATAAACATGATACAAATCTAACTTAGTGTGCTCTAGAACTATAAACATGATACAAATCGAACTAAGTGTGTTCTAGAACTATAAACATGATACAAATCTAACTAAGTGTGTTCTAGAACTATAAACATGATACAAATCTAACTTAGTGTGCTCTAGAACTATAAACATGATACAAATCGAACTAAGTGTGTTCTAGAACTATAAACATGATACAAATCTAACTAAGTGTGTTCTAGAACTATTAACATGATACAAATCTAACTTAGTGTGCTCTAGAACTATAAACATGATACAAATCTAACTAAGTGTGTTCTAGAACTATAATCATGATACAAATCTAACTTAGTGTGTTCTAGAACTATAAACATGATACAAATCCAACTAAGTGTGTTCTAGAACTATAGACATGAAACAAATCTAACTAAGTATGTTCTAGAACTATAAACATGATACAAATCTAACTTAGTGTGTTCTAGAACTATAAACATGATACAAATCTATCTAAGTGTGTTTTAGAACTATAAACATGATACAAATCTAACTTAGTGTGTTCTAGAACTATGAACATGATACAAATCTATCTAAGTGTGTTCTAGAACTATAAACATGATACAAATCTAACTAAGTGTGTTCTAGAACTATGAACATGATACAAATCTAACTAAGTGTGTTCTGTTCTAGAACACACTTAGTTAGATTTGTATCATGTTCATAGTTATAAACATGATACAAATCTAACTAAGTGTGTTCTAGAACTATGAACATGATACAAATCTAACTAAGTGTGTTCTAGAACTATAAACATGATACAAATCTAATTTAGTGTGTTCTAGAACTATAAACTTAGTGTGTTATAGAACTATGAACATGATACAAATCTAACTTAATGTGTTCTAGAACTATGATCATGATACAAATCTAACTTAGTGTGTTCTAGAACTATAAACATGATACAAATCCAACTAAGTGTGTTCTAGAACTATAGACATGAAACAAATCTAACTAAGTATGTTCTAGAACTATAAACATGATACAAATCTAACTTAGTGTGTTCTAGAACTATAAACATGATATAAATCTAACTAATTGTCTTCTAGAACTATAAACATGATACAAATCTAACTTAGTTTGTTCTAGAACTATAAACATGATACAAATCTAACTTAATATGTTCTAGAACTATGAACATGATACAAATCTAACTAAGTGTGTTCTAGAACTATAAACATGATACAAATCTAACTTACCGGTAATATGTTCTAGAACTATAAACATGATACAAATCTAACTAAGTGTGTTCTAGAACTATAAACATGATACAAATCTAACTAAATGTGTTCTAGAACTATAAACATGATACAAATCTAACTTAGTGTGCTCTAGAACTATAAACATGATACAAATCTAACTTAGTGTGTTCTAGAACTATAAACATGATACAAATCCAACTAAGTGTGTTCCAGAACTATAAACATGATACAAATCTAACTTAGTGTGTTTTAGAACTATAAACATGATACAAATCTAACTTAGTGTGTTCTAGAACTATAAACATGATACAAATCTAACTTAGTGTGTTATAGAACTATAAACATGATACAAATCTAACTTAGTGTGTTCTAGAACTATGAACATGATACAAATCTAACTTAGTGTGTTCTAGAACTATAAACATGATACAAATCTAACTAAGTGTGTTCTAGAACTATAAACATGATACAAATCTAACTTATTGTGTTCTAGAACTATAAACATGATACAAATCTAACTTACCGGTAATATGTTCTAGAACTATAAACATGATACAAATCTAACTAAGTGTGTTCTAGAACTATAAACATGATACAAATCTAACTTAATATGTTCTAGAACTATAAACATGATACAAATCCAACTAAATGTGTTCTAGAACTATAAACATGATACAAATCTAACTTAGTGTGCTCTAGAACTATAAACATGATACAAATCTAACTTAGTGTGTTCTAGAACTATAAACATGATACAAATCCAATTAAGTGTGTTCCAGAACTATAAACATGATACAAATCTAACTTAGTGTGTTCTAGAACTATGAACATGATACAAATCTAACTTAGTGTGTTCTAGAACTATAAACATGATACAAATCTAACTAAGTGTGTTTTAGAACTATAAACATGATACAAATCTAACTAAGTGTGTTCTAGAACTATAAACATGATACAAATCTAACTTAGTGTGTTCTAGAACTATAAACATGATACAAATCTAACTTAGTGTGTTTTAGAACTATGAACATGATACAAATCTAACTTAGTGTGTTCTAGAACTATGAACATGATACAAATCTAACTTAGTGTGTTCTAGAACTATGAACATGATACAAATCTAACTAAGTGTGTTCTAGAACTATGAACATGATAAAAATCTAACGTAGTGTGTTCTAGAACTATAAACATGATACAAATCTAACTTAGTGTGTTCTAGAACTATGAACATGATACAAATCTAACTAAGTGTGTTCTAGAACTACAAACATGATACAAATCTAACTTAGTGTGTTCTAGAACTATAAACATGATACAAATCTAACTAAGTGTGTTCTAGAACTATAATCATGATACAAATCTAACTTAGTGTGTTCTAGAACTATAAACATGATACAAATCTAACTTAGTGTGTTCTAGAATTATAAACATGATACAAATCTAACTTAATATGTTCTAGAACTATAAACATGATACAAATCTAAGTTAGTGTGTTCTAGAACTATAAACATGATACAAATCTAACTAAGTGTGTTCTAGAACTATGAACCTGATACAAATCTAACTTAGTGTGTTCTAGAACTATAAACATGATACAAATCTAACTTATTGTGTTCTAGAACTATGAAAATGATACAAATCTAACTTAGTGTGTTCTAGAACTATAAACATGATACAAATCTTAGTGTGTTCTAGAACTATAAACATGATACAAATCTAACTAAGTGTGTTCTAGAACTATGAACATGATACAAATCTAACGTAATGTGTTCTAGAACTATGAACATGATACAAATCTAACTAAGTGTGTTCTAGAACTATGAACATGATACAAATCTAACTAAGTGTGTTCTAGAACTATAAACATGATACAAATCTAACTTAGTGTGTTCTAGAACTACAAACATGATACAAATCTAACTAAGTGTGTTCTAGAACTATAAACATGATACAAATCTAACTTAGTTTGTTCTAGAACTATAAACATGATACAAATCCAATTAAGTGTGTTCTAGAACTATGAACATGATACAAATCTAACTTAGTGTGTTCTAGAACTATAAACATGATACAAATCTAACTTATTGTGTTCTAGAACTATAAACATGATACAAATCCAATTAAGTGTGTTCTAGAACTATGAACATGATACAAATCTAACTTAGTGTGTTCTAGAACTATAAACATGATACAAATCCAATTAAGTGTGTTCTAGAACTATAAACATGATACAAATCTAACTAAGTGTGTTCTAGAACTATGAACATGATACAAATCTAACGTAATGTGTTCTAGAACTATGAACATGATACAAATCTAACTAAGTGTGTTCTAGAACTATGAACATGATACAAATCTAACTAAGTGTGTTCTAGAACTATAAACATGATACAAATCTAACTTAGTGTGTTCTAGAACTACAAACATGATACAAATCTAACTAAGTGTGTTCTAGAACTATGAACATGATACAAATCTAACTTAGTGTGTTCTAGAACTATAAACATGATACAAATCTAACTTAGTGTGTTTTAGAACTATAAACATGATACAAATCTAACTAAGTGTATTCTAGAACTATAAACATGATACAAATCTAACTTAGTTTGTTCTAGAACTATAAACATGATACAAATCCAATTAAGTGTGTTCTAGAACTATGAACATGATACAAATCTAACTTAGTGTGTTCTAGAACTATAAACATGATACAAATCTAACTTATTGTGTTCTAGAACTATGAACATGATACAAATTTAACTTAGTGTATTCTAGAACTATAAACATGATACAAATCTAACTAAGTGTGTTCTAGAACTATGAACATGATACAAATCTAACTTAGTGTGTTCTAGAACTATAAACATGATACAAATCCAACTTAGTGTGTTTTAGAACTATAAACATGATACAAATCTAACTAAGTGTGTTCTAGAACTATAAACATGAACAAATCTAACGTAGTGTGTTCTAGAACTATAAACATGAAACAAATCTAACTTAGTGTGTTCTAGAACTATGAACATGATACAAATCTTAGTGTGTTCTAGAACTATAAACATGATACAAATCTAACTAAGTGTGTTCTAGAACTATGAACATGATACAAATCTAACGTAATGTGTTCTAGAACTATGAACATGATACAAATCTAACTAAGTGTGTTCTAGAACTATGAACATGATACAAATCTAACTAAGTGTGTTCTAGAACTATAAACATGATACAAATCTAACTTAGTGTGTTCTAGAACTACAAACATGATACAAATCTAACTAAGTGTGTTCTAGAACTATGAACATGATACAAATCTAACTTAGTGTGTTCTAGAACTATAAACATGATACAAATCTAACTTAGTGTGTTTTAGAACTATAAACATGATACAAATCTAACTAAGTGTATTCTAGAACTATAAACATGATACAAATCTAACTTAGTTTGTTCTAGAACTATAAACATGATACAAATCCAATTAAGTGTGTTCTAGAACTATGAACATGATACAAATCTAACTTAGTGTGTTCTAGAACTATAAACATGATACAAATCTAACTTATTGTGTTCTAGAACTATAAACATGATACAAATCCAATTAAGTGTGTTCTAGAACTATGAACATGATACAAATCTAACTTAGTGTGTTCTAGAACTATAAACATGATACAAATCCAATTAAGTGTGTTCTAGAACTATAAACATGATACAAATCTAACTTAGTGTGTTCTAGAACTATGAACATGATACAAATCTAACGTAATGTGTTCTAGAACTATGAACATGATACAAATCTAACTAAGTGTGTTCTAGAACTATGAACATGATACAAATCTAACTAAGTGTGTTCTAGAACTATAAACATGATACAAATCTAACTTAGTGTGTTCTAGAACTACAAACATGATACAAATCTAACTAAGTGTGTTCTAGAACTATGAACATGATACAAATCTAACTTAGTGTGTTCTAGAACTATAAACATGATACAAATCTAACTTAGTGTGTTTTAGAACTATAAACATGATACAAATCTAACTAAGTGTATTCTAGAACTATAAACATGATACAAATCTAACTTAGTTTGTTCTAGAACTATAAACATGATACAAATCCAATTAAGTGTGTTCTAGAACTATGAACATGATACAAATCTAACTTAGTGTGTTCTAGAACTATAAACATGATACAAATCTAACTTATTGTGTTCTAGAACTATGAACATGATACAAATCTAACTTAGTGTATTCTAGAACTATAAACATGATACAAATCTAACTAAGTGTGTTCTAGAACTATGAACATGATACAAATCTAACTTAGTGTGTTCTAGAACTATAAACATGATACAAATCCAACTTAGTGTGTTTTAGAACTATAAACATGATACAAATCTAACTAAGTGTGTTCTAGAACTATAAACATGAACAAATCTAACGTAGTGTGATCTAGAACTATAAACATGAAACAAATCTAACTTAGTGTGTTCTAGAACTATGAACATGATACAAATCTAACTTAGTGTGTTCTAGAACTATGAACATGATACAAATCTATCTAAGTGTGTTCTAGAACTATAAACATGATACAAATCTAACTAAGTGTGTTCTAGAACTATGAACATGATACAAATCTAACTAAGTGTGTTCTAGAACTATAAACATGATACAAATCTAACTTAGTGTGTTCTAGAACTATAAACATGATACAAATCTAACTAAGTGTGTTCTAGAACTATGAACATGATACAAATCTAACTAAGTGTGTTCTAGAACTATAAACATGATACAAATCGAACTTAGTGTGTTCTAGAACTATAAACATGATACAAATATAACTTAGTGTGTTCTAGAACTATAAACATGATACAAATCTAACTTAGTGTGTTCTAGAACTATAATCATGATACAAATCTAACTTAGTGTGTTTTAGAACTATAGACATGATACAAATCTAACTAAGTGTGTTCTAGAACTATAAACATGATACAAATCTAACTAAGTGTGTTCTAGAACTATAGACATGATACAAATCTAACTAAGTGTGTTCTAGAACTATAAACATGATACAAATCTAACTAAGTGTGTTCTAGAACTATAAACATGATACAAATCCAACTTAGTGTAATGGTCTTGTACAAAGCGGACATCATCACCATCTAATTGATATGTTAGCATGTTCTTGCCAGGATATAGCTGAAATATTGCTCACTCGAAGTTAAACAACAATTACTCACTCACTGACAGACTAGGTACTCACTCAATCATATAGACTTGTTAATGTCTGATGGTTATTTTAAACACAATGCCAACATGAGGTTCTATTTTAACGATTGGCTCAGAATCAGGATAATGTGTCCGAGTGGGGCGACCTGTCTATCAGCAGACTGTTGTTTCAGTGAGCTAGCACAATAAAAATGCAACTGAGCGTGTTGGTCTAGCACAAAGCAGACCTCATCGTCATCTCATTGAAAATGAACTTGTTCTCGCCATGATATAGCTGAAAAATTGTTGAGTTGCCGTTAAACAACAATCACTCACTCACTCTATTTTAATAGTGCATTGTGGTATTGTGATTTGGGTGTTATTGATCTTCATTTAACAACAAAGATTATAATGTATAATGCTATAAAAAGATGAACTGCATCATGTTCATATGTTGGACAATGAAGACATATTAGTTTTATGATCCAACACAATACTGTATCTGTTACCTTAAGGCTCCATACAAGAATTGGTTTGTTATACAGCTTGTGAGAATGTTTACAGTTTTAAAAGGACGAATGAAGTGTTTTTGGAGTCGGAGAAGACATATTTATGAATCAATGATCAAGATGTGTTACAATACAACACACACAAAAGGTACAACATCGGAAACTCACATAAAAACAAAACCAAGATGGCCACTGAATGGTTACAATCTCCTATCCAATAATTGTCACCAAGTCTGCACATTGGTGATTCACACACATTATGTATGGATCAACAAAATCATAAAAGTTTGTTACTGTCACTGGGTCGATACTTTTGCTGGTGAAATAATAATTAGTCCATCTGCACAGTAGTCCATACTTGGCATGGTTTATTAGATTTTTTTTCTTCAAATTTACAGTTCCTAAATAATGGAATTTCTCCCTTGGACAGTTCACAATCATAAGCTCCGCTACAATTCAAATGTTTGTACAACAGTTCACAAGCATTAACTTGGCTGCAGTGCACAAAGAAAAGCCTCACAAATAGTGTAGTTTAATTGCCATGTTTCCCTTGGTGTCTTCCCTCCTGCCACCGAGAAACATATATACAGTCAAACCTGTATTAAGAGGTCACCTTTGGGACAAAGACAAAGTGGCCTTATAAGACAGGTGACCCCTTAAAACAGGTTCAATTCATATGAAATGTTCTATGACAGGACAAGAAAAATGTGACCTTTTAATACAGGTGACTGCTTAATAATAGAGGTGACCGCATGGGCAGGTTTGACTGTAGTTAACTATCAACATCTCTTCAATAGATACACAAGGACTTTACCAGCAGACTAAAATTTTAACTTCACACCCAGTATCTTTACTAAAACTTCGTAATTATCAAGGCTACACGTATTTAAAGGTCGCTATATAGGTGATAGTCTGGTATATCACACGTTCATGTAATATAACGAAAAACAACTAGTACCACACTGTCGGAACAGTTCTAAAATTCAATAGAAGAATCGTAGACAGGTGGAAAAGCAATACCCCCAACACACGACAGAATGACTTCACTTTCATGACTTAATTAAAAAATATAATGTCTATGTAATGACAAAAGGATTTGGCTTGGTACATGCACTTCAGTAAAATTTAAAGAAAATGGAGGGGTCAAATTACCTGTTAGCCTCGCCTATATTAGTGAAACGAAGCGGTCATGAATGTGTTTTCTACAAGTGAGGAAACTGCCCACTGTAACGTGTAACTGGACGAACAGCTTTGCTATAAAAAACCGATATATATAATCTCGAACATTATATCATGACACAGAAATTGTCAGACGTATAATATTAGTTTTACTAAAGACAGTGTCAGCCACAAACATCATTAAATATTAGATACTACAAAAGGTCATCGTAAGACTAAATAGTGAAACAATAGTCAACTTTGATCAAAAATATAATTGCCAATACAATTTTATGTCATCTGTACACAAGTGACTGAATATTTTTCTATAAGGTGTTGATGTTTCTGAAAAAAAATGAGATGAGGCGATTCTTTAAAAACCTTTGATTTAATAGTTAGTAGTCAGAAGACGATGATGTTGTAAAAAGTTAGAAATACAAAGTTAACAAACTGCAAACTCGAATGTAACGTATGAGTTGTGAAATATAAACTCCATATGCGGGAGCGGTTGTTGTACTACTTTCAAGATGTGGAAAATTTATAATGACCAATCCAGTGAGCAATGTTTGGATAATATAATTAATTGATAGATGATCATCAATATACCGGTACATGAAGGTGAGATTATTTAAGGCATGCCATTATTTAAAGACTTTAGCTTCTGTAATTCTTTGTCTTTATATATACGTTTTCGTATACAATCTGCCTCATATATGGCATTAGGTATTATTTCATCGGATTTCCTCTTTAAATTATGTTTTCGAATTGCAGTAAAACTGGTACAGGAGGAAACCCTTGTCAACTTGCTGCAGTCAGTGGTGGGTTCAATGGAGGGCGCGCGTACACCTTCCTCTAAAAAATAAGAGAGAGCAGCCGGTAACCTTTGAAGAATTCAATATGCAATGGAACATCGTAGTATTGGTTTGTTCATTTGGTTATTGCAAGGATTTAAATATACAAATCCTTGGTTATTGAATTTAAAAATACACTGCTGTTCATCTAATTAACATCGTGCTTGACGTAGATGAGTCATTATCAGAAATTGGCAAGTTTTAATTGTAAGAAAACTTGAAAATAACGTTGTTTTGAATGAATATTTTAATATCGCAAAATGAAGCAGAACCATCATGGATCGTAAAATTACTGTTTGTAATTCGGAATTATCACCTGTCTGGTAACCATAGCAACACAAAATCAAGGTACTGGCATAAAGTTTCTTTCCTGTTGACATGGTACACATTTTTTTTAAAGTGATTTATGTCAACCATAATAACATAGAAAACAAATAATTCTGTTGTTATATGTTACTAGAAGTAATATAATTTACAAAAAATGTATGGTACATTACTGGTAATTCACATATTTTCATGAATCATGCAAATAACACGGATGAATAATGTTGGTTACAAACCATTGCATTTTCATTGCAAAACATATCTTGTACACACCCTTCAATTATATATTTGCGAAATCAGATTTGAGAATCATGTAAAAGACAATCAGACATATACTTAACAAAAGAATTTAAGTTCAGATTCTAAGGCATGTCTAAAATATATGTAAATATATCATCAGTAACAGTAGGGAATTTAGGAGTAACAACATAGAAGTGGGTAATAGGATGAAACCCTCAAACAATGAAACTGTCTTTAAATGTAAATTTATATTGTTTTTCAATGTAAAATAACGTCCAATACAAACTTATATACAATGTGAGGCTAGTAAGAACAGCTTTGAGATACCGAAGAACTACCCAGAGGCCGTTAGTCGAAAGACAGACCATATAATGACCAAAAGAAAGAGGACAAATAATGATCCACAAAACGCTATGCAAGAAACTAGATTGAGCAACATGAATCTCACAAAAACCAGGGATGAACTCATGTGCTTCTTTAGGGTAAGCAGTTCCTGCTCCACTGGTGGCACCCATCGTGGTACTCTTGTTACAAACCCTGTGAAAAATCATGAATGAAGGACAGGATTATGATTACGACAAACGAAACATATCCGTGATCATTTGTGACACAAATATTCACAACGGTTAACCAGACCAACACATATCTTGTCATTTTGGGCACACATGTAAATTCCGTTTCTTGTTGATTTTTTTCCAATAAGATAAGCATAAACTTCATTAAGTAAAGGGTTCTTTTCTAAGCTTCCCCCAGGTAAGCATCATTGTCATAAAACATTTACAAGCGTTCCTATGCTATGCATATCATGTTTTTGACTTGGCTCATAACCGATTTTTAATCTAGATTGTTATGTGCAGATAGATTTTTCATTCCACAGTTTTCCATCATTTGTTCCTTGACTTACATTATCATTATTATTGCCAGCGATGTTCTCTTTGTCCCTGTTGTTCATGTATTGTTCTTTGATGTTCTCAGTACCGCTGTTAATGGCCTCTGTGATCTGTTCTAAACTTTCTATTCCATCATTTGATGTTCTCAGTACCGCTGTCAATGGCCTCTGTGATCTGTTCTAAGCTTTCTATTCCATCATTTGATGTTCTCAGTACCGCTGTTAATGGCCTATGTGATCTGTTCTAAGCTTTCTATTCCATCATTTGATGTTCTCAGTACCACTGTCAATGGCCTCTGTGATCTGTTCTAAGCTTTCTATTCCATCATCAATGTGTTTTTGTACTACCACACTTTACATTATACCAATGTCAGGTTCGTCTTGTTCTCTGATATTTCTTATTCCAGTCATGTCAATCAATATATATATTAAGTCCATTTCATCTTTGTATTTGATATTTCCCATCCTACTGCTTCCATGTAACACCAAGTACTGGTCTTCATATAAGAAGAGTTTGAAGATACCAAAGAGGTAATCAGAATCCGTGAATCGAAGGACAGCACAATGGCTAAAGAAAAAGGACAAACAACAATCTAAAAAGCAATACATATGTACATAGAAAACTAAAGATAAGATCGGGTAACAAGAACCCCACCAAAAACCGGGGTGAACTCAGTTACTCCGGAAGGGTGGGCACTTCCTTCTCCACTAGTGGCACCCATCGTGTTACTATAGTTACAAACCTGGTGATGAATTAGGAAAGAACTGGGGGAGTGCTTGCGACATGTGAAACTTATCGATGGTCATTTGTGACACAGATATACTGTAACGTTTAATCAAGTCATGGTTATTGGTGTTGACCGTAAATCCTTCGAAGTAATGACTTCAATTTGACCAATAGGAACCATTGGTTCGGTAGTTTCCCTATTAGCAGCTACCCTCTTTCATGAAGTCCTGATAGAAACCACAAGTTCTGGAATGTCGGACCAACTGAGAGATATATATTCCATATGCAGATACTGCTGTAATGTTGTTAAATATAAATGGAAGGTTCACAATGGGAAAATTGCAATCATCTAATTTGTCGTAAGGTTTCGTTCTTAACCGGACATCATTGCCAATTTTGAGGTTTATGTCAAGATATGAAGCAAACCTATCTGCGTCTGTGATATCCTTTATCTAAAGCTCTTTGGGATAGGTGTGATCAACGAAATCACCAAACTATTCATCTATATAGCGGAACGTGAAATTAAAGGATTGGGCTAGCTTCTTTTCGTTTTACTTGAAAAGCCCCTGTATAAAGTCTGTCTCGTACGAATAAAGGAACAAGTCGGCGATTGGAGAAGCACAGTTTGTACCCATAGGTATGCCGTTTGTCTATTGAAAAACATGTCCACCAATAAGTTCCTAGATTATTCCAAGTCTCATTTCGGCGACATGACTCATTGACATAAGCAAAATTATTCCCACAGCTTTGACGCCATATACCACCTGTCCTAAAAACAACAGGAAACACGGCTTTGTCGCTTGGTAAATCATCTGGGCATTAGTATAAGGCAATCTGATCTACAGTGGATCTTTACATATAACATGTTCTCTGCTGTTACATATATAAATTATGTGCTGTTGTATTACTTTGACATTGGAATTTTGCTCCACATTATCAACATTATGATTTTTTTGGCTTTTCCTTTAGAAATGTTTTAAAGCAAATATACACTCCGACAAAAGTTAAGCACCACCCTATATTTTTATCGATATATTTTTTTACATCAATACTGTTAAAACAATGAAATAGATATCACCATTTTTCTTACACTTCTTAAAAGACTACACCAAGGGCTCTACAAT
The DNA here is from genome assembly GCA_963680875.1 of Bathymodiolus brooksi. Taxonomy (NCBI): domain Eukaryota; kingdom Metazoa; phylum Mollusca; class Bivalvia; order Mytilida; family Modiolidae; genus Bathymodiolus; species Bathymodiolus brooksi. The sequence goes on along the minus strand of OY804578.1, from coordinate 79,149,175 downwards.
TACCAATCTACGAAGTATTTATCATCCTGAAAGACGTGACTATGACGTGGCAAAAATTGGGTTCAAAACAGGCGCTGGAAAAACGTAAAAACAGTTTGTCTTTGATGGAAGTTTTTAACATTGCATTAAAATGCAGAGTCTTCAGATTTTAGGAACTTTTAAATGCATCTATTGTACGTATGTGTAAGGCATAAAAATCAATAACGAGTATATCCACCGCGTTTATTGTGAAGTTCTGTAACACGCCTCGTCATGCTTCGCACAAGACGCCTAAGCCGTTCTTGGGGGAACTGTTGCCACTCCTGTAAGATAGCAGTTCTTAATTCGTCAATATTTTGACATTTTGGATTGCGTTGGCTAATTTTTCGGCCAATAAAGTCCCATACATGCTCTATAGGGTTCACGTCTGGCGACATCGCAGGCCATGGAATTGTCTGAACAGCCTCTTGCTGTGAAAAATGTTGTACAATTCGGGCTCTATGTGGCCTAGCGTTGTCGTCCATGAACATTGGCCTGTCAGCCAACGCATGATTGTCGAAATGGGGGACTACGCGTAGAGCGAGCACATTGTCACGGTATTTTTGGCCTGTCAGATTACCATCAAGAACGTACAAGTCCAACTTACAGTCAAAGGAAAAACAACCCCAGACAGTTACACCCCCACCCCCAAAAGCAGTTGTGCCGAAAATGTGGTTGTCCTGAAATGAAGTGTTTCGTTGGCGCCAAACCCTTGCACGACCGTCGGTAGGGCGTAACAAAAAACGACTTTCATCAGACCAGTGGACCCGTCTCCATGTGCGAATAGTCCACCCCAAATGATCATGTGACCAGTCAAATCGAGCATGGCGATGACGTAATGTCAACTGTGGACGTTTTATGGGTCGTCGCGCTCGCATTCCCTGGTGGTGGAGGCGTCTGATTACAGTGCGTGTGCTAATGTGGCCTCCAAACGCTAAATTACCACGAAGTGCACCAGCTGTACTGAACGGCCGTTGCCGCGCCCGTCTGGATATGAGCGATAAAAACTGTATTTATAATTTATTCATAATCATTCATAATCATAAGGTTATAACAAAGCAATAACAATGAAGACAGAATGCTCTGAACAATAAAGTCATGGAGCACTAAAATTAAAAAGTCACTTTGCTGCTGGTGCGTTGGGTGATAGCATACGTTTCGGCATTTTTGTGGTTTATCAATTCCATCCTGGAACTTAGTCCTTAAATAATACTTTGATCGGCTTTGGTCCCAAACAAGCCATAACAACTCAATCCGAGATGAATTCATTGCACGTTTGATCGAAATAAGAAGTTTTCCTCGGCATCAAAGGTTGTCCGACTCCTGTTTGCACAACGGTTTATAACTATTTTTAATTGCCGCTAAGGCCCGCTATCACACTTCTAATCATCTAAGCGTGTGCCACAAACCCACTTCCTTATCCCCAATTAACTGTCAATCAGTGGATAATTGTTGTATAATCATCAACACCTTAATTAATCTCCATGACCCAATTTACCTGTAAAGGTGTCAAACAGATCTTTGTCTTTGTACAGGTAAAATTCCTCCGGGATTCGGAGCACTCCAATTAAGGATAAAATTATAAAACCTAACTTAACGGGCACATACTTAAAAAGATACGTATTTACAGTTAAGATCAAATATACGTAGTAGTTAAAAGTTCATCATTTCCATGTTGTATAAATTTGGTTAGTGGCATAAAAACGTATTTACATCCATTACTAAAAAGTATAAAATGTGTGTTGTAAAATAGTCGTTTCAGTAGTATTATAATTGATAGCGTTGTTAAAAGTCCATTCTGTTGTTTAATTATTCATATTAGTAAAAACGTATATACACACAGCACTAAAAGATAAAAGCGCAATCGTAATATATACAATGTTCTTTCCTTCACGCACTCTCCGAATACAGCAATTCTTCCGTTGTTAAAACAAATTGACTCATAAAAGGTAAAATCATCATTTAAGTATGCGTATAGACTTTAAAAGGTAAAACGATCTCTTTAATGAACGGATCGGGTGCTGGACACAGTAAGAAAAATATTATATTAGCTTACTTATAAAAGGAAACAGTTCTATAAAAGTACTATCAGCTATTGACTATCTGCCTTTCTACATAATGTTCTTCAATATTTCAGTTCTCTTTTGGTGTAGCACAAAGCAATAGTGTTGCGTGGCTCTTTCGATTTGCACTAAATCCTGGTTTGAATATGGAATCAGTTGGTTTATTTTATATGAGGTGCAGTCCAAGATGATTTGCATAAGCAGCCCATTTTGTTCTATGGTCCGTGTACCGCCCCCCCCCCCCCCCCCCCTCTTGCCTCTTCTAGAGCTTCACCTAGTTTCACCATTTGTGTTTTTCTGTTTTCTTCTAGAGTTTTACATTCTAGTAAAAAATGCACTCTATCTTCATCTTCCTCCCCACATAGTTTACAGATCGGAGATATTTTGTTACGGCTGAACTTAGCGTGGTGGTATTGTAGCATATAAGTATCAGTAATTAATCGTAATTTGATTTCTGCTTTTTGTATGTCGTACTTTCGATTTTTCACACTTCGTAATATGTTATGTGGTGTTCCTATTGGATTTTGTTGAATTTCTAGATATTCTAATGTAGATTTTATTTGCTTTTCGTTTGTCCATTTATCGTACCAAAAGCTGTTAATGGCCTTTTTCATTGCATTTTTCCACTGCTGTTTCTTTGGAGGATTTTTTAGTATTTCTTCTGGAGATGGCAGATTATATTTCTGGAGCGTCTTCCTAATTCTACAGATAAAAAATCTGTCTTCTTCTTTTGAGTTTTCCATTTCCCATATGAGTATGTCTTTTTCGATGGATGAGTCAAGCCTGACTAAGGTGGTAAATAAGATCATTGCATTTTTGTCCAGCGTTGTCTCTATTGGTTCTGCACCTATTAGTGTGTAGATGGCTACTGCTGCGGTTCGCTCTGGAAGGCATTGAAATTGCCTGCAGGTTGCCCTTTGAAGCTGTTCTAATTTCTTCGTGTCTAATGGTGTATATGCTTGGATTTCCAGCCCATATAGATAACGTGGGACAGCGTATGTATTCCAGATTTTCAGTAGAACCACTGGGAACATTCCTGATCTTGCATGCAGTCCAGGTCCTAGTAAGGCATATATTGTTCGTCTGCCTATACTCAATCTCTCTTCAATATTTATTTTCCCGTTTTCTTGGTAAGTTATTCCAAGGTGCTTAATTGATTGTACCCTGTTTATTTCCTGGTCTCCTAATACATATTTTTTCGGATGTGTTTGTAGAGCTTTTGATACATTTATTACTTCAGTTTTTTCCGGGTTTAGTTTCACTAAATCTCTTTTGGTGTTATATTCTAGGAGATTTAACATGGCTTGAATGTCCTTACTCTCTCCCAGCAGAGCAATGTCATCTGCACAGGCTGGCGCTGATACAGTAATATTTCCAATAGTAGCTCCTAGCGTGCTTTTTGTAATACTATCCAAAATTGTGTTATTATACCTCTTGTAGAGTAAGGTTGACAGTTTTGCACCTTGACGTATCCCTTGTTTAATATCTATACTTTCTGTGGTTTGGTCTCCCCATTTAACTTTCAGGATTAGCCCATCATAAATGTTCCTTAGTAATAGCCACATATCACCAGTAATTCCATCGTGGTATAGCTTATTTAACATTATGTCATGGTTGACGGTATCAAATGCTTTTTCTGCGTCTACAGTCAGAAGTTCTAAATCCCGATTAAATTTTTTGTATATTAATATAGTTTCTGATGCTATAAATGCTGTAAATTTACTGGAAGCGTGTTCAGTAAAACCTCTCTGTAAAGGATTTTGCGTTGGAGATAGCTGTTTTTCTAATCGCTCTTTGATGACCGACTCAATAATTTTTGAGAACGTGTTTGTAACGACTATGCCTCTATAATTTCCTGGTAAAGTTTTGTCCTTTTTCTTTTTCAATACTGGTGTTAAGATTCCTCTTTTCAAAGTATCTGGAATATTAAGCTCTTCAAATATTTGGTTGGTGATACTACATATTTCTGTTGCCAATTCAGCATTTGCAAATTTAAATCTTCTCGGATATCATTTACATTCGTATCTCTCGGCATTTTTCATCAGCGCGGGAGTTCCAAATGGGGAATTTCCAGAAATATTGATCGCAAAATGTAGGTCAAGATTTTATTTTACTTGATTTTTTTGTTTGGGGGATATCGTGCGGGAGGAACAGGTGTGTGCGGGAGATTAATGTCTCCCGCGCATGAGACCCAGTCCATGCGGGAGATAAGGCTTTTGCGCGGGAGACTCCCGCGAAAAGGGGGAGGGTTAACAGGTATGCTTTTATAAATAGATACCCCGCTAAATTACTCGTGTTTTGGGAGAAAATTATTCATTATTCATGCGCAGTTGTTGAATGTTGCAGACGACGGGTTTTCATATTTGTAAACAGAAAACGATCGACAATTGCACTTGGAATCACAGGGGCTAGGTGCGTCCGAAAAAAAAAAAAAAAAAAAAAAAATACTATATAATACTACAAGGGGGCGAACTCACTTGCTTCCATTTTTTTAAGTCGTCGTGTTAAATTGATCGTCACTTCGGAACGCCTTAATATTTTCCAAAAATGTTTCCACCAGTCGAAAGTCAAGTAATTTTCCTTTCCAAAGAGACCCCAATTGTTAGTGTAGGCCTCCGAACTGCTGAGGTATCATACACGAACCAAAACAAAACGGCGTGAAAATCCGAAGTCGTACAAACGTTGGGTTGACCACTTCCCATCTGTGTACAGACTTTCCCATGCGTAAACGAGTCATTTTGACTAGCTAAATACTTTCATCCATTCAAATTATGATAAAATTTCTTACCTTACGCCAATTTATATGTCCTTTAAGTCTGTTTTTGAAAGAAATCCCATTTGCATCCTTGACAAACGCCATAGACGTGAAAATTGAGAGAGTTCTAACGGGCTTTTTGATTGGCTGATACAGATTGTTCAGCCAATCAAAACGCCCGTTAGAACTCTCTCAATTTTCACGTCTATGGCGTTTGTCAAGGATGCAAATGGGATTTCTTTCAAAAACAGACTTAAAGGACATATAAATTGGCTTAAGGTAAGAAATTTTATCATAATTTGAATGGATGAAAGTATTTAGCTAGTCAAAATGACTCGTTTACGCATGGGAAAGTCTGTACACAGATGGGAAGTGGTCAACCCAACGTTTGTACGACTTCGGATTTTCACTCCGTTTTGTTTTGGTTCGTGTATGATACCTCAGCAGTTCGGAGGCCTACACTAACAATTGGGGTCTCTTTGGAAAGGAAAATTACTTGACTTTCGACTGGTGGAAACATTTTTTGAAAATATTAAGGCGTTCCGAAGTTACGATCAATTTAACACGACGACTTAAAAAATTGGAAGCAAGTGAGTTCGCCCCCTTGTAGTATTATATAGTTTTTTTTTGTTTTTTTTTTCTTCGGACGCACCTAACCCCTGTGCTTGGAATCTATCGCTAAAATTCATTGAGGTTCGCATATTTTGTTATCTTATGCCTGTAATTGGAAAGAATATGATCTCCTGGTTCTATGCATATGTAGAACACATTGAAATTAAAACAAAAACAGTCAATATAATACATTTTCCTTACCTTGATCTATGTCAAAATCCGTGATGTACCTTATTCATTGAAGAATCCAAGGAATTCCGAATGCAAACTGGCACACATTTATGGTTTGAATAAAGGAAAGGTTTTTATGTCATGTGTATTATATACAAATAGATATGTGAACGTAAATGAATGAATGCTCTTTCAATTTTAACAGTTGTCATTAAATAAAATTTACACTAGAAAGGTTATTATGATGTTCGAAATTGTGTCTGGATCTAGGTCACAGAGTGACTAGAACGGGGTCATGAAAATCTGTTCCAAGTTAAAACCCGAAAAATGCATTGAATAATATATGGGCTATGATTCAAAAGGAATATTGGTGTTTAATCTGAAATATGAACATGCAATCAGCTTCATCAATTTGCTCAAATTTATAAATTATTATCAAATGCCACGGTCAATATCATCGAAATTGTTCGTAATTGTGTCCGGTGGCGGTGAGGCTAACGTGTACGGATCATCGTATTATTGAAATTTTAGGACTTCGTCCTTCAAACAGGTTGCCTGTCTCATATTAATTTTAACATAATTCTTCATTTCATTCTAAAGCTTCATTAGAAAAGCAAACTGTATCATTTTCTTGAACTTTAATCCCTGAAAAACACTATTTCAAGAATTCCTGTCTTGTATCCAAATAAACGGAAAATATGAATGATAATTTCCGTTCTGTTATCAATTTCGTTCTGTCCTGTTACATTGCCTACAGTAACATGAAAGAATGTAACAGCACGGAATCATTCAATATTTATTTATATTCTTCATTTCCCTTTTAATGTCCTATATTAAGTAAAATGCTATTTTTGAATTAATTTATATAAGGATGTATATTAATGACATCTTGTCTAAAAATTTGACCGATTTAATGGTCAAAAGCTAGTAACAGGACAGAAATCCAAACAATATTGTGGTAATAAGTCTTAACTTGGATGTCCACTGATTTTTATAAATTGTGCCTTTTAAACTTTTTTCTTTGACTAATGGCTTGAGGAAATGATATAGTAGAGATGACATAAACGGGAAATTGTACTCGGTGGTATGTGTGTTTTAAAAACACCAAAATATTGTTCGGTAACAGGAGAGAATTCAAATCGTGTGACATGATTAAAAAACTATGTTTTTCTTTAAATAAACGAGTTTTTTGGGGAATACTAAATTTTATTAATATTTATAATCCCTATCTATTATATAAGCTAAAGTAGACATATTATTGATGCATTGTTAATTTGTTATTGCTGTTGCAAATTTGTAGTCACTGCCTTGGACAACACTGTTTCCGCGACCTGTCAATGTTTGATGCATCGAAAAAGTATAAATTATTACTTCAAAACTCAGTTTATATTATCTAGATACAATATAATATACTAATCTTTCAAACAAAACAAAACTTTACTATGAAAAATCAGAAATAAAATAAATCAGACAGTGGTTATGTCGTGGACAGGAAATTTGCCAATTTTTTATATTGACTCAGATACTAGTAATCGTCAAATATCAAGATTCGGTTGGGACCAAATCGGTCCCCAGCCCCAAGACCCCTCGCTTATTTTTACGACGCTTAGTCTAGCTTAAAAACCAGGATCCGCCCGGGCTCTGGTTAGTTAATTACTCACTTTGATAATAACATAACTTGAATTTTATGCTGACGGCCATCATCATGATCATGCAACCTTTCTGAAATATTATGGAAAACTATGGATGTTTACATTGTGTATGTGTTCAAATTATGATTTAATGGATAGTTGGATTTTTGTTGAAGGAAGATTGTCTCTGTTTCCGTACTAGATACAATAACGTAATCCTCATTCCGCTTGTGCTCCAGTTCGGCAGTTGGGAGCAAAAGCGGACTGAGGGTTACGTTATCGTATCCGTAGTATTTCCGTACAAGAAATCCCGCTAAGTATCTTGTTTTTATTTTAAAACACCATTCAATCACGATATTCTATTTAATAAACTATAAATAATTATAAAAATGTTTTATTGTTATTTCAGCATATTTAACTGCAAATGAAAATACAAAATCTAAATGAGAAAAAAGGCGTTGAAAAAAAATCCAAATCGTAAGTCATATCTGATCGACATCGGTTTTCAGATTAATGGTTCATGGTTACCGGAAATGACGTAATATAAACAATATGGAGACATAAATACTTTTGTTGCAAGGTACCTGAAAATGTTAGATGAATAAAGGACAGTCAAATCGATGTCAATATCCATTATATAGCTATATATTTGCAAACGATACTAAAATAGGATGCTACACACTTTGCTTGCTTTGATGATGACCGTACAGTAACAGTATGTGACACTGACAGTGAGTGAGTGACAGTGACGGTGTTGACTGTGCCGGTGACTGTGTTAGTGTGTAGGAAGTGCTGACCAATTCACAAATATCGGTTAGTTCATGGTCCCTTGTCAAATATGAGTCTAGAAAGGACATGAGATATCGGTTCGATCAATATAATAGAAAACATCCTTGTTTTTGTTTATGGCAATTATCTATGTATCTTCTTCCAATAAAGACTTTTAAAGTGCAGGTCTCTGGGTAGAGAAATATCGCACTTGCCCATGCGGGTTGTGACAACAACGGTGCAAACAAAAATATGTACAGGTGCTGGATTAAAAGTCTAAAAACATGATGTGCGATTATGGGATGTGACAGCTGAGCACCCCGTTTAAAGGTTTCCACTAATGGTTGTGGTAGGCCGTTCCAAATCCGAATTGTGTCCGGGAAGGAGTGTCTATATAGTTGCGTTCTGGCATACAGGACTATGAATCTTGCTGTATGGCCTCTTGCTGTTGTTGTAGATGTGTGTAGCTTTGTTGGTGGTATAACTACTAGGCCATTCACTATCCTGTACATCATCGTAGCTTTTATTCTGGCTCTTTTCTGCTAAAGTTGGCCATTGCAGAGTTTGTAGCATTGATGTTACGCTACTGGTTTGTTGGTAATTGTTCATCACGAAGCGGGCAGATCTTCTTTGCACTGCTTCTATTTTTTGTGTGTTCTGAGCGGTGTGTGCGTCCCATACCATACAGGCATATTCAAACAACGGTCTTACAAGCATTAAATAGCAAGTGGATTTCGTCTCTCTGGGGCAATGATTTAGGTTCCGCTGGATAAAGGCTCTGGTGGAATTCACCTTTTTTGTGATTTAGTCGATGTGGATATTCCAGCTGAGATTCTTTTGGATGGTAACCCCGAGGTATTTGGCCAATTCCACTTCTTCTAATTTGTGTCCATGTATATCGTAATCTCTGGCAAATGGCTTACGTTTGTTGGTGATACGTAAAAGCTGACACTTGCTGGGATGGAATTCCATTTGCCAGTCTTGTTCCCACTGAAGTAAATTATCCATCTCGTCCTGAAGCGATTGCATGTCTGATGCCCTATGGATTCTCCTATACAGTACGCTATCATCAGCAAATAGCCTGACGTTGCATGATTTAACGTAGTCTGGAAGGTCATTGATGAACAATAGGAACATCAATGGTCCTATGACACTTCCTTGTGGAACTCCAGAGCAGACTGGTGATGTTTGCAAAGATTGCCCCTCGATTAGTACTCGCTGATTACGTGAGCTCAGGAAATCTCGGATCCACAAAAGGGTTGATCCATCGATACCATAGTACTGTGCTTTATATAGTAGTCTCTCATGTGGGACCTTATCAAATGCTTTTGAGAAGTCAAGCAGAATAAGGTCTATTTGTTCAGAGGGGTCCATACTTTTTGCCAGGTCTTGAACGGTAAGTATGAGTTGGGATTCACATGATTGTTTCTTCCTGAAACCATGCTGGGCATCAGTGAGTATTCGATGTTTCTCTAGATGTTTGTGTATGCTACTGCATATAATGTGTTCCAGCATTTTGCATGTTACAACTGTAAGCGAGACGAGTCTGTAGTTGGATGCACGAGACTTGTCCCCTTTCTTAAATATTGGAACCACCTTTGCTTCTTTCCATTCTGGTGGTATAGTGCCTTGATTTATTGAGGCTTGGAAGAGTGTTGTGAGCATTGGTGCAATGATCAGTGCAAGTTCTCTGAGAAGTTGTGTTGGTATGAGGTCTGGGCCTGCTGCCTTGTGTACTTTCAGGTTTGACAGAAGTTTATTGTGCTCTAATCCTCATTAGTGTTGAAAACAGATGAGAATTGTTTGTTCAGAATATTTGCTTTTGTCTCACTGTCTGAGTAAGTTTTTCCATCTGAGTCTTTCAGGGGTGATACGCCTGTTGATTCACAATGTTTAATTTTAGTGAAGCTCCAGAATCTTTTGGGGTTGCTTGATAAATCTGGGTCAATGATGTTCTCGACATAATCTTTATATGTTACTGTTAGTGTTTTCAACTACATTTGTGTTACTAAACTAATATTTTGTTGTTTTGAATTTGTTATTCCTGTTTAGGCAGTGATATTGCAAAGTCACAATTTTTAAAATGAATTAAAATATGTACTGTATAGTAATGGTATATAGAGCTGTTCAAGTGTTGGCCCACCATAGAGTTCAACACGACAACAGACTTGTTCTAATGTACACTGGATTCATTGAGGAAAATAAAAAACACTCAAGCTTCATTGCATACACTGTTTATTATATATCATGTATATTGTATTTCATGATGCATTTTTACAGGAACAAGGTAAACTAAATGTAAACAAACAAATCCCACTGTTTTTCTTCAATTTTCAATGTCTGATATCTTGCTGCATGTTACTTTAAAGTACCTGTAGTTATGAATAAAATTAAGCATTTGGCAGGAACTACTGTAAAACTACAAGTGCAATGTCTTTTGAACACATTAACCTATGATATTATGAATTTGTATTTATTTTTAACCATTCTGCCATTCATTAAAATATAGTAAAAAATCACAGTGGCCTTGTCAATGCTTGGCATACTTTTTTATTCATTGGCGATGATTTAGCCTTTTCTAAAGTGTGGTAGATTGTTGGTTCAAATCAAGGATTATGAAATTAATATTTGTTTCTTCTCCTAGCTTAGCATGCAGCAGTAAGGAGAAAGATCAAAGACTAGTTAGCTTGAAATTAGGATAATGTGTCAGAGTGAAGTGGCATGTCTACCTTTTCTGTGGTGTCTTGCATTACAGCTATAAGCTTTCGTTCTTTCATGGTCGGAGAAAAAATGATTGGTCAAAATCCATTCTCCTCTAATTGACTGATGATCGTATCATCCAACGGATTTTGACTGTATCATTTTTTTTCTGACCATGAAAGAACGAAAGCTTATTGCTGAAATGCAAGACACCATAGAAAAGGTAGACATGCCACTTCACTCTGACACATACAATTTTGATCATATCGTACAGCTTTTGACTAAAATGATACAAGGCAGTTGTACGGTGTGCCTATTAGTGGTCATGTCCAGATAAATTTTCATAAATGAATACTTTTTAGCTCACCTGGCCATAGGCCATGTGAGCTTTTGTCATGGGTAGTCGTCCATCCATCCGTTAGCTTTTCACATTTAACTCTTCTTCTCTGAAACCGCTGAACAGATTTCAACCAAACTTGCCATAAATGTTCATTGGATGGTCCTCTACCAGATTTGTGTTTATGGTGCTGATTTGAAATCCAACATGGCTGCCAGGGTCCATAATGTGTTCTCATTTGCTGAAATTTAAAAAATCTTCTTATCAGAAACCACCAAGCCAATTGAATTGTGACTTTGCAGGAATGATCATTGGGTGATCCTGTACTAAAGTTGTGAATCATTTGCCGATCGGAAATTCAAGATGGCTGCCATGACTCGACTTAGTTTTAACATAGGACCCTATGGAAAAAATGTTTAAAAGTCTTCTCCTCTGAAACCAGTAAGTCAATTTAAAGCAAACATGGCATAAATGATCTTTAGGTGGTCAACTTTCAAAATTATGTCCTGTGACCCCGACCTCCATCAAAGATGGCCGTCGTCAGCGGACATAGTTTTAACATAGGACCCTATGGGGAAAATGTTTAAATTTTTGTCCCTCTGAAACCAGTAAGCCAATTTAAAGCAAACATGGCAAGAATGGTCCTTATAATAAATGGTCAACTTTCAAAATTATTTCCAGTGACCCAGACCTCCATCCAAGATGGCCGCCATCAGCAGACATAGTTTTAACATAGGACCCTATGGGGAAAAAATGTTTTAAAATCTTCTCCTCTGAAACCAGTCAGCCAATATAGCAAACATGTCATCGATGGTCCTTAGGTGGTCAACTGCCAAAATTGTGTTCAGTGACCCCGATCTCGGTCCAAGATGGCCACCGTCAGCGGACATAGTTTTAACATAGGACCTATGGGAAAATTGTTTAAAAGTCTTCTCTGAAACCAGTCAGCCAATTTAAAGCAAACATGACATGGATGGTCCTTGGGTAGTATACTTTCAAAAATGTGTCCGGTGACCACGACCTCCATCCAAGATGGCTGCCATGAGCAGACATAATTTTAACATACATTGTAGAACCCTATGGGATTTGAATAGTAAAACTTAGATGTATTCGGCATGCAGACATTCTTAAGAGGGCTTATTTATGTCAGGTGAGCGATACAGGTTCACCTGAGCCTCTAGTTTTTTTAAATCAACCAATCGGATAGCTTTACATTTGTGATGCAATAACAAAAAAGAGTAAAAGGCATTTTCATTGGCTGATCATGAGTTCATCTGGACATGACCTGTAATCTAACATCTTATAATAGCTGATTTTAATCAGATTGTACATTTTGTTATTTACTGGGTATGTGTTTTTGTATTTTCAGATCTTATGATTTGTTTTTTATGTCATTTTGAACAATGAGGTAAGCATGTCGGGAAGTATGGAAAATCCAGAAGAAATACTTCCGGAGATTTTATCAACCTTGTTTATGACCACATCACCTGCGACAGAATTGGAATCGCTTCAGTTAATTCATAAACAGTTGTGGTCGTTATCATCCGTCCATGACAAAAATGTTTCAGACTTTGACATTAAATTTTTGTTACCATCACAGGAAGGAAATCTTTATCCTGATATCAACGTTGGAATTTTGTGTAAAACTCAGAATTTGCTAAACAAATTTACCTGTTATTTATTTGAAAGACGATTTGGTTGGTCAGAATCTAACCAAGATAATGGTGGACGTCGCGTTAGAAGAATGTCCTGTACAGGAATTACATTAGAAGCCAGCGATGGACAGCAGAAAGCATTTATCAATGATCTCATAGACAGTCTGATTCAATGGTAATATACTATAATATATAGAGACTTTCTAAGAGTATCTACATGTGTATACAGTTAAACCTATCTTAACCGAACCCTGAATAAATTAAACCAGAATCCCTGTCTAAACTGAACATAAAAGAAAGTCCCAAAGTAGGAATTCTCTGGTTTATGGTGTTTAATGCCATTTTCAAAATATTTCTGTTATATCGTGGCGGTCAGTTTAATTGGTGGAGAAAATCAGAAAAAATCACTGACCTGTCGCAAGTCATGAACAAACTTTTATCATATAATGTTGTATCAAGACCACCTTGCCATGAACGGGGTTCAAACTCATAATGTTAATGGTGATAGACACTGATTGCACAGGTAGTTGTAAATCCAACTACCATACGATCACAACCACGACGGTCCCAGGAAATCTCTGTTAATCTAATCTGTATAATCAGAACACCTGTCTGTTCTGAACACAGAAGCTGGTACCATAAGGTTCTGTTTAGACAGGCTTAACTGTACCTTTTGTATGAAAATTAAGAGAAATGTAATCAATATAAACCTAAAGCTAACTTTAATCTCAAAGATGCATGTAACATAATTATGTAGTTTAATATTGATGCTTAAAATACCTTGGTAAAAATATTGTACAGTGGTTTACCAATTATAAAACAAAATGTACACTTGAATCACTTGGTAAAAATATAGCACAGTGGCTGCCAATTATAGTACAAAATGTACAAATGTACACTTCAATCACTTGGTAAAATTATAGTACAGTGGCTGCCAATTATAGTACAAAATGTACACATGTACACTTCAATCACTTGGTAAAATTATAGTACAGTGGCTGCCAATTATAGTACAAAATGTACAAATGTACACTTCAATCACTTGGTAAAATTATAGTACAGTGGTTGCCAATTATAGTACAAAATGTACACATGTACACTTCAATCACTTGGTAATATTATAGTACAGTGGCTGCCAATTATAGTACAAAATGTACAAATGTACACTTCAATCACTTGGTAAAATTATAGTACAGTGACTGCCAATTATAGTACAAAATGTACAAATGTACACTTGAATCACTTGGTAAAATTATAGTACAGTGGCTGCCAATTATAGTATAAAATGTACAAAAATATAGCACAGTGGTTACCAATTATAGTAAAGATGACAAGAAGAAAGAACATATATATATGTTTTTATTTTCAGGTTAGTTCATCAACATATTCGAGAAGAAACGTTGAATGCTTTTCTATACACACTAAAACAAGGTGAGTCTAGTCAAATCTGTTTTGTATTAAACTGTTTCATGTGTAATTAGTGCTACATATGTAATAAGTGTTACATGTGTATTCAGTGTTACATGTGTACTTAGAACTTTTCCTGTGGCCTTGAAAACTGCTACTCCTACAGTCCTATTTTATGAAGTGATCTTTTAATAGGGTTGTCCTTATAAAACAGGATTTGATAATAATGCTGATGCAATCATTTTATCTTGTCCAATTGTCGTTTATTATGAACAATAAATTATGTTTAAATTGATAATTTTATATTGTGGGTTATTTTTAAACTAAAACTCATTTAAAATGTTTTCTACGATTTCTTCAAAATCTGTGTTTCTATATACCTGGCACGTATTTGAATTTAATTCCTTGTAGGATGAGTGAGTGAGTGATTGTTGTTTAATGCCAAGTGAGGACATTTTTAGCCATATCATGGTGAGAACAAGTTACATTTCAATTAGATGATGATGATCGATGTCCACTTTGTATTAAACCAACAACACACATAGTTGTATTTTTTTTTAGTGCTACCTCATTGCAACAACAGTGTGTGTTTAGGCATGTTGCTCCACTCTGACACATTATCATGATTCCAAGCCAACTAGTCTTTGCTCTTACTACTTAAGGTAGTACCATACACTTCAGGTCAAATTTGATCTGCTCGTTTAATTTTCTTATTTTTTTGGCAGTGTGTTTGAATATATCCACTGTAATAAATATCAAAATTTTAACAAATTCCAACCAATAGACTCAGAGCTATAAATTCACTAGCTACATAGCAGCTTTTCTCTCTGTGGTTTTGATCACCGAGATGCTTGAAATCTGCATACAAACATCATATGATCAAAACGTTCAACTGATTTTAAAGAGTTATCTCCCTGTGGTGTATGGTACCCCCTTAATGCAGTATGTTTAGTGGAGAAGCAGTAAATACCAATTTTATAATCTATGGTTTGACCCGACTTGGAACTGAACCCATAATCTACAGCATCAAGGCCAGCATGCTAACCATTACACCACTGATGAGCTTTAATTCCTTGTAGGTATTTTGAAACCATTTATGTTATAATAAATAAAACTTCTGAAGATCATACAATCTGATGAAACACCATACATCACTAATCATTTTGAAAAAAAAGTAACAATTCAGAAAACATTTTCATATTGTTACATGTATTAACCCAATGACAATGTGCTACATGTATGTTACTGTCATAGCTTGACTCAGACTAAAATCCAATGCATACACCCATGTATCAGTTTTGCTCCTTATCATGTTAAATTAAAACAGAATTATGGAAGAATTTTTAGTCTTGGCAATAAAGAAGCTACACTTAGACACAGATTAAAGTAAATTTAAGGAACAGCATAGCTCATGCCCTAAAATGAGAATGAAACGACCCCTAGCCTCCAGTTGAGCAGTATTCATATACATTAATTTGGCTTTGCTCCAATCTGGGAGTAAGGCTTAAATTTAACAGTAGGTATTTTCAGAAAAGTTATTTGTTATAATAGATTCACAGATGTTTCTCGGTTGTATTTCATTAACAATGTTTAATTTTCAGGAAAATGTGGTCGTTGTAAGTAAAACTGTGTTATCTTTATATTACTACCTATTGAACTGTGCGTCCTTTAGACAAAACTCCATTTCACCTTCAGTGACATTTTCTAATGATTATACATACATTGCTATAGGCATGATAAAACCATTATGTTATGTTTTCATTATATTACATCTTTTAGTACATGTATTATGCAAATATTATGCTGTTGCAATTGCTTTGTAGACCATAAGTCAATAAATAGGATGCATTTGTAGATGTTTTATATATATATACCCGGTATACAATATACGTACATTGTCGGAAAATATATAATTTATTTGTACGAGCTTTAGAAACAGGTAGAAAAGCAAGCCTTTGGGGTTTTTTCTAACCTGTTTCAATCAATTGTGTCATCTGTGACGTCACCGATTATACTGTTAATGTTTCTTTCTGTCGCTCTGCATGAACCAGCTACCAGAAATGCTTTATTAGGTCCATGACTAAATAACACTGAAGTTTATTTGACCCCCTTTATTGGTACTCAAAATCATACAATTGCAGGATAAATACATGTAGTATGTTAATATTTGAAATTGGAATTGTTTCAGTTACCTGAGATTTAAAACATTTTGAAACCTTTTTGATATTTTTAGTGAATTTTTTTTTAAAGTTTTAAATATATATTATTTTTTATTTAAAAATTGTCAATATACATGTGTTGTATATTATATATTTTTTCATTTAAATCTATGAATTTTCAATATATATTTGCAAAATGTTCCTATGATGGAGTTATTAAAATTTGATGATCATTAAATAATTTCAATATGAAATACTAATTGTTAAATTGTTTAATTAATGCTTATACCATGTATACAGTAAAAACTATCTTGAGTGACCAACCATTTCGCCAAGTAAAGGTGGTTTTATAAGACAGGTGGTCTCTCAGTAGAGGTTTTTGTAATATAAACAATGAAAAGTCGTGGTCATTGGAAGGTGGTTTCTCATAAAAATAAACTTTGGTCTCCCATAAGAGATTTATTTCATGGCATATTTCAATGTATTTTATAATAATAGATCATTTAACTAGTAATTACAGTTTCACAAACTGAATATGTCATTGTACATGTATATATTTTGTTTTCTAGAAAAAATATAAAAAAATATTGATTCAACTTGTGTGCATAGAACTTATAGATTTGATGTGCAAATTTTTTTTTTTTTGCTGCAGTGCATGTCATTAATCAAACGATTGTTATCTGACACAAATATCTCAACGGTTATCGATTGTAGTGTTTCATGAACATTGTCCTTGTTGTGTTGGATGTCACTTTATATATTCTATTGAAAAGCTGTTTATATCACTTTAATCTCCGTCAAGTTGTCCTTGTACTTTGGAGATGTTGGGTGTCACTTTCTCCATAAATGCCATTGACACCTTATTTTCGGTCAGGTTTCCTTATTTCACTATTTTGTTAATTCAACTTTTTAAAGCAAGTCCAATCTGATCATGTTGATGTAACATTATAAGTAGAAAAATATATGTTTTAAGTCTCTTAATGATATAAATTTAAAGAAAAAATACAGGTGAAATTACATGTAAAAAATATCTCGTGCAAATATGTACGATAATAAAAATTAACTGACTGATTGAAATGTCCTTCATCAGATTTAAAACACACAAACTGCTCTGCATATTTTTTTTTATCAGTACATGTATATTAAGAATTTAGTAATAAAAGTCTATAGTTCTTACTTGAAGTGGTACTTTAGATATTATTAAAAGTTGATTAAATGATTAATTTTTCTGTTTTACAGGTTTTAGTGTTTGAGAAGGTTACTATATTATTCCAGATTATTCTGTTAAAAATGGCAAATCCACAATAAATTGTACATGTAGATCGTACCAGAATTAATTTCGGTGAATTGGAATACAAATTGTGTTTCGCAATCATTTTTTAGCCATTCTCTTCTTTTTCAGTGTCAAGTATGCCTGTTGTTAGAAACAGAGCGGTGGTGCACATCATGGATTGGCTGAAAGAAAATAGGGAAAATCTCAAAACATGTCAATCATGTTCAGTAATATTGGTATGTTATAAAACTATATAGAGTAGAGGTTAGGATTGTGGTGCCACTTTCAACAATATTTCAGTTATATCGTGGCAGCCAGTTTTATAGGTGAAGGAAATTGAAATGAACGGAGAAAAACACAGACCTGCCGCAAGTCACTGACAAACTTTATCACATAATGTTGTATCGAGTACACCTCATCTGAGTGGGATATAAACTCACAACTCACATCTACATTACCTAAGGAATACATTTTTGGGAGGAGGTATAGTAGGGTGGATTGCTAAGTTTCTGTGTGAATATAATTAAACCCAGCTGTGAACAAAACAAGCAGCTGGTATGTTGATACTAATGTTAACCAATATTCATAGAAACAGATTATGGTAATGCATTGTAGTTTCACTGTATTGTTTTTCTTAATGTTGAGATTTAATATAGTTTAAAGGCACACAGGCCGTTATTTTAATAAAAAAAAATGTTTCCCAATATAAGACCTAAACTTTGATTTAAAAAACCATAAAGATATATTGCAGTTGAAATTTTTCATAATATCATACGTAAATAGCCTAGAACAAAGGGAAAATGTCGCTGTTTGATTTTCTTCCATCCAGGAAAGAATGCAATGTTGACCCACCCAATGCTAAACATTCGAATTTCTTTCACTAATTACGACATTATAACAGATTTTTTAAACCTGGCTTTTTGTTCAGAACATTTTATTAGTATAAAACATCTTATATTGGCAACTTTTAATATAAACAAAAAATTCAATTCTGACAGCCTCAAAAGCAAATGATCTCACTATATATGTGTCGTCAGTCTAGAGATGTCAGATGCCAGACTTTTTTAACAGGTCATGCTGACTATCAAAGCATAAGATCTAACATTTCTAGACTGATGGGTTAGGGCTATGGTGTTTAACACCACTTTCAACAATATTTCAGTTGTACCGTGGCATTCAGTTTTATTGGGAGGAGACTGTAGTGCGCTGAAAAAACCACCGACCTGTTCTAGACTGATAACATTATTATCTGAAAGTTCTAATATTAATATATATAATGTGTTAACAAGAAGAAAAGCAAAAATATTCAAATGTCACAGAGATTTTCTGTGTCCTAAAAACAGAGGAAGCTTTTCATCGATATTGATTTTATGTAACCATCTGCTATTTCTGGCTTCTGCAATAGGTGATAAAGGGAAAGGTTATCTGCTATTATTGTGGAGATGGCAATCTTTATGGAATTCGCAATTACTGTCAATCAAAATTATATTTCTGTCAGAAAGTCAGATACATGTAATTATATGTATATGCTGTTGATGTTTGAGTATTTCTTTATTGATTTCAGTTATTTAGTTTAGTTGTTATGTTCATCCAGATTGTGTGTTGTAACTTATATAATTTGTCTTTGGCGAAATGAAAAACGCAAAATTCTAAATATTTAGCTTGACAGCACAGAAACAAGTTTTATTTTGTGCAACCAAATTGTGTTTTTAAGTTAAATATTATATAATTGAGAAATTCTTTGTAAGGAAAGTTGTACCTTTAGAAATTACTTTTTCAAGCAAAGCAGTACCAATCTGTAATTGAAAATTATTTAAACTTTTTCAGCTGCATTCAAGATTATCCATTCATGTTGTTTTGTTTTTATCATTGAAATGTAGATATAAGTTTAGTGGTTACTTTTTTTTATGTTTTACTACTCTTATCTAGTATTTTTTTTTGTGTGTTTTTTATCTTGTAAAGCACCTTAGGGTAATTTGTTTAGATAGGTTGATTGATTGATTTTTGGTGTTTAGTGCCACTTTCAGCAATATTTTTGTTATATCATGGCACCCAGTTTTAGTGGTGGAAGAAGCCGGAGAACCACGGACCATTGGCAAGTAACTGGTAAACTTTATCACTTGCGGCGGCGAGTCGGGTGCACCCTTTTTTGTAATTTACAAAGCCGGGCGCGAACCCACGCCGTATTGGTGATAGGCTTGTATGAGTTGTTAGGTAATCCAACTACCTAACTCATTGAGTCACCCGGGCACTTGTTTAGATAGGCCCTATGCAAATTTTGGTATGATGATAATAATGATACACATTTCATAATTTTTTTTCTCATAGGAATTAATACAGATGTCTTTAACAGATGTATGGTCAGCTATAAGAAATTCATGTGCTAAACAGTTAGGTCATATAACGCCATACTTGCCAGACCAGTACAAAAAGGAACTCTTCAATCATCTGGTCACCGTAAGTTTAGTCATATTGTGTTGATAGTCGATTAGTTTTAAGAATTGACAGTTTTTTCTTTTGTTCTTACATATTTGTACTTTCAGCTTTTGTTATTTTAACCTTTAAAACGTGCTATAGATATTTTGGTACTTGTGGGTAGCAAGCACCTGCTTGACTTTCCTAGTCTTCTTTAGATTTCAAAATTTTCATCTTGCCACCAGGCCATTGTGATCATCGGAGTATACTACATAATAAATATATGTGAATCTTGATAGTAAACTATATTTTAAAATATATCAACAACTGATTTTATATGAATATCATATAAAAACAAGAGTTGTCAAAAAGTTGTATTCCACTACAAATTTATTGTTTTTATATTGATTGTTTTATGTTTATGTGATGGCAAATTGTTTTATGTTTATGTGATGGCAAATTGTTTTATGTTTATGTGATGACAAATTGTTTTATGTTTATGTGATGGCAAATTGTTTTATGTTTATGTGATGGCAAATTGTTTTATGTTTATGTGATGACAAATTGTTTTATGTTTATGTGATGGCAAATTGTTTTATGTTTATGTGATGATAAATTGTTTTATGTTTATGTGATGGCAAATTGTTTTATGTTTATGTGATGGCAAATTGTTTTATGTTTATGTGATGGCAAATTGTTTTATGTTTATGTGATGGCAAATTGTTTTATGTTTATGTGATGACAAATTGTTTTATGTTTATGTGATGGCAAATTGTTTTATGTTTATGTGATGGCATATTGTTTTATATTTATGTGATGGCAAATTGTTTTATGTTTATGTGATGGCAAATTGTTTTATGTTTATGTGATGGCTAAAATTAGAAATAATCTTTATTGTGTTATTAAGAGCAGAAGAAAAAAAATGAGGGATATTGGTGCATTTTATATGGAAGATTTGACAGCCCTCAGTGTTAAGTTATAATATACATTTTTAGTTGAAATCGGTTGCCTCAAAATTTTGGTCGAGTCGAAATTTTTCTTTAATCTTGTTTTAATCTCAGGACATTTTAACTTATTTTATTCCTTTTGTCTGAAAAATTGATGAGTTGAAATATTGGATGCCTAGCAGTAACTTTTCAGTTCCTAGTATACACATCCATTCAAATAATGTTTGTTATGTCAAGCTTCAAAGTTATAAATTTCATCAATTAACAAACATGTCAAGGTGTTAATAGTATGGACTTCAGTCAGTAATAAGTTAAAAAAACATTTTTGGATATGATTTTATTTTGATGACTTAATTTTTATTTGACAAGAAAACAAATTGATTTCTTAATTGAAACAATAGAGTGATAATGATATTAATTAAATATTATTAAATGATCAATTTCAAAGTGTTGGATTTCCTAAGCAATGACGTTGGCAGAGTTTGTTATAAATATCAGATTCATGTTTAAAATACAACTTTTTTTTTGGGACACATTTAGACCTTTGAGTAGTTAATAATGATATGTAGTATTTAAAGCAAAGATCTGAAGTGGTGCAAGTATACACATCCAGAAGTACATGTACCTGTCAAGAGTAAATGTGTGAAGTTTGTTCACAGTTTTGTAGGTTAGGTTTTGTAATGTTTAAATACATGATTGTACATTGACATATGACCTAATTGTTATTTCTTAATAAACACGATGCAATCAAATTTAAGTTTCTGTTTCTAGAGGTTTCCTGATCATTATTGAATCTGAACTCGGTTACAATCACATAATCACAACACCTCATACAAGAAAAGTTTGTATTTACATGTATTTTTTTCAGTGCAAAAAAAGTTCTTACAGAGAATACTAAATACAATATCATGGTAGAAGCTACATTTATCAAACTTGTCTGACAGAGTTACCCATCCTACCTAAAACCTCATGCTCTGCTTTATTTGAATTACAGATGACTTGAAAATTTTCAACTGTTCCATGAACTTTGAGATAACAAAATTCTTTTGTATGTGCATGTAGTTGTTGAATTTACAGTTATGTATTTGATGATCGACTTTATAGTGAGTGAGTGATTGTTGTTTTATACCAAGAGAGTAATATTGACTTAGTGAGTAAGTGATTGTTGTTTCATACCAAGAGAGTAATATTGACTTAGTGAGTAAGTGATTGTTGTTTCATACCAAGAGAGTAATATTGACTTAGTGAGTAAGTGATTATTGTTTCATACCAAGAGAGTAATATTGACTTAGTGAGTAAGTGATTGTTGTTTCATACCAAGAGAGTAATATTGACTTAGTGAGTAAGTGATTGTTGTTTCATACCAAGAGAGTAATATTGACTTGGTGAGTAAGTGATTGTTGTTTTATACCAAGACTGGCAAGAGAGTAATATTGACTTGGTGAGTAAGTGATTGTTGTTTTATTCCAAGAGAGTAATATTGACTTAGTGAGTAAGTGATTATTGTTTTATACCAAGAGAGTAATATTGACTTGGTGAGTAAGTGATTATTGTTTCATACCAAGAGAGTAATATTGACTTAGTGAGTAAGTGATTGTTGTTTCATACCAAGAGAGTAATATTGACTTAGTGAGTAAGTGATTATTGTTTCATACCAAGAGAGTAATATTGACTTAGTGAGTAAGTGATTGTTGTTTCATACCAAGAGAGTAATATTGACTTAGTGAGTAAGTGATTGTTGTTTCATACCAAGAGAGTAATATTGACTTAGTGAGTAAGTGATTATTGTTTCATACCAAGAGAGTAATATTGACTTAGTGAGTAAGTGATTGTTGTTTCATACCAAGAGAGTAATATTGACTTAGTTAGTAAGTGATTGTTGTTTCATACCAAGAGAGTAATATTGACTTAGTGAGTAAGTGATTGTTGTTTTATACCAAGACTGGCAAGAGAGTAATATTGACTTGGTGAGTAAGTGATTGTTGTTTTATTCCAAGAGAGTAATATTGACTTAGTGAGTAAGTGATTATTGTTTTATACCAAGAGAGTAATATTGACTTGGTGAGTAAGTGATTGTTGTTTTATTCCAAGAGAGTAATATTGACTTAGTGAGTAAGTGATTATTGTTTTATACCAAGAGAGTAATATTTCAACAGAATATATCTTGGCATGAACAAGTTACTTTTGATGAAATGATGATGATGCCTGGTTTGTACTAAATCAACAGATCAACTTGGCATTAAACAACAATCACTCACTTACTTACTAGATCAACACCTTTAACCTTGATTTTTATACTATTTATAATACTAGCTCACCTATAAAACAACAGTATGAAGATAATGAAGATAGACAAGTCATTCCCCTCTGGCACATCCTGATTTTAAGTCAAACATTCTTTGTTCTTACTCATTAATGCTGCATTCTTAGTGGAGAACTAGCAAATATCAATGTCAAAGGTCACTGGTTTCAGTCGACATGGGGTCAAACTTACTATCTTCAATCAAATTGGTATGACCTACCTAGGATCAAACTTATATCTCCTGCCCTCAACACATCAACCATTACTCTATAAAGTTGGGTTAGGGTTAGGGTTATGGTGTTTAATGCCACGTTCAACAATATGTCTGTTATATCGTTGCGGCCAGTTTATTGGTGGAGGAAACCAGAGTACCCAGAGAAAACCACCTACCTGCCGCAAGTCATTGACAAACTTTAGCACAAAAAGTTGTATCAAATACACCTCGCCATGAGCAGAATTCAAACTCACAACTTTAGTGGTGATAGGCACTGATTGTGCAGTTAGTTATAAATCCAACTACCATACGATCACAACCCCTACAAAGTTGGTCATTATTTTATTGATATATCATCTGTAAAACTATTTTCAGATTTGTAAGTGCCCAAAAAGTTCATGGCAAGCTAAGGAAGGTGCTATCATGGGTATGTATTCATAAAATAAAATATCTCATGAAAACAAAATCAGTAGTCCATTGAACCATTTTGAATTCTTGAATTTGAAATGTTTTATGCTTATTTAATTAAATATTTGTATCTTATTAAGGCTATTTTTGATACAGATTTATAACATTGATTTATAGTAACAATATTGATTGTGATTTATCTGTAATTAATACTTTTTTCTTTTGATCTGACAAATGAGAGATATTGTCAGTATCAACAGAGTGACCTTGATTTGTGAAAATAATCGGTTAAAATGACATCAAACACATTATGATGTTACTGCTAAACACAATAACATCAGTTTTTGTAGATCGTGGAATGTATTGTCACTAGTATCACAGCTTGAACTCTCAGACTCGCTGCTATAATTAATAGTGATAATGTCTTTCTCAACCATGATAACTGCCATTATTCTATATCTATTTTTTAAATAATTCTTTTTTTTCAGGGATAAATGCTATAGTCCATCATTACCAAGATAGAACAGATGTTAATTTTGGATTGGATTATGAAAACAAAGTAAGATTTCTGTAATGTACATGGAACAGTGAAGCATCTCCAAACTAAATATTTAGTGCATATACCAGAAAAATGTTTAAATCAAACATCAAATTATGTCCCAGTGTTTCTCAGTGTGATAGACAAAACAGATACTTACCTAATAACCTTCTTTTTTATCAGGTATTGCTGTTTTTAACCATTCAGCCTTGCCAAAGTTTTTAAGATTAATCAGACTATTTACTTGTATCAGTTCCTAATGAGAAGCACAGTTTTTAAGATTAATCAGACTATTTACTTGTATCAGTTCCTAATGAGAAACACAGTTTTTAAGATTAATCAGACTATTTACTTGTATCAGTTCCTAATGAGAAACACAGTTTTTAAGATTAATCAGACTATTTACTTGTATCAGTTCTTAATGAGAAACACAGTTTTTAAGATTAATCAGACTATTTACTTGTATCAGTTCTTAATGAGAAACACAGTTTTTAAGATTAATCAGACTATTTACTTGTATCAGTTCTTAATGAGAAACACAGTTTTTAAGATTAATCAGACTATTTACTTGTATCAGTTCTTAATGAGAAACACAGTTTTTAAGATTAATCAGACTATTTACTTGTATCAGTTCTTAATGAGAAACACAGTTTTTAAGATTAATCAGACTATTTACTTGTATCAGTTCTTAATGAGAAACACAGTTTTTCAGCTAAATCGTGTCGAGAACAAGTTACATTCGATGAGATGACGATGATATACATTTTATGAATCATGGGGGTGCAAATTTAAAATTTGTATGGTGGTGGGCTATGAAATTTTTTTTTTACTTGTAACTTTTAATAATATTCCAGTTAAATCATAGTGGTCAATTATAATGACAGAGGAATATGGAGAATGCTGAGAAAACCATCAACCTGTCTCAAATTGACTAACAAATTTTATCATGTAAACTCGTATCAAGTACAACTCACAACAGACGAGAATCAAACTCATAACACTAAGTGTTGATAGGCTATGGTAACATTTGTTAAAAGGAATAAATGTAAAGCTAACTATCATATGATTGTTACCATGACGACATCAACATTATATGACCTAATGGATAAATCAGCAGAACTGTCAAAGCATGACACTTGATATCCAAATTTTGACATCCACGCTTGATACAGACGTTTTATATGTGTTGATATAAATAATCCATCTTAAACATTTAAAGGTCCAGTTTCAAAACCTTCCATTATTAAACATGATCAAATCATGCATGTACAATGTAGAAAGTGACATGGAACAAAAATGTATTAATTTAAGTTTTTTATTCATTCATTCATTTTTTCATTACTTTATTTGAAGAGATGTTTTTTTCTACATTTCTGTATTATATTGTATTTTAGAAGTCACCAGTGCCAGTATATATATCTAGTCAGATACATGATGTTGTGTTTACACTTCTATCAAATCCACAGCTAACCATCAGAGAGAACGCAGCTAAAGCTATTTCTGCATACATATCTTCTGCTGATGTAAAGGTATAAATGTATATTTTTGGTCTACATCTGTAGTACTATGGTAATCTGATTGTTGGTTTGGTATTACGGTAATTTTTGTTTTTTGGCTTCGTTAGTAGCTTAAACGAAGTTTTTGTTTCAATTCAGTTCTTATTTGGGATTTAAATTAGAATCCTATTAAATTTTATGATGTTTGGTAATTTCTTTGGCTCCATTTCTTATGAAGAGGACAAATGAAGTTTGAAGACATCTTGTTTTTCTTCAAATTCAGTCCTAGATAATTTAATATTCAATTTTATGATTCAGCAAAGAAAACCTGCCTGATAGAGTCAACTAGATTTGATAATTTTATAGCCTATATGAATAAGATTTCAGTGGTTTTATCAGTTTAGATGTGTCAGACTTGAACTTTTTAACTTTGTTACGATCATATATATATATATATATATGTAGATACTATTGCCACATGCTTAAATACATGTATACTGCATGTCAGGCCTAAATTTTATGTAACATGACCAGGTATCACCTTGGTAAAGAAGGCTATATTTTTATATTGTTGATTTGACAGAGGGGGTAAATAGTTTCTTCCTATATTAGTAAATTGGTGCTGCAGTGTACAAATGATGTGGGTTCAAATTTTGTTGAGGGAAGAACAAAAATAAAAAAAAAGCTGTCAATGAATTAGCAACTGTATGTGTATCTTAATTTCTATGGGCAAGATTGAAATTTGTTTTACTTGTATGGTTATCAATAATTTAGTGAACAGCACTGTATGAGTAAAAAATTACTGCAATTTCTGAAAACTTATCACAATGAATAATTTTATTTACATTTGAGTACAACTATATTTTCTTCAAAATTAGCACACAAGAAAATGTGTCAACAAGTATTACTATGTTTATATTTTTGTTTCCAATTAAGTTAATTAACTGGGTATATTATATACATTGATTATATGGAGCAATTCTTTATTTTGCTCAATTTAAAATAAAATCTGAGTATAAGTAGTGAAAAAATATTATATTCTTTATTTGTACATGTACTAATAAAAAGTTCACAAAGATGGGATACAACAAAATAGATTATGAATTAAAATCAATCTCATTCTATTTTATAGGAAGCCTTATCTACATTTGAAAAGGTATTGATTGTACTAAGGAATGATATCAAGATAACAGATGGTATACATACAATAGTAAGTTGTGATAATCATTTCCTTTAGCTTGAGATGGGTAGTAACTGTGCCTATTCCACTAGACATCGAGGGCATTCAGTTTTACCCAATTCTGTATGTTCGTCTGTACATTGGTTTCCCTCAATAAGTTTAGTTCCCTTAAAGCAAATTATTTGAAATGTCATGATCAGGGAACATGAAAGGAAGGCCAAGCTTGATTTCGGACTTTCCGGAGTATAACCCCTATTTACGTTAGTTGCAAGCATGGGCACATTCTTCTATTTTTATCCACTTGTGTAATCCGACACCTGAGTTTTCCGAAATCCTGTGACATCTGACAAAAATCTGTGGTCCCAAAGTATTTCAGGTAGCTAAATTAAACCTGAGTATTCCGACATCATGTACAATCTGACACATTTCCCTGATCCTTTGGTGTGTCGGATTAAACAGGTTCCACTGTACAGCATTTTTAGAGATTCCCTAGTTTCTTGCAGCTGATCCTAATGAAGAAAACTATTTGTCCAAAAATCATTTAAAAGTCTTCTTCTCTGAAGCTGCTGGGTCATATTATCCCAGTTATATCATATCCTGCATCCAAGATAGCCACAGTAACTACTAGTAGAGAATTCATCAAATTACAAATAAAAACATTTGAAGAAGAAATGGGGTGAAATTTGATCTGTAGCTAAATGATACTCAGTTGTTCAATACATAAGTATGGCTTTATGTATAATCATAAAAGGTTGTCGTTAGAGAAATCAGTTTGTAAATAAGATACTATTTAATTGCCACTTTGAAAAATTGTATAATACATGTATTTTGTAAGAAAAGAACTTTATTGAACTATATTTTCTTTTTACAGATTTTACCTGTACAGTTTTTAGATGATTATGCTGCAGAAGGATTTTTAAATGTTTGTATATTTATACTAAAGGTAAGAAATTTTGCAGAAATTTATACATTTGTAACATGTTTGTATGCTATATTGGAGGGAGAATTTACTTCTCTTTGAAAGAGCTAACAGGGAAAGGTAGAAGACAAGAAGGAGAATGGGGGAGACTTGCACTTCTCTTGACCAATGAGAAAGCTAAGGCACCTTCATCGCTTGAATCACCAAGCAGAGTGAGACCTGTATATGTTATGTTTAAAAGGACATTCATCTCTCACTTTCTCCCTGATTTTTAAATATCATGGCACCCACGCTGCAACATACCAAGACAGAGGAGCAATTGAGACATGTGATTTTATTAAGAACTATTTCAAAAATATTTTGTGAAGTAATGTAAATTCTGTTGTTGTTGTATCATATATTATATGATTAGATTTTTGGTGTTTTAACATCACTTTCAGCAATATTTCAGCTCTATCATGGTGACCAGTTTTAGAGGTGGAAGAAGCTGGAGTACCCGGAGAGAACCACCGACCATGGCCAAGTAACTGGTAAACTTTATCACTTGTGGCTGTGAGTCGAATGCACCCTTTTTTGTAATATACAAAGCCGGGTGTGAACCCATGCCGTATTGGTGATAGGCTTGTATGAGTTGTTAGGTAATTCAACTACCTAACTCATTGAGCCACCCGGGCCCTTCACATATTATATTACATGTGACACTTAATTTAAAGGAAAACATTTGAATATAAATTACTTTATGCCTTCAATTAATTTGATTGTTGAAAAGGGTAATAAATGACATAGGAATTGCAATTTGATTAGTCAAAATAAAGGGAACAACCATGTGACCACTCCCACTTATGGAACTATTTTCAGATGTCACAATGCAAACTAATAACAATGCACAATAAAAACTGTTGAAAATAAAAGAAAAAAACTTATTTTTTTATGTATTTAATTGAATATTGTAATTAAAAGTTTGGAATAATTTTTTGCGTGTGCACTTCATACAAGATGTACTTCGGTATGCACTTTTACATACAAATAAAATTACAAAGAAGTAACTAATAAGCAAAATGTTTTTTTTTCTCCTTAAATAAGTACCTGGTATCCTTATCAGCATTATTATCTTAATTTGAATAAAAAACAATTAAAAAATGTAGACAGTTGTTCATGTCTGTTTATATCTGTTAAGAATATTGTAATTGTATTATGTTTCACTTGAATATGCAGCTGTTTTCTTCATTTCAGATTTTACCTTTAAATATTTTGTTACCTAAATGGTCAGAGTATGTCTCTACCTTTCTGCTATACCTATCTCATCAAGCCTCTACAGTTAGACAGGCAGCTAGCAATATTTTTAAATATTTAGGTAAGTTAATATGTATTACAGTGAAATCTGTCTAAACTGAGCCTCCCTGGGACCAACATTTGTGTTAGGAATAGACAGGTGTTCAGTTTATGCAAGTTGAATTAACAAAGATTTCCTACATTCATAGAGTTTGATTATACCCCCCGCAACGAAGTTGTAGGGGGGTATACTGGTTTCACCATGTCCGTCCGTCTGTAGACAAATCCTATGTCGTACGATAACTTGAGTTGTGTTTCTAAGAATCTTTTAAAATTTTATCAGCTGTTTACTGGTGAAGAGAGGAGGATCCCTTTCTTTTTTGACGATTTTCACTTATGCCGTTCCAGAGTTATTGGACTTGATATGACGAAAAATAGGATTTTTACCCTATGTCGTATGATAACTTGAGTAGTGTTTCTCAGAATGTTTTGAAATTTAATCAGCAGCTTACTGATGAAAAGAGGAGGATCCCTTTCATTTTTGACGATTTTCACTTTTGCCGTTCCAGAGTTATTGGACTTGATATGACGGAAAATAGGATTTTTACCCTATGTCGTATGATAACTTGAGTAGTGTTTTTCAGAATGTTTTGAAATTTTATTAGCAGCTTACCGGTGAAGAGAGGAGGATCCCTTTCATTTTTGACGATTTTCGCTTTTGCCTTTCCAGAGTTATTGGACTTGATATGACGGAAAATAGGATTTTTACCCTATGTTGTATGATAACTTGAGTAGTGTTTCTCAGAATGATTTTAAATTTTATTAGCAGCTTACCGGTGAAGAGAGGAGGGTCCCTTTCATTTTTGGTCAGAACAATCAGTAATGTTTTGGTTATGGAAATAGGTTGGACAGATGTGGGGAGCGGGGGGTATATCTTAGTGAGCTGTGCTCACAGTAATACTAGTTTATACAGGATTCCGTTTTATTCAGGGTTCAGTTTAGACAGATTTCACTGTACCGACCTCACCAAGCATCAACATTTGGACAGACTGCTGGTAATATATTTAGGCATTAGATTACCTATCTCACTAGTTATCAGTTTACTTATTGGTGTTTATTGTCACTTTCATCGTTTTTTCAGCTATTACATGTAGGTCTATAACAATAATAATAATAATAATTTCCTTTATTTAAACAGGATAACACGATTAGTATAAACTAGTTTACATTGTGGACCTGTTATATTTACAGTATTTTACAAATAATAAAATATATAGTTATTTAATTAACATGAACTACCAGACTTAATTGAGGGGGAAAGCATGGACAGTTATGTTAATATTCCCAGTGAATGTCCCAAGGGTAAATGTCTGGAAACCTTAACACTTAAGGTAGGTATCTGTATACAAACCCATTTCAGATGGTGTTAGCCTTGTGGTCAGAGGACAACGACCATTACCACTCAGCCACTCATGCACCGCTAGTCATCAGCCGTTTGACAGGCAACTTCAAAATATATTGAGCCAGTCTTATTGTGTCAACTTTTATTTTTATATTTTGATTTGTATGTATTCATTAGTATTTACATATTGCCAATCTCCCCATATTTTTCAGTTGCAAAGAGCAGTCATTGTGTTGTTTTAGTAAAACTGGTTCTCCAGAGTTTGATACAAGGGTGGGAACCAGATCTAAGTCAGCTGACTTCACCAGATGACCACCATTATTACCATCCACACAAACATCCTAGCATTCCATCTGTTACCTGTGCCAATGGTGAGTGTTGATAGCCTTCTAATTTTTAGCTGAGCTGACCAAAGGCCAAGTGAACTTTTATTATCCTTAGGAATCCATTGTGGGTCTTTCTGTGTCCATCCATTGTCATTAACTTTTTGACATTTTATTCTTCTCCTGCAAATTTGTCAACCAAATGTAACCAAACTTGACAGATGGTTTTCTGGGAAGAGGAGAATCAGATTAGTGCAGAAGATTATGATCCTCCATGGCAATGTGGTATCAGGGGCCTATAAGGAGGAATTAAATAAATCTACAGCATTTGTTCAAAGGACGGTCTATTGGGTTAAAGTTCTGGGGTCCAAAGTTTCAGTGAGCTAACAGTTTAATATGTCCGTGGACTGTTGTTTCAAGTTAGCCAGCAGTTTAAAATACCAACTAATCAGGCAGGTATTGTACAAAAAAGACATCATTTTCTCATCAGAAAGAAACTTGTTCTTGCCATGATACAGCTGAAAAATTGTCCACTTGGCTTTAAGCAACAATTTTGTTAATTCTTGATTCTTGTTGTTGATTCACTATTTTTTTCAGATAGATAGGATTTCACAATTTATTATACAAAAGTTGATATGTTTTTTTCCTGTTACTCAAGTTTAAGTCAATTATTTATTTTACCTTCAATTATTTTTTTTAAAATGTGATTTTGTGCAATTTTATGTTATTTTTATGCAGGATTATCCTTATTACATGCTTGGGAAAGTAGAGAAGGGAGACTACTTGCCTATGAGTTGATAATGAAATACTTACTGAAGAATCACTGGTTATATACATTTGGACCTGCAGGAGCTGGTTATGTTGATAAATATCAACCTGTAGAACCAGAGGCTGATGGGTAATATACTAATTGTGGAATTGTACTGTTACATTAAAGTTTTAGGGAAATTTATGTAAAACTAAAGATACATTTATATCTTCTTAGTCCTAGTTGGACATGCTAGATTTTTTTAACTTACCGGAAGAAAGTTCATTATCATCTTTCAGTTGGTTTACGTATTTCTTAACTTCAATTTATGAAAGAAGGGAAGAATGATGCCATGTCTTTCTTTGTAGAATACAGCGTCAACACGTTGTTTTGATAACAAATTCACATAATTTTTGGCCAATATTATGGGATTAAAATATTTGTATTATAACAACACAGGACTATGAGAATCAACCAGATTGCAGTTAACATGGGAAGCCAATATTATGAGTAATTAAATAATGCATATAAAACATTTCGGCAGGGACTTTGATAGGCCTGTTTTCAGGGGGGGTGGGGGGGGGGACAAGTTTCACTGTGTAACCAGTTATTTACAGACAACTGTTGTAGGAGAACATTATGACCTTCTCAAATGATATACCTCACTATGATAAGAGCTAATATTAATAATAACAATAAATTGTGCTAAATAATTCATTTATTTTTGTAATTACAGTGAAACCTGTCTAAAACGAAGCATGAATATAACAAACTTCTGAATTAACAGAAAAACTGGTACCAATAAAGTTTTGATTAGACAGGTTTTTACTGTACATTTCTATACAGATCTGCTGACTATTTGATTTGATTTAGTCTTTTGTAATTTTGAATACAACAGACAAGTATTAAAGTATCATTATAATGTTTTTTTCCCTCCAAATATAAGACTGATATTACATGCACTTATTTTTTTTATTACCAGAGGTGATGGCGATGTCATTAATGGGTTGAGTGAATCCACAAGTGGATCAAGAGTCCTTAACAGATCACAGACTGTGGATAGTGAACCTGAGGTAAATTTTGTTGTATTCTGCTAAGCATTGTTTGATTAGACAGGTTGTACATTTAGGTGTATATATTTTTAAATATCCAGGAGAAATAAAAGTGAAACACAAAATTTTATTAATATGATATATGTTTACTAGCACAAAATATATTTGTACCTGATCAAGGATTGAAAATAATTTATATGTCTGAATGGTTTCCAAATGTGATGGACAAACCGACCAGTAAATTTCTACATGTCTTTTTATAGTATAATATAGAAAAAAGTCTCCATTATCTCATAAATGAGGTTCATTGTTCAAGTGGTTAACTGCAAACTTACATGTTTTATTGTATAAAATTAGATCAGGAATAAGGTCAAAGGTTGACAACAGTCTATTAAGGTCAAAGGATGACAACAGTCTAATAAGGTCAAAGGTTGACAACAGTTTATCAACTTTCTAATGGGTACAAATTGTTTTCGTCTTATTTGTCAAATGAGAAAGTTGGTGACAAAGGTGTTTAATATCAGATTACTCTCTTTATCCTGCAATCAGTACATTTGCTGTACAAATATGCTATGCGAATAAATTTTTTACTTTATTCGTACTATACAAATAAACTTTTCACCCTACGAATAAACTTTTCAGCCTACGAATAAACTTTCCTGGTACCCTGTAGCTATGTACAGCAGAGGGCGCAGACAAGTATGAAACTGGTACTAATGTAACGCGGACCACGAAGAAGACACCCTTGACAACATTTATGAAAGGCGAGGAATGACGCTTGTTTCTGTCCTTTTTGTTTAAATCTGACAAGTTTTCCGACTTTTTGACATTGCAGGATAAACACAATATATGTACATTGTCGTTAAATATAAAATTCATTTGTACTCGCTGCGAAACAGGCCTGAAAAGCTCGCCAAAGGCTCGCTATTCTGCCTGTTTCTAAAGCTCGTACAAATAAATTTTATATTTACCGACAATGTACGTATATTGTATATATATGTCATATTGAATTTGAACATGAACATATAAACATAGGATACAGACAGGTCCTCTTCATACTATTTCTTGATTATTTCACAAAGGGAAAATTCTTTTATAAAATATATATCAGGTGTGATGATTATAGTTTTCCTATTGTTCATTTTCCATTTTAAATAGGAATATCCCTATCTCTAACATGTGATATATGTATATATAATATATATATTACGGATTTACATGTATTTTCATTGGTTCTTCAACCCTGAATGTCAGCATATATTCGGAAAACATATATTTCAGCCCCCAAAAACGATTGAAATATGGACGACAAAACATTACGCTTCACTGAATCAATGGTATAATACGGAATAATAAATGTATTTTTACCAAATTAAATGCTGTTTTTATACTCAAAATGGCTGCATGAACAAAAAAATATTACAACGGTTAATTCCGTCACAAATACCTGATCGATTCAGCAAACTCCTATGTTCCACGGCTGTACCATAACAAATAAACAAAACGTTGAGCCTTGAAAACTTTTGACGTCATGGGGCCACACCAAGGTTTTATTTACATGTTGTTAACATTTAAATTATTGAAACTGTTTCACAAACCCATTGTCTTGTTATGTGATATATTAATGTTATATTTATAAAGTTTATAAAATTTACTACATATGAAACTGTAATGATTTAGAAATTTAGTACAGTATTTTCCTTCATGAGACACCCCATACATGAAATATGATGTGACACATATTTTGACGTCAAAGGTACGGAAACAGACATCTAGAGATACGAAAAATGAAAATGAAAGACGCAAATATTTAATACAGTTGGATGTTGTATTTAAAAAAAACAATGGTTAAATCCATAATATATATATTATTCAGCTATCAGACAGGGTATATAATGTGACATTCCTGGCTTAGGATCTATATTCCCTGAGGCGCAGCCGAAGGAAATATATGCTATCAGACAGGGTATATAATGTGACATTCCCGGCTTATGATATATATTTCCTTCGGCTGCGCCTCAGGGAATATAGATCCTAAGCCAGGAATCTGATAGCTGAATAACATATAATATATATATATATATCCCAGTTTATTTGCTGTTCCAGAGCATGTTCAGGAAACTACATCTGTCAAATTAATTACTTTTTCAGGGAAGTTAAAGCTAAAGTTATGTCTCAAATTTATTTGTATCATCATACTTAAATGGTCTACAATTATGGAATTTCTGTGTCTCGACAGGTTTCAGACATGTTCTGATATAGCTGTTGGAACCTTGACCTTGCCATTCAAGAGGCTTTCTATACCATATAACGGGTAATTTCTGCGGTGTGAAATTTCTGCGGTTTTGGTCTAAAAAGATGACATTTAATTATACCCCCGCTCCCCGATGGGGAAGGGGGGTATACTGTTTTACCTCTGTCCGTCTATCCAAGATATTTTTCGTCGCATTTTTCTCAGTAACTGTTGATGGCAGAAATCTGATATTTGGTCACAAGCTTCATATAGGTACCCCATATTGTGGGAAGCGTTTTTGGACCCATCAGATTCCTACTTCCTGTTTGCCGACTTTGTTGATTTTTATACACATTGAACATATATGCTCATTTTTCTCAGCAACTATTGATGGCAGAAATCTAATATTTGGTCACAAGCTTCATATAGGTACCCTATATCGTGGGAAGCGTTTTTGGACCCATCAGATTCCTATTTCCTGTTTGCCGATTTTCTTGATCTTTATACACATTTAACATACATTTGTATATGCACATTTTTCGTCGCATTTTTCTAAGCAACTATTGATGACAGGAATCTGATATTTGGTCACAAGCTTCATATAGGTATGCCATATTGTGGGAAGCGTTTTTGGACTGGTCAGATTCCTATTTCCTGTTTGCCGACTTAGTTGGTTTTTATACACATTGAACATATATGCACATTTTTCGTCACATTTTTCTCAGCAACTATTGATGGCAGAGAACTGATATTTGGTCACAAGCTTCATATAGGTACCCCATATCGTGGGAAGTGTTTTTTGACCCGTCAGATTCCTACTTCCTGTTTGCCGAAGAGCGGGGGTATCATAGGGGAGCATTAGCTCACAGTTCATCTTGTTTTTGCTAATTTTTTTTTCTGCGGATTGTAAATCTTGGTACAGAAAAAAAATTTGTTTGTATTACAGGAAGCAACAAGTGAAGCGATGTTACGATAAACAACTGGTGCACATTACAGTGATCCTTAGAAGTAAAAACATATTTAGTTTTTTAGAAAGTTTTCAAACATTACAACTTCTGAATACGCATTTGGTTATCTTCAAATTTGTCTTGAGAAACTAATTTTTCACTGTTTTCGCGATCTATTTTGTTGACAGGAAATACGAAGTCAACAATTGGATCGATATCGGTATAAACTTTGATATATTTCGGATATATATGATTAGAAGCAATTGTATTCAATTCTTTTAGTATAATGTAGACATAAAAACTCAGGTTAACCGGAATTCTACTACCAGTACATTTCTATTTGTTTGGTTTTTAGATGAATCCTGAGATCACACAGTTTGATATTATTCAATCGAAGCTACTACAACAATTAAAAAAAAAACACAAAAAAACTAATGTTAATTTATGAAATAACAATTTTAAATATTGCTTTAATAAACTTTATTATGATTGTAAACATTTAATCAGGCGATTGTTTCAATTATTGTCGGTGTCGGCTTGGTACAATCATATTTCTTGATCTGGAGTAATTGTAATTAACAGGTAAAAATCATGATGCCACAGCTAAATAACCTTTAATTGTTGTGTAAACATTTCTATTGTACCAGGTTTTGTTTATCTGGATATAGTAATTACGACTAATTAAATATTTGACACTTACGGCGGAATCGGAGTTAAGAGTTTGAAAACGTAATTTGTACGGGACATTAAACATTTATTTTACATAATATTCTGCAATCTTAATTTCTGCGGTCCGGAGTTGACAGCAGAATACCGCAGAAATTAGATTGCCGCAGAAATTACCGGTTATACAGTATGTAGATACCTGTAAGCATCATGTTTTCTTTCATTTGTCAAATTTTATTGATACATATATAATAGATTTCTCTAGCTATGATAAACATACATTGTGGTTCCACGAGTGATAAATTTGGAGTAATATATATTTTATATTTTTATACCCCCGCTCCCCGAAGGGGAAGGGGGTATACTGTTTTACCTCTCTCCGTCTGTCCGTCCAAGATATTTTCTTCGCATTTTTCTCAGTAACTGTTAATGGCAGAAATCTAATATTTGGTCACAAGCATCATATAGGTATACCATATTGTGGGTAGCGTTTTTGGACCTATCAGATTCCTACTTCCTGTTTGCTTACTTAGTTGGTTTTT
Organism: Bathymodiolus brooksi; assembly: GCA_963680875.1. NCBI lineage: Eukaryota > Metazoa > Mollusca > Bivalvia > Mytilida > Modiolidae > Bathymodiolus > Bathymodiolus brooksi. The sequence continues at coordinate 79,112,022 of OY804578.1, read as the reverse complement.
ATACACATTGAACATATATGCACATTTTTCGTCACATTTTTCTCAGCAACTATTGATGACAGAAATCTGATATTTGGTCACAAGCTTCATATAGGTACCCCATATCGTGGGAAGCGTTTTCGGACCTATCAGATTCCTACTTCCTGTTTGCCGATTTTGTTGATTTTTATACACATTTAACATACATTTGTATATGCACATTTTTCGTCACATTTTTCTCAGCCACTATTGATGGCAGAAATCTGATATTTGAATGAATGAATGAATGAATGAATTCTTTATTTGCAAAAAGCATATACATGCTATAGCAATCAAACAGATATATACACATGTAACACAATGACAAAAAGCAGAGAACAATTAAACACATTATATATCGACAATAATATTAACTAATTATATGACATCTGATTTTCCAAGCTGCCATTAGATAATTATATAATTTTATAGTGAGATTTTTATTGGCAGCTTTTAATAAATGTTCAAGTTTATAAATATTCGGCCAAGAACAGTAATATGTAGGCAAAAAATGCGTACGTACAGATCTATATGCAGGACAAACTAACACAAAATGATATTCGTTTTCAACAACATTCATATTGCAACACAGACATAAACGTGATTCTCTTGGGGTATTGTTATATCGACCAAGTTCAATATTCAATTTTAATGTACCACTGCGTACCACCACCATTTGGTCACCAGCTTCATATAGGTATGCCATATTGTGGGAAGCGTTTTTGGACCCGTCAGATTCCTACTTCCTGTTTGCCGACTTAGTTGGTTTTTATACACATTGAACATATATGCACATTTTTCGTCACATTTTTAGCTCACCTGACCCAAAGGGTCAGGTGAGCTATTGCCATCACTTGGCGTCCGTCGTCCATCTGTAAACTTTTTAAAAAATCTTCTCCTCTGAAACCACTGGGCCAATTTAAATCAAACTTGGCCTGAATCATCCTTAGGGGGTTCCCTTTAAAAGTTATGTCCGATGACCCTGCCGACCAACCATCATGGCCGCCATGTCTATAAATAGAACATAGGGGTAAAATTGCAGTTTTTGGGTAATAACTCAAAAACGTTAATAAAAACAGAAATCTGACGGGGTAAAAATGATCAGCACAGCAAGATCTACCTACCCTGCAATTTTGAAGTAAATCCCATTACCCATTTTGGAGTTATTTCCCTTTTTTCATCAAATTTTCAACATTTTAATACTTTTCGTCCTTTATTTCAAAAACTATTAGAGATAAATGTTAAGTTTAAACTGCAAACATGTTCAGCATGTCAAGATCTGCCTACCATGCAATTTTGAAGTAAATCCTGTAACCCATTTTGGAGTTATTTCCCTTTTTTGATCAAATTTTCAACATTTTAATACTTTTCGTCTTATATTTCAACAACTATAAGAGATAGGTGTTAAGTTTAAATTGCAAAAATGTGCAGCATGTCAAGATCTACCTACCCTGCAATTTTGAAGTAAATCCCATTACCCATTTTGGAGTTATTTCCCTTTTTTCATCAAATTTTCAACATTTTAATACTTTTCGTCCTTTATTTCAAAAACTATTAGAGATAAATGTTAAGTTTAAACTGCAAACATGCTCAGCATGTCAAGATCTGCCTACCATGCAATTTTGAAGTAAATCCTATAACCCATTTTGGAGTTATTTCCCTTTAATTCATCAAATTTTCAACATTTTAATACTTTTCGTTTTATATTTCAACAACTATAAGAGATAGATGTTAAGTTTAAATTGCAAATATGTGCAACATGTCAAGATCTACCTACCCTGCAATTTTGAAGTAAATTCCATTGCCTATTTTGGAGTTATTGCCCTTTTTTCATCAAATTTTCAAAATTTTAATACTTTTCGTCCTTTATTTCCAAAACTATAAGTGATAGATGTTAAGTTTAAACTGCAAACATGTTCAGCCTGTCAAGATCTACCTACACTGCAATTTTTAGCTCACCTGTATGAGCTATTGCCATCATTTGGCATCCGTCGTCCGTCTGTAAACTTTTTAAAAAATCTTCTCCTGAAACCACTGGCCCAATTTAAACCAAACTTGGCCTGAATCATCCTTAGGGGGTTCCCTTTAAAACTTATGTCCGATGACCCTGCCAACCAACCATCATGGCCACCATGTCTATAAATAGAACATAGGGGTAAAATCAGCAAAAAAATCAATTAAAAAATCCAGAAAAATCCTTTAGAGTATATTGCAATTAAATTTGATACATATGTAATATTCTTTCAGAAATATGGTTGAGGACCCCATTCCCCATCAAACATGGCCACCATCGTTACTAGAAATAGAAAATTAGTGAAAAAATTCATTAAAACATTATTTTAATATCCTGTAAAGAGTCAAATGCAATCAAACCATATGGAAGGAATGCATATGTGGTCTTCTTTCAAAATTTTGATTGAAGACCTCCGGCTGTCATCCAACGTGGCCGTCACTGTTACAAAAAATAGAAAATTATTGTCAAAGAACATATTTTAAAATCCGGTAAAAAGCCAGTTGCCACCAAACTTTATGGAAATGATGCATATATGATCCACTTTCAGACTTATGGTTGCTATCCCTGGTCGCTTATGAAAAATGGCTGCTATCGTTACATAAAATAGATTTTTTTAATTCTTTAAATATTGTAAAGAGCCAATGTTGCTACCAAACTATAAAGGAACAATGCATATATAATTCTCTTTCAGACCATGAATGATGACCCCAACTGCCATCAAACATGGCCGTTGCCGCTTCTCAAACTTGAAAATTAGTGAAAAAAATCAGTAAAAAATAGAAAACTATTGAAAAAATTAAATTCTTCTCCTCAGAAACCATTTGGCCAAATAAACCAAAACTTGGCCACCACAGACAATTATTGTTTCTGATTGGTCAATTTCTAAAAATCTTCTACTCTGAAACATGGTAGGAAGCATCTATGGAAGGTCCTCTGGGAATTGCTCATTCCGTTTTGATCCGATTTCTGAAACAGCTTTTCCTCTGAAACCACTTGGCCAAATGATATGAAACTTGATAAGAAGCATCTATGGAATGACCTCTATAGAGATTGCTCATTTTGTTTTGATCCATTAACAAACATGGCTGCCTCAGGCAATTCTTGTTTTAGAATGGTCAATTTCTAAAAATTTTCTTCTCTGAAACTGCTATGCCAAAATGAACAGAAATTTGGTGGGAAGCACCTATGGAAGGTTCTGTATTAATTTTCCTCAAAGCAGAATGAAAGGTGAGCGACACAGGCTCAGCCCACTGAGCCTCTAGTTCTCAGCAACTATTGATGGCAGAGATCTGATATTTGGTCACAAGCTTCATATAGGTACCCCATATCGTGGGAAGCGTTTTTTGACCCGTCAGATTCCTACTTCCTGTTTGCCGAAGAGCGGGGGTATCATAAGTGAGCATTAGCTCACAGCTCATCTTGTTTGTTCTAAAGTCTTTATGAAAATCAATTTTTAAAGTGTATGCAAATTACATGTATTTATTTAGCATTTAGTTTCATTATTTTGATAGAGATTTTGTAGACATATCAAACTGAAGAATCTACTTTAAAAAACACCTGCATTGTCAGTAAAAAGATTTAATAAAATGGCATCAGATAGATTCTATTTCTGTTTGATTTTATCTTTTTCAGCCATCATTCTTCACGATAAAATAAATCTTGTATTAATAAACATGTTCCATTTTCCCTCTTTTTTGATTTTAATTAATAAGGATACCTTTCAGTGCATTTCAAAGAGACTTCAATATTCAAAATCTGACAAGTCACTTCCAGTAAGTATTAAACACAGTTATCTCCCTTGATAATCATCCTGTCACTTCCTGTTTCTACCAAATGATTTTATTTCACTTTCCTTTTAGAAAAAAACCCAACTAAATTTAGTTCTTCCATCAATTTAAGGAAGTGTTCACAAAGTATACTAGATAGTCAAAAAGACTAGATTACACCTTATTTTGCTCTATCTTGTATTCTATTTTGTTGCTCTTGAAAATATGCAGTACTTGGTTATCTCATATTCATTGTATAGCACATATATATATAAATGTGAATTTTTTTATTCAATTTTCTTATTTTTTTCTTCTATAATTTCATTATCATAACATTTATTTTCATCTTCAACCTTACCAATGATGAAAATAGAACACATCACAATTGTAATTTTTTTAAATTTTATTTATGCATGAATTTCATTTCGGAGAATTAACAGCAATTTATATTGTTGTCTATGAAATGAGGTCTTGATGTTGTGAATGTAAATATATATTATAAGGTGAAAAATGTTTGAGAAACATTTTTAATTGATAGAATCTGCAAAGAATAGAAATGTGTATGTGAGATGATTAATATTTACACAAATGTATTTTACTTGTGTGTACTATTTTCAAAAGGAGATGTTTTTTCTCAAAATTGAAATCACCATTTTATATTATAATTTGTCATATTTTTATAGAAGGCTTCCTTGCCACCAGTAAAACTAACCATAATAATTTTAATACACACATTTTTGAAGAAGCGATCGACACATTTTTATCGACCATAATTAATGGATAATTTTTAGGGTATAGCAATGTATTGATGTTTTTTACTTTGAGAAAAAAATTATTTTATGGACCATTTTAATATTCACATTTTTACTATGGCATATCCATAAAAAAATTGTTATTCAGAATAAAATTCTTATTTTAGCAGAAGATTTTGTGTATAATGTAACTCTCTCATTATATTTATGTCCAATGTGATCTTGTTTTAATATTAACAGAGATTAAGAAGGAGGAGTTATAGACAGGTACAACACTTCTAAACATGCATGTCTCTATCACAGCATGAAGAAACTATTTTTATATGTACTATACAATATTCCTGAATTCCTGTACATATGTACACAGCTGTACTCTAATATTCCTGGTTTCTTGGTATGGTCTGTTTGGTCAGCCTAAAACAGGACTAAAAAACTAATTAAAAATCAAGTTCAACTTATTGATTTTTTTCTTCACACATTTACTCATATATCATCTACCAACTCTGACAAATAATTTCAGAATTTTGACACTATTTTCCAAAAAGTTGCCCATTAGGTCTCTATGTTAAATATTTGTACCAAATGTGGATATGTGCAGAGGGAGTTAGTATGCTTGTTGTTACCAACTTCCAGTGTAAACAATAACAACAACACATGTGGTTTTATTTACATTTCACTGTCATGTGATTACCTAATTTAAATATGTCACCAGAACCCAAGCATGCATGAGATGTTCATTTCACTTTCAAGTGACAATAGGTTATTCTATAAACAAACCCAAAGATTTTCACCCAAAGTTTAACTTTTTACATTTTATTGGAAATTATTTTAGAAATTTAAAAGTAAAAAGTATAAATGCAAGCCTTTGAATTTTAAATCTTTTTCTTTAAATTCTAAATAAAATCACTTTTGTTTTGGTGTTTTCTAAAGCCCAGTATTTGAACTCGAAGAACATGGTTATAAAGTAAGCCTATTGTGTATTGACCAGATATACCATGTAAATAGCCCATGCTTTGCATGCTTTGTGTATACTTTTAGAAAATGAAAACAAGTTTTATGTATGTTATTTAAGCATAATAAAAAAAACAAGTAATTAAGTCTCCCAAACTTTGTTTGGGAGACTTATTGTTTTTGCTCCGTTTCTTATTATTATTTTTATTTTTATTTTTATTATTATTATTATTATTCTTATTCTTCTTCTCCTTTCTTTCCGCGGACCATGAACTTGTCCATGGCAGATCTCAGGAACTACTGGACAGAATTTCGTGAAACTTGGTGGAGTTATAGATATATGTTTTTAGTTGGTCCTAAAGTTTTCAGCTTTGTGGTAAAGGGGGTCAAAGTCATATTTTGAGGGGTTCAAATGGGGTCGGGGTTACTATAGAATCCTATGGGAAAGTTAAAATTTCGTACATTAATGTTGATAACTTCTAAATGTATAATGATAGAGACATAAAATTTGACATAGTGATAGGTCACCATTAGAGGAGCAATTCTGCGTTTTCAAAATTTCGAGATGGCTGCCAAAATACGGTATAAAAAATGGGCGGTAAAAATTCAACATTGTCTGATATCATCAAAATTTGATATGTGGGTAGATAATGATGTCCCGAATTGATTCCCGACATTGAAAAATTTCTACCGGTCGCCATTCTCAAAATGGCCGCCACAATACCGCAAAAATTCAACATTGTCCGATATCATCAAAATTTGATATGTGGGTAGATAATGATGTCCCGAATTGATTCCCGACATTGAAAAATTTCTACCGGTCGCCATTTTCAAAATGGCCACCACAATACCACACAAATTCAACATTGTCCGATTTCAACGCCATTTCATATCAAAATTTGATATGTGGGTAGATAATGATGTCCTGAATTGATTCCCGACATTGAAAAATTTCTACCGGTCGCCATTTTCAAAATGGCCACCACAGTACCACACAAATTCAACATTGTCCGATTTCAACGCCATTTCATATCAATATTTGATATGTGGGTAGATAATGATGTCCCGAATTGATTCCCGACATTGAAAAATTTCTACCGGTCGCCATTCTCAAAATGGCCGCCACAATACCACAAAAATTCAACATTGTCCGATATCATCAAAATTTGATATGTGGGTAGATAATGATGTCCCGAATTGATTCCCGACATTGAAAAATTTCTACCGGTCGCCATTTTCAAAATGGCCACCACAATACCACACAAATTCAACATTGTCCGATTTCAACGCCATTTCATATCAAAATTTGATATGTGGGTAGATAATGATGTCCTGAATTGATTCCCGACATTGAAAAATTTCTACCGGTCGCCATTTTCAAAATGGCCACCACAGTACCACACAAATTCAACATTGTCCGATTTCAACGCCATTTCATATCAATATTTGATATGTGGGTAGATAATGATGTCCCGAATTGATTCCCGACATTGAAAAATTTCTACCGGTCGCCATTTTCAAAATGGCCACCACAATACTGCAAAAAAATCAACATTGTCCGATATCATCAAAATTTGATATGTGGGTAGATTATGATGTCCCAAATTGATTCCCGACATTGAACAATTTCTACCGTCGCCATTTTCAAAATGGCCACCACAATACCGCAAAAAATCAACATTGTCCGATATCATCAAAATTTGATATGTGGGTAGATAATGATGTCCCGAATTGATTCCCGACATTGAACAATTTCTACCGGTCGCCATTTTCAAAATGGCCACCACAATACCACACAAATTCAACATTGTCCGATTTCAACGCAATTTCATATGTGGGTAGATTATGATGTCCCGAATTGATTCCTGACATTGAACAATTTCTACCGGTCGCCATTTTCAAAATGGCCGCCACAATACCACACAAATTCAATATTGTCCGATTTCAACGCCATTTCATATGTGGGTAGATTATGATGTCCCGAATTGATTCCTGACATCGAACAATTTTTACCGGTCGCCATTTTCAAAATGGCCATCACAATACCGCACAAATTCAACATTGTTCGATTTCAATGTCTTGAATTGATTCCCGACATCGAAAAATTTCTACCAGTCTCCATTTTCAAAATGGCCACCACAATACCGCAAAAATTCAACACTGTTCGATTACAAAGGTAGCTTTTAATTTATTTTTTAAACCACTTGTCAGTGGCCGGTTTGGGAGACTTCATAATCGTTAGATTATAATCATATCTTGTTCATATATTTTTTTTTAAATATAAAAGAAAAAATATGAAATAAAGGTAGAGAAAAAACACAATTTTTTTTGTCTTTTCATAAATTAATATTTACAAATTCAAAATTATCTGTTCTTATTTAGAACTCAACCAATACTTATATAGAAAGGATAGTCATGCCTCTCAAAACTTCAGATGAAAAACAGGATTTAATACTAAAAGTGTTTGATTATTTTGAAGCCGAATCAAAATTGTCACTTGGTGAAAGTGAAATGAACATCTCATGCATGCTTGGGTTCTGGTGACATATTCAAATTAGGTGAAATGTAAATAACACCACATGTGTTGTTGTTATTGTTTACACTGGAAGTTGGTAACAACAAGCATACTAACTCCCTCTGCACATACCCACATTTGGAACGAATATTTAACATAGAGACCTAATGGGCAACTTTTTGGAAAATAATGTCAAAATTCTGAAATTATTTGTCAGAGTTGGTAGATGATATACGAGTAAATGTGTGAAGAAAAAAAATCAATAAGTTGAACTGTTGATTTTTAATTAATTTTTTAGCCCTGATTTAGACTGGCCAAACAGGTTTTTTTTTTTATAGATATGTACAATATTGGTTTAGGGATGACACTTTCACATACTTGCCAACTTTTCAGCATTGCATGACCAAAATCGTTCCATATTTACACATTCTGTATTTTACCATGCCTATTCCAGCTTGACACTGCAATCGTTAAAATATTTTACTGCTTAAAATTTGACAAGTTTTCATAAATATTTACAAATTTAATAACAATGCATTTACCTACTTAAAGTGTAAAAGTCATTCAATATTTAAGGTGGTTCTATCAGGTTTAAAATCAATGTGTTCCATTATTATGTCTCCCCTTCGAACGAAGGAAGACATTGTTTTAGTCTGATTTTTTCTTCCTCTTCCGCTTTCGCTTCTTCTCAGCGAAGCTTGTCCGTACCATAACTTTTTAGTTCACCCATCACTTGGCGTCCGTCGTCTGTCGTCTGTAAACTTTTCACATTTCAAGCTTCTTCTCCGAAACCACTGGGCCAATTGGAACCAAACTTTGCAGGAATGTTCCTTGGATGATCCTCTACAAAGTTACTGTTTTTCGTTCCAGTCGGATATTCAACATGGCTGCCAGGGCCAATAATATGCTCTGATTGGCTGAAATTTCAAAGATCTTCTTCTCTGAAACTAATGAACTGACTGAACCCAAACTGTAAATGAATGATCATTGGAATGTCCTTTACCAAATTTCTGTTTTTTATGCCGATCGGAAATCCAAGATGGCCGCCACCGCAGGACATAGATTAACATTGGACCCTATGGGAAAATGTTCAAATGCCTTCTTCTCAGAAACTACAAATATGATTAAAGTCAAACTGTACATGAATGTTCATTGGATGGTCCTCTACAATCTTAAGGTTTTTTGTTCCGATATGAAATTCAAATTGGCGGCTATGGCATGACTTAGTTTAACATTGGACCCTATGGGGAAAATGTTTCAAAATGCTTCTTCTCTGAAACCACTTGGACAATTGAAACCAAACTGCCCATGAATGATCATTGGAAGGTCCTTTACCAATTTACTGTTGTTTATGCTGATCGGAAATCCAAGATGGCCGCCACCGCAGGACATAGATTAACATTGGACCCTATGGGAAAATGTTCAAATGCCTTCTTCTCAGAAACTACAAATATGATTAAAGTCACTGTACATGAATGTTCATTGGATGGTCCTCTTCAATCTTAAGGTTTTTTGTTCCGATATGAAATTCAAAATGGCGGCTACGGCAGGACTTAGTTTAACATTGGACCCTATGGGAAAAATGTTTCAAAATGCTTCTTCTCTGAAACCACTTGGACAATTGAAACCAAACTGCTCATGAATGATCATTGGAAGGTCCTTTACCAAATTACTGTTTTTTATGCCGATCGAAAATCCAAGATGGCCGCCACCGCAGGACATAGATTAACATTGGACCCTATGGGAAAATGTTCAAATGCCTTCTTATCAGAAACTACAAATATGATTAAAGCCAAACTGTACATGAATGTTCATTGGATGGTCCTCTACAATCTTAAGGTTTTTTGTTCCGATATGAAATTCAAAATGGCGGCTACGGCATGACTTAGTTTAACATTGGACCCTATGGGAAAAATGTTTCAAAATGCTTCTTCTCTGAAACTACTTGGACAATTGAAACCAAACTGCCCAGGAATGATCATTGGAAGGTCCTCTACAAAGTTTCTGTTTTTTTATGCCAATCGGAAATCCAAGATGGCCGCCACCGCAGGACATAGATTAACATTGGACCCTATGGGAAAATGTTCAAATGCCTTCTTCTCAGAAACTACAAATATGATTAAAGCCAAACTGTACATGAATGTTCATTGGATGGTCCTCTACAAACTTTACGTTTTTTGTTTCGATATGAAATTCAAAATGGCGGCTACGGCAGGACTTAGTTTAACATTGGACCCTATGGGGAAAATGTTTCAAAACGCTTTTTCTCTGAAACCACTAGGACAGTTGAAACCAAACTGATCAGGAATGATCATTGGAAGGTCCTCTACAAATTTTATGTTTTTTATGCCGATCGGAAATCCAAGATGGCCGCCACCGCAATACATAAATTAACATTGGACCCTATGGGAAAATGTTCAAATGCCTTCTTCTCAGAAACTACAAATATTATTAAAGCCAAACTGTACATGAATGTTCATTGGATGGTCCTCTACAAACTTTACGTTTTTTGTTCCGATATGAAATTCAAAATGGCGGCTACGGCAGGACTTAGTTTAACATTGGACCCTATGGGAAAAATGTTTCGAAACGCTTCTTCTCTGAAACCACTTGGACAATTGAAACCAAACTGCCCAGGAATGATCATTGGAAGGTCCTCTACAAAGTTTCTGTTTTTTTATGCCGATCGAAAATTCAAGATGGCCACCACCGCAGGACATAGATTAACATTGGACCCTATGGAAAAATGTTCAAATGCCTTCTTCTCAGAAACTACAAATATGATTAAAGCCAAACTATACATGAATGTTCATTGGATGGTCCTCTACAAACTTTACGTTTTTTGTTCTGATATGAAATTCAAAATGGCGGCTACGGCAGGACTTAGTTTAACATTGGACTCTATGGGGAAAATGTTTCAAAACGCTTCTTCTCTGAAACCACTTGGACAATTGAAACCAAACTGCCCAGGAATGATCATTGGAAGGTCCTCTGTTTTTTATGCCGATCGGAAATCCAAGATGGCTGCCACCACAGGTCATAGTATTAACACAGGACCATATGGGGAAAATACAGAAATATATTCTTCTCTGAAGCTATTGCACTGATTGAACCTAAACTGTGCATCAATCAATGGAAGGTCCTTTACAAACTTTGTGTTTTTTATGTTGATCGTAATTCCAAGATGACTACCACTGCAGGACATAGTTTTTACATAGGACCAATTGGGTTTTTTTTATAACCAGGTGAACGATACAGGCTCTTGAGAGCCTCTGGTTTGTCTTTCGAGATAGGTCAATGATATTTGGTATGTGGGTGCATGACCATAAGGAGGTGTGTTGCGTACCATAATGACCTTTGTGGGACCTTGACCTTTGACATCAAGGTAAAATATAAAAAAATTAAATAGTATCATTCAACTCATAATGTGTAACTTATTGTTGTACAGATGGCCGCATTAAGGGGAGACATAAGTTTTAGGTATCTAAAACAGCTCTTCCTAGTTAGAATCTGGATCAGTGCCATATCTGGAATGCAGACAGTCTCGTGTTAACTTGGAAACTGAGAATACAACGTTCTCACGTATTGTGGCAGAGAGCATCAGGACAATGTACAAGTTTAGGAGAAATATTCAAATATCACTGTGAAGCGTTAATTAGATCAGATAGTCTGTTGAATCTGGACTCAATATCACACTTTATTATTGTGAAGTGTTAATTACATGTATATCATGCTCACTTACAGATAGTCTGTACCGTCTATTGAATCTGGACTCATTATCACATTTTGTTTTGTTTTCATCATGTTTTTAAATCATGCTTTTTTCTGCATGTTCAAAGGCCGGATTCGTAATTTCGGTTGGAAGGAGTTGGCAGCTATGCTTACAGTCTATAACGTGGTGTGTTTGTCTTCCCTTTTTCATTTGACATGAAACTTAAACAGTATTTTTTTTTTAATGCAGTATTGTTTAGATTTATTGAAAATTTGCTTAAATACCTGAACATAAATATGAACACAAAGTTTAACTATTACAATATTATTCTTGCTAACATTTCAAGCATCTATGGTGTCTGTGCTTAAATTCTGGACACCTAATTTTCTACCACTAAAGATATGGTATATATGTAACTGGTTTAATACCAATGAAAAAGATGAAGGATTAAACACTCAAGTATAAATTTTTCATGATAGCTATCATTAATTCACAGTAAAAAGATATTATTGAAATAAAACTTAGATAATTATGAACGACAATTATAACAACATGAACTACTCCTTGGACTCGCCATAAACAACAAAACACGAACCAGACATGACAATAAACCTGTTGTTGATGGTCAGTCCAGCATTTGTAACTTATTTCCCGCTGACATGCTAATCACCAATAAAACAAGCAATTGTTTATCAACAGAAGAAAAAGAATTTGATGATAATTATTTCATAGATTATGTGGATATGTGAAATGGCTGTACGCCTGTTCGTATAGCACATATTGTTTGCATTGACATCAGCAGGATTCAAGAACTATTGCTTCTGCAATGAAGAGGGTAATCAAAAGACCAATAAATGACGCTCTGACATTCTACCAGATTTGTTATCGGTCTCTATAAACCGTGGTAAACAAGAAACTTGCGCAAGACAATTGATGGGCTTAACTCCCTCAAAATTCAAAAATTTTTACTTCATTTTCTAACAAAAAAACTGGTTTTGGCATCTGAATGTTCAGATATCACATTATTCTATACTATTCTTTCCTTTGTAACAATACATATGAATGTAATGTATGTTAGAATCTGTTGTTATATGTAGTATTAACATGTTTACATCTTTTATAGATTAATTAGTGAATAGAGAATTCACCAAATAGACCTGGGGGCCGTCGTGATTGTGATCGTATGGTTGTTGGATTTACAACTACCTATCCAATCAGTGCCTATTACCACTAAAGTTGTGAGTTCGAATCTCACTCGTCTTGAGGTGTACTCGATACAACATTCAGTGACTTATGGCAGGCCGGTGGTTTTCTCCGGGTACTCCGGTTTCCTCCATCAATAAAACTAATAGCTGAAATATTGTTGAAAGTGGCATTAAACTCCATAACCGCTTCCCCTAACCATGACCCCAGTGTATATCACATCTGAGTCTTTGTAGTCCAAAGATTAAAATAGACTGTAATGAGAAAAAATTTCAAAGATTAAAGAAAAAAGGACTAAGAATGAAAATACACTTGTATTTAGCATGGAGCAGTGATATGTAGATTCAAATTTGTACCAATGAATAAGGCAACACCAGAATAGCTCATTGGGGATCAGCATTTAATATGTGCCATGATAGTCAACAAAACAAATCATTTTACCAGATGAGCAATACAGTTTTAATTTTGTATTATGTATAGGAGAATGTCCAAGTAACTCTCCATTCCTTGAAAATAATGGAGAGATATGAGGACATTCTCCAACTTAAAATCCACCCATTGTACTTTATTGATTTTATTAATTATTAATCTTGTAACAAAAAAAGGTCTGTGTATAGTATCTAAAGTACAATGAGAACAATAACTCTCCATTCCTGAAAAATAATGGAGAGTTTTGACAATAGATTTACATCACAGGTGGATTTTAAACAGATGTCAGTGGCAACAGAAAGCACATGTCTTGTTTGAAAGACATATTTATAAGTTTATGTGATGAAATGATTTGTATTATGTTATAATGAATTAATCTTGATACTAATAATTAGCAGGGGCATACCTGTGCAATCAGTACCTATCACCACTAATGTTGTGAGTTCAAAACCCTGTTCATGGTGAGGTGTACTCGATACAACATTATGTGATAAAGTTTGTCAGTGACTTGCGACAGGTCAGTGGTTTTTTCCGGGTACTCCGGTATCCTCCACCAATAAAACTGACCGCCACGATATAACTGAAATATTGTTGAAAGTGGCATTAAACACCATAAACCAAACCAATAATTAGCATCACACTTATAATGCCTTACATCAAAATAAAACCATCCTGATGGTATTGTAAGATACAGCTATTTTGTATGAAACAAAGAATAATTGCCACTGCAGGACAGTATATTCTGTATATATCAGTCAATTTCTAACAATAGAATTATATATTTTCAGTATTTACCACAGAATAGCAACAGAAGTACAGATAGTTCACAGAATATAAATCACAGGTATTTTTAAATCTATTGATTCTCCTTTTCATGAAGAGGTTTATGATATTTCTGCAATAGAGATGGTTAGAATTTTCACCTTCAATAATCTGAGTTTAAAACTGATCACATTTTAAGGTGTGATAAACAAATAAAGAGTTTAAATTTTGAAAGGTGAAAAAAAATATATTTTCTAAGAAGCAGAAAGATACATGAATATAGATTCTGTGTGGGTTGTTTATTGTATGTTTATAAAATTTAATTGACTGCTGGCAGAAAGTCTATTTATCAAGGAGGGGAGGTTTGAGATCCTATGAACTGGTTTAACTCTGCCACATTTTTGGTCCTGTCTAAAATCAGGAGCTAGATATATGTTGGCTTCTTTTGCATGGAAGTCACAAAGTAAAATAATTGGGGGTTTTTTTCACTGGGTGAAATATCAGTTTTTATTTCATTTGGAAATCTCAAGTATTTCATGATCATCTATAAAAATAATAATATTTTAACTCCTAATAAAAGATGAGACTCTTAGCTAAACAAAGATATTACACAGACTCAAATAACTGGACATTTAGTGACTCCTCTAAATTTGAAAATGCCACTGATGTTCAAAAGCTATCAAATTCGTATTTGTTACTTCTCCACTAAGCACACAACGTAAAGGAGAAAGAACAAAGACTTTTTTGTACCGAAACAGGATAATGTGTCTGAGTGGAGTGACATGTCTACCCACGGACTGTTGTATCAGTGAGCTATCACTGAAAATCCAACAAAGTATGTTGGTCTAGTAAAAAGTAGACAGTGTTATCATCCCATCAAATGTAACTTGTTCTTGCCATGATATGGCTGAAAAATTGCTATTGTGGCATTAATCAGCAATCACTCACTCACTCAAATAATATTGATATCAAGGAACGGTTGTTTAAATAAAATGATATAATTTGTCAAACATCTTGTTATTTTATTTAATATGTATTACAGAAATTCCCATTCTCTGTCAGAAGTGCCAGAATCTCCCTGTCATCACAGTGGGTCCAGTTTATCAGAGGAAGTTTTTCATCATGGTCCAAGTCAATTTGATACAATATATTCAATACTAATGCAGATACAAGTCCTAGAAAAATCAAATAAAAAGGTATTAAAATTTTCTATCATTCCTTAAAATTTTCAAACAGACGAAATAACGATTGAAACACTATGTATGATTTAATAATAGACCAATCCCATTTGCACATTTCTAACTTGATTACAAAATTATACATTTTTATACGTTTTTATTGGAGTTATTTCCCTCTAATGTGGAATTCATAGTCATTACTATTGTTGTATTTAAATTGTTGTACTATATTCATATGTATTGATTAATAAAATATGTTTACACTAAGAATGTATATCAAAATGGTCTATTGGAAATCCATGACAGAATGCTGTGGTCTTGTTGCCATGGTGATTGATCATCAACAATAAACATTTGGTGAGAAAGTTACAGTACTTACAGATACTCTGTAGTTTTCTCCAGAAATTCAGGCCTCCTCCATCATAGAGTTGAATAGGTGTGTAGACTGTCAAAATTGTGTTTGAAACAGGTGCATAGGTAATGTTTGCAGTAAATTTGAAGAACAAATGTGTAAATGCACCTTATTTCAATCAAATTAATCAAAATAGAATTTAGTGCTGTTTTTTTTAATTACAGAAAAATCAAAAGAATTTCCAGCACAATGTACATTGTACTTCACTAGAGGAGATGGAAAAACTTCTCAAAAATAGGTAATATATATTAAAGTTACTAAAGTGAATGATACAGAAATAGAATTTAAATGATCGTTGATTTAACATTAAGCAGAAGAGAGTTATTATCAAACATGTTTGTGTCAAACACGTTTGAATCTAATTACTACTAGTATCTCTAAGTTGCTGCCAAGTCCAGAATTTTTGTTGTTGCTTTTATTCCATGTAAATTAAACATGGTTTATTAGAATTTTAAGTCCCATCTATACAAATGCATAAATTATATTCCATGTTTTCTGTATTAATCTAGTTTTTATTGCGAAAAATTAGAATAAACAAATTAAATTGCTACTCTGGGCAACTACAATTCAAAATAATACATTTCACCTTCTTTGCAGTCAAAAGAATAATTCTAAGATAGAAGAAATACTGAAAAATGATGTCCAACTGATAGAAGTAGATTATCTCAGTAATATACTTATTACTGTGCTTCACCAAACTTTAGAATGTTTGGCTGACAATCAATGGGAACTGAGACGCATGTCTAAACAGGTAAATCTTTGATGACATACTGAGACACATGTCTAAACAGGTAAATCTTTGATGACATACTGAGTCACATGTCTAAACAGGTAAGTCTTTGATGACATACTGAGATGTATGTCTAAACAGGTAAATCTTTGATGACATACTGAGATGTATGTCTAAACAGGTAAGTCTTTGATGACATACTGAGTCACATGTCTAAACAGGTAAATCTTTGATGACATACTGAGATGTATGTCTAAACAGGTAAATCTTTGATGACATACTGAGACACATGTCTAAACAGGTAAATCTTTGATGACATACTGAGTCACATGTCTAAAAAGGTAAATCTTTGATGACATACTGAGATGTATGTCTAAACAGGTAAATCTTTGATGACATACTGAGTCACATGTCTAAGCAGGTAAGTCTTTGATGACATACTGAGATGTATGTCTAAACAGGTAAATCTTTGATGACATACTGAGACACATGTCTAAACAGGTAAGTCTTTGATGACATACTGAGATGCATGTCTAAGCAGATAAGTCTTTGATGACATACTGAGATGTATGTCTAAACAGGTAAGTCTTTGATGACATTCTGAGACACATGTCTAAACAGGCAAGTCTTTGATGACATTCTGAGACACATGTCTAAACAGGTAAATCTTTGATGACACTCTGAGACACATGTCTAAACAGGTAAGTCTTTGATGACATTCTGAGACACATGTCTAAACAGGTAAATCTTTGATGACATTCTGAGACACATGTCTAAACAAGTAAGTCTTTGATGACATTCTGAGACACTTGTCTAAACAGGTAAGTCTTTGATGACATACTGAGATGTATGTCTAAACAGATAAATCTTTGATGACATACTGAAACACATGTCTAAACAGGTAAGTCTTTGATGACATACTGAGTCACATGTCTAAACAGGTAAGTCTTTGATGAAATACTGAGATGCATGTCTAAACAGATAAGTCTTTGATGACATACTGAGTCACATGTCTAAACAGGTAAGTCTTTGATGACATACTGAGATGTATGTCTAAACAGGTAAATCTTTGATGACATATTGAGACACATGTCTAAACAGGTAAATCTTTGATGACATTCTGAGACACATGTCTAAACAGGTAAGTCTTTGATGACATTCTGAGACACATGTCTAAACAGGTAAATCTTTGATGACATACCGAGACACATGTCTAAACAGGTAAATCTTTGATGACATTCTGAGACACATGTCTAAACAGGTAAGTCGTTGATGACATTCTGAGACACATGTCTAAACAGGTAAGTCTTTGATGACATTCTGAGACACATGTCTAGACAGGTAAATCTTTGATGACATTCTGAGACACATGTCTAAACAGGTAAGTCTTTGATGACATTCTGAGACACATGTCTAAACAGGTAAATCTTTGATGACATTCTGAGACACATGTCTAAACAGGTAAGTCTTTGATGACATTCTGAGACACATGTCTAAACAAGTAAGTCTTTGATGACATACTGAGATGCATGTCTAAACAAGTAAGTCTTTGATGACATTCTGAGACACATGTCTAAACAGGTAAGTCTTTGATGACATTCTGAGATGCATGTCTAAACAAGTAAGTCTTTGATGACATACTGAGATGCATGTCTAAACAAGTAAGTCTTTGATGACATACTGAGATGCATGTCTAAACAGGTAAGTCTTTGATGACATACTGAGATGCATGTCTAAACAGGTAAGTCTTTGATGACATACTGAGATGCATGTCTAAACAAGTAAGTCTGATGACATACTGAGATGCATGTCTAAACAGGTACGTCTTTGATGACATACTGAGACACATGTCTAAACAGGTATGTCTTTGATGACATACTGAGTCACATGTCTAAACAGGTAAGTCTTTGATGACATACTGAGACACATGTCTAAACATATAAGTCTTTGATGACATACTGAGATGCATGTCTAAACAGGTAAATTATTGATGACATACTGAGATGCATGTCTAAACAGGTAAGTCTTTGATGACATACTTTAGAATGTTTGGCTGACAATCAATGGGAACTGAGATGCATGTCTAAACAGGTACGTCTTTGATGACATACTGAGACACATGTCTAAACAGGTAAGTCTTTGATGACATACTGAGTCACATGTCTAAACAGGTAAGTCTTTGATGACATACTGAGACACATGTCTAAACAGGTAAATCTTTGATGACATACTGAGATGCATGTCTAAACAGGTAAATCTTTGATGACATTCTGAGACACATGTCTAAACAGGTAAGTCTTTGATGACATTCTGAGACACATGTCTAAACAAGTAAGTCTTTGATGACATACTGAGATGCATGTCTAAACAAGTAAGTCTTTGATGACATTCTGAGACACATGTCTAAACAGGTAAGTCTTTGATGACATTCTGAGATGCATGTCTAAACAAGTAAGTCTTTGATGACATACTGAGATGCATGTCTAAACAAGTAAGTCTTTGATGACATACTGAGATGCATGTCTAAACAGGTAAGTCTTTGATGACATACTGAGATGCATGTCTAAACAGGTAAGTCTTTGATGACATACTGAGATGCATGTCTAAACAAGTAAGTCTGATGACATACTGAGACACATGTCTAAACAGGTACGTCTTTGATGACATACTGAGACACATGTCTAAACAGGTATGTCTTTGATGACATACTGAGTCACATGTCTAAACAGGTAAGTCTTTGATGACATACTGAGACACATGTCTAAACATATAAGTCTTTGATGACATACTGAGATGCATGTCTAAACAGGTAAATTATTGATGACATACTGAGATGCATGTCTAAACAGGTAAGTCTTTGATGACATACTTTAGAATGTTTGGCTGACAATCAATGGGAACTGAGATGCATGTCTAAACAGGTACGTCTTTGATGACATACTGAGACACATGTCTAAACAGGTAAGTCTTTGATGACATACTGAGATGCATGTCTAAACAGATAAGTCTTTGATGACATACTGAGATGTATGTCTAAACAGGTAAATCTTTGATGACATTCTGAGACACATGTCTAAACAGGTAAGTCTTTGATGACATACTGAGATGTATGTCTAAACAGGTAAATCTTTGATGACATTCTGAGACACATGTCTAAACAGGTAAATCTTTGATGACATACTGAGACACATGTCTAAACAGGTAAATCTTTGATGACATTCTGAGACACATGTCTAAACAGGCAAGTCTTTGATGACATTCTGAGACACATGTCTAAACAGGTAAATCTTTGATGACACTCTGAGACACATGTCTAAACAGGTAAGTCTTTGATGACATTCTGAGACACATGTCTAAACAGGTAAATCTTTGATGACATTCTGAGACACATGTCTAAACAAGTAAGTCTTTGATGACATTCTGAGACACTTGTCTAAACAGGTAAGTCTTTGATGACATACTGAGATGTATGTCTAAACAGATAAATCTTTGATGACATACTGAAACACATGTCTAAACAGGTAAGTCTTTGATGACATACTGAGTCACATGTCTAAACAGGTAAGTCTTTGATGAAATACTGAGATGCATGTCTAAACAGATAAGTCTTTGATGACATACTGAGTCACATGTCTAAACAGGTAAGTCTTTGATGACATACTGAGATGTATGTCTAAACAGGTAAATCTTTGATGACATATTGAGACACATGTCTAAACAGGTAAATCTTTGATGACATTCTGAGACACATGTCTAAACAGGTAAGTCTTTGATGACATTCTGAGACACATGTCTAAACAGGTAAATCTTTGATGACATACCGAGACACATGTCTAAACAGGTAAATCTTTGATGACATTCTGAGACACATGTCTAAACAGGTAAGTCGTTGATGACATTCTGAGACACATGTCTAAACAGGTAAGTCTTTGATGACATTCTGAGACACATGTCTAGACAGGTAAATCTTTGATGACATTCTGAGACACATGTCTAAACAAGTAAGTCTTTGATGACATTCTGAGACACATGTCTAAACAGGTAAATCTTTGATGACATTCTGAGACACATGTCTAAACAGGTAAGTCGTTGATGACATTCTGAGACACATGTCTAAACAGGTAAATCTTTGATGACATTCTGAGACACATGTCTAAACAGGTAAGTCTTTGATGACATTCTGAGACACATGTCTAAACAAGTAAGTCTTTGATGACATACTGAGATGCATGTCTAAACAAGTAAGTCTTTGATGACATTCTGAGACACATGTCTAAACAGGTAAGTCTTTGATGACATTCTGAGATGCATGTCTAAACAAGTAAGTCTTTGATGACATACTGAGATGCATGTCTAAACAAGTAAGTCTTTGATGACATACTGAGATGCATGTCTAAACAGGTAAGTCTTTGATGACATACTGAGATGCATGTCTAAACAGGTAAGTCTTTGATGACATACTGAGATGCATGTCTAAACAAGTAAGTCTGATGACATACTGAGATGCATGTCTAAACAGGTACGTCTTTGATGACATACTGAGACACATGTCTAAACAGGTATGTCTTTGATGACATACTGAGTCACATGTCTAAACAGGTAAGTCTTTGATGACATACTGAGACACATGTCTAAACATATAAGTCTTTGATGACATACTGAGATGCATGTCTAAACAGGTAAATTATTGATGACATACTGAGATGCATGTCTAAACAGGTAAGTCTTTGATGACATACTTTAGAATGTTTGGCTGACAATCAATGGGAACTGAGATGCATGTCTAAACAGGTACGTCTTTGATGACATACTGAGACACATGTCTAAACAGGTAAGTCTTTGATGACATACTGAGTCACATGTCTAAACAGGTAAGTCTTTGATGACATACTGAGACACATGTCTAAACAGGTAAATCTTTGATGACATACTGAGATGCATGTCTAAACAGGTAAATCTTTGATGACATTCTGAGACACATGTCTAAACAGGTAAGTCTTTGATGACATTCTGAGACACATGTCTAAACAAGTAAGTCTTTGATGACATACTGAGATGCATGTCTAAACAAGTAAGTCTTTGATGACATTCTGAGACACATGTCTAAACAGGTAAGTCTTTGATGACATTCTGAGATGCATGTCTAAACAAGTAAGTCTTTGATGACATACTGAGATGCATGTCTAAACAAGTAAGTCTTTGATGACATACTGAGATGCATGTCTAAACAGGTAAGTCTTTGATGACATACTGAGATGCATGTCTAAACAGGTAAGTCTTTGATGACATACTGAGATGCATGTCTAAACAAGTAAGTCTGATGACATACTGAGACACATGTCTAAACAGGTACGTCTTTGATGACATACTGAGACACATGTCTAAACAGGTATGTCTTTGATGACATACTGAGTCACATGTCTAAACAGGTAAGTCTTTGATGACATTCTGAGACACATGTCTAAACATATAAGTCTTTGATGACATACTGAGATGCATGTCTAAACAGGTAAATTATTGATGACATACTGAGATGCATGTCTAAACAGGTAAGTATTTGATGACATACTTTAGAATGTTTGGCTGACAATCAATGGGAACTGAGATGCATGTCTAAACAGGTACGTCTTTGATGACATACTGAGACACATGTCTAAACAGGTAAGTCTTTGATGACATACTGAGTCACATGTCTAAACAGGTAAGTCTTTGATGACATACTGAGACACATGTCTAAACAGGTAAATATTTGATGACATACTGAGACACATGTCTACACAGGTAAGTCTTTGATGACATACTGAGATGCATGTCTAAACAGGTAAGTATTTGATGAGAAATGCATGTCTAAACAGGTAAATCTTTGATAACATACTGAGACACATGTCTACACAGGTAAGTCTTTGATGACATACTGAGATGCATGTCTAAACAGGTAAGTATTTGATGACATACTGAGACATATGTCTAAACAGGTAAGTCTTTGATGACATACTGAGATGCATGTCTTAACAGGTAAGTATTTGATGACATACTTTAGAATGTTTGGCTGACAATCAATGGGAACTGAGATGCATGTCTAAACAGGTACGTCTTTGATGACATAACAGTAAATGTTTTTGTGCATATCCTGAGCCAGAACCTAGATTTCATTTCTGAAATCATTATCTGTGTTTGAGGTTTGCCAAATTTGTTATTGAAAATAATACATTTTAGTATAAAACCTGAGATATTTACAGAAACTGTGACAAGTGAATTATGTTTACTGGGTGTTTCTTCATTAGATAAAGGGGTTATGGTTATGGTGTTTAATGCCACTTCAAAAATATTTCAGTTATATTGTGGCAGACTGTTTTATTGGTGGAGGAAACCGGAGAATACCACTGACCTGTTGCAAGTCACTGACAAACTTTATCACATAATGTTGCATTGAGTACACCTCGCCATGAGTGGGATTCGAACTCACCAACTTTAGTGATGATAGGCAGTGGAAGTTGTAAATCCAACTACCATATGATCACAACCATAACATAGTTTTACCGCATGTTGATTATCAAATTATTGTCACACAGGATGAAAGATGAATTCTAACAGGGCGTGCTATTTTCGCTTTGAAAACAATAGAGGGCTCTAAATAGCACAGAACACCTTAGCACATGCGCAGAAGGCATATCTAATCAACAGCGTATTTTATATATTTGTACTTTATGTTAAATTAAAAGAATAAAAATAATAAATATACAAAAAAAATCAGATGAAACTAGTTTTTGATCGTTGTCAATTTTAATAACGTTTCTGTAGCGTTATATATTCTTGTAAATAATAGCGGGAGGTAATTGGAACAGCTTCTGTAGCATTACATATTCTTGTAAATAATAGTGGGAGGTAATTGGAACAGCGCCCAAAAATAACCTCTGTCTAGGTATGCTTGAATGCATAAAATTACCGTAAATGCCCTGTTAGAATCGAAATAATTTACAAAGAATTATAGAATTTTTTTATCAGCTATGAAATGTTTTCTATCATTAGGTTAATTTTGTAATAAATATTGCTCTGTCAAGTTAGATGCTGCTCAGTTTTATAATTAAAATTTTTCTTTTAGGTTTTACCATGTTTAGCAGAAGTGATACGATGGTATGACATTACAGTTTTAGAAAATATATGGAAGACATATTTACCAAAAAAAACTTGTCTCTTGACATATGCTGCTTCGGTTATTTTGAAAGAATCTGTTTTTCATTGTATCAAATTACTTCCCTTGTTACAGAAACCTCCTAATGCATGGCAGGTAAGAGGTTAAAGGTTATAAAGTGTTAAGATACTTTCTTTTGAAAAAGAATCATTTAAAGCAGTTAAGCAGTTCAAAACAATAATCTATTACCAGTATTCTCATTTTTGATACACAATTGAATAAACTACATCAATGATGTAATAGTTAACATGTTCACCTCTTGTGCCATAGATTGTGGTTTTGATCCAAGGTTGAGTCAACACAATAAAATTTGTATTTGTTGCTTCTTCGCTAAGCATGGAGCATTAAGGAGTAAGAGCAAAGACTGGTTGACTCAGCATAGTGATAATGTGTTTGTTGTTTCGATCTGCATTCTTATTAAATTGACGAAAATATTTTCATGGGAGTATATACAGTGGAACCTGTGCGGTCCGACACCTGAGTTTTCCGACATCCTGTGACTTCCGACAAGAATTTCAGGTCCCAAAATATTTCTTTAACATTATTTGTTAAAAAACCTTGAGTATTCCGCATCCTGTCGCTTCTGACATCCGACACTGTTTTAGTGTCCCTGGTATTACTAATTATACTTAATTAATCCTGTCTTATCCGACTCTTTGATCTTATGATAATTAAATAATCACGCTTCTGTATGTATTATATACATTACAAACTGACATGCTTGTGTATACAAATAGATTGTCATTTATTATCGATCGGTATGTGAGTTGAGGCTCATTTAGGGTTACAGGTAAGTTTACCTAGAAAATAATAATTTTAAAAGTAAACTGTTTTCAGTTTCTCTACTAAAACCATTGTTTAAATATTATTTAACATGGATACATGTATGACACCTAAATGTAAAAAGAGACTTTTGGAAAATGACCCCCATATGCCTTCACCAAAAAAGGCTAGAAAAGATTTAAGTTTAGAGGAAAAATTAACATTGATCGCGGATTTGGAAAAAACTCCAAAGTTAACAGAAAAAGAACCTAGCGAGAAGTATGGTATTGAACGTACAACAGTGTCTGACATTTTGAAGAAAAAAAAAATTTTTTTTACTCATCACTACACAGACAATTATGCAGGAAATAAGAAAAGGTTTACGTTTTCGTCAAAATACGCGGAACTAAATGATCTACTGTTTAAGCAGGCCAGGGCAAAAAACATTCCTCTTAGCAGTCCAATTTTACAGGAAAAGGCCTTGCATTTCTCAAAGGAGTTAGAACTCACAGATCTCAGAGCTTCTAACGGATGGCTTGAGAGTTGAAAAACAAATTTCTAATTGCACAATTTAAAGTTTGTGGTGAAAGCGGTGACGTGAACATGGACACTAAACGATTTCCAGTCCAGAATTGACACAATCGTTCGAGATTACAAGCCACAGGATATTTTCAACTGTGACGAAGCAGGCTTATTTTTTAGAGCTCTTCCCGATAAAACCCTAGCACAAAAGAAATCTGCATGCAAGGGTGGAAAAATAGCAAAAGAACTATTAACTGTAATGTTCTGTTGTAGTGCATCGGGTAAAAAACTAAAACCAATGGTTATTGGCAAGGCTAAAAAACCTAGGTGTTTTAAAAACATCGACGTTACCAATCTTCCTGTAATTTGGCAGTCTAATAAAAAAAGTTGGATGACAGAAGCATCATTCATAGATTGGATACAGAGTTTAAATAAAATAATGAGATCAAAGGAAAGACACATAATTTTGTTCTTATATAATGCAACTTCGCATTCTCATGAACTCCAACTAAGCAACGTGAAGTTAAGTTTTTTGCCAGCTAACTGTACCTCAAAACTTCAACCACTCAATTTGGGAATCATTCATGCATTTAGAGCCTGTTACAGAAAAATGATGTTAAGCCGCCTTATTTCAAATATTGAAAATTGTGTAACTGTAACGGAACTTAAAATTGTATTAATAAATCATGCAATGATACAAATGCATCAACAGTTGTGAAATGTTTCCGTGACGCAGGTTTCCCCACTGGTAACCTCTATACTAATGATGTTACACTTGACGACGACCCAGATGATGACATACCACTCATTCACTTACACAAAAAAATTCCCTTCGAAAGTTTAGATGAAATAACTGATATTGAAAATACAATCCCCACAGAGGAGACATATGACGGAGACTGGGAAAAAACACAATGTTGGACAATATTAAGGATAAAGAAAATCTTTGTGGAGTATGAATCCGACGAGGACGACGAACCATTATTGGAGGCTAAAAGTAAAACACATCACACATACGAAACCTTGTTAGATTTATTAAAGGAAGCAAGGGAATTTGTGCTGGTGGAAGACGATACATATCTAGATCCCGTTCAAAATTTAATAACAATCATTGAAAAAAATATTGTGCAACAAAAACTATCTAGAAAACGCCATCAATCAAATCTTGACAATTTCGTGGAACAAATTTAACTAGCATCTATTTATTTGTTGTGAATAATTTATTGTGACATATTAAATTGATTTTCATCTACATAGTATATCTATAATCATGCCTTTACATAGTTGTGTAGTTTAAAAAACACCTAAAATAATAAAGCATGCTTATTTGCAGTTTCTTCTCTGATATTCCTGCATACTTGTGAAAACCTGAGTTTTCCGACATCCTGTACAATCCGACATATTTCCCTGGTCCCTTAGTGTGTCGGATTAGACAGGTTCCACTGTATCTTAAACACGAAAGTAGTGAAAATAACCACTTATACAGTATATATGAATGAATAAAACTTAAAGTGAATCTTATATTTGACCATTTTATGGATGAGGTCAACAGAAAAGTACAATTACACACATTATTGAAAGAAATTGAATTGCACTTTTTATATTTTACTGTAATGAGGATTAATATGAAATGGTAAATCCAGTAAAGTTTATCAGACAATAAATTCTTTGTTTTATTTTAAGCACAGTATGTTGTCTACAACAGCTGTTTATTAAAAGTACATGTAGATTTGTTTTTGTTTATATATAAAGCATTTTAAATTGCTAATACACATTTATTTTTCTGTTTCAGGACCACGACATGTGTAAGAGGATTATATCTAAAATAGTATCCAGTGTAACAGTTAATTTACAAAGTTATCTCCCTTACATTGATTCACTTCTACAACGACCAGTGTTTGACAGATTGTCAGTTATCTCAGCTAGTACTCTTGTAGCAGCTCATAGTTACTTTAATATTCCTAATGAACAGGTTAGTTTTAATGTGTTGTCTAGTACATTGTAGATTGTCAGTTATCTCAGAATACTCTTGTAGCAGCTCATAGTTACTTTAATATTCCTAATGAACAGGTTAGTTTTAATGTGTTGTCTAGTACATTGTAGATTGTCAGTCATCTCAGCTAGTACACTTGTAGCAGCTCATAGTTACTTTAATATTCCTAATGAACAGGTTAGTTTGAATGGAACACTTAACATCTTGAGATAAGGTTTTATGATTCCAGAAAGCATGTTAAAAAAAGTTTTATGACAATAATTTTGAAATTTATATTATAACTTGTAAATTAATTTCTATTTTTTTGCAGAGATTTAGCCAGATTGCTACCCTGTTGTCTTTCTGGAAGCTATTGTTTTGTTTTTCTCATGCTAATACAAGAATCTCTAAAGAATTACTTCAGGGAACAGATATACGACTATTCTCATCACCTTTTGAAGGTTACCTCAGGTAAATACAGCTTGTAACACACAAATGTTTGATTTTATATGTAATTAGGTTTTATTTTTTTTTGGTGTTTAATGCCACTTTCAGCAATATTTCAGCTATATCATGGCAACTGTGTAATTAGGACAGAGAATTAGTAATACATAGTAATGAGTACTCTCTTTCTAAGAGTTTATATGTACATACAGTGTACTGCTGACAGATCACAGGTCTCAATCAGCAAAAATAAACATTTGTAAAAATGTTTATATTGTTATATGAACAGAAAATTAAACATCTGGGATACATGTTTTGTGTTATTTAATCTGTTGTTGAAATGATTTTTGATGTTGCAGTTGTTTTATTTAAAATATATGTGTCTGTCTGATACATTGTGTACTAATGAAAATGAATATTTTGTAAATTGAAATGCAATTATATAGGTATGAATAATCATTGTGATATGCTGATTAAAATGTTTACAAATGATGTCCACTACGAATGGTGTTCAGTCCCATTGGTCCAAAGCTTAAAATAAGCTGTAAAGGAAAACATTTAAAAAAAATTGTCTTTATGAATTAAGAATTGAAATGCAATTGTGTTTGGTATGACTCAGCATTGTGATATGAAGATTGAATTATGTACCAATGACGATCCCATTGTTTAAATCTAGGGGAACACAATTTAATATATGCTGTGACAGGCAATACAATCTTCTTCAGATGAGTAATCTCACATGAACCTCTAGTTTATATGTCCACACCTCTGTTGAAACAGTAGAAATATGGATAGTAGAATACATGTGACAGGAAATGTTTTTGGCCATTTGCAGATTAAATCATAATTTCTAAAATGCTTTACATATTCACACTAGATCATAAGGTACTAACATAATCTTAAAATATCATATTATTTTTTCTTGTTGCTTTCAGTTGTTGTCTTGTTAAACCTGAGAGTAAACTACAATGTGCCAAACAGGTATGTATTATTATACCCCCCGCAAACAAAGTTTGGGGGGGTATATAGGAATCACCCTGTCCGTCCGTCCGTCCATATGTCTGTCCGTCTGTCCGTCCATGTACCTTGTAAGCGCAACTCCTCCTAAACGGCTTATTGGATTTTTATGAAACTTTACACATTTGTAGTACACTACCTGCAGATGTGCATGAAGGAATATGGTTGCTGTCCAAAATTTAAAAGGGGCGATAATTTAACTTATATTTTCACGAAAAGGGGGGGGGGGGGGGGCATGTACCTTGTAAGCGCAACTCCTACTAAACTGCTTATTGAATTTTTATGAAACTTTACACAGTTGTAGTACACAACCTGCAGATGTGCATGAAGGAATACCGTTGCTGTCTAAAATTTAGAAGGGGAGATAATTCAACTTATACTTTCACGAAAAGGGGGGTCGCGTACCTTGTAAGCACAACTCCTCCTAAGCGGCTTATTGGATTTTTGTGAAACTTTACACAGTTGTAGTACACTACCTGCAGATGTGCATGAAGGAATATGGTTGCTGTCCAAAATTTAGAAGGGGAGATAATTTAACTTATACTCTGAAATACGTTCTGTATGGAGAGATGGGCTTGTAAGTGCAATTCCTCCTAAGTGCCTCATTGGATTTAAATGAAACTGTACACAGTTGTAATACACTGCCTGCAGATGTGCATGAAGGAATATGGTTCCTGTCAAAAATTTGAAAGGTGATGTAAGCTAATTTTGAATCAATAACATTTGATGTGACCTATATCCTCTTGTAAAAAAGTTAGGAAATGTTGTAATCCTCATGTATACTGATGAAACTGTATTGGTTTTAAACAATCCCACTTTGTTGAAGACCTTGTGGCGACTACTAGATGTATGTTCTTGGTTAGTTTATTTTGGGGATGGGATGTTGTCTCCTTGACATAACTCCATATCCATTTTCATAGGTAACTTGCTAATATACCTGTTCCAAAGTTTGAACATCATAGTATTGCAAGTGGGGGGGTATCACTCAGTGAGGTCACTCCCAGTTCTAGTTTGTATTTGTGCCAAACAGGTATGTATTACTTGTATTTGTGCCAAACAGTTGTATTCTTCCAAGCAATCTGTTGATTTTAGTAAATAAACCTATATATGATCTAAATCCAGAAGCCAAATAGAAAACATGTTTATATTTTATATGAGTACAAAAATGTACCTTGATTTCTTTAGGGTGTCTTGATCTTACTAGTTATATAACAATATAACCATAAGAGTAAAAATAAACAATTATGTACAATAGAAAAACACTTAAAAGCAAAACATATTTTGCCTTAAAGATATGCTCTTTTTTTTTCAAAATTATTGCATCATTATCAAGTTGACATTTAAAAAAAAAAGATTGACAATCAATGTAAATTGCAATCATATTTTTTTCTCCCAAAAAAATTATAAAATTATGCCAAGCCAAAATTTGTTAGTGGTGAAATTGTTGACCATCTCTGTTTAAGTTTTTTTTTTCATGTAATATTATAAAAAAAAAGTGTCAAGTTTCATGTTATCACAACTTTTATCTTTATGAACAGGTGGAGAAGTTTTTTGTAGCAGAAATCCACCATGGAATAAAGCCATTTCTACTGAGTTTACCTGTGGAGACTTCATCTCTTATGTTGCCTGTGGTAGCACATTATATTGGTCTATTTATAGATAATACTCATGTTTGTAAAGCCATGTGTGATAGGTAAGAATACTTAGTAATTTACAAATATACCATTGATTCACACCTTGGTTAGTAAAGTCTTGTAATTATGTGTATTACATTGCACATTAGGCCTACAATAATATAAGGATGTACAGGGTTTCCAAAAGAAATTAATCGCATCAGTGGTGTAATGCTAGCTTCAAGTGAGGTAGAGTGTGGGTTCGAGCCCCTGTCGGGTCAAACCAAGTACTAATTTCACAGTATAAATGAGTAAGAACAAAGACTGCTTGGTTTGGAATAAGAATGATGTGTCAGAGTGGAGTGACATGTATACCCACACACTGTTGTTTCAGAATAAGGATGATGTGTCAGAGTGGAGTGACATGTATACCCACATACTGTTGTTTCAGAATAAGGATGATGTGTCAGAATGGAGTGACATGTATACCCATATACTGTTGTTTCAGAATAAGAATGATGTGTCAGAGTGGAGTGACATGTATACCCACACACTGTTGTTTCAGAATAAGAATGATGTGTCAGAGTGGAGTGACATGTATACCCACACACTGTTGTTTCAGAATAAGAATGATGTGTCAGAGTGGAGTGACATGTATACCCACACACTGTTGTTTCAGAATAAGAATGATGTGTCAGAGTGGAGTGACATGTATACCCACACACTGTTGTTTCAGAATAAGAATGATGTGTCAGAGTGGAGTGACATGTATACCCACATACTGTTGTTTCAGAATAAGGATGATGTGTCAGAGTGGAGTGACATGTATACCCACATACTGTTGTTTCAGAATAAGAATGATGTGTCAGAGTGGAGTGACATGTATACCCACACACTGTTGTTTCAGAATAAGGATGATGTGTCAGAGTGGAGTAACATGTATACCCACACACTGTTGTTTCAGAAGAAGAATGATGTGTCAGAGTGGAGTGACATGTATACTCACATACTGTTGTTTCAGAATAAGAATGATGTGTCAGAGTGGAGTGACATGTATACCCACACACTGTTGTTTCAGAATAAGAATGATGTGTCAGAGTGGAGTGACATGTATACCCACACACTGTTGTTTCAGAATAAGAATGATGTGTCAGAGTGGAGTGACATGTATACCCACACACTGTTGTTTCAGAATAAGAATGATGTGTCAGAGTGGAGTGACATGTATACCCACATACTGTTGTTTCAGAATAAGAATGTTGTGTCAGAGTGGAGTGACATGTATACCCACACACTGTTGTTTCAGAATAAGAATGATGTGTCAGAGTGGAGTGACATGTATACCCACATACTGTTGTTTCAGAATAAGAATGATGTGTCAGAGTGGAGTGACATGTATACCCACACACTGTTGTTTCAGAATAAGAATGATGTGTCAGAGTGGAGTGACATGTATACCCACACACTGTTGTTTCAGAATAAGGATGATGTGTCAGAGTGGAGTAACATGTATACCCACACACTGTTGTTTCAGAAGAAGAATGATGTGTCAGAGTGGAGTGACATGTATACCCACATACTGTTGTTTCAGAATAAGGATGATGTGTCAGAGTGGAGTGACATGTATACCCACATACTGTTGTTTCAGAATAAGAATGATGTGTCAGAGTGGAGTGACATGTATACCCACACACTGTTGTTTCAGAATAAGGATGATGTGTCAGAGTGGAGTAACATGTATACCCACACACTGTTGTTTCAGAATAAGAATGATGTGTCAGAGTGGAGTGACATGTATACCCACACACTGTTGTTTCAGAATAAGGATGATGTGTCAGAGTGGAGTGACATGTATACCCACACACTGTTGTTTCAGTGAGTTAGCATGATCCAATTAAGCATGGTGATCTAGTGCAAAGCTGACATCATTATCATTTCATTGTATGTAACTTGTTCTCGCCATGGTATAACTGAAAAATTGGGTCATTTGGTGTTAAACTACAATCATTCGCTTGCTATTGCTATTCTGGATGTTTTGAAATCGTCAAAGGCAAATATTGCTTTTAGGAATTCACAAAGGACTGTATACAAATATAAATCTAAATCAATAGACCGTATATAAATAAAAATCCAAAAGTAACTACTACTGAAAAAGACAGACTTAAGCCACCCTTGAGACAATCACGACACATGCTTTCCTCATCTTTCGTTATCTCTTCTTGTAAGATCTTAACAGATTGTTTTTGACCTTGGAAATATGAGTGACCAATGTTATGCAGAGAGCTATGTTTTTTCCCACAATAAAAAAACTAACTTTTTAACTAATTGTAGTTGCTTGCATATTTAAGAAATCAAAAAAGTGCTAGGTTATGAAATTTTTTGCTTATCAAATTTGGAATAGTATATTCTAAATAACATTTGTGTTCAGTAACTAACTCTTCCTCATACACAGAATTCATAAATACAGTCGGCTCCATAATAGTTTTAATTTTGTCATTGATGAGTAATGGCACTTGATACTATTTTTTTTGAATTCTTCATACAAAAGACACATTTTTATGAGTATAATTCGTTCTTTCTTTATTTTAGTTTAAATGCTCTTGGCAGTAAAATAGGAGAAATTGTGAACACTCTAACAGATGACCAGCAGATACAGAGTTGTTTAATGTATATACACCTAACATTAAAAGAATTAGCAGCAATTATTACTATGAAGGTAGATTATAAATGTCTAACTAAAATTTTTAATGCTATTTTTTAGATGTGCATATTTTTTTCATAATGTTATTGAAATAGTTTGATTAGATAATAATACCGTAATTACTGGTGCATAATGTGCAGGATTTTGCCCAGATTCTTTATTTTGTAGGAGGGGTGTGCATTATAAACAGGAACAATGTGTTTCACTCTTTCCCAGACCGGGAAATCACATGTCCGCCATGTTATTTTGTTTACTATTGTCAACATGCAAAGTTAAATATTTCTTAAATTGTTTGGACACTATTCCACAAAATAATTAATTGCATCTACTATGTTTTAATTATTGAAGAATTAAAACTGTCCAGTGCATTTTTATTTTGTACTTGTAAATATTTACCTTTGATAGATACGAAAATAAACTAAATATAAACGTCTGACTATATCTAGCCATGTATAAAATAATCAATAATCTTGCCGATAAGATTTCAATGTGTGCAAGTATAAAGGTGTCATAATTACTTAGTGTATAATTAGACTGTCAGACTGTGTTTACACAAGATTATAGTGATTGAAATAAAAAGAAAAGAAACAATAAAATGTATTTGTCAATTTTTATGTCAAGTCTAATAGCTTGATTGCTCCCATGTGAAGTTAAATCCGATTAACACAAAATTACAACATATAACAATCTGTTATGATTGCATGGCTTGGATGCTATTTCATCACTAAATAATAAGGCATTGTTTGTAGTTCATTCATGATCATTAATTATTTGGTCAATTTTAAAAATAAAAAAAAATAACGGATTGTCTGCACTCTTTGATGTATGTAACAACCGTATTTTCAACAACTCCTCACAAGCTTAGCAATGTTCAACAATGTCATAATAAGTGACAATTGTTTGCCTTTCTTTATTCTATATCATTATTTTCTGTCATCTTCAACTATCAACTGCGTTAATTTACGTTCAGATCCGGAATTTAAACTTATATTTACCAATGCTGTACTAGATTTTGAATCCATTACACAACATCCGGATAATAAAAACATCATATGAAAACGCCAATAAAACCCAACACATTTAATATTTTGCAACTTTATTGAAGATGAAAAGAGATAAATGGTTCTTAAATTCTCCGGGCAAATGAAACATGCTCAAAGGACTGAAAAATATATACGATTGATATTTAATTCTTACATTTCCGACAGCGATTTTTTAAAGTCCATGTGCATTATAGACACGAACTAGTTTTTTCTGGAGATTTTCAAGGCCAAGAGGGCATTATGCAACCCTAATGACGGTAGTGCTAGCATACATTAGACTTGTCACATTTATGCTCATTGGTGGTCATTATATACTTTTCAATACAAAAATATATGTTATGTAAAATATGATTACCTCTGTAACTACAGTGGATAATGCTAGCCTCTCAGCCACTTGTCTGTCTACTTAAAGTACAAAAATGTATGAAAAGAATGTTCAAACAGCTATGGTCAACAATTCTGCCAATATCAACAAAACGAACAACCATCTCTCATCTCAACTCACTAAACACTAAGAAAAAGACCACAACATATGACATTGAAAATCCAGATCCTGGCTTGGGACAGGCACAAAAAAGTATATACAGTGGAGCCTGTCTAATCGGACAAACCAAGGGACCAGTGAAATGTGTAGGATTGTACAGGATGTCAGAATTCTCACAGAAATACTTTGGGACCATAAATGTTTGTCGCATGTTACAGGATGTCAGAAAACCCAGGTGTCGGATTGCATAAATTTACATGACATATTGATTTCTTTCATGTAAATAATTCATGAAAGATTACATATCTGATGTCATATTTAAATATTAGTACATGTATATCATTTCTGAATTGACAGTATATAACAGGAACAATTTTCTATTTTTCCAGAGTGCTGATTTACATTTAGTCCAGAAGATACTAGCCACCTACCTAGTCCTTTGTAAAGTTATTAACCCAGCTAGACATCTCAGGATTATATTGATAGCCATTTGTTCCAGAGTTAGTGATGTAAGATTGTTTGTACGGTTTATTTTTATTTATTTCTTATTTTTGGTATATTGTTGTCATTGTTATTATTCTTTAGACAAAATGTTTATGTGTTTTTTATGCCTCCACTGCTTGGCATTGCAAGCATTAAGTTTCACCCATGCCCGTCCATCATTACATCTTTCTGTCTGTTCCACATTTCGTTACCGCTCAATAATTTAAGTTCTGCTTAAGGCAATAATTTTAAAATTTATACACAAGGTTAAGGTCAACAAAAGGAAGGGCAGGTTCGATTTCAGATTTTACCACTTTTTTCCATTTTAATTTAAGTTTTACTTGATCAAACCTTCCAACAAATTTTAAACAATGATCTTCGGCACAAAATAAAGGTGCAGATTGTTTTGGGAGATTCTGGCCCTACGCGATTCCAAAAGAGCCCCAAAAGTACCACAAATGATTGATTTACTGCAGTTATATCATGTCCTCAACAAGCAGTAGCCCTTATTACTAAAATAGGGTACAATTGTGTATATTTTAACATTTCTGAAGTCAATCAATGTTTCATGGAAAGGAATTTGTTTGTGCTCACATGGAGCATTCCCTTATATTGTAGAATGTATATTTTAATATGGAGCATTCCTTTACATTGCAGAATGTATATTTTAATATGGAGCATTCCCCTAGATTAGATGATGACTTTAATCTACTGTCAAATGACATTCCACTGTCTGGTAGTCCTGATTCTATGGATGAATGGGATAGTGAAGATACTGCAATAATGGGTAAATAAAAATAAAAATCTTTAAATCCACTTTTATTACACCTAAATCTGTCGAAACTGAATCATGAACAAACAGGAATCCTATGCAAAGAGAATATTTTATTTCGTCCTTTGGGTATTTATTGTACATGTATACCATATTTTTCATCCAATAGCTTCAGACTTCTTGTTTTGCAAAAGATACGGTAACCATTATAAGCGTATGGTGTTTATTGTACATGTATACCATATATTTTACGGGTAATATGTTCAGACTTCCTTTCTTCCAAAACGTACTGTAACCATTATAAGCGTATAGTGAATATATTTAGACCTATTTATCATATTGACATGTATTCCAGAATAAAAATGTAGATATCAAATTTAGTGCATACAACATGTTTCTAGAATAACCTTCATCAGGTACGCTCAAAGTCAAAATATTTGAAGACCAAATAATTTTTTAAATCTTTGAAAATATGGTACATATTAAACAGTTGCAGTCAATTTCAGAATACCTTTTTCGTTCAGTGTCAGTTATTCAGGATTTTCTATTTCTTTTAAAAACGATTAATTTATTTTCTTAAAATAGCAATTTCTGAATTAATTAAATGACTCAAAGAATAAAGTTTAACATCAGATAATATCTTTTTAATACATGTACCATATTGTTGCTCTATATTGGTAGAAAAGTTTTATAGTTTGTTTTTGTTTTACATTTAGTTAATAGCCCAGGAAGTTTTCCTGAATGTTTGACCTTGAACTTGAGTAATAACAGTGGAAGTTTACCATCTGGTAGACTAAGTGCACTCAGCCAACACAGTGACAGGGGAGGTAATAAATCTGACAGCGAGAGTGAAGAGGAGAGTTCTGACTGGGACAGCTGGGATGAAGAACCAGAGGTTAGAAGTTCACTTTATTTTTATCTATGTTACAAGTAATAGAACAGTCTATGAGTAGTGGACATGTCGCTCCACTGGAACATAATGAAATAATGTGTGCTCAGTGGAGAGACAACAAATACAAGTTTTATAGTCTTTGGTATTATTGAGGATTTCAGGATACTTCCCATCTTCGGTAGCCAAGGGTTACGATCCGCTCTACTCATCTTCACCCTTGGCATCGTTAGACGGATTTTCGAGGTCACACAGTGACGGTTTATATGTAATGCAGCTAGTGGTAGCTGCAACCAATCAGAACGGGCTTTACAAAAAGCACATGTTCTGTAGGAAAAATGGCGACAAAATAAAAATGCGAAAAATCGTCAGTCCGGCACAATTTTGATAGTATAAAAAAGTTTGTATGATTAGCCGCTACACTATTCGTACAAAAAGTTTGTACGAGGAGACACTGCCTATTATAATCTCGAGTCAATTTTCAGGGCGTTAAAACGAAAGGAAATGAAAGCCTCGCGTCGATTGACTGAAAATGACATCATTACAAGGGGCGTAACTGTCAAAATCCAGCAGGTGGCAGTGCACGGGAATTACGAAAATCCGTCTAACGATGCCCTTGGTTAGCGAAGATGGATACTTCCCTGATCACTTTTTTAAGAGTAGACTTTTTTTGTATACCCATGAATTCCACAAATAAATTATACCTCGATTAATATTATAGCTTTCACAATATATAATGAATTTAATTATTTCCTAAAAAAAAATCTGTTTATGGTACTGTACAAATGTTTTCCTAAAAAAATAATAATATGTTTATAGTGCACTATGTAATACTTAAATTTAAAGATATGTATTTATTTCTAATACCAGTTTTTATTTCTTTTTATTATAGGGACACTCAGCACTAAATGAAATATTCTTTGATTTTCTACAAAAGCTGAAAAAGATTTGTAGTACAGGTAACAAAACACATAGCTATATTCAAGGGAGATAATCCATATATCTCTGTATAGATAATAATGGGTCTATCATTTAGAGCTGTTGTATTAGAGATTCTATGGTGAAGCAAGAATGGAAAATTTTATTATTTTAGGTCATCTGAACCAAAGGTCGATGTGAAGTATTTTCATAATTTTTTATCCATCATCATCGTCACCCGTCTAAATATTTGTAATTTTCTCAGAAACCAAGTGACCTTTTAAATAAAATAAGAGCTGACCAATCGGGTGGTGTTTTCCTTCAAGGACAGAATATGTGTCCTTGGTTACTTTGAAATTTGAAATTAAAAACAGGCTTTATTCTATTAAATGATCATTTAAATCGTAAATCTGTGCATCTTATCCATTAATCACAGCTGCTAATGTTGTATGTCATGCATTGAATTGTTTAATTCATTGTTGAAAATCGAGGAAATTTTACCTCACTTCAAGATTCTCCTTTTATTCGCTTCAATGCCAGTATGTATTTCCACACAATACATTTCTGATGGATGCAACATTTTTGTTCCTCAACTGGCAAATTATAGTGGCCATTATCAGTTCAGTTTTAATTCCAAGATTTGGAGTGACAATATGATTGAAGGAGTAAAGATCAACTGATCGTGACCCTAAATGCCACATTCAGCAAATTATTTATATATATCAAAGTGTCAAAATTGAATGATTGGAGGAAACCAGAAAAAGTACACTGGAAACTTAAGTCTGTCCATGAGTCGCACTTATAATCTTATTGATTAAACTTCAAATTAGTCAGAATAGATATTTACATTGAAAGCTGTATAAACTGAACCTGTGTAAGCCAAACCCTGAATAATAAAACAGAATCCTGTATAAACTGAACTTTGAATAAAGTCCAAATGTAGGAAATCTTCGTTAATTTAATCTGTACAAACAAAACACCTGTCTATTCTGAACACAAAATTTGGTTCCAAGAAGTTTCAGTTTAGACTGGTTTCACTGTATTTATCTTTGATCACTTCAAAATATGCAATGTTCACTGGAGTAAAGCTGATGACCGTAACT
This sequence comes from Bathymodiolus brooksi, assembly GCA_963680875.1. NCBI lineage: Eukaryota > Metazoa > Mollusca > Bivalvia > Mytilida > Modiolidae > Bathymodiolus > Bathymodiolus brooksi. The sequence continues at coordinate 79,073,665 of OY804578.1, read as the reverse complement.
GTAATTACGGTCATCCCAAGATGGCGGACATGAAATTAGGTAAGAATCTTTTTTGTTGATTAAATTGTTTCTATAATGTATTTTAAATGGCACATGCATTGGTACGATAGTAATCTATGAACTTATCACAAGGAAATCACAAATTATGACTGAAAAATGTATATGGAAGAGAAAATCCGATTTTAAAAAATAGCTAAGATGACCGTAACTGATCATAATTTGGCGTTGCAATTACAGTCATTTCAGTTTTCAGTTATGGGCATCTTAGCGATTTTTTTAAAATCAGATTTTCTCTTTCATATACATTTTTCAGTCGTAATTTGTGATTTCCTTGTGATAAGTTCATAGATTACTATCGTACCAATGCATGTGCCATTTAAAATACATTATAGAAACAATTTAATCGACAAAAAAGATTCTTACCTGATTCCACGTCCGCCATCTTGGGATGACCGTAATTACAGTTACGGTCATCAGCTTTACCCCAGTGAATGTTTATACAAAATAAAAAACAAGAAACCTAAATATGATGAATTAACATTAAAACTTATATTAATGTATATTTACAGGATCAAATGACAATTTCTCCTTAGAAGTGAAGAAATTAGAAAACAGAGAAAAATCATTAATTAAAAGTTTGTTAGATTGGTGAAGAAAAAAGAAAAATTTATTACTTTCATTATGATGAGTGCCAACAGATGTTACTATAGCAACTGACTAACTTGCATTTCAAGCAAAATGAACAATATGTGCCAATAATATGTTTACATGTTTGTGAACCATTTGTACATTTTGAAGTCATCTTACAATAGCTTAAAGTAGTCATCACATTCATGAGGGTATTCTTACATCATGAGCTATTTATAGCTCAAACTGATCTTGGACATTATTTATCGGTACTGATTCTGGGTCAACCATGTGTTCAGTTATAATAATATTAGTCTTGTGAAATTTTGTTTTCAAGAAGTTAATTTTTTTCATTTAAAATTGCAGATTTTTATTATTAATCTACTGCAAGAATTTTGCAGAATTATTATGGTATGGGTCTGTCGTCTTCATCACCATCTGTTTATAGACACAGTGGTTTCAGTGCAATAACTATCTATCTAGTTGACTGATCATTTCAATGCAGATCTTTGTCCCTTGATTACACACATATTGACATTATGAATCTGTCATAAAAACTTGCATTTAGATTTTGCATGTGATGACCTTCTTAACTCATAGAATGCATTTACAACCCAGCCATTCCTGTATTTGAATACATTTTTGTTCTTCTTTTTTTTGTCTGGTGTGTTTTTGGGCAAGCTGTTGAAGTTTATTTTCTGTGCATTTAATAATATTTATTGAATTTGTTGTTAAGTTTTTATTCATGCTGAATTTTGTATCCGAGTGTTAATTTTGCTGGTATTTTTAAATATTATATAAAGCATTGTGTTAAATCCATTTTGCAATAAGAGAATTATTGCACTGTTTTTCATTGCTATCATTTGCTCATGTAATGGGCATTCCTTCAAATTGTTTATCAGGACTGAAATGAATCTCCTTGTAGTTTTTACAATTTTGTTTTTTGTCAATTTCCACTTTTTTTCATCCCACCTGGATCAAAGGTCTATATGAAGTATTGTGAGCATTTTGCCACTGTCATCTTCATCTTCGGCTTGACATTTCTTTTTCATGCTTCAGTCTTGTTTTCAGTAATCAATAGAGAAAAGGAACCAAACTGTGCAGAAATCTTACATGGATTGTCTTCAAAATTATAAAATTATATCCAGTTTTCGTTTTATTCAGAAATTCTGCATTGGATGCTGGCTAGGCCAAGTAGAATTTACAATTGGCTGATATTTCAAATGTCTTCTTCCCTGAAACCACATGTGTGATGCACCATATTACAAATAACAAATTAATAGCCATTTTGACAGAACAAAATGAGCATCCATTATGATTTTTGTTTATTTATAATGACAGTTGTACTTTAAATAACATGTTGTCATATTTTTTTTTATGAATTACACAATTTTCTTTATTGTTTAACAACTGTCTTATCATTAATGCAATTCTTTTGAACTTGATACATGTTGCTATTGAATTCTTTAGAACTTGATACATGTTGCTATTGAATTCTTTTGAACTTGATACATGTTGCTATTGAATTCTTTTGAACTTGATACATTTTGCTATTGAATTCTTTTGAACTTGATACATGTTGCTATTGAATTCTTTTGAACTTGATACATGTTGCTATTGAATTCTTTTGAACTTGATACATTTTGCTATTGAATTCTTTTGAACTTGATACATGTTGCTATTGAATTCTTTTGAACTTGATACATGTTGCTATTGAATTCTTTTGAACTTGATACATGTTGCTATTGAATTCTTTTGAACTTGATACATGTTGCTATTGAATTCTTTTGAACTTGATGCATGTTGCTATTGAATTCTTTTGAACTTGATACATGTTGCTATTGAATTCTTTTGAACTTGATACATGTTGCTATTGAATTCTTTTGAACTTGATACATGTTGCTATTGAATTCTTTTGAACTTGATACATGTTGCTATTGAATTCTTTAGAACTTGATTCATTTTGCTATTGAATTCTTTTGAACTTGATACATGTTGCTATTGAATTCTTTTGAACTTGATACATGTTGCTATTGAATTCTTTTGAACTTGATACATTTTGCTATTGAATTCTTTTGAACTTGATACATGATGCTATTGAATTCTTTAGAACTTGATACATGTTGCGATTGAATTCTTTTGAACTTGATACATGTTGCTATTGAATTCTTTTGAACTTGATACATGTTGCTATTGAATTCTTTTGAACTTGATACATGTTGCTATTGAATTCTTTTGAACTTGATACATGTTGCTATTGAATTCTTTTGAACTTGATACATGTTGCTATTGAATTCTTTTGAACTTGATACATGTTGCTATTGAATTCTTTTGAACTTGATACATGTTGCTATTGAATTCTTTTGAACTTGATACATTTTGCTATTGAATTCTTTTGAACTTGATACATGTTGCTATTGAATTCTTTTGAACTTGATACATGTTGCTATTGAATTCTTTTGAACTTGATACATTTTGCTATTGAATTCTTTTGAACTTGATACATTTTGCTATTGAATTCTTTTGAACTTGATACATGTTGCTATTAAATTCTTTTGAACTTGATACATGTTGCTATTGAATTCTTTTGAACTTGATACATTTTGCCATTGAATTCTTTTGAACTTGATACATGTTGCTATTGAATTCTTTTGAACTTGATACATGTTGCTATTGAATTCTTTTGAACTTGATACATGTTGCTATTGAATTCTTTTGAACTTGATACATGTTGCTATTGAATTCTTTAGAACTTGATACATGTTGCTATTGAATTCTTTTGAACTTGATACATGTTGCTATTGAATTCTTTTGAACTTGATACATGTTGCTATTGAATTCTTTAGAACTTGATACATGTTGCTATTGAATTCTTTTGAACTTGATACATGTTGCTATTGAATTCTTTTGAACTTGATACATGTTGCTATTGAATTCTTTTGAACTTGATACATGTTGCTATTGAATTCTTTAGAACTTGATACATGTTGCTATTGAATTCTTTTGAACTTGATACATGTTGCTATTGAATTCTTTTGAACTTGATACATGTTGCTATTGAATTCTTTAGAACTTGATACATGTTGCTATTGAATTCTTTTGAACTTGATACATGTTGCTATTGAATTCTTTTGAACTTGATACATGTTGCTATTGAATTCTTTTGAACTTGATACATGTTGCTATTGAATTCTTTTGAACTTGATACATGTTGCTATTGAATTCTTTTGAACTTGATACATGTTGCTATTGAATTCTTTAGAACTTGATACATGTTGCTATTGAATTCTTTTGAACTTGATACATGTTGCTATTGAATTCTTTAGAACTTGATACATGTTGCTATTGAATTCTTTTGAACTTGATACATGTTGCTATTTAATTCTTTTGAACTTGATACATGTTGCTATTGAATTCTTTTGAACTTGATACATGTTGCTATTGAATTCTTTTGAACTTGATAAAATGTTGCTATTGAATTCTTTTGAACTTGATACATGTTGCTATTGAATTCTTTAGAACTTGATACATTGTTGCTATTGAATTCTTTAGAACTTGATACATTGTTGCTATTGAATTCTTTAGAACTTGATACATTGTTGCTATTGAATTCTTTTGAACTTGATATATTTCCACAATCTTATTATTTTTTCAGTGAATGTATTTTTATGCTCCTGGACCTGGATCCATTTGCAAGTGCCATATGTCTTATGACGAAGAAATGTAAATAGGGAATAGGATAATTTATTTATGTGTAGTGAGGTGCTATTAATTTATTGATTTTGTTTTCTTTAAAAAGAGGACTTACGTTGTGTTTAATGGTTGTTTCTTTAAATAGTCTAATGTTGGGTAAAAAGGAGTAAAAAAAAACTTTCTGATAACCAACATACGTTCATTCTTGATTTTAGTTATCTGATGAGGGGCAATTGCCTGTAATATAGAAATTAAAACTCCTTCCTAACCCAGAATATAGACTTCAAAATTAAAAAATCTTGATGTGTATTGCTTTTCTGGGAAAATTTGTCAAGATTGCATGTAAAATATTGTGTCAAATTAAGTTTTGTAAGCACATCCTTTAAATCACTACACCAATTATTTGAACATCTCATGTAGTCCATATTGAAGACCACTTTAGTTATCCGGTCATCGTTGATATATATATATTCTGTTTGTATAACGACAAAGATATAGTTCATTTTGTGATTTTTTTGTTTTATATATTTAAGTTTAAGCTAGTTGATAGAAGTTTATCTTACTCAAAGGATGTCCATTTATAATAAAAATAGACCTGTGTCAGTGTGATATAAGTCCTGAGAGATCAATAGATATACTATATGATTACCATCACAACATCCACTTTAAAAAGACATATCTAAAGTAGATACACAAGAAATCTAAATTATATTGAGGACAAAATATACAAATTTATCAAAAATATTAACTTGCCTGTATCAAGACATACTGATAAGTTAATATTATTGGTAAATTTATTCTCCATATAATTTAGATTTTTTGTGTATCTACTCCAGGTGGTTACTGTTACTGATTATGTATGGTATGTAATATATGGTATGTCATCTCTGCCTGATTCAACAAATTAAGTGTGTATTTTACATAGTCAACTACAGTATTCTGTATTTTTGTTATTTCTCAATGATTAATTGTAGGTGATGTTATATTTTTTATCCAAATATTTGTGCTAAAAAAATCTGTGATTATTTTAATTGAAGTGCAAATTGTATTTTTTGTATTATTCTTTTTAGCTCATCTGGACCAAATCTCCATTTGAGGATATGTCATTACTTTTTGTCTGTCATTGTCTGTTTCTGTTAGCTTATTGAATAAGAATTTTTAATCTTCTTTGAAAATCCTGAACTATTTATTTGTAAGCAATCTTAGCATAAATTGTCCCCTGGATGAACCTTTAGAAAATTTCTGGTTTTATGTTGATCTGAAATCCAAGATGGCAGATACTGCATAGAACCAATATTTATTTGAAAACAGGAAAATATTTTTTTTTTAATACTCCCAACCAAATATTTACTTGTTTCATAATGCTTGTCATTTATCTAATGAACACTAGATCATTGATGACCCACAACTCATGACAAATATTAAAATCCTTCCCTACCCCCACTCTAGACTGTTTAATGGAATATTGCTAAATTGAACATAACATTATATATTAGGCATTTCAGAATTCAGACTTTTTTCCTGTATATTGTTAATAGTTTGTACGAATACACATTTTACTATCATGATATTAAAGTCAATCAAATTTTGGTATAGAGAAGTCAAACTTTCCAGAAATCTAATGAAACGATCTTTGTTTTCAGTAATCCTCCCAATGCATTTTTTTTACACTTCCCAAATCTTATTGGCCTTTTTCAAAGAAAAATGACAGACTGAACATGGAGAAACTCCATAACTCCATAATTTTTACAATGTAATTGATATGTGACAATTTATTATTATTCTTAACCAAATCTGACTTATCCTCCCTTGAAATCTAGTTATATTATAAAAGAAACTTTTAAACAGTTCCACCAGTATAGTTTATGTAGCCTTGATCAATTTCATTCTGGAATACATTGTAGTATGATATTAAAATCATTTTGATAGTTTATATTGTTTATTGTGAGAATTTTTTTTTAGTTATTTAGAAATAGGGAAATAATTTATTTACATAGAAATAATCAATTCACTAGCATTTTCATAGAAAGTAGTCACTTTACTATTATTTTCATAGAAAGTGGTCACTTCACTATCATTTTCATAGAAAGTAGTCACTTCACTATCATTTTCATAGAAAGTAGTCACTTCACTATCATTTTTAGCTCACCTGACCCAAAGGGTCAGGTGAGCTATTGCCATCACTTGGCGTCCGTCGTCGTCGTACGTCGTAAACTTTTTCAAAAATCTTCTCCTCTGAAAGTACAAGACCAATGGAAACCAAACTTGGTCTGAATCATCACTAGGGTGTCTAGTTTCAAAATTGTGTCCGGTGATGCCGTGCACCAACCAACATGGCCACTGTTACTAAAAATAGAACATGTGGTAAAATTGCAGGTTTTGGGTAATAACTCAAAAACCGTTAATAATATCAAAAATCTGACATGGGGTAAAAATGATCAGCACATCAAGATCTACCTACCCTGCAATTTTGAAGTAAATCTGATTGCCCATTTTGGAGTTATTGCCCTTTTTTCATCAAATTTGTAAAATTTTAATACTTTTCGTCTTATATTTCCAAAACTATAAGAGATAAAGGTTAACTTTAAATTGCAAAAATGTGCGGCATATCATGATCTACCCACCCTGCAATTTTGAAGTAAATCCCATTACCCATTTTGGAGTTATTTCCCTTTTTTCATCAAATTTTCAAAATTTTAATACTTTTCGTCCTTTATTTCAAAAACTATAAGAGACAGATGGTAAGTTGAAACTGCAAACATGTTCAGCATTTCAAGATCTACATACCCTGCAATTTTGAAGTAAATTTGATTTCCCATCTTGGAGTTATTGCCCTTTTTTCATCAATTTTTTTTTTAATTTTAATACTTTTCGTCTTATATTTCAAAAACTATTTAGAAATAGATGTTAAGTTTAAATTGCAAAAATGTGCAGCATATCAAGATCTACCTACCCTGCAATTTTGAAGTAAATCCCATTACCCATTTTTACCGATTATGCAAATTAGAAAAAAGGGGGGATGAAAATTTAAAAAAAAGCTTCTCCTCTGAAACTACTGAGCCAATCTCAACCAAACTTTGCTGAAATGATCCTTAGATGGTCCCCTTTCAAAATGGTGTCCGTCAGCGCCGTCCTGTATCCAAGATGGCCGCCATTACTAAAAATAGAAATTTCTTCAAATGGCCAAAACTGCTCTATTTTAAGCCAGAAAATGCCCAAATTTGAACTGTATAAGCATAATGATGAGCTTTTTAACATATATTACGGGATTTTTTATGAACTTTGAACTTTTGCCTATTTTGACCGATTATGCAAATTAGAAAAAAGGGGGAATGAAATTTAAAAAAAATCCTCTCCTCTGAAACTACTGAGCCAATCTCAACCAAACTCTGCTGAAATGATCCTTGGGTGGTCCCCTTTCAAAATTGTGTCCGTCAGCGCCGTCCTGTATCCAAGATGGCCGCCATTACTAAAAATAGAAATTTCTTCAAATGGCCAAAACTGCTCTATTTTAAGCCAGAAAATGCCCAAATTTGAACTGTATAAGCATAATGATGAGCTTTTTAACATATATTACGGGATTTTTTATGAACTTTGAACTTTTGCCTATTTTGACCGATTATGCAAATTAGAAAAAAGGGGGGATGAAATTAAAAAAAAATCCTCTCCTCTGAAACTACTGAGCCAATCTCAACCAAACTCTGCTGAAATGATCCTTGGGTGGTCCCCTTTCAAAATTGTGTCCGTCAGTGCCGTCCTGTATCCAAGATGGCCGCCATTACTAAAAATAGAAATTTCTTCAAATGGCCAAAACTGCTCTATTTTAAGCCAGAAAGTGCCCAAATTTGAACTGTATAAGCATAATGATGAGCTTTTTAACATATATTACGGGATTTTTTATGAACTTTGAACTTTTGCCTATTTTGACCGATTATGCAAATTAGAAAAAAGGGGGGATGAAATTTAAAAAAAATCCTTTCCTCTGAAACTACTGAGCCAATCTCAACCAAACTTTGCTGAAATGATCCTTGGGTGGTCCCCTTTCAAAATTGTGTCCGTCAGCACCGTCTTGTATCCAAGATGGCCGCCATTACTAAAAATATAAATTTCTTCAAATGGCCAAAAACTGCTCTATTTTAAGCCAGAAAGTGCCCAAATTTGAACTGTATAAGCATAATGATGAGCTTTTTAACATATATTACGGGATTTTTTATGAACTTTGAACTTTTGCCTATTTTGACCGATTATGCAAATTAGAAAAAAGGGGGGATGAATTTAAAAAAAAATCCTCTCCTCTGAAACTACTGAGCCAATCTCAACCAAACTTTGCTGAAATGATCCTTGGGTGGTCCCCTTTCAAAATTGTGTCCGTCAGCACCGTCTTGTATCCAAGATGGCCGCCATTACTAAAAATAGAAATTTCTTCAAATGGCCAAAAACTGCTCTATTTTAAGCAAGAAAGTGCCCAAATTTGAACTGTATAAGCATAATGATGAGCTTTTTAACATATATTACGGGATTTTTTATGAACTTTGAACTTTTGCCTATTTTGACCGATTATGCAAATTAGAAAAAAGGGGGGATGAAATTTAAAAAAAATCCTTTCCTCTGAAACTACTGAGCCAATCTCAACCAAACTTTGCTGAAATGATCCTTGGGTGGTCCCCTTTCAAAATTGTGTCCGTCAGCACCGTCTTGTATCCAAGATGGCCGCCATTACTAAAAATAGAAATTTCTTCAAATGGCCAAAAACTGCTCTATTTTAAGCAAGAAAGTGCCCAAATTTGAACTGTATAAGCATAGTGATGAGCTTTTTAACATATATTACGGGATTTTTTATGAACTTTGAACTTTTGCCTATTTTGACCGATTATGCAAATTAGAAAAAAGGGGGGATGAAATTAAAAAAAATTCTTCTCCTCTGAAACTACTGAACCAATCTCAACCAAACTTTGCTGAAATGATCCTTGGGTGGTCCCCTTTCAAAATTGTGTCCGTTAGCGCCGTCCTGTATCCAAGATGGCCGCCATTACTAAAAATAGAAATTTCTTCAAATGGCCAAAACTGCTCTATTTTAAGCCAGAAAGTGCCCAAATTTGAACTGTATAAGCATAATGATGAGCTTTTTAACATATATTACGGGATTTTTTATGAACTTTGAACTTTTGCCTATTTTGACCGATTATGCAAATTAGAAAAAAGGGGGGATGAAATTAAAAAAAAATCCTCTCCTCTGAAACTACTGAGCCAATCTCAACCAAACTTTGCTGAAATGATCCTTGGGTGGCCCTCTTTCAAAATTGTGTCCGTCAGCACCGTCTTGTATCCAAGATGGCCGCCATTACTAAAAATAGAAATTTCTTCAAATGGCCAAAACTGCTCTATTTTAAGCCAGAAAGTGCCCAAATTTGAACTGTATAAGCATAATGATGAGCTTTTTAACATATATTACGGGATTTTTTATGAACTTTGAACTTTTGCCTATTTTGACCGATTATGCAAATTAGAAAAAAGGGGGGATGAAATTAAAAAAAAATCCTCTCTGATGAAACTACTGAGCCAATCTCAACCAAACTTTGCTGAAATGATCCTTGGGTGGTCCCCTTTCAAATTTGTGTCCGTCAGCGCCGTCCTGTATCCAAGATGGCCGCCATTACTAAAAATAGAAATTTCTTCAAATGGCCAAAACTGCTCTATTTTAAGCCAGAAAGTGCCCAAATTTGAACTGTATAAGCATAATGATGAGCTTTTTAACATATATTACGGGATTTTTTATGAACTTTGAACTTTTGCCTATTTTGACCGATTATGCAAATTAGAAAAAAGGGGGGATGAAATTTAAAAAAAATCTTCTCCTCTGAAACTACTGAGCCAATCTCAACAAACTTTGCTGAAATGATCCTTGGGTGGTCCCCTTTCAAAATTGTGTCCGTCAGCACCGTCTTGTATCCAAGATAGCCGCCATTACTAAAAATACAAATTTCTTCAAATGGCCAAAACTGCTCTATTTTAAGCAAGAAAGTGCCCAAATTTGAACTGTATAAGCATAATGATGAGCTTTTTAAAATATATTACGGGATTTTTTTATGAACTTTGAACTTTTGCCTATTTTGACCGATTATGCAAATTAGAAAAAAGGGGGATGAAATTTAAAAAAAATCTTCTCCTCTGAAACTACTGAGCCAATCTCAACCAAACTTTGCTGAAATGATCCTTGGGTGGTCCCCTTTCAAAATTGTGTCCGTCAGCGCCGTCCTGTATCCAAAATGGCCGCCATTACTAAAAATAGAAATTTCTTCAAATGGCCAAAACTGCTCTATTTTAAGCCAGAAAGTGCCCAAATTTGAACTGTAGAAGCATAATGATGAGCTTTTTAACATTTATTACGGGATTTTTTATGAACTTTGAACTTTTGCCTATTTTGACCGATTAGGCAAATTAGAAAAAAGGGGGGATGAAATTAAGAAAAAATCTTCTCCTCTGAAACTATTGAGCCAATCTCAACCAAACTTTGCTGAAATGATTCTTGGGTGGTCCTCTTCCAAATTTGTGTCCCGCATTTCAGAACACTGACCAAGATGGCCACCACAGCCGAACTTAATTTAACATAGGACCCTATGGGAAATTCCCATAAACATCTTCTTGTCTGAAACCATTTGCTCAATAAGAACAAAATTTTGATGAAATAGTCATTGGATGGTTCTCTTCCAAAAATGTGTCCGGCGGTTCGGCCCTTCGATCAATTTTTTTTTTAATTTTAATACTTTTCGTGTTATATTTCAAAAACTATAAGAGATAGATGTTAAGTTTAAATTGCAAAAATGTGCACCATGTCGATATCTACCTACCTTGCAATTTTGAAGTAAATATGATTACCCATCTTGGAGTTCTTGCCCTTTTTTTCATCAAATTAAAAAAAAAAATTAATACTTTTCGTCTTATATTTCAAAAACTATAAGAGATAAAGGTTAAGTTTAAATTGCAAAAATTTGCAGCATGTCAAGATCTTCCTACCCTGCAATTTTGAAGTAAATCCCATTACCCATTTTGGAGTTATTGCCCTTTTTTCATCAAAATGTTCTCAATTTTAATACTATCATCTTATATCTCAAAAACTATTAGAGATAGAGGGAAAGTTTAAACTGCAAAAATGTTCAGCATGTCAAGATCTACAAAACATTTCCCACAGTTAAAAATGTGTGACAACTGTGTGAAGAGTTATTCCTCTTGAAATGCATTTTTTGTTGACTCACTGCTTTTGGTTACTCAAATAATCAAAGGGAAGCAACTCTATTACAAAATGTGAAGTCGGAAAAGCTAAATTTTGAGAATCATTGACATATATGGTTTTTTTACAGCATTTTTGATAACTTACAAATTTTTTTGTAGAAGGGGTCTGCAATGACGAAGGCTACATTTGTTAATTTTTTTCACCGAAGTTATCAAGTTTTATTGACTGATGTTGTTATTATACCCAGGTGAGCTATACAGGCTCCTGGGAGCCTCTAGTCATAGTAGTAGTCACTTCACAACATTTTCATAGAAGTAGTCATTTAATTGTTATTTTCATTGAAATAATCACTTCATTATCATTTTCATATGAACAGTCACTTAATGTTATTTTCATATGAGTAGTCACTTAATGTTATTTTCATATGAGTAGTCACTTAATTGTTATTTTCATAATACATAGAAATGCACATCTATCATATAGTTCATGATTCATTTTCATTTTCATTTTCTCAACTCTACCTCAGAGTGAGTACACCTCGCGTGAGGTATATTCGGGCTTGTGTCTATTTGTCTATTCGGTGTTTCAACGTTGTCCAACCAGAGAAGAGATTTCATTTCCAGTCGGCCAATCAAATTGCAAAAAAAGGTCAAAATTTACAAAATTTATAAAAATTTACAAAATTTCATATAAAATTTCAAAATTTTCATAAAATTTCAAAACTTTCAAAAATTTCATAAGATTTCAAAATTTTCATCATATTTCAAAATTTTAATGTTGGCCTCGGTCAATCAATCATTGACCAGGTCCATATAGTCAAGAGTAGACCTCATTAAAAGTCAATAATTATATATTATTATTACATAAGGCTCTATTTTACTGATTTTCTATTGGCCAGAAGCGATACACGTGACATTCCATTTTCTAACATATTGATTAGCAAAAAACTATTTCTGTGCAATAAAAAAGCATATTGCACTCTCATGCAAAATCAATGAATGAAATTACGTGGCACGAGAGTGCAATATGGTTTTTTTATTGCACAGAAATTGCTTTTTGCTAATCAATGTTAGAAAATTTCAAAATTATAAAATTAAAAAAAAAAAAATTTTAAAGTTCAAAATTTTCAAAAAATTAAAAAATTTCAAAAATTTCAAAAATTTCAAACATTTCTTAAATTTCAAAAATTTCTAAAATTCATAAAAAAAAATCCAAAATTTTCAAAAATTTCACAAGATTTCAAAATATTTTTTTTTTCTCAAAATGATAAAAAAAAAAAAAAAAAAAATTAAAATTTCAATAATTAAGTCAAAATTTTCATAAAATTTCAAAACTTTCAAAATTTTCATAAGATTTCAAAATTTTCCAAAAATTTTAAAATGATAAAATTTTCAAAATTTTTAAAATTATAGTAAAATAGAGCCTTATGTAATAAAACAATTACTACACTTTAGCTTGATCAATATGAGGTTTTATGGAGCAGAGTACTCTGCTCCATAAAACCTCATATTGATCTCGTTCAAGTGCAGTAATTGTATAATATTTATCATCTTTTAGTAATACAACTTAGGGATCGTCTCAAAATATGACAGTTTTTTTCAAATGAAATTAGTTTCATTTGGCTCAGACCACCCACCCACCCCCTCCAAATGAAAGTGTGAAAAACAGAATACTGATGTATTATAAACCAAACTCCACCTAACAATATAGGGTTTAGAACCATGTATTCTCCATATGCATGTCATGATAAAGGGTCTATCTATGAATCTTTATCCTTTCAAAATCAGACACTTGATTTCATCTTAGTGTACATATAATTCAATAAGCATATTGTACCAATAAAATAATATTTATAGATTAATATGGACATCTCTGTAATGTGCATTCTTATAATAAATGCAAAGATCTGGACCACTTATTTATTATTTGTGGAGCAGTGTATGCATCTTGTATATCAAGAAATCCATTTAAAGCCCTTTCTATACATGTGAACCATAATGAATGTGTATTTTTGAGGACATCTTCTTTTCGTGTGTCCTGCTACCAAATAGTGTTGTCTGCACAAGACGTTTTTTACAGGGCGCTGCCCAATCTCTACCCAGAGTTATCTGTTCTTACACTCTATCCAATCTCTGTCAATGCCTAAAAACCAAGAATCTTGTCAAAATCCGTTTATTAAAGGGTAACTTGATATAAACCAGTTATAATGACCCCATATATTGTAAAATATGTAAAGAATACCATATAACTAATATTTGAGAAGCTTCTTTGTTTATTTTCAAATGAAGATAAGGGATTATTTTTTATACAGTGATCAGTCATACAGTGCTGTTCTGGTTCCTTGTTGTAATAGATTCTATAGTTGCTGAACATTACACTGGTAATATTGTATAAAAAGGAAGCCAGTTTAATACAAAGGTAGACTACTTTTTAGGCATTGACAGAGATTGGAGAGAGTGTAGGACCGACAACTCTGGGTAGAGATTAGGCGCTGCCATGTTTAATACTTAATCAATACAATAACAAAATACCGAAAGCGATCAATACAATCACAAACTACCGAAAGCCTATTCCTGCAACGTACACAAGAACAAAAACCCGCCATAAGCATCGTGGTATCTGTTGTTTACTCTCTTTGGTCAAAACTTGTTTAATACATTATAGTATTATTTTTAATTTGACAACAGTATTACGTTCCAAGAATCGAAAACATTATTATTTTTTATTTGCAAAAGAAGACCGTTGCTTTTCGTTGCGTATGATATTTAGTTGTACCGCAAACAGGAAACCAGAGCTGTGTACATATACACCCATTACTTATTCAGTACTAAAGAAACAGTACAATATACAGACTCGAAAGAAATTAAAACGATGTTCCATTCAATTTTATGCCATTTATTAAGTGCATTTTAAAAGATTTATTGACAAATCTCAATGTGCGATTTTGTTTTTTTTCCAAACGTGACAGCTGAAAACCACCCACCTACCAAACAAACTTACTTCGTTTGAAAAAAACTCACATTTTGCAACGATCCCTTAAAAAGATATTTGGTGAATAGATAGTGTAAATTCACTCTTAGTCTTCCCTTGTTGTATATTTGAAAGCTTCTGGTCAGTGTTTCTGCTTAACAATGCATGGTGGGAATTGTTATGTAAACCATGTGCCTATAGTTTTAATGACAAAAATACTTTTATTTTTCAATGATATTTCTTGTTAATAGTAATATTACTCTACCCTCATAGCAAATAGGTTTTTTTTAGTTCACTTGGTCAAAAGTCAAATGAGATCTTGTCATTAATTCTCGCCTGTTGTCCATCATCGCTCATCACCTTAACTTTTACATATTTTAATCTTCTCCAGAAAAGTACTCAACCAAATGGAACTAAACTTGGTAGAGATGATTCTATGGTAGAGAAGATTTTGACTTGAAAAAAAAATGAAGTTGTTCCCCGTGTGGAGGGGCTTATAGGAAGTCTAGAAAAGGGGGGTGAGAGATAGATACCGTAGTTATTTGTTTTATTAATGTTGGTGGAATTATTGACCATCACCGTTTAAACTTTCTTTTATTTATTTTCATAGGATAAAGCCTATGAAATTTGTGCATATGGGGTCCTTGAATCTGATTTTAAATTGATTAATATCAGTCTATTTTAAGAAAAATATAAACATTATAATTATCAGAAAATGTGGTCTTAATTGATATACAAACAGGGTTTTAATAAGACTGCAAACAAAAATTCGTTCATATTATGATATGGTGATGTTGTCATCCGTCTGTAGACACTAATGGTTTTTATGTTATTACTTTAGTTCTAGTTTACCAATCCTCCTTCTGAATTTTTAGCACAAAGTTGTATGTCACAGAATTAAGATTGGTATTGATTTTGGGTACCGTATTTAGGGTTGTATAATGCGCAGGATTTTGCCCAGATTCTTTATTTTGTAGGAGGGGTGCGCATTATAAACAGGAACAATGTGTTTCACTCTTTCCCAGACCGGGAAATCACATGTCTGCCATGTTTTTTTGTTTACTATTGTCAACATGCAAAGTTAAATATTTCATCATATGAAAACACCAATAAAACCCAACACATTTAATATTTTGCAACTTTATTGAAAATGAAAAGAGATAAATGGTTCTTAAATTCTCCCAGCAAATGAAACATGCTCAAAGGACTGAAAAATATATACCGGTACGATTGATATTTAATTCTTACATTTCCGATGACGATTTTTTTCAAAAGTCCATGCGCATTATAGACACGAACTAGTTTTTTTCTGGAGATTTTCAAGGCCAAGAGGGGGATGTGCATTATGCACCAATGCACATTATGCAACACTAAATATGGTATTGTAAGTGTTACAAGTTTCATTAAGAATATTTTTTTAAAAAGTTACAAGTAATATAAAGGATATTTTACAAAATGTTACAAGTAAACATAAAGAATATTTTACAAAATGTTACAAGTAACATAAAGAATATTTCACAAAATGTTACAAGTAACATAAAGAATATTTTACAAAATGTTACAAGTAACATAAAGGATATTTTACAAAATGTTACAAGTAACATAAAGAATATTTTACAAAATGTTACAAGTAACATAAAGGATATTTTACAAAATGTTACAAGCAACATAAAGAATATTTTACAAAATGTTACAAGTAACATAAAGAATATTTCACAAAATGTTACAAGTAACATAAAGGATATTTTACAAAATGTTACAAGCAACATAAAGAATATTTTACAAAATGTTACAAGTAACATATAGAATATTTCACAAAATGTTACAAGTAACATAAAGGATATTTTACAAAATGTTACAAGTAACATAAAGAATATTTTCTAGAAAGTTACAATTAACATAAAGGATATTTCACAAAATGTTACAAGTAACATAAAGGATATATTACAAAATGTTACAAATAACATAAAGGATATTTTACAAAGTGTTACAGTTACCTATAGAATATTCATACAAAATAAGATAAATATTTGATTGTATACAAAAATACCAGATTAATATTCAAATATATCCACCCCCACACAATAAGAAATAATAGTATTGTGTGAAAGTATAAAATATAAATGTTAATTAAAAGCTTGAGCCATTACGTTATGAAATAAATGTCCTTCATTAATTAATTTTGACTTGTAAATAAGATATTTATTAATTTATACATTCATATTGTTTTTATGTCAATAAAAACTGTGAAAAATATTTCTTCTTTTATTTATTGTGGTTCTTGGTTGACAGATGGAATGCAACATTTTCCTGACCATGCCAATTTAGCTATTCTCCTCCACCACTAAAATTCCACCCATTTGCACATCACACTGCCACCGTTTTACCTTCATGAGGTGTTTGTAAACTTATTGTGTCAGGAATATGGCTGACAATACTCTTCAGTTTACAGACATTACTCAACAATCAATCACTCTTTTGTCATGATTAAAATGTTGAAATTCGTTTTCCAGTCAGGATGGAAGTGTGTACCTGAATTTTCAGAGGTGTTGTATGTACCTCTCAGCAGAGAAACTAGATCCTAATTTATATACAGCAGAGAAACCACAACTAGGTCTTATTCTTATACATGGAGTTCCCTCCAGGAAACACAAATTGAACATATTGAATTGAAACTTTTATTTTTCAATGATATTTCTTGTAAATAGTAATATTACTCTACTCTCATAGCAAATAGTTTTTAGCTCACCTGACCCAAAGGGTCAGGTGAGCTATTGCCATCACTTGGCGTCCGTCGTACGTCGTAAACTTTTTCAAAAATCTTCTCCTCTGAAAGTACTAGACCGATGGAAACCAAACTTGGTCTGAATCATCACTAGGGTGTTTAGTTTCAAATTTGTGTCCGGTGATGCCGTGCACCATCCAACATGGCCGCTGTTACTAAAAATAGAACATATGGTAAAATTGCAGGTTTTGGGTAATAACTCAAAAACCGTTAATAATATCAAAAATCTGACATGGGGTAAAAATGATCAGCACAGCAAGATCTACCTACCCTGCAATTTTGAAGTAAATCCCATTACCCATTTTGGAGTTATTGCCCTTTTTTCATCAAATTTTCTAAATTTTAATAGTTTTCGTCCTTTATTTCAAAATCTATCAGAGATAGATGTTAAGTTTAAACAGCAAACATGTGCACCATGTCGAGATCTACCTTTAAGTAAATCCCATTACCCATTTTGGAGTTATTGCCCTTTTTTCATCAAATTTTCTAAATTTTAATAGTTTTCGTCCTTTATTTCAAAATCTATCAGAGATAGATGTTAAGTTTAAACAGCAAACATGTTCAGCATGTCAAAATCTACCTACCCCGCAATTTTGAAGTAAATCCCATGACCCATTTTGGAGTTGTTGCCCTTTTTTCATCAAAATGTTCTAAATTTTAATACTTTCATCTTATATCTCAAAAACTATTAGAGATAGAGGGAAAGTTTAAACTGCAAAAATGTGCAGCATGTCGAGATCTACAAAAAAATTCCCACAGTTGAAAATGTGCGACAACTGTGTGAAGAGTTATTCCTCTTGAAATGCATTTTTTTGTTGACTCGCTGCTTTTGGTTACTCAAATAATCAAAGAGAAGCAACTCTATTACAAAATGAGAAGTAGCAAAAGCTAAATTTTGAGAATCATTGACATATATGTTTTTTTACAGCAATTTTGATAACTTACATTAAAGGGGGAACCCCTGCCCAAATTGTTTTGTAGAAGGGGTCTGTAATGATGAGGGCTACATTTGTTAATTTTTTTTACAGAAATTATCAAGTGTTATTGACTGATGTTGTTATTATACCCAGGTGAGCTATACAGGCTCCTGGGAGCCTCTAGTGTTTAGTTCACTTGATCAAAAGTCAAATGAGGTCTCGTCATTAATTCTCGCCTGTTGTCCATCATTGTTCATCACCTTAACTTTTACATATTTTAATCTTCTCCAGAAAAAGTACTCAACCAAATGGAACTAAACTTGGTAGAGATGTTTCTTTGGTAGAGAAGATTTTGACTTGAACAAAAAATGAAGTTGTTCCCCGTGGAAAAGGGGGGTGAGAGATAGGTACCGTAGTTATTTGTTTTATTAATGTGGGTGGAATTATTGACCATCACCGTTTAAACTTTCTATTATTTATTTTCATAGAATAAAACCTATGAAATTTGTGCATATGGGGTCCAAAATTAAAATACAAAACTGTGTACTGCCATTGGAAAAAAGTCATCTTACTAATTAGGAATGGAAATGCAATGGTATTTTGCCTGATACAGTAATGTGATATTCAATTTTACCCTAGTATACTCTAAGGTCTATTTGGATTCATATTCTTGGTGATAAAAAGAAAATAATAGGAAATAGTTCAAGAAAATCTTCTTTATCGAGTGATCTCATTAAACACTTATTCATAGACTTAGACATATATCTTTGGGCTAAAAGATCATCTCATTAAAATTTTAATCAGATTGCTGGGTTTCATGATTTAAAAAATGTATTTACATTGTTAAGTAGAAAAAAATATGAATTGTCTACTGGAGAAAATTGCTGCTAATGGATAATGTTAGGTGGTCAATTAAGCCTTGAATCCCATTTTAGATTAATTAATATCGGGCTATTTAAAGAAAAATATAAACATTATAATCATCAGAAAATATGGTCTTAATTGATATACAGACAGGGTTTTTATAGGACTGCAACAAAATTTCGTTCATATTATGATATAGGGCTGTTGTCCTACGTCTGTAGACACAAATAGTTTCTATGTGATAACTTTAGTTCTAGTTGACCGACTCTTTTAGCCCAAAGATATATGTCTAAGTCTATGAATAAGTGTTTACAGTTACCTCCAGAATATGCATATAAAATGAGATAAATAATTAATTGTATACAAAAAAAAACCTGATTAATATTCAAATATATCCACTCCCACACAATAAAAAATAGTATTGTGTGAAATATAAAAGTTTGAGCCATTACATTATGAAATAAATGTCCTTCATTATTTAAATTTGACTTGTAAATAAGATATTTATTACTTTATACATTCATATTGTTTGTATGTCAATAAAAACTGTAAAATAAAATCTTTTATTTATTGTGGTCCTTGGTTGACCGTTGGAATGCAATTTCCCCTAGCATATCAATTTTGTTATTGTATTCCCCCTTATCTTCCACCCATTTGCACATCACACTGCCACCGTTTTACCCTCATGAGGTGTTTGTAAATTTGTTCTTGTCAGGAATATAACTGGCAATACTCTTCACTTCATATTAATCAACAATCAATCACTCTATTGTCATGATTTAAATAACTGTTTTACATCCTTTAAAGTCTGAAATTTGTTTTCCTGTCAGGGTGGAAGTGTGCACCTGAATTTTCAGAGGTGTTATACCCCCAGCAGAGAAACTAGATCCTAATTATATACAGGGTAGAAACCATGACTAGGTGTCTATTCTTATACCTCTGGGAAGCCCAAATTGAACATATTGAATGGCAACTTTTATTTTTTAGATAGAAATTTGGGGCGAGAGAGAGAGAGAGAGAGAGAACAAATATATAAGGAACCAGTACAAATAATATAAAGAAACAACAAAAGTCTTGCAATACAACAAATATAGTGAGAACTAAAATGCATTTCGAAATTGCCCTGTGGTCATGATTTTACAAACTAGTTTATCATTGATAATTGGACATTATCATATCATAAATAAACAGTCATTGACAGGTATATGAGAAATGTGCCACTATTTTATATAAAACATGAACAACAAACCATGAAAGGTATGATCCACCACTATACAAACAGTATGATACATCATGTCACGTTTTATTGAGATTTTTGGCCGGATGTTTATTTTATCTTATTTGCATTGAAATCTAAGGACCGTCGTGGCCATGTTCGTATGGTAATCGGATTTATTGTATAGCTACATGTGCAATCAGTGCAATATTGTGGCATTAAACACCATAACCCTAGCCCTGCATTGAACTCTGTATGTATTTATAAACTGGTCCATCTTTTTTTTTATTATAAGTAGAGCAAGTTTTGGTTTTCACAAAAAAGATTGAAGAACAGGAATCCCACAAAAAACAGAGATGAATTCAGGTGCTCTGGAAGGGTAAGTAGTTCCTACTTAAAAATTATTACTGCAATGATGTTCTAATATCATCAAGAAGTTATGTTTATGCTGGAAGTACATTTATTTTTTCTATGTAAAATTTAATATAGAATAGGGGATTAGAGTAAGGGTTATAGTGTTTAACGGCACTTTCAACAATATTTCAGTTTTATCGTGGCGGTCAGTTTTATTGAGGGAGGAAACCGGAGTACCAGGAGAAAACCACCGACCTGTCGCAAGTCACTGACAAACTTTATCACATAATGTTGTATCGAGTTCACCTCGCATGAGCGTAATATAAAATAAAACGATATATAATATCATAGTCGGTAGTCAGAACAGAAATATTTGATGCCATAAATAAATAAGTGATAGAGTGTAATATATTAACACTACATTAGGAGTCATGTAGTAAATAATATAGAATAAGTTCAGAGCCAAATTAAAAAAAAAATTGCATTCGGTATATTAGGCCTATTTTTTTTCTCTCGAAATTCCAACAAAATGCACATGGATCAAAGTCTATGTCATCTGAAGTTCAATGTGGTTTTTCCATATTATGACGATAAATCAAAAAATATATGCAAGAGGTTAAAAAATATAGACAGTTTTGATTTCTTTACGAGAACTTGTGTTCTCGGTATGTCAGTTGTATTTGATGGTCACAAAACTGTCACGTGTAGGTTTAATGATGACCATTAAGGACAAGACAAAACATGGGACACACGATGTGCCTTTTCTAGTAAAGGTAAGATATATCATTTTTTAATAATTTATATAGATTTATAAATAGGACAAATATACTCATTATATAAAAACAAGTGTCATTAAAGTAAATTTCAAAATATGCCAAACACACGGGATAAGACACACAAATTCGTTGAACTGCAAAACATACATTGGGTTTTTTTAGCATTGCAAGTATTCGTTGCAACTTTGAGTTAAACCTATACAGTGGTTACAATGACATTCCAACCCCAAAAATATGTCGGAAAACTTTAATAAGACGTTTTTAAGTTTCCCCGTTTTATACCGTGACTAATGTTTTTTAAGTACCATATAATTAACGTTCCCACTTATTCAGTTTCAGCTTCAATTTATAAACAATGCATGCCGCCCTGTTACTGGTTCTTATTCTTGGGCAGACGATAGCCTTAATAGAAGAAATACCACTGCCCACAGAATTAGGAAGTTGCTTTGAATCCTTTAGTAGGAAGAATGATATGACAAAGGTTACGGGGACTGAAATTCAGTGGATATGTATGCAGAAAAGCATCTGGAGACTTGTGGACCATAGTATAATGAATATATCTGATAAAGATCGAGAGTGGATTGATTCCATTCTGAAGATCCCGGATTTCATTAGTGCCAGTGCTGGAACAGCAACTGCTGCAACTGGTACCGGAAGTGGAAGGAAGAAACGACAAGCACCCAGTTTGCGCATCCGGACAGAATATCGGCTGTTGAATGATCTTGAGAGAGAGCAATATCATCGTGCTGTAAATACACTCAAACAGCTTCCAGTAAGTTACACACTCAATTATTGATAGACCTCTTGAACGTGAATTTTGCTTCATATTTAAATTGATGGGAAAAACTACACGTACTTGAGGTCAGGGTACGCACCTCACATTCCCCCTTTATAAGTAGAACGGGCATTTAAATAGCACTGTTTGATACAATACGAGACATTTTGTGACGATATAATACATGACTCGGGTATAAATAAACTGAAAATAAAGACTGAAGGGCACAATAGTTTGCGAAAAAATAAGTGCATTTTCTGATCCCGAATACCTCTGGGAAAAGCCAATCGCATAGTTCACATTCATATCATACCTCACATGATTTTGTAATCATATAGCCATATACTTGTCATATTAAAATCAATTCACCATGAAACACATCATAAAGCTGTAATTCAATAGTCATACGTAGCCTATCAGATATGATACAAATGTTCTTCCAAACAAAATCGAAATATACCACCATAGAATATGAACTCTATTCATTACAAAATGCTGCCATATTCTTTGCTGTTGTTATTTAATCCTCGAAAGACTTTTGAATTACTTGACTTTTCAATCTTCGTGTTTATAAGTGTACATACATGATGAAGGTTTATTCCAGAGACACATAGTGACATCGTGTTCACTAAATTAAATATCTACGTGTTCATTATACTATAATGGGTGTCAGTTTGAACAATCTTCAAGTAACTTTTTTTTTAATCTCAGCGATCAGTTTTATTGGTCGAGGAAATGTCTGAAGAGAAACCATCATAGATCCGCAAGTCATCGACAAACGTTGTCACGCAGACTCAGACCATTTCACTGCGCATTTAAATACTAAAGTGTGTCATGGGATGTTCTCTGAATTAGTTGAATGAATTCGAAAGATCTGTATAACTGTAATATACTGTACATTAGACACACATTACACATACTATTTTATTGGTCAGTTCACAGGCACGAGACACTATATCAATAAAAATTCCATAAAGCTGATGGTAAGAAAAAATTGTAAAATGAGGAGACTTCCATCAACCACACGAGTCGACATGACAATAGTATGGTGATGTATAGGTGTCTGCAATCCAATAAATCATATAGCGGGTAAAACGTTAGGTAATACGTCCAGAAATACCGCGTTTAAAAGTGAAAGCATTCAGCAAAAAATAAACTGATTTGTTTACATTTTTGCCGATTTGTGCCTTGGAAGCCTTCCCTTATTATATTGCCCATTGACAAATTTTTCCATTGACGGAGTGTTTACTGCCAAAGTGTCTAGTGCCTGTGGTCAATTATTTAATGATATATCTGCCATGGTCACTGTTTATGAATTTAGATATGAAAATGAACGAGAATACAAAAATATGGTATCCAAAATAAGCGACAACGAAACTGCCTATATTTCCCCGTAGCCATATGTACATAAATTTAAACAGTGATACCTTTTTTTGATTCCCTACATTTTGTTTTATCTTTTTTAGATTGGAAACATCACAAGATATGACTTTATAGCTAATATTCACCGTGGAGATGCTATTCCTGTGGCTCACTTCAGTCCTAACTTCTTAGGCTGGCATCGAGTATATTTACTGATGTAAGTTTGTTTATATACTGATTCATATTGTAAATTTCTATCAAAGATGGTACAATTTTAATAAATATAGAAACTAAAGTTCCCCTTCCTCTCAGCCGATTTTGACTAACTTATTTTGGCTCTTTGATTTTTTTGTTCCTCAAACATAAAATTATTTGGTTTGGAAGAACGAACAAAAGCTAGGCCGATTCTTTAATTTCACATTCCACTATATATATGATGTAATTTCACATTCCACTATATATATGATGTAATTTCACATTCCACTATATATATGATGTAATTTCACTAAATAATTCCACCTTTGATGACTATGTTGATTGCATCTTTCTCATTAAACTTGAAATAAAGGACACTACATAGACAGATAGGTCTGCTTCATACCTTGACCTACACCTACAAATTGAGTTCAGACCGAAACTCTACGACAAACGAGATGGTTTCAATATACCCATTGTGAACTTTCCATATGTATACATGTAGCAACATTCCAAAAACACTTGCATATCGAATATATCTCTCAGTTCATATCATATTCCAGAGCCCGTGGTTCTTATCAGGATTTAAGTTAAGTTGAAGTCGTACTTCATTTCGAGAGTTTTACGGTCCCCATCATGACTTAGTAAAACGTTACAGTATGTATGTGTTACAGATGACCAGGGATATGTTCCGCTTGTCGTGGTCACCATCCTTCTAGCCTCTTTCATGATTTAGCACCGGATATTAGTAAGAGTAACACAACGGAGGCTACAAGTGGAGCAGGAACTGCTTTTCTTTCTGGAGCATATGAGTTCACACTCTGGCTCGTGATGGTTTCGTGTTGCTCAAACTTTTAGTGTTCTCTGTATTAGTGTTTTGTGGATCATTGTTTGTTCTTGTCCCTTTTCACCACTTTATTGTCTGTCTGTCTGTCTGTCTGTCTGTCTGTCTGTCTGTTTGGTTTACGACTTCTGATTTCGTCTTTGGTTTCTTCCAAATTTCTTATTAATGTTACACGCTACTATGCAAATTGACGTTTAATAACAAAAATAGATAGAGGATATAATATACAAATTTTTATTATAAAGTATCTGCAATTTATAGAGAGAACAGATAGGCAACGAATGTGGTATGTTATATCTTTTTGTAAAAATGTTGATAATAGACTAGAGGAACAAATTATTTTGTCAAATTATTACAGAAGAAACTCAAGCTATGTTAAAATGGAAGGTCTTTCTATCACTCTGTAGTATTAAATTATATATATATTTTTAATATCACTTTATAAGTAAAATTGCCTCTTTTCTAAAGATCCAACTCTACGACGGAAATTCTTGTTATTGTATATTGGTCATATGTGTTCAATTATTAATCATCTTTTTGTCATGTTTATTGTACACATGTTCTATTTAATGATCTCTTGTTACACATTGTAAATATGTCCGATTGTTTCACGTGGGGTGTTTTCTAATAAATCTTGCAGTATATTGCATTTTGTGTTAGAAGCGTTTGAAGATACCAAAGGGGTAATCAGAATCTGTATATCTAAGATACCAAAGGGGCAATCAGAATCTGTATATCTAAGATACCAAAGGGGCAATCAGAATCCGTATATCTAAGATACCAAGGGGTAATCAGAATCTGTATATCTAAGATACCAAAGGGGCAATCAGAATCCGTATATCTAAGATACCAAAGTGGTAATCAGAATCTGTATATCTAAGATACCAAAGGGGTAATCAGAATCTGTATATCTAAGATACCAAAGGGGCAATCAGAATCTGTATATCTAAGATACCAAAGGGACAATCAGAATCTGTATATCTAAGATACCAAAGGGGCAATCAGAATCCGTATATCTAAGATACCAAAGGGGTAATCAGAATCTGTATATCTAAGATACCAAAGGGGCAATCAGAATCTGTATATCTAAGATACCAAAGGGGTAATCAGAATCTGTATATCTAAGATACCAAAGGGACAATCAGAATCTGTATATCTAAGATACCAAAGGGGCAATCAGAATCCGTATATTTAAGATACCAAAGGGGTAATCAGAATCTGTATATCTAAGATACCAAAGGGGCAATCAGAATCCGTATGTCTAAGATACCAAAGGGGCAATCAGAATCCGTATATCTAAGATACCAAAGGGGCAATCAGAATCCGTATATCAAAGATATCAAAGGGGCAATCAAAATCCATATATCAAAGATACCAAAGGGGTAATCAGAATCTGTATATCTAAGATACCAAAGGGGTAATCAGAATCTGTATATCAAAGATACCAAAGGGGTAATCAGAATCCGTATATCGAAGAAGAACAGAAAACACAATGGCCAAAAGAAAAAGTACAAAAGGACAAACAACGACCCTTTGAACATTGAGATTATGGTTATGGTGTTTAACGCCACTTTCAACAATATTTCAGTTTTATCGTGGCGGTCAGTTTTATTGGGGGGAGGAAACCGGAGTACTCGGAGAAAACCACTGACCTGCCACAAGTGTAATATTGATCATGAATGCTTAAGCTGTATTTCTTTAATATAATTTACAAAATTTACTTTAATTTCATTTTTTTCCCTCAGATATGAAAACGCTTTGAGACAAATAGATCCTACAGTGACTGTCCCATATTTGGCCTCGGATCTAGACGAAGCTCTGGACGATCCAACTCAAAGTGTCATATGGTCAAATATCTTCCTAGGAAACGGCGACGGTGTGGTCAAAGAAGGTCCGTATGCCAATTGGAAAACCCCATCTGGTCCACTTGTTCGCAACATTGGCGCAATGGGACAACTATTTACCGGTAGAGGAATAGCAAGAATTTTGAGTAAAAACAGAACGGAGGAAATCACAGAGCCAGCAGGAAATGTCGATTCGAACCTCGAACGTCAACAGTATTTGGTAAATCAATGGATTGGTGGCGGAGGAGGGCAGATGTCAGATTTAAATTCTGCAGCACACGATCCAGTCTTTTTCAATCACCATGCGTATGTAGATTATATTTGGGAACAGTTTAGAATGCAACAACAGCAAAAACGTATAAATCCTGCAAGCGATTACCCAGTCATGCGTGGGTCACCTGGTAAAAATGAGCCGATGGGATTCGGATCACTCCAGAACATAGACGGCTTTAGTAGTTTCTTTACAGAGTCTGTTTATACTTACGAATATCTACCAGAGTGCACCGTTTCCAATCCACATTGTAGTTCGTCGTATCTTAGGTGCGATACAAACTTGCTTAAACCAAGATGTGTTTCACTAATGAGACACGAATGGAACGCCCATCTTAGAGCAAGTGGTCAACTTGGTGCTGATACTAATTTAGGAACAAATTCTGGGGGATTCACTTTTGGGCAAATGTTGCTTCCAACGCAAAGTAACTCCCCCAGCAAAAACGACCAGTGTCCATCTAAATCGCTGAATAAGGGGATACAAAATAGATATCGGTGTGGCGATATGACAGACATAAGAGAGTGGGTATACATACCAGTCGAAATAGTTAGCAGACGACCTCCAGAAAAGACCATATACGATTCATACCCTGTGTTTCATGGTAACGTCATTTATGACGGTGACGTTTATTCACCGGATGCATACCGTGTTTTGAGAAATACTCTGCATACAGTTCGATTAGGAAGATATGATTATTGTAAAGATACCTCGACCAATGCTGGAAAAATTTATATCAAATCAGAAGGACTGAACTACTATGGTACATATGAGGAATATGCGATAGTAGATAATAGACTAGCGTTGTCGTCTGCCACAGCATATGTCGCTGTCAGATCACCGGAACTAGGAATGACGCAAACTCTTATTACAGCCCATGATTCATGTGGACGAATGTGTAGCGCTTACTGTAGGATTAAAGGCAGGAATGAATATCAACCATGCCATGGTTCATTGCAAATGACGTCCGGAACTCCAAAACAGTACAGTGTAAATTTTGGAGAAGCAATTGTGGATACGTGGGAATTTTATAAAAACAGATATTTTCCAAGAGTGAAAGACAATAATGTGTTTATCAAATTTTTCTGCAGTTACAACGAATATTGGCCGAAAAAGATTGAAAAGCAACCGACTGTTATGTCTTCTCATCAATCTACACAGAACAAAATGTCGTCTGCTAACAATAAACAATTTACTATGGGAGGAACTAATAAGGCAGTCTCTCAAGTGAAACCATCAATTAGACTTAGTACCAATAACCTTCCACATAGAGTAAGTACTGCTACTTCGTCACAAAGAGTCAATTCACCATCTTCACCAAAACGAGTTATAACAGGGCGTTCACCACAAAGATTGAATACCGGCACTTCTCAAAAAAGAGTCAATACTGCTTCTGTACCACAAAGAGTAAACCAAGTTACTCCAAACTCACAACCAACACAGAATTCAGGTCAAAATGGAATAAGAAATCCAGGTAAAGTTTAAAGTTAGTTAAAACCTGTCGCTAATCTTTATTTAATGCACATGGAAGTCCATGCGATACAGTTCCGGATACATAAAGTGGTACGTTTTAAACCAAATTGAAAGAAGGTGAAAACTATTAACTTTATAAAATTCAGCTTTAAGATGTGAAATTTGTGAAATGTTGGAAACCCAACAAAGTAAAGTCTTAATGACATTTGGCAGTAATATTGAATTCGCTCAAATCTTCACTAACTTGAATCTAAAAAAAATAACATTCACCATTCCTTCTAACAAATTCTAGCTCCCGTCAATTAAGCTGTAAACAGTTTGTTGCAAAATATATAGATACAGACATAAAGGAATGTTTGTAGAAAGTTAGATGGGTTTAACTGGTCCATTGAGGATTTCTTTGTAAAATAATGATTTCGTAGGAAATGATTGTGTTGTGCAGAAGCGTTCTAGTATGCAAGTTTGTATTTAAGACGTTTATTTGTGTTGCATGAGTTGTCTCTTAGGACAAAGAGTATTTAATTGTCTCGAGGCCTAGCAATATGACAAGGTTGTAATATACCAAAATAATGTAAAAATATGCACATGGTATTGAATTGTGTCCTAAGACAAGCTTGTATGTACCCAAATCTGGTAAAAATTATCACACCACATTTAGGGAATCACATTTAACTTTTAGGAGGTTATGATTTTTTGTTCATTCGCCAGATGTTACAGAAAAAATATCTTGACCTGAAAAATGGGGATGGGGGGTGTATTATACCAACATCGTGTAAAATAAATGTTGATAGTATTGATTAGTCTCCTAGGACAAGAGGACAAGTTTGTATTGAATGGTGTATTTATGTTTTATATTTGTTTTCTAGGTTGTCTCTTAGGACATGGATGTATTGTAGCAGGATCATGTCGACAATGTTCAAACGGACAAAAATTACCATGCATCAAGTCAAATACATTGTTTGCTCATTGTCAGGGAACAACGTTACTTATCAGGCGATGTCTAGCGCGGAGTCGGTTCGACCCCGCCACGGGTACTTGCCGTTTGGAGTAATTTGTTCTATAGCAGAGATCTTTTTTGTTAAATAGAATCACAATATAGTTGAAAGCTGGTATGCTTCAGCATAATATTACTGACTCTTTCTTGAAATTATCTACAGAGGTAAACATTGTTCCATGAGATTTCAAGGAGATATTTATGAGAATGTAATTATGTTAAATCCGTGATCACAGTGCAATGTAATAAAAGAATAAACAATTTCGCAGATATATAATCATAATATAAACTAAATATCAGAAGTGTGTGTGTGTGTGTGTGTGTGTGTGTGAAATTGACAATATACACGTAGAGATCAATTACCACATTGTCTCAATATATACAATAGAAAACAACATATTTATTTTGGATTTTGAATGTTTGTTTTTATTTGTTTTCTTTTTTTAATATTTATATAAAATAAAGGGACCGTCGTATGGTAGTTGGATTTACAAATACCTATGGATATAATCAATGCCTATCACCATTAATGTTGTGAGTTAGAATCCCGCTCAGGCGAGGTGTACTCGATACAACATTATGTGATAAAGTTTGTCAGTGACTTGCGGAAGGTCTGTGGTTTTCTCTGCTTTCTTCCACCAATAAAACTGACAACCACGATGTAGCTGAAATATTGTTGAAAGTGGCGTTAAACACCATAGCCCCTATATAAAATAAAAATACAATATTACGAACATGTAAATCCTATCAGGATATTTTCTAGGTAAAGGATGGCAATTATCGAGCCAACTGTTTACACAAGGGTTCATGACAGTTTTCTAGGTAAAGGATGACAATTATCGAGCCAACTGCTTACACAGGGGTTCATGACGGTTTTCTAGGTAAAGGATGACAATTAACGAGCCAACTGCTTACACAGGGGTTCATGACGGTTTTCTAGGTAAAGGATGACAATTAACGAGTCAACTGCTTACACAGGGGTTCATGATAGTTTTCTAGGTAAAGGATGACAATTAACGAGTCAACTGCTTACACAGGGGTTCATGACAGTTTTCTATGTAAAGGATGACAATTAACGAGTCAACTGCTTACACAGGGGTGCATGACAGTTTTCTAGGTAAAGGATGACAATTATTGAGTCAACTGCTTACACAGGGGTTCATGATAGTTTTCTATGTAAAGGATGACAATTAACCAGCCAACTGCTTACACAGGGGTTCATGACGGTTTTCTATGTAAAGGATGACAATTAACGAGTCAACTGCTTACACAGGGGTTCATGACAGTTTTCTAGGTAAAGGATGACAATTAACAAGTCAACTGCTTACACAGGGGTTCGTGACAGTTTTCTATGTAAAGGTTGACAATTAACGAGCCAACTGCTTACACAGGGGTTCATGATAGTTTTCTAGGTAAAGGATGACAATTAACGAGTCAACTGCTTACACAGGGGTTCATGACAGTTTTCTAGGTAAAGGATGACAATTAACGAGTCAACTGCTTACACAGGGGTTCATGACAGTTTTCTATGTAAAGGATGACAATTAACGAGTCAACTGCTTACACAGGGGTTCATGACGGTTTTCTATGTAAAGGATGACAATTAACGAGTCAACTGCTTACACAGGGGTTCATGACAGTTTTCTAGGTAAAGGATGACAATTATTTAGCCAACTGCTTACACAGGGGTTCATGACGGTTTTCTAGGTAAAGGATGACAATTAACAAGTCAACTGCTTACACAGGGGTTCATGATGGTTTTCTAGGTAAAGGATGACAATTAACAAGTCAACTGCTTACACAGGGGTTCATGACAGTTTTCTATGTAAAGGATGACAATTAACGAGTCAACTGCTTACACAGGGGTTCATGATAGTTTTCTATGTAAAGGATGACAAATAACGAGCCAACTGCTTACACAGGGGTTCATGACAGTTTTCTATGTAAAGGATGACAATTAACGAGTCAACTGCTTACACAGGGGTTCATGACAGTTTTCTAGGTAAAGGATGACAATTAACGAGTCAACTGCTAACACAGGGGTTCATGACGGTTTTCTAGGTAAAGGATGACAATTATCGAGCCAACTGCTTACACAGGGGTTCATGACAGTTTTCTATGTAAAGGATGACAAATAACGAGCCAACTGCTTACACAGGGGTTCATGACAGTTTTCTATGTAAAGGATGACA
This sequence comes from Bathymodiolus brooksi, assembly GCA_963680875.1. Taxonomy (NCBI): domain Eukaryota; kingdom Metazoa; phylum Mollusca; class Bivalvia; order Mytilida; family Modiolidae; genus Bathymodiolus; species Bathymodiolus brooksi. Next base: position 79,042,285 of record OY804578.1, on the reverse strand, counting down.
ATTATCGAGCCGACTGCTTACACAGGGGTTCATGATAGTTTTCTATGTAAAGGATGACAAATAACGAGCCAACTGCTTACACAGGGGTTCATGACAGTTTTCTATGTAAAGGATGACAATTAACGAGTCAACTGCTTACACAGGGGTTCATGACAGTTTTCTAGGTAAAGGATGACAATTAACGAGTCAACTACTTACACAGGGGTTCATGACAGTTTTCTATGTAAAGGATGACAATTAACGAGTCAACTGCTTACACTGGGGTTCATGACGGTTTTCTAGATAAAGGATGACAATTAACCAGCCAACTGCTTACACATGGGTTCATGACGGTTTTCTAGGTAAAGGATGACAATTAACGAGTCAACTGCTTACACAGGGGTTCATGACGGTTTTCTAGGTAAAGGATGACAATTAACCAGCCAACTGCTTACACATGGGTTCATGACGGTTTTCTAGGTAAAGGATGACAATTAACGAGTCAACTGCTTACACAGGGGTTCATGACGGTTGTCTAGGTAAAGGATGACAATTAACGAGTCAACTGCTTACACAGGGGTTCATGACGGTTTTCTAGGTAAAGGATGACAATTAACCAGCCAACTGCTTACACAGGGGTTCATGACAGTTTTCTAGGTAAAGGATGGCAATTATCGAGCCAACTGCTCTCACACAGGGGTTCATGACAGTTTTCTAGGTAAAGGATGGCAATTATCGAGCCAACTGCTCACACAGGGGTTCATGACGGTTTTCTAGGTAAAGGATGACAATTAACGAGCCAACTGCTCACACAGGGGTTCACAACAGTTTTCTAGGTAAAGGATGGCAATTATCGAGCCAACTGCTTACACAGTGGTGCATGACAGTTTTCTAGGTAAAGGATGACAATTAACGAGCCAACTGTTCACACAGGGGTTCGTGACAGTTAGAATAAAATCTTTATGCGGTCGCCATAATGAATTGGTTGATCGACACTGTAGTGTCTGGCTTACAGACGACTCGGTGTCTGTTTGTACTGTTGTAATCTATTTCCGTCCGTATTAATAGCTTCACGACATTTACTGGACTTTGGCCATTGCCCTGAGTGACATGACGGGTGCCACATAATGAGCAGAAACTGTACATCCATGTTTGCCCATGAATTTGACAAGATCCTGGCCACTGTTTTGTCGATTATTTTTACTTTTTTGTGTTTTCTTCACGTTGATTGTTGTTTTTATTTTTCGTCTCGTTTGTTTTCCCTTGCTATATACTAATATTGTATTGTCATTTAAAGATATTTCAAACAGCTTGTGTACAAATACAAAATAAAGAAGACATAATAGACATGCAAATTTAACAACATTTAGTTCAAATATATATTGATTTACGATTTTGTTTATCTTCTGCATTTCTTAGGTAATGTCTAGGTATGTTATAATTTGATTATGTCTTGTTTTCTGTATTTTTTAGATGTACGTGTATTGTTAATCTATGAAATAGACCAATTTGTCAAATTTGAATTCTTTTTATAATCTTACAATTATTCATTAGATTTATATTCCCGTTTTAAGACACAATCTAGTGATTATTTATATTTGTTTTTTGTTTTCATACGGCAAACATCAGGTAACTTTTCATTTACATTCGGAACTATTACAATATTTGGTTATTTTTTTTAAATTGTATACGGCAAACACATCAGGTAACTTTTCATTTACATTCGGAACTCTACAATCCTTCCTTCATTAGGCATACAAGCCTATCACCAATACGGTGTGGGTTCGCGCCCGTCTTTGTAAATTACAAAAAAAGTGCACTCGATTCGCAGCCGCAAGTGATACAGTTTACCAGTTGCTTGCCCATGGTCGGTGGTTCTCTCCGGGTACTCCGGCTTCTTCCACCACTAAAACTGGTCGCCATGATATAGCTGAAATATTGCTGAAAGTGGCGTTAAGCACCAAAAATCAATCAATCCTTCAATAGGATCGATATTTTGTCGTTAGCTAAATATTATGTAGGTTCGTTGCTGATTGATCGTTTGAAATGTGATTTCTGACGTGTATCCAATCGGCAAATTCGGATGTAACGGAAACGGATGGGTTGTGACGAGGAGTGGACGTGCACCACACTGGATGTTGTTTACTTAATTGAATCACCAAATAAAATAAAAACGAAAACAAGCCAAAGACTTCTGTGACTGTAAAAAAGCAACTATTTAATTAGATTTGTAGATAAACATGCATTTGCACCAATAATAAAATTTGTTGTTATAATTTCGGATTCTGGATTCATTCCTTCCCTATTTTGAGAAAATTTATATTTAGGATGTCATCGATATCATCAGATTGTGGTACTTCTTTCTGAATATTGCTGATGATGTATCTGCTTCCGATTAAAGATGGGACCGTCATGGTCGTGATCGTCTGGTAGTTGGATTTACAACTACCTATGCAATCAGTGCCTATCACCACTAAAGTTGAGAGTTCGAATCCCGCTCAGGCCAGGTGTACTCGATACAACATTATGTGATAAAGCTTGTCGGTGAATTGCGACAGATCGGTGGATTTCGTTTTCTCCGATTTCCTTCACCAGTAAAACTGACTGCCACTGAAATATTGTTGAAAGTGGCGTCAAACACCATACCCCCGTTTAAAGACATGGTTGTGTCGTAAATGAGCCCCGTGGTTCTGTGTAGTATTAATAATTTACCATTTTTGTTTCCCACAAGCAACCGAAAAGCTGTCGGAAATGACGGTTAATTTTCACAGAAACCGCAAAAGTACAAATAAATTACCGATATCTATGTTGCCAGAGGAAAGATGTCAAAACAGCAGCACTGACTTTATAAACAACGATTATAACATTGTCCGATCAGAGCCGCCGGGATGATCATAGTTATACTAATACTGAGAAAACCACAATGTTCGACATAAAACTGGAAAACTGAAAAATGACGTTTGTCATGTACACTTGAAGGAATACTATAGCACAACCCCCCCAATCAAATTAAGACATTTAATGGCACATTGAACAGACGGGAGCGTCCGTTGATTGAACATAAAAAAATGAGTCCCCCCTCCCCACCCAGCCACTGACTGTCCTGTCCACTCGCAAATCAATTTTATCTGGGCGAGTGAAAGGAGCCAGAAAAAATAATTTGCATATGCAGATATAAGGTTATAATATTTATATGCAGATATAAGGTTAGAATATTTATTTTCAAGTTAGATCATGCAATTTATCTCCAACTTTCACAGGTCCCAGAGTATATTATTTTCGAATAATTGATAGCCCGCTACTTCCCCCTTAGAATAAAATGATCGACCCTTTCAACCCTTCTTCCGTTTTCCACTATGAAATTCAAAAAGATATCAGGAACGCCAAAATATTACGAAAGAAACCAGAAATCAACATTCAATTCCTAGATACCAATCAAAGTTATCCATTTTGTTCAAATATCAGAATGGGTTTTAGCTGTAAACTTTTTTTTTTTTTTTTTTTTTATAACATATTCCGGATTCAGTGAAAAATATCAGTTGAAATAAAAACTAAATAATTTGAGAATTTTTGTTTTAATATTTAAGATAACTTGTTAAATTACTAAAAAAAAAGTTATTATTATTTTTCAATTTATTACCGCGGAAAAAATGCAGATCTTAAACTTATGGTAAGAAATAAATTAAATAAAGAACATAGCTTTGGGGTTTTTTTGGTGTTGTTTTATTTTTGTTTGTTTTTTATCAAATTACCGGTACATTCTGGGTCGAAATGGCATGCATTGATCAGTATTGATTTTGGTAGCATTTAAACGCGGTAGGTTTCTATGTAGAATAAGTAACTAGAGACCACACAAGCAGAAAACGGCGACCACACAACTCGTTTATTACATCTTTGTCAATAAAAATAAACCTACAGCAATGTTATGTGGATATATTTCTAACGAAAATGGACTCGTCCGGTAGTAGTTTCAGCCATGTTGAAAATACGGTTCATTTGTAGTATTTCTTTAAAACTACTTTTTTGTTTTTATTTGTATAATATATCATTGAAGTAAATGTTATTGTGATTTTTTTATTTAGTGGATTTTAACATGACAAAGCAGGTTTGATTGTGATTTTTAATTCTTGATTGTTTAATGAATGGCCTTTGCTTTCAAAAATATTTTTTTACTATTATTTATTTTCGGGAATTATTTGCCCATTCTAATTTAATAGATAGTGGGTTTATGTACCTGAATACATGTAGCTATATGTAATTCTTGTTAAACTTTGGAGCATATTACATGTATATAAATAATTCTACAACAAAATTGAAATTTCTGATATAAAATTAAAAATGATATTTATGTTTATTTTTCGTCACAATTATTCATTTTGTTCCCTTATTATTTTTTTTTCATTAAAAAATGTAATTTGTACACACAAAGACAATGGACAAAAGTATTCGCACGCTTCCAATTTTCCCTATATATTTCATGTAAAATTACAATTTTTCAGAAACTTATCCTGAAGTCAATTCACACCCGATTTCGATAATTTCTATATCAATAAAAACAGAATTTTATGTAGTTTTACTGTATCATTTCAAAATAATTTTCTATGATAAACATTTTGAGAATATACAAGCTAAACACACAACTGAATTAATTTCTTTCGAAATACAATGCTTTGATAGTACCTTTGTAGACAAATTATTTAAGTCTGTGTTTAAATCATGGCGATTTGAAAAACATGCTTCAAAAAGTTATTTCAAAATTACTACTATAAACTACATATCTTTCTGTTTTCCTTGAAAAAAATAATGATTAAAATCGGACGTGAATTGATTTCAAGATAATATTTTGAAAAACTGTAGTTTTATATGAAATATATAGGGTAAATTGGAAGTGTGCCAAAACTTTTGTATATTTGTGCATGTCAAACTGAAAAATTAATTATATCCAAAAATATCCACAATTCAACAAATATTATACATATAGCATTTAATTCAAATAAAATAAAATATTGTATTGTCTTATATAAACTGTTTTCACAAATATGTCCACAAAAAATATATTGAAATGTTAAGGATATATTTATTAAAAATTCTGATTTTTCAGAAATATTAAGGATATGTTTTTATCTATCCATTTGTGTAAATTGCTGTATTTTTTAATTTTATAATTTGCCATAAACTATAAAATGAGATTAATAAATCAAAACCAAAATATCTTTTGTCTTTAAAGTTAGTATACATTTTTCACAAAAAAAAAGTATACTGGGGTATACATGTGTTAAATAAATGGATGATGATGTACAACATGAGGGACCATCCAGCTGTATATGTATAAAATAGTCCCTATTATAGTCCTCTGTCCTCGGTTAAAATGACAGCTTTATTTATATGAATCTATTTTTTTTCAACTTGTTGATGGAAATAGAAAAGAGTTAATCTGGTTATAATCCAAGGTTTTATTAAAATCTGGGTTTTTTTTCTAAAGCATATTCAGAAATAATATTTTCTCAATTCTGAATTAATATTACAATGTAACATGAAATGTTTCAATCCCCTATTATTTTACACTGTGAACATAGAATCATTCTCTCCCTATTTTAAACGTCTCCTCTCTTCAACCATCAGTTGTAGTCAGCAACTCATATTTTAGTTATTAGGTTTTTTTTCTATTTTCAAGACTAGAAAAACTTATATAATTTTCATGCATGTTGATCTTTTTGTATTACAATAATTGATTATTTCATGATCTAATTTTAAGAACTTGTATTGCTTTAAATTTTTATAATACCTTTTTCAATCGCATCGGTGGCATAATGGTTAGCGTGCTCGCCTCGAGTGCGGTAGATCGTGGGTTCGAGACTATATTGTGAAACAGCCTGTTTGTTTGTTTGTTTGTTTGCGTATGATAATTGTTGTTTGTGTATAATTAGAATAAGAATAAGAATAAGAATACTTTATTAAACCAATCATGGTGCCCATAGCTGAGCAGTAGAATCAATACAGAATCATACATAACAAAATAAACCACATACATATACACATATAACATAATAATAATAACTTGATTAGATTTGATTAGTTTGATTAAATACATGTAGTAGTGAGACTAAGACAAAATGAAAATAAGTATGTGTTTGATTTATTTGTTGGTAGCTTTTGACCCTATATTGGGTGTAAGTTGTGCTAATAAAAGAGTAGTTATTAATATAAAATTGTCATATGTTACTTCTCCGCACGCAGCATTAAGGAGAAATAGCAAAGACTGGTTTAATAAAGGGTTTAAAGTTTCTATAGGTTATCTCGAAAAATATACATTGTTATATGAAATGCTTGAAGATACGGAAGAGATAATCAGAATCCATAAATCGAAAAAGGACAAACAATAAATACAATGACCGAAAGAAAAAGGACAAACAATAAATACAATGACCGAAAGAAAAAGGACAAACAATAAATACAATGACCGAAAGAAAAAGGACAAACAATAAATACAATGACCGAAAGAAAAAGGACAAACAATAAATACAATGACCGAAAGAAAAAGGACAAACAATAAATACAATGACCGAAAGAAAAAGGACAAACAATAAATACAATGACCGAAAGAAAAAGGACAAACAATAAATACAATGACCGAAAGAAAAAGGACAAACAATAAATACAATGACCGAAAGAAAAAGGACAAACAATAAATACAATGACCGAAAGAAAAAGGACAAACAATAAATACAATGACCGAAAGAAAAAGGACAAACAATAAATACAATGACCGAAAGAAAAAGGACAAACAATAAATACAATGACCGAAAGAAAAAGGACAAACAATAAATACAATGACCGAAAGAAAAAGGACAAACAATAAATACAATGACCGAAAGAAAAAGGACAAACAATAAATACAATGACCGAAAGAAAAAGGACAAACAAGAATCTACAAAACGTTACACATAATTTAAAGATCGTGCAAGACAAAGGTATTAAAACACCGGGGGTTAACTCGGGTGCTCCGGAAGAGTTGGCTGGTCCACGTGTGGCATCCGTCGTGTTACCACTAGGAAGCCTTTTTTCAGTAGCTACATTGCTTTGGTTTAGATGGTTGAATTAAGGGGTAGTCTAATTAATTCTGATCTTTTCCAGATTAAATGCTCTCTTCCCTGAAAATATGTTAACAAAAATATAGATAGCATGATAGCATATTTAATTCTTTTGTCTTAGTCCTGTTATAAAACATATTATTTTCAAAATAATAATCTATTATTTCATCTCTTTTTTTTCCTTTATTTAACATGTTCGTGTCCATATATCCCCACAATTTTATGGCAACAACAACTTGCATGTGCCTGTGGATACGAGTATCTAGAGGGCCGACTCATGCAAACTGTTGTTACCATCAAATTGTATGGATATATGGAATTGAACACGCTAAATAAAGAAAAAATAAGTGAATTTATTTGAAATAAATGTGTAGACAGAAAGTTAAAAAAGGGGAATAATTCGATGTCACAAGCCCATGCGCATGGGATGTAAATCGCATTATGAAATAATTAAAATGCTGGGTTCTCGAGCAATGCCGGGGTTAGATAAAGAGAGGCCATAGGTTAATCCACTTGTGAGGTCCCTCCCAATTCCCCACCTTCACGACTGGAGGAAGATGGAAGTGTGTTTAATCAATTTCAATAAAGGCAAAGATGATGAGGGATGTTTAAAATTCTGCAATATTCTGAAATGGAGTGCAACTGTGTAGGAAAATTACTGAAGGGTGTTTAGAAAGTACAGTACACTATGACAGCATAAGTGTGAAAATCCAATCGAGCCTATAGGTAAATCCGGCACTGTTCTCGAGTAACCAGTTATAAATACGACTAACGTTTCTTTGGAGTTATGTCAAAAATGTTCTTGTTATTTATGTATTGAAATTTAAAAACCTCTTGATAAAATCGAATGTTTTGATTTTGTACGACACGAACGAGAGGTGAAAACCTCAAGCTGTACTTAATGAAAAAATACGTATTCACTTACAGCAGATATGTGCAGCACTCGGATTATTTAACATTCAAAAACGGGTGTAGCTGGCAACTCAAAAATAAAGTTTACCTTAGGGACCGACCATTTAATTTTTAGCAGGAGGGGGCTATGCTTTTCCCTATCCAGGAAATGTTTTTCGCACGTAACAAATATAAGATTTTATTCTTTGGACATGAAAAAAATCAGTATTTTTTCTTCAATTGTAAACAAAATTTTTTGTTGATAAGTACAGGATCAGATTATTTATTTTTTTCATCTTTAATGTCGATATATTTTTATTCTATAAAACTTGGCGACAGAATTAAAAAAAAAAAAAACAGCACCCGCTATCTAAAAGTTAAATGGTCGTTCCCTAATGTGACTTTGTAAAAGGAGCTTACAAGACATGTACTGATGGCTTAAAACATCTTTGAATAAATCAATTTTAGAGTCACATGTCATTTTGTACGTGTTTTGATTGGTTTAAAAAGTTGGTTATTTATCAATGAACAGAATCTAAAAATAGACGTCATTCTCAAGGCGTCGCGTGCCGTTGTCATCAGGTGATTTCATTTAAATGAGGCACATTTGGGGTTATTTAAATTTATTTCCGATTATTTGCCTTATTTTGAAAAAATAAATATATTTTTCAATATCATAGCAAAAAAGTTTGAATTAATTTATAAGGATTGATCAAAATTATTTGTTCGGTTCATTCGAAATAACCTCAATCAGGTTGTACACACCCTTGCGTAACCCGCTACGCAAGTTAGACGATGTGTACAACCTGATTGAGGTTATTTCTTCATACAATATACTACCAAAGGGAATGCAACGATTTACCTTACTTATTTTATAATGGCCAACTTAATAGTTTTCTACAAAAAGCTTAGTTCTAATAATAAAACCCTAAATGCTCGCTTACTCGCAAGGGTTATAACGGTATGCCATTACACGTAATGGAGCAGCCGCCGAGATTTTTTGCGCTCGCTTACAGAGTTTCTGACGCCTGCATTTATCAATAATAAAACATAACCTTTCCTTTTGTTCATTATTATAACAAGTTTTTATCACCTACCAGTATTTTAGAATGTAATTCCCACAAAATAACAATCCATGTTTACTTTCTCTCTGAACATTTTGAATTTCGTCATTTCCGGCCTCACTATTTGGATGTCGATACCATATTTGGCGATTTGAGGCGTGAATGTTTACATAAGAAATACCATATTTAGAAAAGCTCCGCCTTCCGTAGTTTCCGGTTATGGCAAACGATCGATAAATTTGAACAAGGTTGTTGCAACCTTTGAAAAACATATATTTCTCAGCCAAACCAATTTTAACAAGGACTGGGATCATCAGTAATAGTTATAATGAAATGTTTGAAGCGTAAATAGCGAGGTTTTATGTTTCAACTGCAACTTTTTTTTGTTCCATTGTGACGAATGGGACCGCGTTGTAGCTCTGCCGAGACACAAGTTTGTCACAGGAGCTACATTATTGCAGCTACAAAAAGCTACGTGAGCTATTGTCATTACGTTCAATGCATCCGTCGTCGTCGCCATAGTTTTAAGTTTTTCACATTTTAATAAAAAATATTCTTTGTAATCACTGAACCAAACTTGGCCAGAATATTCAATTGATATTTCTTTAGAGTTTATTTTTCGCCTGTCAAAATGATCACAATGGCCAATGATGATTTCAGTTTAGCTGAAATAAAAATTTTTTTTTACAATGGAACCACATGGCAGAATGAACAGTTACTTTTTTGTGGAAATGATCTTTAGATGGTCCTCCGTCAATTATGTGTTTATGGATCGGATCTGAAATTCCAGTTACTGTTTTCCATAGAGTCAGACTTAAACTACAAGAGGTATCTTCTGCAAACAATTTACATATCATTTATCATACCACATTAAGAAATGTGGTGATATAGTATGTGACAATATCCCAGACTATTTAAAGCGATTTGTAGAAAGTCTTCAACTCGAGACTGCCCTAATAGTAATAGGTGACACTAAATTAACTTCCAGACAGTTACTGTATGACGAAGCAGGACGGGAAACGATCCAGATTCACAGTAACTACTACAAATTTATAAAATTTCACAACTTTTTCCGTAAGAAGAGTTTGAAGAATCCGAAAATCGAGAAAGACAGAAAATACAACGACCAACAGAAAAGGACAAACAATGACCAACAGAAAAGGACAAACAATGACCAACAGAAAAGGACAAATAATGACCAACAGAAAAGGACAAATAATGACCAACAGAAAAGGACAAATAATGACCAACAGAAAAGGACAAATAATGACCAACAGAAAAGGACAAATAATGATCTAGAAAACACTACACAGAAAACTAAAGATCGAACAACATGAATCCCACTAAAACTGGGGTGAACTCAGGTGTTCCGGAAGGGTGGGCAATTTTCTGCTCCACGTGTGGCACCTGTCGTGTTACTTTTGTAGCAAACCCGGTGATAAGTCATTCATGAGGAAATGCAACTATCGAGCGTGTAGCTGGTATAACACAAAGAAAGGAATTATTCATTTGCAAGAGGAGGATTTTCAAATATTCTAAATCATAATGCATATGCATTTAATGTAAACTTATTAAGCTTACGGAACTGTGACGATATTATTTTTCATTTGTCTCTACGAAAACAGGTAATGGTAACACGGACACTCTACGAAAACAGAAAAGCGTAACACGGACACGATTCTAGTTTTAGCTTTAGCCGATATTGGGGGATTATACGACTGATATCACACACTAGCCAGGTTTGCTCTTAAAAACATCAGTGGTATCTGAGAAGAATATTAAAATATCGCTCTCATATGGGCCCATTTTGAAAACATTACCCTGTAATGGCAGCCATATTTGATCTCCAATCAAGAACAGAAATCTTTCAGAGGATCATACATATTTTTTTGTATTTACATTCCCATCGTGTAACAATTCCATTATGCATGAAAGGCCGTCGTGGTAGTGATGGTATGGAGGTTGGATTTACAACAACCTGTGCAGCCAGTGACTATCACCACTATAACTGAAATGATAAAGTTTGTCTCAGTCCGGTGGTTTTCTCCACCAACATAAACTGACGGCCACGATATAAACTGAAATATTGTTAAACACCATAAATTAAACCATAATATGCATGTGATTTCTAAGAATATCTTTGAAATTTAATTTCAGCCAACAATCAGTGGTATAATTGGCCCTAACAAGTTAGCAATTATGACGAATATCTGAGATGAAAATCACATAAAATATGGAGGACCACCAAGTTTGGTTCCAATTTGGCCTCTGGTTTGTGAGAAAAAAAGATTATAATGTTAAAAGCTAAGTGATGCACACAACAAAGATGCCACCATCAAATGCCAAGTGATGACAATACATGTATATAAATACAGTCAAAACACGTATTAAGAGGTCACCTTTGGGACAAACAACAGATGGCCTTATAAGATAGGTGACCTCTTAAAAGAGGTTCAATTCATATGAAATTGTCTATGACAGGATAAGAAAAAGGTGACCTTTTAATACAGGCGACTGCTTAATAGAGGTGACCACTTGGGCAGGTTTGACTGTACCTTAGATAGACCTTTGGTCCAGATGAGATAATAAAAAACATTTTAACGATGTAAAATCATTCAACACTCTTTGCCAAATGAGCGATATTTCAGCTATATCATGGCGAGAACAAGTTATATTCAATGACATAATGATGTTAATTTTGTACTAGATCAACACACTTAGTTGGATATAACAGTCCAAGGGTAGACATGTTGCTCCACTCTACTTTAACTCCTTAATATTGCATGCTTAGCAGAAGAAGCAACAAATACCAATACCATAGTCTTTACTTTCATTAAATAACAGTCAAAGAGTAAACATGTCGCGCCACTCTGCTTTAACGCCTTAATATTGGTTTTCTACAAACACGTGCAACTCATTTTTATCATATTACGAACCGTATCCGTAGTGTAATAGTTGGCATGATCACCTCGAGAGCGGTAGATCGTGGTTTGAGTCCTGATCTCAAGTCTATATACAAAAAATGTAAAATATAGTGATGTGGTATTTATTTAATAGTATATCCACTTGACACAATACATGTTGTACTGTTGAGATAAATTAAAACTAGAGACTAGCATGAGACCTTAGGATGTATTTGAACTACTGTTAAATTTGACCCCCAGGACTTGAACCCAATAGACACTGGGACATTCATTGGTACAAAATGAAATCTACATATCAGTATTCACATTGATGCTGCAATAGATATTATTGCAGCATTTTTATTAATGGTAAATGAGACAACATTTTTGAAGATTTCCCCCCTTTTAGACCCCTTACTAGCTCCATAAGGGAAGGGTCAACTTAATTTGTACAATCTGATTAGTCTTCTCTTCCTAATAAGTTTAACCATTTGGTTCAGCAAATTGTCAGAGGAGATTACAATACAAACTAGAGGCTCACATGAGCCAGCATCACTCAACTGATATAGAAGATGTATTGTACCATTGCATATCAAAGCATATGCTAAACTTTGATCTCACAGGATTTTTAACCAAATAGACCCAGAGGCATTCATTGATTCATTGGTACAAAATTGAATGTTCATTTCACAATGCTCCTTTAAGTAAAATATGACTTTCATTGTTTGTTCTTCTGAAGATTTAATATTCCTTCCACCCCTTTAAAGCATTAGACCACAACGTTGTTGAAACCATAGAACTTACAGTAGGAGGCTGAAATATTCCTCCCACCTCTTTAAAGCTTTGGACCACAACGTTGTTGAAACCATAGAACTTACAGTAGGAGGCTGAAATATTCCTCCCACCTCTTTAAAGCTTTAGACCACAACGTTGTTGAAACCATAGAACTTACAGTAGGGGGCTGAAATATTCCTCTCACCCCTTTAAAGCTTTGGACCACAACGTTGTTGAAACCATAGAACTTACAGTAGGAAGCTGAAATATTCCTCCCACCCCTTTAAAGCTTTGGACCACAACGTTGTTGAAACCATAGGACTTACAGTAGGAGGCTGAAATATTCCTCCCACCTCAACTTTGGACCACAACGTTGTTGAAACCATAGAACTTACAGTAGGAGGCTGAAATATTCCTCCCACCTCTTTAAAGCTTTGGACCACAACGTTGTTGAAACCATAGAACTTACAGTAGGAGGCTGAAATATTCCTCCCACCTCTTTAAAGCTTTAGACCACAACGTTGTTGAAACCATAGAACTTACAGTAGGAGGCTGAAATATTCCTCTCACCCCTTTAAAGCTTTGGACCACAACGTTGTTGAAACCATAGAACTTACAGTAGGAAGCTGAAATATTCCTCCCACCCCTTTAAAGCTTTGGACCACAACGTTGTTGAAACCATAGGACTTACAGTAGGAGGCTGAAATATTCCTCCCACCTCAACTTTGGACCACAACGTTGTTGAAACCATAGAACTTACAGTAGGAGGCTGAAATATTCCCCCCACCTCTTTAAAGCTTTAGACCACAACGTTGTTGAAACCATAGAACTTACAGTAGGAGGCTGAAATATTCCTCCCACCTCTTTAAAGCTTTAGACCACAACGTTGTTGAAACCATAGAACTTACAGTAGGAGGCTGAAATATTCCTCCCACCCCTTTAAAGCTTTAGACCACAACGTTGTTGAAACCATAGAACTTACAGTAGGAGGCTGAAATATTCCTCCCACCTCTTTAAAGCTTTAGACCACAACGTTGTTGAAACCATAGAACTTACAGTAGGAGGCTGAAATATTCCTCCCACCTCTTTAAAGCTTTGGACCACAACGTTGTTGAAACCATAGAACTTACATTAGACCCCATAGACCATTGGGTCTTCATTTCTACATACATGAATTTGATTTTGCATCTGGAAATGTACTTCTACAACTCGCTCTCGAGAAAATGATTTTTTAAAAAACACTTTCCCTCTAGCAGTCTATGCTGAATTTGGACCTATAGGACTCAGACCCCATGGAATCTGTGTTCTTCATTTGTAAAAGATTGAATCTCCTTTTCACAATGATCATTTTTACAATTTTCCCCATTTTTTTTTACTATAAACACATTTTATTGTCAAGCAATTATACAGACAATGGATCAGACACAAGTTATAAACTTATCACGTCTTCTCCGTTACACATAAATAATTAAAAAGACAATATATCACAAAAACATAACATTAATTCGTACATTATTATTTGAGAAAAACGACATATTACTGCAAGAGACATTGTTATTGGTGTTGAATCATTGTTCAAGCTTGAACATACAATATATACTTGCATTTCCATTACTGTCTGTTTATATAAATTTTATATAAATTTTCCACATTACTATGTTAAACTTTGTACCACTAGGACTCCACTCCATTAGATCACAGGACCGTTGTTTGAACAAATCAAAATTTACGTATCAAAATGTACTTCACAGCAACATTTGTAGCATTTTAATTGCTGGTTCTTGAATTTGTTTTTTATAAAGATTAAGTAAATTTCCCTTTTAAGATCCCTAATAGCCCTCTCCATGCAGGATTAACTGCAGTTGAACAAATCTGAATCTACTTTTCCTCAGGAACAACCCTGCAAAGTTTGGTTACATTTGGATCAGCAGTATTGCAGAAGATAATGTGAAAAGTTTATATAAGTTGGACTACAGATGATTGCAAGGTGAGTGTAAAAAATTAAAAAATGGCGATAGATGGATAGACAATGGAAGCCAAGTGATCTCCATAATAATTCACTTGCCCTTTGACCAGACGAGTTAAACAAACTGACTAAAAAACAAACAAATACAAAAAAAATGTATTAACACAATATCACATAATTCGACTCGAACAATTAACAAATCTATGGTAGATTCTACTTTATAATATAAATGAATGATTAACATATCAGTTAAAAAACAAAACACAATATCTCTTTTTATTATATAGTAATCAATATTTTCCTATTAATTTCAATGGAAAAGAATCGTGCAATATTATAGTTGACCTCGGTCGATATTGCTTTTAAGTGTTCCATAAAACATGTTATTATACCTCAGTATATATTTTCTATATAAAATTAAATGCAGATAAAATTACTATTTTGCACATTAAAATCCAATTGCTGATTTTGTTTAAATAGTTTTGATGACTGATCATGACTATTATCCCTAGGGAAATAGTCTCTATGACTATTTCCCTAGGGAAATAGTTCAGTTCAAACAGCATACGTTTTCCCGTGCTTTTATGGTTCGGATCTTTCGTGTTTTAACGTACATGCACCTACATGCCCGAGAGATACGATTATTTGTTTACTAGACGATAAAATGGCATCTGCTGAAGCAGGTATGAACAGTGACTTTAATTGAGTTTAATCTTGTTGATCAATTCATTAAACTGGTTAGAATTGTTGTTAAAACATGTTTATTGTTGATATTTTTTCTCAATATTATTATTAAGAACTTCTATTTGTGTCTTTTTAATAGCCATATTTTCTCAATTACCTAGATTGCCTTTGGTATAATAAAACACTTATTTACTGGCTATTCGGACAATAGCAAGTTTATTGTCCCCCTCGACACCAACTATTGCCCTCCACTTCGCGTCGGGAAATAGTTGGTGTCTCGGGGGACAATAAACTTGCTATTGTCCTCATAGCCAGTAAATAGGTATATAATATCACAGTGCCATAAAATATTACATTTCACCGTTTTTTTTAATTGTTTTTTTTTCATATTGATCAAGTTCAAGTGTAGTAATTGTTTTATTACATAAAATTCTTGAAATTTTAGAAATTTGAAATTTTTTGAAATTTTTGAATTTTTTATTTGTAAACTGCATGAGATGACGTAAGCTGGGCGGAAGTTCATGATGATTGGCTGATAAATTTGGGATAAGATAAAAAATAGCTCAGAATATACCTGATTCTAAAAATATATCGCCAACCATGCAATATCACTTTTAATCGTGGGATCAACCGTGCAATATCACGAAATACGGAATTGTTAGAAATAGACTGTTTCTATATAATTGTAAAAGTACGAAATGTAATAATCACCATTATCCCCGGTTTGAAAATTATAGCAACTTTTGATTGGTTAAAACCCTGGGTATAAAAAACTCATATTCCCGGGTGTTGCTAGGCCATAATACCGGGTGTAACTAGTCATTTAACCAATCAAATGTCCTTATAATTTTCAAAAAGGGGATAATATGACGTTAAAGCTCGCGATGTTGCGCTCCAAAATAAAATTTAGTTAATTTTAGCTATATATTGAATATAAAGCTGTTACTTTGATCAACTGTAGGGTTCTACCAAAGGTAGTACCTTACAGCGGGTAAAAAGCACTCGAAACTTTCATATTTTTTTACTTATTCTTTCCAAAAACAAAGCAAACGTCACTTTTACGTGGGCCACCAGGGTCCAAAATGTCAATATTCATGCAATAACCCCATATTATAAATAAGGCAACAAAACAAAACACAATATCTCTATCTATAAATAAAGCAACAAAACAATCACAGTCTTATGGGAAGGAATTCAAACATAATTTAGAGTTAATTAACTAAGATTGTGTGTTAATTTTTAACAGGTCTGAAACTCATGCACAACTAAATAATTATTTACATGCTGTATCCATTGATGATTCCATCAATATTCTGGCGATTGTCTTCTGCACTAGATGCAACAAATGCAGGTAAACTCAGATGATTCAGTATATATGTTTCAAACACTTCCTTTCATATTTTATGTGATCTCGTAGGTATATATGAATACTTCTCGGTCAATTGTTTTAATATGGAAATTTTACTGCAAAATTCTAAATAGATAAAAAAAAAACATGAGTTAAACAATGGCCAGCATTACTAGAAATTATAGGATGCTCTACATCCCAACATGTTCATATGATCTCATTGGTAGAAGCTGTTAAAAATAAAGATGGAAGGGAGACAACTCAAAAAGAAATGTATTTGTCTTAAAATGAGTGATTATTGTTTAATGCCATATGAGCAATTTTTCAGCCATATCATGGCGAGAACATGTTATATTTTGATGATGATGATGTCCACTTTGTACTAGACCAACATGCCGAGTTGGATCTTTATAGTGCTAGCTCACTGAAATTACAGTCTGCAGGTAGACGTGTAACTCCACTCGGCAACACATTATTCCGATTCTGAGCCAACCAGTCTTTTGCTCTTTACTCCTTAGTACTGCATGCTTGGTGGAGAAGCAACAAATGCCAATACGATATTTTCTAGTCATTTCCATTCCGGCAGAAACTTCGGTTTTTCGTTTATTGATCACGTGATTTGACGTAAACTGTAGGCATCATTACTTCCGGTTTGGGTAGCAACGCCTGACGTGAATGTAAATACGTTATTCACGGTAAAAATGGAAAAGCCCATTAAGCTTTCTAAGGACTGGTGCTGTGTTCCTCAGTGTAAATCTGATGGAAGGAAGCGTGGGAAGTAAATAAAGCATTTCCGTTGTCTTTTTTGTACAGTTTGAGGCGATCATATCATCATTCCAATCACACTTTTTAATAAATAGTATGTCACACTGTTCAATATTAGGCAACAGTTTTAAATCCGATGACCATATGGGCACTTGTCCGATCTCACACACAACCTGTGTTACACCGTTCTCCGTTACTGTTCTCCTGTTTACTTGTGAAAGTTTGTAGTCATTTGTTGATGTTATTTTCTCTAGATCTAATTCTTGGGCAAGTTCACATAACTTGACCAATTCATGTTTTCTATACAAATGACATGTTATGCCTCTATGCTGTAAATATTCCTTTAGATCGGGAACCTGCTATCGGAAGAAATCTACTTGAATATCCATGATAATAATGATAAACGTAATCTGTTGATAAATGCTGACAAACCGGAAGTTTAGATGCCTGTTGTTTGGTCGCCAATCGTACCTCCAATTTGAAAACCGCTTTAACCTGAAAATACCGTATTCGATAGTGTTTGTTTTTCCCATCAAGGTCTCCAACCCATAATCTACTGTACTCGAGGCGATCATGCTAACTATTACAACAACTTTGTGGTTTTATCGGTCTTTAATCAATAATGTATATTACAATGGATATGTACATTAAACAGGCAATTTTTCAGTTATATCCTGACTACCAGACTTATTGTGGGAGGAAAAACCATACAGATATAACAAACTGACTGCTTAAAATCCAGACGAAACAAATGTCAGTTGTGTTAGGCTTTTGAGCCTTAATCACTTGGCCATCCAGGCCTCCTTTTGTTTTTGCATTGTAGAATAGTATCAGTATTATCAGTGGATATGGTAGTATAAATGTTCGTCAGTTACATGGGTTATTCAATTCACAAAATAAAAACCTCAACAGAATGTACATTGTCCACAGAGGGGTTAGGTTTTGGTGTTTAACATCATTTTCAACAATATTTCAGTTATATCGTGGTGGGGCAGTTTCATTGGTGAAGGAAACCAGAGTACCCAGTCAAAACCACAGACCTGGCACAAGTTTGTGCAGTTTTGGGCTTCTATTCCCATAATGGGTGGAGGCCAAAACTCATAAAATCAAATTTTATATGAATCTTGCACATTTCAATATTGTATTAAAATATGAGAAAAAATGGTCAAGGTCAAGTATTAATGCCTGGAGACTAACATTTTACATTTTGGCTACTTTTTTTCATGAATGGGAGGGGTTAAAAAAACCAAATTTCTTTGTTACTTGAAAGTCACATTGGATGTAGAATCAGAATGGAATTCATTTTGGGGACAGACCATAAGGCATAATTCTTTACTGTAAACTTTCAATTCAAATGGTCTAGTAGTTTCTAAGTGGAAGGTTGAAATGGAAATGGCTTACAGATGACAAGACACCATCTGATAGAAAATAGAATCTAATCCCAATTTATTTTGATATTTACTATCAATTGTCATCCTTTTTATTTTAATCCTAAAGCTATCAATCAACTGCAAACTTCTCTTTACATAAAACACGGTATAAAGTTTTTTTTTTTACGTTTACTATTTCAACCAAACATTTGTTAAACCTGATTACCAATTAAAACACTTTGAAAGAAGTTTTTTTCCAAAATGAATACACATTAAGGGGAGGTCATTCTATATGTTTATTAAAAGTTACAATTAGAAACAACAATTGCATTTAGCAGCCATGTTTTAATGAATTGAGGAGTGTTTGTAGAGGACCTTCCAAACATCATTCCTATAATGTTTGTTTCTGATTGGCACAGTGGTTTGAGGAGATTTCTTTGATATATTGGCCAATTAGAAACATGGATGACTGTGGTGGCCATGATTTTTTTGTCTGATCAAAACGAAATGAAGAATTTTTGTAGAGATCATTCTAAGCATCAAAGTTGGTTCAAATTGGCCAAGTAGTTTCAAAGGAGATGATTGAAATGTAAAAAGTTTACAGATGACGGATGGATGGACAACAAATGCAAGAGATGGCAAAAACTCACACGATCCTTTTGGGTGGAGTGAGCTAAAAATCAACAGTTTGATGTCTCCAACTAGGAAGAACTGTTTTAGATACCTAAAACTTATGTCTCCCCTTAATGCGACCATCTCTACAACAATAAGTTACACATTATGAGTTGAATGATGCTATTTAAAAAACAATTCTTTGACCTTGAGGTCAAAGGTCAAGGTCCCACGAAGGTCATTATGGTACGTGACACACTGCCTTATGGTCATGCACCCACATACCAAATATTATTGACCTATCTGGAAAGACAAAAAAGTTATGTACCGGACAAGAAAATACTATTTAAAAAAACATTATTTGACCTTGAGGTCAAAGGTCAAGGTCCCACGAAGGTCATTATGGTATGCGACACACTGCCTTATGGTCATGCACCCACATACCAAATATAATTGACCTATCTGGAAAGACAAAAAAGTTATGGTCCGGACAAGCTTCGCTGAGAAGAAGCAGAAGAAGCGGAAGAAAAAATCAGACTAAAACAAGATTTGTTCGAAGGGGAGACATAATTAAAAGGAGTGTAGAACTGTAAATGTCAAGTTTCATTTAAAAAAATTTAAATCCCCATTGCATATGGTATGGCCTACAATAGATGTACAATTTATGCCTGGCTTTTTAAAAAATATTAGAAATGAAAAATATAACATGTCATACTGTTATAAGTTGATACCTGCTATCAGACATCCTGTAGTGAGGCTTGAAGAGCTCTCTCTAACATTTCATCATCATCCAAAGAGAAATCCTGCAAAAAGATTAAACAAAATTAAATATGAACAGTATGAACTGGTAGGAAAAATGATTCAACATTTTTTTTAAACCCCAGAACATCACAATGTTTGGGTGATGCAGTTTCTGTTTCTTTCAAATTACATGATGCTTTATTTATTTATTTATTTATTTATTTATTTTTTAACAAAATTGAGATTTAGGTTAAAAAAAATATATATATAATCTTTTCCCCCCCAAATTCTCAATGCTAACAATATTAATTAAATTTTGTGTTAAAGTAATATGTTTACTTATTTCCTATAAAATTTATTGAGATGTAAAACATTGGCAACCTTATAATATGAAGGACCACTACAAAAAATGTGTATAACATTTTCATAAACCAGTAGTACATGAAATTAAAAATATGTCAATTGATTGACTACTGGTAAACAAATAAAATCGCCTCTAAAATAGCATTTATAGATGCCTTGATTTAGTGTTTATCAGCAGACGTAAAGTCCCACTCAACTGCAGGCTTATGGCTGTTTCAACACCCAACTGTGACTGAGAAATGTAAAACAGCAATAAAAGTGTGGTTCATTTATTTTAACTGGTATTTAAGTGTAACGTTGGATAGTCTCTCAAGTTCATTTACATCCATATCCAGTGCCGGATTTATCTATAGGCTCGATAGGCTGAAGCCTAGGGCTTCAACATTTAGGGGGCCTCCGGCCAAGGTGTATACTATTTTCAACACTGTTATTGGACTTTCACACTTATGCTGTCATAAATACTTCCTAAACAACCCTTCAGTAATTTTCCTTACACAGTTCCACTCCATTTCAGAATATTGCAGAATTTTAAACACCCCTCATCATCCTCGCCTTCATTGAAATTGATTAAACACACTTCCATCTTCCTCCAGTCGTGAAGGTTGGAAATTGGGAGGGGCCTCACAAGTCTGATAGCCTATGGCCTCTCTTTATCTAAATCCGGCACTGTCCATATCCTTTCTTACTATTAATAGTAGAATAAAATACCTTCATAGTTCATGTCTTTGTTCATTTTTAAAGATAAAATGGAGTGTTTTTTGTAAGTACAATGATTACCAGTAATGCAAAATCAGCATCCACTCCTCAAATCGGCATCCACTGACGTCATTATCTCAAATCACGGTCCGATTTAAGTGTATTCTCAAATCAGCGTTCTTTCCAAATTCTCAGATCTTTTGGCCGATTTATTGGTTAGGATTAGGGCATACATCAGTGGTGTCATTGGACGTTGATTTGAGAAAGTGAGAAACGGCCATAGATTTGAGAATTGGATGCCGATTTGAGATTTTGAAAAAGGACAGTTTTGAGAACTGGATGCCGATCTGAGGTACAGATGTCTCTGACGTACAAATCCGACATGTATTTGAGGATTGAACGTCGATTAGAGGCTGGACGTCAATCTGAGTCTTACATATATACAGTAATACATACAGCATAAGTGTCGTAATCAAATTTATGTCTGATATTTAAATGTTGAATAAAATCTACACTTCTTTGACTTCTATCACCCCATGGCATGGCTGCACATATTGGACACACCTATGAAGAAATAAAAATCTGAAGATCAAAATGTATGGAAAAAAAAAAAAAAAAAAATGACTTTCAACATGAGATGTTTTTTAATCAAATCCAATTATTTTATTTTCAAACTTAAGTAGAGAATAATTCAAAATTATATTTTAATTATAAAACATCTACAAATCACAAGCTCAATTTACATATTGTATAACTGGTTGTTTCATTTGACAACCACACCATCAATCTCATTAAAAAAAAAATTGTATTTAATGTTCTTCGCTTCAAGCTTCCTGCAAAAACAAAATAGGTGGCCAATATTCTTTTTCCCATATGTGAAAAACACTGTCAATGGACACAACCATACCATGATGCTACCGCATGTAATCGAAAAATGTATGAAAGGTGCAGTGGAACATTGTTTTGTCGAATTCTAAGGAACCAATTGTTTTAGTTTGAATTGACAAGTATTCAATTTATCAGGACAAACTTCGCTAACAATTACTATGAATGGACCATATTCTTACTAGAGTTATTGAAGAAAGCAACATATCAGAAATCTAGATAAGAAGTGGGTGATTGTTGTTTTAATGCCAAATGAGCAGTTTTTCAGCTTTAGAATTGTGAGAACAAGTTGCATTTCAAAAAGATGATGATGCATGGCCGCTTAGTAATAGACAAACATGCTTATTTGGATTTTTATAGAGCTAGCTCACTGAAACAGCAGTCCATGGGTAGCTATGTTGCTCTATTCGGATACATTATCCTGATTCTGAACATACCAGTCTTTGCTCTTACTCCTTAATGCTGGGTGTTTAGCAAAGAAACAGAAAAAAACCAATTTTATAATGTTTGGTTTGACCTGACCGGGGCTCGAGCCCATGATCAACTGTATCCGAATAGAGTACACAAACAATTACATCACCGACGGGACTCTCTAATGAGGTTAAACAGTATCTATAAATGTACCGGTACTTCTAGGATATTTAGTTTTTCTGGTACCTGATTCTGTGATTCATGTTGAGCGACATTAAGAAACAGTTAAAGTATAAGAACTGCCTCCACAGAGAACATCATCAAAAATGATTAAAATGAAACTGCTCTCTTTTAGACAATTTGGCAGATGTTTTGGGCTCATTTGCACTGACTCTGAAACAGGGAAGAAAAGCTTGCCAATGGATTGCTCTTCTGCCTGTTTCTAAAGCTCATACAAATAAATTTTATATTTTCGGACAATGCATGTATACACCTGGAAAAAAGTATTGCAACACCCTAATTTTTTTCTCTTGACAACATTGTGCGACGCAAGTTATCTGTTATTGGCAGAAATTTACTCAAAATTCAACCGGAATGCTTCAAATTGAATCATTGGCACACAGAAAGACACACTTTACATTCAAAAATAGAAATTTAATGTTGTACAATTCATAAGTTAAAAATGTGTCATTTTTGTCAAAACAAATGTCACTTGAAAACTATTGATCCATCTATCGAGAATTCCATCATTTAAGCACAATTTGTACTTGGACAGAGTCATTAGGCTTTGAAATTTCACATCAGGCAAAAAAAGTTAGTAATTAGTGTAACTTCCATTCACACGGATGACTGCCGCTAAATGTCATCTCATACTGCCCACTAAACGACGAATTTGGTAAGACGCTGCCATTCCTGGTGCAGTGTTTGCTCCAAGTCATTTAAAGTTTGAACCGTCAGTGTTCTTTCTTTCACTCGACGACCGATAATGTCCCAGATGTGCTCGATTGGGTTTAAATCAGGACTCCTGGCAGGTCATGGAAATGTGGTTATCGACTCGTCATGCAAGTAATCTGTCACAACACGACCTCTGTGGGATATGGCATTGTCATCCATAAAGACAGGCCTTGTATTCAGAGGATGTTTGTCAAAGTGAGGCACAACACTTAATTTGAGGATGTTTTGCCGATAGATTTGTACATTGAGGTTGCCTCTTACTGTAATGAGGTCAAGCTTACAGTCATACGATACAGATCCCCACACCATGACTGAGCCCCCTCCTAAAGGAACAGTTTCAACAATGTTACGCTCAGCATAAGCAGTGTTCGGTTGTCACCATACATGCACTCTGCCATCTGTCACGTGCTACAAGAAGCGACTTTCGTTGGACCAATGAACTTTCCTCCACGAGGCCAAATTCCATTGACGACGTGTTTGGCACCATTGCAAACGGAAAGCTTTGTGTGCTTGTGTTAGTAAACATCTCGTTACAGGTCTTCTTGAATGATAGTAAACAGATTTCAGACAATTTCGGACTGTTCTTGCAGATAGCAACCGATAGGGCAACCACTGTCTTTTCAAAAAAGTACTATTGGCGAACGGATTTCGTCTAACTAGCCCTAAAAGTAGTGATTTCATAGCCCTTGTATCGAGACACTGCATGTGCAAATGATGGTCATTATAGAGGACGATTATTGATTAGATACAGGTAAGTTTAAATGGCCACTCAGGTGTAAAATATATATTGGAATTGTCTATCTAATAAAAATTATTCAGTTTCAAATTTAGTATTGTAATATTTTTTTCCAGGTGTATATATAGATATATTACAATTTGCATATTGTCATTTTCTTGCATTTCATGGCCGGTATTTTAATAACAGGCACCGAAAGTGATACTACAAGCTCATTTGGCCTTTTGTCAGGTGACTTGAAGAAAATATTTAAAATGACCCATTAATTATGATTGTTTAACATTATGAATAAAAATTGTGAGATCTGCACTATAAAATGTACTGTCATTTGAGTAACTATCACCACAACTGAAGGATCATGTGGTTAGTGGTACCAAACAATTAATACTATCACCACAACTGAAGGATCATATGGTTAGTGGTGCCAAACAATTAATACTATCACCACAACTGAAGGATCATATGGTTAGTGGTGCCAAACAATTAATACTATCACCACAACTGAAGGATCATATGGTTAGTGGTGCCAAACAATTAATACTATCACCACAACTGAAGGATCATATGGTTAGTGGTGCCAAACAATTAATACTATCACCACAACTGAAGGATCATATGGTTAGTGGTGCCAAACAATTAATACTATCACCACAACTGAAGGATCATGTGGTTAGTGGTGCCAAACAATTAATACTATCACCACAACTGAAGGATCATGTGGTTAGTGGTGCCAAACAATTAATACTATCACCACAACTGAAGGATCATATGGTTAGTGGTGCCAAACAATTAATACTATCACCACAACTGAAGGATCATATGGTTAGTGGTGCCAAACAATTAATACTATCACCACAACTGAAGGATCATGTGGTTAGTGGTGCCAAACAATTAATACTATCACCACAACTGAAGGATCATGTGGTTAGTGGTGCCAAAACAATTAATACTATCACCACAACTGAAGGATCATATGGTTAGTGGTGCCAAACAATTAATACTATCACCACAACTGAAGGATCATATGGTTAGTGGTGCCAAACAATTAATACTATCACCACAACTGAAGGATCATGTGGTTAGTGGTGCCAAAACAATTAATACTATCACCACAAC
Organism: Bathymodiolus brooksi; assembly: GCA_963680875.1. Lineage (NCBI taxonomy): Eukaryota > Metazoa > Mollusca > Bivalvia > Mytilida > Modiolidae > Bathymodiolus > Bathymodiolus brooksi. The sequence goes on along the minus strand of OY804578.1, from coordinate 79,016,936 downwards.
TGAAGGATCATATGGTTAGTGGTGCCAAACAATTAATACTATCACCACAACTGAAGGATCGTGTGGTTAGTGGTGCCAAAACAATTAATACTATCACCACAACTGAAGGATCATGTGGTTAGTGGTGCCAAACAATTAATACTATCACCACAACTGAAGGATCATGTGGTTAGTGGTGCCAAACAATTAATACTATCACCACAACTGAAGGATCATGTGGTTAGTGGTGCCAAACAATTAATACTATCACCACAACTGAAGGATCATGTGGTTAGTGGTGCCAAACAATTAATACTATCACCACAACTGAAGGATCATATGGTTAGCGGTGCCAAACAATTAATACTATCACCACAACTGAAGGATCATATGGTTAGTGGTGCCAAAACAATTAATACTATCACCACAACTAAAGGATCATATGGTTAGTGGTGCCAAACAATTAATACTATCACCACAACTGAAGGATCATATGGTTAGTGGTGCCAAACAATTAATACTATTACCACAACTGAAGGATCATATGGTTAGTGGTGCCAAAACAATTAATACTATCACCACAACTGAAGGATCATATGGTTAGTGGTGCCAAACAATTAATACTATCACCACAACTGAAGGATCATGTGGTTAGTGGTGCCAAAACAATTAATACTATCACCACAACTGAAGGATCATATGGTTAGTGGTGCCAAACAATTAATACTATCACCACAACTGAAGGATCATATGGTTAGTGGTGCCAAAACAATTAATACTATCACCACAACTGAAGGATCATATGGTTAGTGGTGCCAAACAATTAATACTATCACCACAACTGAAGGATCATATGGTTAGTGGTGCCAAACAATTAATACTATCACCACAACTGAAGGATCATATGGTTAGTGGTGCCAAACAATTAATACTATCACCACAACTGAAGGATCATGTGGTTAGTGGTGCCAAAACAATTAATACTATCACCACAACTGAAGGATCATGTGGTTAGTGGTGCCAAACAATTAATACTATCACCACAACTGAAGGATCATGTGGTTAGTGGTGCCAAACAATTAATACTATCACCACAACTGAAGGATCATGTGGTTAGTGGTGGCAAACAATTAATACTATCACCACAACTGAAGGATCATGTGGTTAGTGGTGCCAAACAATTAATACTATCACCACAACTGAAGGATCATATGGTTAGTGGTGCCAAACAATTAATACTATCACCACAACTGAAGGATCATGTGGTTAGTGGTGCCAAACAATTAATACTATCACCACAACTGAAGGATCATGTGGTTAGTGGTGCCAAACAATTAATACTATCACCACAACTGAAGGATCATATGGTTAGTGGTGCCAAACAATTAATACTATCACCACAACTGAAGGATCATATGGTTAGTGGTGCCAAACAATTAATACTATCACCACAACTGAAGGATCATATGGTTAGTGGTGACAAAACAATTAATACTATCACCACAACTGGAGGATCATGTGGTTAGTGGTGCTAAAACAATTAATACTATCATTTTTTGGCACTTATCCCAAGAAAAGATATATATGTATCTATCTATGAACTTTTTGTCATATATTCTTTGTGAATGCAGATAGCAAGAGTGATTTATTGTAGATCACTGTATGTACCAGTAAGTCTATTTAAACAGATCCCAGAGTGTTAACAATTTAAGAGTGATTTATTGTAGATCAATGTATGTACCAGTAAGTCTATTTATTATAGATCAATGTATGTACCAGTAAGTCTATTTATTGTAGATCAATGTATGTACCAGTAAGTCTATTTATTGTAGATCAATGTATGTACCAGTAAGTCTATTTATTGTAGATCACTGTATGTACCAGTAAGTCTATTTAAACAGATCCCAGAGTGTTAACAATTTAAGAGTGATTTATTGTAGATCAATGTATGTACCAGTAAGTCTATTTATTGTAGATCAATGTATGTACCAGTAAGTCTATTTATTGTAGATCACTGTATGTACCAGTAAGTCTATTTAAACAGATCCCTGAGTGTTAACAATTTAAGAGTGATGTATTGTAGATCACTGTATGTACCAGTAAGTCTATTTAAACAGATCCCTGAGTGTTAACAATTTAAGAGTGATTTATTGTAGATCAATGTATGTACCAGTAAGTCTATTTAAACAGATCCCAGAGTGTTAACAATTTAAGAGTGATTTATTGTAGATCACTGTATGTACCAGTAAGTCTATTTAAACAGATCTCAGAGTGTTAACAATTTAAGAGTGATTTATTGTAGATCAATGTATGTACCAGTAAGTCTATTTATTGTAGATCAATGTATGTACCAGTAAGTCTATTTATTGTAGATCAATGTATGTACCAGTAAGTCTATTTAAACAGATCTCAGAGTGTTAACAATTTAAGAGTGATTTATTGTAGATCACTGTATGTACCAGTAAGTCTATTTAAACAAATCCCTGAGTGTTAACAATTTAAAAGTGATTTATTGTAGATCAATGTATGTACCAGTAAGTCTATTTATTGTAGATCAATGTATGTACCAGTAAGTCTATTTATTGTAGATCAATGTATGTACCAGTAAGTCTATTTAAACAGATCTCAGAGTGTTAACAATTTAAGAGTGATTTATTGTAGATCAATGTATGTACCAGTAAGTCTATTTAAACAGATCTCAGAGTGTTAACAATTTAAGAGTGATTTATTGTAGATCACTGTATGTACCAGTAAGTCTATTTAAACAGATCCCTGAGTGTTAACAATTTAAAAGTGATTTATTGTAGATCAATGTATGTACCAGTAAGTCTATTTATTGTAGATCAATGTATGTACCAGTAAGTCTATTTATTGTAGATCAATGTATGTACCAGTAAGTCTATTTAAACAGATCTCAGAGTGTTAACAATTTAAGAGTGATTTATTGTAGATCAATGTATGTACCAGTAAGTCTATTTAAACAGATCTCAGAGTGTTAACAATTTAAGAGTGATTTATTGTAGATCACTGTATGTACCAGTAAGTCTATTTATTGTAGATCAATGTATGTACCAGTAAGTCTATTTATTGTAGATCAATGTATGTACCAGTAAGTCTATTTAAACAGATCTCAGAGTGTTAACAATTTAAGAGTGATTTATTGTAGATCACTGTATGTACCAGTAAGTCTATTTAAACAGATCCCTGAGTGTTAACAATTTAAAAGTGATTTATTGTAGATCAATGTATGTACCAGTAAGTCTATTTATTGTAGATCAATGTATGTACCAGTAAGTCTATTTATTGTAGATCAATGTATGTACCAGTAAGTCTATTTAAACAGATCTCAGAGTGTTAACAATTTAAGAGTGATTTATTGTAGATCAATGTATGTACCAGTAAGTCTATTTAAACAGATCTCAGAGTGTTAACAATTTAAGAGTGATTTATTGTAGATCACTGTATGTACCAGTAAGTCTATTTAAACAGATCCCTGAGTGTTAACAATTTAAAAGTGATTTATTGTAGATCAATGTATGTACCAGTAAGTCTATTTAAACAGATCTCAGAGTGTTAACAATTTAAGAGTGATTTATTGTAGATCAATGTATGTACCAGTAAGTCTATTTATTGTAGATCAATGTATGTACCAGTAAGTCTATTTATTGTAGATCAATGTATGTACCAGTAAGTCTATTTAAACAGATCCCAGAGTGTTAACAATTTAAGAGTGATTTATTGTAGATCAATGTATGTACCAGTAAGTCTATTTATTGTAGATCAATGTATGTACCAGTAAGTCTATTTATTGTAGATCACTGTATGTACCAGTAAGTCTATTTAAACAGATCCCTGAGTGTTAACAATTTAAGAGTGATTTATTGTAGATCAATGTATGTACCAGTAAGTCTATTTATTGTAGATCAATGTATGTACCAGTAAGTCTATTTAAACAGATCCCAGAGTATCTTTAAGAGTGATTTATTGTAGATCAATGTATGTACCAGTAAGTCTATTTATTGTAGATCAATGTATGTACCAGTAAGTCTATTTATTGTAGATCAATGTATGTACCAGTAAGTCTATTTATTGTAGATCACTGTATGTACCAGTAAGTCTATTTAAACAGATCCCAGAGTGTTAACAATTTAAGAGTGATTTATTGTAGATCAATGTATGTACCAGTAAGTCTATTTATTGTAGATCAATGTATGTACCAGTAAGTCTATTTATTGTAGATCACTGTATGTACCAGTAAGTCTATTTAAACAGATCCCAGAGTGTTAACAATTTAAAAGTGATTTATTGTAGATCAATGTATGTACCAGTAAGTCTATTTAAACAGATCTCAGAGTGTTAACAATTTAAGAGTGATTTATTGTAGATCAATGTATGTACCAGTAAGTCTATTTATTGTAGATCACTGTATGTACCAGTAAGTCTATTTAAACAGATCCCAGAGTGTTAACAATTTAAGAGTGATTTATTGTAGATCAATGTATGTACCAGTAAGTCTATTTATTGTAGATCAATGTATGTACCAGTAAGTCTATTTAAACAGATCCCAGAGTGTTAACAATTTAAGAGTGATTTATTGTAGATCAATGTATGTACCAGTAAGTCTATTTAAACAGATCCCAGAGTGTTAACAATTTAAGAGTGATTTATTGTAGATCAATGTATGTACCAGTAAGTCTATTTATTGTAGATCAATGTATGTACCAGTAAGTCTATTTAAACAGATCCCAGAGTGTTAACAATTTAAGAGTGATTTATTGTAGATCAATGTATGTACCAGTAAGTCTATTTAAACAGATCCCAGAGTGTTAACAATTTAAGAGTGATTTATTGTAGATCAATGTATGTACCAGTAAGTCTATTTATTGTAGATCAATGTATGTACCAGTAAGTCTATTTAAACAGATCCCAGAGTGTTAACAATTTAAGAGTGATTTATTGTAGATCAATGTATGTACCAGTAAGTCTATTTAAACAGATCCCAGAGTGTTAACAATTTAAGAGTGATTTATTGTAGATCAATGTATGTACCAGTAAGTCTATTTATTGTAGATCAATGTATGTACCAGTAAGTCTATTTATTGTAGATCAATGTATGTACCAGTAAGTCTATTTAAACAGATCCCTGAGTGTTAACAATTTAAGAGTGATTTATTGTAGATCAATGTATGTACCAGTAAGTCTATTTATTGTAGATCAATGTATGTACCAGTAAGTCTATTTATTGTAGATCAATGTATGTACCAGTAAGTCTATTTAAACAGATCCCAGAGTGTTAACAATTTAAGAGTGATTTATTGTAGATCAATGTATGTACCAGTAAGTCTATTTATTGTAGATCAATGTATGTACCAGTAAGTCTATTTATTGTAGATCAATGTATGTACCAGTAAGTCTATTTAAACAGATCCCAGAGTGTTAACAATTTAAGAGTGATTTATTGTAGATCAATGTATGTACCAGTAAGTCTATTTATTGTAGATCAATGTATGTACCAGTAAGTCTATTTAAACAGATCCCAGAGTGTTAACAATTTAAGAGTGATTTATTGTAGATCAATGTATGTATCAGTAAGTCTATTTATTGTAGATAACTGTATGTACCAGTAAGTCTATTTAAACAGATCCCAGAGTGTTAACAATTTAATTAAAATTAGATGTTTGTTGTTTCTTTTTTAATTTTTTTTCCTAGGCAATACACTATTAACATCTAACAACATCCTGTATGGGGTCATGTCAGGGTTTATATTTTCCAACGACCAATCACTAATGAGCCTACTAAATGTTAAAGTATCAAATTTGAGTACACACCAAGAGCTGTTGTCATATTTGGACAACAGAGGTGTGGAAATACGGAAATGTTGCGCTTGTCCCCGGGCAAGTTATCCGAAAAAAGTTGCTTGTCCGCACAAAAACCTACTTGTCCTGTTTCTTTTTAAACATTCGATACTTGCACAGTTGATGGTTCATGAGTGTCAGGGTGGAGTTTACCTCTTGATCAGTGAAAGAGGAGTCTGTACACAATTGAAATAAATTGAACTTGCTTTATGGTCTATTGTATGATTGCGTAAAACTTCAGATATTGTTTTAATAAAGTTAACGCAAGTGCCCATGCATAAATGATCACTGCCCAAATGAAAACCATTTATATGTGCAGTCAGTGAATGGCAGGATGTTTTAAGATGCAACATAAGCTGTGTTGAAAAGATTCTCATATTGATTAAATTCATTTTGATTAACTTTGGCAATGGCTTTGTCGATCAAAACAGTCATGTGTTTAGTTTTACTGGTGTCCTTCAAGAGGCAATGCATGCAGCACGTTTTGCAGACGACTAGTGGGTGGACCAAGCACCTTAGGCTCTATTAATGATTTTGCCAATAAACATTGACGTTTTCTGATCGGCAATATCAGGATATTTCCTCCAGATATGGCATTATGAGATATTATCAGCATCCAGCCATGACTGGCAGAACCACTTGGGATGAAAAGTCTGTGTCTTTTTCTGCTTGACCTTTATGTTTATTAACCTTCTTGTGCGATTCTTTGTCGCCAGAGCCTTACAGTCTTTTTTATTATTATCAAATATATATCCATTGTCATGACTGAAACCTGATTTGCATGTTCAAGGATGTTAGGTACTACATGTATGTGTATGGTTCATATCTGTATATGACTGGCAAAAGAACATCACATTCAGAACTCCAATAAAAAAACGTTACACGGTCCCGGTTATCGTTTTGTAAATGCAGTAAAATTTATCATTGCAATCAGGTTGTAATACTCAACTTAGAACTTGTATAATTTTGGTTATTTTTAGCCTTTTTTGAAACACCACTGATGTGATCGTGTCCAACTAAAAAAAATGCCAATATTCATGATATAATATTATTTGAGGGATTGTCTTTCCAGAATACTTTAATAAGAAATTATTATATGCCTTGTTATTTTTACTTGTCCTAGGAGGGACAAGCTAGTCCGGAAAATCTATTTGTCCGACAGCTTCTATGTACGAGTCGGGCATGGCAATTCCACAGCCCTGAACAACATATTAATCTGTCTTGTATATGACTGGACAGTCAAATATGAAAGTAAGGTTACAAGACATGACCCCATATGGGATGTTGACTTTGTATTTTTACTGTACCATTGTATTGCCAATTTTAAATAAAGATATATCAAACATCTAATTAAAATTAGCTTGAGCGTCTTTAATTACAAATTACTAAAATAACTTACGACGTTAGTTGGTTCACCCAGATGATTTTCGTTACAATGTTTTAACATTCCACTTGTATCTAAGTTTGCTTCTCCACAAAATGGACAGGAAAATGTAGATCTGTTAGATAATTCTCTACAACATATACAATTCCATTCATTGAAAAATCCTCTATGAACATTCCTGTCAACTTTCTTTTGAATCGTGACCCGGGTGGCTCAATGAGTTAGGTAGCTGGATTACCTAACAACTCATACAAGCCTATCACCAATACGGCGTGGGTTCTCGCCCGGCTTTGTAAATTACAAACTAGAGGCTCCCAGGAGCCTGTAATCGCTCACCTGGTTATCAATTTAACATCTAAAGTTGATAGAAAATGGGGGTGTTACACATAATTTTGAAAGTGGGCCACCAAAAGATCATTTCAACTTAAATTTCTGAGCAAAAGATTTTGATGTGATTTTTATCTCATAATATTCCTAAACGGAATAAACTGGCTGAAAAAAATCTCACAGAAAAACCCAGAATATGTGTTAAACTACTCATTGCCATATAGCTGCAGTTAAAACTTGAGTTCATTTTGATTTGTAATAAAGCGGAAATTGACAACTAAAGAAATTTCTATTTTTAGTAACAGCAGCCATTTGGAATGGAGGACGGGGCTATCGGGCACAATATTGAAAGGGGACCACCCAAGGACCATCCCAGCCAAATTTGCTTTAATTTGGATCAGCGGTTTCAGAGGAGAAGATTTAAATGTGATCTTTTATCAAAATATGTCTAATTTGTATAATCAGTTGAAAGAAAAATTTCCACAGAAAAACCCAGAATATATGTTAATCTACTCATTGTCATGTAGCTGCAGATAAAATTTGAGTTCATTTTGATTTATAATAAAGCAGCAATGGACAATTGAAGAAATTTCTATTTTTAGTAACAGCAGCCATCTTGAATGGAGGGTGGAGCTATCGGACACAATTTTGAAATGGGACTACCCAAGAACCATCCCTGCCAGGTTTGGTTTAAGTTGGTTCAGCGGTTTCAGAGGAAAAGATTTAAATATGATCTTTTATCAAAATATGCCTAATTTGCATAATTGGTATAAATCGGCTGCAAGAAAAATTTCACAGAAAAGTCTGGAATATATATATGTTAAACTACTCATTGCCATGTAGCTGCAGTTAAAATTTGAGCTCGTTTTGGTTTATACTAAAGCAGCAACGGACAATTGAAGAAATTTCTATTTTTAGTAAAGCAGCCATCTTGAATGGAGGGCAGGGCTGTCGGACACAGATTTGAAAGGGGCCCACCCAAGGACCATCCCTGCCAGGTTTGGTTTAACTTGGTTCAGCGGTTTCAGAGGAGAAGATTTAAATGTGATCTTTTATCAAAATATGTCTAATTTGTATAATCAGTATAAATCGGTTGAAAGAAAAATTTCCACAGAAAAACCCAGAATATATGTTAATCTACTCATTGTCATGTAGCTGCAGATAAAATTTGAGTTCATTTTGATTTATAATAAAGCAGCAATGGACAATTGAAGAAATTTCTATTTTTAGTAACAGCAGCCATCTTGAATGGAGAGTGGAGCTATCGGACATAATTTTGAAATGGGACTACCCAAGGACCATCCCTGCCAGGTTTGGTTTAATTTGGTTCAGCGGTTTCAGAGGAAAAGATTTAAATATGATCTTTTATCAAAATATGCCTAATTTGCATAATTGGTATAAATCGGCTGCAAGAAAAATTTCACAGAAAAACTCGGAATATATGTTAAACTACTCCTAACCATGTAGCTGCAGTTAAAATCTGAGCTCATTTTGACTTAGGGATCGTCGCAAAATGTGACAGTTTTTTTCAAATGAAGTTAGTTTCATTTGGCTCAGACCACCCACCCACCCCCTCCAAATGAAAGTGTGAAAAACAGAATACCGATGTATTATAAACCAAACTCCACCTAACAATATAGGGTTTAGAACCATGTATTCTCCATATGTATGTCATGATAAAGGGTCTATCTATGAATCTTTATCCTTTCAAAATCACAGACACTTGATTTCATCTAAGTGTACATATAATTCAACAAACATACTGTACCAATAAAATGATATTTATAGATTAATATGGACATCTCTGTAATGTGCATTCTTATAATAAGTGCAAAAATCTGGAACACTTATTTATTATTTGTGGAGCAGTGCATGCATCTTGTATATCAAGAAATCCATTTCTATACAAGTGAACCATAAAACGTTCCAAGAATCGAAAACATTATTTGTTTTAATTTGCAAAAGAAGACCGTTGCTTTTCGTTGCGCATGATATTTAGTTGTACCGCAAACAGGATACATATACACCCATTACTTATTCAGTAGCCCGGGGTTCTATGGTACCACGGTAGTTAATGTTTTACCAGAAATAAATAAAAACGGTTATATACCCGAGTGAAAATATTATTTTTATTACTTCAGCAGATCCCTTCCTTCATATCCAATGCATTATTTTTAACCAAAGTATGTTTACGAGTCTATAATTGACAATCCGCACAACAGCGTCCATTTTATAGGTCAAGAAAAGGAGATTCCTATGGTACCGAGGTAGTTCCGAAAATCAGTCTATGGAGTGCTGTATTATAAGATTTTGACAGATCAGTCAGATGATCGTAAACCATTCTCTATCCAGAGTTGTTGTTGCCGCTATGCTCCACTCAGCTCTGTCAACGCTCATTTGACAAGATGTTTGTAAAATTTAAAAACAGTAAAAAAAAATGTACTTAAAATTGTTTTAATTATTGTAAATATCAATAAAGATGAAAATAAATCACTCATTTCAAATAAATTCTCTTAAGCTTAAAAATGATTTCCCCCCCAACTTCTTGGAGAACTATTTTGCGGAGGTAAAATTTAAAAACGATCACAAATCATTTTTCATCTTTATTGATATTTACAAAAAATAAAACAATTTTAAGTACATTTTTTTTACTCTTTCTAAATTTTACAAAAATCTTGTAAAATGAGCATTGACAGAGATAGAGTGGAGCGTAGCGGGAACAACAACTCTGGATAGAGAATGGATCGTAAGCGTGTAGGTTGGGACTCCACTATACCAAAATAGATCTGCTACTAGGTGACGCTGCAATTGCTCAATCGTGTGAAACGTAAATACCGTTGTATCATAGAACCCTCGGTACCATAGGAACGGAGTATACTAAAGAAACAGTACAATATAGAGACTCGAAAGAAATTAAAACGATATTCCATTCAATGTTATGCCGTTTTTTAAGTGCATTTTTAAAGATTTATTGACAATTCTCAATGTGCGATTTTGGTCTTTTTCCAAACGAGAGAGCTCAAAACCACCCACCTACCAAACGAAACTAACTTCGCTTGAAAAAAACGGCGACAATGTGTGATGATCCCTTATACTAAAGCAGCAATTTTTAGTTTGGCGGCCATCTTGGTTGGAAGTCGGGATCACCAGACACAGTTTTGGAAGGGGGTCATCCAAGGACCATTCCACCAAAGTTTGGTTCAAATTGGCCAAGTGGCTTCAGATGAGTTGATTAAAATGTGAAAAGTTAACGGACGGATGGACGGACGATGGACGCTCAGTGGTGACAATAGCTCACATGCAGGTGAGCTAAAAAGGGTGCACTCGACTCGCAGCCGCAAGTGGTAAAGTTTACCAGTTGCTTGCCCATGGTCGAGGTTCTCTCAGGGTACTCCGGCTTCTTCCACCACTAAAACTGGTCGCCATGATATAGCTGAAATATTGCTAAAAGTGGAGTTAAATACCAAAAATCAAAATCAAATCAAATCAATCTTTTGAATCTGCCTAACAATTCACTGGTTATTGTTAATTTGCTCAAAAGTTTTGAAGAAATTATTACAAATGTAGTTTTCATGTACATAAAGACCTTGTAAGTTTATAACTTGTGTCTGTTCCATTGTCTGTATAATTGTTTGACAATAAAATATGTTTAAAGTATGTACCATAAAATAAATCTCATGAATATTTATACTACAACACTTCCCGGTCCTTTTCTCATTCATGACTTATCACCAGCTTTGTAACTAGATTAACACGACGAGTGCCACTAATGGATCAAGAACTGCTCACTCTTCCGGAGCATCTGAGTTCACCCCCGGTTCTTAGTGGGGTTCGTGTTACTCGATCTTTAGTTTTATGTGTATGTTATTCGATCTTTAGTTTTATGTGTATGCTTTGTAGATCATTTTTTGTCCTTTTGTACTTTTTCTTTTGGCTATTGTGTTGTCTGTTCTTCTTCGATATACAGATTCTGATTATCCCTTTGGTATCTTCAAACTCTTCTTGTAATAATTAAAAACAAAATTCTAATCATCATTCATACGATATACAGAAATGTGTTTTCTCTCATGTCAAATGATACTGGTATACAGTAATAACTTTATTCTTAACACATTTAGGAGTAGACTGGAATTCTCTCACAATAATAGTTGGTTGTTAAATTTGTAAAAGACTTACTGTGGAATTTGTTGTGAAGATTCTTTTACTGGTCTAAATTTAGGTATTGTTTTATCTACCATATCACAGACTGCTAAATGATCTTTCTGTTGTTTTATTGGCATCTGAAAAAATAAATAAATAACACATGAAAAAATGAAAAATATGTATGCCTCTGAAATTTGCAAAATTTTAAGTCCTTTCTAATAGCTGTTTTACCAAAATGAATTTAAATTATCGTTCTCTACTCATAAAGATTAACATTTACCAACAAAAAAACAAATTAAAATTATCCTCTCGTAACCCGTAAAAGATAGAAGAAATCTGTTCACATACTCTAAAATTTTAGCTCTCATCATAATCAACTGAAAGGGGGGAAAGTGTATTAAAATCAAATGCCAATAAAAATGTGTCTACCTTTGAAAAATATAATATTTCAGAATTTCAGCCACTTTTATAAATAACACATAAGGATGAACATTTTGCAAATAAAATACATTTAAGTAGGAGGATAAATAAAAAAAACTTAAAAAAAACCCAAAAACAACAACCTTTTTTGTCCCTTTTATTTAAAAAATCGTAGTAGCTACATGATAATGCTATGCTTGATTCAAACCCTGGGTGTCCAAATTGTTTATATAGGCTAAAATGATTAATGATCAATATGTTCTCAATAACCAGGAAGTGAAATGCATTTTGTATTTGGCCTGAAATATTCCTCTGAAATAGAGATTCACTCTTACACAAACGATAGGTCTAGTAATAATATGATCTAAAGTGACATTAGTATTAACCAGGACATTCCACAGCAGTCGGACACCAGGCAAATTGCCCATCTAATTGCATTACCCCGCTCCCCCCTCCCGACTTTGTTTTCAAAAATGAAAATGTGAAAGTGAAAGTAAAATACGGCTTTGTTTTGCATACTGGTTTTGCAGGATCCCCCCCTTCTACTTTAAAATTAACATCTCCTACTTGAAAATAAGGAATTCCCTGATTAACATTACCTGTTTTTGACACCATTTACATGGAACTATATTTTTCATTGAATCAATCTTCTGTTGATCTAATTTTAATGTTTTAGGATCAAATATCTGTCTACATTGAGGACAACGTGGTTCCATTAATTGTTGATAAGGCTGTATACACTGATGACAATACCTGTTAAAAAAATTATTCTAATATGTATATCAACGAGATACTTTTGGGGCAGGTTTCAAACCTAACATTGTTGTAAGAAAAAAAAAAGAAAAATGTTGGCTCGGGTTGTACATGTACTTGAAATTTCTTCCGACATCAAAATAAATTACTTTATTTAGGAATTAAACAGACAGAGTAGTTGGAAATGTTTTAAACAACTTTCAGAATTTCACCCTAGAGACAGACACATTCACCATTAAGGTTCGTTATAACACTTGTCAAGGATGTGTTCGACTTGCAATTTAATAAAAGAAAGAACACAAATTTATCTTAAATGAATAAAAAATGAATAAATGCAACAGCATATAGTCAAAATATTTTACATGGGGATACTTTGTATAACATTAAAAGAAAGACATATAAAATGGTATGTGCTGAATTGCCATTTGCCAAAAGTCACCTTTGACAGATTGGTCATGATTTTTTATGGAATTTGTAATTTTTTATTTATTTCCTATACAGATGTATTATTGCAATATTTAAAGAGTGCATGATCAAAGGTAGGAACTCCCAATGTTTATATATTCATAACATAAATTTTATTTTAATGTCTCAAAATTGTATCAGAAGTGGAAAACAGTTGCAAAATATATGCCATATTTACAATGTTTTCAAGTTCAGAAGTTTTCTACATTTTCAAGTTAAAATATTGGTTATTGTAACACAGAGCATTACAAATGTCCCCCAAACGAACAATACAAGTACTAGTGGTATGAATGAAGAATAGTGTGAGAACATAGCAAGAAATAATTAGAGCCCAGTTTTTGACTCTTATCATGTCTATAGTAGGGCTTCTTTGTTATGTTACCCTACAATGTGCTACAATAAACTAGTAAGCAAAGCAAGAAAAAAATGGCTTCAATTGTCTGCCATCATCTACAACACCAGTAATGAAGATGCTAGAAGACTATATTATTAGCATGAAATCAAATGCAAAAGATGTTTGTCATACACTATTATATTAATAAGCAAATATTAGATAGCTATTTGCATACTAAGTCTGAAAAGATATGGTTGTTATTCACCTTTGTGTTAAATTTTGCGGTTTCCATGGCAATGGCAGGCATTTTGAAATTTCCAAGCCTCAAAACCATTTATACACATGCCATAAAACATTTCTATTAAGTTTCATCCAATTCCGAGCACTTTAAATTTTTCACGTTTTTTGTGGCAATGGCAGCCATTCTGAAATTTCTAAGCCTCAAAATTATGTGTACACATGTCAGACAAAATTTCTGGAAAGTTTCATCCAATTCCAAGCACCATAGCAAACCCACAATGAATATCACAACATCATAATCTACTTGGAAACCAAATTTCGGCCAAATCGGAGGATTTTTGTATTTTGGTGGCCATTTTGGATTCAAAATGGCCGCCATAGCAAACCAACGATGGATATCAATTCGCAACATCATAATCTACTTGGAAACCAAATTTTGTCCAAATCGGAGGATTTTTGTATTTTGGCGGCCATTCTGGATTCAAAATGGCCTACATAGCAAACCAATGATGAATATCAATTCGCAACATCATAATCTACTTGGAAACCAAATTTCGCCCAAATCGGAGGATTTTTGTATTTGGCGGCCATTTTGTACCTTGGCAACAGCCGCCATTTTGATTTTTTTTCAACCCCCCCCAAAAGCTGCCACACACTACAAAGTTTCATGAAGTTTGACGAAAGGAATCCAAACTTTTTTTAAATCCCCCCTTTTTTTGTTTCCATGGCAACTGCGGCAAAGTTTGTCCAACCGATTCCGATTTTTTTGACTTATCTCGTTCCACTAGATGTGGATGTTGTTCCTATCAAGTTTCATCAATTTCTGTTTGGCGAGTAACCTGCTATGATCATTTTTGTGTTTTTCAATTTTTTAGCATTTTGGCCGTTTCCATGGCAACAGTGGCCATTTAGAAAATTCCAAAAGTAGTCTGCATATCTACTCATAGTGCTTAACATTCCTGTGAAGTTTCATTGATTTCCGTTCAGTAGTCGCCGAGAAATATGTCAGATAAACTTTTGGCGGAAGAAAGAAAGAAGAAGAAGAATAATAATAATAATAAGAATAATAAGAAACGGAGCAAACACAATATGTCTCCCAAACTTTGTTTGAGGGACATAATAACGCTATATATATTGCAGATAGTCCAAAGGTTAGACCATAAACATCATGTTGTACTATTCATTTTAACAGGTTTTTACTTAAATCAAAATACAATGTATAGGTGTATTACCACTAAACATGGGTACCAGTCGAAAAGAACGTAGTACGTAAACACAAAATGGATTCCTACATTGTTGGATAAAAAATAAACCCTATTAGATAATGCAAAATACTGAATGTCAGCAGAAACCTACATATTTTAGGATAATCTTAAGCCCATATTTGATGTCTTTGTGGTTTTAATTAAAAACTTGATTGCCTTGGAAAGAAACCACCTGAATTTGTGCTAAATCGAAAGTGAATGTTATAATAAAGATGTTGCATCATGAAAAATCGAAAACTTTATAACCCATTATTCGAAGTTTATTATGTTTATGTGAAAACAACATCTTATAACAATATCAAGTCACTGTTATCGTCTTTTATTCATTTTTGCTTTCAAGTAAAAAATTGGACCCCCCAAAAAAATAAGATGAATCAAATCGGCTTTGTCATATCGAGTGCACACTTTGATAAGTGTTATAATAAACCTTAACACAGTCACATCAAAATATGCGACAATTTTAACGAATCTTAACATTTCATTGTTTGTATTAAATTGGCACATGTTTTCAATATATCATTAAATATCTAAACCTGTCGTAAACACTTCCTGGTCCTTTCTTCATTCATGACTTATCACCGGTCCGGGTTTGTACCTAGATTAACACGATGGGTGTCACTAGTGGAGCAGGAACTGCTCACCCTTCCGGAGCACCTGAGTTCACCCATGATTTTTAGTGGGGTTCGTGTTACTCGATCTTTAGTTTTATATGTATGTTTTGTAGATCGTTGTTTGTCCTTTTGTACTTTTTCTTTGGGCCATTGTGTTGTCTGTTCTTCTTCGATATACGGATTCTGATTACCCCTTTGCTATCTTCAAACTCTTCCTATATTTGTTTTGTTGAACAATCTATATCCATGAGGATAAAACAACCAAGACCGGTCAATTTGTCCAATGTTGGACATGATCTCCAACCCAAGGGCAAATTTTATGCTCAAAATCTCTCCCCTTTTCAGGAGCACTATAAATCATGCAAACATTCTACTGATGTCAGATCTAGTTGATGTTACATTTAGATTGTGTTATGTCTGTCATAACTTTTGGATGCAAAATAATTTAACATCTAAATGTCTGCATCTATTTTGTGTTTTGACTTCTGGTCCTATGACAATAAGTACACAGAGAGACACTGGCTGTGGAGGTCCAGAGGTCGAGACACAAAAATGTATGCATAAATATTATCCGGATATGTATTTAATATTGTATTGCACGACATGTTTTATTGTGCTGTATTTAATTTATGTAATTTATTATGCATGTCGGTTTGAAAAGCTCTTGAGAGCTTATGTTGATTGTTACAAAATGTACCGACTTTAAATAAAACTTTTTGATTTGATTTGAGAACATCACTTCAATACCGACACAAGGAAATAATATGAACTAGCCAGAAAAGATATCCGACATTAGGGACGTGTCCGAGACCAACAACCCTATTAGTATTGCTAGTCCATATACCGCTTGAATCTCAGGTCGCACCTGATAAATACAGTGCAATACATGTTTTAACAGAAATTGAGAATAAGAAAAATGTCTAACGTGTGACTATTTCCACATGCAATTTGAACAGGATTCGAAAAAAAATCAAGACAGATGGAGCATTTGTAAGATGACAAATCTTCTGGTGCTAACATCCCTTTTCTTTTTTTCGCTCTGGTTGCTGATGCCATCAAATTTAGCTTCAATTTTCAGGAATGTTTTCTTTTCATTGATAAACAAGGGGTATTATTTGGAAATGGAAAGAAACGAAAATATTGCTGCTAGAAAATGGCGGATGTTCCCATTCGATTATCCTTGGACATTATACGTAAATTCAATAAATAATATAAACCGGGTCCCACTAAAATTATGGTCCAGCTGTGTTTCGTGAAAAGGCATGGCCAACGTAGATATATACATATATCTTGTATGAGAAATGGACAGATCTAGATCTTGTTCTGCAAAAACCACTCTGATTCTACCAAAATCTTATCTGAAACTCACATTAAAAATAAAATGCTCGAGTTTTTTTTATTAACAATATATTTGCTATGTTTGGTGTACGCCGTGTGTTTTTCAACAGACAGTCGGCATATCTCTGGGTACAAACCGGTCCTCTTCTCGCCGATTTGTTCCTTTATTTGTGTGTATCAAGAGTAGCAGAACGCGTACGAGTGCCACGTGTGGAGCAGGAACTGCATACCATCCCGACATAGCCAGAAATCATGGGTGATTTTGCTCATGAATATTCATAAACCAAATCGCGTCATGTATGACGTCAGCAAATAAACGTTTAACCATATTTGGAAGACGCTGATGAAAACTCGTATCTATTTTTTTTAAATAATATTTCATCACAGTTTTGATCACATAAATAACTTCATAATGATTTGTGATCGTATCAAAATTAATTGTCATCCTAGCTATGTTCATTAGGAATCCGATGATGTGTGTAAAAGATCGAAAATATATTTAATGCACTGCCTTTTTAAAATATATTTAATGCCCCCCTTTTTCCACGAAATAAAAATATGTAAATAAAAAATTTCTGCCCCACATTTATAAGTATTAGTATGTCATTGAAATCGTTTAGTATAGGATATATATTGTTAAATTTTTTGAAATTTATATATCAGCAGTACTATTATAGCTACATGTACTTGTTCTGTTGTTTTGTCGAAATAAAAAAATACCCTTGTGGGGCCTTTTTTTAATTGTTTATTTACATTTACAATGGAATACGGTGCTTACTCAAATAATGCTATGCCTAGCAGAAGCAGTTTTACGAAATAGTAGATTTTTTTGCGTAAACCCTTATTGAATCTCTACTAGAAAGGTAAAAAAAACTTGTGAAGCCATCTTTTAAATTATCGTGGGAACCTTTAATTTGTCAGCAAAATTTTTATCGAAGAAAGATTCCTCAACAATGTTACCGGAACTGACGGAATTTGTCCCGGCAATTAGAATGGGGATTGTAAGAAAAGTGCTTTTAGGTCTTGAAAACCGTGCAGGATGCATTTTTTCACTTCTTCTCAATGCTCTTGAATGGTGCTTACGCTTCAAATTTGAAACTGGGTGGGAACCTTGAGTTTTCATGGTACAGCTGTAATATTTTGAGATATTGTTCAAACCGGTGCATAGTTTGATTTTTTATCCCGGAAAATTGTCCGGCCCTAGGTAACAGAAAGTTTCCCGTTCAACTATATGTTAAAATCCAAATTTTCTTTGAGCCGCCATTTTGAATATGCAAATGAGCAAATCACCTATCATTTCTGGCTATGAAACACCTGAGTTTGCCCATGTGTTTTAACTTGTCTTAGTGAGTTCGTGTTGTAGAATTGCATGTCTTCACGTTTTTAATACCGTGTTGTGATGTTCGCCACGATTTCCTCATAAAAATGATATTCGAATGATCTTAACTTCCTTTTGTTTTGTATGGGGTTCATGTTCTATTTATAATTTAATTTGTATTTAATTACATATACTGGTGTCCAACACGATTTTTCATATCAGATGATGTTCGTGTCGTTTAACAGTGTCACATATGTCGCAGGAACTGCTAACACTTCCGGAGCACCTGAATTCACCCCTGGTTTCAGTGGGGTTCGTATTACTCGATCTTGTATTTTCTATGTCGTTGTTTGTCCTTTTTCTTTTTGGTCGTTGTGTTGTCTGTCCTTCGATTTACAGCTTCTGATTGCCTCTTTGGTATTTTCAAACTTTTCTTGTACGAGGCGGAATCCATACATGGGCTTCTGAAGAAAAACGAAAAGAAGCTGGCCGGGCCGATCCTTTAATTTCACGATCCGCTATATAGATGATGTACTTTTACTAAATAATTCTAAGTTTGGTGATTTTGTTGATCGCATCTATCCCATTTTAAAAGCATGAAATAAAGGATACCACAGATACAGCTAAACCTGCTTCATACTTTGACCTACACCTCAAAATTGACAGTGTGGGTCGATTAAGAACGAATCATTACGATAAAAGAGATGATTTCAATTTTCCCGTTGTGAACATTCCATTTATATGTAGCAACATTCCAACAGCACCTGCATATGGAGTATATATATTATGTCTCTCAGTTGATCCAATATTCCAGAGCTTGTGGTTCTTATTAGGATTTCCTTGATAAAGGGTTTCTGCAAGGAAGCTGCTGAACCAAGGGTTCCTATTGGTTAAAATGAAGTCATCAGTGTAATATCTGTGTTCTACTAAGTGTCGTAAGAACTCCCATGTCCTTTCCTCATTCATTACTTATCACCTGATGTGTAACTAGAGCAACACGGCGTGTACCACTATTGGAGCAGGAACTGCCAACCCTTCCGGAGCACTTGAGTTCACCCTAAGTTCTTAGTGGGGTTCATGTAACTCGATCTTTAGCTTTCTGTGTGGTGTTTTGTGGATCGTTTTTTTTTCCTTCTTCGATTAACGGATTCTGGTTGCCCCTTTGGTATCTTCAACTTTTTTTAACAGTTTTCTCTCATCCATAGTTCGAATTTGGAACATTTTCCCCCTTAATTATAAACATAGTACAAATGTATTTCAATTGAATCCCTTAAAAGTCAAAGCTACTACTATACTGGCAGTAGAATAGGACATATCCATCATACACGAATCCGTACTGAGACGGCAGTAGTCTTAAAGACTACTTGTGCAAGAAACAATTGGAACAAGACCGATGTTGTACAAGTAAGCAGAAAGAAACATCTGAGAAGTTCCTCCCTTTACCTGTAACAAACATCTGAGAAGTTCCTTCCTTTACCAGTAACAAACATCTGAGAAGTTCCTCCCTTTACCTGTAACAAACATCTGAGAAGTTCCTCCCTTTACCTGTAACAAACATCTGAGAAGTTCCTCCCTTTACCTGTAACAAATATCAGCAGCTTAGAGACGTCTTTTTACCGGCTTAGTCGGGACTGTTAATATAAATACGCTATTTTATGATATTTCAAGCATTTGTAACGGGCCGGGTATCTATTGAAAATGATATGTTAAAGTAAATTAAAATAAATAGGAAAATAATCTGTAAGAAAGGGTTCGTACCTAAGTTAATTCTTAGGGTTCGAGATTTATTGTGTAAAATGAAAAGAACCTATCCAAATTAATTGTATTATTTTAAAATGGTAGAAAATTTTATATCTCAATTTAGCTCAGTAAACTACAACTATAACTATAAATAGAATGTTGGCTCGCTTTGAGCTATTCAACGATCAAACGTTTTATCAGAATAACAGGCAAGACTTAAATCAGTCACTTCTGCTATTCTTTAAACCCTGATGTCTTGTTTTAGCTCAGTTCAGCTCAATATACCTATTTAATCTTGCTTATCTTTTCGACGTTTACTTTTCAAGTGACACAAAACGAATCCAACCATCCGCGGCATTTTGACCGCCTTATATACTCTAAAATTTACTCGGGATCCTCTAATTAATCGATTATTTCTATGTAAAAACCCGAGAATTCTACAATGGGATTTCCAACTTTATAAATACAACATTGACGTAATGGAAAAAATAGCGCTTTCAGTAAAGTGTTCATTTCATTTCACTACATTTACCCACGCCTCCGAACAAAATGCGTCCTCGCTTTCCTCATGTACGAGCATTGTTTTCTTAACCAAATTAAATTATCCTTATACCCTAACTTTTATCAATGATCCAACTAATATTAACTTTGACCCAAACACCTAAACCTATTTTGACAAAAAGTAACCTAAACAACAATGTACCTACTAACGTCTGCAATTTTGAGTGCCACGGCCAAAAGAATAAATTTTGTGTTCCCTAACAAATTTTGCCTCTGCAGCGGCCCCAAGGAGCCTACTCTTAGCGAACTCTGTAGGAGGGATCTTTAACGTGGACAGGTTGTGGCAGTTCCTGCACACGGGACCTCGGATTTAACGTCCCCATCCGACGGACATTAAAAAAGAAAAAAAAACCAAAACATATCAGTTTAATATGTTTCGTAATCCGCTAACCAACCGGGATTTCGTTTTTGTCTACCTGACTTTTAACTTCGCTATCTATCCCTACATTGTCTGAGATTTCTTTGTTGGAGTTAAAACTCCATGGCTTTGTCTTTTTTCATACTTTCATCTGGTAAGTCATCTTTTGCCACTGTTTCCTCGTAAGACTCAACCTGCTCACTTTCTTCTCCTGGAAGATTTTGTGGATATTTCTTTCTTATCCTATCCACATGTATTACTTGTGGTTTACCTTTTCGACCACAGTTAATTTTGTAAGTGACATCTGTGATTCTTGCTATCACTTTGAAGGGTCCTCTCCACAAACATGCTAGCTTAGTTGTTAACCCTGATTTAACATTTGGAAAGAAAACAAATACTTGATCGCCTGGCTGAAAACTTTGCCAGGATAGTTTCTGGTCATAATATTTCTTCTGTCGGTGCATGGCACCTTTAACATTTTCCCTGACATGTTTATGAGTTTCTTCCATTCTGTCCTTGAGTATCCATGCCCAACGATTTTGAGGGATATGTGCAATGCTGCGTGGCATGCAATATTGAATATCCAGCGGGGCTGTAACCTCTCTTCCCAACATCATTTATTCGGAGTGATTCCCGTTGTTTCATGCTCTGCGGCTCTTTAAGCCATTGAAATGTAAGGGAGGTGTTCATCCCAATCGTTTTGATGTTCATTGACAAATGCGGACAACATCGTAAGTATTGTTCTATTATTCCGCTCGACCATCCCATTTGACTGAGGATAGTAGGGAGTAGTCCGAGTTTTCTGTATTTGCAGTAATCTACACACCTCCTGAAACAAGTTGCTTTCGAACTGTACCCCCTGATCCGTATGAATCACATATGGAGTCCCAAATCTGACTATAACCTCTTCAACTAAAAGTTTTGCCACTGTTTTTGCCTCCATGTTAGGCATTGCAAAACATTCTGTCCATTTAGTATAGTAATCACTGATTACTAAAATGTGCTTATTTCCTCCACTTGTTACTGGTAATTCACAAAGAATGTCCATAGCTATGCGTTCCATTGGGAACCCAGTTTCCACTATTTGCATAGGAGCTCTCTTCTTCTTATTTGGAGGCTTCTTTTGTGAGCAGAACGAACAACCTGCTACATATAACTTTACATCCTTTTGCAAACCTGGCCAATAATACCCCTGTCTAATTTTGGCTAGAGTTTTTCGCAACCCAAGATGTGCAGATGTTCGATTATCATGATAGTGTGACAGTATAGTCCTTCTTTCTGTCATAGGTACAAGCACTTGTAGCTTTGTCTTTAGTCCTTCTAATCGCCTAACAAATACATCATCTATGATGGTAAGTTGGTCAAATTGAGCCCACATTGTCTTCACTGTTATTGACTCTCCTGTAATTTCCTTCAATTCTGGTTTTTCTCCTTTCTCAACCCATTTTCTGATCATTGTTAAATCTTTATCAGATTTTTGTTTCTCACTGATAGATACTTCCTTCTCATCTACTTCCTGAGTTTCTCGTTCCTGTATGTTTCTAACATGTTGTGCCAGATTTTCTGTGTTTTCCCAATTTGGATCAAATCCACATTGTCTACATGGGATGCGACTGAGCGCATCGGCGTTTCGATGCTGTCTACCTGGACGATGTACAATCGTCATATCATAGGAGCTGAGTACTTGAAGCCACCTTGCCAGTTGTCCTTCGGGATTTTTGAAGTTTAAAAGCCACCTGAGTGAGCTATGATCTGTTCGCACGATAAATTGTTTTCCATACAAGTAATGCTTAAAATGTTTCACAAAGAAAACTACCGCTAGTAACTCCTTTCGTGTTACACAGTAGCGTCGTTCCGGTTTTGTCAAAGTTCGACTAGCAAACGCGATGGGTCTCTCTTTTCCATCAATTTCCTGAGACAGGACAGCTCCAATGGCTTCATTACTTGCATCTGTGTCAAGTATAAATTTCTTCGAAAAATCTGGATGAGCCAGAATCGGCGATGATACCAGTCGATTTTTGAGTTCTTCAAATGCTGTCTGACATTTATTTGTCCATTCAAATTTTCGCCCTTTCTCTGTGAGTTTGTGCAAACATTTCGCTAGTTTTGAGAAGTTTTGAATGAATTTTCTATAATACCCACAGAATCCCATAAATGACCGTATTTCTTTGACATTCGTTGGTACTGGCCATGAGTCTACAATTTTAGTTTTTTCTGGATCGGTAGCTATTCCTGCTTCCGATATTACATGCCCCAAATACACAACTTTCTTACAAAAGAGATGACATTTCTTTGCTTTTAATTTAAGTCCAGCGGCTAGCAGCCGATCGCAAACCTTTCTAAGGTTTGTTACCATGTCTTCAAATGAGCGTCCCAACACAATAACATCATCCAGATAAATAAGACATATGTTCCATTGCAACCCTGCTAGTACTGTTTCCATCAATCTCTCAAATGTTGCTGGAGCTCCTTTTAGTCCAAATGGCATGACTCGAAATTCATAAAGTCCAGACCTGGTCGCAAAAGCGGTTTTGTGTCTATCACTATCCTCACATTCCACTTGCCAGTACCCCGAACATAGGTCGTGTGTCGAAAACCAGCAGCTACCGGATAAATGATCAAATGAGTCATCAATGCGTGGTAATGGGTAGGCATCATTGATGGTTACCGCATTCAAACGTCTGTAGTCTACACAGAAGCGGGTCGTTCCATCCTTCTTTCTCACCAAGACAACAGGCGATGACCAAGGGCTTGAGGATGGAGTAATTACTTCATTGTTCAACATTCCTTTTACTTTTTTGTCCACTTCCTTTGCTAAGACATCTGGGAGTCTACGAGGTGGTTGTTTTATTGGATGTGCAGACCCTGTAGCAATTTTATGCTTTACTACGTTTGTCCTTCCATAATCGTAACCTGAAGCTGCAAACAACCCTTCATATTCTTTTAGTAAACGCTTAACTTCTGAACTTTGTTTGGGTGTTAAATGTTCTTGGGAGCGTTCCAGTAGATTAATTAAATCTGTTCTCAATTCTCTTTTTTCATCAATTTTACTGTTGGGATTAACAACCTCTTGAACAGGACTGACCTGTGCCACAATAGTTCCCGGATAAATAATTTGAGTGTCCGCTGACGGATTCATAACTCTAACAAAGACATTCTTACTAGCTTGAACTAGTGAACGGCCTACAAGCGCTTTATCCTTTTTCAAAAATGTTTCGTTTGCTTCTACTAATACATCGGTTTCATATGTTAGCTTATTCGCTGAATCATCTACTGCTCCTCTTATTATCATTTCACTCTGAGCAGGCATGACAACTTTGTCATGTGCAACAACCCGAAAACAACCTAGTTTTCCTGCATATTTGAGACTTACTCGCCTCTCATCTACCTCTAACATACTATTCTGTAAATCTATTAAACCAGCAGTTGATCTCAAGCAATCCAAACCTATTATTCCGTCTACTGTGATTTGTGCAACTAATGCCTGCACTACCATATCTTTTGTATCATCAAGTCTCATCAGAAAATTACCACGACCTAAAATCTTTAATTTGTCGCCACTAGCAGTCAAAACTTCTTGATTTGTGCTAGTCAGGGTTGGCCTAGCTACATCAGGTATCTTTTGATATATATCGTTTGATACTATAGACACAGTTGCTCCTGTGTCTACTAACAACTTGCATTTGACTTGATGAATATCAGCCTCTACGTACATACCTGCCTCTTGAGCGGCAGATGACCTATTTATTCTTGCTTATCTTTTCGACGTTTACTTTTCAAGTGACACAAAACGAATCCAACCATCCGCGGCATTTTGACCGCCTTATATACTCTAAAATTTACTCGGGATCCTCTAATTAATCGATTACTTCTATGTAAAAACCCGAGAATTCTACAATGGGATTTCCAACTTTATAAATACAACATTGACGTAATGGAAAAAATAGCGCTTTCAGTAAAGTGTTCATTTCATTTCACTACACATTTCAGATACAAATAATAAAAACAACTTTTTAATTGTACAAGATTTTATTTTGAAAACAAAGAGATTTATACATTACTGAAGGTTCTTAAAGTACAAAGTAGTTCCAGGTCCGACACACAATGTTTATACTGTATTATGTAAATCAAATAGTTTGGCTGTATTTAACATGTTAATTTTTTGTGCACATTGTTCTGTCCGTTAACAATGTTTATGCTGTATTACATATGTCTATCAAATAGTGTTATGTTGTAGCTGTGGGTTACCTACCATGTACCAATACGTAACCATGTTTATGTATTTATGTAAATAAGTTTGGTTTATCGTGTTTAACGCCATTTTCAACAATATTTCAGTTATATCCTGTTGGTCAGTTTTATTGGTGGAGGAAACCACAGTATCCCGAGAAAATCATCGACTCGTCGCAAGTCACTGAAAATCTTTATCACATAATGTTGTATCGAAAGGGGTTGGAACTCACAACTTTGATGGTGATAGACACTAATTGCACAGGTAGTTTAAATCCAACTACCATACGTTCACGATCACGACGGCCCCATTTATGTAAATAAAATATTGTTTACACTACGTTCTGTACATCTATTGGTAGAATATTCTCACAAATTTCTCTTTAATTTTTTCCACTGTATTAGTAATTATATTACGGGATTGTAATTCTTTAAGGTCTTCCAGTTTATATTTGACTAAGTCGAGTGTTTCCATGGTGCTCTCCTGATTACAACCATGATAAAAACTTATGTCTCTCAGACGTTTTACATATTTAGCCAAGCTATCATCTTCTTTAAGCTTGTTGATGATACAAGGGTATCCATCAATTATACATTCAAATGAATCCAGCATATATCTGACATCGTCGTAGCCTTCCTCAGTCATAATACATTTTGGTGGCTGTTGTTGTATACTGATTGTTTTCTCTTGTTGCTGTTGTATACTGATTGTTTTCTCTAGTTGCTGTTGTATACTGATTGTTTTCTCTAGTTGCTGTTGTTGTATACTGATTGTTTTCTCTAGTGGCTGTTGTTGTATACTGATTGTTTTCTCTTGTGGCTGTTGTATACTGATTGTTTTCTCTAGTTGCTGTTGTTGTATACTGATTGTTTTCTCTAGTGGCTGTTGTTGTATACTGATTGTTTTCTCTTGTGGCTGTTGTTGTATACTGATTGTTTTCTCTAATTGCTGTTGTTGTATACTGATTGTTTTCTCTTGTTGTTGTTGTTGTATACTGCTTGTTTTCTCTTGTTGCTGTTGTTGTATAGTGATTGTTTTCTCTTGTGGCTGTTGTTGTATACTGATTGTTTTCTCTAGTTGTTGTTGTATACTGATTGTTTGCTCTTGTGGCTGTTGTTGTATACTAATTGTTTTCTCTTGTGGCTGTTGTTGTATACTGATTGTTTTCTCTTGTGGCTGTTGTTGCATACTGATTGTTTTCTCTTGTGGCTGTTGTTGTATACTGATTGTTTTCTCTTGTTGCTGTTGTTGTATACTGATTGTTTTCTCTAGTTGCTGTTGTATACTGATTGTTTTCTCTTGTTGCTGTTGTTGTATACTGATAGTTTCCTCTAGTTGCTGTTGCTGTATGCTGATTGTTTTTTCTTGCTGTGGTTGGATTTTATTCCAGTTGTTGTTCATGTAATTCTCCGACTTTGACTTAAAGTATTGCTGAAATCCCGGGATGCCGGAATGGCGACTTTTCCCTCTTCTGTTAGCTATCTCCATAATTGATAACATCTACAAAAAGAGCGATGAAAAATTGATAACTAAAGATAATTTGATAGTTTAACTTTCTCTTGCCAATTTTTAGCTCATCTGAACCAAATGATGCCATGGTCACTTTATCGTCTGTTTTACACTTTTACATTGTAAACCATTGAACCCAGGGCTAATTGGAGCAATTGATCCCAATTGGGCCCGCACCTACTCTCGGCTGTTCAAGTACACACAACAACACACTGCAGGTTTTAAAGACTACAGCAATGGGACCCGCGCCTCCTAAGGCCGGTCCTGATTGGACCAATTGGAGCCGAATTCGCCCCGGTAGAAATATCATTGGAAGGACATACAAAATTATGTTGCTTTGTGTTTGAAAATCAACAACAGGAAAAAGAGGCCCCATCGTGGATAAATGAAGTGTATAGATAATTTATTGGACCCAAGATGGCAAAGAAAATTTCATCTTATAATATATTTGTAAGTTCTTTAATCCACTTTTATTTTATGAAAAGTAGCATATTCAACACATATACTTGCCTCCATCTATGTATCCTTACTATCCACACTAATATACAGTATATTATGCCTGTGATATTCAATAAAAACGTAGATCATCTAATTTAGTGCGCACGACGCGTTTCTGGAATATGTTTATTTAGAATAACTACCCCTTTACATCGGGGGCACATACAGGCGGGGTACCTGCATTGCGTCTAAAATATAATTATGTACATATTACAATATAAAATAAAAATAGATAATTGTTTAGGTAATACATTAAAAATATATTTCAATCAATATTTAAAACACTTGATCGGAGAACATACATCTTCACCAGGTACCTTTAACCACATAATTTAAAAGTATTTCCCTCTGCATCGTTGTCCACTACAAGCCTTGGTGATTATGTAACTCAGATAATTGCATCTCTCTTTAAAATATTTGTTGCACGGTTCAAATATTTTTTTTATTGCGCGGTTCAATTTATTTGTTGCGAGGTGCCAATGATTTATTGCGATGTGTAAAGGACTTGTTAGAGAATTCGTGAAGGCTCTCAGTGTAATATCTGTGACGACTATATGGTCATAGATTTACACCATTTGGCATTTCTTTATTCGCGAATCGGCAAAACACTATGATGCACCAGAAGTTGTAGTTCTTGATCGGAGACATTTGTTTCAACACGGAGCTGGGTTTTTGGCTTTACAAGCTCCGTGGAAAAAGTACATTGTATTATATACATTTTGTATTAGAATATAACTAATATCTTACTTTGACTTTGGCGGATCAAGAAAACACAGCTACACTCGTTGAGTTTTGCTGTGAATATGAAACTCCCGAAATGCTCTAGTTAAACGTCATAACTATGTAGACGTCATGGGGATCCCGGATGTTACAAGGACCTAAAAGGAGACGTTACGAGGTCCTAAAAAGGAACAGATTTCTTAATTTATCTTTATTTTTTACCAATTCCGTTAGATCTACCTTTGGAACATACACGCAAAAATGAAGAAAAAAATAAATTGATGTAGAAAGAAAAAACCGTGATTTAATATGGAATGTTTAATAGCAAGAATTAAATTTAAATGATCGAAACCCCGACTGCGTATGGTAATTACAGAAACACTCGCCGAGGAAACAGAATCACTTGAAAAAAAACCAAAGGAAATTAAATAGTAAAAGAATAAATAACTTGAAATCTACGAATCCGAAAGAATAGTGAAAAATAGTAAATAGCGGTGGAAAACAATTTAGGCAAAACATTTTAATAAAAATAATTTATTTTATTTCTTTAAAAACTTAAATGCGTAGTCACCGGAAAACGGAACTGATCCGCCACCCGAGGACAACTACCAACATGCATGTATAAATTAAATAATTTAATTAACTCTAAATGACGTCTATGATTTTTTCCGCCGGGTACTCCGTAGTTCTAATAATAAAACCTTAAATGCTCGCTTACTCGCAAGGGTTATAACGGGATGCCATTACACGTAATGGAGCAGCCGCCGAGATTTTTTGCCCTCGCTTACAGAGCTTCTGACACCTGCATTTATCAATAATAAGACATAACCTTTCCTTTTGTCCATTATTATAACAAGTTTTTATCACCTACCAGTATTTTAGAATGTAATTCCCACAAAATAAAAATCTTCTCTCTGAACATTTTGAATTTCGTCATTTCCGGCCTCACTATTTGGATGTCGATACCATATTTGGCGATTTAGGCGTGAATGTTTACATCAGCGTGTAGTAAGAAATACCATATTTAGAAAAACTCCGCCTTCCGTAGTTTCCGGTTATGGAAAACGATCGATAAATTTGAACAAGGTTGTTGCTACCTTTGAAAAGCATATATTTCTCAGCCAAACCGATTTAACCAGGACTGGGATCATCAGTAATAGTTATAATGAAATGTTTGAAGCGTAAATAGTGAGTTTTTATGTTTCAACTGCAACTTTTTTGTTGGCTCCATTGTGACGAATGGGACCGCGTTGTAGCTCTGCCGAGACACAAGTTTGTCACAGGAGCTACATTATTGCAGCTAGGTACTCCGGTATAAGACATCCGTCGTGATACTCATACACACACGCATATATATATATATTGGATAGAGGTCTTGCCTCCGTGAATGAGTTCATTGAGGAGAATCATTATTCTTGCAAGAATACAGATAGTAAGAAAGTTTCAGTTTCGGTTTGAACCTTCTCTCTCAATTCAAAGGGAATGAAGCTACAACAGCATAAGAAAGAACAGTTAACACGTTTGGTTGTTGTCAGAGCACCTCTTAGACAAAATATGAAAAAGCAGTTAAACGCATCGATCTCCACGTTAGCAGTCAAGCAGTCAAATACAGACGTCTATCGCATTATTAATGGAACATTTTCTGTTCTCGGTGTCGGTCAAGGTAAGTTGATCTGCTCAGCACACATAGTTATAAATGCACTTTTGGGTTCAGGCAAGTTTTTAACTTCGAAGAAAAAATAATGTATTCCCACTCAGACTGTAGATTAACAGTATCCTGTGGTGTATGACAGCTTAGATTACCGATTCCCACAAGAACGAAAACGTTACAAGGGACCTTCCAATGACTATTCATGTACGTGTCAATCAAGTTTCTAGTTCTAGCTATGATATATTATTTTCGTTTCCCTAGAGTTCTACGATTCATTTTTGTCCAACAGTTGTAACCATCGTTAATATCGGAACGACACAAAAACAAATATTTGGGATATCACCATCCAATGGACATTTTAGTCTTCTTTGCTGTCAAATGATTCAGTCGTTTCAGAGAATTATTCTGAAGTATTTTGCCGATTAGTCCTACATTGTATATCAAATTTGTCTTTCGGTGGCGGACATATTCCAGTCCATAATAAAAATGTTGGGATTATTAAGAGATTATTACATGACATTTTCCATATTGGCCCTGGTATCAGCCCGAGACTCCCATATCAAGTCCAGCGAAGCTGCAGGGCTGATATGGGTCGAGGGCTGATACCAGGGACGTTATGGAAAATTTCATGTCATAATCTATTTATCACATATTTTACATTGACTTTTTTGAAGTATTGACTTTTATATGGAAGAAAAGATCTTTGAACTGACAAATTGCGAAATTAAATCCTTAAGAGAGATGCCTTTATTCAACTTGCAAATATTTTTGTTTCGAGTTTTGTACAATGACGTCAGAAAGTGTTTGTAAAATCTACCTAAGACGTTGACATTTGAATGGAAATTCCTATTCAAGACGACGTATTATTCCGTAAATGGCCGTTTTCGGGTTGAGACGACCGAGTTAAGACACTTCAAGTTAAATGGTCGTTCCCTAAGAGAGTTGCCTTTGTTCAACTTGCAAATATTTTTGTTTCGAATCTGGTTTCAAAAATATACCAAACAATGTCGATCTGTACAATGACGTTAGAAACTGTTTGTAAAATCTACCCAAGACGTTGACATTTGAATGGAAATTCCTATTCAGCACGACGTATATATTTGAGCTAATTATTCCGTTTCAAGTTATTTAAAATTTATTCCAATATGTTGAAATGTGTTAATTTGATTGAAATACGATTTTATGCATATCTTTATGCATCATGTTTCCTTGTACTTTGACATATAATCTTTGAAACCCCTGCGCAGATACCGGAAGGGCAAAATAACCAACACTGACGGTTAGCTATTATTGGACATGCAAAAATCAACATATTGCAACAAAATATGTGATAAAACATGTTATTGCCCTCGTAAAATGTTATTGCTCCGGAAGCAAATAACACGCCGCAAATTATGCTTTTATTACACATGCAAATTCGGCGTTATTTCAATAAAATATGTGATAGTCGCCACTTTCAACAATTAATATTTCAGTGATATCGTGGCGGTCAGATTTATTGGTGGAGGAAACAGGAATACCCCCAGAAAACCACCGACCTGCTGCAAGTCACTGACAAACTTTATCACATAATATTGTATCGAGTACACCTCTCCATGATCAGGAACCGAATTCACAACTTTAGTGGTGATAGACACTGGTTGTATATCCAACTACCATACAATCACGACCCCGACGGCCCCACAATAAATGAAAATTTTGTAAGGGACTATCGAATGAATGAATATTCATGTACATTTTGGATTCAATCAAACTTTTGGTTCTAAGTACATATTCAATTTTCTCATGGGATAGTTATAGGTAATATGTAAAACTATGTCGTTACGGTGGTAATTTTTTTTAATCTAATTTTGTTAAAGGACATCCAAATAAAATACAAGCGAAGTTTGCTTTCATATGGATTATTGGTGTAGAGAATTTTTTGAATATTTTCCCCGTAGGGTCCTTATGTCATAACTAGGATTTACCATAGACAAAAACAAAATCTGCTTTGTTTGCTATAAGCAATCCAATTGATCTACACGGACCATAACCCATATTTATCATATAATTAAGTTTTCATGACATTGGGTCACCCGATCGCATGTGACCTACAATAGAGTGAGAAAAAAAATACCACACTGGCGGAACAGTTCCAATACAAAAATCGCAAGAAGATACCCTAACACACAAATTCATGATCTTCCATGTTGCAACATAGAATTAAAGGGGACCAAGTGAGAGATGTTATTTAATTATATTCTGGTTTATCCATTGGAATCTTCAAACTTTTCTTATATTTCAGCCAATCAAAAAGTACCAGTACAGTCTATAATCCATCTGAAAATTTCAAATGACACAATAGTTTCGAGGACCACCAAGGTAACATTTCCACCAAGTTTCTTTCCAATTTGTCAAATGGTTTGTGTGAAAAAGCCAATGGATGCAGACCTTAAATGGACCTTTGGGTCGGGTGAGCTGAAAAGTAAATCTGTTTGGGTGTTATTTGTTATGAAATTATAGATGTTTGTTGAATTGTAAGAGAAAACGTTGAAGATACCAAAGGGCTAATTAAAAGATTGAAGACGACAGACAAAGCATGCACAATGTCCAAAAGTGCCGTAAATTGAAGACGACAGACAATGCATGCACAATGTCCAAAAGTGCCGTAAATTGAAGACGACAGACAATGCATGCACAATGTCCAAAAGTACAAATAAGGATCAACAAAACACTACACATAACACTAAAGATTAACATGAATCCCACAAAAAAACTGTGGGTGTGAACCCCCCAGATGCTCTGGAAGGGTAATCAGTTCCTGCACCACTAGTGACACCATCAAAAATTTGTTTGTATGTCATGAATATGGAAAGGACAGGATAGTGAAGGATAGTAAAGCATAATGATCTTGAGATATGGAGCAACACTAAATAGCCCTGTTACTTGAAGAGATTGGTCAAGTGTAACAAGTGAATTCCTCTTCTTTTTTCCACTAAAAAGATACCTAAAAGGAGGAACTCCATTGCCACTCGATCACACACATTGTCCTGTAATATGACTTCTTACTCATAAACAAGACAGAGGCCGTTGTGGCCGTGATCGTATGGTAGTTGGATTTACAACTACCTATGCAATCAGTGCCTATCACCACTGATGTTTTGAGTTCGAATCTCGATCAGGGCGAGGTGCACAACATTATGTGATAAAGTTTGTCAGTGACTTGCTACAGGTAGATGGTTTTCTGCAGGTCCTTTGGTTTCCTCCACCAATAAAACTGACTGCCACGATATAACTGAAATATTGTTGAAAGTGGCATCAAACAATCGCAAACAAGACTTTTACAAATTCGTATATCATAATTTATTTTTATGTTTAACTCTATTTCATATCATTTATACTTTGCATACAATGAACAAACACTCAACAAACATAATATCATAATTAAAGATAACCTACAAAATCATTACATCTTTACAGAATAAATAGTTGATGCTGATCTAGATTTCTACAAATAGATGACAAATTGATTATATCTTGACATCAAGATCATCAGTGACTCATGCTTACAGTAATATTATACTGGGAAACATGATGTTTACTAGGATCTTAACTGCCATGATATAACTGAAATATTGTTGAAAGTGGCGTCAAACACCATAACCCCCCCCCCCCCCCCCCCATTAACTAAGATCTTGAGAAGTCCTATAGCAGTCACCTACCTACTATACTGATTTTGTACGATTAGAATGTTTGATATAAGTTGACATTGGGTATAATGGTACAAAATTCATTTTGTTTAATTATCGGCCAAACAGGAATGTGGCCAGATTAAAGGCAACATAAAAACTAGAGGCTCAGTTGGCTAAGCCTGTGTTGCTCACCCGTCATTCTGTTTTGAGGAAACTTTATACAGAACCTTCCATAGGCGCTTCCTACAAAATTTTAATTAATTTGGCCAAATGGTTTTAGAGAAGATTTTTATGATTGGCCAATCACAAACAAGAACTGCATATGGCAATGGAAATTTTGTACAGTCTAAGTGTTTTAAAAGGAGAAGATTTTTTAGAAATTGACCAACCAGAAACAAGAATGGCGGCCATGTTTGTTATTAAATCACCTAAATAATTTTTGCTACAAAAGAAATATGAATTAGTAGCAATCATTTTCAAAGATATGACTTGTTATACCACTAATGTTCTCAATCATTAGTATTTAACAAAGTACAATTAGATAGAACTAATATAAAATGTATTTCTCTTCTATTACTATTTAGTTTCTTAAGAATAATAATTTCACAAAAGATGTTTTAATTCAAAAAATAAAACACTATGGGTTGGATAGTTTGCCTTCATTGCAAAACATAAAAAAATTTAATTCATCTTTTTGCCAACTAACTATCCATAAGGTGAGCAAATCAGAAACCATGATTTTTCACTGTGGGCAGCACCAAATGGAGTTATTCTGCATAGAATTGAACATACCTGTAGGTGTGATCTGAATTAGATGAGCATTTTTTTTGGGCAAAGATTGAAAGTAAAAAAGTCAGTCACATGTCAAATCACTGGTCTAACAACATTTTAGACATAAAACTTGTACAAATTATCAAGGTCAGCATCATTTATTAGTAATTTTCAGCATAAAACCTTTGTATAACGGTAAATTCATTTTTAAAATAATACCGGAAGTGATTTCGGAAGATCGTCATTTTTCTATTATATACTAAAAATCCTGAGGTGTTACAAAATTTATTGATTAATTTAATTAACTAAATAAACAAACACTATTATGCATTTTGTGAATAGTAAATTACATGAAGGACAGTTTATACCCTGGGGGTTATTGGAGATTTTTATTCATTACGACGAGAGTAGAAATTTACTCACAAAAATATTTTGTATCTAGTGCATCATGTCAAATTATCAACGTCCGTAACTAGTAAAGCTTTGAAATTAGACGACAAAGTGAAAGCGATAAATCATTGTGATGGTGGGAAAAGTTGTCAGACTGTGGCCGAGGAGATTGGTGTTGGTCGTACCCAGATAATGAACATTCTTTGAAGAAAACGTAAGATTCTCGACAATTTTGAAAACAATGTTTCCAGTTCAACATCTGTTACTGGAAATTGTACTTTGTTTATTAAATATCTTTATTTATTTATTTGTATGTTTTATTCAAATCATATCATATTGAGATAATTTCATCAACAATAAATTTAAAAAAGAGTAACATTAACGACAGGAACAAAATAACAAGTAAAACATGATTAAAATATAATATGTAATTAAGAATGTTTATTTACAACTAATGTGCAATATTTTGTCGAAAAATCCAAACCCTTCATACAAAGGTCACCTGTATATAGTGGTCACTTTATCAATCTCCTCCAGGTGACCACTATAGACAGGTTTGACTGTATACTCAAATATTTAGAAAATAATTCCAGACCTAATATTCTGAATTAGAAAATCTGCTAAAAATGGATAAGACCATAACTATGGAATACCAGATGACAAGATCAAGATCCTAAGAAATATCATGTTAAAGTTTAGTCCTCTTTCAAATTCTTTCTATTAGTAAAAAAAAATGGAATGCATCTTATAACGGTCCTTTCTAATACAACAAACTGTAGTACTGTGTAATGTCATATAGCAGACTATTTTGAAGGGTGTAAAAATTTCTCAAATTAGACCCCCAAAAAAAAGTACATAAATATTTTTCTGTGTCATAATCAAATTCCCATAACATTTTCATATAAAATTTAGCTTTTATTTTAACTATTTTAATTTTGTCGTATTTTGAACCCCACAGCATTCCACGATAATAAGACACTGTACAGTATTTAATCCTCCAGTGTTGACATCATTCTGTATTTTGATCTGCTTGTTGTATATGTAAGACTTCCCCATTATCTGTCGTTACCGTGGCTACTTGCATACCATCAGTTTGTCCTGTTACTGAAGTAATAACTTGTAAACCTTCCGTTCCTTCTCCTTGAGACATCTGTAAATAACAAGCAACATTGTTACTGTAATTCAACATTAGCATTATGCACAAATCTTGTTGAATTGATGTGCAGGGATCAAATTTAATGGGAAATACTTGCTAAATGTGAGTAAAAATTTAATTTAGCGAGTAAAACCCAAAGAGAACTCGAAAAAAATTGCGAGTGTGCTAAATTTTCCTACTTTCAGTTTTGTGTATAAAATCGCAGTTGTCAAAAACATTTAAGTGACTGACTGTTAAATTTATGTCTAAAAAGTGCTTTAATTTTTTATCCATAGAGTTAAAGCGTTCGTATGACATTCAACTGCATTACGCTTTCATGACCACCATTAATTATGCATGTGTCAAAGTGAAACCATGCACCAAATTACCGATTTCTTCCGTGTATAAACATCAAACTAGAGGCTCCCAGGAGCCTGTAATCGCTCACCTGGTTTTCAATTTGACATCTAAAGTTAATAGAAAATGGAGGTGTTACACATAATTTTGAAAGTGGGCCACCCAAAGATCATTTCAACTCAAATTTCTGAGCAAAAGATTTAGATGTGATTTTTATCTCATAATATTCCTAAACGGAATAAACTGGCTGAAAAAATCTCACAGAAAAACCCAGAATATATGTTAAACTACTCATTGCCATGTAGCTGCAGTTAAAATTTGAGCTCATTTTGACTTCTACTAAAGCAGCAATGGACAATTGAAGAAATGTTTATTTTTAGTAACAGCAGCCATCTTGAATGGAAGGAGGGGCTGTCGGACACAATTTTGAAAGAGACCCACCCAGGGACCATCCCTGTGAAAACTGTAAAAAAAAATAATGGGAAAAGGTTTTACAAACGTTACGATTTGCATATTATAATAAATATAAATGTCTCAATGTGATCAATTTTTGTTGAAAGATTTACGTTTTAATTTGAAGTTTTAAGCAGGAAGTACATTGATGATCTAAAAATAAATTATCTTGGGCTCAACTAAAACGTGAATTTGTGCAGCTGAAGCAAATAAAAATTTAAAAGCCAGTGAAATGTCCTTTAGTATAATAAATAAGGGAACAACAACCATTTCATTTTATTAGAGGACAATTTGAAAAAAAAAACAGGCTCAAAATTCAAAATGAAGTAAAAAATATTAGGATGGAAATATTTTATTGATGATGCTCTGTTGAGATCTAATTTCTTGCCTAAATTCTAATGTATTCTTGCCAGACTTGCCTAATCAATGTTATAATGTTCAATTTCTATTAAATTTTGATTTCAAAATTTTAGCTAGTAGTAATTCAATCTAGCTAGTGGCTATTTTTTTTCTAGTGGAAAAAAAAAGATAAATTCAATCCCTGATGTGTAGGGACATACCGATATTTGTATCATTCTGTATATGCATGTCTTGCATATTATTTTGCTATATCAATAATGTTGGCTAATAGGTTTGCGAGTTTGACTTCTCCATTGTCAGGTGTACTCTATAGACATGTACTATAAATTCATAAATTTTTACATGAATTTTTTAATGGGAAATACCGAATCCAAGACCATGGGTAAGTTTGAGGTTAATTTAATTTTGATAGTTGTCGTATAAAAAATTTGAACTCGTTATGTCAGAGTTGAAGGGGCAAAAATTTCAATTTTGAATTATCAGAATATTTAAGTTATCAGAAGTACCAATAATTTATTTCTATCACATAGGGACTTTTTTATGCTAAATTATCCAAGAAAATGATTTGAAGATGCAGAAAACTCAGCTATAACTGTATTATAACAGTATACAGGGCACTGACCGATGGAAAATAAAAGCAACTGTTTGTGTCCTGTATTACTGACATCAAATCTTATGTATATTGTGTGTAACACTGTCTCCAAGATCACTTCATACCTATCACTCAAATCTTATGTATATTGTGTGTAACACTGTCTCCAAGATCACTTCATACCTATCACTCAAATCTTATGTATATTGTGTGTAACACTGTATCCAATATCACTTCATACCTATCACTCAAATCTTATGTATATTGTGTGTAACACTGTCTCCAATATCACTTCATACCTATCACTCAAATCTTATGTATATTGTGTGTAACACTGTCTCCTATATCACTTCATACCTATCACTCAAATCTTATGTATATTGTGTGTAACACTGTCTCCTATATCACTTCATACCTATCACTCAAATCTTATGTATATTGTGTGTAACACTGTCTCCTATATCACTCAAATCTTATGTATATTGTGTGTAACACTGTCTCCAATATCACTTCATACCTATCACTCAAATCTTATGTATATTGTGTGTAACACTGTCTCCTATATCACTTCATACCTATCACTCAAATCTTATGTATATTGTGTGTAACACTGTCTCCTATATCACTTCATACCTATCACTCAAATCTTATGTATATTGTGTGTAACACTGTCTCCTATATCACTTCATACCTATCACTCAAATCTTATGTATATTGTGTGTAACACTGTCTCCTATATCACTTCATACCTATCACTCAAATCTTATGTATATTGTGTGTAACACTGTCTCCTATATCACTTCATACCTATCACTCAAATCTTATGTATATTGTGTGTAACATTGTCTCCAATATCACTTCATACCTATCACTCAAATCTTATGTATATTGTGTGTAACACTGTCTCCTATATCACTTCATACCTATCACTCAAATCTTATGTATATTGTGTGTAACACTGTCTCCAAGATCACTTCATACCTATCACTCAAATCTTATGTATATTGTGTGTAACACTGTCTCCAAGATCACTTCATACCTATCACTCAAATCTTATGTATATTGTGTGTAACATTGTCTCCAAGATCACTTCATACCTATCATTCTTTACATTTTATTTTTAATCACATTTCAAATTTTATATGTATTCTAGATTCAAAATTATATGAAAAATCTAACTTCACTTCCTACCACATTCCATCATTCTGGGTTAAAACAGTTATTCATAAGAACTTCAGAAACTTTTACAAATTATTTTTTTCCCATTGGAGGCCTATGTTAAACAATGTTTGATGGTGGTGGCCATTTTTCGATTTATGATTGGTACAAAACACACAAACTTGGATTTAAACAGTTCAGTGGAATTTAGGAAGAACCTTTTCAAACATTTTCCTATAGAAAGTCCATACATTAACAAAGGTTGTGGCCATCATGTATTTTACACTAGAACCAAATACACATCAATTTTTATGGTACTATCAATAATAATATACATACAATGTAAAAATTCAATCAACTGTGCACCTTTAGGACAGACTTCACAAATCAAATAGAGTGGTTTCAGAAAATAAAATGAAAGGTCAAAAGTTCTCATTCAGGAAACTATAACATGGTCTTCTTGAAATTTTCAGGCATTAAGACATATTGGTACTGTTTGCTGTATAAGGTGACATCCTTGAAGGATTATGTTCTGTGTGTAAATATTGTTTACAGACTTACGGGTAAAGGTAACTGTATAATTTGGTCTCCCTGAAGTATTTGTATATGATGAGCCTGTTGAAGCTGAGATATTTGTTCAGGCGTGGCATGTAAGATCTGTATCTCTCCCTGAGGTAACCCATCACCATGCATGGTTAAGGCTTGTTTAATACTGGCATCTATCACATTTTTCATATCTGGTTCACCCTGGAACAAGAACAAGTCATATAAGTCAATAATCATCTATCTACAAAG
The DNA here is from genome assembly GCA_963680875.1 of Bathymodiolus brooksi. Taxonomy (NCBI): domain Eukaryota; kingdom Metazoa; phylum Mollusca; class Bivalvia; order Mytilida; family Modiolidae; genus Bathymodiolus; species Bathymodiolus brooksi. Next base: position 78,977,554 of record OY804578.1, on the reverse strand, counting down.
ACAAACTCCTTCAGCCAACAAATAGTGATATTTCAAAGAGATACATGTATATGTTTAATAAGGATAAAAAGGGGATGCTTGACCCTAAAGAAGTCTGACAAAAAATGTCTGTAGACTTCTTTTTGTATAACACCATAATAGTTTGTTATACTAATGAATAATATGTATGCTCTAATATGTTCAGGAACAAATTTTAGTAGCCTAGAAACTCATGTTACAAATGAAATAGCAGTATTTAATTTTTTTTACCAACCAGCTGGTCCACTGTCTGAAAATTTTCAGAGATAGAGACAAAATTTTAGTGGTCTCTGGCTACTGGCCTACTGCTATGCTTTATCTCTGAGGTTACAAATTCTACATCAATAAACATCTCTGACATTAATAAATATAACAAACTTGACATTTAACAAATATATGATGCAATATAAATTTCAAAATACTAACATTATTATTTGTCATATATTTTTAGATGGGAATGTTTTTTGCTGTTTACAAAATTCAAATCCATCAATATCCAATATTTTGATTTTCAGCATTAACATTTTTTTTTTACAATGTTTAATTGCAGGATTTCAATGTTATAATAGTCTTAGTAGGATTAAGGTTAAGGTGCTCAATGTGACTTTCAACAATATTTCAGTTATATCATGGTTGTCAGTTTCATTGGTCTAGGAAACCGGAGTACCCGCAGAAAACCACCTACCTGCCGCAAGTCACTGACAAACTTTATCACATAATGTTGTATCGAGTACACCTTGCCTGAGCGATATTTCCAATTCACAACGTTAGTGGTGATAGGCACTGATTGCATAGGTAATAATAAATCAAACTACCATATGATGACGATCACGATGGCCCCTAGTCTTATTAGTGTTATAAATCATGATGGCATATTTGATGGATGATGGGATAGTCAAAAAAGTTCTTCTCAACACACTATATTGTTACTTTTAAATTGGAATATGGGAAATGATCATGAAAACACAAGAAAAAAAAAAAAAAAAAATATTTTGGATCACTTACTGTTTTTTTTATTATAAGAAAAAGTAAATATTAATTGGTTTGAGAGAAATTCATTCATTTGAGATTTATGGATTTCTAATAGATTTTTTTTTCAATAAATGTAGTTGTATTCACAATTTACACTGTGTCTTAAAAAATGTTGCATAAGGATAGGAACTAGAGGCTCATCTAAGCCTGTATTGAGTTCAAGCAGTTTGTAGTTTCTAGGGTTTCTAAGAAAAGAAACTCTTTTTATTCATATTTTAAAAAATAAACAAGATGAATCTGATGGGTCTAAAAACGCTTACCACGATATGGTACCTATATGAAGCTTGTGACCAAATATCAGATCTCTGCCATCAATAGTTGCTGAGAAAAATGTGACGAAAAATGTGCATATATGTTCAATGTGTATAAAAACCAACTAAGTCGGCAAACAGGAAGTAGGAATCTGACGGGGCCGAAAACGCTTCCCACAATATGGCATACCTATATGAAGCTTGTGACCAAATATCAGATTCCTGTCATCAATAGTTGCTTAGAAAAATGCGACGAAAAATGAGCATATATGTTCAATGTGTATAAAAATCAACAAAGTCGGCAAACAGGAAGTAGGAATCTGATGGGTCCAAAAACGCTTCCCACGATATGGGGTACCTATATGAAGCTTGTGACCAAATATCAGATTCCTGTCGTCAATAGTTGCTTAGAAAAATGCGACGAAAAATGAGCATATATGTTCAATATGTATAAAAATCAACAAAGTCGTCAAACAGGAAGTAGGAATCTGACGAGTCCAAAAACGCTACCCACAATATGGTATACCTATATGACGCTTATGACCAAATATCAGATTCCTGTCATCAATAGTTACTGAGAAAAGTGCGACGAAAAATATCTTGGATGGACGGAAGGACGGACAGAGGTAAAACAGTATACCCCCCTCCCCCTTCGGGGAGCGGGGGTATAAAAATGTTCTGAGGATATTTTGGAATACTGATTGACATAAAAAACATAATGAATTTGCAACACTGATGGAAGTTCAGATCACTTTTATTTGTTTTTATCTTATTACACCTTCAATAATTTATATCAAAATATTATTAGTTAGTTCTATATGTTTCTCCCCTAATAGATTTATATTATATTATAAATGAACTTTATTCCTACGGACAGGGATTAATATAAGATCTAGCAATTTGTTTCCCAATCCTATTATGTATCATATATAGTTGAATATTGTAATGTTATGTTGAATTAATTAATAAAATAAGTTTAAACAAAGTTCAAATACTACAGTTATTCCTTTTTTGAGTTAATTAATTTGATTTGATTGATTTGATTTATTGTGTTTAATGCCACTTTCAGCAATATTTCAGCTATATCATGGGGACCAGTTTTAGTGGTGGAAGAAGCCAGAGTACTCGGAGAGAACCACCGACCATGGGCAAGCAACTGGTAAACTTGCGGCTGTGAGTCGAGCGCACCCTTTTTTGTAATTTACAAAGTCAGGTGCGAACCCACGCCGTACTGGTGATAGGCTTGTATAAGTTGTTAGATAATCCAACTACCAAACTCATTGAGCCACCCGGGCCCAAAGACAGTTAATTAAAGGGATACACAGGAACAACAGCACACCGTATCCATTACCTGATGAATGTGAAGTTCAGAGTCTTGTAAAGAATCTTCATCACTGATTGATAAATCTGATGTTCCACCTGGACCTATAACATTTGGTACAGACTTTCCTCTGAAAGCTTTCACTGTTAAAGGCATCCCTCTCTGTTTCCGTCTAAAAGCGGTTCTACATTTAGAATCCATGTTTTGTTTGATTCTGTGCCAATCAGCTTCAGATATTCCAAATCTGTGAATCAAATGACCTGAAATATAATAACAAAAATCAGTTTTCAGTATCCAACAAATAGGAAGTTTCTGAATCATATACAATAACGGCAGTTTTGAAGGATGAGACAGACAAGCCACAATGCCAGTCTTCATGATGAGCACCTGTCCTCCGGCCCAAGACCAGTAAAACTTTGTTCGGACCAGTAAATCTTTTTTAAGAACAATATAAAAATTAATACAAGGATTTGATTCGGACCAGTAAATTCAAATTTGCATTTCGAGGACTACAATCACTGGTATTAAACTGATGTTCGTAACTTTAGTTACCTACATCCCAACATGGCGGACACAGAAAATGGTATATTAGAATATCCTTGTTTTCTCTTTGTTTTTAGTTTATTTTCAAATATTTTCATTTCAAATGTATAGATATTTTAACAATTAACTGTAGTGATATGCTTAAATCAACTGTAAATTCTCCTATGTGGCACAAAACCTACTTTAAGAAATACAAATGATGTTCGTAACTGTATAATTATTTTTGAACGATGTTCGTAACTTTCAAATATGATGTTGGTAACTTTAAAGTTTGGTGTTTCTAAAATCATGTTTAAAACATTTAAAGAACAACGCTTTTGTAATAAACAAAATTTGAAAACAAAGAAAAACATCCCTGAAGTGATAGAGAGGGTAATAGAGGTGGGAGAGATTATATAATGCACGAGAGAAAAAAAATACAGAGCAGAGGATGAGAGGGTTATGAATGAGTGAGATGAACGAAAGATGAGGGTAGCGGGAGAAGAACACCTTGTCCAACGCTCGTTTCCAATTAGCAATAATAAACACGTGGCTTTGCGTTTCCTGTAATCTTTTGTAATCTTACAGCGATGGATATCGAGAATGACCAGATAATTAATAGTGCTGAGGCCGATGCGGCAGTCGATACAACATATGTAGTTGTTTAGTATTATATTGATATTTCTATTTGGTCTTGGACTGTGTGCTCTAGAAGGGTTTTTCATAAACTACGACCTTGCAATAGGGCGTTTTGACTTCCCACCTTTGGGTGTTTAGGACCTCCCATGGATGGCGACCTCCGACATCATCATTAAATTCGATTAGGGCCATTCTGGGTCTCATATATAAATTCTAACAAAGTATATTTGTATGTAAATTAACAGTTCTATGTGTAAATATGCCGTGAATTATTACCAAATTAATTGTCCTTTGTGTTTTTTGCTTATTTTAATAAAAATGGACACACCAGATCAAGTATTTTAAGAATGACACATCTAATTATTTCCCTTTAATGCTGAAATGAAACCAGATTAATTTATTATTAATTTGTTAGACTATTATATTAAATACAGATAAATAAAGATTTATAATACTTTTTAACGAATCTATAATTTGTAAGTATTAAAATTGGATTAATCTATGGTAAAGCTGTTTTCGAAAAGTTCATTTTTTTTTTATATCATACCATTTCAAGTTTTACAAATACATATACATTTATAAATATGCATTGAAATTGACAGGATGTTAGTCTGAACAGTCTTGACGGTATATAAACGAACTAGTTTAATATCAATAGTTTTTATACCCATACCCCCCACAAACAAAGTTTGGGGGGTATATAGGAATCACCCCATCCGTCTGTCTGTCTGTCCATGTACCTTGTAAGCGCAACTCCTCCTAAGCCGCTTATTGGATTTTTATGAAACTTTACACATTTGTAGTACACTACCTGCAGATGTGCATGAAGGAATATGGTTGTTGTCCAAAATTTAAAAGGAGAGATAATTCAACTTATACTTTCACGAAAAGGGGGGGCATGTACCTTGTAAGTGCAACTCCTACTAAACTGTTTATTGAATTTTTATGAAACTTTACACAGTTGTAGTACACAACCTACAGATGTGCATGAAGGAATACCGTTGCTGTCTAAAATTTAGAAGGGGAGATAATTCAACTTATACTTTCACGAAAAGGGGGGTCGTGTACTTGTGGCGACCCCTAGATGTATGTTCTTGGTTAGTTTATTTTGGAGATGGGATGTTGTCTCCTTGACATAACTCCATATCCGTTCATTTTTCATAGGTAACTTGCTAATATACCTGTATTCCAAAGTTTGAACATCATAGTATTGCAAGCGGGGGGTATCACTCAGTGAGGTCACTCACAGTTCTAGTTTAAATCAGGATCGCATACATGAATTTCCTTCACCCATGTTAAATATAATTATATACATAGATTTCCTACAAGTCCCTTATCTATATTCTTGTATACTTTAGTAAATATGTTGCTATAGGTAATATATCTCTACCGACAATATTTATGTAGTACAGATACATTGCTTTCAGCAGCAAACGTATTAAAGGGGTACACACAAGATACACATAGGTTAGAAAGGGACTTATTGTAGCAAGTCTATAATTGTTTACATTGACATGATTACGATGTTTCATGGATCAACAAGTCTTCAACTGTCAATAAGTCGCATGTGACGCTAAAACAAATCAACATCCTAAAAATGTGAGAAAGGTAGAATACTGTACATGTATGCGACCCTGAATTGTTTTTCTTCTTGATACTCGTTCTATATGCTTTCGTTTCGTTGCTTGTTGTTCTTTTTACTTTTAAGTTGTCTGCATGCTTAATTTTGCTTTTAAATTGAAACCAAGAGTTTCTTAACGAGCAATTAAACACCTTCTTATTATTTAACAGTTATGGAAATCTGCAGTTACGGACATCTCTTTAAATATCTTTCTAACGTTACGAACATCACTTCAAAGAGTTACGTACATCCTTCAAATTTTTTCAAGTTAATATTTCAATGCTCTCATAAGAGTTTCGTTATTTTTATGTATGCATTCGAGTATCTAATATTCCCACCTGTAATCATACCGTTGGACTTACCGGTACTAATAAGCACTACTGATAAAGAGAAAACAAGGATATTCTAATTTACCATTTTCCGTGTCCGCCATGTTGGGATGTAGGTAACTAAAGTTACGAACATCAGTTTAATACCAGTGTACAATGCTATTGATAATGTTTGTCAAGAACTTAAAAACTGATGTTATTTTTTATTGCTAGCGTCATGTGTTCGACGTCACAGTGACCAATAATTTTCAGCATCAGTCAGTCCCTTGATACACTTAGTGAGATCACATGAAAAATGTCCAAATTATCGATAATTGTTTATACACATAATATACCAGTACATTCTATTTTCAATTTATTTAGCATATTTAACCTCTACAAAAGAAGAACTGGTAATAAACATGTGTCTTGGACAAACCAAATTACAATTACCATAACCTTCCAAAAACTAGAGGCTAATAGGAGCCTGTATTGTTCACCTGGTTATTCATGCACAGTTTGTGTTCAATAAAGTGTTGATTTTGGAAATATTATTTTATTCATTTTCAAATAATGTCTAAAATAAGGTCTAAAATAAAAAAAATTCAAAATTCTGGGCGTTGGTCCCTTTGGGCTCTATATCTCTGAAACTGAAAAAGCTACAATGAATCTGTTGGAACACTAGTACTCCAAATATGAATTTATCAAAGGAATTCAATGGAAATATCTGCTTACAAATTTGACGTAAAATAAAAAAAAAGTCATACAATCAAACCTGCCTTAAAGGACACCTCTATATAACAAGTCAATGTCTATAAAGGGCAGTCTCATTTTTCCCTTTAATGAATAGTGCATATAATTTACACCTGTATAAAAAGGATAACTGCTAATAAAGGACACAATTTCAGGTCCCTCGAGTGCCCTAAATATATATACAGGTTTGACTGTAATATTGAGTGTAGATCCCCTTTGGTGTTCTTTGATCCATTTTATCTTGAAAACCCCACTTGACTTGTTTTATGCATACTTACATCTAATACCATAAATCATGAGTGGGTCTAATTGTTTTTTACCATGTTTTCCCATCCCTGATAAATTAGAAGAAGCCTGTGTCCCTCTGTCGAAGAGGTAATCTAACATAGTTAGAGACATCTTCTCTGCTGTACGACAATTAGAGTGTACATGTAGCAGATCACTGAAAAAAAACCAAAAAGACAAACTCTTAAAAAATCTCAATTATCCAATTAATTTGCCGATGCACATATTATCAGTTAACAGCTAAAAGAGGTTCTGTAACCATATCAAAATGAAAATTACAGTGTCTAAGACATAAGTATAGCCTGTCCTCAGTGTCCTGTGGTAAACAAAATTAATTAATCAAAGCTATATTATATGATTAAATTAATGACTGTTCTCAACCTGCCCATGAATATCTTGCCTGTTCTGACAAAACAATTGTCCATTTTACTAAAGGGTGGATGGTTGATAGGAAGGATAATACAGTGATCAGTTGTGATCAGTTGTTTTCAGTTTGTTTTTTTCACATAAATTAATGTCCAACTGGAATCAAATAAGATGGAATGTATCATATTGTTTTTATTGTCTAAGGGTAGACATGTCGCTTCACTCGGCACATTATCCTGATTCCACGCCAACTAGATTTGTCCTGCTGCATGCTTAGCGGAGATGCAACAAATACCAATTCAATAGTCTTTAGTTTGACCCAATCAGGGCTCAAACCCATGATCTACCACACTCGAGGTGAGCACGATAACCATTACACCACTATCAAACTCATTTGATGTTAAACAACAAAAAACAGCCACAAAGAATATATATATTTTGTTTAAGACTATGCATTCTTCTCAACAAGCTGCTTATCTAGTTATTGGTGAGGGTGTGCATTTTTCTCACATGTGGAAAACACTTGCATGACTGCATCATTTCACTAAGAGGGGGGGGGTTTGAGCTCATTAAATCAGTTTAACCCCGCCATGCCACTTGGTGTCTGGAGCAAGTCAGGAGAGTGAGCTGTCATGTATTTATCGCATGTGGGAGGGGATATCAACTTACCTCTGTTTCTACGATTCTCCGACTACATTTTGGGACTGTTCTGACGGTGTGGTATTATTATTTTTTTTTCTTTTTACATCAAACTATCAATGGTTATTTTTCAGAATTACCTTGGAGTTATTGGTACTCTAACTCTCATTTCAGGATTTGTTTCATCTCCAAGCCATGTGCCGTTAGGAAAATCATCTGCAAATAAAACAAGATGTTGCATGCTACGTCGTGCTAAGAATACCCTCACTCGTTCATTTGTAAGTCGCACGGTAAACAGGAAGTAGATGTGCAATCATTTCTTCCAGTAGAAGCTGAGATATCTGTTATGAAAGTGTGAACGGACGGACAAACGGACGGACAAGGTGATTGCAATATAGCCCCCTCTCTACGAGTGGGGGTATAATTTATATAATCTAAAATATGTATTAGTACCAAAACTATGGGATATATCCGAGTGTTGCTATTCTGAATTTAGCATGTTCTCGTTTCTTCCATTCATCCCAGCTATGGGTATGTCATGGTGCCATTGGTGGAGGAAACTGGAGTATCAGGATAGAAAATCACTGACCTGACACAAGTCGCTAACAAACTTTATCACATAAGATTTTATACAGCATGTCTAATCATAGGCTCATATTAATATTAATAAAGACAAAATTTCATAAAAATCACAATTTGGAAATTAACAAAATAAATACATTTACATACCTTCAGAATTCAGAGTAATAAGTGTGACATTTGGTCCTAATCCCATATTCTGCATGTTGTCCATTGTTTGAGCTAAAATTACAAAGATATACAAATTCTACACATCAATACAGGATGTTATGGGTATTTTACAGCATTTTCATCAAATTTTCAGTTTGTTGTTACTTGGTCTACTGTCTGGGAAACTGGAGTATCCAGAGAAAACAACCGACAAGTCACTTAAAATTTTATCACATAAGGTTGTATTGAATACACCTCATAACTTAAAAGTGTGAGTGTAATTAAAGGCTAAATGAGCATTTATCATAGCAACACACTTATTTGAATTTTTATAGTGCAAGCTCACTGAAACAGCAGTTGGCGAGTAAACATGTCCCTTCTCTCTGACACATATGATCCTGATTCTGAGCCAACTATTCTTACTCCTTATTGTTGCGTGATTAGCAGAGAAGCAGAAAAAATCACTTTCATAGTTTTTGGTTTGATATTACTGGGGTTCAAACGCACAATCTACACCACTTGAGGCGAGCACGTTCACAATTATACCACCGAAGCGGTTAAAGGGTGATAATAAGCAAATATAGTACAGGTAGATGTAAATCCCCCTAGGCTACTATATGATCACTGCCACAATAGCCCCAATAAACAGAAATATATGTTTAAAATACCTGGAAAAAAAGCATATAGTGTTTGTACTGACTAGAATGAAAGCCAATGGATTGTTAGGTACAAATGTACCAGAAAATTGTTGTTAAATATCATTTGTATTAAAAAATGCAAATAATGTTTATTTTTCAATTTACATGTAAATCTAATCAAATTCTTTCCACTTCATTTATCAATTTATGACAAAGAGATAACATGCAATGTTTTTTTTTTAATTAAAGACATGTAATCGAACTTAAATCACGACTGATCACGTTTAAATGTAATTGAAGATAAAATTATGATTAAATACGGTAATACATGTAATATAAAGTGACTTCCATTTATAATTTGTGCATGGCTCTAAAATACAGTTTATTCTGATTTGAGAGAACATGATTTCTGCAGACAAAACATTTTTCTCTAAAGGTATGCGAAATATACATGTAATCAAGAGGACCTTATATAGCTCTGCTGAATTATGCAAGATGCTTTCATATTGTCATTGGTGTACAACTTGCATGTCATAATAAAGAACAAAACAAAATACAAATTGCATAATCCTTAATTCTTTGGGCATTTTAGAGTAGATTATTTAATAAATTGAACTGATTAACATCTTACCTGTTTGACCTCCATTCTGTGGTAAACCAACAATTACAGCACTAAAAAATAACAAAAAAAAATCAAATGACTCACTTTTATTCTACTGTATAATTGAAAATAAATGTTAAAACAGTAATGGTAGACAATACAACCAACCACAACAACATGACCCACTCCTGTCAAACTTTAAACTACTCAACACCAAAATGAGGCCAATGAAAATCTAGGTCCTGGCTTCGGACAGGCATAAAAATGTTGCAGAGTTAAACCAGTTAATGGAATCCAAACCCTTCTCTCCTCATAATTTGGAAAGTGAAGACAAATATGAATATTTTGCATTTCATGATTATGATTAACTTTCCTTCACATTTTCATTATTACAACTTTAATATATATATTTGAATTTTTAACGAATCCAAAAAAATATGCAATTTTTTTTTTTTGCAAAATCGTAAATAATAACAGAGTAGAATTAACCAAGTTAGTACTTGTACTTGTCACTTTCAATGGGTTTAAAGGGATATTGTCTACCAGCTGCGTAATTTTTTCATACCCAAATTTATTGTCGATTTCCGTACTGACCTTCATAAAATGAAGATTAAACACCGAATTATTGATGAATACGCTCCGAAACGTTGTGTTTTCGACTAAAAAAACTGACCATCATTACCGGAAGCTAATTAATTATGCACAGACCTGGGCGAGGCCAACTCTATTTATTTATCTATTTTTATGTCAGTAGCCCGGATGCAGCATGGATATTGAGGTAAGTTTCTATAAAAGTTGAGGAAAAAAGCTATTTGCGAACCGATTGTATCTAAAAGACGTAGAATAAATAATGTCTGTATCAGGAATAGATTTTCTTTGATGAAAACTACATGCCTTAACAGATTCAGCCGATATTTCCACGATAACCATTGAAAACATGCCAGGAAGCACCCCATGGGGACAAGCTCAACTACGTATTTTTGATCGGAAATTTTTGCCGGCGTTAAAAATAACTAAATTAGTTTTTTTCTTCTTATAAGTTATGAAGTTGTTCCCCGAGATTTTGATACACGTGTTAAATTAATTTATTTTAGCCAGTTTTACCGACAATATGAAAACAGAGACATACATGTAGAACACAGTGAAATACATGTCTGATGAAAACGAATGACGTAGCCAGTGTTGTTTTATTTGTTAATTGACTGGAATGTTTCAGAGAAATTTGGGCTGGATTAGAAACAAGAGACCTTACTTCTAGTTCCACAAGACAGTTGCTGCAAAATAATATGGGACTGACCATTTACCTTGAAGGGGGCTATGTCACGTTTTTTCGCTGTAGAAATGTTTTTTTTCAGACGCCACAGAAATCATATTTTCTTATTTTCCGGCGAAGTGCCAATCTAATTAAAACAAGGTGAACTGTGATCTAATGCTCACTTATGATACCCCTGCCACTTCCCATGATATGGGGTACCTATATGAAGCTTGTGACCAAATACCAGATTTCTGCCATCAATAGTTGTTGAGAAAAATGTGCATATATGTTCAATGTGGATAAAAACCAACTAAATCGGCAAACAGGAAGTAGGAATCTGATGGTTCCAAAAACGCTTCCCATGATATGGCATACTTGTGAAGCTTGTGACCAAATATCAGATTTCTGCCATCAATAGTTGCTGAGAAAAATGTGACGAAAAATATTTTGGAAGGACGGACGGACAGAGGTAATAGAGTATACCCCCTCCCCCTTCGGGGAGCGGGGGTATAATTAGATCTAAAATAGAGAGCAAGTGCGTAGATCTAATTTTAATTAGATTGGCGAAGTGCTGGAATAATTTTTTTTCTTCAAAATTTTGTATATGATTATACTGTGAAAATGTCAAGTCGGAATATATTTTTTCTCTCCTGTCCAGCTAAATTTTTTTCTTCAAGATTCAGAATCAAAATAATTTTTTAGAAAAAAACCCCATATAAAATTAAAATTGAATAGCTTGAGGGGTAAATTGATAAAAAAAAATTGCAAGACCAAAATGGTTCTCCCATATACCAACAAAAAAACCGAAATAAAACTGTGGTCATAAGAAAGTCCCACGAGAAAATCTTTCCTTCCAAAATAAGACTTTTTTTTATTTCTCTAAACTGAATTTGTGCAAACTATTTCACTTATAATGAATTATATTTCTTTTTTAAATAGAGCTCATTTTTCTAGATGAATGTATAACCATCTGTCTTTACTCTGTTTTTATTAAATCTCTTGTCTTTATTACAGGACTTTGATCGGATTGTCCTTGATGAGACAGTGTTGGGGGTTGCTAGAATGTTTCGAGAGGAACTTGTAGTAATGCCCCATGACGAGGATTACAACAGATCCAATAGGTATGCAGCCTACCGCCAGTATACCATTTGGGCACATGGCCGACTTGGAGCTGGGGTCAGACGTGTGATCCCAAGCTGTTGTACTTGGAAAATTAGGGACAAGTATCCTGATCTATATGGACAATACAAGGGTTTCATTCCTAGACGATTTAATTAAAACTTGTTCATGAAATATTTTGTATTTTATCCCATATACCCTAATGATAAAGTTTACCACTTGCTTCCCTATGGTTGGTGGTTGTCCGGGTACTCTGGCTTCCTCCACCACTAAAACTGGTCGCCATGATATAGCTGAAATATTGCTGAAAGTGGCATTAAAACACCAAAAATAAATCAACCCTAATGAGTTGTTAATTTCACAAGTTGGTCAGTTGGAATTGTAAATTTAATTTGAAAGTTTTGCCATCTTATTATTATTTTTTGTTCTATCAGCACTGACAACTTCTTCTAAAATGGACTGACAGTCTTTTATATAATTCAAAACCATACTTGGTAGAGATGTTTTCTATGAGGTCCTACACAAGAGTCGATACTTTTGTGCAGATTCGTCAAAAAACATGGCCACCATGTGACTTTGAAAATTCTGATTGGTCGATTTTCAAGAAACTTCTTCTCAAGAACCGCTGAAGGGATTGAATTGAAATCTGGTATATATGTTTCTATGAATGTCTTTAACATGTGTTGTTACTGTTTGCGCCATTTGAAAATTCAAAATGGCCACCAGCAGAGGTCAAAGTTTGCATTGAAACCCTATGGGAAACAACATTTTCATCTTCTTCTTGAGAACAACCGAACAGAATTTAACCAAACTTGGCAGAGATGTTTCTTGTGAGGTCCTAAAAAGTTGTCCTGGTTTGTACTAACTAGACCAACACACTGAGTGCTATCATTATTGTGCATTGGACAATTTGTAATGTTCATTATCCTGACTTGGGTACTTTTCTGCTCTAAATGTGCAGAACTTCTGTTAGACCAGGAAAAACAAAGAGTGACAATCTAAATTTATTTTATGCAACAATATAGTAAATTGTTTTGTCTTGGTCTTCAAATCTGGATTTCTGAGATGCTACAATATTATCCCGAGTTGGAGGTTGTGGAATTGGTGCAAGATGGACCGAGATTCTTCTGGGATCATCTACTTCCAACTGCACACGTTAATTCATTCCTTCATTATCTTGCAGTCTCGTACAAATAATGACCCTTAATAGTCTTGGAACATAGGAATATGACTTGTCAGCTTTAACAGGCTGCACAGACCATCTAGCTGTCTTTTTGTTGTAACTTCTCTGCCACCTGAAGTAGAAAAATACATACAATGTAATTCACAAGAATAAAACAATAGAATTGAGATTATGATCTATGGAGCACAAAACTTTCAATTCAAGATGAATATCTCGAATGTATAGTGAATGAGCAACTAAACATATCATTACAAGTTCACTTTATGAAGGATTTGAGCGATTTGTAGACAGATTTTAGGTTGTGGTCATCCCTCAAGAAGTTCTACGGCAGGCATCATGAGCTGGTCAATGGTTACAGGGTGTCTGTTACCCAAATCAGAACTGATTTTCATTTGTTGTTGATGTCTTTCCCTTCATCGGATGGGACTTCTACCGGACTTGACCATGGACAACGCAGCAGGTTTGCGACTTTCGATTGACCCTTCTGAAACCTATGATCAAATATCAGATTGCTGCCATTAATAATTACTGAGAAAAATGTTATGAACATCTTGGGACGAACGGACGGACAGAGGTAAAACAGTATGCCCCCCCCCACTTCCAGTGGAGTGGGGGTATAATAAAGCTCCTATGACATATGATCATGCATGGTTCTGTTATTAGGACAGAATTTCAAGTATGTAAGTTACAACTGAAACATATGAAATTAACATGACAAACCTTAGAGTGAAGTTGAGGTTAGGTTCAAAATCTTCATCGTCAGAATCATCACTGCCCTCTTCAGTAATATCTATTAAGAGACTGTAAGAATAAAAAATAATTGTTTATTACAGTGTATGTGTATAATATCGAAACAAATTTTGTTATATGGTTCTGATGTGCAGTTGTATAACGAAAAAGCTTTTCAAAATAATATTAAATCTATATACATGTATCCAGCACACATCTACACAACCCAATATAAAGAGACAAAATTACATCAAAGTTCCAGGAAAAAATTTGGTGCGCCAGACGTGCATCAATTCTGCCCCAGTTTGGTTTCATTCCCGTAAGCAGACTTGGGGTCAATTACTTCAAATGTAATCGATTACATTACAATTACTTTGCAATTTTCATGATTACATTACATTACGATTACATCAATTTTCAAATGTAATCGATTAAATTACAATTACTTTGTAAATGTAATCGATTACATTACTGATTACATTTAATGTCATGACAACCAATATTAGTGTTTTATGTTATAATTTTTTCATAAATTAAGTTGTGTCTTATTACTATGACCAATATTCATTCCATCTTATACTATTAGTAAATATTATAATACATTTGCACATTTTAACTAGAGGCTCCCAGGAGCCTGTATAGCTCACCTGGGTATAATAACAACATCAGTCAATAAAACTTGATAACTTCGGTAAAAAAAATTAACAAATGTAGCCTTCGTCATTGCAGACCCCTTCTACAAAAAAATGTGGGCAGGGGTTCCCCCTTTAATGCAAGTTATCAAAATTGCTGTAAAAAAACATATATGTCAATGATTCTCAAAATTTAGCTTTTCCGACTTCACATTTTGTAATAGAGTTGCTTCCCTTTGATTATTTGAGTAACCAAAAGCAGTGAGTCAACAAAAAATGCATTTCAAGAGGAATAACTCTTCACCGCTGTCGCACATTTTTAACTGTGGGAATTTTTTTGTAGATCTTGACATGCTGAACATTTTTGCAGTTTAAACTTTCCCTCTATCTCTAATAGTTTTTGAGATATAAGATGATAGTATTAAAATTGAGAACATTTTGATGAAAAAAGGGCAATAACTCCAAAATGGGTAATTGGATTTACTTCAAAATTGCAAGGTAGGAAGATCTTGACATGCTGCAAATTTTTGCAATTTAAACTTAACCTTTATCTCTTATAATTTTTGAAATATAAGATGAAAAGTATTAATTTTTTTCTATAAATTTGATGAAAAAAGGGCAAGAACTCCAAGATGGGTAATCAGATTTATTTCAAAATTGCAGGTAAAAAAAAAAATGGATCGAAGGGTCGAACCGCCAGACACATTTTTGGAAGAGAACCATCCAAAGACTATTTCATCAAAATTTTGTTCTTATTGAGCAAATGGTTTCAGACAAAAAGATTTTTATGGGAATTTCCCATAGGGTCCTATGTTAAATTAAGTTCGGCTGTGGCTGCCATCTTGGTCAGTGATCTGAAATGCCAGACACAATTTGGAAGAGAACCACTCAAGAATCATTTCAGCAAAGTTTGGTTGAGATTGGCTTAGTAGTTTCAGAGGAGAAGATTTTTTTTAATTTCATCCCCCCTTTTTTCTAATTTGCATAATCGGTAAAAGTTCAAAGTTCATAAAAAATCCCGTAATATATGTTAAAAAGCTCATCATTATGCTTGTACAGTTCAAATTTGGGCACTTTCTGGCTTAAAATAGAGCAGTTTTGGCCATTTGAAGAAATTTCTATTTTTAGTAATGGCGGCCATCTTGGATACAGGACGGCGCTGACGGACATATTTTTGAAAGGGGACCACTTAAGGATCATTTCAGCAAAGTTTGGTTGAGATTGGCTCTGTAGTTTCAGAGGAGAAGATTTTTTTTTAATTCCTTCCCCCCTTTTTTCTAATTTGCATAATCGGTCAAAATCGAGAAATTTAATCCCGTAATATATGTTAAAAAGCTCATCATTATGCTTATACAGTATTTTAAGCACTTTCTGGCTTAAAATAGAGCAGTTTTGGCCATTTGAAGAAATTTCTATTTTTAGTAATGGCGGCCATCTTGGATATAGGAATGCGCTGACGGACACAATTTTGAAAGGGGACCACCTAAGGATCATTTCAGCAAAGTTTGGTTGAGATTGGCTCAGTAGTTTCAGAGGAGAAGATTTTTTTTTAATTTCATCTCCCCTTTTTTCTAATTTGCATAATCGGTCAAAATGGGTAATGGGATTTACTTCAAAATTGCAGGGTAGGTAGATCTTGATATGCTGCACATTTTTGCAATAAACTTAACATCTATCTCTAAATAGTTTCTGAAATATAAGACGAAAAGTATTAAAATGAAAAAAAAAATTGATGAAAAAAGGGCAATAACTCCAAGATGGGTAATCAAATTTACTTCAAAATTGCAGGGTAGGTAGATCTTGACATGCTGAACATGCTTGCAGTTTCAACTTACCATCTGTCTCTTATAGATTTTGAAATAAAGGACGAAAAGTATTAAAATTTTGAAAATTTGATGAAAAAAGGGAAATAACTCCAAAATGAGTAATGGGATTTACTTCAAAATTGCAGGGTAGGTAGATCTTGATATGCCGCACATTTTTGCAATTTAAAGTTAACCTTTATCTCTTATAGTTTTTGAAATATAAGACGAAAAGTATTAAAATTTTACAAAATTGATGAAAAAGGCAATAACTCCAAGATGGGTAATCAGATTTATTTCATAATTGCAGGGTAGGTAGATCTTGATGTGCTGATCATTTTTAACCCATGTCAGATTTTTGATATTATTAACGGTTTTTGAGTTATTACCAAAAACCTGCAATTTTACCATATGTTCTATTTTTAGTAACAGCGGCTATGTTGGTTGGTGCACAGCATCACCGGACACAATTTTGAAACTAGACACCCTAGTAATGATTCAGACCAAGTTTGGTTTCCATTGGTCTAGTACTTTCAGAGGAGAAGATTTTTGAAAAAGTTTACGAAGTATGACGGCGGACGCCAAGTGATGGCAATAGCTCACATGACCCTTTGGGTCAGGTGAGCTAATAATATATATCAAATAATTTCAAATATCCTGTCAATAGTTTATTGTGGATAATAAACTAGCAGTTAACCTGAGCTACAGATAAAATTTGTAATTAAGGTCTTATTTATGACACCAAATTATGCAACAATCATCATTACTAAATTTCACACCATTTACATGGGTGTCCTTGATATATAATTCAGAAGATAAAAAAAACCAAGTCATTCTGATTCTAAACATTTGCTTAAAAATATGCATAATTTCTCAGTCTAAATATGAAAACTAAATCTTTAATTTATGTAAATAGGTTTAATAAAATATAATTAAAATTTTAGAGCTGTTTTCACTGAAATTTTTAAACCCCATTGAAATTGAGATATTATTTGTTTGGATATCAAGTCTTTGAAGCCATACTTAATATTTTTTTTGTACTTGTGATAGTTTTGATTGCAATTAAATATAGAAGAATATCTTTTGATCATGTTGTGATTGCCATTTTATTTTAATAGAGTTTTTTTTTAAATTTCATAACATATTGTTTTATTTAGATGTCAATAAACTTTATATGTTTTCTAGTAAACCATTCTACATTATTTGTTAAATAATTTCCATGAAGAAAATTCATTTACATAAATCATACATTAAATATTTAAGGAGATACATGTATATGTTTCAGTTAAGAAAAAATAAGTCAAAATGATGAAAAGTAATCTAAATGTAATCAGAAAGTAATCATGATTACAGGGTCAAAATGAATGTAATCGATTACATTACGATTACATGTAATCTAAAAAATGTTCGATTACAGATTACAACCGATTACATGAAAAAATGTAATCGATTACAACTGATTACAATTACAAATTACGATTACCCCATGTCTGCCCGTAAGTAGCTAAGGAGGACTGACCATTTCAGCTTGTGGATTGATGAAAATGTAACGATGACGCAGAAGCCAACATGATCCCTATATAATATAGCTACTAGTAGTATCACTATGCAAGCCACAATAATTAATAGGAAACTGTTATACAAGTGACTGTGTTGAACAATATTGACAATGTTACCTATAAGGGAACGACCATTTAACTTGAAGGGGGGGGGTTATGTTTTTTTTTTCTAAAAAAATATTCTGATTCCCAATGTTGCTGAAAAAAATATTCTGATTTTGGTGGAGGAAAAAAAAATAATCTGAATCAGAGTTTTTGTCATATAACCTAATGTGGAATTATGGAAAAAAAATTTCGTGCTTTGCGCGACAAAAAAAAAATATATCCTAACTCTTGTGTTGTCCGAAAAAAACATTCTGAACGAAACAAAAAACCATAACCCCCCCCCCTTCAAGTTAAATGGTCGGTCCCTAAACATAATGTAGAATATGTCTAATCTTTAACAAAATGAACATACTCAAATGGGTTCACAAATGAACTCGATTTCTCCAGTTTCATCCGTTTCGTTGAAATGTGATGGCTGCTCATTTCTTCTACTCTAGAAATACCTTGGTCAGAATATCTAAATCAAAAGTACAAATATCAATCACTACAAAATCACATTTGTCTGAAATTACCAGCTTTTGTCGTAATTTGCCTAAAAAATTAGAATAATTTTACAAAAACCTGCATGATTTTAACACAGACATCGGTCTACTGTTAAATTCACACTGTGAAACATGCAAATTGCTATGGATCTTCACATTATTTCTTAAAAATCTTGTTTATAAATCATACTTACAAGATCCAAACTAAACAAGGGCAAAGCGTGGCGTATCCCCTCGCCTAAAAATTTGACCCGGTGACCTTGACCTTTGATTTTGAAAATCAATAGGGTTCCAGATTCTCTTAAGGACTAAGTATGTACCAAGTTTGGTCAAAATCCATTGAAGGATGTTGATTCTAGAGTGTTCACAAGGATGTTACGTGGTAACAATTTGAGCCTGTGACCTTGACCTTTGACCTTGAAAATCAATAGGGTTCCAGAATCTCTTAAGGACTAAGTATGTACCAAGTTTGGTCAAAATCCATTGAAGGATGTTGATTCTAGAGTGTTCACAAGGATGTTACACGGTAACATTTTGACTCGGTTATCTTGACCTTTGACCTATGAGGCTATGACCTTGAAAATCAATAGGGTTTCGGTTATCTTAAGGATTAAGTATGTACCAAGTTTTGTCAAAAATCCATTGAAGGATGTTGATTCTAGTGTTCACAAGGATGTTATGCGGTAAACATTTGAGCCTGTGACCTTGATCTTTGACATATGACCTTGAAAATCAATAGGGTTCCAGGTTCTCTTCAGGACTAAGTATGTACCACGTTTGGTCAAAATCCATTGAAGGGTGTTGATTCTAGAGTGTTCACAAGGATGTGACGGACGGACGGTAGCGTTACTATATCCCTTCGCAACTTCGTTGGCGAGGGGATAAAAAGCAGTTCAAATGACATTTCTTTAAATAGAAAGCCTTTATATGAAAATTACATATTGATTTCCCTCTATCATGTCTATGTTGATAATTCTAAGATAGTAAAGTATAATTTTGGCTCCCTGAACTAAAAATTATGTCCAAAATTGTTGAAATGTAGTAAAAAACTAGTTAATGTAATGTTTTTAGAATAGTCAAGAAATAAACTTGGTTTGCATAAGGAAATTGAAAACGATTTTCATTTAGTCATAGTCTAAAATATGCAGTTCAGGACATTTCAGTAAAATTTTATAGTCACATATATAGAAAAGTTTCTGAAACTTGCAAATTTCTATGGATCTTCATATTATTTTTTAAAAACCTTGTTTATGTATCATACTTACAGGATCCAAACTAAAAATGCTACTGAAATGACACTTATTTAATTGGAAAGCTTTTTATATAAAAGATACATACTGATTTTCCACTATGGTGATAATTCACAGACAGGAAGATATAATTTTGGCTCCCATAACAAAGTTCTATGTTCAAACTTGTTGAAAAGTACTTTTAACCTTATTTATGTAATGTATTTCCAGTACCCAAGATATAAACTTGTTTGCATAAAGGAATTGAAAATGATTTTCATTTAGCCATGGTCTAAAATATGCATTTTAGGACATTTCTGAAATTTTCAGTAAAATTTTGTAGTCATATATAAAAAAAAGTTCTGAAACTTGAAAATTTCAATGGATATTCATATCATTTCTTCAAAACCTTGTTTATAATTATATATTATACTTAAAGGATCCAAACTAAAAGTGCAATTGAAATGAAGCTTCTTTAAATAGAAAGCTTTTATTTGAAAAATACATACTGATTTTCCATTATAGTGATAATTCGCAGAAAGTAAGGTATATACTTTTGGTTCCCAAAACTAAGTTTCATGTCCAAGTTGTTGAAATTTGATAAAATTAAAAGCCTAATTATATGTTGTATATCAAAGAAATAAATTTGCTTGAATAAAAAGAACTTTATAGGGTTTTCATTAAGCCATGTACAGTTTTAATTCTTGCATTAAAAATGAATTGATTCGATTTTTTTTTTTAAATTGATAATAATAAACTGCATTGCCATTGATATCATTTTTGCACTCCCATTTCCCTTTGCTGGCCTCCTAAAATTTGTGTTTGTTTACCTCGCAAATACAGCCGTTTTATGCTACTCATTGACAATAATTTGCTGTTGCCCGGTGCAAAATTACATATACAATGTATTGATTAATATCTACCGAAAATGATCATAGGCATCATCATAAATTCATAAAATATGAAAAACGATTGAGAAAAGAAGGCAACATGCTCAGCTTACCTATCAACAATAATCAAGCAAAATCTTTGCCACTTCAGCGTGAGATTCGACGCGTAGCACTTCCTTGAGTTCGCTCCATCCAACGGCAACAGTCCAACTGATCCCTTACATATATCCTGCATTTGTTCCATTTGGAAGATACTTCAGTTCTATTCCTCTTTATCTCGGAATCCGTCAAAGTCTGCTTTCTTCCACGCGTTGACAGTTTCTCTTTTGCCCAAGAACCACATGTTGTTTATTGTTTCTAAACAGTGCGCATGCTCAAGACGTGTTCACATAGAAGGCCATATGAATAGATTTGAATATTGTCATCCAGACAATAATTCTGATAACGATAGTTTTGGGTCTTTTTTGTCAAAAAATCGTATCTTTTGCAGCATAACTCGGTGTTAATCTTCATTTTATGAAGGTCAGTACGGAAATCGACAATAATTTTGGGTATGAAAAAATTACGCAGCTGGTAGACAATATCCCTTTAATGTGAAATTTCTACTTTTATCAAGAAATTTTAGTTTGAGTGAGTGGTTGTTGATTAATGCAAAGGATAATAAAAGTTATCATTTTGGGAGTTTTACTTTTTTGGTGTCTATCCTATTTCTACCCCCTTATATCTTGAAAACAGGAAGTCATTCAAAATATGATGACATACTACATAAAAAGAATTTCATGAGGAACATAAGGATATATATGCAATATACGTACATTGTCGGTAAATATAAAATTTATTTGTACGAGCTTTAGAAACAGGCAGAATTGCGAGCCTTTGGCGAGCTTTTCAGGCCTGTTTCGCAGCGAGTACAAATATATTTTATATTTATCGACAATGTACGTATATTGTGTTTATCCTGCAATGTCAAAAAAGTCGGAAAACTTGTCAGATTTAAACAAAAAGGACAGAAACAAGCGTCATTCCTCGCCTTTCATAAATGTTGTCAAGGGTGTCTTCTTCGTGGTCCACGTTACATTAGTACCAGTTTCATACTTGTCTGCGCCCTCCGCTGTACATAGCTACGGGGTACCAGGAAAGTTTATTCGTAGGCTGAAAAGTTTATTCCTATAGTACGAATAAAGCAAAAATTTATTCGTATAGCATATTTGTACAGCAAATGTACTGATTGCAGGATAAAAGAATTTATCTCACAGTCTAACCTGTATATGAAGGCCACTCAATGGAACCTGAAAATGTGGCCTTTATGAGCACTTGCCCTTTATATACAGGTTAAAATTATATGCACTATTCATTGATGGAAAAAATGAGACTGCTCTTTAAATTTATAGACAGTGATTTGTTATATAGAGGTGCCCTTTAAGGCAGGTTTGACTGCAATTAGTTGAATTGCTTCACATACAAAATCATAAGAAGAAAAAAAACTTTGTAGAGGACTAAGGGGGGAAACAATTCACCGTATGTACTAAAATCGTGATTATTTTGGGGACTGTTCGGTTCACGATACGTGGAGGCCGCTTACGATACAAATGATATGATGCTCATTTTTTGAAGAAAAAAAAAAGTAGTGTTGAACTTCGGTTTTCTTCTTTTGGTGATCATTTAATTAATATTTTGAGAAAAGTGAATCGATTAATTTACGCTTTTAAAATTAATTAATCAAATATTTATAATTTCCACTAGTACGTAAGTGACCTCATATAAAAAAAACAACAACATGGCAGCGCCCATGTCAACCAGCATGGACTTCAAGGAATAGTTACAGCTTCCTATAAAACGTATCGTAATACATATCGCTTGTGGAAAAAGTGTATCGTTACACCCTGGGCCTATAGAGGACAGTCCAATGAACAATACAATGAATATTCCTACTAAGCTTGATATCAGCTGACCCAGTGGTTTGTAAAAGATTAAAATATAAAATTTAACAAATGGCAATGTTTTTGATACCCTGCTCCTTTCTTTGATGGATTAGAAGACAGCTGATTGGTTCCTGGAATGGTAACGTTCTGTTTCACGTTTTGTATCAAATCATCCATTCTTTCTTCAAGGTATTTAGTCCTACCATTCAAAATCTCTATACTGTTTTCTATGCCATCTAATCTCATACATATTGCTTTATTTATGGTAAATAAAAGTTGCTAAAAAAAGAAGGACAAAAAAGGATAACTGATGTTTTAATGTCACTATCAAAAATAACTAACTTATTCTTCTTTGTAAAAATAGCGCTATAATCAAATTTATGATAATGTGTATCATTACAATTTTTTTTTATTATTAAAAAGTATTCAACAATATACACAATGGTCATGTGCTTGTAGTCTTGTATATTGTGTTTTTACATCAGATACATTTTTATCAAAGGGGTAGGTTCACTTAACTACTAAAATTGGCCCCATGTCATATTTATATAATATTAAAAGATTTCATTAGAAGAGACTACCACACAACTTAAAATAATATTTTAGAACCCAACAGTTGAATGTAGTTGCCATGGCAACCAATTACCAAAATGAATGAAATATCTCGAATTGTCTTGATGACAACCCAAATAAGCATCCATAGAGTGTATTATTCTTAATATAAACTTAATACTATCATCCAAATTTATTAATGATTTGAAAAATGATACATGTATACTATTGTCATTTGTATTTTTGTTACCATAGTAACAGATATCTCAGTAGTTATGTATGTCTAAAATTCATATATCTGGTTCACTACTGGCTTTCTGTGTTCTATTTTTTTGTGTGTGTGTTAATTTTAATTAACTATTTAAAGTTTCTTCTCTTGTACAGGCCTCAACATTAACGTTTGTCAGGTACCAGTGAAAACTGACGTCGGACAAGTAGATCTTGTATTACGGTTGTCCGACGGGACAGGTGAAAAAATCAGATTCCCAAACGTGCCGGTACGACGGACAAATCTATTTCCACTGGTATAAAATACTGGGTTTGTTGTATAAAAGAGCCCTGTTTGATCTCCAATTTGTCCATAATTTATTTTGATTAAAACTAAAGTGAAACGCCAGTTCAAAACTCTTTTATTGATATCATTTATCATGCTTTGATGAAGTTCAAGGACAGTGACAAACTTAAAGTCGCAATTTCAGAAACGAACGAACACGTAAAAATTATCGGATATCAATTTGACGCCAAATCTAAACTTGTCTTTTGTGCAAAATACGATAGCGGACTTGATTTAGGCTTTTGGGAAATATTGAAACCTTTGAAATGGACAAATATTACAAACTTTTTCCTGATCTGGTTGAAAAGATCCACTAAAATTTTTATTTCTCTGAATTTAAATAAAATACTTTGCTTTATTTATATCACAGGCACTTGTTTCTGATAAATAAAAATATACCTAGATACTGGTATATATAGTATCTAGGTATATTTTTCTTACCAGAAACAAGGATTTATATAACACAAATATGAGTTATTACAATTTGTATGGTATTGGATCACAACACAGTAATATTTCAAAAAGAAAAAGGGGGGGGGGGGGGGGGCACATATAAAAATCACTGGTATGCAAGACTCCAATCAAGGTAGACAGAAATAAAAATGTGACATTGAATATATGTCCTTAAGGTAGTTATGAATAAAAAAAATTCAGAACAAATCAGTTCAGGCAGCTTTAACAATTTACTAATTTTGGGCAGGGTAACGTCAGAGGGGTCACGAATCAATGTTTCGATTAATCGCAATTGACTTCTCCCAGAAGTCTCCCCACTTCTCCCTGTGAACTCTCTGAAAGAGAAGTCACTTCTCCCTCTAATTTGAAAGTAGTGGGAGCCCTGGATAATTATTCTCTAGTTTTTGTAATTTTTATTAATTTTTTCGGACAACTAAAAGATGGAGTTGGACAAGTACTTTTTTTAGTTAGTTGTCCGAAGGGACAAGTTGAAAAATATGTTAATGTAGAGGCCTGTTGTAATGCCCGAATGACCTTCATCTTATTTAACCTAAGCCCTTTAAAACATTTACACTGTTTTTCTTGGTTGTATTGACAACAGGGTGATTTCCATTTTTTCAATACATGTACATGTAATATTTCCTTACATTACATTTCCTGTAATTCATTCATTTTTTTTTGTTAGCGGACAACGAACACCAAATGATTCATTTGACAGGTTGAGGGAGATGCTTAATATCCTATGCTACTTACAAGGTTTCACACCAATGGGTTCATGACCTAGTAATTATCTATGGTCTATTCATACATTAAATTATTCAATGGTGATTTTCTAAGATGTAAAGGACATCAAGTGGTTATTTTACAATAGTATTCCAAAAGCAGAAATTGCACCATAATTTTTCGATACATTGAAGATATGATGTTGTTTAAGATTTACTCTCTTTTTTCCATTTCGGGCTGTTTTATCTCAACCCTACTTTATTGTTGGTGTAGCAAAAGTTGGAACAGGCATATATTCGTATTTGAAAAAAATTCATAATAACTGTATACCAGTTTTATGATTTAAAGTGCAAACAATTGTAATTTTGAAGTAATATTCCAAATGCAAATAAATTACGAACAATTTAACTGTATAAAATTTCATTTAAATACATGGTTTGAACTGAAAATGTTGCTACGTAATAATGCTTGTAGTTTTTGTATATATGGACATAAATTGAAGGTAGGTAATTATTATCATATAGTATCCTGCTTCTGATTTTTCTTTTGTTTATTTCGGCATCTTGTAAGTGATAATTCATTTAAAATTGTAGATTTTTTACTTAATTTATTCAGGACATAAACTTTCTGGATTATATACACAATCACAAATATTGTTTTAGCATTTTGCAAGGCCTAATGATAATGACAATGTGTGAGGGGTAGATACGTACATAATGTACAGCACTGAAAAAAGACATTATGTCTATGCATTGGGTCATTAGTTTTAGTTACCCACTTTATTTCTCAGAATCATGCCCAACTGTTTTGTTTGTGTGAAATAAAAACCAATGACATTTAATCAAATACATTAACGGCCTTTAGAAATGGTAATAATGACTTTTTCAAAAATGAGAGAATATCATCGAATTATCGTGTCTGCTACAGGACAATAGGTGGGGAAATTGCAGTTTATGATATAATTTCAATATTTACAAGTTTATTTCATAAAGTTCTGGTCCACCAGTTCATATTGTGCAATCAAACTGGTGTTGGTTATTTTCACATGTCAAAATCTAGCATCATACAGAATCAGTTTTCATGACGCATGTAAGCAAAAGAATTCCTATCTGTAATGGCCAGTTCAGATTTCATATTATTGAAGGAAAGGTTTTCCAGATATCGTATATATTAGGTCAGAGTTTGGATATATTTTTCCAACTTATATACATGTATCTTTTAAAATTTTGAAGATAAGCCAATGTTAAAAATCCTCATATTTCCCAGTGTAATCGGCTAGTGTAGGAACCATTGAATGTCAAATACGCACCCTCAGCAACCGATGTATCAATCACTAAAATATTTTTTTGGATATGAGCGCAGTTCTCGACAAATTAAATATTTAAATACATGAAAGTACTCTAACTGGGGATTTTATAGTTCAAATATCACGATTGTCTATGACTGCGCTGATATTGATTTTTTTGGATGAAACGACCAGAAATTGATGAAATATGCCGTAACGCGCCGCATAATGGTGTGAATGGGAAGAAATTATAGAAAACACAAAGAGCAAGTTATGTAATACTATCGTTTTAAGAAAAGCTGAAGTTTGTCCTAGTAAAATATCACACAAATTATATAAACAGAGCCTGTTTATTTTTATTCAAACTGTGAGGCCGATTTTGATAGTTAGTGATACTTGAGCGAAAATAAAAAAATTCAGGTGGACATTTGAGCGAAAACTATTTTTCATTTACCTGAGATTTTAGTAGGACATTTGAGCGAAAGTTATTTTTCATTTACCTGCGATTTTAGTAGGACATTTGAGCGAATTTCATTTCATCATATGTTATGATATTTTCAGATATGAAATTAAAATAAATCATATTAAAATATAAAAAGTCATAAATAAATATAAGAAAAAAAATAGAAATATTTAAGAAATCAGAAACAATATATAACTTACAGTAAATAGTCATTTTTGCTAGGGGAAAAAATGTTTCTTTACCGTGACTGAACTCTGTTCAGCTACACAGAAATGTTCAACTCATATGATTGTTATATGTCAAGATGGAAGTAACTTGTTATCGAGACAAATAAAGGACACAAGTCTATCTTATGTGAAGGTTTCCGATACAGATTCGATGTGGAAATTAAATCGGGAGATCTTTCCTGGAGATGTTCAGCAAAGGGATGCAAAGCTAGAGTATGAACTGATGCTGGTCCAACACTGGTTATTCAACAAAAGAATGACCATAATCACGATCCAGACGACAGAGGCAATGAACGTCATGTTCTGCGAGTAAACGCTAAGAGAAGAGCGGTAGATGATTTA
This sequence comes from Bathymodiolus brooksi, assembly GCA_963680875.1. NCBI lineage: Eukaryota > Metazoa > Mollusca > Bivalvia > Mytilida > Modiolidae > Bathymodiolus > Bathymodiolus brooksi. Next base: position 78,950,326 of record OY804578.1, on the reverse strand, counting down.
TCCGCAAGGCCATCAAAAGTGATAAGGAGTGAGCTGCAGACAACGAATGAGAAAAGCTTGGAACCGAAAGATTTAAAATGTGTAGCAAAGGCAGTCTACAGCAGGGGGCAACAGACATAAGTCTGGCTAACGGAAGAGGTACTAGTACATAACATTTCGTTCAAAAGTCTTTTTTTCGCTCAAATGTCCATCTGGTTTTTTAGATTTTGCTCTTTTGGGTTGTTTTTCTTTCGCTCAAATGTCCACTTTTTTTCGCTCTTTTGGGTTGTCATTTCGCTCAAATGTTCTCCGCCGTAGTGAACATACCCCTTCGATTGTGTAAAATATGCAGGTACACAGCTACGATAATCTGGTCCGCAAAAGATCACCACAGATAGGAGTCAAACTGACAAACCTAATAATCTGGTCCGCAAAAGATCACCACAGATAGGAGTCAAACTGACAAACCTAAGTGGTGATAGATACAGCAATTTTTCAGCTACATTATATAATATATTGTGACAACCAGAATTCACAAGGTAGGAAAGCTGACCAGTATAGATAGGTGTGACTGTGTCTGAAAATCTTTAACACTTGAGGCAGTTGTTAGACTTGTGGTCCAAAGTCAACAACCTTAACTCAATCACAATAGCCCCCTGTATTAAAAAAAAAGTTCAGTAATTATTAATGTAATACTAAAAATCCCATTTTCCTCTCTACAGAATGTGGGACAAATATTTGACTGACCTTGATAGACTGATCAGGACTGAGTTGATCGTGTGATAGAGACTCTGTTTTTAAACGTTTGACTGGTGGTGCTTCATCTGGACTTGGGTCTATAAAAACAATAATAAAAAGTGACAATCACAATATATACAAAGATTTTTTTTTATATCTAAAGGAGTCATAAGGCCAAAAAAAAAATATCTGTGTGTCTGCTAAATCTATTGTACCAAATTGCTGGTGCCTACCCTAAAGTTTTTATTGCCATTTTTGGACAAGAACTGTCAAGTCAGATCATTGTCCTGTATAACCTTGGTAAAAATAAATTTTAAGCCCTATTATTTTCAAGAATATTAGTGGAAACATGTGTCCTTTTTTACTTGGCTTTAAACAGCTTGAAACTTCTAATACAACAGATGTTTTCAATAGCCAGAAATATGTTCTAACACTAACTTGTGTTAAACCAGAGCAATTTGTTTTGTATAATCATACATCAAGGGAACTCATACATTGAATATTAGCAGTCATCTTAGATTGCCACTTGACACAAAAATTAGAGGCTCACCTAGTTATTCATACAACATGGGTTTGGGCAACTTTGTAGTTTCTTAGAAAAAATCTTTTATTTCATATTATTATATATTCCTAAAGGTTCCCAATGTCAAACAATGTGCTGTGATTTTTTTGGATTTTTGACATTGACACAAAAAATGTAAACATAATAAAGGATCATCAAATGAATATTCACATACCTTTTTGTTTCAATCAAGATTCTAGTTTCTGACAAAAATTACTTATTCATTTTCTCTTAGTTTAACATTTTATTGTACATAAATAATAGGAATGGAAGGCAAGCTAGCTATGTCTACTTATATGAAGTCTTCTCTTTACAAAATATACACATGAAATAATGACAGCAAAACAAAACACTAATAATAGACATTTAAAATTTTGACACTGATAGGAAGAAAGTAAGAAGTACAGGTGAAAAATTTCTGGCTTAGCCCTAAAATCGTTTGATTTATAAACGTTCAAACTTTTCTAGAAATTTTGGAGTTGACATCATAACTATAGTCATAGTTCCCAAAGAGCATGGATGCCAACCCCTTTTTGGTGCAATCAGTAACAAAAAGTTGAGATGTCAGTAATTTGTGATTTTTTTCAGTAATCATAATTTTTCATAAAATTTTACCACAATCGTACAACAGACTAGGCGCAAAGTGACGAGCAAATGATTTCCTTTATTTGTGACAACTAGATGCAAAATTGATGAGCAACCAAAAGAAATAAAAAGTCAAGTTTTAATACATGTATGTTCACTTACAAATGTATTCTGTTTCAACTTACTGTCAATAGAAATTAAAATTTCCTGAAGTGGCCCTCTCTCACCCTCCCATAGAATAATTAATGTCTAATTCTGGAGTGCCCGATATGTTGCTGACTTGGCACTTTTTAACTGTTTTATTGTATATGTGTTGTTCATCCCGACCACCGTGCTTAATGGACAAGTCTTGTTTGAAATATTTGCAATAGGCATAATGTTCCCGTGTCGATTACATAAGGCAAGAGAACTCAATACAATATTCGGGACGAAATCGTTGTCCCAGTTTCCTTTTCTTTGCTGCAGAAGCTTCACTTGTTCCCTCAGACATCGTGAAATTGACAAAAACGTGCTGTGTTCATTAACTACTCGGGATCGAACAAGAAATGGATAGATCGTTTTCTACTATAGATAGTCCCGAGAATCCCAAAGGTATTTAATAATCGAAATCCCTCAAGCGCTTATCATTACGTGATTTTAACATACAATCAAGCGTCTAAATGATCACAATGATATTTAAATGGAAAACGGTTCCGGGCTGGCAATAATCGGAAATCTGTAACAAGTAGACTGTTGACCGTAACACCGTAATTTTGGCCCGAAATTGGTAACAATTACGGAAAAATCGTAATGGTTGGCATCTATGAAAGAGTAAGGTTTCAATATTGATATCGTCGCAATCACGAAGAAGTGTTCTTCTTTCGTACAGGTATAAAGGACATTCTAGAAAATAATGTATAGCATCTTCAAAAGAAGCACCACAATTACATTTATAACTAGGATGAACTGTTTTAGATACTTAAAACTTATGTTCCCCCTTAATGCGGCCATCTGTACAACAACCTATCTCGAAAGACAAAAATGTTATGGCCCGGGCAAGAAAATACTATTTAAAAAACAATTATTTGACCTTGAGGTCAAAGTTCAAGGTCCCATGAAGGTCATTACGGTACACGACACACCACCTTATGGTCATGCACCCACATACCAAATAAATACTATTTAAAAAACAATTATTTGACCTTGAGGTCAACGTCCCACGAAGGTCATTACGGTAAGCGACACACCGCCTTATGGTCATGCACCCACATACCATATATCATTGACCTATCTCGAAAGACAAAAATGTTATGGCCCAGACAAGAAAATACTATTTAAAAAACAATTATTTGACCTTGAGGTCAAAGGTCAAGGTCCCACGAAGGTCATTACAGTACGCGACACACCGCCTTATGGTCATGCACCCACATACCAAATATAATTGACCTATCTGGAAAGACAAAAAAGTTATGGTCCGGACAAGCTTCGCTAAGAAGCGGAAGCAAAAATCAGACTAAAACAATATGTCTCCCTTCGTTTGAAGGGGAGACATAATTATTTGTTATACAAATGTATGTATCCTCGACAGAACAGCATTGAGGGAGCTGCATTGATGTCTAAGTCTAGTGTGTACCGGTAATATTATATTTAGCTTCATTTTCTCATTAAGTAGTCCTACATCTTATCTATATGTTAGCACATTGTCCTGTTATGGTTGCCACCTTGGACAATGTTGGATTTCAATAAACCATGTATAGGACCATTCATGGAACATTCCAGCCAAGTTTTTGATGAATATAGTTAAGCAGTTTCTGAGAATAATAATGATTTTTTTTTTCGGCAGGGAGTTAAAATATATAAATAATTGTTAGTCTTCATGCAAGATCTTCATATATCATATTACATACCATTGATTATTAAACCAGTTTCATCGCTGAAACCTTGTGGTAGGACAGACAATGTGTTGATGGGTAGTGTCTCTACATTCAGTCCACTCTGATTAACATCAGAAGACATGTCATCATCGTTATTGTTGTCTGTAGACATATCAATACTTCACCTATAAAACAGTTGATATGTTTACATAATAATAGACCTGGATATATAAATAAACAATCTAATTAAAATGATGGTTTAGGTTTATGGTGTTTAACGCCACTTTCAACAAGATTTCAGTTATATCGTAGCGGTCAGTTTACTGGTGGAGGAAATCACTGATCTGCCAAAAGTCACTGACAAACTTTATTACATAGAGATAAGAAGAGTTGTGTAAAATACAACTCGCAATGAGTGGGATTCAAACTCATAACTTTAGTAGTGGTATAAAACACTGATTGCGCAGGCAGTTGTAAATCAAACTACCATACAGTCATGGCAGATTTCAGTTATATCGTAGCGGTCAGTTTTACTGGTGGAGGAAACCACTGATCTGCCACAAGTCACTCACAAACTTTATCATAGAGATAAGAAGAGTTGTGTAAATGAAAGTCACATGCAAATATAAAAATACATCATATCATTGATTTGCCCAATTTTGGGTGCTACCAAATGAGAACCCTCTTGATTGATCACAGGCACTTGTTTCATGCAAGGCATCCCCACCTCTTCTAAAGGATTGGGCCATTAAAAAAATAGTTAATGTATGAAATACGTGTTTGTAACATGAATTGAAAGCATTCTTTTCACTCACACTCAGTCAGTGTCTGCGTAGTGTGGTACTCGCGTTTGTTTAAACCATGTTTGTTTTTGAACGTCATCCTCATTTGGCTCCTGACCAACGCCCTTGGATATTCCCCAAAATTTGATAATTGCCACACAATAACACAGCCGATGTTGACACCGATAGAAAAAAAATCACTTATTTTACTTTCATTTTCATTGTTTATCTTATTTATTTGATTCAAGTCAAATTGAAAAACTTTCCTAAATTTGTTGTCAATTTGACCACAATTAAAAAAGACCTCAACTACCTTCATGTACTATAGAAATCGGCATTGTTTGTCTCATATTTTGAATTCAGTCAAAGTGAAAGTAGGCCTCACCCACGGGTTGACGATTTGGCGCTTTTTCTCAAATTTTGTAGCGAAATCCCGTCTGTGTCTCGGGAAAACGGTAATGGCGTCTTCGACGGTATCTTGCGAGAGGAAGAATGCGATGGAATGCGCAAACTCGCAACTGTATTGATTGTCCGAGGTAATAAGTTTGGAGAATAATCCTGTTTTGGTAGGTATCAGAAGTAAAACAACATCAAAGTGTGGTGAAATTCCACAAATTTAAATATTAATAAATATATTGTATTATCTTGTGTTCTTGTTTGAAGACGAATGTGTTTGGTTATGTACACAATTCAATTGTTTTACAAGGGAGGGTGTTTAAATGTCGGAACTTCCGGATATTGGATAGACGATTGTTATGTTTACGGACTGATAATATTATAACAGTTGCCGTGAACGTCAGATGCATATCCTGGTGAAAATTTCAGAGGGAAATGGTACAGACTAAATGAACACTGTTTTTGTATTTATGGTCGGAGTAATGTCAGACTTGAAACACTTCTTGATTCTGACGATAGTTTTAATTCATGTTCAAGACGAAAGTGTATTTGTATCGTCTGCATTTGATGTGGAGGTGAATCCCAAGAACTCGTTGATCTACGGACCTGGTCTTGATAAAGGAATTACACTGCCCGTCAGATATTTCAATATACAGTCTGTGGATGTCAATAAACAGAAGTAAGTAATGAATGATCTGAACACCTTCCAAGGAATTCAGTATGTGGCCAAAAATATTGGCGCATGTAAAAAAAAAATCCCTATTATAATCAACCAAAACCATATTTTTTCAAAATATTATTGTGAAGTCATTTCCTTATAGATTTTAGCAAATTTTACACCAAAACAATTAGAATTGTCTATATTTTGCTTGTTTATTTGCTCATCATGTTTATATGAGTGGTTTTTATTTGTACATAATTTTTCCACAATTGTTAATTTTTAGGATTTATTTTTAGTTGAAATATATAGGAAAATCAAAGTCTATTTTTATTTGTTGTAATATAAACAATCAAAATATGGACAATTCTGAATGCTTTGGTGTAATATTTGTTAAAATCAATCCAGAAATGACTTCACAATAATTTTATGAAAAAATATGGTTTTGGTTGATTATATAGGGATTTTTTTTTACATGCACCAATACTTTTGGCCACATAGATAACTGTAGCTTGATTTAGCATATTTCACTTAGAAGAACCAGTGGCAGTGAAGAACTTGAATATTATTCCTTTTCATCCATCCTCTAGGCTCTACCTAAAGACAAATGGTCTACATACCGTTATGTTTCATATATTTTATTATTATTATTGTGAATGTATTTGAAGTGCATGTATTATTAATGCTGTTTTATATCATGGTGATTTTCATTTTCTGTAAACATAAATTATACATACTAGTGGAAGTAGTGGTACAACTTTTCAAAATTACACAATATATTTATATATGAAAGCACAATTATTATTCCTTTGAAAAAAATGCTGGATGAAACTGAATATTCTGCTAATAATGTTTTTAACTTGGTGGCTTAAAATTCAGACATTGTCCCTTTAAATCCTGGTAAAGATTATTTATCTTAGTAATGAAAAAAGATAAAAAAAGAGATCTTTGATATATTTATAATTGTATACATATGATATACATGTACCTGTGTATATATGATGTAGTAATCACATAATTCTCATAGTACTAGTATCCCTCGGTAATCTCAAAGTTTAAATTTACCATTGTTCAACTACATACCATAACCGTATATATACAAAAAACAAAAATTACTTTGTTATGTTTATGGACAAGACAAAAAGATTGTCATTAACCTGAGTTTAGTTGGTATAATATCATCTACAAATGTTTAGTCTTATAACCTGCAAACCTTATACATGTAAATTGAATGACTCATTACTTCAACTTGGCTCACTAACATACTTTATTCATTATTGACAAACTACTTAAATTTTCAAATTTAGAATTTATAAATAAAGAGAAGTACAAAGGTAAATACAAAAAAATGAATCCATATAAAATTGACTTAATTCACTTGTCTTATAAATATTGGTTTTCAAAATTTACAATTCCTTTAAACACAGAAAATTTATTATAATATTTATTAATTAATTTATTTTTTGGAATAAAGAAAAGTATTCCTAGAGTGCATAGGATTGTAGGATATATCCACGGCTTGACATTAACGGTAGTTTGGAAGCTAGAGAGAAGTAAGTTTGATTTTGGGCTAGTGAAGTATGTATAAATTTTGTTCATCAAAGACATATAGTGGATTTTCCTTTCTCAAATGTAGTATAGGATATTTTTATTGACCAATCAGAAGTTGTTTTTAAAACAATTATCACAGTAAAATTATTTAGTCACTAGCTTGTTTTATAAGTCAACAAATTTGGACAAGTATGTATTTCCTGCTTTCGAACAACTAAAAATTTGGGCTACTAGTCTGAATGGACAAGCTGGTAAGAAAGTTAATATCAAGCCTTGCATATCCCTGGTCAGGTCAAAACCAGGTCAAACCAAAACTATACATTTGGTTATTCTTCTGCACTAAGCATACAGCCATATATAGTTCAAATTGTAGTACATTTAATTTACAAAAGAAGTCCGTCACCGGAGTGATGTTTCACAAGACCCACAAGGAAGCTTGACATACTTTTTGTGTACATGCTGACTCCTGTTTTCAGTGAAATATTGCAATGTAGTTCTAAAAAGCCATCATCATATTTCTTAAAAGGGATATCATATTTTGCATTTTTTTGGGGGGGGGGGGGGCAGACAATGTCTAAATATATAGAGTTTGTATTTGATATGTAATCCAGACCAGATGTACAGTGGTTTTCATTTATAATTTTTATATGTTTATATAATGTTTATACTATTTTTGTAGTGCATGTTTTGTGTACATCTGTTTTTGAATCACTTAACTCTAAAACAATTGTTTTTGTACATTTTTGTATTTTGTCAAAAAAAAAATTCATAAGACATTCATTCACACAATGTGTCTAGATAAAAATAACCCAAAGCTGAATTAACCTGGAGCAAGATTGTGATTATTGTATGATTGTACTTTTATAGCCTAAATAGTTCATTTTAATTGAAGTTATTAATTTATATGTTTCTACAAGATACACAAACAAATAAAAAAATGTGACGCATTAACCTTAGGGCATTCATCCTGACTGTAACTGATTTGTTGTTGATAAAAACTTGATTTCTTAAAAACTACATAGTGATTAATACTGAAATTGGTAAATATACAGTCCTCACGATGAGCACCGATCCTCCTGCCCAAGATCAGTAAAACTTTGTTTGGACCAGTAAATTTTTCAGTTGTTATTTAGACATATAAAAATTCAAGAACTTGATTCCGACCAGTAAATTCAAATTTTCATTTCAAAGACTGAATATAGTTGGATATTCAATGGCAGTGGGAAATTATTTCACCTATTTGTATCTATCAATTTATGAATTTTATTATTTTAGTTAATCAATAATTGATGCTAAATATTACTTTCATTAATTTATATGTGATAATTATGAGAATTAAGTTTACACAGTGATGGTCAACAATTGCACCAATACTATCAAAATGAACAACTACCACTTGCCACAAATATTTAACAAAAAAAAAGAAATTGACAATGGAAATACAGGTCTTGGCTTGGGGCAGACACAAACATGTGGCAGGGTTAAACTAGTTAACTTAATGGGATGCAAAACCTTCCCCTCTTGATGATTGGATTGGTTGGTGGGTGTTTAATGCCAACTTTGGCAGTATTATTCAACTGTATTGTGGAGTGTGATGATTGAATCTCAATACAGCAATACAGATTTAAACACTAGAACAAACTATACACTTACAGATTGTAGTATTAATGTATGATATGAAACAAATTTCTGGATAATAATTATAACATGCACATCTTATGTATGTGATTACTTTAATATTTTACTTGCAATTAACCTGGTAAATTTTATTAAAATAATATTCATACTTTTGCCACGGGACTGACTTGTAACTTCCTTGTTAGCCGGGTATAAGAAATACAATATTATATGAAAATATTGTGATACTCTGACATTAAAGGAGAACGAAACCAACTGATGATTTGGGGTTTTACAGAATTTAGAACTAATATAAATAAAAAAATGAAGATATCACTTTTTTAATGAAAATTTTACAAGGCTGATGTTAAAGCACGTTATATCTTATTGATTTGAAATTTCCCGCTAAACATGCAGGCTGCCATTTTTCACTTATCAGTGACGTAACTCCATCTATTCCGATTTACCTGAACAGTAACTCCATCTATTCCGATTTACCTGAACAGGTAAATCGGAATAGATGGAGTTACGTCACTGATAAGTGAAAAGTGGCAGCCTGCATGTTTAGCAGGAAATTTCAAATCAATAAGATATAAACGTGCTTGTGAAATTTTCATTAAAAAAGTCATATTTTCATTTTTTTTATTAGTTCTAAATTCTGTAAAACCCCAAATCATCAATTGGTTTCGTTCTCCTTTAATGTACAAATTATGTATTAATAGCTTGTTGTTCAAGTGTTATTCAATATGATGTAGTTCTTATTACCTATATATTCAGTTGCAGATGACATTTTATTGGACACACCCATACTATTATAAGATTATTTTATAGTTCAAATGATATTCATAATGGAAAAAATGTAACTTGAGAAGGTTTTAAATATTTAAAATTGATCTCTTCAAGTAGATGCAAGAATGTTTTGACACTGTTGTCACCAGGAACACTTTATAAGTAGTATAAGACTGTTTTGACAAGTGTTATCATTAAGATCATTGTACCTTTTCATGTTTTCTTCTTTTTTTTCCTTCAATATGTGACCTCTCAGCAAAATTAAATATATAAAAAAAAAATCTGAACATCTGCATTTTTACTTGTACTACATGAACAAACGAAATTGAGTATAAATCTTATTTACATGTATATATACTTGTCTAGAGAAGTTTTAGTTTTAGTTCTAATCTACCTGGATCACTTGTCTAATGTCTACATTGTTTTTATCTGCTGTAGAGGCTTATAAATGTCAAGAACTGTTAAATTTTTACCTTTATTAAAAATACAGTAATGTTAGAATTAAAGTGTCCTTTAAAATGGGTACAATAACCTTGCTCAGTTTTAATATTAAATATGATAAATGAAATTAAAACATTATTTGTGGGGGAGGGGGGATATTTGAGCTGATTAATTAGTTTTGATATCTTAATGAAAGCATCTAAGCCCTAATTGAAAATGGATGATATCTTATCTGGCTTTATATAAAAAGAATTCTTCGTATGGTGTTTCCCTACCAATCCACTAAAATTGGCTCCAAAAATATATTTAAAGTGTTTTTGAATTGTTTTGGTACTATATTTAGCATATTTTTACTACAATAAATGTGTCTTTCAAGAAAAAAAAGTTAATTACTGTGATAACTTTTTTACATTGACAGCGTTACAAGATCAGTAGGTGAACAGGCCTTTGTAGTAACAGTTACACAGACTTCTGGAGAACGACTGAGGGCGTGGGTACAAGTACTTGACATTCAAGATGGCAGTTACATTGTACGCTTCAGACTGTACCAATCCTACCCTGAAATTATTATTAATGTCAAATATAAGGATGAACATGTGGCAAAGTCACCTTATACATTGTCAGGTATATTTTTAATTTACAATTTCTACCTGTTAATGTAGCATAGTCCGCATAGGTACAGGACATGTCTACTGGTAGTTAAACGGAAATACAGATAGAGTAAATTGTCAAAATTTAGTTTTACCATATGTCTTGTACCATTTTCTAAATTATGTAAAAAGTTATGGAATAAAATTAAATGTACATTCTCAGTTCTGATTTAAAAGATATAAAGGTACTTTTATTTGATCACTTTAACTAGTGGTAATAAAGATGACTTAAAAATTGTTCATAATTTTCATTGTAGATGTATTTGTGAAGTGAAGAAACCTAGGACACTTCCAAAATGTACTTTAAAATACATGTTAAAATCTGACTACAATGTGAGCAATACAGGCTCATATAGTGGGTCTCTAGTTTTTTTGTATTGTTTACCAAGTGTGGACAATATTAAGATAGACTTTTCAGCCAAGCAGGGTCTGTTTCTTTTGTTGTTATTTTTTAATATATCAGTTGTGTGTAAAGCAGAAAATTTATGTCAAAATTATAATGATTTGCATCTTACAGTATTTACCACAGGCACTTGTTTCATTCAAAAAATATATGCCCCCCTCCTCTTCCTTACTTCAAGGTAAACATCTGCCTTTTTCCCCTTCCCCACTTCGCCTCAATATTTTTCGCTTATTTGTGATCCTTTCGCTGACCCAATTATATCGTTACACTCCTGAGATATTTCTCTTTTCGACTGCCACATTTAAATATATCTACCGGGCCCCCCTCAGACGAATTGGACAAGAATATTCAGCGAATGTAGCTTGTTTTATTTTTCAGTCATTAAAACGGATACAGCCACTTCCGGTCCGGTCTAAATTGATTTAGAAAATAAAAAAAAGGGTGCTTTAAAAATCAAATGTCAGTAATTTGGAGTTGAACATATTTTTATAATCTGCATTGGAACAATTATCTGTATTTTAAAGGCTTACTTTACATTTGAGAGGAGATGATCATGATGGCATTGATACACATGGCCGGTCTAGAGAATTCCGAATGCATATGAAAAATCCAGTGCAAACCGGAAGTGGCTGTATCCGTTTCAATGACTGAAAAATAAAACAAGCTACGTTCGCTGAATATTCTTGTCCAATTTGTCTGAGGGGGGCCCGGTAGGTATATTTAAATGTGGCAGTGGAAAAGAGAAATATCTCGGGAGTGTAACGATATAATTGGGTCAGCGAAAGGATCACAAATAAGCGAAAAATATTGAGGCGAAGTGGGGAAGGAGAAAAGGGCAGATGTTTACCTTGAAGTAAGGAAGAGGAGGGGGCATATATGTTTTGAATGAAACAAGTGCCTGTGGTATTTACATAAAAAGTAATGGAGAGGATATGAAAATATTATTATATTCAGTTTGTTCACATTCTTTTATATGCCTCATTTATTATATCCAACCTTATTTAAAAAAAACCTACAGCATGGAAGTGTAATATTAATTGAATCACATGAAATTCATGTGATTCAACTAATATTACACTTCCATGCTGTAGGTTCAGATATTTCCCTGCAGGGACATGTACAGGTCACATGAGCAGACATCCAAGATTAACATTTGAATTATAAATAAATATACTTTAATATTTCATGGCAGTTTTGTCATTTTCTTTAAACTAATTAATAGCTGACATGTTTTTATTGACCACTTTTTTTAAACATTACATTGGGCAGAGAATATAATTATTTATATAAGGGAGGTCAGAAGAATTTGTTGTTTTCCCAATTTTCCTATAAATCATATATTTGAAACGAGTTTATAGGTAATATTTAGAGAAAATATAATGATTTATCATTTATTTTGACATATTTTGGGTATATAAAGTATTTAACTGCATAAATTTTTTTTGGACATTTTGACATTTAAGTTAACATTTTCTGCTAAAAATTTGTTTTGCATGGATATAACCCAATAATTCACAAAATTTGTTAGATGGCTCCATTTTAATTTAAGTAAAATTGATAGATGTTGCTTAACATGCAACAATATAGAAAGGAAGCTTTACAGATTTTCACTTTCATTTCTAGGTGCTGAAGTCAAATTTACAGATTCTGATTACCCCTTTGGTATCTTCAAATTCTTCTTGTAAATATATTCCAACATGTCCAACAGATATTTTCTTATGGCCATTAGATGGCCCACAGCCTGATGCTGTATAGTGTATTTCCCCTTGAAATGTATTATAAAGACAAAATTTCTTCTATCCTAGAATTATATATGTTGCAGTTGAATGAATTTCTAGTGAAGCACAGCACATTCTTAATTAGAAATGCTTCAAATACAATACCTGTATGCAGTTTAAACGAATTTTTGCAATTATTTGTCAATTATGGGATTGTTTTTCATTTATCTTTTCAAATAACTCCAACACAACAGCCATTCTGGTAAAAAATCTAATGACCATTTGTCAACTGTTTATCTAATGACATACATTTTGTAACTAAAATATTACACATAGGTACTTTAAGAAAAACTCTGACCTCCCTATGCCTTTATATGGCTATTTATATCAATATCATGTGTACATATTGTATATAATCTAATTTAATATTTTTGCATGTTAATTTCCAAAACAGAGAAAACATGAATTTTTTCGGTAAAGATAACTAATTTATTGACAATACATTCTGTATATATTTTTTTTCATGTAGGCATGCTATATCATGAAAAATGTAACTGTCCTGTCAGTAAGATTGACAAATGGTTTGACATCATGAGTTGTCCAGAAAGCTATCACCAAATAGATGAAGATTTAGCTATATTTCATGATGTGGATTTGGACAAAGTTGCTGAAGAGGCTATTACTCGATTTAGTAACAGAGGAATGCATAGCTTAAGTCATTACAGAATAATAGAAAATAAAGTAAGGAATTATGCAACATGATATTCTATAGTACACAAAATGTAATTAATGATAGAAAATTTAAATTACATTTTGTAATTGTTCTTAGTTCAGTTGACCGAAGCAGTGTGAGGTTTTATTAGAATCACTTGGTGTCCATTATTCTTATAATTACCTTTCACATGTTTTAACATGGTCTCCTACAAAACTGCTCAACCATTTGGACCCAAACTTGGAAACTATGATTCTTAGAAAGAGGATATTCACATTTATACAAATTAAGTTGATCCTTCATGATGAAGGACAAATAGGGGGTTTGAAAACAGGAAATTAAATCTCCAAATATTTTTTTTCATGAATCAGTAATAGAAATGTTACAATTCATTACCTAATGGTTACAATTAGAAATGGCAGTTTTAAGTAGAAATTAATTTAATTTGAATAAAGCTGGTATATTGTAAGATATGACAATTTACAAACTTACTCCATCTTCTATAGATATAGACTGGCTAAATTAAGTCTCCTATAGGAATATTCAGTGTACTGAGTATGTGAAAGGGTGTGTAGATAGTTTCATTGATTTTCAGTTATTTTATTTTCTATCCAGAATCGTCCCTGGTATGTATAAAATATGTAAACTGGACAGCCATCCAAACAAAGCTTTCTAAAAATCTTTTAGTTTTACTTACAACAAAAATGATTTTCTCACCAAGGGATTTTTGTTGGAAGTGTTGTACCTTTGTAATTTTGAACAATATTTGTGTTGTATATCTTATTCAGAAACAGAAATATTCTTCTTATACATTTTAGCAAGTTAACCATATATTGTGCCCATTACAATTTAATACGATAGTTTATGTATATTGAATATTTGATCTAAATGTGCACTGTGTCAGCTTAGAGTTTAATCTCTTTACTTTCAATTTATCTATATAGTCATGATAGTTTGTTGGTTGCTGTGATATTGTCAGCTAAAGCCTTCAAGACATATAAATTTCTTTGTTTACATATTTGTTTTATATGTTATCAACTACTTTAGCTATTAACCTATCTATACCCTGTAGCAGTATATTTATTTTGAACATTTTTACTCTGATAAAAAAAAATGAAATTTGATGAATTTAATCTACCATGACTTTATCACTTGTTATATACAGGATATCAGTTTCTATATGACAAACGCATTTTAAGATAGATTGCAAAGATTTTTGTGTTATGACACTCTTTTTAAGTGGTGGTTATGAAAATATTTTTTTTTTTTTTACATTTTTGTACTCTGTTGGTATGGAAACCGAGAACCCCAATTTAGTGGCCCAAATTTCAGCCCAAAATCCTCATTTTAGAATAATTAAAACATTAAAATTTAAATCTGATGGTTATTTTGTAGCAAAAATGATTTAAAAAGGTTTAAGAAATGCTAAAAAAAACAGCTGAGTCAGCATATTTTCAGTTTTTGTATCAAACAGTGAAATACACACAAACAAATGGAAATATCTACTCATGAATCAACAAATGTTATCATTAAATATTTATATTCAAGATATTAAGCCTTTTAAAAAACTTGTCCTCTTACACACAAAGGATACATTCTCCCCACCAGGTACAAATGTAGGTTAAAATATATAAGTAATTATATCTTTGGCCAATATTCCAGTGTCATCCTTTGATCATTTCCTTTTTTCAAACAGTGCAAATACACTACCTTATAAATAATTTTCACCAATTTTTGAATTCAGCTTTTAAAAATATACCAAGGTCTGAATAATCTATGAATTTGAGACCATAGGTGAAAGGTAAAGGTCACCGTCAACCATGAATGTAGAAGCAGTGTTACAAAGGTCACATTGTTACGATTTTGAAGAAGGATTTTTAGGATATTAGCCATTGTACACACTCGATAATGAACCACATTATTAATTTAGTAATCCAAATAAATGGGACATTTCTGTTTCACATAAATCACATTAATCATATCAATAAGCATGGAAACTTGGATTTTATTCATTCATTTAGAAATTTTTGATGAATCTTTAAATTACACCTGGTCTGAAAATTAACTGTTTTCATAAAATGTGTCTCATCTGTGGGAAATGGACCATGAATATGGGGACATATCCGTAAAGTCAAAATAAATCTGGATTTTTTTCTCTCAAAAAATGTGTCTCGTCTGTGGGAAATGGACCATGAATATGGGGACATATCCGTAAAGTCAAAATAAATCTGGATTTTTTTCTCTCAAAAATATGCAATGCTGAAATACTGTTCAGTCCTTGTCAATACTAGCACATCAATTTGCTAATTCATTCATTCAGAATTTCTTGTCTGATCTTATCAATTTCTATCTTTCTCTTTGCTTCCACATCATCTTCGAGGTATTTGTTTTGCTTATTCATTCTAGAGAAGAAGCTGGTAACTTGTTGCACAGATAATATTTCATCATAAGAAAACCTCCTTGTGCCATCAGGATTTTTACATGCAACATGCTTTCAGATACATGGAAAGGGTCTTCTTTCCTACCAGTTTTGAGGCCAATATTAAATTTGTCAACCAAGAAATCTTTTTGGTTCTTGTTAAACCTCTTGCATTTCCTTTCTGTTTTAAGGGCCCAACCAATTGTCATGTTATTCTGTTCACCAGCTGATTGTTTAGTCTCAGCTGACAAATTCAGCACACCTCTCAGAAAGGAAGATTCTGATAATTTTTCAAAGTACTTTTTCTTAGTAATATCTAAATTGGCACTGGATTTAAATTCCATTTCAAAATGGCATTTTCCAACAAATTGATGGTGCAGAAGTTCTTTTTCATTTGCAAACTCGTCAGTACAGCCATCATTTGTGCATTGTATAGGCATATTTTCTTTATCCATCTGAACATTGTTTCAAGGCAACTGATGGAACTGGATGTCCTCTGGTCCCTTCAAAACTGTAAGCTCTTTAGCTTCTATAGTAGGAATTTGATCTTTTTTAATCAACAAGCCTGAAAAAGTTACATAAATGCACATATATCAGTTACATTATACCAGTGATTGATTGCATGGAACATAAGCTTTGCATAAACACTTAAACATAAAATTGGAAAATTTAGGCCATACTAAAAAATATCTTGGTTGGGTGTTGCCTACTGACCACTATGGGTTAAGGGTCCGTAGGCATTTTTGTCTTTTTTGATATGATATCAGTGGACATTGTGAAACATGTACAGCATGCTGTATTGCATTTAATAAAATTTATTTTCAACTGTACCTTTGTCATTACACATTCTAGGTTCAAGATTTTATCATTTAGTTAACACAGAAACTGACCCAAAAAAATCTATCTTGAAAATGGCATTAAATAATTTGAGTAGGCACCATTTCAGCTAGGTAGATAAGCAACACCCAACAAACATTTTTTAAATGTTTGGCCTTATCTGTATTACAATTAATGGTTTCACCATTTGTCTTTTCACAACAGATATTGAGACAACTTTGGTGAGATATAATATAAATCTAGCCAAGAAAAAATTGTCATTAAATTTTTTAGAAGTTAATAATTTGGTCTGTTTGCTGTTTCTGTTCTCCAAAGCGATTTTCTGTTGGGAAAAATATGATTTGAAAAGCTTGAAATCTTTGAGATACATGTATGTCTAACAATTTACAATATCATACTAAATAATATATAGTCTGACATGTTGTTTTTTTTGTTTGGTGGATTTCAGTTGGTTGAGCTTTTGTGTTTTGTCTCTTTTGCACATTCCCCATTTTTTTGTATGTCATTGATCATTTACTAAAAATTAAAAAAGACATTTTCATAATAGTCATCCCCAAAATTATTTTCTCATGTTCTGGGGCTATTAAAGAAGGTCTTAGGATCAATTTTGTAATAACTCAGTCCTCGAAATGAAATTTGAAGTTACTGGTCCGAATCAAATTCTTGAATTTATTTTTATATAGTTCTAAATAAAAACTGAAAAATTTACTGGTCCAAACAAAGTTTTACTGGTTTTGGACCGGATGACTGATTAAGTGATTTTAACTTTATTTGTTCAATTACATACATTGTTTTATTTGAATTGATTTTTAGCTCACCTGTGTGAGCTATTGCCTTCACTTGGCGTCCGTCGTCCATCTGTAAACTTTTTCAAAAATCTTCTCCTCTGAAACCACTGGGCCAATTTAAACCAAACTTGGCCTGAATCATCCTTAGGGGGTTCCCTTTAAAATTTTGTCCGATAGTCACGCCCTCCATCCAAGATGGCCACTATTACTAAAAAATAGAAATTTCTTCAAATGGCCAAAACTGCTTTATTTTAAGCCAGAATGTGCCCAAATTTGAACTGTATAAGCATAATGAAGAGTTTTTTAACATATATTACAGGATTTTTTATGAACTTTGAACTTTTGCCGATTTTGACCGATTATGCAAATTAGGCATAAATAAGCATAAAATCATTTAAAAATCTTCTTGTTAGAAACCGCTTGCCCAATTTCAACCAAACTTTGTCTGAATGATCCTTAGATGGTCCCCTTTCAAAATTGTGTCCGTCAGCACCGTCCTGTATCCAAGATGGCCTTCGTTACTAAAAATAGAAATTTCTTCAAATGGTCAAAACTGCTCTATTTTAAGCCAGAATGTGCCCAAATTTGAACTGTATAAGCATAATGATGAGCTTTTTAACATATATTACGGAATATTTTATGAACTTTGAACTTTTGCCGATTTTGACCGATTATGCAAATTAGAAAAAAGGGGTGATGAAATTAAGAAAAAGTCTTCTCCTCTGAAACTACTGAGCCAATCTCAACCAAACTTTACTGAGATGATTCTTGGGTGGTCCCCTTCCAAAATTGTTTCTGGCATTTCAGACCTCCGACCAAGATGGCCGCCACAGCCGAACTTAATTTAACATAGGACCCTATGGGAAATTCCCCAAAAAATCTTCTTGTCTGAAACCATTTGCTCAATAAGAACTAAATGTTGATGAAATAGTCATTGGATGGTTCTCTTCCAAAAATGTGTCCGGCGGTTCGGCCCAGTCGACCAAGATGGCCCCCACAACCGAACTTAGCTTAACATAGGACCCTATGGGAAATTCACATAAAAATCTTCTCCTCTGAAACCACAGTGCCAATTGCAACCAAACTTTGGTGGAATGGTCCTTGGATGGCCCCCTTCCGAAATTGTGTCCGGTGATCCCGACTTCCATCCAAGATGGCCACCAAGCTGAAAATAGAAAAAAGGGGGGATGAAATTTAAAAAAATCTTCTCCTCTGAAACTACTGAGCCAATCTCAACCAAACTTTACTGAGATGATTCTTGGGTGGTCCCCTTCCAAAATTGTGTCTGGCATTTCAGACCTCTGACCAAGATGGCCGCCACAGCCGAACTTAATTTAACATAGGACCCTATGGGAAATTCTCATAAAAATCTTCTTGTCTGAAACCATTTGCTCAATAAGAGCTAAATTTTGATGAAATAGTCATTGGATGGGTTCTCTTCCAAAAATGTGTCTGGCGGTTCGGCCCTTCGACCAGGATGGCTCCCACAGCCCAACTTCGCTTAACATAGGACCCTATGGGAAATTCACATAAAAATCTTCTCCTCAGAAACCACAGGGCCAATTGCAACCAAACTTTGGTGGAATGATCCTTGGATGGCCCCCTTCCAAAATTGTGTCCGATGATCCCGACTTCCAACCAAGATGGCTGCCAAGCTAAAAATAGAAAAAAGGGGGGATGAAATTTAACAAAAATCTTCTCCTCTGAAACTACTGAGCCAATCTCAACCAAACTTTGCTGAAATGATCCTTGGGTGGTCCCCTTCCAAAATTGTGTCTGGCATTCCAGACCTCCGACCAAGATGGCTGCCACAGCCGAACTTAATTTAACATAGGACCCTATGGGAAATTCCCCAAAAAATCTTCTTGTCTGAAACCATTTGCTCAATAAGAACTAAATGTTGATGAAATAGTCATTGGATGGTTCTCTTCCAAAAATGTGTCCGGCGGTTCAGCCCAGTCGACCAAGATGGCCCCCACAACCAAACTTAGCTTAACATAGGACCCTATGGGAAATTCACATAAAAATCTTCTCAGAAACCACTGGGCCAACTGCAACCAAACTTTGGTGGAATGGCCCTTGGATGGCCCCGTTCCGAATTGTGTCCGGTGATCCCGACTTCCAACCAAGATGGCCACCAAGCTGAAAATAGAATAAAGGGGGATGAAATTAAAAAAAAATCTTCTCCTCTGAAACTACTGAGCCAATCTCAACCAAACTTGGCTGAAATGATTCTTGGGTGGCCCCCATCCAAAATTGTGTCCAGCATTTCAGACCTCTGACCAAGATGGCCGCCACAGCCGAACTTAATTTCACATAGGACCCTATGGGAAATTCTCATAAAAATCTTCTTGTCTGAAACCATTTGCTCAATAAGAACTAAATGTTGATGAAATAGTCATTGGATGTTTCTCTTCCAAAAATGTGTCCGGTGGTTAGGCCCTTTGACCAAGATGGCCCCCACAGCCAAACTTAGCTTAACATAGGAACCTATGGGAAATTCACATAAAAATCTTCTCCTCAGAAACCACTGGGCCAATTGCAACCATACTTTGGTGGAATGGTCCTTGGATGGTCCCCTTCCAAAATTGTGTCCGGTGATCCGGACTTCCAACCAAGATGGCCGCCAAGCTAAAAATAGAAAAAGGGGGAATGAAATTTAAAAAAATCTTCTCCTCTGAAATTACTGAGCCAATCTCAACCAAACTTTACTGAGATGATTCTTGGGTAGTCCCCTTCCAAAATTGTGTCTGGCATTTCAGACCTCCGACCAAGATGGCCACCACAGCCGAACTTAATTTAACATAGGACCCTATGGGAAATTCTCATAAAAATCTTCTTGTCTGAAACCATTTGCTCAATAAGAGCTAAATTTTGATGAAATAGTCATTGGATGGTTCTCTTCCAAAAATGTGTCCGGCGGTTCAGCCCAGTCGACCAAGATGGCCCCCACAACCAAACTTAGCTTAACATAGGACCCTATGGGAAATTCACATAAAAATCTTCTCAGAAACCACTGGGCCAACTGCAACCAAACTTTGGTGGAATGGCCCTTGGATGGCCCCGTTCCGAATTGTGTCCGGTGATCCCGACTTCCAACCAAGATGGCCGCCAAGCTGAAAATAGAATAAAGGGGGATGAAATTAAAAAAAAATCTTCTCCTCTGAAACTACTGAGCCAATCTCAACCAAACTTGGCTGAAATGATTCTTGGGTGGCCCCCATCCAAAATTGTGTCCAGCATTTCAGACCTCTGACCAAGATGGCCGCCACAGCCGAACTTAATTTCACATAGGACCCTATGGGAAATTCTCATAAAAATCTTCTTGTCTGAAACCATTTGCTCAATAAGAACTAAATGTTGATGAAATATTCATTGGATGTTTCTCTTCCAAAAATGTGTCCGGTGGTTAGGCCCTTTGACCAAGATGGCCCCCACAGCCAAACTTAGCTTAACATAGGAACCTATGGGAAATTCACATAAAAATCTTCTCCTCAGAAACCACTGGGCCAATTGCAACCAAACTTTGGTGGAATGGTCCTTGGATGGTCCCCTTCCAAAATTGTGTCCGGTGATCCGGACTTCCAACCAAGATGGCCGCCAAGCTAAAAATAGAAAAAGGGGGAATGAAATTTAAAAAAATCTTCTCCTCTGAAATTACTGAGCCAATCTCAACCAAACTTTACTGAGATGATTCTTGGGTAGTCCCCTTCCAAAATTGTGTCTGGCATTTCAGACCTCCGACCAAGATGGCCACCACAGCCGAACTTAATTTAACATAGGACCCTATGGGAAATTCTCATAAAAATCTTCTTGTCTGAAACCATTTGCTCAATAAGAGCTAAATTTTGATAAAATAGTCATTGAATGGGTTCTCTTCCAAAAATGTGTCTGGCGGTTCGGTCCGTCGACCAGGATGGCCCCCACAGCCGAACTTCACTTAACATAGGACCCTATGGGAAATTCACATAAAAATCTTCTCCTCAGAAACCACAGGGCCAATTGCAACCAAACTTTGGTGGAATGATCCTTGGATGGCCCCCTTCCAAAGCTGTGTCCGGTGATCCCGACTTCCAACCAAGATGGCTGCCAAGCTAAAAATAGAAAAAGGGGGGATGAAATTTAACAAAAATTTTTTCCTCTGAAACTACAGAGCCAATCTCAACCAAACTTTACTGAGATGATTCTTGGGTGGTCCCCTTCCAAAATTGTGTCTGGCATTTCAGACCTCCGACCAAGATGGCCGCCACAGCCGAACTTAATTTCACATAGGACCCTATGGGAAATTCTCATAAAAATCTTCTTGTCTGAAACCATTTGCTCAATAAGAGCTAAATTTTGATGAAATAGTTATTGGATGGGTTCTCTTCCAAAAATGTGTCTGGCGGTTCAGCCCTTCGACCAAGATGGCCCCCACAGCCGAACTTCGCTTAACATAGGACCCTATGGGAAATTCACATAAAAATCTTCTCCTCAGAAACCACTGGGCCAATTGCAACCAACTTTGGTGGAATGATCCTTGGATGGCCCCCTTCCAAAATTGTGTCCGGTGATCCCGACTTCCAACCAAGATGGCTGCCAAGCTAAAAATAGAAAAAAGTGGGGATGAAATTTAACAAAAATCTTCTCCTCTGAAACTACAGAACCAATCTCAACCAAACTTGGCTGAAATTATCCTTGGGTGGTCCCCTTCCAAAATTGTGTCCAGCATTTCAGACCTCCGACCAAGATGGCTGCCACAGCTGAACTTAATTTAACATAGGATTCTATGGGAAATTCCCATAAAAATCTTCTTGTCTGAAACCATTTGCTCAATAAGAACTAAATGTTGATGAAATAGTCATTGGATGGTTATCTTCCAAAAATGTGTCCGGCTGTTCGGCCCAGTCGACCAAGATGGCCCCCACAACCGAACTTAGCTTAACATAGAACCCTATGGGAAATTCACATAAAAATCTTCTCCTCAGAAACCACTGGGCCAATTGCAACCAAACTTTGGTGGAATGGTCCTTGGATGGCCCCCTTCCAAAATTGTGTCCGGTGATCCGGACTTCCAACCAAGATGGCCGCCAAGCTAAATATAGAAAAAAGGGGGGATGAAATTAAAAAAAAGTCTTCTCCTCTGAAACTACTGAGCCAATCTCAACCAAACTTTGCTGAGATGATCCTTGGGTGGTCTCCTTCCAAAATTGTGTCTGGCATTTCAGACCTCCAAACAAGATGGCTGCCACAGCCAAACTTAATTTCACCTAGGACCCTATGCAGGCTATGGGAAATTCACATAAAAATCTTCTTGTCTGAAACCATTTGCTCAATAAGAACTAAATTTTGATGAAATAGTCATTGGATGGTTCTCTTCCAAAAATGTGTCCGGCGGTTCGGCCCTTCGACCAAGATGGCCCACACAGCCGAACTTAACTTAACATAGGACCCTATGGGAAATTCACATAAAAATCTTCTTGTCTGGAACCAATTGCTCAATTGGAACCAAACTTTGATAAAATAGTCATTGGATGGTCCTCTTGCAAAATTGTGTCTGATGGTCCTTCCCTCTGACCAAGATGGCTGCACAGCTGAACTTAGTTTAACATAGGACCCTATGGGAAATTCACATAAAAACCATCTTGTCTGGAACCAGTAGCTCAATTAAAACCAAACTTTGATGGAATAGTCATTGGATGGTCCTTTTCCAAAACTGTGTCTGGCAGTCGTGCTCTTCCACCAAGATGGCCGCCACAGTGCAGTTGCGTTGTTATTGAAAGCAGCTTTGATCAAGGTGAGCGATTACAGGCTCCTGGGAGACTCTGGTTTATTTTAATTTTTTCTGACCTGAAAATATGGAAATTAAAACTTCTGTTCCATTGTTTTGTTTTGTGAACATTTGTATTGCATTCATTTAAGTAATCAAGAATGTGTTACAGTTTTTAGCTCACCTTGCCAAAGGCAAGGTGAACTTTTGCCATCACTTGGTGTCCGTCGTCTGTCGTCCGTTAACTTTTCACATTTTAATATTCTCCTCTGAAACCCCTCAGCCAAATGAAGTGAAACTTGGTAGGAAGCATCTATGGAAGTTCCTCTCTAAAGATTGCTCATTATGTCCCGATCCATTAACAAACATAGCCACCATAGGCAATTCTTGTTTCTGATTGACCGATTTTTTTTAATCTTCTCCTCTGAAACCACTTGGCCAAATGAACCGAAACTTAGTAGGAAGCATCTATGGCAGGTACTCTCTAAAGAGTGCTTATTTCGTCCCGATCCGTTATCAAACATGGCCACCACAGACAATTCTTGTTTCTGATTGGTTGATTTCTAAAAAATCTTCTCCTCTGTAACCTCTTGACAAAATGAATCGAAATTTGGTAGGAATCATCCTTGGAAGGTCCTCTATAAAGATTGCTCATTTAGTTCCGATCCGTTTACAAACATGGCTGCCACAGACAATTCTTGTTTCTGATTGGTTGATTTCTAAAAAATCTTCTCCTCTGAAACCGCTTAGCAAAATGAACCGAAACTTGGTAGGAAGCATCTATGGAAGGTCCTCTATAAAGATTGCTACTTTTGTCCTGATCCGATTACACACATGGCTGCCACAGGAAATTATTGTTTCTGATTGGATGATATCTAAAAAATCTTTTCCTTTGAAATTGGTTGGTCAAATGAACCGAAACTTGGTAGGAAGCATCCTTGGAAGGTCCTCTATAAAGTTTGCTCATTTAGTTCCGATCTGTTAATAAACATGGCCGCCACAGGCAATTCTTGTTTCTGATTGGTTGATTTCTAAAAAAAATCTTCTCCTCTGAAACCGCTTGGACAAATGAACCGAAACTTGGTAGGAAGCACCTATGGAAGGTTCTGTATTAAGTTTCCTCAAAGCAGAATGAAAGGTGAGCGACACACGCTCAGCCCACTGAGCTTCTAATTATATATTTTAGCCATCGCACAAAATTTATTTTGTTTATTATACTTCTTGGGGCTGCTAAGAGTTTTGGATTGAAATTCCACCATTTCAAATATGGCTGTCAAAACATCTATGTTACCTACCACCTACAGGTACACACTTTTTGTTTTTTATGCATTTTCTAGAAACATAAATTTATTTATTTTATATTGTTTATTATTTAGATATACAGAAAGACACATGGAGAACATGTAGGATTTAAGATGTTCAGTGATGCCATATTGTTATCTCTAACCAGGAAGGTAATAAAATTAGTCTCTTGTAAGTTGTAAAAAGAATGTCAGTTTTCCAAAAGTGCTTTTGAATATTAATGATTCTTGAGAAAATTTATAATCGGCATGTAACAAGAGTTTTCAGCATTTAGAAATATAGTCTTACACATTCTGCCAATTCTACTCTAGTATTTAGCCAAGTTGTAACAAAGAGAAAGTTACTTTCTGTTTATGTTTTCATGAAAGACAGGCAGGACTGGAATACGTTGATCAGAAATCAAAGATGAGCAACACTGCAGGAACAAGTTTAACTATGCCCAGTAGGAAAATTGTAAGATATCTTCATGTCCAAATACTACAATTCTCAACATAAACAATCATTACCATTGGGTAATAAACAGATGTGTAACCAGCTGAGCTTCTAGGTTATGCTCCGTTTTATTACTTTGTTTACTTTGTATCATTTTTGTGATGAAATGATGATGATGTCTGCTTACCAACATGCTGAGCTGTATTTTTAGCTCACCTTGCCAAAGGCAATGTGAGCTTTTGCCATCATTTGTGGTCCGTCGTCCGTTAACTTTTCACATTTTAATCTTCTCCTCTGAAACCCCTCAGCCAAATGAAGTGAAACTTGGTAGGAAGCATCTATGGAAGGTCCTTTATAAATAGTGCTCATTTTGTCCCGATCCATTAACAAACATGGCCGGCACAGGCAATTCTTGTTTCTGATTGGCCGATTTAAAAAAAATCTTCTCCTCGGAAACTGCTTGTCCAAATGAACCGAATCTTAGTAGGAAGCATCTATGGAATGTCCTCTATGAAGATTGCTCATTTCGTCCCGATCGGTTAACAAACATGGCTACCACCGAAACTTGGTAGGAATTGTCTATGGAATGTCCTCTATGAAGATTGCTCATTTCGTCCCGATCGGTTAGCAAACATGGCTACCACCGAAACTTGGTAGGAAGCATCTATGGAATGTCCTCTATGAAGATTGCTCATTTCGTCCCGATCTGTTTGCAAACATGGCCACCACATGCAATTCTTGTTTCTCATTCAGTGATTGGTTGATTTCTAAAAAATCTTCTCCTTTGAAACTACTTAGCCTTATGAACCGAAACTTGGTAGGAAGCATCTACATGTATGGAAGGTTAATGAAAGGTGAGCGACACAGGCTCAGCCCACTGATCCTCTAGTTATAGTTCAAGTTCACAATCTACATGGTAATCTGACCCATTATAATGATTTCGATACAACCAGCCTTGACTCTACTTCCTTTATGGAGACTTCTTGATGGAGGAGAAAGAAAAAACCTATTTTATCATTTTTGTTTTGAACCTAATTTGAAACAAATAGGCAATATTGCATCTAAACAAGAAAGAAAAGCTCGCAAGAGGCTCACTTTTTCCTGTTTCTAAAGCTTGTATAAACAAATTTTATATGTACATTTATTGTATTTATACTGCAATGTGATGTATGTAAAAAAGATATTAAATTGAGATACAAAAAGGCAAACACATTTTGGTTGAATATTTGTTAAAAAGTGTCTGCTGAGTGAGTGAGGGTGATCTGCATTTAACCAGTGTCTTTTGTGCTTTGGTTTCTATACCTAGTAGACATATAAAGGAAACTTTTATACATACACCTTTATAAGATAGTAAATACACTGATTGCAGTATAAATATAAAAATTCTTTCAATTCCAGGTTAAATTGCCAGATGTTGAGTTCTTCATCAATTTGGGAGACTGGCCATTGGAGAAGAGAAGTACAACAGAGAACCCACTTCCAATATTCTCCTGGTGTGGATCAGTTAACACCAGAGATATTGTTATGCCTACTTATGATATCACAGAGGCTACAATAGAAATGATGTCACGGTATGATGGTATTCTTTACTTAAAGTTCAATACACCTTGTACATATACCATGTATAGTGTAAGTTATGTGCTTTCAAAACTTTGCTTGTCTGTATTAGTAGGCAAAGGAGAATTGATCAGTCAGTTTCATTTACCTGGCAACCATTATTAACCTTTTCATTGTCATAATGTACAATGTCTCAAATAGCTATGTGAGTTTTATCATTAGGTTGTATGTAATATTTTGTTTAAAAATAAACAAAACTGATTGTACCCAAACTGTATTTCAATGATACTCGGTGTTGTTCTGTAAAATTGCCACCAACATAGGACATCAGTTAACATATACACACAAATTGTAGAATATAGGAGCCTGTGGGAAGATGCTGAAACAAATTCTTCTCAGCTGAAATAACCCAAACTGTACATGAAAAATCATTTACTTTCACTTTTTTATGCAATTAAAATCAAGAGATAGCAAGAACATAGTTTAACATTATGGAAAAGATGTTAGAAATATCTAAAACAACTAAGATAAGTTGAACCCAAACAGTACTTGGTCCTGTTCCTCCAAGAATGTAGAGAACCAATCTAGTGTTTTTAATGCTGATTGCAATTTGAAATGACAAGATTTAAGATAGTTTGTATCATTTTGATATAGTAAATGATGGGATTATAGTTTCAAGTGCTTTGATAAACAAACCATTTATAACCTGACAAGCATCAGACATGTGAATCTATGATTTACTCATTAATTGCAATGAAAGTTTTTTAATGTCCATAAACATGGTATCTCTAGTTTTGACATATCTCTTGACACTCTCTGGTTCAACTTCAAAGGGAGATAATTGAAACACAAAAAATGTCACTTTGCAAAGAAGTTTACAAAAAGAAATGTGTAAAATCATCCCTGTGATCACATTGATTTTATTGTTTTTCAGAACCAAACAGAGTTTTATTGTGATTCCGATGGGGTATACATCTCTAATCCACAATTCTTCCTAGTCGCATGTAATACAAATATTTTTACTTTACTAGTAAGAATAAGATAGGCAGGTCACATGTCTTTCATGGAAGACTAGCATCTAAGTTAAAAGGTACAGGTTGCTCCAGTCATTGAGTAATACTTGTGTCTTCTGTTATAGTAACCAACTACCACTTCATTATTTCATTCCAACATCTTAATAAAATATACTTTATCCATATACCCAAGGCTTTCAATATTTTTCAAGTCTACCAGTACTTACACTATTTACTGGCGGTACTTTTTATTAAAATTTGAACAATTTTCATGAATAACTTTTACAACACTCTTTAAAATCAGGGGGTACCAAAGCCTATATTACACGGGTAAAAGTACCATACCATCTTTGTAAATTTCGGTTAAATATTGATTTCTTGTGTCATTTCAGGGTTTCTTTGGATGTTTTCTCTGTTCAGGGTAATACAGGACCTCATTGGAACAATAAATCTTCTAAGGCATTTTGGAGAGGCAGAGATAGTAGACAGGAAAGACTGGATCTTGTCATGTTATCCAGGAAACAACCAGAAGTCATTGATGCAGCTATGACACACATGTTCTTCTTCCCTCAAAATCCAGAAAAATATGGGGAACTTGTCAAAACTATATCTTTCTTTGATTTTTTCAAGGTATCTATTTTTAAAGGTTTTAATAGTTAGGGTTAGAGTTATTGTTGTTTATCGGTAGTTTAGACATTTTTCCTTTGATATCAGTATTAACCTAACTGACTGAAAAATATTGGTCAGCGTGACGTCAAACACATATGACGTTACTGATTAAAACAGTAACGTCAGTTTTGAAGGTTTCTACAAACATTATCATTAGTATCACATCTCATCCTATCAGACTCACTGCAGTAGTGATAATGTTTGTTTCAAACTACAAAGCTACTGTTGTTCTATATTTATGTCTCCCCTTCAAACGAAGGGAGACATATTATTGTTTTAGTCTGATTTTTTCTTCTGTTTCCGCTTCTTCTGCTTCTGCTTCTTCTCAGCGAAGCTTATCTGGACCATAACTTTTTTGTCTTTCCAGATAGGTCAATTATATTTGGTATGTGGGTGCATGACCATAATGCGGTGTGTCACGTACCATAGTGACCTTTGACCTCAAGGTCAAATAATTGTTTTTTAAATAGTATCATTCAACTCATAATGTGTCACTTATTGTTGTACAGATGGCCGCATTAAGGGGAGACATAAGTTTTAGGTATCTAAAGCAGTTCTTACTAATTTTCATTACTTTCAGGGTTTTTTTAGCTCACCTTGCCAAAGGCAATGTGAGCTTTTGCCATCACTTGGCGTCCACCGTCTGTCGTCCGTTAACTTTCCACATTTTAATCTTCTCCCCTGAAACCCCTCAGCTAAATAAAATGAAACTTGGTAGGAAGCATCTATGGAAGGTCCTCTCTAAAGATTGCTCATTTTGTCCCGATCCATTAACAAACATGGCCACCATAGGCAATTCTTGTTTCTGATTGGCCGATTTTTAAAAATCTTCTCCTCTGAAACCGCTTGGCCAAATGAACCGAAAATTGGTAGGAAGCATCTATATCATGTCCTCTATAAAGATTGCTCATTTCGTCGTGATCCGTTAACAAACATGGCTGCCACAGGCAATTCTTGTTTCTGATTGGTTGTTTACTAAAAAATCTTCTCCTCTGAAACCGCTTGACTAAATGAATCGAAACTTGGTAGGAAGCATCATTGGAAGGTCCTCTATAAAGATTGCGCATTTAATTCCGATCCGTTAACAGTTAACAAACATAGCCGCCACAGACAATTCTTGTTTCTGATTGGTTGATTTCTAAAAAATCTTTTCCTCTGAAGACGCTTTGCCAAATGAACCGAAGCTTGGTAGGAAGCATCCTTGGAAGGTCCTCTATAACAATTGCTCATTTAATTCCGATCCGTTAACAAACATGGCCGCCATAGATAATTCTTGTTTCGGATTGGCTGATTTAAAAGAAATCTTCTCCTCTGAAACCACTTGGCCAAATGAACCGAAATTTAGTAGGAAGCATCTATGGCAGGTCCTCTCTAAGAATTGCTTATTTCGTCCCGATCTGTTAATCAAACATGGCCACCACAGACAATTCTTGTTTCTGATTGGTTGATTTCTAAAAAATCTTCTCCTCTGTAACTGCTTGGCCAAATGAATCGAAATTTGGTAGAAATCATCCTTGGAAGGTCCTCTATAAAGATTGCTCATTTAGTTCCGATCGTTAACAAACATGGCCGTCCCAGACAATTCTTGTTTCTGATTGATTGATTTCTAAAAAGTGTCCTCTCTGAAACTGCTCGGCCAAATGGATCGAAACTTGGTAGGAAGCATCCTTGGAAGGTCCTTTATAATGATTGCTCATTTAGTTCCGATCCGTTAACAAACATGGCCGCCACAGGCAATTCTTGTTTCTGATTGGTTGATTTCTAAAAAAATCTTCTTCTCTGAAACCACTGCCAAATGGATCGAAACTTGGTAGGAAGCATCCTTTGAAGGTCCTTTATAAAGATTGCTCATTTAGTTCCAATTCGTTAACAAACATGGCTGCTACAGGCCATTCTTGTTTCTGATTGGTCGACTTCTAAATATCTTCTTCTCTGTAACTGCTTAGCCAAATGACCAAAACTTGGTGGGAAGCACCTATGGGAGGTTCTGTATTAAGTTTCCTCAAAGCAGAATGAAAGGTGAGTGACACAGGCTCAGCCCACTGAGTCTCTAGTTTTCTATATCATGACTGCCAGACTTGATGGAGAAGGAAATCTCAGATACTTGTCATGAACTGAACATTGAAATCACAGGCCATTGGGAGACGTTTGAAAACCTAAGCACTTGAATTATTCGGTCACAAAAATATATATTTATCCTAGCGGACAAAAGAAAGGATACACATATATCTTCAAAATATTTGATTTAATATTTTATTTTGCTTTGCGATATTTTAAGCATACACCTGGTGATGAGGGACATTGGATTGGATCATGAAAAATCAAAAGCATTTGATTAAATATTAAGAAGTTGAAAGTTCACAGATTCAAATATATTAAATTTTAGATATTAATTTTGCTTAATAATTAATCAACAATTTGTTTGGCTAAAATTGCTTCGGTTAACATTTCACATAGCACCCTATGTACATGATTACAAATTAGTCCTGTACACAGCCACAATCAAGTTTGTTCATAAAACATTTCTAGTTTTGTATTGTGCATAATTTATAAACAATTCATGTTGATAGCAACCAAATGCCAATCAAAAACTGTTAATGATAAGATTAATTTCAGTAAAAATATTTTACTTAATATTTTTAGTCAGAAATGATAGGAAAGAGTTATAGATAGATACAGTGTAATTTTATAGATTTATTAAAATATTAGATTTGTAATGTTCATATGGTACAATTCAAATTAGTATGCTGAATCAAATGATTTATGGCTTTTTGGTTACCTGTAATTAAGGAAAGAGAACTTGACAATAAATTGTAAGATTAATATTTCAAGAACTTTTGGAAGGTGATCAGGGATGCACAATTCATGGAGAAAATTGTCCAAATAAATTGACATACTTCTCTAACTATAATTATGCATTTCTTACAGAAAAGAAGATATTTGTTTACCATTAATTGTTTCCAGAAAAAAAATAGACAATTCCAGATATTACGTCTTGTAAAAAAGTTTTACAAACCATAAGTACCTCAAAATCTTGGAATTTAAATAAGTTTGTTCCATTCAATGTGAATTTAATTCACTGCTTCTTCTGTACAAGAACATTAACAAAAAGAATTCCTTCACACTATAAAGTGTCATGAAGTAAAACAGTATAAATTTGTAATTGATCTTTTTATCATGTTTATTCCAGTACAAATATCAGATAAATATTGACGGTACAGTGGCAGCATACAGATTCCCGTACTTATTAGCTGGAGATTCAGTAGTTTTTAAACATGAATCAGAATACTATGAACATTTTTACGCTGATCTTAAACCATACATTCATTATATACCTTACAAAAAGGATCTGAGTGATTTAGTGAAGCAGGTAGAATGGGCACAGAGTCATGAGGAAGAAGTAAGTGTTCTTACAGTATGTGGGGTTATAGGACACTTTTTTCAACAATTTAACTTCAATTTTAATTCAAACAACTTTTTATGGAATGACGACTAATGCTGAATTCATTCCTACATAAGAGTTTGAAGATACTTCAGGGTTAATCAGAATCCGTAATTCAATGAAGAACAGACAACACAATGGCCAAAAGAAAAAGGACAAGTAACGATCTACATGGAAAGTTCACAATGGGAAAATTGAAATAATTTCTTTTGTCATAAAGTTTTGTTCTTAACCCTCACTGTTAATTTCAAGGTGTTGATCAAAGTATGAGTCAGACCTAGCTGTATCCGTGGTATCCTTTATTTCAATGGAATAGATGTAATCAACAAAATCAACAAACTTAGAATTATTTAGTGAAAGAATATCATCTATATAGCTGAAAATAAAATTAAAGGATTGGGATAGCTTCTCCTCATTTTTCTTGAGAAGCCCTTATATGAAGTCTGCCTCTGACAAATAAAGGAACAAGTCTGTAAGAAGAGAAGAACATGTCCACCAAATATAACAAATATGTTGTCAATCAAAAACTCAAGCATTTTGATGATATCAGTTTCATAGAACTTTTTAGTAGAAACAAAGTGGTTCTTTACAAAATAGATTTGTTCCTTCCTAAGACAAGATATTTGTATCTATGTTGGCCATTCTTTTTTATGAAACACAGTTGGACTAATTCTTTTAATCTGTCTTTTAGCTTTGAGTGGCCATGGGAATAGTTGTGTTGAGGAGGTTGGATAGAAGTCAAATGTTTAATGCTATTGTCATCGATTATTAGCATTGTTGCTTTTTCAACGACCGACAATCGATCATCGACACCAATCGTTTCATCACTAACCATAACTTCATTTTTAATGACATTGTCATTTTCTCAAAATGTCATACCTTCCCTCAAAAATATCAAACAGACAGGCCAATGTGTCAGTCTAATAAGAAGAATTTTCTGTCATGCTTACTGCTTGACTAATAAAAAACAATAGTTTTACTATCAATTATATATTAAAATACTTGATCATAACAGTTTCACGAAAATAATTACTTAATATTGATTTTGGCCATGTAACTGATTTCTGAATCAGATCAGATCAAATTATTTGCAATAATGATACTTCAATACAAAGTGAAAGTAGAACTCATTTGTCTCAGTAAGTACTACTTATGTTCTAATTCACGTTGTTCAAACGAACATAAAGTATTTATGTACTGTTAGCTGTAATATTCTATATACGACGAAAACCAAGTATTTGCGTTATGTACCTATACTTGTCAATAAATAAAACACAAACACAATTGAAGATTTACTGGTGCATTAGCATTTCGAAATTTACTGGCGCAGTGACCATTTCGACTGTATTAAAACACAGCAAACAACATCATATTATAAATAAGTTCATTTTACACAACTTTATGTTTCACTAATATTTAACTGTCAAAAGTCACTGGAAAGTCTCTATTAATCTAAAAAAGACATTCTAAAAATTACAAACTGATTCATACATATATACATACAATATAATGACGATGAAATAAATAGGTAAATGTACAAACATGCTACGTATAATACTGATATATTCTTTATACTATAAAGTTATTGATGTAACTGAAAATTTGACTTCACAATAAGCTCGTGGGTCTGCTCGATACGGTCACTGCCTAGTCTCGATACTGAATTCTTCTCATAGTTCTTTAAATACCCCCGTATTCTGAAAACCGGTTCTTACTAATACAGTAAGAAATTACTACACACGATATGCATAAATATATTTTTGACTATGTTATATCCTGACTGGGTGATTTAGTGAGATCTGTCCTTTCTTGATTTTTAGTGTGAATACTCCTCAATTTTTAAAAAGAAAAGATGTTTGTCTACGTATACACAGTAGAAAAATAAAAGTGGAATACTTTTACATTACTTTCGTGCATGTTACATCAGCAATATTACTGCATTTTGTCTTCTTTAATTTTCAAGATGAGGCTATGTAATATATACAGTGAATCTTGTCTAGACAGAACTTCCTTTGGACAGCTTTTGCATTCTGAATTGACAGGTGTACTGTTTGGTTTATACAGGTTAAATTAACAAAGATTTACTACACTTGGAATTTATTTAAAGTTTGGGTGTTACAGTGTTCTGTTTTATTCAGGGTTCGGTTTAGACAGGTTCTATATGGTACAGAGTGAAATAACAAATTTTTAGAGCATTTTAAACAAACATTTCATAAGTAAAATATGAAACCTATGAATATGTTTTGTTTGTATACATTGATATTCATTTCATGTTCAAGGCACAGCCATGTAATTATAAAATTTTCTTCCTCTTTCAGGTATTGAAGATCATTAGTAATGCAAGGTCATTTGTTAGAGAGAATTTATTACCAAAAGACATCTATTGTTATCATGCCAAAGTATATCATGTAAGTTGATGTAAAATATCTTTTTCAAAATAAATTTGGGTTTTAGAAAAATTTCAAATGGTTTGTTTATGCAATCAAGTTCCTTGTGTTTGCCCTGTAATACCTGAGTACCCCTTGCAATGTTTTCATTTTTTCAAGTGGATTGGAAATCCAAGATTGCAACCATTGCAGGACAAAGTTTAACAAATGACCTATGGGAAAATGTTTTGAAATTATTTCTCTCTGAAACAATTATACCATTTATTCAAAATATATGTTTTCTGTTGATTGACGATCCACAAATAGGACCCTAAGGGAAAATGAACAAAAATCTAAAAAACTAAGCTTGCACAATCTGTGCATGAATAAATAACCAGTTGAGTCTCTAGTGATTTGATGGGGATCTACAGTCAAACCTGTCTTATGTGACCTTCCTAGGTAACATTGAAATAGGGTGACATAAGACAATGGTCACTTAATACAGATTTAATTAATATTAAATGCACTGCAAAGGGAAATTAAAATTAAGGTCACATAATACAAGTCATTGCTTGATAGAGATGATCACTAAAGCAGGTTTGACTGAATTTAACAAAATATAACTTTGATATTTAGCTTGTAACTTTTAAACAAATCAATCAAATTCATGGATAAAATCGGATTCAATGGATGGAAGTAATTTTAGTTATGTTGCATTGAATATAAGTTTGACAAAAAAAAAGATCTGCATATATTTTCATTACATTTAAGACATTTTTCTTTTGCAGAAATTTTCAAAGCTTTTAAAATACAAACCAAAACAACCTGATTCCAGTTGGGAGTTAGTTGAACAACCAAAAGATAATGATGCTATATGTGACTGTAAAAGGACAGTTAAATCTAAGGTACTGTACAACCGCCATCAAATCAACGTTAAGCCGCATCTGTTATGTAATGGTTAGAGTGTTCACCTAAAGTGTGGTAGATCTTGAGTTTGAGCCTTGGTCGGGTCAAACCAAAGACAATAAAATTGGTATTTGTTGCTTCTCCGGTAAGCGCACACGAGTAGGACGACTTGTCTACCTGCAGATTGTTGTTTCAGTGAGCTAGCACTATAAAAATCCAACTAAGCGTGCTTGGCTAGTACAAAGCGGGCCTCATCCTCATGTCATTGAAAATTAACTTGTTCTCGCCATGATATAGCTGAAAAATTGCTGACTTGGCGTTAAACAACAATCGCTCACTCACTCATGTAGCTTAATGATCTTATTATTTTTAACTATCCCATTATATTAAAATGTTGTTATTTAATTCAACTATAAATGAAAATGCTAATTTTGATGTTCATGGATATATATATAATATATAATGATGTCTTCATAATGTTTGCTTTCAGGAGAAAGATGAGCTATAGACAACATGATAAAGTACAGATGCACAGACTATTCCATCCTTGGTCAATTTTTGTGGTAAAATATTTCATGCATGCAGTAATCTTGTATTTAAAGGGTTTTAGATACTTAATTTATGAAAATAAATGCATGTTTTTATTTTATGTTTAATGATAAGAAGTCTTGATCATGTTGAAGCAGTGTTGTTTTGATGATCAAACTTAACATAAAAGAATTAGTTGATTATGGCAAAAAAAAAGTGATCATGAGTTCAAAAATATATTTTTTAATTAATCAGGAAAAATTATTTGTATACATTATATGTTATTTAGGTGCTAGATGGTATTTAATGCCACATAATTAGCATCAGAGTTATATACTCTAGTCATCCAATGAAAATACATCATTTTTCTGTAAACCAGAATATTTGTCACAAATAAAGTAAAGTATGTTTAAGAAATTGGAAAATATTAAATATTCTCACATTCCTCACAATGAGCAACGGTCCTCCGGCTCAAGACCAGTAAAACTTTGTTCAGGCTAGTAAATTTTTCAGTTTATATTTCAATATATATATATATATATATATATATACTGACCATTAAATGAAAATTTTCATTTAGACGACTGTCTCATATATGATATTAATATTGATAAAAAAAAAAAAAAATACTTCAATCTTGATGATTTTTATATATACATGTAATATTTATTTTTCTTTCAATGTCGGTGAGAAAAATAGGCTATATAAGGAAGTGTTCCTGTTTTCTACAGTTTCTGAATATGAGTGATTATTATACATTTACTATAAACCAATGATTGATTATAAAATTCCTTCCATTTCCTGACACGATTAATAAGTGTCACTAAGTTACTATTCTTATTTATTTGTTCATGCTTTCAAAGTAACTAAGTAATGTTTAATGTGCAATATGGTTGTTGAGGAACATGTTCATTACAATGTACGTTGTTATCACTTTTTGTACGTTTTATAATTTTTGTGTTAAAACCTTTTTAGCTCACCTTGCCAAAGGCAATGTGAGCTTTTGTCATCACTTGGCGTCTGTCGTCCGTTAACTTTTCACATTTTAATCTTCTCTTCTGAAACCCCTCAGCCAAATGAAGTGAAACTTGGTAGGAAGTATCTATGGAAAGTTCTCTCTAAAGATTGCTCATTTTGTCCCGATCTATTAACAAACATGGCCGCCATAGGCAATTCTTGTTTCTGATTGGCCGATTTTTAAAAATCGTCTCCTCTGAAACTGCTTGGCCAAATGAATCGAAACTTGGTAGGGCACATCCTTGGAAGGTCCTCTATAGAAATTGCTCATTTAGTTTCGATCCGTTAACAAACATGGCCGCCACAGACAATTCTTGTTTCTGATTGGTTGATTTCTAAAAAAATCGTCTCCTCTGAAACTGCTTTGCCAAATGAATCGAAACTTGCAGGGTTCGTACAGGTGCTTGAAATCCTTGAAAGTACTTGAAAACAAAAGTAGCAAAATCAAGGACTTAAAAGTACTTGAATTCCAATAAAGGTGCTTGAAAACCCTTGAAAACTACTTTTTCATTTGAACAATCTTATTCCCGCGAAATAAGTGCATGTTAACAGTCATTTTCGATCTCCAAGACATTGAATCGATGTCAACAACCTCAGTTACCTGTGGAAATATAAATAGACCTTCCCGTATCACTACGTGCTATTTGTGGAATATCGCGCTATTTCTATAAAACGGTGTTTTCCGGAATTTTACCACTCAAATCAAAAATACGCATTAATGTAATCCCATCACCTGGCTTCAAGCTTGTCGTTTTAATTGGTTTTCACGACGATTCATGGGTTTTCCTGAACGTATTTCTTAATGGGCATAACATCAAACGTGTCCACTTATGTTCTAAATTAAAAATTATGAAAATAAAAAATCATAACATCGTGTGATCAGCCGTCGGTCGCCAGTGGCCTTGATCATTGCCAGTTCAAGATGCTGGGAAAATGTAAATTCCTGAACAAATGGCTAGAACAGACACAATACCATGCCTGGCTTAGAAATAGCCCAGATATTCATAAAGCACACTGCAAATGCTGCAACAAGTTTTGACATTTCCTCCATGGGAGAATCGGCCCTCCAAAGTCATATGAAAGGTATTTTTATATCTTTATTTCTGCCATGTGTGAAAGAATCTGAAAGGGGGAGTTAAAATAGTTTTGGGCATTAAGAAAGAAAAGAGGCAAAATGTGTAGGGATTTGGGAAACAAAAACGATGGGAAAATATTTAAAACTTTGGGAATTGGTGAAGTCGAAAAAATTGTGGGAATAGAAGAAATTATAGAAAATGTTTTAAGAACATTTTTTTAATTGTAAAAATTAAGGACGTGGGAAAAAGGTCACCCCATCATAATTCTCTAAATATCTTGATTTTGTCAGAAACTATCGTAGGGGGGGGGGGCCTATTGTCTATGAACACATTTTTTAATACGTCTTTATGTTTCTGACTGGGTACAGGCATTTTCACTTGAAGAAAAGTAAGGTTAAACAAGGTTTTATATATGAAAATGCTCAGAGAAAGGTGTTTGAAAACTAATTTTTGTCCTGGAAAGTACTTGAAAAGTCCTTGATTTTGCTCAACAAAAAAGTGTATGAACCCTGAACTTGGTAGGAAGCATACTTGGAAGGTCCTCTATAAAGATTGCTCATTTAATTCCGATCCGTTAACAAACATGGCCACCATAGTTAATTCTTCTTTCTGATTGGCCTATTTTTTTAAATCTTCTTCTCTGAAACTGCTTTGCCAAATGAACCGAAACTTAGTAGTAAGCATCTAGGGCAGGTCCTCTATAAAGAATGCTCATTTCGTCTCGATCCGTTATCAAACATGGCCACCACAGGCAATTCTTCTTTCTGATTGGTTGATTTCTAAAAAATCTTCCCCTCTAACAACTTGGCCAAATGAATTGAAATTTGGTAGGAAGCATCCTTGAAAGGTCCTCTATAAATATTGCTAATTTATTTCCGATCCGTTAACAAACATGGCCACCACAGGCAATTCTTGTTTCTGATTGGTTGATTTCTAAAAATTTGTCTCCTCTGAAACCGCTTGGCCAAATGAATCGAAACTTGGTAGGAAGCATTCTATGGATGGTCCTCTATAAAGACTGCTGATTTAGTTCCGAACCGTTAACAAACATGGCTGCCACAGGCAATTCTTGTTTCTGATTGGTTGATTTAAAAAAAAATCTTCTTCTCTGAAACCGCTTTGCCAAATGAATCAAAACTTGGTAGGAAGCATCCTTGGAAGGTCATCTATAAAGATTGCGCATTTATATCCCATTCGTTAATAAACATGGCCGCCACAGGCCATTCTTGTGTCTGATTGGTCGATTTCTAAAAATCTTTTTCTCTGTAACTGCTTAGCCAAATGAACTGAAACTTGGTGGAAAGCACCTATGGAAGGTTCTGTATTAAGTTTCCTCAAAGCAGAATGAAAGGTGAGCGACACAGGCTCAGCCCACTGAGCCTCTAGTTTATCTTGCATTAAAGAAATGTTTAAAATATGCATATTTTTACATTGTCTTCCAGTGAGATGTTTTCTTGTCTGTAATGTGTTCAAGATGAACATTGTGGTATATTTTATATGAATATTTGATTTAATTTGGTATTTTTGGGAATAATTCTTAGAAAATCATTATTTGAGTAATTGCTACTGTCCGTTGTTTGTTGGTTATAGCGTAAACCTTTATGGTCATTTTAGACCCAAAATAAAAATTCCCCATGTTGTTAATTTTGTAATATTTAAATGTCATAAATCATTTTCAAAGGGCATTTAATGTTTTCAA
Organism: Bathymodiolus brooksi; assembly: GCA_963680875.1. NCBI lineage: Eukaryota > Metazoa > Mollusca > Bivalvia > Mytilida > Modiolidae > Bathymodiolus > Bathymodiolus brooksi. The sequence goes on along the minus strand of OY804578.1, from coordinate 78,911,092 downwards.
CGTCATGCTATATATAAGTTTGACTTGTATATTAAAATATCACATTTAAAACTACTATGCACACTATATGCTCCACATTACATTTATATTGTGTAATTGTCTGGTTGCCATGTAAACTTATGGAGATGAAGAGAAAAGATTCATGTTTTCGCTTTTTTTTCTTATCTTCAAATAATCTTTCATTAAATATATTCCTTTAAAATTTTCATAAAAAGTATCTAATTTGCTTATGTAACATAAGGTCTTTTTTCTTTATTTCTTCGTCATTTAAAAAAAATCGGCTGAAATGATCTTTGGTTGGCCAATTTCAAAAATTGTTAGTGAAATTTTCTATTAACTTTGAAATTCAAATTGAATACCAGGTTAGCAATTACAGGATCCTGGGAGCCTCTATTTATATGTTTGGTGATGTTTTGTTTGACTTGTATTCTTTTTGACATTCAATAAACCATCAGTCAATCTTATGTCTCAAGTCAGTCAAATATTTGTATTTACTGCAAGGTGCATTAAATCTTGAGATAAAAGAATGATTTTCAACCATCAGATGATTTCACATGACTATTCTATAAATATTCTGCATAACAGCTGATTAATTAAACATGATTGAACTTTTGAAATGAATGATTGTTTCATGTGAGATTTGTAAATATCATAATGTGAATATCGTTGTATTAGTTGCTATGTTATATCACTGTGGTAATGTAGGGGTGTTATTTTAATGGTATTATACTTGTTATATTTAGTCACATGTTATTGATATCAAATTGTTTATTACATTAATGTGAGATATCCCTTACGGTAACTCGGTGTTGTAGAAAATAACATATTTTTCCACTGCAAAAACAGCCTTTCTGATAAAGGACATTTGCCTATTTTGGTTATTTCATGATAAACTGACGAAATAATGTTTAGAATTATTCATTTTTTAAAGATTAAAGGACAACTTCTCAGTCTTTGTGATAGAAGAATTAGTTCTGTTGAATTTTTTAAAATGAAGACACACTTCATTCGGTTTTCATTCAGTGTAAATACAAGTATGCAAAATGGTGTCAAAAAAAAAGAAATTATTAACAAAACATTATGACTACCACCTCTGTGTCTAGAAATGTCAATTGACTGTTATACAGCAATTCAAATAATAACTTGAAAATATGAATATTCTGAAGACAAAAAGTATGGTTATTTAAAAATTTACTAACAGATTAATATAGCTTCATATGGTATACACTTCATTTATTAATAACAAACTTCCTGTTTATAAGATCAGCATTTATTTTTTTTCTTATATCATGTATTTTTTTAGTTTTTTTGTCAGATCTATTTTTAGTACTACATAAAACTGAAGAGTCATTTTCTTAATAATTAACATAGTTATACTTGTGTATTCCCCAACAGCCAATAAAAAAGTTCATCTGCAATAAAAATAATGTGAAAATACTTGTCTATTTCTTGATGATGTACATCCTCAAGAAAAAAAATGGATCAAATATTTATTGTTTAATATACATGTGTTTATAAATGATTCTATTTATTAATTATGACAAAGTTTTAATAAAGCTTTCAATAGTTAATCTTTTTTAGTTTTTATGCCCCTATTACAAATTGTTTAAAATATATTTTGGTGAAAAGGTAGGAAGTATTTTGGGTTGTTAATTCCTTTTAAGCTTATTCTCATACATTGTACAAATGAAGATTGTGCATCTGGTCATGAAAAAAAAATCAACATTTTGAGATTGATAGACTTGAAAATGTCGCCAAATGTTTGTATGAAGTTTGGAGGGCTTCTGATCTTTGCAGTGTATATTTTTTCATTAGATCTTCTTAATAATTTACACATAATGAAGATTGCCTGTGATCATAAATAAGAGTTTGATATAATTTTCATGGAATTCCTGATTGCTGAATATTATGTTGAAAATAAAAATTAAAGTGTAATGGGCAAAAGTACAAATCACTCCTCTGGCAAACCAGAAACTCAGAAATAACAACAGAATTGATAAAAGTTTAGATTCTATCTTGGGACAAGCAAAAAAATGTGGCGGCATTAAATCTGTTAATGCTACCCAATCGACACCCTCTGTGTGGATCTCCAGCAGCCAAACAGATATAAACAATTAAAAAAGAACAGTACAGTACTGTGCTTCCACAGGTTGACTACAAAACAACCGATAGAAAATAGGGAGCAAGTGTGGAGATCTAATTTTAAGTAGATTGCTAAAAAAAAACCACATACTATCACAAAAATGCATAATAGCATGAACATGGACATGGATAGTACAATAGCATGGTCAAGCAATTGCACTCGATGTTTCGAGCTCTGCTTTGTATCCGGAAGAAGAAGAATGCTGATAGTTAACTGACTACAAGCTTGGAAGGTAGAATGCTGGTAGTTAACTTACTACAAGCTTGGAAGGTAGAATGCTGGTAGTTAACTGACTACAAGCTTGGCAGGTAGAATGCTGGTAGTTAACTGACTACAAGCTTGGAAGGTAGAATGCTGGTAGTTAACTGACTACAAGCTTGGAAGGTAGAATGCTGGTAGTTAACAGAATACAAGCTTGGAAGGTAGAATGCTGGTAGTTAACTGACTACAAGCTTGGAAGGTAGAATGCTGGTAGTTGACTGACTACAAGCTTGGAAGGTAGAATGCTGGCAGTTGACTGACTACAAGCTTGGAAGGTAGAATGCTGGTAGTTAGCTGACTACAAGCTTGGAAGGTAGAATGCTGGTAGTTAACTGACTACAAGCTTGGCAGGTAGAATGCTGGTAGTTAACTGACTACAAGCTTGGAAGGTGGAATGCTGGTAGTTAACTGACTACAAGCTTGGAAGGTAGAATGCTGGTAGTTAACTGACTACAAGCTTGGAAGGTAGAATGCTGGTAGTTGACTGACTACAAGCTTGGAAGGTAGAATGCTGGTAGTTAACTGACTACAAGCTTGGAAGGTAGAATGCTGGTAGTTGACTGACTACAAGCTTGGAAGGTAGAATGCTGGTAATTAACTGACTATAAGCTTGGAAGGTAGAATGCTGGTAGTTGACTGACTACAAGCTAGGAAGGTAGAATGCTGGTAGTTAACTGACTACAAGCTTGGAAGGTAGAATGCTGGTAGTTGACTGACTACAAGCTTGGAAGGTAGAATGCTGGTAGTTGACTGACTACAAGCTTGGAAGGTAGAATGCTGGTAGTTGACCGACTACAAGCTTGGAAGGTAGAATGCTGGTAGTTGACTGACTACAAGCTTGGAAGGTAGAATGCTGGTAGTTAACTGACTACAAGCTTGGAAGGTAGAATGCTGGTAGTTAACTGACTAAGCTTGGAAGGTAGAATGCTGGGAGTTGACTGACTACAAGCTTGGAAGGTAGAATGCTGGTAGTTAACTGACTACAAGCTTGGAAGGTAGAATGCTGGTAGTTAACTGACTACAAGCTTGGAAGGTAGAATGCTGGTAGTTAACTGACTACAAGCTTGGAAGGTAGAATGCTGGTAGTTGACTGACTATAAGCTTGGAAGGTAGAATGCTGGGAGTTGACCGACTACAAGCTTGGAGGGTAGAATGCTGGTAGTTAACTGACTACAAGATTGGAAGGTAGAATGCTGGTAGTTAACTGACTACAAGCTAGGAAGGTAGAATATGTTGATTAAAGATCATTACTCTTTAGACAAAAAATAAAAACTGACTACTAACAGATTTAATATGAATTAGTCGTGAACACCCAAAGAAATTAAGTCTTCACGGGAGACCAGAATTAATACCTCGTCAAAATGTTGGAATCAAATATTGAACAAAACAAGTAATATACCAAGGGGTAATCACAGGAGCATGATAAATCTCCATAGACAAATAAAACATCAATCGATTGACAAAATATGGTTGGTAATACTTTAGACGATGGTGTTATTTACATTTTAATAACTAAATGCATACGATTATTAAATTTTTTTCTCAGTGTTGTTAGTATTTACTAAAAAATAGTGCCAATTTTGGGAAAATCGATGGCACAGAATATAGATTTCCAAATCATCTCGCGTAGAAAGTATTTCTTTTTTTTACTGAACTAACACGTTTTACTGGTTAAGATGTAGGCAACAATGAAAGTGTTAGATATATTTTAAATTAAACTAATTAAAAATCAAACAAATATAAAAAATAAAAACATGTATTTCCCATTCCATATTTTGTGGCAACGTAATTAACAAAGCTAAAAAGTTTAAATCTGATACATTAATTATGTCTCCCCTTCGAACGAAGGGAGACATTGTTTTAGTCTGATTTTTTCTACCGCTTCTTCTCAGCGAAGCTTGTCCGGACCATAACTTTTTTGTCTTTCCAGATAGGTCAATTATATTTGGTATGTGGGTGCATGACCATAAGGCGATGTGTCGCATACCGTAATGACCTTCGTGGTACCTTGACCTTTGACCTTAAGGTCAAATAATTGTTTTTTTTAAATAGTATTATTCAACTCATAATGTGTAACTTATTGTTGTACAGATGGCCGCATTAAGGGGAGACATAAGTTTTAGGTATCTAAAACAGTTCTTCCTAGTTTTTATTTAAATCCTTGAAAAATCTTAGCAACTATTTCATTCTCCTTGCATGATACATGTATATATGCAAGTATTATTCATGTATAATTGACGATACGAGCACCAGTCATACTCGTGTACATCTTAGTCAAAACAAAAGGGTTAGGGTTATGATGCTTAACGCCACTTTCAACAATATTTCAGTTATATCGCGGTGGTCAGTTTTATTGTTGGAGAAAACCACCGACCTGCCGCAAGTCATTGACAAACTTTATCACATAATGTATCATTACACCACGCCTGTGTGGGATTCGAACTCATAACGTTAGTGCTGATAGGCACTGATTGCATAGGTAGTTGTAAATCCAACTACCATACGATCGTGACCACGACGGCTCAAACTACTCTATGAGAGCTATAACTACTTCAAAAATTGTCCGATCAAATGATATTCAAATTTTATATCGCTATAGACAACATGCAAAGTTTTGATTTAAGAAGGGCAATAACTCTTACAAAAATGGTCCGATCACCCCTTAGTAAATGTATTTGAAGTTGCGCGTACAAACTTTTGTTACGAACTTACGGACAGCACGAACATAATGTCTTTCTTCAGACGCAGGATATAATTATGACAGATAAGATGTCTTTCCTTGCAGTAGTTTATTCCCCGTATTTATATGGTTGTAATTGTTGATGACCGTGAAACCTCCTCATTGGTGGCGTAATGGTTGGCGTGCTCGTCTCGAGTGCGGTAGATCGTTGGTTTGAGCCCCGGTCGGGTAAAACCAAAGACTATAAAATTGGTATTTGTTGCTTCTCCACTAAGCACGGAGCATTTATAAAAAAGAGCAAAGACTGGTTGGCTCGGAATCAGAATAATGTGTCCGAGTGGGGTGACATGTCTATCCATGGACTTTTTCCAGTGAGATAGCACTATTAAAATCCAACTCGGCGTGTTGGTTAAGTACAAAGCGGACCTCATAATCATCTCATTGAAAATTAACTTGTTCTCACCATGATATAGCTGAAAAATTGCTGAATTGGTGTTAAACAACAATCACTCACTTGATGACTGTTTTCTCTCTTTGTATTTTGTGTTATATCGTTTTGTATCAAATCAAATTGATGTTTATGAATATATTGAAAAGGTGAATGCAAGTTTCTAAATTATGTGCTCACAAGGGTCCTTTAATTAGGATAATACAGTATATTTATAATCTCTAAATAAGTAGGGAAAAAAGATGTTACTTCTTTAATTTTAAAATGGCATAATTTACAGGTGATATCATTCCAAATAAAAATTATTTATCCTTTGTTTTCATTGCTCTTGCTAAACCGGCTTCCATCTTGCCAGTCGTAAGGGAAATAACTTGCATAAGAAAGGTATCAAAACGTATGATTCTAAAACCATTAACTAGGTTACGGAGCATATTATTTTCGGACGTTATTTTTTTATCAGTATTAATCCTCTTACTTGAGTTTGCTGATTATCTAACAGGAACATACGTTACCATGAAATCAAATATTTCCCCAATTTTGCGAGACTTTCACCTGATCTACATGTGTATACATTGAATTTGTTTTAAACTTTTAAAATAATGCTGAACTTTTATAAATAAAACAAGACAATATCCTGCTCAAAAAACCTATTTCACCACACCCCCGACCGATGAGCAGGGGGCAACAGACTTAATGTCTGGCTAACGGGGGAGTTTTTTCTCTCTCGCTCAAATAGGTTATTGAATTTTCGCTCAAATGGGTTACAAGTTGTGGCTCTTACGTCCGATATTTGTTTTTGCTCTTTTGTCCTGTCAATTCGCTCTAATGTCTTTAATTTCCGCTACATGTGTTAGGGATATCAATTTTGCCTCTGTTTTTGTAATTTTCGGATTTTATTTTGAAACTTCTTTGGTGGTGTGGTATTTTCTGTGGTTTTTTTTCTTCATTTTAATATGACTTCATGATTAAATTGTTTAAAGCTTATGTAGTGTTTTACTTTGGTCTTTTTGCATATTTCTTTTCATCTGAACTGATAGTATATTGTGGGCATCACTTAGACCAAGGATTTATATAGATCCTTGCTTAGACCATAATTTAAATTTGTTGTGTTTTTGTTTTTTGGCAAGTTTGACCTCATTAAGGGTTTATATATATGTATTCCATTACTTTATTTTGTGTCTGTGTGTAAGGTTGGATATTCTCTCATGTTCAGTTACATCCATATCTTTTCTTACTAATGGTGGAAGATCCTGGCTTTGATCGCCACTGAATAGTGTCAAACCGTAGAATATGAACCTGGAATTTGCTGTTTCTCCTGTAAGAGCCCAGCATTAAGACGTGAATTCAAAGACTGGCTATAATGTCTCAGAGTAGGCACGTCTACCTGCGGACCGTATTAAGACGTGAATCCAAAGACTGGTTATAATGTCTCAGAGTAGGCACGTCTACCTGTGGACTGTATTAAGACATGAATTCAAAAGAAGGCACGTCTGCCCGCGGACTGTATTAAGACATGAATTCAAAGACTGGTTATAATGTCTCAGAGTAGGCACGTCTACCTGCGGACTGTATTAAGACATGAATTCAAAGACTGGTTATAATGTCTCAGAGTAGGCACGTCTACCTGTGGACTGCATTAAGACGTGAATCCAAAGACTGGTTATAATGTCTCAGAGTAGGCACGTCTACCTGTGGACTGTATTAAGACGTGAATTCAAAGACTGATTATAATGTCTCAGAGTAGGCACGTCTACCTGCGGACTGTATTAAGACGTGAATTCAAATACTGGTTATAATGTCTCAGAGTAGGCACGTCTACGTGCGGACTGTATTAAGACATGAATTCAAAAGAAGGCACGTCTACCCGCGGACTGTATTAAGACGTGAATTCAAAAGGAGGCACGTCTACCTGCGGACTGTTTTAGTGATCCATCACTATAATAATCCTGTTCAGTGTGTTCTACTGGTAGAGAGCATATATCATCCATATCATCATCATCATCATCATCATCATCAAAAAGTATTTTTCACTCAACAATCACTTACTCACTACTTCATGTTGATCCATTTTGTTTTTTGGACATGCATTATGAAAACTTGAGAAGGGCAAAACCACGTGGATAAAACAGTCTCGAAAGTGTATTGATACAGGGGTCATGTGAAGTTTGCACAGATGTTATTCGGCGTCCTGTATAAGCCACCAATCGGATAAACAACTGCACTCTATTAATTAAATATTTAAAGCTTATTAATTAAAGAACGGCGAACGTGTACGCAAAATAAATTAGACAAGAGATTTTCGCGATTTAAAAGATCAAAAAGAATGATATACTTAAAGATGGATGAGTACCGTGAAAATTTGGCGCTTAATAAACTCATTACAGCATGAAAATTAAAGAAATAAACATTTAAATAAGAAAACAAATATAATATTTATTCCTATTCTAATAATATTTACATAAACCATAATAATCCCCCAAGAGAGTTTTAACACAAGATTTGTAATATTCTTTTGTGATTTGATTGATTACATGTATGTATGTACAAGAAATGAGACAACCATATATTTCATTAATCGGATTAATTAGATTAATACCATTTTAAAACTGATATTATAAAATGTAGGCACGTTTGGAAATTAAAAACGCATAATAAAAACCTGCACACAGACAGTACTAAGTGGCCTAACTTCTTACATGATTTATAATGTTTTGATTAGCATGTTGAAAGGAAGTCCACAATATCAATGAACAAATACGGACAAATTCATAATTCCATATATGTTTTTGTATAATTAGATGTGTCTGTTGGATAAAAATAATTGATTATGTTGTGTATTGACCTAAGATTCATCTAATACTAATTATTAGTGGAATGGATGTTATTTAACCATTTTTCATTGTTAAAGGATAATATCACATCAGGTAAAAATGAATCCGGGCGTGCCTATAAAGAAGTTCTCAATGATGCCATTTTTAGCAAATTTACAAAAAGGAAAACAGACAAAAGTAACATTTGAATCGCTACCGAAGCCTAAACTATCGCCTCGATTATATTATGATAGCTATGGTGCTCAGCTAGAAGATCACATGAACAGATTCAAAATTGTTCCTAGTTTACGACCTTTCACAAAATCTCTTCAAAATTTAACAACACAAGAAGAAGACGACGACTTCAAAGGTAATGGGAAATTCAACACTCATCTGGATATCCCACGAGACAAGGATGACTATGATCTGGATTTCACTCCATACGAGTACGACAATGGTTATGGTCAACGACCACAGACCTCGTACATGTCTGTTCCGTTTGCAAGTAGAAATAGGGCTTTGGAAAGTATAGCCGAGTGCCGAACCCCGACAGCATCCTCGTCGTCTTCCCGGGGTGGTGACGAATCACCAGAATATAACCAAATATTGGATGTTAAACGAGAAAAAACATTTGAAAAAACACCAGATCAGGAACATGGGATTTTAAAGTCGTCATCCCGCTATGATTCAAAAGTTCTTACTCTCCCCAGGATACAACATGAACATGTACGTGTGTCACCCGTTAAAGTTAAGCAAGTTCCTTCACTAAGAAATAATGAGCGACTTCCCAGTATTTCAACTGCCTTTCAGCGGATGGAATCGACTGAGACCTTTTTGGCTCATTCACGATTTATGAGTCACAGTAGATCGGATTCAGTTGAGAGCATAAAAACACCATCTACATCTAGACATTTGCTTTGGTCTCGTGGCTCTATAATGTCTGACGGGGGCTTTCCGAAAAACCGGTCTGATACGAGTATAACAAGGCTTTCACATCAATCTGAACCCACTCCGACCATTCAGAACGACTTCCCAACCAGCGGCGGTAAACAAAAGAAGAAAGCTCGAAAACATAGAAGAAAATCTGCTACCAAGTATTATGTACCATATCAATCATTTCTGAACAGTGTTATTGGAAATAAGACAAACTCCGATCAACCAAAAGTAAAATCTTTTATAAAGAGTGCTAATTTTACATTGTATTTCCCATCTATTCATAAAAAGTGTACTATAAAACCGCTTCGGAAGGAAGGTAAATGGTGTTCAAAGTGACATGCGGATTTACAGAATTAATATTGTTGTAATGAATTGGTGCATGCTGATTGCCATTATTTTTTTAACATATTTAATTTTTGTTCAAGTTTAATGTTTCTTACTAAATAATTATTAGAAATGATTACACTTTCTGTTGTATAGAAATAGAAAAGTTAGAAGAATGTCCGGAAGCGTATTACGTACATTTTTTTCTCTCAAGAGTTGAACTTTTAAAATCTTAAAATTTCGGCTTTTTTAATCTCGAAATTTCGACATTCTAAAACTCGAAATTTCAACTTTATAAAAATCAAGAAATTTTGACAATTCAGAAATTAAAATTTTGATTATATATTTTTTTTAATGAATGTCCCCAATACGCTTCCGCAAAAATATACCAGCTATTGCCCCTTTGAAACAAAAGATGAAAGTTCTGGTTAAATATTGAATTATTTTTTTTCTTAGCCAGCATCTTTTAGGGTTCATACTTTGTTATTAAGTCTAGAATGTTGGGTAAAAATCAAAATGAAAAGGTATTGTTTTGATTTGAAATAATATTGTAATATTCTAGATTATCACATATTTTATTGAAATAACGCCGAATTTGCATGTGTAATAAAAGCATAATTTGCGGCGTGTTATTTGCCTCCGGGGCAATAACATGTTATCTGCCCTCTTGCAAAATATGTGATAAATAGATTAATACATGGCCTTTTCCATATTGCTCTTGTCATCAGCCCTCGACTGATATCGTCCCTCGGGACCGATATCAAGGTCTCGTGCTGATAACAAGGGCAATATGAAAAAGGTCATGTATTAATCTATAATTATTATACACTTATCGTGGAGGTCAATATGTTATTTACGGAGGGGGTGAAACCACCGATCTGACGCGAGTCACTGACAAACTCTTAAAGGATCGACAATCAAAATTCACATTATTTATTTTTTGGTTATTGAACTATCAGTACCGAAAATTTCTCCTGATCTTCTGGGTCATTTTATTGATTTTTTGCATCTTTCAGGTCAATACTTTTTCTTCTTCAATTTTTCTATAAATATTTGCAGGAACAAAATTAACTATATTCCAATTATGTTTCGGAAAATTTGACCCCGTCTAGATATTCTAAGATATAAATACTTTAAATGAAGCTGAGGTATCAATCATATTTGGTTTTTTTTCTATTTGGTATAATTTAGAATTGCCAAATTGGTAAATAGTCATTGACGTAATTTTTGCTCATGCCTCAACGACACAAAACATGATTATATAGCACCAGTAAACAACATCTAACATGGTGACTAAAAAGGGGCCACAAAAAAATCTAATTTTGAACATTACCTCATTTCATAAAAATTATGGACTATTTATGTTTCTTATGTTATCACTGTTCAAACAATTTTCAAGTGTCGTTCATAAGAATTGTGAAATATGTGTGAATGGTGGTAGACCGTAACACTAAAAAAATATTATGAATTTAAAGTTCCAAATGTTTTCACATGAAAGGGAAATATTATTTTCACCTCACAAGTCAATTTGACAGAAAAATACAGGTGTGACAATTTTAATCGACCGATCTTTTTTTTCTCAACTGGAGAAAATTGGTGACTTGATTATCCCTTAATGGAATTGGTGGTTGAGGTGTTTAACTCCATTTTCAAGAATATGTCAGCTATATCGTGGCGGTCAGTTTTGTTGGTGGAGGAAACCAGAATAGTTTGAGAAAATCATGACGAGTTATTTATTTATAAATATGTCATATACAGCGGCGGAATGGTCTTTTCTTCTATGGTAAAAAAAAAAGAATTAACTAAAAAAGAAAAAAAGACGGTTATTCCGCTGCTAAAATATGTCCTTGACTGCCTGCCAAAATTACCGTTTAAATCAACGTAAAAACCCTCTTATCCTCTTATGAAATATTAGGTATTTAACACCACTTTCAACGATATTGTTATGTAACTCCAAGTGAGCACCTTTTCAGCAAAATCAAGGCGATATTTCAGTTACTTAAACTGTTATGTCAGTTTACATTTGGTGGAAAGCATACTGATCCTCAGCTGATATAAGATTTTACCACAATTGTGAATCTCAGACCTCGCAAATTAATCTTAAGAACATAATAAAGGAATGGAGTTCACCTCGCCACTCGCATGTGTTGCATCTCCATTGCAATCACTCTGAAGTCTACAGATGATATTGGCTCATTGATAAAGATCGCACTGTTACTGTCAGATGAAGAATAACAATAAAAACAATTATTTTTTTATCCTTTACGACGCTCATATTATTATATAAATAAAATGAAAAACAAAAAAATAGCACACCCTCGAAACAGTTCTAAAATCTAATAGAAAAATCGTAGAAAGAGGCGATAACACACAAATATATGACCACTCATTTTACTGGCTTGATATATGCGGGTTTAAGCTAGTTTTATGGGCCCAAACCTCCCCTCTAAGTGAAATGATGCGATCATGGAAGTATTTCCACATGTTAGTAAAATGCCAACCCTGACATATACCCGGGCGAACAACCTTATTATAAAGAACGCTATAATCTTGAACATTATTCGTAATCTTCGTGACAGAAAAGTTGTCATGTGTATAATATTAGTTCATGCATATATAAATTGCACAATTTAATTAGCAACTATCGTACCATAATTTTATTTCTCTGATTTTTTTGTTGGTCCTGTGGACGAGTGGTTACGGTTTTAGGCCGTCTGACCGATGACGTAGACTCGTACCCCAATACCCAACGCAAGTGTCAAAGTTTTCAAACACCTACCAAAGACCGGGAATATCACCGGTCAGTTAATTATGCCAGTTTGATCGGGAATTCCTCCCCAAAAATGCTGAAAGTGACAATTAACACACAATCATACATGAGCGTGTTTTGATTGGCTTGGTTTAGACTACAAACAATAAGAACGTAAATATTTAATTTAGAACACACGACGTGTTTCTGGAATAACCTTCATCAGGTACAGTTATAAGTCAAAGGTCAAAAACTCAGATTACAACTAGACCTATCATAATAATAATACTTTATTCCGAAAGCAAATACAGCTTATAGGATTGTACAATTTATATATATAACATGTTAATAGCACCAACTACATATTTCACATACATTGTATATTAAATGCAAATATAGATAAATAAATACAAACATATGAATAAAAATACATGTATCGCGGAGTGTGATACACTTGATTATAGTCTGAAACAAGTACATATAATTATATATATACGATATCAACAGTGATAAATTAGGCATTACGTAGTTTCTCTGCTAAACACAAATACTTTCCAAAATTATTCAATTCTTTTACATTTCTGACAGACAACAAAGTTACAAGTTTATATGCAGATGGATTTCTCCAGTAGTACTGTTTTATATATTTTCTTCTCAAATCATTATATCTACTACACTCTAATATAAAATGATATTCATCTTCTATATAATTTTTATTGCAAATAAAACAGAATTTCTCATTTCTATTAATGTTATATAATCTTCCTGTTTCTATGTTTAGATTATGTGCACAAATTCTATATTTACATATAAATGGCTTGTATATATTGTTAACTGGTCTATCTAAAGAAAGCAGTAACTTCATTAATAAAACTACCAATAATTCTTTCTTTCAATTTCAATAATAAGTTCTCCACATTATCAACACATTGATTCAACCATACATAATTTAATCCATACTTAAATAATATTTCTTTAATTTTACAGTACCAGTTCTGTTTATCATTTGGTTTACTACAACTATATTCAAACATGTCATCATAACAACCCTTCAATATACAATTTGCAGTATTCAATAATTTTGTCCCAATATTTAACCATTTTACATTGTCTTTCTACGTACAAAGGTAATCTACCTAATTCACAATATACCATAGTATTTACCGTACTTTTTCTTACTTTCAATATACGCTTAAGAAAATATAAATGGATCTTTTCAATATCTGGTGCAGTATGATAACCCCACACTTCACATCCATAGTTCAGTATACATGTTACATAAGTATCAAACAATGATAAAAGTGTTTCATGGTTGTAACAATCATCTTGTATTTTATTAAATAAACCAAAAACTGCCTTCCTTCCTTGATCTGCCAACCCCTATCTATCTATTCTACTTTAAATAATGTTAAATTGTAAATGTTGTTTCATATATACGTAGTTTGATTTAGCCAAGAGGAGACCCAAGAGACAGAAAATAGAAAATGATTACTAGATAGTGGTATATAGCAAAATATGTTATTGTTATTATTGACAATTGTTCTAGGTCACGTGTTACAGAACCTGATTTAAAACGTTTTGGCAGCAAGTAAGCAAAAGGGTCTAAACAGAATCGCCAAAATCGTCTAAGGTCACATATGACTGGCGGAAGAGAACCTTAGTTTTAATAATAATTACATTATTTAAGAACTGTAAATTTCAATGACAAATATATCTAATAAACCATGTCAGTGCCGAATCACTGACTACTGGGTGGATGATACTCTCGTGGACTAATAGTTCACCAGCAGATGTAAAAACGTAGATATCAAATTTAGGACCTAGTTAGTTTTGTCGACCTTAATTGCATAGTAAAATTTCAATTTGTTGACAAAGAAGAAAATCAAAATATACTATGTCTATTACAGAGAATGCGAGAAGATTGCTAAGATACAGCTCCCTGCAGAACATTAATATAGTAAAAGGTGTATTCTAGAAAACACAACCGATATTGTAATAATTAGAGGAGGTAACGAAATCATATCTTAAGATCATGAGGGGTTTAAGCCGTTTATAAGATAGTTTTCGGAATAGTGTCCACATGTCACACATTTGCTCCATTGGCACTTGAGGTAGACTACCGGTCTGGAATGTTATAGGTATTAACTAATGTAAAATTGGACCCGTTTGAATACGTACATTATGTACGTTTTCTAACCGATAGTTGATCCAACGTGTTATTGATTCATCGATCAGATAGCATGATTTTTCTAATTACAACCCCGATTAAAATAACAAAATTAATTTAGGATTAATTGGTTTATGAATAAAATTATTTTGATATTTTAAAACTGCGCTAAAAAAATATCATAACGAAAAACCTTTTTACTTAGCATTCAAATAGGTTTAAATATAAACACTTAATAAATAAATACCTCAGTATAAACAATAACCTAAAATTCACATAAAGCTACGAAATATCTTATTTTCTTATTTTCTAATTAGTTAAAGGGATATTGTCTACCACAATCGTAATTTTTTCATACCCAAAATTATTGTCGTTTTCCGTACTGACCTTCACAAAATGAAGATTAAACACCGAATTATTGGCGAATACGCTACGAAACGTTGTTTTTTCGATTTAAACAAGCTGACCATCGTTACTGGAAGCTAATTAAATATGCACTGACATGAGCGAGGCCAAATCTATTTTTATCTATTTTTATGCCAGTATGTTAAAATTCGTGTTTGTTTACCTCGCAAATACGGCCGTTTTATGCTATTCATTGACAATAATTTGCTGTTGCCTGGTGCAAGATTATATATATTGAATAATATCTACCGAAAATGATCATAGGCATCATCATAAATTCATAAAATATGAAAAACGATTGAGAAAAGAAGGAAAAAACATGTTCGGCTTACCTAGCAAAATCTTTGCCACTTCAGCGCGAGTTTGGACGCGTAGCACTTCCTTGAGTTCGTTCCAACGGTCCAACTGATCCCCTACATATATCCTGCATTTGTTCCATTTGAAAGATACTTCACTTCTATTCATCTTTCTCTCTGAATCCGTCAAAGTGCGCTTTCTTCCACGCGTTGACACTTTCTCTTTTGCCCAAGAACCACATGTTGTTTATTGTTTCTAAACAGTGCGCATGCTCAAGACGGGTTCACATAGAAGGCCATATGAATAGATTTGAATTCTTGTCATCCAGGACAATAATTCTGATGATAGTTTTGGGTCTTTTTTGTCAAAAAATCGTATCTTTTGCAGTGTTAATCTTCATTTTATGAAGGTCAGTACGGAAAACGACAATAATTTTGGGTATGAAAAAATTACGATTTTAGTAGACAATATCCCTTTAATGTAACTCAATAAATACGAATATGTTATTGTTTTTTTTTGTCAATATGAAAGTGTTTGTTATGCAATAAATCGTATGTAGTCTTATTCACCTACAGCTACATCGTGTGCTACAGTTCATGATATCTACATACAGAAATATACATGGTGTTTTATTGTTGTGGTATTATCTTTAAAACACCCAAATACAATCAATGTAGAAACAATAATATTGTAATTATAAATGTGACGATTTTTCTAATCCTCCACGAGTTTTCTCCACATTTACTAATTGTTTGTCATTTCCGGTCACGCATGCCTTCTTTTTGTTGTCTATAGTGTCAGTAAGCGATTTCTTTCCAGTTTCTGGTACTCCTATAACACATAGAGCTGACAGAAGCATAACGGCGCCACATAGAAAATACATCAAACCAGTTGTATGTTGACTCTGCCAAGAAATAAACAAAACCGAATTGTTAGCATTGACGTGTATGATGAAGGACATCGACAATTTAGCATTTCCTGTTTATGTACAGTTTCTCATTTACATATGTATGGGAGGAAACGGCGATATGACAGTCCTTTTTTGTTTGCATTTCATGACGCACATCGTTGTCATAATTGGATTTTCACACGTATTTAGTCACCGTCTTACACACGTGTTTCTGAATATGTTTTTAGTGTTATTCAGTGTAGTCATATCGAAGCATAGAAGGGAGAGAGAATAAATCAAGGGACATGCAGATTCTTTTGCGATCTCATTCATAACATACTATCGCATGAACCGGATATAACTAAACTGTGGTCACGAGATAGCTAAGCGGCATAGCATCGCATGGCTTCATAATACCCTATATAGCTTATGACCACGTGTCACTTTCTCACGGCCACGACTACGTTATAGTGTGGGCAAGCGTTAGTATCTCGTGGCTATGGCCTAACATTACATGACTATGTCGTATGACGTAGTATCTCGCGGCTACCGAATAATAAAACCCCACATGACCCTTCCATTCTTGCATATCTCCTTTTTTGCGAATAATATGAACAATATTGTAATACTATTCATTAGGTTGTGTAACAAATGATACACAATTAAAAGTAACAAACTGAATGATTGCAACAAATGATACAATTACTAGTAAAAAACTGAATGATTGTAACAAATGATACACAATTACAAGTAAAAAACTGAATGATTGCAACAAATGATACACAAGGCCAAAAAAAATAATATGTGTTTACGGTCACCCGACCTACCCTAATTTTTGCTAGCGACCCTATGCATTTTTACACAGAATTCGGATAACCATTTTCGTTGTTTAACCATCAGCAATGTTTTATTTATTCAATTGCTAGCTTTTTGTCGAAATTGAGAGCAAAGAGGGTTAAACTGCATAATTCGTCATTTTACCGGAATTCTCGAAAATTAAATACCGGAATCGGATTCCGGAACCGGGAACGACTATTTCCGGTTTTGTCGATAATAATAATAAAAAAAAAAAAAAAAAAAATTAATCCCGACCGACCGACCCTAGATTTTTTTGACATGTGACAGTAAACACACATATATTTTTTTTTGGCCCAATTACAAGTAACAAACTGAATGATTGTAACAAATGATACACAATTACAAGTAAAAAACTGAGTGATTGTAACAAATGATACACAATTACAAGTAAAAAACTGAATGATTGTAACAAATGATACACAGTTACAAGTAAAAAACTGAATGATTGTAACAAATGATACACAATTACAAGTAAAAAACTGAATGATTGCATCTACTTGCAGGTGAAATATTCATGTAATTTATATCGCCCAGTACTTTAGATACTAGTAGTGTTTTTTGTTTTGTTTTTTGTTTCCATTATTTAATTATGTTGTAAACCATCCATTTTTACCAAGAGCTTTATGTATATGATACATACCAAATATACAATCTGTGGAGCCACCATTGCTCCAATACGTGCTACAGAGTTTTGTATGCCATATCCTATATTTCTGAAATATTAAGATTTTATTTAGTTTTAATACAATAACACTTTGAAATAAGGAGGAACATTGTTCAATGAGGGTTACAACTGTTTTCAGCATGACGTATTGTTTCCCCAAAGGACCCAGTTTGAACAAGATAAATAACACTGAAAATTAAGAAGAAGAATTTAATTTGGAGTCTTTTTTAGTTTTATCTGTTCACAAAGTGAATGTTTCAAACGCATGTTCCCTTGCTTTGGAGCGTATATAAAATTAAAATAAAATTAAATACCACACTGTCGGAACATTTCTTTAATCCAATAAAAAAATGTAGGAGGCAAAATTGATACCCGTAACACATAAGTACGTACACGACAGCTCACTTTCCAGGCTTGGCACGGGCATTTCAATAAAAAAAAATGACGGAGCTAAACTAGTTTTATGGGCCAAAACCTCGCCTCGTAGTGAAATGATGCTGTCATACAAGTGCCTTCTACATGTGAGTAAAACGCCAACCCTCACATATAATGTCATGTATTATATATAATGTATCATATATATTATATTAGTGCACTGTTGATTTTCAACCGTCAGTATTTCGATCTTATATTCCACCATCTTTACAAAGGATCATCAATTAAAATTCGATGGTATGCGGATATCACTTCATTAATATGCTTTAAAAAGGGTAGATATTAATGCGCTCATAGTCAAAAGATTGGAAAGCCAAATAGTTTAAAAGTCTTTGGGAGCAAGTAAACCAAATTCATAAATAATGCAAAACGTAATATTATCATTTACACAGTGAACAATTGTCCTAATACGGAAAAATATCGGGTTAATAAAATTCGCCTCGCCCGATATGAATTTTATTGACCTGATATTTTCCGTATTAGGACAATTGTACATTGTGTAACGAATTTATCCTGATTTTGCAACCAAACCTCATATCTAATGTTTTCCATATTAGGACAATGAATTCAATATCAAGTCAACGGTGTAAGGGAGATAATTCGAATTGACTTAATAAAATATTGCACTGAAATTTATTAGGACAATATCAACCAATCATATTGCGAGATTTAACCTAAACTCAGGATAAAATATTATATACATTGCCTCTTGATATCAAATCTTTTATTGAAAGTGATGTTGCATTTTGTGTCACAGACAGCAGAATATTATTGAACCATCAAATCATTTGTATAGTTACCTGACAACTGTAGGGAATGATTCAGTTGTCAAAAGCATTATTGCGGCCCAGCCGGCTGCAACACCCACTTTAGATGTTAAAGCAAAACCATTTATTAGCTGATCTTTGTTGTCAGGTTCTATTGAAAAATAATAGACAATATGTAAATAAATGAGCAATTTGAATTATTTATTCAACTGTAAATATATGATAAAATGCACAGAATACATGCTATTTTGTGTCAGAATATAAACTGCAAATTTATTTGATTATGCATGATGTGTCCACAATTCTCTTTGATTACTATTGATAGATGCCTTGATTATGTATATTGATGTTTAACTCCACTTTCAACAATATTCCGTTACATCGTGAGGTTCTGTTTTATTGGTGGTGGTTACTGGAGTACAAAGAGAAAATCAAAGACGTCTCGAAGTCCCTGAAAGATCTTGCCATATATATGTTTGTGTCGAGAACTCTATGTCACAGACGCTAATCGAACTCCCGAACCTTATTTCTTGACAAATAATAGTTCGACAGAGGGGTGAATATTTACATTGGCATATGCTGCAAGGACATATAGAAATGACATTACCAATCAACTGAACTATGCCAACAGCTATTCCCCCTGCAGCTGATATCAAGAAAAACATAATGGTTGTTTTCTTTCTTCCAAGGCTGAAAAGAGGAAAAACAAGAAACTATTGCAAACTTTCAATTTTCTGACGAAATATTTCTTTTATTATTTTTACCGATGTGCATCAATGTTTTTGGCTACTTCATAATAAATCTTATTATTTCAACAACAATTCGGTGGTCGTGATCGTATGGTAGTTGGACCACCTGTGCAATCAGTGCCTATCACCACTAAAGTTGTCAGTTCGAATACCTTTGATGACGAGGTGTACTCGATATAACATAATGTGATAAAGTTTGTCAGTAACTTGCGAGAGGTCGGTGGTTTTCTCCGGTTTCCTTCACCAATAAAGCTGACTGTCACGATATAACTGAAATATTGTTGAAAGCGGTTTGAACACCATAAACCAAACCATCAACAACATGTCTCTATATGATGGTACAAAACTAATCACAGACTAAATGCAATCAACAAAAGCCCTTTCTTTTTCACACTAATTTCAGACGAAATGTTTCTTATGTTCACTCGCAATCATACTTACTAATGATTACAGATCCAGGTCATTGACTGTGCTGGAATCTCTACTGTACTTAAGAGAAACAAGTTGAGACAGAGACTCCCCGACAGCTGTTGAACTCCAAATGCTATTGCATAATAAGCATATCCACACGAGATCCTGTCAGATAAAAGAAACAGATTATTTTAAGACGATGAAATTCAGCATGACCCTTTCATAGAAAAATATAAAAACGACTTTGATCTAAGTAATGCTAGAATAAATAATCTCCTTATCAGGAGAGCTATATTTCAACCAAAGAGTTACTCTCTGTCCACGGATCACATTGACTTAATTTAATTATCTAAATGTAGGGGCCGTCTAGGTCGCGATTGTATGTTAGTTGGATATACACTTAACTATGCAATCAGTGTCTTTCACCTCAAATGTGTGAATTCGAATCCCGCTCATGGCGAGGTGTACTCGATACAACTTTATGCTTGCGGCAGGTCGGTGGTTTTCCCCGAGTACTCCGATTTCCTCCATCAATAAAACTGACCGCCAAAATATAACTGAAATATTGTTGAAAGCGGCGTTTATAACACCCTAAACCGAAATGCAGAGGTTTATTGTTTCTTAGACTGGTACAAATGTTAGGTTGATAACTCTTTGAATACTAGTATTAAATTATATATTGGCAACACAAATATTAATAAGTTATTAGATATGATAGAAAACATGTGCATAATGAATTCATTTTGTAGATTTCAAGTAACTATGTAATATATTCTTAGTAAAACAGACTTGAACTTACCACCCAACTCCTAGTAAAATGGTCTTTTTGAGTAGATCACGATTCTTTAGAACGTCTAGATACGTGTAATGTTTACCAGCATTTGCTATCGATTTTGCCAGTATTTTTATTTCTGAAGTATCAGGTGTAGGCTTCCCATTTATTCGCGCCATCATTTTAATAATTTCTTCGGCTCTCTCTATCTTATCATTTGTAACCAACCATCGAAAGCTTTCGGGAACGATCCTACAAATAAAGGAAAATGACATAGTCCAGTTTTAAATTATTTGGCTTTCCAACCTTTCGACATTGATGGTACCTGATGAAAGTTATTCCAGAAATGTGTCGTGTGCACTACATTTGATATCTAGGTTTTTACTACATAATTTGCATAAATGTATAAGAAACATATTAGAACAGACAGTAAAATTAAGCTATGCTAAAACAAATTAGTAGCAATATACCTAGTTTTTATGGTCGTTATCGTATGGTAGTTGGATATACAACTACCTGTGTAATCAGTGCCTATTACCACTAACGTTGTGAGTTCGAATCCCACTCATGGCGAGGTGTACTTGATAAAACATTATGAGATAAAGTTTATCAGTGACTTACGACAGGTACCCCGGTTTCCGCCACCAATACAACTGACCGCCACGATATAGCTGAAATATATTTGAAAGTGGCGTTAAACACCATAACCATAACCCATATACTCTTTTTATATCCAATTGACGGGAAAACTAAATAAAAAATTCACTACCACCAGGTAAGAAGCCAAGGAGCCGTAACAGCAGCCGTCGCGATGTGTAGATACATCCAATCATGGATTAGACAAGACATCCCTCCAAATGCCGCGGCATAAAGCGGCCATGATGGAATCGCCATTAACATGGGTCTGTATTTCCCGGAAATAAACTCAACAGTAAACGTGAAGAAAACAGTCAAATAAAATCCGCATCCAATTCCGATGAAAAAGCGAACAACAGCAAACATTTGCCAGCTGGTTGAAAATGCAGCTATGATGTTGAAAACAAAGAGCATAAGCATGGATAAAAAGTACGTTGGCTTTCTGCCAAAAATATCAGCAATTTGTCCAGCTATCAATCCACCAATTAGAAGACCTCCCATTTGTATCGTTGTAATACTTTGTGTTATCCATTCTAGGTCACAAACCAGGTTCCACTGAAATAAATCATGTGTAAACATTGAAAAAGATCTTCAAATTATTCCATAATATGACCTAATATGTTGACTAATTTTACAAACAATAGAGTTGTAAGATGACAAGCACAGACCCTCAAGTAACTTGCAACGTGTGCCGTCATGAACTATTTCAGGAATTAAACAAGTTCGGTGGCACTAAAGTTATGTCGGGAATGTCACATTGGAAATCATGTGATTACATCATCTAAAGAATATCATGTTGAAATATACATATTGACTTTAAACAGTTCAATAACGGACATCCCACAAACCTTTTTAAGAGTTTCCAGATTTACTACATGTAGACTTGTTTAAACAGTAATCTATTTCGTAAGGAAATGTTACTACTTTTGTGACACATCAGCCGCTATAATACGCTATGTTCCCCTAACATCTGACAGAATCCGATATTTTTGCCTTAATAAATGATATCATAGTACAAGATAATATGTACGCCATAGTCTAATCAAACGCAAGCATGCAATGTATTAATAATTAAATAGAGTCGTTGCTAACACTTGCAAACATTTTCGAAATTGTGTTAAACTATGCAGATCATGATATGTATAATTTATCTATTACTTCTAAAAATGTGAACATCTTGACGATTATAATTACACAATTAATCTGGTATATCACGATGAAAAACGCATCAGTCGTTTAATGGGTAGCATACTCGTACCAAGTTCGAACCGTCACACAACGGAATATAGATATTTGCTACTTCTTCACCTTTAAGGAGTATAAAGAAAGGTTTGTTGGCATGTCCCATGGTGCAACATAGTGAGGTAGCTCTCTAAGCATGTTGGTCTATTGCAAAACAGACATCATCATCACAATCTCATTAATCAAACCTGTTCTCGTCATGCTACAGCTCAAATATTGCTCACTTAACATAAGACAACAGTCACTTGCCCACATTATCACGAATTTCGTTTGATGTTTATAGCTAATTGATGTTTAAAATCATGTATAAGTAACAGCCTTTTTTTTGGCTCCGAAATCAACCTTTTTTGCAGTTTAAGCTAACCTCACTAACAACGGTGTGTAAAGATGTGTCAAAATTCCTCTTTGTACAAGTAAATCCACTGTAGTTACTAGGAGGATTACATGTCTGTGTTGCGTTCAATGTCAAAACATATGCTGACTGGTTACCCCACTGACAGGACCAGTCAGGTATGGCGCCACCAAAAGACATCATGAGCATGCTCCACGTGACACTGATTTTCCCGCCTAATATACTGCCAATAATCATCCACTGGAAGCGTCCCAATCCACCACATTTCTGTATTGTATTCTCTAAGAACTCGCTTATAGAAGACATTTGGGATATTCGTATATACTTTTAAGAGATCTACTTTAAAGAAAAAAATAAAACAATAAATTATACAAATTTTAGGGCTTACTTGAAAACTATCTTGAAGTAGTACTATTTTGCAAAAAATATCTGGAAATTTGTTGCATATTGATTATCATAGATATCCATCCACTTTTAAAATCTTTGGGGTGTTAGTTTGAACAAGCTGTCGTAACGATCTCTTTTGAATGGTGTTATAACGAAAATATTTTCAATTCTGTTTACATACGGGGGATGTTAACATATATTCTATATCTTGCGACCTTAACATTATCACTATACTACACTGCGAGAAGTGTTAGCCATATGGTCGAAATATCGTGAGTCTTAATCCATAAATTAGAAACAACTTTAAGATTCTTATGGATTTCGTAGAGAATTATGCCAGACAATGGACAAAACTTGAAAGAGAAGACATCTATACTTTTAACGAATAAGGTTCTCCTCCATCAGGCATAGGTGACCATATACAAGTATCACCCTTGTTGGAGTGTGACCCGACGGTTTGTCTCCCAGAGAAAAGTAAGGTCACCCACCATGTTTGTTGTCTGTTGAATCAAGGGAAGTAAATATAATTGGAAACACGTGAGGCTCACGGGGGAATTTCCTTGGGATCTCCTCGCGAGCGGTGGACCTTACTATGAGACCTTACGATTAGCGGTTGACCCAACGAATGGATAAATATCACGTGACAGTGTTTTATCAAATCAGATTCAAGATATTTATATGAGTATATAATATTAGCAGATTTTGGATATCCTGTTTAGACCTTTTGGTTTTCTCGCTCCCAAAATTAAAAAAAATATATGGTTTTCCAATATTTCGATTTTGAGCGTATCTGATGAAGGTTATTTTTTAGAAACGCGTAGTACACACTAAATCGGGTTTATCGTGATTAAGCGATAAACCAATTTAATAAAAGAGATTTCCGGAATTTTATTCGGAGTCTGATCCGTCCCTATAAACGTTTTACTCGTCACTTCCGTTTACCCACGTTGTCCAGAAAGTTTGGCAAACAGCTTCAAAAAATTTTCAATCTTCAATCGTCTTCAAATCAAAAAAAAAAAATCTGAAACATCGGACAAAATGAGGCCACCTAAAAGAAACAGGAAACCTCCTGCAAGGGGCGCTTCAGCAGTAAAAGCGCATAGGACTTCTAAAAGGCAGAAATCAAAATCCACCGGTCCAGTCGTACCAGGTCCTTCAAGTTCAGGACAATTTCAAGCAGAATGCGACTTGGCCATACCAGGTTCCTCAAGATTAATACAACCGCAACCAGGTCCTTCAAGTTCAGGACAAATACAGACCAGCTTAGACTCTGCGACACCAGGTTTTTCAGGATTGATTCCATCCCAGCCAAGAACCAGCTCCGCCATTTTAAGTCTTTCACAATCAGGACAATCGCATTCTCAGGAAAATCAAGCTCGAGTCATCGCTTCAACGTCAACAGGCCGAAACTTACAAGACACGACAGCCCTCCCCCAGGCGGCATCAGGCAGCTACCATGAAAGAGTTGAAGATCCCGGTCCCAGTCAAATTACTGCCCATGGATCAGTAGCCCAGAACAATTATGGTACATATCATTACCCTCCAATTCCATCACTTTCTAATTCTTTGTTAAGGGGGTCTTGTTCTTATGATGCCTCCCCACTTGTTAGCAATTCTCCAGAGCCAGAGGCCATCACTAGCATTTACGACCCGATTTCATCCCATATCCCTATCAAAATGAAAGAGAAAGCATGGAGAGGGGAGTTTACGGATTTAAACCTGTTGCTTAAATCAGCCCGAGAGCTTGCTAACGACAATAACGTACAAGGGGATATAACTCTAAGAGGAGATTCTTTAACCGTCGTAAATAAAAGTACACATTTATGATTTATGGCAGTCTAATGCTTGAAAAGTTTCCTAACAAGGGTTTGGAGTTTTTTTAAGTATATGCATACAGTTCGTATGGCTGCCTCTAGGGGTTACTTCTTGGGCTGGGTAAATTATGATGAGCAATATAGACATCGGAAAGCCACGTCTCCGAGCTCTTCTTGGGGGGTTGTCGACATGGAGTTGTGGATGTTGTGCGTGTCAACCCCTCCCCCGGGCAATATCGGTTTTGGCAATGTCGAAAGACAATCCCGCAATCCCCCCCCTCCCCCCCACCCCCCCCCCCCCCCCCCCCCCCCTCCATTAAGCGACAACAAAAATCCGTTAACTATGTTTGTCTACAAGGAAATTTATAACTCTTTTATTTACCTATCAATATCAACAAAATATTCTAGAAAATATTTCCATGAAGTCCCTTTATTATCCGCATCTGTTTTTCTAATTTTAGTAATGGTGTTTTCCAATAAAAACCATGAAGTATTTATAGAAATTGGAAATTATGTAAAAAATAGAGGTTATATATAGACTGAATCCACTTGTCTAATACATTTTTATTATCAATAGTGCCTACATGTAGTTATATTAATGGGTATGCAACGACCGCATGAATGAAGAAGAAAGAAACTTTAGACTTGATTGTTCTATATACACATATATATACAATGTATGATTATTAAAATGCATAGTTTAACGATTTGATTTCCGATTAGAAGAATTATTGTTTGGTTTTGGTGGAAATCCAATAGAACTTTCACACCACCATAGCATTTTCTTCAAAATCTAAAAGAAATCTTTGGCCCCGAGTCCTATATCATATGGAATATATATACATTACAAGGTGATTCTGAGTATGCAAAACCGCAGATTTAATTCATGACATAAGTGCAGATATTATGAGATTCAAGTTGCTTCTGCCTAACACTAAGATAGTTTGGAGCGATATCTTAATGAGAAGATATTGGCATAAAGCGCTAGAAATCGTGTCAATCTAGCTGTAAAAATGCAGTACTGTGTAATTCGTCGCCCTAATATCAGATCCACGGAAATTAATCTATATCTTCATGACGGCACTCATCTGTCAGATACTGGGAACGCAGTTTATCTAAACAATGTCCAGGGAGCTATAGAGTATTTTCTCGTCTCTGACAGTCATACGCTTTTTCCTCCTCAATAAATGCAAATTAGGCATTGGTTTGAATAATTCTTAGTTTTTCGATTTATAGTGCTTGAGTTTTTTTTTTTTTTTCACAAAAGGGGGGGGGGGGTTATTTTGTGAGCGCGTTGAGACACGCTCAAGTGGCGGGATCTTGCAAGATTTGGGGGTCACGATTCTTTCCGTTATTCTACGTCGGATCATATTAGGTAAAAACTGTGCAGCGTTACCGCTGGAAGTTGGGGCCTTTTCATGTCGACCATGGGGGTCGGTTCTGAGCTGTTACCAGTTTGAACTTGTCAGGTTAATAGTTTTGAATATTAAATATTGGTTTCTTCGCTCCCTTGAAATTTTGGCAACCATGTAGACGATAGGGGAGTGTTTTAATGCTATTGCACGAGGAGAGGGACATTGATTTGTTTCTACTCTCAACAGATCTTTAGAATCTCCCAGTATCCATATTTGAACACAGCACAACTCATCGAAAAAGGTTAGAAAAAATTGGTGATAAAAGTAAGAATTAATAGCGAAGAAATAAACAGGCGTCTTACAAGTTGAGTTGAAGTAAACAAAACATAATTAAAATTGGAAGACCATACAATTGCTGTAAAATTATATTAGATCAAATGTATTTCAATTCTTCTCATGATTTCAATATTAAATACATGAAAAACAACTATTTAAATAACGTCTTACCTGTCAAGAAGGCAAGTATTTCGCTGTTGATAAACAAAATGAAACAAAAACACATTTCATTTGATGTTATAAATGATGTTCTCTGAGGGAGCATTCAATAATCACCATGGTTTTCCGTTTATAGGGTAGGGAATGTATGTTTTGTACATAATATCATCACAAATGAACGTGCAAAATGACGTAATTTTAAATTGCAGCATAAAAGTTAACGGTGACAAATTTGTTTATTATTTGTTCTGCGTTGTAATGCAATGCTACAATGGGTTAAAACTTAAAAATGATAACTTATATATTGTGTGCAAATGTTGGGGGCTAAAAATGATAACTTATATAATGTGTGCAAATGTTGGGGGGTAAAGATGATAACTTATATAATGTTTGCAAATGATGGGGGTTAAAAATGATAACTTATATAATGTGTGCAAATGTTGGGGGTTAAAAATGATAACTTATATAATGTGTGCAAATGTTGGGGGTTAAAAATGATTACTTATAAAATGTGTGCAAATGTTGGGGTTAAAAATGATTACTTATAAAATGTGTGCAAATGTTGGGATGTTGGGATGTGAAAGCTTAATGGCACATTCAACAATTCAGAAATTATATCGTGACGTGTCTTTTTGGTAGAGAAAACCGGAGTACTCCGAGGGGGACCACCGACCCCTGACGAGACATTCGTAACAACTCGGCCGATTCCATACTGCCATCCAATCTCGTCTATTGGAAATTATTTAGGAAGTATTCCATTGTCAACGAAGTCAGTACACTTCATTTACTTATCGTTGCATATCGATATTGTGGGAATATGTGACCCTAACTGCTCAGTGACTAAGAACAAGCGTGTAATGTGTTGGCAATATTTTATCCTTCTTTGTAGTATAATGAAACTGTAATCTTTATGGTATTGCAATTTTATACTGCAATTGAAATTATCCTATAATCGTATCATTTAGAAACGAATATAAAATCTCTCTGTGACGTCCATCTATCTGAAATCTACAGAAAATAACCCTTTACTACACTAAGCAATAATAAACAATCTGTAACCTCTTCTGTCAACCAATTTGGTAAGATATGTTCTTAAGGTAGGCATGCTGTTTACAATAATGCTTGTATTGACAAAAGCGAGACATTTAGTACTATCTGGTTATATATTATGGCCGAGGTATCTATCGAAACTTTTTTTTATACCACACAAAACTACCAGATAACCGTTTGCGGAAGAAATCGACCGTTAAAATCTAATATAGAAACATAATGTTATTTAAAAACAATACACGTGTAGCTCGTGTTTTGGACATGTTTCCCCGAAGACCTAAAAATAAATGTAAAAGTAACAACATTCAATATACATACATTTATAAGGTGTTCCTGTCGCTTGCAACCGAAACCGAAATGACATGGATGTAAATGAACATGAGAAACTGTCCAACATTATACTTAGATATAAAATAAAGTAAATAACACGGATGTAAATGAACATGAGAAACTGTCCAACATTATACTATTTAGATATAAAATAAAGTAAATGAATAGTGCTTTATTGCTGTTCTACATTTCACAGTCAGCGTAGAGTCTTCAACAATGAGAATAGCTTATACCCTAAAATGAGTATTCATATAGTTTGAACTTTGAATGAAAATTATCCGTAAGTCGTGAAGTATAACACAATAATTAAGTGACTACATTGATACGTGGTATCATACTCACAAATGCCAAATAATATACACATGTTAACCATATCGGGACATCCGAGTTCACTCATCACCGGTATTTTAGTGGGGATCGTGTTTCCCAATATTTAGCTTTGTAATGTTTTGGGTGTCAATGGTGTCCTTTTTCCTTTTTCTTTTAGCCGTCGTATTTATCGTCTGTCCATCCTCCATTTTATTGTTACTCATTTAGCTGTCTTCAAACATTGCTCACACACATTAAAGGTTACAACATGGATACAAAGCATTGACAATATATGAAAAATGTCTCAATACAATTGACCTAAATAAACGTTAGAGAATACCGAAGGGGCAATCAAAAATGGACAATCCAGAGAAACTGGCATCATATGGTACACAAGACGAAGAAAAACAAACAAAACAAAAACATACCACATTATGTGCTGGACATCACTATACGCAAACAATCATAAATGACGTAAATAAGACATGACTCTTCCTACAAACAACTGGAGGTAAAGACGAACAGAACATAGTTTTATGCGGAAATGGTAACGGACATTACAACACAAAAAACTCAGAACGTAAAGACACATAATAGGACAACACAAAAAACTAAAAAGATGAGCAATATATATATACATGTATGTATCTTCTGAATCTAAAGAAATAAAGAGCGACTTTACCTTGTATAATTATCTGTTGGAATTAAAATGAAATCTAATCAACATGATGTATTACCAATTTAGGTATGCTGTGATAACATGTCTGTCTAAGTCAACATGTGATAAGTCATTTGTTTTCTTTCCATTAGATAAGTATTAATATCTACTTAGGCCCAATTACACACACAGTTTATTGTACTGAACAATTGGAATGAAACAATCCATTTGACTGTATATATACTGTCGTGTAAATTGTGCATGGCATATATAAGATTCAGTGAACCTGATGCATTATACAAAAACAAAACAACATAATATTAAATCTATATGACACTTACATTTGAATGTTCTGTTCGTTGCTTCTATTTGTGTTGAGTTAATGATCAAGCATTTTCTTGTCGGATGGTGACTGGGATTTCATTTTTCTGAAACAAATCTTGTTTGCACTGAGAGGACGCGTATTTTTTTCAAGACTAACAAAGTACATATTGGGAAAAAGTGAAGTTTTGATGCCTTTCTTCAGTTGTTGGCTCCTGTCCATGGGGCAGTTATTGTCACTTTAATGCGAATAAATATTACCACAATATCCACGACTGGAGTCATAAATAGAGCAGGAGATGCTGCCCCTTTGAAGCGGCGGATTTCACTTTCGATATATGTGGGATTTCGAGTAATCCGATATACTGCTATTATATTTAATTGGTATTGAACTTTTCAATGGTGTATTCTTTTTAATCTAAATAAATTTTGTTCTTGTACAAGAAAATATTATATTCTGGTTGTTGAAGTATCATTTTATCCTTCATTTTCTTTGTCCATTGTAATGATACCTATATATTGGCAACTCGTTTTGACCGTATTGGATGGAAGAACAGAAGAGTAGATGAGTGAGTGATTGTTGCTTAACGCCAAATGAGAAATTTGTTCGACTATATAATAGCTAGAACGAATTATATTCAATGATATAACGATGGATCTATAGACCAATATTTTGATTGCTACAGATGAAAGGGAAAATAAAAGAATGGATTAGAAGATTGTGACTGGGAACGGACATTCAATGACCACTTTTAACATACTGTTGCTCAGTAGGAGCCACTGTAAGATGTTTTAAACAAGCAAAGGGTGCGTCATCCAACAAACCTGAAACATCCAGATGCATACCTCAAAACAATCGGGCGACCCTTTAGGAGAGGGCGTATCACACAGAACGAAGAATCATTGCAACATTAATTTATCCTTTGTATTTGTACTCCACAACGGCTTCAAGTTCTAGAAAAACATATGCTAATTTGCTGCAAGTCTTATTATTAATGGGGAAATTACTATTGAAAGAAAAATAACTATATAAGGAGAAAAAAATTCTTAAGAAAGGTTTGAAGATACCAAAGGGGTAATCAGAAGCGTAAATCGAAGGACAGACAAAACAATGACCAAAAGACAAAAGGACAAACAATAATATACATTACACTACACAGAATACTAAAGATTGAGCAACACGAACCTTACTAAAAACCGGGGGTGAACACAGGTGCTCCGCTAGTGATACCCGTCGTGTTACTGTTAAGCGACACGAACATCATATGATATTAAAAATCGTGTTGGACACCAGTATATGTAAATAAATACAAATAACATATAAAACACATGAACTCCCAACAAATGGGAGTAAAGACTAACCAAACGTCGTTTCTACGTGTAAATTGTTCTTTTAGAGATAAATTCCAATGATATTTTGGAGAAATAGCTTACATTAAAGGTGAATATTTCAAAAACTATAAATAGTAACAGAGAGGTTCTTTAGATAGCTATTAGAGTCGTGTTACTTGTTGAAAATCGAAAATAAAGTAAACACAAAACCACAGATTATTTATAATACATTCGGTAACTACCTATACAAATATATCAAGATAAACTATATGAATTTGTGCAAGTTTTATCATTTTCTATTTTTGTTTTCGGTTTCGGTTTCATTTCTTACATTTATGAATAGCTTTTCACCCAGAAGTTTGCTTCACTCGAATACCCCTTCGTACGTTGGGTACTTTCACTTTCAGTTCGTCTCACAGATCTATGCCATAACATTTTTTAAGCCAATACAATATACAAATGTATTGATTTTTTATACAGTGATTTTAAATAAGAATGATCATATTGTTTTTGTCGAAATCTGTTTTTAAAAAAGCCTTTGATTGAACTAATTTGCATATATTTTTTTTTACAAAATTCTATCTACATAACATGCAGACGATAATGTGCATTTATTTCGTGAGGTCAAAATAATAGTCGACACAAGGATTATCACGTTCGCAACTTCAATATTGATTTTCATTTTATATAAAATTTGAAGTCGCATATTTATCTTTATGTGTCAAAGACGAACACGTAGTTTATTTTTATTTTCTGAAATTAAATTCTTGGGAAATTCTTACTCAAATTCCCGTTTTATGAGAATATAAAAATTTCAATAACATACAATTTTATCATTAATAATATAACTGTTAGGATTAATTTCTTTTGCGAGTCAGTAAAACATTAATACATTTTTCCATGTCATAACTTTTAGGGGAGAGGGGTATCTTTTTTTTAACCCCAAAAAAAAAAAAAAAAAATCTGACCTTGCTGTTGTCAAGAGGAAATTTTGTTAGAAGTTAAAGAAAGATTGCCGATTTCTTATGTCAAATGAAGATATAATCTGATTTTTTTATATGGAAAAAAAATGACATTCCCCCTTCTAAAAAAAATAATTAAAAAATTCATAATAATAAAGGCCCCTTACATTTGACAATTATTCGGATACATTCTTTCGTTTAAGCAATTTAAATAGCCAGTGAAATATAAGTAAATAGCATCCCTTCGGAAAAGTTAAACGTCGGGATCACGAACTAGTTGGTATAACAGTCTAATTTTAAATGGAGAAGCGAGTTGAGCAGGAACTGTTTACCCTTTCGGAGTACCTTAGATTACCCTGTTTTTGGTGGGTGTTCGTGTTGCTCAATCTTTGTTTTTGTGTGTTGTGTTTTGTTTATCGTTGTTTGTCTTTTTGTCAGCTATTGTGATGTCTGTCCTTCGATTTACATCTTCTGATTACCCTTTTGATATCTTCAAGTTTTTTTGTTATTACTGATTAGAAAAATAACTACCCAATAAGCCGTCAATCGAAGAAGGACAGACAATACAATAGCCAAAAGAAAAAGGACAAAAGAACAAACAATGATCTAAAAAAAACATTACACAGAAATCTACATATCGAGCGACACTGACCCAACTAAAAATCGAGGAGGGGAGGGTGAAATTTGCTATTCTTTTGTCTTGATTTGATCTTTATATTATTTTTATGTTGAACAGATTTTATGGCCACAACAATAATTTAAATGGATACAAGGGTTGTGTATTCTCTTAACAATACAAATATTTAAAAAATGAACATCAAGAGTTAATCACTGATTGATTGATTGATTAGTAATTAATTCTATCTTCTGTCATGTAGATTCTAAAGCTGACTTCGGTGTCTGTAAACATATTTTTAATAACGTCAAATCTAACTTGAAATAAAAATGACTGCAAGAAGAAATTATTTCTAATAAATGATCTTTTATTTTAGAGAAACAACGTACATATATGTAGTTTAAAGGTTTTTAAGATAACCATTGCATAAACTAAACAAATAAAGCAACAAAGCTGTCACTTATGTAAATACCGGTATCAAAATTAAGATAAACTATGAATTTGTGCAAGTTTTATCATTTTCTATTTTTGTTTTCGGTTTCGGTTTCATTTCTTACATTTATAAATAGCTTTTCACCCAGAAGTTTGCTTCACTCGAATACCCCTTCGTACGTTGGGTACTTTCACTTTCAGTTCGTCTCACAGATGACATAACATTTTTTAAGCCAATACAATATACAAATGTATTGATTTTTTATACAATGATTTTAAATAAAAATGATCATATTGTTTTTGTCGATATCGTTTTATAAAAAAGCCTTTGATTGAACTAATTTGCATATATTTTTTTTTACAAAATTCTATCTACATAGCATGCAGACGATAATGTGCATTTATTTCGTGAGGTCAAAATAATAGTCGACACAAGGATTATCACGTTCGCAACTTCAATATTGATTTTCATTTTATATAAAATTTGAAGTCGCATATTTATCTTTATGTGTCAAAGACGAACACGTAGTTTATTTTTATTTTCTGAAATTAAATTCTTGGGAAATTCTTACTCAAATTCCCGTTTTATGAGAATATAAAAATTTCAATAACATACAATTTTATCATTAATAATATAACTGTTAGGATTAATTTCTTTTGCGAGTCAGTAAAACATTAATACATTTTTCCATGTCATAACTTTTAGGGGAGAGGGGTATCTTTTTTTTAACCCCAAAAAAAAAAAAAAAAAATCTGACCTTGCTGTTGTCAAGAGGAAATTTTGTTAGAAGTTAAAGAAAGATTGCCGATTTCTTATGTCAAATGAAGATATAATCTGATTTTTTTATATGGAAAAAAAATGACATTCCCCCTTCTAAAAAAAATAATTAAAAAGTTCATAATAATAAAGGCCCCTTACATTTGACAATTATTCGGATACATTCTTTCGTTTAAGCAATTTAAATAGCCAGTGAAATATAAGTAAATAGCATCCCTTCGGAAAAGTTAAACGTCGGGATCACGAACTAGTTGGTATAACAGTCTAATTTTAAATGGAGAAGCGAGTTGAGCAGGAACTGTTTACCCTTTCGGAGTACCTTAGATTACCCTGTTTTTGGTGGGTGTTCGTGTTGCTCAATCTTTGTTTTTGTGTGTTGTGTTTTGTTTATCGTTGTTTGTCTTTTTGTCAGCTATTGTGATGTCTGTCCTTCGATTTACATCTTCTGATTACCCTTTTGATATCTTCAAGTTTTTTTGTTATTACTGATTAGAAAAATAACTACCCAATAAGCCGTCAATCGAAGAAGGACAGACAATACAATAGCCAAAAGAAAAAGGACAAAAGAACAAACAATGATCTAAAAAAAACATTACACAGAAATCTACATATCGAGCGACACTGACCCAACTAAAAATCGAGGAGGGGAGGGTGAAATTTGCTATTCTTTTGTCTTGATTTGATCTTTATATTATTTTTATGTTGAACAGATTTTATGGCCACAACAATAATTTAAATGGATACAAGGGTTGTGTATTCTCTTAACAATACAAATATTTAAAAAATGAACATCAAGAGTTAATCACTGATTGATTGATTGATTAGTAATTAATTCTATCTTCTGTCATGTAGATTCTAAAGCTGACTTCGGTGTCTGTAAACATATTTTTAATAACGTCAAATCTAACTTGAAATAAAAATGACTGCAAGAAGAAATTATTTCTAATAAATGATCTTTTATTTTAGAGAAACAACGTACATATATGTAGTTTAAAGGTTTTTAAGATAACCATTGCATAAACTAAACAAATAAAGCAACAAAGCTGTCACTTATGTAAATACCGGTATCAAAATTAAGATAAACTATGAATTTGTGCAAGTTTTATCATTTTCTATTTTTGTTTTCGGTTTCGGTTTCATTTCTTACATTTATAAATAGCTTTTCACCCAGAAGTTTGCTTCACTCGAATACCCCTTCGTACGTTGGGTACTTTCACTTTCAGTTCGTCTCACAGATGACATAACATTTTTTAAGCCAATACAATATACAAATGTATTGATTTTTTATACAATGATTTTAAATAAAAATGATCATATTGTTTTTGTCGATATCGTTTTATAAAAAAGCCTTTGATTGAACTAATTTGCATATATTTTTTTTTACAAAATTCTATCTACATAGCATGCAGACGATAATGTGCATTTATTTCGTGAGGTCAAAATAATAGTCGACACAAGGATTATCACGTTCGCAACTTCAATATTGATTTTCATTTTATATAAAATTTGAAGTCGCATATTTATCTTTATGTGTCAAAGACGAACACGTAGTTTATTTTTATTTTCTGAAATTAAATTCTTGGGAAATTCTTACTCAAATTCCCGTTTTATGAGAATATAAAAATTTCAATAACATACAATTTTATCATTAATAATATAACTGTTAGGATTAATTTCTTTTGCGAGTCAGTAAAACATTAATACATTTTTCCATGTCATAACTTTTAGGGGAGAGGGGTATCTTTTTTTTAACCCCAAAAAAAAAAAAAATCTGACCTTGCTGTTGTCAAGAGGAAATTTTGTTAGAAGTTAAAGAAAGATTGCCGATTTCTTATGTCAAATGAAGATATAATCTGATTTTTTTATATGGAAAAAAAATGACATTCCCCCTTCTAAAAAAAATAATTAAAAAGTTCATAATAATAAAGGCCCCTTACATTTGACAATTATTCGGATACATTCTTTCGTTTAAGCAATTTAAATAGCCAGTGAAATATAAGTAAATAGCATCCCTTCGGAAAAGTTAAACGTCGGGATCACGAACTAGTTGGTATAACAGTCTAATTTTAAATGGAGAAGCGAGTTGAGCAGGAACTGTTTACCCTTTCGGAGTACCTTAGATTACCCTGTTTTTGGTGGGTGTTCGTGTTGCTCAATCTTTGTTTTTGTGTGTTGTGTTTTGTTTATCGTTGTTTGTCTTTTTGTCAGCTATTGTGATGTCTGTCCTTCGATTTACATCTTCTGATTACCCTTTTGATATCTTCAAGTTTTTTTGTTATTACTGATTAGAAAAATAACTACCCAATAAGCCGTCAATCGAAGAAGGACAGACAATACAATAGCCAAAAGAAAAAGGACAAAAGAACAAACAATGATCTAAAAAAAACATTACACAGAAATCTACATATCGAGCGACACTGACCCAACTAAAAATCGAGGAGGGGAGGGTGAAATTTGCTATTCTTTTGTCTTGATTTGATCTTTATATTATTTTTATGTTGAACAGATTTTATGGCCACAACAATAATTTAAATGGATACAAGGGTTGTGTATTCTCTTAACAATACAAATATTTAAAAAATGAACATCAAGAGTTAATCACTGATTGATTGATTGATTAGTAATTAATTCTATCTTCTGTCATGTAGATTCTAAAGCTGACTTCGGTGTCTGTAAACATATTTTTAATAACGTCAAATCTAACTTGAAATAAAAATGACTGCAAGAAGAAATTATTTCTAATAAATGATCTTTTATTTTAGAGAAACAACGTACATATATGTAGTTTAAAGGTTTTTAAGATAACCATTGCATAAACTAAACAAATAAAGCAACAAAGCTGTCACTTATGTAAATACCGGTATCAAAATTAAGATAAACTATGAATTTGTGCAAGTTTTATCATTTTCTATTTTTGTTTTCGGTTTCGGTTTCATTTCTTACATTTATAAATAGCTTTTCACCCAGAAGTTTGCTTCACTCGAATACCCCTTCGTACGTTGGGTACTTTCACTTTCAGTTCGTCTCACAGATGACATAACATTTTTTAAGCCAATACAATATACAAATGTATTGATTTTTTATACAATGATTTTAAATAAAAATGATCATATTGTTTTTGTCGATATCGTTTTATAAAAAAGCCTTTGATTGAACTAATTTGCATATATTTTTTTTTACAAAATTCTATCTACATAGCATGCAGACGATAATGTGCATTTATTTCGTGAGGTCAAAATAATAGTCGACACAAGGATTATCACGTTCGCAACTTCAATATTGATTTTCATTTTATATAAAATTTGAAGTCGCATATTTATCTTTATGTGTCAAAGACGAACACGTAGTTTATTTTTATTTTCTGAAATTAAATTCTTGGGAAATTCTTACTCAAATTCCCGTTTTATGAGAATATAAATATAGATATCATGTTTGTAGGTTCAGTGATTAGCTAATGCTTATATATAGTTTAAATGTAAATGTAAAATTGAAGCATGCAAGTCATTACTAAATATAAAAACTATTACATCGTTTGTGTCAAAATAGTCGGACCAAATGTCATCACGATTACAGGTTCAATGATTGGCTAACAATATGTTTACTTTTGTTTTATATGTAGGTGCATATTTATCAACAAGGAAGTCAGTATGTATTTACATTGAATAATACAATTACACCTTAGTTTATTTATAGTTTATATTTTCTGAAATTGACTTCTTGGGGATTTCTTCCGCAAATACCCAGTTATAGTAGAATATAAGTACAATGGCATACTTTAGCAACATAAATGTTCGGATTTCTCCTTAGGATTGTGAGTAATATATCATTGCATTTTCTTTTTTATTTAATTTGTTAGCAAAATATGAATGGTGATTTTCATTGTTCATGACTTAGACAGGGGCGGATCCAGGATTTCAAGTTATGGGGGGGTGGGGGCGCACTTAAAAAAATTGCGCCGAGAGAAGGGAGGCGCGAAAATTTTGGGGTATTTCGTGTGAAAAATCACGATTTTACGCCAAAAAATCATATTTTCCAATATTAGGGGGGGCGCACGAAATTTTTGGGGTATTTCATGTGAAAAATCACGATTTTAAGCCAAAAAAAATCATATTTTTTCCAATTTTAGGGGGTGCGCGCGCCGGGTGCGCCCCCCCCCCCCCCCCTGAATCCGCCCCTGTTAGACACATGCAATTACTTACGTATATATTTTTGACAAATATTCAGATAATATAAATACATACATGTCTATCTAGCATCGTAAAAAATCTCATTAACACATGCGCCGGTGCATGTGACTGGCTTTCCCGTCGTAAATGTACATGTTGATGAATTATCGTCTGCTGGAATTTGGCAGCATAAATTGTGTGCGACATTGTCTGCAAACGTAAATATAAATTACCGTCTTCTAATCAAAGTATACTACCGTATTTGTACACTTAAATATATCAGAATCGAAAATACTAATATCCGCCAACCCCTGTTAAAACTCAAAACACATTCTGGCTTCCATGATTTATTTCTTAATCAGTCTATTAAAACCCTATATAAATTAGTTTTGTTGTAATGCTCATTCTACTACTTATACATACGAATATCGTGTTACAATGATGACTACAATCGAACGTCGAACTCGGATAAATCGTTTCCCTCGATAACTCGAAGTAAAACTGTACCTATTCGTAATTTATCAGGATTAATTCGAATAATTGAATAGTTCGATGTGATTTCATCGGTTCCTTCGACTTCGGCGCACCTACTTTATATAATAGTAAGTACAAATTTAGAAAAAAAAGCAGTAGATTTTTCAACAGCATAATTTGGATTGTTTTTTTTTTGTTTTTGTTTTTTGGGTTTGTTCTGAAACAGATTGTATTGTCATTGATTAAATACAACTTATAATAAATTACATCATCAATGTACTTATTACACAGTGCATAAGATGTCATTAAATATACTTAAATATAGCTACATACGTGAGGCGAGTGTAATACCGGTATCTATTTACTGTGACTGTGCGATATACAAATTGATCATATGCAATGCATAGTTTCAAATATTGAGTAAAATTGCTGCAAGATTAATGAAATACATTAATAATCAAGCACAAGTTCAAAAATCTGACAATTGTATTTCGTTGAATTTGAAATATAAAAATAAAAAAATATTAATCTGGATTGGAATCGACATATTGGCATGACTGCCGAAGATGGAGACACGAAGAAGGGCGTGAATAATACCTGTGTGTTTGGTGTAAATAAGCGCGAGATAAACCTAATGGTCATTCAAGAAACGCAGGCAACATTGGACGCAAGATAAAGAACAAATACAAACACAACAGAGAGAACTAAAAAGAAGAGCAGTATTCGTGTGTATAAAGAAATAAATGTGTTCATCTTGTTTTCATCGAATCCAAATTGAAGATGTAAATTGATTACAGTGAGAATATATTGCATAATTTGTCGGACATCGTTCGCAATAGTAAATGTGAATTTCGTTTTCTAAAAACCACCCACATGTTCAGCTTGTTTTACTCTAAAAGGTGTTCTGTTGTATGAGAGCTAAACCGGTGCCTTTATTTGTGTGGATACTACTAATTTTTATGTATTTATAATCTACTGTAACTATCGGACAATTAATTGAATTAGCCGTAATTTGGCACTGTGCAGAATTGAAAAGAGTCTGATTGAGGTATCACGATGTTATTGATTTTCAAAAGTAGACAAGAATGCCTTTTTTTAGATTTAACACCCACTTTAAGAAAGAACACAGAGCATGATGGCATATGTTCACATTTTAGATACTTGAATGATTTCCTAATTTGAAAAATAAAACATGTCCATTGGATGCCAAATTCACTTTTAACCTGAATGTAGGGTACACAAAATGGACACCCCATTACTTATTACTATATACCTAATACCTATAGACAGGCATTCTAATTGTGGGTTATGGTTGTGGTGTTTTGCAGGTATTATCTAATCAGTAGCCATCCGCAGTTAACCATAATGTAGGAAACATTGAATTGTTAACTAGTTCCCAATTATACCTTACTACCGTCTCACCTTGAACTAGAATATCAATACAGTGAATACTACAATCAAATAGTTGTCGTCAAAGATCTGTCACTTTATATACATTCTAACATTATGTAAGCTCAAAGTACAATAAAAAAAATTATATTTCAGAGATAGTTCATATATAATAAAGATTAAAAAGAAACCATGAGCGAACCAGAAGTTGTGTGCAAAAACAAGCGTTGTCGGGAAATAGTCAGAGAACTGAAAAATTCTGACGTCATTTCCGTCGATGCTGAAGGAGTAAATCTTGGCAAAGAAGGACCTTTAACACTGCTACAAATAGGCACAATTGATGGTCAAGTGTATCTGTTTGATGTACATATGAATCCAGATATATTCCGGAGAGGCAAACTGATAGAAATTTTACAATCAGATAAAATTCTAAAGGTAAGCCTTTCTAACACAATGAAACTCGTTCTAAATCGAACACTTTCAATAGAGTTATGACATGTGTACAACAACCTTTCAAGCGTTCTGGTGTTGCTACTACTAAGTGTGTGCGGTTTATAAATAATTATGTCAACTTATGACTTTCACAAGATATACACAATTCATTATTGTCGACACATGATGATAATGTTATTTTTTTTATATAAAAACTCGACCGAGGGAAAAAAATAAAACTGGAAAATTATTGTAAATTGTATATACAAGCTGTTACTATATAGTTTAATTTCATTATGTGCTTTAATTCACCTTACAGGTAATGCATTCTAGTCGAGGTGACAGTGCTGCCCTCTTCTTCCAGTTTGATGTTCAACTCCAAAACGTCTTCGATACACAGGTAGGTATAAAAATATAAATGAATACTAGTATATGGAAGCGAGTTGTAGATTATATTTATACTCAAACGATATATTGTACACTTGAATTGGTGGAAAATGAACGTAAGCGAAGACAGAAAGGGAAATTAAGAATGGACAATCCAAAGACACTGGCAACAATGAACACACAAGACACAAGCCGAAGACAAATCAACAGACAAAAATACGACATAACAGAGAAAACTAAAACGAATAGTAACACGGACACCAACAACAATGGCAAATAACTGCAAAATATCACTTGAAGAAATTAAGGAATAATTTGTAATGTTTTTAATGCACGTGTGTTATATAATACATCGTACGTGAGGACTCAGAGTTTATTATTAGTGGAGGAGACAGGGCTTAAATTAAAGTTAGTCATAAAACTATAAATACCATCATCATCATACCTATATCTTTTTACTAATTTATCAATATTACCATTACGGCTTCTGATTACCATTTTTGGTATCTTCAAACTTTTCTTCATCCCTTGATTAAATAATCTATAGTACATGATTTCTCCATGTTGAGAGCTTCCAGTAGTATATCGGCGAATTTTCTCCAGCCTTTTACCGTTTCTGATATAAACTCAACCAAATAGAGCCCAAAAGTGCATATTTCAAATATTCTTCATCAAATTTCGATGCATTGAAAATACCCATCTTAATGAGTTATTAATAACGAAAATCGTCAGTTTTGTTTTTAAAAGGGGCTAATAAAAGCGTGTGTATCAAATTTAATGCACACAACGCGTTCCTTGAATAAACTTCATAGTCTGAAAATTGGAAAGCCAAATAATTTATAAAATTTGGCTGCAACAAAAAGGGCCCAAACATGATTGCTAACATTTCAATTCAATTCAATTTAACTCAATTCAAATATTTTATTGAATAAAATGCATAAATTTAATTATAGATGATTGCAAGAATCTTCTGAGGTCACCTATATCTAATGAAAACCTAAGAAAAAACTTGATTTTAAATATTTATTACATTATTACGGAACTGTAAATTTCAATAATAAATATATCTAATAAACCATGTCAGTGCCACAACGCTGACTAACTTGGCGCATGATACCTTCGGGACTAATAATCTACCAGTCGAGGTATCGACCCATTGAGAGTAATAAAACGTAGATATCAAATTTGGTGCGGACTACGCGTTTCTGGAATAACCTTCATAACGTACACTTATAGTCAAAATTGAATCCAAATTGCGAAATTCCAAATACTTTGAAGGTAAACAAATAACTGCTGTTATACTTGCCTTTTTTAAATTATTTTTCAGGTTGCTCATTTAGTTATTGAGGAACACAAAGGTCGAAAACTACCCCAATCCATAACACTGGCTAAGATCTGCTGTAAATATTCAGAAAATGCTAAAGTATCTGAGGAGAAGGATGAAATAAAGGTAACAGATAAAATATCTCATTGTCATTTTATATAATTACGGTATTTGACAGAGGAGTGGTTCATATTGTTGTGGTTATTTCAAAGGTAAATCATAATAAAAACGTGGATATCAAATGCAGTGCGACGACACGTTTTTCGAATAACCTTCATCAGCTACGCTCAAAATCGAAAGATTGGAAAGCCAACATTTTGGGAGCAATAAACCCAAAGAACCTAAACAGGATAGCCAAAACCGGCTACAGTCACCTATGCCTGAGGAAGGAGAACCTTAGCTTTATCAATAATTACATTATCTAGGAACAGTAAATTTCAGTAATAAATAACTGTTTTACTTTTAACATACACGCAAGTAAATCTAGGGCGAAAGAAGATCTAATTTCTCTTCTGTATGGTACAAACACAGTCACTCCTAAAAAGACAAAACTGAATATGTGTGACAAGTCAAAGAATCGATTAAGCGACGACTTACAATTAGTTCCCAATTACCAATAGCCAGAGGCAGATAAGAGTAGACTATGGTGGCCTGTTTCAATGGAAAGTTGTCCGATATTTTTCATTATCTCACCTTTTACGTCATGTACTTGTGACAATTAAAACATCCTTCCATGGATACTAGTGCTACCTTTTTATTAATGTCATTTATTATATGTGCTCTTGTTCTTGTTATGAACATAGATGTGAGCATTTCATGTTAAAAAACCAACCAATTGATGAATCTATGAGTACATTATTACATTAATATTGCTAAGCAAACTGAAATTAATTAAATATAATTGGGGAGAATATTGTGCAATATAAGAAATGCACACAAGATGGAACAGTGCAAATTAACATTTACAATTCAAATATGCAAATAAATCGCAAATTTTTGCTATGACAGCCTTACGTCATTGCAAACTTCAATATAAATCAACTCCTCTGAATGAAATAGATAAGAAATAACACGAACCCCTATAACAAAACGCGCGGTTTGTGGTTTATGGTGTTTAACGCCATTTTTAGCAATATTTCAGTTATATCGTGGCGCAAAACGTGAGAAATAAGAAGTTCATAAATAGTGGGTTAAGTAAACATTTGTGAATACATGTTAAGACGATATTTCTTTCGTAACATGTACTGCTTAAATTTTAATATACCTTAGAGAATCCCGAAAGGCCAATCACAATGGACAATCCAGAGACACTGGCAGCATAGGGTACACAAGACACAAGACGAAGATAAACAAAGCCAAAACACAACAATCGTTCTTATTAGTAGAAAAAACAAATAAAAATGGCTTTTCAAGATCAAACCCTGAATTCAAATATTCATATCTCTATGATATAATTCTAAGTGAACGTTGTGATATTCTATGCTCCAAATATTAAGACTGGGGATTAGGATCCTGTTACCCGGTTTAATCCCGCCTCATTGCTGTGCATGTCACAAGCCAGAACCTGGATTTCCAACGTCATATGTCGTGGTCTTTTTTTTATTATCTTCAATGAGTTTAGGTGAGAGGTGACTGTTCGTTTTGCAGATATTAGTGGAATTGGTTACCATATCTGTTTTAATTTAGACACATTGAAAATTGATTCATTTTTTTTAACTATCTTGCAGCAACTGTATGCAACCGAAGTTGGTAATTTCTGGGAGATCAGACCATTAACAGACGAAATGATTGCGTACGCATCTGGTGATGTCACAGCATTAATACCGGAAGTGTATGAAACACAGAAAGAGTAAGTTTATTTTACTTATAATAGCATATCAATGAGTAAATTATATGGTCTATTTTTAAGCTACATACATATTGTGTTTTTGTGTGTGTGTTTTTTTTTTATTATCTAACGACATTTGCGATATGAAATTCACTTTGGTTAAAAGAGAACATCGTATTCAAATTAATAAATTAAAAATAACTGGTCGTTCTCTTATCAATTCAGTAGGCACGACGGGTGTCACTATTAGAGCAGAATCTGCTTACTGAAGACCGAGTTCACCACCGGATTTTAGTGGGGTTCGTGTTACTTGATCTTTAGTTTTATGTGTATGTTTTGTAGATCGTTGTTTGCCAATTTGTCCTTTTTCTTTTGACCATTGTGTTGGCTGCCCTTCTTCGATTTACGGATTTTGATTACCACTTTGGTATCTTCAAATCTTCTTAATTCGCGAAAGCATGGTGGTTTTGATCTAGTTCCAATTGCGAGCAAAATTAAGATTACTCCAGAAACGCGTCGTGCGCATTAAAATTAGATATTTGTGTTTATGTTTTACTAATTTTTCCTTTCGACCTGGACATTTATAGTTATGTGTTTTCTTATTCAGGTATATGGAGCTATACAATATACTTCCCAAATTTGATGAAAGAGTTACAGAAGAAGTAAATATTGCTATAGACAAGAAAATGTCCGGACAACGATTCAAAAGACAGCAAAAAGTAATAAAAAGTATAACGGACCAATTGCAGCACAAGTATCCTTCAAGCATCAAATATGAAGATATAACAGATGAAGACGACATCGCGGCAATCAGAAGGTTAAAATTGAAAACAAGAAAACTACATCCATTAGTGAAGAGGCTTAAGACGGAATCGATTAAAGCCCACCTTCTTGATTTATCCTGTCAACTTTCTGACGATGAAAATGACTTTATTCCAAAATATCGCTCGTATGCGTTTTTAAGGGAGTATGAATATCATTGTGATGATGAAGTCAAGCATGATGCCAAGAGAATTCTTAAAAGAATTAATGATATTATATTGGA
The DNA here is from genome assembly GCA_963680875.1 of Bathymodiolus brooksi. NCBI lineage: Eukaryota > Metazoa > Mollusca > Bivalvia > Mytilida > Modiolidae > Bathymodiolus > Bathymodiolus brooksi. The sequence goes on along the minus strand of OY804578.1, from coordinate 78,866,213 downwards.
AAATATGATTCAGAAATATAAATGTGGGACATGTACGAATATGTTAGCACTGAATGAAAAGGAGGCTCTGAATATCTTAAGACCGAAAGGGGTACGAGACAGGAATATTCATCCAATCTTGCTATCTTTTTATTGGCACATGAAGGAGGAAAATCTCGATTCAACAATTGACAACTTTGATGAGAAAAGGGAAGACTATGTTATTCCAGAGGGTTTCTATAAATGGATCAAATATTGTTGTGTTGGAAAGGTACCAGAACAAATAAAAGCAAAAGCTAGAAAACTTGTGCGAAATTTTGATAGAACCTTTGGAAGGGGGATAGTTCCAGGACGCCAGTCTGCCTCAGAATAAAACCACATAAATCTCTAAGATAACAATTACGCAAATATGTTTACCTCAGTCAATAGCTCTTTCACCTAACTTGGAATCCTTCAAAAGTGGTATCTCCACCTATCTCGACATTAACATTTGAAGGATTCCCAAACCCACCTTTAAATACACTGTACATATATATAATTAATTATTTTTGTTTGGTTTATTTTTGTTTTTGTTTATTATACTTTTAAAACTAAATTGTCCATGTACATAGCACACACAGTTCCGGGACGTTACCCACTCTATCATTAGAATCTAGTTCTGTATTTGGAAGAAGAAGAAGGGATATGTAAGCTAGTAAAACTTGAAAATTATCTTTCAGCTGCAATGTAACAACTTCTGTGTCACGAAGGTTGAATACATTATGTATAATGTTCAAGATTATACGTTCTCTACAATAACTATGTTGCACTTTACTTACACGTGGAAAGCAGTTGCATATGACCGCGTCATTTCACTAAAAGGGGAGGTTTGTGTGACCGTTTTTCATTTTTATCAATGACTCAACATATAGCGGAAAATTATAAGTTTATAAAATAAAAGATACAAATGATGTTGAAGGAGAAACAAAAACATTCAATTAAATTTCGATAATGAATATACATGTATATATATACACCAAAATAAAGGTAAAATCCTTTTAATGTATTGTTAATTTGTTGTTAATTAATTCATTTCTTGTTAATTAATTTGTTAATGTTACAATCATAACTATTATTTTATTATTGCTTTGTAATTGTTTTTTTTTCTTTTATTATTATTATTATTATTATTATTATTGTTATTATTATTATTATTTATTATTATTATTATTTAGAGTAAATTTTGTAAAAATAAATGTGAAAATGAGTATTTTTTTGTTAGTGTAAATTATATTTGATCAATTAATAAACGTTAGAGAAAACCAAAGTGGTAATCCAGAGACAGTGACAACATTGGGCACACAAGACACAGGATGAAGACAAACAAAACACAAAAACACAATATAACACAGAAAACTAAAAAGATGAGCAACACCACCATAAACCTAGGATGAACCCAGCTGCTCACGATTACATAGAATCATATTTCATAGAAATAACTTATTTATTAGTATGTGAAGATGTCTTAAAATTCGTGACAAAATAAACTTAGACAATAAAATGAAAAGGAACAGAAGCGAGAATTATACGGAGACTGCAATTTTTCCCTTAAGTGTGTTTTTTACAAGGTTCATATCTATTTTATATATTGCGTTTCCATCATTATAAATCAAACCATAATATAGTGTGGTCTAACTTTGTCTTTCGTGACATGTAAGAAAAGTTTGAAGATGCCAAAGGGGCAATCAAAATCCGTATATCGAAGAAGAACAGACAACACAATGGCCAAAAGAAAAAGTACAAAAGGACAAACAACGATCTACAAAGCATACATATAAAACTAAAGATCAAGTTACACGAACCGCACAAAAAACCGGGAGTGACTTCATGTGCTCCGGAAGAGTGAGCAGTTCCTGCTCCACTAGTGACACCCGTCGCGTTTATCTAGTTACAAACCCGGTAATAAGTCGTGAATGGGGAAAGGAAAATCATAATCCGGAGATGTTCCGTATCCACTCCGAATATGACTTTCACCACTGGATACTAATGGAGAGTAGTGTGTGGATAGAAACTGGAACAGCAAGGGAGTTTGATCCAGGATATGTCTTAAAAGCATAGTGTCTACTATTTTGGTTATTCTTACCTATTTTAGTAACAAGGAATATTAGATCGTGTTGAAAATGTGAAATTAAACTTTTCTTGATTTATTTTGTGACAATATCATCCGAACATCTTTCTATCAGCAATATAATAGCTTGCTATGATTTGTTTCGCTCGACTTCCCACTGTTCAGATGTAGATGTACAGTTGTTAGTACATTAGAATGGGGGCCGTCGTGTTCATGATCGTATAGTAATTGGATTTATATCTACCTATGCAATCAGTGTATATCACCACTAAATTTGTGGGATCGAATCCCGCTCTTGGCGAGGTGTACTCAATTCCTGATTCCAAGCCAATCAAACTTTGTTCTTTTTGTTAATTGATGGGTGCTCAGCGGAGAAGCAACAAATCTCAATTATACTGTCTTTGGTTTTAGCTTAAACATATGTTATTTGCCTAATATTGAAATACATGGATTAGACACAAATTAATATAACTTATGAAGTATTCGCCTTGTCTTTGGTTTGAACCGACATGGGCTCAAACCTACGATCTACAACACACAAGGCGACCGTTTCACTAAAGGTCCTAAGTCGTAAACGTAGATATAAGTGTACTCTTAAGAGTTACGACCGTTTCACTAATATGTAGTTTAAATGTTTTTAAGATAACCATTGCATAAACTAAACAAATAAAGCAACAAAGCTGTCACTTATGTAAATACCGGTACTTTCTGTTACTATGCGACCAATCATATCAAGATTAAGATAAACTATGAATTTGTGCAAGCTTAATGAAATCTTAATTTCAGTTTCCAGTTTTCATTTGAATTGTTCAATTCCTTGGTGACCTAGAGTTCCCTTTCACCATTTGTACTCGTCGCGGATGCCATAACATTCTTAAGCTAATGTAAAATATTGATTTTGACATATTTTGAAAATAAAATGATCGAATTGCTTTGTTGTTGTTTTTTTTCTTGGTTTTTGTTTTGTTTTGTTTTGTTTTGCTTTGTTTTTTGTTTTTGTTGGTCTTTTTCTTCGAGGCCAATCAAAACCAATCCCAAAAGTTGAACTGAATTAGATATAAATATTTGATGAAATGCCATTAACATATATTGTAGACATAATATGTATTTATTTCGTAAGGTCATAATATAGTTATCATGTTTGTAGGTTCAGTGATTATCTATTGTTAACACAGTTAATATATAATTTATATGTAAAATTGAAGCATGCAATTCATTACTAAATATAAAACCATTACATACTAGTTATTTTAGTGTTAATTCTCCGAAATTAACTTCTGGAAAGTTCTACTCAAAATACCCGTTTTAAGAGAATACAATTTCAATTTGATACATTTTATGATAATTAACATAACCGTTCGGACTCCCCTCGTTTGACTGTGAGTAAAATATTAGTATATTATTTCAACACCATTTTAATGATGAGTAAAATCAGTGGTTAGAAGTGTTTTCTTGCAGATAATTTCCTCCATATTTTGGAGAATTACCGTACATGATAGGTATTGTCTACAGTAATGTATATATTGTTTAAAAGATAGTACAGTCGTCTTTCTTGTGGAAACTCGAAAAAAATGTTCTCCGTCTTCAGCTGAATTGCTAAATACTTTTGCATCCGGCTGCGTCCTCGACATCCTGAATACCCCTTCTTATACCTTTGATATTCCTCAATCTTAGCAGGTGCCATAACATGTGTTCAAACTATTGATGATGATAATAATAATACCGCCAAGTCGATAACTATGTTGATGGACTATTAGTCCAAGAAGGTATCATTCGCGCAATGAACAGTGTTTCGGAAATAAAGGTAATAACAAAATTACCGAACTCCGAACAATCTTACAAAGGGAAAGTCAAAACTCATAATTATATAAACAGACAAAATCAGTCAACAACCGGAAAACTGTGAAAACCGTAATGACCCTGACTTGGTACAGGCATTTCTAAAGAAATGGTGGGTTGAATCAGATTTTAAGGCGCCAAACCTCCCGCTCTCATTACGGTTCAAAGGTTCCGGCTGTCACTGTAACAGTATTTAAACACAGGAACAAAATAGGTAAAATAGTTGTCAAAGCAGTACCATATTCGGTGACGTAAATGTCAAAAATACTTTTACGTCACACATTGACAAAAAAATTCTTGACATTTGCGACTTCTTTATCTTTATACATTTTCACTATATGAAAATGCATCGCTTATAATTTTTTCTGCAGAGACGGAATATATTTCGACAAGATATTGGTATCGGAATATAAACTTTTTAAGAGATCGAATAAGGCGAATCTTTTTATAGCCCTGGTCCAGTAGCCTGTTTCTCAGATGAAGATGACGTTTCAGGAAATCAGAATAATTGCTACTGGTGGGAAGATGGTGTCGTGTAACAGACAACCACTGACCACACCTACCACACTACATTACATTAGGAAGTGCTACAATATACTAGATATGGTGGGAAGATTGTGTCGTGTAACAGATCACCACTGACCACACCTACCACACTACAGTACAATATCAAGTGCTACAATATACTAGATATGGTGGGAAGATGGTGTCGTGTAACAGACAACCACTGACCACACCTACCACACTACAGTACATTAGGAAGTGCTACAATATACTAGATAGAACTGATATGTGTATGGTTTGTAGACCGTTGTTTGTTCTTTTGTGCCTTTTCTTTTAGCCGTTGTGTTGTATGTTCTTCTTCGATTTGCAGATTCTGATTGCCCCTTTGGTATTTTCAAACTCTTCTTATAAGATATATTTATTATTGAAAATTGACAGTTACTAATAATTACATAAACTCCTCTCTCAGGAATATGTTATCTTAGCTGATTTTGGTTATTCTGTTTAGACTCTTTGATTTTCTTGCCCCAAAATACTTTTTAATTATTTTTCTTTCCATTTTGGGATACCTGATGAAGGTTATTCCAGAAACGCGACGTGCGCAATAAATTGGATATCTACGTTCTTATTGCATATTTTAAACATTGTTAAAAAATAATGTCTGCATTGTTTTTGTCGAGGCCAGTAAAATGAAAATTGAGCTGATTTTCATATATAGTTTTCTCCCGAATAAGATGTTATGTATGTATTTATTTCGTTTGTGTCAAAATAGTCGGACTAAATGTCATCACGATTACAGGTTCAATGACTGGCTAACAATATGCTTACTTTTGTTTTATATGTAGGTGCATTTTTCTCTATAAATTACAATAAGGAAGTCAATACTTTTATATAATACAATTACACTTGAGTTTATTTATAGTTTATATTTTCCGTGAAATTGACTTCTTGGGGATTTCTTCCGTATAAACCCGGTAGTAGACTATAAGTACAATGACATACTTTAGCAACATAAATGTTCCGATTTCTCCTTAGAATTATGAATAATATATCATACATTTTCTTTTTTTATTTAATATGTTAACAAAATATGAATGGTGATTTTCATTGTTCATGACTTAGACACACATGCAATTACCTACGTATATATTTGGACAAATATTCAGATAATATAAATACATACATGTCTATCTAGCATCGTAAAATAACATAAATTCTAACATGGCGTCCCTCTTTGGCTTTGTAAACAAACGAACGATTTATCGATTGGGTATAATCTCATTGACACATGCGCTGGTGCATGTGACTGGCTTTCCCATCGTAAATGTACATGTTGATGAATTATCATCTGCCCGAATTTGGCAACATAAATTGTGTGCGACATTGTCCGCAAGCGTAAATATAAATTACCGTCTTCCAATCAAAGTATACTACCGTATTTGTACACTTAGACATATCAGAATCGAAAATACTAATATCCGCCAACCCATGTTAAAACTCAAAACACATTCTAACTTCCATGATTTATTTCTTAGTCAATCTATTAAAACCCTATATGAATTAGTTTTATTGTAATTTTCATTCTACTACTTATACATACGAATATCGTGTTACAATGATGACTACAATCGAACGTCGAACTCGGATAAATCGTTTCCCTCGATAACTCGAAGTAAAACTGTACCTATTCGTAATTTATCAGGATTAATTCGAATAATTGAATAGTTCGATGTGATTTCATCGGTCCCTTCGACTTCGGCGCACCTACTTTATATAATAGTTAAGTACAAATTTAGAAGAAAAAAAAGCAGTACATTTTTCAACAGCATAATTTGTATTGTTTTTTTTCGTTTTTGTTTTTTGGGTTTGTTCTGAAACAGATTGTATTGTCATTGATTAAATACAACTTATAATAAATTACATCATCAATGTACTTATTACACAGTGCAGAAGATGTCATTAAATATACGTAAATATACATTTTGTAGCTACATACGTGAGAGGATTGTAATACCGGTATCTATTTCATGTGACTGTGCGATATAAAAATTGATCATATGCAATGCATAATTTCAAATATTGAGTAAAATTGCCGCAAAATTAATGAAATACATTAATCAAGCACAAGTTCAGAAATCTGACAATTGTATTTCGTTGAATTAGAAATAAAAAAAAATTAAATATTAATCTGGATTGAAATCGACATAATTATTGGCATGCCTTCCGAAGATGGAGACACGAAGAAGGGCATGAATAATACCCGTGTGTTTGGTGCAAATAAACGCGAGATAAACCTAATGGTCATTCGTGCATGGACCATAAAGAAACGCAGGAAACATTGGACACAAGACAAAGAACAAACACAAACATAACAGAAAAAACTAAAAAGAAGAGCAGTATTCGTGTGTATATAGAAATAAATGTGTTCATCTTGTTTTCATCGAATCCAAATTGAAGATGTAAATTGATTACAGTGAGAATATATTGCATAATTTGTCGGACATCGTTCGCAATAGTAAATGTGAATTTCGTTTTCTAAAAACCACCCACATGTCCAGCTTGTTTTACTCTAAAAGGTGTTCTGTTGTATGGGAGCTAAACCGGTGCCTTTATTTGTGTGGATACTACTAATTTTTATGTATTTATAATCTACTGTAACTATCGGACAATTAATTGAATTAGCCGTAATTTGGCACTGTGCAGAATTGAAAAGAGTCTGATTGAGGTATCACGATGGTATTGATTTTCAAAAGTAGACAGGAATGACCTTTTTTGATTTAACACCCCATTTAAGAAAGAACACAGAGCATAGTGGCATATGTTCACATTTAAGATACTTGAATGATTTCCTAATTTGAAAAATAAAACATGTCCATTGGATGCCAAATTCACTTTTAACCTGAATGTAGGGTACACAAAATGGACACCCCATTACTTATTACTATATACCTAATACCTATAGACAGGCATTCTAATTGTGGGTTATGGTTGTGGTGTTTTGCAGGTATTATCTAATCAGTAGCCATCCGCAGTTAACCATAATGTAGGAAACATTGAATTGTTAACTAGTTCCCAATTATACCTTACTACCGTCTCACCTTGAACTAGAATATCAATACAGTGAATACTACAATCGAATAGTTGTCGTCAAAGATCTGTCACTTTATATACATTCTAACATTATGTAAGCTCAAAGTACAATATTTTTTTTTCTATTTCATAAATAGTTCATATATAATAAAGATTATAAAGAAACCATGAGCGAACCAGAAGTTGTGTGCAAAAACAAGCGTTGTCGGGAAATAGTCAGAGAACTGAAAAATTCTGACGTCATTTCCGTCGATGCTGAAGGAGTAAATCTTGGCAAAGAAGGACCTTTAACACTACTACAAATAGGCACAATAGATGGTCAAGTGTATCTGTTTGATGTACATATGAATCCAGATATATTCTGGAAAGGCAAACTGATAGAAATTTTACAATCAGATAAAATTCTAAAGGTAAGCCTTTCTAACACAATGAAACTCGTTCTAAATCGAACACTTTCAATAGAGTTATGACATGTGTACAACAACCTTTCAAGCGTTCTGGTGTTGCTACTACTAAGTGTGTGCGGTTTATAAATAATTATGTCAACTTATGACTTTCACAATAAGGGTAATAACAAAATTACCGAACTCAGAACAATCTTACAAAGGGAAAGTCAAAACTCATAAGTATATAAACAGACAAAATCAGTCAACAACCGGAAAACTGTGAAAACCGTAATGACCCTAACTTGGTACAGGCATTTCTAAAGAAATGGTGGGTTGAATCAGATTTTAAAGCGCCAAACCCCCCCCCCCCCCCTCCATTTCATTACGGCTCAAAGTTTCCGGCTGTCACTATAACAGTATTTACAACAATACTTGAGCAAAACAGGTAAAACAGTTGTCAAATCAGCACCAAGCTCAGTGAAGTAAATGTCAAAAACACTTTTACGTCACACATTGATCGTTTATAATCTTTTCTGTAGAGACGGAATATATTTCGACAAGATCTTGGAATCGGAATATAAACTTTTTAAGAGATCGAAAAAGGCGAATCTTTTTATAGCCCTGGTCCAGTAGCCTGTTTCTCAGATGAAGATGACGTTTTAGGAAATCAGAATAATTGCTATTGGCCCTTGCATAACGAATCAATTGCGAGATGTAGACACCATATGCAGGAGAAGCTGGTATATTGCTGCACATATTTGGAAAATTTATGATCTTAAAATTGAAGTCGTCCCGTTTATCATAAATTTTAGTACTGATTTGACCACTGTCGTCAAATTCGAGGTATAAGTCCAAAAATGATGCGGACGAAGCGGTATCTGTGGTCTCTTTAACTTCCAGCTCTGGAGGATATATTAATGGAAGAAATTCTGCAAATCTAGAATTATTGATAGATAAAACGTCATCAATATACCTGTATGTGAAATTAAAGGCTCTAGCCTCACGAATCTTCTTATCTTTTACAAGCTTTTGAAGAAACTCCGACTCATATGAGTATAAAAATAAATCGGCTAGAAGAGGGCACAATTCGTACCCATTGGTATGTCGACGACCTGCTGAAACAGTATCCCTCCAAAGGAGACAAATATGTTATCGATGAGGAACTCCAGCATACTGATCACTTGTTCCTCGGAGTAGCATGTTTTACCTTTTTGAATTTTGTTTGAAAAATATGTGGAATTGTAGCCTAACACAACAAATTTTGAGTCATAGTTTCTATGACTGAAAGCTTTGTGAATTATTTCTTTTAAGCAGGTTTTTAATTTGTCATGTGGTAGGGTGGTATATAGAGTTGAAAAATCAAAAGTTTTGATGGAGGTTACCTGAGAGAAAGATCTTGATTGAAGGTTATCCAAAAGATCTTTAGAGTTTTTCAAAATCCACATGTGATTTATGCCACTACGCGAGTAAACAGTTTCACAATATTTCTGTTGTCCCTCTTTTACTGCAGACAGAATCTTTGTCAGGTGAATAGACAATTCTTTCGTCGAACAAGTTGATGATCCTGCTATGTACCTTTCTTTGTATGGTGTCTTATGGAGTTTAGGTATCCAATATAAATAGGGTAAATCCTCAGACTCTTTACCAGAGGTAATGTTTAAAGAGGTCATGAATGATCTGTGGTTAGCTAGGATTTCATCTTTGTCGAACGAAGTAGGTTTGTATGTGGTGTTACTAGAGGTGTTGTTATCTATGCCTAATTCCTTGATTAGGCATTCGAAGTAATATGATTTACATACAAACACGATATTGTTGGAAGCCTTGTCCGCAGGAACGATAACATATCTGTCATGAAGAGTATACACAATTCATTATTGTCGACGCATGATGATAATGTTATTTTTTTTTTATAAAAACTCGACCGAGGGAAAAAAATAAACCTAGAAAATTATTGTAAATTGTATATACAGGCTGTTACTATATAGTTTAATTTCATTATGTGCTTTAATTCACCTTACAGGTAATGCATTCTAGTCGAGGTGACAGTGCTGCCCTCTTCTTCCAGTTTGATGTTCAACTCCAAAACGTCTTCGATACACAGGTAGGTATAACAATATAAATGAATACTAGTATATGGAAGCGATCTGTAGAATATATTTATATCCAAACGATATATTGTACACTTGAATTGGTGGAAAATGAAAGTTAGCGAAGACAGAAAGGGCAATTAAGAATGGACAATCCAGAGACACTGACAACAATGAACACACAAGACACAAACCGAAGACAAATCAACGAACGAAAATACGACATAACAGAGAAAACTAAAACGAATAGTAACACGGACACCAACAACAATGGCAAATAACTGCAAAATATCACTTGAAGAAATTAAGGAATAATTTGTAATGTTTTTAATGCACGTGTGTTATATAATACATCGTACGTGAGGACTCAGAGTTTATTATTAGTGGAGGAGACAGGGCTTAAATTAAAGTTAGTCATAAAACTATAAATACCATCATCATCATACCTATATCTTTTTACTAATTTATCAATATTACCATTACGGCTTCTGATTACCATTTTTGGTATCTTCAAACTTTTCTTCATCCCTTGATTAAATAATCTATAGTACATGATTTCTCCATGTTGAGAGCTTCCAGTAGTATATCGGCGAATTTTCTCCAGCCTTTTACCGTTTCTGATATAAACTCAACCAAATAGAGCCAACAAGTGCATATTTCAAATATTCTTCATCAAATTTCAATGCATTAAAAATACCCATCTTAATGAGTTATTAATAACGAAAATCGTCAGTTTTGTTTTTAAAAAGGGGCTAATAAAAGCGTGTGTATCAAATTTAATGCACACAACGCGTTCATTGAATAAACTTCATCAGGAACGTTCATAGTCTGAAAATTGGAAAGCCAAATAATTTATAAAATTTGGCTGCAACAAAAAGGGCCCAAACATGATTGCTAACATTTCAATTCAATTCAATTTAACTCAAATCAAATATTTTATTGAATAAAATGCATAAATTTAATCATAGATGATTGCAAAATTTTCTAAGGTCACCTATATCTAAGGAAATCCTAAGAACAAACTTGGTTTTAAATATTTATTACATTATTACGGAACTGTAAATTTCAATAATAAATATATCTAATAAACCATGTCAGTGCCACAACGCTGACTAACTTGGCGCATGATACCTTCGGGACTAATAGTATACCAGTCGAGGTATCGACCCATTGAGAGTAATAAAACGTAGATATCAAATTTGATGCGGACTACGTGTTTCTGGAATAACCTTCATAACGTACACTTATAGTCAAAATTGAATCCAAATTGCGAAATTCCACATACTTTGAAGGTAAACAAATAACTGCTGTTATACTTGCCTTTTTTAAATTATTTTCCAGGTTGCTCATTTAGTTATTGAGGAACACAAAGGCCAAAAACTACCCCAATCCATAACACTGGCTAAGATCTGCTGTAAATATTCAGAAAATGCTGAAGTATCTGAGGAGAAGGATGAAATAAAGGTAACAGATAAAATATCTCATTGTCATTTTATATAATTACGGTATTTGACAGAGGAGTGGTTCATATTGTTGTGGTTATTTCAAAGGTAAATCATAATAAAAACGTGGATATCAAATGCAGTGCGACGACACGTTTTTCGAATAACCTTCATCAGCTACGCTCAAAATCGAAAGATTGGAAAGCCAACATTTTGGGAGCAATAAAGCCAAAGAACCTAAACAGGCCACGGTCGCCTTTACCTGAGGAAGAAGAACCTTAGCTTTATTAATAATTACATTATCTAGGAACAGTAAATTTCAGTAATAAATAACTGTTTTACTTTTAACATCCACGCGAGTAAATCTAGGGCGATAGAAGATCTAATTTCTCTTCTGTTTGGTACAAACACAGTCACTCCCAAAGAGACAAAACTGAATATGTGTGACAAGTCAAAGGATCGGTTAAGCGACGACTTACAATTAGTTCCCAATTACCAATAGCCAGAGGCAGATAAGAGTAGACTATGGTGGCCTGTTTCAATGGAAAGTTGTCCGATATTTTTCATTATCTCACCTTTTACGTCATGTACTTGTGACAATTAAAACATCCTTCCATGGATACTAGTGCTAACTTTTTATTAACGTCATTTATTATATGTGCTCTTGTTCTTGTTAGGAACATAAATGTGAGCATTTCATGTTAAAAAACCAACCAATTGATGAATCTATGAGTACACTATTACATTCATATTGTTAAGCAAACTGAAATTAATTAAATATAATTGGGGAGAATATTGTGCAATATAAGAAATGCACACAAGATGGAACAGTGCAAATTAACATTTACATTTCAAATATTCAAATAAATCGCAAATTTTTGCTATGACAGCCTTACGTCATTGCAAACTTCAATATAAATCAACTCATCTGAATGAAATAGATAAAAAATAACACGAACCCCTATAACAAAACGTGCGGTTTGTGGTTTATGGTGTTTAACGCCACTTTTAGCAATATTTCAGTTATATCGTGGCGCAAAACGTGAGAAATAAGAAGTTCATAAATAGTGGGTTAAGTAAACATTTGTGAATACATGTTAAGACGATATTTCTTTCGTAACATGTACTGCTTAAATTTTAATATACCTTAGAGAATCCCGAAAGGTCAATCACAATGGACAATCCAGAGACACTGGCAGCATAGGGTACACAAGACACAAGACGAAGATAAACAAAGCCAAAACACATCAAAACATCAATCAGTATGATCGTTCTTATTAGTAGAAAAAACAAATAAAAATGGCTTTTCAAGATCAAACCCTGAATTCAAATATTCATATCTCTATGATATAATTCTAAGTGAACGTTGTGATATTCTATGCTCCAAATATTAAGACTGGGGATTAGGATCCTATTACCCGGTTTAACCCCGCCTCATTGCTGTGCATGTCACAATCCAGAACCTGGATTTCCAACGTCATATGTCGTGGTCTTTTTTTTATTATCTTCAATGAGTTTAGGTGAGAGGTGACTGTTCGTTTTGCAGATATTAGTGGAATTGGTTACCATATCTGTTTTAATTTAGACACATTGAAAATTGATTCATTTTTTTTAACTATCTTGCAGCAACTGTATGCAACCGAAGTTGGTAATTTCTGGGAGATCAGACCATTAACAGACGAAATGATTGCGTACGCATCTGGTGATGTCACAGCATTAATACCGGAAGTGTATGAAACACAGAAAGAGTAAGTTTATTTTACTTATAATAGCATATCAATGAGTAAATTATATGGTTTAGTTTTAAGCTACATACATATTGTGTTTTTGTGTGTGTGTGTTTTTTTTTTATTATCTAACGACATTTGCGATATGAAATTCACTTTGGTTAAAAGAGAACATCGTATTCAAATTAATAAATTAAAAATAACTGGTCATTCTCTTATCAATTATATCAGTAGGCACGACGGGTCTCACTACTAGAGCAGGAGCTGCTTACTGAAGACCTGAGTTCACCTCCGATTTTAGTGGGGTTCGTGTTACTCGATCTTTAGTTGTATGTGTATGCTTTGTAGATCGTTGTTTGCCAATTTGTCCTTTTTCTTTTGACCATTGTGTTGGCTGCCCTTCTTCGATTTACGGATTTTGATTACCACTTTGGTATCTTGAAATCTTCTTAATTGGCAGAAGCATGATGGTTTTGATCTAGTTCCAATGGCGAGCAAGATTAGGATTATTCCAGAAACGCGTCGTGCGCATTAAAATTAGATATTTGTGTTTAAGTTTTACTAATTTTTCCTTTCGACCTGGACATTTATAGTTATGTTTTTTGTTATTCAGAATTTGATGAAAGAGTTACAGAAGAAGTAAATTTTGCTATAGACAAGAAAATGTCCAGACAACGATTCAAAAGACAGCAAAAAGTATTAAAAAGTATAACGGACAAATTACAGCACAAGTATCCTTCAAGCATCAAATATGAAGATATAACAGATGAAGACGACATCACGGCAATCAGAAGGTTAAAATGGAAAACAAGAAAACTACATCCATTAGTGAGGAGGCTTAAGACGGAATCAATCAAAGCCCAGCTTCTTGATTTATCCTGTCAACTTTCTGACGATGAAAATGACTTTATTCCAAAATATCGCTCGTATGCGTTTTTAAGGGAGTATGAATATCATTGTGATGATGAAGTCAAGCATGATGCCAAGAGAATTCTTAAAAGAATTAATGATATTATATTGGGAAATATGATTCAGAAATATAAACCTGGGACATGTACGAATATGCTAGCACTGAATGAAAAGGAGGCTCTGAATATCTTAAGACCGAAAGGGGTAAAAGACATGAATATTCCTCCAATCTTGCTATATCTTTATTGGCAAATGAAAGAAGAAAATCTCGATTCAACAATTGCCAGCTTTGATGAGAAAAGGGAAGACTTTGTTATTCCAGAGGGTTTCTACAAATGGATGAAATATTGTTGTGTTGGAAAGGTACCAGAACAAATAAAAGGAAAAGCTAGAAGACTTGTGCGAAATCTTGATAGAACCTTTGGAAAGGGGATAGTTCCTGGACGCCAGTCTGCCTCAGAATAAAAACACATAAATCTCTAAATTAACAATTACGCAAATATGTTTACCTCAGTCAATAGCTCTTTCACCTAACTTGGAATCCTTCAAAAGTGGTATCTCCACCTATCTCGACATTAACATTTGAAAGATTCCCAAACCCACCTTTAAATACACTGTACATATATATAATTAATTATTTTTGTTTGGTTTATTTTTGTTTTTGTTTATTATACTTTTAAAACTAAATTGTCCATGTACATAGCGAACACAGTTCCGGGGCGTTACCCACTCTATCATTAGAATCTAGTTCTGTATTTGGAAGAAAAAGAAGAAGAAGGGATATGTAAGCTAGTAAAGCTTGAAAATTATCTTTCAGCTGCAATGTAACAATGTAACAACTTCTGTGTTACGAAGGTTGAATACATTATGTATAATGTTCAAGAATATACGTTCTCTACAATAACTATGTTGCACTTTACTTACACGTGGAAAGCAGTTGCATATGACCGCGTCATTTCACTAAGAGGGGAGGTTTGTGTGACCGTGTCATTTCACTAAGAGGGGAGGTTTGTGTGACCGTGTCATTTCACTAAGAGGGGAGGTTTGTGTGACCGTGTCATTTCACTAAGAGGGGAGGTTTGTGTGACCGTTTTTCATTTTTATCAATGACTCAACATATAGCGAAAAATTATAAGCTTATAAAATAAAAGATACAAATGATGTTGAAGGAGAAACAAAAACATTCAATTAAATTTCGATAATGAATATACATGTATATATATACACCAAAATAAAGGTAAAATCCTTTTAATGTATTGTTAATTTGTTGTTAATTAATTCATTTCTTGTTAATTAATTTGTTAATGTTACAATCATAACTATTATTTTATTATTGCTAAATGTAATTGGTTTTTTTTTCTTTTATTATTATTATTATTATTATTATTGTTATTATTATTATTATTATTATTATTATTATTATTGTTATTATTATTATTATTATTATTATTATTATTATTATTATTATTATTGTTGTTGTTATTATTATTATTATTATTATTATTATTATTTAGAGTAAATTTTGTAAAAATAAATGTGAAAATGAGTATTTTTTTGTTAGCGTAAATTATATTTGATCAATTAATAAACGTTAGAGAAAACCAAAGTGATAATCCAGAGACACTGACAACATTGGGCACACAAGACACAGGATGAAGACAAACAAAACACAAAAACACAACACAGAAAACTAAAAAGATGAGCAACACCACCATAAACCTAGGATGAACCCAGCTGCTCACGATTACATAGAATCATATTTCATAGAAATAACTTATTTATTAGTATGTGAAGATATCTTAAAATTCGTGACAAAATAAACTTAGACAATAAAATGAAAAGGAACAGAAGCGAGAATTATACGGAGACTGCAATTTTTCCCTTAAGTGTGTTTTTTACAAGGTTCATATCTATTTTATATATTGCGTTTCCATCATTATAAATCAAACCATAATATAGTATGGTCTAACTTTGTCTTTCGTGACATGTAAGAAAAGTTTGAAGATGCCAAAGGGGCAATCAAAATCCGTATATCGAAGAAGAACAGACAACACAATGGCCAAAAGAAAAAGTACAAAAGGACAAACTACGATCTACAAAACATACATATAAAGCTAAAGATCGAGTAACACGAACCCCACTAAAAACCGGGGGTGACCTCAGGTGCTCCGGAAGGGTAAACGGTTCATGTTCCACTAGTGACACCCGTCGCGTTAATCTAGTTACAAACCCGGTAATAAGTCGTGAATGGGGAAAGGAAAATCATAATCCGGAGATGTTCCGTATCCACTCCCAATATGACTGTCACCACTGGATACTAATGGAGAGTAGTGTGCAGATAGAAACTGGAACAGCAAGGGAGTTTGATCCAGGATATGTCTTAAAAGCATAGTGTCTACTATTTTGGTTATTTTTACCTATTTTAGTAACAAGGAATATTAGATCGTGTTGAAAATGTGAAATTAAACTTTTCTTGATTTATTTTGTGACAATATCATCCGAACATCTTTCTATCAGCAATATAATAGCTTGTTATGATTTGTTTCGCTCGACTTCCCACTGTTCAGATGTAGATGTACAGTTGTTAGTACATTAGAATAGGGACCGTCGTGTTCATGATCGTATAGTAATTGGATTTATATCTACCTATGCAATCAGTGTCTATCACCACTAAATTTGTGGGATCGAATCCCGCTCTTGGCGAGGTGTACTCAATTCCTGATTCCAAGCCAATCAAACTTTGTTCTTTTTGTTAATTGATGCGTGCTCAGCGGAGAAGCAACAAATCTCAATTATACTGTCTTTGGTTTTAGCTTAAAATTGAACTACATGGATTAGACACAAATTAATATAACTTATGAAGTATTCGCCTTGTCTTTGGTTTGAACCGACATGGGCTCAAACCCACGATCTACAACACACAAGGCGACCGTTTCACTAAAGGTCCTAAGTCGTAAACGTAGACATAAGTGTACTCTTAAGAGTTACGACCGTTTCACTAATATGTAGTTTAAATGTTTTTAAGATAACCATTGCATAAACTAAACAAATAAAGCAACAAAGCTGTCACTTATGTAAATACCGGTACTTTCTGTAACCATGCGACCAAGCATATCAAGATTAAGATAAACTATGAATTTGTGCAAGCTTAATGAAATCTTAATTTCAGTTTCCAGTTTTCATTTGAATTGTTCAATTCCTTGGTGACCTAGAGTTCCCTTTCACCATTCGTACTCGTCGCGGATGCCATAACATTCTTAAGCTAATGTAAAATATTGATTTTGACATATTTTGAAAATAAAATGATCGAATTGTTTTGTTGTTGTTTTTTTCTTGGTTTTTGTTTTGTTTTGTTTTGTTTTGTTTTGCTTTGTTTTTTGTTTTTGTTGGTCTTTTTCTTCGAGGCCAATCAAAACCAATCCAAAAGTTGAACTGAATTAGATATAAATATTTGATGAAATGCCATTAACATATATTGTAGACATAATATGTATTTATTTCGTGAGGTCATAATATAGTTATCATGTTTGTAGGTTCAGTGGTTATCTATTGTTAACAGTTTAAATATAATTTAAATGGAAAATTGAAGCATGCAAGTCATTACTAAATATAAAACTATTACATACTAGTTATTTTAGTGTTAATTCTCCGAAATTAACTTCTGGAAAGTTCTACTCAAAATACCCGTTTTAAGAGAATACAATTTCAATTTGATACATTTTATGATAATTAACATAACCGTTCGGACTCCCTTCGTTTGACTGTGAGTAAAATATTAATATATTATTTCAACACCATTTTAATGATGAGTAAAATCAGTGGTTAGAAGTGTTTTCTTGCAGATAATTTCCTCAATATTTTGGAGAATTACCGTACATGATAGGTATTGTCTACAGTAATGTATATGTTGTTTAAAAGATAGTACAGTCGTCTTTCTTGTTGAAACTCGAAAAAAATGTTCTCCGTCTTCAGCTGAATTGCTAAATACTTTTGCATCCGGCTACGTCCTCGACATCCTGAATACCCCTTCTTATACCTTTGATATTCCTCAATCTTAGCAGGTGCCATAACATGCGTTCAAACTATTGATGATGATAATAATAATACCGCCAGGTCGATAACTATGTTGATGGACTATTAGTCCAAGAAGGTATCATTCGCGCAATGAACAGTGTTTCGGAACTGATATGTGTATGGTTTGTAGACCGTTGTTTGTTCTTTTGTGCCTTTTCTTTTAGCCGTTGTGTTGTATGTTCTTCTTCGATTTGCAGATTCTGATTGCCCCTTTGGTATTTTGAAACTCTTCTTATAAGATATATTTATTATTGAAAATTGACAGTTACTAAGAGTAATAATTACATAAACTCCTCTCTCAGGGATATGTTATCTTAGCTGATTTTGGTTATTCTGTTTAGACTCTTTGATTTTCTTGCTCCAAAATACTTTTAATTATTTTTCTTTCCATTTTGGGATACCTGATGAAGGTTATTCCAGAAACGCGACGTGCGCACTAAATTGGATATCTACGTTCTTATTGCATATTTTAAACATTGTTAAAAAATAATGTCTGCATTGTTTTTGTCGAGGCCAGTAAAATGAAAATTGAGCTGATTTTCATATATAGTTTTCTCCCGAATAAGATGTTATGTATGTATTTATTTCGTTTGTGTCAAAATAGTCGGACCAAATGTCATCACGATTACAGGTTCAATGATTGGCTAACAATATGTTTACTTTTGTTTTATATGTAGGTGCATTTTTCTCTATAAATTACAATAAGGAAGTCAATACCTATATATAATACAATTACACTTGAGTTTATTTATAGTTTATATTTTCCGTGAAATTGACTTCTTGGGGATTTCTTCCGTATAAACCCGGTAGTAGACTATAAGTACAATGACATACTTTAGCAACATAAATGTTCCGATTTCTCCTTAGAATTGTGAGTAATATATTATACATTTTCTTTTTTTATTTAAGTTGTTAACAAAATATGAATGGTGATTTTCATTGTTCATGACTTAGACACACATGCAATTACCTACGTATATATTTGGACAAATATTCAGATAATATAAATACATACATGTCTATCTAGCATCGTAAAATAACATAAATTCTAACATGACGTCCTTCTTTGGCTTTGTAAACAAACGAACGATTTATCGATTGGGTATAATCTCATTGACACATGCGCTGGTGCATGTGACTGGCTTTCCCGTCGTAAATGTACATGTTGATGAATTATCGTCTGCTCGAATTTGGCAGCATAAATTGTGTGCGACATTGTCCGCAAGCGTAAATATAAATTACCGTCTTCCAATCAAAGTATACTACCGTATTTGTACACTTAGACATATCAGAATCGAAAATACTAATATCCGCTAACCCATGTTAAAACTCAAAACACATTCTGACTTCCATGATTTATTTCTTAGTCAATCTATTAAAACCCTATATGAATTAATTTTATTGTAATGTTCATTCTACTACTTATACTTTTATGTTTGGAGCTTAATTAGCATAGAAACAACCGTTCACTTCAAATACGTATTTAATACTGACTAAGCATCAACTATTACAAACAAACCATACACATTGACAGAGTTAATATTAATTACAAGATGTAGACAGATTTATGATACAGATGCTGGAGTTTCTCAGTCTCAAAGTTCACTGCACATACAAGTCAGATAAATACATAACAATTCCTCCCTGCTAAATGTTTGTATCGGTACACAAAAAAAAACAATAAATCATTAGAACTGAATGAATGAAATTGTAAAATGTATGAATGAAGTGATATTTTGTTTTGATTACACAAACATGCAAGATTATGATAAACTACACTACACAAAAATAAATGCTTCTGAGGTTTGCCCCCAGAATGTGATTATACGAGGATTATTATGCCTCAACACTGTATAATCACTTCCTAACATTGTCTATATTTCGGTAATGAGTCTTTTCGTCTGTTTACGGATCCTCTCGGGATATCGTCTCTCTTGAACAGCTGTGATTGTACTCGGTCCGTCAATCGGTTTATCATTAATATTGTCTGTTTGAACATCAGTCTTTGTGTTTTCAGTTGTTTCAACACTTGGTTCTTCAATTAGAGGTGTGTTTTGCGCAATGTCCTCTGCAATTTTACTCGGTTTAATCTGATCAACATGTCTTCTCCAGGTAGAACCTAAGTCAGTTTTCACTTTATACATTAAAGGTCCATCAGAACTTTCAATTTGTCCTCCAATCCATTTGTGGTCATTTCCCTTGTAGTCACGAGCAATAACACGGTCGCCAACCTTAACGTAACGTGATCTCTCAGGTCTAGACTTTTGAAATACAGTATCCATCTGAGAGTTCATCACAGTGTCTTTTATAGACGGGCGTACTAGACTCAAGCATGAACGTAAGTCTCTTCCCATAAATAACCTCGCAGGAGTCTCTTTTGTCACTGAATGCGTGTGTTCCTGTAGTTCAACAAGAAGTTTGCAATTTTGTGGCTCAAAATCTTATTGTCATGTTTCATCGCCCGCATACTATTCTTAAAAGTTTGAACGAAGCGTTCGACTAATCCATTAGTAGCAGGATGAAAAGGTGCTGACTTGTAGTGTTTAATTCCATTTTGCTTTGTAAAGTTCTCAAATTCTCCTGACGTAAATTGTGGACCATTGTCAGAGACAATTTGCTTAGGAATACCAGTTCTACAAAATATCATACGTAATGCTTCAATAGTCTTTGTAGATGTAGTTGTTTTCATCTGGACGACTTCTGGCCACTTCGAATGGGCACATACGAGAACTAAAAACATACTATCCATGAATGGACCAGCGAATCCACATGGACTCTCTCCCAGGGAGCAGATGGCCACTCCCATGAATGCAGTGGTGCTATCTGCGGCATTTTCTGTGTTAGCTGACACCCATCACAACACTTAACAGTCTGCTCGATTTGACTATCGATTCCACGCCACCACACGTAACTACGAGCTACGGCCCTCATACGGACTACTCCCGGATGTCCTTCATGAACCAAGTCTTGAATACGGGAACGCAACTTTGCGGGCACGATTACACGAATTCCCCAAAGTAAACAACCTTGATGAAGTGTGATTTCACTTTTGCGATTATAAAATGGCTTAAGCAGTTCATCACGGTTCTCTTCTTTCCAACCGTTCTTAACTTGCTCATAAACACGTGACAGAACTCGGTCACGGCGGGTTTCGCGCGCAATAGCATCACTCGTAACGGGCAAAGTTTCAAAATGTGATATATGGAAAATTTCTTCGGCATCTAAATTGTCCGAATCATTACAACTGTGAACAGGCATTCTAGACAGTCCGTCCGCGTTTGTGTGACGTTTTGTACTTTTATACTCTATGTCATAGTTAAAACCGGATAAAAATAATGTTGTGGCTGGAATTGCTCGGCTTGGACTGAAAATCGAGGTAAGCGGTTGATGATCGGTTACCAGCGTAAATTTACGTGCAAACAAATAATTATAGAATTTGCGCACGTTCCAGACAATACCGAGGGCCTCTTTGTCTATTTGTGCATAATTTCGCTCGGATTTGCTTAACGAACGAGAAGCAAACATAACTGGTCGCTCCGAACCGTCAGGCATCACGTGGGATAAGACTGCTCCAAGTCCGAAGGGGGATGCGTCGCACGCTAATCTTATCGAAAGCGCCGGATCGTAATGTGTTGAAACCTGATCGGACGTCACAAGTTTCTTAATGTTTTCAAATGCTGCGTCGCATTGGTCTGTCCATTTCCATTTTCGCGTTTTTTCTAGGAGCTCATTTAACGGACGCGCTTCTGTCGCCAAATTTTGTAAAAAATTACCATAATACTGCACTAGACCTAAAAATGACCGAAGTTGGGTAACATTTTCTGGCTTTTTTACCTCCAAAATTGCGTCAATTTTGTCTTGCGATTTTTTCAATCCGTTTGAACCGAATTCGTGACCGCAATAAGTAACATTTTCTTTAAAGAAGTAGCACTTGTCAAGATTCGCGCGAAGTCCAAATCTCTGCATTCTGCTAAGTACATTGTCAAGATTTTTCAAGTGTTCTTGTTCCGTCTTACCGTTCACGATCATATCATCGAGTATACATTGGACACCTTCTAGTCCTTGCAGAATCTGATCTATGGTACGCTGCCATATCGCGGGTGAACTAGCGACTCCAAACGGAAGGCGCGTAAACTGATACAAACCCTTGTGGGTGTTAATCGTAAGCAATTTCATGGACTCTTCGTCCATCGGCAACTGTAAGTAGGCTTGGCGCAAGTCTATCTTACTAAATTTCTGACCGCCGGCTAAATTTGCAAAGATATCGTCGATTTTCGGCATCGGATATTGATCTATTTGTAAGCATGAGTTCAAGGTCACTTTAAAATCGCCACAAATTCGGACCCTTCCGTCCTTCTTTAAAACCGGAACGACCGGACTCGCCCAATCGCTTACTTGAACTGGGATGAGTATGTTTTGCTTTTCAAGCTTGTCTAACTCTTGCTCGACTTTTGATCTCAATGCAAATGCTACCGGTCTCGCTTTCACGAATTTCGGTACCGCGTCTTGTTTAAGGTGTAACTTTGCCTTAATTCCCTTAACGCAACCGATTTCGTCTTTGAAAACTTCATCACGCCTTGCTAATATGTCCTTCAGAGTCATATCGCACTTGGATTCGTCGCTCGCGATGGTCAATGATTTTATCATTTTCCAATCGAGTTGGATACTTTTCAACCATTCTCTACCGAACAAAGCTGGACCACCACGCTTAACCACGTATAAATTAAGATACGAATACTGATCATTGTACTGCACCTGAACTCGCATAACTCCCAAAGAATGCAACTTCTCACCAGAATACGTTTTAAGCACTAACAACGATTTCTCGAGCTTTTCTCCTTTGAAATATTTCACATAATCCGCCTGTGAAATTACGGAACCACTACTGCCGGTATCTAATTCCATAGGAATAACATTCCCATTGACACACGGTTTAATCCAAATAGAATCATTTCCATGCGAATAAACACTGTAAATCTCAAGATCATCATTTTCTTCATAGTTGAGTGCATGTACTCTCTGATTTCTATGTTGAGGTTTCTTCTTTTGTCCTCCAGAACGACATGCTGCACGGATATGTCCTTTACGGTGGCACTGGTTACATGTACTCTCCTTAAATCTGCACTTGTCTGCTAAATGGTCAGTTCCATTACAACGATAACAAACCAATTTGGGCGCTTGTTGCGGCTGTGATCGTCCCTGATTTCTTCTTCTGCGGTCACCCCACACTTTATGAACGGGAGTGTCACCTTGAACATTCCGCAATTCTATGACATCTTTCGTCGCGGTCTCCATTGCAACTGCAATTTCGAATGCTTTATCTAGCGAAAGTTCTCTGATTGTCAACAGTTTCTTCTGAATCTGGTCATTACGTAATCCACAAACAAATCTATCACGTAGTGTCATTTAAATTTAATCCAAATTCACAGAATTCTGTTAATTTCCTGAGCTCTGCAATGTACGCATTAACACTTTCACACTGGAGCTGGTTCCGTTTGTGAAATCGGAAACGTTCCGCAATTACAATTGGCTTTGGCGTCAAATGGTCTCTAAGTAAGTTCACTAGAGTTGTGTAATCCTTTTCTTTAGGCTTATTTGGAGCTGTCAAATTTCTCAGCAAGGTATAAGTTTTGCCTCCCAGAAGTGTCAGTAAAGCCGGAACTTTCTTATCCTCAGCAATATCATTCACTTCGAAGTATTGCTCTAACCGTTCTGTGTAACTCGTCCAAGTTTCAACAGTGTCCTCAAACGGTTCTATTCGCCCAATAATTCCAACAGCATTTCGTGGCTGTGCTTCGTCTCCAGGCATTACGATAGCTAACCCAGAAGATCTCACAGATGAATTAATCGGAGTCCTCTTAGAATTATCCTCGTCGCCAGTTTTATGTTTGGAGCTTAATTAGCATAGAAACAACCGTTCACTTCAAATACGTATGCAATACTGACTAAGCATCAACTATTACAAACAAACCATACACATTGACAGAGATAATATTAATTACAAGATGTAGACAGATTTATGACACAGATGCTGGAGTTTCTCAGTCTCAAAGTTCACTGTAAGTTCACTGCACATAAAAGTCAGATAAATACATAACATATACATACGAATATCGTGTTACAATGATGACTACAATCGAACGTCGAACTCGGATAAATCGTTTCCCTCGATAACTCGAAGTAAAAATGTACCTATTCGTAATTTATCAGGATTAATTCGAATAATTGAATAGTTCGATGTGATTTCATCGCTCCCTTCGACTTCGGCGCACCTACTTTATATAATAGTAAGTACAAATTTAGAAGAAAAACATGCAGTACATTTTTCAACAGCATAATTTGTATTTTTTTTTTTCGTTTTTGTTTTTTGGGTTTGTTCTGAAACAGATTGTATTGCCATTGATTAAATACAACTTATAATAAATTACATCATCAATGTACTTATTACACAGTGTAGAAGATGTCATTAAATATACGTAAATATACACTTTGTAGCTACATACGTGAGACGATTGTAATACCGGGTATCTATTTCCTGTGACTGTGCGATATAAAAATTGATCATATGCAATGCATAGTTTCAAATATTGAGTACAATTGCTGCAAAATTAATGAAATACATTAATCAAGCACAAGTTCAGAAATCTGACAATTGTATTTCGTTGAATTTGAAATAAAAAAAAATTAAATATTAATCTGGATTGAAATCGACATAATTATTGGCATGACTTCCGAAGATGGAGACACGAAGAAGGGCATGAATAATACTTGTGTGTTTGGTGCAAATAAACGCGAGATAAACCTAATGGTCATTCGTGCATGGACCCTCAAGAAACGCAGGAAACATTGGACACAACACAAAGAACAAACACAAACACAACAGAAAAAATTAAAAAGAAGAGCAGTATTCGTGTGTATAAAGAAATAAATGTGCTCATCTTGTTTTCATCGAATCCAAATTGAAGATGTAAATTGATTACAGTGAGAATATATTGCATAATTTGTCGGACATCGTTCGCAATAGTAAATGTGAATTTCGTTTTCTAAAGACCACCCACATGTCCAGCTTGTTTTACTCTAAAAGGTGTTCTGTTGTATAAGAGCTAAACCGGTGCCTTTATTTGTGTGGATACTACTAGTTTTTATGTATTTATAATCTACTGTAACTATCGGACAATTAATTGAATTAGCCGTAATTTGGCACTGTGCAGAATTGAAAAGAGTCTGATTGAGGTATCACGATGGTATTGATTTTCAAAAGTAGACAGGAATGACCTTTTTAGATTTAACACCCCATTTAAGAAAGAACACAGAGCATGATGGCATATGATCACATTTTAGATACTTGAATGATTTCCTAATTTGAAAAATAAAACATGTCCATTGGATGCCAAATTCACTTTTAACCTGAATGTACGGCACACAAAATGGACACCCCATTACTTATTACTATATACCTAATACCTATAGACAGGCATTCTAATTGTGGGTTATGGTTGTGGTGTTTTGCAGGTATTATCTAATCAGTAGCCATCCGCAGTTAACCATAATATAGGAAACATTGAATTGTTAACTAGTTCCCAATTATTACTTACTACCGTCTCACCTTGAACTAGAATATCAATACAGTGAATACTACAATCAAATAGTTGTCGCAAAAGATCTGTCACTTTATATACATTCTAACATTATGTAAGCTCAAAGTACAATAAAAAAATTATATTTCAGAGATAGTTCATATATAATAAAGATTAAAAAGAAACCATGAGCGAACCAGAAGTTGTGTGCAAAGACAAGCGTTGTCGGGAAATAGTCAGAGAACTGAAAAAGTCTGACGTCATTTCCGTCGATGCTGAAGGAGTAAATCTTGGCAAAGAAGGACCTTTAACACTGCTACAAATAGGCACAATTGATGGTCAAGTGTATCTGTTTGATGTACATATGAATCCAGATATATTCCGGAGAGGCAAACTGATAGAAATTTTACAATCAGATAAAATTCTAAAGGTAAGCCTTTCTAACACAATGAAACTCGTTCTAAATCGAACACTTTCAATAGAGTTATGACATGTGTACAACAACCTTTCAAGCGTTCTGGTGTTGTTACTACTAAGTGTGTGCGGTTTATAAATAATTATGTCAACTTATGACTTTCACAAGATATACACAATTCATTATTGTCGACACATGATGATAATGTTATTTTTTTTATATAAAAACTCGACCGAGGGAAAAAAATAAACCTAGAAAATTATTGTAAATTGTATATACAGGCTGTTACTATATAGTTTAATTTCATTATGTGCTTTAATTCACCTTACAGGTAATGCATTCTAGTCGAGGTGACAGTGCTGCCCTCTTCTTCCAGTTTGATGTTCAACTCCAAAACGTCTTCGATACACAGGTAGGTATAACAATATAAATGAATACTAGTATATGGAAGCGATCTGTAGAATATATTTATATCCAAACGATATATTGTACACTTGAATTGGTGGAAAATGAAAGTTAGCGAAGACAGAAAGGGCAATTAAGAATGGACAATCCAGAGACACTGACAACAATGAACACACAAGACACAAACCGAAGACAAATCAACGAACGAAAATACGACATAACAGAGAAAACTAAAACGAATAGAAACACGGACACCAACAACAATGGCAAATAACTGCAAAATATCACTTGAAGAAATTAAGGAATAATTTGTAATGTTTTTAATGCACGTGTGTTATATAATACATCGTACGTGAGGACTCAGAGTTTATTATTAGTGGAGGAGACAGGGCTTAAATTAAAGTTAGTCATAAAACTATAAATACCATCATCATCATACCTATATCTTTTTACTAATTTATCAATATTACCATTACGGCTTCTGATTACCATTTTTGGTATCTTCAAACTTTTCTTCATCCCTTGATTAAATAATCTATAGTACATGATTTCTCCATGTTGAGAGCTTCCAGTAGTATATCGGCGAATTTTCTCCAGCCTTTTACCGTTTCTGATATAAACTCAACCAAATAGAGCCAACAAGTGCATATTTCAAATATTCTTCATCAAATTTCAATGCATTAAAAATACCCATCTTAATGAGTTATTAATAACGAAAATCGTCAGTTTTGTTTTTAAAAAGGGGCTAATAAAAGCGTGTGTATCAAATTTAATGCACACAACGCGTTCCTTGAATAAACTTCACCAGGAACGTTCATAGTCTGAAAATTGGAAAGCCAAATAATTTATAAAATTTGGCTGCAACAAAAAGGGCCCAAACATGATTGCTAACATTTCAATTCAATTCAATTTAACTCAAATCAAATATTTTATTGAATAAAATGCATAAATTTAATCATAGATGATTGCAAAAATTTTCTAAGGTCACCTATATCTAAGGAAATCCTAAGAACAAACTTGGTTTTAAATATTTATTACATTATTACGGAACTGTAAATTTCAATAATAAATATATCTAATAAACCATGTCAGTGCCACAACGCTGACTACCTGGCGGATGATACCTTCGGGACTAATAATCTACCAGTCGAGGTATCGATCCATTGAGAGTAATAAAACGTAGATATCAAATTTGGTGCGGACTACGCGTTTCTGGAATAACCTTCATAACGTACACTTATAGTCAAAATTGAATCCAAATTGCGAAATTCCACATACTTTGAAGGTAAACAAATAACTGCTGTTATACTTGCCTTTTTTAAATTATTTTTCAGGTTGCTCATTTAGTTATTGAGGAACACAAAGGCCGAAAACTACCCCAATGCATAACACTGGCTAAGATCTGCTGTAAATATTCAAAAAATGCTGAAGTATCTGAGGAGAAGGATGAAATAAAGGTAACAGATAAAATATCTCATTGTCATTTTATATAATTACGGTATTTGACAGAGGAGTGGTTCATATTGTTGTGGTTATTTCAAAGATAAATCATAATAAAAACGTGGATATCAAATGCAGTGCGACGACGCGTTTTTGGAATAACCTTCATCAGCTACGCTCAAAATCGAAAGATTGGAAAGCCAACATTTTGGGAGCAATAAAGCCAAAGAACCTAAACAGGATAGCCAAAACCGGCTACAGTCACCTATGCCTGAGGAAGGAGAACCTTAGCTTTATCAATAATTACATTATCTAGGAACAGTAAATTTCAGTAATAAATAACTGTTTTACTTTTAACATACACGCAAGTAAATCTAGGGCGAAAGAAGATCTAATTTCTCTTCTGTATGGTACAAACACAGTCACTCCTAAAAAGACAAAACTGAATATGTGTGACAAGTCAAAGAATCGATTAAGCGACGACTTACAATTAGTTCCCAATTACCAATAGCCAGAGGCAGATAAGAGTAGACTATGGTGGCCTGTTTCAATGGAAAGTTGTCCGATATTTTTCATTATCTCACCTTTTACGTCATGTACTTGTGACAATTAAAACATCCTTCCATGGATACTAGTGCTACCTTTTTATTAACGTCATTTATTATATGTGCTCTTGTTCTTGTTAGGAACATAAATGTGAGCATTTCATGTTAAAAAAACCAACCAATTGATGAATCTATGAATACATTATTACATTAATATTGCTAAGCAAACTGAAATTAATTAAATATAATTGGGGAGAATA
This sequence comes from Bathymodiolus brooksi, assembly GCA_963680875.1. NCBI lineage: Eukaryota > Metazoa > Mollusca > Bivalvia > Mytilida > Modiolidae > Bathymodiolus > Bathymodiolus brooksi. The sequence goes on along the minus strand of OY804578.1, from coordinate 78,837,427 downwards.
TTGTGCAATATAAGAAATGCACACAAGATGGAACAGTGCAAATTAACATTTACAATTCAAATATGCAAATAAATCGCAAATATTTGCTATGACAGCCTTACGTCATTGCAAACTTCAATATAAATCAACTCCTCTGAATGAAATAGATAAGAAATAACACGAACCCCTATAACAAAACGCGCGTTTGTGGTTTATGGTGTTTAACGCCACTTTTAGCAATATTTCAGTTATATCGTGGCGCAAAACGTGAGAAATAAGAAGTTCATAAATAGTGGGTTAAGTAAACATTTGTGAATACATGTTAAGACGATATTTCTTTCGTAACATGTACTGCTTAAATTTTAATATACCTTAGAGAATCCCGAAAGGCCAATCACAATGGACAATCCAGAGACACTGGCAGCATAGGGTACACAAGACACAAGACGAAGATAAACAAAGCAAAAACACAACACAACATCAATCAGTATGATCGTTCTTATTAGTAGAAAAAACAAATAAAAATGGCTTTTCAAGATCAAACCCTGAATTCAAATATTCATATCTCTATGATATAATTCTAAGTGAATGTTGTGATATTCTATGCTCCAAATATTAAGACTGGGGATTAGGATCCTATTACCCGGTTTAACCCCGCCTCATTGCTGTGCATGTCACAATCCAGAACCTGGATTTCCAACGTCATATGTCGTGGTCTTTTTTTTATTATCTTCAATGAGTTTAGGTGAGAGGTGACTGTTCGTTTTGCAGATATTAGTGGAATTGGTTACCATATCTGTTTTAATTTAGACACATTGAAAATTGATTCATTTTTTTTAACTATCTTGCAGCAACTGTGTGCAACCGAAGTTGGTAATTTCTGGGAGATCAGACCATTAACAGACGAAATGATTGCGTACGCATCTGGTGATGTCACAGCATTAATACCGGAAGTGTATGAAACACAGAAAGAGTAAGTTTATTTTACTTATAATAGCATATCAATGAGTAAATTATATGGTCTATTCTTAAGCTACATACATATTGTGTTTTTGTGTGTGTGTGTTGTTTTTTTTATTATCTAACGACATTTGCGATATGAAATTCACTTTGGTTAAAAGAGAACATCGTATTCAAATTAATAAATTAAAAATAACTGGTCGTTCTCTTATCAATTCTATCAGTAGACACGACGGGTGTCACTATTAGAGCAGAAGCTGCTTACTGAAGACCGAGTTCACCACCGGATTTTAGTGGGGTTCGTGTTACTTGATCTTTAGTTTTATGTGTATGTTTTGTAGATCGTTGTTTGCCAATTTGTCCTTTTTCTTTTGTCCATTGTGTTGGCTGCCCTTCTTCGATTTACGGATTTTGATTACCACTTTGGTATCTTCAAATCTTCTTAATTCGCGGAAGCATGGTGGTTTTGATCTAGTTCCAATTGCGAGCAAAATTAAGATTACTCCAGAAACGCGTCGTGCGCATTAAAATTAGATATTTGTGTTTATGTTTTACTAATTTTTCCTTTCGACCTGGACATTTATAGTTATGTTTTTTGTTATTCAGGTATATGGAGCTATTCAATATACTTCCCAAATTTGATGAAAGAGTTACAGAAGAAGTAAATATTGCTATAGACAAGAAAATGTCCAGACAACGATTCAAAAGACAGCAAAAAGTAATAAAAAGTATAACGGACCAATTGCAGCACACGTATCCTTCAAGCATCAAATATGAAGATATAACAGATGAAGACGACATCGAGGCAATCAGAAGGTCAAAATTGAAAACAAGAAATCTACATCCATTAGTGAAGAGGCTTAAGACGGAATCGATTAAAGCCCAGCTTCTTGATTTATCCTGTCAACTTTGTGACGATGAAAATGACTTTATTCCAAAATATCGCTCGTATGCGTTTTTAAAGGAGTATGAATATCATTGTGATGATGAAGTCAAGCATGATGCCAAGAGAATTCTTAAAAGAATTAATGATATTATATTGAAAAATATGATTAAGAAATATACACCTGGGACATGTACGAATATGCTAGCACTGAATGAAAAGGATGCTCTGAATATCTTAAGACCGAAAGGGGTAGAAGACAGCAATATTCATCCAATCTTGCTATCTTTTTATTGGCCCATGAAGGAGGAAAATCTCGATTCAACAATTGACAACTTTGATGAGAAAAGGGAAGACTATTCTATTTCAGAAGGTTTCTACAAATGGATCAAATATTGTTGTGTTGGAAAGGTACCAGAACAAATAAAAGGAAAAGCTATAAAACTTGTGGAAAATTTTGATAGAACCTTTGGAAAGGGGATAGTTCCTGGACGCCAGTCTGCCTCAGAATAAAAACACATAAATCTCTACGTTAACAATTACGCAAATATGTTTACCTCAGTCAATAGCTCTTTCACCTAACTTGGAATCCTTCAAAAGTGGTATCTCCACCTATCTCGACATTAACATTTGAAGGATTCCCAAACCCACCTTTAAATACACTGTACATATATATAATTAATTATTTTTGTTTGGTTTATTTTTATTTTTGTTTATTATACTTTTAAAACTAAATTGTTCATGTACATAGCGCACACAGTTCCGGGACGTTACCCACTCTATCATTAGAATCTAGTTCTGTATTTGGAAGAAGAAGAAGGGATATGTAAGCTAGTAAAACTTGAAAATTATCTTTCAGCTGCAATGTAACAATGTAACAACTTCTGTGTTACGAAGGTTGAATACATTATGTATAATGTTCAAGAATATACGTTCTCTACAATAACTATGTTGCACTTTACTCACACGTGGAAAGCAGTTACATATGACCGCGTCATTTCACAAAGAGGGGAGGTTTGTGTGACCGTGTCATTTCACTAAGAGGGGAGGTTTGTGTGACCGTGTCATTTCACTAAGAGGGGAGGTTTGTGTGACCGTGTCATTTCACTAAGAGGGGAGATTTGTGTGACCGTGTCATTTCACTAAGAGGGGAGGTTGGTGTGACCGTGTCATTTCACTAAGAGGGGAGGTTTGTGTGACTGTCATTTCACTAAGAGGGGAGGTTTGGGTCCATAAAACTAGTTTAACAGTGTGGTGTTTTTGTTTTTCATTTGATCAATGACTCAATATATAGCGGAAAATGGTGTTGAAGGAGAAACAAAAACATTCAGTTAAATTTCGATAATGCATATACATGTATATATATATACACCGAAATAAAGGTAAAATCCTTTAATGTATTGTTAATTTGTTGTTAATTAATTTAATTCTTGTTAATTAATTTGCTAATGTTACAATCATAACTATTTTATTATTGCTTTGTTATTGTTTTATTATTATTGGGGTTTTTTTAAATTTTTTATTATTATTAATATTATTTTTATTATTATTATTATTATTGTTAATATTATTGTTAATATTATTATTATTATTAATATTATTATTATTATTATTATTATTGTTAATATTATTATTATTATTATTATTATTATTATTATTATTATTTAGAGTAAATTTTGCAAAAATAAATGTGAAAATGAGTATTGTTTTGTTAGTGTAAATTATATTTGATCAATTAATAAAGTTAGAGAAAACCAAAGTGGTAATCCAGAGACAGTGACAACATTGGGCACACAAGACACAGGATGGAGACAAACAAAACACAAAAACACAACACAGAAAACTAAAATGATGAGCAACACGGACCCCACCATAAACCTAGGATGAACCCAGCTTCTTACGATTACATAGAATCATATTTCATAGAAATAACTTATTTATTAGTATGTGAAAATATCTTAAAATTCGTGACAAAAAAAACGTAGACAATAAAATGAAAAGGAACAGAAGCGAGAATTATACGGAGACTGCAAATTTTCCCTTAAGTGTGTGTTTTTACAAGGTTCATATCTATTTCATATATTGCGTTTCCATCATTATAGATCAAACCATAATATAGTGTGGTCTAACTTTGTCTTTCGTGACATGTAAGAAGAGTTTGAAGATACCAAAGGGGCAATCAAAATCCGTATATCGAAGAAGAACAGACAACACAATGGCCAAAAGAAAAAGTACAAAAGGACAAACTACGATCTACAAAACATACATATAAAACTAAAGATCGAGTAACACGAACCCCACTAAAAACCGGGGGTGACCTCAGGTGCTCCGGAAGGGTAAACGGTTCATGTTCCACTAGTGACACCCGTCGCGTTAATCTAGTTACAAACCCGGTAATAAGTCGTGAATGGGGAAAGGAAAATCATAATCCGGAGATGTTCCGTATCCACTCCCAATATGACTGTCACCACTGGATACTAATGGAGAGTAGTGTGTGGATAGAAACTGGAACAGCAAGGGAGTTTGATCCAGGATATGTCTTAAAAGCATAGTGTCTACTATTTTGGTTATTTTTACCTATTTTAGTAACAAGGAATATTAGATCGTGTTGAAAATGTGAAATTAAACTTTTCTTGATTTATTTTGTGACAATATCATCCGAACATCTTTCTATCAGCAATATAATAGCTTGTTATGATTTGTTTCGCTCGACTTCCCACTGTTCAGATGTAGATGTACAGTTGTTAGTACATTAGAATAGGGGCCGTCGTGTTCATGATCGTATAGTAATTGGATTTATATCTACCTATGCAATCAGTGTCTATCACCACTAAATTTGTGGGATCGAATCCCGCTCTTGGCGAGGTGTACTCAATTCCTGATTCCAAGCCAATCAAACTTTGTTCTTTTTGTTAATTGATGCGTGCTCAGCGGAGAAGCAACACATCTCAATTATACTGTCTTTGGTTTTAGCTTAAACATATTTTATTTGCCTAATATTGAACTACATGGATTAGACACACATTAATATAGCTTATGAAGCCAGGTCGATAACTATTTTGATGGACTATTAGTCCAAGAAGGTATCATTCGCGCAATGAACAGTGTTTCGGAACTGATATGTGTATGGTTTGTAGACCGTTGTTTGTTCTTTTGTGCCTTTTCTTTTAGCCGTTGTGTTGTCTGTTCTTCTTCGATTTGCAGATTCTGATTGCCCCTTTGGTATTTTCAAACTCTTCTTATAAGATATATTTATTATTGAAAATTGACAGTTACTAATAATTACATAAACTCCTCTCTCAGGAATATGTTATCTTAGCTGATTTTGGTTATTCTGTTTAGACTCTTTGATTTTCTTGCCCCAAAATACTTTTTAATTATTTTTCTTTCCATTTTGGGATACCTGATGAAGGTTATTCCAGAAACGCGACGTGCGCAATAAATTGGATATCTACGTTCTTATTGCATATTTTAAACATTGTTAAAAAATAATGTCTGCATTGTTTTTGTCGAGGCCAGTAAAATGAAAATTGAGCTGATTTTCATATATAGTTTTCTCCCGAATAAGATGTTATGTATGTATTTATTTCGTTTGTGTCAAAATAGTCGGACTAAATGTCATCACGATTACAGGTTCAATGACTGGCTAACAATATGCTTACTTTTGTTTTATATGTAGGTGCATTTTTCTCTATAAATTACAATAAGGAAGTCAATACTTTTATATAATACAATTACACTTGAGTTTATTTATAGTTTATATTTTCCGTGAAATTGACTTCTTGGGGATTTCTTCCGTATAAACCCGGTAGTAGACTATAAGTACAATGACATACTTTAGCAACATAAATGTTCCGATTTCTCCTTAGAATTATGAATAATATATCATACATTTTCTTTTTTTATTTAATATGTTAACAAAATATGAATGGTGATTTTCATTGTTCATGACTTAGACACACATGCAATTACCTACGTATATATTTGGACAAATATTCAGATAATATAAATACATACATGTCTATCTAGCATCGTAAAATAACATAAATTCTAACATGGCGTCCCTCTTTGGCTTTGTAAACAAACGAACGATTTATCGATTGGGTATAATCTCATTGACACATGCGCTGGTGCATGTGACTGGCTTTCCCATCGTAAATGTACATGTTGATGAATTATCATCTGCCCGAATTTGGTAACATAAATTGTGTGCGACATTGTCCGCAAGCGTAAATATAAATTACCGTCTTCCAATCAAAGTATACTACCGTATTTGTACACTTAGACATATCAGAATCGAAAATACTAATATCCGCCAACCCATGTTAAAACTCAAAACACATTCTAACTTCCATGATTTATTTCTTAGTCAATCTATTAAAACCCTATATGAATTAGTTTTATTGTAATTTTCATTCTACTACTTATACATACGAATATCGTGTTACAATGATGACTACAATCGAACGTCGAACTCGGATAAATCGTTTCCCTCGATAACTCGAAGTAAAAATGTACCTATTCGTAATTTATCAGGATTAATTCGAATAATTGAATAGTTCGATGTGATTTCATCGGTCCCTTCGACTTCGGCGCACCTACTTTATATAATAGTTAAGTACAAATTTAGAAGAAAAAAAAGCAGTACATTTTTCAACAGCATAATTTGTATTGTTTTTTTTCGTTTTTGTTTTTTGGGTTTGTTCTGAAACAGATTGTATTGTCATTGATTAAATACAACTTATAATAAATTACATCATCAATGTACTTATTACACAGTGCAGAAGATGTCATTAAATATACGTAAATATACATTTTGTAGCTACATACGTGAGAGGATTGTAATACCGGTATCTATTTCATGTGACTGTGCGATATAAAAATTGATCATATGCAATGCATAATTTCAAATATTGAGTAAAATTGCCGCAAAATTAATGAAATACATTAATCAAGCACAAGTTCAGAAATCTGACAATTGTATTTCGTTGAATTAGAAATAAAAAAAAATTAAATATTAATCTGGATTGAAATCGACATAATTATTGGCATGCCTTCCGAAGATGGAGACACGAAGAAGGGCATGAATAATACCCGTGTGTTTGGTGCAAATAAACGCGAGATAAACCTAATGGTCATTCGTGCATGGACCATAAAGAAACGCAGGAAACATTGGACACAAGACAAAGAACAAACACAAACATAACAGAAAAAACTAAAAAGAAGAGCAGTATTCGTGTGTATATAGAAATAAATGTGTTCATCTTGTTTTCATCGAATCCAAATTGAAGATGTAAATTGATTACAGTGAGAATATATTGCATAATTTGTCGGACATCGTTCGCAATAGTAAATGTGAATTTCGTTTTCTAAAAACCACCCACATGTCCAGCTTGTTTTACTCTAAAAGGTGTTCTGTTGTATGGGAGCTAAACCGGTGCCTTTATTTGTGTGGATACTACTAATTTTTATGTATTTATAATCTACTGTAACTATCGGACAATTAATTGAATTAGCCGTAATTTGGCACTGTGCAGAATTGAAAAGAGTCTGATTGAGGTATCACGATGGTATTGATTTTCAAAAATAGACAGGAATGACCTTTTTTGATTTAACACCCCATTTAAGAAAGAACACAGAGCATAGTGGCATATGTTCACATTTAAGATACTTGAATGATTTCCTAATTTGAAAAATAAAACATGTCCATTGGATGCCAAATTCACTTTTAACCTGAATGTAGGGTACACAAAATGGACACCCCATTACTTATTACTATATACCTAATACCTATAGACAGGCATTCTAATTGTGGGTTATGGTTGTGGTGTTTTGCAGGTATTATCTAATCAGTAGCCATCCGCAGTTAACCATAATGTAGGAAACATTGAATTGTTAACTAGTTCCCAATTATACCTTACTACCGTCTCACCTTGAACTAGAATATCAATACAGTGAATACTACAATCGAATAGTTGTCGTCAAAGATCTGTCACTTTATATACATTCTAACATTATGTAAGCTCAAAGTACAATATTTTTTTTTCTATTTCAGAGATAGTTCATATATAATAAAGATTAAAAAGAAACCATGAGCGAACCAGAAGTTGTGTGCAAAAACAAGCGTTGTCGGGAAATAGTCAGAGAACTGAAAAATTCTGACGTCATTTCCGTCGATGCTGAAGGAGTAAATCTTGGCAAAGAAGGACCTTTAACACTGCTACAAATAGGCACAATTGATGGTCAAGTGTATCTGTTTGATGTACATATGAATCCAGATATATTCTGGAAAGGCAAACTGATAGAAATTTTACAATCAGATAAAATTCTAAAGGTAAGCCTTTCTAACACAGTGAAACTCGTTCTAAATCGAACACTTTCAATAGAGTTATGACATGTGTACAACAACCTTTCAAGCGTTCTGGTGTTGCTACTACTAAGTGTGTGCGGTTTATAAATAATTATGTCAACTTATGACTTTCACAATAAGGGTAATAACAAAATTACCGAGCTCAGAACAATCTTACAAAGGGAAAGTCAAAACTCATAAGTATATAAACAGACAAAATCAGTCAACAACCGGAAAACTGTGAAAACCGTAATGACCCTAACTTGGTACAGGCATTTCTAAAGAAATGGTGGGTTGAATCAGATTTTAAAGCGCCAAATCCCCCCCCCCCCCTTTCATTACGGCTCAAAGTTTCCGGCTGTCACTATAACAGTGTTTACAACAATACTTGAGCAAAACAGGTAAAACAGTTGTCAAATCAGCACCAAGCTCAGTGAAGTAAATGTCAAAAACACTTTTACGTCACACATTGATCGTTTATAATCTTTTCTGCAGAGACGGAATATATTTCGACAAGATCTTGGAATCGGAATATAAACTTTTTAAGAGATCGAAAAAGGCGAATCTTTTTATAGCCCTGGTCCAGTAGCCTGTTTCTCAGATGAAGATGACGTTTTAGGAAATCAGAATAATTGCTATTGGCCCTTGCATAACGAATCAATTGCGAGATGTAGACACCATATGCAGGAGAAGCTGGTATATTGCTGCACATATTTGGAAAATTTATGATCTTAAAATTGAAGTCGTCCCGTTTATCATAAATTTTAGTACTGATTTGACCACTGTCGTCAAATTCGAGGTATAAGTCCAAAAATGATGCGGACGAAGCGGTATCTGTGGTCTCTTTAACTTCCAGCTCTGGAGGATATATTAATGGAAGAAATTCTGCAAATCTAGAATTATTGATAGATAAAACGTCATCAATATACCTGTATGTGAAATTAAAGGCTCTAGCCTCATGAATCTTCTTATCTTTTACAAGCTTTTGAAGAAACTCCGACTCATATGAGTATAAAAATAAATCGGCTAGAAGAGGGCACAATTCGTACCCATTGGTATGTCGACGACCTGCTGAAACAGTATCCCTCCAAAGGAGACAAATATGTTATCGATGAGGAACTCCAGCATACTGATCACTTGTTCCTCGGAGTAGCATGTTTTACCTTTTTGAATTTTGTTTGAAAAATATGTGGAATTGTAGCCTAACACAACAAATTTTGAGTCATAGTTTCTATGACTGAAAGCTTTGTGAATTATTTCTTTTAAGCAGGTTTTTAATTTGTCATGCGGTAGGGTGGTATATAGAGTTGAAAAATCAAAAGTTTTGATGGAGGATACCTGAGAGAAAGATCTTGATTGAAGGTTATCCAAAAGATCTTTAGAGTTTTTCAAAATCTACATATGATTTATGCCACTACGCGAGTAAACAGTTTCACAATATTTCTGTTGTCCCTCTTTTACTGCAGACAGAATCTTTGTCAGGTGAATAGACAATTCTTTCGTCGAACAAGTTGATGATCCTGCTATGTACCTTTCTTTGTATGGTGTCTTATGGAGTTTAGGTATCCAATATAAATAGGGTAAATCCTCAGACTCTTTACCAGAGGTAATGTTTAAAGAGGTCATGAATGAACTGTGGTTAGCTAGGATTTCATCTTTGTCGAACGAAGTAGGTTTGTATGTGGTGTTACTAGAGGTGTTGTTATTTATGCCTAATTCCTTGATTAGGCATTCGAAGTAATATGATTTACATACAAACACGATATTGTTGGAAGCCTTGTCCGCAGGAACGATAACATATCTGTCATGAAGATATACACAATTCATTATTGTCGACACATGATGATAGTGTTATTTTTTTTTTATAAAAACTCGACCGAGGGAAAAATAATAAACCTAGAAAATTATTGTAAATTGTATATACAGGCTGTTACTATATAGTTTAATTTCATTATGTGCTTTAATTCACCTTACAGGTAATGCATTCTAGTCGAGGTGACAGTGCTGCCCTCTTCTTCCAGTTTGATGTTCAACTCCAAAACGTCTTCGATACACAGGTAGGTATAACAATATAAATGAATACTAGTATATGGAAGCGATCTGTAGAATATATTTATATCCAAACGATATATTGTACACTTGAATTGGTGGAAAATGAAAGTTAGCGAAGACAGAAAGGGAAATTAAGAATGGACAATCCAGAGACACTGACAACAATGAACACACAAGACACAAACCGAAGACATATCAACGAACGAAAATACGACATAACAGAGAAAACTAAAACGAATAATAACACGGACACCAACAACAATGGCAAATAACTGCAAAATATCACTTGAAGAAATTAAGGAATAATTTGTAATGTTTTTAATGCACGTGTGTTATATAATACATCGTACGTGAGGACTCAGAGTTTATTATTAGTGGAGGAGACAGGGCTTAAATTAAAGTTAGTCATAAAACTATAAATACCATCACCATCATACCTATGTACCTATATCTTTTTACTAATTTATCAATATTACCATTACGGCTTCTGATTACCATTTCTGGTATCTTCAAACTTTTCTTCATCCCTTGATTAAATAATCTATAGTACATGATTTCTCCATGTTGAGAGCTTCCAGTAGTATATCGGCGAATTTTCTCCAGCCTTTTACCGTTTCTGATATAAAGTCAACCAAATAGAGCCAAAAAGTGCATATTTCAAATATTCTTCATCAAATTTCGATGCATTAAAAATACCCATCTTAATGAGTTATTAATAACGAAAATCGTCAGTTTTGTTTTTAAAAAGGAGCTAATAAACGCGTGTGTATCAAATTTAATGCACACAACGCGTTCCTTGAATAAACTTCATAGTCTGAAAATTGGAAAGCCAAATAATTTATAAAATTTGGCTGCAACAAAAAGGGCCCAAACATGATTGCTAACATTTCAATTCAATTCAATTTAACTCAAATCAAATATTTTATTGAATAAAATGCATAAAATTAATCATAGATGATTGCAAAAAATTTCTAAGGTCACCTATATCTAATGAAAACCTAAGAACAAACTTGGTTTTAAATATTTATTACATTATTACGGAACTGTAAATTTCAATAATAAATATATCTAATAAACCATGTCAGTGCCACAACGCTGACTACTTGGCGCATGATACCTTCGGGACTAATAGTCTACCAGTCGAGGTATCGACCCATTGAGAGTAATAAAACGTAGATATCAAATTTGGTGCGGACTACGCGTTTCTGGAATAACCTTCATAACGTACACTTATAGTCAAAATTGAATCCAAATTGCGAAATTCCACATACTTTGAAGGTAAACAAATAACTGCTGTTATACTTGCCTTTTTTAAATTATTTTTCAGGTTGCTCATTTAGTTATTGAGGAACACAAAGGCCGAAAACTACCCCAATGCATAACACTGGCTAAGATCTGCTGTAAATATTCAGAAAATGCTGAAGTATCTGAGGAGAAGGATGAAATAAAGGTAACAGATAAAATATCTCATTGTCATTTTATATAATTACGGTATTTTACAGAGGAGTGGTTCATATTGTTGTGGTTATTTCAAAGGTAAATCATAATAAAAACGTGGATATCAAATGCAGTGCAACGACGCGTTTTTGGAATAACCTTCATCAGCTACGCTCAAAATTGAAAGATTGGAAAGCCAACATTTTGGGAGCAATAAAGCCAAAGAACCTAAACAGGATAGCCAAAACCGGCTACAGTCACCTATGCCTGAGGAAGGAGAACCTTAGCTTTATCAATAATTACATTATCTAGGAACAGTAAATTTCAGTAATAAATAACTGTTTTACTTTTAACATACACACGAGTAAATCTAGGGCGAAAGAAGATCTAATTTCTCTTCTGTATGGTACAAACACAGTCACTCCCAAAGAGACAAAACTGAATATGTGTGACAAGTCAAAGGATCGGTTAAGCGACGACTTACAATTAGTTCCCAATTACCAATAGCCAGAGGCAGATAAGAGTAGACTATGGTGGCCTGTTTCAATGGAAAGGTGTCCGATATTTTTCATTATCTCACCTTTTACGTCATGTACTTGTGACAATTAAAACATCCTTCCATGGATACTAGTGCTACCTTTTTATTAACGTCATTTATTATATGTGCTCTTGTTCTTGTTAGGAACATAAATGTGAGCATTTCATGTTAAAAAAAACCAACCAATTGATGAATCTATGAGTACATTATTACATTAATATTGTTAAGCAAACTGAAATTAATTAAATATAATTGGGGAGAATATTGTGCAATATAAGAAATGCACACAAGATGGAACAGTGCAAATTAACATTTACAATTCAAATATTCAAATAAATCGCAAATTTTTGCTATGACAGCCTTACGTCATTGCAAACTTCAATATAAATCAACTCCTCTGAATGAAATAGATAAGAAATAACACGAACCCCTATAACAAAACGCGCGGTTTGTGGTTTATGGTGTTTAACGCCACTTTTAGCAATATTTCAGTTATATCGTGGCGCAAAACGTGAGAAATAAGAAGTTCATAAATAGTGGGTTAAGTAAACATTTGTGAATACATGTTAAGACGATATTTCTTTCGTAACATGTACTGCTTAAATTTTAATATACCTTAGAGAATCCCGAAAGGTCAATCACAATGGACAATCCAGAGACACTGGCAGCATAGGGTACACAAGACACAAGACAAACAAAGCCAATACACAACACAGTATGATCGTTCTTATTAGTAGAAAAAACAAATAAAAATGGCTTTTCAAGATCAAACCCTGAATTCAAATATTCATATCTCTATGATATAATTCTAAGTGAACGTTGTGATATTCTATGCTCCAAATATTAAGACTGGGGATTAGGATCCTATTACCCGGTTTAACCCCGCCTCATTGCTGAGCATGTCACAATCCAGAACCTGGATTTCCAACGTCATATGTCGTGGTCTTTTTTTTATTATCTTCAATGAGTTTAGGTGAGAGGTGACTGTTCGTTTTGCAGATATTAGTGGAATTGGTTACCATATCTGTTTTAATTTAGACACATTGAAAATTGATTCTTTTTTTTTAACTATCTTGCAGCAACTGTATGCAACCGAAGTTGGTAATTTCTGGGAGATCAGACCATTAACAGACGAAATGATTGCGTACGCATCTGGTGATGTCACAGCATTAATACCGGAAGTGTATGAAACACAGAAAGAGTAAGTTTATTTTACTTATAATAGCATATCAATGAGTAAATTATATGGTCTATTTTTAAGCTACATACATATTGTGTTTTTGTGTGTGTGGTTTTTTTTTATTATCTAACGACATTTGCGATATGAAATTCACTTTGGTTAAAAGAGAACATCGTATTCAAATTAATAAATTAAAAATAACTGGTCGTTCTCTTATCAATTCAGTAGGCACGACGGGTGTCACTATTAGAGCAGAAGCTGCTTACTGAAGACCGAGTTCACCACCGGATTTTAGTGGGGTTCGTGTTACTTGATCTTTAGTTTTATGTGTATGTTTTGTAGATCGTTGTTTGCCAATTTGTCCTTTTTCTTTTGACCATTGTGTTGGCTGCCCTTCTTCGATTTACGGATTTTGATTACCACTTTGGTATCTTCAAATCTTCTTAATTCGCGAAAGCATGGTGGTTTTGATCTAGTTCCAATTGCGAGCAAAATTAAGATTACTCCAGAAACGCATCGTGCGCATTAAAATTAGATATTTGTGTTTATGTTTTACTAATTTTTCCTTTCGACCTGGACATTTATAGTTATGTGTTTTCTTATTCAGGTATATGGAGCTATACAATATACTTCCCAAATTTGATGAAAGAGTTACAGAAGAAGTAAATATTGCTATAGACAAGAAAATGTCCGGACAACGATTCAAAAGACAGCAAAAAGTAATAAAAAGTATAACGGACCAATTGCAGCACAAGTATCCTTCAAGCATCAAATATGAAGATATAACAGATGAAGACGACATCGCGGCAATCAGAAGGTTAAAATTGAAAACAAGAAAACTACATCCATTAGTGAAGAGGCTTAAGACGGAATCGATTAAAGCCCACCTTCTTGATTTATCCTGTCAACTTTCTGACGATGAAAATGACTTTATTCCAAAATATCGCTCGTATGCGTTTTTAAGGGAGTATGAATATCATTGTGATGATGAAGTCAAGCATGATGCCAAGAGAATTCTTAAAAGAATTAATGATATTATATTGGAAAATATGATTCAGAAATATAAACGTGGGACATGTACGAATATGCTAGCACTGAATGAAAAGGAGGCTCTGAATATCTTAAGACCGAAAGGGGTACGAGACAGGAATATTCATCCAATCTTGCTATCTTTTTATTGGCACATGAAGGAGGAAAATCTCGATTCAACAATTGACAACTTTGATGAGAAAAGGGAAGACTATGTTATTCCAGAGGGTTTCTATAAATGGATCAAATATTGTTGTGTTGGAAAGGTACCAGAACAAATAAAAGCAAAAGCTAGAAAACTTGTGCGAAATTTTGATAGAACCTTTGGAAGGGGGATAGTTCCAGGACGCCAGTCTGCCTCAGAATAAAACCACATAAATCTCTAAGATAACAATTACGCAAATATGTTTACCTCAGTCAATAGCTCTTTCACCTAACTTGGAATCCTTCAAAAGTGGTATCTCCACCTATCTCGACATTAACATTTGAAGGATTCCCAAACCCACCTTTAAATACACTGTACATATATATAATTAATTATTTTTGTTTGGTTTATTTTTGTTTTTGTTTATTATAATTTTAAAACTAAATTGTCCATGTACATAGCACACACAGTTCCGGGACGTTACCCACTCTATCATTAGAATTTAGTTCTGTATTTGGAAGAAGAAGAAGGGATATGTAAGCTAGTAAAACTTGAAAATTATCTTTCAGCTGCAATGTAACAATGTAACAACTTCTGTGTCACGAAGGTTGAATACATTATGTATAATGTTCAAGATTATACGTTCTCTACAATAACTATGTTGCACTTTACTTACACGTGGAAAGCAGTTGCATATGACCGCGTCATTTCACTAAAAGGGGAGGTTTGTGTGACCGTTTTTCATTTTTATCAATGACTCAACATATAGCGGAAAATTATAAGTTTATAAAATAAAAGATACAAATGATGTTGAAGGAGAAACAAAAACATTCAATTAAATTTCGATAATGAATATACATGTATATATATACACCAAAATAAAGGTAAAATCCTTTTAATGTATTGTTAATTTGTTGTTAATTAATTCATTTCTTGTTAATTAATTTGTTAATGTTACAATCATAACTATTATTTTATTATTGCTTTGTAATTGTTTTTTTTTCTTTTATTATTATTATTATTATTATTATTATTGTTATTATTATTATTATTTATTATTATTATTATTTAGAGTAAATTTTGTAAAAATAAATGTGAAAATGAGTATTTTTTTGTTAGTGTAAATTATATTTGATCAATTAATAAACGTTAGAGAAAACCAAAGTGGTAATCCAGAGACAGTGACAACATTGGGCACACAAGACACAGGATGAAGACAAACAAAACACAAAAACACAATATAACACAGAAAACTAAAAAGATGAGCAACACCACCATAAACCTAGGATGAACCCAGCTGCTCACGATTACATAGAATCATATTTCATAGAAATAACTTATTTATTAGTATGTGAAGATGTCTTAAAATTCGTGACAAAATAAACTTAGACAATAAAATGAAAAGGAACAGAAGCGAGAATTATACGGAGACTGCAATTTTTCCCTTAAGTGTGTTTTTTACAAGGTTCATATCTATTTTATATATTGCGTTTCCATCATTATAAATCAAACCATAATATAGTGTGGTCTAACTTTGTCTTTCGTGACATGTAAGAAAAGTTTGAAGATGCCAAAGGGGCAATCAAAATCCGTATATCGAAGAAGAACAGACAACACAATGGCCAAAAGAAAAAGTACAAAAGGACAAACAACGATCTACAAAGCATACATATAAAACTAAAGATCAAGTTACACGAACCGCACAAAAAACCGGGAGGGACTTCATGTGCTCCGGAAGAGTGAGCAGTTCCTGCTCCACTAGTGACACCCGTCGCGTTTATCTAGTTACAAACCCGGTAATAAGTCGTGAATGGGGAAAGGAAAATCATAATCCGGAGATGTTCCGTATCCACTCCGAATATGACTTTCACCACTGGATACTAATGGAGAGTAGTGTGTGGATAGAAACTGGAACAGCAAGGGAGTTTGATCCAGGATATGTCTTAAAAGCATAGTGTCTACTATTTTGGTTATTCTTACCTATTTTAGTAACAAGGAATATTAGATCGTGTTGAAAATGTGAAATTAAACTTTTCTTGATTTATTTTGTGACAATATCATCCGAACATCTTTCTATCAGCAATATAATAGCTTGCTATGATTTGTTTCGCTCGACTTCCCACTGTTCAGATGTAGATGTACAGTTGTTAGTACATTAGAATGGGGGCCGTCGTGTTCATGATCGTATAGTAATTGGATTTATATCTACCTATGCAATCAGTGTATATCACCACTAAATTTGTGGGATCGAATCCCGCTCTTGGCGAGGTGTACTCAATTCCTGATTCCAAGCCAATCAAACTTTGTTCTTTTTGTTAATTGATGGGTGCTCAGCGGAGAAGCAACAAATCTCAATTATACTGTCTTTGGTTTTAGCTTAAACATATGTTATTTGCCTAATATTGAAATACATGGATTAGACACAAATTAATATAACTTATGAAGTATTCGCCTTGTCTTTGGTTTGAACCGACATGGGCTCAAACCTACGATCTACAACACACAAGGCGACCGTTTCACTAAAGGTCCTAAGTCGTAAACGTAGATATAAGTGTACTCTTAAGAGTTACGACCGTTTCACTAATATGTAGTTTAAATGTTTTTAAGATAACCATTGCATAAACTAAACAAATAAAGCAACAAAGCTGTCACTTATGTAAATACCGGTACTTTCTGTTACTATGCGACCAATCATATCAAGATTAAGATAAACTATGAATTTGTGCAAGCTTAATGAAATCTTAATTTCAGTTTCCAGTTTTCATTTGAATTGTTCAATTCCTTGGTGACCTAGAGTTCCCTTTCACCATTTGTACTCGTCGCGGATGCCATAACATTCTTAAGCTAATGTAAAATATTGATTTTGACATATTTTGAAAATAAAATGATCGAATTGCTTTGTTGTTGTTTTTTTTCTTGGTTTTTGTTTTGTTTTGTTTTGTTTTGTTTTGTTTTGCTTTGTTTTTTGTTTTTGTTGGTCTTTTTCTTCGAGGCCAATCAAAACCAATCCCAAAAGTTGAACTGAATTAGATATAAATATTTGATGAAATGCCATTAACATATATTGTAGACATAATATGTATTTATTTCGTAAGGTCATAATATAGTTATCATGTTTGTAGGTTCAGTGATTATCTATTGTTAACACAGTTAATATATAATTTATATGTAAAATTGAAGCATGCAATTCATTACTAAATATAAAACCATTACATACTAGTTATTTTAGTGTTAATTCTCCGAAATTAACTTCTGGAAAGTTCTACTCAAAATACCCGTTTTAAGAGAATACAATTTCAATTTGATACATTTTATGATAATTAACATAACCGTTCGGACTCCCCTCGTTTGACTGTGAGTAAAATATTAGTATATTATTTCAACACCATTTTAATGATGAGTAAAATCAGTGGTTAGAAGTGTTTTCTTGCAGATAATTTCCTCCATATTTTGGAGAATTACCGTACATGATAGGTATTGTCTACAGTAATGTATATATTGTTTAAAAGATAGTACAGTCGTCTTTCTTGTGGAAACTCGAAAAAAATGTTCTCCGTCTTCAGCTGAATTGCTAAATACTTTTGCATCCGGCTGCGTCCTCGACATCCTGAATACCCCTTCTTATACCTTTGATATTCCTCAATCTTAGCAGGTGCCATAACATGTGTTCAAACTATTGATGATGATAATAATAATACCGCCAAGTCGATAACTATGTTGATGGACTATTAGTCCAAGAAGGTATCATTCGCGCAATGAACAGTGTTTCGGAAATAAAGGTAATAACAAAATTACCGAACTCCGAACAATCTTACAAAGGGAAAGTCAAAACTCATAATTATATAAACAGACAAAATCAGTCAACAACCGGAAAACTGTGAAAACCGTAATGACCCTGACTTGGTACAGGCATTTCTAAAGAAATGGTGGGTTGAATCAGATTTTAAGGCGCCAAACCTCCCGCTCTCATTACGGTTCAAAGGTTCCGGCTGTCACTGTAACAGTATTTAAACACAGGAACAAAATAGGTAAAATAGTTGTCAAAGCAGTACCATATTCGGTGACGTAAATGTCAAAAATACTTTTACGTCACACATTGACAAAAAAATTCTTGACATTTGCGACTTCTTTATCTTTATACATTTTCACTATATGAAAATGCATCGCTTATAATTTTTTCTGCAGAGACGGAATATATTTCGACAAGATATTGGTATCGGAATATAAACTTTTTAAGAGATCGAATAAGGCGAATCTTTTTATAGCCCTGGTCCAGTAGCCTGTTTCTCAGATGAAGATGACGTTTCAGGAAATCAGAATAATTGCTACTGGTGGGAAGATGGTGTCGTGTAACAGACAACCACTGACCACACCTACCACACTACATTACATTAGGAAGTGCTACAATATACTAGATATGGTGGGAAGATTGTGTCGTGTAACAGATCACCACTGACCACACCTACCACACTACAGTACAATATCAAGTGCTACAATATACTAGATATGGTGGGAAGATGGTGTCGTGTAACAGACAACCACTGACCACACCTACCACACTACAGTACATTAGGAAGTGCTACAATATACTAGATAGAACTGATATGTGTATGGTTTGTAGACCGTTGTTTGTTCTTTTGTGCCTTTTCTTTTAGCCGTTGTGTTGTATGTTCTTCTTCGATTTGCAGATTCTGATTGCCCCTTTGGTATTTTCAAACTCTTCTTATAAGATATATTTATTATTGAAAATTGACAGTTACTAATAATTACATAAACTCCTCTCTCAGGAATATGTTATCTTAGCTGATTTTGGTTATTCTGTTTAGACTCTTTGATTTTCTTGCCCCAAAATACTTTTTAATTATTTTTCTTTCCATTTTGGGATACCTGATGAAGGTTATTCCAGAAACGCGACGTGCGCAATAAATTGGATATCTACGTTCTTATTGCATATTTTAAACATTGTTAAAAAATAATGTCTGCATTGTTTTTGTCGAGGCCAGTAAAATGAAAATTGAGCTGATTTTCATATATAGTTTTCTCCCGAATAAGATGTTATGTATGTATTTATTTCGTTTGTGTCAAAATAGTCGGACTAAATGTCATCACGATTACAGGTTCAATGACTGGCTAACAATATGCTTACTTTTGTTTTATATGTAGGTGCATTTTTCTCTATAAATTACAATAAGGAAGTCAATACTTTTATATAATACAATTACACTTGAGTTTATTTATAGTTTATATTTTCCGTGAAATTGACTTCTTGGGGATTTCTTCCGTATAAACCCGGTAGTAGACTATAAGTACAATGACATACTTTAGCAACATAAATGTTCCGATTTCTCCTTAGAATTATGAATAATATATCATACATTTTCTTTTTTTATTTAATATGTTAACAAAATATGAATGGTGATTTTCATTGTTCATGACTTAGACACACATGCAATTACCTACGTATATATTTGGACAAATATTCAGATAATATAAATACATACATGTCTATCTAGCATCGTAAAATAACATAAATTCTAACATGGCGTCCCTCTTTGGCTTTGTAAACAAACGAACGATTTATCGATTGGGTATAATCTCATTGACACATGCGCTGGTGCATGTGACTGGCTTTCCCATCGTAAATGTACATGTTGATGAATTATCATCTGCCCGAATTTGGCAACATAAATTGTGTGCGACATTGTCCGCAAGCGTAAATATAAATTACCGTCTTCCAATCAAAGTATACTACCGTATTTGTACACTTAGACATATCAGAATCGAAAATACTAATATCCGCCAACCCATGTTAAAACTCAAAACACATTCTAACTTCCATGATTTATTTCTTAGTCAATCTATTAAAACCCTATATGAATTAGTTTTATTGTAATTTTCATTCTACTACTTATACATACGAATATCGTGTTACAATGATGACTACAATCGAACGTCGAACTCGGATAAATCGTTTCCCTCGATAACTCGAAGTAAAACTGTACCTATTCGTAATTTATCAGGATTAATTCGAATAATTGAATAGTTCGATGTGATTTCATCGGTCCCTTCGACTTCGGCGCACCTACTTTATATAATAGTTAAGTACAAATTTAGAAGAAAAAAAAGCAGTACATTTTTCAACAGCATAATTTGTATTGTTTTTTTTCGTTTTTGTTTTTTGGGTTTGTTCTGAAACAGATTGTATTGTCATTGATTAAATACAACTTATAATAAATTACATCATCAATGTACTTATTACACAGTGCAGAAGATGTCATTAAATATACGTAAATATACATTTTGTAGCTACATACGTGAGAGGATTGTAATACCGGTATCTATTTCATGTGACTGTGCGATATAAAAATTGATCATATGCAATGCATAATTTCAAATATTGAGTAAAATTGCCGCAAAATTAATGAAATACATTAATCAAGCACAAGTTCAGAAATCTGACAATTGTATTTCGTTGAATTAGAAATAAAAAAAAATTAAATATTAATCTGGATTGAAATCGACATAATTATTGGCATGCCTTCCGAAGATGGAGACACGAAGAAGGGCATGAATAATACCCGTGTGTTTGGTGCAAATAAACGCGAGATAAACCTAATGGTCATTCGTGCATGGACCATAAAGAAACGCAGGAAACATTGGACACAAGACAAAGAACAAACACAAACATAACAGAAAAAACTAAAAAGAAGAGCAGTATTCGTGTGTATATAGAAATAAATGTGTTCATCTTGTTTTCATCGAATCCAAATTGAAGATGTAAATTGATTACAGTGAGAATATATTGCATAATTTGTCGGACATCGTTCGCAATAGTAAATGTGAATTTCGTTTTCTAAAAACCACCCACATGTCCAGCTTGTTTTACTCTAAAAGGTGTTCTGTTGTATGGGAGCTAAACCGGTGCCTTTATTTGTGTGGATACTACTAATTTTTATGTATTTATAATCTACTGTAACTATCGGACAATTAATTGAATTAGCCGTAATTTGGCACTGTGCAGAATTGAAAAGAGTCTGATTGAGGTATCACGATGGTATTGATTTTCAAAAGTAGACAGGAATGACCTTTTTTGATTTAACACCCCATTTAAGAAAGAACACAGAGCATAGTGGCATATGTTCACATTTAAGATACTTGAATGATTTCCTAATTTGAAAAATAAAACATGTCCATTGGATGCCAAATTCACTTTTAACCTGAATGTAGGGTACACAAAATGGACACCCCATTACTTATTACTATATACCTAATACCTATAGACAGGCATTCTAATTGTGGGTTATGGTTGTGGTGTTTTGCAGGTATTATCTAATCAGTAGCCATCCGCAGTTAACCATAATGTAGAAAACATTGAATTGTTAACTAGTTCCCAATTATACCTTACTACCGTCTCACCTTGAACTAGAATATCAATACAGTGAATACTACAATCGAATAGTTGTCGTCAAAGATCTGTCACTTTATATACATTCTAACATTATGTAAGCTCAAAGTACAATATTTTTTTTTCTATTTCATAAATAGTTCATATATAATAAAGATTATAAAGAAACCATGAGCGAACCAGAAGTTGTGTGCAAAAACAAGCGTTGTCGGGAAATAGTCAGAGAACTGAAAAATTCTGACGTCATTTCCGTCGATGCTGAAGGAGTAAATCTTGGCAAAGAAGGACCTTTAACACTGCTACAAATAGGCACAATTGATGGTCAAGTGTATCTGTTTGATGTACATATGAATCCAGATATATTCTGGAAAGGCAAACTGATAGAAATTTTACAATCAGATAAAATTCTAAAGGTAAGCCTTTCTAACACAATGAAACTCGTTCTAAATCGAACACTTTCAATAGAGTTATGACATGTGTACAACAACCTTTCAAGCGTTCTGGTGTTGCTACTACTAAGTGTGTGCGGTTTATAAATAATTATGTCAACTTATGACTTTCACAATAAGGGTAATAACAAAATTACCGAACTCAGAACAATCTTACAAAGGGAAAGTCAAAACTCATAAATATATAAACAGACAAAATCAGTCAACAACCGGAAAACTGTGAAAACCGTAATGACCCTAACTTGGTACAGGCATTTCTAAAGAAATGGTGGGTTGAATCAGATTTTAAAGCGCCAAACCCCCCCCCCCCCCCCCCCCTCCATTTCATTACGGCTCAAAGTTTCCGGCTGTCACTATAACAGTATTTACAACAATACTTGAGCAAAACAGGTAAAACAGTTGTCAAATCAGCACCAAGCTCAGTGAAGTAAATGTCAAAA
This sequence comes from Bathymodiolus brooksi, assembly GCA_963680875.1. Classification (NCBI taxonomy): domain Eukaryota; kingdom Metazoa; phylum Mollusca; class Bivalvia; order Mytilida; family Modiolidae; genus Bathymodiolus; species Bathymodiolus brooksi. The sequence continues at coordinate 78,814,581 of OY804578.1, read as the reverse complement.
ACACTTTTACGTCACACATTGATCGTTTATAATCTTTTCTGTAGAGACGGAATATATTTCGACAAGATCTTGGAATCGGAATATAAACTTTTTAAGAGATCGAAAAAGGCGAATCTTTTTATAGCCCTGGTCCAGTAGCCTGTTTCTCAGATGAAGATGACGTTTTAGGAAATCAGAATAATTGCTATTGGCCCTTGCATAACGAATCAATTGCGAGATGTAGACACCATATGCAGGAGAAGCTGGTATATTGCTGCACATATTTGGAAAATTTATGATCTTAAAATTGAAGTCGTCCCGTTTATCATAAATTTTAGTACTGATTTGACCACTGTCGTCAAATTCGAGGTATAAGTCCAAAAATGATGCGGACGAAGCGGTATCTGTGGTCTCTTTAACTTCCAGCTCTGGAGGATATATTAATGGAAGAAATTCTGCAAATCTAGAATTATTGATAGATAAAACGTCATCAATATACCTGTATGTGAAATTAAAGGCTCTAGCCTCACGAATCTTCTTATCTTTTACAAGCTTTTGAAGAAACTCCGACTCATATGAGTATAAAAATAAATCGGCTAGAAGAGGGCACAATTCGTACCCATTGGTATGTCGACGACCTGCTGAAACAGTATCCCTCCAAAGGAGACAAATATGTTATCGATGAGGAACTCCAGCATACTGATCACTTGTTCCTCGGAGTAGCATGTTTTACCTTTTTGAATTTTGTTTGAAAAATATGTGGAATTGTAGCCTAACACAACAAATTTTGAGTCATAGTTTCTATGACTGAAAGCTTTGTGAATTATTTCTTTTAAGCAGGTTTTTAATTTGTCATGTGGTAGGGTGGTATATAGAGTTGAAAAATCAAAAGTTTTGATGGAGGATACCTGAGAGAAAGATCTTGATTGAAGGTTATCCAAAAGATCTTTAGAGTTTTTCAAAATCCACATGTGATTTATGCCACTACGCGAGTAAACAGTTTCACAATATTTCTGTTGTCCCTCTTTTACTGCAGACAGAATCTTTGTCAGGTGAATAGACAATTCTTTCGTCGAACAAGTTGATGATCCTGCTATGTACCTTTCTTTGTATGGTGTCTTATGGAGTTTAGGTATCCAATATAAATAGGGTAAATCCTCAGACTCTTTACCAGAGGTAATGTTTAAAGAGGTCATGAATGATCTGTGGTTAGCTAGGATTTCATCTTTGTCGAACGAAGTAGGTTTGTATGTGGTGTTACTAGAGGTGTTGTTATCTATGCCTAATTCCTTGATTAGGCATTCGAAGTAATATGATTTACATACAAACACGATATTGTTGGAAGCCTTGTCCGCAGGAACGATAACATATCTGTCATGAAGAGTATACACAATTCATTATTGTCGACACATGATGATAATGTTATTTTTTTTTTATAAAAACTAGACCGAGGGAAAAAAATAAACCTAGAAAATTATTGTAAATTGTATATACAGGCTGTTACTATATAGTTTAATTTCATTATGTGCTTTAATTCACCTTACAGGTAATGCATTCTAGTCGAGGTGACAGTGCTGCCCTCTTCTTCCAGTTTGATGTTCAACTCCAAAACGTCTTCGATACACAGGTAGGTATAACAATATAAATGAATACTAGTATATGGAAGCGATCTGTAGAATATATTTATATCCAAACGATATATTGTACACTTGAATTGGTGGAAAATGAAAGTTAGCGAAGACAGAAAGGGCAATTAAGAATGGACAATCCAGAGACACTGACAACAATGAACACACAAGACACAAACCGAAGACAAATCAACGAACGAAAATACGACATAACAGAGAAAACTAAAACGAATAGTAACACGGACACCAACAACAATGGCAAATAACTGCAAAATATCACTTGAAGAAATTAAGGAATAATTTGTAATGTTTTTAATGCACGTGTGTTATATAATACATCGTACGTGAGGACTCAGAGTTTATTATTAGTGGAGGAGACAGGGCTTAAATTAAAGTTAGTCATAAAACTATAAATACCATCATCATCATACCTATATCTTTTTACTAATTTATCAATATTACCATTACGGCTTCTGATTACCATTTTTGGTATCTTCAAACTTTTCTTCATCCCTTGATTAAATAATCTATAGTACATGATTTCTCCATGTTGAGAGCTTCCAGTAGTATATCGGCGAATTTTCTCCAGCCTTTTACCGTTTCTGATATAAACTCAACCAAATAGAGCCAACAAGTGCATATTTCAAATATTCTTCATCAAATTTCAATGCATTAAAAATACCCATCTTAATGAGTTATTAATAACGTAAATCGTCAGTTTTGTTTTTAAAAAGGGGCTAATAAAAGCGTGTGTATCAAATTTAATGCACACAACGCGTTCATTGAATAAACTTCACCAGGAACGTTCATAGTCTGAAAATTGGAAAGCCAAATAATTTATAAAATTTGGCTGCAACAAAAAGGGCCCAAACATGATTGCTAACATTTCAATTCAATTCAATTTAACTCAAATCAAATATTTTATTGAATAAAATGCATAAATTTAATCATAGATGATTGCAAAAATTTTCTAAGGTCACCTATATCTAAGGAAATCCTAAGAACAAACTTGGTTTTAAATATTTATTACATTATTACGGAACTGTAAATTTCAATAATAAATATATCTAATAAACCATGTCAGTGCCACAACGCTGACTAACTTGGCGCATGATACCTTCGGGACTAATAGTATACCAGTCGAGGTATCGACCCATTGAGAGTAATAAAACGTAGATATCAAATTTGGTGCGGACTACGTGTTTCTGGAATAACCTTCATAACGTACACTTATAGTCAAAATTGAATCCAAATTGCGAAATTCCACATACTTTGAAGGTAAACAAATAACTGCTGTTATACTTGCCTTTTTTAAATTATTTTTCAGGTTGCTCATTTAGTTATTGAGGAACACAAAGGCCGAAAACTACCCCAATGAATAACACTGGCTAAGATCTGCTGTAAATATTCAGAAAATGCTGAAGTATCTGAGGAGAAGGATGAAATAAAGGTAACAGATAAAATATCTCATTGTCATTTTATATAATTACGGTATTTGAGAGAGGAGTGGTTCATATTGTTGTGGTTATTTCAAAGGTAAATCATAATAAAAACGTGGATATCAAATGCAGTGCGACGACACGTTTTTCGAATAACCTTCATCAGCTACGCTCAAAATCGAAAGATTGGAAAGCCAACATTTTGGGAGCAATAAAGCCAAAGAACCTAAACAGGCCACGGTCGCCTTTACCTGAGGAAGAAGAACCTTAGCTTTATTAATAATTACATTATCTAGGAACAGTAAATTTCAGTAATAAATAACTGTTTTACTTTTAACATCCACGCGAGTAAATCTAGGGCGATAGAAGATCTAATTTCTCTTCTGTTTGGTACAAACACAGTCACTCCCAAAGAGACAAAACTGAATATGTGTGACAAGTCAAAGGATCGGTTAAGCGACGACTTACAATTAGTTCCCAATTACCAATAGCCAGAGGCAGATAAGAGTAGACTATGGTGGCCTGTTTCAATGGAAAGTTGTCCGATATTTTTCATTATCTCACCTTTTACGTCATGTACTTGTGACAATTAAAACATCCTTCCATGGATACTAGTGCTAACTTTTTATTAATGTCATTTATTATATGTGCTCTTGTTCTTGTTAGGAACATAAATGTGAGCATTTCATGTTAAAAAACCAACCAATTGATGAATCTATGAGTACACTATTACATTCATATTGTTAAGCAAACTGAAATTAATTAAATATAATTGGGGAGAATATTGTGCAATATAAGAAATGCACACAAGATGGAACAGTGCAAATTAACATTTACAATTCAAATATTCAAATAAATCGCAAATTTTTGCTATGACAGCCTTACGTCATTGCAAACTTCAATATAAATCAACTCATCTGAATGAAATAGATAAAAAATAACACGAACCCCTATAACAAAACGCGTGGTTTGTGGTTTATGGTGTTTAACGCCACTTTTAGCAATATTTCAGTTATATCGTGGCGCAAAACGTGAGAAATAAGAAGTTCATAAATAGTGGGTTAAGTAAACATTTGTGAATACATGTTAAGACGATATTTCTTTCGTAACATGTACTGCTTAAATTTTAATATACCTTAGAGAATCCCGAAAGGTCAATCACAATGGACAATCCAGAGACACTGGCAGCATAGGGTACACAAGACACAAGACGAAGATAAACAAAGCCAAAACACATCAAAACATCAATCAGTATGATCGTTCTTATTAGTAGAAAAAACAAATAAAAATGGCTTTTCAAGATCAAACCCTGAATTCAAATATTCATATCTCTATGATATAATTCTAAGTGAACGTTGTGATATTCTATGCTCCAAATATTAAGACTGGGGATTAGGATCCTATTACCCGGTTTAACCCCGCCTCATTGCTGTGTATGTCACAATCCAGAACCTGGATTTCCAACGTCATATGTCGTGGTCTTTTTTTTATTATCTTCAATGAGTTTAGGTGAGAGGTGACTGTTCGTTTTGCAGATATTAGTGGAATTGGTTACCATATCTGTTTTAATTTAGACACATTGAAAAGTGATTCTTTTTTTTTAACTATCTTGCAGCAACTGTATGCAACCGAAGTTGGTAATTTCTGGGAGATCAGACCATTAACAGACGAAATGATTGCGTACGCATCTGGTGATGTCACAGCATTAATACCGGAAGTGTATGAAACACAGAAAGAGTAAGTTTATTTTACTTATAATAGCATATCAATGAGTAAATTATATGGTCTATTTTTAAGCTACATACATATTGTGTTTTTGTGTGTGTGTGGTTTTTTTTTATTATCTAACGACATTTGCGATATGAAATTCACTTTGGTTAAAAGAGAACATCGTATTCAAATTAATAAATTAAAAATAACTGGTCATTCTCTTATCAATTCTATCAGTAGGCACGATGGGTGTCACTATTAGAGCAGAAGCTGCTAACTGAAGACCTGGGTTCACCACCGGATTTTAGTGGGGTTCGTGTTACTTGATCTTTAGTTTTATGTGTATGTTTTGTAGATCGTTGTTTGCCAATTTATCCTTTTTCTTTTGACCATTGTGTTAGCTGCCCTTCTTCGATTTACGGATTTTGATTACCACTTTGGTATCTTCAAATCTTCTTAATTCGCGGAAGCATGATGGTTTTGATCTAGTTCTAATTGCGAGCAAGATTAGGATTATTCCAGAAACGCGTCGTGCGCATTAAAATTAGATATTTGTGTTTATGTTTTACTAATTTTTCCTTTCGACCTGAACATTTATAGTTATGTGTTTTCTTATTCAGGTATATGGAGCTATACAATATACTTCCCAAATTTGATGAAAGAGTTACAGAAGAAGTAAATTTTGCTATAGACAAGAAAATGTCCAGACAACGATTCAAAAGACAGCAAAAAGTAGTAAAAAGTATAACGGACAAATTACAGCGCAAGTATCCTTCAAGCATCAAATATGAAGATATAACAGATGAAGACGACATCACGGCAATCAGAAGGTTAAAATGGAAAACAAGAAAACTACATCCATTAGTGAGGAGGCTTAAGACGGAATCAATCAAAGCCCAGCTTCTTGATTTATCCTGTCAACTTTCTGACGATGAAAATGACTTTATTCCAAAATTTCGCTCGTATGCGTTTTTAAGGGAGTATGCATATCATCGTGATGATGAAGTCAAGCATGATGCCAAGAGAATTCTTAAAAGAATTAATGATATTATATTGGAAAATATGATTCAGAAATATAAACCTGGGACATGTACGAATATGCTAGCACTGAATGAAAAGGAGGCTCTGAATATCTTAAGGCCGAAAGGGGTACAAGACAGGAATATTCATCCAATCTTGCTATATCTTTATTGGCAAATGAAAGAAGAAAATCTCGATTCAACAATTGACAACTTTGATGAGAAAAGGGATGACTATGTTATTCCAGAGGGTTTCTACAAATGGATCAAATATTGTTGTGTTGGAAAGGTACCAGAACAAATAAAAGGAAAAGCTAGAAGACTTGTGCGAAATCTTGATAGAACCTTTGGAAAGGGGATAGTTCCTGGATGCCAGTCTGCCTCAGAATAAAACCACATAAATCTCTAAATTAACAATTACGCAAATATGTTTATCTCAGTCAATAACTCTTTCACCTAACTTGGAATCCTTCAAAAGTGGTATCTCCACCTATCTCGACATTAACATTTGAAGGATTCCCAAACCCACCTTTAAATACACTGTACATATATATAATTAATTATTTTTGTTTGGTTTATTTTCATTTTTGTTTATTATACTTTTAAAACTAAATTGTCCATGTACATAGCGCACACAGTTCCGGGACGTTACCCACTCTATCATTAGAATATAGTTCTGTATTTGGAAGAAGAAGAAGGGATATGTAAGCTAGTAAAACTTGAAAATTATCTTTCAGCTGCAATGTAACAATGTAACAACTTCTGTGTTACGAAGGTTGAATACATTATGTATAATGTTCAAGAATATACGTTCTCTACAATAACTATGTTGCACTTTACTTACACGTGGAAAGCAGTTGCATATGACCGCGTCATTTCACTAAAAGGGGAGGTTTGTGTGACCGTTTTTCATTTTTATCAATGACTCAACATATAGCGGAAAATAATAAGTTTATAAAATAAAAGATACAAATGATGTTGAAGGAGAAACAAAAAAATTCAATTAAATTTCGATAATGAATATACATGTATATATTGTGAGGTCTGCCATTTGAGGGGAGGGGGGTATATTTTTATTTTGTATATTTACTTGCATGTGTCAGAAAACACAATTGTTGATATTCATTTCTGTATAGTAATCAGAAATATTGTTTCATTCGAATTCAGAATGAATTAAGTGATAAAGTTTACCGCTGATATTAATTAGCACATGGTGATGATAATATTATGGTTATTTTGTATTTTGAGATGTCCCCTTCCTGTAGCCAAACAGAGATCAACACATGTTTCATAAAATTTGTCATTTCTTAGGGCACGGCATATTAACTTACAAATATCTATTGTTTCTTTACGTCATATTTGTTCATAGAATCATATTCTGAAGTCGATAGTATTTAGTTAAACGTGTTAATTTTTCGATCTCTGTGTTGGCTAACACTTCCACTTTCTCGTCGTCGGTCATTATTGACATTTGAACTCAGAGATTATATTACATAATTGCTATTGATGACATTTGTTTTGATGAATCTTATAGTTATGTAAAATGGACATAATTTATTGTTTTATCATAATTGATGATATATTGTTATAATTCGCTTTTGAGTATTTGATGTATCAATTTTTCTGATTGGTTCGAGATTATTTATTATTGATTTAGGCTTTCATGCACCAGCCTGCACCAACTTTTGGTGCACTTATTTTGATTGGTCAAAGATTTTTCGATACACTGTTTTGATTGATTAATAAATTTATATTCAATGCGCAAGCCTGCACCAGATTTTGGTGCACTGCACAGATATGTTAGTGCAACTATAAATAGCGACGTAACGCTGAAACTGACGTCACTTCACATTCATTTAATTTCAGGCTCATTTATTTTCGAAAGCAGACGTCAGTTAAAAATTATTTTCAAAAGCAGGATTGTGTTAAATTTTCTGAATATTTAAAGTAAGATATTTTCTTGACTGATAATAGTAAATTAAGGTTTAAATACATTTTTTTTAATAATTCATTACAAACTTTTTGTGAAAATCAAAATGTTCAAGTTGAAGTTCTTTGTTATTTTAGTGAAAAGTTCAGAATTGACCAAATTAGTTTATTTTTGTTTTGCATTGAAGAACCAATTCAGTTAATAAATTGGGTGGTTTAGGTTAATGTTTTAGCCAGAATTTTGTCTATATGAGGTATTGAAATTATATTGGTTATGAGTATAATTATTTTGTCACTGATCTCCAGTTATACAAAAATATGAGTCACTATTTAGAAACTCAAGACATACATTACTAGCGAGATTGTTAGTACCTGTCTTGTCCAAATTTAAATAGACATAAACTTTTGTCTTGTAATAATTCAAGACATACATTACTAGCGAGGTTGTTAGTACATGTCTTGTTAAACTATATGTAAAATACCAATATTTTAGAAATTCAAGACATACATTACTAGCGAGGTAGTTAGTACTTGTCTTGTCCAAATTTAAATAGATATAAACTTGTAATAATTCAAGACATACATTAATAGCGAGATTGTTAGTACCTGTCTTGTTAAACTATATGTAAAATACCAATATTTTAGAAATTCAAGACATACATTACTAGCGAGGTAGTTAGTACTTGTCTTGTCCAAATTTAAATAGATATAAACTTGTAATAATTCAAGACATACATTACTAGCCAGATTGTTAGTACATGTCTTGTTAAACTATATGTAAAATACCAATATTTTAGAAATTCAAGACATACATTACTAGCGAGGTAGTTAGTACTTGTCTTGTCCAAATTTAAATAGATATAAACTTGTAATAATTCAAGACATACATTACTAGCGAGATTGTTAGTACCTGTCTTGTTAAACTATATGTAAAATACCAATATTTTAGAAATTCAAGACATACATTACTAGCGAGGTAGTTAGTACTTGTCTTGTCCAAATTTAAATAGACATAAACTTTTGTCTTGTAATAATTCAAGACATACATTACTAGCAAGGTTGTTAGTACATGTCTTGTTAAACTATATGTAAAATACCAATATTTTAGAAATTCAAGACATACATTACTAGCGAGGTAGTTAGTACTTGTCTTGTCCAAATTTAAATAGATATAAACTTGTAATAATTCAAGACATACATTACTAGCGAGATTGTTAGTACCTGTCTTGTTAAACTATATGTAAAATACCAATATTTTAGAAATTCAAGACATACATTACTAGCGAGGTAGTTAGTACTTGTCTTGTCCAAATTTAAATAGATATAAACTTGTAATAATTCAAGACATACATTACTAGCGAGATTGTTAGTACATGTCTTGTTAAACTATATGTAAAATACCAATATTTTAGAAATTCAAGACATACATTACTAGCGAGGTAGTTAGTACTTGTCTTGTCCAAATTTAAATAGATATAAACTTGTAATAATTCAAGACATACATTACTAGCGAGATTGTTAGTACCTGTCTTGTTAAACTATATGTAAAATACCAATATTTTAGAAATTCAAGACATACATTACTAGCGAGGTAGTTAGTACTTGTCTTGTCCAAATTTAAATAGACATAAACTTTTGTCTTGTAATAATTCAAGACATACATTACTAGCAAGGTTGTTAGTACATGTCTTGTTAAACTATATGTAAAATACCAATATTTTAGAAATTCAAGACATACATTACTAGCGAGGTAGTTAATACTTGTCTTGTCCAAATTTAAATAGATATAAACTTGTAATAATTCAAGACATACATTACTAGCGAGATTGTTAGTACCTGTCTTGTTAAACTATATGTAAAATACCAATATTTTAGAAATTCAAGACATACATTACTAGCGAGGTAGTTAGTACTTGTCTTGTCCAAATTTAAATAGATAATATAAGAAACTTGAAATTCTAGTGTTTAATCCTTAAACACTTCATAAGGCTATATAAGATTTGTTAGTTAGAGTATTAATTAATAGAGCATCAGTTTGCTCTGAGTAAATTTTGAGATCAACAGGATATGATTAACTATTAAACACATATTGCATAATCTCTGTATTAGTGTTTAGTCAGTAAGCACTTTCAATTGTAATAGATTTTACTCATTGAAAGGCAGAACCATCAATATAAGAACTAAAAACCAAGTCTCAATTCTGTTTAAACAGATATATACATTTGTAATTACAAAACACAATACTACATAAACACCTTAAAACATAATATTGAGATATCAATTCATGTTTGTGTATAAAAAGTGTATCTGGAGACATATATTTTGTTAAAATTGTATTTATCCACATATCCTGTAAGGTCTCAGGATCCGGATAATTATTTTATTGCTGAATATTGAATTATCAAAATAGTATAAAAATAAACTATTTATAACTGAACATGTATTCCATCAATTTTGCCATGTTTTCCGTTCGCCTTAGTGAAGTTTAAATGACCCGGTACTGAAAGTTAGTACCGTACGCGAGACATACATAGCGACACATAGAATCACCATATCCATATTTTTACATCAGTTATATCTTGGTATATTTGAGGATTCTATCAAGGGATAGAATAGAACTTGTGGTCTATCTATTTCACCAGCTAGCCCGCTACATAATTTTTGGCATCCTCGGCGGGATCCATTTGAAGATATCAGTTGATTTCTAATTGGGTCTAGTGATACGAACCTATTCATAGAAGTAGAAGTTAGCAGGTGTTGAGATGGTGAAAAGAAAAACCAGTAGTTCCCATACACTTCAAGACAAAATGGAGAATACAACTGTTACAGAAGAGAGTGACATGAATGAAACTGGTCTGAATGAAGAGTCTGAAACTGAAAATGTTGAACCAACAACCAGTAGATTAAATAACCAAGATATAGAATCAGATGAAGAGATGAATGATACTATGATACTTCGACCACAACTTAGACACAAAACCTTAGGGAGCAGTACTAGAAAAGTTTGTTCTCCCCAGAGACCAAGAACCCCTAGATATAGACGGAAACCAGTTATAGCGGAAGTTCAGGTTGAACCTCCAGCTGACCAAGCACAAAGTGACAAGGAAAGTCTGTATGGAATAATGAAATCTGCCTTCCAGGATATGACGACCCAAGTAGTGGTCGCTATTCAAACAGCTTTTAGGGGAACGAAAGGACATACCCCAGAACAAAAGGAAAATGTTAAGCCAAGCCAAGATATTAAAAGGGCAGAGAGGCGAGAGCCATCAAAGTCGAGAAGCTATAGCTATAATGAGTCATTTTCTTCATCTGAAGATGGCACCGAGGAATCAGATTTAGAAAGTCTAGCCACTAGTCAAATAGTAAGACCAAAACAGAGGAAAAGCAACCATACTGCCATTGCTAGATTACCAGCTTTCACTGGGAAAGAGAAGTGGGAAGTATGGATAAATAGATTTGAAGCGGTAGCACGCTTACAAGATTGGAACAATAAAGGCAAGCTGCAGGAATTATTGCCCAGACTTCAGGGTGCAGCTGGAGATTTTGCTTTTGACCAAATGTCAGAAAACACCTTGAATAGCTATTCCAAGCTAGTAAACGAGCTCAAAAATAGATTTGGAGTCATAGAGAACAAGAAGACATACAGGGTCCAATTTAATAGAAGAAATCAGAAGACAGGAGAGACTGTAGAAATATATGCTACTGAACTAAAGCGTATTTATGAAAAGGCATACACAAATAGAGATGCCAGAATTAGACAAGAGGACCTTTTACAAAGATTTTTAATGGGAATAGGAAATGATAAAGCAAGGATACATATTGAATTAAATAAAGACCCTAAAACGATAGAAGAAGCTGTACAGGAAGTAATAACATTTATGGAAACGACCAAATACCCCCAACATGATGATGAGCAGTATTTTAATAAAAGACGTTTTGTAAGACAAGTAACCAGAACTGAAAAAGACACTTCAGACTGGAAGACAGGAAAATTAAACGGGAAAAGACCTCTGACAACACAAAAGGAACAGAAAGCAGATTATGGTGCAAGTACATGCCACCAGAGTGTTGATTTGCAGCAAATACAGCAGATGTTTGAAAAGATGTACGAGGAGAAGAGAAAGAATGAAGAACAAGCCAGTTTTGGAATTCCACAAGGGAGACGACATTTTAATACCAATAACAACCATAACACAAATAATGATATGAAAAGACCGTACCCTAATGAACATATGAGAAATAATAGCTTTCAAAAGGAGAAAGCACAGATGGGGCAAAGCTCACAAAGCCAACCATTTTTATGTTTTTATTGTGGCCAACCCGGTCACTATGCTAGACAATGCTTTAGCAATCCTGAGAGGCGGCAAGACAAGTTCTCTCAACAGAGAAATGGAGAAACATTACCTCAGCGATCCTGGAATAATAAGAAGTCGGATGAACAAGCAGTGTCCAGTCATTTAATGGGAGTCCCACCAGGCTTCTCATTAAACTAACTGGGGTCAGCTCCAATGACCTGGAGGTGACCCATTCAACAGCAGAAATAAATGGTCAACCACTGGTAAAAGAGTATGATGATCCATACAACAAAGCTTCAAATTCAGTCAATATAGATATCAATCCAATTAATGAACAAACTATTAAAGGAGAGGTTGATGATTCGTCCAAAGTAATTGGCGATAGTCCTCTGTTTAATAGATTTGGTTCAGATCCAGACAAGACAAAACAGGAGGTTGATGATTCGTCCAAAGTAATTGGCGATAGTCCTCTGTTTAATAGATTTGGTTCAGATCCAGACAAGACAAAACAGGAGGTTGATGATTCGTCCAATGTAATTGGCGATAGTCCTCTGTTTAATAGATTTGGTTCAGATCCAGACAAGACAAAACAGGAGGTTGATGATTCGTCCAAAGTGATTGGCGATAGTCCTCTGTTTGAGAAATTTAGTTCAGATACAGACATGGAGGTTGATGATTTGTCCAAGATTGGTGACAATAGTCCTCCATTAAAATTTTTAGATGTCGTTGGACGACAAGTTATGAGAAGTGATGAAGTCTATGTTGATGGTAGTATACAAGGTATTAAAGTAACCTTTACTGCTGATACAGGAGCAGCGAGAACTGTAATTTCATCAAAACTGTTCAGAAAGATTCCAAATTCCAAGAAGCCACGACTTGAAAGGTCTAGTGCTTTGGCCAGTGTAAATGGTCAGCCTTTAACAGAAATGGGTAAAGCTGTTTTTAACATTACCCTAGGTAACTTAACCCTTGATAGCGAGTTAATTGTTGCCGAGATCGAAGATGAAGCCCTGTTAGGCTTAGATATCCTAATGAAGGGTAAGGGGGGACCCGCTGATATCAAATTGACTGAAGGATTAATATTGTTGGATGGGATAGCAATTCCTTGCACCCAGATAGGTCAACCAGACCCCGTCAGAAAAATTACAGCTGCTGATGATTTTATCATTCCTCCTAGAAGTGAGGTTATCATAGATGTGTTTGTTGATAAATTCCATAGTGATAACTTGTCGGGACCACAAAACTACTTGTTAGAACCAAACAATTTCTTTGTTGAGAAATATCCAGTAGCAATGGCTTCTTGTCTTGTTGACATTACACATGAAGTTACAAATAAAGTTAGATTGATGAACCCTTTTGACCATGAAGTGGAAATTAGACAGGATACTGTACTTGGGGAAGCAGAAAAGGTGGAATGTCCACCTGTATCTCTTTTTGCAGAAGAAGATGGTACTGAATCAAATAATTTTGATAATGTAAAGAGGATTAAATTGGTTGAGCAGAAGCCTGTTACCTGGCCAACTAATGTTGGCATCATAAGAAACATAACTAAGAAAGGTACCTCTGATGGAGGAAAAAGTGGAATTGTACCACAACATTTAGAGAATTTGTTTAATGAAGCAGTCCAAGAGCGTTCTCCGGAAGAAACCATTATCATTGCAGAGCTTTTACAAAAGTTTTCAGACACATTTTCGAAGAATGACCCAGATCTTGGTCTGACTAATTTGGTAGAACACCACATAGAAACCGGTGATGCAAAACCATTAAAACAACCTCCACGAAGAGCGCCAATGGCGTATGCTGAGGATGAAAAGAAATTAATTGACACGATGCAAAGACAGGGGATCATACAGAAATCCAGTTCACCATGGTCTAGCCCTTTGGTTTTAGCTATGAAGAAAAATGGCAAGATTAGACCATGTGTAGACTATAGAAGACTTAACTCAGTAACAAAAAAGGATGCATTTCCTTTACCAAGAATCCAAGACTGTTTGGACACAGTTTCAGGAGCTACTTTGTTCAGTACATTTGATTTGACCAGTGGGTTTCACCAAATTCCTGTTAATCCTAGAGATGTTCATAAAACAGCATTTGTGACGAAATATGGGCTTTACGAATATAAAACCCCTCCTATGGGCCTTTGTAATGGACCTCCAACTTGTCAGCGTCTAATGGAATTAGTCCTGAATGGGTTACAATGGCAAATTTGCCTCATATATTTAGACGATGTGATTGTCTTTGGTTCAAGTTTTTCAGAACACATTCAGAGACTGGAGACAGTTCTTCAAAGAATCCTTGATGCTGGTTTGAAGCTGAAACCTGAGAAATGTACGATCCTGAAGTTACCTTTCTGGGGCATGTTGTTTCACAAAAAGGAATAAAGCCAAACCCTGATAATATAGCCAAAATATTATCTTGGCCTGCACCTAAAAATGTCTCTGAAGTTCGACAAATTTTAGGAATGGGAAGTTACTACCGTCGATTCATAAAAGACTTTTCCTTGATGGTTAAACCCCTTACAGAGCTGACCAAGAAGTCAAATGAATTTATATGATCCGATGTCTGTCAGGAAGCCTTTAAGAAGTTAAAACAAGCTTTCATGAGTCCTGAAATAATGGCATATCCAGAAGATCATGGAGATTTTATACTCGATACAGATGCATGCGACTCCTCTATTGGTGCAGTATTAAGCCAAATGCAGGATGGACGTCTTCGAGTTATAGCCTATGGTAGTCGTACCCTCAACAAGGCAGAAAAGAATTATTGTATTACAGACAAAGAACTTTTAGCAGTACGATATTTTATAGAGTACTATAGACAGTACTTGTTGGGCAGAACTTTTACTGTCAGAACAGATCACCAAGCACTGATTTGGCTTTTTAGCCTTAAAGAACCCAAAGGAAGGATTGCCAGATGGGTTGAAATCCTTTCTGCATTTGATTTTACTGTTGAATACAGACCTGGATCTAAACATGGCAATGCTGATGCAATATCCAGATGCTTGAATCCGCGTGAATGTGATTGTCCAGAAACAGACCATTTAGAATACTTGAAATGTGGCCCTTGTGCCAAGTGCACAAAACGAGCATATGATATGATGAGCTCATTAAAAACATTTGCAAGTAATATTAGTAGTAAAGAAACAGAAGTTTTAAATGCTGTTCACCTATCAACTCTTCAACCAAGAAACCCAGAAACAGGACCCCAGTCTCATCACCCAGGAAAACACCAATTAGGATGCCAAGAAAGAAGACACTAGCAAGAAGACAGTAGTATTATGTAAATTTGAACATTGTGAGTGACATTTTAAATTGTAGGTTATATATGACTATGAATTCATTTATTTAGTTAATTGTTAAAATGTTTATTGTATGTAATTGTTCATATTAGAACTAGAATTCTAATGCTAGGAATAATTTCCTTTCATTTGTGAGGACACAAATATTAAGGGGGGGATAATGTGAGGTCTGCCATTTGAGGGGAGGGGGGTAGATTTTTATTTTGTATATTTACTTGCATGTGTCAGAAAACACAATTGTTGATATTCATTTCTGTATAGTAATCAGAAATATTGTTTCATTCGAATTCAGAATGAATTAAGTGATAAAGTTTACCGCTGATATTAATTAGCACATGGTGATGATAATATTATGGTTATTTTGTATTTTGAGATGTCCCCTTCCTGTAGCCAAACAGAGATCAACACATGTTTCATAAAATTTGTCATTTCTTAGGGCACGGCATATTAACTTACAAATATCTATTGTTTCTTTACGTCATATTTGTTCATAGAATCATATTCTGAAGTCGATAGTATTTAGTTAAACGTGTTAATTTTTCGATCTCTGTGTTGGCTAACACTTCCACTTTCTCGTCGTCGGTCATTATTGACATTTGAACTCAGAGATTATATTACATAATTGCTATTGATGACATTTGTTTTGATGAATCTTATAGTTATGTAAAATGGACATAATTTATTGTTTTATCATAATTGATGATATATTGTTATAATTCGCTTTTGAGTATTTGATGTATCAATTTTTCTGATTGGTTCGAGATTATTTATTATTGATTTAGGCTTTCATGCACCAGCCTGCACCAACTTTTGGTGCACTTATTTTGATTGGTCAAAGATTTTTCGATACACTGTTTTGATTGATTAATAAATTTATATTCAATGCGCAAGCCTGCACCAGATTTTGGTGCACTGCACAGATATGTTAGCGCAACTATAAATAGCGACGTAACGCTGAAACTGACGTCACTTCACATTCATTTAATTTCAGGCTCATTTATTTTCGAAAGCAGACGTCAGTTAAAAATTATTTTCAAAAGCAGGATTGTGTTAAATTTTCTGAATATTTAAAGTAAGATATTTTCTTGACTGATAATAGTAAATTAAGGTTTAAATACATTTTTTTTAATAATTCATTACAAACTTTGTGTGAAAATCAAAATGTTCAAGTTGAAGTTCTTTGTTATTTTAGTAAAAAGTTCAGAATTGACCAAATTAGTTTAATTTTGTTTTGCATTGAAGAACCAATTCAGTTAATAAATTGGGTGGTTTAGGTTAATGTTTTAGCCAGAATTTTGTCTATATGAGGTATTGAAATTATATTGGTTATGAGTATAATTATTTTGTCACTGATCTCCAGTTATACAAAAATATGAGTCACTATTTAGAAACTCAAGACATACATTACTAGCGAGATTGTTAGTACCTGTCTTGTCCAAATTTAAATAGACATAAACTTTTGTCTTGTAATAATTCAAGACATACATTACTAGCGAGGTTGTTAGTACATGTCTTGTTAAACTATATGTAAAATACCAATATTTTAGAAATTCAAGACATACATTACTAGCGAGGTAGTTAGTACTTGTCTTGTCCAAATTTAAATAGATATAAACTTGTAATAATTCAAGACATACATTAATAGCGAGATTGTTAGTACCTGTCTTGTTAAACTATATGTAAAATACCAATATTTTAGAAATTCAAGACATACATTACTAGCGAGGTAGTTAGTACTTGTCTTGTCCAAATTTAAATAGATATAAACTTGTAATAATTCAAGACATACATTACTAGCCAGATTGTTAGTACATGTCTTGTTAAACTATATGTAAAATACCAATATTTTAGAAATTCAAGACATACATTACTAGCGAGGTAGTTAGTACTTGTCTTGTCCAAATTTAAATAGATATAAACTTGTAATAATTCAAGACATACATTACTAGCGAGATTGTTAGTACCTGTCTTGTTAAACTATATGTAAAATACCAATATTTTAGAAATTCAAGACATACATTACTAGCGAGGTAGTTAGTACTTGTCTTGTCCAAATTTAAATAGACATAAACTTTTGTCTTGTAATAATTCAAGACATACATTACTAGCAAGGTTGTTAGTACATGTCTTGTTAAACTATATGTAAAATACCAATATTTTAGAAATTCAAGACATACATTACTAGCGAGGTAGTTAGTACTTGTCTTGTCCAAATTTAAATAGATATAAACTTGTAATAATTCAAGACATACATTACTAGCGAGATTGTTAGTACCTGTCTTGTTAAACTATATGTAAAATACCAATATTTTAGAAATTCAAGACATACATTACTAGCGAGGTAGTTAGTACTTGTCTTGTCCAAATTTAAATAGATATAAACTTGTAATAATTCAAGACATACATTACTAGCGAGATTGTTAGTGCCTGTCTTGTTAAACTATATGTAAAATACCAATATTTTAGAAATTCAAGACATACATTACTAGCGAGGTAGTTAGTACTTGTCTTGTCCAAATTTAAATAGATATAAACTTGTAATAATTCAAGACATACATTACTAGCGAGATTGTTAGTACCTGTCTTGTTAAACTATATGTAAAATACCAATATTTTAGAAATTCAAGACATACATTACTAGCGAGGTAGTTAGTACTTGTCTTGTCCAAATTTAAATAGATATAAACTTGTAATAATTCAAGACATACATTACTAGCGAGATTGTTAGTACCTGTCTTGTTAAACTATATGTAAAATACCAATATTTTAGAAATTCAAGACATACATTACTAGCGAGGTAGTTAGTACTTGTCTTGTCCAAATTTAAATAGATATAAACTTGTAATAATTCAAGACATACATTACTAGCGAGATTGTTAGTACCTGTCTTGTTAAGCTATATGTAAAATACCAATATTTTAGAAATTCAAGACATACATTACTAGCGAGGTAGTTAATACTTGTCTTGTCCAAATTTAAATAGATATAAACTTGTAATAATTCAAGACATACATTACTAGCGAGATTGTTAGTACCTGTCTTGTTAAACTATATGTAAAATACCAATATTTTAGAAATTCAAGACATACATTACTAGCGAGGTAGTTAGTACTTGTCTTGTCCAAATTTAAATAGATAATATAAGAAACTTTAAATTCTAGTGTTTAATCCTTAAACACTTCATAAGGCTATATAAGATTTGTTAGTTAGAGTATTAATTAATAGAGTATCAGTTTGCTCTGAGTAAATTTTGAGATCAACAGTATATGATTAACTATTAAACACATATTGCATAATCTCTGTATTAGTGTTTAGTCAGTAAACACTTTCAATTGTAATAGATTTTACTCATTGAAAGGCAGAACCATCAATATAAGAACTAAAAACCAAGTCTCAATTCTGTTTAAACAGATATATACATTTGTAATTACAAAACACAATACTACATAAACACCTTAAAACATAATATTGAGATATCAATTCATGTTTGTGTATAAAAAGTGTATCTGGAGACATATATTTTGTTAAAATTGTATTTATCCACATATCCTGTAAGGTCTCAGGATCCGGATAATTATTTTATTGCTGAATATTGAATTATCAAAATAGTATAAAAATAAACTATTTATAACTGAACATGTATTCCATCAATTTTGCCATGTTTTCCGTTCGCCTTAGTGAAGTTTAAATGACCCGGTACTGAAAGTTAGTACCGTACGCGAGACATACATAGCGACACATAGAATCACCATGTCCATATTTTTACATCAGTTATATCTTGGTATATTTGAGGATTCTATCAAGGGATAGAATAGAACTTGTGGTCTATCTATTTCACCAGCTAGCCCGCTACAATATATACACCAAAATAAAGGTAAAATCCTTTTAATGTATTGTTAATTTGTTGTTAATTAATTCATTTCTTGTTAATTAATTTGTTAATGTTACAATCATAACTATTATTTTATTATTGCTAAATGTAATTGGTTTTTTTTTTCTTTTATTATTATTATTATTATTGTTATTATTATTATTATTATTATTATTATTATTATTATTATTGTTATTATTGTTATTATTATTATTATTATTATTTAGAGTAAATTTTGTAAAAATAAATGTGAAAATGAGTATTTTTTTGTTAGTGTAAATTATATTTGATCAATTAATAAACGTTAGAGAAAACCAAAGTGGTAATCCAGAGACAGTGACAACATTGGGCACACAAGACACAGGATGAAGACAAACAAAACACAAAAACACAATATAACACAGAAAACTAAAAAGATGAGCAACACCACCATAAACCTAGGATGAATCCAGCTGCTCACGATTACATAGAATCATATTTCATAGAAATAACTTATTTATTAGTATGTGAAGATGTCTTAAAATTCGTGACAAAATAAACTTAGACAATAAAATGAAAAGGAACAGAAGCGAGAATTATACGGAGACTGCAATTTTTCCCTTAAGTGTGTTTTTTACAAGGTTCATATCTATTTTATATATTGCGTTTCCATCATTATAAATCAAACCATAATATAGTGTGGTCTAACTTTGTCTTTCGTGACATGTGAGAAGAGTTTGAAGATGCCAAAGGGGCAATCAAAATCCGTATATCGAAGAAGAACAGACAACACAATGGCCAAAAGAAAAAGTACAAAAGGACAAACAACGATCTACAAAGCATACATATAAAACTAAAGATCAAGTTACACGAACCGCACAAAAAACCGAGAGTGACTTCATGTGCTCCGGAAGGGTAAGCAGTTCCTGCTCCACTAGTGACACCCGTCGCGTTTATCTAGTTACAAACCCGGTAATAAGTCGTGAATGGGGAAAGGAAAATCATAATCTGGAGATGTTCCGTATCCACACCGAATATGACTTTCACCACTGGATACTAATGGAGAGTAGTGTGCGGATAGAAACTGGAACAGCAAGGGAGTTTGATCCAGGATATGTCTTAAAAGCATAGTGTCTACTATTTTGGTTATTCTTACCTATTTTAGTAACAAGGAATATTAGATCGTGTTGAAAATGTGAAGCTAAACTTTTCCTGATTTATTTCGTGACAATATCATCCAAACATCTTTCTATCAGCAATATAATAGCTTGTTATGATTTGTTTCGCTCGACTTCCCACTGTTCAGATGTAGATGTACAGTTGTTAGTACATTAGAATAGGGGCCGTCGTGTTCATGATCGTATAGTAATTGGATTTGCATCTACCTATGCAATCAGTGTCTATCACCACTAAATTTGTGGGATCGAATCCCGCTCATGGCGAGGTGTACTCAATTCCTGATTCTAAGCCAACCAGACTTTGTTCTTTTTGTTAATTGATGCGTGCTCAGCGGAGAAGCAACAAATACCAATTATACTGTCTTTGGTTTTAGTTTAAGCATATTTTATTTGCCTAATATTGAACTACATGGATTAGACACAAATTAATCTAACTTATGAAGTATTCGCCTTGTCTTTGGTTTGAACCGACATGGGCTCAAACCCACGATCTACCACACACCAAGAGAGCATATTAAACAATCGATACGGTTCTGGTGAATATTGAGGACAGAATTCCTGGAAAAAACAATAATAATAAGCTGAGTTATTTGTCTATATGCTTTATTTATAAAAACACAAATCCAAATCCTACATGTATATATATATGTATATATTTTTCAAATATATAAAATGGCCGATAAATATATAATTTCCATTAAAAAGTAAAGTTATTTACATATCACATATTGACAAACGTTACATAAGTTATATATACAGATTAACATTTATACTGTACACAAACTTCCATCTCCATATAAAATTACTATCACAGCCACCGAACCTTTAACAAACTAAAAATCGACACACTGCTCACATAGTCTTAAAACAGTCAATGAAGATATAGCAGTGCGATATAATTGAGCCAGACAACACAATACAATAGAAAATAAATTGGAATAAATTAATTTGATGTGTTTAAGAGATTTTGATTGGATAAAAAATTGATGTTATTTTCCATAGACAAAAATTTTAACCGGAAGTCACATGTTCGGGTCTCAATTGGGAAATTTTTTAATTTTAATTCTTTTTAAGCAATTATTATCCGACAAGATATTTTTAGGACAAGACACAAATTAATTAGGAATTAATTTATAAGGATTGATCACAATTTTGTGTTCGGTTCATTCGAAATAAACTCAAAAATATGGTACACAACTTCGCGGGTTACACAGTGTGTACCACATTTTTTAGTTTATTTTGAATGAACCGAAATAAAAATTGAGATCAATCCTTAATTAGAATAGTATTGTATCTTTTGTTTTGTTTTTGTATATGGGTATGCTGTGTTTGTTATATTGATATACAAAATGTATTTGTGCTATTACAAAAAAGATCTGCAATAAAGCGGGGGAAATAAGTATTGCAAAATAGTACTGTCATATTCCTTTGATTTCCTTGATACTACCCGTTTCTATAGTTCACTATGTCTTCCGATTATTCTAATTCTCATAATAATATATAAATTTTCAAACATCCCATGGTGACCTCAATTTTCTTCGAAAATGAAAATAAAAATCGTCATATTACAATTGTATCTGCATCTGATTATTCTTGAATATATGTTTTTATTGAAACACAATAATGTAAGTACAATTTGTATGGACGGAATTCAATGTGTATGTATATATACTACAATCTTTCAAAAACAAAATTGAAGGTATAAAGTTGACAAATATCACAAAATTATATTGCTACTGAAAATGTATAGAATATAGATTCTATTTACATATAAACAGTTCAAAATAACATCCTATGGCAGGTGGTATGATATCCACGGATGGCAGTTAATAAATGACAAATGGAAAACAATGTTTATATAGTTTCTGTTATTGTAAACCTCACTGTAGTATGTCGACCTCCTCTTGTCACACCGTTTAATTTTCCTCTCAAGTTGCCTGCGCGACCTAAAAATAAAGATGACTAAGTTAACTACAGTGATAAAGAATTGGATTTAAAATGATGGATATTTAATGCCAAGTTACTCATCTATTTAGTTTTTCTGTGCTGTCCTATTATATATCTTCACGTTCCGTGTTGTGATGTCCATTACGATTTCCGCATAAAAACGATGTTTGATTCGTCTTTACCTCCAGTTGTTTGTAGTAGGGCGCATGTCTTATTTATGTTATTTGTGTTTGTTTGCGTATAGTAGTGTCCAATACATATTGTGTTATGTTTTTGTTTTTCTTCGTCTTGTGTACCCTATGTTGCCAGATTCTCTGGATTTCCCATTTTTGATTGCCCCTTCGGTATTCTCTAACGTTTATTCTATATATATTGCGACGGTCATCTTTTTTGTGGTGGAAGAAGCTGACCAAAAGAGCATACCCGATCTGCCTTAAGTTACTGCCAAACTTTATCACATAAGGTTATATCGAGTACACCTAACATACTGTTTAAACATTCTTTTCATAACAATAAATAATTAATGAGACAAGTAACTTAAGGTGACAGTCACTTCATTTTGAGACTTAATACATGAGTTTAGTATGGAGATAATGTTTTAACTGTATTAGTTCGAGTTAACTGATGCATGAAGAGTAACCAAGTTGTAAATATAATGCACTAGACATGATAAACACTGTGTATCATCTTATCTTTGCAATCTTTGTAAGTTTTATAACTAGACTATTTGTTAAACGCCAAATATGTTTGATAATGGCGTCAAAAATATCACCGTAAATAGCTTGGGTTGTTCTCAGTTCTCGTGTTTTAGATGAATAATACTAGGTAAGTGTAGTATGTATGAGACGTCCATTAGAAAAAATGCAACATTAATGGTTGTATGCGTTAACATGTATGAAATATTGTTCTAAATATTTCATATCGTTTCCTTACCCATAGCGTCAGCATATTGTAATTCAGTTTGACACTGAACTCAAATGATGTATTAGTGGAAATTGGTGTTCTAAGAAACTTATTTTGTTTTATTGGTTGGGCAGTCCGAAGTACCCATAGAACACAAACAACCTGTAGCAAGTAACTATCACATAAAGTTATGTCGAGTGCACCTAATATTCAAAACTCTTAGGTAGATATAAATATAATTTTTCCATGTGATCACACCAAATGGGTTTGATAAGCTGCATACCATTGATATATGCTATTGCTGACTCAATGTAGAATAAGAAGTTAGTTACTTATTGTTTGTTCCTGAAGTTTAATGTCATGCATAGTCTGAATAATTTCATTCTGTGTTAAAATATGAAGAAAAACAATCATACTATTTTTATCTTAAAACTCTATTATTGCTGAAATATTGGATTCTTTTAAGAAGAGTTTGAACATGCCAAAAGGGTAATCAGAATCCGTAAATCGAAGAATGCCAGACAACACAATGGCCAAAGGAAAAAGGACAAAAGGACAAACAACGATCTATAAAACATTACACATCAAACTAAAAATCGAATAACACGTACCCCACTGAAAACCAGGGGTGAACTCAGGTGCTGCATAAGGTTAAGCAGTTTCTGCTCCACCAGTGGCACCCGTCGTGTTAGTCTAGTTACAAACCTGATCATATCATAAAATTAATTTTCTTTAGCATTACGTACGATCATGATAAAATCTTTGAGCTTCATCATCGGTGCTAAATCTATGAACTGCAATCGTACTCCTTTGGTTTATCCAGCTACCACGAACAGGTGCTACACCATTAGTACGTACAACAAACGGTTCACAGTGATAGTCTCTAAGAACTTCTCTCATTGGCTCAATGATTTGGGTTCTGAAGTAATCTGGCTGCTTAACCTCGGGATACTCTGTCAGTAAAAACGTTCTACATGCTGCATCTACAAATTCAACATAATAAGTGTTTAGAATAAAAAAAAATATACACAGCAATATGTTTCCTATCTGTAAGTAAACATGGTAATAAAGACTGAAGAGTCTGTATGCATATACTATATATAGACTGTTTACTCATGAATGTGCTTGAAGTATTAGTTTTCATTTAATAATATCCCAATAAAAGGCGAAAGAATTAAGATTTCCGTGATATATATGTTGTTGTTCATGTTTTTTTGGTGATAATGTGTGGTCTTTTTGTGTGGAAGCGAACCCGTCCAGGTCTTTTTGTGTGGAAGCGAACCCGTCCAGGTATTTTTGTGTGGAAGCGAACCCGTCCAGGTATTTTTGTGTGGAAGCGAACCCGTCCAGGTATTTTTGTGTGGAAGCGAACCCGTCCAGGTATTTTTGTGTGGAAGCGAACCCGTCCAGGTATTTTTGTGTGGAAGCGAATCCGTCCAGGTATTTTTGTGTGGAAGCGAACCCGTCCAGGTATTTTTGTGTGGAAGCGAACCCGTCCAGGTATTTTTGTGTGGAAGCGAACCCGTCCAGGTATTTTTGTGTGGAAGCGAACCCGTCCAGGTATTTTTTTGTATATATATCTATTGCCGCTGGTCATTCAATTATCAAGAGGGGTAGGCTTGAGATCACAGTAGCTGGTTTAGCCCCGTCACATGTGTGTACCTGTCTCAAGTCAGTCTCCCATCCCATATAACGTGAACTTTTTAATGTTCAATGACTTGAGGTAAGAGATGATTGTTAGTTTTGTTGATATAGGTGGTATTGTGAACCATCATTGTTTAAACTTTAAATACTTGTTGTTTTCATCAATCTGTATATTTAAAAACAAACATATAGTGTACTTCATTGTGTTCCATCATTTCGCATAATCAAATATTTCTAAGAAATGTCTTCCATTTCGTTGTCACAATTACCTTCCGGTGGTATATAGTTTATAGGAACTATTATCATGTCTACACCGTATGGTGCTGGGAACGAGGCTATTTTAAAATCCTGATCATAATCAATCCATCTCTGAGCAGCTTTTGCTGATGGAAACCATAGGACTATCATGATATAGTCTGTATGGTATTCTGTAATGTTCTGTCTGCGGTCCTCCATCCATGGTCCTCTTCTCAATTGCCAGTTATTATAGTCACCAGTTACTTTAATCTGGTAAATGTGAAATTAAATGTTATGTAATGTGTTAATGATTATTGAAAAATAAATCTGAATTAGATTTACATAAATGTACGAATTTTTTTTAGTAACATTAAGATCATAAGAACGATGTGTTATATTTGTTCTTTCATCTTAAAAATAAACAAACATGTATTTTTCTCCACTTAATATTATTTTTTCTTATATGTGACTTAACCTTTTCAAGTTAGAACTATATTTGTTAATATATTCCAAAAACTGTAAAATGGTTCAACAAAATAGTATCTAGCACAAGTATTTTACACATTCCTTACACTATAAACCAAATGCATTTCTGTGTCCTTTACACATTTTTACGCTTTAATACAATTCGGTTTCATTCATTCTTGGTCATTAGTTAGACCTACACAGACTTCCATTTCTTATTAAAAAAATCATTATTTTCCCCCATTTTCTGACGAATCGAAATGGAATCCTAATCATCGGCGACTTAGACAGACATTGAAGTGAAACATAAGACGAACTACAGGTAATTATAGTCAATGATGGCCAATATAACAGATTATATAATGATAGAAGGTTTTATGAAATATCTTTTTTTTACATCAACGTATATTTATATAATTTCTATGTAAGACGTATATAGGGAGATTTATTCATTGTTAGTATCTTATATCAGTATTGTATATACCTGGTCAGGAAGAGCAATACCAGTTAAGTGACCTGATTGGCTGAGGGTTGTTTTGTGTCTCTGGAAACTTTTCCTTACATCTATCAACGCATCTTGATGAGTTCTGATAAATAGGTAAACTCCACTCTCTGGTTTAGAAAGCTGTTTTAAAAATAACCTGACATAAGTCTTGAGATTTGGTATATTTATTTTATTTGAATTTGCTTATCAAAAGAAAAATGTGTTTGTAAATCACAAATAGCATATGGTACATGATCTGGTTGACCGTTACGAAATATCCATATCTCAAATGACAATGGATCTTTTACTTTTTACGTAGATGTTTTCCTTTCTCTATCACTGCCAGACTTTTACTGGACTTGACTGTATAAATGAGCATCACGGTGGGTGTCTTATAAGAAGCAAGAAATGCTTACCCTTTTTTGCGAGCACCTGACTTCACCCAGGATTTTTTGTGGGGTCCGTGTTGCTCATTTTTGGTAGTTTTTTGTGTTGTCCTATTATGTGTCTGAGTTCCCTGTTGTGATTTCGATGTTCGGTTCGTCTTTATCTCCAGTTGTTTGTAGGAGGACACATGACTTATTTATGTTATTTGGGTTTGCTTGCGTACAGTGGTGACCAACACATAATGGTTGTGTTTTTGTTTTGTTTTTCTTCGTCTTATGTACCCTATGTTGCCAGTTTCTCTGGACTCTCCATTTTTGATTGTACCTTCGGAATTCTCGAACGTTTATTTAATCATCTTCTTCTTGCATACAATTCTTTTCCAGTTCCGGATTAATTTCCTTATTCCCACATGTAAAACTTTAAATATATCTATTTTGGTTATGTTACTATGACGAAGAACAACTTGATATTAACAATTATCTTACCGATTCAATGTTTCCAGTCGACTTATAATCAATCTGAAAACCACAAAAGATCAATGAATTATAAAGGAAAGCATATAACCATGATCTTTTTAAACATATCGATCACCATTTACTTTTAACATGAATGCTGATCACGATTTGTAGTAATCAAAAAGGTTTATGTGTAAATAAGTGTAATAATACGTATTACATATTTTCTATGAGATAGCAATATTTTCTTTTAATGTTTCTGTCGGAGCCTGATACATCTGAAATATATGTATTTATTGATGATGATGTCGGTCAAATTGTGGTGCCGGCATTGCATTTACATGAACAATGGGTATCTCCGATTGAAGAAAAGACAAGTAATTCGAAACTCACTTTCCTACGAAAATCTACAGTAAATGCTCCACTCGACATGCAATGTGTTTTGGTAATAGATTCTTAAAAGTATGTTTGACATTTGATTAATTACCGTTATCAAGTAGTATACATGTATAATGGAATTCTGCCTTATGGCTTGAACTTACGTGAGCTGGTGGGATTGGATGAGCTGATGTATCATATGCCAGATTTTGCTCTCTTTGCTACAAGAGTGTAGACAAAAATTGAATTTAAACTGATTTTCAACAAAGACAGCTCAGATCGTAAAAGCCATTGCTAAATTTCAAACTTGTGTATGATGAAATTGTTGCATTTATAACAATAAAATATGTTTAAAGCGAACGAATATCTTATAGATTTAATTTAATAAAACTGAACAATTAAAAAGAAATCAAGGTCTGTAATATTGATCAATTATAGTTGATTGTACGCAATGTACTTGAGAATGTACTTAAAGTCCTTGCTAAGAGAATTCTAGCTATTATTTTTAAAGCATTATTATTCGAACAGTAACCTTGAATTCGTTTGTGTTTAAATGATATTAACATTATCCATAGATATAGCAATCAATGTCTTTAAATTTGATATAAGATTTGTAAACTGCTGTCGCTAAACAAATGGCTCCAAATATTTATTAAAAATGAAATGGTATCCGATAGGTACAAGACCATTCAAAATAAAAAGCTATGTGTATATACTTGACACCCATACAAAACTAGAACACAAGGTTAACATTAAAGCCACTTCACACAGAAAATTTAACGAAGAATAATCTTTAAAATAAATGAACGGTGAATATGCCTAAATTTAAATTGCTTACTTTATGTCAATGTCATACGTTACTTATATATTTTATTAGTTATACGAAAACGTTATTATGTTTACATAGACACACTGTATATTTGAACAATTCTTGAATAGTATAGGATATGTGTCCATGTTGAATAAACTTTATCTAGCTTCCTTCATAGATATAACTATAGCTTCTAAAGTCAACACATTGCTTGCCGATGACAACGAAAATATAAATCATGTATACTATATATACAATACATATATATATAGTACATATTAATATTGCAGACATAAATGGTAGAACTTTGTCATTATTATAAATAAACTTTTAAAAAAAACCTTGAAAATCTTTAATTTCGTCTTTATACGTGTAAAAACAAAAGTAAGAATTCCAATTATTCGATGGAGAGGTGTATCTGAGTTTTTTTTCTTCGAAGGAACTCGTACTGTATAGTACATAAGTCACAATATATATACAAATTAAGGTCAACATAGGTCGTACACATGAAGGAACGGGTTCATTGAAACTGCTTCGAATTTCTACATTAAACATATCAGTTGAAGTTAATGGTCAAAATGTCACTATCAACAAGATTCTCATTATAATCGTTGAATACACAATAATAAAAAATTACCAAAAGTGTAAACGTGTTGACAAAATCGGAATAAACATCCAAGAACTCCTAATTATGCCCATACAGTTACAATTTGGACTAATTCTGCTTCAAATAAAGATGTTTTGGTTCATTTAAGTTTTATTTTGTCAAATTTTGCTTGATATCATCGGTCATCTTTGATGTATATGGTGGCGGTATATGTTATTTGGAAAGGAAACTGGAGTACTAGGTTGAATCCATCTACCTACCGCTAGTCAGTATCATATCATACAATAAAGCTGTATCATCTACATCTCTATGTGACGGGAATCCAAATCGCAACTTAATTGGTGATAGGCACTGATTGTACACGTAGATGACAATCTAAATGCTATACGGTCGCGGCCATGGCACCTTCCCCATTATTTGGTGATAGACACTGATTGTACACGTAGATGACAATCTAAATGCTATACGGTCGCGGCCATGGCACCTTCCCCATTATTTGGTGATAGGCACTGATTGTACACGTAGATGACAATCTAAATGCTATACGGTCGCGGCCATGGCACCTTCCCCATTATTTGGTGATAGGCACTGATTGTACACGTAGATGACAATCTAAATGCTATACGGTCGCGGCCATGGCACCTTCCCCATTATTTGGTGATAGGCACTGATTGTACACGTAGATGACAATCTAAATGTTATACGGTCGCGGCCATGGCACCTTCCCCATTATTTGGTGATAGACACTGATTGTACACGTAGATGACAATCTAAATGCTATACGGTCGCGGCCATGGCACCTTCCCCATTATTTGGTGATAGACACTGATTGTACACGTAGATGACAATCTAAATGTTATACGGTCGCGGCCATGGCACCTTCCCCATTATTTGGTGATAGGCACTGATTGTACACGTAGATGACAATCTAAATGTTATACGGTCGCGGCCATGGCAGCTTCCCCATTATTTGGTGATCGGCACTGCTTGTACACGTAGATGACAATCTAAATGCTATACGGTCGCGGCCATGGCACCTTCCCCATTATTTGGTGATAGGCACTGATTGTACACGTAGATGACAATCTAAATGCTATACGGTCGCGGCCATGGCACCTTCCCCATTATTTGGTGATAGGCACTGATTGTACACGTAGATGACAATCTAAATGTTATACGGTCGCGGCCATGGCACCTTCCCCATTATTTGGTGATAGGCACTGATTGTACACGTAGATGACAATCTAAATGCTATACCGTCGCGGTCACGGCACCTTCCCCTTGTCTACTTATCTTTATTGTCATTACCAAAAGTTAGTGGTTCGTGTGACATTGTGACTTGCAACGGGCCACCAATGAAAATTTCTACCAAACTGTTGCCTTAACGGCTGCTGCAAGCTGCCTTTTATATTCTAGGAGCGTCGCATTTTCCAAATATCAGCCACCCATATGTGTTTTATTTTTGATTCAAGTTATGTATTTGATTAGCCGGTGGACACATTAATGTGTACGTGTTTGAGTTTCCCAACATAACACTATAGTAGACTAGCGCAAGAGATAGTCTATTGTAAAGTTCGATCTGGGAGTTAGAAACAATAAGGGTAATAACAAAATTACCGAACTCCGAACAATCTTACAAAGGGAAAGTCAAATCTCATAAGTATATAAACAGACAAAATCAGTCAACAACCGGAAAACTGTGAAAACCGTAATGAAACGATTATATAAAAAATAGAATAGTTCGATTACATATATGAATAATTTCAGTTGATCACTCCATTAGTTAAACCGTTTGATATATATTTCTTTGTAAGAAAAAAAGTATTTAATTCAAACTGAATTTCTATTTCAAAATAAACAGTTAGATTCAAATTAATGAAAAATAAAGTATTTTCGTTCAACAACTGATCGATCATTGCTTCGAACATTCATTTTACACCTTTCAATAATATAAGTCATGCAACCTTTCTACTTCAACAAATTTTTATTTTTATTTTGCATTCTTTACAAGAAAAAAACCTATTCGTAAGGTTTAATTGGGTACAATATATTGTTCTACCTATTCATAGCGACGCCATTAAATTATATTTTTACTTCAAAAGCTCTCATTATAGTCAAGGCAAAAGCAATTTAAACCATTGCTCTTTACGACTGACAATAAAGAATTGGCTTGACACAATTGTTGATGTATAGTATACAATACGTGTAATTTTATATATGATATGGAACTGATAGATATATGTTCTAAAGTGGCATTTAACAAAATATACCTATACATATAAGTTTAATATATTCAGATAAGGAGTTTTATACTATTGGTCTAAATATTTGAACTCTAACTACTACAAAAACATCACTATTGTACAACGTAATGAAATCAACTTAATATTATGCCAACCTTGTCCCACTCTCTTTTTCAACAACCCTCTCCTCTAGAAAACCGCCACGGTATAACTGAAAAATTGTTTAATGTGGTGCTAAACACCATAATCCCCTCTTTTTCACACTCGCTCAATATATTTGTATTAAAGATGATTGTTGTTAATTCCTTAATATTGTCATAAATATGATGAAAGTATCTAATTGGTAAGGCAAAGCACTGAAGGAATTATCATATTGCATAAGATGCTTTTCAAATAAACATGATTGATGCCATCTACAGACATGATATTACTTAGCAACTTCAAAGCAAATAAACTTATAACTACGTTAATATACATTAATATACCAAAAATCAAGGAAAACTCAAAACTATAGTGACTCCGAAGCAAATGTTAAATGGTAATTCTGGGAAATCAAAATATTCATTGCAATTATGGAGTGAAAAAAATTGAATGCGGTCAATTGTTACATGCCTATCTGGTATCAGCCATAAACTAGCAAACAGGAAGAGAAATGACAGATTTATATAATTAGAATGCATAATTTTAATTGAAATAAAACGAATATATTTGGTATTAATTGTAATTACAATAAACCTCAATTCAAATTTCAAAATGTTTTCCCTGTTCCTTCAAGTTTGCTTCCACCTTATTTAGTCTGGTAATATTTCATAAAGAACCGAAGGTAATCTTACTTACTGACGACTTCTAAGAATTACATTGCCGAAGAGATATAT
This sequence comes from Bathymodiolus brooksi, assembly GCA_963680875.1. NCBI lineage: Eukaryota > Metazoa > Mollusca > Bivalvia > Mytilida > Modiolidae > Bathymodiolus > Bathymodiolus brooksi. Next base: position 78,782,820 of record OY804578.1, on the reverse strand, counting down.
AATGTAGCGATACTCATCTATAGCATGCGAGGTAATATATATAGTATGTCTGTCTACAAATCATGATAGGTTGCTATAAGTAGAACTAGCTAAAGTAAAATGCATATGTATCGAACACGAAGAAATTCTTACCGGTTGTCTATGTTTTAAATGATCTTGGTAATAATTTGATGCGTAAGGTTTAAAATTTCCTTCATGCATTTCTATTCTGTCTAGATCTTTTCTCATTTGAGGTTCTCCACGTCTGTTCCAATCATCACGGTCATCTTCATGCCGTTCTCTGTCTGTCGTCTGCCCGCTTCGATAAGAATCGGGTGGTTGATCCGTTCGAAAGTGGACATTGCGTTGTTGTTCCGAAGGATGTTCATTTGAACGTAATGAAGCCACTTCATTATAAAGTCTGGAATTATCAAACTTTAAATCCTCTAACTGTCGTTCTAGTGTCCTTAACTTGGCTGAATGTGTATCATTTCTTGCACCGAATTCATTAAATCGACTATCATGGCCAGCTAAATCTTTTTCCAAACTCTGCATACGATAATGATATGTTGTCCACTGAGGGTCCATTTTGAATTATTTTTGTTAAAACCTTATTATATTCCGATAATGATAAAAAAAAATGCTTTACTGAATTACGATCGACCTTACAATATAATTAATACCAAGTCATAACCATGTCGTCAAGGTAAACCCAAGTAGTCTTTTCTATCTCGTTATCTCCAAAGGTGTTCCGCACGGTAGATTTATTCGAAACTAATACTTCACTGTAGTTTACTTAGCTTTTACTATTTACTTTAAATGGGGTTTTTCGGTAAAGATATTACAGGACATTTTTGCATTAGAGAAGTCTTTCATCAATATTGATTCAAATACTTAATTGATATTAAAATAAAATATCCTCGCTGTGAAAGATGAATTGAAATCTTACATCTCACAGACTATACATAGTACATTGAAATTGATTTTTTATCAACAACATGATAATAAAGGCATTATATTGTATATATCCAGATCTTACACTAAAATATGTGTATTGAAAAATGTGAATATAATTAGTTGTTCAATTTCACTAATGACATAATATGTGTTGATTTCAGTTTTTAATTTTAATCCTTTCAAAGTAAAAAGATATTTAAATTTATATATTTGTACACGTTTACAAAAGACGATAATAATCCAAACTGAATACACTCTTAGCTGTCCGTATATTTGTAAAGAACTTTATCTTAGGTTAAATTTGTTAGTAGCCAAGAATGTCAGCCTTATTTTGCTTCAATTTAACTGTTTGTTATGTTTCTATGATGATCGCATGGGATTGTACCTTGCATCATGAATTTGTGAGACAAATTTAATACAAACCATCAAAGACTTCTGAAAGCTTTCAAAAAAGAACTTCGAATAGATACGTCAATAAAGGACAGGGTTATGGTTATGGTGTTTAACGCCACTTTACCAATATTTCAGTTACATCGTCAATAAAGGACAAATCAGAGTTAGATAGACAAAAATAACACTAGTGAAACGAAAGATCAAACATAACCAATATAACAAAATTTCAGAAAACACGGAATCTAAGAAAAAAAATCCTGCTTCATACATGACACACGTCGTGCTTAATATGAATATCAAAATACTAAAATTACTACCGGAAAAGGGAATATTAGTACAAACACACTATACAAGAAGTGGTCTAATAAAATAACAACAACAAACACAAAGATGGGTGTGATGAACAAGCAACGTGTTAACGTGAAAATCTTATTACTGGACATCACAATATCAAACCATAGAGTAAAAATCTATGACAAATTGAAAAGGAGAACACTGGCGAGTATAATGAAATGACATAAGCCTATATTTTCACCAGCACTGACATTCGATGCTCCTAAAGGGTAAACAACGTCTCTTGTTTAATTTAAGACGTTTTATGAAATACAAATAACCTTGCATACAATCACTGCATAGAAAAACCGTGAATTATATTATTTAAACTAGAGAGGTATTGTTAAAATATTCCACATCGAAACACATATACCTGTTGATCATTTATCATTTAACAATAAACATGGTAAAATGTCAATATTAATGAATTATGTTAATGTAATTTTCATATCTCTATCATCAATATTTTAATAACATATTATAGGAGTTGATATGCCTTTTATAAAACGCTATCAAACATTAAAATAGTCAAAAGTAAGTGTCATTATATCAATATTAATATATATATCTCTTATTAATAGGTAAAACTTAATTAGATTCGTATGGAACGTAAAAAATAAGTGTTTGGTAAGCATGTTCCATTAGTAGAGCATTAGGTTTATTAATGGCTAAATTTAAAGTACATGGTGGTTTTCAATATGATGTATATACTAAGCTTTTTGATTCCATTGTATGGTCAGTAATTGATTATGGTGCGTCGATTTGGGGTACTAGGGAATTTTTTGTTGTTAATGCTGTAAAAAATAGAGGAATGAGATTTTTTATGGGTGTCGGAAGATATACCCCAAATCTAGCACTTTATGGAGACATGGGATGGAAACCATGTATTGAAAAAAATGGAGTAGTGTGTTAAGAACCATGTTCTAGATTTACAAAGATGTCGGAATGTAGATTGAATAGAAAGATATTTTTATGGAGTAATAGAATAAGTTTTAGTAAAGTTAGAAACTGGAATTATAGAGTTAATATTAAGTTTAAAGACCTTAATTTGAATCAGTATTGTAATATTGAATGTATTTTAAGTAAAGGTATGATTAAACATGTTGAAAATATAATGTTTACTGAATATCAAGATAAATGGAAGAATGATTTATTTTCTAATGTTAATAGTAAGTTACGAACTTATAGATTATTTAAGTCAGATTTTTGTAAAGAGAAATATTTGTATATTAATATACTTGGTAAATATAGAAGTGCTTATGCAAAGTTTAAAGCTGGTGTTGCACCACTTAGGATTGAAACTGGTAGATATGAAAGATTAGAGGTAAATGAACGATTGTGTTTTAATTGCAGTAAACTTGGTGTAAATGTTGTTGAAGATGAAAAACATGTTTTGTTGCAATGCCCAGGTTACGCAGATATACGTCAAAGTATTTTTTAACAATATATGTGAATTAAATAGTAATTTCATTAATATGTGTGATGATGAAAAGTTTGTATATATGTTTCATAATGAAACTGTTTGCTATGTTACTGCCAAAGTCTGCCATGAAATTTTATTTAAGCGTAGATGTTTACTTTATTTTTAATCAAAGTAATGTGTGTTTTAGATATACTTATATATTAGTGTAGTTATTATATTTTTATATTTTTAGTCTCTCGTAACTCTTTTAAGAGTGGCTCTTGTATGTTTTGAATATATGCTGAATTTTTTATTGTATATAAATGTAAAGAGGTGAGACTTTAATAAAGTATTTGTCTTGTCTTGTCTTGTCTTGTCCATTCCAGGTCTATATTCTTACACCATTTGTGAATTATTCTAACTAACATTATTATTAATATATACTGTACAGAGGAATCGAATAACAAAAAATGCATAGACATATTGTGGTATGTTAATGTCAGGCACTTATTGTATTAGTATGTCGAGCAGGGTCGTCCTAACAGCATAATAGGCCCCCGGGCAAAACAGTGCACTGTGGCCCTACCTATATAGCCACTTACAGGAATAAACATGTAAAAGGTAGATACAATTAAACATATATTTATTGTATTAGTATTTCCAATAAACTAAGTGTTTGAACATTAAATAACATGCCATACCTAAATCAGAATGGGCACCCTGTGCTCATGGGGCCCCCGGGCAACTACCCTTCGTGCCCATGCGTTAAGACGGCACTGATGTCGAGTCCTCGGGATGTATGAGAGTAAAAGGAATAAAAGTAAATATCTGTCCTCAATATAACATCGTACAATGCTGATAGAATGATGATCTGAATTTTAGTACAGATTAGTACAATGTTACAGTGAAGGAATATATACAATTCAGTTAATTGGTATATCTGATACACTAAGAAGTACAATTTGCGCATGAATACTGAAATTTTGAATTTGAAATGTATTATTTAAAATATGGAACTTCATGATCCTATTATTGAATTATGTGGACATTTGATTCAATAATTACGAAATTAAGCAGTATGTTGCATTTCCTTATCACAAATATATTGCTATCGATTGTATTCTGAGCATTTCTTTACCCGAAAATATCTTCTAACTTCTACTTTATAATCTTATATATAAGAGCATGATGACCAACATTGCTGAAATGATTTTCATTGAAGAACGATACTCATTTACATTCATTAGATATCATATAACTACTTCAATGTTATGTGAAATAAGCCATTCTCTTTGTTGGCGTTAACTCGAAATGGTACAAATTTAATTACACGTTACTTGATTTAGCAATTAGAGGCCATTCACCATATTTCACCATGGCACAATAAAGAGGTGTCAATCCTAGGCCTAAGCAAAATTAGATGAAATAAAAAAGTACTGAAAGCGTAGAGAGTGTAAGGAAACAAGACAGCGTATGTCAAAAGAAGTGTTCCATCACCCACTAACAATATGCAGATCTGAACCAAGAGGATACAACAAGATGCTTACCCTGTTTTGGAATGCATCAAGCTGAGAGTTAACAAGAAAATGTAACATTGTGCTTGCAATGGATTAAACAAATAAAGCTGTTATTGAAAACATGAGAAATTAATGAATATCATGTTATTTGTCTTCCTAGAAATCAGACATATCTTCTAGTACTATTAAAATAGTAATAAAACACAGATTGAATTACTTAATATGTGGTGTGATACTGGTTAATGTTGCGTCCTAAATTCATATCAACCAGAATGTACTTTGTAATATATGGAAACAGACTTTAAAATCTGAACTAAAAATTTTGCTAACGGCCAATTGTAATGATACAATAGATAAAACCAAAATCTTGACAATTCCATCAGTGATTAGTAAGTAGTTATAGTATATGAGTACAATACATGTATGTAAATGTTATATGTTGAAGCTATCATAAAATGCCTAAATAGATTGATTTGCATGTTAATTTTATAATTGATAAATTTAGTTGTATTTTTGAAATGGGATCATGTGGACTCTAATTAATCTCTTACTAACCCTGAATAAGAGATCTATTGTAAAACAGGGAACCTTAAGATTATTTTTTTTGCTTACCTGGGCATCTCAGGTGTTTTGTTGACAGGCGAGTCAAACAATAAAGTATTATGCTATTAAACAAAAAACAAAAAACAGAAACAAAAACAAAAAAAATGTTGCGTCCTATATACAGTACATGTCGTTGGCATAAATAATAATAAAACGGAATTATCTCCCTTTTGAGTTTTGTATATGATTTAGCATATTCGTTGTAATTAACATTCACGACGACCCAGTTAAAAACGATTAACGTGTATTTTGAATTTTAACCACAAATAAATGAGGTATTGGTGTGTATGTATTTTACCACAGATTACACCCTGTCTGATTCTTTGGAAGACTTTCAATTTTAAACATTATTAAATAAGTATTATCACATTCATTGCAATATTAAAATAGTGTTAATTCAATGTGAAGAAAAGGTTTACTCACTTGACGATCAAATTGTCCTCTGTATGGTTTAGGCTGAAAGAGTATGAATATATATCATTGGCGACATGACAAGATAAATAAGATTTTAATTGAATTACAGAAAATTAACATCGGATACAGACCATAAAACATACAACTATAAGACGATATTAATTTCAATACACAAATGTAAAATATATAAATGCATATTATGTAATTAAATCATATATGTGATTGGTATATACGAAACTGCTTAGAAAAAATACTGTCTTTCTTACTGAATTTAATACGACTGGATGTAAGCATGTTAGAAAATTAATTGGAAACCCCCGTAAAACATAACTGTTGGGGAACGTCTGTTTTATTGCTGTTCATAATCTTGCAGTCTTCTTAAAGTCTCCAATGATGAAAAAAAAATAACTTGAATATAACTCGAACATGAAAGTGATTTTGAAGCGACCCCATGGCTAATAAAATGGAAAGCAGAACATATCACACCGTCAGAACAGTTCAAGAGTCCCATTGGAAATTCGTAGATATAAAGACAAAATCGATAATTCAAGCTAACCTATACCTAACTACTCACTCTTCTGGTTTTGGTATGGTATACCTTTTTTCCCTCATTTCAGAGGTACAGAGATAACTATTCACACAATATACACAAGAAACAGATAAATGTAATAGATAAATAAATACATAAACAAATAAATAAATATGAAATTGAAATTGAATAATTGTGAAAGGAAGTGGACCAAACTAGAAGACATATACTCTTTTTGTTATTCTGAAAAGTTGACAGATTTTACTCAATACAAATATATATATACTAGTATGGTAGAGGCGCTTAAAACATGGTGGGGTTATGCTAGTTCTATGGACCCGAATCTCCTCTTGTAGTCAAATAATGCGGTCATGCAAGAATTTTCCACATGTCGATCGTCACATATAACTAGGTGAGCAGCGTAGTGATACAGAACGAGGAGTCATAATATAAAGTAAAGGGAGATGATGGCTTTAACAGTTACTTAGTTGTTAGATAGTACATAAGACTAAATTATCTGCTTTTTAGCTATAACAGTAAATGACTACATCTATTCTAACAAATTCGAGGTACTAGAAGGATTCTTGATTATCCTTTCATCTCCCCCCTTTTTTTTAACTGGCCTTGACTTTTGCTATATCATATTTGAACATACCATATTGTCTAACTTCGGGGTAGTTTCAAACTGAAAAATAGTACATATATGACGTAGTTTATTAATTTTGAAATACACAAAGCAGCAACCTTTGCTCGTTTTCATGACTAACTTACATAAATAAAAAATAAAAAAAATATATCACAAGACACATTGACACCTTATCTTCTAATCGCATGTATATATGAGACCAGGAACCATTCAATTGTTACTTAGAATACAAATTTTTAAAAAACCCTCTAATTATAGGGGACCTGACAACAAAATCACAATCCATAGAAAAAAGACAACCCCGATGAAACATACCAGTAACAAAAAAAGAAGCAAAAACAACACAAAGAATAAAAACAAAATTACCATCATTTATCGAGAAGAATTTGAAGATGCCACAGGGATAATCAGAATCCGTAAATCGAAGGACAGACAACACAATGGCCAATAGAACAAGTACAAAAGGACAAATAATGATCTACAAAGGATGCACATAAAACTAAAGATCGAGTACCACGAACCCCACTAAAAACTGGGAGTGTACTCTGGTGCTTCGGAAGGGTCAACAGTTCCGGAATGTGTTTACGACAAGTGGAACGCCTGACAAAAACCTGGATGCTTCATCTTCCTTGCTTTGTGAAATGTGTACAACATAGACCAGTATTATTTCTCTATCAATATTATTAATGAAATGATGCATGCATTCTATTCTTAAGTATTGAAACAAAACACGTGTAATGTCAGTAAATGTGTGGCTATTCACAAACTCATCAAAGTGGTGACAATTTCTATTTACAAATGTTTTACATTGATTAAAACTTACATCTCCATAATCTTTTTGCGTAGGTCTATATCTGTCGTACTGTAAACAATATAAAAAGTCGAGGTATATACAATTAAATTTACTTTTTATATACCGAAATTGAACCTCTGATATTTATTCGTTAAACATTATGAGCAAATTATTATGATACATGGAATGAAGACATGTTCTAGATATGAAAAGCGAAATGAAAACTATTTTTGAACGAAATAAAATATATATATATACACTTATTTGAAAATAATGTATTCTCAATTGCTTTAACATAAATACTGTGAAATCTATAAATGAATAAATAAGTTGCATTGAAAGATATACAGATCATACTATTTGACAAGGAATATTATTGAATACAAAAAGCACATAAACGAAGTTTATGCTTAGCAATTTATAAATAGAGTTTAATAAAGAATATTATCTGAATACAGACATCAGATTATTAGAGTTCAGCAGTTTAGTCATGCAGATATTAAACACATCGAGCGATGAATTAAAGTGTTATCAAGAATAAAAGCTAGCTTGCAATATTCAAAGAGCTGTGAACTGTTGGACTGCGTGCATTTATATTAATACAGTAAAACCTGCTTTAGTGACCACCTCTATTAAGCAAGAACTTGTATTATGTGACCTTAATTTTTATTTCCTTTGACAGTGCACTTCATATCAATTAAACCTGTATTAGGGGACCACCTGTCTTATGTGACCATATTTCACTATTTCCTTGGAAGGTCACATAAGACAGGTTTGACTATATTAATTAGTAAAATTTGATATCACACAACTATATTGTGGAAACATGAGCGGGGCATGTTAAAAACGGTATTATATTTGAAATACTAGTATACAATGAAGAAGATCATTCTCAAATACATGGCTCATCTAATAAGAAATGTTATCTTCCAATATTTTTTGTGGTAACAAGAATTATTCACAGTATTGGCACATGATTGATAGATATACAGATTTTTGAAGTCTGCAATTTTCACACAGAAAGCGGCGAGAATTGGTCATAATTACTCAAAGAAAATTCTCTACAATGCTGATAAAATAAATTGTCGTCTAATGTAAAAAGACAACTGCATCAAAATAATAGTCAATTTGAGGAAGATTTATTATTCACATTAAGAAAATACGCATATTTTGTGTGGTACCATTTTAGTAGAATTTGCATGATTCTTATCTGGAGTTATACTTAACTTCTTAAATACATAATATAATATTATGTTTTCTCTGTTCTTTTGATAACACAAGCAACGAATTTACATCTAATGGTAAAACTTTTCTTGATTTTCTATGAGTTCCTAGTTTTCAAGATTGTAAACCACTCCATTTCTTGGTTACTATCACTTTAAAATGAAACTGTCAGTGATTATATCTATGTTGTCCATTGCTATGGAACTATGTCGTAATAAAAACAGGAACACAAATACACATAAAATGTATGACCCGATAAACATTTCAACAAAAAAACTGTGGAAATAAAATGTCGGAACACTTTCTTGGCTTAGCAAGTTGTATATATAACAAATTCTGTTAAAATAAACCAAGTATTTGAGAATTTCCTTTTCATATTTAAAATGAACCTGTTCATTAACTATCACGTGATCTGCCATTGCACGGTTGTTAACTACCTCCTTGTATTTATAGAGGTCATTATTGTTTGTCTAAAATGTAAAATTAAACATTTTAACTAAGGCCATCTCTTTTAAAATGTTTCATAGATTATTTGATTGATATATAAGAAATACGATGTATCTGAAGCTCAACTGATAACACACATGTATCTATTATAAATATGATAGTCTGTTTCGTGAACTGCCGTTTTGATAAACACATAGTCACACTCCATAATCAAGTGGGAGGTCATGTACTTCCCGATGTTTTGTTTTTATATTTTAATAACCGTACTGTAATATTGTATTCATTTGCTCGAAAATTTCTGCTAAATTGAATAACATGCGTTCGTTTTTGTGCAAGCGTAGCTCTGCTTTAGTTTTATGAAATATTAATTAGCGTTCGCTTTGTGTAAAGCTAATAAATTAACACTCATGTCAGTGCCGAAGCACTGCCGAAGCAATGACTACTGGTAGGATGTAACTCCTTTTATGTCATTTTGTCTCTAAGATATCGAATGTAATCAAAGGGACACAACCTACTGACAATATATAATCTACAGGTGCATGCATATTTTATATGTTAGATTAGGAAATTGAGCAATAATGACTATATGAATATCATGATCTGTACAATTGATATAGCTAATAAAAAAAAACATTCACGTAAAATAATAATTTGAATGGAGAACGCATTAGCAATGACTACACAGTATATATTCATATTAATCTGTCCGCTAGCAAAAATATGTTTCATTTTGTACTTGAAAAGTATGATAAAATTGCATGTTTCGTTACAAATAATACAAAATCGAAGGTAACATTTGAAATCGATTATATATATATATATATATATATATATAATATATATATATATATATATATATATATATATATATATATATATATATATATTTTATATATATACAACATGTGTGTATATACGTCTGAAAATTATATATATATATATATAATAGATCATTGAAATGAGACACGAACTGAATATACGAGATATAACCAACTTTGAACGAAAAATGAATGATAAATATCATAAAAATGGAATAATAATGGATCACTATCAAAAACAGAAATGAACACATTTAGCGAATGTTTAATGGAAGATATAATAACTGAGACGATGAAGAGTCATCCGTATTTGTCGACTCTTCTGCGAAAGCGACATAATAACTAGTCTTTCGAAAATATTACTGCTTAAAATCATGAGTACCTAGATGTAAACTAGCATGCCAAGGGTTGAATAGCCTACTGTATTCCTATCCTACTCAAAATATCATTATAATTCTACAGACAACTTATACAGCATTTTGTTTTTCAGGAATGCTTAGGACATTTTCAAAATTTCAAGAAATAATGTAACGAGTTTAATTAGGTTTGGATGTGATATACCTTGACAAAACAAGGGATTTCATAGTAGCATTATATTTGAGAATATTCAATACATTAATATCAGTCGGAGAATGTAATGTCTTAACAAATCTATTTAAAATAAATGGGATGCAACATTCTATTTTTAGAAAAGACACGACTGAGTTCATTAAAATCAATGACTTTCTTTTAAATTCGAAAATAAATGACTGCTAATTTGTTTGAACTATTAAGATATATAAGAGAGTATACAGATGATTTCACACTTTATTGCTAGCAAACATTTATTACTTATACTGTTTCTCCTACCTAGCTTTAAACATAATATACCCGGCTTATATAAGGTCCTCCTAACAAATTATAGCCAAAGTTTCCATCTTGTAGATGAGGTTTCTTGTACTTTACTTTTTGTTTATGTAACTGTCAAACATTATAGAATATTGCATATGATTAATGTTTAATGCTATAACTAAAACGGATTTTTATAAAAACAAAATTTCTAAAATAAAGGTAATGTCTCTATGAAGTAACTATCTCTTCAAATGAATATGAATCGTGATCAAACAATAAGACCCTTATCTTGATTAGGATATGACTTTTGCAATACACGTGGCAAGTGATGATCAAATCAAATAGCATTTTTTTCTTCTTTTTGGAATAGCAACATTCGAGCATCCCTTACAAGTACAGTGATACATTTGATACAGTGGGTTTCCAAGGTTACGAGAAACTAACCTTCAGTTGTAACCTCAGAAATTCTATGTACTTGCAGTGTTATGATAGGACAATTTTGAAGTATGAGTACATAAGTCATACCCGAAAGTATTGTGATCGTTTTTGCTGTAGTTCGTTTTATTTTATTCTTTTGGCTTGTACTACGTTTATTTTAGCACTGTTGTTGTTGTTTTATTTTTTGTCCGTTTTATCCGTTAACATTTCCTTAGTTTTTTAATCTTTTAATTAACATTCAATAACACTGTCTTAATATTCCCATCTAAAAACAATAAATGATACTATGTGAAAATTCAGCAGTGAAGACAATATAGAACGACATTTGTTTTCTTAGTTTCACTATAAAGGAAACACTAAGCGCCACTGCGTCCTTTTTTTTTTTTTATATATAAAACTATTTTATTTTTATTTTATATAACATACATGTACCAACAAAATAATCAACTGTATTATTCAATGCAACCACCAGTAACGTAATTTTACTAATCTAACAAAATACACTCAATCAGATTAAATATATTCTCAGTTGGATATTTACTATTTAAAAGTTTATCTTACCCTTGGATCGTCTCTTTTATAATATCTCTGTAAATAGAAAGATGTCATATATAAAATAAAAGTAGATATCTAATGTAGTGTGCACGATGCTTTTCTTGAGTCATGTGCTCAAAGTCAAAAGACATACTAATACTTATTTTTGTTAATGTAACTGACGAAGAAAACAAAACAGTTTCTAAATCAGTCTGAACCTTCGTCATACAAAGTAAAAGATTTACTCCCTGACATGCTTACATAATAATTTTTACCTTATTCAATTTCTTTGTATAAATATTTTAAAGCAAATTATGTAGCTTTCAACTACATGTTTGCATATATTTTTGTCTTCTCCTTCATTGCATACATAAATAATGCTCAAAAGTATAAAATCTTAATCAGCAAGCATATATATTTTTGTGATATTTTGTATGTTTTCCGTAGGAGGCAGAATTAAGACAAAAAAAAACAAAAAACAACGTTTACTTGTTTCTGAAATCTATTGTACAATATACAATTACGGCCCTCTAATAATTGTTGTTATTATATTTTAATCTATATGATATATTTTGATTGGATTAAATTAGTCATGTGATAATAAAATAATTGAGATGCTTTGCCAAAATTTGTGCTGTCGGGAAACAACCCTATTGTTCCCCGCCGAACAACACCTATTGTTCCCCGCTGAACAACCCATTTTCCCCCCACAAAGGAGATAACCTATAAAACATTGTCAAAAATTTGCGCTGCCGAGAAACAACCCTATTGTTCCCCGCCGAACAACCCAATTTTCCCCCAAAAAGGAGATAACCTATAAAACATTGACAAAAATATAATAAAGCAATTACGGCCCTCTGTGTAGGGAAACATCCAGATTTGTCAACCCTCGGGGGGAGGTTTTCCCCTCAGGTTGACAAATCTGGACGTTTCCCTACACAGAGGGCCGTAATTGTATATTGTTTTGTTTATACAATTCAGTTATATCAATAAAATATGTCTCAAATTAAAGTCAAAAGATTGGAAAGTCAAATAATCTAAGTCTTTAGGAGCAAAATAAGCAAAGGCCATAAAAAGCATGTCCAACATCGGCAAAGGCAACAAACAGCATGTCCAACATCGGCAAAGGCCACAAACAGCATGTCCAACATCGGCAAAGGCCACAAACAGCATGTCCAACATCGGCAAAGGCCTTAAACAGCATGTTCAACATCGGCAAAGACCATAAACAGCATGTTCAACATCGGCAAAGACCATTAATAGCATGTTCAACATCGACAAAGACCACAAACAGCATGTCCAACATCGGCAAAAGCTATAAACAGCATGTCCAACATCGGCAAAGACCATAAACAGCATGTCCAACATTGGCAAAGGCCATAAACAGCATGTCCAACATCGACAAAGGCCATAAACAGCATGTCCAAAATCGACAAAGACCATAAACAGCATGTCCAACATCGACAAAGGCCATAAACAGCATGTCCAAAATCGACAAAGACCATAAACAGCATGTCCAAAATCGACAAAGACCATAAACAGCATGTCCAACATCGGCAAACGCCATAAACAGCATGTCCAACATCGGTAAACGCCATAAACAGCATGTCCAACATCGGCAAAGGCCACAAACAGCATGTCCAAAATCGACAAAGACCATTAACAGCATGTCCAACATCGGCAAAGGCCACAAACAGTATGTCCAACATCGGCAAAGGCCATAAACAACATGTCCAACATCGGCAAAGGCCATAAACAGCATGTCCAACATCGGCAAAGGCCATAAACAGCATTTCCAAAATCGACAAAGGCCACAAACAGCATATCCAAAATCGACAAAGACCATAAACAGCATGTCCAACATCGGCAAAGGCCATAAACAGTATGTCCAACATCGGCAAAGGCCATAAACAGTATTTCCAACATCGGCAAAGGCCACAAACAGTATGTCCAACATCGGCAAAGGCCATAAACAACATGTCCAACATCGGCAAAGGCCATAAACAGCATGTCCAACATCGGCAAAGGCCATAAACAGCATGTCCAACATTGGCAAAGGCCATAAACAGCATGTCCAACATCGGCAAAGGCCATAAACAGCATGTCCAACATCGGCAAAGGCCATAAACAGCATGTCCAACATCGGCAAAGACCATAAACAGCATGTCCAACATCGGCAAAGACCATAAACAGCATGTCCAACATCGACAAAGGCCATAAAGAGCATGTCCAACATCGGCAAAGGCCACAAACAGCATGTTAAACATCGACAAAGACCATAAACAGCATGTCCAAAATCGACAAAGACCATAAACAGCATGTCCAACATCGGCAAAGAACATAAACAGCATGTCCAACATCGGCAAAGGCCACAAACAGCATGTCCAACATCAGCAAAGACCATAAACAGCATGTCCAACATCGACAAAGGCCACAAACAGCGTGTCCAACATCGGCAAAGGCCACAAACAGCATGTCCAACATCGGCAAAGGCCACAAACAGTATGTCCAAAATCGATAAAAGGTTATATATGCCTAGGGGGATACATTAGCTTTAATATTAAGGGGATACCATACACTACAGGGAGATAACTCTTTAAGATCAGTTGAACGTTTTGATCATATGATGTTTGTATGCAGATTTCAAGCATTTCGGTGATCAAAACCACAGAGAAAAGCTGCTATGTGGTTGGTGAATTTATAGCTCCGAGTCTGTTGCTTGGAATTTGTTAAAATTTTGATATTTATTATAGTGAATATATTCAAACACACTGCCAAAAATATAAGAAAATTAAAAGAGCAGAGAAAATTTTACCTGAAGTGTATGGTACCACCTTAAAATAACCAAATGAGATTTGGTATTTGTGCAGTAAAACATCATCTGTAAATAACACTGTTTTTGGGGTTTTCATTAAAAATGTAATAAAATGCAGAAATATATTTTAAACAATAGTAATAAAAAGTTGAACAAAACATACCTGACAATTAATAATTGAAGGGTGAATAAACTGATAGACCCGACACTTGCTCGTCATCTTTTTTTCAAATTTGTTACCACGCATAAAAAGGTTATTTTAATTTCTCAAAAACAAATATTTTTTAAATAAATTATAGTTACAGATGTAAAAAAAATATCATACTCAGGCAGAAGATAATTATAATACAAAAATATTTATGAATAATGATGCACAAAAATATAATTAAATTAATAAAGAAATAATGAGGGTTAAATCCGACTCATGTATGATAAAACACCAATTATAAATCACAAACGCAGAAGTCTTTAGAACCATCTTATAAAACACCAATGATAAATCACAAGCACAGAAGTCTTTAGAACCATCTTATAAAATACCAATGATAAATCACAAACATAGAAGTCTTTAGAACCAGCTTATAAAACACCAATGATCAATCACAAACACAGAAGTCTTTAGAACCATCTTATAAAACACCAATGATAAATCACAAGCACAGAAGACATTAGAACCATCTTATAAAACACCAATGATCAATCACAAGCACAGAAGTCTTTAGAACCATCTTATAAAACACCAATGATAAATCACAAACATAGAAGTCTTTAGAACCATCTTATAAAACACCAATGATAAATCACAAACACAGAAGTATTTAGAACCATCTTATAATACACCAATGATAAATCACAAACATAGAAGTCTTTAGAACCATCTTATAAAACACCAATGATAAATCACAAACATAGAAGTCTTTAGAACCATCTTATAAAACACCAATGATAAATCACAAGCACAGAAGACTTTAGAACCATCTTATAAAACACCAATGATATATCACAAACATAGAAGTCTTTAGAACCATCTTATAAAACACCAATGATAAATCACAAGCACAGTAGTCTTTAGAACCATCTTATAAAACACCAATGATAAATCACAAACATAGAAGTCTTTAGAACCATCTTATAAAACACCAATGATAAATCACAAACATAGACGTCTTTAGAACCATCTTATAAAACACCAATGATAAATCACAAGCAGAGAAGACTTTAGAACCATCTTATAAAACACCAATGATAAATCACAAGCACAGAAGTCTTTAGAACCATCTTATAAAACACCAATGATCAATCACAAACATAGAAGTCTTTAGAACCATCTTATAAAACACCAATGATCAATCACAAACACAGAAGTCTTTAGAACCATCTTATAAAACACCAATGATAAATCACAAACATAGAAGTCTTTAGAACCATCTTATAAAACACTAATGATCAATCACAAACACAGAAGTCTTTAGAACCATCTTATAAAACACCAATGATAAATCACAAGCACAGAAGTCTTCAGAACCATCTTATAAAACACCAATAATAAATCACAAGGACAGAAGCCTTTAGAACCATCTTATAAAACACCAATGATAAATCACAAGCACAAAAGTCTTTAGAACCATCTTATAAAACACCAATGATAAATCACAAGCACAGAAGTCTTTAGAACCATCTTATAAAACACCAATGATTTAAGGTCAGCATTTTGTTTATATAAACAAGATGACATAGTGTTCCTACATTTGCTTAGTCTTAGATTGGAAGTTTGTTAAAGTAATGAATGTTTTGTAATATTTTGGTTTATGCAATAATTGACCACTTTCGTTTGATTTTTCATCCTTAAAAATATATTTGATCTTTTATCCAAATTCTAGAACAATTGCAATATATGACGATGGTGACCCAAATATTGTTAATTGGAATGACTGGCTGGTTGTTATTTAAGGTTCAGATAGCAGTTGCAGTAAAAAAAAATATTTAAAAGAATAAAAGCGTAGATATCAAATTTAGTGCGCATGACGCGTCTTCATCAGGTAAGCTCAAAACCAAAATATTTGAAAGCCAAGGAAAACCGAAAGGCCTAAATGGGATATCCAAAATATGATTGATTGATTTTGGTGTTTATCTCCACTTGCAGCAATATTTCAGCTATATCATGACGACCAGTTTTAGTGGTGGAAGAAGCCGGAGTACCCGGAGAGAACCACCGACCATGGGCAAGCAACTGGTAAACTTTATCACTTGCGGCTGCGAGTCGAGTGCATCCTTTTGGTAATTTACAAAGCCGAGCGCGAACCCACGTCGTATCGGTGATAGGCTTGTATGAGTTGTTAGGTAATCCAACTACCTAACTCATTGAGCCACCCGGGCCCCTCCAAAATAGGTCACCTATGCCTGAGTAGGAGAATCTTAGTTTTAATATTAATGCTATATTCATGGCATGGACCAGTTAATAAGCTATAAATCATTACATAAATAATCGAGGATGTTCTGTCTAACACAAGTACAACACGGTTAATAATGTACAAAAAAAATGTATATAGTATTACAGTCCTACATTGTAACGAGCCACCGAATTAGTTGTTGCTCCACTGGATCTAATATAAGAGTTATTTTACGTGCAAATGGGGTGTCCATATATAAACCGTCAGCTACTTCCTCTTTGAAGATCTATCTAAAAAAAGATAATTCTACAATACATCATCGTCTATAACCCACGGCTGATCATGCTCCGATACTCTCCAATCGTCAATCATAGTTCAATTGAAACTTTTATTCGCTTCGAAGTTTTTCGGTTTCTGATTCGGAACTTAGAAGTTGTCATAGCAACATAACATTACTCAAATTTTACGATTGGTCGGTAGGTCACAAAAATAATAAAAATGATAATACATGTATAAAACAATGGTTTTACGTTTACTATGCAAATAAGGTATCATAGAAATGTAAATAAGTTTACGTTCAAACAGAATGTAATATAAGTGCAAATAACTCCCGTTCTCCAAATGTCACTGGACCATTCAGATTCGAGATGAATTATTCATGAGTACGACGAATTTGCTTTCAAAAAACACATCGACAATGAGTGGAAGCTAATAGGAGAGCAATCAGTCGTGAGCTACAGACGATGACAATATATGTACACTAAAGTGACATAAAACAAAATATACACTTACTCTCTCTGTCAATGGTCCGTCTCTATAATCCTAAATAAAAAACAAGTGAATAAATGAAAAATCAATGTATGTTACATTTCATTCATTGTAATCAAAATGCTATGTATTATTTCAAAGAATTAGCCTGATATTTTAAAAATATGTTTACCTTTTCAAATTGCTTAAGATTCATCATCATAAACCAACAATTAAAGGGACATTAATTTTAAATATATAATACACATAAATACTAATATAATAAAATGAAACACTGGAGAACACTTTCAAAATGTAATCGAAAAAATAACATTTATATAAAAATTACATATAACAAATTACAAAGAATGATCGTGAAGCTTATGGTATATCATTTAAACACAATTTGCGTAGGCAAGACAACATTGACGATTAAAGCAGTTGATATGGTATTTATTCTGAATGAAGTCTAAAATATTAAGAAAGGTTTGGATATGCCAAAGGGGTAATCAGAAGTTGTAAATAGAAGACGGACAGACAATACAACGACATAAAGAATGACCAAAACACAAGCAATGGCTCGCAAATATATACACGGAAAACTAAATATTGAGAAAACATAAAACAACTTAAAACCTAGGGTGACCCCGTGTTCTTTGGAAGTGTAAACAGTTCTTATTCCACTAGCTGATCCGTCGTGTTATTTGTATCTCATATCCTGTAAGATGGTATTAATTTTATAATATAATCTTTCTGGCTTGGGATATTTAGTTTTCGTTATTAGAAATTAGTTAGTTATAATTTATCTACCACTTCATTAGTACATGAAATAATTGAAAAGTGAGTGGTGTAATCTGTAGAACAAATTCCAATAAATATAATAGAATATAAATGGCCCTCTTTGTAAGTCAAATATGTCGTGTCCTATTACGTGCATAGTCTACATTGCACTGCTGTTTAATTCATTAACAATTCTTCATGAATGACGTTTTGTAATATATCTATATATTGATTCCTTACCCTCCTATCAATGTCATCATATGCTCTCTGAAAAAAAAAGAAATACCATTAGTTGTTGTCGAAATAAATTGTAGTATTAAATTAAATTGTGTTAGTAAGAAAGGATATGGATATTAATGAACATGAGAGGCTGACTATCCAACAGTACACTTAGCTCTTTTATTGCTGTTTTTAGCATGTGGCGTTTGTATTTTCCTTTAGATATCAGATATGCCTAATCTTTTTACATTTCTATTTATATCTTTTAGTATTTGCTATAAACCTAACACAAATAAAGTTACTGTAGATACCATAGACTATGCAGTTTGTGAAACTTATATCTAAAACAGGAGGAGTGTAGTGATATCAGTATCTATTTTAGACTACTTTACAAATGATGTAATCCGAAAGTATATATATATATATATTATCTCTTAATGTCAATTATGCTCTAATACTGTATGACAACACAGATACACACAAGTATGTTTTAGCTCGTTTAAAGATTGGTTTGATGTTGTGTTATGGGTGTTGAACGTCACCTTTACACTATATAAAATTGCATCCCGTCAGTCAGTTTCATTGGTGGAGGAATCCGGAGCGCCCAAAGAAATCTCCAACATTTCACAACTGACGGACAAACTTACTTGAATGCGGCTCCGCGACACCGGATTTAGTCGATCTCATTAATCGAAATTTCGCGGTAATTCATACTATCATGAGATCGCGACCCATTCACTTATAAAGATACTATTAATACTTATTCTTTCAGATAAAGGTCCATCACGGTAGGGATCATGCTCCTAATACTATAAATACTTACTCTTTCAGATAAAGGTTCATCACGGTAGGGATCATGCTCATAATACTATAAATACTTACTCTTTCAGATAAAGATCCATCACGGTAGGGATCATGCTCATAATACTATAAATACTTACTCTTTCAGATAAAGGTCCATCACGGTAGGGATCATGCTCCTATAAGTTACAGAAAAGAAATAAATGCATTTAATTATTTATATCACTTAAATATACAATGTATACATGTATTCAATTTGTGCCTAGAAATTTGTTTTCAAATGTAATATGAATGGATTGAAAACATGTCATCCGAAAGTATGATTTAGATTCAGAACTAAACACAGGACAACTTCCTAGAGGTATTAGCTGTGGAATATATCTCGTTCCGTTCTGCACGCAAATATATACATAGATATCATCCTTATAAGTATATTTATAAGAGGTGTACCATCACCCATCTAAATCTATGGAGAAAAGTGTGTAGCTTCGACAAATAGGTAGATGTTCTAAGCTGTAAAACTAAACCTGTCGTCATGTTTTTGGACAATAAAATATGCTTAAACTATGCAAGTATCACAATCGGCCGTTACTGTTACCTCTGCTGGTGGACTATTAGTCCCAGTGCGTATCACCCGCCCAGTAGTCGGTGCTTCGGCACTGATATGGTGTGTTAGATATATGTAATTTATAATGTAATTATTAATAAAACTAAGTTTCTCCTCCCTCATGCATAGGTGACCATAGCGGATTTTGGCTATCCTGTTTCGGCCCTTTGGTTCTATTTCTCCCAAAACTTTAAATTATTTGGCTCTCTAATCTTTGCATTTTTATCGTAACCGATGAAGGTTATTCCAGAAACGCGTCGTGCGAACTAAATTTGATATCTAAGTTTTTATTACTATTGGTCTATTTTTACTTTTCATGTTGAAGTAATATAGTAATTTTATTAATTCTTAATAATGTTTATGTTTATAATAATTATGAAATATTTTATGTAGCAACTTACATGTCTTTTGTCGGACATATAATTTCCCTTCTGAAAAACAAATTGAAATTTAATTAAGATAGTGGAATATTTTTCTTTGATTGATAGCAAATTAAAAGTTTGAAGATCCCAAAGAGGTAATGAGAAGCCGTAAGTCCAAAAAAGACAGAAGAAATGGGACAAAGGGACAAAACTCCATTCAGATACCTTGAGATAGAGCAACACGACCCCTTCTGATATCAGTCAAAGGAAAATATTCAACCCATATATAGCTTATCTGGAAAGTCATGTAAAATAATTTATGTAAAATTTCCATGTTCAATAACCAAACATAATAGTACAATATTCGTTGTTTACTGGAATATTATTACATATCAGCTTATTTCCAAGAATCTTACAGTTACACCCTGAATGTTAAGCAATAATTTATATAACTTAGCCTTTGCTAATAGTACAATGTTATTGCTGTTCACGTATCGCAAATATGAGAATCTATCATATTATATGGAATATTATGTATTCATTGACACAATAGAATTAGCCATGAACTATTGTGCATTCTGTGCGTCCAAATAATAAACATCTATACTTTTTGTGTAGTTTGATATGCTTAATAAAACTGTGTTAATGTATATATGTACGTACTATAAAACTAAGTACGCATAGAACTGTAGGTTTCAATAAAACTGTGTTAATGTATATATGTACGTACTATAAAACTAAGTACGCATAGAACTGTAGGTTTCAATAAAACTGTGTTAATGTATATATGTACATACTATAAAACTAAGTACGCATAGAACTGTAGGTTTCAATAAAACTGTGTTAATGTATATATGTACGTACTATAAAACTAAGTACGCATAGAACTGTAGGTTTCAATAAAACTGTATTAATGTATATATGTACTTACTATAAAACTAAGTACGCATAGAACTGTAGGTTTCAATAAAATTGTGTTAATGTATAATGTACGTACTATAAAAATAGGTACGCATAGAACTGTAGGTTTCAATAAAACTGTGTTAATGTATATATGTACGTACTATAAAACTAAGTACCATAGAACTGTAGGTTTTAATAAAACTGTGTTAATGTATACATGTACGTACTATAAAACTAAGTACTCATAGAACTGTAGGTTTCAATAAAACTGTATTAATGTATATATGTACTTACTATAAAACTAAGTACGCATAGAACTGTAGGTTTCAATAAAATTGTGTTAATGTATAATGTACGTACTATAAAAATAGGTACGCATAGAACTGTAGGTTTCAATAAAACTGTGTTAATGTATATATGTACGTACTATAAAACTAAGTACCATAGAACTGTAGGTTTTAATAAAACTGTGTTAATGTATACATGTACGTACTATAAAACTAAGTACTCATAGAACTGTAGGTTTCAATAAAACTGTGTTAATGTATATATGTACGTACTATAAAACTAAGTACGCATAGAACTGTAGGTTTCAATAAAACTGTGTTAATGTATATATGTACGTACTATAAAACTAAGTACGCATGGAACTGTATGTTTTAGTAAAACTGTGTTAATGTATACATGTAAGTACTATAAAACTAAGTAAACTGTAGGTTTCAATTAACTGGTTTAACCCCGCCACCTGTTTTTATTTGCAATGTCATGAACTACTGGACTTTATCGGTTTCAGTCGTTATCCTTTTGTATGTTTTGGAGATTGTCATGTTTATTAAAGATGTGCTTTATCTTATTGTGCTTATCTATATCATCACAAATTGCTTCTTTTTTTTTAAACTTAAATTGTTTTTAAATGAAAATTGATTTACAAAATATATTTTACATACCCTTTCCTCATATGTTCGATAATAGTCTGGTTCCTAAAATAGATTGCATTCAGTTTATGTATAAATACTTCGATTCATAGCAAATGTTGTTTTGGTTATATTATACATGTAGTCATTGATGCATTTTATCGTGGAATTTCAATGGAATCGATTCAATTAAGTTCTAATTTATTTTATAGGAGATGTTATTATCACAATAAAAAAAAGTTCGAAAAACATGGAAGCCATGTAATTTATATTAAGCTCGTAAACGCAATATACGTAACGAATTAAGCTAAATGTCAAAAGGGTTATTTATAAAATAAATAATAAAAAGCTGCTACTGTATCAGTATCGATGCTAACATTAATATAGAGTTTTACAATCAGTAACACTTACATTTTGAGCTGCCATTTCTCGTAGTCGTTCTTCGTATTGCTGTAAAACATGTTTAGTATATTGAATAGGAAACAATACACATATACACAATAGAAGTACGAACATTTGTCAAATTTAATGTCTTATCAGATTTAATGTCTATTAATTATTCCAGAAACGCGTTGTGCGCACTAAATTTGATATCTACGTTTTTATTACTATCACTGGATCGATACCTCTGCTGGTGGACTATTAATCCCCGAAGGTATCATCCGCCCAGTAGTGAGTGCTTCGGCACTGACATGGCTCGCTTGATATATTTTTTATTGAAATTTACAGTTCCTAAGTAATGTAATTATTATCAAAACTAAGATTCTCCTACCTCAGGAATAAAAGACCTTAGCCTATGTTGTCTATCCTGTTTAGGCTCTTTTGTTTTATTGTTCCCAAACACTTTCCAATCTTTCAGCTTTGAGCGTACCCGATGAAGGTTATTCCAGAAACGCGTTGTGCGCACTAAATTTGATATCTACGTTTTTACTAACGATGTACATTCAAATAAAAATTTACAATTTTCTTCTAAGCTTTCAATGCATAAATTGCTCGAGTTATTGTGAGTTTGTCCCGTTCCATTGTGTGAGTCTATATATCAACGAGTACTAAGAGACGGGCCAGCTGGTTTGAACAGCTTAATGGAAAATGTCCCTTGTTATAGTTTTTGATTTAATAATTGCTAATCAAACTTCAGTAACATAAGCACTGTTTTCATTCCACTCATGGGCAGATAAAGGTTTCTAAGTTCAATCACTTACCTCTGAAGACTCATTACGCCCTCTTTGCCAAACTGCGTCGTCGAATTTTGGCTAAAATACAACAGTTTTGATAAATCATCATTATTTAACACATTATTACATATATGTATATACATACAATAGAACTTCGTTGGCTCGGATATATAATTATTTCTACAGAACGAATTCTACATATATTTTTTTGTCAAAATACAATCATACTGGAGATGTATGAAAGCAGTAGATATTGCAACAATACTACAAAATTAAGTACTTTTTAAATACATATCATGGCATCTAGGAAAAACATATCTACATACCGGGTATGTTAATTTCAAAATGTACAGACAAAAGTAAACTATATTGCTCCAATCCATCATATTGTCCGTTTTGAAGTCTGTCAGGCTTTGAGTACGTATGCTCATCAGTGGAAACCTGTCTTTATCAATGATATTCAGAAGAGCAAGATAATTTTGTTCACTACTTGAATTTAAATGTAATTGTACAATATAATTTTACGTTTGTTCGTTACATCTACTTCTTTTCTTGTACATGTTTCTCTGTAACACACTCGGAATTAGACCACTACGATGTTATAACTAAAATATTTTTGAAAGTGGTGTTAAACACCATAACCCATAACCCCCACACTTGGAATTAGAGCTAAGGAGTTATCGATTCTTCAGGACACATGCTATGATTATTTCAATTCCTCTTTCAGAAGATCTGTTTTTGCTCGAGATATAAGAATATAATCCTCTTATTCAATTAACTATATCTTGTTCAATTAACTATCCTCTTGTTCAATTAACTATCCTCTTATTCAATTAACTATCCTCTTGTTCAATTAACTATCCTCTTGTTTAATTAAATATCCTCTTGTTCAATTAACTATACGTTTGTTCAATTAACTATCATCTTGTTCAATTAACTATACTCTTGTTCAATTAACTATCCTCTTGCTCAATTAACTATCCTCTTGTTCAATTAACTATCCTTTTGTTCAATTAACTATCCTCTTGTTCAATTAACTATTCTCTTGTTCAATTAACTATCCTCTTGTTCAATTAACTATACTCTTGTTAAATTAACTATCCTATTGTTCAATTAACTATCCGTTTGTTCAATTAAATATCCTTTTATTCAATTAACTATATCTTGTTCAATTAACTATCCTCTTATTCAATTAACTATCCTCTTGTTCAATTAACTATCCTCTTGTTTAATTAACTATCCTCTTGTTTAATTAACTATCCGTTTGTTCAATTAACTATCATCTTGTTCAATTAACTATCCTCTTGTTCAATTAACTATCCTCTTGCTCAATTAACTATCCTCTTGTTCAATTAACTATCCTCTTGTTCAATTAACTATTATCTTGTTCAATTAACTATCCTCTTGTTCAATTAACTATTCTCTTGTTCAATTAACTATCCTCTTGTTCAATTAACTATCCCCTTGTTCAATTAACTATCCGTTTGTTCAATTAACTATCCTCTTGTTCAATTAACTATCCTCTTGTTCAATTAACTATCCTCTTGTTCAATTAACTATTCTTTTGTTCAATTAACTATCCTCTTGTTCAATTAACTATCCTCTTGTTCAATTAACTATTATCTTGTTCAATTAACTATCCTCTTGTTCAATTAACTATTCTCTTGTTCAATTAACTATCCTCTTGTTCAATTAACTATCCTCTTGTTCAATTAACTATCCTCTTGTTCAATTAACTATCATCTTGTTCAATTAACAATCCTCTTGTTCAATTAACTATCCTTTTGTTCAATTAACTATCCTCTTGTTCAATTAAATATTCTCTTGTTCAATTAACTATCCTCTTGTTCAATTAACTATCCTCTTGTTCAATTAACTATCCTCTTGTTCAATTAACTATTATATTGTTCAATTAACTATCCTCTTGTTCAATTAACTATTCTCTTGTTCAATTAACTATCCTCTTGTTCAATTAGCTATCCTCTTGTTCAATTAACTATCCTCTTGTTCAATTAACTATCCTCTTGTTCAATTAACTATCCTCTTGTTTAACTAACTATCCTCTTGTTCAATTAACTATCCTCTTGTTCAATTGACTATTCTCTTGTTCAATTAGCTATTTTAACAGAAATTACATTACGATTCTTCAAATTCAATATTGCAAAATACTTTGATATAAATGGCTTTGAAGTGATACCTAAGCATCTTCTTACAAATGTAAACAAATGCTATATGTTTGGCATCTTAAAGTACAATTAAGGAGTAAACCGTTTTTCACCACAGGTCATGAGTGTAGTGTAGGGTAGGCTAAGAATATAACTAACACTATTAAGGTCTTGATTGCATCTATGTAAAATCAAAAAAGCAAGTTAAACCATTAAGGTCTCTACTTTCTAAAACGTGGAAGAGAATATGTTGTATGTGAGAAACAAAATTTGATAAAGCTCTATTCCAAACTCTGGGACTTCAGCAGAAATCAATTATATTTAAATTTGATATTCCTTTTGGAATAAATGAATTTAAGAATATACCATTAAGGTATAGATTATAACTTTGAAGAAAGAAGAATACAAATTAAAACCATTAAGGTCTTGATTGTAATTTTTCACAAAGAAGATCACAATGTATGATCAGAAATTAAGATATTGATTGTAATTTTGACACCACGATATAGCTGAAATAGTGCTAAGGTTGGCGTTAAACACCATCCAAATAAATCAAGCAATCAATGATTGCAATTTTGTAAGAGTTTGAATACAAGTTAACATCATTACGGAGTCGATTGTAATTTTGTACAAAGAAGAACACATGTTAAACCCAATAAAAGTGTATATTTGTACTGCATAATAAACACACATTAATAACATATATGAACATACCCTGGAGTAATCAACATGTTTGCTCAAACCATATTTATCATATTCTGGAGCCTACAAAAGGACAAATGTAAACATATAGAAGTATATACATGTATGTAGTTTTCCATAATCATCTTTTTGTGCATTGAACGATTAAAATGTGTAACAGTTGTGTTTTTACCGAAAAAGTAAAGCAATTTTATTTAAGGAGTCCTCTGATTTCAAACGGTGTTATATTTAAGGTTAAGAGGTACCAAGTCTTTGGAAACAACCGGTCTGTGTGTTTTTGTTTTTTTTTAGTCAGAATCCATGTTGTTCAAACTTCTGTTCTTTGTTCTTTTGCTTTGTGTTCTTTTGTGTTTGTTGTTGTTGTTGTTGCTGTTGTTGTTGTTGTTGTTGTTGTTTTGACCATGCATGTTCGACATCCATTAAAATGCTCATAATTATTGATTATCAGAATGAAAGACGATTATAACATGATAGCAAACTATTTTGTCAACATATGGTTGGTTTCGTTTATATTTCTATTTCGACACAGTCGCTAATGTTTGTTTTCCATAATAAAGTTATGCCAAGATTTTCTATTTATCTAGAATGGTAAAAGTTAATCAAATCAAGCAAATCATAAATGAAAAATGAAATATCTGTGCAAATTAGGACAGAGAGAAAAGGTGTGCATATTTAAAGGGAGAAACATCACTCACTGCAAAATATATTTATCTACTACACAAAGAATGCAAGTAATGTAAGTATTGTGAAGAATTAACAAAAAAAGCTTGATTGAGGTACTGCAATTTTCAATTTCTTTATTGATAAAAAGCTTATAAACTAACGTGATCCCACATCAGTGTTGTAAGGCCTATGCTGCTTAATACGGATGTTGCATACTTTGGTCATATTAATCGTAAGAAAGAATTATAGTACATGTTGTATATCAATATTTAATCTGTTGTCTTAATTATAGACCACTCTTTTCTCCCGTTTTGAAATTTAATGCAAAAAATGAAAATATTTTCCCATTGTAGATCTAAATTAAAATATAAACACTTATTCTGAAGAGTATGAAAACATGAAGGATAGCTGGACATAAAAAAAAGTACTGAATGGGAAAGTGTCAAATGAAGCAGTGTTAAAATGTAAAGTTAAATTCTTTAAATTTAATCAACACAGTATCCTCTATCGAAAGGTGAAATAGGTTTCAAGCAAACACTGACCTTTCCTTTATTGTAATCGTGTCTGTATGTCGACTCTTTCCTATACTGTTAAAAATAGAAAATACGAATTACTATTTCTTGTTATGTTTATTCGGAACTTACCCCTTTTGAAGTGTAGTCTTTTTGGTATGTCGATCTCTTCATATACTATGTAAAAACAAAATACGAATGATAGAATTACACATTTTAAATGATACGTTGGCAGGGTGTACTACTGATTGAACATGATATCATGGCTGCCATTACTGATTTATCTCAAAAAAGTTTGAAGATACCTACGGGGTTATAAGAATCAATAAATCGTAGAAGGACAGACAATGTAGTAGTCAAAAAGAAAAAGGACAAAAGGACAACCAACAACGATCTACAAAACACTACACAGAAAACTAAAGATTAAGCCACACGAACCTCACTAAAAACTGTGGGTGAACTCAGATGTTTGCCGGGAAGAGTAAGCAGTTCCTGTTTCACTAGAGGCACCCGTCGTGTTACTATTGTTACAAATCCGATACTAAGTCATGAATGTCATCTCAGACACAGATATTACGTAGCGATTATCCGAGTAATTTTAGATTATGAGACTATCTGCAATTTTAGATTAATTAATATAGGTCACGTGTACTTTTATTAAACAACTTTATTTAAAAAAAAACTGGTAGAACGTGTTAAAGTGGGTCACGGGCCATTGTAATCGGGCGGCTGTATCGAGAAACAGATACGGTGTTGAAAAATTGTTGATACTCATAAAATATTGATTAATGCAATAAAATGTTATGTTTGTCTTCAAGAAATATGATAGACAACACCATGTGTGAAGTTTTATGACGAAATATCTCCGATTTCTATGTAAATTTACGAGTTGAAGTGGGGAAACACCCACAGGTAATTTTAGCGATGTATTTTTATCTTGGACAAGAATAATGAGCGTCCCGATTGGATGACCGATTTAAAACACACTGACTCCACATGGTAAAAAGATGCATGTAAAAGAAATCTATGTTATATTTATTCATTTGTTTGATTCTGGAATATTGTTGATCATTGATTTAATCAAGAAAAAAGGGAAAAGGGGGGGGGGGATTTTATTTGTGAATTGGTAAATGAGATTTATCTTAAATAGAAAATCTGAATTTATTATTTATTAATTTATTATTAATGATTCAATTTTATATCCCTTGGGAGGGGGAAGGGGGGAGGGGGGGGGGGGGCTATGATGAAAATTTGAAATAAAAACACAGGACCGGACTTTAAGCAAAAATAATAATCCAGGATTAGTTTTTTATTAAAAAAAAATCCAGGACCCCTGTGTCCATGAATTTTTTTTTTTTTAAGTTAATAATATGTAATATTGACATCCACACTTGCATTTTGGACAGCACATTTCTGTGTCCACACTTGTTAATTCTAAAAAAAACTCTTTTTATATTACATTATATACACTAGTTAAATTATCAACAACAGATAAATTACGAAATTGTACTTTAATTTTCTTTATTACAAAAAGTTTGAAGAACCGAAAGGGTTAATCAGAATCTGTAAATCGAAGGACAGACAATACAATGACCAAAAGAAGAAGGACAGACAATACAATGACCAAAAGAAGAAGGACAGACAATACAATGACCAAAAGAAGAAGGACAGACAATACAATGACCAAAAGAAGAAGGACAGACAATACAATGACCAAAAGAAGAAGGACAGACAATACAATGACCAAAAGAAGAAGGACAGACAATACAATGACCAAAAGAAGAAGGACAGACAATACAATGACCAAAAGAAGAAGGACAGACAATACAATGACCAAAAGAAGAAGGACAGACAATACAATGACCAAAAGAAGAAGGACAGACAATACAATGACCAAAAGAAGAAGGACAGACAATACAATGACCAAAAGAAGAAGGACAGACAATACAATGACAAAAAGAAGAAGGACAGACAATACAATGACCAAAAGAAGAAGGACAGACAATACAATGACCAAAAGAAGAAGGACAGACAATACAATGACCAAAAGAAGAAGGACAGACAATACAATGACCAAAAGAAGAAGGACAGACAATACAATGACCAAAAGAAGAAGGACAGACAATACAATGACCAAAAGAAGAAGGACAGACAATACAATGACCAAA
The DNA here is from genome assembly GCA_963680875.1 of Bathymodiolus brooksi. Taxonomy (NCBI): domain Eukaryota; kingdom Metazoa; phylum Mollusca; class Bivalvia; order Mytilida; family Modiolidae; genus Bathymodiolus; species Bathymodiolus brooksi. The sequence continues at coordinate 78,753,039 of OY804578.1, read as the reverse complement.
ATAAGAAGGACAGACAATACAATGACCAAAAGAAGAAGGACAGACAATACAATGACCAAAAGAAGAAGGACAGACAATACAATGACCAAAAGAAGAAGGACAGACAATACAATGACCAAAAGAAGAAGGACAGACAATACAATGACCAAAAGAAGAAGGACAGACAATACAATGACCAAAAGAAGAAGGACAGACAATACAATGACCAAAAGAAGAAGGACAGACAATACAATGACCAAAAGAAGAAGGACAGACAATACAATGACCAAAAGAAGAAGGACAGACAATACAATGACCAAAAGAAGAAGGACAGACAATACAATGACCAAAAGAAGAAGGACAGACAATACAATGACCAAAAGAAGAAGGACAGACAATACAATGACCAAAAGAAGAAGGACAGACAATACAATGACCAAAAGAAGAAGGACAGACAATACAATGACCAAAAGAAGAAGGACAGACAATACAATGACCAAAAGAAGAAGGACAGACAATACAATGACCAAAAGAAGAAGGACAGACAATACAATGACCAAAAGAAGAAGGACAGACAATACAATGACCAAAAGAAGAAGGACAGACAATACAATGACCAAAAGAAGAAGGACAGACAATACAATGACCAAAAGAAGAAGGACAGACAATACAATGACCAAAAGAAGAAGGACAGACAATACAATGACCAAAAGAAGAAGGACAGACAATACAATGACCAAAAGAAGAAGGACAGACAATACAATGACCAAAAGAAGAAGGACAGACAATACAATGACCAAAAGAAGAAGGACAGACAATACAATGACCGAAAGAAGAAGGACAGACAATACAATGACCGAAAGAAGAAGGACAGACAATACAATGACCGAAAGAAGAAGGACAGACAATACAATGACCAAAAGAAGAAGGACAGACAATACAATGACCAAAAGAAGAAGGACAGACAATACAATGACCAAAAGAAGAAGGACAGACAATACAATGACCGAAAGAAGAAGGACAGACAATACAATGACCGAAAGAAGAAGGACAGACAATACAATGACCGAAAGAAGAAGGACAGACAATACAATGACCAAAAGAAGAAGGACAGACAATACAATGACCAAAAGAAGAAGGACAGACAATACAATGACCAAAAGAAGAAGGACAGACAATACAATGACCAAAAGAAGAAGGACAGACAATACAATGACCAAAAGAAGAAGGACAGACAATACAATGACCAAAAGAAGAAGGACAGACAATACAATGACCAAAAGAAGAAGGACAGACAATACAATGACCAAAAGAAGAAGGACAGACAATACAATGACCAAAAGAAGAAGGACAGACAATACAATGACCAAAAGAAGAAGGACAGACAATACAATGACCAAAAGAAGAAGGACAGACAATACAATGACCAAAAGAAGAAGGACAGACAATACAATGACCAAAAGAAGAAGGACAGACAATACAATGACCAAAAGAAGAAGGACAGACAATACAATGACCAAAAGAAGAAGGACAGACAATACAATGACCAAAAGAAGAAGGACAGACAATACAATGACCAAAAGAAGAAGGACAGACAATACAATGACCAAAAGAAGAAGGACAGACAATACAATGACCAAAAGAAGAAGGACAGACAATACAATGACCAAAAGAAGAAGGACAGACAATACAATGACCGAAAGAAGAAGGACAGACAATACAATGACCAAAAGAAGAAGGACAGACAATACAATGACCAAAAGAAGAAGGACAGACAATACAATGACCAAAAGAAGAAGGACAGACAATACAATGACCAAAAGAAGAAGGACAGACAATACAATGACCGAAAGAAGAAGGACAGACAATACAATGACCAAAAGAAGAAGGACAGACAATACAATGACCGAAAGAAGAAGGACAGACAATACAATGACCAAAAGAAGAAGGACAGACAATACAATGACCAAAAGAAGAAGGACAGACAATACAATGACCAAAAGAAGAAGGACAGACAATACAATGACCAAAAGAAGAAGGACAGACAATACAATGACCAAAAGAAGAAGGACAGACAATACAATGACCAAAAGAAGAAGGACAGACAATACAATGACCAAAAGAAGAAGGACAGACAATACAATGACCAAAAGAAGAAGGACAGACAATACAATGACCAAAAGAAGAAGGACAGACAATACAATGACCAAAAGAAGAAGGACAGACAATACAATGACCAAAAGAAGAAGGACAGACAATACAATGACCAAAAGAAGAAGGACAGACAATACAATGACCAAAAGAAGAAGGACAGACAATACAATGACCAAAAGAAGAAGGACAGACAATACAATGACCAAAAGAAGAAGGACAGACAATACAATGACCAAAAGAAGAAGGACAGACAATACAATGACCAAAAGAAGAAGGACAGACAATACAATGACCAAAAGAAGAAGGACAGACAATACAATGACCAAAAGAAGAAGGACAGACAATACAATGACCAAAAGAAGAAGGACAGACAATACAATGACCAAAAGAAGAAGGACAGACAATACAATGACCAAAAGAAGAAGGACAGACAATACAATGACCAAAAGAAGAAGGACAGACAATACAATGACCAAAAGAAGAAGGACAGACAATACAATGACCAAAAGAAGAAGGACAGACAATACAATGACCAAAAGAAGAAGGACAGACAATACAATGACCAAAAGAAGAAGGACAGACAATACAATGACCAAAAGAAGAAGGACAGACAATACAATGACCAAAAGAAGAAGGACAGACAATACAATGACCAAAAGAAGAAGGACAGACAATACAATGACCAAAAGAAGAAGGACAGACAATACAATGACCAAAAGAAGAAGGACAGACAATACAATGACCAAAAGAAGAAGGACAGACAATACAATGACCAACAGAAGAAGGACAGACAATACAATGACCAAAAGAAGAAGGACAGACAATACAATGACCAAAAGAAGAAGGACAGACAATACAATGACCAAAAGAAGAAGGACAGACAATACAATGACCGAAAGAAGAAGGACAGACAATACAATGACCAAAAGAAGAAGGACAGACAATACAATGACCAAAAGAAGAAGGACAGACAATACAATGACCAAAAGAAGAAGGACAGACAATACAATGACCAAAAGAAGAAGGACAGACAATACAATGACCAAAAGAAGAAGGACAGACAATACAATGACCGAAAGAAGAAGGACAGACAATACAATGACCAAAAGAAGAAGGACAGACAATACAATGACCAAAAGAAGAAGGACAGACAATACAATGACCAAAAGAAGAAGGACAGACAATACAATGACCAAAAGAAGAAGGACAGACAATACAATGACCAAAAGAAGAAGGACAGACAATACAATGACCAAAAGAAGAAGGACAGACAATACAATGACCAAAAGAAGAAGGACAGACAATACAATGACCAAAAGAAGAAGGACAGACAATACAATGACCAAAAGAAGAAGGACAGACAATACAATGACCAAAAGAAGAAGGACAGACAATACAATGACCAAAAGAAGAAGGACAGACAATACAATGACCAAAAGAAGAAGGACAGACAATACAATGACCAAAAGAAGAAGGACAGACAATACAATGACCAAAAGAAGAAGGACAGACAATACAATGACCAAAAGAAGAAGGACAGACAATACAATGACCAAAAGAAGAAGGACAGACAATACAATGACCAAAAGAAGAAGGACAGACAATACAATGACCAAAAGAAGAAGAACAGACAATACAATGACCAAAAGAAGAAGGACAGACAATACAATGACCAAAAGAAGAAGGACAGACAATACAATGACCAAAAGAAGAAGGACAGACAATACAATGACCAAAAGAAGAAGGACAGACAATACAATGACCAAAAGAAGAAGGACAGACAATACAATGACCAAAAGAAGAAGGACAGACAATACAATGACCAAAAGAAGAAGGACAGACAATACAATGACCAAAAGAAGAAGGACAGACAATACAATGACCAAAAGAAGAAGGACAGACAATACAATGACCAAAAGAAGAAGGACAGACAATACAATGACCAAAAGAAGAAGGACAGACAATACAATGACCAAAAGAAGAAGGACAGACAATACAATGACCAAAAGAAGAAGGACAGACAATACAATGACCAAAAGAAGAAGGACAGACAATACAATGACCAAAAGAAGAAGGACAGACAATACAATGACCAAAAGAAGAAGGACAGACAATACAATGACCAAAAGAAGAAGGACAGACAATACAATGACCAAAAGAAAAAGCACAAAAGGAAAAACAAGATCCACAAAGCTCTACACAGAAAACTAAATATCGGGCAACACGAATCCAATTAAAAATCGGGATGAACTCAGGTGTTGTTTAAATGGTTCAACAATAAATTGTAGTATCAATATTTTCTATGTTTATTTGTCGCTTTTAACATATTTTTAAACTAAATTTGACAACCGTGACCATGGTGAATGTACAGAACTTATATAACCTTGAGTATCATGTTACCTATGTATTGTCTATATCTATTAGGTATTTTCATTTTACTAAACTTACATAATTTTAGAAATCGTAACAAAACATTTGTTTAAACAATAGATCAAATAAAATGTTTTTTCATGTGAAAATTGATAGATATACGGTTTTTAATATTGTTTTGTGTTATATAGATATAATGTTAGATGTCCCTATTGGTACGTGTGACATAAAACTTGTTTAATTTGACATTAGTAGAATTGAAATGTAGATGTACATTGTACATGTAATATACTTATTCTTTTCAATTAATGGTAGAATGAAAATGTGGCGTTATAATTCTAAATATATATCTTTTGTATACTCTTTGTTATCATACAATAAGCAAAGAAAATATTTTATAATTATAGTCATAGTTCATACCTTAGAAAGACAATGAATTAAATATATATTTTTTATATTTCATTTCTTTCCTTATATTATGTTTCATTTTACATTCTACATGTATAATTGAACACACACAAAATATTTTACATTGTTTTGCTATTGAAATAAAACAAATTCATAACCATCTTGTGTTAGATACTCTCTAGTTGATCTATTAAAATATTAATGTTGAAAAATCATTTAACCAATAGATGCAACAGGAAATTCTTTTTTTTTTTTTTTTTTCTTTTTTTTTTACTAATTTGAAAATTATTAATTTTGAAAATTTTTGTTAATCTGTATTTAATTTTCTATGTTAAATGCATATAAAGAAAGATAAAATGCTGTGAATATTTATTGTCATTCAACTTCCCTGGAACGAAAAGAGTAATAAAATGAGAAGCAAAAAATACCACACTGTCGATGTAACTCCAAAATCTAATAGAAAAAATGTAGAAACAGAAGTACAATCGATACCATGAACACACATATACATGACACACATATACATGAACACACATATACATGACACACATATACATGAACACACATATACATGAACACACATATACATGACCACACATATACATGAACACACATATACATGAACAGAACACACATATACATGAACACACATATACATGAACACACATATACATGACACACATATACATGAACACACATATACATGAACAGAACACACATATACATGAACACACATATACATAAACACACATATACATGACACACATATACATGAACAGAACACACATATACATGAACACACATATACATGCCCGTATAATTTTCTGGTACTTCAATTTAAATAAAGTGGTGGGGTTAAACTAGTGGGCCTCATCTCTTAATAAAATGATGCAATCATGGAGGAAATACCATGAGGTCATTGGTATAGACGCAATATAATACAATCAACAGTATACAAACAAACAAATCTGTTTATATTACAAATTTTTCATAAATTTGAAAATATTGTCTATATGCCTAGATATGGACAAACATAAATCGCATATTTGGTTCACTCATTAAGATGTTTCGCTCTAATTCAGGAAAAAATCATGTTCTTCCTAACGAATTCATGTTGTTTTTTTATTTTATGTTGTGTTACTCGTGTGTTAACGAGTATAACAGATATAAGCAAAATCTTTCAAATTTTTAACATGTTTATTGATTGAACAGAATAAATATGATTGAAAATTCTAGCACAACTAGCACATCTAATTAATATGCAAACAAAGTAGTACATGTACTAGCTCTAGAGTAAAACGTAATAAACAATATACCAGATTGGTCCATGATGGCTTTATGGGCCATCCTTCTCCCAATATCTGTAATATTTCAAGGTTTCAATAACTAGTTGGAAAATATTTATCTAATAATTACATTCTCATACGCGGGTGTCCTTGGCCGATTTTGGCTATCTTGTTTAGGCCCCTTGATGTTTGTTCATGATTCCCAAAGATTTTGAGATTGTTTGGCTCTCAGATATTTTGGTCTTGAGTGTACCTGATGAAGGTTATTCCAGAAGCGCGTCATACGTGTTTCTATGAGTATTAGTATTTCATTCGTTATTCTTCCGTAAATGGCCGTTTTCGGGTGAAGACGACCGAGGTCCACGTGCACTCGTCTTTACTCGTTGTGACATCCAATCAGAACGCCTCTAACAAGAAAAAAAATCGTTTAAATATATACCCTAAGCCTGGAATGTCACATTATATACCCTGTATGATAGCTGAATAACAGATATATTACGGATTTAACCATTGGGTTTTTTTCAAATACAGATTCCAACCGTATTAAATATATATTTGTGTCTTTTATTTTCATTTTTTCGTATTTCTAGATGTCCTTTTCCGTACCTTTGACGTCATTCTTCAATGACGTCAAAATATGTGTCACGTCATATTTCATGTATGGGGTGTCTCATGAAGTAAAATACTGTACTTTCAATAAAATATTAGTGAGAAAAGCTCAAATATCAGTAGAAAGCTACTTAGTTTATTAGTCGGTGTCACAAAAGTCAAATTTATGTGATGTGTATTTCATAACGCTCAATGATATTGACCTGATAATGTATGCAAATTAGTTACTGATCAATGGCGGGCGTCTCTAGGAGTTCGCGATAGTGAAAGTTGTTGGTTTACGGAAGAAATAGGTACTTACATGCGTTGTTGGGAAAGCCCGGGTGATCTTCCACTCGTGATAGAAATTGTTGTGTCTTTTCGCTCGTTTCGCTGCGCTCCACTCGCGAAAAGACATACAATTTCTATCACTCGTGGAAGATCACCCGGTCTTTCCCAAGAACGTATGTAAGAACCTATTAGTCTACACGAGTTTTTACACTTAATCCGATTATTCTTACTGGATCTTCATCTTGTATTTTCACCTATTATATTTGAAGAAGTTTAAATATATAATAAAACTGAAAAATAGTTTGTAAAGATGTCACATCTCTAGCTTGCACTAGAATGTTTCTATCTGATATGATTGTGGCTGACACAGACAATGACTTTTAATTACCATTTCTGATGGTGCTATTTTGAAACTGGCATAATAATATTGAAAAAAAAAGCATATCTGGTATGCATGATATGTATCGTTATGATTGTACATGTATTTGTATCGCTCCTTCTCGTTTTTGTTTTTGTCGTATTATACACTTTTTAGATGGTTATATACACCCTATATAAATAAAACAGTAGATATTTAATTTAGCGTGCAAAAGGTCTTTATGGATATAGATATGGAATGGAAAGTCATGAGACTTAAACATCATTGTGAGCTGAAAACCAAAGTTTACCGGACTTATTAATATAACCTATTATTAACCAACTCATGTGTTTATTTTGTTGCAAAATGGAAAAAAAAAACCAGAATATAACTCATGTGTTTATTTTGTTGCAAAATGGAAAAAAAACCAGAATATACCTAGTCGTGATCAAACAAAATTATCAATCAATATGGATACATAAATACGTGGCTACACAATTAAAGACCAACAATAATCAACGATGTCAACAAACACAGAATACTATAGACAACTAACTCAGAAAACTGACACCTTCAAATACCAGATGTCGTAATGTGCTTATGGAAGGATAATCATGTTCTGCTCCGCGTGTGGCACTCGCTTTGTTACGCATGGTAATGATCAACATACAGTAAATGTCGTAAATGGGGTGAAATGGACGGAAAGAGATTGCGACAGTGAAACATATCCTGGGTCGTCTCGGTAATAGACAATGTGTAATGATCAAATATATTATGAAGATAGTGATAGTAAACATTCTGAAATGAAGACACCAATCTAATTATAATGAACCCCTGTGTAAGCAGTTTATTCGTTTACATAAACGTTAGTGAATACCGAAGGGGCAATCAAAAATGGACAATTCAGAGAAACCGGCAACATAGGGCACACAAGACGAAGACAAACAAAGCAAAAACACAACACAATATGTGTTGGACACCACTATACGCAAACAAACACAAATAACGTAAACAAGACATGAGCACTCCTACAAACAACTGGAGGTAAAGACGAACCAAACAAACACAAATAACGTAAACAAGACATGAGCACTCCTACAAACAACTGGAGGTAAAGACGAACCAAACAAACACAAATAACGTAAACAAGACATGAGCACTCCTACAAACAACTGGAGGTAAAGACGAACCAAACAAACACAAATAACGTAAACAAGACATGAGCACTCCTACAAACAACTGGAGGTAAAGAAGAACCAAACAAATACAAATAACGTAAACAAGACATGAGCACTCCTACAAACAACTGGAGGTAAAGACGAACCAAACAAACACAAATAACGTAAACAAGACATGAGCACTCCTACAAACAACTGGAGGTAAAGACGAACCAAACAAACACAAATAACGTAAACAAGACATGAGCACTCCTACAAACAACTGGAGGTAAAGACGAACCAAACAAACACAAATAACGTAAACAAGACATGAGCACTCCTACAAACAACTGGAGGTAAAGACGAACCAAACAAACACAAATAACGTAAACAAGACATGAGCACTCCTGCAAACAACTGGAGGTAAAGACCAACCAAACAAACACAAATAACGTAAACAAGACATGAGCACTCCTACAAACAACTGGAGGTAAAGACGAACCAAACAAACACAAATAACGTAAACAAGACATGAGCACTCCTACAAACAACTGGAGGTAAAGACGAACCAAACAAACACAAATAACGTAAACAAGACATGAGCACTCCTACAAACAACTGGAGGTAAAGAAGAACCAAACAAACACAAATAACGTAAACAAGACATGAGCACTCCTACAAACAACTGGAGGTAAAGACGAACCAAACAAATACAAATAACGTAAACAAGACATGATCCCTCCTACAAACAACTGGAGGTAAAGACGAACCAAACAAACACAAATAACGTAAACAAGACATGAGCACTCCTACAAACAACTGGAGGTAAAGACGAACCAAACAAACACAAATAACGTAAAAAAGACATGAGCACTCCTACAAACAACTGGAGGTAAAGACGAACCAAACAAACACAAATAACGTAAACAAGACATGAGCACTCCTACAAACAACTGGAGGTAAAGACGAACCAAACAAACACAAATAACGTAAACAAGACATGAGCCCTCCTACAAACAACTGGAGGTAAAGACCAACCGAACATCGTTTTTATGCTGAATCGTAACGGACATCACAACACAGAACTCAGAACGTAAAGACACATAATAGGACAACACAAAAAACTAAAAAGACGAGAAACACGAACCCATCAATAAAGCCGGGGTGGACACAATAATTACAGTAATACTTACATATGATGACATTTTTCATGAACAGTTGTGTTCTTCTTGTAATATTAGTCTGAAAAACAATAGTGAAATATGTATTATCTGGTTACATATATACTAAGTTATGTAAGATTTCTAGCTAAAGATATATAAATTGTAAACATTTGTTCTAAACTGAATATGAAGTGGTGTGATCCGTGACTAATTGCATACATAATCTACAATGGCATGCACATGGTTTAATTGCATTGACAATCGAGTGCAACCAAGAACTATTTCACTTTGGGAAGAAATAGCATGTTAATTAAAGGGACATTATCTGCCATAATCGTAAATATTTGTTACCCATAAAAACTATCAGATATGATTGATTCCTTAATAAAACGTGTTTCTGTAACTTATAAATGTTATGAAATGTACGCGCATCGGGGGAAAAACGTGCAACTGCTCGAGTTTTGAGATCGATCAAGAAATGGACGCCATCTTATTAATTATCGACATTGTTTACGGAGTTTGTCGAATCGTCATTAAATCAGTACAACAATGCAGATATTTCTTATTTTTTGTGAATCTGTTTTTAGTCTGTGTTAATTACGGACAAAGAACCATGCAAGTTTGCAGTTAATAAGCCACAAAATACAAATTATTCGTTTTTACCTGTCACTAGTAAGGTCAGTTGCATACGGAAAAAGCGAAGTCAAATTATTTGTTTGCAAAGAAATAATTAATCGATGGTAATTTTCGTTCTCAAAAGGCGAAAAATGGTTCGATAAGCTGTTTAATGTGAAATATTTACCTTTATTTCATCATTTTAAAGCTATTTACCAATTTCCAAAACATATACCCGGTAATTTTTTTGGTCAAAATCGTAGCTAATGCCCCTTTAAAGTGTGCATGAACTCAATGGTATTTATTTCAAAATAGAAACCGAGTTCTATTGAATATTCAGTACGACAGTTACAATTAGAATTACATTTAAAGTTGGATAATAAATCTCAAAATTACAACTGACATTGAAGCTGTTCTTTTTCTTATTTTCTTAATCTCACTTTAATTATACAAATAAATTCAAATAATTCGTATCATTGGTGATCGATCACAATATTATAACAATTTGCAGCTTAATTGGTATATTTTAAGTGATTTGAAATGATTTATTGAAATATATTTGTGTGATATTAATAATTATAATCGTGTAAACGTTTCAAAATTTTGCAATTTTTTTTTTATAAGATCATATCTTGTTAACAACATGACTCTGTTTAAAATATATTTGTAAACAATGGTAATATTCAAGATGATTTGTTAAACAGAACGTGTGTCAGTCTGTATGTTCCATATGTTGTTTATGTATCATTGTGTCTACTACGATTTATGCATAAAAACCATGTTTATGTTTTTATTAGACACAACAACTACCATGTATACTGTAGGAGATGTTGTCGCCCTCTCGAAGCATCTGGTATTTTTTCACCTATTTTCATGGCATTTATTCGATATTTTACTGTTATTTATACATTTTTGTATTTTGTATTTATTATTTGTTTCATTAATGTTGTGTTTATCTATCCACCGTCGAAAGAGTCCAGGGTATTAAAATACCAACTTCTTTTGTACACTGTGGGTACAACCCCTCCGAATGGGAGCATCCCCTGATTTCACTGGAAGAATCAAAATCACAACTAATGGAGAATGCTAACCTCCTTATATGCCATAGCTCTTAATGTGCAAGTATCTTGGGAATAGCCGTAGTTGTTGGAGGTCGCAGCAAAGAAAGAGTGTCCTATCTTGCTCTTTCAAGAGTAACACGACGGATGTCACTAGTGGAGCAGAAAAAGCTAGCCTAGCTAACCCTTCGGGAGCACCAGACATCATCTCCTCCTCCCTCTTCCAGTCGCTTTTTAGTGGTGTTTGTATTGCTCAATCTTTAGTTTTCCGTGTAGTGCTTTACGGAACATTGTTTGTCCTTTTGCCCTTTTTCTTTTTGATCATTGCATTGTCTGTCCTTCGATTTATGTGTTATTATTTCCTTCTTAGCACCTTCAACTTTTTCTTTGTCTATCCGCTATCCTTCCTTTCAGCTGTTGAATTCAAAACGTCTGTCCAAGCACCCATCACAGTGCCAACGTTTGGTCTATGTAGTCCCTATGTATTCTTTGAGACTATGTGAGTGAGTTATTGTTGGTTAGCGCCTTTTGAGCAATTGTTCAGCTGTATCATGGCGAGAACGAGTTATATTCAATGAAATGGCGATCATGATGTCAGCTTTGCACTAAATCAACGCGCTTAATTATATTTTTGTAGTGCTAGCTCACTGAAACAACAGTCCACGGGTATACGGTACATACCGCTCCTCTCAGACACATTATTCTGGTTCCGAGGCAACCAGTCTTGGCTCTTACTCCTGTAAGCCGTGCGCTGAGCGGAGAAGAAACAAATACCAACTGTATAGTCTTTGATTTACCCGAGCGGTACTCGAAACCATTATCAATCGCACTCGAGACAAGTACGCTAACCATTACACCAGCGATATGGTTTGTATGATTTATTGTTTGTAAACTTGGTGAATATTCTCTTCAGGAATATAATTGAAATAGTACACTCTTGATACTAAACATTAAATCAATTTTGTCTGTTCGAATTGTGATTATTTTGCATTGTACACTAACTGATATTTTGCCTTTACAATTTTACTATTCAGAAAAGATTTTGTGGTAGATTTAAACATTTTTTTAATGGATGTTAAAACACAACATAATTATGTGGAAATTATCACAAAATATAATTGTCTCGCTTGTTTAAAGATAACAAATTGAATAGACAAAAAGGTATTTAACGTTTTGGTGAAACAACGTTTGGTATATTATCAGTGATTGTTGTTCGATAGTGTTAATAAGTTCAAATATAAGACGTTTGTTGTTATGCGCTCCATTCCGTCAATATCTCTCTCTCTCTCTCTCTCTTACAATATCGAGCTTGTGCTGAAATGTAGAACATCTGCTGCCGTTTTTTGTTGGTGTTGACGTCACTTGTCACGATTCTTAGTGAGTTCGATCTTTAGTTTTATGTGTATGTTTTGTAGATCGTTGTTTGTTCTTTTGGCCATTGTGTTGTCTGTTCTTCTGTCTTTTGGCCATTGTGTTGTCTGTTCTTCTGTCTTTTGGCTATTGTGTTGTCTGTTCTTCTGTCTTTTGACCATTGTGTTGTCTGTTCTTCTGTCTTTTGGCCATTGTGTTGTCTGTTCTTCTGTCTTTTGGCCATTGTGTTGTCTGTTCTTCTGTCTTTTGACCATTGTGTTGTCTGTTCTTCTGTCTTTTGACCATTGTGTTGTCTGTTCTTCTGTCTTTTGACCATTGTGTTGTCTGTTCTTCTGTCTTTTGACCATTGTGTTGTCTGTTCTTCTGTCTTTTGGCCATTGTGTTGTCTGTTCTTCTGTCTTTTGACCATTGTGTTGTCTGTTCTTCTGTCTTTTGACCATTGTGTTGTCTGTTCTTCTGTCTTTTGACCATTGTGTTGTCTGTTCTTCTGTCTTTTGGCCATTGTGTTGTCTGTTCTTCTGTCTTTTGGCCATTGTGTTGTCTGTTCTTCTGTCTTTTGGCCATTGTGTTTTCTGTTCTTCATCGATTTACAGATTTTGATTACCCCTTTGTTATCTTCAATCCTTCTTATATAATTTGTTAAAACTTTCACTATATAAGAAATGTTTCTGTCACTACATAATCAGCATATTGGACTATTCTCTATGTGGTGTCGTGATAAAGCATATTTAAATCTGTACATTTGTCTTATTGCTACTATGGTAGTAATAAATCAATTATCTAAAACGGGAAAACATTTGTTTGTGTTTTAAGTCAGGAAAATATTTTTGCTTATCTTATATTAGAAAAAAAAAATATTCCTTTGCAAAGGTATAGTTGTGATAAAGGTAGAGTCAATAAATATGGTAATCTTTTATTAGAATGTTGTAAAAGATGTGGTCTTTTTATTTGTAATGGTAGAATATTTACAGATAGATCTATTGGTCGTAATACATGTAAAGACTCTAGTCTAGTTGATTATTTAATTGTACATCCTAGCATGTTTGATTTCATTAGTTATTTTAAAGTTGAAGACTTTAACCCTATGTTTTCAGATGTCCACTGTAGACTTAGTTTTACATTGTTATTTAATACACCTAATAAGTGTAATAGTATTCACAACGACAATAACAAATTGAAAAATCAAGATACTCACATTAGATGGGATTACCGTAAAACAGACGATTTTGTCCATATATTATCCAATGACGACACACTACAACACATTGACGGTCAATTAAGTGATATTGATAAAAACACAATTACAACTGATCAGTTGAACGGTCTAGTTACTGACCTAGGTCATGTACTTTTAGATACTGCCCAGAAATTACAGGGCAAGGGTAAAATAAAGAATGTTGCTCCGAACTGTGATCAGAAACCGTGGTATGATATACTATGTAAAGAAAAACGAAATCAGTTTAATATGGCAAGACTCTCATATAATAGAGTGAAATCAGGTGCAAATAAAAATACAATGAATATAAAAGCAAAAGAATACCGTAAGACTTTAAATACAAGTTATCAAAAATATAAAGAAAAATGTGCATCTGAACTGAGAGCACTGTCAAAAAATGATACGAAAGGATTCTGGAAGACTTTGAAAAAATATTCTGGTAATAGAAAAGAAACCCCACCTGTTGATATTGATACATTCTTTGAATATTTTAAATTTTTGTGAAGAGGAATATAGTGATATCAATATTGACGAAGTCTGTAATGACCCTATGTATAACGAAATGTTGAATGGGATAATTACAGAAAAGGAGGTTTTAGATGCAATAAAAGGTTTGAAAAATAATAAAGCGCCGGGTAGTGACAAATTAATTAATGAATTTTTTAAAAATTCTCCGCCGTTTTTAGTATCTATTTATACCAAATTGTTTAATGTTGTTCTTGATACAGGTATTATACCAGAAACTTGGACAACTGGAATAATTATACCAGTTTATAAAAACAAAGGATGTCCAACAGATCCAGACAATTTTAGAGCTATAACGTTAATTAGTTGCTTAGGTAAATTGTTTACATCCATTGTTAACACTAGACTCAATTTTTTTGCAAATGAGGTCACACTTATACACGAAAATCAAGCGGGCTTTCGAAAAGGATACTCTACAATAGACAATATCTTTGTACTACATGTCCTCATAGAGTTGTATTTTTCGTTCGGAAAGAAACCATTTTGTACCTTCATAGACTTTCGGAAGGCTTTTGATACGGTCAGTAGACCTGACCTGTGGAAAAAACTTCAATTTAGTAATATTAAAGGAAAGTGTTTTAAAGTAATATTTAATATGTACCAGGGTATTAAATCTTGTGTTAAGTATAAAGAATGTCAGTCTGATTTTTTCCCTTGTCTTACAGGTGTAAGACAAGGTGAAAATGATCTCCTTTTTTATTCTCAGTTTTTCTAAATGATTTAGAAGACTACTTTAAGACTTTAGATGGTGTTCCTTTAGAAAAGCTAAAAGAACGGTTTTATAATGAATTGCATATGTTGTTTGAATTATTTATCATATTATATGCTGATGACACTGTTTTAATGTCTGAAACAAAGGAGGGTATGCAACAATCGCTAAATATCTTTCAGTTGTATTGTGATTTGTGGAAATTGGATGTAAATATTAACAAAACAAAGGTTATGGTTTTTAGCAAAAAGAAGAATCTTAATTATTCATTTATATTACAAGACAAACAGTTAGAAGTTGTAGAAAATTTTTCATATCTAGGTATTATTTTTAAATATAATGGTACCTTTTTTGACACAAAAAAGAAACTTGTAGATCAGGCTCAAAGGTCCCTACATTTTATTTATAAGACTATCAGGAACGAAAGCATACCTGTCGACTTACAATTAAAATTGTTTGATTCTATGATTGAACCAATACTTTTATATGGTTCTGAAGTTTGGGGATATGAGAATTTAAAAATATTAGAACAGATTCATCTTAAATTTTGTAAACGAATTTTAAAAGTTAGAAATACTACTCCAAATTTTATCGTTTATGGGGAATTAGGTAGATTTCCTTTGGAAATTCGAGTAAAACTTCGTATGATTTCATATTGGTGTAAACTTGTGAATAACGAAACAAAATTGAGTAGTTCCTTATACAGGTTGATGTTATGTTTAAAAAATCAGGGTCAGAATAATTTCAAGTGGATTAATTATATAGAATCTATATTAAATAGAGCTGGCTTAGGATATATTGTTATAAATCAGGTTGGATATTGTGATAAAGCATATCTTAACCAAATTTTAACAGATCAGTTTGTCAGTTCATGGTATAATGACATTGAAAATTCATCTCGAGGACAATTTTATGGCTCTTTCAAAAAAGACTTTGGATTAGAAAATTATTTAGTGAGATTAAACGAGAAAACTAGAATTTGGATGACAAAATTAAGGGCGTCAAATTTACGAATTCCAATAGAAACTGGGCGGTGGTATAATATTCCTAAAGATGAGAGGTTTTGTACTTTGTGTGGACAATCAATTGGTGATGAGTTCCACTTGTTATTTGTTTGTTGTAATGAATATTTAGTAAACATGAGACGTATATATTTACCTAGGTATTATGTTACTTATCCTAGTATTGTTAAAATGAATGGTCTTCTATCTTTTTGTAATGTAGAAGTTTATAAAAGGTTATCATTGTTCATAAAGAAAATTGCTGGTATGTTTTAATGTTTTTGATAATATATGATCATTTCGCCATGTAACACTGTATATATGTTATGTCCTCATGTAACACATTTATGTGTCTGAGTGTTATCAATAAAATCTTGAATCTTGAGTAACTGCACGTGGAAACGGAAGTAAACATAGAGGTCATGGATACTATACAAAAGGACTTAAAACTGGCTAACAGAGGAAAATGGTCATTGTGTACATTTTTTGTGACCGTTAATCTATGGACAAAAAAAAAGACAAAAAAAAGAGCTACGGTTCCGCAGCTAAATGTATTTTATGTTCATTTGTATAATTTAGTGATAATAAAATGTCAATATTGTCGACCTTAAAAATTTAAATAGTACCGTGCTACCTATTGTTCCGTATGCAGAAAATTATCAAAACTTTGATAGAAATGGTACGATTTAAGACAACCGTTTGGGGACAACATATACAATGTATATATCAGTTAAAAGTCTTTATTATCGACAGATCACATAACAATATGAGATATATAAATAGGTTAATCGCTTGTATTTAACCGAATATTTGTTCTCTTGACTTAAAATGTTAGTATAATCTAATAATCTGTTCACCAAAAGTTATAAGTTTAGATAAGTAGAACACACTTAATCATATCTGGAGAAAAGCACACACAATGTCGGGAAGAAATATTTTTGTATGAAATAAAGAATGAAATGTCAAAATGCATCCAACGTAATGATAAATCTGATATTTACGCTTTTGATTACGTTCTTGAAATAGTAATATTTTTAAGGTTAAATAGAGATTGATTAATTGATTGATTGATTGATATTAACGCCAACTTTAGCAGTATTTTAACTATATAGTGGCGTTTTAAATAGAGATAATCAACAATGCCATCAATATCAGCAACACTAACAACCACTTGTATTTTTGTTATAAACATATAAATTCATTTTAGAGTCACATGTCATTAAATACGTGTTTTGATTGGTTTAAAAAGTTGAGGTTATTTTCGTATGTACTGAATCTGAAAATAGAAGTCATTCCCAAGGCGTCGCGTGCCGTTGTCATCAGGCGATTTTCTTTAAATGAGGCACCTTAGGGGTTATTAAAATACATTGATAGTATATTTACAACGATAGTGACAAGGCCCTGTGAACCAGCTACGCGGGTTACACGGTGTGTACAACCTGATTGAGGTTATTTCTTCATGAACCGAACAAAACTTGCTATCAATCCTTAAAAAGCTTCTGAAGTTTTGGTTTTTCAACCTTTTGGCACAAGCATATGAACGCTATTGAATGTTGTTAATCAATTAATAAATTACATTTAACGTAAGTGTACTTACAAATTTTTACAGAAGAAATATTTTTGGATATACAAATGTTAATACAAGTTTTTTTTTTAATAAATGTGACATAATTTGACTTTATGCCCTTTTTTGGTTTCTTTTGAAAAGTGTTTGAAAACATCAAAAGGTTTAAAGTTAATGAAGCATAGCATTTAAAGACATGCTACAATTATATGGTATTAAGGCGTATTCAAGTGTATTTTACTGATAATTGACCAATATTTGTATCAACATAAAATAAGTTTGACGAGAACAGACAAATTCTTTCCTTTATATCTTATAATTATAACATGTCGATATTTGTATTATATTTTCATTTCTCCATTGGGTAACCTTTGGCATAGAAATATCGTTTTGGTTCTCAGAATGAGACATTTGCATGTATTGCTGGACTTACCAATTATAGAACATACTCTAAGAACGTAGAAGAAACTCGCATTTTAAGAATGATATACCTTGCACGTTCAATAGAAATAGTTTGTTGGGAGTTGTGGTTCTTTGACAGACATACTTATCCAAGCCTGTTCATTGTCTCCCCCTGTTAGTTGTGGCAATAAAAACAACAGTCCAGTTAGCCAATCCAAGTGCCATCTTCTCCTCGACAGATATGGATGTTATTGAACATGGAAGAAAAATCGTCAGAAAATCACTCCTTACTTGCTTGTGAGACAGCTGCTAAAACTGAAACTTGACAGAAAATCATCTCTAAGCGCTTGGCAGACCGTTACTAACGCCGAGACACATCTAAACGTCAGTCAGAAGGCTGCTAAACACGTAAGCGCGGCAGTACAAAATCATGTCTAAAAGTGCCAGTGATACAGCTACTAAAACCGAAACTCAGCAGAGAATTATCTTTGGTGGCTGTGCGACAGCTACTAAATACTAAAACTCAGCAGGAAATCACCACTATGAGTGTTTGCGAGATTAATGGCGAACTTCCGCGGAAAATCACTCATCTATAAGCACTCGTGAGATGGCTGATTTCATGTGTAGAGGAGCAGTACTCTTAACACATAAACATTAGTTGTTCTCAATTGATATACATAAACACGAGATAGAATTTTAAAGTGTAGAAACATAAAAGAAAATAACATGACAGAATAAAAAATAAATAAAATGAGCATGCATGCATTCCTTTTCCAGAAGAAAAAAAAAGTTGTATTGTTTTCTAAGACTTGCATACCATCTAGAACTACTTCAAAATATTATATTCTTCTAAAACTTTAACCAAATAAGGATTTTTATATAAATAAACGTGTTTTCATCAATATTTCTTTTTATTGAGATTATTATCTATGCAGAAATCGATAGATTTCACTATGCTCTGCTTTATTTTGACATGTTTGAATAACACTATTTCAATATTTGAAAATATGTGCGAAATATCTCAGTTGCTAACTAAGTGACAAGGCATATTCAAAACCATTCTTGTAATCACTGACTTTGTAAAGAAACTATTGTGCTTTTGTTAAAAAGACTATGAACGCAATGCACCAAAAAAGACCTATATCAAAATTATAATATTTTAATTCCTTTTTTTTTTTAAATAAATATGCCAATTCGAATAAAAATGATTGAGAAATGCTAAGCTTACCTGTTCTGCTTTTACAACAATTGAACAAAATCACTCGGTCAATGCAGCATATACAGTATTTGTTTTACGTTTTTTTTTCAATATGCAGTCGCTAAAATTCTTAATTGTGCATTTCTTAATATAATACACACAGTTTTGCGCTAATTTGAGTATAAATTCATTATATAAATGCGAACACTATTTTTTCCTCCAATTCCTAATAAAATAAAAGTCCTAAAACATTCAAATTTTACACAAAATATTATGACGAATATAATAAACGTTCTCTTTTGTGTGTGTATTCAAGCGTATTTTGTCAACCCTACCAATTGTTTTATTGAAAATTGCAAGGGGAGTTAATTGATAACAGGTGAAAGTTTTACCCAATTTGAAAAGAAGAATTATCGGGTTAAGATAAACCTTTTATTTACCTATACAAATACAATATTAATCTGGATTTGATCAATTGATCAAGTAGAATACGTTCTTTGCGATCGCTGTTTAGTGTGTTAAGGTATAAATTCCATGTCAGCATGTCAACACAGGCTTATTCTCTGTTGCTTATAGAATGGCATAGTAATTGAACTCCACCCGTATTAACCCCCACGATATATAAATAGAACACAGTTTCTTCACTGTTAGATGTACAACCCATACGAAAGAGGTGTCTGCTAGTTGTATGGTATCGGAACCAAATACAGCACGCTGTGACGATAGAGTGTAAATGAGTGTCTTGTGTTTAGATGGTTTATGGTGTTTAACGTCACTTTGAACAATATTTCAGTTATATCGTGGCAGTCAGTTTTGTTGGTGGAGGAAACTGGAGTACACAGAGAAAACCACCTACCTGCCGCAAGTAACTGACGAACATTATCTCAACGGGTTTATTTGTTGCGTTCCGAGGGCACATTTTTCAACAAATCATCTGCATCTCCATGGGAACAAATTTTGCCCTTCTCCTTGTCGATCTTTTCATTTACTTCTATGAGGAAATGTTTATTACAAATACTTTTCAAATACAAAGAATAACTGAAGCTAATGCCTTTAATCTCACTTTCATGTATATTGATGATGTGCTGTCAATTAAAAATCCAGACTTTGTTAAATGGATTCCATTACCTCAAAGATTTTAAGACAAAAGAAATTGGCACCAATTGGCAACTTTCAACAAGACTCTATGACATAAGAGGCAACTTCAATTTTTCCATTATAAATTTTCCACACCTTGATAGTAATATACATTTGTATCTACCAGGAGTTTATATTTCACAATTCACATGTTACACTCGAGCTTGCAGATTGTATTCAAACTTTTTACAACATCGTCTTCTGAGTATTATTGTTTTCATCTTGTTTGATGGTTAACAAAATTTTTGGATTAAAGCTAATTTAAGATTCAAAATTTTCTAAACTTCATTTTAATTGCCTCACTTAGATCAATTAACTGCACATTTGCATCTAAGAGCTTTGCATGGAAGAAAAGGTAAATAATTTGTTTAAATCTATTTATAAGTTTTACCCCAAAAATCAAAAATAGCTTTTTGGACTACATTTCAGATGAACAGTTCTTTTTATTAACATAGTAAGTTAGGGGGATAATCGAAGTTTTCTATCCGGGGACTGTTGTTTCAGTGAGCTAGCAACCAAAAAATCCAACTAAGCGTTGTGGTCTTAGCTTCATCACCATCTCATTGCAAATTAACTTGTTCTCGCCAAGATATTGCTGAAAACTTGCCGAGTTGGCTTTAAACAATCGTTGGATTTTTATAGACATGTCGACCCATTATCCAAATTCCGAGCCAAACAGTCTTCACTCTTTCTCCTTGATGCTGCGTGATTAGCGGAGAAGTAACAAATACACATTTTATAGTCTTTGGTTTTACCCGATCGGGGCTCATCCCACAATGTATCACACTCGAGGCGAGCACGCTAACCATTACACCACCGATACGGTTGCAACAATGTTGATACAATTTTGAAAGAAGACACCCAAAGAATAATTCAGACCAACTTTGGTTGAAATTTACCCAGTGGTTTCAAAGATTTTTTGAATAATTTATGCTGGACGGACAGAAGGACGACGACAGATGCCATATGAATATGGTGAATATGATGGCAAAAGCTCACTTGACATATTGGGTCGGATGAGGAAAAAATGTTAAGGACGATGCCAAATGAAAACAAAAGTCATGTGAAGTAATAAAAGAATATTTGGTGTAGGCCATTTTGGACTTCTGCTCAAAGTAATCTTTGAAATGGGACAATTCAAGGAACATTCTAACCAAGTCTGTTTTTAAATGTTTTCTGTTATTCAGGTTCAATCAAGTTTGCATTTTTTCTAAGAAATTTTTTTTTCTTCATTTTCTCATATGGGCCTATGATAAATAATGTGATGTAGTACATGTAGTGCCAATATTGTATTTCTGTTCGAAGCTTGAAACATTATAAGTTCTAAGCTCCCTAGTGACCGACTATGATTATTTAGACGGTCAGTAAATTGTTGAAGGGTGAGAGCTTTAGCGCGAACCCTTCAACTATTTACTAAGCGCTCACCCTTCAACAATTTACTGACCGTCTAAATAATCAGTCGGTCACGGGAGCTTAGAACATTTTTGTACGATGTTGCTGATCTATAACTTGAAACAGTAACTAAGTTTTTTCCACGAACTATGTTTGGCGGACTTTCTTGGAAGTTCTAAGGCTAAAGACGTAATGGTTACTAGACAAAATTAAGCATCGCCCACTGACCTGTAATTTTCCGTCTGCATCGTTTCGTAACTGCACGTTTATCTATTGTCCGCATGTGTGTAACATTCTTTTAAGTAATTTATTAGAAAAGTTAATTTCTTTCTTTTTTATTGTGTCTCATAGAGTTTTTTTACTGTGTTATTTTAGAAGAAAATATAAATCATCATCTTTCTTGCTGTTGTGTTTAATTATGCTAAATCAAAATACACACACATATATATATAGAGAGCCTGGTCAAGTACACTTGGCATACGTCGTCTCGGTTATCGATTACAATATTTCTTTATTTCGGACAGCGTCAAGGTCAAATTATGCAATAATAGATTACACAATGCTGCAGTCAGTGACAGCCGCAAACTTTGAGCCGTAATGAAAGGGGGAGGTTTGGCGCTTTAAAATCTGATTCAACCCACCATTTCTTTAGAAATGCCTGTACCAAGTCAGGGTCATTACGGTTTTCAGTTTTCTGGTTGTTGACTGATTTTGTCTGTTTATATACTTATGAGTTTTGACTTTCCCTTTGTTAGATTTTTCGGAGTTCGGTAAATTTGTTATTACCCTTACAGGCATATGGAATTTTCAACTGGCCAGTAAAGCGTATTAATCTTATTCTCTAGATTTCCATATATGGCTCTGGCTTCTATCGTTATTTTTAGGAATGATTTTATCCAATAATAGGTCGTCAAATAAATACAACATCGTACAAATTATTTTAGAGAACCATCCAAAAAGAAAACATTCCAGCTCTGATTGTTTTCAAATGTCTTGGAGAATAATATTATTATAAATATTATTCCAATGTGGTTCTAGGTTAAACTTTTATCTTAGTTTTCCAATCCAGATACAATACGATGTAACTTTCATAAGGGACCATCCAATCACTTTTATATACAATTTAGGTTCAAATTTGCAGTTGCTGATAAAAAAAAGTTTCTTTAATTTATTCTTCAATAGGGCCCAATGTATTGTCCTGAAGTCGTATCGTCAAGGTTTTTCAATTGACACATAAAAGATATAGGGTTAGGGGTCATGGTGTTTAACGCCACTTTCAACAATATTTCAGTTATATCATGGTTTCTGTTTTATTGGTGGAGGAAACCTGAGTACACAGAGAAAACTACACACCTGCCGCAAGTCACTGACAAACTTTATCACATAATGTTGTATCGAGTACACTTCGTCATGAATTGGGTTCGAACTCACGACTATAGTGGTGTAAGGCACAGGTAGTTATAAATCCAACTACCATACGATCATGACAGCCCCTTAATAAAAGATATATGTAGAGGTTAATCCTAGATACATTCTAGTCAAATATGCTTTCAAAGTGTAAAACTTTGTTCTGCATTGGCAGCCATCTTGGATTTCCAATCCACATATAAAATGTAGACTTTCTAAGGAACCATCCAATGATTATTCATTTACAGTTTGGGCTCAATGAAGTTTGTATTTCTTGGGGATAATTTTCGAATGTTAAATAAAACAAAAACTAGGTAGAGCGTTAAATACTGTGAGACAGGTGGATTACGAGTGCTAATGTCACTTTCAAAAATATTGCAATTATAACTGTTTTTAACATAGTGGTTAGATTTATTAATGAAGGGAATCCCATGTACGAGGGGACAACCACCAACCTTCCGCAAAACACTGACAACCCTTTACATGGAACTAAAATAACATACAATGTTAGAGACCATCCAAGAGTAGCATTTCTTAGAAAACAAGATGAACTGTGAGTTAATGCTCACCTATGATACCCCCGCTCTTCGGCAAACAGGAAGTAGGAATCTGACAGGTCAAAAAACGCTTCCCACGATATGGGGTACCTATATGAAGCTTATGACCAAATATCAGATTCCTGTCATCAATAGTTGCTGAGAAAAATGCGACGAAAAATGTGCATATATGTTCAATGTGTATAAAAACCAACTAAGTCGGCAAACAGGAAGTAGGAATCTGATGGGTCCAAAAACACTTCCCACCATATGGGGTACCTATATAAAGCTTGTGACCAAATATCAGATCTCTGTCATCAACAGTTGCTGAGAAAAATGCGACGAAAAATGAGCATATATGTTCAATGTGTATAAAAACCAACTATGTCGGCAAACAGGAAGTAGGAATCTGATGGGTCCAAAAACGTTTCCCACAATATGGGCTACCTATATGAAGCTTGTGACCAAATATCAGATCTCTGTCATCAATAGTTGCTGAGAAAAATTTGACGAAAAATGTGCATATATGTTCAATGTGTATAAAAACCAACTAAGTCGGCAAACAGGAAGTAGGAATCTGACGGGTCCAAAAACACTACCCACAATATGGTATACCTATATGATGCTTGTGACCAAATATCAGATTTCTGCCATCAACAGTCACTGAGAAAAATGCGACGAAAAATATCTTGGACGAACGGAAGGACAGAGGTAAAACAGTATACCCCGCTCCTTCGGGGAGCAGGGGTATAAAGATTGAAAAGTGAGAACGACGGCCAATGACAGACTCAAAATAATGAAATTAGATGTACCTCATATTTTCAATTGGGCCAGGTGAGGTATAAAAAAAAATGAAGATTGCATCCATAGGACACAGATGCCTCCACTTCCATAAACAGTAAATACGGGATTGAAAAGTGAGAACGACGGCCAATGACAGACTCAAAATAATGAAATTAGATGTACCTCATATTTTCAATTGGGCCAGGTGAGGTATAAAAAAAAATGAAGATTGCATCCATAGGACACAGATGCCTCCACTTCCATAAACAGTAAATACGGGATTAATAATCTCTAGAATCATAAAAGGCATACATGTATTAACTAAACTCAAACTTGACCTATGTATTGTAATAAAAAACATTTTTTTATAAATTCAAAATGTTTTGCTAAAGCAATGCTTTCCTTATTGAGCAGAATTCTTAAAAAAAATATGCCTTTTATATTCCCTGACCTTGTATATAAATTTCAAATGAATTTCTTTAGGGGAACTTAAATTATTCAAAGGAAACCAAAAAATTTGTATTTTTCAACCAATCAAGGGACGTAACTCCAGAACTGAAAAAGTTCTAGAGTCAGAAATCAAACTTAGCCCACCTCTTAAGGTCCCTGATATTGTGCATAAATTTCAAATGATTTCCCTAATGGGAACTTAAATTATTGAACAGAAACCTGAAAAATTTGTATTATTCAGCAAATCAAGGGAAATAATGCAAGAAAGGAAATGTAGTAAAGTCTAATATCAAACTTGGCCTTCCTCTTGTGGTCCTTGACCTTGTGTATTAATTTCAATTGATTTGTGAAAGGGAAATGAAAAAAAAAAACATTCATCAAATAAGGGACATAACTCTAAAATGGAAAAATTGTTAAAAGTCTGAAATCAAACTTTGCCTGTTTTTCACTGTCCCTGACCTTCTTTAAAAAATCTTTATAAATTTCAAATCATTTGCATGCGGGTAACTTAAGTCATAGAGTGGAAACCAAATGTGAGAGAGATGTACAAACATACAGACATAGGTCAAACTTAATGCTCACGATGCCTAGCTGCAGGGGCATAAAAATAACAACATTTTATTAGAACACATTTACTATACTTCTATTTTTCTGTAATTTTTATAGGCTTTGTTATTAAGTTTCTGGAGAAATATTCCTAATTGGTTCCCAGGTCCACATTCATATGTATACGGATGTCTTGCCTCTTTTTCACGCATGTACAATTTATACATTATTTGTTCCCATTTTACAGGTTTTACTATCTGATTCACTATATCTCTATTCCAACTGTAATTGTTTCTAACAGCTGAACTCGTAACGTCAGAGTATAATGTAATTGATGGCTCCTGCATTTCAATAGTTTTCAATGCATCTCTGACAGGTTTTCTTGCAGATTCCATAAGCATGGTATGAAATGCTCCACTGACAGGGATCCGTTTAACTCTGCGTATTCCAAAATCTTGATAATTTTTAGCAATAAAATCCAAAGCCTGCAAGAAAAGCACATTTATTCATTTTAAACATAATTCTTTAAAGCTGTCACTTTATACGAGTGATTGAGAATGCTAATCATTTCACTAAATGGGCATCACTTAATAAGGGGTGCAGACAAAAACTGTTATATGTATATGTACAATGAACATCATCATTATGTTTCTCTAATCTTCTCAAATGTGTTAAATCTATAGTTGTGCAAAAAAAATATATGAGAAACTTCTCTGAAACGGTAAGTCCAAATTACTAGTACATATGTACAATGAAAATTGTCTAAATCGAGTCCTGTAAAAGCTTAACTTTAAACAAAAAATCCCAATCTAGGAAATATTTGTTAATTTAACTGTATAAATCAAACACCTGTCTATTCTGAATACAAAAAGTTGATCACAAAGAGGTTTGGCTTAGACAACTTTTACTGTATATCAAACATACGGTTGCACCACAGGTAGGAGGGGGAGTAGCCATTACGATTGTGTAATATTGCCCTCTAAGTATGTATATCTAAAATTTGATTTTTTTTTTGCTTTTAGATATTGTGCAGATTATGATTGATCGATTGATGGTTTTTAAACATCCAGCACAAATGATTTCATGAATATTCATGACTTGTTCTTGTCATGATGTACCTGTTTTAATTCACTCACATTACTGGTATGTGAGAACAAATATAGGAAGTAGATTTACAGTATATACAGTCAAACATTCCTTAGTGACCACCTCTATTAAGTAACAAGGGCAACGCAAAGCATGGCATATCTCCTTGCCTAAAAATTTGACCTTTGACCTTGAAAATCAATAGGTTCCAGATTCTCTGAAGGACTAAGTATGTACCAAGTTTGGTCAAAATCCATTGAAGGATGTTGATTCTAGAGTGTTCACAAGGATGTTACAGGGTAAAAATTAGACCCTGTGACCTTGACCGTTGACCTTGAAAATCAATAGGGTTCCAGACTCACCTAAGGACTAAGTATGTACCAAGTTTGGTTAAAATCCATTGAAGGATGTTGATTCTAGAGTGTTCACAAGGATGTTACAGGGTAACAATTAGACCTGTGACCTTGAAAATCAATAAGGTTCCAGATTCTCTTAAGGACTAAGTATATACCAAGTTTGGTCAAAATCCATTGAAGGATGTTGATTCTAGAGTGTTCACAAGGATGTTACGGAAGGACGGACAGACGGACGGTAGCGTTACTATATCCCTTCGCAACTTCATTGGCGAGGGGATAATAACTTGTATTATGTGACCTTAATTTTAATTTCCCTTCACAGTGCATTTCATATTAGTTAAACCTGTATTTAGTGACCACCTGTCTTATGTGACCATATTTCAATGTTCCATTGGAGGGTAACATAAGACAGGTTTGACTGCATATACATGTACATCTTTGTATATATGATTGTACATTGTATTGCTAAAATACTTCAAAATTTAAAAGGTTCTGTGCCACACTACGTATCTGTAGATGTAAAGCTCATCTGGTAGAATGTTTTACCATCTTGGATGACATTATTATCTGCAAGATGAAGAACAGCAATCAAAAACATTTGTATAAACATATTGTTTATTCATGTTGGTATGCTTCCATGAAGAAAGTTTGTCATTATGAAACACGGTTAACTCCTGCCAATTCAATGAAATGATGTCTGCTTTGTACTAGACCAACACACTTAGTTGGATTTTTATAGTACTAACTAATTGAAACAACAGTCCATGGATAGACATGTTGCTCCACCCTGACAATTTTGAATATCTGGATTACGAACCAACCAGTCTTTGCTCTCATTCCTTAAAGGGATATTAAAGCTCGTTTTAACATATATTTTTTCAACTCATGACGAAGGTTGTTTCTTTTCAATTTAATTGTAAAAACAATCCAAAAATACTTTGCACGCCCATATAATCCCTAATATCGTTAAAATATCACTTAAAAGGGTTGAAATGAATTTTTGTCCAGGAAGCAAAAATTCAATTATTGGAAAGACTGCAAGATATGACAGAATTATCAACGAATTATGTCACTTTTACAAAGTTTCATTGATAAAATCCGGGTTAATGCTTCATAAATATCATTTATTGAACCAATTGCAAGTTTTCATGAGATACAAAAAATTAATAAAAATGAGCTTTAATATCCCTTTAACACTGTGTCCTTAGAGAAGAGGCAAATACCAATTGTATAGTCTTTGATTTGACCTCTAACCCATGCTTGAACCCATGACCTACCACACTCGGGGCAAGTAAGCATGCTAATCATTACACCACCGATGTGGTTATGCTAAGATACATTTACTTAACAATGGGAGTATGGTACATGTCCATGCCGAGTTTACCTCTTCATGACCAGCCAAGACTTTTGCTTCTGGAAAGAGATAATTTGCCACTACACATATAGGATCTTCAATATGGTGTTTAGTTTTACAATATTCCTTAGCTGCCTGAATCGCTGGCTTCAACTTTGTGCCCCAGAAACAGAAGATGGTCATCATGCCACTAGGTGTCACTTCTGAAGCCTTCTGCATTTCCTTTGCTCTAACATTCACTATCTTAAGAGCTGAAATAATGTTGAAGAAAAAGTTAATCTTGGCACAGAATTAGGTTTATAACATTCACTATCTTAAGAGCTGAAATAATGTTGAAGAAAAAGTTAATCTTGGCACAGAATTAGGTTTATAACATTCACTATCTTAAGAGCTGAAATAATGTTGAAGAAAAAGTTAATCTTGGCACAGAATTAGGTTTATAACATTTACTATCTTAAGAGCTGAAATAATGTTGAAGAAAAAGTTAATCTTGGCACAGAATTAGGTTTATAACATTCACTATCTTAAGAGCTGAAATAATGTTGAAGAAAAAGTTAATCTTGGCACAGAATTAGGTTTATAACATTTACTATCTTAAGAGCTGAAATAATGTTGAAGAAAAAGTTAATCTTGGCACAGAATTAGGTTTATAACATTCACTATCTTAAGAGCTGAAATATTGTTGAAGAAAAAGTTAATCTTGGCACAGAATTAGGTTTATAACATTCACTATCTTAAGAGCTGAAATAATGTTGAAGAAAAAGTTAATCTTTGCACAGAATTAGGTTTATAACATTTACTATCTTAAGAGCTGAAATAATGTTGAAGAAAAAGTTAATCTTGGCACAGAATTAGGTTTATAACATTCACTATCTTAAGAGCTGAAATAATGTTGTAGAAAAAGTTAATCTTGGCACAGAATTAGGTTTATAACATTCACTATCTTAAGAGCTGAAATAATGTTGAAGAAAAAGTTAATCTTGGCACAGAATTAGGTTTATAACATTTATTATCTTATTTAATTAAGAGCTGAAATAATGTTGAAGAAAAAGTTAATCTGTATTTTGTCACATGTCGTAATCATAAAATACATGTACATGCATAATTAAAATGATATTGATATGATATGAACCTTCAAAAAGCAACAGAAAATGAGTTCATTAATAACGATAAGAGGTTCACTTTCAAATTCATTTTAACATGTTCTGGACTTAGTGCTCTCAAATATTTTGGATTTCCAATCTTTTGATAAGATCTACCCTGGGGCCTTCATTTGAAAAAGCCTAAATTTCCATTTCACAAGATGATTCATACCCAATATAATTGCAATTGCATTTTCATCACCGGTGCCCACTCTTAAGAAAATTATTTGATTAGTTTTCTATTTACAGCCCATGTTAAAATGTGGACCCTCAGGAATTAGGCCCAATAAACTCTAGCACTTTCATTTGTACAGTATTGAATCTTCATTCCAAAGGAAGACATTTTTTATTATATCATACCAAATATTTCCATTCCATGTTCTTGAGAATACTATTATTTTCCATTGTAGCCTTAATGTAAAACATAGGACCCAAGAATATACATTTGTGCAAGTTTGAATCTATGTCTCAAAATAAAGATTCATGCATTTGTATTGAAATTTCCATTACTGATTCTTAAGATATGTCAATTATTCTACCATTTGAGCTACAAAAAGATTTAACATTCTATATGGAAAACATGCTTCCTATGTTTTGAAAAAAGTTGATTTCCATAAATTTCTTTTCAATATATATATAATCTCACCATCTTCAAAAGACATTACTTCAGCAAATACCATGGCAGCAAATTCACCAACACTGAAGCCAGCTGTAGCTACTGTACTTTCTATACCCTGAAAAAAAAATCACAATTATTATACATGTCATAGTGAGCAAGTGATTGTTGTTTAACGCCAAATGAGCACGCCATATGAAGTATTTATTTTCATGTGAAAATGTCATGATCCAGAGTCAAGACGTCATGTTTTACTTTATAAAAATCTGACAACAGAAAATAGTGTTTTCAAAAGTCATACTATATAAGTAGTTATTTTCGTGAGAGTATTATTTTCGCTATCTTCACAAAGACAATAAATTCACGAAAATAAAAATCTGTGGATATACATATACCTTCATTTTCAATGTCCAGAAAAATGTCAAGTGTTTCGAAAATGCTTATCTTAAAAATGTAAAATATAATCTAATAAAAACTGTTGATGACCAATTTGTGTAATTAATAACATGGAGGTTAAACATTGATGTTATTTTTAGAACTGTACTTCTGAATAATATTTTATTTGATATTTACCTGTTTCTATATTGCAAAGAAATATTTTCATATAGAGAAGAAAATTGTATTGTCCAAATTGAAACAAATGTTAAAAGATCAATTAAAATAAGTTAATAAAAATCCATTATCTTATCAAAACTTTGTATATTCAAAGGAAATGACCTTAATCGTTTAATGTCTAAGCAGTCTAATTGTTTTTGTTTATCAAAAGACAAGTGTTCAATACAAACTGGGTTGAATGATTTCACAAACATGTAATTGTTTTAAATTTGTTTTCTTCAATTATCTCCTTTGCATGTAAGGGCTTAGGGGCCATGGTGGTCGTCATCGTATGGTAGTTGGTTTTACAACTACCTAAGCAATAGACAGGGCATTTCCACAGCAGCCGGGAACCGGGCAAATTGCCTGTCTAATTAAATTTTTTACCCGGTTACTTTGTTTTCAAAAATAAAGATGTCAAAGTGAAAGTAAAATATGGCATTGTTTTGTATACTGGTTTATCTTTTGCACTCTAAATTACTCAAATTGGGAATCAAAATAAGGGGATAAGAATGAAAATTTTTTGAATTTTGCATGATTTTAGAATATTTTTCATTGGGAAGTGGTCCTTTTACTGGACCATGAGGAAGGCTAGAAAAATTCCTGCCCTTCTACTTTAGGATTATCACCTCCTACTTGAAAATGAGTGGAATGTCCTGTATAGCTGCCTATCAACCACTAAAGTTACGAGTTCAAATTCCTCTCATGGCAAGGTGTACAATGTACCCATTACAACATTATGTGATAAAGTATGTCAGTGACTTGAGACAGGTCAGTTGTTTTATCCAGATACTCTGTGCCAGTTTTCTCCATAATTAAAACTGAAATATTATTGAAAGTGATGTGAAACAAACACCAAAAGTCTAACCCTGTAAAGGTTTAAATTTCAATGTATATATAAATATATAAACTAACACAGACATATCAGGCATTGAAGTTTCAATTTCTTATGCCAATATGTTGGCATTTATTTAAAAAAAAATTGTCATCATTATAAATGTAACAAGTTTATTATAATAAATCAAACTCTCCTGATATATTTCAACAGTAAATTCATTGAAAAAAAACTAACTATTAACAAATGTTGTTTGAAAAAGTATATATCAGGACAACTCGGTACCTGGACATCTCGGTACTGAACATATGCGACATTTCGGTACTCGGTACTAGACACATCGGTACTGAATGAAAAGCAAATCGGTACTTCCAAAGAAATAATAATTTGATTAAATTTAACCAGAGGCTCTCAAGAGCCTGTATCGTTCACCTGGTTATAAAAAGAACCAATTGGTCCTATGTAAAAACTATGTCCTGTAGTGGTAGTCATCTTGGAATTACGATCAACATAAAAAACACAAAGTTTGTAAAGGACCTTCCAATGATTGATGCACAGTTTAGGTTCAATCAGTGCAATAGCTTCAGAGAAGAATATATTTCTGTATTTTCCCCATATGGTCCTGTGTTAATACTATGACCTGTGGTGGCAGCCATCTTGGATTTCCGATCGGCATAAAAAACAGAAACTTTGTAGAGGACCTTCCAATGATCATTCCTGGGCAGTTTGGTTTCAATTGTCCAAGTGGTTTCAGAGAACAAGCGTTTTGAAACATTTTTCCCATAGGGTCCAATGTTAAACTAAGTCCTGCCGTAGCCGCCATTTTGAATTTCATATCAGAACAAAAAACGTAAAGTTTGTAGAGGACCATTCAATGAACATTCATGTACAGTTTTGCTTTAATCATATTTGTAGTTTCTGAGTAGAAGGCATTTGAACATTTTCCCATAGGGTCCAATGTTAATCTATGTATTGCGGTGGTGACCATCTTGGATTTCCGATCGGCATAAAAAACACACACCTTGTAGAGGACCTTCCAATGATCATTCCTGGGCAGTTTGGTTTCAATTATCCAAGTGGTTTCAGAGAAGAAGCGTTTTGAAACATTTTCCCCATAGGGTCCAATGTTAAGCTAAGTCCTGCCGTGGCCGCCATTTTGAATTTCATATCGGAACAAAAAACGTAAAGTTTGTAGAGGACCATTCAATGAACATTCATGTACAGTTTTGCTTTAATCATATTTGTAGTTTCTGAGAAGAAGGCATTTGAACATTTTCCCATAGGGTCCAATGTTAATCTATGTCCTGCGGTGGCGGCCATCTTGAATTTTCGATCGGCATAAAAAAACAGAAACTTTGTAGAGGACCTTCCAATGATCATTCCTGGGCAGTTTGGTTTCAATTGTCGAAGTGGTTTCAGAGAAGAAGCGTTTTGAAACATTTTTCCCATAGGGTCCAATGTTAAACTAAGTCCTGCCGTAGCCGCCATTTTGAATTTCATATCGGAACAAAAACGTAAAGTTTGTAGAGGACCATCCAATGAACATTCATGTACAGTTTGGCTTTAATAATATTTGTAGTTTCTGAGAAGAAGGCATTTGAACATTTTCCCATAGGGTCCAATGTTAATCTATGTATTGCGGTGGCGGCCATCTTGGATTTCCGATCGGCATAAAAAACAAAAACTTTGTAGAGGACCTTCCAATGATCATTCCTGGGCAGTTTGGTTTCAACTGTCCAAGTGGTTTCAGAGAAGAAGCATTTTGAAACATTTTTCCCATAGGGTCCAATGTTAAACTAAGTCCTGCCGTAGCCGCCATTTTGAATTTCATATCAGAACAAAAAACCTTAAGATTGTAGAGGACCATCCAATGAACATTCATGTACAGTTTGGCTTTAATCATATTTGTAGTTTCTGAGAAGAAGGCATTTGAATATTTTCCCATAGGGTCCAATGTTAATCTATGTCCTGCGGAGGCGGCCATCTTGGATTTCCGATCGGCATAAAAAACAGAAACTTTGTAGAGGACCTTCCAATGATCATTCCTGGGCAGTTTGGTTTCAACTGTCCAAGTGGTTTCAGAGAACAAGCGTTTTGAAACATTTTTCCCATAGGGTCCAATGTTAAACTAAGTCCTGCCGTAGCCGCCATTTTGAATTTCATATCGGAACAAAAAACCTTAAGATTGTAGAGGA
This sequence comes from Bathymodiolus brooksi, assembly GCA_963680875.1. Classification (NCBI taxonomy): domain Eukaryota; kingdom Metazoa; phylum Mollusca; class Bivalvia; order Mytilida; family Modiolidae; genus Bathymodiolus; species Bathymodiolus brooksi. Next base: position 78,719,197 of record OY804578.1, on the reverse strand, counting down.
CCATCCAATGAACATTCATGTACAGTTTGGCTTTAATCATATTTGTAGTTTCTGAGAAGAAGGCATTTGAATATTTTCTCATAGGGTCCAATGTTAATCTATGTCCTGCGGTGGCGGCCATCTTGGATTTCCAATCGGCATAAAAAACACAAAATTTGTAGAGGACCTTCCAATGATCATTCCTGGGCAGTTTGGTTTCAACTGTCCAAGTGGTTTCAGAGAAAAAGCATTTTGAAACATTTTTCCCATAGGGTCCAATGTTAAACTAAGTCCTGCGGTAGCCGCCATTTTGAATTTCATACCGGAACAAAAAACCTAAAGTTTGTAGAGGACCATCTAATGAACATTCATGTACAGTTTGGCTTTAATCATATTTGTAGTTTCTGAGAAGAAGGCATTTGAATATTTTCCCATAGGGTCCAATGTTAATCTATGTCCTGCGGTGGCAGCCATCTTGGATTTCCGATCGGCATAAAAAACAAAAAATTTGTAGAGGACCTTCCAATGATCATTCCTGGGCAGTTTGGTTTCAACTGTCCAAGTGGTTTCAGAGAAGAAGCATTTTGAAACATTTTTCCCATAGGGTCCAATGTTAAACTAAGTCCTGCCGTAGCCGCCATTTTGAATTTCATATCGGAACAAAAAACCTTAAGATTGTAGAGGATCATCCAATGAACATTCATGTACAGTTTGGCTTTAATCATATTTGTAGTTTCTGAGAAGAAGGCATTTGAATATTTTCCCATAGGGTCCAATGTTAATCTATGTCCTGCGGAGGCGGCCATCTTGGATTTCCGATCGGCATAAAAAACAGAAACTTTGTAGAGGACCTTCCAATGATCATTCCTGGGCAGTTTGGTTTCAACTGTCCAAGTGGTTTCAGAGAAGAAGCATTTTGAAACATTTTCCCCATAGGGTCCAATGTTAAACTAAGCCCTGCCGTAGCCGCCATTTTGAATTTCATATCGGAACAAAAAACCTTAAGATTGTAGAGGACCATCCAATGAATATTCATGTACAGTTTGGCTTTAATCATATTTGTAGTTTCTGAGAAGAAGGCATTTGAATATTTTCCCATAGGGTCCAATGTTAATCTATGTCCTGCGGTGGCGGCCATCTTGGATTTCCGATCGGCATAAAAAACAGAAACTTTGTAGAGGACCTTCCAATGATCATTCCTGGGCAGTTTGGTTTCAACTGTCGAAGTGGTTTCAGAGAAGAAGCATTTTGAAACATTTTTCCCATAGGGTCCAATGTTAAACTAAGTCCTGTCGTAGCCGCCATTTTGAATTTCATATCGGAACAAAAAACCTTAAGATTGTAGAGGACCATCCAATGAACATTCATGTACAGTTTGGCTTTAATCATATTTGTAGTTTCTGAGAAGAAGGCATTTGAATATTTTCTCATAGGGTCCAATGTTAATCTATGTCCTGCGGTGGCAGCCATCTTGGATTTCAGATCGTCATAAAAAACAGAAAGTTTGTAGAGGACCTTCCAATGATCATTCATGGGCAGTTTGGTTTCAACTGTCCAAGTGGTTTCAGAGAAGAAGTATTTTGAAACATTTTTCCCATAGGGTCCAATGTTAAACTAAGTCCTGCCGTAGCCGCCATTTTGAATTTCATATCGGAACAAAAAACCTTAAGATTGTAGAGGACCATCCAATGAACATTCATGTACAGTTTTGCTTTAATCATATTTGTAGTTTCTGAGAAGAAGGCATTTGAATATTTTCCCATAGGGTCCAATGTTAATCTATGTCCTGCGGTGGTGGCCATCTTGGATTTCCGATCGGCATAAAAAACAGAAAATTTGTAGAGGACCTTCCAATGATCATTCCTGGGCAGTTTGGTTTCAACTGTCCAAGTGGTTTCAGAGAAAAAGCATTTTGAAACATTTTTCCCATAGGGTCCAATTTTAAACTAAGTCCTGCGGTAGCCGCCATTTTGAATTTCATACCGGAACAAAAAACCTAAAGTTTGTAGAGGACCATCTAATGAACATTCATGTACAGTTTGGCTTTAATCATATTTGTAGTTTCTGAGAAGAAGGCATTTGAATATTTTCCCATAGGGTCCAATGTTAATCTATGTCCTGCGGTGGCAGCCATCTTGGATTTCCGATCGGCATAAAAAACAGTAACTTGGTAAAGGACATTCCAATGATCATTCATGTACAGTTTAGGTTCAGTCAGTTCATTAGTTTCAGAGAAGAAGATCTTTGAAATTTCAGCCAATCAGAGCATATTATTGGCCTTGGCAGCCATATTGAATATCCGACTGGAACGAAAAACAGTAACTTTGTAGAGGACCATCCAAGGAACATTCCTGCTAAGTTTGGTTCCAATCGGCCCAGTGGTTTCGGAGAAGAAGCTTGAAATGTGAAAAGTTTACAGACGACAGACTACAGACGACGGACGCCAAGTGATGGCAATAGTTCACATGACTAAAAACTTATTTTGTAATTTTTTTTACATTTAGACTTGTTTAATACAAATTTTTATTATGTGGTTTTTTTTTTTAATCATCTTTAATTAAATTGACATCAAAGAGACAATTCATTAATATTTGTAAATTACTTTTGTTTTGATAACTAAGTCCCCTTATCAATAAATCATAGATAAACTTAACGAGATGATTATTTTCATTTCTGTTTTGATTACATAACTATTTTAATTAGATAGCTTTAATTACCAAATTTAATTTCTTTAATCATACATTGTAGATCAATGCTTTAATCTTTTGTTGGACTTCAAAAGACGATAGAAGCTGAATTTTATTTGAGAAATATTTGCCAAGCAGAAGAAAATACATAATGGAGTGTTACCCTAATTCGAGATTCAAACTGCAAAATGAACGAGTATCTGTGTATAGATTGTGGCAGCAATGTCCGTCCCAGACAGGAGGCTTTACAATGTGACCAGTGTTCTTAGTGGCAACACAGATTATGCAACATTGGTCAGAACTTTTTATCTCATACATTACTAAGGAACTTTCTTCAGTTTTAATAGCTACTTAGTGTGCTTTTTTAAAAATTGTAAATTTTCAACTTTTATTTTAAATAGTGTTTAATCGTATATGCGAGCTGAAGTTATTGGTACCAGCACTACGAAACGTTCTTTTTTGTTGTTCATTGCATTCGAAAATTTCATGTCGCTAACACAAAAGCCGCTACTTAATGCTTTATTTAAATTCGGCAAACAACTTTCATCTTTTTATGCACGAAAGTTGTACGAATGCGTTCTGAAGCATTTTTTTATGGTTGTTACCAAGTAGGATTGATATCATTAAATGACTTGTGTTGCCAAATAACACCTAACTTCCGTAACACTTTAATATTCAAATATTCATCAAATATTTTAATGGGTCTACTACCTTAATCTATAACCGTCTACAGGGGCGGATCCAGGGTTTCAAGTTAGGGGGGTGGGGGGTGCACTTAAAAAAGTTGTGCCGAGCTGGAGGCGCGAAATGTTTTGGGGTATTTCGTGTGAAAAATCGTGATTTTATGCCAAAAAATCTTATTTTTTCCAATTTTAGGGGGGGGGGGGGGGGGGGCACACCCGGCGCTCCCCCTGGTCTATGTGTCTAAAATATGATGACCATTTTTAGAGCTATTCACAATCAACTAACAATTGAATTGTATCGCTTTTATAGACATAGCCAGAGCTGACTACAGAAGAGCAGTTAAGGGAGAGATCGTGCTGCATTGGACATGTACACAGTGTGCACAGAATGGAGAGCTACAACCTGATCCAGCAGAGCATGTACAGGATCAACAAGCAGACCCTGGGCTGGTAAGTGGCTATATATACTATTCATTTTAAGCTTCAGCTTATCTATTTATTCATTTAGACAACTTATGTCTCATCAGTACAGATAAAATCAAAACAGTTGGAAGACCAAAAACCAAAAGAAAATATACTTTTCTTTGCATACAATGATTCTACAATGTATCAGTTGGATAATTACATGTTTGCATTTGTTGATGTTTTTCTGTTTGTAATTACTCAGTTTATACACTTTTATTTTCTTTTAATAACAGAGATCATTATTATTACGTTTTGCATTTTTGTTACAGGATGACTCCATAGTGGTTAACAGATCTTTTGAGGCACCAAATCCAGTGGTTGAAAACTCCATCCGTGAGGAACCAATTTATGACTTACCAATTGACCACAACCCAGTCAAAGAATACCAGAATGTAGATAATGGTTCTATCCGTGGCAAGCGGAAGCTGGTTGACCTAGATGGTTTCAGCTACACAGTCAGGGTATGACTTCAAGAACTGTTTATGTATTGCTATTTGCACATTATCAGTCATGTTAATTCAATTACTTAAATATGTTGATACTGGATCGAAGATCTCTACCTCACCTATGTTATATATGTATATGTATTGCTATTTGCACATTATCAGTCATGTTAATTTAATTACTCAATTATGTTGATACTGGATTGAAGACTTCTACTTAAAAATAACTGGATCGAAGATTTCTACATAAAAATACTGAAAATTATGTTGATACTGGATAATTATGAATATTCAATTTTGAAAAGAATTGACAATTATTGATATTATATATCATTATGTATGTAAAAAAATAAATGTGATACATCAGATATTCAGTACTCCGTATTGATATTTGGTCTGCAGTTAATTTAGTAATATTATAATTATGATAATATTTATTATTTATTTATTTATTTTTTAGAATCAGAAAAATTACACCTTATGGCATTGTACAAAGAGAACCAAGACCTTGAACTGTCCAGCAACAGTCATTCAAGATGGTGACAACTACAAGTTGGGATTGAAGAACCACATCCATCCTGCCGAGCCTGGTATTCACATTGCAATAAAGGTCAAAGCAGAGGTAAGTGAAGTTTAACTCATTAACGTTTTCCGTCTAATTCATCAGCAAATGTCAGCAGCAGATGCCTGGAAATATCGGTCATCATCAAGAATTTTGACTTGAAATTATATATTGAGCTTAGCCATTATGACTACCTATAAATTTTCGATTTTGACGCTATATTATATTATGTTACACTCGTGTTGTGAAATCTGCAGCCGTATTCAACCGTTTCCTTAGTTTGTGTGTATATATGTTCTTTTTGTTCTCATTTGCATAATTCGTTATGATCACATACTTATAAAATTTATGTCATTATAATCTCAACTAGATAAACAACATGTATAAAATGTAAATAAATAAACCAAAAACTAAAATGCATTTGTATTGCTACAGGTCAAAACCAGAGCACATCAAACTGTTTTTGGACAGTCTTCCACTACCATAGTTCAGTCAGTTGTCAGAGAGACTGGTGACGTCGATGCACCTCCAGCTAGTATGCATGTGCTCAGTTATTTATAAGTTATGTATGTATGTGCTCAGTTATTTATAAGTTATGTATGTATGTGCTCAGTTATTTATAAGTTACGTATGTATGTGCTCAGTTATTTATAAGTTGTGTATGTGTGTGCTCAGTTATTTATAAGTTATGTATGTATGTGCTCAGTTATTTATAAGTTATGTATGTATGTGCTCAGTTATTTATAAGTTATGTATGTATGTGCTCAGTTATTTATAAGTTATGTATATATGTGCTCAGTTATTTATAAGTTATGTATGTATGTGCTCAGTTATTTATAAGTTATGTATGTATGTGCTCAGTTATTTATAAGTTATGTATGTGTGTGCTCAGTTATTTATAAGTTATGTATATATGTTATAAGTTATGTATGTATGTGCTCAGTTATTTATAATTTATGTATGTATGTGCTCAGTTATTTATAATTTATGTATGTATGTGCTCAGTTATTTATAAGTTATGTATGTATGTGCTCAGTTATTTATAAGTTACGTATGTATGTGATCAGTTATTTATAAGTTATGTATGTGTGTGCTCAGTTATTTATAAGTTATGTATGTATGTGCTCAGTTATTTATAAGTAACGTATGTATGTGCTCAGTTATTTATAAGTTATGTATGTATGTGCTCAGTTATTTATAATTTATGTATGTATGTGCTCAGTTATTTATAAGTTATGTATGTATGTGCTCAGTTATTTATAAGTTACGTATGTATGTGCTCAGTTATTTATAAGTTATGTATGTATGTGCTCAGTTATTTATAAGTTACGTATGTATGTGCTCAGTTATTTATAATTTATGTATGTATGTGCAGTCTTTTAAATTGAAATGTTGCTATATTGTTATTTATTGAATATGATGCAAACAAAATAAAGACAATAAAATGCCATTTATGCCATGTATGTGCTCAGTTATTTATAAGTTATGTATGTATGTTATTTATTGAATCTGATGCCAACGAAATAAAGACAATTATAATGTACCTGTTATTTTTAATTCCCAGGCCTAACTTTTCATTCTTACACAGTGCATTCTTTCTATGGTCTTAATATTGAGTGAATATTAATTAACGTCAACTCAGCAATTTTTCAGCTATATCATGGCGAGAACATGTTAATGACATGATATGACACCTATTTCTGACTCCTATAAAGTTAATTAGATTAACGTCTATGACAAAAAACAATTATTGTGTTACGTTAATTAGGTTTAAAAAATTGCATTTGGTTAATATGGAACACATATTAGTGAATACACAAAAGTAAAACAGTAACAGTAAATACCATTTTAACACAAACAAAATAAAAATCAATTTATCATGAGAAACTCACGAGATACTGGTATCTGAAGCAAAGGTCAAAATAATGACAACAAGAAATGTGTGCATCACAAAATATGCCCGTCTAGGCATCTATATAAATTATCAAACGGTATAATGGTAATGACCCCTAAATAAATATGGTTCTTCCCCTTCCACAGGGAAATCATGTGGCCAAGTTCCAATAAACAGAACTAAAGTTATCGTGCGGAAACGATCCTGTTGTCAAAAATTATATTTATAGTAACGGTGACCTTGACCTTTGACCCAATGACCCCAAAATAAATAGGGTTCTTCCCCTTCCACAGTCATGTGACCAAGATTGTTAAAGATCCAATATACAGAACTAATGTTATCGTGCGGAAACGATCCTGTTGTCAACAATTATATTTATAGAACAGACAGTGACTTGACCTTTGACCTAATGATCACAAAATAAATAGGGTTCTTCCCCTTTCACAGGGGAATCATGTGGTGGTCAAGTTTGGTAAAGATCCAATATACAGAACAAAAATTATCATGCGTAAACAACCCTGTTGTCAAAAATTTATTTATAGTAACAGTGACCTTGACCTTTCACCTAATGATCCCAAAATAAATAGGATTCTTCCCCTTCCACAGGGCAATCATGTGGTCAAGTTTGGTAAAGATCCAATATACAGAACTAAAGTTATGTGGAAATGACCCTGTTGTCAAAAATTCTATTTATAGTAACGGTGACCTTGACCTTTGACCTAATGACCCAAAAATAAATAGGGTTCTTCCCCTTGCACATGGGTATCATGTGGCCAAGTTTGTTAAAGATCCAATATACAGAACTAAAGTTATCGTGCGGAAACGACCCTGTTGTCAAAAATTCTATTTATAGTAATGGTGACCTTGACCTTTGACCCCAAAATAAATACCTGGTAGGGTTCTTCCCCTTCCACAGGGGAATTATGTGGCCAAGTTTGTTAAAGATCCAATATACAGAACTAAAGTTATTGTGCGGAAACCTGTGTGGTCGCCCGCCCGCCTGCCATTCCCAATCACATAATACGGACCGTCTAGAGACAGGCGTATAATAAAAATCAATACAAAAATAACGATCTCTGGGATCGATCTACACTGGAACTATCAAAAACACATATCCATCCACTTTTGGGTCATATATTAAAGAACTACTAGTACAAAAATATTGACAATTAATAAGGCCAAAAAAAATAATAGGTGTGTTTTCGATTGCATGGTCTTCAAAATTAGGGTCAGGATTTTTTTTTATAAAACCTACAAGTATGCTCCTTCCTCTAAAATCACACAAACTTGTTTGTTTCTTTCTTACTACAACTTATTAATTATTTGACAGGCAGTACAATGTTTTTGGTTCCAAACATCAATCAATGTACAAGCAAATGAAGAAAATTCTGTCAATATCGCAACAGTCAAGCGTCTATTGTTGAATTCGGAAACGGAGACGAATTTCCGGATTTTGCTGATCTATTTTTTTTTTGGCATAAAAAATGTTAGGGTCGGTCGCTGACTGAAATGTGCCTGTTTCTTATATAAAATACATGTCACTTTGCAGTGCATTGTGGTTTCAGCACTAAAAAAAACATCAAAAGTAAACACAATTTTGAAAGTGGTCATTTTCAAACATTCTGTTATTTTATTTAGATGTAGTATGATTTGGTAGATGGCCAGAACCATGAAATTTTAAAACCAGCCATTTCCGGATTTTATATTCGTTTCCATCCCGTATATCGGCCTTGTTTTTATTTGCCACGGAAACAGATGACGCCATTTTACTGACAACAAAAGTTGCCAGGTAATCGAGAGTATATTAAAATACAAGAATGGCTTTAAAAACAATCTTATGCACAAAGAAATATTTAACTAGCCATTCTTTGAAAATTCCAATCGTCATATGAATGGAGGGTTAACACTGTTAATCGCTATATCTGAAAATCGATAATAGCACGAAAACCGATAACACGATGGTACTGAGTACCGAGATGTCTAGGATTCCTTTCCCAATATATGATTCATCATACCATAGATATGTAATACCTTGAAGTTTTCTTCTTTCAATTTTTCAATTGCTGCAATAGATGTTACAAATACTGCTGGCTGACAATAGATTGTTTTGTTTAATTCTGACTTTGGACCATACAGACATAATTTCAAAAGGTCATATTTCAGTATTTCACTTGCATGGTCATACAATTCCTTTACACCTGGAAACGTGAGTAACCGTTTGCCCATTCCAACAAACTGACTTCCTTGTCCTGGAAAAAGAGTGATAGATGTGGTTTCTGGGTCTATTCGTGGTCTGATAATATGCTTTGTTGGTGTATCTTCCTTCAAATTTTGATATTCTTCAACATCTGAAGGAAATTCTTCTAAATTTGGATCTGTTCTACGTCTATCTCCTGTAACCATATCGTTTAACATCTCGTTCATTCTATTTCTTCTGATATTCTCGTCAATGTCCGATGATCTCATTCTTAATGATCCAGAACTCGAACCAGACACATTTCTGTGCCTACTCTTTTGTCTTTTCAATGCTCGTCTTGGGACATAATCTTCTTTCTTGAATTCCGACAATTTTGAAATTGAACTTGAACTTGAAATGTCATTCTCGTCATTTCCAGAACACAATTTTCTGAAATTATTGATTGATCTAGTTTCAATAATTAGTTTTCTTTGAAATATAGAATACAGAATTTTGTTCAGCATATCTAAACCCTGAATAATCTAATCGAACAAAGTTGTATGTACAGCTCAGTAATTCCTGCACATGTTTACATGTCATAAACTGGTTGTATCGTAAATGGGAATGTTTCAGGGCGTGGTATATTACCTGGAAATTAATTGACAGGAAATAGATTTTCATCATATAAACACCTATATCTATGGTTTGAAAAATAGGACAATAAAATAACCTAACATGCGGTCTTTTTAAATGTTTTAGCTACCTTTTGAACTAATTTTTGTAAAAAAATAATTTTATTTACTATCTTAACTCGTGACTGGAAAAAGTTGGGTATCATACAAAAATACCTCTTTTGACTGCCTGGAAAATATTTCAATCACATTTTTTTATATTTTGTTCATATTTCTGGCAAATAAAACATATATCAATGTTTAAGTCAGAGTTTAAGGTTTTAGAATATATAAAAGTTTTAAAATTTTGATCACAAGGCCATATAAATCATGATACAAAATATCGTGACTGGAAAAATCTTTGACTCTAAATTATTAAATCAAAATGGCGACTTAAAGTTTGATGTTTCACATTTCAAAGGTTTGAAAAGAATAGAAAATAATATTTCTGTCAAATATTGTTGATTGTAATGTTTAATTTGAAGCATAAAGTTTAAAAAAAAAGTTTGGTTTCCAAATTTTGACAATGTTTAACGGGCAATACCTTGACTGGAAAAATCAAAACAATTTTATTTACTATCTTAACTCGTGACTGGAAAAAGTTGTTATGATACCCAACTTTTTCCAGTCACGAGTTAAGATAGTAAATAATTATTTTTTTTCACAAAAATTAGTTCGAAATGTAGCTAAAACATTTAAAAAGACCGCATGGTAGGTTATTTTATTGTATTATATTCCAAACCATAGATATAGGTGTTTATAGGATGAAAATCTATTTCCTGTCAATTGATTTCCAGGTAATGTACCGCGCCATGTTTCAGTTTACGACATAGTATTGAAAATTACCTTGTTGTAATATTTTTTTTTAATTTTAATAAACCTCCATATAAATCATGATTATTGGATTTGAAAAACATTTTTCCTCGTATTCTTTTTATACAAGTTTGTTTTAAAGATATTAGTTAGAAATTAACAGGAAATAGCAGCATATTTTCCCGCGAAATTTCGACACGTGACAGAGAACATCTAAACAAAGCGCAAAGACTCACTAATAATATATATAGGTAAAACATTGTGTCACCATGAAACAAGAGTATCGTAAAATTATTTAATCGATTCTTGCCCCTTTTTGATGATGTCTGTTAACTTTCATCGGAAAGAAGCCAGAGGAGGGATTCCCAAGCCACTTTTTTACACGTGAGGAAAGGACACCCGCGCTAACAACCAGGCTTTTCAAAATGTTTATAATATAATGAAATAAACCATACAAAGGCACAGACATTATTTCCAGAAGCACAAAACATTGTTCCTTTTCTAGATATCTAAAAATAAAAAAGTTATGTTACTTTGAAAAATCTTTTTTTTACACATTTTCACAAATGTTTGAAAAACATGTTCCTCCTACTCTCCCACATAGACAGTTGCACTGAATTGGGTAAAATATGCATACCAATATACACTATTAGTCCTCAGCTTTTAACTATAACCATTTGAAGTCTGAAAAATGAGATTAAAACCCTTTTTTTGGCAGTTACCATTAAATCAAAAATTGAAAACTGAATTATCTCCCTTTACGAAAATGTAGTTCTAGTAAAATTAGACAAATTGCTTGCTGCATTAACATACTTTTATTTATTTTTTAACTTTATTTTCTAAAATAACAAATTTAGGGCTAATTATTATGCTTCAAGTTAATTATTTTTTAAATCTTTGCAAATGAGCAAATAGGGATCATTCACCGCTTCTCCCGTTTGGTGACGCTACTGTTCCATAAGTGGTTAATTGTGCGTTTGAATCACAAAGATGCTTGTATCTTAACGTTAACCTAATGACGGCACTGAATTATAAAACTTGGATGATGCAAACATTGAAGCTTAGCTAGTACAGCGCGGATGATATTACCTGTTAGAAGTATAGATTTAGTTGACGAGTATATGTAAAATATAAGTATTATCTTTAAGTAGCAAGAAAAGAGTTTTACTATGACCATATTAAGAAATAAAACGGATGTTTACAAGCCATATCGGCATGTACCTTGGTGTAGCCTATACATGTTCATATATGGCTGCTGCTGCTGCATTCTTTGTTTGTTTTGCATGAGTTTTATGGTGTGTCAATTGAAATTGCAAGAACTGTTTTATTTTTCAGTGTACAAGAAAACTTTGCATGTGAAAATTTATCTAGAGATAATGAACTTTACAAATATGACATTACTTGATAGTATTTATGTAATTTGATACCTGTAATTTTCAGGTAAACACAGGTAAAAGGTATAACATATTGACAATTATGAAAAATATTGTTTAAATAAAGACAAATAATGATAACTGTTGTGTTTTTACTCTGTGTTCAAAGCCCAGACTCTACTTTAGCAAAACATTAAATTTGGGTATCTTTCACAGGTAAATAAATTAACGAGTTTTTGTAGTGATATTTTTTTATATGATTACGAAAGTGTAATTCTGTTGTAATGATTTTACAATGGAATATGTCAGCCATTATGAGATTTTTAATGCAAAAAACTATATCAAATTACCATAGATTTATTCAGGTACATGTAAGATATTACAGGCAAGTCATTCAGAGTCATTATTGTCTGACAATTGACTAGAACTTGCTGCTTGCAATGATGGTTTATAGTGTTTTTTGGTATGATACAACTCAAAACATTCAGGAACACACAAAGGTATATCACAATCTGGGCAATAAAATGAAGTTTGCTTCCGTTTGTACCCTGTTCATTCATTTTTAGGTATATTACATGCATTACAGTCTCTCATTGGTCGACGGCGTTTAGCACCTTCTTTGCAAGGGATATTTTGTGGAAAGTGTCTTCCTCTGAGCCTATCGATTGGCTCTGCTTTTCTCTCTTTCCCTCGACTTGGACGAGGTGCATTTGTGGCTTCCTGAATCAGTGCACGTACAAGATCTTGTCTGAAAGTTTGGTGCACTCAGCGCTTTGTAGGGTTTCCATATTTCCTATGTAAGATGTAAACGTTAACAAGAAGCATGTTGAATAAGTGAAAAAATAAAGTTTTCCACCATTTTACACATTTTCTTAGAACTTCATAATACTGGCATATTTGATCGTTTACGTCAACACCACCCATGTACTTGCAGTAATCAATGATAGTAATTGGCTTTACAACAGGCTCATTATTTTTGTTAACTCTGTCCGTGACCAAAAGTTTTGCTTCATGAAAAGTGGTCAGCATATGAATGTCTCTCTTATCGTGAAATTTCACTGCAAGTAAATTGCCTTTCCTCCTGAAAATAACATCACCCTGTTTCATTCTTTTAACTGCACTAAATGCCTTGGGTACGCCTTTTCTATTGGTACGAACAGTTCCACAGGCATATGTATTTAGCAAGTCGAGTTCTGAAAACAACTCTGGGCTGGTGTAATAGTTATCCATATACACTTTGTACCCTTTCAGTAAAAGTCCACAAAATGATAAAAGTCCAATGACAAGATGTGTAGTATGGCTATACTCTGGATTGATTTCAAGTGGTTGACAATAGATTGCACAACTTCGCTCTACATCAGCGTCGTATATGTCAAACCCAACGCAATATCCAGATTTGGCTTCGCATACAACATAGTTTGATGCCGAATTTATTTGGCTTCATTGGATTGTATACTTTGAAGCTAACTCTACCCTTGAAAGGACAAGTTCCCTCATCTAAACTTAAATTTTCTTCTGGTGTGTACACATCAAAGGTTTCCCTCATCATCGAAATAAAAGGGCGAACTTTATAGAGACGATCATTTTTTGGATCTTGATCATTGTCTGACAAATGTAAATTGGATAAAACAGCACAAAATCTGTCCTTTCCCATCATTTTGTCAAAAATAGGAGTAGCTATAATTTCATCGGTTGACCAATATGCATCTAAATATCCTTTTCTTGTCAAACCCATTATAATTATCAAAGCAAAGAATACTTTCAATTCGTCAACAGTTACTGGACGCCATTTTTGAAGTCTCGATTTTGCTTTTAGTTGTTCGTTTTCAATGCGCTGTGTAGCATACAAATTAGTCTGTTCAGTAATTATAGTCCACATTTCAGCTTTAAACAGTATATTGAAGAAATCAATCGGTTCTGGATTGTCTGGCAGTTCAATATTTAAGCCTGCACAAACTGGGAATGTGTCCTTGTGTTCCCAGCCAAACTCATCATCATCTCGATTATTTACGTCATTTAATGACTGTTCAAAATCAATTTCTTTAAAAAAAAATTGTACGTGCTGTAATATGTCACCAGGTTCCCATCCTTCAAATTCATCCTCATCTCCTGAATCTGGAAATAATTGCATGAAATCGTCACTCGTGCTGTCCAAGTCAATTTCGTCCGCCATCTTAATTTGACCTTTTATTTTTACATCACTATTTTTCACTTTACTGCTAAATTTTTCCAAAGAAATTGCAGAGATTTCAAACGCACAACTGACTTAAGCCCAATTACAATACGTATATGATAAATCTAGAAGCCCCCCAAACTTACCATGTGTCTCTGGGTCGACCATTAAAACACAGGTGTGAAAACGACAATAGTCGCGATTAGCAGCGGTGGCCAAATACGTTAGCGCGACTATAGTCACATTTAGCATTGTAAGGGTTAACAATTCAAGCGTCATCGAGATTAAAACGTTCCACTAACCACTTATGGAACAACAGCGACGTCTGTCGAAAAAAATTGGGTGAATGATCCCTATTGTGATAATATTTAACTGTCGGAGATTTTGACAGAAAATTTTTAAGTTAAAATAACTTTTTTCAAAAGTATAACTGAAAAAGAATTAAATATAAGAATTCCTTAGCATCACTTCACAATTTATAGATAGAAATTATTATTAATGTAAAGAATCAACAAAGAAAGGTTAACTTACAAAATGTACCTATTGGTTTAATAAAAAGTGAATATGGTCCAAGGGGCCTACAATTTTATATATCAGATAGGGCCTATGATTTTCTGTCTAAAAACTATCTGACTCAGTCACTGAATCTTGAAAAAATATTTTGACAGGACACATATTTTTCTTAGTCATCAGCTTTAACATTCATTGTAATGTATATTTTAGGGAAGAAATGCTTCGTTCTACTTAAATTGTAGGCGAACAGTGCTCAATACATAAAAATCCAGCTCAAGATACTGAAAAATACCTCAATAACTACACTAGACTACAGAAAAATTGTAAACCGGAAGATGAAAATGATCTCCCTTTGATTACCATATTCCTTGCAACCATGTAATCGCTTAGACGATACTTTGTCATTTATCAAACAAGAACGGAATTAAAATCATGTTTTGATATAATGAATAGTTGACAGACTTTAAAATCTATCAGAAAAATGCAATAAAGGGAATGTATTGTACGTTATTAAAGAATGAATAGGATTTTCGTCACTTCCCAGGTGCTTGCATGTTTACCTTTGACGCATAGTTGTTGAAAAGGGGTTTACATCTTCCTTTACATGAGGTCTACCGATCTCGATCAAGTAAACGTTTTTAAGAAACTAAGATTTACAGTGCAATAAGCCGTACTTCCAAGCACCTATTTGAGAACCTGTTGGGAATATGGTAAGACCTAGAAATTTTGTTACCCCCCTACCGTGGTTGTCTCTACGCGTGCTCTAAATCAAAGCCTTTTGCTGAAGCAGTCTATTCTAATATTGTTGCTTTACTATCCTTATGTGAATTTTGTGCAAATTTTGTCAAAAAACTGTTTATTTACACTGGGCCATAGCAATCTGACAAGCCACATGGACTTCTCCCAGCCACTAAATTTGCCTCATTTAATTTTTTTTTTACTGTCCATGTACATGAATTGCCCACTTAAAAATCACAAGGGAGGGACACCATTACTAACCCTTCCTCGCTTCAACTCGTTCTATTTTTACTTATCTTCAATTTCTCACATTATCCCTTGTACAGATCTTTTAAATAATTACAATCCATTTTGCAATAATTTGTTACATAATTTATCCTTCCCTTTACACATCCAATTATCGATCCAAACATCGAAAAGTTAAAATCTTACATCTCACTGGGACAACAAAAGTTGAATGAAAGTAACTATTTTCCATATTTTGTGCATAATGCATGTTACTTGTGATGACGTCATATGAATAATTAGTGTTTTTTTCCACTCCTGCAACGATCAATATAATTTGAATGTAAACTAGGTATTTGTGAAGGTTTTCATTTAATTATGAGTAATTAGATAGTATTCAAGGCCATCTTAAGACATTATAGGGATACAATATTCAACTGAACCAAAATCTAATTACCAATACAATTTTTTGTCATCTGTTGACAGGTGATGGTATACTTTTCAACAGTGTCAATATTTTCTGAAAAACTCATTGAAAGATAAGATGAGATGATTCTTTGAAAAAAGATATGTTTGAAATTTTTGATTATTCTTCTAAAATAAAAATAAATCATGGGATGATTCCCCCAAACCTGACCCTAAGATAATTTCTCTCGACTACAAGCAGCCTTAAAGCACGTTGTTTTTCCAAGACATTCTGACAGATCAGTAGGTATGTTAAAAAAACCAAAATGTGTATTAAATATTTATTTTGCAGATAGAAACTACAGATTAGTATGTCTGACCCGTTGACACCACGTAGGAGTAAAAGAGGAAGAACATCAGAACCAAGTTCTCCAACAGATGAAAACTCAAAAACACGTAAGATTTCTTAAGCAAGAAATGAAGTTATTCTTTTACAGAATATAAATAATTTTTTCTGGTGTTAGTTTATGGGAAATACTAAATGCTGTTGGACTGTTGTGTACATTGAAGCTTGATTGCACTAATCAAAGATAGGTCTTTTTTTATTTTCTTCTCCTTGCAGTTGTGCATTGATCATCAGAAGCATTGGTATATTATTAGGCTTGCACAGAGTCTGCTCAGTCAGATGACAGATTTTATGGGTTTTTTTTACCGATGTGAATTTATAATACTATGAAATATTTTTGAGTGGAATACATAATTAATATTTTTGGCTGAATATCTGATCATAATTTTCTCAATATAAGTTCTCTCTTTGAGCAATTACATCATAACCATTGATAACATATGTGATTTAAAAGATTTACATGCCATAGCTGAAAAACAACAGGTCATTTCCATCCATCCAGATTTGGCTGCCATGTTCTAACCTAATTTTCCTATGATGGCCGAATGCTATGAAATTTTCACACTTAGTTTTTGATTACAATAAACAAGTCAAGTTCGCATTTAGTTATTATTAGTTGACCTGGACCAAAGGTCCAGGTGAACTATTGCCATCACTTGGCGTCCGTCGTCTGTCGTCTGTAAACTTTTCACATTTCAAGCTTCATCTCCGAAACCACTTGGCCGATTGCAACCGAACTTAGCAGGAATGTTCCTTGGATGGTCCTCTACAAAGTTACTGTTTTTCGTTCCAGTCGGATATTCAATATGGCTGCCAGGGCCAATAATATGCTCTGATTGGCTGAAATTTCAAAGATCTTCTTCTCTGAAACTAATGAACTGACTGAACCCAAACTGTAAAGGAATGATCATTGGAATGTCCTTTACCAAGTTACTGTTTTTTATGCCGATCGGAAATCCAAGATGGCCGCCATCGCAGGACATAGATTAACATTGGACCCTATGGGAAAATGTTCAAATGCCTTCTTCTCAGAAACTACAAATATGATTAAAGCCAAACTGTACATGAATGTTCATTGGATGGTCCTCTACAATCTTAAGGTTTTTTGTTCCGATATGAAATTCAAAATGGCGGCTACGGCAGGACTTAGTTTAACATTGGACCCTATGGGAAAATGTTTCAAAATGCTTCTTCTCTGAAACCACTTGGACAGTTGAAACCAAACTGCCCAGGAATGATCATTGGAAGGTCCTCTACAAATTTTCTGTTTTTTATGCCGGTCGGAAATCCAAGATGGCCGCCACCGCAATACATAGATTAACATTGGACCCTATGGGAAAATGTTCAAATGCCTTCTTCTCAGAAACTACAAATATTATTAAAGCCAAACTGTACATGAATGTTCATTGGATGGTCCTCTACAATCTTAAGGTTTTTTGTTCCGATATGAAATTCAAAATGGCGGCTACGGCAGGACTTAGTTTAACATTGGACCCTATGGGAAAAATGTTTCAAAATGCTTCTTCTCTGAAACCACTTGGACAGTTGAAACCAAACTGCCCAGGAATGATCATTGGAAGGTCCTCTACAAATATTCTGTTTTTTATGCCGGTCGGAAATCCAAGATGGCCACCACCGCAGGACATAGATTAACATTGGACCCTATGGGAAAATATTCAAATGCCTTCTACTCAGAAACTACAAATATGATTAAAGCCAAACTGTACATGAATGTTCATTAGATGGTCCTCTACAAACTTTACGTTTTTTGTTCCGGTATGAAATTCAAAATGGCGGCTACGGCAGGACTTAGTTTAACATTGAACCCTATGGGAAAAATGTTTCAAAACGCTTCTTCTCTGAAACCACTTGGATAATTGAAACCAAACTGCCTAGGAATGATCATTGGAAGGTCCTCTAGAAATTCTGTGTTTTTTATGCCGATCGGAAATCCAAGATGGCCGCCACCGCAATACATAGATTAACATTGGACCCTATGGGAAAATGTTCAAATGCCTTCTTCTCAGAAACTACAAATATGATTAAAGCCAAACTGTACATGAATGTTCATTGGATGGTCCTCTACAATCTTAAGGTTTTTTGTTCCGATATGAAATTCAAAATGGCGGCTACGGCAGGACTTAGTTTAACATTGGACCCTATGGGAAAATGTTTCAAAATGCTTCTTCTCTGAAACCACTTGGACAGTTGAAACCAAACTGCCCAGGAATGATCATTGGAAGGTCCTCTACAAATTTTCTGTTTTTTATGCCGGTCGGAAATCCAAGATGGCCGCCACCGCAATACATAGATTAACATTGGACCCTATGGGAAAATGTTCAAATGCCTTCTTCTCAGAAACTACAAATATTATTAAAGCCAAACTGTACATGAATGTTCATTGGATGGTCCTCTACAATCTTAAGGTTTTTTGTTCCGATATGAAATTCAAAATGGCGGCTACGGCAGGACTTAGTTTAACATTGGACCCTATGGGAAAAATGTTTCAAAATGCTTCTTCTCTGAAACCACTTGGACAGTTGAAACCAAACTGCCCAGGAATGATCATTGGAAGGTCCTCTACAAATATTCTGTTTTTTATGCCGGTCGGAAATCCAAGATGGCCACCACCGCAGGACATAGATTAACATTGGACCCTATGGGAAAATATTCAAATGCCTTCTACTCAGAAACTACAAATATGATTAAAGCCAAACTGTACATGAATGTTCATTAGATGGTCCTCTACAAACTTTACGTTTTTTGTTCCGGTATGAAATTCAAAATGGCGGCTACGGCAGGACTTAGTTTAACATTGAACCCTATGGGAAAAATGTTTCAAAACGCTTCTTCTCTGAAACCACTTGGATAATTGAAACCAAACTGCCTAGGAATGATCATTGGAAGGTCCTCTAGAAATTCTGTGTTTTTTATGCCGATCGGAAATCCAAGATGGCCGCCACCGCAATACATAGATTAACATTGGACCCTATGGGAAAATGTTCAAATGCCTTCTTCTCAGAAACTACAAATATGATTAAAGCCAAACTGTACATGAATGTTCATTGGATGATCCTCTACAATCTTAAGGTTTTTTGTTCCGATATGAAATTCAAAATGGCGGCTACGGCAGGACTTAGTTTAACATTGGACCCTATGGGGAAAATGTTTCAAAATGCTTCTTCTCTGAAACCACTTGGACAGTTGAAACCAAACTGCCCAGGAATGATCATTGGAAGGTCCTCTACAAATTTTCTGTTTTTTATGCCGGTCGGAAATCCAAGATGGCCGCCACCGCAGGACATAGATTAACATTGGACCCTATGGGAAAATATTCAAATGCCTTCTACTCAGAAACTACAAATATGATTAAAGCCAAACTGTACATGAATGTTCATTAGATGGTCCTCTACAAACTTTACGTTTTTTGTTCTGGTATGAAATTCTAAATGGCGGCTACGGCAGGACTTAGTTTAACATTGGACCCTATGGGAAAAATGTTTCAAAACGCTTCTTCTCTGAAACCACTTGGACAGTTGAAACCAAACTGCCTAGGAATGATCATTGGAAGGTCCTCTACAAATTTTATGTTTTTTATGCCGATCGGAAATCCAAGATGGCCACCACCGCAATACATAGATTAACATTGGACCCTATGGGAAAATGTTCAAATGCCTTCTTCTCAGAAACTACAAATATTATTAAAGCCAAACTGTACATGAATGTTCATTGGATGGTCCTCTACAAACTTTACGTTTTTTGTTCCGATAAGAAATTCAAAATGGCGGCTACGGCAGGACTTAGTTTAACATTGGACCCTATGGGAAAAATGTTTCAAAACGCTTCTTCTCTGAAACCACTTGGATAATTGAAACCAAACTGCCCAGGAATGATCATTGGAAGGTCCTCTACAAAGTTTCTGTTTTTTTATGCCGATTGGAAATTCAAGATGGCCGCCACCGCAGGACATAGATTAACATTGGACCCTATGGGAAAATGTTCAAATGCCTTCTTCTCAGAAACTACAAATATGATTAAAGCCAAACTGTACATGAATGTTCATTGGATGATCCTCTACAATCTTAAGGTTTTTTGTTCCGATATGAAATTCAAAATGGCGGCTACGGCAGGACTTAGTTTAACATTGGACCCTATGGGGAAAATGTTTCAAAATGCTTCTTCTCTGAAACCACTTGGACAGTTGAAACCAAACTGCCCAGGAATGATCATTGGAAGGTCCTCTACAAATTTTCTGTTTTTTATGCCGGTCGGAAATCCAAGATGGCCGCCACCGCAGGACATAGATTAACATTGGACCCTATGGGAAAATATTCAAATGCCTTCTACTCAGAAACTACAAATATGATTAAAGCCAAACTGTACATGAATGTTCATTAGATGGTCCTCTACAAACTTTACGTTTTTTGTTCTGGTATGAAATTCTAAATGGCGGCTACGGCAGGACTTAGTTTAACATTGGACCCTATGGGAAAAATGTTTCAAAACGCTTCTTCTCTGAAACCACTTGGACAGTTGAAACCAAACTGCCTAGGAATGATCATTGGAAGGTCCTCTACAAATTTTATGTTTTTTATGCCGATCGGAAATCCAAGATGGCCACCACCGCAATACATAGATTAACATTGGACCCTATGGGAAAATGTTCAAATGCCTTCTTCTCAGAAACTACAAATATTATTAAAGCCAAACTGTACATGAATGTTCATTGGATGGTCCTCTACAAACTTTACGTTTTTTGTTCCGATAAGAAATTCAAAATGGCGGCTACGGCAGGACTTAGTTTAACATTGGACCCTATGGGAAAAATGTTTCAAAACGCTTCTTCTCTGAAACCACTTGGATAATTGAAACCAAACTGCCCAGGAATGATCATTGGAAGGTCCTCTACAAAGTTTCTGTTTTTTTATGCCGATTGGAAATTCAAGATGGCCGCCACCGCAGGACATAGATTAACATTGGACCCTATGGGAAAATGTTCAAATGCCTTCTTCTCAGAAACTACAAATATGATTAAAGCCAAACTGTACATGAATGTTCATTGGATGATCCTCTACAAACAATACGTTTTTTGTTCCGATATGAAATTCAAAATGGCGGCTACGGCAGGACTTAGTTTAACATTGGACCCTATGGGAAAAATGTTTCAAAACGCTTCTTCTCTGAAACCACTAGAACAGTTGAAACCAAACTGCCCAGGAATGATCATTGGAAGGTCCTCTACAAATTTTATGTTTTTTATGCCGATCGGAAATCCAAGATGGCCGCCACCGCAATACATAGATTAACATTGGACCCTATGGTAAAATGTTCAAATGCCTTCTTCTCAGAAACTACAAATATTATTAAAGCCAAACTGTACATGAATGTTCATTGGATGGTCCTCTACAAACTTTACGTTTTTTGTTCCGATATGAAATTCAAAATGGCGGCTACGGCAGGACTTAGTTTAACATTGGACCCTATGGGGAAAATGTTTCAAAACGCTTCTTCTCTGAAACCACTTGGACAATTGAATCCAAACTGCCCAGGAATGATCATTAGAAGGTCCTCTACAAAGTTTCTGTTTTTTTATGCCGATCGAAAATTCAAGATGGCCACCACCGCAGGACATAGATTAACATTGGACCCTATGGGAAAATGTTCAAATGCCTTCTTCTCAGAAACTACAAATATGATTAAAGCCAAACTGTCCATATGTGTGAACATTGGATGGTCCTCTACAAACTTTACGTTTTTTGTTCCGATATGAAATTCAAAATGGCGGCTACGGCAGGACTTAGTTTAACATTGGACCCTATGGGGAAAATGTTTCAAAACGCTTCTTCTCTGAAACCACTTGGATAATTGAAACCAAACTGCCCAGGAATGATCATTGGAAGGTCCTCTACAAGGTGTGTGTTTTTTATGCCGATCGGAAATCCAAGATGGCCACCACCGCAGGACATAGATTAACATTGGACCCTATGGGAAAATGTTCAAATGCCTTCTTCTCAGAAACTACAAATATGATTAAAGCCAAACTGTACACGAATGTTCATTGAATGGTCCTCTACAAAATATACGTTTTTTATTCTGATATGAAATTCAAAATGGCGGCTACGGCAGGACTTAGTTTAACATTGGACCCTATGGGAAAAATGTTTCAAAATGCTTCTTCTCTGAAACCACTTGGACAGTTGAAACCAAACTGCCCAGGAATGATCATTGGAAGGTCCTCTGTCTTTTATGCCGATCGGAAATCCAAGATGGCTGCCACCACAGGTCATAGTATTAACACAGAACCATATGGGGAAAATACAGAAATATATTCTTCTCTGAAGCTATTGCACTGATAGAACCTAAACTGTGCATCAATCATTGGAAGGTCCTTTACAAACTTTGTGTTTTTTATGTTGATCGTAATTCCAAGATGACGCAGGACATAGTTTTTACATAGGACCAATTGGTTTTTTTTATTACCAGGTGAACGATACAGGCTCTTGAGAGCCTCTGGTTCTATTTATAGTTCCATAGTTATGCCCATTTATCATTTGAAAAAGTGTCACAGTGTTGTGATTTTGATACCATAGATATCAAATTTAGTGCACATTTCAGTTTGCCTTGACCAGCTCGAAGCTTTTAATTTGTTATTAGATGTAAGTAGAGTTATCTGTCCTTTGGACACATTTTACTCTCTTGATTACTGTTATTGTATATATTCTGTCTTATTCCAATCTATGTCAATTTCAAACACAAATTCATTCCAATTACAGTCAATTTTCCTTGTTGATATCCTAAATATTGTATACATTTTTATTTTTTTTAAGCTACAAGAAAAAGTTCAAGAACAGGTGAATCAACACGTATGTATATTTATTATTTCTTTCTACAATGTTTTTTTTTTATATTTTTGGTAAAATGTTCATTTTTCATTATAAGCAGTCTGCGAATTTAGCCACAAGTCCGATGCCAATGGCTTGTGAAATTTGAGATATGAGAAGTCGTACTGGCTTGTGACAATTTTTTCAGCTGTGACTACTTTTCTTGTGTAACTCGGATCTCGTTTTCCGTGATTTATCGAAACCGTTGCGATTGGTCAAAAAAGCGTGTGGCATTGCCTAGCAACAAAAGTCTAGCACGATATACAGTTCTGGTTTTTTACGGCAGTCTTGTCAGTCGAAATATTTCTTTTTTGTTTCCGCTACGCTGATTGGTCAATTTGATGGAATATTATGTGTCAGAATTTTTAATTGGTCGAAATCGTAAAGGGAGATAAATAATATAATAAAAAAGTGTCAAGTCATAATAAACAACAAGTATGGCTAAGATGATGAGAAAATGATTGTCGGATTCCCCTAACCCGACCGGGTCAAATTTTTACTGCCAGGTCGTTATCTTTTATTACTAATAAATAAAATAAAATAAACACCGGCCGTGTGTCTTCTAACTCAGTGATATGGGGAAAAAAATTATCGTAAACAATTTCAGTCGTGTCTTTTTCAATGTTTTTTTCCACATGTCAAGGTCATTGATCTAGATCACCAAAGTGCTTACAATATCAGTAAAATGACCATGATTTAAAACGTGTACATGACGTACAGTATGTATAAAATGGGCACCGCCAGTGTGCCCAGTGGAACCATTCTGGCTGTTCATTAAAATCATTTACAGAAATGTTCGCATTTATCAAACGAAATAAGAGTGAGGCAAAAAAAATTGCATAGCAAAAGCCTTTATGATATATTTTCTGACCTTCACGGGAAAGATAGCAAAACCCTGATTTGCAATATCTCTTGAAAATTGGCAGGGGAGGGGACCTGCCTGCCCTTAAAATTTTTCGTATGTTAGGGGAAACCAACAATCAATTTTACATGGCCCTTTGGCTGGCCCGAAAAAAAAATTTTGGGCCAGTAAAAATTAGTCACTGGCCCAAATGGCATAATGGTAGCCCCAAAGTGAAGAGTGACATCACTTGTTTCAATCCACTATGAAGAAGTGATTTTAAAGTAAAATAACCTCTCAGTTCTGGGTAATGTCAATTGGTTATTCATTCCAAACAAGTATCTCACTTTGTTGAAATAACAAACGGTGCTGTCATTTTCTGTTATATAAACAACTGTTAACTTTTCCTGTTATTTTTTAATTTGTAAACAACAGTTCTGGTTCCAAAAAAGAAAACCACTCCCAATTGTCATTAAAATGTAACCGTGTACATGAACTATGAAAAGTTTAAAAGAAGTGACAGGCCAGATCGTTTCCGTAGTTTGACTACTGTCAACGATTTTCTCTCCATTGTTGGGGGAAAGTTTTTCAATGATTACCTAAGGATTGACACTAAAAGGTTTCCGATTTCTGTAAAATGAAATTCGTACATGTACATTTTGCAGCAGATTGAATGAATAAATTTCCGAACCGTGGAAGATACCAGATCGCAAACATTATAACCCACCATTTCTTTAGAAATGCCTGTACCAAGTCAGGGTCATTACGGTTTTCACAGTTTTGCGGTTGTTGACTGATTTCGTCTGTTTATATACTTATGAGTTTTGACTTTCCCTTTGTAAGATTGCTCGGAGTTCGGTAATTTTGTTATTACCCTTATTGACAGAATTCTCTTTATTGTTCACAACTTTCCACTTCGTCCATGATTTTTAACAATTTTAATAATTAAATCATAAAGAAACAAAAAAACATGTTTCTTTTCTAATATTTAGTGAATACTTGTGTATTACATGAAAACGTGTAGGAAACGTGTATTGATTGGCTCGATAAAAATACATAATTGGGGAGAACAGTAAATTACATTAGTTGTGTATTCATTGGCTACAAAAATGTATTTGGACCAATCGCTGTGCTCGTAACAAACCATTTTCGACTAGAACAGAAGAGTTATCTACCGTTGAAGTTACAGTAAAATATGTCCGGTTTCGGTAAAACAACAATTTTTAACGGTCTTTTAGGCAATCGCCCAAACGCTTTTTGTTGGGCCAGTGACTACCTAATTTGGAGCAGATTTTGGTCGCCCGAATAAGATATTAGTCGCATTTGGCGACTGGGCGACCGTCCATTTCAGGCACTGACATGCTGAGATGGGTGATGTTTTGACAGGTAAACTGTAAAAGAAAAAAAACGTAGAATACACTAATAAAATATTATTTCACCTATATCAGGACTCCGCAGACTGCCAATTTTCAAGAGAAAAAAACCGGGATTTACGGATTGATGACCCATTCGCCATGAACAAAATAAAGCTTAAATTTTACTAAATAATTTTAATCCAAATTTGCCTTTAAAGAAATAAATGTATAAATTAGAATTATTTACCCGGGTTCATTCGCCCTACATATGGCAAACACGTAAAAGAGCAAACGCACCCGATATCGTAAACCAGCAACTGTCTGCAGCAAGTGAAAAGGCCTTGGCATCGATTGTCGCGAGTACATAGGGACATATTAATATTCACTTCTAGTGCACTTAAAACATGGGACCTGCATGTTAATACATTTTATTCATGGATATTATTGTATATATCGCCCGTGACAGCCGTTAACATATCTATACTTTCTGTACCACTGTATATCAATCATTTACTTCAGCTTTACTAAGATATGCATGTTTCTTTATGCACAAATTTATTGGTTAGCAGAATTTGGGGACGTTTACAGTTTAACTATCTGAGAGTCTCCACTCTCACTCCGACCTGGGAGGATTTTGTCGGGACAATTTTAAGAGTGAAGTCCGACAAAACTCTGTGTCCGACCTGAGAGTATGATCGTTGATACACTTGGAGGGATCTGTAAGAGATGAACTATGAAAAGTTTAAAAGAAGTGACAGGCCATATCGTTTCCGTAGTTTGACATTACCGTCAACGATTTTCACTCCATTGTTGGGGGAAAGTTTTTCAATGATTACCTAAGGATTGACACAAAAAGGTTTCCAATTTCTGTAAAATGAAATTCATACATGTACATTTTGCAGCAGATTGAATGAATAAATTTCCGAACTGTGGAAGATACCAGATCGCAAACATTATAAATTGACAGAATTCTCTTCACAACTTTCCACTTCGTCCATGAAAGTTAACAATTTTAATAATTAAATCATAAAGAAACACGTTTCTTTTCTAATATTTAGTGAATACTTGTGTATTACATGAAAACGTGTAGGAAACGTGTATTGATTGGCTCGATAAAAATAAATAATTGGGGAGAATAGTAAATTACATTAGCTGTGTATTCATTGGCTACAAAAATATATTTGGACCAATTGCTGTGATCGTAACAAACCGTTTTCGACTAGAACAGAAGAGTTATCTACCGTTGAAGTTTCAGTTTATGTCCCGGTTTCGGTAAAACAACAATTTTTAACGGTCTTTTAGGCAATCGCCCAGACGTTTTTTGTTGGGCCAGTGACTACCTAATTTGGAGCAGCTTTTGGTCGCCCGAATAAGATATTTGGCGACTGGGCGACCATCCATTTCAGGCACTGATGGCCTAAGTTAATTTCAGCCAAGAGCTTTTAACACTATGGTGAGGGCATCGGCGGACGAAACACTGATCCTATTTTTCAGCCGCCGACCCTAACCTTTTTTATCGGCAATTATTGGACCCTAAATTTTGATAGCGACCCTATCAATTTTTACACAGAATTCGGATAACCATTTTTGTTGTTTAATCAGCAGCAATGTTTTATTTATTCAACCACTAGCTTTTTGTCGAAATTGAGAGCAAAGAAGGTAGAAAAACTGCGTAACTCATCATAATTTATAAAAAAACAAATGATGGCTTACCGGAAATTTCGAAAATGAAATATCGGATTCCGGAACCGGGAATGACTATTTCCAGTTTTGCCGATGATTTAAAAAAAAAAAATGCCGACCAACCGACCCTAGATTTTTTTAACATGTGACCGTAAACACACATATTTTTTTATTTGGCCTAAAGAATCCAGGGAAAGAAAATTTCTTCCTCAATGGATGAAAGATCGTTCTTGGCTGGACTACAACGAAGACAAGCAATTGACTATATAATAAATCTATGAACAAATGTCATATTCAAATTTATTTCAGTCGTTGATCTAAACCTTGGAAAAAATTGTCTTGATATGGGGGACTTGTTAAAATTCCATTGGCACAAGTCCCCCTGGTTGGTAAGTTAAAAAGTATATTGTGAAGACTGCATAAGTATGCACAATCTTTTCTTTTTTTTTGGCTAAACTGGCAAAAGGCCATGTGAACTTTTGCCATCAACGTCGTAAGCTTAAACATTTAAATGTTCTCCTTTAATACCACTAAAGCAAATTAAATCAAGCTTAACTGGGACGGGCCTTTCAGTATTTTTCAATTGCACCAGTACTTCACTATTTACAGGCGGTACTTTTTCTTAAAATTTTAATGTTTTTCATGAATATCTTGTGCAACACTCTTTGAAATTAGGAGGTACCAATTACTATTTTAAGTGGGTAAAAGTACCTGGTACCGCCTCCTTATTGAAAGGCCTGTCTGGGTGATCCCCTGTTTTATGTGTAAAATTATCCTTTAATTACTTTAATTATATATTTCAAATTCAAATTTATATTGAATCTAGCTTCATCAACAAGGGGTAGTGCAAGAAAGGCAAAGCAACAGAAAGATAGAGATGAAGCTTCTTCTCCCCCTGCCAAACGTAGGATGGACAGTTCACCAGGGGCTGATCTAAGACCTCTGCCATCATCCCCACCATCTGCTGCTCAGCCTGAAGATACCTCATTATTCTCTAGCCCTCCTCAGTCTAGAGCAGGTATAGCATATGGAAAGAATTCTTCGAATTAATTTTATATGCGTCAAAGAAAAAAGGCTATGCATGTTCAATGCCTTTTACAATTGTGTTTCTGGTAATCTGGAGTTTTCTATGGTAAATCTCACTAAAGTAATTTGAATATAAGGGTAAGTAGTTACTAAATGAAGCATTCTAATTGAATTCAGATGTTTATTGGGATTATTTTTTGTTGTTGGTGATCTACTACATCTAACAACATCTCGTGTGAGTTGTGTCATATTTTATCCCACCAATCAGCGACGAGCATAATACTAAATCTTGATTTAAATTTTTTGATATGTTTACTCAGCATCAGGTTTATGAATGAACTACTTTATATGCAGATATCCTTGCAACTCAAATAAATTGCTACAAGTATTCCTGTATATGTAATGTGGATTTTCATTGGCCTAGACTAAAATTTCATAATCTGGAATGTTTTTAAGATGTGTAGTAGTTTCAGTTGTGGATGTTGCGATGTTTATCAATAAACCGAGCCCACACTAAGAAGAGCTGTTGTATTGGTCAATTTATTTTTACTATCTTGTCTATTATTGGATGTTCAAAGGAGGAATGAACAAATTGCATGACATGACCCATGTAGGATGTAATTATGTTAATGGTATACAGAGCTCCAGATAAGCTGCGTATTTGCGTTGTTTACGCTATGAAAACGAGTAAAAACGCATGTATTATCAGATCAGAGTGTACACATTACGCATACATATTGCTGTGTAAGCAAACTTTCCAAATTCGGAGCGTACTTGTTCGGTCGTGTACATAACAATACATTTTTGTCTTTGAGAAATTCCTCGTAATTACTTCCCTTTATACTTTTCGAAGGAGAGAGCGTATACATCCGAGGGGTACAGAATGCTTGCCTTTCTAAGCATCGATGTCAAAAGAGATCTGATTGGATGTTTACGATAAATCATCCAATCACGGTCAATATTACAAATAAATGCGGTTTACGTAATAAGTAAGAACTAAAACGAAAGTAAATTTGGGAACACGTTGTTCGTTGAAAATGAGCAAGAACATGAATAAACGCGCTACGGAAAATTATATATTTAAGTTCCTGACAGTTGCATCTGTGTCTAGTGACAGTATAGTTAAGGAATCATTGATGACATTATCAACACGGCTGTGAAAACTGCCGAAGTCGACGAGCAAAAAACAAAATATTTACAACATTTTATTAATAAACATGACACAATCGTGTCAAATTAAACAGAGATATACATTTCACTTGCATCCTGCGTTTATTGAATAACACTTGTGTCAAGCATAATTTTAAAAGTGTACATGTAAGCAATCTTTTCTGAAGTAGAGAGTACAACAGTGCAAAGGAAATATGCAAATACGCATCATTTTCAAAAGTAGGGTGTAATTACCCTTTGGACTTGAAAATTATCAGGAGCTCTGGTATAGATCCAAGTAACATCTCACTTTATTTAGATTGTCTGACATGAGTTCACTATTTTGTAGATCCAGGGGGTTGTCTCAGTGGGATTTTTGATAATGCATTGCTGGTTAAAATATAATAACATTGCACTCACTGCAAAATATGGTATCAAGATTTCAAATATGCTACAATAGTTGATTTACCGAAAGAAACTTCTTTTCATACAGGCTCATGTCTAAATATAGTTTAGAACAAGCAATTCATACAGTACAATATTTTTACAGCTCCAACCAGTGAGATAGATCTTAGTTCACCCTTAAACTATGGCACACCAGGTTCCAGAGGAGGACCTCATACTCCTGGGGCAGCAGGAACACCCATCAGAACCAGACCTGATGTTAGAAGTGACAGAAAAATACGACAGGTTACAATAGGAGGTTCTGACCCTAGTGTAAGTTTTGTGTGAACCTTTAAAATAAATAGTCTGAAATGACTTGTAGTTATGTCAATGACTTCTTCATCAGGGTGATTAAGTAATAGAAATGCATTCATTGCCATATATGATCATTTTAGAATTGAAACATTAAGGCCACACAAAAAAATACGATTTTCATAGAAGAAGTGAAGCATTCATTAAGTCACATAGTGCCACCATAGGAATATCCAAGTTGATCAAACAAGTCTAGACTAGTAATTTTACATTGGCACTTTTAAAAAAAAAGTTGGCTTTTAGCCTTTTTACGTGCATGTATATCTATGCAACCTGTTTAATGCCCACACATGACTAGGTGTTCTTGATATGAATACATCTGTTACTTGGAGACAGATCATTGGTTTTCTTTTGTTACTCTGGATCCTTCATGCAATGCTGTCATATACTGTAGCTGAAATTATGTTGAAAGTGGCATTAAGCACCAAATTTCCTAATCCCATTTCTTTATGTTCTTATGCTTACAGGATCCAACAAAAATTACCAGTGACATCACTAGTGATCCTAATGCTGGTCCACAGCTGGTTATCTGGGGAACAGATGTAGTTGTAAGTCAATGCAAGGAAAAATTCCGCAGGTTCATCAGCAAATACTTGGACAAGAACGTTGCAGGAGATGAACAGTTTGATGGTATGGATATCAACGAACCCTATTACCTACAGAGGTTGGAAGAGGTAAGGAGGACGTTTGAAAACAAATTTATTATTGAAAAAACAGATTTAAACATGGATGGTCAACCATTCCACTAATATCAACAAAGCAAACAACTACCTCTCGCCTCATGCAACTGAACACAAAAAAGACCCATGACATATGGCATTGGAAATCTAGAGGGCTTAGAACAGACACAAACATGTGGCAGAGTTAAACAGATTAATAGAATCAACGAAATGTTCAGAAATTTAATTACTTTGTATATGAATGAATAAAATACGAACAACAGTGAGGTGCTTCATGGTTTTGATCGTATGGTAGTTGGATTTATAACTACCTATGCAATCAGTGCCTATCACCACCAACGTTGTGAGTTCGAACCCTGTTTAGGAGAGATGTACTCGATACAATGTTATGTATTAAAGTTTGTCAGTGACTTGCGACAGGTCAGTGGTTTTCTCCAGGTAATCCAGTTGCCTCCACCAATAAAACTAACCACCACGATATGACTGAAATAGCATTGAAAGTTAAACACCATAACCCTAACCCCCCACTCAAATGGGAAATAGTATCAGCTGTTGTCATGCATATATAGCTGGAAAGACAAATACATAAATAGTCAGCCTTTTAATTATATTTGCAGATCAGTATAGTTGGGGAGCCATTCCTAAATATTAACTGTGAACATCTACGAGAATTTGATGGTGAACTGTATAGACAGCTGATCTGTTACCCACAGGAAGTCATTCCTACGTTCGACATGGCCGTCAATGAAATGTTCTTCGACCGATATCCTGACACGTCACTAGAACATCAGGTCCAAGTACGTCCATACAATGCTGCACTCACCAAAAATATGAGATCATTAAACCCTGAAGGTAATATTTTTGTGTGAGATACTGATCATAAATATGAAGATGTTATACCCATAATATTTCTATAATACTGATCACTTGATGATACACAGCATTCAACAATTATAAATATCAAAGCAATTTCACATATTTGAATACTTCACCAATTGATATTTAGCTCACCTGTTAGACATGGCCATGTTAAATGTTATCACTTTGCATTTGTTGTTGTCTGTCACCCGTGAACTGTTCAATTCTTTTCATGCAAAGCACAAGACCAAATTGAACCAATCTTGGCAAAAATGCTACTTGGTGGTCCTCAACATTTTTGTGTTCCATTTTGAAATTCAACATAAATTATAAGGCCACTTATGCTTTCTTATTGGCTGTAATTTCAAATATCTTCTCAGAACTACATATGTCATGAAATTGTTCAATAGTGTGAATATTTCTTTCATGGCCCTATGCAAATTTATGTTTTTTTTTCTTCATTTGGATGTCAGCAGCCACATGACGAGTTTAACTTGGGACAAATTGATTTTATACATTTTTGTAGTTTTTTTTTTTATCTGAAACCAATGAATCTTTAGAAGCAGATATCTGGGATGTTCCTTTGATTGTGCTCAACAATTTTTATGATTCTTGTGTTTTAAAAGAGATATAAAAAAAAAATGGCCGGCCCTATGGGAAAATGAATAAATATTTTTTCTGAGAAACTAGAAACTTGATTTATCCCAATCTGTATCATTTAATGATCCTTTATACAGCGTTTATTTTTTTGTGTCCCTGACCACAAGACAAATTTTATATAAGTCTATGGCAAAAAAAAAATAAGATTATTCTTTGAAATTGCTGAAACATTTTAGAGCAGACTTGGCTGGAATGTTCTTCTTTTTACAGGTCCTCTTATGTATGATTTCTGTTTCAATAGAAATTCACGTACCTGACTTATTACAAGGTTTAACTGTCCTGAGGTCAAGGTTAATGCAGTTCTCGAGGTTAAAAAGAATTAACATGAATGTAAAATACATGTAATTTCTTGTAGATTAGATAAATGAATAATTTTTTTTATGAGGATTACACATGTTTGTTTGTTTGTTTGTTTTCAACAATATTTCAGTTATATCGTGGCGGTCAGTTTTATTGGTAGAGGAAACCGGAGAAAACTACCGACCTGTCGCAAGTCACTGACAAACTTTATCACATAATGTTGTACACCTCGCCCTGATCGAGATTCGAACTCACAACTTCAGTGGTGATAGGCACTGATTGCATAGGTAGTTGTAAATCCAACTACCATATGATCACGGCCACGAGGATTGCACAGACATTTGTAGTTGACTCTAATCTCGACTGGCTCTCATATTTATGTCATACTTGTTATTTTAGATATCGATCAGTTGATTACAATAGGAGGTATGGTAAT
Organism: Bathymodiolus brooksi; assembly: GCA_963680875.1. NCBI lineage: Eukaryota > Metazoa > Mollusca > Bivalvia > Mytilida > Modiolidae > Bathymodiolus > Bathymodiolus brooksi. The sequence goes on along the minus strand of OY804578.1, from coordinate 78,686,366 downwards.
CAGGACGACCTCGCTGATCCCAGAGATGAGGGAAGCCTTCTTCAAATGTTATGTGTGTGGTAACACAGCATCTGTGGAAATTGACAGAGGCCGAATCGCAGAGCCTACACTGTGTACAAATTGTAACACCAACCATTCGTTTGCACTTGTTCATAACAGATCACAATTTACAGATAAACAGATGGTCAAGCTTCAGGAATCTCCAGGTATCTAGTTTGTATGGATTCTAATTATCGAGAGTGTGGATTTTGCATAACATTTTTGTAGAATTTATATATACTATTGGAAAAAAGAAACTGCATTATAAAAATTTATATATATATTTTTTTATGACCGGGTATTTAATTTTTTATTAGTCATGACTAGTTGAAATATTGATTTTTATGCTATCGACCAGTCGCAGGAAACTTGCACGGACTTTGACACGCTCTATGAGTACACCTTGTTTATTTGGCCTTCTTTTGTTTATCATTCTCGTTTAACGATTTGTGACTGTTTGAGGTTTACTAAGGTTTGTTTTTGCCCCTACACATCAGAAAAACAGTTTGTTTGAATGACATTAATTCCAGTGTTATGCCACGTCTCGACGAAAATCAGCATCTTCGTGCTATTGGTATGCTCCAAGCTGGCCTGGCACAACGTTGTTGCTAGACATTTTGGCTGTCGTTGCAACACAATACTGTATTTATGGAGGCAAGATAAGGCTGGTACATCTGCAAAATCGATTCCAGACGTCAAGTCTCACTGCAAGAAGCATCCCCGGATTACGACCGATCCGTTAGAACAGTCCGCAATAGACTTCGTGAACATAACATCAGGCCAAGACGTCCCGCAATCCATCTAATTTTGCTGCCTAGACACTGTGCAGCTAGACTGACGTGGTGTAGACGTTATTTAAGATTCAGAAGACAGGATTGGGCCAACATCCTGTTTATAGATGAATCCCGATTTCACCTAGACAGCAGTGATGGCCGTTCTTGTGTTTACCGCCGTGTAGGAGAACGATGTGCAGACGCCTGTGTCATGCAACGTCAATCATTTGGTGGGGGCAGTGTTATGGTGTGGGGAGTCATAACAGCACATGGCAGAACACCATTGGTTGTTGTCCCCGGAAATCTGACCAGTATACGCTATCGGGATGAAATTGTTCAGCCTTATGTCATTCCGTTCATCCAAGCTCAGGCCAACAACGTCACATTTCAGCAGGACAACGCTCGACCACATGTTGCGCGAGTAGTGCATGACTATCTGACACAGCAAAATGTTGATTTGTTACCATGGCCAGCAGTTTCACCCATGTTTGGGATGAAATGGAAAAACGGTTACGCCATCTGCCAAATCAGCCAGTAACGTTAGCGAAAATGGGTCCGGCATTGATCCACATTTGGAACAATATCCCATGAGCATTTTTCAACAACTTGGTTAGATCAATGTGTCGCTGTTGCCAAGCATGCATTAATGCAAATGGTGGACACACATGCTACTGACTTTGTTAATGTCTAAAGAGCCTTGTGTTGTTTATCAAATGAATTCAAGTGACGTTAAATGTTATTGGTCTGATGGTTTGGTGAAAAATGCATTATTCAGCAATATACTGTACACAATTAATAAATTTTATTTTGATATTGATCTTTAATTGATTTTTTAGTAATGCAGTTTCTTTTTTCCACTAGTATATATGCATTAGATGTCAAATTTAATTACTTCAATTTCTTCTGGGAGTTATATTTTATTTGTCTTGTTCGTCTCTCCATAAATAATAGTTTGTATGCACAATTGTGATAAAAATGTTTTTATGTCCTCGCCACATATAGTGTTACCCATGTCAGTAATTCTGAAATAAAACAGTTGCGACCACTTTTTAGCTCCCCAAAGGGTCATGTGAGATATTGCCATCACTTGGCGTCCGTCGTCCGTCCGTTAACTTTTTCATATTTTAATCTACTCCTCTGAAACAACTGGGCCAAATGGAACCAAACTTGGCAGAAAGCATCTATATAAGGTCCTCTATAAAGTTTCTTCATTTCGTCCCATTCCGCCAACAAATATGGCCGCCAAGGGCAATTCTTGTTTCTGATTGGCTAATGTTAAAAAAATCTTCTCTGAAACTGCTAGGCCAAATGGAGCCAAACTTGACAGGAAGCATCTATGTAAGATCCTCTATAAAACTTCTTCATTTGGTTCCATTCGGCCAACAAACATGGCCGCTGTTACTAAAAATAGAACATGGTAAAATTGCACGTTTTTGGTAATAACTCAAAAAGCGTTAATAATATCAGAAATCTGAGGGGGGGGGGTAAAAATGATCAGCACAGCAAGATCTAACTACCCTGAAAATCTGATTACCTATCTAGGAGTTATTGCCCTTTTTTCGACAAATTTTAATACTTTTTGTCCTTTATTTCAAAAACTATAAGAGATAGATGTTAAGTTTAAAATTTCAAAAACTATAAGAGATAGATGTTAAGTTTAAACTGCAAACATGTTCAGCATGTCAAGATCTACCTACCCTGCAATTTTTTTAGTAAATCTGAGTACCCATTTTGGAGTAATTGCCCTTTTATCGTCATATTTTCAAAATGTTAATACCTTTTGTCCTTTATTTCAAAAACTATTAGAGATAGATGTTAAGTTTAAACAGCAAACATGTTCAGCATGTCAAGATCTACCTAGCCTGCAATTTTAAAGTAAATCTGATTACCCATCTTGAAGTTATTGCCCTTTTTTCATCAAATTTTAAAAATGTTAATACTTTTCATCCTTTATTTCAAAAACTATAAGAGATAAGTGTAAACTGAAAACATGTGCAGCTTGTCAAGATCTACATGCCCTGCAATTTTGAAGTAAATCTGATTACCCGTCTAGGAGTTATTGCCCATTTTTCATTATTTTTATACTGTTTTACCTCTGTCCGTCCTTCCGTCCGTCCAAGATATTTTTCGTCACATTTTTCTCAGTAACTGTTGATGGCAGAAATCGGATATTTGTTCACAAGCATCATATAGGTATACCATATTGTGGGTAGCGTTTTTGGACCGGTCAGATTCCTACTTCCTGTTTGCCGACTTTGTTGATTTTTCGTCACATTGAACATGTATGCACATTTTTCGTCGCATTTTTCTCACCAACTATTGATGGCAGAAATCTGATATTTGGTCACAAGCTTCATATAGGTACCCCATATCGTGGGAAGCGTTTTTTGACCCGTCAGATTCCTACTTCCTGTTTGCCAAAGAGCGGGGGTATCATAGGTGAGCATTAGCTCACAGTTCATCTTGTTTTTTAATTTAAACATTTTTGTCTGATATTTCAAAAACTATTAGAGAGAATGGTTAAGTTTAAACTGCAAACATGTTCAGCATGTCAAGATCTACATGCCCTGCAATTTTGAAGTTAATCTTGAGTACCCATTTTGGAGTAATTGTCCTTTTATCGTCATATTTTCAAAATGTTAATACCTTTTGTCCTTTATTTCAAAAACTATTAGAGATAGATGTTAAGTTTACCTAGCCTGCAATTTTAAAGTAAATCTGATTACCCATCTTGAAGTTATTGCCCTTTTTTCATCAAATTTTAAAAATGTTAATACTTTTCATCCTTTATTTCAAAAACTATAAGAGATAAGTGTAAACTGAAAACATGTGCAGCTTGTCAAGATCTACATGCCCTGCAATTTTGAAGTAAAGTCTAGGAGTTTTTGTCCTTTTTTCATCATATTTTAATCTTCTCCCCTGAAACAACTTGGCCAAATGGAACCAAACTTGGCAGTTAGCATCTATGTAAGGTTCTCTATAAATTTCTCCATTTCGTTTCGTTCCACCAACAAACATGGCCGGCAAGGACAATTCTTATTTCTGATTAGCTACTGTTTAAAAAAATCTTCTCCTCTGAAACTGCTTGGCAAAATGGAGCCAAACTTGGCAGGAAGCATCTATGTAAGATCCTCTATAAAGCTTCTTCATTTGGTTCCATTCGGCCAACAAACATGGCCACCAAGATTAATTCTTTTTTCTGATTGGCTAATGTTAAAAAAATCTTCTCCTCTGAAACAGCTTGGCCAAATGGAGCCAAACTTGGCAGGAAGCATCTATGTAAGGTCCAAACCTGGCATAGATGGTCCCTGGGTATGTCCCTTTCAAAATTGTGTCTGACAGCCCCACCCTCCATTCAAGATGTCTGCTGTTTTTTAAGGTAATGATTATCTCCCTTTGAAATTTGCTTCAGTATCATTCTATTGTCAGGTGAGCGATACAGGCTCAGTAGGCTGAGCCTCTAGTTTTCGCTATGCTTTGAGATATTGACTTGATATTTGGTATGTGGATGTATAATAATAAGTTACAGATCAAGTTTACGTTTCGTTCCGGTCCAATGATTTTTGGCCGAGTTATGTCCCGTGGACCTTGAAATTTGGCCAAATATTTAGTTGTCACCACTTTTTTCGCTATGCTTGGAGATATTGACTTGATGTTTGGTATATGAGTGTATAATGATGAGTTACAGATCAAGTTTACATTTTGTTCCATCCAATGATTTTTGGCCGAGTTATGGCCCTTGCAGAGGTGTTTACTGCTACGTATTTGTTCGCGAAAGTACGGTTTCTGTGGAATTTCACAATTATAATTTTCCACAAAGTGCTTGAATACTTGTATATATGAGTCAACGCATAAAACGTTAAAGCGATCAAGACTTCGAATGCATTCGGAATACATCTAATTTATCGTCTGTTTAGCGTTTGAGAAATGTGCTCGCTTGGAAATCCGAAATGAAAAGATGTCAGCAGCCAAAGCTGCAAAGCGGGTTCTGGATTTGGAGGAGGAATATCACGATGTCAATCGTACGCCGCCAAAGAAAAGAAAATAAAGACTCGTATCACGATTTGTGGCCTTGTTTGACGGCATCCAATCGTGGAGAATGTATGGTGCACTGCACCGTATGCAAGTCTGATTTTTCGACAATCACTTAGCATTTTGTTTGCTTTTAATTAATGTTTTTTTTCTATGTTTTTTTATTATTACTGTTGAAAGATGGCATTAAAATGTTAGTTTCAGTATTAAAGTGAGTTTAACAAGTTTCCCTGTCATTTATTTCAGAAACAAAGGTAATAAATCCTATGAAATTTCTTTCTTTAGTATCTTCAAAACATGACTCAGATACTGTCAGAATGCAGGAAATGGCATCTAAGTTTTTAAGATATTCCCAGACCCCCCCCCTAGAAGGTTTGTGTCCCTTTGCGACGCTCCACGGTGATACTACTGACAGAGGTCCAAAACTACTGATAAAACTGGCCAATACTACTGATAGCCTTCATTGGGGGTAAACACCTCTGTCCTTGGACTTTGAAATTGGGCAAAATATTTAGTTGTCACCACTTTATTTCACTATAATTTGAGATATTGACTTGATTTTTGGTATGAGAGTGTATAATCATAAGTTACAGATCAACTTTGAAATTCATTTGTTATTATTAGGGCTTTTCCGGGAAAAAATACCCGGTAGGGTCGGAACTCCATTGATATTTTTTTTTATCTAGGTGGGATGCGTAAAACGTATTTCTTTTCTGGGGGTTGTTGTCAAATTTCTATTTAATTAATCGCAGTTGTCAGTATTTTTACCATTTCGGTATATTAAAATAGACCTACTTGCCAGCAAGTCGTTTCACTGTGTTGTACGTTAAACGGTATATAATATTCGATTGTTTGTTTCGCTTCTTTTGCGTGATTTTTAAGCCAAATTGTCTCCCTTTATCTTCCGAATGATATGTTATGTAAAAGATGGAGAAATACGAATGATGAACTGGTATCTGGTTCTTTTATTTTTGTTCCTGGGTTCCGAGATAAAAAGTACCAGTCGGAAACGAAACGTGGTCAAATGGCACCTCAAAAATAGATAAACAACACACTTTATAGGTCACACTTGTACTTGCATTACTGCCATTAAACAGTATTACAGATTTGATCAGTCTGTTTCAAATTTAATTTCTATTTTCTAGGTGGGTCATTTTAAGTATTTATATTTATGTGGTGATACCCAAAAATAATGAAAATTCTGGTTGTAGTACCCCAAATTATTGACGGAGTTAGTATGATCTGGTGACAAAATCTGGGTGTCATGCTGTTTTATCTGTAGATATAAATTTTGATACTTTTGTATATTATAATTTAATGACACTTGATTGTAATTTTAATATATTATTATTAAACGAGTCAGATTATAAGTCTGTTTTATTTTGAATGATGGACACTTTCCTTTAACATTTTCAGAGGATATGCCAGCAGGTCAAACACCACACAATGTTATCCTGTACGCCCACAATGATCTAGTTGACAAGGTACAACCTGGTGATAGGGTGAAGGTAACAGGTATCTACAGAGCCACACCACTCCGTGTCAATCCACGAATGAGAAATGTTAAGTCGGTATACAAGACACATATCGATGTTGTTCATTTCCGTAAACTGGATGCCAAGAGACTAACTGAAAATAATGACGAAGAGGAACAGTAAGTTTATGGTTATGGCCAAGATTTGTCTCCCCTCTCCCACACACAATCACTCGAGAACATACTTCTACCATACCCAATAAATCTCTTGGATACTTCAGCATTGTATTATTGCTGTTCTTCCAAAAAAAAAACCTGCATCAATAGTGTAATGGTTAGCATGTTCACCTCAAGTTCGGTAGATCGTGGTTTCAATCCCCAATCGGATCAATGGAATGTTGTTTCAGAATGGAGATAATGTGACCGAGTGAGGCGAGATGTCTGTCCATGGAATGTTGTTTCAGAATGGAGATAATGTGACCGAGTGAGGCGAGATGTCTGTCCATGGAATGTTGTTTCAGAATGGAGATAATGTGTCCGAGTGGGGCTAGATGTCTATCCATGGAATGTTGTTTCAGTGAACTAGCACTATAAAAAAAATTGTGTTTGTCTAGTACAAAGCAGACCTTGTTGTCATCTCATTGAAAATTATCTTATTTCTCACTATAATATAGCTGAAAAATTACTAATTAACAATAATCACACACTCTTTCAAAAAGGCCATGTTGATTATTTTTTTAGTTCACCTGGACCAAAGGTCCAGGTGAACTATTGCCATCACTTGGCATCCGTCGTCTGTCGTCTGTAAACTTTTCACATTTCAAGCTTCTTCTCCGAAACCACAGGGCCGATTGGAACCAAACTTAGCAGGAATGTTCCTTGAATGGTCCTCTACAAAGTTACTGTTTTTCGTTCCAGTCGGATATTCAATATGGCTGCCAGGGCCAATAATATGCTCTGATTGGCTGAAATTTCAAAGATCTTCTTCTCTGAAACTAATGAACTGACTGAACCCAAACTGTAAAAAAAATGATCATTAGAATGTCCTTTACCAAGTTTCTGTTTTTTATGCCGATCGGAAATCCAAGATGGCCACCATCGCAGGACATAGATTAACATTGGACCCTATGGGAAAATGTTCAAATGCCTTCTTCTCAGAAACTACAAATATGATTAAAGCCAAACTGTACATGAATGTTCATTGGACGGTCCTCTACAATCTCAAGGTTTTTTGTTCCGATATGAAATTCAAAATGGCGGCTACGGCAGGACTTAGTTTAACATTGGACCCTATGGGAAAAATGTTTCAAAATGCTTCTTCTCTGAAACCACTTGGACAGTTGAAACCAAACTGCCCAGGAATGATCATTGGAAGGTCCTCTACAAAGTGTCTGTTTTTTATGCTGATCGGAAATCCAAGATGGCCGCCACCGCAATACATAGATTAACATTGGACCCTATGGGAAAATATTCAAATGCCTTCTTCTCAGAAACTACAAATATTATTATAGCCAAACTGTACATGAATGTTCATTGGATGGTCCTCTACAAACTTTACGTTTTTTGTTCCGGTATGAAATTCAAAATGGCGGCTACGGCAGGACTTAGTTTAACATTGGACCCTATGGGGAAAATGTTTCAAAACGCTTCTTCTCTGAAACCACTAGGACAGTTGAAACCAAACTGCCCAGGAATGATCATTGGAAGGTCCTCTACAAATTTTATGTTTTTTATGCCGATCGGAAATCCAAGATGGCCGCCACCGCAATACATAGATTAACATCGGACCCTATGGGAAAATGTTCAAATGCCTTCTTCTCAGAAACTACAAATATGATTAAAGCCAAACTGTACATGAATGTTCATTGGATGGTCCTCTACAAACTTTACGTTTTTTGTTCCGATACGAAATTCAAAATGGCTTCTCTGAAACCACTTGGACAATTGAAACCAAACTGCCCAGGAATGATCATTGGAAGGACCTCTACAAAATTATGTTTTTTATGTCGATCGGAAATCCAAGATGGCCACCACCGCAATACATAGATTAACATTGGACCCTATGGGAAAATGTTCAAATGCCTTCTTCTCAGAAACTACAAATATTATTAAAGCCAAACTACATGAATGTTCATTGGATGGTCCTCTACAAACTTTACGTTTTTTGTTCCGATATGAAATTCAAAATGGCGGCTACGGCAGGACTTAGTTTAACATTGGACCCTATGGGAAAAATGTTTCAAAACGCTTCTTTTCTGAAACCACTTGGACAATTGAAACCAAACTGCCCAGGAATAGTCATTGGAAGGTCCTCTACAAGGTTTATGTTTTTTTTATTGCGATCGAAAATTCAAGATGGCTGCCACCGCAATACATAGATTAACATTGGACCCTATGGGAAAATATTCAAATGCCTTCTTCTCAGAAACTACAAATATTATTAAAGCCAAACTGTACATGAATGTTCATTGGATGGTCCTCTACAAACTTTACGTTTTTTGTTCCGGTATGAAATTCAAAATGGCAGCTATGGCAGGACTTAGTTTAACATTGGACCCTATGGGAAACATGTTTCAAAACGCTTCTTCTCTGACACCACTTGGACAATTGAAACCAAACTGCCCAGGAATGATCATTGGAAGGTCCTCTACAAAGTATATGTTTTTTATGTCGATCGGAAATCCAAGATGGCCGCCACTGCAATACATAGATTAACATCGGACCCTATGGGAAAATGTTCAAATGCCTTCTCAGACACTACAAATATTATTAAAGCCAAACTGTACATGAATGTTCATTGGATGGTCCTCTACAAATTTTACGTTTTTTGTTCTGATATGAAATTCAAAATGGCGGCTACGGCAGGACTTAGTTTAACATTGGACCCTATGGGAAAAATGTTTCAAAACGCTTCTTCTCTGAAACCACTAGGACAATTGAAACCAAACTGCCCAGGAATGATCATTGGAAGGTCCTCTACAAAGTATATGTTTTTTATGTGGATCGGAAATCCAAGATGGCCACCACCGCAATACATAGATTAACATTGGACCCTATGGGAAAATGTTCAAATGCCTTCTCAGAAACTACAAATATTATTAAAGCCAAACTGTACATGAATGTTCATTGGATGGTCCTCTACAAACTTTACGTTTTTTGTTCTAATATGAAATTCAAAATGGCGGCTACGGCAGGACTTAGTTTAACATTGGACCCTATGGGAAAAATGTTTCAAAACGCTTCTTCTCTGAAACCACTTGGATAATTGAAACCAAACTGCCCAGGAATGATCATTGGAAGGTCCTCTACAAGGTGTGTGTTTTTTATGCCGATCGGATATCCAAGATGGCCACCACCGCAATACATAGATTACCATTGGACCCTATGGGAAAATGTTCAAATGCCTTCTCAGAAACTACAAATATTATTAAAGCCAAACTGTACATGAATGTTCATTGGATGGTCCTCTACAAACTTTACGTTTTTTGTTCTGATATGAAATTCAAAATGGCGGCTACGGCAGGACTTGTTTAACATTGGACCCTTTTGGAAAAATGTTTCAAAACGCTTCTTCTCTGAAACCAAACTGCCCAGGAATGATCATTGGAAGGTCCTCTGTTTTTTATTCCGATCGGAAATCCAAGATGGCTGCCACCACAGGTCATAGTGTTAACACAGGACCATATCGGGAAAATACAAAAATATCTTCTTCTCTGAAGCTATTGCACTGATTGAACCTAAACTATGCATCAATCATTGGAAGGTCCTTTACAAACTTTGTGTTTTTTATGTTGATCGTAATTCCAAGATGACTACCACTGCAGGACATAGTTTTTACATAGGACCAATTGGTTTTTTTTATAACCAGGTGAACGATACAGGCTCTTGAGAGCCTCTGGTTTCTATCAAAAGAGCACTTTTAAAATTTGAAGTTATGCTCAGTATAAGTGCTTTCATATTTCAATGATTGATGTTGGATGGAGATATCTGTTAAATATTGAAATTAATTTCCAATTAAATCTGTAAAAACAACATAGCATGACATGGTTTTTACCTGATTGTTGCACAGGTGTATATTTTGAAACATATGTTGGAATTTTTAACTGAGGCATTTATAAGTGTTATGACCATTGTAGATGTAAAAATATTCTGGTTATTGCACTAGCAAGTTCACTCTTCGACAAATTCTGATCCAATTGATACATCAGATCCAATGATTACTCATTTTAAAACTTTGTCGATCAGAATCCCAAGATGTATGCATGGAACCATGTGGGAAAAATAATGTATTTTAATTTGGCGTGAATGATCCTGGTGTGGTACTTTACAATGTGTGTCATTTTTGTGGTGATCAAAAATCCTATATATTTTCCAACAGAATGTGATGCTCAAATATATAGTCAAACCTGTTGTAATGGTCACCTGCTCATAACGGTCACGTTCGTGCTCTCCCGATGCATTTAACTATATATTTTAATTCGATATAGCGGCCACCTGTTCAATGTGGTCAGCGGTCATCATTTATTAGTAATTTTCAGCATAAAACCTTTGTATAACGGTAAGTTCATTTTTAGCTCACCTGGCCATAGGCCTTGTGAGCTTTTGTCATGGGTAAGCGTCCATCCGTCCATTAGCTTTTCACATTTAAATCTTCTTCTCTGAAACCGCGGAACAGATTTCAACCAAACTTGGCAGAAATGTTCATTGGATGGTCCTCTGCCAGATTTGTGTTTTTGGTGCTGTTTTGAAATCCAACATGGCTGCCAGGGTCCATAATGTGTTCTCATTGGCTGAAAATTAAAAAATCTTCTTGTCAGAAACCACCAAGCCAATTGGATTGTGGCTTTGCAGGAATGATCATTGGGTGGTCCTGTACTAAACTTGTGAATCGTTTGCCGATCGGAAATTTAAGATGGCCGCCATGACTCGACTTAGTTTAACATTGGACCCTATGGGAATTTCACATTTTCATCTTTTTTTCTGAAACCACAAAACAGATTTGAACCAAACTTGGCAGAAATGTTCATTGGATGGTCATATACAAGATTTTTGTTTTTGGCACTGATCGGAAATCCAACATGGCTGCCAGGGCCCATAATGTGTTCTGATTGGTCGAAATTTTAAAAATCTTCTTGTTAGAAACCACTAAGCCAATTGAATTGTGACTTCGCAGGAATGATCATTGGGTGGTCCTGTACTAAACTTGTGAAACGTTTGCTAATCGGAAATTCAAGATGGCCGCCATGACTCGACTTAGTTTAACATAGGACCCTATGGGAATTTCACATTTTCATCTTTTTTTCTGAAACCACAAAACAGATTTGAATCAAACTTGGCAGAAATGTTCATTGGATGGTCATATACAAGATTTTTGTTTTTGGCACTGATCGGAAATCCAACATGGCTGCCAGGGCCCATAATGTGTTCTGATTGGTCGAAATTTTAAAAATCTTCTTGTTAGAAACCACTAAGCCAATTGAATTGTGACTTTGCAGGAATGATCATTGGGTGGTCCTGTACTAAATTTGTGAATCGTTTGCCAATCGGAAATTCAAGATGGCCGCCATGACTCGACTTAGTTTAACATTGGACCCTATGGGAATTTCACATTTTCATCTTTTTTTCTGAAACCACAAAACAGATTTGAATCAAACTTGGCAGAAATGTTCATTGGATGGTCATATACAAGATTTTTGTTTTTGGCACTGATCGGAAATCCAACATGGCTGCCAGGGCCCATAATGTGTTCTGATTGGTCGAAATTTTAAAAATCTTCTTGTTAGAAACCACTAAGCCAATTGAATTGTGACTTTGCAGGAATGATCATTGGGTGGTCCTGTACTAAATTTGTGAATCGTTTGCCAATCGGAAATTCAAGATGGCCGCCATGACTCGACTTAGTTTAACATTGGACCCTATGGGAATTTCACATTTTCATCTTTTTTTCTGAAACCACAAAACAGATTTGAACCAAACTTGGCAGAAATGTTCATTGGATGGTCATATACATGATTTTTGTTTTTGGCGCTGATCGGAAATCCAACATGGCTGTCAGGGCCCATAATGTGTTCTGATTGGTCGAAATTTTAAAAATCTTCTTGTTAGAAACCACGAAGCCAATTGAATTGTGACTTTGCAGGAATGATCATTGGGTGGTCCTGTACTAAATTTGTGAATCGTTTGCTGATCGGAAATTCAAGATGGCCACCATGACTCGACTTAATTTTAACATAGGACCCTATGGAAAAAATGTTTAAAAGTCTTCTCCTCTGAAACCAGTAAGTCAATTTAAAGCAAACATGGCATGAATGATCCTTAGGTGGGCAACTTTCATAATTATGTCCTGTGACCCCGACCTCCATCCAAGATGGCCACCATCAGCGGACATAGTTTTAACATAGGATCCTATGGGAAATATGTTTAAAAATCTTCTCCTCTGAAACCAGTAAGCCAATTTAAAGCAAACATGGCATGGATGGTCCTTAAGTGGTCAATTTTCAAAATTGTGTCCAGTGACCCTGACCTCCATCCAAGATGGCCGCCTTCAGTGGACATACTGTAGTTTTAACTTAGGACCCTATGGGAAAAGATGTTTTAAAATCTTCTCTGAAACCAGTAAGCAAATATAGCAAACATGTCATCGATGGTCCTTAGGTGGTCAACTTCCAAAATTGTGTTCAGGGATCCTGATCTCGATTCAAAATGGCCACCGTCAGCGGACATCGTTTTAACATAGGGCCCTATGGGAAAATTGTTTAATAGTCTTCTCTTCTGAAACCAGTCAGCCAATTTAAAGTAAGCATGGCATGGATGGTCGTTGGGTAGTATACTTTCAAAATTGTGTCCGGTGACCACAACCTCCATCCAAGATGGCTGCCATGAGCAGACATAGTTTGAACTTAGAACCCTATGGCAGTATGGGATTTGAATAGTAACTTAGATGTATTCGGCATGCAGACATTCTTAAGAGGACTTATTTATGTCAGGTGAGCGATACAGGCTCACCTGAGCCTCTAGTTAAAATAATACCAGAAGTGATTTCGGAAGATCAGTATTTTTCTCAAATGTACTAAAAATCCAGTGTTACAAAATGTATTGATTAATTTTTAATTAACTAAATAAACAAACACTGCATTTTGTGAATAGTAAATTACATAAAGGACAGTTTATACAGGGATGGAAATTAACGGTCGCCCACGGCGAGTAAAATTTCAGCTGGGCGATCAAATATTACTTTGCGGTCGTCCAGTTGGCGAATGAAATTTATTCATCACTCCAAGTTTCCACTGCCAACAGAGTTTCTAGAACGGCATTAAATTCCGTTTTCAGCTTTATTAAAATGTCAGACAGAGCCCTGAAATTTGTTTATTTATTTGTCAGACCGGCACATTCCTATTTTTATTAAATAGAACTTCTCCTTCTTCTTCCTGTACGTATTGTAAACATCCTTTTAGTAGGATCGAGCTTCTGCAATACGTGGAGCCTTAAAACTGAAATATATTACTGAGCACAGAAATAAGTTGACTTCCACACTCCCAAAATATCAAAGATTGTTTGTATTTAATTAAATTTGTTTTGAGATGCTTATATATTGAAGATGACAACAGATTCATGTTCTTAACTGAAATTAAAAATGTAGGTAAACCGGATGTTGAAATTGATGTAAAATATTCGCAACGGGATCGGACAGTGAGATACAGATTGTTGGCCATATCTGCCTTATCTTATGTATACAGAAAAACATTTAATTGAAAAAAATATTTACATGAAAATTGATTGATACTTGTAATCCAAACTAAGGTGAATAACTTGCCTATTGCAATTGTACATTTTAGTGTATATCTATTTTTAATTGATATCCTAAAATTTTCCAAAAGGATAGATGTGTCTTGGATACTTTTATACAGTTTATTTTATACCATACTATAGAATATATTTCAAATTTATAAACCTATGAAATAAAAATTATCTGCTACATTTTACTTGTTTACAAATAGAAAAAACCAATATAAGATACAATATCTGTATGCACACATATAATAATATACAGTAAAAGGAATAAGTAAATACAGATATTTACATATGCTGTATTCATTACATCCACTGGATACTGCACTATATATGTATGCCAACTGACATAATTTAGCTCACAGTCACATAAAGACTCTTACTAAATTGCCATTTGACGTCACAAAAAATGCATTCCTAACAAAATTACAAAAAACTGCTACAAGTATTTAAAAAGCCTGTATTACCTGATTAAATGGGTTTTTAAAATGCAAATTTATTCATTTATGTCCGAATGTTTTTCTTTTTCTTTTTCATTGACTGAAAAATAAAACTGGGCCCTTAAAAATTTAGCTGAGCCCCTAGAAATTAGAAGTCAGTAGCCCAGTTGGCTACTGGGAAAAAATAGTTGATTTCTGTCCCTGATAGTGATCATTTTGTCAATCTCCCCCAGATGACCACTATAGACAGGTTTGACTGTATACTCATCATAAAAACTTCATATAAAGGTCACCTGTATATAGTGGTCATTTTGTCAATCTCCCCCAGGTGACCACTATAGACAGGTTTGACTGTATACTCATCATAAAAACTTCATATAAAGGTCACCTGTATATAGTGGTCATTTTGTCAATCTCCCCCAGGTGACCACTATAGACAGGTTTGACTGTATACTCATCATAAAAACTCATAAATGATTTATGAACTTCTGGTTAAAATATTCATATAATACCTGAAGAGCTTTATTTAATGGTCAGACATTAACATCACTGAGGAATGCATGGTATTATTATATCAACATCAGATTTTTTTTTCAATATCCCTGAGGTTTTTTAGCTCACCTGGCCATAGGCCACGTGAGCTTTTTGTCATGGGTAAGCGTCCGTCCATCCGTTAGCTTTTCACATTTAAATCTTCTTCTCTGAAACCGCTGAACAGAAATCAGCCAAACTTGCCAGAAATGTTCACTGGATGGTCCTCTACCAGATTTGTGTTTTTGGTGCTGATTTGAAATCCAACATGGCTGCCAGGGTCCATAATGTGTTCTCATTTGGCTGAAATTTTAAAAATCTTCTTGTCAGAAACCACTAAGTCAATTGAATTGTGACTTTGCAGGAATGATCATTGGGTGGTCCTGTACTAAACTTGTGAATCGTTTGCCAATCGGAAATTCAAGATGGCCACCATGACTCGACTTAGTTTAACATTGGACCCTATGGGAATTTCACATTTTCATCTTTTTTTCTGAAACCACAAAACACATTTGAATCAAACTTGGCAGAAATGTTCATTGGATGGTCATATACAAGATTTTTGTTTTTGGCGCTGATCGGAAATCCAACATGGCTGCCAGGGCCCATAATGTGTTCTGATTGGTCGAAATTTTAAAAATCTTCTTGTTAGAAACCACGAAGCCAATTGAATTGTGACTTTGCAGGAATGATCATTGGGTGGTCCTGTACTAAATTTGTGAATCGTTTGCCAATCGGAAATTCAAGATGGCCGCCATGACTCGACTTAGTTTAACATTGGACCCTATGGAAAAAATGTTTAAAAGTCTTCTCCTCTGAAACCAGTAAGTCAGTTTAAAGCAAACATGGGATGAATGGTCCTTAGGTGGTCAACTTTCAAAATTATGTCCTGTGACCCCGACCTCCATCCAAGATGGCAACCATCAGCGAACATAGTTTTAACATAGGACCCTATGGGAAATATATTTAAAAATCTTCTTCTCTGAAACCAGTAAGCCAATTTAAAGCAAACATGGCATGGATGGTCCTTAAGTGGTCAATTTTCAAAATTGTGTCCAGTGACCCTGACCTCCATCCAAGATGGCCACCTTCAGTGGACATACTGTAGTTTTAACATAGGACCCTATGGGAAAAAATGTTTTAAAATCTTCTCCTCTGAAACTAGTAAGCCAATATAGCAAACATGTCATCAATGGTCCTTAGGTGGTCAACTTCCAAAATTGTGTTTTAGTGATCCCGATCTCGGTTCAAAATGGCCGCCGTCAGCAGACATCCTTTTAACATAGGACCCTATGGGAAAATTGTTTAATAGTCTTCTCTTCTGAAACCAGTCAGCCAATTTAAAGCAAACATGGCATGGATGGTCCTTGGGTAGTATACTTTCAAAATTGTGTCCGGTGACCATGACCTCCATCCAAGATGGCTGCCATGAGCAGACATAGTTTGAACATAGAACCCTATGGCAGTATGGGATTTGAATAGTAACTTAGATGTATTCAGCATGCAGACATTCTTAAGAGGACTTATTTATGTCAGGTGAGCGATACAGGCTCACCTGAGCCTCTAGTATAGTATAACTACTTGATGTAATTCTTATTTACTTCTAGAAAAGACACAGTTCTAAGTGAAGAAAGAGTGGAATTCTTGAAGAAATTGTCTAAGAAGTCAGACATTTATGAAAGATTGGCCAAAGCTATTGGTAAGAATTCATTATTATCTCACCTGTCTAAATGCAGTGTAGGCTGTTGTCATCAGCAGGGATGCAACTAGTTTTCAAAGCTTATTGGCTTTGACAGTTTTCAGAAAACGTACTTGGTATATGAATGATAGTCACAACTGTTGGCCTGTCTGTTTAATATTACATGTATTTAGCAATTGTAATAAAGACAATGACATCGTCTGATTATTCCAAATTTTTTGAAGCGATATAATTGCCATGTATGTATTTGATTTGGTGGAATCTGGCCGAAGACATCACACAGAATAAAATATACCAGAAGTAAGTATTTCAGCTTGTTCCTATCAAAGATCATGTTTAAATTCAGACAATATATCACATAGACGATTTAATGATAGGACTTTAAAAGGAAAATTTGATACAAAGTTAATGGTTTAAAAAACGCATTATATTGGAGAAATTTTGATCACCATATGGGTGACCAGACACTGATCAAATGATGTCAGTTGTTACATGTTCTCTGAAGACACCAAATAAATTCTATCTTAACTGGATTGTTCCTTTGGTGATCACCTTTCGAAAAATCCTCTATTTAGTATTGCTGTAATTACTAAATATAGTTTTAAGCAATGGATTTTTGATGCTTAACACCACTTTCAGCAATATTTCAGCTATATCATGGCGACCAGTTTTAGTGGTGGAGGAAGCCGGAGAAAACCACCGACCATGGGCAAGCAACTGGTAAACTTTATCACTTGCAGCTGTGAGTCAAGTGCACCCTTTTTTAGCTCGCCTGTACAAAGTACAGGAAGCCAGCTTATGTCGTCACCTGTATGGCGTCGTTGGCATCCAATGTTAACGTTTGCGTTTAGGTCCAATGTAGACAAACTACTTGGCCCAGGTTGATGAAACTTCACATGTGAGTTTGTCGTGGACAGTTAAAAACACTGCACACAATATAGATCACTGTGACCTGCTATTTCTGCCTGAATGACTTCGAAATTTGTGCGTTAACGTTTGCATTTAGGTCCAATGTAGACAAACTACTTGGTCCAGGTTGATGAAACTTCACATGTGAGTTTGTCGTGGACAGTTAAAAACATCGCACACAAATGTAGGTCACCGTGACCTACTATTTCTGCCTGAATGACTTCTTTGCTATTACATTTATATGTCCATTTTGAATACCATTAAATGGTTTTCTTTTGGCTAAACTGAAATATTGTTCTTAACCAAATTAAACACTAACCACATGGTTATGACATTCACATGTAACTATAGATTGCACAGGCGAGCTGGATGGTCTGCCTTGTGACCAGCTATTTTTGTAATTTACAAAGCCAGGCGAGAACCCACGCCGTATTGGTGATAGACTTGTATGAGTTGTTAGGTAATCCAACTACCTAACTCTTTGAGCCAGCCACCCAGGCCCCTTTTAAGCAATTGAAATACAATATCTATCTAATTTATTAATATATATTTTTAAGGATAGCCTCTCATCAACAAGCATTCTTGATTACAAATTTATCATATACAGCATTATCAGACTGATTATTCACCTCCGAAAACAGGTTCTGTATATCACCAGGCTCTGCGATGGGTATTAATTTAATTTAAAATTATGAAGTTAGCAGATTTTAATTTCTATTTGTATTTGTAGCTCCTAGTATCTATGAAAATGAAGATATCAAGAAAGGCATTTTACTTCAACTCTTTGGTGGATGTAGGAAAGATTTTACCAATGCTGGTCGAGGAAAATTTAGGTATATTTATAATAAAATGTAGGTCTTTAAAGCATAAATATGTACTAACCAACACAATGAGCTATAAATTGTGTAGATATATTTTGTGCATTGAAATTTCTCCTTTTCTGTCGATCCACACAAATTGATACCAGCGGAAATGAATCCACAAGATATACCACACCTAGCATCAGCTTAGGGCAATATATATCCCTGTAAAAGAATCTTCTTTGTGTAAATGAATAACCTTAGATATCATATAAATAACATATAGTTGAGAGGGAGATAGATCAGATTGTTACCCTGAGAAAAACATTGTCAACCAAGGTGAAGCCAGGGTTGACAATGTCTTTTTCGAAGGGTAGCAATCTGATCTATCACCCTCTCAACTATATGTTATTTAATTTATTATACTGAACGTTTTCACTTTCTCGTTTGCAATGATGTTTTTTTTTTTCATTTTAATGTTTCATTTCATATTCTGTATTCATTTTTACAGATGTTCAGTAATTTTGCTAGAACCTAGAATTCTTAAAGGAAAACAGTTGTTATAATTCAATACATTGTAACTTTTTATTCGTAAATAACTAATTATTAAACAAAAAACACCTTTATTAGCATCACTTGGCGTCCGTCGTCGTCTGTAAACTTTTTCAAAAATATTCTCTGAAACCACTGGGCCAATTTAAACCAAACTTGTCCTGAATCATCCTTAGGGGTTTCCCTTTAAAAGTTATGTCCGATAACCATTACTAAAAATAGAAATTTCTTCAAATGGCTAAAACTGCTTTATTTTAAGCCAGAATGTGTCCAAATTTGAACTGTATAAGCATAATGATGAGCTTTTTAACATATATTACGGGATATTTTATGAACTTTGAACTTTTGACCGATTATGCAAATTAGGCATGAATAAGCAAAAAATCATTTAAAAATCTTCTTGTTAGAAACCACTTGGCCAATTTCAACCAAACTTTGTCTGAATGATCTTTAGGTGGTCCCCTTTCATAATTGTGTCCGTCAGTGCCGTCCTGTATCCAAGATGGCTACCATTACTAAAAATAGAAATTTCTTCAAATGGCCAAAACTGCTCTATTTTAAGCCAGAATGTGTCCAAATTTGAACTGTATAAGCATAATGATGAGCTTTTTAACATATATTATGGGATTTTTTATGAACTTGGAACTTTTGCCGATTATGCAAATTAGAAAAAAGGGGGGATGAAATTTTTAAAAAAATCTTTTCCTCTGAAATTACTGACCCAATCTCAACCAAACTTTGCTGAAATGATTCTTGGGTGGTCCCCTTCCAAAATTGTGTCTGGCATTTCAGACCTCCGACCAAAATGGCCGTCACAGCCGAACTTAATTTAACATAGAACCCTATGGGAAATTCCCATAAAAATCTTCTTGTCTGAAACTATTTGCTCAATAAGAACTAAATTTAGATGAAATGGTCATTGGATGGTTCTCTTCCAAAAATGTGTCTGGCAGTCGCGCTCCCCCACCAAGATGGCCACCACAGTGCAGTTGCGTTGTTATTGAAAGCAGCTTTGATCCAGTTGAGCGATTACAGGCTCCTGGGAGCCTCTGGTTAACATTAATATACCCAATTAGAAATATGAATATTTGGAATTTCCTGTCGTTGTGTAAGCGGCCATGACACCTTTTCATGTGACGTCACTGGGATGTATCATGTTAGTTGAATTCCAAAGGCAATGTGAGCTTTTGCCATCACTTGGCGTCCGTTAACTTTTCACATTTTAATCTTCTCCTCTGAAACCCCCTCGGCCAAATGAAGTGAAACTTGGTAGGAAGCATCTATGAAAGGTCCTCTCTAAAGATTGCTCATTTTGTCCAGATTCATTAACAAACATGGCCACCATAGGCAATTCTTGTTTCTGATTGGCCGATTTTTAAAAATCTTCTCCTCTGAAACCGCTTGGCCAAATGAACCGAAACTTGGTAGAAAACATCTATGAAAGGTCCTCTATAAAGATTGCTCATTTCGTCCCGATCCGTTAACAAACATGGCCGCCACAGGCAATTCTTGTTTCTGATTGGTTGATTTCTAAAAAAATCTTCTCCTCTGAAACCGCTAGGCCAAATGAACCGAAACTTGGTATGAAGCATCCTTGGAAGGTCCTCTATGAAGATTGCTCATTTAGAGCCTATCCGTTAACAAACATGGCCACCACTGACAATTCTTGTTTCTGATTGGTTGATTTCTTAAAAAAAATCGTCTCCTCTAAAACCGCTTTGCCAAATGAATCGAAACTTGGTGGGAAGCATCCTTGGAAGGTCCTCTATTAAGATTGCACATTTCGTTCCGATCCGTTAACAAACATGACCACCATAGGCAATTCTTGTTTCTGATTGGCTGATATTTAAAAATCTTCTCCTCTGAAACCACTTTGCCAAATGAACTGAAACTTGGTAGGAAGTATCTATGGCAGGTCCTCTATAAAGATTGCTAATTTAGTTCCGATCCATTAACAAACATGGCCACCACAGGTAATTCTTGTTTCTGATTGGTTGATTTCTAAAGAATCTTCTTCTTGAAACTGCTTGGCCAAATGAATCAGAACTGGGAAGGTCATCTATAAAGATTGCGCATTTAGTTCCCATCCGTTAATAAACATGGCCACCACAGGCCATTTTTGTTTCTGATTGATCGATTTCTAAAATCTTTTTCTCTGTAACTGCTTAGCCAAATGAACCGAAACTTGGTGGGAAGCACATATGGAAGGTTCTGTATTAAGTTTTCTCAAAGCAGAATGAAAGGTGAGCGACACAGAGCCTCTAGTTTACTAATCTGATATTTTAAAAAAAAAAACTGTTAATGACACAAGCTTAATGACAACTCATGTAAAAAAAAAAATTCTTTAGATACTGGAACCAATTGTATGGTAATATCATTTAAATTGACAGATCTGAGATGAACATCCTGCTGTGTGGTGATCCAGGTACCAGTAAATCTCAACTGTTACAATATGTCCATCACCTGGTACCCCGTGGCCAGTACACTTCAGGAAAGGGATCCAGTGCTGTAGGTTTGACAGCATATGTCACCAAAGATCCAGAGACCAGACAGCTAGTGCTACAAACGTAATGTATTAATATTCATCTATCTATAACAGGCAATACCTTATTATTTTAATTTCCGTTAAAAGTATAAATACTTTTAAAAATTAAAAACAAAATCATGTCGCCATTTTTTTCACACTCTGAAATCATGAGGTCAATTTTGACAAGTTTGGATTGGTCGGTCCTCTTTCAAAATTGTATCCATCCACAATGACTAGCAACAGAATTTTCTTAAAATGAAGTTAAAAGTGTAGCATGAAGATAATAAGTTGCAAAACAATTATAATTAAGTATTGATATATATCTCTTTCAGTGGAGCTCTTGTTCTCAGTGACAATGGTGTATGTTGTATTGATGAGTTTGACAAGATGAATGATAGTACACGATCAGTCTTGCATGAAGTGATGGTAGGTATTTATACCCCGGTTATACCCATGACCAAAATGTTGCAGAAGATGTTTAGATACAGTGAACACTGTCTAAACCCAACCATGAATAAAACTGAATCATGTATAAACTCAACACATGCCTATTGCCAACACAATAGCGGGTAACGGGGAGGTTTGGTTTAGACAGATTTCACTGAAGTATGACAGAACTAGGTTTTGTTTATTGTTTAACACCCAAGTGAGCAGAATGTCATTTATGTTCATGATGAGAACAAGTTGACAAATGAATATGAAAGCTACAATAGGTAATAGATAGGGTCAAGAAATATTGCCAAGTAGCCACCAATAATGAGCTTTTATTATTATACCCCCCGCAACGAAGTTGTAGGGGGGTATACTGGTTTCACCATGTCCGTCGGTAGACAAATCCTATGTCGTACGATAACTTGAGTTGTGTTTCTTAGAATCTTTTAAAATTTTATCAGCTGTTTACTGGTGAAGAGAGGAGGATCCCTTTCATTTTTGACGATTTTCACTTTTGCCGTTCCAGAGTTATTGAACTTGATATGACGGAAAATAGGAATTTTACCCTATGTCGTATGATAACTTGAGTAGTGTTTCTCAGAATGTTTTGAAATTTTATCAGCAGCTTACCGGTGAAGAGAGGAGGGCCCCTTTCATATTTGGTCGGAACAATCCGTAATGTTTTGGTTATGGAAATAGGTTGGACAGATGTGGGGAGCAGGGGGTATATCTTAGTGAACTGTGCTCACAGTAATACTAGTTAAGGGTTGTTGCAAGTTGTCTTTTGTATCAATTTTGGGAAGACGAAAAGAAGCCAAGATGTCTAGTAAAGTAAGCAAGAAGGAAAAACCTTTTGTTAAAAGGATAACTTACATCTTTGATCATCAGTCAGGAATTTTGGAGGACAAAAGAAAGCAAAGATGTATTGTTCATGCAGAAAAACAGCAAAACCTTTTGTTCATTTAAAAATCTTTTGGAGACAATAAAATTATGAAACAGTGCACAAATGTGTCGGTATGAAATGTGGAATTTAATATTGAAAAGTGACTGACAATTAAAATCAGTTTTAATTGGACTTTAAAGTAACAGATGTTAAATTTTAACTCTTTTATCTTTGATCAAAGAAAGTTACCTTTGACGCTGCAGTTCTGTTAGCTTGGGCCATTTAAATTCATCTTTATTTCATTCACAGTAAAAAAAAAAAGATCATACACATTATTCATCTGCATGGATTTGTATGCCTGAATTTGTTTAATGAAAAGTGTCAACATCTGTTGGAAGATGAACAGGTCATACTAAATCCATGTATATTTTAGTGTTCTGAATGGGACATTGTATGGCCTGTTAAAATAGTCTTAACGAGTTAACATTATCTGACCTTTAATTTTGAACTTCGGCAAGTCGAGGTACAATTACATAATATTTTATGGGAAACTCGACATATACACATTTAATTGAGTAAACTGACATGTAAAACCCAAAATCCTAATAATACAATCTTCCAATTATTCAAAATGATTACAGTAGTCAAACCCCGGTGCATCGAACTCGGATGTATCGAATACCATTGATAGTTCGAACTGATTTGAAAGTCCTGTCAATTTTCACTATATTTCTAAGTAATAAAAAAAACTCCTTTCGCTCGAACACTGATACCTCGAACAGTCGAACTCAATAAATGGTCCCGTCAATAATAAAATCACGAGTTTTACCATACCAAACTTAAACATGGCAATTTAATTGACGGATGTATGTTACGGTTGAATGTGCTCACTGCAAGGTGTGATAAATGTCAGATTACCAACAGATAATTGTTTATTTAACAATTACAGGTATAGGGATAAACTTGTCATCATTTGTGTTAATTAGTCATTAAATTCAGCTGTGGCTTGATTATTGACCATTAATTACGATTAATAAAGAACAATTATTGAACCCGAGTCGCTGATTGTACCAAGCCGAGCCTACATACACTCGACAATAAATAAAACAATCGAATGTTTACAATCGTAATAAAGTTTATTAAAACAATATTTAAAATTGTTATTACCGGTACATGAATTATTATTATTGAGAGTGTTATTAAGTCTCCCAAACAATTCTGCGTTTTCAAAATTTTCGAGATGTCTGCCATTTTTAAAATGGCTGCCAAAATACGGTATAAAAAATGGGTGGTAAAAATTCAACATTGTCCTATATCATCAAAATTTGATATGTGGGTAGATAATGATGTCCCAAATTGATTTCTGACATAGAAAAATTTCTACCGGTCGCCATTTTCAAAATGGCCACCACAATACCGCAAAAATTCAACATTGTCCGATATCATCAAAATTTGATATGTGGGTAAATAATGATGTCCCGACATTGAAAAATTTCTACCGGTCGCCATTTTCAAAATGGCCGCAAAAATTCAACATTGTCCGATATCATCAAAATTTGATATGTGGGTAGATAATGATGTCCCGAATTGATTGCCGACATTGAAAATTTTCTACCGGTCGCCATTTTCATAATGGCCGCCACAATACCGCACAAATTCAACATTGTCCAATTTCAACGACATTTCAGATGTGGGTAGATTATGATGTCCCGAAATGATTCCTGACATTGAAAATTTTCTACCGGTCGCCATTTACAAAATGGCCGCCACAATACCGCACAAATTCAACATTGTTCGATTTCAACGTCCTGAATTGATTCCCGACATTGAAAAATTTCTACCTGTCTCCATTTTCAAAATGGCCGACACAATACCGCAAAAATTCAACATTGTTCGATTTCAAAGGTAGCTTTTAATTTATTTTTTAAACCGGTTGTCAGTGGCCGGTTTGGGAGACTTCATAATCATTAGATTATAATCATATCTTGTTTTTATTATTTTTAGCTCGCCTTGCCATCACTTGGCGTCTGTCGTTCGTTAACTTTTCGCATTTTAATCTTCTCCTCTGAAACCTCTCAGCCAAATGAACTGAAACTTTTTAGGAAGCATCTATGAAAGGTCCCCTCTAAAGATTGCTCATTTTGTCCCAATCTATTAACAAACATGGCCGCCACAGGCAATTCTTGTTTCTGAATGGCTGATTTTTATAAATCTTCTCTGAAACCGCTTGGTCAAATGAACCGAAATTTAGTAGGAAGCATCTATGGAAGGTCCTCTATAAAGATTGATCATTTCATCCCGATCCGTTAACAAACATGGCCACCACAGGCAATTCTTGTTTCTGATTGGTTCGTTTCTTTTATAAAAAAAAAATCCCTCCATTTTAGCAAGCTGTTAAAAGGGAGATAACTCTTGCATTAAACTGTTAAAAGAAAGATAACTTGTCATTTATCTCCCTTAGAAATTAACTAATGCTGATATAGTGTAACATGTTTATACTATACATTGCATGTAGGTATTCACATTTTAATATTCTTTTTAGCTCACCGTGCCAAAGGCAATGTGGGCTTTTGGCATCACTTGGCGTCCGTCGTTTGTTGTCTGTCATCTGTTAACTTTTCACATTTTAATCTTCTCCTCTGAAACCCATCAGCCAAATGAACTGAAACTTAGTAGGAAGCATCTATGGAAGGTCCTCTATAAAGATTGCTCATTTCGTCCCGATCGGTTAACAAACATGGCCGCCACAGGCAATTCTTGTTTCTGATTGGTTGATTTCTAAAAAATCTTCTCCTCTGTTAAAAGAAAGATAACTCTTGCCTCCCTTAGAAATTAACTAATGCTGATATAGTGTAGCATGTTTATTAAATTTTCACATTTTAATCCTCCTCTGAAACCGCTTGGCCAAATGAACCGAAACTTGGTAGAAAGCATCTATGGAAGGTCCTCTGTAAAGATTGCTCATTTCGTCCCGATCCGTTAACAAACATGGCCACCACAGACAATTCTTGTTTCTGATTGGTTGATTTCTAAAAAAATCTTCTCTGAAACCGTTTTGTCAAATGAACCGAAAATTGGTAGGAAGCATTTATGGAAGGTCCTCTATAAAGATTGCTCATTTTGTCCCGATCCATTAACAAATATGGCCACCACAGGCAATTCTTGTTTCTGATTGGTCGATTTCTAAAAATCTTCTACTCTGAAACAGCTTGGCCAAATTGAACGAAACGTGGTAGGAAGCATCTATGGAAGGGCCTCTATAGGAATTGCTCATTCTGTTTTGATCCGTTAACAAACATGGCCACCATAGGCAATTCTTATTTCTTATTGGTTGATTTCTAAAACAGCTTTTCCTCTGAAACCGCATGGCCAAATGATATGAAACTTGGTAGGAAGCATCTATGGAAGGTCCTCTATAGAGATTGTCCATTTCGTTTTGAACCATTAACAAACATGGCTACCACAGGCAATTCTTGTTTCAGATTGGTTGATTTCTAAAAATCTTCTCTGAAACTGATTTGCCAAATGAACCGAAATTTGGTGGGAAGCACCTATGGAAGGTTCTGTATTAAGTTTCCTCAAAGCAGAGTGAAAGGTGAGTGACACAGGCTCAGGCCACTGAGCCTCTAGTTTTCTCTCTAAAATTACGGGACCTCGGTGGCTTGAACTACCAATAGCTCAAACAGATTTTGACAGTTCCTTCGAGTTCGAGTCAGCGAAGTTCTACTGTATATCATTAAAATTCTGCTAATATTGACCATTGTACTCAAAGGTTACTCTCTGCAACTTTGCAGATATTGCAAATGATGTATTGCTAGAAAAGAGGTTTTCTGCTCATTGGAATGTCTGTTTGAAAAGGTGCTGTCATCACTCCATATTTTACATTGATATTCTGTGATATTAGCAAATTCGGTCGACCACCAAATACTGAAATTTGACTTCATCATGTTAATCATTCATGTTTTCTTTATATGTAGGAACAACAAACACTTTCCATTGCTAAAGCGGGAATAATTTGTTCACTGAATGCCAGGACATCAATTCTAGCTGCTGCAAACCCAGTGGAATCTCAGTGGAACAAGAACAAAACCATTACAGAAAACATACAACTTCCTCATACACTGTTGTCAAGGTAACAAATTATTCACAAGCTAAACAGTTTGTCACATAAAGTCAATTTTGTGTTTTTGGTATAATATGCAACCATATAGCATTAGTTTTGTTTGGGGCTTGATTTACTATGATTATGTATATATACAGGTTAAAATTATATGCACTATTTATTAATGGGAAAAATGTTTGTTTGTTTGGTGGTGTTTAACGGCCACTTTCAATGTTCAATATTTCAGTTATATCGTGGCAGTCAGTTTTATTGGTGGAGGAAACCGGAGGACCCGGAGAAAACCACCGACCTGTCGCAAGTCACTGACAAACTTGATCACATAATGTTGTACACCTCGTCCTGATCGAGATTTGAACTCACAACATCAGTGGCACTAACTGCATAGGTAGTTGTAAAATCCAACTACCATACGATCACACCATGTTGGCCCCTGGGAAAAATGAGACCGCCCTTTATAGACAGTGATTTGTTATATAGAGATGCCCTTTATGGCAGGTTTGACTATATTAAAATTGTATCTATGAATCATTTGACAAAAGATTATAACTGTCCTTAAATTATTTTATGTTAATATTATATGGTTATAGTAGGTAAAAGCTGATATAATTATGTCTTCCCTTCGAACGAAGGGAGACATATTGTTTTAGTCAAGATTTTTTCTTCTGCTTCTTCTCAGCGAAGCTTGTCCGGACCATAACTTTTTTGTCTTTGCAGATCGGTCAATTATATTTGGTATGTGGGCGCATGACCATAAGGCAGTGTGTCGCATACCATAATGACCTTTGACCTCGAGGTCAAATAATTGTTTTTTTTTAAATAGTATTTTCTTGTCCGGGCCATAACATTTTTGTCTTTCGAGATAGGTTAATGATATTTAGTATGTGGGTGCATGACCATAAGGCGGTGTGTCGCGTACCGTAATGACCTTCGTGGGACCTTGACCGTTGACCTCAAGGTTAAATAATTGTTTTTTAAATAATATTTTCTTGCCCGGCCCATAACATTTTTGTCTTTCGAGATAGGTTGTTGTACAGATGGCCGCATTAAGGGGAGACATAAGTTTTAGGTATCTGAAACAGTTCATCCTAGTTTTTACTGTCATCACTTTTGTGTCAGTCAACCTGTTGGTATCTACTTCTATGAAACTACTGGGAAAAATGGAAACTTACTTGAACCCAAACAATGCAAGAATAGTAGTCAGAATTTTCAAGCTTCCTTCTTCAGTAGATACAAATGAAATTGTATTGATGTTAGTGTTGATCTCCAAACTTTAATTGATCAACCTTTTATAGTTAATGGGTATTAACAAAAAAACTGCACCAGTGTCATCTTAGTGATTGTTGTGTAACTCTCAAGTGAACAATTTTTAAGCAATCATGATGAGAACAAGTTACATTATGAGATGATGATAGTGATGTCTGCTTTGTACTAGGTCAACACACTAAATTAGATTTTTATAGCACTAGCTCACTGAAACAACAGTACTTTGGTAGACATGTCTCTTCACTCGGACACATTATCCTGATTCTGCTCCAACCAGTCTTTGCTCTTGCTGAAAAGCAGCAAATACCAATTTTATCGTCTTTGGTTAAACCCGACTAAACCCGACTTGGGGCTCGAACCCACGTTCTCTGCCAGTCATCTGAGTTTAGTAGGTATTTGGTAAAGTAATGTGTGATGAAAATATATACATGTACATCAATTCATATGGATTACCAGTGAAATATCTTTAATATAATTTTGTAGGTTTGACCTAATTTTCCTGATATTGGATCCTCAAGATGAAATGTATGACAGACGTCTGGCCAGCCACTTGGTGTCCCTGTACTTCAAGAGTGAAGAAGAAGAACAAGAAGATCACATGGCACGTAATCTTTACAACAACACAGTTTAAATGATGAAGTTTAATCTAGAATTATAATAAATAAGTTGTCAGTCAGTGGTTCACTGATCACAATCATGGTGAACCAAATTTAATCTAGAGTTATAATAAATAAGCTATATCAAAAATAGGTACACTCGTCCAGTCCTCACGATGAGTACAAGTCCTTCGACTCATGACCAGTAAATTTTTCAGTTTTTAGCTCGCCTTGCCAAAGGCAATGTGAGCTTTTGCCATCACTTGGCGTCCGTCGTCCGTTAACTTTTCACATTTTATTCTTCTCCTCTGAAACCACTCAGCCAAATGAAGTGAAACTTGGTAGGAAGCATCTATGGAAGGTACTCTATAAAGATTGCTCATTTTTCCGGATCCATTAACGAATATGGCTACCATAGGCAATTCTTGTTTCTGATTGGCCGCTTTTTTTTAAATCTTCTCCTCTGAAACCGCTTGGCCAAATGAACCTAAACTTGGTAGAAAGCATCTATGGCAGGTCCTCTATAAAGAATGCTCATTTCGTCCCGATCCATTAACAAACATGGCCACTACAGGCAATTCTTGTTTCTAATTGGTTAATTTCAACAAACAAACAAAAATCTTCTCCTCTGAAACCACTTGACCAAATGAATCGAAACTTGGTAGGAAGCATCCTTGGAAGGTCCTCTATGAAGATTGCTCATTTAGTTCCGATCCGTTAACAAACATAGCCGCCACAGGCAATTCTTGTTTCTGATTGGTTGGTTTCTAAAAAATTGTCTCCTCTGAAACCGTTTGCCAAATGAATCGAAACTTCGTAAGAGGAATCTATGGAAGGTCTTCTATAAAGATTGCTAATTTAGTTCCGATCCGGTTATAAACATGACCGCCACAGGCAATTCTTGTTCTTGATTGGTTGATTTCTAAAAAAAAAAAAAAAATCTTCTTCTCTGAAACCGCTTTGCCAAATGAATCAAAACTTGGTAGGAAGCATCCTTGGAAGGTCATCTATAAATAATGCGCATTAAGTTCCCATCTGTTAATAAACATGGCCGCCACAGGCCATTCTTGTTTCTGATTGGTCGATTTCTAAAAATCTTCTTCTCTGTAACTGCTTAGCCAAATGAACCGAAACTTGGTGGGAAGCACCTATGGAAGGTTCTGTATTAAGTTTCCTCAAAGCAGAATGAAAGGTGAGCAACACAGGCTCAGCCCACTGAGCCTCTAGTTTTTAGCTCACCTGGCCATAGGCCATGTGAGCTTTTGTCATGGCTAGTCATCCGTCCGTCCATTAGCTTTTCACATTTAAATCTTCTTCTCTGAAACCACTGAACAGTTTTTAACCAAACTTGCCAGAAGTGTTCATTGGATGGTCCTCTACCAGATTTGTGTTTTTGGCATTGATCTGAAATCCAACATGGCTGTCAGGGTCCATAATGTATTCTCATTGGCTGAATTTTAAAAATCTTCTTGTTAGAAACCACTAAGCCAATTGAATTGTGACTTTGCAGGAATGATCATTGGGTGGTCCTGTACTAAACTTGTGAATCGTTTGCTGATCGGAAATTCAAGATGGCCGCCATGACTCAACTTAGTTTAACATAGGACCCTATGGAAAAAATGTTTAAGTCTTCTCCTCTGAAACTCAATTTAAAGCAAACATGGCATGAATGGTCCTTAGGTGGTCAACTTTCAAAATTATGTCCTGTGACCCTGATCTCCATCCAAGATGGCCACCGTCAGCGGACATAGTTTTAACATAGGACCCTACATGTCATAGATGCCAACCATTACGATTTTTCCGTAATTGTTTCGAATTTCGGGTAAAAGTTACGGTCAACAGTCTACTTGTTACGGATTTCCGATTATTGCCGGCCCGGAACCGTTCCCCATTTAAATATCATTGTGATCATTTAGACGCTTCATTGTCTGTTAAAATCTCGTAAAGATAAGCGCTTGAGGGATTTCGATTATTTAATACTTTTGGGATTCTCGGAACTATCTATAGTAGAAAACGATCTATCCATTTCTTGTTCGATCCAGAGTAGTTAATGAACACAGCACGTTTTTGTCAATTTCACGATGTCTGAGGGAATAAGTGAAGCTTCTGCAGCGAAAAAAAGGAAATTGGGACAACGATTTCGTCCCGAATATTGTATTGAGTTCTCTTGTCTTATGAAATCGACACGGGAACATTATGCTTATTGCAAATATTGCAAACAAGACTTGTCCATTCAGCACGGTGGTCGGGATGAACACACATATACAACAAAACAGTTGAAAAGTGCCAAGTCAACAACATATCAGGCACTCCAGAATTAGACATTAATTATTCTATGGGAGGGTGAGGGAGGGCCACTTCAGGAAATTTTAATTTCTATTGACAGTAGAAACATAGAATACATTTGTAAGTGAACATACATGTATTAAAACTTAACTTTTTATTTCTTTTTGTTGCTCATCAATTTTGCATCTTGTTGTCACAAATAAAGGAAATCATTTGCTCATCACTTTGTGCCTAGTCTGTAGTACGATTATGGTAAAATTTTATGAAAAATTATGATTACTGAAAAAAATCACAAATTACTGACATCTCAACTTTTTGTTACTGATTGCACCAAAAAGGGGTTGGCATCTATGACATGTATGTGAAAAATGTTTAAAAAAAAATTCCTCTGAAACCAGTAAGCCAATTTAAAGCAAACATGGCATGAATGGTCCTTAAATGGTCAACTTTCAAAATTATATCCAGTGATCCAGACCTCCATCCAAGATGGCCACCATCAGCAGACATAGTTTTAACATAGGACCATATGGGAAATATGTTTAAAAATCTTCTCCTCTGAAACCAGTAAGCCAATTTAAAGCAAACATGGCATGGATGGTCCTTGGGTACTTTCAAAATTGTGTCCGGTGACCACGACCTCCATCCAAGATGGCTGCCATGAGCAGACTTAGTTTTAACATAAAACCTTATGGGATTTGAATAGTAACTTAGATGTATTCAGCATGCAGACATTCTTAAGAGGGCTTATTTATATCAGGTGAGCGATACAGGCTCACTTGAGCCTCTAATATTTAGAAAAAATTAAAATTTGTACATACGTATGAAGTTGATACATTGGGTGAGGCTAGTAAGAGATCTGTAAGGGGAAAATTTAATATATGCTACATTAGGCAATAAAATATATCTTCTTTACCAGTTTAGAAGTCATTATTGAAAAATTTACTTATCCAATAGGTCAACTGTTTCCTCATCACTGTAAAGAAGGAAGCTGTCACTTGTAAATTAATTTTTACTTGCTTATGTAAGCAAAGAATGTCTGCATATGTACTATAATACAAGAGAAATACACATTAAACCGTTTTTATAACACCAGAGAACATTTGCAATGATAATGACAGTGTTTCATTATTCAGTTCATATTCTTATCTCTGTTTTAAATCTTGTAGGACATGAGTATACTTAAGGACTACATTAATTATGCCAAGAGATATATCAACCCTAGAATCAGTGAGGAAGCTGGTCAGGCTTTTGTGGAGGCCTATGTCATGATGAGAAAAGTTGGCAGTGGACGTGGACAGGTATCAGCCTACCCCAGACAGTTAGAATCTCTTATAAGATTATCAGAGGCCCACGCAAGAATGAGATTTTGTGATACAGTTGAGTTGGCAGATGTTGAAGAATCTAAAAGGTATGTGCCCGACTCAGTCTTTTGAATAGTTTTGTTTTATGTAAAATAACAGGTTTATGGGCTTTTTTTTTTTTTCTTCTTTTTTCTTCTTTTTTTTTTTAGCAAATAAGGAATATTTAATCTAGTTATCTGTTTAAAAGGTGTTAGCAGATGATGTTTCTTTTTTCTTCTGCGATACACTATGGGGTCACGACAGGGTTCATATTTTCAACCAACCAATCGGTCGACAACCAGCTTAACTTTAGGTATCAAAATCCGAGTACACACCAAGATCTGTTAACTGATTGAATACAGAATCTTTTTTATCCAAATTGTTGGCAAGGAGAATTTTTTTTTTTTTAATGTATGCACTGTTACAACTTTAAATATGAAATCATTAAAGTGTTTTGAACTGGAGATACAGTATTTCTAACATTTGACCAAATGAAACATTCCAGGATTGTGCATGTGCTGTTTTGTATGTGTTTCAAAGGCAATTCTAGTAGATAGAAATCAAATGACAATATTTTAAAAAAAAAACTGTTCACGGTTGGGTTATTCTAAAAGCAGAAATTTTCAGAAGCAATATTACACTTTATTTTAAAGACTGATGGTCACAATATGTCATTGTGAAGTTGTCTTATATTGTAATTTTTTTTTATCATATTTGGACAGGTTGTATAAGGAGGCTCTAAAGCAGGCAGCAGTAGATCCATCTACAGGCAAGATTGATATTACAATTCTCACGACTGGAATAAGTGGAGCCGCTCGTAAGCGTAAAGCAGAGATAACACAATCATTGAAGAAACTTATCAAAGAAAAGGGAAAAGTTCCCACACTTAAACAACCCAAACTGTTGGAAGAATTTAAAGAAAGATCAGACTTCGTAAGTTTATCATGATTATTTTGTTTTGAATGTTCATCTGAACCTGATTTTGTTGACGGCCATTGTAAGACAAATATTATCTTGAATACTTGTCCTGAAGAACTCTTAGTTTTGATTGTCAAGAAGAATATGGTATATTTACATTAAGACGTGCTGTGAATTGGATTTTCACATCCCTGTCTTAAGTTCTTTTCTATAAAATTGGTCATTGAGTCTTTTTCAAATATTTTCTAAAATGTGTTAATCTTGCATTTACATTTCAATCATTTCCTTCTTTATGTAAACAGTGGATTTTAATACAATGTCCATCTTATAATGGCAGTACATTGATTTCTTCGCATATACATATTGAAACTTGGCAAAGTCAAAAGAAATTGCAAATTCTTTTGGTAGTCCTGTATAAAATATATGTTTTTGTGTTTATCTGAAATCCAAGATGACCATTACTGCATGACGTAGTTTAACATAAGACCATATATAAAAATAATTGATATTCGATTGAACCCAAACTACATAAAAAACCATTTGAAGATGATCCCTTGAAATTATGTTTTTTTTTTTTTTTAATTTGAATCAAAAATCCAAGACGGCCACCATCACACATTTATTTCAGAAACTACAAGCCCAATTGATTGAATCGAGACTGCACAACAGCAGATGAACCTCTAGTTCAGTTTAACGTTTCTTTTATGCTGAAAAACTAACTTCTTTCGACAATTGATATATATTCCATGTACATGCTGAAGTAATATTTTAGTAGATCTATAATATGTAATGAATATGAATATTTGTCTTCCATTTCAGCCTGTCACTAAAGACATGTTTGAGGATGCCTTGAAAGAATTACAAGATGAAGATTTCTTGATTGTCACGAACAAACTGATCCGACTCTGCCAGTAAAATACCACCTAATTGTATTTCATCAAACTGATTCGACTCCGACAGTAAAATACCACCTAATTGTGTTTCCTATAAACTTCTGAAAATACATTGTGCAATGTGGCTATTGCATGAAATAAAAGATGTGTTCATATAAGATTTATGTATAATTATACAAGTAGGTTTGTCTCTTGGAAACAAGAATGAAGGGAATCAAGTAACTGATTGACAATAACTGACATTATTCTCGTATTTGTGTGATTGTTCAATAACAATAGCAAAATGTGGAAGAATGCTAAATATAAGAATTACAGTAATTTCTGGACTAGGATGTATTTGACCACACATAAATGACCTTTTCACTATTGGGTAATATTTGTAAAAACTGCTCTTTGAAGTAAAAACAAAGTATTAACCTATAGTCCATAAAATACAGTTGTTAATTAAGTGTGTCTGAATTAATGTGCTAGATCAAATTTGTTAATTGAATTTTTACATTTATAGATCAAATGGAATTTTTACACCTTTTAGATCAAATGTTTAGACATATACACACTATATATTGTAAATCTTTATTATATTGCCTTTGTACAGTTATTATGGCTTTGTTTATAAAATGAATTGATCTGAAGTAGAAATGTATTATTAAATGCATCCAACATATTTTTGTGTTTTTTTCAAATGTGTTTAGTCTAACACTAAATATTTTGTGTACAAATTGCAAAGAAATTGCAGACTGCATATATTTTATAGTGATCTTATAGTAGTTCGATTAAAACTACCTATGCAATCAGTGCCTATCATCACAAAAGTTGTGAGTTTGAACCCCGTTCATGGTGAGGTGTAAGCGATGCAACATTATGTGATAATATACAATTATTATACCCCCCCGCAAGCAAAGTTTGGGGGGTATATAGGAATCACCCTGTCCGTCCATCCGTCCATGTACCTTGTAAGCGCAACTCCTCCTAAGCCGCTTATTGGATTTTTATGAAACTTTACACATTTGTAGTACACTACATGCAGATGTGCATGAAGGAATACCGTTGCTGTCTAAAATTTAGAAGGGGAGATAATTCAACTTCTACTTTCACGAAAAGGGGGGTCGTGTACCTTGTAAATGCAACTCCTCCTAAACGACTTATTGGATTTTTATGAAACTTTACACATTTGTAGTACACTACCTGCAGATGTGCATGAAGGAATATGGTTGCTGTCCAAAATTTAAAAGGGGAGATAATTCAACTTATTCTTTCACGAAAAGGGGGGCATGTACCTTGTAAGTGCAACTCCTACTAAACTTCTTATTGAATTTTTATGAAACTTTACACAGTTGTAGTACACAACCTGCAGATGTGCATGACGGAATACTGTTGCTGTCTAAAATTTAGAATAAGGGATAATTCAACTTGTACTTTCACGAAAAGGTGGGTCGTGTACTTGTGGCGACCCCTAGATGTATGTTCATGGTTTGTTTATTTTGGAGATGGGATGTTGTCTCCTTGACATACCTCCATATCCGTTCATTTTTCATGGGTAACTTGCTAATATACCTGTATTCCAAAGTTTGAACATCATAGTATTGCATGCGTTTTTAAAGGATGATAGAAAGTTATTCCAGAATCTGATTGTTTTATTTAATGAAAATGTTTTATTGTTATCTGCTAACAACTTCATCGTCATTTTTAGCGTTTGTTTATGATTCAGCCGAAAAACAAATGTTAAACGCAATCTCATTGGTTATTGAACAACGAAAGAACGAATTTGATAGCATAGCAAAAGTCCGGTTTTCCCCAATCTATTTTTAGACCTTGCGAGGGTGATATCACTTTCTGGACACCTGTCAAGATCTATTTATGGCCAATGGGGTTGATATCACAAGTACTCAAAACCTCTTTAATCATCTTTAAGCCAATCACATGCAAGCTAAATTAGTCATGTAATAAAGTTTGTTAGTGACTTGTGACAGGTCGGTGGTTTTCTCGGGGTACTCCGGTTTTCGCCACTAATAATACAGACCGCCACGATATAACTGAAATATTGTTGAAAGTGGCATTAAACACCATAAACCACCCGAAATTGAACGTTAGATGATACAAAACTTTGTACATTTTGTCCTTTTATGGGATAGATGTTTGTTGTTCTCAGCTCCACCTTTAGGTTTTGACATCTCATATTAAGATCTTGTACACAAAGTGACGAATTCAGAATGAACTTTTGGCAACTTTGCAAAACCTGACACAGTATTTTTGGAAAAGATTGTCCCAATTTTTAGCGTCTTTCGATGTTAATTCTATGTTTCTATACTAATATAATTTAGGTAGAACATTAAAAAGGAGGTTAGAATAATAAATATTTATCCCATATGTCAGAGGATGTAAATATAAATATGCCAAGGTAACTAGGGGAAATTGTAAAAATATATTGAGTGCAATGATTTATATCAGTTATAAGCTCAACCCAACTGTTATACATTGCAATTGTTTATACAAAATATGTTGATCAATTTTAAGGAACCGCATCGGTGGTGTAATGGTTGGCGTGCTCACCTCGAGTGTGGTAATTGTGGGTTCAAGCCTGGTCAAGTTAAACCAAAGACTATAAAATTGGTATTTGTTCCTTCTTCGCTAAGCACATTGGTTGGCTTGCAGTCAGCTAAGCGTGTTGGTCTAGTACAAAGCAGACATCTCATCAAATGTAACTTATTTTTGCCATGATATGGCTGAAAAATTGCTCACTTAGCATTAAGCAACAAAGACTAACTACCATCTACAAGATAGAAAGTGATCAACACCTAAAATTTATAATTATTCCTTTAAAGTCTGATTTTGAATGGGTTTTTTTAATTATAGATTCCTTATGATATTTCCTGCATATGTTTTGCAAACTATTTTGATCAATGGTTTTCAAGATGAAAAGGATCAAAGAGAGCCAAAAATGACCAACACCCAAATGACAACTTTTGTTTAGCTCACCTGACCCAAAAGATCATGTGAGGTATTGCCATCACTTGGTGTCTGTCGTCTGTAAACATTTACATATTAATCTTCTTCTCTAACACTACTAGACCAATTAGAACCAAACTTTGTAGGAATGCTCATTGGATGGTCCTCTAAAAAGTGTATTGTTCTTTTTTTTTTGTTGATGCTCATATTTAATTGGGTTTAGTTGTATTTTAATACCTTTATGGAGGGTTTAATGCATGACCTATATATGCTGAATTTCTGGAGATGACATGCTATTTTTATAGTAGGCATTGTCCCACTGCCTGGCATTTCACTGCAAGATTTTAAAAATGCTGTGATATTCTGACAGAATGTAGAGGAATCCTGAAGGTTTCAGAAAATATATATGATGTTGGAAAGGTTAACTTTAAGACAGAATGGACAGGTAGGCTCGATGTAAAAACAGAATGGACAGGTAGGCTCGATGTAAAGGTTAACTTTTAAGACAGAATGGACAGGTAGGCTCGATGTAAAGGTTAAATTTAAGACAGAATGGAGAGTAGGCTCGATGGAAAGGTTAACTTTAAGACAGAATGGACAGGTAGGCTCGAAAAAACACAAATTTAATGGAAAATGTTTTACACCAACTCACTTTGTGCTGATGTTTTTATACAGTTTGCATAGTGTTATCCAAGTAGGTTTAACTTTTAAATCAAATCCAAGTATTAGTAAGTTTAATTTCATTTGTCAAGTATATGTACATGTTTATGGTGTTTTACACCACTGTCAACAAGATTTCAGTTATATTGTGGAGGTAAATATTATTGGTGGAAAACATCACCGACCTGCCACTGACAAACTTTTATCACATAATATTGTATGAGTACACCTCTGCATGAGGGAATTTGAACTCGCACCGTTAGTGGTGGTAGCTATAGGTTTTTATCTAAACTACCCTACGACCACGATGACCCCTGTAGATGATTAAGATCTAATTTTTTTAAGTGGTGAGTGGTGACAAGATTTTATTAACCAGTTTCAAGCACACTAGATTTTAGGATGAATTGTAGTTCTCTTAATGAAGGTCTTTTACTTCAAAAATATTGTAGATTAACAGGCGACCGTTTCACTAAAGTGATCGTAAATCGTAAGTCTAAGATCACTCTTAAGATTTCCTTGCGTGCACGTATACGTGCGTTTCACTAAACTACGACTTACGACTTGCGACAAGTAACATCTCCTACAATGGAGGTAAAAAGATATTATATTGTATAGTCTGTTTGGTGACTCTGAAAATAGGGGAAAAAATTCCTAAAAAATCAACGGGTTGTCAAATTTTCTTTTTAATTATATTTATATTAAGGACTTATTATTACATATTATAGGTGAATTTATCAAAAAAATTCATTAAAGAATAAAAAAGTTTGCCATAGGACTTAATTGTAAAATTATGTCATTTTGTCATGTAACAAACATGGGAGTAAATACTACTGAAATGAACAGCAACATGTGGTCAGTATTGACAAACAGCAAGTCAGCTGATTTCATCATTAGCATGTTACATCAGATGTTTACTACTGGCCATACCAAATATGGACAATATTCAAATTAGATTTACACCTGTTCAGGTAAAAATCAATAATGATGATACATTATTACATAACTGATTGTGGAGCATTTAAAGTACATGCAAACTATCCATTCCCTTTATGTGCATAGAGGTTAATAATAGAGAACAAAATTACCTGAAAACGTTGTTTATTCTGACCAGTACATATCAGTAGTTTCACCCTCACTGTCATGATCCCCATCTGAATCAGTGTCACTATCACTGTCTAGATTTATAATAATTTTTGGAATTTCCTCTATAATGTGGTCAGATTTCCAATATTGTGGTTCTATTTTGTTTTCAACATGAATGCAAAAGTTAGTCCACTTTTCTGGGGTTATGGTTTTAAATCCTTTTATTATTAAGTCCTTTACATCATTAGTTTTAAATGGTCAAACTGTTTATCAATTATTCAAAACATCTTGAATCTTTAGCCTAATATGGCATTCCCATGTGACTGAAATTAGCATAACAACAGACAGGAAAGAACAGGTAAGGCTGTTCATTATAATGGCAGCCTCCTTTACTTACAATCTGATAAAATTAGTATTGGGCCCTATGGAGATTTTTTTTATTATTTGAATTTTTTCTTTGACAACTTTTACTCAGATATGTATTGAATAATGTGTGCCTAAAATGTTAAAAAGAGCAATAGAAAGCAAATCCCTGATTTTTAAATAATTTGTTCCCCTATTTTCAGAGTCACCAAACAGACTATATCATATATTTTTTATATAATAAACCCAACAGCTCAAAAGCTGATTAGGGTGGCTCAATGAGTTAGGTCGT
Source organism: Bathymodiolus brooksi (assembly GCA_963680875.1). Lineage (NCBI taxonomy): Eukaryota > Metazoa > Mollusca > Bivalvia > Mytilida > Modiolidae > Bathymodiolus > Bathymodiolus brooksi. Next base: position 78,646,724 of record OY804578.1, on the reverse strand, counting down.
TGGATCTAACAACTCGTACAAGCCTATCCTCAATACGGAGTGGGTTCGCGCCCGGCTTTGTAAATTACAAAAAGGGTGCACTCGATTCGCAGCCGATATAGCTGAAATACTGCTGAAAGTGGCGTTAAGACACCAAAAAATCTAATCAAAAGCTGATTACATTAATAATCACATTTTAAATGTGTTTAAATACATTTTTAATATTCAACTAATTATAAAACTCCAAAGTGATTTTTTAAATGAATAAACCAAAGCTATCAGAAAAAAAATGTTAAGTGTAAAAATTTACTGAAATTTGAAAAGAAATTTTTGTTATGGAATATATTTTAACAAATTTCATGCTATATGTAAGGGGAAATTTTAAAAATGTGACCATATATATTTGGCAATACATTCACATTCTGCACTAATATTCCGTTTGCGGTGCATTTTAATTGCGCGGAAAAAAATCCTACATTTACGTGAAGAACTTCAACACATGACAATTGTGCGGATTTTTTTTACCTTTCTTTAAAGTACAATTCGTATTTTCATAATATTTTATAGTTTTTATAAACACTGATGCAGCAACTTCTTTTTTAACTCTTTATTGACTTCTTTCGCCAGCCAGAAATTACCTAATCTGTATTCCCTGCCCACCACAGTTGGGGTTACGATTTGGGTAGTTTTATTGCATCACTATATTCACGCATATAAAATAATGTTTCATCAACACATAAAACAACAAAAATACACATCTTACAATATCAAACCTTAACATGTATATGTACTGTTGATTTATATTCATAGTGAGTGTTTAAGGCTTTATATAATCAATAAAAACTACCAGTGAATTTTAACATTTGGACTGCTAGATTATCTGTTGCCTTCAAAATTATTGGGTTTTTTTTATACATGTATGTTACACTATTTTTTTTTTAACTTATATTTCATATATTTGTATAGATGTTATTCTTATATTTTTTGTTTTCATTTTAAAGGCTGACCAAAGAGGCGAATAATCCATATTGCATCGTCAGTCGTGCTGCAAAATGCAGAAAATATTATGAGTAAATCAAATATATTCTAAATAACAGGTAATCCGCGCAAATGTAAATAAAAAAAAAAGTCTCGGGTATATTTTACGGGCAATTGTAATGCTCTTTCTCCGTGGAAAAATGATACCTGGCTGTTAATCCTCAAATCCAGAACTGATAGAAAGTACACTGAAACAAACAATAATGTGTAGCTGTTTTAATGATTTTTTATGGCTCTCGAAATATAAAAAATGTTGCTGCATCTAATATTTATTGATTGCTTCGTTTGATTAATGTTCATATTAAAAAAAAATATAGATAGCAATTCTTCTCTTCAAAAATAGGTTTACGATTTACGACTTACGTGTACCTTCCACCACTCTTAACTTTGCGATCACTTTTTATCGTAAGTCGTAAATCCTAACTATTAGTGAAACGGTAGTAACTCTTAAGAGTACACTTACGTCTACGTTTACGACTTACGACCTTTAGTGAAACGGTCGCCAGGTGTGTAAAATTCAGTGATTTTTAGATTTTTTTCAAAAGTTGATATTCAGAAGCAAAAGATTGAACCCTTAATTATTTTTGACATGATATTCCAAATTTTAATTTCATTTGTCCATCTCAATTCTTTTCCCTATAACTTTTTTCCCCAGCAATATTACATAGCCAAATATAAATAAATAATATAGTTAATTAATTAATGAAGTTTATAAACATGCATGTTTTTTAAAGAGAGATTAATATAAGCATATTTATGCTTGTTTCTGAAACCTCTGTGCTACTTTCTGCAATTTGTATTTTATATTAGGTATGTTTTAGAAAAATAATATATTTAAAGGTTTTTATGTCGGCCCATGATGACAAGTTGATAAACTATAAATACCCTCTGATTCAGTTGTATTTCCTTGTTTCTTGGTGGTTTATTTTCGTTTTGTGTGTGTGGTTTTATTTATTTATCTGTTTAAACTGGGCATAAATAATTATTTTTAATAAAGTATTGCTTTTCTGGGAACATTAAAAATGGGACCAATTGCCTTGTGCTCTTTGATAGAACTTTAGGCCTCAAAGATATCCTGAATTCTTGCAAAGAAATTGTTTAACGCAACCAAAGACTGACTACTCACAAGAAGCTTTGTTATGAATATATTCCCAAAATGCTCTTGCTAAACCTCATTCATTTGTAGATGTCAAGTAAGGTAGTTGTGTTCACTGACAAAACGATGTTTTAGACCTCGAAGGGGACTACTATACCATAACTATAACATTAGTAGTAAATATATTGTTTTTGGTCACATAGTCGAACCACCGACCAGGGGCAAGCAACTGGTAAACTTTATCACTTGCGGCTGCGAGTCGAGTGCACCTTTTTTGTAATTTACAAAGCCGGGTGCGTACCCACGTCGTATTGGTGATAGGTATGTACGAGTTGTTAGGTAATCCAACTACCTAGCTCATTGAGCCACACTGTAGACAATTTATATAAACATCAAGTTCCTAACCAAAAAAATTGTTTACTTTTGACAAATTCCATTATATTTACCTTTGGAACATAATATAGGCCGAAATAAACAAAAATGAAATTGAAAACAAAACTGATAATAAAGAATAAGCTTCGATTGAATATGGAATGTTTAGAACCAATAATTAAAGTTAGATGATCGAAACATCAACTACGTATAATTGTACTACGGAAATCCTCATGGAGGACACAAAATCGCTTGACAAAAGTATAAGTAAACGTAGAAAAATAATTGGACAAAAAAATAAATAACTTGAAATTTGCGAATCCGAAAGAATATTGGAAAATAATATAAAGCGGTGGAAAACAAGTTAGTAAAAATATTTCAATAAACTTATTACTCCCATCTGTTATTAGATAAACTAAAGTGTGTGTGTTTTTTACAATCGCCTAAAATCGCCAAAATTACAATATTCGTCGACCAATAATCTGGAATATGTTAAAAACAAATCCTTGTCGTGAGCTGGTTTACAGTTTGGTTTCATTAATATTTTCCTAGGATTTTAATTCAGTCACTTATTGTTATATATATTTTCTCTACTGTTAGTTATTTATTTGTGAAATTCAACAATATTAACGAACAAACATCACTCGCTTTCTTCTTTAGGTATACACTACTTTAAGTGGGATCTATCTATATTTTAAATTTCAGTTCATCATCATTTAAAACACATACAGCTTGATCTTTCGAGAGATAGAAAACTTTTTTTCATCGACTTAAGGTGGTCATCTTGGGTATCATGGAAGTTTGAATAAGCTTTAAAATGGAACAAGTCGGAGAAGAAGTACGTCAACAATTAATAGAAGATGAACAATTGACGACAAACTGCGCGATAACAAATGAATCAGTTGGATTTATAAATGAGACCTTATGTCCTACCCATATCTCCAGTGCATATCTCAGCAAGTAAAATCTGTAATTTGAAAGAGAAAAGATAATGCTCATCAAATCTTATTTATAAATGTTCTTTTTTTCATACATATTTGATGATTTAAGCAGAAACATAAGTCTCTTTTTTTAGCGTTTTGAAATGTCTGAAAAGTTAACATCGAAACTCCCTGTACAAAAAATGTACATGCAGTACAAAACAGAACAGAATTTTTATTGGTTTGAAATCCATATACAAAGGATTGTTACCAAAACAGCACATTAAATACAAAACAAAGTAACTATTAAATCCAATCAAACTACATATTCATGTTTGAAACGCATGCTTCCCTGACGACATTTGGTATGAGGGGGTGGTACATTTTAAATATCGATCAAAATACAACATATAATAGTGATCTATATTATCAGTCTGATTAAAATCATACCCCAGACTCAATTTTAATATCGTCGGGGTCTGACAGGTATGGCTTACAGGTCATCTTCTCGTGACCTTATTAATTTGCATATTGAAACAAAGTATTGACCAATGAGATTCGACATAGCAAAAGCCTTCTCGGTTGTCCGTTCAAAATGGCGACGATTGACACAGCCATCGCTCTAGCACTCCAACAATTCAAAGTTGATCGTTTGAAAGTAGAACAAAAAAGTAATTTTACAAGCTCTTCTGTCAGGCGAGGATTGTGTAGCTGTGCTACCGACAGGATATGGGAAACCGGAGTTATCTATCCTGAACTTCCCAGTTCGTGGAAGCGGTGATTTGATTAGACAATTGAAAGGTCACGAGAAGATGACCTGTAAGCCATACCTATCAGACCCCGACGATATGAAAATTGAGTCTGGGGTATGATTTTAATTAGACCGATGAAACTATCACATTGTGCAATGAATTGCCATCATTTTTTTAAACAATGCACAAAAATATTTTTTACAGAAATCATTAAAGAAAAAAAAATGAAAAAATATTTATCAATCAACTCATTTCTCCTATTATACATTTCGTTTACTTCCCTCACAATAATTTCTACAATATCATATTCTTCACATTGAAATAAATAAAGGAACTTTTTCTCATCAGTCAAAACATGAAAAGATGGAAAAATACTAAGAATATTGGCAAACATTTTATTCCTAATATTGTTGAGGCTGGAGCATAAAATAATAAAATGATATTCATCCTCAACTCCATTTATACACAAGGGACAAATCCTGTTATTAATATCAGTTTTATTATGTCTTCCCAATTCAATCATAAGTTTACTGTTACTAATTTTTATTTGCGTAAATTGTTTTATTAAAGTTTTGCCAATGTCTATAAATAAATAGGTGTCAGTTTCATATTTTTCTTTCAAATTCCTATATGTTCTAAGTTTATTTCCGTTAGCAGTCAAACTGTCATCAAAAATTCTAGTTTTCCAGAACATATTAAAATTTTCAGTAAATTTTTCATAAATTGCGTGAAGAAGTCGCTTGTTAGAAAAAGTACTTTGATTATCCCAAACATGGAAGAAAATGAAGCTTATTCAAAAGTATTTTGATCCTTGTCGCAAAGCTGTCGGGTAGACTTCTGTTAGTTTCATAAGCTTTATACAAAAGAGTATCTTCTGATTTAAGTATGTGGAGCCAGTATTCAATCGCTGATTTAAAAGCATGAATAGATATTGGATACATTCCTAGCTCACCAAGAACTGCTAAATTGACAGCTTGTTTATTTACTCCTAACAGGGCTTTTGCATATTTAATTTGAACCTATACAGGCAACATAGACATATATTTTGATTCTAAATCAACATTATACTTTTCACAATATTCAGTGACCAAATTTCACTACAGTATACCAGAATTGGTTTAACACATGTTTCAAAAAGTTTGAGATGGGTTGAAATATTAGATTTTTCTGACAACAAGAGTTGTCTTATTCAAAATAAGGACTTGGTAGCCTTTTTACATGATAGTTCCACAGCGTTTGTAAAAATTCCAGAGGGTTTAAAAATAATCCCTAAATATTTGTACTCCATTCCAAGATCAATTCTGTTATTCTTATACAAAAAACTTTCTCTGGTGAACTTTCTGCCAGCTTTATTAAAGATCATACCCTTTGTTTTGTCTAGATTAACAGTTAGATTCCATTTGTCGCTAAGCAACTTAGTATATTCAAAGAATTTTGTATGCCTATTGCTGATTCTGAAATAAGAACTAAATCGTCCGCATATTGTAGACATGACATGCATAGGTATATAAAACGCGAGGAGTCCCGAAATTAACTTCAAGGCTGACAATCGTAACTACTCGGCCATTCTCGCTACCCTGCAAATAACAGTCTGATGCACGTATTCGTTTCTTTCCCCGACACATACAGAACCCTACATGCCCCTGTAGAAAAGTATTTCGTTTATGGAACCGCACAATCAACATTAAGATAACTTTTATGATAATTTGGATATTTGTAAAAGGTTTGTTGTTTGTGTGTATAAACTGACTTAATTATGCTTGATAACGTATCGAATCCGTACTTCAATTAACCAAACGATGGCAATGTCATTGGATTTATAATTATATTGTGACAGGTCACAACCTAGTCCGAGATTCCTCTGTCGTTTAACGGTATTGATAAAGTTGCTTGTAGCCGTTGAAGAAACGGCTACAAGCAACTTTATCAATACCGTTAAACGACAGAGGAATCTCGGACTAGTCACAACCATAACTGCACAAGCACTTGTTTTAATCAATAAGAAGGTAGACTATCCATGTAATATAAAAGCTGTTATATTACATGGTCTTTTGCAGTTTTGGATAAAAACAAGTACTTGTGGTGACAACTTGCAACACAGGCACCAGACACGATATTTATAATACATGATCCATGGGAGCAGGACAATAGCCCCCTAGGATAATTGCCCCCCACAATTTTTTTTTAGTTTTATATTTAGTTTCTGATTACCCCTTTCTGACTCTATGAACTCCATTGCACTACTATACTTTCACTAGAAAATACACTCCTATTTAAGCCAGTTCTAAGCTTGTACTTAGCTTGCAATCATTTTTTCTCAAAATTCTTTTTAATTATTAACCTTTGTACTTACATTGTAGCTTTGATCATTGTTTAATCAAATTCCTTTTTATAATTTTTCTTTGAAGACCAATTTTGTAAGGTAATTAAACTTAATTGGGAAATCATTAAACTCTATCTAAAAATAATAAGAGAAAGTTATTTTTATCATAGCTTGTCCAAGCTGTATAATCCTTTTGATGATTAATATCACAGGGGCTTGAATCGCTTTCATAGAGGTCACACAGCCTATATACCATATATAGCTTGAATCGCTTTCATAGAGGTCAGGCAGCCTATATACCATATATACTAACATTAGTAATATATATATGGTATATAGGCCATGTGACATCTATGAAAGTGATTCAAGCCCCTGTGATTAATATACAAAGAAGAAAATCCAACTTAAAAGTAATTTGAATAATTTAATCTGAGCTTGTGCATATTTATTTCTCATTTGAAAAATAAATAAAAATGAAATAAAAAAAATTGGGAGATGGGAGGCAATTGACCGGGGGGCTATTGTCCTAGGGGGGGCAATTGTCCGGGGGGCTATTGTCCTAGACCCATGATCCATACAGTCAATGATTAGGGAAAATGATTAGAACACATTGTTTTGTATTATAATGACATTAATGTGTTTTGCCACTTGATTTCTTGGATACAGACAACTATACATCGACACAAGCCACTATTGTCATGCCTCAGATGAAGATCTATCTTCATCATGAATCGGCCATTATTGTGCTGTCCGCACCGAATAATTACATACAAAATTCAAACAAAAGTAAAGGGAAAAAAGTTTTCCTAATTAAAATATATAGACTAAAAATAGAGCAACATATAAATTTGCAATACCTGTATTTACTTTTTATATACAGTACCATAGTATAAATCTGTGCACCTAACGATTCGGAGGTGGTCCACATTGTGAAAAAAAACTGTTTCTCTTTGTAAATTTGATATCAAAAGAAAGAGAAATTATTCTTCTTTTCATCGATGTAAAAATGTTAAAATAACAAGAACAATAACTAATAAAACGAATGGAAAATATATAAATCACTGTGATAGACGTATCGCCCATCTTGGTGATTTGGATATATCTTTTGCTCTATTATATATATCTTCAAAATTTCTTTTACATTTAGAGTGGTACATACTATCACCCAAAAGGCATATCAAAATAAGTAAATAGATTAAACAGACCAAAAGATGTATCAGTATCACTAAGAAGAGTGATACTTCTATCACAGTGATTTTTCATGCTACAAATGTATGTCTCTGACTGTAATGTAGGAAGGAAACAAGACAGGTCGGCACCAAGACAGTTCGGCACCCGTTGAAAAAGACAGTTCGCCACCAAGACATTTCGGCACCGTTGAAAAAAAGGGTCAAATCGGCACCGCATTTTCTTTCAAATATAAATTGGGTAAAAGTTATATTGAATTGTTCATTTTTATCTTGATTTTTTTTTGTGCCTCATTAGAATGATATATAGCAACAACCAAAATTATGAAGAAAGCAGGGTGAACAGGGAAGGGTAGAAAATTCTTCTTGCAAACCCCAAAAAGCAAAATAGACAAAAACCATTCGTATGCAATTTTTCCTTATAAAAACAACAACCATATTTTTTATGACTTCTGAGATTAATCAGAAGGGTCCGCCAGTTCGAAAGACGTGATTAAAATAAACAAAAATGTTTTCTTTATGCAGAGAAAATATTATATGTTACACTTTGTTCAAATCAGAAATAACCGTTATGAAAACAGATTAATCTTTTTACTGTTGGCAAATAAGAATACTGTATTTCCATAATTGGAAGTTTTGTACGTAAAATCAAAGAAAAAAACACAAGTGCCGAAATGTCTCACACAGGTGCCGAAGTGTCCTGATGCCGAATTGTCCCGATGCCGAAGTGTCTAGCATTCATGTAGGAATATCTTTTACTTGTGTCTTTCCTGGAGTTGAGACATTGAATTTCACACATGGGTGAAAGAGGGCTAGTGTTAGGGTTATGTTGTTTAATGCCACTTTCAAGAATATTTCAGTTATATCATGGCGGTCAGTTTTATCTGTGGAGGAAACCGGAGAAAACCGCAGACCTGTCGCAAGTCACTCGCAAACTTTATCACATAATGTTTTATCGAGTACTGGTACACCTCGCCATGAACGGGATTAGAACTGATAGGCACTGATTGCACAAGAAGTTCCAAATTAAACTACCATACGACCACGACAACCACCAGGGGTGTAGCTATGCATAAAATGAAATGTAGGCACAATTTGCGGCGAGGGGTCTGGGGGCCGTTAAAGGCCCCCAGTAGGTCCAGGACAGAGCCCTAGTGGGGGGTTTTGCCCCCCAACGGAAAACGATTTTAAGCGTAAATAGATGTACAATTGGCGAAATCTGAACAATAAAAGACATGAAATATATTCTTATTGAATGTTTCTACACCGATTTTCAGAATAATTTTAACAGTTACAAAAATTCAGCATCACAAAGCATTGAATCTATAGCGAAGATTATCATAAATGCAAAATGTATGAAAGAAATATTCCCGGAAACATTCAAAGAATAAAGTTTCAGAGTTCATGTAAGCACATGCAGCCATCATGTCCAGCAACATGGACTGGTAATTAGATAAAGTCCAGACGTCTGTTTTTTCTCACTGAAAATTTGTTGATAACATCTTCGACGCTTAGATTTCTTGTTCTGTGGATGTGTAACAACGATAAATTTGATAATCTCTCATCACCCATTTTAGCTCTAAAGACAGTTTTTTAAGCGGCGTATCACACTGAATGAACGCTCGCTAGACGCCAAAGACACTGGCATTATCAATACTTTAAAAATTGCATAAATATTAAGGTACAAGTCTTGGTTTGTGACATTGAGTGTCTCCAGTAATGTTTGTGTTTTTGCTCATCAACCATATTCCAGCGTGTTTTCCACCTTCATCAAGAAACGGTTGTCTGTCGCCAATATCCGTGTCATAGAGCTAAAACTTCATCTATCTGTTATCAATAATTAGTTGTGATTCATTACTTTGACTAGGCGATAATTTTAAGAGAGTTAAAGCTATTTATGTTTTGGAATTCCCTACATTAGAACCGTTATTTATGTCCCTGTTAGTTTTTATTGTGTCGATCGGTGTGGTCTTGAATATTTGATAGCCTGAGAAAGTGTAGAGTGCTCTAGAAAATCTGAGATTGAGTTTGAATGTGGATGGATGTGTTGCTAGCTTTATAATCTTACTTTATAGATAATGAACTTGTAAATAATAAATATGTATATGAATACAGATTTTATATTAATTAAATAATAACTTTATTCAATGCTCAATTTTACCCCGAAGGGTTGAAGGCATAATTAAAACCAGTGCCCAGTTAAGGACCCCGTGACATCCGTACGAAAAGAATCGAAGATTGAATTAGTTGTCTGATCGGTTAATGTGTGGAGCTTATCTTTTTAAACATTTCATCCAAAGTTCTAACTTTAAGCTTGGGTTCAGAGCCATACATTTTTACACTGCAAGTCAATAGCCCGACAACAGTTCTTTTGACGGTCAATGACAAACTAGTAAATGTACTTCTATTTACGCTTAAAATCGTTTTCCGTTGGAGGGCAAAACCCCCCACTAGGGCTCTGTCCTGGACCTACTGGGGGGCCGTTATACGGCCCCCAGACCCCTCGCCGCAAATTGTGCCTACATTTCATTTTATGCATAGCTACACCCCTGGTGGTTGTCGTGGTCGTATGGTAGTTTAATTTGGAACTTCCTGTGCAATCAGTGCCTATCAGTTCTAATCCCGTTCATGGCGAGGTGTACCGTTACTCGATAAAACAGTATGTGATAAAGTTTGCGAGTGACTTGCGACAGGTCTGCGGTTTTCTCCGGTTTCCTCCACAGATAAAACTTACCGCCATGTCTCCTTGTGGAGAGGACCCTTGTAAATTGTTATAATTTGTGTCCAATCCAATTGTTATAATATTTAGCAATAAAATATGTTTAATCTAGTAAATGTATCAATTCATTTCTAGATTCAGATATAAAAGCATGTGAAAATCAAATTGTGGTTTTTTTTATGTCAAGACAAAGCTTTTGAAGATAACATGAACTGTCAATTTCAAAGAGTTAGTTAATCACAATACTCATTACAAATGTTTATCTTTCAACTTGTGGAAACTTGTAATCAGTACAATAAACATAAAACAGACAATAATTAAAATATGTAATGCATTGTTTGTCATCAATAAAAACAATTTTGGGGAAAAAATTATGTGTAGGCACGTGCCTAAAGTGCCTTACGGTAGCTACGCCCCTGACCACCACGTTTAAAAGATATTCAATTCTTCTGTAAATGGAAACAGGGTCGTGTGTGTCCAAAAATCAAAGGTACAATTTTGTTTGACGTTGCATTTGAAACCATAGCAAACGTAATGAATTATTTGATTTCACAATGCAAATAGTACTATTTTTAGCTCACCTTGCCAAAGGCAATGTGAGCTTTTGCCATCACTTGGCGTCTGTCGTTCGTTAACTTTTCGCATTTTAATCTTCTCCTCTGAAACCTCTCAGCCAAATGAACTGAAACTTTTTAGGAAGCATCTATGAAAGGTCCCCTCTAAAGATTGCTCATTTTGTCCCAATCTATTAACAAACATGGCCGCCACAGGCAATTCTTGTTTCTGAATGGCTGATTTTTATAAATCTTCTCTGAAACCGCTTGGTCAAATGAACCGAAATTTAGTAGGAAGCATCTATGGAAGGTCCTCTATAAAGATTGATAATTTCATCCCGATCCGTTAACAAACATGGCCACCACAGGCAATTCTTGTTTCTGATTGGTTCGTTTCTTTTATAAAAAAAAAAATCCCTCCATTTTAGCAAGCTGTTAAAAGGGAGATAACTCTTGCATTAAACTGTTAAAAGAAAGATAACTTGTCATTTATCTCCCTTAGAAATTAACTAATGCTGATATAGTGTAACATGTTTATACTATACATTGCATGTAGGTATTCACATTTTAATATTCTTTTTAGCTCACCGTGCCAAAGGCAATGTGGGCTTTTGGCATCACTTGGCGTCCGTCGTTTGTTGTCTGTCATCTGTTAACTTTTCACATTTTAATCTTCTCCTCTGAAACCCATCAGCCAAATGAACTGAAACTTAGTAGGAAGCATCTATGGAAGGTCCTCTATAAAGATTGCTCATTTCGTCCCGATCGGTTAATAAATATGGCCGCCATAGGCAATTCTTGTTTCTGATTAGCTGATTTTTTTAAATCTTCTCCTCTAAAACTGCTTGGCCAAATGAACCGAAACTTGGTAGGCAGCATCTATGGAAGGTCCTCTATAAAGAGTGTTCATTTCGTCCTGATCCGTTAACAAACATGGCCACCACAGGCAATTCTTGTTTCTGATTGGTTGATTTATAAAAAAATCTTCTCCTCTGAAACCGATTGGCCAAATGAATCGAAACTTGGCAAGAAGCATCCTTGGAAGGTCCTCTATAAAGAGTGCTCATTTAGTTCCGATCCGTTAACAAACATGGCCACCACAGACAATTCTTATTTCTGATTAGTTGATTTCTAAAAAATTGTCTCCTCTGAAACCGCTTTGCCAAATGAATCGAAACTTGGTAGGAAGCATTCTTGGAAGGTCCTATATAAAGACTGCTCATTTAGTTCCGATCCGTTAACAAACATGGCCGCCATAGGCAATTCTTGTTTCTGATTGGCCGATTTTAAAAAATCTTCTCTGAAACCGCTTTGCCAAATGAACCGAAACTTGGTAGGAAGCATTTATGGCAGGTCCTCTATAAAGATTGCTCATCTCGTCCCGATCCGTTAACAAACATGGCCGCCACAGGCAATTCTTGTTTCTGATTGGTTGATTTCTACCGAATCTTCTCCTCTGTAACCACTTTGCCAAATGAATTGAAATTTGGTAGGAACATCCTTGGAAGGTCCTCTATAAAGATTGCTCATTTATTTCCGATTCATAAACAAACATGGCCACCACAGGCAATTCTTGTTTCTGATTGGTTGATTTCTAAAACAATCTTCTCTGAAAGCACTTGGCCAAATGAATCGAAACTTGGTAGGAAGCATCCTTGGAAGGTCCTCTATAAAGGCTAATTTAGTTCCATTAGTTCCAATCTGTCAACAAACATAGCCGCCACAGGCAATTCTCGTTTTTGATTGGTTGATTTCTAAAAAATCTTCTCTGAAACCGCTTTGCCAAATGAATCAAAACTTGGTAGGAAGCATCCTTGGAAGGTCATCTAAAGAATGCGCATTTAGTTCCCATCCGTTAATAAACATGGCCACCACAGGCCATTTTTGTTTCTGATTGGTCGATTTCTAAAAATCTTCTTCTCTGTAACTGCTTAGCCAAATGAACCGAAACTTGGTGGGAAGCAACCAATGGAAGGTTCTGTATTAAGTTTCCTCAAAGCAGAATGAAAGGTGAGCCTCTAGTTATCTTCAATCCTTCGGTCTGTGGAGTTTTAACATCATATTTTACGGAAGAAATAGGTTCTTACATTCAGCTAAATTTGAAGATCAGGATATCTTCCAATCATGTAAGAAATTCTGTCCTTTAACCTGCTGCAGCTGCACTCCACTCAAGAAAAGTAAGAATTTCTTACACTCGTGGAAGATATCCCTGATCTACAATATAGACTCGTGTAAGAACTCTTATTTTGATTGTAACTTATTTATTCTATGAAATACAAGTATATAATCATGATAATTTAAAAAAATTGTATAAAAGTTAATGGCATTTCCTACATAATATTAATTGTTGCATATTTTATTATTCTGTTTGAGTCCTTATATTGGACATTATACAAAGTGACGCCTATAGAAGACAATATTACATACAGACGTCTTTTATTGGTTGTCTTTTTTTAAGTTCTTTCTCGGTATTGTCCTACATTTGTGACATCATAGATACTAAATTACATGGACTATCCTAGACAGAAGGGTTACACTGAACGAATAAAAAAACATTATCAAACAACTTTGAACTTGTGTTCATATACTAATACAAAATGTATATAAATAGAAGCTGGCTATTGGTAACCAAGACACCTCAGGTGAACCTCTAGTTTTTCTGCATATGAAAGTTTATCCTAATTGATTATTTGAGAAATAAAGGGGGTAATTTTTATTTCTTTTTATTCATAGATTATACACAGAAAGAAGAAAGTCCAAAGATGAATTTAACTAGGTTCATGACCCGTTGCTTAACTCAACAGAGAACTACAACAATACAGATGGTCAGGTGTCTTTCAACATCATTATTTTCATCCTGTAATTCCAAACAACTGCAGACAAATACACCAAAAATAGAATCTGGGCTATTGCTATCTTATTCTTCATCAGGAACTTCTAGGTTGCTGACACCCAGTTCTGTAGAAATACAATCTGTGCGGACATACAAGGCAAAAGCAGCCCTTAGGTTAAGATGTTCTGGCTGCTACTTTGAGAAACGTCTAGGAAGATTGTATGTTGAATGTACATTAAAACCAAGACACAAACAAATGAAGAAAATTCCATCAGGATTGTTGTACAGGGATGATTACTCAAAGGGACTTATCAGGACGGCATGCTGGTGGAAATATCATCATCAAAGATATAATAGACAGGGCAATACAAAATATACCAATTTTAATTGGTTAGGAGATAGAATTGGAAAAGAAATTTGAATAAAAAAGGATTTAAAATTTTCTTTTATTATATCATGTATATATATTTTTGCATTGCTGAATTGTCAGATTTTATATTATTTTTGAAGCTCTCTCCTGACACAGCTTTTGTGTCCGTTTGTTGTGGTTTACTTTTACACATTTTAATCTTCTTAATATCTTAGGCAAAACTGCTCAACCAAATGGAACCAAACTTTGCAGGGATGATCAGTTGGAAGGGGAGATTCAGATTTGTACAAATCAGGTTGATAATTCAAGAGGAAGGGGCTATTTGGGAGCCTACAAGGGGGAATTTATGTAACTCGTTAAAAATATTCTTCTCTAGAACCAGCTATTGAAATGCAACTATTTTTGCTGTGCAGTATCAATGGATATACATACATGTATAGGGTGATACTATTTCGTGTAACGGAATGGAACGAAACGATTTTGTTTCTTGTTTTAGTAATTACTATAGGGATATCACTATTTTAAGAAACGAAACTATTCCGTTTTGTTTCGTTTCGTTTCTGAATTTTTGCTTTTCGTTTCGTGTTTTAGTAATTTCCTATAGGTGTATTGTACTTAGTTACTTTGTTCCATTCAAGACACGACTGACCTACATTTGTACACGGTGTAGTCGAGCTATTTGAGCGTTCGGCGGATGATTTGTTTATTGTACGACACACGGCAGATTTTCTGCTTGTTTTCACCTAAAATTTGCAATATACTTTCTAATTAAAGCTGAAATTATAGATAATTGATATGGGAATTCAACAAGCCATGTAAAAACTTTCAGTAGTTCTTCAAAAAGTCATCATAGTATAGCACCTCTTTTGTCGAAAATTGTGTGACGAAACATTTGTGGCCCAGAGTCATGCCAGTTTTTTTCATTTGAAGAGCAGTACTTAGTTTGAGCGAAATCTTCCAGAAACTTTACATATGAAACTACATATCTTGATCTTTTTGAGAGTTATTATTTTATAAACATTGATAAAAGCTGTTAAGCCGAAAGTTCCTTCCAGTAAGGCAGAATGTATCCCTCCGAAATTTTTATGGCCGAATTACGACTTTGTAAGCCATTAATACATTTCCTTGGTCTTGATTTCGATCCTTTCTCTGGTCGAAACTTTTAATCGAGTAACACGACAGGTGCCACATGTGGAGCAGGAACTGCTTATCCTTCCGGAACATCCTAGTTTTTGAGCAATTAAGAAACTTTGGCATCTCATGGACTTTTCCTGAAAATTCACGGCAGCCAGGTGGTTTTTATTTTTATATGATGTTCATGATACCTGAAGTTTTGGTAAATTTTGTGATGAAAAATTTGCTGAAGATGTTTTGACAAAGGCGGTCAAAATCAATAAAATCTATTAATTCATTGATCTTAAAACGTCAAAAAAGTTTGAGACGGAAGGCAATTTTGAGGCGGGATGAGAAACTAAAGTATTTTGATGGGTTTTTTAAGGGCACAGGCTACGAATACGACGGAAACGTATTCGTAGCCTGGGTCACAGGGGCTCGCAGTTATATTTTCACATCACCAGGTATGTATTAAAAAGAAGAAGGGAGGACACTTTTTGGGGGGCCAAAAGTGAAAGTAGAGTTTCGGCACCTTTTTTCACTTCAAAAACGATTTAGTCTTTGTTCTTCCCATAAAATTAATGCAAATATCGATGTTTTTTGCTGATTGACTGGTTTACAGTGGAATAACACTCGTTTTTAAATTCCAAGCGGTTTGGACAACTTCTTAGCATACTCAATTCCGGTTTATACGGACTAAATATCAAGGTGAGTTTTCATTGGTCGAAGGATTTAAACTGGCATTTTTGCGGGAAATTATTTACTCATTTTGTCAAAAGATATTCTTAAAATGCTGTCTTCCTATATTTCCAGATTGATTGAGACAAGGAAAAAATATATTTTAATGCAAGAGATTTAAGTTGCCTTTTTTCCTACTTTTTAAAATTATATTTCGATTTTTTTATTTCTATCAATATTATTAAGTCCGTATAAACCAGAAATGAGTATGATAAGAAGTTGTCCAGACCGCTTGGAATTTAAAAACGAGTGTTATTCCACTGTAAACCAGTCAATCAGCAAAAAACAACTATATTTGCATTAATATTATGGTAAGAACAAAGACTAAACCGTTTTTGAAGCGAAAAAATGTGCCGAAATTCTACTTTCACTTTGGGCAGCAAAAAAAGTGTCCTCACTTCTCTTTTAACATATACCTGGCGATGTGAAAATATAACTGCGAGCCCCTGTGGCCTTAACCCGAATAATCCAGTCGTTAAATTACTCCCTAGT
The DNA here is from genome assembly GCA_963680875.1 of Bathymodiolus brooksi. Classification (NCBI taxonomy): domain Eukaryota; kingdom Metazoa; phylum Mollusca; class Bivalvia; order Mytilida; family Modiolidae; genus Bathymodiolus; species Bathymodiolus brooksi. Next base: position 78,630,238 of record OY804578.1, on the reverse strand, counting down.
CGCTGCATTAACGCCTGGATGCATTCATTGAAAAAATCCGTCAAACCGGAAATAGTAAATCGCTATGACTTATGGGTATTACGACATAAAATAGGAGGAGCTAAAGTGTTTGTAAATAATGTCCAATGGAGCGATCAGATGATGTAATGTTGTATGCAGTACACATAGCCGGATAAATACAACCAAACATGAAATAAAACATAAATGAATAATTACTATTTTTTAAATATTAAAACATAATGATTTTTATTTCAAAGTTGAAAAGTAAATAAAAGCTTGAATTGAATTCACTCTTATAATGATTTTTTAATTTCATTTAAAATAAAGATTTAAAAAAAATGTATTTTATGATACTGATGGCTGATTAAAATTGTTTGTCATGCATTAGCTGTCAGTTGTAATATACAGGATGTAACCAATAAGGGTAATAACAAAATTACCGAACTCCGAACAATCTTACAACGGGAAAGTCAAAACTCATAAAACTCAATATACAGGAAGAGCTCCTACTGTGAAGCCATCTATTTTGAGATGCCATTCAATGAAAATAACAACCTGACCATATTGTTACATAATAAGAATAAGAATTAGATAAGAAATTAAAATTGATGGAAGGCAAGGATTTATATAATTAACACATTAAGTCACATTTCATTTATTTAGGCTATCTTGGGTCAGTTATCAATAAAAGACAAAAATGGGTTTAAAAAAATCAGTCTAATAAGTATTTACCTAAATAACGATATTGTGATGGGTATTACTTTATAAATTGTATTAAAAATCATTTTAATTTATGAAATAATCAACTTTCTGTTTACATATTTATTTTCAATAAAATTTCTTTATTATTTCATCCCATTTTCCTTAATTTAACTTGTGCATATCCATATTTATACAATCTTATGTTAACGGCAAGTTACGTGTATCGACCCTATTATCCACAATAAATTCACTTTTATTGTCCCACATACATTACAAACATACATGTTAGATGTGTATTGCGACATTTTAGCAAATTTAGATTAAAACATAAAAACTTCAAAAAATGATTGCACGGTGTTTTATTTTTTTAAATCTTTAAAGATTTGTGAATCTATGGCAATTTAAATCATAATTATGAGAATAAAGGTGTATTTGTTTCCTAAATATGCAAAGGCACGTGCACAATCATTCTCCGTGTTTGTTTTGTCAATATTTACAAACGGAAGTAAAGGGATTCACTAATGCGCATACGCGCTAATATCTGACATTTGATTGGTCGGCTGTACCAGCCAGCAGCCTGACGGATTTTTACCACTAAGAGCGTTCAAGCCCTCGTCCAGCGAAAGTGCCGATAGAGGGCGCAGTATTATTCAAGTTACTGTGGCCTGGGTTCTAAAAGTACGACGGGCGGAAGTTGTGACTAAATGACCAACCGGTTTCCGGACATGGACACCTATTTTACGGAAATTAATCACGTATTGCTAGCATCTAGAGGCTACGAATACGACGGATTTCTCGATTTTCTTAATTCTATTGTTTTTATTTCATTAAATGACAATTTATGAATTTTTTTATATAATTTTCTGTTTGTAGTTTATTTTTATTCCAATAAAATCTGATGCATTGAAAAACTAGTCTTACAATACACGATTTTAAAAGCCGATAGATTTCACTGGTATGAGTACTTCTCAGAGTACAACTCACACTTCCCAACACTAATTATTTTCAAAATGGACGACGATGGTAGTGTGCTCCGTGTTGGAGCAAAGTATAAACCTTTTACAGATTTAGAGTGTGCCCTAAAAAAAATCCAGCAGGATAACTACGTCCAACTTTATAAGCGTATCTCAAGGAAGCTTGGTACGGGGTCCAAATATAAAAACATGGAAGTTGCAGAAAGTGCAGCGGGTCTTTTAATTTATAAGGAGTTGGATTATTCCTGTATTCATGGATGGCAAAATTTTAGTTCCATTTCCAGCGGTCAACGCCCAAACACAAGGTAAAATCACATATAATATACCTTAAATAAGCAAATGATCATCACTTTGATTGCAGTTCTTCATATTAAATTCGCAGCGATGTCTTCGATCATGTTCTGTATAGCAGCAAATACACATTTCTAGAATTTTTAAGTCATTACAATACTATCGTAAGTCATATACACAAGTTTGCGCTTTTTGTATGGTACCATCTAAGATGCATTGGACTACGTTTTGCGCCGAAAAAAAACTACTGGTTTTGCCGAAATTGCTTAAAATACAAAAAATGTAACTATAAACATTATTAATTTATTACATTGTATTTACCTATTGTCTTACTTGAAATTTTAAATTGTATATGATAATTCTTAAATTAAAAATATCCATGTATTCCAGTGTTCCACACTGTCGTCAAAGAGCTCCGATCGAAAATGTTTGGTCAACATCCGGGATATTTTAAAGCGGTATTTTTAAAGCAAACACGGATAATTATCGTAAGTATTTATAAATATACTGTGTATATAATGTTTTGAATTATGATGCTTTATGATTGTTATTATTATTAATTTCATTTTTTGTCCAAATATCATTTATTTTTCCAGTGTAAAATTAGATTTTTCTAGAAATTATACGGAATCTGGCTTCAAAATCATTACAATCAACTGAAATATCGCTACATCTTGCATTTACGAATGAATTAAATGTTGCCCAAAAAGAAAAAAATATTGATGAATGATTGATTTTACTTGAAAATACTATTTTGTTGATGAAAAGTCAATTAGTAACTAGTTATACCCTAAAACATGATGTCAACAGATGTTTTTGAAATCCGGCTTGGTCAAAATGTAAACATGTATACAAACCGGTTGGGTCATTTATAAATAACCGGGTTTGTCAGTATGTAAATGCCACTGATCTTATTGTTATTGAGCATTATATTGCAATTTAACAATAGTTATGATTAGGAAATATCTCAAAGGCGATAAATACTGATCCAATGTATGAATATTCGCCATTCGTTCGGTTCATTTGGCTATGCAGTTTCAGAGAAGAAGATTGTTAGAAATCGGCCAATCAGAAACAAGAATTGTCTGTGGCGACCATGTTTGTCAACGGATCGGGATGAAGTGAGCAAACTTTATAGAAGACCTTCCATAGTTGCTTCCTACCAAGTTTCGATTTTTATTGTATCTAGCTTTAGTGAAATAATGTGTATAGATTTTGTCTGTTTATATACTTATGAGTTTTGACTTTCCCTTTGGAAGATTGTTCGGAGTTCAGTAATTTTGTTATTACCCATATTCATTTGGCTAAGCAGTTTGAGAGGAGAAGATTTTTTTATAAAATCGGCCAATTAGAAACAAGAATCGCTTGTGTCGACCATGTTTGTTAACGGATCGGGACGAAATGAGTAATCGTTAAAGAGGACCTTCCATAGAATGCTTCCTACTAAGCTCCACTTCATTTGGTTGAGGCGTTGCAGAGGAGAAGATTAAAATGTGAATAGTTAATGGACGACAGACGACGAACGAAAGACGACGGACGACGGGTGCCAAGTGATGGTACAAGTTCACATTGCCTTTGGCAAGGTGAGCTAACAACAGTCATTGGGTAGATATGTCGCTCCACTCAGACACATTATTCTGATTCCGAGCCAACCAGTCTTTGCTTTTTCTCCTTAATGCTGCGTTCTTAGCGGAGAAGCAACAAATACCAATTCTATATTCTTTTGACAAGACCGCGGCTCGTACCCACAATCTATCGCACTCGAGGCGAGCACGCTAACCATTACGCTACCGATGCGGTTCCCTATTTTTATTTAATTTTTATTAATTATTTTAATCAAAATTTCTTATTGTCCTTCAATATATTATTTGAAAACAAAAATTAATCCAAAACAATAAGAGTTACTTGATATCTATATAAACAGTGAGAGTTCCTACCTTTGATCAAAAACTCTTTGAATATTGCTATAATTCAACCAAATAAAGAAAAAGAATTATAAGTTCTATACAAAATCATGACCATTCTGTCGAATGTGACTTGGTGAATGCCATTTCTGCACAAACCGTTTTGTATTTCTTCCTTTTAATGTTATACAAAACATCCACATGTAAAATATTTTGACTATGTGCTGTTGTTGTTTTTTTTCACAACTTTTATTCATTGAAGACATTTTTTTAAATTTTTATATAAATTACAGAAAGGAAACATAATTGTGATATTGAGTTGTTTTCGCTATTCTTTCCATTTTTTACATAGACAAAACCGGTTCTACCGGAAAGTAGTGGCTGACAGAGCCGGAACGAATATACGTATATAAGCATTGTGTTTTTCACTGTAGTAAATCTAAAACTGTTCATGGTGGCACGCCAGTGCAAACTATTATGTATATAAGCATTACAAAGGATTTGTGCATTTTAATTACACACATAAACTACTTTTTATAGCTTTATTTGATGATTTCAATCTCATTATTAGCATTTTTCATTGTTTATGTCCATCATTTTATCTATATCCGAGTAATCGATGAAGATAACTACAGTAATATATAGGTAAAAACAAGCAAAAATAATCGACCGATAACGACATCTTTTGGATTCAAGATATAATAATACTATATGATCATAATACTTACTTTTTGTCGTCGCCTGTATGTCAAACATGCCTAATTGACTTGTACCGGAAGATGACAGATCAATTCCGACCGGAGCTCTTTGACGACAGTGTTATAGTATCACAATAATAAATGTCTATAAACAATATATTTAAGAAAACAAAAATCCGTCGTATTCGTAGCCTCTAGATGCTAGCAATACGTGATTAATTTCCGTAAAATTAATAGGTGTCCATTGTCCGGAAACCGGTTGATCATTTAGTCAAAACTTCCGCCCGTCGTACTTGTAGAACCCAGGCTACGAATACGTTTCCGTCGTATTCGTAGCCTGTGCCTTTTTTAAGTGGGTTGCTAATTTTTTTTCAGTTTTCAGTGCATTTGGATTGTGTGCATGGCGTATGGTTCTTTTGGGAATGATATTGACTACCTTTCCTCTTGAATTATCGGTATATGTCTGTGTTGGCATTATAGAGCAAAGTATGTAGGAAATGATAATGATCGGTATTTTCTAGACTTGATATTATAAAAGAATCGCAGCCACATGGGCTTGTCTTTAGGATATACACAACTTTATTTAAAAATACCAACCCCTGTATACTAACCTAGGGAGTAGTATTTTTAAATAAAAGTTATATCATATTCTAAAGACAAGTCCCTGTGATCGCAGCTTAGATCTAATGTGAACTAATGGTAAAATAAATATAGAAAGTAGTGTGTGTATCTTTACTAATTAAAGAAACGAAACGGAATCGGAACGAGACGAAACAGTTCCTTGAATTAGTAATTACACGCAGATAAATACTAAAACAAGAAACGAAACAATTTCGTTTCGTTCCATTTCTATTTCGTTTCGTTTCGTTCCGTTGCACGTTTTAGATTTGCCCTACATGTATATGTATATGTAAATATTTAGATGTACATCAGTATCAGGGTCTAAGGGATCCAAACCCTAGGCGTCTACAGTTTAACATGATCTGCATTGTTGAAAAATAAAATAATAAAAGATTTTTCTTAAGAACCAGTAATGGAAATGCAAGTACATTTTATAATTTGCATATATCATCATTTTGATCAATACATTTAAGCTTGCACAAATAAAAACCACAAAGGTCTATGGGGTCAAATCTTGGGGGTCCAAAGTTTTACATACATGTAGGCTGTTATGGAATTAGATTTTTAAAAAAACATTATTCTCAAAAACCAATATCCAATCTACCTATTTTTTGTCTGTTGTATCTATTTTGTCCTGTTTTTTGGGATACACGACATCTAAACATCATTATGTATAGGGTCCTGTTAGATCATCTTTCATTCAACTTCGATCGTCTAATCATATGCAAGACAGTTAAATATATTGACAAATTGGACTACAACTCTCAGCTTGTGCTCAGTTTTAATACCTCAAAATTTGGTAAGCTCATGACTGATTAGACAGTTGAAAATATAAATCCATATGGGATGATGTTAGTGTTTTACCCCCAAAAACCCAACAAAACTGATGGAATGATTGTTGGTTGTTATACCCCCAACAGCAAATATTTCATCCATATTCAGGACAAGAACAATCTATATCTACAATCTACATAGAAATGAGGGAGATATGGAAAAATCGGGGGAGGGACTTTTTATATACACTGGAAAAGTATAGAGAGTTGAGCAGGACCAAAGAATATAGCCTTTTTGTAGTGGCTACAATATATTAATGCACCTATATTTTTCGAAATGTGTTAGTAATCTGTATCTGTATCTGTATCAAAGTACGTTGACAATGATCCACTACTGGCATATGGTTAGCTGCAATAATGTAGCTCCTGTGACAAACTTGTGTCTCGGCGGAGCTACAAAGCGGTCACAATGGAGCAAAAAATAAATTGCAGTTGAAACATAAAAACTCACTATTTACGCTTCAAACATTTCATTATAACTATTACTAATGATCCCAGTCCTTGTTAAATCGGTTTGGCTGAGAAATGTATGCTTTTCAAAGGTAGCAACAACCTTGTTCAAATTTATCGATCGTTCGCCATAATCGGAAACTACGGGAGGCGGAGCTTTTCTAAATATGGTATTTCTTACTACGATGCTTACTACGGCTGATGTAAACATTCACGCCTCAAATCACCAAATATGGTATCGATATCCAAATAAGGAAAATACCAAAGTGAGGCCGGAAATGACGAAATTCAAAATGTCCAGAGAAAGTAAACATGGATTTTTATTTTGTGGGAATTACATTCTAAAATACTGGTAGGTGATAAAAACTTGTTATAATAGTGGACAAAAGGAAAGGTTATGTCTTATTATTGATAAATGCAGGCGTCAGAAACTCTGTAAGCAAGCGCAAAAAATCTCGGCGGCTGCTCCATTACGTGTAGTGGCATCCCGTTAAAACCCTTGCGAGTAAGCGAGCATTTAGGGTTTTATTATTAGAATTAGCATATGGTCAACGGGGAAGAGCGCATGTAAATTAGTCGCGCGAGAGGCAGGCTCTAAAGGCCTATACAGAAGTTACACTAACAGTTGAGTTGTCCAGTTGGTTTCAATCGTGTACTGTCTTTACAAAAAATTAATTTCTATAGAGGTCATAAATTTGGGCTAGTTATAAATGTTAGTATTTCCATGTTTTGTGCTAAAGCATTTGTTATTGTTCAGTTCATGCAATGTCACAATGTTTGTACTCTCAAAGTCACTAAAACGTGTGGCTTGAATTCTGCGTTTGTTTGATACTGGCTCAAAATAAGCGGATGATGGTATGGCTGGCATCAACCACCTTGAACATGAATGTCAATCGGAGTTGCTTCCTTCTCTCTTGTAGAAGTGGCAGTTCAAAGTCCTTGAGCATTCTTGAGACACAGCCACGATCCCTAGATTTGTAATCGCCGCTGATAAAACGAACAGCCTTCCGCTGTACCTTTTCGATTTTATCAATGTCTGACTGTAGGTATGGATCCCAGATGATCGCTCCATCCTCAAGTGTCGATCTGACCAAAGTAGTCCAGTCTATATACGCCAGAAAAAGGCGTGACCTAGAACAAATTGCAACAGAAGGTTTCTTGGGCTCATCTTGAAGCTGGGAGTGTCCTCATTAACATATTAAAAGTCGCCGAAAATCCCAAGTTGCCTTCTTGCAATTTTTGGGGTGAAAACAAGGGATTTTGAAGAAAAATCGCTGAAAACTGGAAATTTCGCATGTTCACTCTACTTTGCAGAATATTACCAATTTCTCTAAAAATATCTTGTTATTATTGAACATTCTTTCAAACAAAATAAAAAAATCTATCCATATTCTCCCCAGGTGGCTATTTTTTTGGTAAAATTTCAATAAAAAAAAAAAAAATGCTGAAAACTGAAATTTTGAAAAAATTATATTTTCCGTGGCAGAATAAATTAAATCATGACTGTTTCGGTACAGATTAATAAAAAATGTTTTGAAATATAATTAAATGTCAATTGTTAACAATCATGATCAGTTGGTGTTTGCTTAATGAAAAAAAAATAGAAACATCTTATTTTCCTTCCCTAGATTAACGACATTATGTGATAAAGTTTGTCAGTGACTTGTGACAGGTCGGTGGTTTTCTCCGGGTACTCCGGTTTCCTCCATCAATAAACCTGACAGCGACTATATAACTGAAATATTGTTGAAAGTGGGGCTAAACACCATAAACATACATACATACATAGATGAACGAAAATGGAAAATTTCAAAATTCACCAAAAATCCCCACCAAAAAAATTAAATGAAATTTCTGATATCGCATAAGTTAGCAATACATGTATCTTTCAAATATCAACATTAGGCATCAACTATTCGTCTGAATCAGAGTCCTGATCGTCGCATACAGACATGTTGCTACTTGTATTCGCTCGGCATTCAGTGCAAGCGACAGAACATTCCAGACCATGCTTTCTACAGTTACAGCGTTTTGAATCGCAGTTTGTCTTACATCTGCAATATATCGTTTTTAGAAGTTCACCTGGAGCGGGTGGCAACTCGATCTGATTGGTACGCACATGTTGTGTTCAATAGACCATCCCCAATCTTTTGCTTCCATATTGTCAACCTCACCGATCCATTGTTTCACTTGATGAAACACTCGCAAAAATATGAAAGTGTGCAGCGTTTGACGTCGGAAGCAAAAACGATGCCATCAACTATCGAGGAATAACAGTTCTGCCTGTAATTGGTAAGATCGTCGAAGCAGTGATCAGAGATAGAATACAACCATTGATCCATAATATGCAAAATCCAACGCAAAGAGGGTTTACGAAAGGATCGTCCCCCATGAATGCTGCTATACCTGTCGAAGAAGCATACAAAATATTAACCGACGAAAAGCAAAATGGACATCTTGTACTTCTCGATGCAAAAGCTGCATTCGACAAAGTTATACATTCACATCTGTTCCGGGAATTCAGGACAAAACGTGGACTGTTATTAAAAGCTTGCACCACAATGCGGAAAGCTGCATAAAATGGGCAGGAAGCACGTTCCATTGTTTTAAGGTCGGCATGGGAGTCCGGCAAGTAGGTATCCTTAGTACTGATCTCTATAAACTATATATCAACCCACTATTAGACCGTTTGCAAGATGTAGGTATAGGACTGAAAATAGGAAACATCAACGTTAACAACACAGGATGTGCAGACGACATCGCAGTACTCAGCTCAGTGATGCACAGATCATGGTCAACATGGTTCTTGACTTTGCGAACCTCGAGGGATATGAATTACAACCAAAGAAAAGTGTAGCAATCCACATTAGAGGAAACAACAAACAGTGCGAAACAACCAACGAGAAACTTAATAGGGGAATATCACCATGCCCCAGGTGGAGCAAGCTACTCATTTAGGTATCATCAAAACAACAACGATGAAACACAATATCCAAACCAATGTTGATGAAAATATAACTAAAGCAAGACGTAGTGCATACAGTCTATTCGGATGTGGATTTCATGAACACAACGGCCTGGATCCCGAGTCCCTACTACACATCTACAAAACCTACATAACACCAGTATTGCTTTACGGTATGGAGCTATTATTACCGTCCTCAAAACCTCTTGAACAACTAGAACTCTTCCAGAAAAGGATACTAAAACAAATCCTGTCATTACCGATGAGCTGTCCGGACCCAGCCGTTTATATACTAATTGGAATTCTACCAATAGAAGCACAAATTCATATAAAGCCCTCACATTCTTCAATAACGTCTGTCATCAGGGCGAAAAAAACACTGAGAAAAAACTTGCAAGAAGACAACTAACCGTGAAGGAGGAATCTAGTAAGGGACCGACCATTTAACTTGAAGGGGGGGGGGGGGGGGGGGGGGGTTATGGTTTTTTGTTTCGTTCAAAATTTTTTTTTCGGACAATACAAGAGTTATAATATTTATTTTTTTTTTTGCGCAAAGCGCGAAATTTTTTTCCAGAATTTAACATTAGGTTATATGAAAAAAACTCTGAATCAGATTATTTTTTTTTCCCTCCACCAAAATCAGAATATTTTTTTCAGCAACATTGGGAATCAGAATATTTTTTTAGAAAAAAAACCATAACCCCCCCCTTCAAGCTAAATGGTCGTTCCCTAACAGCTGGTTTATGTGTCAACAAAATACTACGAAAATACGACCTGAAAGAGGCGTACAAACAACTATTTGTACCCAGCTAACAACTCTAGCACAACTCTACAAAGGGCTGCAATATCTTAGTAACCACAATCTGAGCAAGTGCAAAATACATCCTATTTTGAAGCACAGATGCTACTCATCATTAGACATCAGTAGAATTCCAGTAAAATTAAGACCCGTCACCGGGACATACGTGCTGCAAACAAAACGCATTAAGTACTACAGAAATGAAAGTGACCCAACATGCCTGCTATGCGGAGCAGCTGAAGAGAATGTACTACACTTCATTCTCCAATGTGAAAAACTACAGTCGGAGAGAGTAGCTTTACTGTCCGAGATCAACGCTATATGGCAAAATGAGTTCCAAAATAATGAAAATTTTGACCAACTACAACTGCTAATGGACAATACAATCAAAGTGAAACCTACCAAGAAAAACTCAGCCAGCATAGCCAGACTCGAAGGTCTATCAAGGAGATTAATGTTCAAATTGCATATTAAGAGAACGAAGCTTCTGGAGAGTGATAGAGACAAAATACAGACAACAATGAAGAAACGGAACTAACATTGCGAAAAGGGGGAAGGGAGAGCCGTCCGGGGATTGCCCAAGAATCCATTACAATAAACTGTGATGATTGTTTTATATTTTAGACTTTGAAAGATGACGTTTTAGATCTTAAACTGTAGATACGATTCGTTTTAGATTTTAGGATGTGACAATTACTTTTTAAACCTCGAACCAAACCGTAACAAATAGATTTTAGATTTTAACCATACGAACAGAGACTTTTAGATTTTAAACAGTGATGCGTCTTCTTAAATTTTTCCAATACATGCAACATGCATATTTTATACGTAATGTCGGGACAATCGTTGTGGATTGTTTTAACTTGATTTGATAAACTTTTATATCCCGTGTGAATAAGCCTGATTTTTAGTGTACATACATTTTATTCATGGATACGGAGGTGATGGGATTTTCACTCACACAGCACTGTACAGCGCACCGCCACCCAACACATGTTTAACATACGACACAGTATGGTTCTCCTTTGAAGGGGGTAAAGATGCAGAGTTAAGGTAAGGTAAACTGGCGTTCCATAGATTTTTTTTTCGTCCGCATCTACCTATTATTGAAATCCGCGAATTTAAGTGCCAATTCGATCAAAGACTTGAAATAAATATCTCTGTCTAATATATAATAACACATTTTTACACAAAATTTAGCAGAAAGTAATTTAAAAAGGCTTTATAAAGCTCTTTTTGGGTTGAGAATGGTGCATTATGGGAATTACGTCTGCTCAATTTGAATGTCATAGATATTGACCTGTTTGTTCACTTTTCATGGGTGTTTTGGTAAAATTGAACATACTTGTTGTAGTAGCTTCATAGAAATATATTATATTATTATTACGCTTACCTAGATATGGATGATAATTCCTATTTTCATTGCTTTGCGTCTGAGTTGTATTTTCCGGAAAATCTCTGATTCGGCTATGGAGGATCCGTAGTGACAAAACGATAGAAGTAAAAAGTACTAATTTTTTATCTTAATTTCTGTCTTTAATACATAAAATTTTCATGGCGATTTTTTATTGGTTACTCTATGGGTTAAAGTGAAAATGCTGACGTATTTATAATTTCTGTTGCAATTTGTTTTGGGTCTACGGGTCTATTGACTAGACTAAAGATATATATGCTGTACGTCGACATTTAGCTGGGCTATGTTTAAGGTTACATATTAATAATACATATTAGTATCTATATAGGGTCAACACATGCAATTTGATGTTGACATAATATTGTATGAATTTTGACACGAACAAGTTAAAATAAGGAAAAAGAGATGAAATAATATAGAAATACAGAAATTTTATTGAAAATAAATTTGTAAACAGAAAGTTAGAAAAGGGGGTGGTCCGTGCCACGAGCGCCTGTGATCTTGCTAAAAAGCAGAAATCCAAACCTTAAAGCATTAAAAATGACACATGTAGATTATGCTACAGCAGTTTCAGATGTCGTATAACTGCTAATTTTCATTTACTGCAAATACCAAGTATATCACATTCAAGGCAGGCATTGCTTCTTTGTGCCGTAGTATACCTGATGAATCTAAGAATTCCGCCTAAACCGGTGATAAAGGCCATCTTGAAACTGAAATTGGTTCGTGCGTATGCTCCATGTTAAAGCCTTGCTTTAAGCTTAAAATGAAGTCGTTTCTTTTCATTAATTTGATTAAAAATAGTTCATTTCCTTACCCGAATTTATCTCATTTATTTTCCACCTAATGCAGTTGTAATGAGTAGACCATTTGAATTTCGGGGAAGGGGGTTAGCTTGGGAGATCTAGAGAGATCAAATTAACTTTTTAGCTCGTTCGCCACTATTTTTTTTACGCCAAAGCCGAAAATACAATTCATAATATGAGCGCGGATTGAAGAAATTTAAGGCTTCTATAGTGCTAGAATAAAATTATGTGTATTAATTTTCTCAAATCATAATCATATTTATTTGAAAAATCAACAGACCCCCCGCCCCCGAAAAAAAATCAATGATAGTTTCCGTATCCAAAGAATTATGTCTTGGTAGTTTACGAAATGCCAGTGTTGTCTACATTATGGTAAACTGGGGGTTTATATTTACTGCCGATATTAAATTTCTCTTCAGTTGTCCAATCGATGTGCCTCATATAAAGAGAAATTATTTCCCATGTAGTAAAATAATAAAGAACTATTAAAAGTCAAAGTAACCATGTATACAACGACTTTTTTTTTCTTTCCAGCAAGAATATCATCTAAAGGTTTAAATTTGTAGTTTACTGTTGTACCGATATATCCTAAAACACCTTCCTTTTCGCAAAATTTAAATTTCTTAATCTTAAATGTTTCTGCATAATGTTTCTCTAAGACTAAGAATCTTTTAATGTTTCTCAATGAGGTGGTTGAATATGTCTTTGAATAAATCGAATTTTTCATTGCAATAATAGCATAGGTACCCGCTCTCCATTTTGCTACAAAAGACAAAATATGCCATTAAAAATCAATCTTGTATGCATATGGCATCATCACCTAGTACACTGTTTTCCGTTTTGTTTGAAATGTAAGAATAATAAACCATAAATGTTAGTTGATTGTTAATAAATACAAATTTAGCACGTCAATCAGGTTACAGACCGTTTTCAAACGCGACGTCAAACAGACTTACACAGCCACAGCAAACAGCCGACAGCACACTCATTTTTTCAATCCAATTTTTAGTAGGAAACATTATGGTTTTTTTTTTATCGCTTCTTTGTAAAAAGAATGCATCTCACATCCAAAACTATCCGCGCAAATACAGTCTAAATTGGAATCCATTTAGGCATAAAGAAATGGAATTTTTACCTTTTCTGGTAGTAACAACAAACGTTTGATACTCCATTCTGAATTTGTTGCGTTATTTTATCCAAAGAAACTTTAGCGTCCGTTAGAGTAATGAATCATGTACATTCTGTAACTTTTTTTACACAGATACATCGTATCAATCGTAATTACTCGGCCATTCTCGCTACCCTACAAATTTGTTATTTGTAGGGTAGCGAGAATGGCCGAGTAGTTACGATTGACATCGTATCTGTCGATAATAAATTCCGAAAAACTTACCTGCTTTGAAAGCGTGGGCAGTCGATTTCCACCGAAACCGTAATGCAGTTTACAGAAGAGCACGTCAATAAGAAATTTGAGGCGCACAGTTTCCTATACTGTAACTTGAAACATGTACAATGACGGTATCGGGTCCGTTCGCCCTAATTACACATTCGCCCTGGGTCCGTTCGCCCTAAAAGTTCGCCCTGACAATTAAAAAGTATTTTAATGAACATAATGCATATTTTAATTTAAATTAAATAAAAAGGTATGCATTCATGTTATTATTTTTTAAATAACAATAAAATAACAACGTGATTTTCAGTTTTTCTCAATTAAATAAATTCTACAAAAAAAAATGTATTTACTTTCCAACTGTTAATCTTCTGATCTTCTAGCAACATAGAATGTTAGTTCGGAAAACTGTAACAACGGAATATTTTTCTGCCGGATTGCGTATATTAGGTGGTTTAATAAAAGGGCAGCTTTAACTATAAATGCCGTCCATTGAGGTTCAGTTGTTGTTACTCTATCCCGATGTCGAATGGAAGTATCACAATACTTATTGAGAGTACCCCGATGCTTATTTGAAAGTATGATCCTGGTGCCTATTGGGTGTATTCAGATACTTATTTGAAATATCCCTATACAGTTTGAAGTATCCCTACGTAATTTGAAGCCAATATCCGGATACTAAATTAAAAGTCACGATTCCGATTGAAAAGGCATTTTTATGGGTTTGACATCCGACCACAAGCCTAACAACACTGTAGTTGGTTCGTATTTAGATACCAACCTCAAGCGTTTCCAGACACCGACCACTTGAAGGGCGTTTCATCTGCCAGTGCGTTATATATATGTCCCGGCTGATAGTCGCAATATAGCTAAAAAGGGTAAAAGTGACGATAAACTCGAACCCTCCGAATCATCTGAAAATATATAGATCTATCCAACATGTGTCTTTTTTTATTCCTTTATCCTATCAAAAGTTTACTACTGTCCAATTACTTGACATTTTTGCAGTGAACAAAATACTGAAAAGATGAAAAAAATGCAGGATTTATTTATAATGATTATAGCAGTACATATATGAGGATCTCTTAGAAAAATCCAAATTACTTTCATTAAAAATTATAAGAATATTGATTGATTGATTGAATTATAAGAATAAGAACCATAGACATTGAAACAGTCAAACTTATTGGTAAACAGAGTCCAGTCTATTTACATGATCTAATTCAAATCAACTAAAATAAATATTCTTTTAGGTATAAAAATAGGGTACCTGTAAAGTGCGAAACGAAATAAAAACGAAACGAAACCGAACGAAACGAAACGAAACCGAACGAAGCGAAACGAAATCAAACGAAAAGAAACGAAACGAAACCGATCGAAACGAAATCAAACGAAATCTAACGAAACGAAATCGGGTAAAATTTTCGATATATTTCGACCAGAGAGAGAAAAATGTAGTATGAAGACTTAGAGGGTTTAATTCATAGCGAGCATCGCAGATGCGCGCTAAACGGTAATATTTGTGTAGTAAATAAATGGTCACGTGATCCATAATGAACAAAATTAAACCGGAATGTATCTCAGCTTTCCGCACAAACAAGAAAATACGGACTGAAGTTAAAGTGAAAGTAGACTTTTGGTTTTAATAAAATTAAAATGTTCAGTTTGAAAATAACAAGAAAAAATGCAAAAACCCTTACAATATCTTTGTCTGAAACGCTCAATTTATTTTAAAAATGGACAATCGTTAAACATAAGTTACATTCTTGTCTCGCCTCTCTCAGTTTTCGTCACACGATTTCTTTTCACAGACTGTGCCTAATCTATATTATTGCCATTAATATAATAATGTATGAATTTCAATCATTTTCAGGCAATGGAGAGACATGTTTTTGGGGATTTTTTTCACACGATTCATTGTTACTGTGTCAAGGAACAATTTCGCTTAAATTATAAGTTCTGCTCTTTCAATGATAATCCTGGTCACTGCTTGGATGGTTTTCAATGACCGTTCCCTCGGAGTTAGACACTCACGCCCTTCAACGTTGAAGGTCAAAACGGTCCTATCGTGGTCATGTTAAAAGCGGTATGATTGATATTAATCTATAGCCGTTAAATGTGCATTGAAGTTACAAATGGCTCGTTTATTAGGGGCAATGGATGGTCCAGATCCACAAACAACAAAACAGGAAATCAATTTTGATTAAAAACAGATAACATAGAATCGAAAATTACTGAAAACACTTAACAGTAAATGTGAAGTGAATTCAGTGTTCATTAAAAGCTACTGGCTAACAGCAAATTCATTTTCAAAATATCACCTGACTTGGGACAAGCACATGATATGTGACGGGGTTACATCAGTTACATGAGCACTCAACCGTCCCTCTGAATGCAGACCGGTGATAAAAAAAATAAGAACAAATAAGACACAGTAAAAATCAGAACGAACCAGTGTCTATAATACAAGACAAAACAAGAAACATACAAGATCAACAATAGATTGAACAAGTTTAAACAAACTTACGAAAACGAGCAGGGTCTCACAACTGAATAAGCGGAGTTAACTGACAACTACATGTAGCTTAAGACAAAAAGGTCCTCTGACAAAAAAAACATACTTTTTTCACACACATTAGTCGTGCTGTCTTAAAAAAAAGCTTTAATAGCACGAAATCACAAACCGTGAGGGAAAAAAATACATGACTGTACGATGCCTTGCATTTTAACAACGATTTATGTTTTAACCTTTTAAAAACCAAGCCCCACGGTATAGGCCAAAGTGCTCCGAAATGTCAAGCGGCCTCTGCTCCGCATTTGGGACCTGCTGGGTTGTCCAATATGTCACCCCAGTATAGAGTCTAATCCGAGAATTTCAACCACCGAACATGTCCATGCTCTATACTTTCTGTCTCATATCGGCTGTACAGTAACAATAAATCGTGTAAAAAAGTCCCCGAAAAGATGTCACTTCATTGGCTGAAAGCGACCTTGTGATAATCAAAAATTCAATCGAAAAGAGTACATTACAAAAAGTCCGCGAGTTTTTCAGACGGCAACAGTTCGGAATCTATTAACCCGACAACAGTCATCTAAGTATTATTATCAAGTATGCAATAGTAGTAATTCTATCAGTTGTTTAAAATTTCATATAGAAAAAAAATGCTGAGGTACAATAAATTTGGATAATCATATTATAGTATAAAACCGGGAACCCTTTAAGTCTTCTAAATTTGGATAATCAATATATTATAAACCCTCTTAGTCTTCATGCCATATTGAATTTTTCATTTTGTTTTCGTTACATTTCGTTTCGTTTCGTTTCGATCGGTTTCGTTTCGTTTTGTTTGATTTCGTTTCGTTTTTTTCGTTACGTTTCGCTTCGTTTCGCTTCGATCGGTTTCGTTTCGTTTCGTTCGGTTTGGTTTCGTTTTGTTCGATTTCGTTTCGTTTCGTTCGGTTTCTGTTTCGTTTCGCACTTTACAGGTATAAAAAATGGACATGGAAATTTTAATTTTCTTAATGGATTTTTTTCATGTTTAATGCTTGGTAAAGCTCATTGAATAGTGTTTTGACCACCAGATATTTGTATTATTAAAGTTGTCTCGAAAGTACATAGTGTTTATTTTTTTAGCAGCAGTTGTTAATCAAAGCAGTCACCTGACGTCTATTTCAGCTACGTCACTTTGAAAAACTTAATGATTAAGTGTGGCACTTAATGGGTCACTTCTCGAAATCTGATTGGTCGAAAAAGTAGGTTATAACGAGCATCGCAAGATGCGAGCTAAACAGCAACATGTGTGTAAGGAGATGAATCAATACATTTTGTATATACGATCAATACTAACCGGAAATGGATTCTAAGTTTCAGCATAGAATGGTCAATCGGAGTGAAGTACAGGAAATAGCCTTTTAATTTGAATAAAAAATAACTATCCAGTTTAAAAATAACCAAAAAAAATTTAGAAAGGAAACCGTACAGCTTCTTTACATGAAACGATTAATTTATTTAAAAAAATGGACAATCGTTAGACCTTCTTGTTTCGCCCCTAAAGAACGATCGGCCCTAAAAAAAAGTCGTCCCCGATATATCTCGGCCCTAAAAAAAGTCGTCCCCGATATATCTCGGCCCAATATCTCCTTTCCAATAGAATTAACTTACTGGGTAAGTCGAATTGAAGAACAAAGAAAAATAATCAAGAATAATGAAGAAAAGAACCCAAAACTACTATTTGTACATGTACATGTCTATGCGTAGATGCGATGCTCGCCTGTAGACTGTGCCTAATCCATATTATTTTAGATAAAGCTTTGAACTTGAACAAGGTCGGATTCACAAACTCAAAAATTGTGTTAATAGTCGACCTAAGTCTGTATTTAAAGACCAAGAAGCTGTTAAGTGTCTTTCCTCTCTTCATGACAAATATGTTATCGTTCCTGTGGACAAGGCTTCCAACAATATCGTGTTTGTATGTAAATCATATTACTTCGAATGCCTAATCAAGGAATTAGGCATAAATAACAACACCTCTAGCAATACCACACACAAACCTACTTCGTTCGACAAAGATTAAATCCTAGCTAACCACAGATCATTCATGACCTCTTTAAACATTCCCTCTGGTAAAGAGTCTGAGGATTTACCCTATTTATATTGGATACCTAAACTCCATAAGACACCATACAAATAAAGGTACATAGCGGGATTATCAACTTGTTCCACGAAAGAATTGTCTATTCACCTGACAAAGATTCTGTCTGCAGTAAAAGAGGGACAACAGAAATATTGTGAAACTGTTTACTCGCGTAGTGGCATAAATCACATGAGGATTTTGAAAAACTCTAAAAATCTTTTGGATAACCTTAAATCAAGATCTTTCTCTCATGTATTCTCCATCAAAACTTTAGATTTTTCAACTACCACCCTACCGCATGACAAATTAAAAACCCGTTTAAAAGAAACAATTCACAAAGCTTTCAGTCATAGAAACTATGGCTCAAAATTTGTTGTGTTGGGCTACAATTCCACATATTTTTCAAACAAAATTCAAAAAGGTAAAACATGCTACTCCGAGGAACAAGTGATCAGTATGCTGGAGTTCCTCATCGATAACATAGTTGTCTCCTTTGGAGGGACACTGTTTCAGCAGGTCATCGGCATACCAATGGGTACGAATTGTGCCCCTCTTCTAGCCGATTTATTTTTATACTCATATGAGTCGGAGTTTCTTCAAAAGCTTGTAAAAGATAAGAAGATTCATGAGGCTAGAGCCTTTAATTTCACATACAGGTATATTGATGACGTTTTATCTATCAATAATTCTAGATTTGCAGAATTTCTTCCATTGATATATCCTCCAGAACTGGAAGTTAAAGAGACCACAGATACAGCTTCGTCCGCATCATTTTTGGACTTATACCTCGAATTTGAAGACAGTGGTAAAATCAGTACTAAAATTTATGATAAACGGGACGACTTCAATTTTAAAATCACAAATTTTCCAAATATGTGCAGCAATATACCAGCTTCTCCTGCATATGGTGTTTACAGTTGATTCGTTATGGAAGGGCCAGTAGCAATTATTCTGATTTCCTGAAACGTCATCTTCATCTGAGAAACAGGCTATTGGACCAGGGTTATAAAAAGATTCGCCTTATTCGATCTCTTAAAAAGTTTATATTCCGATACCAAGATCTTGTTGAAATATATTCCGTCTCTGCAGAAAAGATTATAAACGATGGATTTTCATATAGTGAAAATGTATAAAGATAAAGAAGTCAACAAAAATGTCAAAAATATGTTTTTATCAATGTGTGACGTAAAAGTGTCTTTGACATTTACTTCACTGAGTTTGGTGCTGTTTTGATAACTGTTTTACCTGTTTTGTTCAAGTATTGTTATAAATACTGTTATAGTGACAGCCGGAAACTTTGAGCCGTAATGAAAGCGGGAGGTTTGACACTTTAAAATCTGATTCAACCCACCATTTCTTTAGAAATGCCTGTACCAAGTCAGGGTCATTACGGTTTTCACAGTTTTCCGGTTGTTGACTGATTTTGTCTGTCTATATACTTATGAGTTTTGACTTTCCCTTTGTAAGATTGTTCGGAGTTCGATAATTTTGTTATTAGCCTTATTTATCCGATATGTTCTTTAAAAAATGCGACGATCGTTCTGTAATCTATAAATGTAATCACGAGTTAACGTTCCTTTTCTCTTGTTTCCCCAGCAGGTGTCCGATTAATTTCATCCAATGAAATCTAACCCGGGTATTCATTGCGAAGTTGCTGCAGATAGCCATTGTCAAGTTTACTTTCTGTGTGGTACAAAAACAAATTCTACTTCTCAGCGATTGTGGTAAATATTGTTCAACATTAAGGTTTGGAGCCCCAAGACATAGTTTTGACACCTCTGACAGTTTGTTTTCAGTTCATTATAGACCGAAACGTTCAAGCGAGAAGTTCCATACAAAAACATGAAAATACACTCCCACATTGAGCAGGGGAGGCCATACATTGTAGCTGCGGAACCGTAGCCCTTTATGATCCTTTATATTATTTTTTTTTGGTGGATCGCCAAAAAAAAAAGGATCATAAAGGGGTACGGTTCCGCATCTAGGGAGGTCATTAATTGAGCTATATTTACTGCCATACTGGTGCTAATGATTGTAGCATTAGAATTTAGAGATTTATTATAAACACAACGAAACTTTTCAATTAGTATTACTATTAGTAAGCGCAAGTACTACCCGAGATGTGAGCAATAATAAGATAGATTGTGTTTATAATCTGAGACAGAGAGGGAGTAGAGTAAATTTTTTGTAGGTCAGTTTCGGGCATAATTCAACACAGGTGCTAATCTCGTAGAGATTAGGATTCCAAAGAAATTTTCAGTCTGTTCTTCATCCTAATCTCGTTTCAAGCCCTATTAAGGGTATTCTGGAAATTTTAAATTTGACCCCCCGGTGCATTCCGATGGATATTTTGGCATGGACGGATTGTGTCAGATCAAGTGCAGGTAAGATTTCATAAATAGACATATTTTCTAGTTCAAATCTGCAAAAATATTGAAATTCCTTACCTTTTACAGCGTATATCCGACAAAATAATCCAAATCCACTTTAAGCTGACCGCCATTTTACTGAACTCATGAAACTGAAACGAGAAAAGAAAAAAATATGCAGCAAACTATGTACTAATACATACAACATAAAATAAATAATACAATATCACATCAATAAAGCTTAAAACAATCTATAAACTGAGATGTTTGATAATAAAGATAATTTTCTTTCTGAATAACTGTTCCAGAAAAATTTAAGTGGAGTCCATCTTTGGGTACGTAAAAAGACGGGTCTGGTTTGTTATTGTGTAAAAACGAACGATATAAATTACAAAATAATAGAGATCTTCTGTTGCATAACCTTCTTAACTCGGAATTTACTTTATTAAGTTTTCTTTCTGAAAGTTTAAAATCAACCAAACGAGGTAATAAGGAAGTAAAAATAATCTTAGCATCTGTCTTGCTTTTAATTTTATGAATCAAATCACCATAATAAGACAAAATAGTATCTACGTCTTCACATCAAGTTTTACATCAAAAAATTTCAAGTATGAGCCACTGAACACTTTTCTAAAGGTTTATAAAGCCAAATAGACCAAGGGATTTTTGTTAACCAATAAAATTGATCTAAACATACCAATGAGTATTAATTCACCTCAAAGGCATATCATGTACAGGTGTAGAAATCAAACAGGTTTTTAGAAATATATAAATTTAATAAAGGGAATTAAATACACTTTATCTTCATGTTAATTAAATATTTTGAAAATCAAAATTTAACAATTCACGCTTTTATAATGCGCCCGTCTATATCTTCCTTTCCCCTTAGGGACCGGTAAATAAACACCAACTTTGCAGCTTTCTGTAGACCCAATCTGTTCCTAGCTGGCCATTTTTATTACCCTTTTCCTTCTTACACATTTATTGGGGTTATGTTGTTTTAGCAATTTAAATTTCTTAATTGACCACCTGTCAGCCAGGTGTACAGTTACCTGTTCAACACTTTAATTAAACTACCTGTAACTTACCTGTTGCAATCACATATTTTGAATTAAATAAATCTTTATGTAATTATAAATGTATTTAGTACTGCACCTGAAAATGTGCCTTAGATAGATTTCAATATAATTCAGTGATGTTTTTAGATATTCAACAGATTAATACAGCAATACAAATTTAAATTGGGACTTCAAATGAAAATGTTCATCATTTTAGATATGAAAAAGAACAAAATTGACAATTTTTCACTTAAAATAATAGTATTGACCAGTATTGAGTATTGACCACTTAAGGAGTATTGACTGGGACGGTTAAAACTGCCCCCTTTCCTCCCGGATTCCTCCCCCCACCCCCACCCCCCTGTCCACACTCCTAACTCTCACTTCTCAGTTTCACTCTCTGGGTTCAACCCTGGCCAAGTGGGATAAAACTTCATTTTTTTCAGCTGAAGTTGCTACTTTCATGCAAGTTTGGTTAATTTATCGACAAATCAGTTTTAATGGATGTAAAAATGAGAAACTGGTTTTAAACAATAAAGAGAATCACAGCTATATTCTAAATTTGTACTAATGAAATTTCAGGTCAGCGATTAATGAGACCTAATTGGGACTGAGTTTTTAGCAAAAATTCATCGAGGTTTTTACTACATTTGGGAAAAATGCTTCTGAAAATGTTATATCGTGCACATCTGCCCCAAATCCCTTACCCCCAATGTAAGTAAAGTAATCTACACGATTCATTATTTAAAATCTTATTGAAAGAAATTTTCTGTCTTATTGTTTGTAATGTTTTCCTTCAATGAAAACCTTTCATTTTCAAAATTGATCTGTCACATTCTGATCCCACACAAGATTCAAAAGGATCACAGTTGTCATCAGAATGAACATCCAATTCGATTTTTGATTCTAAGCTATAGCGGATGAACTTTAGTGGATGAATGATCATCTTGTACAAATAGTTTTATATTCAATCAATACCCTCTTCTGTGTTAGCACTACAGGTTGCCACACTCGCCATGAGCGATTAAATTTCAGATGTGGCTAATAAAAATTCAGTTGCGGTCGCTATTTTGGCGAATGAAATATTTGACTTTAAAAGCAGTAACGTGTATTTGAAAAAAACGTTCAGCTGACAAGATGTAAATAAAAGTAATATTCAAAACCGAACAGAAAGATAGGTCTTTTTAGTCATTTCCGGAAAATTATTTATGTTAAAAACATTTCAGTTCCGGATACAAAAATCTGTTTCCGATAGCGATTTTCTTTTTACTTTTAATGTTTACCACATGGACGACAAGAACGAATCTGACCTTGTTATGGTCTCAAATCAGCCAAACTTGCCAGAAATGTTCACTGGATGGTCCTCTACCAGATTTGTGTTTTTGGTGTTGATTTGAAATCCAACATGGCTGCCAGGGTCCATAATGTGTTCTCATTGGCTGAAATTTTAAAAATCTTCTTGTCAGAAACCACTAAGTCAATTGAATTGTGACTTTGCATGAATGATCATTGGGTGGTCCTGTACTAAAATTGTGAATCGTTTGCCGATCGGAAATTCAAGATGGCCGCCATGACTCGACTTAGTTTAACATTGGACACTATAGGAATTTCACATTTTCATCTTTTTTTCTGAAACCACAAAACAGATTTGAACCAAACTTGGCAGAAATGTTCATTGGATGGTCATATACAAGATTTGTGTTTTTGGTGCTGATCGGAAATCCAACATGGCTGCCAGGGCCTATAATGTGTTCTGATTGGTTGAAATTTTAAAAATCTTCTTGTTAGAAACCACGAAGCCAATTGAATTGTGACTTTGCAGGAATGATCATTGGGTGGTCCTGTACTAAATTTGTGAATCGTTTGCCAATCGGAAATTCAAGATGGCCGCCATGACTCGACTTAGTTTAACATTGGACCCTATGGAAAAAATGTTTAAAAGTCTTCTCCTCTGAAACCAGTAAGTCAGTTTAAAGCAAACATGGGATGAATGGTCCTTAGGTGGTCAACTTTCAAAATTATGTCCTGTGACCCCGACCTCCATCCAAGATGGCAACCATCAGCGAACATAGTTTTAACATAGGACCCTATGGGAAATATATTTAAAAATCTTCTTCTCTGAAACCAGTAAGCCAATTTAAAGCAAACATGGCATGGATGGTCCTTAAGTGGTCAATTTTCAAAATTGTGTCCAGTGACCCTGACCTCCATCCAAGATGGCCACCTTCAGCAGACATACTGTAGTTTTAACATAGGACCCAACGGGAAAAAATATTTTAAAATCTTCTCCTCTGAAACTAGTAAGCCAATATAGCAAACATGTCATCGATGGTCCTTAGGTGGTCAACTTCCAAAATTATGTCCTGTGACCCCGACCTCCATCCAAGATGGCAACCATCAGCGAACATAGTTTTAACATAGGACCCTATGGGAAATATATTTAAAAATCTTCTTCTCTGAAACCAGTAAGCCAATTTAAAGCAAACATGGCATGGATGGTCCTTAAGTGGTCAATTTTCAAAATTGTGTCCAGTGACCCTGACCTCCATCCAAGATGGCCACCTTCAGCAGACATACTGTAGTTTTAACATAGGACCCAACGGGAAAAAATATTTTAAAATCTTCTCCTCTGAAACTAGTAAGCCAATATAGCAAACATGTCATCGATGGTCCTTAGGTGGTCAACTTCCAAAATTGTGTTCAGTGATCCCGATCTCGGTTCAAAATGGCCGCCGTCAGCAGACATAGTTTTAACATAGGACCCTATGGGAAAATTGTTTAAAAGTCTTCTCTTCTGAAACCAGTCAGCCAATTTAAAGCAAACATGGCATGGATGGTCCTTGGGTAGTATACTTTCAAAATTGTGTCCGGTGACCACGACCTCCATCCAAGATGGCTGCCATGAGCAGACATAGTTTTAACATAGAACCCTATGGCAGTATGGGATTTGAATAGTAACTTAGATGTATTCAGCATGCAGACATTCTTAAGAGGACTTATTTATGTCAGATGAGCGATACAGGCTCACCTGAGCCTCTAGTTTACAAATCCCATAGTTAAGAAAAGTAAAGCTGATACCAAAGTTAAAAAAACCTTATGACAGAAATGACACTCGCAAAATTAAAAATGAATGGTTCAAACAATTTGAATGGCTTCAGTTGGACAATGGCCCGGCTAGTGACTGTTCTACTTCAAAATCATGTGAATCTGATGAGAAACTTTTGAAATGCAGAGTAAATAAATAGTTTACAATTAAGTGCATATTTTTTTTATTTATAATTTTACTATTATGTTTTGTGACATTAATAAAATTACTGTATTGTAAGTAAACTTATTCATTTGTTGATATTTGTTGGTTCTAAGTTGAATAAGTGTTACATAATTTCAAATGAGTGTGTTCATTTGTATCGATTTCAGATGGGTGGCTAATCACAAAAAATGTGCAAATGTGGCTAGGAAAAAAAATAGTGATTAGCCACATTGGCTATTGACATTTTTTGTCTACTGAGTACTGCTAACACAGCTCATACGGGCAGTAATATTAGTAAAACCACCACCTTTATATCTAAGGCCAAACAAAATCAATTGTTAGCTTCTCAGGCACCGCCACGTGTGTGTTTTTACTGCCGCATTGATCGTTTTTACATTGGGAGAAAAAAAATTGTGTCTTTCCGGTCAATTCCGGAATTTTTTTGCGTCCGGTCTGATCCGTAAGTTTGTTAATCGCGATCATTGTCAGTAAAGCATTTATGTCGAAGGCATGCATGGTCGTTTCCGGTATAAACTGCCACTGCATTTGAACCAACACTGATTATTACAACAAAAAAGGTGCCTACCTGCCTCATCAAAATTTTTGGTAATTGGCCCGAGAAGCTAATAATTTTGTTTGTTTGGCCTAATTTACATTAAATGCCAAATCTCACAAAATCCAGATGATCCACAACAGAATAATATCATACCTGTCACAAAGTGGATGAAAAATTGACAACAACCAGTTTCTGTACAACAATTAAAAGAGGGACAAAAGAGCCGAAATAAGTTGTAATACAATGTACATTTACCACAAAAAGATCAAAGTCATATAAAATTTAATTACTTTGAAAAATAGAATGATTGTGACTTGACCCACAAGAAATGCATGACTGTCACTATTTTTGAACCATTATTTAGGAAGCATGGATGTTTGATTTTTATCTAGGAAGAGGTGTGGATGGTGATTATGGAGACTTGCAGTAATTTTCAATTTTGGTCTAAAAGTGGTCATCCAATTCATATAAAATATATATGCTCTCAAGAAACTTAAGTATGGAAGAAATACTTGCAGTTGCACATATAATTTATATTCTCATCAAATTATTGCTGAAATGCTGACCTAAGCAAATACAGTGGTCCCTCTTTTAAAAGACCCTGCCTCAAAAAAAAACCACCCTTCTTGTCAATTCAGATTTTAGATACACTGAGATAGTAAAATACTAATAAACTTAAGACCTTAATTTAGAGACCATTTTTTTTTCATTGTAGAAGGGATGGTCTTATAGGAGGGAGACTATTGTATGTTATACAATGTATAAAGTATATATAATAACTTTTTTTTTTTTTTTTTTTAAGGTAGATATTCAGATACTCATGACATACAATTAATTGGAAAGGTAAGATAAAAATTGTTTATTGTGTTAAGAGGTCTGATGCCATTGGAATCTTGATTTACTGAATAAATGGATAAAGTTTCGAAATTTAAACTTCATCATTGAATAACACCTCACTATGACTGAGCATCAGGGCTCCCACTACTTTCAAATTAGAGGGAGAAGTGACTTCTCTTCCAGAGAGCTCACAGGGAGAATTTGGAGACAACAAAGAGAAGTGGGGAGACTTCTGGGAGAAGTTAATTGCGATTAATCGAAACAATCTTTCGTGACCTCTCTGAAGTTACCCTGCCCAAATTTAGTAAATAGTTAAAAAGCTGTCTGAACTGATTTGTTCTGGGTTTTTTTTATATTCATAACTATCTCAAGGACATCTATTCAATGTCGCATTTGATTTTTATTTCTGTCTACCTTGACTATTGGTGTCTTGCATACCAGTGATTTTTTTAATAGGTACAACAATGTACCCACCCCCCTTTTTTTTCCTTTTGAAATATTACTTAGTCCTATAATATAAGCCTTCGTAGGTTCATATTGTCTGCTTTTCACGTTTTCATCAGATATTTTCATTTTCTATTATTGCTGAACCACAAAGTCTTATTGGAAGTCGCTATTTTCTCGTAGCAAGTTCCCAAAGAAATTTAGTGCGAACTTTCGATCGTCATTGGACAATATTTTCGACAGTTTTGAGCTTACTTCTGCTATGACTATTATTGATAAACTTATATAATATCACAAAAAATGACCTACCTTATTAAATGATGGAGGAATATCTATTTTTGCAATGCTTTTTCAAAAGTCCCCCCTGGTTTTTTTTAGCTCACCTTGCTTTTGGCATCCGTCGTCTGTCGTCAGTTAACTTTTCACATTTTAATCTTCTCCTCTGAAACCCCTCAGCCAAATGAACTGAAACTTGGTAGGAAGCATCTATGGAAGATCCTCTATAAAGACTGCTCATTTCGTCACGATCCATTAATAAACATGGCCGCCACAGGCAATTCTTGTTTCTGATTGGTCCATTTTAAAGAATCTTCTCCTCTGAAACCGCTTGGCCAAATGAACTGAAACTTGGTAGGAAGTATCTATGGAAGGTCCTCTGTAAAGATTACTAATTTCGTCCCGATCCGTTAATAAACATGGCCACCACAGGCGACTCTTGTTTCTGATTGGCTGATTTTTAAAATTCTTCTCCTCTGAAATCGCGTGGCAAAATAATCTATTTGCTTCAGGATTTTTTTCTGGAAATTTTCAAGAAGAAACAGGGAGCTTGTTGTTGGTAGTATAAGTTCTAATCCATAGATGAGTACTGGAGATATGTATATTTTGTATAAATGCACTATTGTCTCTACATCAATACCATTATGGCCATGGAATCCTCCCCCAAATAAGCTACATGTATAGGCACTTCTCCTTGCTTTTTTTTTATATTTTCCACCACATTTGCTGTCATGTTTCCTTTAAGTGAAGTGGTTCTGATGATTCCTAGGTGTGTAGCACTCTCCACTGATGGCATTTTGTTGGGGCCAATCGTCGCCAATGGTAAAGGTCAAGTTGTTGTGTTCCTGTTTACACTGTTTGTGGGAGATGTTTAGGACTACACTCTTTGTTGGTTGTAATTCGTAGCCTTTCATATATGCGTAATCGTATGCCATGTTTATGAGTATTTGTGCTTGATCTTGTTCTTCGCTGATTAGTGCGATGTCGTCTGCACATGCTGTACTATTAACACGTATATTTCCTATTCTATATCCCATCCCAGTTGTTTCGTACATATTAAGAAGTTGATTGATGTAGAGTTTGTATAGGTTAGTACTAAGTATATCCCCTTGTCGGACTCCTTGGTTAACTTGAAATGGTCCCCTTGGTTAACTTGAAATGGTTGCGAGATATTTCCTTCCCATTTGATTACACATTTGGCATTTTCGTGCAGGTCTTTAATCAATCCCCAATGTCCATCATCAATGCCTGCCAAGAATACCCTTCGAAGCATGTGGCTATGTATGACTGTCAAATGTCGCTTTCCCATCCAGAAGTACCAGGTGCAGGATTGCATTGTTGTCTCTCGATTCCCTATAACTTTCTTCTATTGGTAAGGCTGAGTTCATTGGAGATGACCCTGCTGTGAAGCCTCTTTGTCTTTTATTTTGCATTTCTAGTACACAATTATTCGTTCTGCATTTGATGACAGTTTCCACGATCTTGCCTATAACTGGCAACACAGTTATCCCCCTGTAGTTGATAGCTTGCTGCCTTGTTCCCTTATTTTTAAATACAGGTGTTAAAAGGCCCATCTTCAGAGATTCCGATATGCTTCCGTGTTTAAAGATGCATCCTACTAGTGCAACAAGTAGTTTCTCCATATCAGATCCTGCATAGATGATATGCTCTATCGTTAGCCCATGGTAGTCTGCGCTGACGTTCCTTTGTTTAGGGAACTTATAGCATTTGTTATTTCATCAGAGGTTACGTTTTTGATGTTGTTACGCTGAACTAGCTTATCTATTATATGAATATTGTCTTCAACCAAGTTGTGGTACATTTTGTATGTGCTATCTATACGTGTCTTCTGGTTGAATGTGGCAAGACTGCTAAAATGTTATTGAAATCCATTAATGATGTTTTCATTCTCAATGTAGTTTTCCCATTGACTTCTAGTTCCATGATCATGTATTGTCATTTCCTTGACTACTGTTCTTATGTACCAGTTTATGAAACATTTTGGTATCTTTTGTCCTTGTTTCTAAGATATTTTGCTTTTTTTCCTCATTTCTCAATTTAGCTATCTCAATTCGTACTACTTGCTTTTTCTCCCTAAACATTATGTTGTTTTTGTCGTTAGGTTTCCCATGGTCTTTCCATACTTTATATTTTTGCCTTGCCGTTTTTATTGATAATCGAATTTCAGGTGTCCATACTTTTAGTTTTGGTTTGGCGTTAAATGTTGTCTTTGCTAATGAGGTGAGGGTAGCTGTTTCTTTCAGAAGTTCACATAATTTTAATATGGCTTGTTCTATTGTTGTTTCTTCCATATTTTCGTTTATGTGGAGACTGTCTATATGACTTATTTTAAGGTCACATGTTTAGAAGGCCAATAGTTAGTTTTCATGTGTCTATGACTTATTATTTATTGTGTTTTAACCAATAACGCCTTTGAAACTTTTCATGTGGGATATGTCTCTTCTGATCACGCTTCGATTACTTTCCACTCGTCACCCGTGGGTCAACTTGCATAGAAATCATCATTTCGTTGAAAAAAGACCATTAATAGTTACCAATTAAAATCATCGTTTGATATTGTTAATCTCCTTCAGTGAGTCGAGAAAAATGGGGGCTCCCATCATTTGAAAGGAAGATATCTCTCCCAGCATGCACAACTTGTCTCTTGAACAACTCTTTATCAGGCAAGCTCAAAGTCGAAAGTTTGGAAAACCAAATAATTTAAAATCTTTTGATAATTTAGATGAATTCAAAAGCTGTGATTTAAATAAGGGTAATAACAAAATTACCGAACTCTGAACAATCTTACAAAGGGAAAGTCAAAACTCATAATTATATAAACAGACAAAATCAGTCAACAACCGGAAAACTGTGAAAACCATAATGGCCCTGACTTGGTACAGGCATTTCTAAAGAAATGATGGGTTGAATCAGATTTTAAAGACAGTCAATAGTGACTTGTCAATGTGTTCTAAAACGATCGCATGTCTAAGAGGATTTCTCTGTCAGTTTACCCACTAGTGATGTGTCGAGAGTAATCGAAGCTGTGATTTACAGATGATGTACTGGTAGGAGAAAAACCTTAATTAGGATCCCATGGCAAAATATATGAAAAATTTATTCTTTTAAACAAAAAACTTAACCCAATTGCAGCCGTACATGAATGGGCATTGAACAATATCATTTATACTCGGTTGAGAAATACAAGTTTGTTTCATGAAGTACAGAAATGAATTGTTTCTATTCTGAATGAAATAGAGACAAGGTTTCATTTCTTTTTAATCATTGTTAATGACGTTCCATTGTACATACAGTGATTTGATCTGCCATCCTTCAGTATTGATACATAAATAAAATGTAAATTTATACTATGTACTGTAAAAGAAATTTTTCTGGTTGAATCAGTTTTTAAAAATCTAATGATATTTTTTGATGACTTATTTTTTATTTTACAGATCTTTCCACATACTTTGTAATATCTTCTGGTAAGTTTTTATTTTAAGTTTTGACAAACAGTATTTTAAAACATGAATCATGAATCATCTCTCATTGCTATTATACTCTTGCATCAAAATGCTTTTCTTCTATTTTTTATCTTCAATTGATGAATAAGCTAATTATATTGTAGACTCTTCTGGGTTCAAAATGTCTGCATAATTTTGTCTATTTCTTCAATATTCTACACTTTTTAAGAAAAATAAAATGCCATGGGTGACAGTTTGATTACAAAAAATTAACAGGTCAAATAATATTTTTTGAGGGCAACAGACCATGGTTGGACTGTCCAGCAAATACAGACATTTTAGAAACCATATTATAGAGTGCCTGGATGGGGTTGCACAAACCTCAATTAAATTTAAGTGTAAATAAATTTCCTGTACATTTCAAGTAATTGTAAGTGTCAATTAAGTTTAAATTGACACTTACTTATTTACCGTTTGTGCAACCCAGTCCGGAGTCTGATGAATTTTTACATATATATATATATATATATATATATATATATATATATATATATATATATATATATACAAAAATATATATATATTTTTTTTTATACCCTGTATTATATTATGCATGTAGAATCAGTGAAACTCAGTTGTGACAAACATAATAATGATATATATTAAAGGGGCATTAGCTACGATTTTGACCCAAAAAATTATATGTTTTGGAAATTGGTAAATAGCTTTAAAATGATGAAATAAAGGTAAATATTTCACATTAAACAGCTTATCGAACCACTTTTCACCTTTTGAGAACGAAAATTACCATCGGTTAGCTATTTCCTTGCAAGCAAATAATTTGACCTCGCTTTTTCCGTATGCAACTGACCTTAGGGACCGACCATTTAACTTGAAGGGGTTTATGGTTTTTTGTTTCGTTCAAAAAATTTTTTTCGGACAACACAAGAGTTAGAATATTTATTTTTTTTTGTCGTGCAAAGCGCAAATTTTTTTTCCAGACTTTGACATTAGGTTATATGACAAAAACTCTGAATCAGATTATTTTTTTTTTCCTCCACCAATATCAGAATATTTTTTTCAGCAACATTGGGAATCAGAATATTTTTTTAGAAAAAAAACAATAACCCCACCCCCTTCAAGTTAAATGGTCGTTCCCTTACTAGTGACAGGTAAAAACGAATAATTTGTATTTTGTCGCTTATTAACTGCAAGCTTGCATGGTTCTTTGTCCGTAATTAACACGGAAGCAGATTCACAAAAAATAAGAAACAAGTGCATTGTTGTACTGATTTAATGACGATTCGACAACTAAAAGTGGGAATTTAAGTAATAAAATGAAAAGCAAAAAATAACACATGCTATATCATGGGCCTCTAGATCTAGTTTCTAATTAATTCAAAAATTTTGAATTGGACATCCAATTAAAAAGTTCTGGTGTGCTGTTTTTAACTTGCCAATCAAAATGAGAGAGAGAAAAATTATCATGATTTAATTATGTTTTTGTTAATTTAATGGTAATATAGATTTGTCTGCCTGCCTATCTTCTTAAAGAACTGCAATTAATTAAAACAATTTACATTAAACCAAAACTTCTTTAAGGATCATCTGACACAAAACTCAGTCTGACCTTTACACCCATGTCAACTTTAGTATATCTTTTAGATTCTCTTGGGCTTTTCCTTTACTGCATGTAACTGAACCTGCTTGCAAAAATTTTTACAGCTACATTTTCATTGGTTAATCAAAAGTTTATCTGGATGAAAGTTTAAGTTTGAATTATGTCATGATAATGGAGCATAGACTGAAATAATCATAGAATCTTTTAAAGGAATTTAGGGAACTCAAACCTACCTTGCTGCTACACACATGCAAAGTTTTCAAACGATCCCTTACACTGAAATTTCCATTATACACATACCTGTTCATCATTTTCAAGCAATGGGAATCATTTGATGAACAGTACCAGGACTGGGAAGGAGACCAACCATTTTCTTATCTGTTGGGGTGGGATTATTTATTTGTAAGTTTTTTTTTTGCTGTTTGGGTTAAAAAAAGGGGGATATATTCAAGCAGATAAGAAAATGGTTGGTGCCTTAGGCTTGCTTGTTTCTGTAGATAGTTATAAATTTTATAGAAATCCTCTTTTACAACAGATAGATCAACACACCAGCCAAAGAAGATTTGCAATTTATCATAATTTATCATTATGGACAAGGTATTTATATATTTTCAAAGTTTAAAAGGTACCTGACAAGATTCAAGGCAAATTAAATTCATGTATAGGTTTAAAAAGCTTCTGTCATAAGATACATTTTAGGATTGATGCTATGAAAATATAAAAACATGATTGGATGCTGTATTTTTGAAGAATTTGCATGTTTTTCATTGGCTGGCATTTTTATATAGATACATACATTGTCATGGGTTATCTTAATTTATTTTGTACCAAGACTCTTGGTAGAATAGTAATACATGTATATAGAATCAAGCAAAAGAATTGTAATGTTACCTAGTATTTCTTTCATCATTTCTAGCCAATTCGTACAAAATAATATAACATACAACAATGTGTTTGCATTCTGTTTTTCATGAATTGTTTTTATAGTACATGTATTATATATTTATAGTACATTTGTATCATATTATAGTATTTGAAATAAACTGTTAAAAATCATTTAAGTAGAACAATAGCATCAGCTATTTTTGAAATAAGTAAATTATCCTGTGCTTCTTTATAATGTTCAAACCGATGAAACAACTGGTAACCTAATGTCATAAATTGACTAACATTAAATAAAAAGAAAACAACATTTCATGTAATTCACTGAACTCAAAGACTCCTTAATTGTATATTGTGCTATGCCACTGACCATGAATAGTAATTGAATATATAACGGGATAGACTTCATAAGCAAATTGTTTTCTACATAATTTCAATTTCTCATTGTAAAATTGAAAGATCTCTTGCCATAATTTCAGTTGTGCCACGGTGAATCAGTTTTACTGTAGAACGCATAATAAACAGCATCAAGTCGACACAGACTTCTTTCAGCTCCAATTTGCTTGAAAAAGATTATTTATTTGAAAAAAATCATTAAAATAGAGAGAGAAAAATTATAAAAATTATTTTTAAGTTAATTTCAGAATGATCAGTTATATAGAACAAGTTATTGGGGTAAAATTATGTCTACAGATGGGAAATGGCATCAGATGACACGTCCATACCGGGAACAGGACAAAAGCCCCCTGACAAAAAGCCCCCCAATAATGATGAAAAGTAAAATGTATTTTTTTATATATATACATTTTTTTATATTGATGGTGATATTAATTAGATATATTAAAGTATAAAGGAAAAAAAATTAAAAATTAATTAAAAAAAATTAATACTTATAGAAACAAATTTCTTCACATTTTGTTTATTATTATTAACATTTATATTTATTAAATGTAAATTACAAAAGAAAAACTGATAATTTGTTTATAAATTAAAGTTATTTTTTTAATTATCTTTATCACATAATGTACACATCTCCCTGATTGAGGTTCATACACACATCAGTGATGATAGGCAATGGTTGCATAGGCAGTTGTGCAAAGACACAAAGATATAAATATTTTTACAGTATACAGACACAAGGAATTAAAATACAGAGGTACAAAAAATCTTGAATCATGTTAGAAAACACAAAGAAAATTTTACAAATCCAAACAGTTGAACAATCACACAGAAAAAATTTAAATGTATTGACTTTAATTATGAATAATTAAAAAATTAACTTTAATTTATAAACAAATTATCAGTTTTTCTTTTGTAATTTACACTTTATAAATATAAATGTTAATAAAAATAAACAAAATGTGAAGAAATGTTTTTCTATAAGTATTATTTTTTTTTAAATTAATTTTTAATTTTTTTTCCTTTATACTTTAATATATCTAATATCACTATCAATATAAAAAATTGTATAACAAAAAAACATTAACTTTTACTTTTCATCATTATTGGGGGTCTTTTGTCCTAGACCCGTCCATACCATAATACATCATATAAAATAAAAATTGTGCAGTCGCATAATGTATGAATGCTTTTTCTCTGAGAAACTAAATGCATTATTGAACTGAAATTGTAGAAGAATGATCCTTGGATGTCCTTTACTAAATTGGCATGTATTATCTTGATGGGAAATCCAAGATGGCTGCCACTGTATGACTAAGTTTAACAGATAACCCTAAGAGAAGCTATTTCTCAGGCATCACTGAAACGATTTAACAGAAAGAAAATCTGCTGGAATGTTCTACAAAAATTACATTGTACTGAAGTCTGAGATGAGTCTCCACAGGGCAAAGTTTAACATTGAACCTTATGGGGAAATTAAAAAAAATAATTCTGGAATCACTTACTGAACCCTTTAAAAGGGAAACTTAGCTTAAATATTCGTTGGATAGCCCTATAAAAATATGAATTTTTGTGCCCTTCAAAAATCCTAAATGGCTTCCAACGCAGGCAATAGTATAATGTAGGACTCTAAAATAAATTATTAAAAGCTCAGAAACATATATATACATTTTATTGTCATTGCAGCTTTGACTTGAAACTTTTGTACATACATGTATATATCTGTAGTACTCTTATCAAGCATATTAGATGAAACTTGTCATAGCTGAATACTGATTTTTTGTATGTATACAAACATTGAATGCAATACCAAATATGAAATCTAAATCAAAGCACATGTCTGTTCTGAACAAAAGGAATTGTCTCGATGGTATTTAGCTAAGACAGCTTTCAGTGAAAAATTATTACCATTTTCATCCATAGAAATCATAACATTCAAGTTTGTAGCCGTTATCTGAAAGAAATGATCGTTCTAGTTACAAAAATGATCATTAATTTTATGGTTCATGTATTTATGATAAAAACAAACAATTTTTTTTAATAAAATTGCAATATTGAGGAATATGAAAAAGACATGAATGTTATCAGTATTTTTTCTTCTTTCAGAAAATGATGAACTACTATGGCGGTCCTGGAGCAGACAAAAGTGGTCTTTATCCAGGAGCTAGTTACCCTGGTGCTAGCTTTGGGGTTCCACAACAGCCTGGAATGGCCCCAGGGCATCCTCAGCCAACAACTGTTCAGTCTTTCCCATCAGGAGCCTCTTCACAGCCTTACACAGCTTTCCCAGGAATGGTGCCTGGACAGTCAATGTACACCACAACAGGGTATTCTATACCACATGGCTACCCATCAGCAGTGAATGGCTCATCTGGACTTGCAGGGATGGGAGCATTCTATTCCACACCACATGGATCCACTTTACCATATTCAACGTTACAGCCGATACCGCAAGCAACACCCTCGATAGCCTCTCTACCATCGGTTCCTGCCGTGCCACACATCCCTTCAATACAGCCTACGCAGAGTGGATACCCAGCAAGCCACGCCCAGTACCAACTGTCCCAAGCATACTTATCTGATCCCCTTGCCACAACACAGCCCAGCTATGCTGTTGGAGCTAATCCTATGATGCCAGGGGGTATGTCTTCCTCATCACTGCAAGGAGTCCCACGTGGATACCAGACAGGAAGTGCAGTTCCGCCCATGGGATATCCAAATCATGCAATGACAAATCCATATGCTGGAATGCCGGGAGTCAGAGTATCTCCTCATGCAGGTCCACCATATGGACAAAGGTTTGGTTAAAGGAGAATTGGTTAGTCGTAACTCAATTATAGGAGTCCAAGGCTCAATTTCTAGATCTGAATCCACAAGAACTTTTTGCAATATTTGTTTCTTATTTTGGGGGGGGGGGGGAATTTGTTAACTGTCGGTTTAAAAATGTATTTGTTTTACAAATCTTGTACAAGAAATCTTGATTATTATAGTTTCTATATACATTATACATATTAACATTTTACAATGGAATATTTGTTAAAAAAAAATATATATATATCAATTTTGAACAATAATGGGTAAATATGATTTATAAACAATAAACAGTAACTGTTTTATAGGAAGTGGCTCTGCTGTTAAGGAATATCTTTAAAAAAATTAGTTAATTTCATGGGCCAAAGGCCGTAAAATTTAAAGCACAGAGTAAAGTTTTAGCCAGCTTTAGCATTTAATTTGTTGTTGACCCCCATATACTTGTGCCAGTGTAATGCAATGCCTTTTTTAAGCATTGTGGGTATATTTTTCTACAAGTATTTTTTTGTTATTTTTGATAACAATACATAAAAGTTTTTATAAAACTTTTTTGTTTTACCTTATTTTTTTTTAATTTTTAGACATTTTTTTCTCTGCAACATTAGGATTTTCAAAGTTAATTTATATCATTATGTTGTACTTTTTGAAAATTATAAATTAAGAAATAAACTTGTGTTTCTTTCTTCAATGCCTTTACAACTAAGTGTGGGGTTTCGTCATCACTGCATCCCTCATTGTTGTCTTAAGTCGGAAAACGTTTTTAATCTTCTCTGCTACCACTGGTCCATTTGGAACCAAACTTGGTAGGGATTTTTATCGAAGGGTTGTCTACTTTTGTTTGGATCGTAAATCAACTACAGAAACAAGAGAATCCCCAAGGTGCCAGAAAGTGGATGTTTTTCTGTTTTTTTGTTAATGGACCATTTATTTTTCAGCCAATTTTGATGATTTT
The DNA here is from genome assembly GCA_963680875.1 of Bathymodiolus brooksi. Classification (NCBI taxonomy): domain Eukaryota; kingdom Metazoa; phylum Mollusca; class Bivalvia; order Mytilida; family Modiolidae; genus Bathymodiolus; species Bathymodiolus brooksi. Next base: position 78,592,838 of record OY804578.1, on the reverse strand, counting down.
TTTTCTTTATGTTCATTTTAAAGACTGGTTGACTTGGAATCATGATAATGTGGACTGTTGTTTCAGTGATCTAGTACTATAAAAATAAAACTAAGCATGTTAGTCTGGTACAAAGTGAACATTATTATCTCATCCATTGTAAATTGTTCTCCCCATGATATTGCTTAAAAATTTTCATTTAAGTTAAACAACAATCACTTTTTCCATTAACATAGGGAAGTCTACATGGAAAATGTATAAAACATTTCTCAGAAAATACAAGCTTGTTTAATCCAAACTACATCATTGAATTATGCAGAGATGGTATACATGTATATGACTCTTCCATCACATTTATATTAGTGTTTTGTCTGCAAAGTTTGCATGTAGCCTGACAGTCACTCCTCATCTATTGACAAAATTTCATATACAACCCACTCCTCACTGAGCCATATTAGAACTTGACAGGAATGTTCCTCTACCATTTTTTCCTGGACCAAAGAACCATGGAAGGGATTGTCATCATTTTTTTACCATCATTTTCTGTGTCCATCGGCTTTTTTCACAGCTTGACCAAATAGAAGCAAACTTTCAGAAAATGGTCCTGAACATTTTGTATGATCTATGTTCCATTTGGAAATTCAAGATGCTGCTAGCACCTATTGCCGTTACCCTTTTTGATGGGTCCACATTTGAAATATCTCCCCAGAAATCATATTTGTGATATAAATCTTATATCCTAATGTTTCCCTATGAAATTTATGTACTGATTGGAAATGGAAGATGGTCGCCACTGCAGGAAATTTTAAGTGAAAATGGATGTTTTTCTTAGACATTTGATTGATGGCTTTATGTTTGGTTTGTGTTTATGGTGTTTAACACCACTTTCAACCATATTTCAATTCTAATGTGGCAGTTTTATTGGTGAAACCGGAGAAAACCACAGACCTGTCGCAAGTCACTGACAAACTTTATCACATAATGTTGCATCGAGTACACCTCACCATGAACGGAGTTGGAACTCGCAACTTGGTGGTGATGGGCACTGATTACACAGGTACCGGTAGTTGTAATTCCAACTACCATACGACCACAACGACCCCTTTCCGGTTTTTGAATGGGACACATTTCAAATCCCTTCCCAGAAATCGTATCTGTGATATAAATCTTGCGTTTCTGTATAATGTTTATGTGTTTATTGGAAATGGAAGATGGTCGCCACTGCAGAAAATTTTAATGCGGGCCTTGAGGGAAAATTGATGTGTGTTTTTTTTAGAAACTTGATTGAACTCAAAACTGTACATGAATATAGAAATCATTAGAAGTTCTTCTACAAATTTTAATTTTTTTGTGTCGATTGGATATCCAAGATGGCCACTATCGGACAAATTGAAGATTTTGTTGAATATTTTTTTATGTATTTATTTATTGTTGATCCACATATCTAATGACATCCTACATAGAGTCACTTCCCTTTTGATATTTTCAACCGACCAGAGTAAGACACACTGGGAAGAAGAAGGCGACGACGTATTTAGGCGGTAACGGGTCAACTTTTGTTATATTATTCTGAAAGACTGCATTGCCTCTGGGTCGTCCATCTGATGGTTTAAGTATGTGTTCTGTCGATATTTCTACTTGGTTATGTGTGTTATAAACATTCTCTGGTTTTGTAGCTCAAGTTTGAGGGGATTAATCCCGACATGGCGTGTTTATCATTTTTTTCTTTTAAAAAAATGCCCTGCTATATGTACAATTTGTTGATGATTGAGCACTGTACCGTTCAATCTGGCCTTGCAACTGTACACTGAGTTATATAAATATGATACAGCTTACGAGTACAAAACATTTGAAAGGGATATCCACTAGTTGTGCATTATGAATAGAGTGTACAGCCCATCCCTTTGAACAGACGGGACGTAGAAACCGGTGATGAACTGTGGTGCTCTGGAGGGCAAGAAGTTCCTGCTCCACTAGATGCACCCGTCATGTCACGATTGTTACAAATCCGATTGTAATTCGTGGAAGGAGGAATACGAACGGGACTGTGCTTAATACAAACAGAATATGTCAGTAGTACAACTAGCTTCTCCACTGAAGAGCACAACCCATCTGAAAGGGATGTTCACTAACAGTGCGGTATAATTGAGTACACAACCCACCCGGGCCACCGACCTAGTCACAGTGAAACTAATATCACATAATGTTGTATCGAATGCACCTCGCCTGAGCTGGGTTCGAACTCACAACGTTAGTGGTGATACGCACTGATTGCAATGGTTGTACGATGACGACGACGACGGTTCAGTATTAATAGTAAATGAACAAACAGACCAACTTAACACCGTCAAAAAGTCCTCAATTTGCACAGGCACACAGAATAATTTTATTTTATGCGAAAATATCACAATCAACGATATTGTGGCATTGCTTTGGGGTTGGTATCCCATTGATCGGTTTAACCCTTCCACATTTGTGTGCCTGTCCCAAGCCAGCACCTGGGTTTCTACGGCCTATGTCGTATTGCTTTGTGTTCAGTGAGTTCAGTTAAGATGAGAGGTGATTGTTCATGTTGTTGATATTGGTGGAGTGGAATTGATTAAAAAGTTCGCAGTGATGACTTTAACTTGAGTACTTTGAACCCTTGGTTCAGTAGCTTCCTCTCTCAATGAAATATGTAAAAGGATCGCAAACTCTGGAATATTATATCAGCTAAGATATAATTTTCCATTTGCAGGTACTGTTGGACTGTTGCAACATATAAATGGAAAGTTCACAATAGTTAATATGAAACGATCTCTTTTGTCGTGGAATTTCGTTCTTAACCCGCTCTCACTGTCAATTTCTAGGTATAGGTCGGTGTATGAAGCAGACCAGGCTGTATCTGTAGTGTCATTTATTTCAAGATCAATGGGATATAAAAGATCCCCATAGTCACCAAACATGGAATTATACAATGGAAAGCCATCATCTATATAGCAGAACTTGAAATTAAAGGACCGGGCTAGCTTCTTTTCATTTTTCTTGGGAAGTTCGTGGAAAAATATTTATTCAAATTTCCTATAATTAAAAAAGAATAACTTCAAAAAGTAGGTAAATGGTTTCAAATATTCCTTGTGGTGGCGATCGTATGACCGCTGCACTAATGTCTACCTATGAAATCGGTGCATATTACCACTAAAAGTCGAGGTTACTTGCGGCGACTCTGTGATTTTTTTCATCGGTTTCCTTTGCCATTAGAACAATTGATGAACATTTTGAAGATACCAAAGGGGTAATCAGAAGCCGTAAATCGAAGAGTGAGTGAGTGATGAGTGATTGTTGTTTAACGGTAATTCAGCCATTTTTCAGATATATAATGGCGAAAACAAGTTAATTTTCAATGAGATGATGATGAGGTCCGCGTTGTTCTAGACCAACACGCTGAGTTGGATTTTTTTTATAGTGTTGGCTCACTGAAACAACAGTCCACAGATAGACATGTCGCTTCACTCGGACACATTTTTCTGATTTTATAGTCTTTGGTTTGACCCGACCGGGGCTCGAACCCACGATCTACCACACTCGAGGCGAGCATGCTAACCATTACGCCACCGATGCGGTTCGTAAATCGAAGAACAGACAATACAAAATGTACAAGCCAAAACACAAAGAACAAACAGTGGTCTACAAAATACTACACATAAAATTAAAGATTGAGCAACACGAACCATAAAGAAAACTGTTGGTGAACTCAGGTGTTCCGGAAGAATGGGCAGTATCTGCTCCAATAATGGCACCCGTCGTATTATTGTTAACAACACGAACATCATTTGATATAGAAAGGTACTGAACACCAGTATGCGTAAATAGACACAAAAACATAAAAAAAGCACAATCCCTACAGAACATCGTTTTGCGCGGAAATCGTAACGGAACTAAAAACATGAAGACATGCAATTGGACAACTGCATTTATACGAACCACTAATCCCGGGGTGCTCCGGAAGGATAAACATGATGTAAGTTAAATATTGTAGAAAATGGCGCCAACTTACATTCCATTCCTTCCTATGGTAATATGGACTTTATTTCCATGATGCCTAAATATATCTTTTTAATTAATTTATGATATCGTTGATTTAATTTCAGCCGTGTTTGTTGCTACTAGAACATCTGCTGTTTTCGGTTTGATATCTGGTTTCATCGCGACTAGATTTACATTTTGGTATACGTTTCTGTCAGGTAAAGAAAAAGGACGATTTTTTAAAATTGTTCGGATTTCATCATTTGTGACAGCTATGTTGAAATTTTGTGTTTTTCCCGTTTTCTTTTTTTTTCTTTCTTCTTTTTCCTCAATATAGTGCCTAAATCAACGGTAGATATAAAGTTAAAATTCAAAGTTACAGTATATCTACTGAAAGAATTTTATGGTTGGGTTTATGGTATTTAACGCCACTATAAACAAAATTTCAGTTATATCGTGGCGGTCAGTTTCAGTGGTGGAGGAAACCGGAGTACCCAGAGAAAACCACCTACTTGTGGCAAGTCATTGACAAACTTTATCACCTAATGTTATATCAAGTACACCTCGCCACGGGTTCTAACTCACAACTTTAGTGGTAATAAACACTGATTGTACAGGTAGTTTGAAATGAACGAAAGTTTCATTAATTTCAACTTCATTTGTCTGTTTTTATATTGATATATGACGACCATTTGTTGACAAAGTAATAATTATGAATGTACAAATTCAGGGAGAGAAAAAGAAATCATAATTTAAACATTTCTTTAAATTTTGAATTCAGTGTTTAAATAATATGCAACTTAAACCGATATATTCCACCGACATGTTTTCCAATTTTCAGTCAATTTCATTGGTTAATAATTTTGTCACATCATCATTGAACTTAGGCTATGGAATTTGCTAACACGGTTTATCAAGGTTGTGGACATTCATAAAGATACGAGTAGCCCAGACAAGCGAGGATGCATTCATTATTCCAATAATATGCAAACTGCATGCATAAATGTCCTTCGTTTAATTGTTCGGCAAAAAGTCTTATTTTGGGGTGAAAATTAAGATGGTAAGCAAAAAAAATTTCAAGTTTTATCTTTAAAAAAAGTTATTATATCTCTATTTTTAACCAGGCTCAAGCTAGCGACCAATAAGGCGATTTGTCTCAAAACCAAAAAAAGAAATAGGAGCAAAATGTACTTTTAAAGATTTCTAGCGACCAATAATAAATATATTTCTATAATTGCACATTCAACACATTGAATCGACATCCGGGCATACAGGAAATATTTCTGGACCCCCCCCCCCCCCCCCCCCCCTTCCACAATACAAAGTTGACATTTGACACACTACAGTGGAAATAAGGCGCAGAATCTCACACAGACACTTATGTGAGTAAAAGACAATACATTTTATGTTCTATTTCTCATGTTCACCCGTACATAAAATATGTCTTCTTTTTACTGAGCTTAATAACGAAGACACACATATATTTAGGGATTGCGAGCTTAGAAAACAGTCGGTCAACTTTAAACAAACACAGCGTAAACAAATAATATACTTTCATGTAAACCGGTATATAATTTGGATTTGTCAGCGCTTTGTCAAACAAAATAAAGTCCTAAGATTCCCCGTTCACATGAAGACGTCTCATCAATCTACAAAAAAAAATGTAAATATAGATCATCAGAAAAATATAGCAATACGTATTATCAATATAAACAAAATATAAACCCTGCATGTGCGTGTAACATTTATTTAATAAATAGTATTATTTTGTTTTATCTATTTATTTTTAAATTGTGTATTTAAAGGTGTCAAACAACTAATTTAATTCACCAATGCACTTAATTCAGGTTAAAGCCCAGGCAATACTTTTGATTTAAACCCCAAGTGGCAGTAGGGTTCCCCCCCCCCCCCCCCCCCCCCCCCCCCCCCCCCCCCAATCCAAATATCAAAGTCGATATATGACACCCTGCTGTGGGCTTGAGGTGCATTATCCCATTATCCCACTTAAGTCAGTTAAAGACTCGGCCAATACCTTTAACTTAGCCCAAAGTGGGCAAGAACTTTGCCGTCCTTTTTTATGGGATATTTATAGAGACAACCCAGTCCACAATTTTTTTTCAAATATCAAAATTGATATTTGACACCCTGCTGTGGGCTTGAGGTGCACTATCCCACCTAGGCACTTAAGTCAGTTAAAGACCCGGGAAATACCGTTAACTTAGCCAAAAGTGGGGATTAACTTTGCCGTCCTTGATATATTTTGATGGGAAATTTATAGAGACCCCCCTCCACAATATTTTTTCAAATATCAAAATTGATATTTGACACCCTGCTGTGGGCCTGAGGTGCATTATCCCACCTAGGCACTTAAGTCAGTTAAAGTCCCGGGCATTAGCTTTAACTTAGTCAAAAGTGGGCAAGAACTTTGCCGTCCTTGACATATTTTTTATGGGATATTTATAGAGACCCCCCTCCACAATTTGTTTTCAAATATCAAAGTTGGTATTTGACACCCTGCTGTGGGCTTGAGGTGCATTATCCCACCTAGGCACTTAAGTCAGTTAAAGACCCGGGCAATACCGTTAACTTAGCCAAAAGTGGGCAAGAACTTTGCCGTCCTTGACATATTTTTATGGGATATTTATAGAGACCCCCCTCCACAATATTTTTTCAAATATCAAAATTGATATTTGACACCCTGCTGTGGGCCTGAGGTGCATTATCACACCTAGGCACTTAAGTCAGTTAAAGACCCGGGCAATACCGTTAACTTAGCCAAAAGTGGGCAAGAACTTTGCCGTCCTTGACATATTTTTATGGGATATTTATAGAGACCCCCTTCCACAATTTGTTTTCAAATATCAAAGTTGATATTTGACACCCTGCTGTGGCTTGAGGTGCATTATCCCATTATCCCACCTAGGCACTTAAGTCAGTTAAAGACCCGGCCAATACCTTTAACTTAGCCCAAAGTGGGCAAGAACTTTGCCGTCCTTGATATATTTTTTATGGGATATTTATAGAGACAACCCAGTCCACAATTATTTTTCAAATATCAAAATTGATATTTGACACCCTGCTGTGGGCTTGAGGTGCATTATCCCACCTAGGCACTTAAGTCAGTTAAAGACCCGGGCAATACCGTTAACTTAGCCAAAAGTGGGCAAGAACTTTGCCGTCCTTGATATATTTTTATGGGATATTTATAGAGACCCCCCTCCACAATATTTTTTCAAATATCAAAATTGATATTTGACACCCTGCTGTGGGCCTGAGGTGCATTATCCCACCTAGGCACTTAAGTCAGTTAAAGACCAAGGCAATACCTTTAACCTAGCCCAAAGTGGGCAAGAACTTTGCCGTCCTTGATATATTTTTTATGGGATATTTATAGAGACAACCCAGTCCACAATTTTTTTTCAAATATCAAAGTTGATATTTGACACCCTGCTGTGGGCTTGAGGTGCATTATCCCACCTAGGCACTTAAGTCAGTTAAAGACCCGGGCAAAACCGTTAACTTAGCCAAAAGTGGGCAAGAACTTTGCCGTCCTTGATATATTTTTATGGGATATTTATAGAGACCCCCCTCCACAATATTTTTTCAAATATCAAAATTGATATTTGACACCCTGCTGTGGGCCTGAGGTGCATTATCCCACCTAGGCACTTAAGTCAGTTAAAGTCCCGGGCATTAGCTTTAACTTAGTCAAAAGTGGGCAAGAACTTTGCCGTCCTTGACATATTTTTTATGGGATATTAATAGAGACCCCCCTCCACAATTTGTTTTCAAATATCAAAGTTGGTATTTGACACCCTGCTGTGGGCTTGAGGTACATTATCCCACCTAGGCACTTAAGTCAGTTAAAGACCCGGGCAATACCGTTAACTTAGCCAAAAGTGGGCAAGAACTTTGCCGTCCTTGACATATTTTTATGGGATATTTATAGAGACCCCCCTCCACAATTTGTTTTCAAATATCAAAGTTGATATTTGACACCCTGCTGTGGGCTTGAGGTGCATTATCCCACCTAGGCACTTAAGTCAGTTAAAGACCAGGGCAATACCTTTAACTTAGCCAAAAGTGGGCAAGAACTTTGCCGTCCTTGATATATTTTTATGGGATATTTATAGAGACCCCCCTCCACAATATTTTTTCAAATATCAAAATTGATATTTGACACCCTGCTGTGGGCCTGAGGTGCATTATCCCACCTAGACACTTAAGTCAGTTAAAGTCCCGGGCATTACCTTTAACTTAGTCAAAAGTGGGCAAGAACTTTGCCGTCCTTGACATATTTTTTATGGGATATTTATAGAGACCCCCCCTCCACAATTTGTTTTCAAATATCAAAGTTGGTATTTGACACCCTGCTGTGGGTCTGAGGTCCATTATCCCACCTAGGCACTTAAGTCAGTTAAAGACCTGAGTAATACCTTTAACTTAGCCAAAAGTGGGCAAGAATTTTGCCGTCCTTGACATATTTTTTATGGGATATTTATAGAGACCCCCCCTCCACAATTTGTTTTCAAATATCAAAGTTGGTATTTGACACCCTGCTGTGGGTCTGAGGTCCATTATCCCACCTAGGCACTTAAGTCAGTTAAAGACCTGAGTAATACCTTTAACTTAGCCAAAAGTGGGCAAGAATTTTGCCGTCCTTGACATATTTTTTATGGGATATTTATAGAGACCCCCCTCCACAATTTGTTTTCAAATATCAAAGTTGGTATTTGACACCCTGCTGTGGGCTTGAGGTGCATTATTCCAACTAGGCACTTAAGTCAGTTAAAGACCCGGACAATACCTTTAACTTAGCCAAAAATGGGCAAGAACTTTGCCATCTTTGATATATTTTTCATGACATATTAATAGAGACCCCCCTCCACAATTTGTTTTCAAATATCAAAGTTGATATTTGACACCCTGCTGTGGGCTTGAGGTGCATTATCCCACCTAGGCACTTAAGTCAGTTAAAGACCAGGGAAATACCTTTAACTTAGCTAAAAGTGGGCAAGAACTTTGCCGTCCTTGATATATTTTTATGGGATATTTATAGAGACTCCCTCCACAATTTGTTTTCAAATATCAAAGTTGATATTTGACACCCTGCTGTGGGCCTGAGGTGCATTATCCCACCTAGGCACTTAAGTCAGTTAAAGTCCCGGGCAATACCTTTAACTTAGTCAAAAGTGGGCAAGAACTTTGCCGTCCTTGACATATTTTTTATGGGATATTTATAGAGACACCCCTCCACAATTTGTTTTCAAATATCAAAGTTGGTATTTGACACCCTGCTGTGGGCTTGAGGTGCATTATCCCACCTAGGCACTTAAGTCAGTTAAAGACCCGGGCAATACCTTTAACTTAGCCAAAAGTGGGCAAGAACTTTGCCGTCCTTGATATATTATTCATGGGTTATTTATAGGGTGTTCCCCCAAATCCAAATATCAAAGTAGTATATCGGGATAGCTCAAGGCATAGTTCAGGGGGAGCAAAGGGGAGCGGGCCATTACGCATGCGTTACTGGAAGTGACGTCACCGGAAGCGGCCCTGACCGAATGAAGTCACGTGACTGGAAGTGACGTCTTTACCGGAAGTATGTTGTGCGCATGCCCGGAAGTGCATCCCCCGCCTTTTTTTTTTACTATAGTAGTAGTACAAAATGTACCATTGCTCATGACCGAAAGTAGCATGGCTACCGGATGTGACGTGACCGAAAGTGACGTCACAGAAAGTGACGTCATAAGATCGAAAGTGGGTGATTCCCCTTGGGGTGTAATCTTAATTTTTCGAGGTGTTGTATAGTACTCCAAGGGTGTTTTCTATCACGTCTGCGTTCTCACTGTGGTATTTCTACTAAATAACCTAAAAGCAGCTGACCGAGGAGTATACGCCGCAGCCGCCGTTGACTGAGGGATATACACAGCCGCTGCTGACAGAGGGATATATGTCGCCGTCGCCGCAGCTGCAGCAATACTTACAGAGTAATGAAGAAGAACCTTATTATATTTTGAAAACCAATAATCCGGTTTGTTTTGGGGTTCCAGATGGATACGATCCCGATCATTTCATGCCATGGGTACATCCGTTTACCAGTATGATTGCAGGACCTACAGGCAGTGGAAAATCGATGTTTTTCCGACGGTTCGTTCCCAACATCAAACACATGATGACTCCCAAGCCAGATCGGATCTTATGGTGTTATGGTGAATATCAGACGTTGTATGGAACCGTAGAAGGGATATAATTTCAACAAGGTTTACCGGATCTGGATAATTTAGATCCAAGAGAAAAGCATTTCATCATTTTGGACGATCTCATGGACGAAACGGATCAAAGGGTGGCTTCACTGTTTACGAAAAAGAGTCACCACAAAAACATCAGCGTCATGTAGATCGTTCAGAATCTGTTTCATCGAGGAAAACACCATAGAACCATAAGTCGCAATGCCCATTACATGGTTCTATTCAAAAACCTGACAGACGTATCGCAGATCATGGCGCTAGCACACCAAATGTATCCCAGTAGAACGCAATTTTTCCTGGAAGCCTTTGACCGAGCTACGGCCAGACCTCACGGCTACATGGTGATCGATATGAAACAAAACACGCCGGATATCCTGAGATTAAGAACCTTCATCTTTCCCGGTGAGGAACAGAAAGCGTATGTCGAGTCATAAAAAGGATGTTACATCCCGTTTCTTGTCACTCTTGCATCAGACGCTGAGGGAATAACATGGTCTCTCAGAGCTTGCAAAAGCACGGCAGTGATATAGTATACTTACAAAAGACGAAACCGTGTATTCGTAAACACCTCATAACCAAAGCCGATCGCAGTCTCGTTAGCTGTGTGAGTGTGCCGATAATTGTTAAGAGGCAACGTCCCGTTAACTAAACTGCAGAAGGAAAAACTCAAGAGAAATAAGGCCGGATTGAGAGCACTGACGAAAAAGTCGGTCTCTCTCAAAAAGAAGAAAGCGATCTTACAGAAAGGTGGATTTTTGGGATCCCTACTAGCACCGATTGCATCTGTAGTAGCACCGTTGCTCTCTGTATTGTTTCAATGAAGGAACTAACCTTAATAAATAGATACCACCAGACCCAAGAGCGCCCAAAACCTCCAGTGGAACAACGGGTGAAAGTCATGGACACCTTGGATAAGAAAATGCAAACCATACTAGAAAGAGAAGACCTGTCGGAAGTCGAACGTCTCAAGCTATACGATCAATCGCTTACTCCATATTTGAACGTCTACGACGATTACAGACCCAGACCCGTGGCAGTCGCACCTGAACCCGTGAAACAGGACCTGATCGACAACGAAATTTTGGAAAGCGTACCAAAAACAATGAAGGCCAAGGTACAACTCTTGTTGAAAAAAATGAAGAGCAGTCCCGACATTAGCTGGAACGAGAAAGAGGAACTGAAATACAAGGGAGAAACCGTTCAAGAAAGCAACGTGGTGGAGTTAGTCAACGACGTGCTGAGCAAAAGGAAATATTTCAACCCACAAGGATGGGAAACATTCGGAGAAGCCTTAAGAGAAGCAAATGTTCCACAATATTTGATTGGTCACGAGGACCGCTGGAGATACATCACTCAGACCAAAAGAACACCGAGATCTCGCAAACGACAACAGAGTCCATCCACTATTAGACCGTACTCCCCAAAAACACCAAGAAACAGAAGGAAAGAAATCCAGAACTAGGTCGACTTTTAAAACAGAGGTTGAGACCACGAAGGGGCAGTTGTAAACATGGAGTCGACCTATTACAACCTTTTAGCTCCCGCCAGTTATGGAGGATTGAGTAAATTTGAGCCGAAAGGCTATACGAAGAAACAAGTCAGAGAATGGTACAGTCTCAGGACACGTACACTTTGCATAAACCAACTAGACGACGATTTCCCAGGAGACGCGTTGTAGTCTATGGAATTGACCACCAGTGGCAGGCGAATTTAGTGGATCTGGCGAAATTGTCTTCTTACAACAAAGGATTCAAGTACTTGTTGACATGTATTGACGTGTTATCCCGATATCAATGGGTCGTTCCATTGACAGACAAGACGGGGAAGACTTTAAAAGATGCGTTTCAGATCATTTTCAAATCGGGGCGGCGTCCGATACGTTTACAGACAAACAAAGGAACTGAATTTATCAACCGAGTATTTCAAACGTTTCTCAAAGAACACGACATGCACTTCTTTACCACTTACAACGAGGAGACCAAAGCCAGTATCGTTGAAAGTTTTAACAGAACATTGAAAACCAAGATGTGGAAGTATTTCACACACAGAGAAACCCTAACCTACGTAGACGTTCTATCCGAGATGGTCGCATCTTATGACCACACCGTTCACAGAACCATAGGCATACCACCTGCAGAAGTCACGTGGGCTAACCAAACAACGGTGTCCAAGAGGCTATATGGAAGAAAGGGACCCAAAAAATCGTGCAAATTTTCTCCCGGAGATAGAGTGCGACTCAACAAAGCCAAACGTACGTTCAAGAAAGGATATTTACCCAACTGGACTGAAGAATTGTTTATGGTAGTGAAATGTATCGAAACCAGACCCCCGGTATACTTAGTCAAAGATGACCATGGTGAAATTCTGGAAGGAACATTCTATGCCGAAGAATTACAGAAAGTCATTAAGACAGACGACGTATACAAGATTGAACCCATTTTGAAAAAGAGAAAAAAGGGCCGAAGAGTTCAGTATTTAGTCAAGTGACTCGGATATCAAGAGTCCTTCAACAGCTGGATCTTTAAACAGGACATACAAAAGCGAGGCGTCGCGGTTTGAAGTGTCAGTCTTGCGAATGGCACCGAGTGACACGGACAGTGTATCGTCTTGGGTGACTTGTGGAAAGAAGACTCCACGTTCGGAGGTCGTATTTTTGTGTCAGGTACTCATCCTGTACACGGTTATCGTAGTCAGCATTTACAACTTGACGGTCGAATCGGAGAACAGTACCTTGTGGACGGCCTTGTTGAGCAGTTGTCTGGGATACCTGTTACTTAACCCCACGATAAATTCGACATTGGTTTCAATGAAATCAATCATAAAATCGATATGAAAGTGAAAAAAGATTATCAAGTCATCATCAGTCCTTTATTACAATCCATGTTAAGATTCAGACAAGCTATATTCCCGGGGGAGGGGAGTATGTTTCAGATTGGGTAGCGGACCTCAAGAAAGGATTAAATTCTCTGTACATGTATTGTCCCTTGGTGGAACCGATAATGGTGGGAGATGCCCAAATACCGTTATTGAGAATCGTACCGGTGGAAGGAAGAGACGGAGAAATGATCACCAGAGTGTTTGATCAGATACAGTACTGTCCCCTGTTAAAACGACGATTTCAGACCGTGGACATAGATATAAGGGACGACACGGGTTCTATAGTGCCATTCGAAAGAGGACGAGTGGTGGTGACACTTCACTGTAGAAAACGAAAATAATTCTCTCTAGAATGAAACCAACTCATCGTTGCGATACGAAAGCTTACCACGATTATTACATACATCAAGCAGGAAAAGGATATCCGGTATTTGCGGGAAGACGATATCAAAGAGGACATGGACTTGGCAGTATCTTTGGAGGACTCTTTAAAGCAGCCATGCCTTTGTTGAAAAAGGGAGCAAAGACCCTATAACGAGAGGCTTTAAAAACGGGATTAAATATTGCCGGAGATGTCGTACAAGGAAAAAATATCAAACAGGCAGCAAAATCACGATTGAAATGAACAGGAGAAAACTTACTCCAGAAAACTATGGACACGGTAGGACCCCAGGACAACGAGTTATAAAAGGACCTACCAAGCGAAAAAAGACCAGACGTCAGCAGACCAAGCAGCAGAACACATCGAATGACATTTCGGATAAGAATGGCACTTGTACATCCCAACTCATGCGAATGCACGAAATAAAAACTGGATTTATTTGAAGTTCAACCTACACAGACCAGTGTGGCTTATGGGTATTGGGAGCAGAAAGGATTGACATCGACTCTAACGGATCAAGGACCTTACGAATTTGCCGTCAGTGGGGCGGGGGACAACTATATCGACTTGGCTAATACTTACCTGTTTGTGGAAGCACATATCATGGATGACGACGATACTGCATTGGATGGCGGAGCGGACGTTGGACCTGTCAACTTATGGATGCATTCCCTCTTTAGTGATGTCAGTGTTAGCCTGAACGAAAATCTGGTTTCACCACCGACCAGCTTACATAAAAATATTACTCAGCTGCCAAAGAATCTCAATTAACGGGAGTCATGTGGTACAAGGATACACCGGGACATCAAGATAAGAGAACAACCGATAACAAAGGATTCACGTCCCGGAAAGCATTGACGGCCCAAAGCAAGGCTGTACAGATGACGGGAAAACTACACTTGGATTTATTTTGTCAAGAGAAATATTTACTGAATCACGTCGATCTGAAAATCAAATTACGCCGAAGTCGAGACGTGTTCGTCCTAATGGCCGATGCCGACAACTATAAGATCAAAATCAAGTATCTCGCTTTATTTGTGAGAAATGTACAGTTAAGTCCTGCCGTAAGAATGGGTCACGTCAAAGCTTTTGAAAAGACCAGCTGTAAATACCCCATCCGACGTGTAGAAGTCAAAGTAGATACGGTTCCCCGTGGAAACATGAATTACGTCCAGGACAACATTTTTTGGGACAGTTGCCGAAAAGATCGGTGATTGGTTGCGTGGACAGTGATGCCTTAAATGGGACTATTACGAAAATCCCTTTCGATTTTAGACACTAAAGATCAATTTTGTGGCACTGAACGTGGGCGGACGACAGATTCCCGCCAAACGTTACAATCCGACTTTGAAAACGCAGGTTATATTCGCAGTTATATGGGACTCTATACCAGTACGGGAAAGATGTATCAAGACGAAGGAAATACCATCTCCAGAGAGGAATACGCTAAAGCAAAAACCTTATTTGGATTCGATCTGACTACGGATATGTCGGAAGTGGGAACGTTTCAACTGATAAAACAGGGCAATTTACGTATGGAGATTCATTTCACCGAAGCTCTGGCAGGAACCATCAACGTCGTCCTGTATGCAGAATTTGACAACGTGATCAAAATCGGTAGAAACAGACAAATCTTGTTTGACTACAGTGCATAGTGAATACGCTAAAGATTGACACTCTATTGAAAAAACATCCCCACTCCAGACCTGTGTTTAAGGGGGTCTATGCCAGAAACAGATTACCCAGACTATTAAACGTACCTTCGGCCATTGTGGGAAATACGGTTCCAGACCATCGAATGTGACAACACTGGGGCGCTATATACATCGACGCCAACTCACGAGGGGAATACTACGATCCAACCGGACGTCCACCGCACGAATCCGCTTGTGTCAATTTCACGAACAAACATTGCCTTCAATGGACTTACAATACCGTTCGAGTACAAGAAGAAGGATCTATCGTGTGCGGACTTCATTGCATTTTTTACCTCATTCATCGATGTGCAGGACATAGCATGACAGACGTCACCAGGCTCTTAGAAAATCCCGTGGAAGCGACGGGCATTGTACAGAAATTTGCGTTGTTACTTGTTGAACATGTGGTTTGAAAAAAAGAAAAGAAAAGTAAAGTAAAAAGGAAAAAAAGAAAAAAAAGAAGGTTAATGCAACCTCTATATAGAGCCAGTCACAAGCCTGGATAAATGCAGTGACCTTCTATTGGGTGACTTAGGGGATCAAATGTACCATTTCATTCATTTGACACTTCGGTTATTTAGTAGAAATACCACAGTGAGAAAGCGGACGTGATAGAAAACACCCTTGGCGTACTATACAACACCTCGAACAATTAAGATCACACCCAAGGGGAATCATCCACTTTTGGTATTATGACGTCACTTCTTGTGACGTCACTTTCGGTCACGTCACATCCGGTAACCATGCTACTTTCGGTCATGAGCAATGGTACATTTTGTACTACTACTATAGTAAGAGAAAAAGGCGGGGATGCACTTCCGGGCTTGCGCAGAGCATACTTCCGGTAATGACGTCACTTCCAGTCACGTGACTTCATTCCGGTCAGGGCCGCTTCCGGTGATGTCACTTCCAGTGACGCATGCGTAATGGCCCGCTCCCCTTTGCTCCCCCTGAACTATGCCTTGAGCTATCCCGATATACTACTTTGATATTTGGATTTGGGGGGGACACCCTATAAATATCCCTTAAAAAATATATCAAGGACGGCAAAGTTCTTGCCCACTTTTGGCTAAGTTAAAGGTATTGCCCGGGTCTTTAACTGACTTAAGTGCCTAGGTGGGATAATGCACCTCAAGCCCACAGCAGGGTGTCAAATACCAACTTTGATATTTGAAAACAAATTGTGGAGGGGGGTCTCTATAAATATCCCATAAAAAATATGTCAAGGACGGCAAAGTTCTTCCCCACTTTTGGCTAAGTTAAAAGTATTGCCCGGGACTTTAACTGACATAAGTGCCTAGGTGGGATAATGCACCTCAGGCCCACACCAGGGTGTCAAATATCAACTTTGATATTTGAAAAACAAATTGTGGAGGGGGGTCTCTATAAATATGCCATAAAAATATATCAAGAACAGCAAAGTTCTTGCCCACTTTGGGCTTAGATTAAAGGTATTGCCCGGGTCTTTAACTGACATAAGTGCCTAGGTGGGATAATGCACCTCAAGCCCACAGCAGGGTGTCAAATATCAATTTTGATATTTGAAGAAATATTGTGGAGGGGGGTCTCTATAAATATCCCATAAAATATATATCAAGGACGGCAAAGTTCTTCCCCACTTTTAGCTAAGTTAAAGGTATTGCCCGGGTCTTTAGCTGACGTAAGTGCCTAGGTGGGATAATGCACCTCAAGCCCACAGCAGGGTGTCAAATATCAACTTTGATATTTGAAATCAAATTGTGGAGGGGGTCTCTATTAATATCCCATAACAATATATCAAGGACGGCAAAGTTCTTGCCCACTTTTAGCTAAGTTAAAGGTATTGCCCGGGTCTTTAACTGACTTAAGTGCCTAGGTGGGATAATGCACCTCAAGCCCACAGCAGGGTGTCAAATATCAACTTTGATATTTGAAAACAAATTGTGGAGGGGGTGGTCTCTATAAATATCCCATAAAAATATATCAAGGACGGCAAAGTTCTTGCCCACTTTTGGCTAAGTTAAATGTATTGCCCAGGTCTTTAACTGACTTAAGTGCCTAGGTGGGATAATGCACCTCAAGCCCACAACAGGGTGTCAAATATCAACTTTGATATTTGAAATCAAATTGTGGAAGGGGGTCTCTATAAATATCCCATAAAAAATATGTCAAGGACGGCAAAGTTCTTGCCCACTTTTGGCTAAGTTAAAGGTATTGCCCGGGAATTTAACTAACTTAAGAGCCTAGATGGGATAATGCACCTCAGGCCCACACCAGGGTGTCAAATACCAACTTTGATATTTGAAAACAGATTGTGGAAGGGGGTCTCTATAAATATGCCATAAAAATATATCAAGAACGGCAAAGTTCTTGCCCACTTTGGGCTTAGATTAAAGGTATTGCCCGGGTCTTTAACTGACTTAAGTGTCTAGGTGGGATAATGCACCTCAAGCCCACAGCAGGGTGTCAAATATCAATTTTGATATTTGAAGAAATATTGTTGAGGGGGGTCTCTATAAATATCCCATAAAATATATATCAAGGACGGCAAAGTTCTTGCCCACTTTTAGCTAAGTTAAAGGTATTGCCCGGGTCTTTAATTGACTTAAGTGCCTAGGTGGGATAATGCACCTCAAGCCCACAACAGGGTGTCAAATATCAACTTTGATATTTGAAATCAAATTGTGGAGGGGGGTCTCTATAAATATCCCATAAAAATATATCAAGGACGGCAAAGTTCTTCCCCACTTTTGGCTAAGATAAGGGTATTGCTCGGGTCTTTAACTGACTTAAGTGCCTAGGTGGGATAATGCACCTCAAGCCCACAGCAGGGTGTCAAATATCAATTTTGATATTTGAAAAACAATTGTGGAGGGGGTGGTCTCTATAAATATCCCATAAAAATATATCAAGGACGGCAAAGTTCTTGCCCACTTTGGGCTTAGATTAAAGGTATTGCCCGGGTCTTTAACTGACATAAGTGCCTAGGTGGGATAATGCACCTCAAGCCCACAGCAGGGTGTCAAATATCAATTTTGATATTTGAAGAAATATTGTGGAGGGGGGTCTCTATAAATATCCCATAAAATATATATCAAGGACGGCAAAGTTCTTCCCCACTTTTAGCTAAGTTAAAGGTATTGCCCAGGTCTTTAGCTGACTTAAGTGCCTAGGTGGGATAATGCACCTCAAGCCCACAGCAGGGTGTCAAATATCAATTTTGATATTTGAAGAAATATTGTGGAGGGGGGTCTCTATAAATATCCCATAAAATATATATCAAGGACGGCAAAGTTCTTCCCCACTTTTAGCTAAGTTAAAGGTATTGCCCGGGTCTTTAGCTGACTTAAGTGCCTAGGTGGGATAATGCACCTCAAGCCCACAGCAGGGTGTCAAATATCAACTTTGATATTTGAAATCAAATTGTGGAGGGGGTCTCTATTAATATCCCATAACAATATATCAAGGACGGCAAAGTTCTTGCCCACTTTTAGCTAAGTTAAAGGTATTGCCCGGGTCTTTAACTGACTTAAGTGCCTAGGTGGGATAATGCACCTCAAGCCCACAGCAGGGTGTCAAATATCAACTTTGATATTTGAAAACAAATTGTGGAGGGGGTGGTCTCTATAAATATCCCATAAAAATATATCAAGGACGGCAAAGTTCTTGCCCACTTTTGGCTAAGTTAAATGTATTGCCCAGGTCTTTAACTGACTTAAGTGCCTAGGTGGAATAATGCACCTCAACCCCACAGCAGGGTGTCAAATACCAACTTTGATATTTGAAAACAAATTGTGGAGGGGGGGGGGTCTCTATAAATATCCCATAAAAAATATGTCAAGGACGGCAAAGTTCTTGCCCACTTTTGGCTAAGTTAAAGGTATTGCCCGGGAATTTAACTAACTTAAGAGCCTAGATGGGATAATGCACCTCAGGCCCACACCAGGGTGTCAAATACCAACTTTGATATTTGAAAACAGATTGTGGAAGGGGGTCTCTATAAATATGCCATAAAAATATATCAAGAACGGCAAAGTTCTTGCCCACTTTGGGCTTAGATTAAAGGTATTGCCGGGTCTTTAACTGACTTAAGTGCCTAGGTGGGATAATGCACCTCAAGCCCACAGCAGGGTGTCAAATATCAATTTTGATATTTGAAGAAATATTGTTGAGGGAGGTCTCTATAAATATCCCATAAAATATATATCAAGGACGGCAAAGTTCTTGCCCACTTTTAGCTAAGTTAAAGGTATTGCCCGGGTCTTTAATTGACTTAAGTGCCTAGGTGGGATAATGCACCTCAAGCCCACAACAGGGTGTCAAATATCAACTTTGATATTTGAAATCAAATTGTGGAGGGGGGTCTCTATAAATATCCCATAAAAATATGTCAAGGACGGCAAAGTTCTTCCCCACTTTTGGCTAAGATAAGGGTATTGCTCGGGTCTTTAACTGACTTAAGTGCCTAGGTGGGATAATGCACCTCAAGCCCACAGCAGGGTGTCAAATATCAATTTTGATATTTGAAAAACAATTGTGGAGGGGGTGGTCTCTATAAATATACCATAAAAATATATCAAGGACGGCAAAGTTCTTGCCTACTTTTGGCTAAGTTAAATGTATTGCCCAGGTCTTTAACTGACTTAAGTGCCTAGGTGGGATAATGCACCTCAAGCCCACAACAGGGTGTCAAATATCAACTTTGATATTTGAAAACAAATTGTGGAGGGGGTGGTCTCTATAAATATCCCATAAAAATATATCAAGGACGGCAAAGTTCTTGCCCACTTTTGGCTAAGTTAAATGTATTGCCCAGGTCTTTAACTGACTTAAGTGCCTAGGTGGAATAATGCACCTCAACCCCACAGCAGGGTGTCAAATACCAACTTTGATATTTGAAAACAAATTGTGGAGGGGGGGGGGGTCTCTATAAATATCCCATAAAAAATATGTCAAGGACGGCAAAGTTCTTGCCCACTTTTGGCTAAGTTAAAGGTATTGCCCGGGAATTTAACTAACTTAAGAGCCTAGATTGGATAATGCACCTCAGGCCCACACCAGGGTGTCAAATACCAACTTTGATATTTGAAAACAGATTGTGGAAGGGGGTCTCTATAAATATGCCATAAAAATATATCAAGAACGGCAAAGTTCTTGCCCACTTTGGGCTTAGATTAAAGGTATTGCCGGGTCTTTAACTGACTTAAGTGCCTAGGTGGGATAATGCACCTCAAGCCCACAGCAGGGTGTCAAATATCAATTTTGATATTTGAAGAAATATTGTTGAGGGGGGTCTCTATAAATATCCCATAAAATATATATCAAGGACGGCAAAGTTCTTGCCCACTTTTAGCTAAGTTAAAGGTATTGCCCGGGTCTTTAATTGACTTAAGTGCCTAGGTGGGATAATGCACCTCAAGCCCACAACAGGGTGTCAAATATCAACTTTGATATTTGAAATCAAATTGTGGAGGGGGGTCTCTATAAATATCCCATAAAAATATGTCAAGGACGGCAAAGTTCTTCCCCACTTTTGGCTAAGATAAGGGTATTGCTCGGGTCTTTAACTGACTTAAGTGCCTAGGTGGGATAATGCACCTCAAGCCCACAGCAGGGTGTCAAATATCAATTTTGATATTTGAAAAACAATTGTGGAGGGGGTGGTCTCTATAAATATACCATAAAAATATATCAAGGACGGCAAAGTTCTTGCCTACTTTTGGCTAAGTTAAATGTATTGCCCAGGTCTTTAACTGACTTAAGTGCCTAGGTGGGATAATGCACCTCAAGCCCACAACAGGGTGTCAAATATCAACTTTGATATTTGAAAACAAATTGTGGAGGGGGTGGTCTCTATAAATATCCCATAAAAATATATCAAGGACGGCAAAGTTCTTGCCCACTTTTGGCTAAGTTAAATGTATTGCCCAGGTCTTTAACTGACTTAAGTGCCTAGGTGGAATAATGCACCTCAACCCCACAGCAGGGTGTCAAATACCAACTTTGATATTTGAAAACAAATTGTGGAGGGGGAGGGGGGTCTCTATAAATATCCCATAAAAAATATGTCAAGGACGGCAAAGTTCTTGCCCACTTTTGGCTAAGTTAAAGGTATTGCCCGGGAATTTAACTAACTTAAGAGCCTAGATGGGATAATGCACCTCAGGCCCACACCAGGGTGTCAAATACCAACTTTGATATTTGAAAACAGATTGTGGAAGGGGGTCTCTATAAATATGCCATAAAAATATATCAAGAACGGCAAAGTTCTTGCCCACTTTGGGCTTAGATTAAAGGTATTGCCGGGTCTTTAACTGACTTAAGTGCCTAGGTGGGATAATGCACCTCAAGCCCACAGCAGGGTGTCAAATATCAATTTTGATATTTGAAGAAATATTGTTGAGGGGGGTCTCTATAAATATCCCATAAAATATATATCAAGGACGGCAAAGTTCTTGCCCACTTTTAGCTAAGTTAAAGGTATTGCCCGGGTCTTTAATTGACTTAAGTGCCTAGGTGGGATAATGCACCTCAAGCCCACAACAGGGTGTCAAATATCAACTTTGATATTTGAAATCAAATTGTGGAGGGGGGTCTCTATAAATATCCCATAAAAATATGTCAAGGACGGCAAAGTTCTTCCCCACTTTTGGCTAAGATAAGGGTATTGCTCGGGTCTTTAACTGACTTAAGTGCCTAGGTGGGATAATGCACCTCAAGCCCACAGCAGGGTGTCAAATATCAATTTTGATATTTGAAAAACAATTGTGGAGGGGGTGGTCTCTATAAATATCCCATAAAAATATATCAAGGACGGCAAAGTTCTTGCCTACTTTTGGCTAAGTTAAATGTATTGCCCAGGTCTTTAACTGACTTAAGTGCCTAGGTGGGATAATGCACCTCAAGCCCACAACAGGGTGTCAAATATCAACTTTGATATTTGAAATCAAATTGTGGAGGGGGTCTCTATTAATATCCCATAAAAATATGTCAAGGACGGCAAAGTTCTTGCCCACTTTTGGCTAAGTTAAAAGTATTGCCCGGGACTTTAACTGACTTAAGTGCCTAGGTGGGATAATGCACCTCAGGCCCACACCAGGGTGTCAAATATCAACTTTGATATTTGAAAACAAATTGTGGAGGGGGGGTCTCTATAAATATGCCATAAAAATATATCAAAATTGGCAAAGGTCTTTCCCACTTTGGGCTTAGATTAAAGGTATTGCCCGGGTCTGTAACTGACTTAAGTGCCTAGGTGGGATAATGCACCTCAAGCCCACAGCAGGGTGTCAAATATCAATTTTGATATTTGAAGAAATATTGTAGAGGGGGGTCTCTATAAATATCCCATAAAATATATATCAAGGACGGCAAAGTTCTTGCCCACTTTTAGCTAAGTTAAAGGTATTGCCCGGGTCTTTAATTGACTTAAGTGCCTAGGTGGGATAATGCACCTCAAGCCCACAACAGGGTGTCAAATATCAACTTTGATATTTGAAATCAAATTGTGGAAGGGGGTCTCTATAAATATCCCATAAAAAATATGTCAAGGACGGCAAAGTTCTTGCCCACTTTTGGCTAAGTTAAAGGTATTGCCCGGGATTTAACTAACTTAAGTGCCTAGGTGGGATAATGCACCTCAGGCCCACACCAGGGTGTCAAATACCAACTTTGATATTTGAAAACAAATTGTGGAAGGGGGTCTCTATAAATATGCCATAAAAATATATCAAGAACGGCAAAGTTCTTGCCCACTTTGGGCTTAGATTAAAGGTATTGCCCGGGTCTTTAACTGACATAAGTGCCTAGGTGGGATAATGCACCTCAAGCCCACAGCAGGGTGTCAAATATCAATTTTGATATTTGAAGAAATATTGTGGAGGGGGGTCTCTATAAATATCCCATAAAATATATATCAAGGACGGCAAAGTTCTTCCCCACTTTTAGCTAAGTTAAAGGTATTGCCCAGGTCTTTAGCTGACTTAAGTGCCTAGGTGGGATAATGCACCTCAAGCCCACAGCAGGGTGTCAAATATCAATTTTGATATTTGAAGAAATATTGTGGAGGGGGGTCTCTATAAATATCCCATAAAATATATATCAAGGACGGCAAAGTTCTTCCCCACTTTTAGCTAAGTTAAAGGTATTGCCCGGGTCTTTAGCTGACTTAAGTGCCTAGGTGGGATAATGCACCTCAAGCCCACAGCAGGGTGTCAAATATCAACTTTGATATTTGAAATCAAATTGTGGAGGGGGTCTCTATTAATATCCCATAACAATATATCAAGGACGGCAAAGTTCTTGCCCACTTTTAGCTAAGTTAAAGGTATTGCCCGGGTCTTTAACTGACTTAAGTGCCTAGGTGGGATAATGCACCTCAAGCCCACAGCAGGGTGTCAAATATCAACTTTGATATTTGAAAACAAATTGTGGAGGGGGTGGTCTCTATAAATATCCCATAAAAATATATCAAGGACGGCAAAGTACTTGCCCACTTTTGGCTAAGTTAAATGTATTGCCCAGGTCTTTAACTGACTTAAGTGCCTAGGTGGAATAATGCACCTCAACCCCACAGCAGGGTGTCAAATACCAACTTTGATATTTGAAAACAAATTGTGGAGGGGGGGGGGTCTCTATAAATATCCCATAAAAAATATGTCAAGGACGGCAAAGTTCTTGCCCACTTTTGGCTAAGTTAAAGGTATTGCCCGGGAATTTAACTAACTTAAGAGCCTAGATGGGATAATGCACCTCAGGCCCACACCAGGGTGTCAAATACCAACTTTGATATTTGAAAACAGATTGTGGAAGGGGGTCTCTATAAATATGCCATAGAAATATATCAAGAACGGCAAAGTTCTTGCCCACTTTGGGCTTAGATTAAAGGTATTGCCGGGTCTTTAACTGACTTAAGTGCCTAGGTGGGATAATGCACCTCAAGCCCACAGCAGGGTGTCAAATATCAATTTTGATATTTGAAGAAATATTGTTGAGGGGGGTCTCTATAAATATCCCATAAAATATATATCAAGGACGGCAAAGTTCTTGCCCACTTTTAGCTAAGTTAAAGGTATTGCCCGGGTCTTTAATTGACTTAAGTGCCTAGGTGGGATAATGCACCTCAAGCCCACAACAGGGTGTCAAATATCAACTTTGATATTTGAAATCAAATTGTGGAGTGGGGTCTCTATAAATATCCCATAAAAATATGTCAAGGACGGCAAAGTTCTTCCCCACTTTTGGCTAAGATAAGGGTATTGCTCGGGTCTTTAACTGACTTAAGTGCCTAGGTGGGATAATGCACCTCAAGCCCACAGCAGGGTGTCAAATATCAATTTTGATATTTGAAAAACAATTGTGGAGGGGGTGGTCTCTATAAATATACCATAAAAATATATCAAGGACGGCAAAGTTCTTGCCTACTTTTGGCTAAGTTAAATGTATTGCCCAGGTCTTTAACTGACTTAAGTGCCTAGGTGGGATAATGCACCTCAAGCCCACAACAGGGTGTCAAATATCAACTTTGATATTTGAAAACAAATTGTGGAGGGGGTGGTCTCTATAAATATCCCATAAAAATATATCAAGGACGGCAAAGTTCTTGCCCACTTTTGGCTAAGTTAAATGTATTGCCCAGGTCTTTAACTGACTTAAGTGCCTAGGTGGATAATGCACCTCAACCCCACAGCAGGGTGTCAAATACCAACTTTGATATTTGAAAACAAATTGTGGAGGGGGGGGGGTCTCTATAAATATCCCATAAAAAATATGTCAAGGACGGCAAAGTTCTTGCCCACTTTTGGCTAAGTTAAAGGTATTGCCCGGGAATTTAACTAACTTAAGAGCCTAGATGGGATAATGCACCTCAGGCCCACACCAGGGTGTCAAATACCAACTTTGATATTTGAAAACAGATTGTGGAAGGGGGTCTCTATAAATATGCCATAAAAATATATCAAGAACGGCAAAGTTCTTGCCCACTTTGGGCTTAGATTAAAGGTATTGCCGGGTCTTTAACTGACTTAAGTGCCTAGGTGGGATAATGCACCTCAAGCCCACAGCAGGGTGTCAAATATCAATTTTGATATTTGAAGAAATATTGTTGAGGGGGGTCTCTATAAATATCCCATAAAATATATATCAAGGACGGCAAAGTTCTTGCCCACTTTTAGCTAAGTTAAAGGTATTGCCCGGGTCTTTAATTGACTTAAGTGCCTAGGTGGGATAATGCACCTCAAGCCCACAACAGGGTGTCAAATATCAATTTTGATATTTGAAATCAAATTGTGGAGGGGGGTCTCTATAAATATCCCATAAAAATATGTCAAGGACGGCAAAGTTCTTCCCCACTTTTGGCTAAGATAAGGGTATTGCTCGGGTCTTTAACTGACTTAAGTGCCTAGGTGGGATAATGCACCTCAAGCCCACAGCAGGGTGTCAAATATCAATTTTGATATTTGAAAAACAATTGTGGAGGGGGTGGTCTCTATAAATATACCATAAAAATATATCAAGGACGGCAAAGTTCTTGCCTACTTTTGGCTAAGTTAAATGTATTGCCCAGGTCTTTAACTGACTTAAGTGCCTAGGTGGGATAATGCACCTCAAGCCCACAACAGGGTGTCAAATATCAACTTTGATATTTGAAAACAAATTGTGGAGGGGGTGGTCTCTATAAATATCCCATAAAAATATATCAAGGACGGCAAAGTTCTTGCCCACTTTTGGCTAAGTTAAATGTATTGCCCAGGTCTTTAACTGACTTAAGTGCCTAGGTGGAATAATGCACCTCAACCCCACAGCAGGGTGTCAAATACCAACTTTGATATTTGAAAACAAATTGTGGAGGGGGGGGGGGGTCTCTATAAATATCCCATAAAAAATATGTCAAGGACGGCAAAGTTCTTGCCCACTTTTGGCTAAGTTAAAGGTATTGCCCGGGAATTTAACTAACTTAAGAGCCTAGATGGGATAATGCACCTCAGGCCCACACCAGGGTGTCAAATACCAACTTTGATATTTGAAAACAGATTGTGGAAGGGGGTCTCTATAAATATGCCATAAAAATATATCAAGAACGGCAAAGTTCTTGCCCACTTTGGGCTTAGATTAAAGGTATTGCCGGGTCTTTAACTGACTTAAGTGCCTAGGTGGGATAATGCACCTCAAGCCCACAGCAGGGTGTCAAATATCAATTTTGATATTTGAAGAAATATTGTTGAGGGGGGTCTCTATAAATATCCCATAAAATATATATCAAGGACGGCAAAGTTCTTGCCCACTTTTAGCTAAGTTAAAGGTATTGCCCGGGTCTTTAATTGACTTAAGTGCCTAGGTGGGATAATGCACCTCAAGCCCACAACAGGGTGTCAAATATCAACTTTGATATTTGAAATCAAATTGTGGAGGGGGGTCTCTATAAATATCCCATAAAAATATGTCAAGGACGGCAAAGTTCTTCCCCACTTTTGGCTAAGATAAGGGTATTGCTCGGGTCTTTAACTGACTTAAGTGCCTAGGTGGGATAATGCACCTCAAGCCCACAGCAGGGTGTCAAATATCAATTTTGATATTTGAAAAACAATTGTGGAGGGGGTGGTCTCTATAAATATCCCATAAAAATATATCAAGGACGGCAAAGTTCTTGCCTACTTTTGGCTAAGTTAAATGTATTGCCCAGGTCTTTAACTGACTTAAGTGCCTAGGTGGGATAATGCACCTCAAGCCCACAACAGGGTGTCAAATATCAACTTTGATATTTGAAATCAAATTGTGGAGGGGGTCTCTATTAATATCCCATAAAAATATGTCAAGGACGGCAAAGTTCTTGCCCACTTTTGGCTAAGTTAAAAGTATTGCCCGGGACTTTAACTGACTTAAGTGCCTAGGTGGGATAATGCACCTCAGGCCCACACCAGGGTGTCAAATATCAACTTTGATATTTGAAAACAAATTGTGGAGGGGGGGTCTCTATAAATATGCCATAAAAATATATCAAAATTGGCAAAGGTCTTTCCCACTTTGGGCTTAGATTAAAGGTATTGCCCGGGTCTGTAACTGACTTAAGTGCCTAGGTGGGATAATGCACCTCAAGCCCACAGCAGGGTGTCAAATATCAATTTTGATATTTGAAGAAATATTGTAGAGGGGGGTCTCTATAAATATCCCATAAAATATATATCAAGGACGGCAAAGTTCTTGCCCACTTTTAGCTAAGTTAAAGGTATTGCCCGGGTCTTTAATTGACTTAAGTGCCTAGGTGGGATAATGCACCTCAAGCCCACAACAGGGTGTCAAATATCAACTTTGATATTTGAAATCAAATTGTGGAAGGGGGTCTCTATAAATATCCCATAAAAAATATGTCAAGGACGGCAAAGTTCTTGCCCACTTTTGGCTAAGTTAAAGGTATTGCCCGGGATTTAACTAACTTAAGTGCCTAGGTGGGATAATGCACCTCAGGCCCACACCAGGGTGTCAAATACCAACTTTGATATTTGAAAACAAATTGTGGAAGGGGGTCTCTATAAATATGCCATAAAAATATATCAAGAACGGCAAAGTTCTTGCCCACTTTGGGCTTAGATTAAAGGTATTGCCCGGGTCTTTAACTGACGTAAGTGCCTAGGTGGGATAATGCACCTCAGGCCCACAGCAGGGTGTCAAATATCAACTTTGATATTTGAAAACAAATTGTGGAGGGGGATCTCTATAAATATCCCATAAAAATATGTCAAGGACGGCAAAGTTCTTGCCCACTTTTGGCTAAGATAAGGGTATTGCCCGGGTCTTTAACTGACTTAAGTGCCTAGGTGGGATAATGCACCTCAAGCCCACAACAGAGTGTCAAATATCAATTTTGATATTTGAAAAAAAATTGTGGAGGGGGTGGTCTCTATAAATATCCCATAAAAATATATCAAGAACGCCAAAGTTCTTGCTCACTTTTGGCTAAGTTAAAGGTATTGCCCGGGTCTTTAACTGACTTAAGTGCCTAGGTGAGATAATGCACCTCAAGCCCACAGCAGGGTGTCAAATATCAATTTTGATATTTGAAGAAATATTGTTGAGGGGGGTCTCTATAAATATCCCATAAAATATATATCAAGGACGGCAAAGTTCTTGCCCACTTTTAGCTAAGTTAAAGGTATTGCCCGGGTCTTTAATTGACTTAAGTGCCTAGGTGGGATAATGCACCTCAAGCCCACAACAGGGTGTCAAATATCAACTTTGATATTTGAAATCAAATTGTGGAGGGGGGTCTCTATAAATATCCCATAAAAATATGTCAAGGACGGCAAAGTTCTTCCCCACTTTTGGCTAAGATAAGGGTATTGCTCGGGTCTTTAACTGACTTAAGTGCCTAGGTGGGATAATGCACCTCAAGCCCACAGCAGGGTGTCAAATATCAATTTTGATATTTGAAAAACAATTGTGGAGGGGGTGGTCTCTATAAATATACCATAAAAATATATCAAGGACGGCAAAGTTCTTGCCTACTTTTGGCTAAGTTAAATGTATTGCCCAGGTCTTTAACTGACTTAAGTGCCTAGGTGGGATAATGCACCTCAAGCCCACAACAGGGTGTCAAATATCAACTTTGATATTTGAAAACAAATTGTGGAGGGGGTGGTCTCTATAAATATCCCATAAAAATATATCAAGGACGGCAAAGTTCTTGCCCACTTTTGGCTAAGTTAAATGTATTGCCCAGGTCTTTAACTGACTTAAGTGCCTAGGTGGAATAATGCACCTCAACCCCACAGCAGGGTGTCAAATACCAACTTTGATATTTGAAAACAAATTGTGGAGGGGGGGGGGGTCTCTATAAATATCCCATAAAAAATATGTCAAGGACGGCAAAGTTCTTGCCCACTTTTGGCTAAGTTAAAGGTATTGCCCGGGAATTTAACTAACTTAAGAGCCTAGATGGGATAATGCACCTCAGGCCCACACCAGGGTGTCAAATACCAACTTTGATATTTGAAAACAGATTGTGGAAGGGGGTCTCTATAAATATGCCATAAAAATATATCAAGAACGGCAAAGTTCTTGCCCACTTTGGGCTTAGATTAAAGGTATTGCCGGGTCTTTAACTGACTTAAGTGCCTAGGTGGGATAATGCACCTCAAGCCCACAGCAGGGTGTCAAATATCAATTTTGATATTTGAAGAAATATTGTTGAGGGGGGTCTCTATAAATATCCCATAAAATATATATCAAGGACGGCAAAGTTCTTGCCCACTTTTAGCTAAGTTAAAGGTATTGCCCGGGTCTTTAATTGACTTAAGTGCCTAGGTGGGATAATGCACCTCAAGCCCACAACAGGGTGTCAAATATCAACTTTGATATTTGAAATCAAATTGTGGAGGGGGGTCTCTATAAATATCCCATAAAAATATGTCAAGGACGGCAAAGTTCTTCCCCACTTTTGGCTAAGATAAGGGTATTGCTCGGGTCTTTAACTGACTTAAGTGCCTAGGTGGGATAATGCACCTCAAGCCCACAGCAGGGTGTCAAATATCAATTTTGATATTTGAAAAACAATTGTGGAGGGGGTGGTCTCTATAAATATCCCATAAAAATATATCAAGGACGGCAAAGTTCTTGCCTACTTTTGGCTAAGTTAAATGTATTGCCCAGGTCTTTAACTGACTTAAGTGCCTAGGTGGGATAATGCACCTCAAGCCCACAACAGGGTGTCAAATATCAACTTTGATATTTGAAATCAAATTGTGGAGGGGGTCTCTATTAATATCCCATAAAAATATGTCAAGGACGGCAAAGTTCTTGCCCACTTTTGGCTAAGTTAAAAGTATTGCCCGGGACTTTAACTGACTTAAGTGCCTAGGTGGGATAATGCACCTCAGGCCCACACCAGGGTGTCAAATATCAACTTTGATATTTGAAAACAAATTGTGGAGGGGGGGTCTCTATAAATATGCCATAAAAATATATCAAAATTGGCAAAGGTCTTTCCCACTTTGGGCTTAGATTAAAGGTATTGCCCGGGTCTGTAACTGACTTAAGTGCCTAGGTGGGATAATGCACCTCAAGCCCACAGCAGGGTGTCAAATATCAATTTTGATATTTGAAGAAATATTGTAGAGGGGGGTCTCTATAAATATCCCATAAAATATATATCAAGGACGGCAAAGTTCTTGCCCACTTTTAGCTAAGTTAAAGGTATTGCCCGGGTCTTTAATTGACTTAAGTGCCTAGGTGGGATAATGCACCTCAAGCCCACAACAGGGTGTCAAATATCAACTTTGATATTTGAAATCAAATTGTGGAAGGGGGTCTCTATAAATATCCCATAAAAAATATGTCAAGGACGGCAAAGTTCTTGCCCACTTTTGGCTAAGTTAAAGGTATTGCCCGGGATTTAACTAACTTAAGTGCCTAGGTGGGATAATGCACCTCAGGCCCACACCAGGGTGTCAAATACCAACTTTGATATTTGAAAACAAATTGTGGAAGGGGGTCTCTATAAATATGCCATAAAAATATATCAAGAACGGCAAAGTTCTTGCCCACTTTGGGCTTAGATTAAAGGTATTGCCCGGGTCTTTAACTGACGTAAGTGCCTAGGTGGGATAATGCACCTCAGGCCCACAGCAGGGTGTCAAATATCAACTTTGATATTTGAAAACAAATTGTGGAGGGGGATCTCTATAAATATCCCATAAAAATATGTCAAGGACGGCAAAGTTCTTGCCCACTTTTGGCTAAGATAAGGGTATTGCCCGGGTCTTTAACTGACTTAAGTGCCTAGGTGGGATAATGCACCTCAAGCCCACAACAGAGTGTCAAATATCAATTTTGATATTTGAAAAAAAATTGTGGAGGGGGTGGTCTCTATAAATATCCCATAAAAATATATCAAGAACGCCAAAGTTCTTGCTCACTTTTGGCTAAGTTAAAGGTATTGCCCGGGTCTTTAACTGACTTAAGTGCCTAGGTGAGATAATGCACCTCAAGCCCACAGCAGGGTGTCAAATATCAATTTTGATATTTGAAAAAAAAATTGTGGAGGGGGGTCTCTATAAATATCGCATAAAAAATATATCAAGGACGGCAAAGTTCTTCCCCACTTTTAGCTAAGTTAAAGGTATTTCCCGGGTCTTTAACTGACTTAAGTGCCTAGGTGGGATAATGCACCTCAAGCCCACAGCAGGGTGTCAAATATCAACTTTGATATTTGAAATCAAATTGTGGAGGGGGTCTCTATTAATATCCCATAAAAATATGTCAAGGACGGCAAAGTTCTTGCCCACTTTTGGCTAAGTTAAAAGTATTGCCCGGGACTTTAACTGACTTAAGTGCCTAGGTGGGATAATGCACCTCAGGCCCACACCAGGGTGTCAAATATCAACTTTGATATTTGAAAACAAATTGTGGAGGGGGGGTCTCTATAAATATGCCATAAAAATATATCAAAATTGGCAAAGGTCTTTCCCACTTTGAGCTTAGATTAAAGGTATTGCCCGGGTCTGTAACTGACTTAAGTGCCTAGGTGGGATAATGCACCTCAAGCCCACAGCAGGGTGTCAAATATCAATTTTGATATTTGAAGAAATATTGTTGAGGGGGGTCTCTATAAATATCCCATAAAAATATATCAAGGACGGCAAAGTTCTTGCCCACTTTTAGCTAAGTTAAAGGTATTGCCCGAGTCTTTAACTGACTTAAGTGCCTAGGTGGGATAACGCACCTCAAGCCCACAGCAGGGTGTCAAATATCAATTTTGATATTTGAAAAAAAAATTGTGGAGGGGGGTCTCTATAAATATCCCATAAAAAATATATCAAGGACGGCAAAGTTCTTCCCCACTTTTAGCTAAGTTAAAGGTATTGCCCGGGTCTTTAACTGATTTAAGTGCCTATGTGGGATAATGCACCTCAAGCCCACAGCAGGGTGTCAAATATCAATTTTGATATTTGAAATCAAATTGTGGAGGGGGCCTCTATAAATATCCCATAAAAATATGTCAAGGACGGCAAATTTCTTGGCCACATTTGGCTAATTTGAAGGTATTGCCCGGGTCTTTAACTGACTTAAGTGCCTATGTGGGATAATGCACCTCAAGCCCACAGCAGGGTGTCAAATATCAACTTTGATATTTGGATTTGGGGGGGGGGGGGGGGGACCCTACTGCCACTTGTCTGGGCCTTTACCTGACGTAAGTGCATTGGTGAATTAAATTAGCTGTTTGACACCTTTAAATATACAATTTAAAAATAAATAGATAAAACAAAATAATACTATTTATTAAATAAATGTTACACGCACATGCAGGGTTTATATTTTGTTTATTTTGATAATACGTATTGCTATATTTTTCTGATGGTCTATATTTACATTTTTTTGTAGATTGATGAGACCTCTTCATGTGAACGGGGAATCTTAGGACTTTATTTTGTTTGACAAAGCGCTGGCAAATCGAAATTATATACCGGTTTACATGAAAGTATATTATTTGTTTACGCTGTGTTTGTTTAAAGTTGGCCGACTGTTTTCTAAGCTCGCTATCCCTAAATATATGTTTGTCTTCGTTATTAAGCTCAGTAAAGAGAAGACATATTTTATGTACGGGTGAACATGGGAAATAGAACATAAAATGTATTGTCTTTTACTCACATGAGTGTCTGTGTGAGATTCTGCGCCTTATTTCCACTGTAGTGTGTCCAAATGTCAACTTTGTATTGTGAAAGGGGGGGGGGGGTCCAGAAATATTCCCTGTATGGCCGGATGTCGATTCAATGTGTTGAATGTGCAATTACAGAAATATATTTATTATTGGTCGCTAGAAATCTTTAAAAGTACATTTTGCTCTTATTTCTATTTTTGGTTTTGAGACATATCGCCTTATTGGTCGCTAGCTTATTGGTCGCTAGAAATTGGTCGCTAGCTTGAGCCTAGTCTATTTTTATATTCAGTTCGTTGTTCTTCATTTGTCAGAATATTTTCAAATGAAAAAAAAAGGGGGGGGGTAAAACAAGGGGACAATTTAACCCACATTTGTTAAAATATATATAAATGATATACCAGATATATTTGATTAAAGTTGCAAACCAAAAACTATCGTGAATTTATCTATTAACTCTCTCAAGTGTGTTCCTGATCTGTTAATATTATTAGAAAGTTCAGATGGTTTGCAAAATTGACAAATTTAATTATTACTGCAGAATATGGCAACTTTCGATAAATATACAGAAGCTAACTTTATAGTTTTCAACAAAGACATTCATGAAAATAATAAACAGATTTCTTTTATAATTTAACCAAAATAAGAAAAGGAATTAAAAATACAAATATCTGGGTAACAAAACTGTTTTAATCACTGGTTCAACCCATTTGCATCTATAAATCAGAAATTTAGTACATGGATATTTTGTGAGAAAAAAAATCATTATAAGGTCACAAATGAGAGCGAGTCACAAAAATAGTTACAATTTTTGTCATTTAGCATCTTTAGATATTACCTAGGTATTTGAGAAGAAACGTTTTATAAATATATAATTTAATTTGATTTGAATATTTCAATCTGATTGGCTAAACCGCCTGGAGAAATGTTTGGCTATACTCGATAACCTGGGTTGGTATTGTGACGTCACCAACGTGTTCATCCGCCAACGACAAATTCAAATACAATTTGTAGTTACATGAAATAATCGTAATTAAAATCGAGGAATCATTAAATTTTGTTGTAAAAATTAAATTATAAGAAATATTTGAAATTGTTGAACAGGTCATACTTGCATAACCTGGTTTGGGTCAGTTTACGCTTTTCATAAACCGCCTGGTTTGGGTCAGTTTACGCTTTTCATAAACCGCTTCGCGGTTTATTAAGCGTAAACTGACCCAAACCAGGTTATATCGTATAACCTGTTCAACAATTTCAAATATTTCTTAAATAATAGGACTTTGGGAAGAACCAATCAACATAGCAGTCCGAGCAGAAGCTGTCAAGTATCCAGTAGATTTCATCATAAAATGTCAAGTTAGTCAAGTTATACTTTCAGATACCAATAATAATCCATTACTTTTTATGCCTACTGTCTGTCAAAATACAAAAGTCTTATTCATTGTTTACTTTCATAAAAAAAAGTGTGAAGTTCTATAGAAATTGGTGTGAAATAAGTTGAGCATGTAGATTTTAAAAATCAAGGATAGTAAACAATAAATAAATGTAAAGTTGTTTTTTAATAAATTACATTTTGTAGACGAAAATATCAAATTATACCTTCATAGTAAAATGGAAAATAAATATATTTACCCTTATATATATATATTACAATTAACATTAGAGAAAGAAAAATAATAAGAATGAGAAGCAACGGTCATTATTAGAAAAATGAAGAACGCACTTGTCATCAGTGTTCTCTACGATGAAAATCATTACTTTTTAATTGTCCCCTGAATTCGGCACTAAGAATTAAAACATTTGGATAACTTAAATGAAATAGCAATAATGTTGTCATCCGAAAGACTTGTGCAGTTCGTTCTAATATGTAAAAAAAAAGTATTGGTCACCGAGGAAAGTGGACCCGATCTCTGCATAAAACTCTAGTTCATGTACATGTACATATATATTACATACAAATGTATATTATGAATTACTGGTGTTCATTGGCTTCGCTATTTGTATTGTATTATGTTATATTATGCCTTCAAGCTTCAACCCATTTGTGGTAATATTTTGTATTCAATAAATAAATGTCTATATTTCTATATTTTTTTTATCAGTTTAGTGCCTTCCATTATGGCCTATATGACAACATTTCAAAGCTACTTGTACCTTACAGTTTTTACCACAATTTTGCCAACTATTGTGTGAATTACACGCAATTTATTGATGCTGTGTGGCAAATTCTCATGCTCGCCTCGAGTGCGGTAGATGGTGGGTTCCAGCTCCGATCGGGTCAAATCAAAGACTATCATATAGGTATTTGCTGTTTTTCCGCGAAGCACGCAGCATTACGGGGAAAGGACAAAGACTGGTTGGCTCGGAATAAGGAGAATGTGTCCGCGTGGAGTGAATTGTCTATTCGTGAACTGTTGTTTCAGTGAGCTAACACTATAAAAATCCAAATAGGCGTGTTGGTCTAGTACAAAGCGGACCTCATCATTATCTCATTAAAATTAACTTGTTCTTGCCATGATATAGCTGAAAAATTGCTGAGTTGGCGTTAAACAACAATCACTAATCACTCACTCTAGGGTTGCCACGTGAATTTCCAAGATATAATTCCTTTCTCAAACAGTCTATGTAATGTAACTTACACACAAAAACGATATTGTTAGGGACCTAGTCTATATGGACAAAATCATACTTGTCAAGGAGACAAGAAAGAAGCTTGACATTATTTGGATCTTTGAAGATTGATGTTGCGCGAATATTCATTAAAAATCTGTATCAATCTAACTTTCCATTCATATGCAAGTAAGTATAAATATGCAAAGGTAATTAACGACAAATAATAATGCGACTCAAATTCAGATCGGAAAACTTTTCCTAAAGGTTGTAAAATAAAATCCGGGAAAGTTTTTCGAACTTTTCTTGCCTTATCATTGAAGTAATTACATTCAGCACAAGACTCGAACTCTACTTCCGTCAACAGAAGGGTACTATACGAAAAATAAAGCAATAAATGAGTGAAAATCTTAAAATTCTGAAGAACTGAGCTATCGTATGCACAAAACAAGAAGAGAGGCGAAAAGGAACGTCTTGTAGGAATTGATACTTGTCCTAGTTGGAATGATATAATGGGAATAAGGTGCATTAAATGTAACCGAAGTGAGCAGGTGTACGATTTCTAAAAGTTTCGGAGTTTCTTGCCTTGTGGATAATTAGTATATATAGGGTCGAAACATGTAAGTTGCTGTTAACATAAGATTGTATGATGAATATTGACACGAACAAGTGTAAATGGGTCATTCTCTGACAACTTTTCAAAATACCGAGTTTTGTCTATATGAAAGGAAAATTTGTCACAAACGTTTCACTTGCTACAGTTCGTTTAATTAATGATTCTTGAGACAGATTTAAGTGTTTGGCAAGCTGTTTTATCAAAAATATATTTGTCTTTACCGTCACAATACCTTAAACGCAAATTGTCTTACTTTTTCTTCAAATTAAACCATAAAACCGATATGAATATAAACGAATAAATTGTTCTGTTGATATAATATGTGGAAAAACTTATATATTTTTTCTTATATCTACGGAGTATTGAAAAGGTTTGTGTGTCATAATTTCAAAGCTGAGATCTGGAATGTAATTATTTTTTGCTATATTCTTTAACTAGTGCTCAATGGTCAAAAATAACTGAACTGGGTTATAGATGTGCTACAACTGCGTCATTTAAGGTTATATTTGTTGCATAATTACAAATATAATATACAAAAAACATTTTTGAGTTCGTGACGGAAAGGAATATTTGTGACGGTAAAGAAAACGTGTGTGACGGTAAAGACATTTTGGTTTATAATAACAACTACCCACATAAATCAAATGCACGAGGTTGAATATAACACCTTTAACCGTGCTCAAAGTCATTCCTGATACTAAGTGAAAGTGATTAAAAGTGTGGTTGTCTTTACCGTCACGATCATAATATGAAATTGTGTCGGTAGAGACTGTTACCGGTAGAGACAATTCCGTATTTCGGCATTGATTCCGTGTATTACAGAAAATATTTCTAAAGGTGAAATATGTGCATTGCTATCGGGAACAACGTTTTATTTCTACATGACGTTTAAAATGTTGTAGCAGGTGAACAGAGGATCTTCTTTTATGTTTGGTAAAGACCTTGAATAAAGGTACTAAAAATTGTAATGCATTTTAATGGAGATACTGGTTTGTTGAATCCTGCTGACAGTCGATCCACGATACCGTTTCTTTACATCGATGAAGTAAAAAGGAAAGCACCAACGTGACTACGATCTCAGAGTCACATGTATATTAGACGTTCTGCAACGTTAAATTTTCGTGACGGTAAAGATAGAAATTCATAGGACACACATTTCAGAGTAAATAAAGGAAATAATTTACATAATAAAAATATAAAACTTTAAGCATATTATTATTTAATATTTACTGTAATGATTAAACCTTTAAAACATAAAGAAACACCATTTTTGAAGTTTTAATTTTTTTCTATGATCATCCCTATTGTGGGACATTACCGTCACGTGTATTATTCTATATGTGACGGTAAAAAAGAGAATTTGTAAATCCATTATTTGGCGTATCTCTTAATGTATTTTATAAATCTTCTAATGAAATAAATACAATTTATCTAAACATGAACAAACGACATATCAACTTTTATTGTAATTTAAGTTTGTAGTTTTTATGTAATATTAATGGGACACAGTTGCAGTCTTTACCGTCACTATTGTAAAAGTTGTCAGAGAATGACCCAAATAATGAAAAAGAGGTGAAATAATAAAGAAAAAAAGAAATTTCACTGAAAATAAATATGTAAACAGAAAGTTAAAAAAGGGTGGTGGTAATTCCGTGCCAGGAGCGCCTGTGATTCAAATCACTCATTTTATTTCTCAAGTTTCTACATGTGTAATTTTTCTAATTTTGCAAATCAAAAGGATTTATAGATTCAGTTTGAAAATTTTAATCTACAAAATGAGAAATATAACACGTGTACGGTCACAAAAAAAGACAACACGATTTACGGTTAAGCGGTTAAAGCTTCGGGGGAGGGGGGAGGGGGGATACCCGGAGAAAACCACCGACCTACCGCAAGTCACTGACAAACTTTATCGCAAGTGCTGTTTATTTTTACTACTAGTACTAGAAAACAATTACTATTACCCTACTAGTACTAATAGTAATGGGTTTTTAATTGCACCCAAATAAATTAAGAATAAGTCAATCTCACACATGACAGCAATATTTGTGGCTTATTTAAATACGTACATTAAAACCAATCTAATCCAAATTAAATGTTTGTATCGCTAGTGTGATAATTTAATTTGATTTGAATACTACAATCTGATTGGCTAATCCGCCTGGAGAAAATTTTGGTTATACTCGATAACCTGGGTTGGTATTGTGACGTCACCAACGTGTTCATCCGCCAACGACAAATTCAAATAGTCACATGAAATAATCGTAATCATAATCGAGGAATCATTAAATTTTGTTGCAAAAATTAAATTATAAGGAATATTTGAAATTGTTCAACAGGTTATACTTTAATCTCGTTGAGATTAGGATTCCGAAGAAATTTTCTGTCTGTTCTTCATCCTAATCTCGTTTCAAGCCCTATCAAGGGTATTCTGGAAATTTAAAATTTGACCCCCGGTGCATTCCGATGGATATTTTGGCATGAATGGATTGTGTCAGATCAAGTGCAGGTAAGATTTCATAAATAGACATATTTTCTAGTTCAAATCTGCAAAAATATTGATATTTCCGATAAAATAATCCAAAATCCACTTCGAAGAGTCCGCCATTTTAGTGAACTCATGAACTACACCACGTGATCAAAATCGTCACGGATTTTGTTACAGCCTGTTTCTAGATTCAAGATGTCGATGTCAAATATATTATTATAATTTAAAAATCCCATATACACGGCTTGAACTTTTTTAATTTTGTTTTAAATATTTTATTAAAACCAATCAACAGCCCATAAAGGATATGCTTGCATATACACAATAAATATTTGACATCGACCTTTAATTTAGAAACAGGCTGTAGCAAAATCCGTGATGATTTTGATCACGTGGTGTAGTCACAGGCACTTGTTTCATTCAAAAAATATATGCCCCCTCCTCTTCCTTACTTCAAGGTAAACATCTGCCCTTTTCCCCTTCCCCACTTCGCCTCAATATTTTTCGCTCAAGTTATTTGTGATCCTTTCGCTGACCCAATTATATCGTTACACTCCCGAGATATTTCTCTTTTCGACTGCCACATTAAAGATATACCAACCGGGCCCCCCTCAGACGAATTGGACAAGAATATTCAGCGAAAGTCGCTTCGTGAAAATTTAAGTAATTGAAACAGATACAACCACTTCCTGTTTGCGCTGGATTTTTCATGTGCATTCGGAATTCACAAGACCGGCCATGACTTTGTGTTTGCCACGGGGTACGTATTTTCAGGGCTAGTAACGATGTAGGGCCTCTATTTCTGGGTCCTGGGTCCACACGAATACTAGAAATAAACACAAGGTAAGCAACAAAATGGCGGGGTACTGCTAAATTTCTTATTATTGTCGATTTCCCTGATTTCTGAAAAATAAACGGATGGGATGCACTAACCTTGTGGACCTCCATCAGCTGTTGTGTCCCTGGTTTACTGACGTATTCGTACTATTTTGTATATATACCCCCGACAATCTGTTCCCAAGACCGATTGTCAACTAAGTCGGAGGTCTATATTGGATTCTCTCGGACTCCAACGTGTCTTTAGAAGAAGAAATCTGGCTTACCGAATGCATTTATTTGGCGGACTATTTCAAGCTTAGAAAAAAAAAGAAAAAACAGAATGAAATGTCTTTTTTAATCACATGGTAGGTATGCAACCAACAGGTGAACAAATATCAATCCTTTGCCACAATGGAACCATATTTGACAAACCCCGGGAAAAAACTGGACTGGCCATCAAAAGACACGTTGGAGTCCGAGAGAATCCAAAGTAGACCTCCGACTTAGTTGACAATCGGTCTTGGGAACAGATTGTCGGGGGCATATATGCAAAATAGTACGAATACGACAGTAAACCAGGGGCACAACAGCTGATGGGGGTCCTCAAGGTTAGTGCATTTCATCCGTTTATTTTTCAGAAATCAGGGAAATCGACAATAATAAGAAATTTAGCAGTACCCCGCCATTTTGGCTTACCTTGTGTTTTTTTCTAGTATTCGTGTGGACCCAGGACCCAGTAATAGAGGCCCTACATCGTTACTAGCCCTGAAAATACGTACCCCGGTGGCAAACACGGGGAAATTAAGGTCCATCGGTCAAGTGCCTGTGATATACGCTGTAAAAGGTAAGGAAATATCAATATTTTAGCAGATTTGAACTAGAAAATATGTCTACATATGTAATCTTACCTGCACTTGATCTGACACAATCCGTCCATGCCAAAATATCCAT
This sequence comes from Bathymodiolus brooksi, assembly GCA_963680875.1. NCBI lineage: Eukaryota > Metazoa > Mollusca > Bivalvia > Mytilida > Modiolidae > Bathymodiolus > Bathymodiolus brooksi. Next base: position 78,552,540 of record OY804578.1, on the reverse strand, counting down.
CGAAATGCACCGGGGGGGGGTCAAAATTTAAATTTCTAGAATACCCTTGATAGGGCTTGAAACGAGATTAGGATGAGGAAAATTCTTCGGAATCCTAATCTCAACGAGATTAGTTATGCTTGCATAACCTGGTTTGTGTCAGCTTACGCCTTTCATAAACCGCTTCGCGATTTATTAAGTGTAGACTGACCCAAACCAGGTTATATCGTATAATCTGTTCAACAATTTCAAATATTCCTTAATTGTCATAGAAGAAAAAGGATACAGCAAAGTGAAACATCTAATTTTAAGTACAAATATTTGAGACTGTAGTTATCTCCCTTATATAAATCTTACGTTTTTAATAAGCGAACATTGATATTTTATATTGTAAATCAATTTCAATATATATATTATTATTATTAAACATTTGATATTTCTTTAATCTTTATATACAGTTTTAGCTGTGTTAGAACATATTTTTTGAAATGTTTGCTATTTATAGTATCATATAATACCGAACAATAGACAATTGATCGTGTTTTTTGTAATTATATGACCTTCTTCAATAACGTTTTTGTTCGAAAAAATCGTCGTCAAAATCCATAATTAATTAATAAACAAATGAGAAAGTCTTGAAATTCAAGGGAAAAAAACCGATAATTATAAGTCATTTTCATGTGAAAAAATTAAAAGAAGTATACATTTTAATGGAGACAATATTTCTTAAGTAGTGCTTGTTACATGAATTGTTTTAATACAGTGGACAGTAACTCTTATTCACTATTATTGTACTTATTAATGTATCAATTATATTTTTATATTGCATTGTACATAGCTTTAAGGACGCAACCACTGTTACCCCGGTAGTGGTTGCCCCCGTTGTAAAGGGTAGTATCCAAATAAAATATATATATATATATATACAAACACTATTTCTACAGATATGTTAAGTTTATTATATCTTAAAATATCTTACACCACTATAAATAGTTTTATCTTCTTGTAGTAAAAGTTTATGCTTATATTCAAACAAAATATGTTACTTCTCCGCTAAGCACGCAGCGCTAAGGAGAAAGAGCAAAGACTGGTTGGATCGGAATCAGAATAATGTGTCCGAGTGGAGCGATATGTATACCCGCGGACTGTTGTTTCAGTGAACTAGCACTATAAAAATCCAATCCAGCGTGTTGGTCTAGTACAAAGTGAACCTCATCATCATCTCATTGGAAATTAACTTATTCTCTCCATGACAAAGCAGAAAAATTGCTGAATTGGCGTTAAACAACAATCACTCACTCACTCATCACTCACTCACTCAAACAAACTATGAAGAGTTCAGAGATCTTTTACAAGTACAAGTACAAGTTCAAATTAAATTTGCCATAATAACTATTAGGCGTTAATAAATCTTCAACTTATAATGCAATTTTATCTGTCTCATTTGTTTGTTCAGTGAGGAGATTGCTGTTAATAATTATAATTCTGACATCGTTCAATACATGTCGCGTCTTTCAATACTTATTTAAATACTAAATCTTCCAACTGATATCCACCTTTAACATTTAATATTTCTGTAAATTCCTCTCTATTTTTTTTTCAACTCGTCCTATTGAAGTTGGTCTGTTTTTCGTAGAAATAAAAGTAAAATCATCTTTCAATTTTGCAAGCACAGCAAATATAACTCGATTCTGATATGTTTTGTATAACATTTAAATTTTTGAACTTTTAATAGCTTTAAGTAAGATTACTAGTATGTTTTATTGACAAGAAAATTGGAACTAGAATTGACTATATGATGTCAGTACCCCACAGCAAGCTTAAACAAGTGGTCATTTCCAATTTCGTTACAAAAATATTGAATTAGAAAACATAATTTGTCCTCGTGTTGAATCAGCAATGGAAAATGAGATTATTTTTTTCATACTTTGCAATAAAGTACAGATATCGAGAAAGCATGTTTTCAACAATATATTCAAATAGATCTCAGTCGGTTCAGGTCACCTGGAGTCAAAGGCCTCGGGTCCACAGGCACTTGGGTCCAGGATTTTTTTTCTTCAATTTTATCAATAAAATGTGCATCTACAACGTATGAACCCGTTTGACATGCTTCGTTGTGAAATAAACGGCTTTATGAACTATGCCCCATTTTCCTAATATAGATAACCCGTTTGCCATGCTTCGTTGTGAAATAAACGTCTTTATGAACTATGCCCCATTTATCTATTAGGAAAATGGGGCATAGTTCATAAAGGCGTTTATATTAGGAAAATGGGGCATAGTTCATAAAGCCGTTTATTTCACAACGAAACATGTCAAACGTGTTCATATACGTTGTAGATGCACATTTTATTGATAAAATTGAAGAAAAAAAAATCCTGGACCCAAGTGCCTGTGCTCGGGTCCACATTTCCTGCTAATGAGTCGACCTCACACACAGAGTAATTTCTTGTATAATAATACAATTTGCTACAAACATTAAATTCACACACAAACATATATCCAAATGCACACGGGTATCTATATGATATGTCAGGAGAAGGACCGACAACAGGAAAACGCGTACTCCTCTTCATTTTGAAAACTTTGTAATGTTAGATTCCTTCAATAATTTTGCCACCAATTTTGACCTTTTTAAAACAGTCACATTTGAGTTTAGTCTAGATTGTCAATATAATAATATAATGTATTATCGCTTACCAAGATAAATACGTAGTACATTAAACACAGAAAATCCCGAACGCTTTTTAGTTTGACACTGAAAAAAATTATAATGGATGATATCGGAATATTTTGCCCAGAAACGCCGGGTACACCGTCTTTGAACCACTTGTGCTTTGAACGAGCACTTGTAAACAACGAGCTTTTGCGATTTAAAACCCTGATGCTAGGGCGTGACCATCTTCAAAGATAAGCTCTAATTACGCCATGTCATCAGGATGGGAATAGATTATCATATATAATTTATAAAACGATTTACAGTAATATTTTGCTCAAACTCAAAGTCGAAATAACGGTAACGATACAATTTGAGTTGTGTATTTGATTCCTTCCTTGAAACTGACGAACGCTCCTTTCGGTGGGAATGTATTCTACAGTGAATAAACTAGAATCTATTAATATATTACATGGTTCCATTGTGAATAAAACTTGGGTTCCGTTACACTGTTTATTCACAATGAAGTATTATTCAATTTAAGGAAGTTTAAAAAAAATAGATATAAAAAAAAATGAGTGTAATTACCTCCCCTGTCTAAATTGTTTATTTCTAATAATACAATAATTTTTCTTTAATTTGGCAAAACTGTTGTAACAAAACTAAAAATACAAATTATAATCTAATCAATATACAAATATATGTTTAATAATAAAATCAAATTATCCAGATTTTATTTGTGTGCTCTTTATTTTCACAGATAATACCTAGCAATAGAATACCTTCTGAATTTATTCATAATTTAATACAACTTTGACAATTTACTCATGTTCATTTACATCCATTAACCACCCTAAAAAGTGGTTAATGACTATTTGCGACCGATTCTTCCTAGTGAAGAAATTCATTCACATATTAATTTCAAAAGATCAAAAAAGCGAAAATAAATTCGTACAAAGCAGTAGTAGTTGTAAATATAAATTTACATTCACATCAGTTGCTTGCCCATGGTCGGCGGTTCTCTCCGGATACTCTGGCTTCATCCACCACTACAACTGGTCGCCATGATATTGCCAAAAGTGGCGTTAAACACAATAAATCAATCAATCAATTATTTACATTCACACATACCGACTCATTTCTAAATATATTGTGTCCGATTACATATGTACATGTATATGTAAAATTTGGCCTGTAATATTTCTTATATTAATTTGATATCAAATTTGTTTTACATGTTGTCAATAATCTGTTGTGAAGTAATCGGACTAGAGTATGAATAAATATTTGTCAACTAAAATAAAATCATAAAATAATGCAGATTAATGACTTATTATTACATGTTGTACAATAATGTTCTCGTTTAGTAAAACTTTGTATCAAATTGAAATAAAAATTAAGCAAATCTGATTTTGTAGAAAAATATAAAGAAACGCTATGAAATGAAAATAAAAATTAAAACTTTATTGTAGTTTATGACATACATAAAATCAAAACGACTGGAATTGCGGGCAACAAGTTTGATTTTAAGAGAAGGACCATTTTTAGGGAGAAGGGGGAGGGACGAACAAATTTTGTCTCCTAATTTTTTTGATAAAAAAAAATAGTTTGACATGCAAAATGCAAACAATATATAATCTGATTCTGCATCTTACAAAGGAAAATTTTATTAATATTTGTGTAAAAAAAAAGTTAAATGATCAAAATGTGGAAAATATCTCAACTAGAGAAAGTACAATGCAATAACTAAACTCCCAAATATGATGAAAATGTTACGACTCTTAGGTTTTTTGTCACTGAGCCCCTTTCCAAGATCTTCCAGCAATTCCTGGAAATTGTGTTAACTCTTTTATTTAATATTAAAAAATATGTTGATATGTTAGAAGATTTAAATTGTTCAGCTATATCATGGCCAGAACAAGTTATATTTAAATGAGATGATGATGAGATTCGCTTTCTACTAGACCAACAGTTGCAACACGCTTAGTTTGGAGTTTTATAGTGCTAGCTCACTGAAACAACAGTCCGCGGATAGACATGTCACCATACTCGGACACATTATCCTGATTCCGAGCCAACCAGTCCTTGCTGTTTCTCCTTAATACTGCGTGCTTGTCGGAGAAGCAACAAATACAAATTGTATAGTCTTTGGTGTGACCCGATCGGGGCTTGAACCCACGATCTACCGCACTCGAAGCGAGCCCGCTAACCATTACGCCATTACACAGTAATTATTGTATCATTATTATATTACTTGTATCACAACCTTTACTTACACACTTTCTGACATGTCTGTTTTTGAGTGGGTGACTGAATGTATGTCAGTGAGAGCATGCACATGAATGCTTGTGTGTTTGTGTGTCTTGTCATGTATATATTGTCGTTAAATGATAAGGAATTTTGCTTTTCGCTGATTGGCCTAAACAGGATTTTCTCAACTCTACCTCAGAGTGAGTATACCTCGCGTGCAGTGAGTACACCTCGCGTGAGGTATATTCGGGCTTGTGTCTATTTTTGTCTATTGTCTATTCGGTGTTTCAACGTTGTCCACCCAGAGACGAGATTTCATTTCCAGTCGGCCAATCAAATTTTCAAAAAATTTCAAAATTATAAAATTAATTTTTGCTTAAAGTTCAAAATTAAAAAAAAAATTAAAAATTTCAAAAATTTCAAAAAATTTCAATTTTTTTTTTAATTTTCATAAAATTTCAAAGCTTTCAAAAATTTCATAAGATTTCAAAATTTAAATAATCTTGAAAAATGATAAAACAATTGTAGCCTATTTTGTTGAATATACTGTTGAAAAATTTGAAAAATTCCTTATTATTTGATAAAGCAGTTATTGACTTTTAATTTCAGTCTACTCATGACTATACGGACCTGGTCAATGACTGATTAACCTCGGCCGTTGGCCTCGGTCAATCAATCATTGACCAGGTCCGTACAGTCACGAGTAGACCTCATTAAAAGTCAATAATTGTATAATGTCTTATGTTATTTTATTATTGTTGTGTGTCTGTGAGCGCCTCTGTATGGAAGTTACTATGCTTGTGTGTCTTGTCATGTAATATATTGTCGTACGTCTTATGTTAATTCATTATGTTTAAAGCTTATTTTCATTGTTGTGTATATTCTGTATAGTTTAGGTGAGCTACCTTTAGCCATAGGCTATTCGAAAACCTCGTTAAATGAATAAGGAATTAATTGTGAACAAGATTTCTTGAAAAACAAATCGAGACGCTTCATTTCTTCCACCCCCGTCATAACATTTTTATTGTAAAAGAAACATTAACTATATTGTTGACCTCTTTAAGTTGATTTCTATAAGTGACTTGCGACCTAAAATCAGAAGCCTTATGCAGCTTTCACACCGTTTAACAATTGTGTGTTCTATTGTGACTTGAGACCTCAAATCAGAAGTCTTATGCAGCCTTCACCCCATTTAACAATTGTGTGCTCTATTGTGACTTGCGACCTAAAATCAGAAGTCTTATGCAGCCTTCACGCCATTTAACAAGTGTGTGCTCTATTGTGACTTGCGACCTAAAATCAGAAGTCTTACATGATGCAGCCTTCACACCATTTAACAATTGTGTGCTCTATTGTGACTTGCGACCTAAAATCAGAAGTCTTATGCAGCCTTCACACCATTTAACAATTGTGGGCTCTATAATTGATTTGCGACCTAAAATCAGAAGTCTTATGCAGCCTTCACACCATTTAACAATTGTGTGCTCTATTGTGACTTGCGACCTAAAATCAGAAATCTTATGCAGCCTTCACACCATTTAACAATTGTGTCCTCTATTGTGACTTGCGACCTAAAATCAGAAGTCTTATGGAGCCTTCATACCATTTAACAATTGCGTGCTCTGTAAGTGACTTGCGACCTAAAATCGGAAGTCTTATGCAGCCTTCACACCATTTAACAATTGTGTGCTCTGTAAGTGACTTGCGACTTAAAATCAGAAGTCTTATGGAGCCTTCATACCATTTAACAATTGTGTGCTCTGTAAGTGACTTGCGACCTAAAATCAGAAGTCTTATGCAGCCTTCACACCATTTAACAATTGTGTGCTCTATTGTGACTTGCGACCTAAAATCAGTAGTCTTATGCAGCCTTCACACCATTTAACAATTGTGTGCTCTATTGTGACTTGCGACCTAAAATCAGAAGTCTTATGCAGCCTTCACACCATTTAACAATTGTGTGCTCTATTGTGACTTACGACCTAAGATCAGAAGTCTTATGCAGCCTTCACACCATTTAACAATTGTGTGCTCTATTGTGACTTGCGACCTAAAATCAGAAGTCTTACATGATGCAGCCTTCACACCATTTAACAATTGTGTGCTCTATTGTGACTTGCGACCTAAAATCAGAAGTCTTATGCAGCCTTCACACCATTTAACAATTGTGGGCTCTGTAATTGATTTGCGACCTAAAATCAGAAGTCTTATGCAGCCTTCACACCATTTAACAATTGTGTGCTCTATTGTGACTTACGACCTAAAATCAGAAATCTTATGCAGCCTTCACACCATTTAACAATTGTGTGCTCTATTGTGACTTGCGACCTAAAATCAGAAGTCTTACATGATGCAGCCTTCACACCATTTAACAATTGTGTGCTCTATTGTGACTTGCGACCTAAAATCAGAAGTCTTATGCAGCCTTCACACCATTTAACAATTGTGGGCTCTGTAATTGATTTGCGACCTAAAATCAGAAGTCTTATGCAGCCTTCACACCATTTAACAATTGTGTGCTCTATTGTGACTTACGACCTAAAATCAGAAATCTTATGCAGCCTTCACACCATTTAACAATTGTGTGCTCTATTGTGACTTGCGACCTAAAATCAGAAGTTATATGGAACCTTCATACCATTTAACAATTGCGTGCTCTGTAAGTGACTTGCGACCTAAAATCGGAAGTCTTATGCAGCCTTCACACCATTTAGCAATTGTGTGCTCTGTAAGTGACTTGCCACCTAAAATCAGAAGTCTTATGGAGCCTTCACACCATTTAACAATTGTGTGCTCTGTAAGTGACTTGCGACCTAAAATCAGAAGTCTTATGCAGCCTTCACACCATTTATCAATTGTGTGCTCTATTGTGACTTACGACCTAAAATCAGAAGTCTTTGCAGCCTTCACACCATTTAACAATTGTGTGCTCTATAAGTGACTTGCGACCTAAAATCAGAAGTCTTATGCAGCCTTCACACCATTTAACAATTGTGTGCTCTATTGTGACTTGCGACCTAAAATCAGAAGTCTTACATGATGCAGCCTTCACACCATTTAACAATTGTGTGCTCTATTGTGACTTGCGACCTAAAATCAGAAGTCTTATGCAGCCTTCACACCATTTAACAATTGTGGGCTCTGTAATTGATTTGCGACCTAAAATCAGAAGTCTTATGCAGCCTTCACACCATTTAACAATTGTGTGCTCTATTGTGACTTGCGACCTAAAATCAGAAATCTTATGCAGCCTTCACACCATTTAACAATTGTGTCCTCTATTGTGACTTGCGACCTAAAATCAGAAGTCTTATGGAGCCTTCATACCATTTAACAATTGCGTGCTCTGTAAGTGACTTGCGACCTAAAATCGGAAGTCTTATGCAGCCTTCACACCATTTAACAATTGTGTGCTCTGTAAGTGACTTGCGACCTAAAATCAGAAGTCTTATGGAGCCTTCATACCATTTAACAATTGTGTGCTCTGTAAGTGACTTGCGACCTAAAATCAGAAGTCTTATGCAGCCTTCACACCATTTATCAATTGTGTGCTCTATTGTGACTTACGACCTAAAATCAGAAGTCTTATGCAGCCTTCACACCATTTAACAATTGTGTGCTCTATTGTGACTTGCGACTTAAAATCAGAAGTCTTTGCAGCCTTCACACCATTTAACAATTGTGTGCTCTGTAAGTGACTTGCGACCTAAAATAAGAAGTCTTATGCAGCCTTCACACCATTTAACAATTGTGTGCTCTATTGTGACTTGCGACTTAAAATCAGAAGTCATATGGAGCCTTCATACCATTTAACAATTGCGTGCTCTGTAAGTGACTTGCGACCTAAAATCGGAAGTCTTATGCAGCCTTCACACCATTTAACAATTGTGTGCTCTGTAAGTGACTTGCGACTTAAAATCAGAAGTCTTATGGAGCCTTCATACCATTTAACAATTGTGTGCTCTGTAAGTGACTTGCGACCTAAAATCAGAAGTCTTATGCAGCCTTCACACCATTTAACAATTGTGTGCTCTATTGTGACTTGCGACCTAAAATCAGTAGTCTTATGCAGCCTTCACACCATTTAACAATTGTGTGCTCTATTGTGACTTGCGACCTAAAATCAGAAGTCTTATGCAGCCTTCACACCATTTAACAATTGTGTGCTCTATTGTGACTTACGACCTAAGATCAGAAGTCTTATGCAGCCTTCACACCATTTAACAATTGTGTGCTCTATTGCGACTTGCGACCTAAAATCAGAAGTCTTACATGATGCAGCCTTCACACCATTTAACAATTGTGTGCTCTATTGTGACTTGCGACCTAAAATCAGAAGTCTTATGCAGCCTTCACACCATTTAACAATTGTGGGCTCTGTAATTGATTTGCGACCTAAAATCAGAAGTCTTATGCAGCCTTCACACCATTTAACAATTGTGTGCTCTATTGTGACTTACGACCTAAAATCAGAAATCTTATGCAGCCTTCACACCATTTAACAATTGTGTGCTCTATTGTGACTTGCGACCTAAAATCAGAAGTTATATGGAACCTTCATACCATTTAACAATTGCGTGCTCTGTAAGTGACTTGCGACCTAAAATCGGAAGTCTTATGCAGCCTTCACACCATTTAGCAATTGTGTGCCCTATTGTGACTTGCCACCTAAAATCAGAAGTCTTATGGAGCCTTCACACCATTTAACAATTGTGTGCTCTGTAAGTGACTTGCGACCTAAAATCAGAAGTCTTATGCAGCCTTCACACCATTTATCAATTGTGTGCTCTATTGTGACTTACGACCTAAAATCAGAAGTCTTTGCAGCCTTCACACCATTTAACAATTGTGTGCTCTATAAGTGACTTGCGACCTAAAATCAGAAGTCTTATGCAGCCTTCACACCATTTAACAATTGTGTGCTCTATTGTGACTTGCGACCTAAAATCAGAAGTCTTACATGATGCAGCCTTCACACCATTTAACAATTGTGTGCTCTATTGTGACTTGCGACCTAAAATCAGAAGTCTTATGCAGCCTTCACACCATTTAACAATTGTGGGCTCTGTAATTGATTTGCGACCTAAAATCAGAAGTCTTATGCAGCCTTCACACCATTTAACAATTGTGTGCTCTATTGTGACTTACGACCTAAAATCAGAAATCTTATGCAGCCTTCACACCATTTAACAATTGTGTCCTCTATTGTGACTTGCGACCTAAAATCAGAAGTCTTATGGAGCCTTCATACCATTTAACAATTGCGTGCTCTGTAAGTGACTTGCGACCTAAAATCGGAAGTCTTATGCAGCCTTCACACCATTTAACAATTGTGTGCTCTGTAAGTGACTTGCGACCTAAAATCAGAAGTCTTATGGAGCCTTCATACCATTTAACAATTGTGTGCTCTGTAAGTGACTTGCGACCTAAAATCAGAAGTCTTATGCAGCCTTCACACCATTTATCAATTGTGTGCTCTGTAAGTGACTTGCGACCTAAAATCGGAAGTCTTATGCAGCCTTCACACCATTTAGCAATTGTGTGCCCTATTGTGACTTGCCACCTAAAATCAGAAGTCTTATGGAGCCTTCACACCATTTAACAATTGTGTGCTCTGTAAGTGACTTGCGACCTAAAATCAGAAGTCTTATGCAGCCTTCACACCATTTATCAATTGTGTGCTCTATTGTGACTTACGACCTAAAATCAGAAGTCTTTGCAGCCTTCACACCATTTAACAATTGTGTGCTCTATAAGTGACTTGCGACCTAAAATCAGAAGTCTTATGCAGCCTTCACACCATTTAACAATTGTGTGCTCTATTGTGACTTGCGACCTAAAATCAGAAGTCTTACATGATGCAGCCTTCACACCATTTAACAATTGTGTGCTCTATTGTGACTTGCGACCTAAAATCAGAAGTCTTATGCAGCCTTCACACCATTTAACAATTGTGGGCTCTGTAATTGATTTGCGACCTAAAATCAGAAGTCTTATGCAGCCTTCACACCATTTAACAATTGTGTGCTCTATTGTGACTTACGACCTAAAATCAGAAATCTTATGCAGCCTTCACACCATTTAACAATTGTGTCCTCTATTGTGACTTGCGACCTAAAATCAGAAGTCTTATGGAGCCTTCATACCATTTAACAATTGCGTGCTCTGTAAGTGACTTGCGACCTAAAATCGGAAGTCTTATGCAGCCTTCACACCATTTAACAATTGTGTGCTCTGTAAGTGACTTGCGACCTAAAATCAGAAGTCTTATGGAGCCTTCATACCATTTAACAATTGTGTGCTCTGTAAGTGACTTGCGACCTAAAATCAGAAGTCTTATGCAGCCTTCACACCATTTATCAATTGTGTGCTCTATTGTGACTTACGACCTAAAATCAGAAGTCTTATGCAGCCTTCACACCATTTAACAATTGTGTGCTCTATTGTGACTTGCGACTTAAAATCAGAAGTCTTTGCAGCCTTCACACCATTTAACAATTGTGTGCTCTGTAAGTGACTTGCGACCTAAAATCAGAAGTCTTATGCAGCCTTCACACCATTTAACAATTGTGTGCTCTATTGTGACTTGCGACTTAAAATCAGAAGTCTTTGCAGCCTTCACACCATTTAACAATTGTGTGCTCTATTGTGACTTGCGACCTAAAATCAGAAGTCTTATGCAGCCTTCACACCATTTAACAATTGTGTGCTCTATTGTGACTTACGACCTAAGATCAGAAGTCTTATGCAGCCTTCACACCATTTAACAATTGTGTGCCCTATTGTTACTTGCGACCTAAAATCAGAAGTCTTACATGATGCAGCCTTCACACCATTTAACAATTGTGTGCTCTATTGTGACTTGCGACCTAAAATCAGAAGTCTTATGCAGCCTTCACACCATTTAACAATTGTGGGCTCTGTAATTGATTTGCGACCTAAAATCAGAAGTCTTATGCAGCCTTCACACCATTTAACAATTGTGTGCTCTATTGTGACTTACGACCTAAAATCAGAAATCTTATGCAGCCTTCACACCATTTAACAATTGTGTGCTCTATTGTGACTTGCGACCTAAAATCAGAAGTTATATGGAACCTTCATACCATTTAACAATTGCGTGCTCTGTAAGTGACTTGCGACCTAAAATCGGAAGTCTTATGCAGCCTTCACACCATTTAGCAATTGTGTGCCCTATTGTGACTTGCCACCTAAAATCAGAAGTCTTATGGAGCCTTCACACCATTTAACAATTGTGTGCTCTGTAAGTGACTTGCGACCTAAAATCAGAAGTCTTATGCAGCCTTCACACCATTTATCAATTGTGTGCTCTATTGTGACTTACGACCTAAAATCAGAAGTCTTTGCAGCCTTCACACCATTTAACAATTGTGTGCTCTATAAGTGACTTGCGACCTAAAATCAGAAGTCTTACATGATGCAGCCTTCACACCATTTAACAATTGTGTGCTCTATTGTGACTTGCGACCTAAAATCAGAAGTCTTATGCAGCCTTCACACCATTTAACAATTGTGGGCTCTGTAATTGATTTGCGACCTAAAATCAGAAGTCTTATGCAGCCTTCACACCATTTAACAATTGTGTGCTCTATTGTGACTTACGACCTAAAATCAGAAATCTTATGCAGCCTTCACACCATTTAACAATTGTGTCCTCTATTGTGACTTGCGACCTAAAATCAGAAGTCTTATGGAGCCTTCATACCATTTAACAATTGCGTGCTCTGTAAGTGACTTGCGACCTAAAATCGGAAGTCTTATGCAGCCTTCACACCATTTAACAATTGTGTGCTCTGTAAGTGACTTGCGACCTAAAATCAGAAGTCTTATGGAGCCTTCATACCATTTAACAATTGTGTGCTCTGTAAGTGACTTGCGACCTAAAATCAGAAGTCTTATGCAGCCTTCACACCATTTATCAATTGTGTGCTCTATTGTGACTTACGACCTAAAATCAGAAGTCTTATGCAGCCTTCACACCATTTAACAATTGTGTGCTCTATTGTGACTTGCGACTTAAAATCAGAAGTCTTTGCAGCCTTCACACCATTTAACAATTGTGTGCTCTGTAAGTGACTTGCGACCTAAAATCAGAAGTCTTATGCAGCCTTCACACCATTTAACAATTGTGTGCTCTATTGTGACTTGCGACTTAAAATCAGAAGTCTTTGCAGCCTTCACACCATTTAACAATTGTGTGCTCTATTGTGACTTGCGACCTAAAATCAGAAGTCTTATGCAGCCTTCACACCATTTAACAATTGTGTGCTCTATTGTGACTTACGACCTAAGATCAGAAGTCTTATGCAGCCTTCACACCATTTAACAATTGTGTGCCCTATTGTGACTTGCGACCTAAAATCAGAAGTCTTACATGATGCAGCCTTCACACCATTTAACAATTGTGTGCTCTATTGTGACTTGCGACCTAAAATCAGAAGTCTTATGCAGCCTTCACACCATTTAGCAATTGTGTGCTCTGTAAGTGACTTGCGACCTAAAATCAGAAGTCTTATGGAGCCTTCATACCATTTAACAATTGTGTGCTCTGTAAGTGACTTGCGACCTAAAATCAGAAGTCTTATGCAGCCTTCACACCATTTATCAATTGTGTGCTCTATTGTGACTTACGACCTAAAATCAGAAGTCTTTGCAGCCTTCACACCATTTAACAATTGTGTGCTCTATAAGTGACTTGCGACCTAAAATCAGAAGTCTTATGCAGCCTTCACACCATTTAACAATTGTGTGCTCTATTGTGACTTGCGACCTAAAATCAGAAGTCTTACATGATGCAGCCTTCACACCATTTAACAATTGTGTGCTCTATTGTGACTTGCGACCTAAAATCAGAAGGCTTATGCAGCCTTCATACCATTTAACAATTGTGTGCTCTGTAAGTGACTTGCGACCTAAAATGAGAAGTCTTATGCAGCCTTCACACCATTTATCAATTGTGTGCTCTATTGTGACTTACGACCTAAAATCAGAAGTCTTTGCAGCCTTCACACCATTTAACAATTGTGTGCTCTATAAGTGACTTGCGACCTAAAATCAGAAGTCTTATGCAGCCTTCACACCATTTAACAATTGTGTGCTCTATTGTGACTTGCGACCTAAAATCAAAAGTCTTACATGATGCAGCCTTCACACCATTTAACAATTGTGTGCTCTATTGTGACTTGCGACCTAAAATCAGAAGTCTTATGCAGCCTTCACACCATTTAACAATTGTGGGCTCTGTAATTGATTTGCGACCTAAAATCAGAAGTCTTATGCAGCCTTCACACCATTTAACAATTGTGTGCTCTATTGTGACTTGCGACCTAAAATCAGAAATCTTATGCAGCCTTCACACCATTTAACAATTGTGTCCTCTATTGTGACTTGCGACCTAAAATCAGAAGTCTTATGGAGCCTTCATACCATTTAACAATTGCGTGCTCTGTAAGTGACTTGCGACCTAAAATCGGAAGTCTTATGCAGCCTTCACACCATTTAACAATTGTGTGCTCTGTAAGTGACTTGCGACCTAAAATCAGAAGTCTTATGGAGCCTTCATACCATTTAACAATTGTGTGCTCTGTAAGTGACTTGCGACCTAAAATCAGAAGTATTATGCAGCCTTCACACCATTTATCAATTGTGTGCTCTATTGTGACTTACGACCTAAAATCAGAAGTCTTATGCAGCCTTCACACCATTTAACAATTGTGTGCTCTATTGTGACTTGCGACTTAAAATCAGAAGTCTTTGCAGCCTTCACACCATTTAACAATTGTGTGCTCTGTAAGTGACTTGCGACCTAAAATCAGAAGTCTTATGCAGCCTTCACACCATTTAACAATTGTGTGCTCTATTGTGACTTGCGACTTAAAATCAGAAGTCTTATGGAGCCTTCATACCATTTAACAATTGCGTGCTCTGTAAGTGACTTGCGACCTAAAATCGGAAGTCTTATGCAGCCTTCACACCATTTAACAATTGTGTGCTCTGTAAGTGACTTGCGACTTAAAATCAGAAGTCTTATGGAGCCTTCATACCATTTAACAATTGTGTGCTCTGTAAGTGACTTGCGACCTAAAATCAGAAGTCTTATGCAGCCTTCACACCATTTAACAATTGTGTGCTCTATTGTGACTTGCGACCTAAAATCAGTAGTCTTATGCAGCCTTCACACCATTTAACAATTGTGTGCTCTATTGTGACTTGCGACCTAAAATCAGAAGTCTTATGCAGCCTTCACACCATTTAACAATTGTGTGCTCTATTGTGACTTACGACCTAAGATCAGAAGTCTTATGCAGCCTTCACACCATTTAACAATTGTGTGCTCTATTGCGACTTGCGACCTAAAATCAGAAGTCTTACATGATGCAGCCTTCACACCATTTAACAATTGTGTGCTCTATTGTGACTTGCGACCTAAAATCAGAAGTCTTATGCAGCCTTCACACCATTTAACAATTGTGGGCTCTGTAATTGATTTGCGACCTAAAATCAGAAGTCTTACATGATGCAGCCTTCACACCATTTAACAATTGTGTGCTCTATTGTGACTTACGACCTAAAATCAGAAATCTTATGCAGCCTTCACACCATTTATCAATTGTGTGCTCTATTGTGACTTGCGACCTAAAATCAGAAGTTATATGGAACCTTCATACCATTTAACAATTGCGTGCTCTGTAAGTGACTTGCGACCTAAAATCGGAAGTCTTATGCAGCCTTCACACCATTTAGCAATTGTGTGCCCTATTGTGACTTGCCACCTAAAATCAGAAGTCTTATGGAGCCTTCACACCATTTAACAATTGTGTGCTCTGTAAGTGACTTGCGACCTAAAATCAGAAGTCTTATGCAGCCTTCACACCATTTATCAATTGTGTGCTCTATTGTGACTTACGACCTAAAATCAGAAGTCTTTGCAGCCTTCACACCATTTAACAATTGTGTGCTCTATAAGTGACTTGCGACCTAAAATCAGAAGTCTTATGCAGCCTTCACACCATTTAACAATTGTGTGCTCTATTGTGACTTGCGACCTAAAATCAGAAGTCTTACATGATGCAGCCTTCACACCATTTAACAATTGTGTGCTCTATTGTGACTTGCGACCTATAATCAGAAGTCTTATGCAGCCTTCACACCATTTAACAATTGTGGGCTCTGTAATTGATTTGCGACCTAAAATCAGAAGTCTTATGCAGCCTTCACACCATTTAACAATTGTGTGCTCTATTGTGACTTACGACCTAAAATCAGAAATCTTATGCAGCCTTCACACCATTTAACAATTGTGTCCTCTATTGTGACTTGCGACCTAAAATCAGAAGTCTTATGGAGCCTTCATACCATTTAACAATTGCGTGCTCTGTAAGTGACTTGCGACCTAAAATCGGAAGTCTTATGCAGCCTTCACACCATTTAACAATTGTGTGCTCTGTAAGTGACTTGCGACCTAAACTCAGAAGTCTTATGGAGCCTTCATACCATTTAACAATTGTGTGCTCTGTAAGTGACTTGCGACCTAAAATCAGAAGTCTTATGCAGCCTTCACACCATTTATCAATTGTGTGCTCTATTGTGACTTACGACCTAAAATCAGAAGTCTTATGCAGCCTTCACACCATTTAACAATTGTGTGCTCTATTGTGACTTGCGACTTAAAATCAGAAGTCTTTGCAGCCTTCACACCATTTATCAATTGTGTGCTCTGTAAGTGACTTGCGACCTAAAATCAGAAGTCTTATGCAGCCTTCACACCATTTAACAATTGTGTGCTCTATTGTGACTTGCGACTTAAAATCAGAAGTCTTTGCAGCCTTCACACCATTTAACAATTGTGTGCTCTATTGTGACTTGCGACCTAAAATCAGAAGTCTTATGCAGCCTTCACACCATTTAACAATTGTGTGCTCTATTGTGACTTACGACCTAAGATCAGAAGTCTTATGCAGCCTTCACACCATTTAACAATTGTGTGCCCTATTGTGACTTGCGACCTAAAATCAGAAGTCTTACATGATGCAGCCTTCACACCATTTAACAATTGTGTGCTCTATTGTGACTTGCGACCTAAAATCAGAAGTCTTATGCAGCCTTCACACCATTTAACAATTGTGGGCTCTGTAATTGATTTGCGACCTAAAATCAGAAGTCTTATGCAGCCTTCACACCATTTAACAAGTGTGTGCTCTATTGTGACTTACGACCTAAAATCAGAAGTCTTATGCAGCCTTCACACCATTTAACAATTGTGTGCTCTATTGTGACTTGCGACCTAAAATCAGAAGTCTTATGGAGCCTTCATACCATTTAACAATTGCGTGCTCTGTAAGTGACTTGCGACCTAAAATCGGAAGTCTTATGCAGCCTTCACACCATTTAGCAATTGTGTGCTCTGTAAGTGACTTGCGACCTAAAATCAGAAGTCTTATGGAGCCTTCATACCATTTAACAATTGTGTGCTCTGTAAGTGACTTGCGACCTAAAATCAGAAGTCTTATGCAGCCTTCACACCATTTATCAATTGTGTGCTCTATTGTGACTTACGACCTAAAATCAGAAGTCTTTGCAGCCTTCACACCATTTAACAATTGTGTGCTCTATAAGTGACTTGCGACCTAAAATCAGAAGTCTTATGCAGCCTTCACACCATTTAACAATTGTGTGCTCTATTGTGACTTGCGACCTAAAATCAAAAGTCTTACATGATGCAGCCTTCACACCATTTAACAATTGTGTGCTCTATTGTGACTTGCCACCTAAAATCAGAAGTCTTATGCAGCCTTCACACCATTTAACAATTGTGGGCTCTGTAATTGATTTGCGACCTAAAATCAGAAGTCTTATGCAGCCTTCACACCATTTAACAATTGTGTGCTCTATTGTGACTTACGACCTAAAATCAGAAATCTTATGCAGCCTTCACACCATTTAACAATTGTGTGCTCTGTTGTGACTTGCGACCTAAAATCAGAAGTCTTATGGAGCCTTCATACCATTTAACAATTGCGTGCTCTGTAAGTGACTTGCGACCTAAAATCGGAAGTCTTATGCAGCCTTCACACCATTTAGCAATTGTGTGCTCTGTAAGTGACTTGCGACCTAAAATCAGAAATCTTATGGAGCCTTCATACCATTTAACAATTGTGTGCTCTGTAAGTGACTTGCGACCTAAAATCAGAAGTCTTATGCAGCCTTCACACCATTTATCAATTGTGTGCTCTATTGTGACTTACGACCTAAAATCAGAAGTCTTATGCAGCCTTCACACCATTTAACAATTGTGTGCTCTATTGTGACTTGCGACTTAAAATCAGAAGTCTTATGCAGCCTTCACACCATTTAACAATTGTGTGCTCTGTAAGTGACTTGCGACCTAAAATCAGAAGTCTTATGCAGCCTTCACACCATTTAACAATTGTGTGCTCTATTGTGACTTGCGACCTAAAATCAGAAGTCTTATGCAGCCTTCACACCATTTAACAATTGTGTGCTCTATTGTGACTTACGACCTAAGATCAGAAGTCTTATGCAGCCTTCACACCATTTAACAATTGTGTGCTCTGTAAGTGACTTGCGACCTAAAATCAGAAGTCTTATGCTGCCTTCACACCATTTAACAATTGTGTGCTCTGTAAGTGACTTGCGACCTAAAATCAGAATTCTTATGGAGCCTTCGTACCATTTAACAATTGTGTGCTCTGTAAGTGACTTGCAACCTAAAATCAGAAGTCTTATGCAGCCTTCACACCATTTAACAATTGTGTGCTCTATTGTGACTTACGACCTAAAATCAGAAGTCTTATGCAGCCTTCACACCATTTAACAATTGTGTGCTCTATTGTGAGTTGCGACCTAAAATCAGAAGTCTTATGCAGCCTTCACACCATTTAACAATTGTGTGCTCTATTGTGAGTTGCGACTTAAAATCAGAAGCTTATGCAGCCTTCACACCATTTAACAATTGTGTGCTCTGTAAGTGATGTGCGGACTAAAATAAGAAGTCTTATGGAGCCTTCATACCATTTAACAATTGTGTGCTCTGTAAGTGACGTGCGGACTAAAATAAGAAGTCTTATGCAGCCTTCACACCATTTAACAATTGTGTGCTCTATAAGTCAGAAATCAGAAGCCTTATGGAGCCTTCATACAATTTAACAATTGTGTGTTCTATAAGTCAGAAATCAGAACCCTTATGGAGCCTTCACACCATTTAACAATTGTATGCTCTATAAGTGACGTGCGACCTAAAATTAGAACCCTTATGGAGCCTTCATCCAATTTAACAATTGTTGTATAGAGGAAAATAAAGGTACTGTTTGTTGGGTTACTGAGGCATGACAATTAAAGGTAGAAAAATGTATTTAATTGTACTCCCAAGTCAAAAGATCGCTATTTATTAACTTCATTTGTATAATAAAACATATTTATAAAACTTTATAAAGCATTTTTCTTCTACATATCAACTTTCACTGGGATCGTTATTTGCTTGCTGTTGGAATATCATTTCTGTCCACATTCTCAAGGGACGTTTGTAATTGAATGCAAGGATATCTGTAAAAAAAAAAAATTTGGTGCGTTTATTTTGTATTGAAATTACTTCGAAAGTTTATAATTTGTGCGTTAATCAATTTAGGAAGGAAGCAGCTTTATATTATTAAAATCGTGTACATTGTACCACAATATGCACAATGTCTCTCTTATCAGACATGAAGCAGATTTTTGGCCATCAAGATTTCAACAGAGATTGCCATACTATCATGATCCTTTTTTGTATGAAAAATATGATGATCCTGTGTGTTACAACTTTGAAAGAAGACCGATAACGTCCAACCACATGTGGTCAAGCTTTGACCATGAAATGAGAAACATGAGTGACGAAATGGACAGGACGTATTATAGTGCTTCAAGAAGGATGAACAACTGGACACCTACAGATTCCGGTAGAATGTCTCGTAGAATGGATCCTATGATTTCTGATTGGAGGACAGGAGGAAGGAATATATTACCATGCCAACCAACTGTTGATGACAGGAGAATAACAGAAAATTTTAGGATGGATAATCCTATAACCGAAGATCACAATGGATCACGAAAATTTTATCTCGAGTATGACATGTCACAGTTTAAGCCGGAGGAAATTACTGTGAAAACCTCTGGTAGGGAATTGATTGTTTTTGCTAAACACGAGGAAAAGGAAGAAAATTATTCTTCCAGAAGAGAATATGCTAGAAAATATCTTCTACCAGAAGAAGTTAAGGAAGAAATGTTAACATCAAAGTTGAGCGAAGCTGGAATATTAACTATTGAGGCTCCTTTACCTTTACCAGCTCTCAAAACAACAAACAAGGACACACTCCTAAAAGGACCATAAATATTGAATGATTGGATAATATTAGAACAAAGGTCAAAGGTTGAAGATTGTAATGAAAATTGAATTCTGGGATGTATTATTAAAGGAATAAACGGAGAACTGAAAATATCCACAAAATACCTCCAGAGTTTTCATATTAAAAAGTAGATATCCTTTGCTTTTCATAGCTGAATATTAACATGTATACGCTTGTTTAGAAATATACATTTGGTATAAAATGCTATTTTTGGCTTTTTGTTCTTTTATTTCAGAACAAAATTGGATTCTTATACATGTACAATGTATATGTATCTGCCATCGAGACATCTACTGTTACCATTGTCTGTGTGTCGTTATATAGTACTACATAGTAATAATAATTTTATTCCCTAAACCAATGTTAAAAAATGTACATCTTTCAAATTCAGATTCAAATTAATACAAAGTAAATACAAAAATGTACATACAATTGTATTATTACATCAATTATCAAGCTTAGACGTGTACATAAATACAAAGAAAACTAATAAAGTGTGCTAATAGAGGTGTGGTGGGGTTTTCCTAAAGAAAGGATATTGGTGTAAAGGTTTATATTGTTTAACTCCACTTTCAACATTATATCATTTTATTGGTGGAGGAAACCGGAGAAAGCCACCGACCCGTCACTGACAAACTTTATCACATAATGTGGCATCGAGTACACCTCGCCATGAACGAGCTTCGAACTCACAGCTTTAGGGGTAGTATGCACTGATTGCATTGGTAGTTGTTAAACCAACTACCATACGATCACGGCCACGACTACTCCCTGTGGATATAAATGAACATTAGAGACTGTCCAACATTACACGTAGACACAAATTAAAGTAAAGACCATCGCTTTTATTGCTGTTCTACATCGATTTTATTGTATCGATTTTGACGAGCAGCTGGAACATGTTCTGTTTATTGTGTTCTTGTGCTACATGTACAAGTAGCTGGAATATGTTCTGTTTAGTGTGTTATTGTGCTACATGTACAAGTAGCTGGAACATGTTCTGTTTATTGTGTTCTTGTGCTACATGTACAAGTAGCTGGAACATGTTCTGTTTATTGTGTTCTTGTGTTACATGTACATGTAGCTGGAACATGTTCTGTTTATTGTGTTCTTGTGTTACATGCACAAGTAGCTGGAACATGTTCTGTTTATTGTGTTCTTGTGCTACATGTACAAGTAGCTGGAACATGTTCTGTTTATTGTGTTCTTGTGTTACATGTACAAGTAGCTGGAACATGTTCTGTTTAGTGTGTTATTGTGCTACATGTACAAGTAGCTGGAACATGTTCTGTTCAGTGTGTTATTGTGCTACATGTACAAGTAGCTTGAACATGTTCTGTTTATTGTGATATTGTGCTACATGTACAAGTAGCTGGAACATGTTCTGTTTATTGTGTTCTTGTGTTACATGCACAAGTAGCTTGACCATGTTCTGTTTATTGTTTTCTTGTGTTACATGTACAAGTAGCTGGAACATGTTCTGTTTATTGTGTTCTTGTGTTACATGCACAAGTAGCTTGAACATGTTCTGTTTATTGTGTCTTCTGTTACATGTACAAGTAGCTTGAACATGTTCTGTTTAGTGTGTTATTGTGTTACAGATACAAGTAGCTGGAACATGTTCTGTTTATTGTGTCTTCTGTTACATGTACAAGTAGCTAGAACATGTTCTGTTTAGTGTGTTCCTGTGTTACATGTACAAGTAGCTTGAACATGTTCTGTTTGTTGTTTTCTTGTGTTACATGTACAAGTAGCTGGAACATGTTCTGTTTATTGTGTCTTCTGTTACATGTACAAGTAGCTGGAACATGTTCTGTTTATTGTGTCTTCTGCTACATGCACAAGTAGCTTGAACATGTTCTGTTTATTGTGTCTTCTGTTACATGTACAAGTAGCTGGAACATGTTATGTTTAGTGTGTTATTGTGCTACATGTACAAGTAGCTGGAACATGTTCTGTTCAGTGTGTTATTGTGCTACATGTACAAGTAGCTTGAACATGTTCTGTTTATTGTGATATTGTGCTACATGTACAAGTAGCTGGAACATGTTCTGTTTATTGTGTTCTTGTGTTACATGCACAAGTAGCTTGACCATGTTCTGTTTATTGTTTTCTTGTGTTACATGTACAAGTAGCTGGAACATGTTCTGTTTATTGTGTTCTTGTGTTACATGCACAAGTAGCTTGAACATGTTCTGTTTATTGTGTCTTCTGTTACATGTACAAGTAGCTTGAACATGTTCTGTTTAGTGTGTTATTGTGTTACAGATACAAGTAGCTGGAACATGTTCTGTTTATTGTGTCTTCTGTTACATGTACAAGTAGCTAGAACATGTTCTGTTTAGTGTGTTCCTGTGTTACATGTACAAGTAGCTTGAACATGTTCTGTTTGTTGTTTTCTTGTGTTACATGTACAAGTAGCTGGAACATGTTCTGTTTATTGTGTCTTCTGTTACATGTACAAGTAGCTGGAACATGTTCTGTTTATTGTGTCTTCTGCTACATGCACAAGTAGCTTGAACATGTTCTGTTTATTGTGTCATCTGTTACATGTACAAGTAGCTTGAACATGTTCTGTTTAGTGTGTTATTGTGTTGCATGTACAAGTAACTGGAACATGTTCTGTTTATTGTGTCTTCTGTTACATGTACAATTAGTTGGAGCATGATATGCTTAGTGTGTTATTGTATTACATGCACAAGTAGCTGGAACATGTTCTGTTTATTGTTTTCTTGTGTTACATGTAGAAATAGCTGGAACATGCTCTGTTTATTGTGTCTTCTGTTACATGTACAAGTAGCTGGAACATGTTCTGTTTAGTGTGTTCCTGTGTTACATGTACAAGTAGCTTGAACATGTTCTGTTTATTGTTTTCTTGTGTTACATGTACAAGTAGCTGGAACATGTTCTGTTTATTGTGTCTTCTGTTACATGTACAAGTAGCTGGAACATGGTCTGTTTGTTGTGTTCTTGTGTTACATGTACAAGTAGCTGGAGCATGATATGCTTAGTGTGTTATTGTATTACATGCACAAGTAGCTGGAACATGTTCTGTTTATTGTTTTCTTGTGTTACATGTAGAAATAGCTGGAACATGCTCTGTTTATTGTGTCTTCTGTTACATGTACAAGTAGCTGGAACATGTTCTGTTTGTTGTGTTCTTGTGTTACATGTAAAAGTAGCTGGAACATGTTCTGTTTATTGTGTCTTCTGTTACATGTGCAAGTAGCTTGAACATGTTCTGTTTGTTGTGTTCTTGTGTTACATGTTAGCGTAGCTGGAACATGTTCTGTTCATTGTGTCTTGTTACATGTACAAGTAGCTGGAAC
The DNA here is from genome assembly GCA_963680875.1 of Bathymodiolus brooksi. Taxonomy (NCBI): domain Eukaryota; kingdom Metazoa; phylum Mollusca; class Bivalvia; order Mytilida; family Modiolidae; genus Bathymodiolus; species Bathymodiolus brooksi. Next base: position 78,528,907 of record OY804578.1, on the reverse strand, counting down.
ATATTCTGTTTGTTGTGTTCTTGTGTTACATGTACAAGTAGCTGGAACATGTTCTGTTTGTGGTGTTACATGTAAAAGTAGCCGGAACATGGTATGCTTGTTGTTGTCTTGTGTTACATGTAAAAGTAGCTGGAACAAGTTCTGTTTATTGTGTTGTTGTGTTACATGTAGAAATAGCTGGAACATATTCTGTTTATTATGTCTTCTGTTACATGTAGAAGTAGCTGGAACGTGTTCTGTTTGTTGTGTTCTTGTGTTACATGTAAAAGTGACTGGAACATGTTCTGATTATCATGTCTTCTGTTACCAGTACAAGCAGCTGGAACATGTTCTGTTTATTGTGTTCTTGTGTTACATGTAGAAATAACTGGAACATATTCTGTTTATTGTGTCTTCTGTTACATGTAGAAGTAGCTGGAACATGTTCTGTTTATTGTGTTCGTGTGCTACATGTACAAGTAGCTGGAACATGTTCTCTTTATTGTGTCTTCTGTTACATGTACAAGTAGCTGGAACATGTTCTGTTTGTTGTGTTCTTGTGTTACATGTAAAAGTAGCTGGAACATGTTCTGCTTATTGTGTCTTCTGTTACATGTACAAGTAGCTGGACCATGTTCTGTTTGTTGTGTTCTTGTGTTACATGCAAAAGTAGCTGGAACATGTTCTCTTTATTGTGTCTTCTGTTACATGTACAAGTAGGTGGAACATGTTCTGTTTGTTGTGTTCTTGTGTTACATGTAAAAATAGCTGGAACATGTTCTGCTTATTGTGTGCTTGTGCTACATGTACAAGTAGGTGGAACATGTTCTCTTTATTGTGTCTTCTGTTACATGTAAAAGTAGCTGGAACATGTTCTGTTTGTTGTGTTCTTGTGCTACATGTAAAAGTAGCTGGAACATATTCTGTTTATTGTGTCTTCTGTTACATGTACAAGTAGGTGGAACATGTTCTGTTTGTTGTGTTCTTGTGTTACATGTAAAAATAGCTGGAACATGTTCTGCTTATTGTGTGCTTGTGCTACATGTAAAGGTAGCTGGAACATGTTCTGTTTATAGTGTTCTTGTGTTACATGTAAAAGTAGCTGGAACATGTTCTGTTTATTGTGTGCGTGTGCTACATGTACAAGTAGCTGGAACATGTTCTGTTTATTGTGTCTTCTGTTACATGTACAAGTAGGTGGAACATGTTCTGTTTGTTGTGTTCTTGTGTTACATGTAAAAATAGCTGGAACATGTTCTGCTTATTGTGTGCTTGTGTTACATGTAAAAGTAGCTGGAACATGTTCTGTTTATTGTGTCTTCTGTTACATGTAAAAGTAGCTGGAACATGTTCTCTTTATTGTGTCTTCTGTTACATGTACAAGTAGGTGGAACATGTTCTGTTTGTTGTGTTCTTGTGTTACATGTAAAAATAGTTGGAACATGTTCTGCTTATTGTGTGCTTGTGCTACATGTAAAGGTAGCTGGAACATGTTCTGTTTATAGTGTTCTTGTGTTACATGTAAAAGTAGCTGGAACAAGTTCTGTTTGTTGTGTGTTCGTGTGCTACATGTATAGGTAGCTGAAATGTGTTATGTTTATTGTGTACGTTTGCTATATGTACAAGTAGCCGGAACATGTTCTGTTGATTGTGTACTTGTGCTACATATATACAATGTATATTCCTCTGATATGAGGTTAGATAAGTATGACCTCTTTGGCCATGTTGTTTCTGTTGAAAAGGTTAGGTTGAGATCGATATTGGAATTTTTTGCTTTTATTGTTCATGAAAAAAAAACAAATTCTAAAATTATGAATATTTGGAAGTCACAGTTAAAACTTGAAATAGTAAAACAACTCATGTCCAAAATACAGTAGATCCAGCAAATAACTGTTTCCAGCATATTACTGTGTCCAACATATTACTGTGTCCAACATATTATTGTGTCCAACAATTTACTGAGTAAAGCAAAATACTGTGTCTACACTTCCTTATAATACATATTTGTTCAACTTTACCTTGTAAACATGTTACGTTTATATCATGCTGCGCTCGATGTAGCCCTTTATTCCCTATATATCCTTAATTGATATTAAAAATATAAAAAAAACAAGTCGCTCCGAACAAAATGGCGTATAGCTAGGATGCCGTCAAGCAAAACTAATTTCAGTTTCGCATAAATATGGCTTCCCTTTGAATTAAGAATAAAAATCTATTTCTACTTTGGTATACAATGTATGTAAATAAAATATAACTCTCTTTATCGTTTTCGTTGCCATATTCTATATTTCCTTTTTATTTCCTAATTGCCAGTTGATAAATGTTTTCCTCCACCGTTAGTTTTACTGCAATTAGGTTTAACTCGAAAACCATAACTGATGAAAGAAATTCGATATTAAATACTACATACAGCCCTTGATCTAAAACGTAGCAAAATACCTTCCAAATATATAAAATTTCAGAATTTGAACCCCCATTAGACCCCTTTAAATAAAATTGCATTTTTTTCTGGTCTACCAATAACCCATAGAGATCATCATTTTGCTCCCAAAAAACTGCATTAAAATTGGATGAAAAACAAGAAAGTTCAAATTCTGGAATTTCAGGCTTTTGGTCCCCTTCGGTTGAAAGTAACACAGGTCTATGATAGCATTATTCAGTAGTGGGATCGTGACAATATTTTACACAATTTATTTTCCCACAACCACATGATAGTTTCACTTGTCACAGGGGTTCGTATTGTGACATTCAAATCAAATATGCGGAAACAGTAAAACTATCAGAATGTTTGTAACAAGAGTAACACGACGGGTGGTACTAGTGAAACAGGAAATGTTTATCGTTCCTGGAACACCATCTTGGAGTTCACCGCAGGTTTTTAATAGGGTTAGTGCTTCTCAATCTTTAGTTTCATGTGTTGTATTTAGTAGATCATCGTTTGTCATTTTTCTGTTCAGCTAGTGTTTTGTCTCCCTCCTTCAACCTTTTCACAATGTAATCGTAGCGTCCTACAATCTGCCACTACTCCCAGTTTTGTCATATGCAGTTTTAAAAAGAAATCTCTTTCAAGACAAAATTTCCACACTCGACAATTTTTTTACATAACTTATCATACCACAAAGACTTGATAAGACCAAAGACTATGAAATTGGTATTTGATGCTTTTCCGCGAAGCACGCAGCATTAATGAGAAAGAGCAAAGACTTTATGTCTCGGAATAAGCTAGCTCTGATTCATACAGAAATTGGCCGTGAGGATCGGTTAAGAACGAAACTTTACGACAAAAGAGATGATTCAATTTTCCCATTGTGAACTGTCCATATGTAGCAATATTCAAGTAGCACCAGGATATGGAGTACACTGTATATCTCTCTCGCTTGATGCGATATTTCAAAGCTTGTGATTTCTATCAGGATTTCCTTGATCGAGGGCTTACTACTAACAAAGACGTTACTGAGTCAAGAGCTCCTAGTTATTATGTTGAAGTATTCACTTCGAAAACTTTACGATTGTCATCATGACTTGGGTAGCCATTGTGATATATCAGTGTCACAGATGACCAAGGATATATTGCGTTTGTCGTAGCCACAACACACGTCATCCTTTCCTCTTTCATATTAAATTGATCACCGAATATGAATCCTTATCGGATTTTTAAACATGAATAACACAACGTGTGACTCTAGTGAAGCACCCTTCGGGTGTTCCTCCATCTTTAGGTTTGTGTGTAAGGGACTCTAGTGAAGCACTCTTCGGGTGTCCTCTATCTTTAGGTTTGTGTGTAAGGGACTCGAGTAAAGCACTTTTCGGGTGTTCCTCTATCTTTAGGTTTGTGTGTAAGGGACTCTAGTGAAGCACTCTTCGGGTGTTCCTCTATCTTTAGGTTTGTGTGTAAGGGACTCTAGTGAAGCACTCTTCGGGTGTTCCTCTATCTTTAGGTTTGTGTGTAAGGGACTCTAGTGAAGCACTCTTCGGGTGTTCCTCTATCTTTAGGTTTGTGTGTAAGGGAATCTAGTGAAGCACTCTTCGGATGTTCCTCTATCTTTAGGTTTGTGTGTAAGGTACACTAGTGAAGCACTCTTCGGGTGTTCCTCTATCTTTAGGTTTGTGTGTAAGGGACTCTAATGAAGCACTCTTCGGGTGTCCTCTATCTTTATGTTTGTTTGTAAGGGTCTCTAGTGAAGCACTCTTCGGGTGTTCCTCTATCTTTAGGTTTGTGTGTAAGGGACTCTAGTGAAGCACTCTTCGGGTGTCCTCTATCTTTAGGTTTGTTTGTAAGGGACTCTAGTGAAGCACTCTTCGGGTGTTCCTCTATCTTTAGCTTTGTGTGTAAGGGACTCTAGTGAAGCACTCTTCGGGTGTTCCTCTATCTTTAGGTTTGTGTGTAAGGGACTCTAGTGAAGCACTCTTCGGGTGTTCCTCTATCTTTAGGTTTGTGTGTAAGGGACTCTAGTGAAGCACTCTTCGGGTGTTCCTCTATCTTTAGGTTTGTGTGTAAGGGACTCTAGTGAAGCACTCTTCGGGTGTTCCTCTATCTTTAGGTTTGTGTGTAAGGGACTCTAGTGAAGCACTCTTCGGGTGTTCCTCTATCTTTAGGTTTGTGTGTAAGGGAGTCTAGTGAAGCACTCTTCGGATGTTCCTCTATCTTTAGGTTTGTGTGTAAGGTACTCTAGTAAAGCACTCTTCGGGTGTTCCTCTATCTTTAGGTTTGTGTGCAAGGGACTCTAGTGAAGCACTCTTCGGGTGTCCTCTATCTTTATGTTTGTTTGTAAGGGTCTCTAGTGAAGCACTCTTCGGGTGTTCCTCTATCTTTAGGTTTGTGTGTAAGGGACTCTAGTGAAGCGCTCTTCGGGTGTCCTCTATCTTTAGGTTTGTTTGTAAGGGACTCTAGTGAAGCACTCTTCGGGTGTTCCTCTATCTTTAGGTTTGTGTGTAAGGGACTCTAGTGAAGCACTCTTCGGGTGTTCCTCTATCTTTAGGTTTGTGTGTAAGGGACTCTAGTGAAGCACTTTTCTGGTGTTCCTCTATCTTTAGGTTTGTGTGTAAGGGACTCTAGTGAAGCACTCTTCGGGTGTTCCTCTATCTTTAGGTTTGTGTGTAAGGGACTCTAGTGAAGCACTCTTCGGGTGTTTGTGTGTAAGGGACTCTAGTGAAGCACTCTTCGGGTGTTTGTGTGTAAGGGACTCTAGTGAAGCACTCTTCGGGTGTTTGTGTGTAAAGGACTCTAGTGAAGCACTCTTCGGTGTTCCTCTATCTTTAGGTTTGTGTGTAAGGGACTCTAGTGAAGCACTCTTCGGGTGTTCCTCTATCTTTAGGTTTGTGTGTAAGGGACTCTAGTGAAGCACTCTTCGGATGTTCCTCTATCTTTAGGTTTGTGTGTAAGGGACTCTAGTGAAGCACTCTTCGGGTGTTCCTCTATCTTTAGGTTTGTGTGTAAGGGACTCTAGTGAAGCACTCTTCGGGTGTTCCTCTATCTTTAGGGTTGTGTGTAAGGGACTCTAGTGAAGCACTCTTCGGGTGTCCTCTATCTTTAGGTTTGTGTGTAAGGGACTCTAGTGAAGCACTCTTCGGGTGTTCCTCTATCTTTAGGGTTGTGTGTAAGGGACTCTAGTGAAGCACTCTTCGGGTGTTCCTCTATCTTTAGGTTTGTGTGTAAGGGACTCTAGTGAAGCACTCTTCGGGTGTTCCTCTATCTTTAGATTTGTGTGTAAGGGACTCTAGTGAAGCACTCTTCGGGTGTCCTCTATCTTTAGGTTTTTGTGTAACGGACTCTAGTGAAGCACTCTTCGGGTGTTCCTCTATCTTTAGGTTTGTGTGTAAGGGACTCTAGTGAAGCACTCTTCGGGTGTTTGTGTGTAAGGGACTCTAGTGAAGCACTCTTCGGGTGTTTGTGTGTAAGGGACTCTAGTGAAGCACTCTTCGGGTGTCCTCTATCTTTAGGTTTGTGTGTAAGGGACTCTAGTGAAGCACTCTTCGAGTGTTTGTGTGTAAGGGACTCTAGTGAAGCACTCTTCGGGTGTTTGTGTGTAAGGGACTCTAGTGAAGCACTCTTCGGTGTTCCTCTATCTTTAGGTTTGTGTGTAAGGGACTCTAGTGAAGCACTCTTCGGGTGTTCCTCTATCTTTAGGTTTGTGTGTAAGGGACTCCAGTGAAGCACTCTTCGGGTGTTCCTCTATCTTTAGGTTTGTGTGTAAGGGACTCTAGTGAAGCACTCTTCGGGTGTTCCTCTATCTTTAGGTTTGTGTGTAAGGGACTCTAGTGAAGCACTCTTCGGGTGTTCCTCTATCTTTAGGGTTGTGTGTAAGGGACTCTAGTGAAGCACTCTTCGGGTGTCCTCTATCTTTAGGTTTGTGTGTAAGGGACTCTAGTGAAGCACTCTTCGGGTGTTCCTCTATCTTTAGGGTTGTGTGTAAGGGACTCTAGTGAAGCACTCTTCGGGTGTTCCTCTATCTTTAGGTTTGTGTGTAAGGGACTCTAGTGAAGCACTCTTCGGGTGTTCCTCTATCTTTAGGTTTGTGTGTAAGGGACTCTAGTGAAGCACTCTTCGGGTGTTCCTCTATCTTTAGGTTTGTGTGTAAGGGACTCTAGTGAAGCACTCTTCGGGTGTTCCTCTATCTTTAGGGTTGTGTGTAAGGGACTCTAGTGAAGCACTCTTCGGGTGTCCTCTATCTTTAGGTTTGTGTGTAAGGGACTCTAGTGAAGCACTCTTCGGGTGTTCCTCTATCTTTAGGGTTGTGTGTAAGGGACTCTAGTGAAGCACTCTTCGGGTGTTCCTCTATCTTTAGGTTTGTGTGTAAGGGACTCTAGTGAAGCACTCTTCGGGTGTTCCTCTATCTTTAGATTTGTGTGTAAGGGACTCTAGTGAAGCACTCTTCGGGTGTCCTCTATCTTTAGGTTTTTGTGTAACGGACTCTAGTGAAGCACTCTTCGGGTGTTCCTCTATCTTTAGGTTTGTGTGTAAGGGACTCTAGTGAAGCACTCTTCGGGTGTTTGTGTGTAAGGGACTCTAGTGAAGCACTCTTCGGGTGTTTGTGTGTAAGGGACTCTAGTGAAGCACTCTTCGGGTGTCCTCTATCTTTAGGTTTGTGTGTAAGGGACTCTAGTGAAGCACTCTTCGAGTGTTTGTGTGTAAGGGACTCTAGTGAAGCACTCTTCGGGTGTTTGTGTGTAAGGGACTCTAGTGAAGCACTCTTCGGTGTTCCTCTATCTTTAGGTTTGTGTGTAAGGGACTCTAGTGAAGCACTCTTCGGGTGTTCCTCTATCTTTAGGTTTGTGTGTAAGGGACTCCAGTGAAGCACTCTTCGGGTGTTCCTCTATCTTTAGGTTTGTGTGTAAGGGACTCTAGTGAAGCACTCTTCGGGTGTTCCTCTATCTTTAGGTTTGTGTGTAAGGGACTCTAGTGAAGCACTCTTCGGGTGTTCCTCTATCTTTAGGGTTGTGTGTAAGGGACTCTAGTGAAGCACTCTTCGGGTGTCCTCTATCTTTAGGTTTGTGTGTAAGGGACTCTAGTGAAGCACTCTTCGGGTGTTCCTCTATCTTTAGGGTTGTGTGTAAGGGACTCTAGTGAAGCACTCTTCGGGTGTTCCTCTATCTTTAGGTTTGTGTGTAAGGGACTCTAGTGAAGCACTCTTCGGGTGTTCCTCTATCTTTAGGTTTGTGTGTAAGGGACTCTAGTGAAGCACTCTTCGGGTGTCCTCTATCTTTAGGTTTGTGTGTAACGGACTCTAGTGAAGCACTCTTCGGGTGTCCTCTATCTTTAGGTTTGTGTGTAAGGGACTCTAGTGAAGCACTCTTCGGGTGTCCTCTATCTTTAGGTTTGTGTGTAAGGGACTCTAGTGAAGCACTCTTCGGGTGTCCTCTATCTTTAGGTTTGTGTGTAAGGGACTCTAGTGAAGCACTCTTCGGGTGTTCCTCTATCTTTAGGTTTGTGTGTAAGGGACTCTAGTGAGGCATTCTTCGGGTGTTCCTCTATCTTTATGTTTGTGTGTAAGGGACTCTAGTGAAGCACTCTTCGGGTGTCCTCTATCTTTAGGTTTGTGTGTAAGGGACTCTAGTGAAGCACTCTTCGGGTGTCCTCTATCTTTAGGTTTGTGTGTAAGGGACTCTAGTGAAGCACTCTTCGGGTGTCCTCTATCTTTAGGTTTGTGTGTAACGGACTCTAGTGAAGCACTCTTCGGGTGTTCCTCTATCTTTAGGTTTATGTGTAAGGGACTCTAGTGAAGCACTCTTCGGGTGTTTGTGTGTAAGGGACTCTAGTGAAGCACTCTTCGGGTGTTTGTGTGTAAGGGACTCTAGTGAAGCACTCTTCGGGTGTTCCTCTATCTTTAGGTTTGTGTGTAAGGGACTCTAGTGAAGCACTCTTCGGGTGTTCCTCTATCTTTAGGTTTGTGTGTAAGGGACTCTAGTGAAGCACTCTTCGGGTGTTCCTCTATCTTTAGGGTTGTGTGTAAGGGACTCTAGTGAAGCACTCTTCGGGTGTCCTCTATCTTTAGGTTTGTGTGTAAGGGACTCTAGTGAAGCACTCTTCGGGTGTTCCTCTATCTTTAGGGTTGTGTGTAAGGGACTCTAGTGAAGCACTCTTCGGGTGTTCCTCTATCTTTAGGTTTGTGTGTAAGGGACTCTAGTGAAGCACTCTTCGGGTGTTCCTCTATCTTTAGGTTTGTGTGTAAGGGACTCTAGTGAAGCACTCTTCGGGTGTCCTCTATCTTTAGGTTTGTGTGTAACGGACTCTAGTGAAGCACTCTTCGGGTGTTCCTCTATCTTTAGGTTTGTGTGTAAGGGACTCTAGTGAAGCACTCTTCGGGTGTTTGTGTGTAAGGGACTCTAGTGAAGCACTCTTCGGGTGTTTGTGTGTAAGGGACTCTAGTGAAGCACTCTTCGGGTGTCCTCTATCTTTAGGTTTGTGTGTAAGGGACTCTAGTGAAGCACTCTTCGGGTGTTTGTGTGTAAGGGACTCTAGTGAAGCACTCTTCGGTGTTCCTCTATCTTTAGGTTTGTGTGTAAGGGACTCTAGTGAAGCACTCTTCGGGTGTTCCTCTATCTTTAGGTTTGTGTGTAAGGGACTCCAGTGAAGCACTCTTCGGGTGTTCCTCTATCTTTAGGTTTGTGTGTAAGGGACTCTAGTGAAGCACTCTTCGGGTGTTCCTCTATCTTTAGGTTTGTGTGTAAGGGACTCTAGTGAAGCACTCTTCGGGTGTTCCTCTATCTTTAGGGTTGTGTGTAAGGGACTCTAGTGAAGCACTCTTCGGGTGTCCTCTATCTTTAGGTTTGTGTGTAAGGGACTCTAGTGAAGCACTCTTCGGGTGTTCCTCTATCTTTAGGGTTGTGTGTAAGGGACTCTAGTGAAGCACTCTTCGGGTGTTCCTCTATCTTTAGGTTTGTGTGTAAGGGACTCTAGTGAAGCACTCTTCGGGTGTTCCTCTATCTTTAGGTTTGTGTGTAAGGGACTCTAGTGAAGCACTCTTCGGGTGTCCTCTATCTTTAGGTTTGTGTGTAACGGACTCTAGTGAAGCACTCTTCGGGTGTCCTCTATCTTTAGGTTTGTGTGTAAGGGACTCTAGTGAAGCACTCTTTGGGTGTCCTCTATCTTTAGGTTTGTGTGTAAGGGACTCTAGTGAAGCACTCTTCGGGTGTCCTCTATCTTTAGGTTTGTGTGTAAGGGACTCTAGTGAAGCACTCTTCGGGTGTTCCTCTATCTTTAGGTTTGTGTGTAAGGGACTCTAGTGAGGCATTCTTCGGGTGTTCCTCTATCTTTATGTTTGTGTGTAAGGGACTCTAGTGAAGCACTCTTCGGGTGTCCTCTATCTTTAGGTTTGTGTGTAAGGGACTCTAATGAAGCACTCTTCGGGTGTCCTCTATCTTTAGGTTTGTGTGTAAGGCACTCTAGTGAAGCACTCTTCGGGTGTCCTCTATCTTTAGGTTTGTGTGTAAGGGACTCTAGTGAAGCACTCTTCGGGTGTTCCTCTATCTTTAGGTTTGTGTGTAAGGGACTCTAGTGAAGCACTCTTCGGGTGTCCTCTATCTTTAGGTTTGTGTGTAACGGACTCTAGTGAAGCACTCTTCGGGTGTTCCTCTATCTTTAGGTTTGTGTGTAAGGGACTCTAGTGAAGCACTCTTCGGGTGTTTGTGTGTAAGAGACTCTAGTGAAGCACTCTTCGGGTGTCCTCTATCTTTAGGTTTGTGTGTAAGGGACTCTAGTGAAGCACTCTTCGGGTGTTTGTGTGTAAGGGACTCTAGTGAAGCACTCTTCGGGTGTTTGTGTGTAAGGGACTCTAGTGAAGCACTCTTCGGTGTTCCTCTATCTTTAGGTTTGTGTGTAAGGGACTCTAGTGAAGCACTCTTCGGGTGTTCCTCTATCTTTAGGTTTGTGTGTAAGGGACTCTAGTGAAGCACTCTTCGGGTGTTTGTGTGTAAGGGACTCTAGTGAAGCACTCTTCGGTGTTCCTCTATCTTTAGGTTTGTGTGTAAGGGACTCTAGTGAAGCACTCTTCGGGTGTTCCTCTATCTTTAGGTTTGTGTGTAAGGGACTCCAGTGAAGCACTCTTCGGGTGTTCCTCTATCTTTAGGTTTGTGTGTAAGGGACTCTAGTGAAGCACTCTTCGGGTGTTCCTCTATCTTTAGGTTTGTGTGTAAGGGACTCTAGTGAAGCACTCTTCGGGTGTTCCTCTATCTTTAGGGTTGTGTGTAAGGGACTCTAGTGAAGCACTCTTCGGGTGTCCTCTATCTTTAGGTTTGTGTGTAAGGGACTCTAGTGAAGCACTCTTCGGGTGTTCCTCTATCTTTAGGGTTGTGTGTAAGGGACTCTAGTGAAGCACTCTTCGGGTGTTCCTCTATCTTTAGGTTTGTGTGTAAGGGACTCTAGTGAAGCACTCTTCGGGTGTTCCTCTATCTTTAGGTTTGTGTGTAAGGGACTCTAGTGAAGCACTCTTCGGGTGTCCTCTATCTTTAGGTTTGTGTGTAACGGACTCTAGTGAAGCACTCTTCGGGTGTCCTCTATCTTTAGGTTTGTGTGTAAGGGACTCTAGTGAAGCACTCTTTGGGTGTCCTCTATCTTTAGGTTTGTGTGTAAGGGACTCTAGTGAAGCACTCTTCGGGTGTCCTCTATCTTTAGGTTTGTGTGTAAGGGACTCTAGTGAAGCACTCTTCGGGTGTTCCTCTATCTTTAGGTTTGTGTGTAAGGGACTCTAGTGAGGCATTCTTCGGGTGTTCCTCTATCTTTATGTTTGTGTGTAAGGGACTCTAGTGAAGCACTCTTCGGGTGTCCTCTATCTTTAGGTTTGTGTGTAAGGGACTCTAATGAAGCACTCTTCGGGTGTCCTCTATCTTTAGGTTTGTGTGTAAGGCACTCTAGTGAAGCACTCTTCGGGTGTCCTCTATCTTTAGGTTTGTGTGTAAGGGACTCTAGTGAAGCACTCTTCGGGTGTTCCTCTATCTTTAGGTTTGTGTGTAAGGGACTCTAGTGAAGCACTCTTCGGGTGTCCTCTATCTTTAGGTTTGTGTGTAACGGACTCTAGTGAAGCACTCTTCGGGTGTTCCTCTATCTTTAGGTTTGTGTGTAAGGGACTCTAGTGAAGCACTCTTCGGGTGTTTGTGTGTAAGGGACTCTAGTGAAGCACTCTTCGGGTGTTTGTGTGTAAGGGACTCTAGTGAAGCACTCTTCGGGTGTCCTCTATCTTTAGGTTTGTGTGTAAGGGACTCTAGTGAAGCACTCTTCGGGTGTTTGTGTGTAAGGGACTCTAGTGAAGCACTCTTCGGGTGTTTGTGTGTAAGGGACTCTAGTGAAGCACTCTTCGGTGTTCCTCTATCTTTAGGTTTGTGTGTAAGGGACTCTAGTGAAGCACTCTTCGGGTGTTCCTCTATCTTTAGGTTTGTGTGTAAGGGACTCCAGTGAAGCACTCTTCGGGTGTTCCTCTATCTTTAGGTTTGTGTGTAAGGGACTCTAGTGAAGCACTCTTCGGGTGTTCCTCTATCTTTAGGTTTGTGTGTAAGGGACTCTAGTGAAGCACTCTTCGGGTGTTCCTCTATCTTTAGGGTTGTGTGTAAGGGACTCTAGTGAAGCACTCTTCGGGTGTCCTCTATCTTTAGGTTTGTGTGTAAGGGACTCTAGTGAAGCACTCTTCGGGTGTTCCTCTATCTTTAGGGTTGTGTGTAAGGGACTCTAGTGAAGCACTCTTCGGGTGTTCCTCTATCTTTAGGTTTGTGTGTAAGGGACTCTAGTGAAGCACTCTTCGGGTGTCCTCTATCTTTAGGTTTGTGTGTAACGGACTCTAGTGAAGCACTCTTCGGGTGTCCTCTATCTTTAGGTTTGTGTGTAAGGGACTCTAGTGAAGCACTCTTTGGGTGTCCTCTATCTTTAGGTTTGTGTGTAAGGGACTCTAGTGAAGCACTCTTCGGGTGTCCTCTATCTTTAGGTTTGTGTGTAAGGGACTCTAGTGAAGCACTCTTCGGGTGTTCCTCTATCTTTAGGTTTGTGTGTAAGGGACTCTAGTGAGGCATTCTTCGGGTGTTCCTCTATCTTTATGTTTGTGTGTAAGGGACTCTAGTGAAGCACTCTTCGGGTGTCCTCTATCTTTAGGTTTGTGTGTAAGGGACTCTAATGAAGCACTCTTCGGGTGTCCTCTATCTTTAGGTTTGTGTGTAAGGCACTCTAGTGAAGCACTCTTCGGGTGTCCTCTATCTTTAGGTTTGTGTGTAAGGGACTCTAGTGAAGCACTCTTCGGGTGTTCCTCTATCTTTAGGTTTGTGTGTAAGGGACTCTAGTGAAGCACTCTTCGGGTGTCCTCTATCTTTAGGTTTGTGTGTAAGGGACTCTAGTGAAGCACTCTTCGGGTGTCCTCTATCTTTAGGTTTGTGTGTAAGGCACTCTAGTGAAGCACTCTTCGGGTGTCCTCTATCTTTAGGTTTGTGTGTAAGGGACTCTAGTGAAGCACTCTTCGGGTGTTCCTCTATCTTTAGGTTTGTGTGTAAGGGACTCTAGTGAAGCACTCTTCGGGTGTCCTCTATCTTTAGGTTTGTGTGTAAGGGACTCTAGTGAAGCACTCTTCGGGTGTCCTCTATCTTTAGGTTTTTGTGTAAGGGTTTGCGGACCATCTTTTTAGATTTATTTTCCCATTGCATTGTTTCTTCATCTTGAATCTAGTATCGTTTGGTATCTTCAAACTTTTTCCTCTTGATTTTAATAACTATGAAATATTTCATCGCCAAATAATGACATATTCATACAGGAACTGTATTTACTCGGGCACAGAAAAACATAAAGAAGTAAATAAAATCCAAGTATAGAACTGAACTAAAAATTGAACACCTGAGTTAAGCCTTGGTTTTTAGTGGGGTTTTGGCTGTTCCATTTTGTCCAATATCTTGTCTTCATGTCTTAGTTCCGTGTTGTGCTGTTTGCTGCGATTTCCGATTTCGTCTTTATATCCATTTGTTTTGTATTCATGCTTTATTTATTTATTTATTCACGCATACTGGTGTCCAACACAATTTCATTATCAGAACTGATGATGTTCGTGTCATTTAATGGTAACATTACTGGTGTCACTATTGGAGTAAGAACTGTTAACCCTTACGGAGCATCTGAGTTCACACTCTTTTTAGTGAGGTTCGTGTTGTTCAATAGCATATTCCTGGCAACAGTTTGTTAGGAGAGGTCGTTGGTGCCCGATCCCATTCATAATGTCTTCTTTTCCTTGTGATAATCTAAATTACCACCCATAGGCCCATCTCAGTGCTATTTTGTTTTTACCTACACGATTTATTGTTTGAAAAAAAAATGTTCTCGTCATCACATCATGGACATGACTGAAATACTGCTCCCTTGACTAAACTACAATCAGCCCATGTAAATAAAATAGCAGATCATTACTAACTAAATATACTGAACAGAAGCGTAGATTGCACTATAAAATATAATTATTTTGCGTAAATAATTATGCAAACTGAAAAAGACATATTTACAATTTGGAGGGATTAAAATGGTTGTGGAATTTAGTCATATATTTTCCCTTATAGGATCACAATTTCGTCATGTTGCTGCATGAAGTTTTCTTTGTCAGTCTCCGTCGGAACAGTCTCTTAAAGAACCCCTTTGGTTCCTCTGACTTAATGTTTGCCTTCTGTGCTCTAGGAAGGGTTTTTGATTCCAAGTCATTCTTCAATTTTAGTTTTACTTGTCGCACTATTCCAACAAGCAGTTCGTCCACCTTAAGATTCAAACCAGCAGACGTCTCGATGTATTTACAATCGTATTTCTGGGCTACAGCTCTGGCATCTGAAAGTAAAATATAGTCTTATAAATTATACGACATTGAGTCTTCTCCGAGTCTTCTGACTTCTTTACCGCTAAGCTTAGGAGTATGGTTAAGAGCTCATACTGAAAACAGTTTTCTGATTGGTCAGTTTATTGCTTTCAAATACAAATACAAAAATCGTAATCGAAAGTTTAAGACGGCGAGGCTGCCTCGCCATCATATACTAGTAACTGAAATGTTACTGAGCACGCAAAGCCAACAGTCTTTTAATTGATTGGTTATATAATAACAGTGTTGAAGCAGTATTAGGTGGAACATTATTTGGTAGGTAGTTATAGGAAGTGTTACATTATTTTTCACGAAATGTTGCTAGAAATCCTGCAGTTTATTTTACAAGTAACAAAGAACAAACATTTCCAGACTCCCTGACCTAATTTACCTTTATACTGAAGAAAGGTGACAACAATATGTTTATTCAGTTTTTCTTTTAAACAACAATTATCTATTTACCATCAGTGTTTACTCTTCTTTTCCTAACCAAGTCGACTTTATTTGCCACAAGTATGCATACTCTATCTGTCTGTATATAATGTCTAAGCGTGTGTAGTCTGTGTTTTGCATAATTAAAAGAATGCATATCTTGTACGGAAAACACAATAATAAAGGCATCACAGGCACTGCAAACTGAAATATCCTATAAAGAAAAAGATGAATTCGACTAAGACTCTTAGTTACATTTTATTTATAGTTCAATCATATTTCAGTTGTACATTTATATATGCATATTAACAAAATGATTGTCGTCTCCTAAATTAAAAAAAACCAAATTTACGTTGTGTTTGATTTAGTGTATACATACCGGTAATGCGTTTAAATATACCCAACAAAAATGAGAGGCATCACAAACAAACACAAACATAGCATTTTAGTTTTGAACAATTCTTGGTGCAAACATTTACAAGTATTATATATTCCACAGTTCTTACGAATTAACTTCTTTAAACCTTCACACCTGAAAAATATGGTCAATTGTGTGCATTTTTAAGTCCAAAATATTTGCTGACAATTTTACATTTAATCCTACATGTAGGGTCTTGAATTAAACATATTTGAATCTTTACAACAATGCTTAATGAAACCTTTATTGAAAGGCGTGATCATTGTTTTTAATATATTTATCTACACATACACATGTTGGTCCTGTCCTTGATTGGACAGTCTTAGACAAAATTGAATATAAATGCACAGTATGAGTATTAGGATGTTTTCATACAAGTAAAACTCATATATGACCTCCTTTGTTGTGTCAAAATAAATATTTCTTTTGTAAAATTTGGCAAGGCTGGCTTTCATATATTATCAAAGTTGAAACAATGGTTTGTTGTTCTTCTATTTAAAAATTATTTCAATTTAAATTCATGTGAAACTGGTCAAAATTATCTCCCTTCCTCATATATACATATAGTCTTCTTTTTTTAATAAATAAAATTAACAAACAGACAATTTTACAGATTATTGAATGACTTCATTTTGAAAGAATTATTCTGGTTTTGTTTTCTTGGGAAAATTAGAGTTATCTTTCTTTGTTCAAGAAACATTCTGAGGAAGAGCCTCCATAAGATAATGCAATTTATAGTTCCTCCAATGTGATGATACAGCTGAAATAAGGGTTTCACCATGAGTGACAGACATAAGATCACGTAGAGGAAGATTTTTGGAAAGCTGTGTGACTTAGCATGCAGTTTTTCTGGAAAAGAAGTAAACAAGAGCCCGTGTGTTATTATACTCACATTTTATTTTTAGAAATATATTCAATACTGTGTATTCTTATGTACAAAATGTTGACTGATGTTATATACTTAGTCCTATGTACATTAGGTGTTTAATTAAACAATTTGTATTAAGATGCCTTATTGAAACCTTTATTGAAATGCTTGATCTATATTTTAACATATATTAAAAAAACTTTTTTGAGTCCCGCCTTTCATAGACAGCCTTCATTCTAGTAAACAAAATTTAATATACAGTTCATGTATATTAGGATGTTTCACACAAACTGAAACAGTGTATGACCTCCCTTGTTGTTCCAGAGAAAATAAAATATGGTGTCCAATTTGGCCAAGCTAGCTTTCATTTAAAAAACAAAAGGATGTTTTCATATAATTTTAGCTAATCATGACTTTTTTTTTAGCATATATCCTTAACATATTCCCTTGTCGACGATGTCCTTTTCTCTGGCAAATCTGGTGACTTCACATGCAATAGCTGTGGGGAAGAAGTTGAAAATGTTTCAACCAATCAGAGGCAAGGACACTTCTTTATAACCCCTAGAGAAACAATTGTGGTAAGTTTGGTGACTTGTTTTGAAGAAGTTGAAAATGTGAAAAGTTTACGACAGACAGACGGACGGACGCCGAACACGTTTCGACCAAAAATCTCAGCTTAGCCTCTGGTTCAGATGAGTTAACAAATGAATCCGGAAGATGAGTTTGTTTAAATAAGTTCATGAGCAAGACATGTGGAAAGTATGTTTTTGAACAGAAAACAAATGATTAGAATCATGTCGTTACCTTTCATATCTGGGAATAAAACGTCATGCTAATACCTACTTCAAGGGAACGTTTTCTATTCTAACAATAATTCCTGTTTTTCCCCTACAATATCCACCTTTACGTTATTCTGTATATCCAGCACTACCTAATTAATATATTTATTGTTTGTAAACGTGCTCTCGTCATGAATATAGCTGATTTTTTTTTCACTTGACGTTAAACAACATCTAATCAATCAATCTAAGACATGGTACAAACAAACCAGTTTGCACTGTGCCATCCTGAATTACCTTTCATATCTGGGGATAAAACGTCATGCAAATACACATTTAATCGTCAGAAAACAATCATATTATATACCATTTAAAAAACAACCCAAACTGGAAAATTAACTGATTCCTACCATTTTTTCTTCTGTGTCAACAAATTCAATTGTTGTTTCTTCTTTATCTATGATGACTGTAATTTGATTGGCTTCGTCTACATGACCTAAAATAAACCAGCAAAAGTACAATACACATGATGTCATCTATTTATAAATTTAGCAAAGTCTTGGCGAATGCATTTTGGCTACTAACATCTAACGACGTGCCATATTGGGGTCAGGTCAGGGATCATATTTTCAACCGACCAACCAGCAACGAGATCATCAAATATTGAGGTATTGAATTGTAAGATGTCAGCTCCCATGGACAAAACGAAGTTTCAATATTTTTGCCGTTTGTCTGTTTTCAATGTCGTTAACCCTTCGAAATGTTTACGAACGAACTAATGTATGTGTAGTGTGTATTGTTCATTAGTCTATACTGAAATTACATATTTACAGATAGAGCTGTTATCCGATTGGCCAACATATATCTATGCATAAGATTTGACCATCAACGTTTAACTGATATTATCCTGTACTGTATGTAGTTATAAGTAAATGTATCGCCAAAAATTACATGTGGATTGCACGTTTAAATATCGACATTCTCGTTGTACCCCAAAACTCAATGGAACTATAACTGCTGAACATAGTGCCAATACTTCTTAATGTACATTGGATTAGATTGTACGACTATTTCGAGCAACCACAATGGATGAATTGCACACACATAATTACACAAAAGGATAGTTTTCAACAACAACAAAAGCAATGGCTCAATATGCGTCATAAACGGTGCTGAATCTTCAAAAGTCAATCTTCGTGTTGCATAAAAACTCTGATAAGTAATTATATGGCTATGACAAGCCTAGAAAATATCTTCAGACTTGTATACTATTGTGGGTTTATAACTATTTCATTTGCTCAAAGAGACAAAAAGAATCAGATACAAGCTTTGCCAACTTATGAAGTCTACTCTTTTGAATAATATAACAATTACTACAACTATACATATAAAACAGAGTATGTATAGGTGTAATGTACTACAAATATACATATAAAACAGAGCATGAATAGGTGTAATGTACTACAAATATACATATAAAACAGAGTATGTATAGGTGTAATGTACTACAAATATACATATAAAACAGAGCATGTATAGGTGTAATGTACTACAAATATACATATAAAACAGAGCATGTATAGGTGTAATGTACTACAACTATACATATAAAACAGAGTATGTATAGGTGGAATGTACTACAACTCTACATATAAAACAGAGCATGTATATGTGTAATGTATTACAACTATACATATAAAACAGAGCATGTATAGGTGTAATGTACTACAAATATACATATAAAACAGAGCATGTATAGGTGTAATGTACTACACCTATACATATAAAACAGAGCATGTATAGGTGTAATGTACTACAACTATACATATAAAACAGAGCATGAATAGGTGTAATGTACTACAAATATACATATAAAACAGAACATGTATAGGTGTAATGTACTACAACTATACATATAAAACACAGCATGTATAGGTGTAATGTACTACAAATATACATATAAAACAGAGCATGTATAGGTGTAATGTACTACAAATATACATATAAAACAGAGCATGTATAGGTGTAATGTACTACAACTATACATATAAAACAGAGTATGTATAGGTGTAATGTACTACAACTCTACATATAAAACAGAGCATGTATATGTGTAATGTATTACAACTATACATATAAAACAGAGCATGTATAGGTGTAATGTACTACAAATATACATATAAAACAGAGCATGTATAGGTGTAATGTACTACACCTATACATATAAAACAGAGCATGTATAGGTGTAATGTACTACAACTATACATATAAAACAGAGCATGAATAGGTGTAATGTACTACAAATATACATATAAAACAGAACATGTATAGGTGTAATGTACTACAACTATACATATAAAACACAGCATGTATAGGTGTAATGTACTACAACTATACATATAAAACAGAGCATGTATAGGTGTAATGTACTACAACTATACATATAAAACAGAGCATGTATAGGTGTAATGTACTACAACTATACATATAAAACAGAGCATGCATAGGTGTAATGTACTACAACTATACATATAAAACAGAGCATGTATAGGTGTAATGTACTACAACTATACATATAAAACAGAGCATGTATAGGTGTAATGTACTACAACTATACATATAAAACAGAGCATGTATAGGTGTAATGTACTACAACTATACATATAAAACAGAGCATGTATAGGTGTAATGTACTACAACTATACATATAAAACAGAGCATGTATAGGTGTAATGTACTACAAATATACATATAAAACAGAGCATGTATAGGTGTAATGTACTACAAATATACATATAAAACAGAGCATGTATAGGTGTAATGTACTACAACTATACATATAAAACAGAGTATGTATAGGTGTAATGTACTACAACTCTACATATAAAACAGAGCATGTATAGGTGTAATGTACTACAACTATACATATAAAACAGAGCATGTATAGGTGTAATGTACTACAACTATACAAATAAAACAGAGCATGCATAGGTGTAATGTACTACAACTATGCATATAAAACAGAGCATGTATAGGTGTAATGTACTACAACTATACATATAAAACAGAGCATGTATAGGTGTAATGTACTACAACTATACATATAAAACAGAGCATGTATAGGTGTAATGTACTACAACTATACATATAAAACAGAGCATGTATAGGTGTAATGTACTACAAATATACATATAAAACAGAGCATGTATAGGTGTAATGTACTACAAATATACATATAAAACAGAGCATGTATAGGTGTAATGTACTACAAATATACATATAAAACAGAGCATGTATAGGTGTAATGTACTACAAATATACATATAAAACAGAGCATGTATAGGTGTAATGTACTACAACTATACATATAAAACAGAGCATGTATAGGTGTAATGTACTACAAATATACATATAAAACAGAGCATGTATAAGTGTAATGTACTACAAATATACATATAAAACAGAGCATGTATATGTGTAATGTACTACAAATATACATATAAAACAGAGCATGTATAGGTGTAATGTACTACAAATATACATATAAAACAGAGCATGTATAGGTGTAATGTACTACAACTATGCATATAAAACAGAGTATGTATAGGTGTAATGTACTACAACTATACATATAAAACAGAGTATGTATAGGTGTAATGTACTACAAATATACATATAAAACAGAGCATGTATAGGTGTAATGTACTACAAATATACATATAAAACAGAGTATGTATAGGTGTAATGTACTACAAATATACATATAAAACAGAGTATGTATAGGTGTAATGTACTACAAATATACATATAAAACAGAGCATGTATAGGTGTAATGTACTACAAATATACATATAAAACAGAGCATGTATAGGTGTAAAAGGTAAAAGACAAATGAAGAACACTGTTTCGTGGACACGATGATCATGTTGGCTATATTCATAAGTTTGTTCAATGGGGAATCTTTTTGATGTTCTAATAAACATTTTTTTGACATTTTTTTGTCTTCGTGTCAAAATATCCTTTAATTGATTTTTTTTATATTTCCGTTAACATCGTAAATTATTGAACAAATTCCATATTTTGCCCTTTTACAAGAAACGAATCGTGTTGTACACAAAATTGTTCATTTTTTATCACAAAAACGCACCCGAATAAAAAAAATATATATCTTGCTAATCTGAGTAATTTGTGAAATAAACGTTAGAGAATACCGAACGGGCAATCAAAAATGGACAATCCAGAGAAACTGGCAACAAAGGGTGCACAGGACACAAGACGAAGAAAAACAAAACACAATACCACTATACGTAAACAAACACAAATAACGTAAATAAGGCATGGGCCCCTCTACAAACAACTGGAGATTATTGTTTTATCCTGGTTCTGGGAGAATATGCAAGATTCGAAACGCGCAGTTTAAACATATGTATTTACAATATCCGTTAAAATCCGGTTTCCTTTATATCAAATTTTAAGTATCTGTTGATTAAAAAAAGGTTGCTTCATTATCCTCGCAGTCGCAGCATTTTCAACAAGAATTAAGTTTTTTTTTAACTAGTCTAGAGAAGTCTTATAAATAATAACATGGTTAAAACTATACTACTTTACATCAAGGTACTTCTTTATTAGAAGTATGCTATACATGTGTATCTAATATAGAAACCATTGGTATTTTGATGGCTTCGTCTTTCAGTTATTTGTTTCAAAGCCTATGCAAATTTTGTCTGATAATAAGCGACAAAAACAACTTAAAAGTCGATAAGCCGTTTAGCATTGCGAGTTCATATGTCCTATCAGTTGTGCGAGGATCTCCCGAGTTTAAAATAAAGAAGTATCACAAAATGAATTATACTTGCATGTATTTATTTATAAAGATTCTATTAACATCAATATAGTTTTAGTTTGGTTGCTGCGTACTTAGCGGAGAAGCAACAAATACCACGTTTATAGTCTTTGGCTTGACTCGATTGGGGCTCGAGTCGAACACGCTAACCATTACATTACCGATGTGGGTCCAACATCAATATAAAAGTTGACACATTGGAAAAGTGAAATACCTGTATTCATTTTTCTTCAAACAAAAATGTTATACATGTACATGTATCATCATATTATATTTTTTTACATTTTCATCAGTAGATTGATTGATTGATTTGTTGTGTTTAATCCCACTTTCAGCAATATTTCAGCTATAACGTGGCAACCAGTTTTAGAGGTGGAAGAACCCGGAATTACCCGGAGAGAACCACTGACCATGAGCAAGCAACTGGCAAACTTTATCACTTGCGACTGCGAGTGGAATGCACCCTTTTTGTAATTTACAAAGCCGGGCGTGAACCCACTCCGTATTGGTGATAGGCTTATACGAGTTGTAAGGTATTCCAACTACCTAACTCATTGAGCCAACCGGACCCTTTCATCAGTAGATACATTGTAGATCTATAATCGTATATATATATATATATAAACATCTGAAAAAGTAGCCAACGTATAAATCTACGAGATGTCGGATCGGAAACAAGTGTTAACGATACTGTGCAAACAAACAAAAATGATAAATAAACGTCTAAAATGTTAGCACAACGATATCAAAAAAATATGTTAAAATGTAACAAAAATAACTATAAGTCTACAAAAAGACTATAATTATAATGAAATCGACGGATATTTCGCTTGACCGACAAGCTTCATCAGCGTCTGTAATCCGATTTGAAAAATTGTCACGTGAGCATCAGTTATCGTGACGTAAATTACTAAAAATCATAATCTTGAACTTTATACTTTATATTATTCAAGTATATTGCACACTAATTTATAAATATGAACAGAATGAGAAAATGTAATGATGAAGTTTACCAACTAGCTAAGGTCCAGGCACTGGATAAAAAGTTAAAAACAAAAGATTTAGGCCTTTTTGTTTATGCCTTCCGGGTGTAATGTTTGTAACTCGCGGATCCAAAAACTCTCTTTTTTCTGTCTTTGATTTTCTTTCCAACTTGGATTGTGGTCAATGATATAAATTTTGGATCTGCCAAAGTCTTCCAATGAGTGCCCCGGCGACACAAAGTGTTGACTCACGGGCAAGAGCGTCTTTTTCGTAAGGTCACTTCTGTGTCCATTCATTCTTTTGTTGAATGGTTGGACACTTTCTCCTACGTATTGCGACCCGCAGACGTGACAGTCAAGGAGGTAAACCACATTAGGTGTTTTGCAATTGACATTGCAAAATATCTTATACTCCTTTCCTGTCGTCTTGCTATGGAACACTTGTGTGTGTTGCAATTGGAGACAGCACTTGCAACGCTTGTCACCACATGGTTTACACTGGCCGACCGTCGATGAAGGTCTAGATACCGCAGCTCTGACCAGTGTATCCTTAATGCTTTTAGGTCGCCGGAACGCTACAACGGGTGGTTCAGGGAACAACTTGGCCAGCGTTTCACTTTTTTGAATTTCTTTCCAATGATGACGGACAATGCCTGCAATTTTGGCTAAAGAAGGATGGTAAGTGAGAACAAGGGGAACCCGTTTGTTGATCTTTTTTTCTTTGTATTCCAGGAGGTCATTTCTGTTAATTTCACTGGCTTTTGAAAACCCACTCTCTATAACTTTGTCATTATATCCCCGTTTCTTCAAATGATGGCGTAAATCTCCTAGTCTTTGCTTGGTGGTTTCAACAGTGGAGCATATTCGTTTTACCCTAATGGCTTGGCTGAATGGGATACTCTTAAAACAGTGCTTAGGATGGCAACTACTGGGTGAAAGGTATTGATGTTTGTCTGTGGGCTTAGAGTATAAATCAGTTGTCATGTTGCCCTCCTTGACCGTGGTGGTAGTATCAAGGAAGGACATTTTGGTTTTCGACACTTCGTGTGTGAATTTTATAGACTGATGGATACTGTTGGCATGTTCCAAAAATTCATCAAGCTCTTTATCGCCATGTGTCCACTTCATGTCAACGTCATCAATAAATCGGAACCATGAAAGAGGTTGTTTAAGTGACGAGAGGAGTAATCGTTCTTCTAGATCCCCCATAAAAATGTTGGCATAGGAGGGTGCCATTTTGGTTCCCATAGCTGTCCCATTTATTTGAAGATAGTGATTTCCGTCAAAAGTAAAATTGTTGTTTAAATCTTATATGTAAAAATAATGTATAAAATTATTTTCAATGACCACAAGCTGAAGCAAGGGAGACAAATCAACTGTAGGAGAAATATCTACTACGAGTATCAGAAATTTCGCCAAGTTATAAATAACAACACATATAACGAACTACAAAAACTTCATTTTCTCTCTCAGAAGGTCAAGTGTAGGAATATTACATTAAGATCGACGTGATCTTTAGAATGATACACTACAAACGTTACATAAATAAATAGTTTGTCATCAACATTCAGCTGTTGTTAATCATCCATAAGACATAATATACAAACACACACCGTAGAAATATTCTATTGTAATTGTGTAATGTTTCAGATATTCAGAAAACAATATTCTTTGTTGAAATACTTATATTATGATATGCTACCATATCACTGTTTTTGAGTGTGTGTGTGTGGGGGGGGGGGGGGGGGGGGGGGGTATATATTTTCAAGTCACACGTAAATTACTAATCTCATTATTAGTACTAATTTGATTTATCCAGACTTAAATTGTTTAGCTCAGAAAGACGTTTAAAGTAGCAACTATAACATCATAGATTGATGAATGATGAGTACTTAATCAAATGGTTAATATCCCGATTGTTATATATTTTCAAGTCACACGTAAATTACTAATCTCATTATTAGTACTAATTTGATTTATCCAGACTTAAATTGTTTAGCTCAGAAAGACGTTTAAAGTAGCAACTATAACATCATAGATTGATGAATGATGAGTACTTAATCAAATGGTTAATATCCCGATTGTTATATATTTTCAAGTCACACGTAAATTACTAATCTCATTATTAGTACTAATTTGATTTATCCAGACTTAAATTGTTTAGCTCAGAAAGACGTTTAAAGTAGCAACTATAACATCATAGATTGCGTAACGAAACCTTTTTCAGTACAATATATGAAATTGGTCTTCGATATTCTTCGCTAAACACACAGCATTAAGGAGTAAGATCAAAGATTGGTTGGCTTTACGTCAGAATATAGTATCCGAGTGGAGTGGCATGTTTACCTGTGGACTGTTGTTTCAGTGAGTTAGCACTATATATATATTTTTTTTTTTCCATATAATTTAGCTACTACAAAGCAGATATTAACTCATAAAAACACTTGATCACTGAAAAGTTGCTCACTGGACTTAAGACAACAATTACTCACTCACTCTATCCAGTAGGTTCCTATCAGGATTCCTTTGATGAGAGGGTTGCTACTAACAAGTAAGGTTTCTTGTGGATACGTTGAAGTTATTTATGTGGACCCCGCACCTTTGATATTATGAAATATTTTTTTCACGGGAATTATTCCCAACATTTGGTCCCGATTTTTAGACCCAAAACATGCAGAGATTCACTTTCTTCGGAGAGTCTGGATCCCGCCTCAGATGAATGGCTATTGAAATCGCAGACTTCAGTGGTGATAATAGACACGACTTTCAAGGATATATTTTGGCAATGGAATTCACTCAATAGGACGATAAATGTTACTAAAATGGCTAATTCTGAGTGTGTTGCTAGGATATACTTAATAAACAAACAAATAATAATCACAAAGTAATTATCATACTATTAAAAAATTAATGCATTTCCTCATTAATTCACATCTGATATATCATGCAAATATGTTGCACATAAACTGGGAATAATAAAACAGTGCCGCTCGTAATCATCGATAAGATAGAATTAGTTTGGTATTTAATTTTTAAAGAGATGGTGTCTGCAAGTTTAGATTATTTTTTTCTTTAATCAATATGTTTTTGCAGTGAAACGATATTTTGAACATCGAAAAGATCAAACAAATAATAAAAGTTTTACGATGTGTATCGGTTGAAAGTTATCACTAGTCTGGTACTCGTGACCTTTCGGATTTTTTTTTATTGATAGGGGGGTCAGGTAATGGCTGAATCCATGTTTTTAATGGCGGCCTCCATAGGCGACAAATTTGTTTGCTTGTTGGACCCGGAGAAAACCCCCGACCTGTCGCCAGTCACTGACAAACTTTATCACATAATGTTGTACACATCGCCCTGATCAAGATTCGAACTCACAAGATCAGGCACTGATTGACGATCACGGCCATGACTGCCCATATGCGACAAGAAACTCCATATCGGCA
The DNA here is from genome assembly GCA_963680875.1 of Bathymodiolus brooksi. Classification (NCBI taxonomy): domain Eukaryota; kingdom Metazoa; phylum Mollusca; class Bivalvia; order Mytilida; family Modiolidae; genus Bathymodiolus; species Bathymodiolus brooksi. Next base: position 78,502,859 of record OY804578.1, on the reverse strand, counting down.
AAGGTAAAGATGAATAACATCGATTGAAGGCGTGTCTTAACTTGGAATTTGACATCGTTCAAACCAGGCACATTTGTTTTCATCCTTTTACCTGACCCCTCTAACAGCAAAATATCCAAGGGGTCACGAGTACCAGATTAAATTATTACTACTTTCAGACTACGTATTAAGAACAATGTATTTTTATATGCAAATTTTAGCTATGAAAACTGTTCAGGCATGTTCCCCTCAACATCTGCAATTATTGAGTACCCTAATGAACTCGACTATAAAATGGCCATACTTGAAAAGGGGTACACATGAATAAAACGCACTAAAATTGATAAATATTCATCAATTTCAATGACTTTATGGCTAAGCAACAGAACAATGTATGTTTATGCACATTTCATTGATACAAACTTAAATTGTTTTAACAATATTCCCCTCAACATCTGCAAACTTTGGAAAAACGGCTATCTTCAAAAATCTTGTCAATTATAGTAACTTGTTACTGAACATATCAACAACCTGTTAGCGGAGAGCAAATAGTCATTTTCTTTACACATTTTTTTTTATAATAACCACAATAGAAAGCTTATTTTTTAACTGTCATGAGATATGAGACAATCAGTGGGTTTTCTGCGAACGGTTGGGATGTAGGACATACATTATAATGAGACCATTCACCTGACAGGATGTCAAAAAGTAGATGAAACTGAATCTTAATATTGTAGAGTGTGCAAGACAATCATTAAGTTTCATGAAGGTCTGTCCAGTGGTTTCTGAGACGCAGCTTGTATCATAACTTACAGCATAATTTTAACATTCGGGTGTCCCACTCGTTCCTTAATTCTACCATGACTTCTCTTAAAAGCTGACCAACAAAATATAACTATTTAGTACTGATTTGCTTCAAATTAATAGCTCACCCTGTCCAAACTGTTATGCTAGCAATTATCATCACTTCTCGTCCTTCAAATTTTCACATGTTTTCTTCTCACAAACCACATATATTTGTGTGTGGTTGTTTTTGCCCGGTTATATGTGAGGGTTGGCATTTTACTCACATGTGGAAAGCACTTGCATGACCACATCACTTCACTAAGAGGGGAGGTTTGGGGCATAAATCTAGTTTAACCACGCCACTTCTTATTGAAGTACCTGCACCATTTTTTTCATTTTATTCTATGAACGTCTAAGTCTTTTGTTGATAGAATATTCAAGATGGCCACCACCACAGAATATTGCTCGACTTGGGAACATACGGGAAAATGTTTAAAACTTTTTCTGAAAAAGCAAAAACTGACTATAAAATGATTGACCCTAAACCTTGAATGAATGATAATTGGATCGTCCTGTTGGGTTTGTGTTTTATGTTGATTTTGACGGTTAAGCAATAAACAACTAAATCAACCAGCCAAAGAATACTACGTGTAGTTTTCATTGCTTAATCACTTTTATTTAAGTACGATATTTTTTAATCCCTCCCCCCTTCCAGTTACAAGTTGTCTTTTTAGTACATTGTATATTGTTCATTTATTGTTTTAGTATTAAATGGTTCACTGTTTTTGTTCTCCAATAGGACGGTGTACTTATTTACTTTCTGTTTTGTTGCGTGTCGCTTTGATTGTTTTCATTGTCATTGTTTGTTTGTCAACTCACATTTGTATTTGAATGTCTTGATCTAAAAAAAACTTCCAATATGCATTACATTTCTACATAAATTAATATCATATCTTTTTTTTTATAATTTTTCTTCTGGGTGACGTTTCTTCTATGGTATAAATGTCGAATGTATAGGGTTCAAGAACGAACATGTTTTAAATAACAAAATACAGAAGAGAAACTCGTTAAACGTGGCTCATTGATATTGCACTTAAAAATAAAATATTGCTTATCAAAAACACTGTATGGATGTACGTTTCATGAGTTATTACTAAATTTCATTAGATATGTTAAATGACGTAACAGTAAGTTTTATTTGTTGTAGCTTAAAACTCGTGTAATGTGTGTGTGTTTGAATAATATTGTTATTTATCTATTTATGTAGTGCAATGTTTATCATTGTTGTTTGTCTTTGATAACACAATCATCTGCCAAAACAACTACATAGCTATGAAAATATGCATGCACGTGTGTGATATTAGCTTGGTAAATACATTAATTGTCATATCTCAAGAGAAATGAACACATTGCTTGAAATGTATACATGCTAAATAAAACAGTTTTGAAATAAATATAAAATTATATAAATATTTTTGAAAGTACGATTAAATACGAGAATGTTTATATTATAAAATTATATACAGTACTTATTAAATCCTTCCGTACCCACATATTGTACTTGCGCACTAAACTATAATTAGACGATTTACATAAGAATTACGACTATAGGATAATGGCTGAAACATTACCATATCTTCAATAATCTTATCTCTATTTATGCTCTTCCATGGAAATTTATATTGAAAGGTGTTGACCACGACTAGCTTAAACATCGCACAGTGTTGACCACATTTGGCGTTAAACAACAATCACTTACTCAACGCCGATTGTTGACAATATGGAGGTCGCCAAAAAGTGGTTCCGATGGTCACTGTCCAGTAGGACTTGAAATACCAAAAACTTCATACACACCCCTTTATATACTCAGAATTTTTTTTTTTATGCATACAGTAAATTCATGTATTGAAACGCACAACTTTTCCGTTTGCATTTACGCCACGACATAGCTTAAATACATGTATTGCTAAAGTTGGTGCTAAACATCAATCAATCAACCTTTTTCGGTTTGGCTTCCTTAAAGTCGAGGGAACCGACGTGGTCGTATGGTAGTTGGATTTACAACTACATGTGCAATCAGTGCCTATTACCACTAAAGGTGTGAGTTCGAATCCCACTCATGGCGAGGTGTACTCGATATAACATTTTGTGATCAAGTTTGTAAGTGAATTGCGACAGGTCGGTGGTTTTCTCTGGGTACTCCGGTTTCCTCCACCGATAAAACTGACCGCCACGATATAACTGAAATATTGTGGAAAGCGGCGTTAAACACCATAACTATAACCTTATATTAAGTTGAATAGCCAAGAAACTCACAAATTATTGCGCACAGCGATATACGTTATATAAAATGCACATTTTTCTATCTAGTGTTGAACTTTGGATTACAAATCTTTTGACTTTGTGAGCTCACCTGAAGGTCGTTCCAGAAATTAGATATTTATATATATATTTTTACACCTATCAGTCTGTCACTGGGTCTATTCCTCTGCTGGTCGATTTTTTGTCCCGGCTGAGGGTAAACTATTATCCGCCCATGGTAGTCAATGTTTCGGATATGTCTAGACGTCGCTTATCAGAAAGCTGTCTGGCATCTTAAATGAACAGCTAAAACTGTTACTTTCAATTGATATGTAGGGTGGGTTCATATAATTTGCTATGAGATGTTTTGTGCATTCTTTTTGTTCGACAAGAACTCTTTTCTTGTCCCTTGATCAACAATGCATCTTGTCGAACGATATAATACTTTTATTAGCAAATTTTACTCCCGTCCTTCACGATCTTGGAGTTGGATAAGGATCCGAGGTAAACAAAAATACAAGTACAAATTGTTTACCTCAGTGCCTAATTATTTGTGTTTGTTTGAACATAGTGGTGTCCAATACATATTGTATTGTGTTTTTGTTTTGCTTGTCTTCGTCTTGTGTACCCTATGTTGCCAGTTTTTCTAGATTGTCCATTTTTGATTGTCCCTTCTGTATTCGATAACGTTTATTTAAACCCTTATTGTCTGTCTGTGATATGTATATATCAATGTCAAAAAGCTGCACACAGAATGTCATGTAACTAACCTTTCGTAATAATTACCCAAAATGCACGCCATCGTGCCACTATCTTTATTGCCGCAATAAATCATTACTGGTGTTCAACAAACGTCTCTTGGTCAGGTCATAAACAAATTAATTGAAATAATATGGCACTTTATTGGTAATCTAGTATTTTCCAGAACACATATTGATAGTAAATATTTATTAAACAATGATGTATTTGCTATAGTAATTGGCTATATGAATATAAACATAGGTAAACAAAGGTGTTGCTTACTTCATTCTCCAATTAACAGGGTCATTATTTTAAGCTATTAACCCGGGCTTAACAAGCATGATTGTATATTTTAACGGGGTAGTAATATACAGCGTGTTTTATTGGTTGCTTCACCATATAAGAAGAAGACCAATCAAAAATGTATGCGAAGATCTCGAAACAAAATAACCCTGACAAATGAGAAAAATTGATTCCCCTCATATCGAATTTGCATATTTATAATTGAAATGCAGGTCAGGTGAAGCATGTAAAGTATTAGAAAATATACAGAAGTTGACAGCTAATTTAAATACCAAAACCTTGAAAGAAAAACAAACTTGAAACAAAAATAGAATTTTTATATTTGAACATGGGTGGTCAATAACTTCTCAATGCCTTTCTCTTACTAGATTAGCATATTTGTCACCCGGTACTCTCGAAGTATACAGAATTACACACAAAACAGACAACTATCGCACTTTCAATTCTGTTCCTTATTTCGAGTAGTCAATTTAATCTTAGTTTGTATTTGCGACCTGTATTAAGTTGATAAAAAAACATGTATTAACTTAACGAATGCTGTATTTTTTTTATTGAGCAATACAATAAAGATAAAAAAATACTACACTGTCGGAGCAATTCCAAAATCCAAAACAAACTTGTAGAAACTGAGGCAAAATCCGATACCACCAACACACACATTAATGACCGCTCACTTTCCCCGCTTGGTACAGGCACTTCAATAAAACGTGGCGGAGTTAAATTAGTTTTATGGACACAAATCGCCACTTTAAGTGAAAAGATGCAGTCATGTAAGTGATTTCCATATATGTAAGCGAAATATCAACTCTCACAAGGGCCCGGGTGGCTCAATGAGTTAGGTCGTTGGATTACCTAACAACTCGTACAAGCCTATCACGGCGTGGGTTCGCTGCCCAGCTTTGTAAATTACAAAAAGGATGCACTCGACGCGCAGCCGCGATTGATAAAGTTTACCAGTTACTTGCCCATGGTCGGTGGTTCTCTCCGGGTACTCCGGCTTCTTTCACCACTAAAACTGGACGCCATGATATAGTTGAAATATTGCTGAAAGTGGCGTTAAACACAAAAAAAACCCATCAACGCTCACTTATAACTGGGTGGGTAGTGTTATTATAAAGAACGCTTGAACTTTGCAATTGATAATGAACTAGAAAATCTAAACTTTGTATTAATTAACTCATTTAGAAAAAAAACCCATGTAGACCCCCATCTCGTGAAGAATGCATGACAAGATCTTGTCACTTATCGCAATGTGAAGAAACACAAACATTACATTAATAGCTTGGCAATGTATAACACAAAAACAATCCATGTCGATCTCTGACAACACAGACAGGCGCATGAATCGTGCATCACAGCACGGGCGTTATCTGTTTAATGAGACGTGCCCGATGTAAAACAGATTAGGTCTTTGGGTCTGAACTGGTATTATCTATTTTGCAGTTATCAAGTTGTTTTACACTGTTACTTTTGCAAAATTATCTTAATGACAACACATGTAATTTATTGAGTAATAACTTAAACATTCATTGGAATGTGAAGTAAGAACAAATAAATGAAAAACTAACAAAACTATTACATAACAATAATTAATTATAGTCGTTACTCTTAATAAAAACGTAGATATATATAATTTAGTGCGCACGACACGTTTCTAGAATAATTTGAATAAAAACGTAGATATCAAATTTAGTGCGCACGACGCGTTTCTGGAATAACCTTCATCAGGTACGCTCAAAGTCGAAAGGTTGGAAAGCCAAATAATTTAAAAGGTTTTGGGAGGAAGTAAATCAAAAGTCCTTGTGTAAAACAAACTAATCACTTGTCAACAATTTCACCAATATCAACAAAATTAACAACTACATTATACCTCAAACCATAGAACACAAAACAACAAAAACAACAACAAAAACCCAAGACATATGCTCATGGTAATCCAGGTTCTGTCTTGGGACATGCTAACAAATGTGGCAAGTTTAAGTCAAACAGAACGATTAATAGTATTCCAATCCTTCCCCCTCGAGAATTGGATCTCCAACGTCTATATTGATATAAAATAATAATATAAAAAACATGCACAAAAGGACCACAAACTATCACAAATATGAATGATAGTATATGAGCATAAACATGGATAGTGACGAATAGCAAGGGTCAGTGAATGCATATGTTGGTAAAAGACCATTAATCTTATGATGAAAACAAAATCATAACTGATACTTCTTACAGATTTAATATTAATTACCGGTATTCATAAAATCTAACGAAATTAATGGTCTTCGTGGGAGAATATATTTCGTCATGCGAAAATATACCCACATACAATGTTCTGCTCAGTACGCAGTACAAGTATTTGAACAGTTTTCCATTTTTCTTGTCTGTACATTTTGAGTGAATGTTTGTTGTTTAACGCCAATTCAGCAATTTTCAGCTATATCATGGCGAGAACAAGTTATTTTTTTAATAAGATAATGATGAGGTCCGCTTTGTACTAGACCAACACGCTGAGTTGTATTTTTATAGTGCTAGCTCACTGAAACGACATGCCACTCCACTCGGACACATCATTCTGATTTTCGAGCCAACAAGTCTTTGCTCTTTCTGCTTAATGCTGCGTGCTTAACGGAGAAGCAACACATACCATTTCTATAGTCTTTGATTTGACCCGATCGGGGCTCGAACCCACGATCTACTGCACTTGAGGCGAGCACGCGAACCATTACGCCACCAATGCGGTGGCAACAAATTTAGAATAATTTAAAGATACCGAAGTAGTATAATCAGAAAGAGTAGTTGAAGGACAGACAATACAATAACCAAAAGGAAAAGAACAAACAGACAAATAACGGTCGACAAAACACTACACCGAAAAGAAAAACTGAGCAACACGAACCCCACTAATTTAAACAATTACATTTAGATATTGCGTAGGAAACCTGTTGTACTTAGCTGGAAGGAATAATGGACTTACCTGTTGGACTGTCATTAAAGAAATTGTTTTCTGATGTCAGAAACTGCTGCGTCAAAGCCGTTTTCCCGACACCATCGGCACCTACAACTGCAACTTTGTAGCAGTTACTACATGGTGTTTCCGAAACTTTGGCGGAAGGTCTGTCTTTGTTACTTTCTGCAGGGGCAGTTGGCTTGTACAATGCATTATCCGATTTTGAAAGCGATATAGGCGGAACATTCCCTTTACTTGCCCTACGAAAAGAGTCACCTCGATTTATAACGCCTTTCGACGTAGTTTTGAATGAACGAACTCGAACAAGTTGCTCTCCGTGGACCCCCGGAACAGTCAAAAGACCCGGAAGTATAGGTGTCATCGGTTCACTGTTCCTTCTGTAATTATTGTCAACACGCACACGAGCTATTTCCGGTCGAGCCTTTGAGCGGAAGGAATTTGATCGGGATGATGGAGCAGAATGAGCATCTTCTTCTTTCTTAATGTACATTTCATGATGTCTTATTATATCCGGTAAAGATTTCTCCTGGAAATTTCTTCTCTCCGGAAGAGATTTCCGTTTTTGCATATGTCTGTCCATATTTTTCCAAATCTCACTTTTGTTCTTGTTAAATCACACACAACGTAAAAAGAATTAACGTTTCTCTATTTTTACGCGACAAAAGAAATCATAGAATGTTTCGAAATATCGTCTGCGAGGTTGAGTAATTCATTACCGTTTGTCATCACCTAATGCTCCAAGATTATAAATAAACTCGTGTACTACGCTAAGACATTTCAAAGCAACAACAAAAATACACATTAACATAGGATGTTAATATTTGCACGTGTAATCAGGTTAATATTCTATCTAGCATAAATAATATACGTCGTTGCCAATTACACGAGCTTAATATTATACTTGTTTCTGCATTGTTTTCGTTGCCTGTGTTATTTATGAATGTGTTTGTTATTTGTTTAATCATATCTTGCAGAGGTCCAAATAATTCTGTAATTTATAAATGTGAGACCCATTAAAACATTGAAACCTCGTCCTTATTTCCTTCCCGGTAAGTAATTTTATAATTTGTATTCAAACATTAAAACGTCATCATTATTTACTCCCCGGTAAATAGTTTTGTAATTTGTATTCACACATTACAACGTCGTCATTATTTACTCCCCGGTAAATAGCTATGTAATTTGTATTCAAACATTAAAACGTCATCATTATTTACTTCCCGGTAAATAGTGTAGTAATTTGCAGCAAAACATTAAAACGTCATCATTATTTACTTCCCGGTAAATAGTTTTGTAATTTGCATAAAAACATTACGTCATTATTTACTCCCCGGTAAATAGTTTTGTAATTTGTATTAAAACATTACAACGTCGTCATTATTTCCTTCCGGGTAAATAGTTTTGTATTTTGCATTAAAACATTACAGCGTCGTCATCATTTACTACCCGGTAAATAGTTTTGTAATTTGCATTAAAACATTACAACGTCGTCATTATTTCATGCCCGATAAATAGTTATGTAATTTGTATTAAAACATTAAAACGTCATCATTATTTTCTTCCCGGTAAATAGTTTTGTAATTTATATTCAAACATTAAAACGTCGTCATTATTTCCTTCCGGGTAAATAGTTATGTAATTTGCATTAAGACATTACAACGTTGTCATTATTTACTACCCGGTAAATAGTTTTGTAATTTACAATACAACATTACAACGTCATCATTATTTACTTCCCGGTAAATAGTTTTGTAATTTGCATTAAAACATTACAACGTCGTCATTATTTATTCCCCGCTAAATAGTTTTGTAATTTGCATTAAACATTACAACGTCGTCATTATTTACTCCCCGCTAAATAGTTTTGTAATTTGTATTCAAAAATTAAAACGTCATCATTATTTACTACCCGGTAAATAGTTTTGTAATTTGCGTTAAAACATTAAAATGTCATCATTATTTACTTCCCGGTAAATAGTTTTGTAATTTATATTCAAACATTACAACGTCGTCATTATTTACTACCCGGTAAATAGTTTAGTAATTTGCATTAAAACATTACAGCGTCGTCATTATTTACTACCCGGTAAATAGTTTTGTAATTTGCATTAAAACATTACAACGTCGTCATTTAAGGAATAACAGTAAGTACTGTATTTGAAGAGTTGGAGGTGTCAATTGTGGATTTGATGGTCGCAAATGCAGTTTTACGGGCGACGCGAAGCGGAACTGGTAAAACGGATATTTGCGACCGTCAAATCCACAATTGACACCGACAACTCTTCAAATACAGTACTGTTATTCATATGTTTATGAAATTCTCCCAAAGTGTACACACTAGTTTGAAAACATACAAATAAATGACGAAATATATGCACTTTTCAAATTCCTTCTGCTAAAAAAATACTAATGTAGTTGTTTAAGTATCCTCCATCTTGAAAACGTGAATCCTACTTGTCATATGTACAACAATGCACAAAAATAATTAAAATGCCTACCTTGAAAACTTATTTTAGTTAAATTCTATCTGAATTGAAGCGTACACGAAGCCAAATAACATCTGATCTTTACATTTTAAACTGGAAGTCTTCATATGACGTCACGTTGTTTAAGTGCCAAAGTCGTTCAACAATATTTCCCAGAATTTTAATCTTTGTGATTTTTAAACCCAGGGATATGCAATAATACATTTTATGTTCAGTATTGCATTAGAATGGACAGTAAACTCGATTTGCGATCATCAAATCTCCAATTGATGCCGTGAAATTTTCAAATACAATACAGTTATCTCCTAAATAGGTCGTCAGCGTCAAATTCATAGTCGGAAATATCTGGGTCAGCCATATTGCTTACAAACAAGTACATTCGGCGTAGGAATATAGCATTCCTTCAGGCATGTCAACTGGAGATTTGACAGCTCTCGATAGCCAATGAAAATACGCGTTACATTATAATTGCATTAGAATATTTACTACCCGGTAAATAGTTTTGTAATTTGCATTAAGACGTCGTCATTATTTCCTTCCCGGTAAATAGTTATGTAATTTGCCTCAAAACATTACAACGTCGTCATTATTTACTACCCGGTAAATAGTTTTGCAATTTGCATTAAAACATTACAACGTCATCATTATTTCCTTCCCGGTAAATAGTTATGTAATTTGCCTCAAAACATTACAACGTCGTCATTATTTACTTCCCGGTAAATAGTTTTGCAATTTGCATTAAAACATTACAACGTCATCATTATTTCCTTCCCGGTAAATAGTTATGTAATTTGCATAAAAACATTTCAACGTCGTCATTATTTACTACCCGCTAATTAGTTTTGTAATTTGCATTAAAACATCACAACGTCGTCATCATTTACTACCAGGTAAATAGTTTTGTAATTTCCATTAAGACATTGCAGCGTCGTCATTATTTACTACCCGGTAAATAGCTATGTAATTTGCATTAAAACATTACAACGTCGTAATTATTTCCTTCCCGGTAAATAGTTTTGTAATTTGCATAAAAATATTACGTCGTCATTATTTCCTTCCCGGTAAATAGTTATGTAATTTGCCTCAAAACATTAAAACGTCGTCATTATTTACTACCCGGTAAATAGTTTTGCAATTTGCATTAAAACATTACAACGTCATCATTATTTCCTTCCCGGTAAATAGTTATGTAATTTGCATAAAAACATTTCAACGTCGTCATTATTTACTACCCGCTAATTAGTTTTGTAATTTGCATTAAAACATCACAACGTCGTCATCATTTACTACCAGGTAAATAGTTTTGTAATATCCATTAAGACATTGCAGCGTCGTCATTATTTACTACCCGGTAAATAGCTATGTAATTTGCATTAAAACATTACAACGTCGTCATTATTTACTACCCGGTAAATAGTTATGTAATTTGCATTAAAACATTACAACGTCGTCATCATTTACTACCCGGTAAATAGTTTTGTAATTTACATTAAAACATTACAACATCGTCGTTATTTCCTGCCCGGTAAATAGTTATGTAATTTGCATTAAAACATTACAACGTCGTCATTATTTACTCCCCGGTAAATAGTTATGTAATTTGCATTAAAACATTACAACGTCGTCATTATTTCATGCCGGTAAATAGTTATGTAATTTGCATTAAAACATTACAACGTCGTCATTATTTCATGCCCGGTAAATAGTTATGTAATTTGTATTAAAACATTAAAACGTCATCATTATTTTCTTCCCGGTAAATAGTTGTGTAATTTGCATTTAAACATTAAAACGTCGTCATTATTTCCTTCCGGGTAAATAGTTATGTAATTTGCATTAAGACATTACAACGTTGTCATTATTTACTACCCGGTAAATAGTTTTGTAATTTACAATACAACATTACAACGTCATCATTATTTACTTACCGGTAAATAGTTTTGTAATTTGCATTAAAACATTACAACGTCGTCATTATTTATTCCCCGCTAAATAGTTTTGTAATTTGCATTAAACATTACAACGTCGTCATTATTTACTCCCCGCTAAATAGTTTTGTAATTTGTATTCAAAAATTAAAACGTCATCATTATTTACTACCCGGTAAATAGTTTTGTAATTTGCATTAAAACATTACAACGTCGTCATTATTTACTACCCGGTAAATAGTTTTGTAATTTGCATTAAAACATTACAACGTCGTCATTATTTTCAAATACAATACAGTTATCTCCTAAATAGGTCGTCAGCGTCAAATTCATAGTCGGAAATATCTGGGTCAGCCATATTGCTTACAAACAAGTACATTCGGCGTAGGAATATAGCATTCCTTCAGGCATGTCAACTGGAGATTTGACAGCTCTCGATAGCCAATGAAAATACGCGTTACATTATAATTGCATTAGAATATTTACTACCCGGTAAATAGTTTTGTAATTTGCATTAAAACGTCGTCATTATTTCCTTCCCGGTAAATAGTTATGTAATTTGCCTCAAAACATTACAACGTCGTCATTATTTACTACCCGGTAAATAGTTTTGCAATTTGCATTAAAACATTACAACGTCATCATTATTTCCTTCCCGGTAAATAGTTATGTAATTTGCATAAAAACATTTCAACGTCGTCATTATTTACTACCCGCTAATTAGTTTTGTAATTTGCATTAAAACATCACAACGTCGTCATCATTTACTACCAGGTAAATAGTTTTGTAATTTCCATTAAGACATTGCAGCGTCGTCATTATTTACTACCCGGTAAATAGCTATGTAATTTGCATTAAAACATTACAACGTCGTCATTATTTCCTTCCCGGTAAATAGTTTTGTAATTTGCATAAAAATATTACGTCGTCATTATTTCCTTCCCGGTAAATAGTTATGTAATTTGCCTCAAAACATTACAACGTCGTCATTATTTACTACCCGGTAAATAGATTTGCAATTTGCATTAAAACATTACAACGTCATCATTATTTCCTTCCCGGTAAATAGTTATGTAATTTGCATAAAAACATTTCAACGTCGTCATTATTTACTACCCGCTAATTAGTTTTGTAATTTGCATTAAAACATCACAACGTCGTCATCATTTACTACCAGGTAAATAGTTTTGTAATTTCCATTAAGACATTGCAGCGTCGTCATTATTTACTACCCGGTAAATAGCTATGTAATTTGCATTAAAACATTACAACGTCGTCATTATTTACTACCCGGTAAATAGTTATGTAATTTGCATTAAAACATTACAACGTCGTCATCATTTACTACCCGGTAAATAGTTTTGTAATTTACATTAAAACATTACAACGTCGTCGTTATTTCCTGCCCGGTAAATAGTTATGTAATTTGCATTAAAACATTACAACGTCGTCATTATTTACTCCCCGGTAAATAGTTATGTAATTTGCATTAAAACATTACAACGTCGTCATTATTTCATGCCCGGTAAATAGTTATGTAATTTGTATTAAAACATTAAAATGTCATCATTATTTACTTCCCGGTAAATAGTTGTGTAATTTGCATTAAAACATTACAACGTCGTCATTATTTCATGCGCCCGGTAAATAGTTATGTAATTTGTATTAAAACATTAAAATGTCATCATTATTTACTTCCCGGTAAATAGTTGTGTAATTTGCATTTAAACATTACAACGTCGTCATTATTTACTCCCCGGTAAATAGTTTTGTATTTTGTAAATGTGAGAGCAATTAAAACATTAAAATGTCATACTTATTTACATCCTCGTTTAAAGGAATAGTGCCTGTAAATTTGGTATAAAAAAATTAAAGTTTTTTCTGCGCTGAAATTAATATATACCTTCAAAACATTAGTATAAAACGTCGTTTGGAGAGATTCGATCAAAACACGTGCATCTTCGTTTTTTGTGTGTGTGTGAAGCTTGTCCCAGCATCACTAAATTGATTTTGTATGTCCCAATTTCCGAACAACATGCACAATGGCACTGATGTTTGCATTTAGGACGTAACTCCAGCATTAGTCTGAACTCTCAACGCTTCCTTCAATTCCATCCAACGGTCATGTTGGTGGTCTATGTTAATTCTTGTTTTATTATAATGCGGCAAAACTTCTTTCCTGTTTCTTTTTCTAGCAGAATCAGCAAAAATTCTCGTACGACCGCGTGCAGGTCTTCCATCGGCAGACATTTTCACCTGCAACAACACACTTCGCGCATGCGTAGTAAAATGTCATCTAAGGTCATATGAATAGGGGAATATATTTTGTCGTACAGACAGGAATTTGTGTACGAGATGTGTTTTCTTGAAAATAAAAGAGAATAGATGGATTTTTTACTTTAAAACTCGATAATTAATGTTAATTTATGCTTTAATGTACTCTAAATAACCAAAATCACAGACATTACCCGTTTAAGATATATAGTCTCTAACATTGTTTCCCGTTTATTACGATAATTTCTCAAATCAAGATAGTTACATTTTCACATTTTAAAGTTCGAGGTTTACCGAGAACTTTAAAATGTAAAAAATTAATTATCGAGATTTGAGAAATTATCGTAATAAACGGGAAACAATGTTAGAGATTGCTTCTCTAATGAACCACTAAAAATTTGTTTGATTTTTTTCCCCCACTAATTTAACAAAATATATGGCCGTTTTTCACTTTCTCAAATCGACGTTCAATGACGTCACTGACGTATACTTCAATTGAAGTCACACCCGTTAAGGAATGTTTTTGAAGCAATGATGGAGAAGGGACAAGATTCTAGATGAGGGGTTCTTGATGGCGGTACGGTTAATTAAACGATTTTATTGACACAATGACATTTTGCGAAACGGGTTGAGACATAATTGCGTAATTGACCAATCAGCGACTGAGAACAAAGTGATCCACACGTTGATTATCGATTTCTTCTCACACGGGTTGAGAAGTGTGAAAATTGAACAAGAATTAGAGAAATTAATATCTTCAATGAAAAAAATGATGTCGAAAGATATATAGAATAGATTAAATAGACATTATTCCTACTCAAGACGGGAGGTTTGGGCCCATAAAACTAGTCAAACCCCGCCATTTATTTTTTTATTGAATTCCTACACCAAGCCAGGAAAGTGAGCGGTCATCTATGTGTTTTACGGTATCGATTTCATGTCAAATATCACGCGTACGTTTACCGAGCACATTTAAATCTTTTGAAGTTTATCGTATCGTAATTTAAGTTACTTTGAGTTTCGCGATTCAAATTTCTGTTCAACTGTTTTGTACGAATTTGCATTGTCGTCAGTTAGAGAATACATCCTTCTGTTCATGCACTATGTCTTGAACGAATTGACCTCGCAAAGTAATTACATCTCGACCTACACGGCTTTATTTCGCCAAGATTATTTTTTTGAATTGACGGGCTTTCATTTTCACAATTATGAGATGAGGTAAGGTTTTTTATTGTTTGAAAACGTCGTACATTGGTGTGTGCTACTAGATACATGTTTGTAAGCATAACATTTTTTGGTGTTGAATTATGATCATATCATTAATGTAGGAACACTAGGAGATAGTTTGTGACTGATCGAGAAAATACTGCAAGACTCGGGTCCTTGACTGATCAAAATTGGGATACAGATAGTATTAAAACTTTAGAACGGGACTGTGTAAATGTTGTATAAGCGATTCTTCTTCCAGGTAAGGAACCGGATTCGTTAAACGAATGCATTTGGTACCGCTTGAAAACTTTGCGCAGCGTCGGGCAACACAGCAAATCCTCTCTAAACTATTTAAATTTAAAACAATCCCCAATTTACAATTAAAATTATGTACACGCTATGGTTGTTCAGTGTCTTCCAGGGCTTGACTTTAGGGCAGCTCTGAATCCTTCAACTGTGTCTGCCGATGTTGTATTAGCTGGAAGTCTCTGATGGTCCTGGAGAAGAATGGTTGTCTGTATGTTTAACTTTAAAAATACCTGTATATCTGTGGTCGTTAATATTTTAAAAGTGACAAAAGAGATAATCCAGCCTTGTGTAAGAAGAGTTTGAAGATACCAAAGGGGCAATCAGAATAAGTAAATCGAGAAGGACAGACAACACAATGGCCAAGCGAAACAGGACAAACAACTACCTACAAAACACTACATATACAACTAAAGATCGAGCAACACGGACCCCACCAAATCAATATAAACTTTATACATTGTATTATATCATAAATAATCTTTAAAGACAGTAACATAATGATAAATCTGTCCTCAACAATCTGGCAAACCTTCGCCTTCTTATCTAAAAAGGTTTGGGTGTAATGCCACTAGTGATAACAATAGTACAAAATCAAGAATAATAAAATGTGTTTCAATGTCAAACAACAAAAAGAAAATACATTGATTATCCTTCTGTGGCATTAAGAGTTGAAAACGTCGTCTTATTGACATGTTTTTTTAAATTATGGCTTGTAGTGTGTTGTTCTATTCATCCTGTAATGTTTGTCGGGAGAGCTATCTGCTCGAGTGGTTGTTTTGCGTGGTCTGTGTCGGACACGCTTAGTCGGGATTCAAGTCCGCTGATTTTGACGGCCAATGCACATGAATGTACTACTGCTGAAGAACAGACATAGATAAATACGCAAACAGTGCGTGTTCTTGCTCTTTATTATTGATATGTAACGCTAGGTCTATTCCAATGAATGAAATTGACAACTTCTGGGAATAAAATTGTGTCTCTGCGTCGGACAGCATTTAATGTACGGTAAACAGAAACAAGATTTGTCCTGCTACTTGGCATGATGCCATACTGGGAACACCAGTGCTTTCTAAAACCATCCGATGACTTTTGTCACGAAATCGGTTATGCTGTTTAACAAAATCAAAAAGTATTTATGCTGGTGTATCTTAAACACTAGTACTGCCATGTGATTGCATAACATTGGGTCATGCTTCATTGAAAAACAATGCCAGACATTATGCAAATCGGAAATGCCAAGATGCATACCGCCACAAGACATATAATTTAAACACTCCACTCCACATGAAACGATTAAAACAGTTGAAAGAAAACTTAGTTTGAATGTTTCTATGATGGCTGCTAGAAAAGTATTTTTTCCTCTACCAGAGTTATCATTACTTGCTCTCTCTGCGATCTGGTGGAGATTGCTTTTTTGTTGTTTTTATCGGAAATCCAGGATTAATTATGTATTTGAAGTTTTATTTTCAATCCTAGATCTACATGTATACAAATTCTGTTCTGAACTTTAATTGAGATGTTGTTATTATACAGTGACTTATCATTGACATTTTGTGTACATTTTCTTCTTACGCGGAACCGTACCTTTACATGCTCCACACAAAAAAAAAAAAAAAAAAAAAAAAAAATAAGGACCACTTTGAGCTATGGCTCCGCAGCTAAACCTCCACGACCACTGTATATATATTTGATTTCAAGATTGACCAGCCCGTACATCTGGCAATCTAGACAAAGACCATGCTTCTCTGGTCACAGGGGCAAACCGCAAACGAGGCAATGACAGAATAGTAGTTCAGCATATGCAATTAGTACTTGCCACCTCTTAGGTTTATGAGATCAACTAACACTCATAGCAAGGTGTACACAATAAAAGAAACAATAGAGAAAACCAAGGGGAAAATCAAGAATGGACAATCCAGAGATACAGACAACATTGGATTCAAGATACAGGACGGGGAAAATCAAGAATGGACAATCCAGAGATACAGACAACATTGGATTCAAGATACAGGACGGGGGAAATCAAGAATGGACAATCCAGAGACACAGACAACATTGGATTCAAGATACAGGACGGGGGAAATCAAGAATGGACAATCCAGAGATACAGACAACATTGGATTCAAGATACAGGACGTGGAAAATCAAGAATGGACAATCCAGAGATACAGACAACATTGGATTCAAGATACAGGACGGGGAAAATCAAGAATGGACAATCCAAAGACACAGACAACATTGGATTCAAGATACAGGACGGGGAAAATCAAGAATGGACAATCCAGAGACACAGACAACATTGGATTCAAGATACAGGACGGGGAAAATCAAGAATGGATAATCCTGAGACACAGACAACATTGGATTCAAGATACAGGACGGGGAAAATCAAGAATGGACAATCCAGAGACACAGACAACATTGGATTCAAGATACAGGACGGGGAAAATCAAGAATGGACAATCCAGAGACACAGACAACAATGGATTCAAGATACAGGATGGGGAAAATCAAGAATGGACAATCCAGAGACACAGACAACAATGGATTCAAGATACAGGACAAAGACAAACAAACAAACAAACACTTTGTAGTGTTTGTCCAAACACTAGTAATGCTTCTAAGTGACTGATATCTTCTTTGATCTCTGATCTCCTTCATAAGTAAAGCTAACTGTCATGATATAACTGAACTATTGTTAGAAGTCATTTTGTTAAACATTCATAATCTTAATTGTTCAATCTTTTGTCTAGATATAATGTATACCATTCATCTGTTTTCATCAACAAGTCAAACAAGATGAACTGTGAGCTAATGCTCACGTATGATACCCCCGCTCTTCGGCAAGCAGGAAGTAGGAATCTGACGGGTCAAAAAACGCTTCCCACGATATGGGGTACTTATATGAAGCTTGTGACCAAATATCAGATTTCTGCCATCAATAGTTGCTGAGAAAAATGCGACAAAAATGAGCATATATGTTCAATGTGTATAAAAACCAACTAAGTCGGCAAACAGGAAGTAGGAATCTGGCGGGTCCAAAAACGCTACCCACAATATGACATACCTATATGAAGCTTGTGACCAAATATCAGATTTGTGTCATCAATAGTTGCTGAGAAAAATGCGACGAAAAATATCTTGGACGGACGGAAGGACAGAGGTAAAACAGTATACCCCCCCCCCCCCCCCCCCCCGGGGAGCGGGTGTATAAAAACCAGGGTTTCAGTTTAGGGCATTTTCTAGGCCATTGGCCTAAAGATTGTGAAAATGTCATAAACTTTGAAGACTTTTAGGGTATTAGAAGTAAATAGGGAATGACTGATAAGAAATACTGCCTTAAGAACAATTGTTCTTCACATTTTTAGGTCTGACAAAAACTCTGTAAGTTGTAAACAATGTTTTAGTTAATATTTTACCAATATTTCATTCAGCAATTTAATTTCTATCACATTATTTAAATACAGATTAAGTCATTTTGACAATTATTGGTATGTAGTACAAGGTAGTGGTGTATATATATATATATATATATATAGTATCCCAGGGTAAAGTCCACTATGATGTATAACAACTCTATATCAGCAGAAATGTTCTTACAAACCTATGTTAATACTTATATAGTCAGCATAGCACAGAAGTCAACATTTATAAATGTCCTATTGCTAATTGTCCCCAAATCATATTTTTTTCATGTTACAAATTTAATATACATTCAGGTACCAAATATGACAAAAATTGGATCTGATGTAATATGAAAAAAAATTCATAAATATGAAAGAAATAAAAATTTTTTTTTTTTAAATTTAAACCATTTTCATTTTGAAGATACATGTACATTATCAGTATTTCAAAATAACCATCTAACTCCATATCACTTTTAAATTTTCTATCAGATTTTTTTTAAATTAAGAAATTTGTGTTCTGATTATAGGGTTTTCATGATTTGTAACTGGACTGGGATGCCCATAAATAGGCAGCAATAATTCCATATTAGTCTCATAGTTTATGGTTAACTCCTGGAAGACGGTAGAACAAAAACAAAATATTTTGTATTAAACACATGATATAAATATTGAGGAAAGGATAACTCTGTATCTTATATATGATAGTACATTGTACATGTATAGTATACTGACAAATAGCAGAAATAAACAGTTTTCAATCAAGATCTTCTGATAATATATATATATGGTTAACTTTGATACAATGAGGCATAAATAATGTACAATGAATGAGCTAATCACAAAATTACTTGTACATAATCAAAAATGTAGCATGCAAATGTCAATTTTAAGAAGATACAATATTATGAATTCATTTCAATTTAGTTTTAAATATACATTTGTATTGTACAATGGTTAATCATTACAACACAAAGATATTATTCCACAACTATGTATTATAATATCTTCACATTTTAACACGGGTCATGCCTGTGATAACTGACAACACCTAAACTAGCAGGAAAGTAGAAATATATATATATATATATATATATAAATCCCAAACAGTATTGAAAATTGTCAACAACAAAAATTTGGCCTTGACCTTTGACATATTGTGAATTCAATATTATTCGTGACATACCAATTTTCATGGATTTCGTGGATCATATCAAACTACAAATTTAAGTGGATTGATTATTTGTGGCCCTTGTCTTGTTTTAGATGACACTCATTGCAATGGTGGTGTGTGACAGTATATTTGTGGCACTTGTCTTGTTTTAGATGACACTCATTGCTATGTGATGTGTGACAGTATATGATATTAGTTTGAGTCACTGTTAGTTGTAGTTTTTGTAAACTATTTATGGATCCACGAAAAGGCAATTTTCTTGTAAACTAGAAAAATTGGTATCCACGAAACTTAAATGAATTCTCTAATTAATTATGATTTATAACAATTCATTGATAATAGTTGGACAATCAAATTAATACATTGAAGAAAAAAAAATCTTGTCAAATGTAGTTATCATACATTTTATACCTATATTATAAAGAAAAGAAACACAACAATGAATAATAACAAAATGTGTTAATATTGAAAACAAAATAATGAGTAATCTCCCTTTTGTCATAAGCACTTATGTATCGTATCACAAAATTTGATTGGATGAGTGTTTTATCAGGATGAGATCTGTATCATCATGTGACAAGTCATGT
Source organism: Bathymodiolus brooksi (assembly GCA_963680875.1). NCBI lineage: Eukaryota > Metazoa > Mollusca > Bivalvia > Mytilida > Modiolidae > Bathymodiolus > Bathymodiolus brooksi. The sequence continues at coordinate 78,482,413 of OY804578.1, read as the reverse complement.
GTCACATCATGTGACTCACAAATGGTAATAATTGATATCAACTATTGGATGCTCTCCTATACACAACTTTTGGCCTTGTGGATGTTATTCTGAAAGATAACAATACAACATATTATTTTTCATTTTCATATTTAAATATGCATTTATGCAATATATACACAAATAGCTCGTGCAATAAAAAAATACATTGTATTTCACCTGTTTGAAATAATCTTTTAGCATGCTGTTTCTAACATAATGTGCAAAATCAATACATAAGAAAATCAGCAATACAAAACATGAAACACAATTCAATCAACAGAAAAAAACAAAAACAAAAACAAATAAAAAACAAACAAATAAAAGAAACAAAATGTACAACCTGCAATAAACATACAATAGAAAATAAACACACAACAACCCTGAAAATTTAAATATTTCACGACAAACAAAAAAAAACGTGCACACAAATACCTCAATATTAACATGCAAATGCTGTATTATTAGTCAAGCAAATTATAAGAATATTACCATAGCTTTTGTGTTAATTTCTAAATATGTGCCTCTATTATTTTCTATTGTGATATTTCAAATTCTTTATTTTAAAAGACATTTTTGCAGCACACTGCAAAAGAAAGTTTAAACATGCATGTTCTTAATCATCATTTGCATTTCAGGAAAAAAATAACTTGACAAATAAATCTTATTTACAAATGTCGAACTGTTAAATAAAACATTCTGAAATTATAAATCTCATGTAAAGCAAGGTTTACTAAGTTAAATAGCTGAGATAAATTGGTCAGTACAAAACACTTGTTGTAGGTCAAGTTAGTTGTTTTTCGTCAATAGCACCACCCTTGTCCTTTATATTGACAGCATTGTTCTTTAAATTGACTGCATCATTTCAATAAGAGGGGATATTTGGTTCCATAAAACTAGATTAACGAGTCACTTTTTATTGAAGTGCCTGTATAAATCCAAGAAAGTGAGCAGTCATGTATATGTGTGTTAGGCGTATCAACTGAAGGAAATAGGAGTACCCAGAGAAAACCACCAACCTGTAGTGAGCCACTGACAAACTTTATCACATAATGTTGTATCGACTACACCTCGCCATGAGAGGGTTTTGAACTCACAACTTTAGTGGTGATAAGTACTGATTGCACAGGTAGTTGTAAACCCAACTACCATACGATCACGATCAGGATGGCCCCTCACTTTTAGATGGTCTTATAAGAAGCCTTGTAACAAATATAAAAGTGATGACAAAGCTCACATGGAACTTTTTTCCAGGTGAGCTAAAAATAATGTTAATTTAGTTTTAACAATAAATATATGTATTCATTATAAATATAGAAAATAAGGAAGAACCTCAATAAAGACTAGCCAGTATTGACTGTAAATAATGTTTTACAATTTTTACCTGTCATAAAATGTGTGTTTTCAATTTATCTATAGAATAGATCTAAATGTTGCAGAGCAAGACATAAAAGCATAGAAAAAAAGCAGTTTCTAATAGCATTACTATAGAAGGTGGTATACTAAGACAGTTTGAGTGTTTTCTATAATATATGTAGTCTATGGCATTATATTATGAATACTTATTGTCTAATACTAGCTGCATGTATTGTTAACCTGTTACACAAAGAGAACACCTGAAACAATTCTACTTTACTGGTATGTATATGAAACAGTTTTCTCCTTCTAGTTACAGATAAATGTGTGGAAGGAAATTTGAAGGTTTAATCAGCTGTTTATCATCGCTATAAACTTGCTGATTTGCTGATTGACTGATTGATTGATTGATTGATTGATTAGTGTGTTTAATGCCAACTTAAACTTGATGATGATTATTGGGTGAAAAAATATGTGCATTCAAAAAACTATTATTAGTATTATTAGTCTAGTAGTTCAATGGAATCAATGACGAAATCAGTTAACCAGTTTTAAAAGAATATTTATTGGACCCTTTTCTCCATAGGTCTTTAATTTTTCATAAGATCCTATTTTCTTTGTTCAATGTGCAATGACGGGGCCCATGTTGATTTTCTAGTTAACTAAAAAAAATTTTGATGGGTCATCTATGTAGCAGTGTCTGAGAAATACAATTTTTAACATTTTCTTAAAGGGTCCATAAAATGATGATTCTTGTCAAATTAAGTTCCATCAGGCAGAAGACAAGAACAATGAAAAGTGATGACAAAACCCCATATAGAGATTTGGTCCAGATTGAGAATTTTTTCTTTCTTTTCTCCAGTAAGTGAAAAATAGCAAGCAAGAATTATGAGGTTTAATTGGCAAAAGCAGGGACTAACAGTTGTTTACCAAGTAATATCATGATTTGTTATTCCTAGAAGTCTGTGCAATTTTCTGAAATAGAATTGAAACAAGAAAATACATAAAAATATGTTCCTTTTATAAACCAACCCTTGAAATATCCACAAAGGCGAGACAAGAACAATGCTGTAAAAGTTACAGAGAGTGTAGTACAGATAAACCTGTCTAAACTGAACCTCACTGGGACCAGCTTTTGTGTTCAGAATAGACAGGTGTTTGGTTTATACAGGTTAAATTAATAAAGATCTTCTACATTAGGATTTGATTTAATATTCGGTATATACATGATTCTGATTTATACAGGATTCGGGTTAGACAGATTTCACTGTATATCCAATATTGACCCGTGATTCATTGGATTTTATAGTGATGACACAATTACCTATTAATCTAATACAGCGTCCAAGTTGTTAATGATCAACAAGTATCAAAGACATAAAAATAAATACATATTGGCAATTAAAATATAAATAAAGATAAAACGTTAAGGTCAACAAGCTTGACGAAGTAAAGAAGTCATTTAATGAGGGTTTTTTTCAAATCACCACACATTATATATATATATACACACTAAGATGGTATTAGTTACGATAGGTAGACCCATATACAATTTTTTTTTTTTTTTTTTTAGTTTTCATTTTACTATCCTTCAATATGTTCATCGAAAAATGCTATTTCAACTGTTGAAAGTAATAAACTAATTCCATTGGTTGAAAATCTTGTAAACAATTGATTACACCAATAGATTTAAATACATTACTGTAGGTCCATTATATAACTTAGTTATCTTAGTTATTCATGATTTATCTGTTATTTATCATATTTCAATGATGTTCTGTATCTTTTGTTTACTATTGTAATATTCAAAAACTTGATATGTGGGCTGAATATAAATTCTGGAGAAATAGAACAAAGCAAATATTAGATGAAGCTTAAACACAATTTATACAATAACATGTTAAAAGAATCCAAAGACCCCAAAATAATACGGAAATGTATATACAGCCTAAACCCATCAAACCATACAGACCCCACAGGCTTGTTACAGAAAATGATCTAAAAGTTGATAAATCAATAGATATAGCAAATACCTTTAACAAGTTTTTTACTTCTTGTGTTGAAAATCTTAGAAGTGAAAATATGTCAACTTCCCCTAATTTTAGTAAACTATTTAACTTTGTTAATAATAAAATATCTCAAAATACACAATTTGCTATACCCTTAGTGAAGATGAATGAATTACTACATGATCTTTTAAATCTCGACATAAACAAATCAACTGGAACTGACAACATTGGACCTAAGATTCTGAAAGTCAGTGCCCCATTTATTGTGTCTCCCTTAACTTATATCTTCAACAGAATAATAGATAGCGGTATTTATCCCAACATATTAAAAAATGCAAAAGTGTCTCCAATTTTTAAGTCAGGGAAAAATGTCTCCCTACAAATTACAGACCTATATCTGTACTACCTGTTATATCCAAAGTAATTGAAAAACATATCTTAAGACATATGTATCAGTACTTGGCAAAATACAATCTTCTGCATGATGCCCAATCTGGTTTTAGATCAATTCATTCCGGTCAAACTGCTTTAGTCAACATCATAGACAGATGATAGAGGAAAGGAATAACAGAAATGTCAATGTAGTTATCCTCTTAGATTTAAAAAAGGCCTTTGATGTTGTTGACCATGATATCATGGCTAAGAAGATTGAAATATATGGATTCAATAAAAAAGCTTTAGCTCTTTTTAATTCATAGACCGTGTTCACATATAGATCGATTGCGATCGGTTTAGGTTAGTTCAATTCAGTTTGAAACCGCTTTGTGTTCAGATTGGATCGATCTCGAACCGATTGCAATCGTTTCCGGTAATAACCACTGTTCACACTGTTCATCTGATTTGATCTCGAATCGATTCAATTTTCTGTTGTCTTCCGGGCACGTGCCATCAGCAGACTGTTGCTTGGATATAATCATGGCTGATCTTGCAAACAGAGTGTTGTTTATGCTTATTTGCATTTTAAATGCAATGATAGTTGACTTTATGACCAGAAGACTGCTTCAAAGGAGGATCTACAGACTTTTTATTCAACGCATGCCTAATGAACAAGTTTTGAACCGATCTCGTATCGATTTAGTTGTTCTCATCTAACTGTGAAGCGCTCTAGTTTAGAGCGATCTAATTTAGACCACATATTTTATGGGTCTCAAATTAGACCGATTGCGATCGATCTTTCTTTGGTGTGAACATTGAAATCGATCTCGAAGCGATCGCGATCGATCTAAATATGCTTAGTGTGAACAGGGTCTTATATGATAAATAGAACACAACAAGTACAAATCGGAAATGCTCTTTCTGATAAGTGTCCAGTAAAATATGGAGTACCTCAAGGCTTAATACTAGAACCATAATTGTTTATTTTATATATAAATGACTTGCCTTCAAGTATTTCAAATTGCAACACTGATATGTATGCTGATGATTCTACAATACACATTTCTGGGAAAAATATTTCAGACATACAAATAAAGTCCAAGAAGACTTGAATAGAATAGAATTATGGTGCAAGGATAATAATATGCTTATAAATTGTAATAAAACTAAAAGTATGACAGTTGGAACAAAGCAAAAACTTGCATTTCAAAATGAAGAACTATTTTTGACTATTAATTCTGAACAATTACAACATTCCACTTGTGAAAAATTACTTGGAATCAAAATTGACTCAAATTTAAATTGGAAAAATCAAATTGATCAAATCTGTTCTAAACAAGATATGATTATAATCTAACGATTATGAAGTCTCCCGAACCGGCCACAGACAACCAGTTTAAAAAATAAATTAAAAGTTACCTTTGAAATTGAACAATGTTGAATTTTTGCAGTATTGTGACGACCATTTTGAAAATGGCGACCGGTAGAAATTTTTCGATGTCAGGAATCATTTCGGGACATCATAATGTATCCACATATGAAATGTCGTTGAAATCGGACAATGTTGAATTTGTGCGGTATTGTGGTGGCCATTTTGAAAATGGCGACAGGTAAAAAAATTTCGATGTCAGGAATCATTTCGGGACATCATAATCTACCCACATATGAAATGTCGTTGAAATCGGACAATGTTGAATTTGTGTGGTATTGTGGCGGCCATTTTGAAAATGGCGACCGGTAGACATTTTTCAATGTCGGGAATCAATTCGGGACATCATTATCTACCCACTTATCAGATTTTGATGATATCGGACAATGTTGAATATTTGTGGTATTGTGGTGGCCATTTTGAAAATGGCGACCGGTAGAAATTTTTCAATGTCGGCAATCAATTCTGGACATCATTATCTACCCACATATCAAATTTTGATGATATCGGACAATGTTGAATTTTTGCGGTATTGTGGCAGCCATTTTGAAAATGGCGACCGGTAGAAATTTTTCAATGTTGGGAATCAATTCGGGACATCATTATCTACCCACATATCAAATTTTGATGATATCGGGCAATGTTGAATTTTTACTGCCCATTTTTTATACCGTGTTTTGGCACGAAAATATTGAAAACACAGAATTGTTCCTCTAATGGGGTGACCTATCACTATGTCAAATTTTATGTCTCTATCATTATTCATTTAGAAGTTATCAACATTAATGTATGAAATTTCAACTTTCCCATAGGATTCTATAGTAACCCCCACCCCCTTTGAACCCCTCAAAATATGACTTTGACCCCCTTTACCACAAAGCTGAAAACTTTAGGACCAACTAGAAACATATATCTATAACTCCACCAAGTTTAATGAAATTCTGTCCAGTAGTTCCTGAGATCTGCCGTGGACACGTTCATGGTCCGCGGAAAGAAAGGAGAAAAAAGAGAAGAATAATAATAATAAGAAACGGAGCAAAAACAATAAGTCTCCCAAACTTTGTTTGGGAGACTTAATAACACTCTCAATAATAATAATTCATGTACCGGTAATAACAATTTTAAATATTGTTTTAATAAACTTTATTACGATTGTAAACATTCGACTGTTTTATTTATTGTCGAGTGTATGTAGGCTCGGCTTGGTACAATCAGCGACTCGGGTTCAATAATTGTTCTTTATTAATCGTAATTAATGGTCAATAATCAAACCACAGCTGAATTTAATGACTAATTAACACAAATGATGACAAGTTTATCCCTATACCTGTAATTGTTAAATAAACAATTATCTGTTGGTAATCTGACATTTATCACACCTTGCAGTGAGCACATTCAACCGTAACATACATCCGTCAATTAAATTGCCATGTTTGAGTTTGGTATGGTAAAACTCGTGATTTTATAGTAACCCCCACCCCCTTTGAACCCCTCAAAATATGACTTTGACCCCCTTTACCACAAAGCTGAAAACTTTAGGACCAACTAGAAACATATATCTATAACTCCACAAAGTTTCATGAAATTCTGTCCAGTAGTTCCTGAGATCTGCCGTGGACAAGTTCATGGTCCACGGAAAGAAAGGAGAAAGAGAAGAATAATAATAATAATAAGAAGAAACGGAGCAAAAACAAAAAGTCTCCCAAACTTTGTTTGGGAGACTTAAATATCATCAAAAATCTACCTTCTTTCAAAAATTAAGAAATATTTAAATCTTGAATCAATACAACTTTTTTATTCGGGTTATATTTTGCCTTTAATTGATTATTGCTGTGTTGTTTGGGGGAAATTGTTCAAATGAGGGACTAAATCGCATTCTTAAATTGCAAAAAAACCCAGCAAGATTGATATTAGATCAAGATCCCATAGCACCATCTGAACCTCTATTTAAACAACTTGGATGGATGAGTATTGAACTAAGAATCAAATACCATAAATATTTTCTTGTTTCAAAATGTCTAAAGAATGAAGCACCTGTATATTTAAAGAATAAAATCCAATACTTGTCTGATAAAAATCAATACTCTCCCCGAAATCTTGTAAGTGAAAAATTACAAATCCCAAAGGCAAAAACTGAACTTTTTAAGAAAACTTTTACATACTCTGGACCAAAGCTATGGAATGAACTTCCGTTTTCGATACGGCAAGCTTCCTCTCATAATGCATTTAAAATAAAAGTTAAAAGTCTCATTTTAAATGATGATGTACCTTAAATTAATTACCATTAAATATTTACTAAATCTTTTTGTGTATACCGTATTTAGGGTTGCATAATGCACATTGGTGCATAATGCGCACCCCCTCTTGGCCTTGAAAATCTCCAGAAAAAAACTAGTTCGTGTCTATAATGCGCATGGACTTTTGAAAAAAATCGTCGTTGGAAATGTAAGAATTAAATATCAATCGTATATATTTTTCAGTCCTTTGAGCATGTTTCATTTGCTGGGAGAATTTAAGAACCATTTATCTCTTTTCATCTTCAATAAAGTTGCAAAATATTAAATGTGTCGGGTTTTATTGGTGTTTTCATATGATGAAATATTTAACTTTGCATGTTGACAATAGTAAACAAAAAAACATGGCAGACATGTGATTTCCCGGTCTGGGAAAGAGTGAAACACATTGTTCCTGTTTATAATGTGCACCCCTCCTACAAAATAAAGAATCTGGGCAAAATCCTGTGCCTTATACAACCCTAAATACGGTACTTATTACAATGTATTGCTTCTTGTGTGTAACTTTTATATAGTGTACTTTACAAAGTATGTTGAAATATGTCAATGAGGGCCTCAGGGAAGATTAGTTATTAACTAACTGTGTAACACTCTATAAATAAAGAATTTATTATCATTATTATTATTATTGCAAGTCAAAATTTGTCATCAGTAAAGATTGGAACCACATAAAATCAGTTTAGCCCAGTCACCTTTTTGAAAGCGTCTTGTAAGTCAAAATTTTGTCATCAGCAAGGATTAGGATAACTTAAAATCAGTTTATTCCTGCCACATTCTTGAAAGCATCTTCCAAGTCCAAATTGGTCACCGCAAGGATCGGGATCCCAAACATTTTCGAAAACATCTGTTTTCATTTCTTGCCACAATCTGGACTGGCATGTATTCTTTTCCGGTTTTTCATTAAGATTTTTGTATTGTGTAAGAATAATTTTCTCCCCAGTGTTATTAGAATATATTTTTTCGCTTTGTTTAAAGGCTGTCAGAATTGAAATTTTTTTTAATATTAAAAGTTGCCAATATTCGATGTTTTATACTAATTGCAGTTGAAATTTTTCATAATATTATACGTAAATAGCCTAGAACGAAGGAAATATGTTGCTGTTTTATTTTCTTGAATCCAGTATAGAATCCAATGTTTACCTGCACAATATTCATATGACCCTGACAGTGAACTCATTTGGGAAAGCATTTGCACATGTGCGAAATTGTTTGTTGATGAAGAAAGCACATGGCACAAATCGAATCGTGGAAGAACAAATACATTTGACGGATTCTATATGAAAACGACACAAAAAGGAGGAATCAGCAAGCTTTGTGTAAAAATTAAAAAAAGATGTTATACCGACCTACTCCATTTTTCAACACGTAAGCATAATTTAGTATCTTTTTTTGGCCGAATCGTATTTTGACAGTAGAATTGCATCGTAGTTTTTTATATATTCTTTTTTTCAGGAGAAAACGCTAGGTAATATCTCTTTTAAATTAGAGACTAAAATAATGAACTTCATGTCTGTTTTCCCCATTTTAAGTGTCATTCTTACTAAATACCATTATATAATATTAACTGATTACACCGGGATCCAATTTCATAGATATATTTCTTAAATTATATTAATTCTAACGAATTTACATGCAACATGCTTCCTGGTTATTTATAGCAGTTATCAGTATTCGGCAAACTTCGGAAAAGCAGCCGACTTATAATTAGGTCGTGTTAATGGCGATTTTACCAACAGACATTCAAATTCTTTTCACTAATTACGACATTATAACATATTTTTTAAACCTGGCTTCTTGTTCAGAACATTTTATTAGTATAAAACATCAAATATTATTGGCAACTTTTAATATAAACAAAAAAATTCAATTCTGACAGCCTGTATGCCTTTAAGAGGTGTACATTAAAAATGGTTGATTTGCATATATCACAGACTTTAATCATATAAGCCATTTGTTTTACCAAATTGTTCCCAACAAAATAATATTCTATTGTACAATTTGGCCAAGCTGGCTTTTATTTAAACAAAATAAAAAGGATGTTTTCATATAATTTAGGCTAATGTTGACTTTGTTGTTTTTAAAAGATATATTCCCTTGTCGACAGTGTCTTTACCATTTAGGGAAAATGATGACATCCTGAATATTGTTTGCTCTGAAATGTTTTAACACTTGTTCAAGACCACTAACGACATATTAATGAGGTCAGCCAACTTGGATTATAAATCACTTTAAAATGTGATATCATTACTAAAATACTCCCCTCCTGCTTCAGGTGAGCCAATAATTTACTGTGAATTCTGGAAATAATTCACACAAGAAGACTTGTGTATCTTTTCAATTTTCTCCCAATCAAAATTCCCAATCAGGAATCACAGTATTCCAGTTAAATACCTTCTAACAAATCAAGAAAGCTTTGTAAAACGAACTACAGCCAAACCTGTATATAAAGGGCACTCGATGGAACGCAAAAAGTGCACTTTATGACCAGCTTACCTTTAAATACAGGTTAAAAGTATATGCACTATTCATTAATGGGGAAAATAAGGCTGTCCTTTAATGCATGTTTGATCCTATTATTGAATCTGATTCATGATTAAATCTGTTTGATTCATACATAAGTGCTAAAAATCTTCACAGGCAGTAAATAAGAAAATGGAAGTCTTTTCATGGTCTTTAGACACAATTTCAAAGCATTTGAAAGTATAAATTTGTTTGCTATATTGTGGCATAGTGGTATTTTGATACAGTAAGGAGGGCTCAATGCATGAGATATAAATACAGAATTCTGGTAATGACAGTGTAATATTTTGAGTAGAGATTTCCCAGAAGCTAAAGTTCCACTTTAAGATTTTAAAGGTATCATGATGTTCTGTCAGTACATAGGGGCATCATCATATGTGCTTCAGGAAATGGCAAGTTGTCAGAAAAGTTAAAACTCAGACAAAATGACAGGTAGGCTACAAAAAACCCCACATATATAGCAGAAAATGTAAAATAAATTAAATAGTGTTTTTTATTTCAAACCTAAATATAAAAGTAAACAACTGAAGTTTAAAAAAAAAAAAGTTCAACCTTGAGGTCATAGGTACATTGAACTAATTTCAGTATGTAAATAGGCTACTCCTGTCTCATAGCACTATGGTCTATTGACCAATATATTTAAAGTCAAGAACAACGGACTTTGGTATAATATACACATTTGTATATATATATCGTCGTAAAGGTAGAATATAAAACTGTTTTTTTAATACAAATTTTCATTAAAACAACAAGATTTCTAAGGGTTATATGTTTTACACAAAAGTGGTAGTCTATAGACATCTAAATATTTTTCATTGATTATTTGATGGTTAAAATTTTCATAACATCGACACATTGCATGTTCAAGTAAAATATGACTTAATTTCCTTTTCATCTTTGCTTGCTTTTGACCTCTGGACACGTAAATCCTCTATATCAAAATATTGGTTCTTTTCTTGTCTTCCAATTCGCTGATAAATTATCATTTGTTCATCTAGTTATTTAACAAAAAATGTTGCACTCTAAAATATCTTGATTCTTCATATTTTTTCCTTCATGCAAGTTTTTTCCCATCTTTATTATTTAATATTCAGCAGGTTTAAAAAAAGTTTTGTCAAGTTCAAATTTTCATCAAGTTTATTATGTATACAAAAAGTAAAATACTACCAATATCTCCATTTACCCTTTCCTTAAAAACCAAACCCAACATATTTCATTGATCTTTTTTCAAATACTTTTTAAGTATTAACTCTTCAACTGTAAATTTGTAAAATCATTTGAAGATATGGAAACTTGACTTTCTTAAAAAATATAACAAATGATGATTAATTTTGTGCATTTTTAGACAAATCTGCCCAGTATAATAGTCAAGATACAAGACTTAGAAGTAAGCAAGGTGAAACTTGGTTGCTACACTTCTTGGTATATACCGATGTTTGACCCATTTCGTACAATTATTGTTACTGGCCATGCATGTGAAATATACAGCTGTACTTAGAAAGTGCAGTGCCATGCAATTGCAGTCTACCAACAAATGAGAAATAACTTGAGAAACAACATCTAAAGAAACCACCATTTATTCCTATTTTTGTTCATATAAAGATTATGAAGGGCTTCTATGTATTACTACTTAAGCTAGTAAGTTTTAGAAGTATTCAGTAAGTCATGGGTGGAAGCAATTTAAACAAATAAGTCGTTAAGCAATTAAGCGGATAGAAGTTTCGACCATTATTGAGCAGTCAAAACCTGATTGGCGATTTGGGCATTAAACATTGGGATGCTCAGCAATGAATTCCTATGCCACATCAATGTAGATTTTCCTAAACAAACTGTGGCAGCAAAAGACTATGTGCAAATGATATACATTTTATCAAAGATTTTTGCTACAAAATTGGATGTGCGGAAATAGCAGGTAATAATGTAATTTTTGACAGAGATTCCTTGAACTGTTGCACCATCAGGAGGAAAAGAGAAATCAAATTCCAAATTGCAAAAATACAGTGCCTAAAAACACAAGAAATAAGAATATGAAACTGTTTCAAATACCAAGTTTCCAGATTGCAAAAATACTGTGCCTAAGAACACAAGAAAAGAGTATTAGAAACTGTTTCAAAATACTATGTTTTATGGGCACATGAAAGCCATTAGCAGAAGCCAATGTAAAACTTGCAGTATGTTTCCATCACTCAGCAGGAAAAAAGAATTAAAATTCCAGATTGCAAAAAATATAGCACCTAAAAACACAAGAAGAAAGTATATGAAACTTTCAAATACTAAGTTTTACAGGCACATGAAAGCCATTAGAAGAAGCCAATGTAAAACTTGCTGTCTGTTACCATCACTAGATGCTATGTCTTTATCAATTCCTAAAATGCGTTGATATTTTCTGAAATCATAACCAGGTTCTGTAAACACTTCATGTAAATATTGTTGTCATACTTTACAATACATTGTTAATTTGACATTCCAATAACATGTGAACAATGTGCAGCGGTCAATCTCCAGGGCATCAAATATGATTTCTTCAAGGTTTGTTTTTGTTTGTTTTGTAATATTGGCTGAATTGTAAACAATGTTTCTGTTATTCCATGTTATTAATTACTTACAGTAATTAATTTTATCTTATCATAGGATAATTAAGTACACAAATTGGTCAAATCTACAACTTTCTAATTGAATTGTGAATAACGCTCATACCACAACTTTTGAGCATTGTATTGTCTATCTTTCTTCGATTAATGGCTTCTGACTTATCTTCTAGTATCATCAAATATTTCGTAATACTATTATAGTGTTTGATTGGTTTGATTTATGGTGTTTAATGCCACTTTCAACAATATGTCAGTTATATTGTGGCGGTCAGTTTTATTGGTAGAGGAAACCGGAGTACCCAGAGAAAACCACCGCCTTGTGGCAAGTCACTGACAAACTTTATCACATAATGTTGTATCAAGTACACCTCGCCATGAATGTGGTTCGAACTCACAACTTTAGTGGTGATAGGCATTGATTCCACAGGTAGTTGTAAATCCAACTACAATATGATCATGACCACAACAGCCCTATATTAAGTATTTGAAATACATGTACGTTGAATTTGTTTTTTTAATGACAGTTAGAAATTAGAAATGTTTTGTTTTTGTATTAATAATTTATTATTATTTACTATTAAATTAATGTGACCGGATTCTTGAGTATATGAATAGTCTGATAATGATGGAGACTCACTGTGTTTGTTTATATATGTATTGCCCTAAGAGATTATTAAGAGGAGGTTATGGTCCTTTGATTTATTTGCTCCCTAAGGTTTTTGAATTATTAGGTTTTTCAATCATTTGACTATGATCGTACCTGATGATGAGAGTATTAAATTAGATATTTGTGTTTTTATTGGGATCCTATTAACCTGTTTAACAATGCCACATTTGTGTGCTTGTCCCAAGCCAGGATCTGGATTTCAATAGGCAAATGCTGTTGTCTTTTTTTCCTTTTTTTTTTGTTGGTATTCAATGATTTGATGTGACAGGAAGTTGTTCATACTGTTGATATTGGTGGAAGTGTTGACCACTTATATGATTGTATTATAGATGTTCATAGTCACTTTCAACTATTTATCAGCAATTTACGACTTTCTGTGGGAAGAAATCACTGACAGCTATAACGAACTAACAGATGAACCCCCCTGCCTTAGGTATGTGTTTGTAAAACTTAACACTTGAAGTGTGTATCAGGCTTGAACCTATATCAGCAATGTTAAGACTTGTGATGGGAAGTCAATAACCACTAGGCTGCCCTCCAACTCCCTCACAAAACTATGAACAACGTTAAATGAAAGAAATATGACTCGTCAAGGTCATACTCATTCCAAATGATTCTACAGAGGTATCAAAGGAGAAGAAGAGAAAAATGTCTTCCCCATACAGAATATAGAGCCATATTTGTATTCTTAATTACTGTTAGTTACATCTGTGTTGAAGGGGATGGATATCAAATATAACATTGCAAGGAGACCATCAAACGACAGTCCTTAGCCTTGTATACCAGTAGTTTTATGGGCCCAGTGGTTAAAAAACAGACTGAAGAACAGTTGAAAGATAGTCAATGTGATGACAGTTTATTTTGTAAAACACTTCTGCATTTCCATCCTTTGATCCAGACAAACTGGTAAATAGCAGGATGTTTACACAGAATGTTTTTCTGTGAAGCATTGGACTCCAGACTTGTCTGTCTGCCATGTTCATAGAATTACTGTTGTTAATACAACATGTAATTGGTACAGTAGTGTCTTATTACAAAGTAATGTATCTATCACAATACCTTCTACTTAAATGGGATCTTTTATTTAGATTTTTGAATATATAGTCATCTATCAAATTACCGGTACTTCTGTTGGAATCCATCATTCTTTTTTTTTATAAGAATCAATAGTTGTTAATCTCTTAAATAAACAGATAAATGCCATGTTTGCTAAATAATGGAGTTTTGATGCAACACTACCTCTCAACTACATAATAACCAACACAATTACTGTAGTACCCCCTCTTATAAAGTCCCTCCCACAAAGGCACCCCTATTATCTGGCCCTTCCATCAAAGCACCCCTCTTATAAGGCCCCTACCATAAAGGCACCTCTCTTATCAGGCCATATTTCAGATGTACTTATTTAGTAAAATACTACCTAATTGTTTCCCTCAAGAGAGAGGCAACCCCTCTTATTTTATTAGGTCCATTTGATCATGGCAGAAGAGATAGTCTTGTAAGAGAGGGACTACTTTAGTACCAATATCAAACAAGAATACCCATAGAGAACTACAATGTTTTACTGTGAACCATTCATGTGTTCTTATTTATCGCAAAATTGGACATTTTCCCTTTAATGTGTGCCACTGAAAAAGTCTGGAGTTCTGAAGGCCTTGACAGACATTATGAGAAATATCCCAGCTTGTCCTATTGGGACTCACTGAGATATTAGCAGCAATGTCTGTCTCGACCTTCAAAATTGACGTTATTCTATATTTAACGTTAACTATTGTAATAGACCTATTATTCCTGAATAGTAAACTATGATAATGATGCCATGTGTTGTCATTTTGACGAAATAGTGCTGTGCCACATAATGTACTTTTAACATCAACAACAAGTAGTACAATAAAAGTATTTACTATAAAGATGAGAACGTAGTTGTCAATCTTTTCCTAATTTTTTTCTCTCAATATTCTGGAAGAATTATTGAGCACATTATTAATAAAAGACTTACTTCTTTTGCGATAGTCCATAAACTTCATCATTTCCCATGAGTTCTTTTAAAGGTTTTGTCAAATCTTCTACAGAACCCTTCGTACTTCCTTGCTTTCTGCCAAGTTTTGGGGTGGTATTGTGTTGTTTTACAGGGTCTTGTTTTCTAACTGATTGGTGGCTTCCTATGTTTTGTGGTTTGTTACTATCTTGTTTTCTAACACTTTGGTGTCCTGTGTTTTGATTATCTACTTTTAGACAGTTTCAATTTATAAAACAAAGAATATCTTTTATTTTCATTATCATTTTTAACAGAAGAACAAAATCTTCTTCATCTTTTTCTATTAAAGAATTCTAAACAAGAGGCTCAGCTGAGCATGTGTTCCAATGATTAATGATGTCCAGTTTACATTCATATTTCCAGTTTTTGAGAAATATTATATTGTTAATTGCTGTGTCAACCACATTGGTTTTCGAATCAAAAGAAAAACAAAACTTTTGTAGAGGAAGATTCATGTTTGCTTTCAAATGGTTCTGTGGTTACACAAAACAATAATTTAGAATTTTCCTACCAAGTCATAAATCAAACTTGTCTTGCCATGACAGCCATCTTGGATATCTCATCCACACCAAAAACTAAAACTTTGTAAGGACCATCCATGTATGTACTGAGGTGGCAGCCATCAGGGATTTCCATTGAACAAACAAACAAACAAACAAAAAACAAACAAAAAAACAACTAACTTTGTAGAGGATATACAAGAGCTTTCCTACCATGTAACAATTCCAACATACATGTGGTTTCTCATAATAAATTTTTTTGAAATTTCAGATAATCAGAAAGCATAATTTGTCCAGCAGCAATATTGAAATTACAAATAAAACAAATATCTAAAATATTGATGACCATCCAAGTTATATTCTTGCCAAGTTTGGTTTTATTTTCTCGAGTGATTTCAGAGAAAAAGACTGCAAATGTGAAATGCTAATTGAGGGGTTAGGGTTATGGTGTTTAACACCATTTTCAACAACATTCAGTTATGTCATGACGGTCAGTTTTATTGGTGGAGGAAACAGGAGTACCCGAAGAAAACCACAGACCTTCTGCAAGTCACTGACAAACTTTATCACATTATGATGTATCGAGTACACCTCGCCTGAGCGGGATTCGAACTCTCAACGTTAGTGGTGATAGGGACTGATTGCATAGGTAGTTAGAAACCCAACTACTATAAGATCACGATGTCCCCTGAAATACTAATTGACAGAGAACGAGAGACAAAGTGGTATCGATACTTCACATGGCCATTTGGACCAGGTGAAGTAAAAACATAACATGATCAATAAATATGAATTATTTGGCATTTTAAAAATAAACTGCAAGGTATATTTTACCAGACATTACTTGCACTGATTTTAATAGAAATATGCCATGCAGAAAAGTTGAAGACCAAGATAGTAGTCTTGGAGCAAGCATTTATTTTAATAGAGGAACGGAGAGAAAAGTCATTTCTTCTTGTATAATTAGTATATGTATAATACTAATTATGACAAAAATTTCAATAGAATATAAATATCATACAGTGAGTTGAAAACTCAGGATTAGAAATGCAAAATTTATTTACACATAACAATTTGTAGAAATTTGTTCTGGCATTTACTGACAGTGCTAGACAATGTAATTTCCCTGTTCACTTTGAGATTTTGTATATACCAGTAGTTCACAGGTTATTCTATCAGCAAATTAATATACAAAGTGGCAAACATCAGATAGGTTCAGATATAGGTATCAAATACACAATATCTGAGGTGTACGATTGTGAGCGTTTAACGTCATTTTCAACAATATTTCTTAGTTACAAGAAGACAAGTTTTATTTGTAGAGAAAGTCGGAGTAACAGAAGAAAACAACTGTATGTCACTGACATAACCATTAAATTTAATAATAATACACCTTACCACCTGCAGCGTTCAAATTCACTCAAATTAGTGGTGATATTATGAACGAAATATCCTTGAAACAGGCACGGCCATGAATGCTTGCGAATCTGAAAATTATCTGCCAATTTCACGCTCATCAAAATATTATAGTGTCGAGATTTTTTGGGCTGAGATATATCTTTGTATTTTCTTGACATGTCTGGTATATTTGTTTTCATTTTTTGTTTTTATTAATCCGGAAAAATTAACAGTAAACAGATATAATTTTTCCAGTAAAAATGCAACATTATACTTGGATAATAATTTTTCTTTAGCCAAATTATTTACTGTACAAAATATTTAGTGAGCTGTAGTTATAAAAATTCTCAAACCTTTCTCAAACGATATGTGAAACTAGCTAGCAGAAATTCAATTTATTTTCCAGAAAATTTTTGAATACAATATTTCTATTTTTAAAAAGATTCTAACTTGCAAAATATCTATTATCTAAAGGTATACAAATAAACTATGACCATGTAGATAATAATACTGATATTGTCTTCTGTCAGTTCTGGTTTATATACAGATGGAATTAAATAACATGCAAAATATTCCATCAGTCTTTTTGTCCAAACAAAAACCTCAAAATTAACTGCTAAATTAATTTGTATGACACAAATTCTTACAATAATTTCTACTCTTTCAACAAAGTCTAGTAAATTATTTGTGTCATTAAACTAACAGGACAGGTTCTACTAACGGAGCAGGAACTACTTAGCATTCCAGAGAACCTGAGTTCACCCCTGGTTTCTTTTTTGTGAAGTTCATGTTGCTCAATCTTTAGTTTTATGTGTCATGTTTTCTAGATCATTGTTCGTTTTTTTGTCCTTTTTCCTTTGGTCATTATATTGTCTTTCCTTTGGTCATTATATTGTCTTTCCTTTGGTCATTATATTGTCTTTCCTTTGGTCATTATATTGCTTTTCCTTTGGTCATTATATTGTCTTTCCTTTGGTCATTATATTGTCTTTCCTTTGGTCATTATATTGTCTTTCCTTTGGTCATTATATTCATTTTCCTTTGGTCATTATATTGTCTTTCCTTTGGTCATTATATTGTCTTTCCTTTGGTCATTATATTGTCTTTCCTTTGGTCATTATATTGTTTTTCCTTTGGTCATTATATTGTTTTTCCTTTGGTCATTATATTGTTTTTCCTTTGGTCATTATATTGTCTTTCCTTTGGTCATTATATTAATTTTCCTTTGGTCATTATATTGTCTTTCCTTTGGTCATTATATTGTTTTTCCTTTAGTCATTATATTGTCTTTCCTTTGGTCATTATATTGTCTTTCCTTTGGTCATTATATTGTTTTTCCTTTGGTCATTATATTGTCTTTCCTTTGGTCATTATATTGTCTTTCCTTTGGTCATTATATTGTCTTTCCTTTGGTCATTATATTGTCTTTCTTTTGGTCATTATATTGTCTTTTCTTTGGTCATTATATTGTCTTTCCTTTAATCATTATATTGTCTTTCCTTTGGTCATTATATTGTCTTTCCTTTGGTCATTATATTGTCTTTCCTTTAGTCATTATATTGTCTTTCCTTTGGTCATTATATTGTCTTTCCTTTGGTCATTATATTGTCTTTCTTTTGGTCATTATATTGTCTTTTCTTTGGTCATTATATTGTCTTTCCTTTGATTTGAGGCTTGTGGTTACTCCTTTGGTATCTTCAGATTTTGGATTTATGGATACATAACAATAATATACATGTATTTCTAATGTGACTTTTAGTATAATAACAAGGAGGTTCTCTGAGAGGGAAATATCAAGGAAATATTGGATGAGTTTTGCCATGTTCAAGTATACTAAGAGCAGCGAAAATTAGACAGCTTTTAAATAAGAATGCAAACTTTTAAATTAACAAGTTCACTAATAAAATGAATTTAGCTAGTATTTAGCGAGAAATAGACAGCTTTCAACAAGAATTTAATCTTTCAATTTGTCAACAGGTATGACAGAAATGAACTAATGCAGCATGTTGGTCAATTTGGAAGCTGATTACCATGATTTTTTTGATGGAAGAAAAGCATTAATTTTGATGCTGAAACAGATATACAAGGAGAGAACTGTATAACTGAATTGCAAAGGTAGTGGGTTTCAACAAACTCTTCTTCCAAGTACTTTTGTATTTGCAAATGATGAAGTTTACTTGCAATTTAAATTAACATGCCTAAAATTTGCATTTGCATTTGGAGAAGCAACATTAACAATAGTTTACCATTAGAAATTCCTAAGATTTGCTCATACTTCCTACAAAACAAAATCATTTCTTTTTGGTTATTTGTAATTTGTATCCATAACAAGTGTACATCATACATATATAGTCATTTTAAATCTACATCATTGAGACCATTGAGTCAGTTGTTTTCGTTTTTGTACTTCCATTATTTTTGTGGTCAGATACGTGATAATCATCACAATTATGGTGTGAAGATGATGCAGATAAACAGCTTATATCCATTTTTGACTGCCTCTTCGGTATTCTCTAACGTTTATTTCCCTTCGGTATTCTCTAACGTTTATTTATATATCATTGGAGTAAAAACTAAATTCTTACATAACTTCAACTGACTCATTCAGAGATTTTTTAATCTTTATTTATTACTCCATGACCGACTCGATTCATGTTGTAAATTTTGCAGAATATGTACTGCAACGCAAGCAGAGACGAAATTGATCAGTGATGAAAAAGAGGAAACAGTGGCCCAATACCCTGGCAGTCTATTCCAAGCTCGACAAGTTTTATTTCCAAATATTTTGCTAAAAAGGAGGAAATCCGCTGATCAAAGGAAAACTTTCATCTCTGCAAGAGTTATTCACAGCAAAAAGTGATTGGTTAATTACACTGTGAATCAAACTTTCATTAAAACATCCTTACACATGTATAAACAACATTCATTTCAATCTTAGTATACTATATTTGTCTTTAATAAAATGGATGCTCATACTTTTTGACTGGTTGCCTTCCCCACCTCATTCCCAATCCCAACACACATACCATTTCTGTGTTGAAAAGCAAATTTTCCTAAAACATTTCCATTACAAATATTCTCTGTCACAAAAATGTTTACTTTTCACATCAATTCACTAATAAATTATAGCATTCACCATGACTTTCAGGAATATACCAGTCTGACAGGTAGTCTATTGAAAAACCATATGTAAATTAAATTATTATTATTTTTTTTAAGCAATCTGTTTCGTTAAAAAATTTTTTTTGGCTGTAGATTACTACATCAAAATATAATTTTTTCAAAGTATTTTTATAGTGAAAGATACTGAACCAAATTTTCTAGTTTATATAAGTTGTGCAAAGTATCCAAAGATCATCCCAATTGATAGTAATTCATAGTCCTTCAAGACACAGTCTATAAAAGATTCGCTAAATATGGATAATGAAGAAAAGGGTCACGATGAAGTTCTAACAAATCTGAGAGATCTCTCACAAGAAAAGCTACTTCATCATATGCTGAAACAAGATAAAGTGGTCGTTCATAAGAACAACTTCATAGAGAGAAAAGCCTCTCATAACCATTGGCTGTCTGCAATCCTGGTTTAAATAATTAAAATATTAAATTAAATTAAATTAAAGTGACATTTTAGATGGTATATAGAAGGAATGTTCTGATCTTTGACCTGTGAATTATGAATACATTGAAACCTGTCTAAACCAATCATCCTTGGGACCAACTTTTGTACTCAGAATAGACAGGTATTCTTTTTTTACAGGTAAAATTCACAAATATTTTCTAAAGTGGGACTTCATCTAAAGTTCGTTTTATATAGGATTCTGGTTTATCCAGGGTTTGGTTTCAGGCAGATTCCACTGTATATTAAATAATTATTTACACTTGTGTGAAACCATTATTGTTGTTGTTTATGCCATGTTTATATGTGCTCACCAAAAATCAACACCACACACTATTATTGTTCTTTTTACCTATGCTTTTTCGGTCTATAAAAAAACCCATATTGTGCTGATTAATTTAATTCTATACAAGCTGTGACAGGAAATAGTTCATCCCTTAAAACTCACAAAGATGTACATATTTATATTGAACACTAATATACATAACAATAAATATTAAGTAATTTCACATTTTTCATACAGGTGGCAACTTTAATAACATCAAGTGGTTTATATTTCAGCAATAGTTCATAACGATACAGAAAGAAGGCAGAGATGGAACAATTGGGGAAAACAACTTTTAACTGCCACTGGAAAAGTGGTCTTTGATGTGCAGGGAGCCTATATTTTACAGATGTTGCACAGTGTGTTCTTTGGACAGGATACCCTTATAACCTGACCAACTCCAGCCCCCCCCCCCCCCCCCCCCCCCCACACACACTCTATTTCTTATATCCAAGGTTCTCTTTGGAGCAAAAAAGTTTTGAGTTAATATCTATGCTGCTACAAAACAATGACCTTCATTAAATTATTAGTTTAAGATTACAATCGATACATTCAATTTCTTCAGTCACACATTTTATTGCAAAACAAAACAAAAAAATGGTAAAACAATAATCTTCATGCAAACCAAAAAACATCAAAATTTACAACAAAAAAAACAAAATGCTCTAAAAACTTTAACATCTTCCAAATGATTATAACACAAAACTAAAACGATGTGTCATGCTTAATACAGTGAATAGTAAAATATAAATTCATAGACATGTTTTGCAGTTGATTGATTAATTGATTGGTGTTTAATGCCAACTTTAGCAATATTTCAGCTATATTGAGTCATGATGTTTTGTAGTGACTAACGGGACAATAACTGTTGCCTGTTGAATAAAGTAGAACAAAGTAAACATTTCAATTAAGATCCTTGAAAAATTATCTTGGTTAATACAATTTAATTTTGTTTCCCCTCCATAAGACAAATGTAGACAATAAAAATATATCTTATACATTAAATTCATATTTTCAATAAGTAATCTCAGAGATGATAACTAAAATTATGAACCTAGTAGCCAGCTGGGCCCCTGAAATTTAAAATCCAGGGGCCCAGGCGTATATATATAAAAAATAATAGAAAGTTACCCTGCCCAAATTTAGTAAATAGTTAAAAAGCTGTCTGAACTGATTTGTTCTGGGTTTTTTTTTTATTCATAACTACCTTGAGGACATCTATTCAATGTCACATTTTTATTTCTGACTACCTTGACTATTTGAGTTTTGCATACCAGTGATTTTTTATATACCCCCCCCCCCCCTTTTCCTTTTGAAATAAATATTACTGTGCTGTGATCAAATACCACAAAAATTGTAATAACTCATATTTGTGTAATCTTTAGCAGAAGAACGATGTCTCTGTCAATTTGCTCAATGGTTCAACTATATATCTATATATAGCTTCGGAATGAAAATATAGCACAAACGTAAATTGCCACTGTCAGTCAAAAACTGAGGAAAGTAAAGGCTGTAATTATCATTTGCCAGACCTCAATTCAAATTGCAACAATGGAGTAAAGCTACTGTAGTTCAAATTTTATTTTCTAATTGGATATGCATTAACGTTTACACATGTCTGGATGTAAATAAACAGTTCGATAGATCATAATATTAACCCGGTGTCGAGTATAAAATACCAATGCGGATGGATAAATATCCAGAAGCGTCCCGTGCATTTCAACGAATTTTGAATTGCCAATCTTCACATATTTGATATGAGAACTATGATTTTATGTCAAAGAAATAAGAAAAAATAAATTAAAAGTTTGTTTTGTTGAAAGTAGCTTCGGACAAAAAGTTCGGTCAACATTTCCCGTAGCACAATACCACATTGCGTCCTCATTCAATGGCGCCAAAATGGTGTTTGTTTACGAAAAACAAATACAAATAGTTTTATTTTAAGTCGGGCATATATAAACATAAGCTCTAATGAACGAAATTAAAGTTTCTATGAACTGTAATGGATTACTTTCCAAGAAAACCACTTTCAAAATACTTAACGGATACGATAGATTTCAATAAACACGTGCACGATATCAATATTTTCATAAATGACAAGTGGAGAAAATACGCCAAGAACCAGTTTGTTGACCGCAAATTTTCAGACGGAAGCATGTAAAATTAAACTTTGACAAAACATTTGGCGTAGTAGCAGTTTAATGACTTAAATTAGGCCAACACTCTGGATTAAAACCATTCACCACCTGGGCTAATACAATTTAATTTTTGGTCACCCATGTGATTTTTTACTCGCCATGGGCGACTGCTAATTTTCATCCCTGTAATCTGTTACATCTTGACACTATCAAAACTAACTTAGTTAATATAATATATTAATAAATTTAAAAATGTTTTCCATCCAAAAGATAAATGCAAAATAGAATGGTGGAATTTTCATAATTTTTTTCAAATTATAATATATCTACAACTTTGAAGACGTAAATCAATTGATATACTTGTAGAAAACTAATCAGAAAACAGTATATCAATGTTCTTCATATAGTCTTTTTTTTTTTTCAAACATCTGTACAGTTGACTGTATTGAAAGAATTGGATCATCTTAC
The DNA here is from genome assembly GCA_963680875.1 of Bathymodiolus brooksi. Classification (NCBI taxonomy): domain Eukaryota; kingdom Metazoa; phylum Mollusca; class Bivalvia; order Mytilida; family Modiolidae; genus Bathymodiolus; species Bathymodiolus brooksi. Next base: position 78,458,671 of record OY804578.1, on the reverse strand, counting down.
AGATATGTACCCAAGACTTGACAGAAAATAATATACTTAGTTTGCTTTTAATGTTAAGGGAGGGGGGGATAAAGCAATGACTTACTTCCGTTGACGTCTCTCATCATTCTTTGCCACCAGGTATTGTTCTGTATTAGACAGTTCTTCCTGTAATCTCATAGCATTGTCTTGACCCTCTGCTCTGATCTGTTCTTCCAGCTGTTCTTTTCTGTCACGTAGATCTTGTATACAGGCATAGATTTCTGATTCTTCACTGTCCTGATGAATAGAAATCTTTGTTAATTTAACCTGTATAAACCGAACATTTCCCTGTAGTTACATAACAATACTATGTATTTTTCTCAAATGGATTATCCTGAGGAATTCACTACAAAAAAACCTCATCATAAATTGGATGAACAATAGACTATCAACTGCAAAAAAGAAAAGACATGCCCATATTTTGCACCTTGAGACCTTGTTTGGAAACGGACAAGGCTACAATATCTGAAATCAATACCAAGCTTTATTCAGAGAAAAGAATCTTTGTGCTAAAACTTCAGAAAGAAATATCAACTTAAGCTAAAGTTATCGCACATGAACCACTGTTTCTACAAATAGTTGATGACGATGCCAACTACGACACACCCATAACATGATACAATGGCAAAAGTTTTGTGGTCGTATAAACCAGAGGCTCCCAGGAGCCTGTAATTGCTCACCTGGATCAAAGCTGCTTTCAATAACAACGCAACTGCACTGTGGCGGCCATCTTGGCGGGAGAGCGCAACTGCTGGACACCATTTTGGAAGAGGACCATCCAATGACTATACCATCTAAGTTCGGTTTTAATTGAGCTACTGGTTCCAGACAAGATGGTTTTTATGTGAATTTCCCATAGGGTCCTATGTTAAACTAAGAACAGCTGTGCAGCCATCTTGGTCAGAGGGCGGGACCACCAGACACAAATTTGGTTCAGCGGTTTCGGAGGAGAAGATTTAAATGTGATCTTTTATCAAAATATGCCTAATTTGCATAATCGGTATAAATCGGCTGAAAGAAAAATTTCAAAAAAAATACCCGAACATATGCTAAACTACTCCTTGCCATGTAGCTGCAGTTCAAATTTGAGCTCATTTTGACTTATACTAAAGCAGCAATGGACAATTGAAGAAATTTTAATTTTTTGTCACAGCAGCCATCTTGAATGGAGGGCAGGGCTGTCGGACACAATTTTGAAAGGGAACCACCCAGGGACCATCCCTGCCAGGTTTGGTTTAATTTGGTTCAGCGGTTTCAGAGGAGAAGAATTAAATGTGATCTTTTATCAAAATATGCCTAATTTGCATAATCGGTATATATCGGCTGAAAGAAAAATTTCACAGAAAAACCCGGAATATATGCTAAACTACTTCTTGCCATGTAGCTGCAGTTAAAATTTGAGCTCATTTTGACTTACACTAAAGCAGCAATGGACAATTAAAATTTCATTCCCCCTTTTTTCTATTTTGAGCTTGGCGGCCATCTTGGTTGGAAGTCGGGATCACCGGACACAATTTTGGAAGGGGGCCATCCAAGAATCATTTCAGCAAAGTTTGGTTGAGATTGGCTCAGCAGTTTCAGAGAAGAAGATTTTTTTTAAATTTCATCCCCCCTTTTTTCTAATTTGCATAATCGGTCAAAATCGGCAAAAGTTCAAAGTTCATAAAAAATCCTATAATACATGTTAAAAAGCTCATCATTATGCTTAAACAGTTCAAATTTGGGCACATTCTGGCTTAAAATAGAGCAGTTTTGGCCATTTGAAGAAATTTCTATTTTTAGTAACAGCGGCCACCTTGAATGGAGGGCGGGGCTGTCGGACACAATTTTGAAAGGGACCAACCCAGGGACCATCCCTGCCAGGTTTGGTTTAATTTGGTTCAGCGGTTTCAGAGGAGAAGATTTAAATGTGATCTTTTATCAAAATATGCCTAATTTGCATAATCGGTATATATCGGCTGAAAGAAAAATTTCACAGAAAAATCCGGAATATATGCTAAACTACTCCTTGCCATGTAGCTGCAGTTAAAATTTGAGCTCAATTTGACTTACACTAAAGCAGCAATGGACAATTAAAATTTCATCCCCCCTTTTTTCTATTTTTAGCTTGGCGGCCATCTTGGTTGGAAGTCGGGATCAACGGGCACAATTTTGGAAGGGGGCCATCCAAGAATCATTTCAGCAAAGTTTGGTTGATATTGGCTCAGTAGTTTCCGAGGAGAAGATTTTTTTTAAATTTCACCCCCCCTTTTTTCTAATTTGCATAATCGGTCAAAATCGGCAAAAGTTCACAGTTCATAAAAAATCCTGTAATATATGTTAAAAAGCTCATCATTATGCTTACACAGTTCAAATTTGGGCACATTCTGGCTTAAAATAGAGCAGTTTTGGCCATTTGAAGAAATTTCTATTTTTAGTAACAGTGGCCATCTTGAATGGAGGGCGGGGCTGTCGGACACAATTTTGAAAGGGACCTACCCAGGGACCATCCCTGCCAGGTTTGGTTTAATTTGGTTCAGCGGTTTCAGAGGAGAAGATTTAAATGTGATCTTTTATCAAAATATGCCTAATTTGCATAATCGGTATATATCGGCTGAAAGAAAAATTTCACAGAAAAACCCGGAATATGTGTTAAACTACTCCTTGCCATGTAACTGCAGTTAAAATTTGAGCTCATTTTGACTTACACTAAAGCAGCAATGGACAATTAAAATTTCATCCCCCCTTTTTTCTATTTTAAGCTTGGCGGCCATCTTGGTTGGAAGTCGGGATCAACGGACACAATTTTGGAAGGGGGCCATCCAAGAATCATTTCAGCAAAATTTGGTTGATATTGGCTCAGTAGTTTCCGAGGAGAAGATTTTTTTTAAATTTCATCCCCCCTTTTTTCTAATTTGCATAATCGGTCAAAATCGACAAAAGTTCAAAGTTCATAAAAAATCCTGTAATATATGCTAAAAAGCTCATCATTATGCTTACACAGTTCAAATTTGGGCACATTCTGGCTTAAAATAGAGCTGTTTTGGCCATTTGAAGAAATTTCTATTTTTAGTAACAGCGGCCATCTTGAATGGAGGGCGGGGCTGTCGGACACAATTTTGAAAGGGACCATCCCTGCCAGGTTTGGTTTAATTTGGTTCAGCGGTTTCAGAGGAGAAGATTTAAATGTGATCTTTTATCAAAATATGCCTAATTTGCATAATCGGTATATATCGGCTGAAAGAAAAATTTCACAGAAAAACCCGGAATATATGCTAAACTACTTCTTGCCATGTAGCTGCAGTTAAAATTTGAGCTCATTTTGACTTACACTAAAGCAGCAATGGACAATTAAAATTTCATTCCCCCTTTTTTCTATTTTGAGCTTGGCGGCCATCTTGGTTGGAAGTCGGGATCACCGGACACAATTTTGGAAGGGGGCCATCCAAGAATCATTTCAGCAAAGTTTGGTTGAGATTGGCTCAGCAGTTTCAGAGAAGAAGATTTTTTTTAAATTTCATCCCCCCTTTTTTCTAATTTGCATAATCGGTCAAAATCGGCAAAAGTTCAAAGTTCATAAAAAATCCTATAATACATGTTAAAAAGCTCATCATTATGCTTAAACAGTTCAAATTTGGGCACATTCTGGCTTAAAATAGAGCAGTTTTGGCCATTTGAAGAAATTTCTATTTTTAGTAACAGCGGCCACCTTGAATGGAGGGCGGGGCTGTCGGACACAATTTTGAAAGGGACCAACCCAGGGACCATCCCTGCCAGGTTTGGTTTAATTTGGTTCAGCGGTTTCAGAGGAGAAGATTTAAATGTGATCTTTTATCAAAATATGCCTAATTTGCATAATCGGTATATATCGGCTGAAAGAAAAATTTCACAGAAAAATCCGGAATATATGCTAAACTACTCCTTGCCATGTAGCTGCAGTTAAAATTTGAGCTCAATTTGACTTACACTAAAGCAGCAATGGACAATTAAAATTTCATCCCCCCTTTTTTCTATTTTTAGCTTGGCGGCCATCTTGGTTGGAAGTCGGGATCAACGGGCACAATTTTGGAAGGGGGCCATCCAAGAATCATTTCAGCAAAGTTTGGTTGATATTGGCTCAGTAGTTTCCGAGGAGAAGATTTTTTTTAAATTTCACCCCCCCTTTTTTCTAATTTGCATAATCGGTCAAAATCGGCAAAAGTTCACAGTTCATAAAAAATCCTGTAATATATGTTAAAAAGCTCATCATTATGCTTACACAGTTCAAATTTGGGCACATTCTGGCTTAAAATAGAGCAGTTTTGGCCATTTGAAGAAATTTCTATTTTTAGTAACAGTGGCCATCTTGAATGGAGGGCGGGGCTGTCGGACACAATTTTGAAAGGGACCTACCCAGGGACCATCCCTGCCAGGTTTGGTTTAATTTGGTTCAGCGGTTTCAGAGGAGAAGATTTAAATGTGATCTTTTATCAAAATATGCCTAATTTGCATAATCGGTATATATCGGCTGAAAGAAAAATTTCACAGAAAAACCCGGAATATGTGTTAAACTACTCCTTGCCATGTAACTGCAGTTAAAATTTGAGCTCATTTTGACTTACACTAAAGCAGCAATGGACAATTAAAATTTCATCCCCCCTTTTTTCTATTTTAAGCTTGGCGGCCATCTTGGTTGGAAGTCGGGATCAACGGACACAATTTTGGAAGGGGGCCATCCAAGAATCATTTCAGCAAAATTTGGTTGATATTGGCTCAGTAGTTTCCGAGGAGAAGATTTTTTTTAAATTTCATCCCCCCTTTTTTCTAATTTGCATAATCGGTCAAAATCGACAAAAGTTCAAAGTTCATAAAAAATCCTGTAATATATGCTAAAAAGCTCATCATTATGCTTACACAGTTCAAATTTGGGCACATTCTGGCTTAAAATAGAGCTGTTTTGGCCATTTGAAGAAATTTCTATTTTTAGTAACAGCGGCCATCTTGAATGGAGGGCGGGGCTGTCGGACACAATTTTGAAAGGGACCATCCCTGCCAGGTTTGGTTTAATTTGGTTCAGCGGTTTCAGAGGAGAAGATTTAAATGTGATCTTTTATCAAAATATGCCTAATTTGCATAATCGGTATATATCGGCTGAAAGAAAAATTTCACAGAAAAATCCGGAATATATGTTAAACTACTCCTTGCCATGTAGCTGCAGTTAAAATTTGAGCTCATTTTGACTTACACTAAAGCAGCAATGGACAATTAAAATTTCATCCCCCCTTTTTTCTATTTTTAGCTTGGCGGCCATCTTGGTTGGAAGTCGGGATCAACGGGCACAATTTTGGAAGGGGGCCATCCAAGAATCATTTCAGCAAAGTTTGGTTGATATTGGCTCAGTAGTTTCCGAGGAGAAGATTTTTTTTAAATTTCATCCCCCCTTTTTTCTAATTTGCATAATCGGTCAAAATCGGCAAAAGTTCACAGTTCATAAAAAATCCTGTAATATATGTTAAAAAGCTCATCATTATGCTTACACAGTTCAAATTTGGGCACATTCTGGCTTAAAATAGAGCAGTTTTGGCCATTTGAAGAAATTTCTATTTTTAGTAACAGTGGCCATCTTGAATGGAGGGCGGGGCTGTCGGACACAATTTTGAAAGGGACCTACCCAGGGACCATCCCTGCCAGGTTTGGTTTAATTTGGTTCAGCGGTTTCAGAGGAGAAGATTTAAATGTGATCTTTTATCAAAATATGCCTAATTTGCATAATCGGTATATATCGGCTGAAAGAAAAATTTCACAGAAAAACCCGGAATATATGTTAAACTACTCCTTGCCATGTAACTGCAGTTAAAATTTGAGCTCATTTTGACTTACACTAAAGCAGCAATGGACAATTAAAATTTCATACCCCCTTTTTTCTATTTTTAGCTTGGCGGCCATCTTGGTTGGAAGTCGGGATCAACGGACACAATTTTGGAAGGGGGCCATCCAAGAATCATTTCAGCAAAATTTGGTTGATATTGGCTCAGTAGTTTCCGAGGAGAAGATTTTTTTTAAATTTCATCCCCCCTTTTTTCTAATTTGCATAATCGGTCAAAATCGACAAAAGTTCAAAGTTCATAAAAAATCCTGTAATATATGCTAAAAAGCTCATCATTATGCTTACACAGTTCAAATTTGGGCACATTCTGGCTTAAAATAGAGCTGTTTTGGCCATTTGAAGAAATTTCTATTTTTAGTAACAGCGGCCATCTTGAATGGAGGGCGGGGCTGTCGGACACAATTTTGAAAGGGACCATCCCTGCCAGGTTTGGTTTAATTTGGTTCAGCGGTTTCAGAGGAGAAGATTTAAATGTGATCTTTTATCAAAATATGCCTAATTTGCATAATCGGTATATATCGGCTGAAAGAAAAATTTCACAGAAAAACCCGGAATATATGTTAAACTACTCCTTGCCATGTAGCTGCAGTTAAAATTTGAGCTCATTTTGACTTACACTAAAGCAGCAATGGACAATTAAAATTTCATCCCCCCTTTTTTCTATTTTTAGCTTGGCGGCCATCTTGGTTGGAAGTCGGGATCAACGGGCACAATTTTGGAAGGGGGCCATCCAAGAATCATTTCAGCAAAGTTTGGTTGATATTGGCTCAGTAGTTTCCGAGGAGAAGATTTTTTTTAAATTTCACCCCCCCTTTTTTCTAATTTGCATAATCGGTCAAAATCGGCAAAAGTTCACAGTTCATAAAAAATCCTGTAATATATGTTAAAAAGCTCATCATTATGCTTACACAGTTCAAATTTGGGCACATTCTGGCTTAAAATAGAGCAGTTTTGGCCATTTGAAGAAATTTCGATTTTTAGTAACAGTGGCCATCTTGAATGGAGGGCGGGGCTGTCGGACACAATTTTGAAAGGGACCTACCCAGGGACCATCCCTGCCAGGTTTGGTTTAATTTGGTTCAGCGGTTTCAGAGGAGAAGATTTAAATGTGATCTTTTATCAAAATATGCCTAATTTGCATAATCGGTATATATCGGCTGAAAGAAAAATTTCACAGAAAAACCCGGAATATGTGTTAAACTACTCCTTGCCATGTAACTGCAGTTAAAATTTGAGCTCATTTTGACTTACACTAAAGCAGCAATGGACAATTAAAATTTCATCCCCCCTTTTTTCTATTTTTAGCTTGGCGGCCATCTTGGTTGGAAGTCGGGATCAACGGACACAATTTTGGAAGGGGGCCATCCAAGAATCATTTCAGCAAAATTTGGTTGATATTGGCTCAGTAGTTTCCGAGGAGAAGATTTTTTTTAAATTTCATCCCCCCTTTTTTCTAATTTGCATAATCGGTCAAAATCGGCAAAAGTTCAAAGTTCATAAAAAATCCTGTAATATATGCTAAAAAGCTCATCATTATGCTTACACAGTTCAAATTTGGGCACATTCTGGCTTAAAATAGAGCTGTTTTGGCCATTTGAAGAAATTTCTATTTTTAGTAACAGCGGCCATCTTGAATGGAGGGCGGGGCTGTCGGACACAATTTTGAAAGGGACCATCCCTGCCAGGTTTGGTTTAATTTGGTTCAGCGGTTTCAGAGGAGAAGATTTAAATGTGATCTTTTATCAAAATATGCCTAATTTGCATAATCGGTATATATCGGCTGAAAGAAAAATTTCACAGAAAAATCCGGAATATATGTTAAACTACTCCTTGCCATGTAGCTGCAGTTAAAATTTGAGCTCATTTTGACTTACACTAAAGCAGCAATGGACAATTAAAATTTCATCCCCCCTTTTTTCTATTTTTAGCTTGGCGGCCATCTTGGTTGGAAGTCGGGATCAACGGGCACAATTTTGGAAGGGGGCCATCCAAGAATCATTTCAGCAAAGTTTGGTTGATATTGGCTCAGTAGTTTCCGAGGAGAAGATTTTTTTTAAATTTCATCCCCCCTTTTTTCTAATTTGCATAATCGGTCAAAATCGGCAAAAGTTCACAGTTCATAAAAAATCCTGTAATATATGTTAAAAAGCTCATCATTATGCTTACACAGTTCAAATTTGGGCACATTCTGGCTTAAAATAGAGCAGTTTTGGCCATTTGAAGAAATTTCTATTTTTAGTAACAGTGGCCATCTTGAATGGAGGGCGGGGCTGTCGGACACAATTTTGAAAGGGACCTACCCAGGGACCATCCCTGCCAGGTTTGGTTTAATTTGGTTCAGCGGTTTCAGAGGAGAAGATTTAAATGTGATCTTTTATCAAAATATGCCTAATTTGCATAATCGGTATATATCGGCTGAAAGAAAAATTTCACAGAAAAACCCGGAATATATGTTAAACTACTCCTTGCCATGTAACTGCAGTTAAAATTTGAGCTCATTTTGACTTACACTAAAGCAGCAATGGACAATTAAAATTTCATACCCCCTTTTTTCTATTTTTAGCTTGGCGGCCATCTTGGTTGGAAGTCGGGATCAACGGACACAATTTTGGAAGGGGGCCATCCAAGAATCATTTCAGCAAAATTTGGTTGATATTGGCTCAGTAGTTTCCGAGGAGAAGATTTTTTTTAAATTTCATCCCCCCTTTTTTCTAATTTGCATAATCGGTCAAAATCGACAAAAGTTCAAAGTTCATAAAAAATCCTGTAATATATGCTAAAAAGCTCATCATTATGCTTACACAGTTCAAATTTGGGCACATTCTGGCTTAAAATAGAGCTGTTTTGGCCATTTGAAGAAATTTCTATTTTTAGTAACAGCGGCCATCTTGAATGGAGGGCGGGGCTGTCGGACACAATTTTGAAAGGGACCATCCCTGCCAGGTTTGGTTTAATTTGGTTCAGCGGTTTCAGAGGAGAAGATTTAAATGTGATCTTTTATCAAAATATGCCTAATTTGCATAATCGGTATATATCGGCTGAAAGAAAAATTTCACAGAAAAACCCGGAATATATGTTAAACTACTCCTTGCCATGTAACTGCAGTTAAAATTTGAGCTCATTTTGACTTACACTAAAGCAGCAATGGACAATTAAAATTTCATACCCCCTTTTTTCTATTTTTAGCTTGGCGGCCATCTTGGTTGGAAGTCGGGATCAACGGACACAATTTTGGAAGGGGGCCATCCAAGAATCATTTCAGCAAAATTTGGTTGATATTGGCTCAGTAGTTTCCGAGGAGAAGATTTTTTTTAAATTTCATCCCCCCTTTTTTCTAATTTGCATAATCGGTCAAAATCGACAAAAGTTCAAAGTTCATAAAAAATCCTGTAATATATGCTAAAAAGCTCATCATTATGCTTACACAGTTCAAATTTGGGCACATTCTGGCTTAAAATAGAGCTGTTTTGGCCATTTGAAGAAATTTCTATTTTTAGTAACAGCGGCCATCTTGAATGGAGGGCGGGGCTGTCGGACACAATTTTGAAAGGGACCATCCCTGCCAGGTTTGGTTTAATTTGGTTCAGCGGTTTCAGAGGAGAAGATTTAAATGTGATCTTTTATCAAAATATGCCTAATTTGCATAATCGGTATATATCGGCTGAAAGAAAAATTTCACAGAAAAACCCGGAATATATGTTAAACTACTCCTTGCCATGTAGCTGCAGTTAAAATTTGAGCTCATTTTGACTTACACTAAAGCAGCAATGGACAATTAAAATTTCATCCCCCCTTTTTTCTATTTTTAGCTTGGCGGCCATCTTGGTTGGAAGTCGGGATCAACGGGCACAATTTTGGAAGGGGGCCATCCAAGAATCATTTCAGCAAAGTTTGGTTGATATTGGCTCAGTAGTTTCCGAGGAGAAGATTTTTTTAAAATTTCACCCCCCCTTTTTTCTAATTTGCATAATCGGTCAAAATCGGCAAAAGTTCACAGTTCATAAAAAATCCTGTAATATATGTTAAAAAGCTCATCATTATGCTTACACAGTTCAAATTTGGGCACATTCTGGCTTAAAATAGAGCAGTTTTGGCCATTTGAAGAAATTTCGATTTTTAGTAACAGTGGCCATCTTGAATGGAGGGCGGGGCTGTCGGACACAATTTTGAAAGGGACCTACCCAGGGACCATCCCTGCCAGGTTTGGTTTAATTTGGTTCAGCGGTTTCAGAGGAGAAGATTTAAATGTGATCTTTTATCAAAATATGCCTAATTTGCATAATCGGTATATATCGGCTGAAAGAAAAATTTCACAGAAAAACCCGGAATATGTGTTAAACTACTCCTTGCCATGTAACTGCAGTTAAAATTTGAGCTCATTTTGACTTACACTAAAGCAGCAATGGACAATTAAAATTTCATCCCCCCTTTTTTCTATTTTTAGCTTGGCGGCCATCTTGGTTGGAAGTCGGGATCAACGGACACAATTTTGGAAGGGGGCCATCCAAGAATCATTTCAGCAAAATTTGGTTGATATTGGCTCAGTAGTTTCCGAGGAGAAGATTTTTTTTAAATTTCATCCCCCCTTTTTTCTAATTTGCATAATCGGTCAAAATCGGCAAAAGTTCAAAGTTCATAAAAAATCCTGTAATATATGCTAAAAAGCTCATCATTATGCTTACACAGTTCAAATTTGGGCACATTCTGGCTTAAAATAGAGCTGTTTTGGCCATTTGAAGAAATTTCTATTTTTAGTAACAGCGGCCATCTTGAATGGAGGGCGGGGCTGTCGGACACAATTTTGAAAGGGACCATCCCTGCCAGGTTTGGTTTAATTTGGTTCAGCGGTTTCAGAGGAGAAGATTTAAATGTGATCTTTTATCAAAATATGCCTAATTTGCATAATCGGTATATATCGGCTGAAAGAAAAATTTCACAGAAAAATCCGGAATATATGTTAAACTACTCCTTGCCATGTAGCTGCAGTTAAAATTTGAGCTCATTTTGACTTACACTAAAGCAGCAATGGACAATTAAAATTTCATCCCCCCTTTTTTCTATTTTTAGCTTGGCGGCCATCTTGGTTGGAAGTCGGGATCAACGGGCACAATTTTGGAAGGGGGCCATCAAAGAATCATTTCAGCAAAGTTTGGTTGATATTGGCTCAGTAGTTTCCGAGGAGAAGATTTTTTTTAAATTTCATCCCCCCTTTTTTCTAATTTGCATAATCGGTCAAAATCGGCAAAAGTTCACAGTTCATAAAAAATCCTGTAATATATGTTAAAAAGCTCATCATTATGCTTACACAGTTCAAATTTGGGCACATTCTGGCTTAAAATAGAGCAGTTTTGGCCATTTGAAGAAATTTCTATTTTTAGTAACAGTGGCCATCTTGAATGGAGGGCGGGGCTGTCGGACACAATTTTGAAAGGGACCTACCCAGGGACCATCCCTGCCAGGTTTGGTTTAATTTGGTTCAGCGGTTTCAGAGGAGAAGATTTAAATGTGATCTTTTATCAAAATATGCCTAATTTGCATAATCGGTATATATCGGCTGAAAGAAAAATTTCACAGAAAAACCCGGAATATATGTTAAACTACTCCTTGCCATGTAACTGCAGTTAAAATTTGAGCTCATTTTGACTTACACTAAAGCAGCAATGGACAATTAAAATTTCATACCCCCTTTTTTCTATTTTTAGCTTGGCGGCCATCTTGGTTGGAAGTCGGGAACAACGGACACAATTTTGGAAGGGGGCCATCCAAGAATCATTTCAGCAAAATTTGGTTGATATTGGCTCAGTAGTTTCCGAGGAGAAGATTTTTTTTAAATTTCATCCCCCCTTTTTTCTAATTTGCATAATCGGTCAAAATCGACAAAAGTTCAAAGTTCATAAAAAATCCTGTAATATATGCTAAAAAGCTCATCATTATGCTTACACAGTTCAAATTTGGGCACATTCTGGCTTAAAATAGAGCTGTTTTGGCCATTTGAAGAAATTTCTATTTTTAGTAACAGCGGCCATCTTGAATGGAGGGCGGGGCTGTCGGACACAATTTTGAAAGGGACCATCCCTGCCAGGTTTGGTTTAATTTGGTTCAGCGGTTTCAGAGGAGAAGATTTAAATGTGATCTTTTATCAAAATATGCCTAATTTGCATAATCGGTATATATCGGCTGAAAGAAAAATTTCACAGAAAAACCCGGAATATATGTTAAACTACTCCTTGCCATGTAGCTGCAGTTAAAATTTGAGCTCATTTTGACTTACACTAAAGCAGCAATGGACAATTAAAATTTCATCCCCCCTTTTTTCTATTTTTAGCTTGGCGGCCATCTTGGTTGGAAGTCGGGATCAACGGGCACAATTTTGGAAGGGGGCCATCCAAGAATCATTTCAGCAAAGTTTGGTTGATATTGGCTCAGTAGTTTCCGAGGAGAAGATTTTTTTTAAATTTCACCCCCCCTTTTTTCTAATTTGCATAATCGGTCAAAATCGGCAAAAGTTCACAGTTCATAAAAAATCCTGTAATATATGTTAAAAAGCTCATCATTATGCTTACACAGTTCAAATTTGGGCACATTCTGGCTTAAAATAGAGCAGTTTTGGCCATTTGAAGAAATTTCTATTTTTAGTAACAGTGGCCATCTTGAATGGAGGGCGGGGCTGTCGGACACAATTTTGAAAGGGACCTACCCAGGGACCATCCCTGCCAGGTTTGGTTTAATTTGGTTCAGCGGTTTCAGAGGAGAAGATTTAAATGTGATCTTTTATCAAAATATGCCTAATTTGCATAATCGGTATATATCGGCTGAAAGAAAAATTTCACAGAAAAACCCGGAATATGTGTTAAACTACTCCTTGCCATGTAACTGCAGTTAAAATTTGAGCTCATTTTGACTTACACTAAAGCAGCAATGGACAATTAAAATTTCATCCCCCCTTTTTTCTATTTTTAGCTTGGCGGCCATCTTGGTTGGAAGTCGGGATCAACGGACACAATTTTGGAAGGGGGCCATCCAAGAATCATTTCAGCAAAATTTGGTTGATATTGGCTCAGTAGTTTCCGAGGAGAAGATTTTTTTTAAATTTCATCCCCCCTTTTTTCTAATTTGCATAATCGGTCAAAATCGACAAAAGTTCAAAGTTCATAAAAAATCCTGTAATATATGCTAAAAAGCTCATCATTATGCTTACACAGTTCAAATTTGGGCACATTCTGGCTTAAAATAGAGCTGTTTTGGCCATTTGAAGAAATTTCTATTTTTAGTAACAGCGGCCATCTTGAATGGAGGGCGGGGCTGTCGGACACAATTTTGAAAGGGACCATCCCTGCCAGGTTTGGTTTAATTTGGTTCAGCGGTTTCAGAGGAGAAGATTTAAATGTGATCTTTTATCAAAATATGCCTAATTTGCATAATCGGTATATATCGGCTGAAAGAAAAATTTCACAGAAAAATCCGGAATATATGCTAAACTACTCCTTGCCATGTAGCTGCAGTTAAAATTTGAGCTCAATTTGACTTACACTAAAGCAGCAATGGACAATTAAAATTTCATCCCCCCTTTTTTCTATTTTTAGCTTGGCGGCCATCTTGGTTGGAAGTCGGGATCAACGGGCACAATTTTGGAAGGGGGCCATCCAAGAATCATTTCAGCAAAGTTTGGTTGATATTGGCTCAGTAGTTTCCGAGGAGAAGATTTTTTTTAAATTTCATCCCCCCTTTTTTCTAATTTGCATAATCGGTCAAAATCGGCAAAAGTTCACAGTTCATAAAAAATCCTGTAATATATGCTAAAAAGCTCATCATTATGCTTACACAGTTCAAATTTGGGCACATTCTGGCTTAAAATAGAGCTGTTTTGGCCATTTGAAGAAATTTCTATTTTTAGTAACAGCGGCCATCTTGAATGGAGGGCGGGGCTGTCGGACACAATTTTGAAAGGGACCATCCCTGCCAGGTTTGGTTTAATTTGGTTCAGCGGTTTCAGAGGAGAAGATTTAAATGTGATCTTTTATCAAAATATGCCTAATTTGCATAATCGGTATATATCGGCTGAAAGAAAAATTTCACAGAAAAATCCGGAATATATGCTAAACTACTCCTTGCCATGTAGCTGCAGTTAAAATTTGAGCTCAATTTGACTTACACTAAAGCAGCAATGGACAATTAAAATTTCATCCCCCCTTTTTTCTATTTTTAGCTTGGCGGCCATCTTGGTTGGAAGTCGGGATCAACGGGCACAATTTTGGAAGGGGGCCATCCAAGAATCATTTCAGCAAAGTTTGGTTGATATTGGCTCAGTAGTTTCCGAGGAGAAGATTTTTTTTAAATTTCATCCCCCCTTTTTTCTAATTTGCATAATCGGTCAAAATCGGCAAAAGTTCACAGTTCATAAAAAATCCTGTAATATATGCTAAAAAGCTCATCATTATGCTTACACAGTTCAAATTTGGGCACATTCTGGCTTAAAATAGAGCTGTTTTGGCCATTTGAAGAAATTTCTATTTTTAGTAACAGCGGCCATCTTGAATGGAGGGCGGGGCTGTCGGACACAATTTTGAAAGGGACCATCCCTGCCAGGTTTGGTTTAATTTGGTTCAGCGGTTTCAGAGGAGAAGATTTAAATGTGACCTTTTATCAAAATATGCCTAATTTGCATAATCGGTATATATCGGCTGAAAGAAAAATTTCACAGAAAAATCCGGAATATATGTTAAACTACTCCTTGCCATGTAGCTGCAGTTAAAATTTGAGCTCATTTTGACTTACACTAAAGCAGCAATGGACAATTAAAATTTCATCCCCCCTTTTTTCTATTTTTAGCTTGGCGGCCATCTTGGTTGGAAGTCGGGATCAACGGGCACAATTTTGGAAGGGGGCCATCCAAGAATCATTTCAGCAAAGTTTGGTTGATATTGGCTCAGTAGTTTCCGAGGAGAAGATTTTTTTAAAATTTCACCCCCCCTTTTTTCTAATTTGCATAATCGGTCAAAATCGGCAAAAGTTCACAGTTCATAAAAAATCCTGTAATATATGTTAAAAAGCTCATCATTATGCTTACACAGTTCAAATTTGGGCACATTCTGGCTTAAAATAGAGCAGTTTTGGCCATTTGAAGAAATTTCGATTTTTAGTAACAGTGGCCATCTTGAATGGAGGGCGGGGCTGTCGGACACAATTTTGAAAGGGACCTACCCAGGGACCATCCCTGCCAGGTTTGGTTTAATTTGGTTCAGCGGTTTCAGAGGAGAAGATTTAAATGTGATCTTTTATCAAAATATGCCTAATTTGCATAATCGGTATATATCGGCTGAAAGAAAAATTTCACAGAAAAACCCGGAATATGTGTTAAACTACTCCTTGCCATGTAACTGCAGTTAAAATTTGAGCTCATTTTGACTTACACTAAAGCAGCAATGGACAATTAAAATTTCATCCCCCCTTTTTTCTATTTTTAGCTTGGCGGCCATCTTGGTTGGAAGTCGGGATCAACGGACACAATTTTGGAAGGGGGCCATCCAAGAATCATTTCAGCAAAATTTGGTTGATATTGGCTCAGTAGTTTCCGAGGAGAAGATTTTTTTTAAATTTCATCCCCCCTTTTTTCTAATTTGCATAATCGGTCAAAATCGGCAAAAGTTCAAAGTTCATAAAAAATCCTGTAATATATGCTAAAAAGCTCATCATTATGCTTACACAGTTCAAATTTGGGCACATTCTGGCTTAAAATAGAGCTGTTTTGGCCATTTGAAGAAATTTCTATTTTTAGTAACAGCGGCCATCTTGAATGGAGGGCGGGGCTGTCGGACACAATTTTGAAAGGGACCATCCCTGCCAGGTTTGGTTTAATTTGGTTCAGCGGTTTCAGAGGAGAAGATTTAAATGTGATCTTTTATCAAAATATGCCTAATTTGCATAATCGGTATATATCGGCTGAAAGAAAAATTTCACAGAAAAATCCGGAATATATGTTAAACTACTCCTTGCCATGTAGCTGCAGTTAAAATTTGAGCTCATTTTGACTTACACTAAAGCAGCAATGGACAATTAAAATTTCATCCCCCCTTTTTTCTATTTTTAGCTTGGCGGCCATCTTGGTTGGAAGTCGGGATCAACGGGCACAATTTTGGAAGGGGGCCATCAAAGAATCATTTCAGCAAAGTTTGGTTGATATTGGCTCAGTAGTTTCCGAGGAGAAGATTTTTTTTAAATTTCATCCCCCCTTTTTTCTAATTTGCATAATCGGTCAAAATCGGCAAAAGTTCACAGTTCATAAAAAATCCTGTAATATATGTTAAAAAGCTCATCATTATGCTTACACAGTTCAAATTTGGGCACATTCTGGCTTAAAATAGAGCAGTTTTGGCCATTTGAAGAAATTTCTATTTTTAGTAACAGTGGCCATCTTGAATGGAGGGCGGGGCTGTCGGACACAATTTTGAAAGGGACCTACCCAGGGACCATCCCTGCCAGGTTTGGTTTAATTTGGTTCAGCGGTTTCAGAGGAGAAGATTTAAATGTGATCTTTTATCAAAATATGCCTAATTTGCATAATCGGTATATATCGGCTGAAAGAAAAATTTCACAGAAAAACCCGGAATATATGTTAAACTACTCCTTGCCATGTAACTGCAGTTAAAATTTGAGCTCATTTTGACTTACACTAAAGCAGCAATGGACAATTAAAATTTCATACCCCCTTTTTTCTATTTTTAGCTTGGCGGCCATCTTGGTTGGAAGTCGGGAACAACGGACACAATTTTGGAAGGGGGCCATCCAAGAATCATTTCAGCAAAATTTGGTTGATATTGGCTCAGTAGTTTCCGAGGAGAAGATTTTTTTTAAATTTCATCCCCCCTTTTTTCTAATTTGCATAATCGGTCAAAATCGACAAAAGTTCAAAGTTCATAAAAAATCCTGTAATATATGCTAAAAAGCTCATCATTATGCTTACACAGTTCAAATTTGGGCACATTCTGGCTTAAAATAGAGCTGTTTTGGCCATTTGAAGAAATTTCTATTTTTAGTAACAGCGGCCATCTTGAATGGAGGGCGGGGCTGTCGGACACAATTTTGAAAGGGACCATCCCTGCCAGGTTTGGTTTAATTTGGTTCAGCGGTTTCAGAGGAGAAGATTTAAATGTGATCTTTTATCAAAATATGCCTAATTTGCATAATCGGTATATATCGGCTGAAAGAAAAATTTCACAGAAAAACCCGGAATATATGTTAAACTACTCCTTGCCATGTAGCTGCAGTTAAAATTTGAGCTCATTTTGACTTACACTAAAGCAGCAATGGACAATTAAAATTTCATCCCCCCTTTTTTCTATTTTTAGCTTGGCGGCCATCTTGGTTGGAAGTCGGGATCAACGGGCACAATTTTGGAAGGGGGCCATCCAAGAATCATTTCAGCAAAGTTTGGTTGATATTGGCTCAGTAGTTTCCGAGGAGAAGATTTTTTTTAAATTTCACCCCCCCTTTTTTCTAATTTGCATAATCGGTCAAAATCGGCAAAAGTTCACAGTTCATAAAAAATCCTGTAATATATGTTAAAAAGCTCATCATTATGCTTACACAGTTCAAATTTGGGCACATTCTGGCTTAAAATAGAGCAGTTTTGGCCATTTGAAGAAATTTCTATTTTTAGTAACAGTGGCCATCTTGAATGGAGGGCGGGGCTGTCGGACACAATTTTGAAAGGGACCTACCCAGGGACCATCCCTGCCAGGTTTGGTTTAATTTGGTTCAGCGGTTTCAGAGGAGAAGATTTAAATGTGATCTTTTATCAAAATATGCCTAATTTGCATAATCGGTATATATCGGCTGAAAGAAAAATTTCACAGAAAAACCCGGAATATGTGTTAAACTACTCCTTGCCATGTAACTGCAGTTAAAATTTGAGCTCATTTTGACTTACACTAAAGCAGCAATGGACAATTAAAATTTCATCCCCCCTTTTTTCTATTTTTAGCTTGGCGGCCATCTTGGTTGGAAGTCGGGATCAACGGACACAATTTTGGAAGGGGGCCATCCAAGAATCATTTCAGCAAAATTTGGTTGATATTGGCTCAGTAGTTTCCGAGGAGAAGATTTTTTTTAAATTTCATCCCCCCTTTTTTCTAATTTGCATAATCGGTCAAAATCGACAAAAGTTCAAAGTTCATAAAAAATCCTGTAATATATGCTAAAAAGCTCATCATTATGCTTACACAGTTCAAATTTGGGCACATTCTGGCTTAAAATAGAGCTGTTTTGGCCATTTGAAGAAATTTCTATTTTTAGTAACAGCGGCCATCTTGAATGGAGGGCGGGGCTGTCGGACACAATTTTGAAAGGGACCATCCCTGCCAGGTTTGGTTTAATTTGGTTCAGCGGTTTCAGAGGAGAAGATTTAAATGTGATCTTTTATCAAAATATGCCTAATTTGCATAATCGGTATATATCGGCTGAAAGAAAAATTTCACAGAAAAATCCGGAATATATGCTAAACTACTCCTTGCCATGTAGCTGCAGTTAAAATTTGAGCTCAATTTGACTTACACTAAAGCAGCAATGGACAATTAAAATTTCATCCCCCCTTTTTTCTATTTTTAGCTTGGCGGCCATCTTGGTTGGAAGTCGGGATCAACGGGCACAATTTTGGAAGGGGGCCATCCAAGAATCATTTCAGCAAAGTTTGGTTGATATTGGCTCAGTAGTTTCCGAGGAGAAGATTTTTTTTAAATTTCATCCCCCCTTTTTTCTAATTTGCATAATCGGTCAAAATCGGCAAAAGTTCACAGTTCATAAAAAATCCTGTAATATATGCTAAAAAGCTCATCATTATGCTTACACAGTTCAAATTTGGGCACATTCTGGCTTAAAATAGAGCTGTTTTGGCCATTTGAAGAAATTTCTATTTTTAGTAACAGCGGCCATCTTGAATGGAGGGCGGGGCTGTCGGACACAATTTTGAAAGGGACCATCCCTGCCAGGTTTGGTTTAATTTGGTTCAGCGGTTTCAGAGGAGAAGATTTAAATGTGATCTTTTATCAAAATATGCCTAATTTGCATAATCGGTATATATCGGCTGAAAGAAAAATTTCACAGAAAAATCCGGAATATATGCTAAACTACTCCTTGCCATGTAGCTGCAGTTAAAATTTGAGCTCAATTTGACTTACACTAAAGCAGCAATGGACAATTAAAATTTCATCCCCCCTTTTTTCTATTTTTAGCTTGGCGGCCATCTTGGTTGGAAGTCGGGATCAACGGGCACAATTTTGGAAGGGGGCCATCCAAGAATCATTTCAGCAAAGTTTGGTTGATATTGGCTCAGTAGTTTCCGAGGAGAAGATTTTTTTTAAATTTCATCCCCCCTTTTTTCTAATTTGCATAATCGGTCAAAATCGGCAAAAGTTCACAGTTCATAAAAAATCCTGTAATATATGCTAAAAAGCTCATCATTATGCTTACACAGTTCAAATTTGGGCACATTCTGGCTTAAAATAGAGCTGTTTTGGCCATTTGAAGAAATTTCTATTTTTAGTAACAGCGGCCATCTTGAATGGAGGGCGGGGCTGTCGGACACAATTTTGAAAGGGACCATCCCTGCCAGGTTTGGTTTAATTTGGTTCAGCGGTTTCAGAGGAGAAGATTTAAATGTGACCTTTTATCAAAATATGCCTAATTTGCATAATCGGTATATATCGGCTGAAAGAAAAATTTCACAGAAAAATCCGGAATATATGTTAAACTACTCCTTGCCATGTAGCTGCAGTTAAAATTTGAGCTCATTTTGACTTACACTAAAGCAGCAATGGACAATTAAAATTTCATCCCCCCTTTTTTCTATTTTTAGCTTGGCGGCCATCTTGGTTGGAAGTCGGGATCAACGGGCACAATTTTGGAAGGGGGCCATCAAAGAATCATTTCAGCAAAGTTTGGTTGATATTGGCTCAGTAGTTTCCGAGGAGAAGATTTTTTTTAAATTTCATCCCCCCTTTTTTCTAATTTGCATAATCGGTCAAAATCGGCAAAAGTTCACAGTTCATAAAAAATCCTGTAATATATGTTAAAAAGCTCATCATTATGCTTACACAGTTCAAATTTGGGCACATTCTGGCTTAAAATAGAGCAGTTTTGGCCATTTGAAGAAATTTCGATTTTTAGTAACAGTGGCCATCTTGAATGGAGGGCGGGGCTGTCGGACACAATTTTGAAAGGGACCATCCCTGCCAGGTTTGGTTTAATTTGGTTCAGCGGTTTCAGAGGAGAAGATTTAAATGTGATCTTTTATCAAAATATGCCTAATTTGCATAATCGGTATATATCGGCTGAAAGAAAAATTTCACAGAAAAACCCGGAATATGTGTTAAACTACTCCTTGCCATGTAACTGCAGTTAAAATTTGAGCTCATTTTGACTTACACTAAAGCAGCAATGGACAATTAAAATTTCATCCCCCCTTTTTTCTATTTTTAGCTTGGCGGCCATCTTGGTTGGAAGTCGGGATCAACGGACACAATTTTGGAAGGGGGCCATCCAAGAATCATTTCAGCAAAATTTGGTTGATATTGGCTCAGTAGTTTCTGAGAAGATTTTTTTTAAATTTCATCCCCCCTTTTTTCTAATTTGCATAATCGGTCAAAATCGACAAAAGTTCAAAGTTCATAAAAAATCCTGTAATATATGCTAAAAAGCTCATCATTATGCTTACACAGTTCAAATTTGGGCACATTCTGGCTTAAAATAGAGCAGTTTTGGCCATTTGAAGAAATTTCTATTTTTAGTAACAGTGGCCATCTTGAATGGAGGGCGGGGCTGTCGGACACAATTTTGAAAGGGACCAACCCTGCCAGGTTTGGTTTAATTTGGTTCAGCGGTTTCAGAGGAGAAGATTTAAATGTGATCTTTTATCAAAATATGCCTAATTTGCATAATCGGTATATATCGGCTGAAAGAAAAATTTCACAGAAAAATCCGGAATATATGTTAAACTACTCCTTGCCATGTAGCTGCAGTTAAAATTTGAGCTCATTTTGACTTACACTAAAGCAGCAATGGACAATTAAAATTTCATCCCCCCTTTTTTCTATTTTTAGCTTGGCGGCCATCTTGGTTGGAAGTCGGGATCAACGGGCACAATTTTGGAAGGGGGCCATCCAAGAATCATTTCAGCAAAGTTTGGTTGATATTGGCTCAGTAGTTTCCGAGGAGAAGATTTTTTTTAAATTTCATCCCCCCTTTTTTCTAATTTGCATAATCGGTCAAAATCGGCAAAAGTTCACAGTTCATAAAAAATCCTGTAATATATGTTAAAAAGCTCATCATTATGCTTACACAGTTCAAATTTGGGCACATTCTGGCTTAAAATAGAGCAGTTTTGGCCATTTGAAGAAATTTCTATTTTTAGTAACAGTGGCCATCTTGAATGGAGGGCGGGGCTGTCGGACACAATTTTGAAAGGGACCATCCCTGCCAGGTTTGGTTTAATTTGGTTCAGCGGTTTCAGAGGAGAAGATTTAAATGTGATCTTTTATCAAAATATGCCTAATTTGCATAATCGGTATATATCGGCTGAAAGAAAAATTTCACAGAATAATCCGGAATATATGTTAAACTACTCCTTGCCATGTAGCTGCAGTTAAAATTTGAGCTCATTTTGACTTACACTAAAGCAGCAATGGACAATTAAAATTTCATCCCCCCTTTTTTCTATTTTTAGCTTGGCGGCCATCTTGGTTGGAAGTCGGGATCAACGGGCACAATTTTGGAAGGGGGCCATCCAAGAATCATTTCAGCAAAGTTTGGTTGATATTGGCTCAGTAGTTTCCGAGGAGAAGATTTTTTTAAAATTTCATCCCCCTTTTTTCTAATTTGCATAATCGGTCAAAATCGGCAAAAGTTCACAGTTCATAAAAAATCCTGTAATATATGCTAAAAAGCTCATCATTATGCTTACACAGTTCAAATTTGGGCACATTCTGGCTTAAAATAGAGCAGTTTTGGCCATTTGAAGAAATTTCGATTTTTAGTAACAGTGGCCATCTTGAATGGAGGGCGGGGCTGTCGGACACAATTTTGAAAGGGACCATCCCTGCCAGGTTTGGTTTAATTTGGTTCAGCGGTTTCAGAGGAGAAGATTTAAATGTGATCTTTTATCAAAATATGCCTAATTTGCATAATCGGTATATATCGGCTGAAAGAAAAATTTCACAGAAAAACCCGGAATATATGTTAAACTACTCCTTGCCATGTAGCTGCAGTTAAAATTTGAGCTCATTTTGACTTACACTAAAGCAGCAATGGACAATTAAAATTTCATCCCCCCTTTTTTCTATTTTTAGCTTGGCGGCCATCTTGGTTGGAAGTCGGGATCAACGGACACAATTTTGGAAGGGGGCCATCCAAGAATCATTTCAGCAAAATTTGGTTGATATTGGCTCAGTAGTTTCCGAGGAGAAGATTTTTTTTAAATTTCATCCCCCCTTTTTTCTAATTTGCATAATCGGTCAAAATCGACAAAAGTTCAAAGTTCATAAAAAATCCTGTAATATATGCTAAAAAGCTCATCATTATGCTTACACAGTTCAAATTTGGGCACATTCTGGCTTAAAATAGAGCAGTTTTGGCCATTTGAAGAAATTTCTATTTTTAGTAACAGCGGCCATCTTGAATGGAGGGCGGGGCTGTCGGACACAATTTTGAAAGGGACCCACCCAGGGACCATCCCTGCCAGGTTTGGTGTAATTTGGTTCAGCGGTTTCAGAGGAGAAGATTTAAATGTGATCTTTTATCAAAATATGCCTAATTTGCATAATCGGTATATATCGGCTGAAAGAAAAATTTCACAGAAAAACCCGGAATATATGTTAAACTACTCCTTGCCATGAGCTCATTTTGACTTACACTAAAGTAGCAATGGACAATTAAAATTTCATCCCCCCTTTTTTCTATTTTTAGCTTGGCGGCCATCTTGGTTGGAAGTCTGGATCACCGGACACAATTTTGAAAGGGTGCCATCCAAGGACCATTCCACCAAAGTTTGGTTGCAATTGGTCCAGTGGTTTCTGAGGAGAAGATTAAAATGTGAAATGTTGACGGACGGACGACAGACAACGGACGAAAAGTGATGACAATAGCTAACATGGCCTAAAGGCCAGGTGAGCTAAAAACCCCAGCAGATTTTGTTTATTTCAATCATGTAGGAGATTTTGCAACTTACTTTAGGGTTTCTTTTCTCTATTTGAACTAATAGTGCAGCCATCTCTAATTCTTCACTGAAGCCATTCTTCAGGGGTACACTTCTATATCCTGTTAATAAAAATAAAATCTTGTCTTTAAACAACAATTAATAATGATATCATTTTTAGCAAAATGATTAAATGGAATATCTATTCTATATAAAGTTATGAATCTACATACAACTTTGCATTTAAAGTAAAAATAATTAACTTTACTTTGTTTCGAGAACTGACGAGTGAACAGATGGGGTACTACATTTTGTTGCAATTATTTTATATCAAATGTTTATGAGTAAGAATAACTCTATATATAGAAAGATTTGAAAAGGTTTTATTATCATAAAGCAGCATAAGAATCTAAAAAGCACTCTCACATTTTCATCTATTATAACATTCCAGATTTGTTTGGCTCTGAGTAATGATTAAAATCAATTTATTAAAAGTACAATGGATTTATGACTGAAAAGATTTTAAGAATTCAAGTATGAGAGCCCATTATCACTTAAGTTGTGAGTTTGATTCCCACTCTTGGCGAGATGTATTTCTTATAACTTTATACTATAATCTTATGCCATGAACTTTGTCTGCAACTTGCGACAGGTTTTTTTTTTTTCAAAGTACTCTGGTTTCCTCCACCAATATCAATAAAACTGACCACCACGACATAACTGAATAAAAGTTACGCCTGGTGCAACATGGAACATTTTCGGCATTATATAAATATTGCTATGTGTTTTCAACACTAAGCCAATTTGAACCTCGTTCATGGCGAGGTGTACTTGATACAACTTTATGTGATATAGTTTGTCAGTGACTTGTGACAGGTCAGTGGTTTTCTCCAGGTACTCCGGTTTCCTCCACCAATAAAACTGACTGCCACGATATAGCTGAAATATTGTTGAAAGTGGCATTAAACACCATAAACCAACCAACACTAAGCCTAACACAGACTTTATGACACTCTAGGCTGTATGGGTTTCATGAACACAACATTTATCTGTTTATACCTGATCTTAAGCAAGTAACAGGGTATGTAGCTTGCCCCAGAAACTTCGGCTCTCCAAAAACATCTTCATCTTGCACTGAAAATCTAAGCAGTGCTAACTCTGGACATGTGATGTCAAAGGTCACAGAACAGTTCTCTCGCCATACTGGGTTTAATCCGTTATCATCTGCAAAATTATAATAAAGAATCCAAACAATTATTTTAAATATTAAACAAGTGCAATATTGTGTAAAGCCTACAAGCACAGTCAGACTTCAGTAAGTCAAACTTTGATCAGTGGAACAGCATGGATTACTCTCACTGATTTTTGAGTGAGTGAATGATTGTTGTTTAACGCCAAATCGGCAATGCTTCAGCTATATCATGGCGTGACCAATGAGATGATGACGAGGTCCGCTTTGTACTAGACCAACACGCTTAGTTGGATTTTTATAGTGCTAGCTCACTGAAACAACAGTCCGCGGACAGACATGTTGCCCCACTCTGACACATTATCCTGATTCCGAGCCAACCAGTCTTTGTTCTTTCTCCTTAATGCTACGTGCTTAGCGGATAAGCAACAAATACCAATGTTATAGTCTTTGGTTTGACCTGATTGAGACTAGAACCCAGGATCTACCACATTCAGGACGAGCATTCTTACCTTTACACCATAGACAGAGCTCCAGATAAGCTGCGTATTTGCGTCTTTTACTCTATGAAAACGAGTAAAAACGCATGTATTATCAGATCAGAGTGTACACATTACGCATACATATTGCTGTGTAAGCAAACTTTCCAAATTCGGAGCGTACTTGTACAGTTGTGTACATAACAATACATTTTTGTCTTTGAGAAATTCCCTGTAATTATTTCCCTTCATACTTTTCGAAGGAGAGAGCGTATACATCCGAGGGGTACCGAATGCTTGCCTTTCTAAGCATCGATGTCAAAAGAGATCTGATTGGATGTTTACGATAAATCATCCAATCGCGGTCAATATTACAAATAAATGCGGTTTACGTAATAAGTAAGAACTAAAACGAAAGTAAATTTGGGAACACGTTGTTCATTGAAAATGAGCACGAACATGAATAAGCACGCTACTAAGTGCTACGGAAAGTTTCTGACAGTTTCATCTGTGTCTAGTGACAGTATAGTTAAAGGAATCATTGATGACATTGTCAACACGGCTGTGAAAACTGCTGAAGTCGATGAGCAAAAAACAAAACATTTACAACATTTTATTAATAAACATGACACAATCGTGTCAAATTCAACAGAGATATACATTTCACTTGCATCCTGCATTTATTGAATAACATTTGTGTCAAACATAACTTTAAAAGTGTACATGTAAGCAATCTTTTCTAAAGTAGAGAGTACAACAGTGCAAAGGAAATATGCAAATACCCATCATTTTCAAAAGTAGGGGGTAATTACCCTTTGGATTTAAAAATTATCTGGAGCTCTGATAGATGCTGTAATCTTATGGAAAAAAATTATCTCACAATAAAGTTAGTTCCAATAAATTTATTAAAACGTGTATAAAGAGTAAATGTATTGTCGAGTAAAAAGACTGTCAGATCAACAAGTGAGAAGTCAGTTATCACGATTTAATCAACAAGGGAGAAGTCAGTTATCATGAGTAAAAGATTGTCAAATAAACAAGGGAGAAGTCAGTTATCATGAGTAAAAGACTGTCAAATCAACTAGGGAGAAGTCAGTTATCATGAGTAAAAGACTGTCAAATCAACAAGGAAGAAGTCAGTTATCATTAGTAAAAGACTGTCAAATCAACTAGGGAGAAGTCAGTTATCATGAGTAAAAGACTGTCAAATCAACAAGGGAGAAGTCAGTTATCATGAGTAAAAGACTGTCAAATCAACAAGGGAGAAGTCAGTTATCATGAGTAAAAGATTGTCAAATAAACAAGGGAGAAGTCAGTTATCATGAGTAAAAGACTGTCAAATCAACTAGGGAGAAGTCAGTTATCATGAGTAAAAGACTGTCAAATCAACAAGGGAGAAGTCAGTTATCATGAGTAAAAGACTGTCAAATCAACAAGGGAGAAGTCAGTTATCATGAGTAAAAGACTGTCAAATCAACAAGGGAGAAGTCAGTTATCATTAGTAAAAGACTGTCAAATCAACTAGGGAGAAGTCAGTTATCATGAGTAAAAGACTGTCAAATCAACAAGGGAGAAGTCAGTTATCATGATTTAATCAACAAGGAAGAAGTCACTTATCATGACTTCCTTGATCTGGATTTCATTGTGTATATTGTAGTGTTTTCCACTTTATCATAGTAACAACAGAGGAAACTATTCAAAATAGTTGAAAATGCAAAAGCTCTGATGTGGCCTTCAATGTTGATTTAATAAATATTTTCTTTACTAATTTTGAAAATAATACAGATTAGATTTTTTTCTTTCTACATCATATACTTTTGCTTAAACCTGGTAATACCCACCGATTTTCATTGTTTTGAATTTACTATTGTCAGTTTCTGTTCCTGCAATTTCAATTTCCACAAAAGGACAGGCATAGCTTCTTCCAGATTTTAATAAATGTCGAGCTCCTAAAACCTGTTAAATTATAAAAAGGTATAGTAACAGTAGTCAGAATAAGCTTAAAATAAATTGTGTACGTAAAATGTGGCATTGGAATGGGTCTACAGATAAGAGTTTTAATTGCCACAGGAAAAATATAGAAGATAATGGATAGGGTTTGAAAATTGTGGCTTCATATGGGCATATTTGATTTGTCCTGTACAAATATTGGAAAACCCCTTTACGAAGAATTTTTAAGCCACAACAGAGAAACTAGTTTCTATTTGTAAACCATGGGAATATGCAATATAAAATATCCAAATAAGGTAGAAAAATTCAAATTTAAACCAATTATTAAAGACTTTTTTCTAACGAGTATCTAAAGGTGTAAAACATTCACAGATATACATGTATATAGTTAATCGTGGCGTTTCAACAACATTCCAGTTATCGATATATCGTGGCAGTTAGCTTTATTGGTGGAGGAAACCGGAATATCCTGAGAAAGTCTCTGTCAAAATTTATCATATAAAGTTGTATCACGTACACCTCACCATGAGCAGGATTACAACTTACAACTTTAGTGGTGATAGGCACTGATTGCACAGGTAGTTGTAAATCCAACAATGATCACGACCACATCGATCTCTGTACTTTTTGGTGTTTAATCTATTACATTCATAACGACAAACACTATGGTAAACATTTTTATTGTTTGTTTAAATCTGCATTGCCAATGGAGATCAAATGATCAAGAGGGGGGTTAGGGTCTCATCAACCAGTTTAACCCCATCACATTTTTTAGCATGTCCCAAGCCAGAAACTGAATTTCCAACAACAGATATCATGGTCTTTTTTTGTGTTCAATGATTTGAGGTAGTTGTTCGTTATGTTGATATTTATTTTTTTAAATTGTGCTTCAGCAAAACGTTGGTTTTTAAGATTTGTTTTCTACAATTCTGGGTTACTGACTAACTCACCATATAACTAAGTTTTAAATACTTACTGTTATGGTTAGCGTTAGAGGATCTATATCTTTTAAGCACTGTTTACTAAATGGACTGTAGTCTTTTGTTCTCATGACATCTGGTTGTAAAATATAACCACACCTACAATTTATCATTATATGAAATTTTCATCATCTATATGTAACCAATTCAGCCATACAATTTAAAAAATATATGAAGGGGATTAGGTTTATAGGTATTTATCGTCACTTTCAGCAATTTTTCAGCATGAACAGTTTTAACAAACTGATCGGTGGACACCCATAATAGTAGGTTTCTGGAATCCCAACACTTGAAGTAGGGATTGGGAAACGAACCAACATCAGCAGTGTTAGATATGTGGTCAGAAGTCGGGATTGGGACACGAACCAACATCAGCAGTGTTAGATATGCGGTCAGAAGTCGGGATTGGGACACGAATCAACATCAGCAGTGTTAGATATGTGGTCAGAAGTCAGGATCAGGACACGAACCAACATCAGCAGTGTTAGATATGTGGTCAGAAGTCGGGATCAGGACACGAACCAACATTAGCAGTGTTAGATATGTGGTCAGAAGTCTGGATTGGGACACGAACCAACATCAGCAGTGTTAGATATGTGGTCAGAAGTCGGGATCAGGACACGAACCAACATCAGCAGTGTTAGATATGTGGTCAGAAGTCAGGATCAGGACACGAACCAACATCAGCAGTCTTAGATATGTGGTCAGAAGTCAGGATCAGGACACGTACAACATTAGCAGTGTTAGATATGTGGTCAGAAGTCCAGATTGGGACACGAACCAACATCAGCAGTGTTAGATATGTGGTCAGAAGTCAGGATCAGGACACGAACCAACATCAGCAGTGTTAGATATGTGGTCAGAAATCGGGATCAGGACATGAACCAACATCAGCAGTCTTAGATATGTGGTCAGAAGTCAGGATCAGGACACGAACCAACATTAGCAGTGTTAGATATGTGGTCAGAAGTCCGGATTGGGACACGAACCAACATCAGCAGTGTTAGATATGTGGTCAGAAATCGGGATCGGGACACGAACCAACATCAGCAGTGTTAGATATACAGTCAGAAGTCGGGATTGGGACACGAATCAACATCAGCAGTGTTAGATATGTGGTCAGAAGTCAGGATCAGGACACGAACCAACATCAGCAGTGTTAGATATGTGGTCAGAAGTCGGGATCAGGACACGAACAAACATTAGCAGTGTTAGATATGTGGTCAGAAGTCCGGATTGGGACACGAACCAACATCAGCAGTGTTAGATATGTGGTCAGAAGTCGGGATCAGGACACGAACCAACATCAGCAGTGTTAGATATGTGGTCAGAAATCGGGATCAGGACACGAACCAACATCAGCAGTCTTAGATATGTGGTCAGAAGTCAGGATCAGGACACGAACCAACATTAGCAGTGTTAGATATGTGGTCAGAAGTCCGGATTGGGACATGAACCAACATCAGCAGTGTTAGATATGTGGTCAGAAATCGGAATCAGGACACGAACCAACTTCAGCAGTGTTAGATATGTGGTCAGAAATTGGAATCAGGACACGAACCAACATCAGCAGTGTTAGATATGTGGTCAGAAGTCAGGATCAGGACACGAACCAACATTAGCAGTGTTAGATATGTGGTCAGAAGTCCAGATTGGGACACGAACCAACATCAGCAGTGTTAGATATGTGGTCAGAAGTCCGGATCAGGACACGAACCAACATCAGCAGTGTTAGATATGTGGTCAGAAGTCGGGATCAGGACACGAACCAACATCAGCAGTGTTAGATATGTGGTCAGAAGTCGGGATCAGGACACAAACCAACATTAGCAGTGTTAGATATGTGGTCAGAAGTCGGGATCAGGACACGAACCAACATCAGCAGTGTTAGATATGTGGTCAGAAGTCGGGATCAGGACACCAACCAACATCAGCAGTGTTAGATATGTGGTCAGATGTCGGGATCAGGACACGAACCAACATCAGCAGTGTTAGGTATGTGGTCAGAAGTTGGGATTGGGACAAAACCAACATCAGCAGTGTTAGATATGTGGTCAGAAGTCGGGATCGGGACACGAACCAACATCAGCAGTGTTAGATATGTGGTCAAAAATCGGGATCGGGACACGAACCAACATCAGCAGTGTTAGATATGTGGTCAGAAGCATACCTGCCAACCTCTGAAACCCCAAATCAGGGTCATGACCCTCATTCCTAAATGAAAATGAGGGTCATAACACGTATGATATCATATCTAGTTTAAAATGTATTATTAATGATCATATGTATGTACAAATAAACAGCTGTATCAATAAACTATGTCATAGACTCTAAGCTCTGGTTATAATCACTAGTTGCACTCTTTGCAGATTTTAGAACAGAAGCAGATCATGAGATGGTTGATATTCATAACAACATTGATTTTGATTGAATTTACAACTCAGTAACCCACATATGGTGTCATTGTTCAAATCTGTTACAAACAAAAACATTGATTTTTATTTCCTTTGAACCATCTCCAGCTGCATATGGTTTTGTGACTTTGCATGCCTTGTCAGGTCATTCTTTGCACCAGATCCAATAGATAAATGTGATTTACAAAGAATGCAATATGCATCATTTACGCTACGATCACTGTGACTGAGCCAACTAAATTCTGTTTCCCAAGCTTTTAGATATTTGCATAAATATTTCTTACGTTTAGTGGGTGAAGAACAAGCAGGCCCTGATAAGGACCTCTTCCTTCCAGTAGACATTTGGCAGAAATAATTTAACTTTTTTATTGTAAAAACAACTCAAACTTTCCACAAGGGGATCAAAACTTTATTGCAAAAGACCCAATCATCGCTAATTACTTACCTCGAAGGTATATTGTTGTTGATTGTAGTTGACCATTTGGATTGTTGTCCTTTCGATAGGTAAAATCCCAGTATTTTCCGAATAAATAAATATTTCTAATATCTGGACCAATTCCGGGTCACCGTAGTGAAATCCGTGTCCCGATGGGTGTTCAGGGAAATGAGGGTGACAAGCTCGATTTCCGGGTGTGACCCGACGAAAACGGGTTACTTGGCAGGTATGGTCAGAAGTCGGGATCAGGACACGAACCAACATCAGCAGTGTTAGATATATGCTCAGAAGTTGGGATTGGGACACAAACCAACATCAGCAGTGTTAGATATGTGGTCAGAAGTCAGGATCAGGACACGAACCAACATCAGCAGTGTTAGATATGTGGTCAGAAGTCAGGATCAGGACACGAACCAACATCAGCAGTGTTAGATATGTGGTCAGGAGTCGGGATCAGGACACGAACCAACATCAGCAGTGTTAGATATGTGGTCAGGAGTCGGGATCAGGACACGAACCAACATCAGCAGTGTTAGAAATGCGGTAAGAAGTCAATAACCATTTTATTTTTATTTATAATACAAACATGTTTCACTGTAATGTTACAAATTATATTTCAAATGCAGGAAAGATTCAAATTTTGCCTTGAATCCTGGAGTAAGCTCCCTTCTTTAGAAATTTCTGTGACCAAATTTTTTTTTGGAGAAAAACACGTCAATGGTCATGCATAAAATTATGCTCCCGCATAGTATATGCATACCCCTCTACAAAACTGTTTCTCAAGGTAAAAGGTGTGCCTGATACACACACAAATATGGCATTAAAATTGATGAATATTTTTAAAGCTATGTTAAGTTTTTAAATTTTGTTGACAATTGATTAAAAGAGTTAGGGTTAGGGTTATTGTATTTAACGCCACTTTCAACAATATTTCAGTTACATCGTGGCGGTCAGTTTTATTGGTGGAGGAAACCAGCGTACCCAGAGAAACTTTAGTGGTGATAGACACTGATTGCACAGGTAGTTGTAAATCCAACTATCAAACGATCATGACCACGACAGCCTCTGAGTAATAAAGAAAGCCTATACTCAACAAATAAAACACCAATGACATGTTTTTCAATAGTTATTTTTTTATCACTAGGTGTGTACATACCTTCCATTTCTCATAAATCTTCCTTCATTCAGTTGCATAGATCTGTCTGGAGTTTGATAATTCAACGATACCATCTGGCACCCACAATTCCACATTGGCATTGGATCATAGTTAGATGAATCCATACGAGATCCCTTTGGATACACTCGACTCAATTGGTTTTTGTTGTATGTGAAAATGATAAGGAAGAATATTCTGACAGAGGAAAAAGTTACGCTCATCTGCTTATTCATCCACTGTGTGGGTTCAAGCAAGTTTGTAGTGGCCATGTTTTTTTCTGGATCATGATGAAATGACGATTCTC
Organism: Bathymodiolus brooksi; assembly: GCA_963680875.1. Taxonomy (NCBI): domain Eukaryota; kingdom Metazoa; phylum Mollusca; class Bivalvia; order Mytilida; family Modiolidae; genus Bathymodiolus; species Bathymodiolus brooksi. The sequence continues at coordinate 78,426,715 of OY804578.1, read as the reverse complement.
TGTAGAAAATCTGAGAAACATCATTTGTATTAAGCTACAAATGATTTAGACTTGTATTTTCAGCCAATCAGAAACACGAATTGTTCATGGCAGCCATGTTTTTCCCAAATTTTTACACAAATTCACAAATGAATGGGTGGCACATTATCAGAATGAAAAAGTTTCTTTTTTTCATTATTTTGAATCTTGTTTTTTTGCAATAAATCTTCTTGTTTTTTATGATTGAAATCAGATATTTTTTTCTTTCTAAAAAGTAATTTATAAATTTAACAAAAAATTAACTTCAATTTACTTACAATGCACGCGAAAAAAAAAAGATTTAAGAAAAGGGCTCAAATTAAAGAGGAATGAATTTGAATTTAACATGACATATCAAATATGAATCTACATTGATGATTTGATCAAAGGATTGTGTTCTTGTGTCCGATAATTTTGCTTATGCATTTGGTGATTGTTGTTTAATGCAATGTTCCAGATATATCATGATGAGAACAGGCTACATGAGATGCTAATGATGTCCCCTTTTTACTAGACCAACACGCTTAGTTGGATTTTTATAGTGCTAGCTCACTGAAACAACAGTACGCAGATAGACATGTCACTCCACTCTGACACATCATTCTGATTCTGAGCCCACCCGTCTTTGTCCTTTCTCCTTAATGCTGTGTATTTCCCGGAAAACCAACAAATACCAATTTAATAGTATTTCGTTCTACCTGCACTTGAGGCAAGCACGCTAAACATGACACCACTGACGCAGTTTTACAGATTTGGTTTTTGGAGAGATAAATAACATTTTCACTACCTCTAACAAAATTCCAGAAATAAAACAATAAAGGATATTTGGCAAAACTAGGAGCCAAAGTTCTCTGTGTATACTTTTCTACTTTCAGTTCAGAGAAGGAAGACATTTCACAGCAATTAAGTGATCCTTTCAATGCTCCTGAAAAAAGTAAACATGCTTAATTAAAACTTTTAATTTTAAACAACTTTTAATTTCATTATGTTTTTTTTTCTAGTAAAACCTTCCATGAATTCCAGGAAGAAGAAGATTAACTTTTTTTGTGTGGGGGAAACCAGAGTACCCAGAGAAAACCACCGACCTACAGTAAGTCACTAACAAACTTTACCACATAAAGTCGTGTTGAGTATATCTCGCCATGAGCGGGATTCAATCTTATAACTCTAGTGGTGAGAGGCACTGGTTGCATAGGTAGTTGTAAATCCAACTACCATACGTTCACGACCACGACGGTCCCTTCAACTACAAGGAGATTGGCACTCTCTTCTCATTTTATGGTCCACAGTCAGGATATTCATATTATAACCTGACAATCCCCTCTCCCCTCCATCTCATAAATCATAGTGGAGATAAGGTGAATATTTAATATCTTATATATATCTGTATTCATAACGAATTTGCTACAAGTGAGATAAAGATATAAAATAACAAGTATCTTATCATATTTCGGCAGAAAAAAAAAAGAATTTTGTTTAATGAACTTCATATTTCTCTTTACTAAAAAAATCCTACAATGTACTTACTGTCAATATCAAACGGAACTGCAACAGCATAAACAATAAGATCTGATAAATCTCTCGCTAGACATTTTTTTCTCTCTAATAGTCGATCTCTCTGTTTCTGTTGTTAGGAAAGTAAATGAAGTATTATAGTATACCTGGTACATAAGAAATGTTTTAGAAAAAAAATACATGGTTTGACATGAAACATATAGGGGAAAATCGCTATAGTGAAAAATAATTATCTCCACTCAATGTATAGATTCATACATGAACAATTATATAACAAGCTTTGTTGGTGGTCAAGAAATCATAGCTTTCAAAGCTATTTTTGGAAGTTATTTATACAATTAAAGGAAGTCAATAAGTGTTTATATTCAGCAGTCAGAATATAGAGAATCAGCTGATGAACAGAAATAATAAAGCATATTATATCTTTGTCTTTATACGAAGAAACATTTTTGTAAAGTTTCTTTTTATTTTTATTGGCCCATAAATTTTAGAGTAGATGTCAACGTACAAAACGAAGATGATAACAAGACACTAAGTAGTCACATGGTCATTTGGTCCCTTACACAAGCTGGTGTATCTTGCCAATACTGGTTGGTTGGTTTATGGTGTTTAACACCAATTTCAACAATATTTCAGTTATATCGTGGCGGTCAGTTTTATCGGTGGAGGAAAACAGAATACCAGGAGAAAACCCTGACCTGTCGCAAGTCACTGACAAACTCTATCACATAATGTTGTATCGAGTACGCCTCGCCATGAACGGGGTTCCAACTCACAACTTTAGTGGTGACAGGCACTGATTGCACAGGTAGTTGTATATTAGTTGTATATACAACTACCATACTAACACGACCATGACGGCCCCCCAATACTGGTGATAAAGTTTAGAACTAAAGGTTAATTTCACATATACATACCGTTTGTGTCAAGCCAACATTACATGAAGAAATCACAGACATCCAGTCTCTCATTTCGGCTTCATTATCAGCAGCAACCTCCAGTGGCTGTGCACTCGTACGTGTATAAATAGTAAATGTGTGTGGTTTGTCTACTCTTCCACTGATTTCTGTAACAAAAGAAAAAAAAACAATAGTATAATACTTAACATTACAATAAAGCCAAATGAAATAGCTAACCAGTAAGCTGTTTAAAAGTCCTACTGTACACAAGACATGAAAAGAAAGCTTAAACAGTGATGGTCAACAATTCACCAACATCAACAAAAGTTCCAATTTAGGAAATCTTTGTTACTATAAACTGAACACCTTTCTACTCCAAACTAACAAGCTGATCCTATTAGGGGTGTAACGATACACTTTTTCCACAAGCTATACGTATCGCGATATTTGATATGTATTACGATACGTATCACGATACATTTTATAGGAAACTGTAACTATTCCTTGAAGTCCATGCTGGTCGACATGGGCACTGTTGTTTTTTATATGAGGTCGCTTACGAACTAGCGGAAACTATAAATATTTGATATTTGATTAATTAATTTTAAAAGCGTAAATTAATAGATTCACTTTTCTCAAAATATTAATTAAATGATCACCAAAAGAAGAAAACGGAAGTTCAACACTACTTTTTTCAAAAAATGAGCATCAAATCGTTTGTATCGTAAGCGGCCTCCACGTATCGTGAACCGAACCGTCCCCAAAATAATCATGATTTCGGTACATACAGTGAATCGTTTCCCCCTTAGATCCTATTGAGGTTTAGTTCAGACATGTTTAACTGTACATCTATATGTTCATGTTAAATTATTATAATAAGATTATACAGCAACTGAAAACAATGGCAGTATATTTTTTTTGGTCTTCTCCTTGTAAGACTGAAGCTTGAAGCGATTTCAAGAAAGAAAATGTTAAAACAACTTTAATGTCACTGACATTTTTACCATTTTCACTCATAATTTGCTCCAAGTACCATTTTTAAAATATATTACATGTACCAGATCACATTAACTACTACCATTACTGCTACAGTTTTTTTTACATGATGTAGAGAATAACAGTTTTCAGCTATAGTCTATTTCAAATTATCTCGAATTTAAATGTACACGAACTTGAAAGTATTACCAATATCGTGAATTTAAGTACACAGGAAAAAGAGTACAAATACAGTAAGTTTGCATTTTCAAACAAGTATCATGGTCCATTCACAGTTCAGAAACAGATTGGTTGGTTTATGGTGTTTAACGCCACTTTCAACAATATTTCAGTTATATCGTGGCGGTCAGTTTTATTGGTGGAAGAAACCGGATTACCCGAAGAAAACCACCAACCTATCGCAAGTCACTGACAAAGTTTATCACATAATGTTGTATCTCGTCTGAGCAGGGTTCGAACTCACAACACTAGTGGTGATAGGCACTGATTGCATAGGAAGTCATAAATCCAACTACCATACGAAACGACCATGACGGCCCCAATTCAGAAACAGAACTTACCCACTCTGCACCCCTGAATATCTATACACCCTTTCTGAAGAGCTCCCAAAGGAGCAGTATCTTCTGTTTCCTCTGGAAGGTCAAGCTCCTCCACTAAATGCTCAGGGAACCAGAACTGTTTTTTATCACCAAAATCTCCTCTCCACCTTGAGTAATAAAGAACAGTATATTATGATGAAAATATCAACTCATTAAAAAACCTATTTGGGCCAAAAATTTAATGCATTTCGTATTAACAGAATTTAAACAAAATAAATTCTCCTACATCAATGGATATCTACATAATATTTATCATGAAACAAATAGCATTGGTGGGGTAAACCTTGTTATTATAAACTGCAGTAAGCATTTCTTTGGTTAATTTGAAGATAACATTTGGTTTGTAGTACATTTAAGCTTAATTTATCTCTGATAACTCAAATATGCCGAAGTAAAATCAATGACCTCTTTGACCTTGACTTCACGAGGTTCCACTGTGTGATCAAATGTAAATCTTTTACAAGAGCAAAATTCAATAAGCATTTCAGAATTACACTGTTTGATTGATTGATTGATTGATTGATTGATTAATTGGTGCTTAATGCCAACTTTAGCAATAATTCAACTATATCTTGGCGTGAACTAATTTTATTATTAACTTAGGTACCTAAAAGACCCTTAGAAATAAAACAGAATTCAGCATTACAAGCCTGTTACCATCACTAAATTCCTTAATATAAAAGGAGATTTAATTTTCAATGGAATATTACATACAATCTACGTACCATCCATTATCTGTCTTGTTAACATTAGTAATGATGGATCCCTTGTTAAATGACAGTTCGTCTGCTCTGTTGGCCTGATAGTCTGCTATTGCTTTCACTTTTGTCTAAGCAGTGCAAATTGAAATGATTAAAAAAAAGTCATATTTTACAAAACAAATTGTTCTCTGACTGTAGTGTACACTAAATTAGATATCTATGTTTTTTATTAACTATATTATACAGATTTTGTGAAACTGTTGACTTTGTACAACTTGAATTGAAATTATACATCACTTTTGTAGTAGTAGTAAACTTATCGCAGATAATTCAAATACTGTGTTCGGTGATTACTGAATGGCTGAATTCCACTTTGAAGACTATTTCAGCAATAAAATGTAAAGAGCAGACTAGTGGTGGAGAAAACAGCAGTACACAACCAAACTTCTGGAGAAAACAGCAGTACACAACCAAACTTCTGGAGAAAACAGCAATACACAACCAAACTTCTGGAGAAAACAGCAGTACACAACCAAACTTCTGGAGAAAACAGCAGTACACAACCAAACTTCTGGAGAAAACAGCAGTACACAACCAAACTTCTAGAGAAAACAGCAGTACACAACCAAACTTCTGGAGAAAACAGCAGTACACAACCAAACTTCTGGAGAAAACAGCAGTACACAACCAAACTTCTGGAGAAAACAGCAGTACACAACCAAACTTCTGGAGAAAACAGCAGTACACAACCAAACTTCTGGAGAAAACAGCAGTACACAACCAAACTTCTGGAGAAAACAGCAGTACACAACCAAACTTCTGGAGAAAACTGCAGTACACAACCAAACTTCTGGAAAAAACAGCAGTACACAACCAAACTTCTGGAGAAAACAGCAGTACACAACCAAACTTCTGGAGAAAACAGCAGTACACAACCAAACTTCTGGAGAAAACTGCAGTACACATAGGAAACAACCAAACTTCTGTAAACACTTGGTAAACTTAAGTTACGAATTGAGCAGTGAAATCGTCCTGAGCTCATGTCAAGAACTTTTACCTATTTTGTTAAAGGATAGTAACCTGTATTGACAATGGATCCATCACTTGATCTAAATTCGAAGGGATTATTAAAGATGAGATTTTGGTTGAACCCATCCTCCTCCTTTGAGCAGTCGTGGCTATAGGACTAGCATCCATTAATATTTTGGATTTCACCAAAATATTTAAGCTTTTACACTGTGTATGAGCAGTACAATTTTTCTATTGTTTACCATTAAATATTTTTGTTTCAATCAATTGTTACTTGAAATACTATGAAAGTATTATGGTTTCTGAGGTGCCGATTTTCTTGGATTTTTGAAGAACAGTTAAACCACAGTTTTACAGTAATAGTTAAAAAAAAAAAACATCTAAAAATGTTATTTTGGACAATACTTACCCTCTTCTAAAGACATACTAAATCAAAACAATGAGTTCAAAACAGATTTGCAAAAAATACAATTAACCATTGAAAATAATTTTGATTTAAGAACAAGTTGTTTATTACACAAAAGAATGTGGATAAATTGACCATGAAGAAAAATCAATTTAAAATAAAAGTAAACAGTTAATGGACAGTAATTATATCACTGTCCTTCACTTATGTCATGTATCTAGACATTGCCAGTTTTTTTTTATTATTATAGATAAATACTTTATACTTCAAAAAAAGATATTTTTGAAGTTATAAGCTTATGTTCCACGGAGACATATAAATTAAGCAATATCGTTGTATTCACAAAATGAATAAATTAAAACTTGCAGAACACACACAACAATAAAAACAAACACTCTACATACAACATAAAACTAACAAAAACACACTTCAAAATATAATATATAAGTGTACATTACCTTGGTTACATATGCATTTGGACAATGATAAATCCCATCGTCATAAGTACAGTTTCCATCATCGACGGGTGCAATAACCTACAAAGCACGAGCACATGCAGACATCATGCAGAAGACCAAATTCCATCACATGCTAAAGCTTATTTAGACAATTGTAATGTATATCAGGACAATAAAGATGAACAATCTAAGACAGAAGTAAATAATTAAAACATCCAAAAACTTAATAGCTTGTTTTTTGTTGCTTTTTTTTCCCCCAATATACTTCTGAAAGTTTATTCATGCTACATAATAATTCATGATATGATATGATATGGTTCAACCAGTTTTATTTTTTGTTGGATCCATCTTGTTGCAGAAGTATTGTTATAAAATGGCCCCCTGGAGGCTTACTTGCTATCATCAGCACATGTTTATATACTATATGGATGTTAAAAGTATTATCTCCAGTCTCAAATTGTTTGTCATCTTCTTTTTATCTACAGTGAAAAATTTTTTTTACTCTGGATATCAAAATTCTCCTTGTTCAGAAAAATTAATGAGTACAAGGATTTTTTAAGTTTGTGTGGACATCCACAAATTTCAAAATAGCTCTATGAGGTATTAACATATTGTTGCTGTTTTAAATTTATACATTGATCAAAATCACCCCAAAAAATCCATGAAAATTGATATCCCATGAGTAATAATGATTTCACTGTACATTTTATACATACACTTAATAATGATACAAAATGTATACAACTTTCACATAATAATATAAATATTCATTTTTTTTCCACATGAGAAATTTACATTCTATCAATTTATAAATTCTCATATTTTTGAAGCAACATCTCTACATACAAAAATATGTGTGCTCATAGTGAGAAATTGTGCATAGCATACTACATGTATTTATTTACCCATAGTTTGACTCTCAAGTTTTATGAACCCAAAATGCAAAATCTACACAAAAATACCCAAAAAAATTGTGCTTGCTACTTGAATTATTCTGAATAATACATCTATGCAATAATAGCCATTATGCTCTTACTAAATATCTGTAATATAAATAGAATTTCTGTTGGAGCCTCCGAAATTTCTGTTAGAGGCTCGGAGAACAGTGTACCTTTGATTCAACACAAATATCTACCACAATGAATTTCTATATTCGCTGTTTTCATGTTGTGTTGTTTTTAAACAAAATTAAATAAATACAGTTGAACATCACTGTGTCCAAATGATTTTATATTGAAACAACAGTTATCTGAAATAATTTAAGCTAAAAGTTACAAATGCCACAAATATTTACTTTAATTTATCATGTTCAAGATAACAACATTTCAACAGTATTACTCTAAGTTGAACATCTTTATTTAACGAAGTTGAAACGACCAATTATTTTATTAAAGTTTTTTTTAATTATTATATCTGAGGTTCTAACAGAAATTCTCATAACAAAATATTACATTTTAACCAAAACCAAAATAATTACAATATATATATATATATATATATACATGTACACTGAAAAGTAATCAAATGTATAAATTATGCAATTTATGAAAACATGCAATAATTACTGAACCATAAACCAAATATGACTACAATATGCAGGTCATGCGTACACGGATTGCAATGTCGTTACCTTTGATAGATCATTTGGATTGACATAGTTCATACCCATTGTTCCCCCTGACATGCCTGAATCCTGTAATCAATTTCAATCAATCATTTATTTAAACATATTGCGTTACTTTCCTTTTGGCATTTTGACTTTTCCTTTAAATAGTAACTGAGTTTCATTTCAATTATCAGTTACTGCCCATATGTAAAAGGCTTTTATCTAATGCAACATGTATTGGCAGAACAGTTTGAAGAAATTGAAAATGATATTGGTCAATCTAAATTGTGTTAAAAGTACTGTAATTCTGAAGATATACAATCAACCACTGAACAGGGATTTAAATCAACTGTGGGTGACAATTACCTGTATACATCACAATACACCCAATGTTGCTTCAGTTACGGATCAACCGCATCAGTGTGCTCACCTCGAGTGTGGTAGATCGTGGGTTCAAGCTCCGTTCAGGGCAAACCAAAGACTATAAAATTGGTATTTGTTGCTTTTCCGCTAAGCATGCAGCATTAAGGAGAAAGAGCAAAGACTGGTTGGCTCAGAATCAGGATAATCTGTCTATCCGCGGACTGCTGTTTCAGAGAGCTAGAACTACAACTAGATGTGTCGGAACGACATGAATGTCCCCGCAGTGAATATTAAGGAGGCTCGCAAATGTTTCACCCTTTTTTAATTCCCTCATTAATAGGTTAAGAATAAGAAATGAATTTCAAAGTTGATCTGTAACTTATGATTATACACTGTCATACCAAAAATCAAGTCAATATCTCAAATCATAGTGAAATAAAGTGGTGACACCTAAATATTTGGCCAAATTTCAAAGTCCAAAGGCCATAACTTGGCCAAAAATCATTGGACCGGAACGAAATGTAAATTAGATCTGTAACTCATCATTATACACTCATATACCAGAAATCAAGTCAATATCTCCAAGCATAGTGAAAAAAGGTGGTGACAACTAAATATTTGGCAAAATTTCAAAGTCCAAGGGCCATAACTCGGCCAAAAATCATTGGACCGGAACAAAATGTAAACTTGATCTGTAACTTATCATTAAACACCCACATACCAAACATCAAGACAATATCTCAAAGCATAGCGAAAAAAAGTGGTCGCAACTGTTTTATTTCGGAATTACGGACATGGGTAACACTATATGTCCCGGCCACTTAGTGGTGGGGACATAAGAATCCAACTAAGCGTGTTGGTCTAGTACAAAGTGGACCTCATCAACATTTCATTAAAAACTAGGAAGAACTGTTTTAGATACCTAAAACTTATGTCTCCCCTTAATGCGGCCATCTGTACAACAATAAGTTACACATTATGAGTTGAATGATACTATTTAAAAAACAATTATTGAGGTTAAAGGTCAAGGTCCCACGATGGTCATTACGGTACGCGACACACCGCCTTATGGTCATGCACCCACATACCAAATATCATTGACCTATCTCGAAAGACAAAAATGTTATGGCCCGGAAAAGAAATTCTATTTAAAAAACAATTATTTGACCTTGAGGTCAAAGATCAAGGTCCCACAAAGGTCATTACGGTACGCGACACACCACCCTATGGTCATGCACATACGAACTATCTTCCAATGAACAGTTTTGTTGGATTTATTTGAATTATTTGACCTTGAGGTCAAAGGTCAAGGTCCCACAAAGGTCATTATGGTACGCGACACACCGCCTTATGGTCATTCACCCACATACCAATTATCATTGACCTATCTAAAAAGACAAAAATGTTATGGCCCGGACAAGAAAATACTATTTAAAAAACAATTATTTGACCTTGAGGTTCAAAGGTCAAGGTCCCACAAAGGTCATTACGGTATGTGACACACCACCTTATGGTCACGCACATACGAACTATCTGTCAATGAAGTTTTGTTGGATTTATTTGAATTATTTCGCCTTCATGTCAAAGGTCAAGGTCCCACAAAGGTCATTACAGTATGCGACACACCACCTTATGGTCATGCACCCACATACCAATTATCATTGACCTATCTCGAAAGACAAAAATGTTATGGCCCGGACAAGAAAATACTATTTAAAAAACAATTATTTGACCTTGAGGTCAAAGGTTAAGGTCCCAGGAAGGTCATTACGGTACGCGACACACTGCCTTATGGTCATGCATATACGAACTATCTGTCCATGAACAGTTTTGTTGAATTTATTTAAATTATTTGACCTTGAGGTCAAAGGTAAAGGTCCCACAAGGTCATTACGGTACGTGACACACCGCCTTATGATCATGCACCCACATACCAATTATCATTGACCTACCTCGAAGGACAAAAATGTTATGGCCCGGACAAGAAAATACTATTTAAAAAACAATTATTTGACCTCGAGGTCAAAGGTCAAGGTTCCACGAAGGTCATTACGGTATGCGACACACCGTCTTATGGTCACCCATATACGAAATATCACTGACCACTCTCGAAAGACAAAAAAGTTATGGTTCGGACAAGCTTCGCTGAGAAGAAGCGGAAGAAAAAATCAGACTAAAACAATATGTCTCCCTTCGTTCGAAGAGGAGACATAATTAACTTGTTCTTGCCATGATATAGCTGAAAAATTGCTGAGTTGGCGTTAAACAAAAATCAACTCAGTTACGGATCAATTCCATTGTCAATTTTTCTAACTGGACTGCCAATACCTGTTACATTAGGTAAAAACCTCCTGCACGAAGACAATATTAGTAATTTATCAAGTTTTTTTTATCAAGGAACCAATCATAGTGTTGTGTTACTGAATGTTAAAGTTGTGTTACTAAGAAAGAGTGAAAAGAGAAGGAAAAAAAACATCTCATACTAAAGACTTTGAATTTTCCAATTCACTAAATCTGAGTCAAATGAATTTACATTTTTCACTTTAAAATGAACACTGTCAAACATTGCCTTGAAAGTTTTCCTACCAAACACATGTCTTGGTGATAAACACTCCTGCAATCATAATACATACAGGATCTTGTGGATTAAAATATTTCACCAATTAAGATATTCAATTCATAATCATTAAGACTCCAAAATACATAAATATATCTATACATCAGAAGTGAAAAAAAATTGCAATCCTTGATAAAATTAGAGATTTTTTCTTAATTAGTAGACTATGGATGAAATCACTGTAGAGTTATTGGGAATTATAAATAACCTGGCAATCATAAAAACAGGGATTGTTTACAACTGGAAAAATAATACAGGAAGTTTATCACTTGACTTTCATGATTTTGTTGAGACAAAACATGGGATATAGTAACGGACATATTTAATGAGAAAAAACTCTTCCAAATTACAAACTCAGTACTTTTTGGAGAAAGGAGTTATCTCCCCTCAATGTTTTCATGAAAAAAAACAAAAAAAACCTAAGTAAATGATCTGTTAAATAATTTGCAGACATCTTTTTTATACTTACAGAGCCTCGTCTGTCAACTAGAGCTTGATTGACTGGGTATTTTAACTTGATTCTATTGTACAGAGGATTCTTCTCATAATATTGCACTAAGTCCACCAAACTTTCAAAGTTTGCCTCCCCTATCACATACAATCTGCCATCCAACTCAATACGACAATGTTTTATTTTACCATCACCTCTGAAATAAAGAATATATTTCATAAAACTGTAATGAAGATTTATATTTATATAATATCTTTTACATGTACATGATAGCTGTAAATCATTTAATTGAATTGTGTAGGAGAATACAGAATTAAAATGAATATATAACAAAGATTTGATTTGTCACTTCCAGGTCTTATGAACGCCCAAGTAACATTTTTGCCATGCTTAGTTCCACTAGGTACAGTGGTTTAGGAGAAATTTACATAACAGGGTTACCTACCTTACTTAATCCTTTGTTCCACTTTAGTCGAATTTGGGATAACACGAATTTCGTGAACTTCAAGATAACGAAATTCGATTGTACTTGCATACCTGAATGAAATTGCATAATTGCTGTTACCACGTCGTACAAGGAAGGCCCCGTCATTAGGTATCCTCCTCAACATCTCCTCTGCATCAGCACGACCCATGCTGTCATGGTACCACCTGAAGAACATAATTTATACTATTTTAAAGAAAGCTTGAACTTACAATTAACAAAGGGCTATATGCTGGGCATAGCATGATAGAACCTGCAGCAATTTGACAAGATGCTTCCTCCTGCATCAGTTCTACTGCAAATCATATTTAACTCGAAAACCATAACTGAAGGAGGAAATCGCAGGATATACTAGCAGAGGTTTTGTCACAATCAATTTAATCATCTCAACACAGATGAAAAATAAATTGTGTATACCTTTCAAATACACCATATTTCAGCTCTTGGGCCCATTTTAGCCTCTTTTCCAAAAAAAAAAAATTTTTTTATTGACTCGTAAGATAAGAAGTTTGCACCAAAAAAATCAACAAAACATATAAATTTGGTGAAAAAAAAATAAAATAAAAATTTTGGAATTGGGCATTTTTTTGCCCTTTTCGGTTGAATATACTTGGAAAACTGTTAAAACATAGAAGAAATCCATTGACATAATACTGCAAGGTCTCAACACAAGTGATTCAAACAAAAAACCACATTAAAATTGGATGCAAAATAAAATTTGTGAATTAGATTTTAGACCTCTTATCGAAATAAGTAAGAAGCTGAAACTTCTCAATTCATGTGCAGTCTTCACACTAACCCACTTGCCCGAAGCCCAGGACAAGCAAAACTGGATATGGAGAAGTGAAAACTGAGAAAGAATTTGTTTGAATAAATAGACATTTTTTTCTTAAATTTGGCTTTCAGGCAAGTAGGTGAAAAAAATTAAGGCAAAAACTGCATGTGAATAAAGTGACAGGAAAGACCATAGTTCTTGGACAAGCATTTAGTATACACCTACAGAGTTATAAATCAGAAAAAAAACACATTATCAACTGTTAAATTGAACTATTTGTTAATAGTAACTTACTCTTTTCCTTCATGGCTGTTGACTTGAGGTACAGGTTCTGTGAGACACATGGAGAAGTTCTGTCCTCTTAGAGGATTGTTTCTATAGTAGGTAATTAAGTCATACAAACTGTCAAATAATGCTGTCTCTATCAGATAATACTTCAGTTGTCCTAATTCTTGTTTAGTTTTAATACGACAATGTTGTGTTTCACCACGTCTCCTGAAAAATTAAAATATTATCTTCCATGTCAACAAAAATTTCTCTTATCAATTAGCATAGCGTATAAATATGCTAAGCCTATTAACATATGAGATTCATAAGTTGTTATAAAAAAAACACCATACTCTATCTGTGAAATGAAGACTTGTTTAAGTTTTTTTAACTGTGTGGATAATGCTTATGTTTGTGGCTTGATTTGAGTATATGGTTGGGTTTAAGAGTTGTGGCTAGGATCGAGTGTGCAGTCTTCGAAATTAAGTGGTAGTCCGAAGCCTGATGCGTGTAAAATTGTACACAGGCGTATAAAATGAGTAGTTCCCACAAGCCCGACGGGCCTGTGAAAAAAAAAGTCATATAGTTTCAAAAGCTGATTTCATAAGATATTGTGTGTAGATATTTAGCTTATTATTCTCCGTTTTCAGTTGTTGCCGAGGCAGTGCAAAAAATGGGTAGGCAAACAAGTCCTTTTAAGATTTTCTGATGTTCGAAATAGATTTAGGTGTGTCTGTTTTTTGCAATTTGATTGGTTGATATTTTTACCATCATGTAGGTTTTTAAAAGGACGAGAAGCAGGGCTCACATTAGAGGATGAAGAAGTTGCTTTGCGAAGGTTGACTTCGATTTCTCGTTGGTCAAAAGCGAAGTTCAAGTAGCCTTGTAATTTTGAAGAGTCACCCTATGTTGCCTGCTTATTTTTGCCACGTGCCATTTATGAAAATGTTGACATCGTGTTTATTGAAATCTATGGTATTCATTGAAATCTATGGTATTCATTAAGTATTTTGAAAGCTACTTTCTTGAAAAGTAATCCATTTCGGTTTAAAGAAACTTTAATTTCGTTCAATATCAAATAAAAATGGCACCACGAGAAGGGGGGCGCAATCAGGCACTGTGCTACGGGAAATGTTGATCGAAGCTACTTTTAACCAAACGAACTTTTGATTTATTTTTTCTCAATCCTGTGACATAAAATCTGAATTCTCATATATAATGTGTTCATATTTGTGAAGGTTGGTCATTCAAAATTTGTTGAAGTGAGATTTTTATTGATCCGATTCCAAATCCGATCGGTATTTTTATTTAAAATTGCAATCTATTTATAGAAGTGTTTATATGCTGACAGACCTGTGTCAACGTTAATATCTCTGCAGTTAAAAAATAGACTTTGAACTACAGTAGTTTTGCTCCATTGTTGCACTCTGATTTGAGGTCTGACAAATAATAATTACAGCCTTTACTTGCTTCAGTTTATGACTGTCAGTGTCAATATACGTTCGTGCTATATTTGCATTCTCTAGCTATCTATATATAGTTGGACCGTTGAGCAAATTGGCATAGACATATTTCTTCTGCTGAAGGCTACACAAATATGACGTTTTACATTTTGTGTGGTATTAATTCAAAGCATAGTGATATTTAAACAAAAAAAGGGGTGTGGTACATATTAAAAATTATCACCAAATTATATGTCACACGCAATGATGACACCATAAGTTTTTGCTACAAGAGTCTTATAACAATATTGGTTGTGATGATGATGATGAGGAGGAGGTGGACAGTGATGATAATATGGAATATACTGAGGATGCTATTGACAATATGATTTTAGAATTTTCAAGAGATTAATATAAACATGGTTCCAAAATATAGTGTCTTTGTTTTTTACTTGCATTCTGGTCTTCCCTAATGCATAATTGACATATGCATGTCCACATAATATTTGGTACATCATCATGTTTTGAGTTTTGGTGGTTTGAACTAATGGTCATTAATGCAGTTTTCAAATTTGGGCCTGTAGAATTGATGGTGGGCCTGTAATTATTTGAATGCAAAAAGTTAAGCGTGAAGACTGAATGTGTATTTGGGTTTTAATGTGTGTTTGGGTTTATGAATGTGGCTAGATTTAAGTACATGGGTGAGTTTAAGGGTGCTGATGGGCTAGAGTGTATGGTTAGGTTTAAGTGTGTATTTGGATTTAAGAGTGTAGTTGGGATTAAGTCATGACAAGTGTGTGGTTAATTTTAAGTATATGGTTGGGTTTAAGTGTGTGACTAGGTTTAAGTGTGCAGTTGAGATTAAGTGTGTGGTTGGGATTAAGTCATGACATAACTGAAATATTATTGAAAGTGACATTAAACACCTATTATCAGAAGAGTTTGAAGATACCAAAGGGGCAATCAGAATCTGTATATCGAAGAAGAACAGACAACACAATGGCCAAAAGAAAAAGTACAAAAGGACAAACAACGATCAACAAAACATACATATAAAACTAAAGATCGAGTAACACGAACCCCACTAAAAACCAGGGGTGAACTCAGGTGCACCGGAAGGGTGAGCAGTTCCTGCTCCATTAGTGACACCCGTCGTGTTAATCTAGTTACAAACCCAGTGATAAGTCATAAACCAGGTTAGGACCCGGAAGTGTTTATACGATAAGTGGAATATATCCGTGGTCATTTGTGACACAGATATTCCATAACAGCCAATCAAGTCGTGGTGGCGATCATAAAACTTTCGAAGTGATGACTTCAACTTAACCAAGAGGAGCCCTTGGTTCAGTAGCTTCCTTGCTAGCAGCAACCCTCTATCAAGGAAATATTGATAGGAACCACAAGCTCTGGAATATCGTATCAACTGACAGATATATCCTCCATATGCAGGTGCTGCTGGAATGTTGCTACATATGAATGGAAAGTTCACAATAGGAAAATTGAAATCATCTCTTTTGTCGTAAAGTTTCGTTCATATATTGCATGAAAAGACTTAATTTAAGGATATAAATATAGAATAAAAGCACCCATGCATAAAATACAGGTCAGGATGACCATATTTATTTATGGCAGTACTTGACTTCCAACATGAAACACAATTATATCATACAGTTTTTTCTATGTAAAGAAATAAAATGCAAAACTTAACCGTTAAGTCAAGACAGATGGATTGCAAAACTCCAATTCAAATTACGTTAATTGAGTGGATACTAATTCCTAATCTAAATTTTTTTTTAAATTTCTTACCAAAATGATAATGAGTAATCTCCAATAAATGTTTCACTTTCCCGTACCAGGAAGGTACCATCACCTAGGTAACTATGATTTTCTAGTAAATCATCGGCTTTTTTCCTGCCTCCTTCTAATTTACCATGAAACCATTTCTCACTATAATGTAATTCTGTACTTGACTGATTCTAGAATATAAAAAAAAGAGAAAAGAAATACATTTGTTTTATCGTTAAATTTATACATTTTTCCTTTTATTTGACTAAGAAATTATCCACAGACTACCAACTATGATACTGAAAAATATCAGTCAATGTGACGTCAAAAACATTATGATGTTACCAATAAAAACAATAACTTCAGTTGTGACAAAATTAAGAGAAATGTTATTATAAATAACTATGAAGAAGGGGGGTTAAAATTGACACATTGAATCTTTCTGTAAGGTGCTAAAAATGTCTTGGCTTTACAAACTTCTTGATCCTATGAATATGTCCCCATGGAAAATTTTACTTCCAAGTTATATAGAAAAATATGGTGGAGATAAGATATTATACTTAAAAAAGGAGGGTTTGGAAAGTAAATCTGATATTAAGTTAAATCCATTTTGGAGAGATATCCTTCTTATTTTGTCAGAACTGTTTCCACCAAATGAGGAAAACAATATTATTAACATCTTGAGTCGGCCCATTTGGCTTAATTTTAATATTAAAAGAAATGGTAATTTTTTTTATTATTGACAAATATTGTTATAATGGTGTCTTTTTTATTAATGATATTATCTCTAAAGATAAACATTTTTTGTCATATCTGGAATTTCAAAACAAATATATGATAAGTACAAACTTTCTAGAATATTATGGTATTGTGGGTGCAGTCCCAAAGGGATGGAAAAAACTTATTTCAGAGTATGGGAGGCTACATGATATTAAAAATGACATTATTGACAGACTAAAAAGTGAGAAAAAACCATGCAAATATTTTTATAAATTATATTTAGAAAACATAAAAGAAAGTTCTGTTAGGCCACAAAATAAATGGGGCCAGGAATTAGGAATACAAATAGATGATTGGCGGAATATTTATTCCTCCCCTTTTAGGACAACAAGAAATACTAAACTTCAAAACTTTCAGTTCAAACTTTCCCATAGAATAACTGCCACAAACTCTTTCCTTTTCAAATGTGGCTTAAAAGAAACAGAACTATGCACCTTCTGTACAGAAACTAAAGAGAGTTTATTGCATCTGTTTTGGGAATGCACCTATAGTAAACATTTTTGGTTTTCATAAGTAAATGTTTTTGAAAATTGTGGTCTTAATATGCAGTATATAAATGCACCTAATATTATATTGGGTATTATGAATCCTTTAGGTCCAGATTAACACAAAAAATCAAGTCATTTTGATTTTAAAGTATTATTTATATAAATGTATCTATGTTTGGGTGATAAACCCAGTATTAATGGTGGTCTAAAATACCTGAAATATTGCATTAAAATAGAAAAGAGAACCATAAATTTCCTCTACACAAAAAGAATATGCATGTATATGTTGCCATTTGAAACTGTCCTTGGTGTTTGAAATTTCAGTGTAATGTTGCAAAATGTTTGTTTTGATAAATTAAATGTACTTTGTCTATGTAAAATTGTATATATACATGTCATATGTTTTTTGTCTTTTGTCTATGTAAAATTGTATATATACATGTCATATGTTTTTTGTCTTTTGTCTATGTAAAATTGTATATATACATGTCATATGTTTTTTGTCTTTTGTCTATGTAAAATTGTATATATACATGTCATATGTTTTTTGTCTTTTGTCTATGTAAAATTGTATATATACATGTCATATGTTTTTTGTCTTTTGTCTATGTAAAATTGTATATATACATGTCATATGTTTTTTGTCTTTTGTCTATGTAAAATTGTATATATACATGTCATATGTTTTTTGTCTTTTGTCTATGTAAAATTGTATATATACATGTCATATGTTTTTGTATTTGTATCTGCCTCTTTAAAAATAAACAAATTACAAAAAAAAGTTCAGTTGTGAAGGTCTTGACAAGCATTATCACTAGTACCAGACTCGCTGTGACAATAGTGATAATGCATGTCTTGACCTTCACAACTGTCATTATTCTATATTTATGAGAAAAAAACATTAGCATTTCTCTTATGACTGAGTCTCTACAAAACATACAAGGCATTTTAATGATGCACATTTGTCAGGGCTCCCACTACTTTGAAATCAGAGGGAGAAGTGACTTCTCTTTTCAGGTGCTGACAAAAGAGAAGTGAGAGACAACAGGGAGAAGTGGTGAGAGTACAGGGAAAAGTCAAAATATTTCTCTAATTAATTGTACCACTTTTCACATTCACGGGGCATTATCGTGGCATTCATATGTTATAATGTACTTGTTATGCATTAAGGTATATTCAGTAGTTGTTTAATTCCATGTTTTTGTTAGCATATCATCTCTCTGATTTGCATATGACCTTTAATTTGTTTTTTGTTTGTTTGTATTAAGTAAACCCTTTTCAGATTCTTTGTTTTGTCTTGCACAGATGATAAAGGCACATATATGATAGTCAACTATTGTCCAATAAATAATAAATAAATAAAATTGAATAATAAAATTTATTTTGACATCAGCATTGTTTCAAACAAGTCACACATAGATAAAATGACAAAACATTAGATAAGATAAATATATGCCAAAAAAAACCCAACACAAGCTATGAAATTGCTAATTATTTAATCAAATTTTAATGAGAGTATATTATTTACATTGCTTCTCTTTAATCACTGATTGATATTAATTAAGAAACTAATCATATCCACAAAGTTAACAATCCCTTTGGATAGCCGCCATCAAACCCCAAATAAATGAAATGAAACAATACCGACGTTATTTTCCCCGAGTTCGGATCAGTAGTACAGTTTTTATATTCGTAACTGTTTCGATTACGTCCCTTTACAATGGCGGTTTGAAAAACGGAAATTTTGTAGTAAAAATATATCGATGTTTTTTAACAGTTAAAATTAGCAAAGCGACTTGGTAAAATTACAGGGCGACTTCCACTTCTCTTTTGTAGTTGACTTTTAAGACCAAGTTTAAAGTGCATTATTAATAATGTAAGCTGTGTTCTTATGCACAAAATTTTGCATGGGACAACAAAGGCAACTACTCTTGACTGCCAATGGAAAGTATGGATAGGTGGGTAGAGTTGAAAACAGGCACCTACTCTAGTTCAGTAATATTTTTGACTAGAAGAAAAGTTTACAGACAAAAAGTTGCAGAGATAAAATGGTGGTTATTGGGATGGACCTATGGACATAGTTTAGATTGATACAAGAAAAAGAGGACATTGTGGATACTGCTGAAATGTTTTTCTTGCAATGGTCCAACAATGACCATCCTTAAAAAAAAATGTTGACTCATTTTTTTTAGACTCAAGGTTTGTGGTATTCTCTATAAACTAAGCACTAATATTTGCATCATATCCTAAGAGATAGTTGTGTATTGATTTGTCATTCAAAACTAGCAGACGTTCTCTTATTTGTCTCACCTGACCTGACTGGGATATCAAATCTTCATCAATCTCATCATCGTTATCCTGATCTGTTTCTTTGGTATAGAATAATTTGGCATTCGACAAAGCAAAGAAATGTGGATGCCATACCTGGAAGAAAGATAATAATACATTCATACATTCATAAAAGATTCTTACACTGATTTTTTTTTATGTTCTAAAAACATTCAATTTCAGAATATAACTAGAACTGTGAGTGACCTCACTGAGTGATACCCCCCGCTTGCAATACTATGATGTTCAAACTTTGGAATACAGGTATATTAGCAAGCTAATTATCTCCCCTTCTAAATTTTAGACAGCAACGGTATTCCTTCATGCACATCTGCAGGTTGTGTACTACAACTGTGTAAAGTTTCATAAAAATTCAATAGGCAGTTTAGTAGGAGTTGCGCTTACAAGGTACATGTCCCCCCCCCCTTTTCGTGAAAGTATAAGTTCAATTATCCCCCCTTTTAAATTTTGGACAGCAACCATATTCCTTCATGCACATCTGCAGGTAGTGTACTACAAATGTGTAAAGTTTCATAAAAATCCAATAAGGCACTTAGGAGGAGTTGCGCTTACAAGGTACATGGACGGACGGACGGACGGACGGACAGACGGACGGACGGATGGACAGGGTGATTCCTATATAACCCCCCCAACATACATGTGATAGAGTTGCTATGCTACAACTGGAGATTTGCAAATTTTTGGCTGGAGATTTGGTCTCATAACTGGATTTTATCGACGTATTTGATGCGTGTTTTTATTGTTTATTGATGTTTTCCTTTTGTTTATTTCAGTATTGAACCAACTGCATCCCATTTCAATATATATTGTTTACATTTCTGTCTTATTTGTAGTGTTTCATATGATGAATGAAGGATAAAAACTGTATTTATAATTTATTCATAATCATTCATAATCATAAGGTTATAACAAAGCAATAACAATGAAAACAGAATGTTCTGAACAATAAAGTCATAGAGCACTAAAATTAAAAAGTCACTTTGCTGCTGGTGCGTTGGGTGATAGCATACTAATCTCGTTGAGATTAGGATTCCAAAGAAGCATACGTTTTGGCATTTTTGTGGTTTATCAATTCCATCCTGGAACTTAGTCCTTAAATAATACTTTGATCGGCTTTGGTCCCAAACAAGCCATAACAACTCAATCCGAGATGAATTCATTGCATGTTTGATCGAAATAAGAAGTTTTCCTCGGCATCAAAGGTTGTCCGACTCCTGTTTGCACAACGGTTTATAACTATTTTTAATTGCCGCTATCACACTTCTAATCATCTAAGCGTGTGCCACAAACCCACTTCCTTATCCCCAATTAACTGTCAATCAGTGGATAATTGTTGTATAATCATCAACACCTTAATTAATCACCATGACCCAATTTACCTGTAAAGGTGTCAAACAGATCAATAACCGGATATCATTAAATATGACATTCACCTTTACCATTCATATCTCTCGGCGTTTTTCGTCAGCGCGGGAGTTCCAAATTGGGAATTTCCAGAAATATTGATCGCAAAATGTAGGTCAAGATTTTATTGTACTTGATTTTTTTCACGGGCAGAAGATTTTGGAAGTTGATGGGAGGGACGGAAGTGACCCTCAAAATCGGGAGAAAAATGCTCCCGCTGGAAGGTTCACATCCATGCCCCAAATTTGTTTGCGGGGGGAAGGGGGGGGGATAAAAATGTATTCTAAACTGTGTTTCTATTAAAATATTAATATTAATATTATCACTTGGAAATAATATTTATAATCAATGGAGATAAATTTGCTAATTGGCTACATTGATGCACATTAAATACATTGAAACCTCTATAAACCCACCACAACTGGAATAGAAGAAATTTGTCAGATTTCAGAGAGCTTGGTTTTCACAGGTTCTAAAAATAGACATTTGCATTCTGGCAACCTACACAGAGGTGAAGTAAAGCATTGTCAGAATAGGACCTATATCATTTTATTTCCTCTTTCCCATAGGCTTCAATAGTAAATAAATCAGGACTGGACATTTTAGAATATTTCAATGACATTTTCTAGTGTTTTGAAATTTATTGCCAATTCATTCTCTGATATCATGCAGAAATTTTAGCTTGAAGCGTCATATTTGGCATTTTGAAGAATTTTTTTTTACAATGGTAAACGGGTCAATAACTATTATTTATTAAAATCCAAATCTGTGCACTGACAACATAGTTCTGAGTCTGCATCTCTAATGTGGTAAGTCATGCTCTGTTTATGTTCATGCAAATTTGTAGTTTCTGAGAAGAAGCCTTTTATTCATATTCTCATAGGGTACTACATTTAATTTGTCCTGCAATGGCAGCCATCTTTGATTTTCAATGAACACAAAAAAATTAATTTTGTGAAGGACCATCCCATGATTTAATGATTTATTCACACACAGTTAAGATTCAATCCAGTTTCTAGCTTCTAATATTTATTCGTATTCCTTAAGGGTACTATGTGAAACAATGTCCTGTGATGGTAGCGGTCTTGGATTCCCATTGACACAAAAAATAACAAGTTTTTAAAGGATCATCCAATAATAAGTTACATATATTACTAACACCTTAATAAACAATAGATATTTATGTTGTTCTTCCTCTTTGTTTTTGACATCAAATTTTAAAGTGTAACATTATTTAGATTTTTTTTATAATTATATCGCTGTATAATATCCACCTCATTTGACCTTTTAGTAAATCACTACATTTAACAATTTACCTGAAAACACAAGTTTGCCATCGAATAAGAATGCCTGGGAGAATAAATGAATATAGCAACAATCAAGTGAAATCTACACACAAAAATAGTTCAAATTGTGGACCAGTTTACCTTTAAAACATGCACATAGTATGAACATTCATTTTACATCCAAAAGATGCGATAGTTTATAAAAATAAGATAACTTTAAAAGTAAGAAATTCCCTAAAACTTAAATAGGCGAAAATTAGAGTAATTATGGAAGATGCATTACATCATATAAATATTTACACTTAGTGTGTACTTACTGGTTCTGAGGGATCTTCTAGATACAATACTCCTGTCCTAATGGCAGAGCTACTAATGTCATTGTCTCCTGTTAAGATAAGATATACATGTTCTGTATACATGATAATAAACACTTACTTATAAAATTGACATTATATAATGCTGTATCACTTGTCATGGGTCATGTTGCATGTCACCTACACCTCCAATTGCCTTTTTTTCAAGTCTGGTGACAGATATTCATTTCTAGTGATTTATTTGGCAACAATTATTTCAGGACGGTTTTTTTCCCATTGCAAAACAATTTCCGCATTTAAAAGTCATAATCATTGAACAACCACAGAAAATATTTACAACTGACAAGACCACCTGTAGCTATTATATTCTCTTAATGACCTTAATTAATTGCTGATTGAAAAATAAATATGGAAATCCATGTTTGAGCCAAATGAGGTACATGTATCATTTGGGCCACATTTCATAGTATCATCTGGGCCAATAAAAAATAAAGAATATTTAAAAATCAATACATATCCACTAATATAATGCATAGGCTTGACCTTTCTCCCCAAAATAAGCTCCAATGTAACTGAATTTTATCAATAAATCTAACATTACTGTCCAATACACAATCTCCTAGGGGGGGGGGGGGGCATCGTGGCCGTGATCTTATGGTAGTTGGAATTACAACTCCCTATGCAATTGGTGCCTATAACCACTGATGTTGTGAGCTTGAATTCCGCTCAGGGCGAGGTATACAAAATTATGTGATAAAATTTGTCAGTGACTTGTGGCAGGTCAGTGGTTTTCTTCTGGTATTCCGGTTTCCTTCACTAATAACACTGACCACACAATATAACTGAAATATTGTTGAAAGTGGCATTAAACACCATAAAACGAAACCACAATCTCCTATACTAACTTACTTTCATCTGAATTTTTTATAAAAACAAATTGATCATCAGTTCCTTCTCGTGGTAATTTTTTATGCTGAAAAAGAATAATTTGAGGTGACAGGTAGTTGGTTCATTTTGTTGATATTGGTTGACCATCACTGTTTATACTTTCTTGACATAACCAATACATGAACAGAATACAGATTCAATGGTAAACTGAGATATAACCCAGTTTTTGATTGGATGAACTTGTTCATATGTCACACATATATCCATTATTTAACATCATAATTTTTTTTTACCAGTAAATATTTATTAAGTATTAAATGAACAGCATCTGTTGTATAATGGTTAGCATGCTCGCCTCGAGTGCAGTAGATCATTGGTTAGAGCCACAGTCAGGACAAAGACTATAAAATTGTTTAATGCTGTTTCTCCACTACGTACATAGTGGGCTAATGTAGTGAGTGGGATGGATTTTTAGCAATAATTTCTACATTATTATAGTATTATTAAATGGGTGTTTTGATATTAATCCTGTATTATGTCCAAATACAGTCGTATTGAATCTCGTACAACTGTATTGACCCGAGGCAACGCCGAGGGTCAATACGACTGTACGAGGACATAATACAGGATTAATATCAAAACACCCATTTCATGATACCTTTATTAACCAATGTTATTAACCAATCCTGTACTGTAAAGATACAGATACATATTAGTGTATTGGTTAATATTGGATGTTTTGATGTTGGTTGTATTTTACACATTGGTGTATTGGTGTAATGTGTAAAATACAACCAACATCAAAACATCCAATATTAACCAATACACTAATATGTATCTGTATCTTTACAGTACAGGAACCGATCGTGGTTATAAATGCACTGGAACTATGTAAATATGTAAAATATGTAAAATACAACCAATAAATGCAATATGAAGGGGTGGTTGTCTCAGACACATTCCACATTTCAATGTTTGTACGAGGAAATAATGTAGGATAAATATCAAAACACCCATTTCATGATACTTTCAGTAACCATACACCAATGTGAAAATACAACCAATGTTATTCAATACTATTAAGGGGTGGTTGTCTCAGACACATTCCACATTTCAATGTTTGTATGAGGACATAATGTAGGATAAATATCAAAACACCCATTTCATGATACTTTCAGTAACCATACACCAATTTGAAAAATAAACAGTGTCAGTTATGTCGTCTGCCATTTTTTTTTGTTTATAACATTGCTAAGGGCTTTTCCAGGAAAAAATACCTGGGGGGGTCGGAACTCCGTCAATAATTTGGGGTACTACCACCAGAATTTTAATCATTTTTGGGGTATCACCACATAAATATAAATACTTAAAATAACCCCCACCTAGAAAATAGAAATTAAATTTGAAACGAGGACCCCCTCTTTCCCTCACCAAAAGGAAAAGCGAAAACGCCGAAAGCAAACGATTCCTTTCCTGTGATACCTAGTTTGACAAACATACCTCTAAACACCTGAACATATTCCCCCAGGCCCACGGCTATTTAACCAGTGGCAAATTTGCTCATTATCCCAGTCCATTTTGGCATTTGACCACGTTTCGTTTTTTGACTGGTACTTTTTATCTCGGAACCCAGGAACGAAAATAAAAGAACCAGGTACCAGTTCATCATTCGTATTTCTCCATCTTTTACATAACATATCATTCGGAATATTTCGGAAGATAAAGGGAGACAATTTGGCTTAAAAATCATGCAAAAGAAGCGAAATCGCAGAACAAACAACAGAATATTATACACCGTTTAACGAACAACACAGTGACACGATTTGCCAGCAAGTACATTGTAGGTCTATTTTAATATACCGAAATGGTAAAAATACCGACAACTGCGATTAATTAAATAGAAATTTGATAACAACCCCCAGAAAAGAAATACGTTTTACGCCCCCCACCTAGATAAAAAAAAATCAATGGCGTTTCGACCCTACTGGGTATTTTTTCCTGGAAAAGCCCTAAGTGTGCATGCCCACTCCTGTATAAAGACCAGTTCGAAGCCGTATTAAACCTGTTTTTCCGTATTAAGACCTGTATAAATACCACTTAAAGAATCTGTATTAACTGGTCAGTTTCCAACGTATTTTGTTACATTGGTTAGTAGTACTAAATTTTATCGTTGTAGGAAAGCAGAGTACTCAGAGAATCTTTACAAGATTTGTGATAGCCATGAACGTTGCAAAAATTAGATGTATACAAAAAATTCACAATATACGATATTTTGTATTAATAGCAGAGTAAAAATTGCACAATACTTTTTTGAAGTTTTCACATGTAAGTAATTTTGCACTTTTTCTTCTAAAGATGAATTATGCAAATAAGTTTCTATAAATATTGCCACTTACTTTTATAATAATTTTACGCTTCAGTCGTTCAGGAGAAGGTAACTGAGAGAAATCTGAGTCTATTGGTTCTGTCAATAAGTCAGCTGAAAAATACAATTATGAAAAGAAAGATTAAACAGTGATGGTTATCAATTCCCTCAATATCAACAAAACGAACAATCACCTCTCATCTTAACTGAACTCACTGAACACAAAAAAGACAACGACATAAGATGTTGGAAATACAGGTCCTGGCTTGGGACAGGCACAACAACGTGGCAGGATTAAACCGGCTAATAGGATCCCAACCCTCCCTTCTTGATAACTGGATCTCCAATGGCAAAAAAAAACCTGCACAGATTCGCTGTCACTCAAACAAGACCACATACTATCACACATTCACATGGATAGTACAATGGCAGTATCAACAAGATGAACTGTGAGCATTAGCTCACTTTTGATACCCCCGCTCTTCGGCAAACAGGAAGTAGGAATCTGATGGGTCCAAAAACGCTTCCCACGATATGGGGTACCTATATGAAGCTTGTGACCAAATATCAGATTTCTGCCATCAATAGTTGCTGAGAAAAATGCGACGAAAAATGAGCATATATGTTCAATGTGTATAAAAATCAACAAAGTCGGCAAACAGGAAGTAGGAATCTGATGGGTTCAAAAACGCTTCTCACAATATGGTATACCTATATGACGCTTGTGACCAAATATCAGATTTCTGCCATCAACAGTTACTGGGGAAAATGCGACGAAAAATATCTTGGACGGACGACAGACGGACAGAGGTAAAACAGTATACCCCCCTCCCCCTTCGGGGAGCGGGGGCATAATGAATTAACATCTATCACACATTAACATGGACAGTACAATGGCAGCATCAATGAATTAACATCTATCACACGTTAACATGGACAGTACAATGGCAGCATCAATGAATTTACATCTATCACACATTAATATGGAGAGTACAATGGCAGTATCAATGAATTAACATCCATCACACATTAACATGGAGTGTACAATGGCAGTATCAATGAATTAACATCTATCACACATTAACATGGACAGTATAATGGCAGTATCAATGAATTAACATCTATCACACATTAACATGGACAGTACAATGGCAGTATCAATGAATTAACATCTATCACACATTAACATGGACAGTATAATGGCAGTATCAATGAATTAACATCTATCACACATTAACATGGACAGTACAATGGCAGTAACAATGAATTAACATCTATCACACATTAACATGGACAGTACAATGGCAGTATTAATGAATTAACATCTATCACACATTAACATGGAGAGTACAATGGCAGTATCAATGAATTAACATCTATCACACATTAACATGGACAAGTACAATGGCAGTATCAATGAATTAACATCTATCACACATTAACATGGAGAGTAAAATGGCAGTAACAATGAATTAACATCTATCACACATTAACATGGAGAGTACAATAGCAGTATCAATGAATTAACATATATCACACATTAACATGGACAGTACAATGGCAGTATCAATGAATTAACATCTATCACACATTAACATGGACAGTACAATGGCAGTAACAATGAATTAACATCTATCACACATTAACACGGACAGTATAATGGCAGTATCAATGAATTAACATCTATCACACATTAACATGGAGAGTACAATGGCAGCATCAATGAATTAACATCTATCACACATTAACATGGACAGTACAATGGCAGTATCAATGAATTAACATCTATCACACATTAACATGGACAGTATAATGGCAGTATCAATGAATTAACA
Organism: Bathymodiolus brooksi; assembly: GCA_963680875.1. Lineage (NCBI taxonomy): Eukaryota > Metazoa > Mollusca > Bivalvia > Mytilida > Modiolidae > Bathymodiolus > Bathymodiolus brooksi. The sequence goes on along the minus strand of OY804578.1, from coordinate 78,398,595 downwards.
TCTATCACACATTAACATGGAGAGTACAATGGCAGTATCAATGAATTAACATCTATCACACATTAATATGGACAGTATAATGGCAGTATCAATGAATTAACATCTATCACACATTAACATGGACAGTACAATGGCAGTATCAATGAATTAACATCTATCACACATTAACATGGACAGTATAATGGCAGTATCAATGAATTAACATCTATCACACATTAACATGGACAGTACAATGGCAGTAACAATGAATTAACATCTATCACACATTAACATGGACAGTACAATGGCAGTATCAATGAATTAACATCTATCACACATTAACATGGACAGTACAATGGCAGTATCAATGAATTAACATCTATCACACATTAACATGGAGAGTACAATGGCAGTAACAATGAATTAACATCTATCACACATTAACATGGAGAGTACAATAGCAGTATCAATGAATTAACATATATCACACATTAACATGGACAGTACAATGGCAGTATCAATGAATTAACATCTATCACACATTAACATGGACAGTACAATGGCAGTAACAATGAATTAACATCTATCACACATTAACACGGACAGTATAATGGCAGTATCAATGAATTAACATCTATCACACATTAACATGGAGAGTACAATGGCAGCATCAATGAATTAACATCTATCACACATTAACATGGAGAGTACAATGGCAGTATCAATGAATTAACATCTATCACACATTAACATGGACAGTACAATGGCAGTATCAATGAATTAACATCTATCACACATTAACATGGACAGTATAATGGCAGTATCAATGAATTAACATCTATCACACATTAACATGGAGAGTACAATGGCAGTATCAATGAATTAACATCTATCACACATTAATATGGACAGTATAATGGCAGTATCAATGAATTAACATCTATCACACATTAACATGGACAGTACAATGGCAGTATCAATGAATTAACATCTATCACACATTAACATGGACAGTATAATGGCAGTATCAATGAATTAACATCTATCACACATTAACATGGACAGTACAATGGCAGTAACAATGAATTAACATCTATCACACATTAACATGGACAGTACAATGGCAGTATCAATGAATTAACATCTATCACACATTAACATGGACAGTATAATGGCAGTATCAATGAATTAACATCTATCACACATTAACATGGACAGTACAATGGCAGTATCAATGAATTAACATCTATCACACATTAACATGGAGAGTACAATGGCAGTAACAATGAATTAACATCTATCACACATTAACATGGAGAGTACAATAGCAGTATCAATGAATTAACATATATCACACATTAACATGGACAGTACAATGGCAGTATCAATGAATTAACATCTATCACACATTAACATGGACAGTACAATGGCAGTAACAATGAATTAACATCTATCACACATTAACACGGACAGTATAATGGCAGTATCAATGAATTAACATCTATCACACATTAACATGGAGAGTACAATGGCAGTATCAACGAATTAACATCTATCACACATTAACATGGACAGTACAATGGCAGTATCAATGAATTAACATCTATCACACATTAATATGGACAGTATAATGGCAGTATCAATGAATTAACATCTATCACACATTAACATGGACAGTACAATGACAGTAACAATGAATTAACATCTATCACACATTAACATGGAGAGTACAATGGCAGTATCAATGAATTAACATCTATCACACATTAACATGGAGAGTACAATGGCAGTATCAATGAATTAACATCTATCACACATTAACATGGAGAGTACAATGGCAGTATCAATGAATTAACATCTATCACACATTAACATGGAGAGTACAATAGCAGTATCAATGAATTAACATCTATCACACATTAACATGGAGAGTACAATGGCAGTATCAATGAATTAACATCTATCACACATTAACATGGAGAGTACAATGGCAGTATCAATGAATTAACATCTATCACACATTAACATGGACAGTACAATGGCAGTATCAATGAATTAACATCTATCACACATTAACATGGACAGTACAATGGCAGTAACAATGAATTAACATCTATCACACATTAACATGGAGAGTACAATGGCAGTAACAATGAATTAACATCCATCACACATTAACATGGAGAGTACAATGGCAGTATCAATGAATTAACATCTATCACACATTAACATGGACAGTACAATGGCAGTATCAATGAATTAACATCTATCACACATTGACATGGACAGTACAATGGCAGTATCAATGAATTAACATCTATCACACATTAACATGGACAGTACAATGGCAGTATCAATGAATTACCTTGAAACCACTTCTTATCATCATAATTTGGAACTCAATTCTTACAGTTTTATCATGTAAGTTCACAGAACACATACTAAAAGTCACATCTTTTTTAGTTGATTTTTAACAGTGATATTTTACATTGTTAGCTACAAATTACAGTAGATTAAATACTTGATCAAGGGAATAAATTAGTGAAAATGGATCACTAAAAGATGCTTGTTACAAGTCATATTCTTTTTTTTTGTGTATCTTAAAACATAATACACCACTGTTACTTACCACCAAATGTGTCTCTGAAGGCCATAGCCATATTTCTCTGCTGACCTAATGTACAATGGTTCTCTATTGACAAAATTAGTGGATAACTGAAATACAGAAAATATCCACATGACAATCTGATTTTCTCATTGCTTCCAGAAGATCAAGATATAATACTACAAGGCAATGGTTCTGTGGGATCTTTAAATAATTATAACTTGCTATATGTAATAATTAATAAAGAAATAAATGTGAATGGCATTGGTTATTCAAATTAATCGAATGTCCACAAAAATTAAACCCTCAAATATTATTTTTATACAGTCTACATACATTTTGCCTTTCTTCTTTTATTTTCTCTAGGAAACCACTGACGTGTTGTAAATCACTGACAAATTGTGACTTACGGCAGGTCGGAGATATATACGTTTGATTTTTGAAGATAGACATGTACAATAAAAATTACTTTGTCACCGCGGTGGACTCGATGGGACTATAAACCTAATATTAGAGGGCCACAACTGGAAAATAACCATGGTGTGTACTTACTCTGAAGCTACCCATGCATGCTCTTTAATAGCTTGTATAACATCTAGAAATCTGATCTTTGATGTTAGTGTGTGACCATGATAAATATATGGGTAATTGTCTGGACCATCCCAACAATCCACTGAAATTAATAATGCTCTATTATTATTATATACTGAAGATATAAATGATATTATGAAAGAAGAAAATGATGGACTTGCCAAACCTGACATTATCTTCCACTTGTTGAAGGCAGTCGGTATTTGGTAATGGAAGAACTACATAGTCCCTCACCAGTACTAAATTTAAAACGAAAAATTTGAAAGAACTCCACCTTATACCAAAGGCTCACCTCGACTTAGGTCAGCGAGCTGAAAACCAATTTCATAGGTATTTTTTGGCTTGACCTCACAATGGGTCAAAGATACAATCTACCACACTCAAAATCTAACTTGATCTCCTCCTTTTTATGGTCCCTGATCTTGTCTATAAATTCTAAATGATTTCCTTAAGGGGAACATAAGTCACTGAGTGGAACCAAATGTGGAACAGACGTACATCATGACACAGGTATAACTTATTTAGGGTTCAATCAGACATACATCATGACACAGGTATAAATTAATTAGGGTTCAATCAGACCTACATCATGACACAGGTATAAATTAATTAGTATTCAATCAAGTTTATAGTTATTGAGGAAAATACTGTATATTAATTTTCTCATAGGCTCCTATGTTAAAATTTATCCTGCAGTGGTTGTCCTCTTGGATTTCTGATCGACAATTAAAATATAAACTTTGTACAGGGTTATATCACAAACATTCCATCCAAGTAACAATTCTATCTTCTATCCAAACATGAGGTTTCTGAGTAGAAAATAGTTGAAATTTCAACCTGAATCAGAAGACGTAATTGTTCCTATCAGAAATGTTGAATTTCAAAATTTTAAACTTTGTACAGATCTTGGTTAGTCTTGAAATTTTATCCAGACTTCATATTATGGAGATTTACAATTAGAGAAATTGAAGAAAACAAATTTATTTAAATGCAAACATCATATAACAGTTCAGACTCCAAATAAATATGTGTTGCAATGAATAATGTTCAAAATAATATTCATTAATAATGTTCAAAATTCATAAGTTAACAAATATTTATTGCAATGAATAACGGTTCAAAATTCAAAAGCTAACCAATATTCATTGCAATGAATAACTGTTCAAAATTCAAAAGTTAATCATATTTTTATTTGAGGGAAAGCAGACTATACAACATTGCAGAGAACAGATGGCTGACTACGGCATATGACTTACGTTCTATACAGCGACAACCCATACGTAAACATCTAACATAAGCATCTACTGATGACACACTTGACACCTGGTCCCCTGTTAAATATCTGAAACAGAACAATGATAACAGTACATATTACAGTGTGGAAAACGACTGTTCACCAAACCATCAAAAGTAAGTGGTAATTTCTAGGAGTGTAAAGTTTACCTGCATCATATTGTGATCAATGAAATCTCTTTTACTTTGGTCATGTGATAGATGGTCCTCCATACAATTACTGACTCATTAGGACAATATAATTAAAATATTGTTGACAGTGGCATTAAACACCATAACCCCTAACTGTGATGATGGTATGTATGGATAACCAATATTAGTTCACAACAGATAACCCAACACAATTTCACTTACTTATGTGAGGATGCAGTCTAATATGATATAAATTGTCCATTATTGGAAAAATGACCCTCTATATATTTACTTAATAAGTACAAGTATGTGAAGATACTGTCTAATTATTATGAAAAAGAGGTATCCATTTTTTGGAACAATGACTCTCCATATAATGTGTATGTGGATGCTATCTAAACATATGAAAAAGAGTTGTCCATTATTGGAATGATGGCCCTCCATACATTCACTTATGTTCATTGTGGTGATTCTCTCTAAAAATTATATATTGAATGATGCATTATTTGATAGGTACTCGTGATGTGACAATTTCTTGCAATGAGATAGAGGATGGCTTAGTATTTAACAAATGGCCGTTCATCTATCTATACTTACGTATTATGGGATGATGCTATCCAGTAATGAGATAGAGGGTGGTCCATGTTTTGGTTTACTTTATCATAACTGCTGTCCTGTATTGTATTTGAACTTGAAAATAAATAATCTTCAAACTGAAAAATAAATATAGATAAATTGATATGAATATTCTAAAATGATTAGCTAGTTTTAAGACAGACTTGCCTACCCTTACAGTTTTGGTGTAAGGCTTACGAATTTTGAGGCTAACTTACGAGCTTAAGGATTGGCCTTGTTTGCCGTACGATTTTCTAAAAATCTGCATTTTTTTTATGTCCGGTATGTCATTTATGCTGGTCCGTATATTACTAATAAAAACGTGTGTCCTGTATTTAAGAAAAATTGTGTGCTTGGTTTATGGTGTTCAATGCCACTTTCAACAATATTTAAGTTATATCATAGCGGTCAGTTTTATTGGTTGAGGAAAAAAACACAAACCTGTCGCAAGTCACTCACAAACATCACATAATGTTGTATCGAGTACACCTAGCCTGAATGGGATTCGAACTCATAACTTTAGTGGTGATAGGCACTGATTGCATAGGTAGTTGTAATTCCAACTACCATATGATAGCCCTTCAGAAACGTTTAGTTTTTACCTCTGACTCATAAAAATGAATATTTAATTTGTGTCTCATTGCATCTGCTACAAAGTCAACCATGACATCTTTAACTTTGTTCAAATCTTCTGCCCAGGAATCCTGTAAATAATTCATTTAATCTCATGATAAACTTGTAAATGAACAACAAAAGCAATCTGCAAGGCAAAAATAAATCACAAGAACTGGTAATTTGGTAACCATAGCAGTATTCCAGATAAAAAATGATTGAACATGTATTTTACTCATTATTTTTCATTCAATTGAGTAATAGATCTTTTTATTTACATCATTATTTTATGTTCATTCCTCAAATAAAACTTTACTAGGGTATTTTACCAATCAATTCCTGCATGTAACCTATCTTGATGAATGGATGTTCAGTCTTCACAATTTAACTTCCAGTTATTTACACTATGCAATATTGTCTAATTGATCGGGGAATAAATGAGAGATAGTTGTTTAATGCCAATTCAACAATTTTTCAGCTATATCATGGATGGCGAGAACAAATTAATTTTCAATGAGATAATGATGAGGTCCGCTTTGCACTAGACCGACACGCGTAGTTGGATTTTTATAGTGCTACCTCACTGAAACAACAGTCCGTGGATAGATATGTCGTCTCACTTGGACACATTACCCTGATTCTGAGCCAATCAGTCTTTACTCTTTCTCCTTAATGCTGCATGCTTAGCGGAGAAGTAACAAATACTAATTTCATAGTCTTTGGTTTGACCCTTTTGGGGCTCGAACCCACAATCTACTGCACTTGAGATGAGCACGCTAACCATTACGCCATCGAGGCGGTTTGAGCATCTTGATGGTGAATCTCTGTGCATCAGCATGTGTATCCATTTTTAAAATAAGTACATAAAGAACAGTTTGTCCACATCAAAGATGCCTTTCTCTTTCCACTTCGACTCATGTGGACTAATCTCAGTCAAGCTAAAACTTTGATCATCTGAAACCGTTTGTGTACAATCATTCAATTGTAAATAAGACTGAGCAATTACATTTATATATGGAACCTACTGTTGATTGCCACTCCCTATTCCGGAGAACCAATTTTAAAAGTGAAAGTACAATTTCTGGTATATTACACAACAGAATTCTTAATGATGTGGATATTTAACACAACTGAACACAATATCAGGGGTTAAATACACATTGGTTAGACAAACGTTTGTGTAACCTCAAACTCTATTTTAGGTTTGAAAATTTAAGAAATTGCATTTTCAGTGGTTTTTATTACATAATCATGCAAAATTGCAACAGGTAATATGCAGCCATAATAGATTATCAAGACTTGTAAGACTAATACTTTAATCAAGGATAACAACTTACCTTTTGTTCATTCCTTAAAAACTGTTGAAATTTGGTAGGGGTGAGTATCCTACAATATAAACAATATGAACTGAATCAAGATAACCTCTTCCTCAATTCATGCTATGTATCAAACAATACGTTAAAATTTGTTCTTCAGCGGTGGCCATCTTGGATTTTCAATTGACATAATAAAACACAAAATTTGTATGCCAAAAAATAGGTGGTTTCTGAGAAGAGATTTGAAATTTCAACCAATCAGAAATCATAATTGGATCTAGCAGCCATGCTGAATTTTAATCAAACAATATATTGAGGATTATCGGAGTAGTATTTCTGGCAAAATATATTACATTTGGTCTATTGATTTCTTAATAAAATGATTGAAATGTAAACAAACAATATGTGGTAGATACTCATGTACAAAGATATGACAATAAGTATGATTTTTGAACTCATACTCGACGAACCGACCGATCAAATCCGTCTATCCAATATAAAGTGTTCTAACTGGATGAAATCGGAGTAACAGTACAAAAATCCTATTCGAAATTTTTATGACTGTCAGGGCTGGACCTTTTGGCCAAATGAACTTAAATTAAATGCCCTTTTTAACTTCTGATAGATCACATGACCAAAAGGAATAGGCTTATGCATTGTCATCACCTCGTATCCACCATCTTCTGCCGTCCCTCGTTTGTTCCACATTTAAATCTCTTTCTCAGAAACCACTTTACCAAATGAAGTCTAACCTGGCAGAAATGCTATTTAGATAATCCTCAACATTTTTAACAACTTGACAAAGTTGAACATAGTTTACAAGATGTCTTCTCAGAAACCAATATCAGGTATAATGGTGGACCCCAACAGTACATTGGATGGCTCTTAACAAATATGCAATTTTTCGTATCGATGGATGTCAACCGCTAGAGATAGTCCTTTGCTAAACTATCTCCAGTGATGGCGTCCTTCTTGGTTTTTCAAAGGATGATCCAGTGACCATTCGTGTACAGTTTTGGGTTTCAATAATACAGTAGCTTCTGGGAAGAAAACTTCTAAATTATTTGCTATGATGGTAGCCATCTTGTTTGTTGAAAAAGCCTACATTTTTTTTTAGATATGATAATAACTCAAACTGCTGTTTGGGCAAGGTGAGGTATAAATGAAAGAAATTGAAATTCTACTATACAATTCTTTTATAAAATTTTGAACATTTTCTTTATTTCTACACAAGTAATTTAATCTTTTATAACTTCACACTAGCTCTTTTATCAGTTTCAATTGTCTGTCAATGTAGGACACTAGACTGGAAGAATATAATCTATAAAATATTGTAGGCATGATAAACTTCAAAGTCTTTCAGTTAAAATTGTTATGATCATGACAAAGCCCCAATTTAGACCCAATGGAACCAATACAATCTTAAATCATAAGGGACAAAAAAAGGTCATAATGTTCTCTACCTTACCTTATCTAACTTGGTGCAGAGTAAGCGTTTAGGGTTATGGTGTTTAATGCCACTTTCAGCAATATTTCAGTTATATTGTAGTGGTCTGTTTCATGCCACAAGTCACTGACATACTTTATCACATAATGTTGTATCGAGTACACCTCGCCATGAGCGGGATTCGAATTCACAACTTTAATGGTGATAGGCACTGATTGCATATGTAGTTGTAAATTCAATTACCATACGATCATGACCACAACGGAGGCCTAACTCGGTGAAGGGAGTTAACATACTATGACAAAGCAAGATCATATTGTTATCTCCCGTTTCTTACTTGATGAAGGGAGATAACCAACTAATGACAAAGCAAGATCATATTGTTATCTCCCTTTTCTTACTTGATGAAGGGAGACAACCAACTAATGACAAAGCAAGATCATATTGTTATCTCCCTTTTCTAACTATAACTTCATGAAGGGAGATAACATACTAATGACAAAGCAAGATCATATTCTTATCTCCCTTTTCTAACTTGATGAATGGAGATAACATACTAATGACAAAGCAAGATCATATTGTTATCTCCCTTTTTTAACTTGATGAATGGAGATAACATACTAATGACAAAGCAAGATCATATTCTTATCTCCCTTTTCTAACTTGAGATAACATACTAATGACAAAGCAAGATCATATTGTTATCTCCCTTTTTTAACTTGATGAATGGAGATAACATACTAATGACAAAGCAAGATCATATTGTTATCTCCCTTTTCTAACTTGATGAATGGAGATAACATACTAATGACAAAGCAAGATCATATTGTTATCTCCCTTTTCTAACTTGAGATAACATACTAATGACAAAGCAAGATCATATTCTTATCTCCCTTTTCTAACTTGATGAATGGAGATAACATACTAATGACAAAGCAAGATCATATTCTTATCTCCCTTTTCTAACTTCATGAAGGGAGATAACATACTAATGACAAAGCAAGATCATATTCTTATCTCCCTTTTCTAACTTGATGAATGGAGATAACATACTAATGACAAAGCAAGATCATATTGTTATCTCCCTTTTCTAACTTGAGATAACATACTAATGACAAAGCAAGATCATATTGTTATCTCCCTTTTCTAACTTGATGAATGGAGATAACATACTAATGAAAAAGCAAGATCATATTCTTATCTCCCTTTTCTAACTTCATGAAGGGAGATAACATACTAATGACAAAGCAAGGCCATATTGTTAACTCTTAATCTAACTAGGTGAAGAGAGATATCCTACTAATATTAGCATTAAGATTTATTCATGAAATCATGAAACAATACTTACTTTTTGGAATTCTGTTTCTCTGTATAGCCGTCTAAGCAATTATCTATAAGCTGAAATGAAACAAAACCAAGAATCCTGATTTTTATATGATCTTGAAATAAGTAATATTGTATTGGTCACATCAATTAACATGGGTTTTACTGCTTATGTAACAAAACTGCGTAGTTTTGGTTAGACCTATTGCAAGCAATACCAGCTAGTTGTAAAATTTGAGAAGTCATGAAATAAAATTCAACTTGCTGACAGTACTTTTTCCCTGCAAGATAAGATAGTTTTGGTGAATTTGCAAAAAAGAGGTTTCTAGGTGAGGTTTAATAAAGTTCAGATTTAAAAAATCTTGGAAATGTGAACTAGAGGCTCAGTGGGCTGAGCCTGTGTCGCTCACCTTTCATTCTGTTTTGAGGAAACTTAATACAGAACCTTCCATAGGTGCTTCCTACCAAATTTTGTTTCATTTGGCTACTCAGTTTCAGAGGATAAGATTATTTAGAAATCGACCAACCAGAAACAAGAATTGCCTATGGTGGCCATGTTTATTAACTGATGGGGACTTAAAATAGAGGACCTTCCAAGGATGCTTCCTACCAAATGTCGTTTTATTTGGGAAAGTGGATTCAGAGGAGATTATTTAGAAATCAACCAATCAGAAACAAGAATTGCCTGTGGTGGCAATGTTTGTTAATGGATCAAAAATAAATGAGCAATCTTTATAGAGGACCTTCCATAGATGCTTCATACCAAGTTTCAGTTCATTTGGCAAAGCTGTTTCAGAGGAAAAGATTTTTTAGAAATCAATCAATCAGAAACAAGAATTGCCTGTGGCAGCCATGTTGGTCAACAGATCAGGACGAAATGAGCAATCTTTATAGAAGACCTTCCATAGATTCTTCCTACCAAGTTTCAGTTCATTTGGCTAAGGGGTTTCAGAGGAGAAGATTAAAATGTGAAAAGTTAACGGACGACGGACGCCAAGTGATTGCAAAAGCTCACTTTGCCTTTGGCCAGGTGAGCTAAAAAAAACTCACTCAAAAATATCTGGTGATAATTCTTGAAAATCTTGAAAATTGTGATCACAATTTGTATGTATACGTATTTTCTTAAGCCAAACATTGTCACCTTCAGAGACTTCATCCAAAGCAAAACAACAAGGATTTTATTTAATATAATTACATTTTTTATCTCAAATCACATAAAAAAAACATGGAGAACAGAACACCTGAGTTTTGGGTACATGTGTGAGTAATTTTCTAATATTAAACTTTATTTTCATAATGCTATCCGTAAAAATCTTTCTCACTTTAGTAGAAGTACAAATCGTAATAATGTACATCCGCTAGATGGGAAGGAATCTATACCTCTTTATTAACAGAAGAGTTATAGTAATAAGTGATCAATCGTATCAAATATATATTTACATATGCTACTACTGATCATTTTAATGAGTATAATAAGAATCTAACTAGTCAAAAAAAAAACATTTTAACTCATTTTTCTGTCTATAACAAATTACAGAAAACAAATACTTTGTCTAATGATCATGTGACAACCTTGTATAATGGTCATGTGACAAACTTGTCTTATGGTCATGTGACAAACTTGTCTAATGGTCATGTGACACACTTGTCCAATCGTCATGTGACAAACTTGTCCAATGGTCATGTGACAAACTTGTCTAATGGTCATGTGACAAACTCACAAATGAGATCAGAATACTACAAGCTAAGTTAGAATATACTAACCCATGGCACATGTACAATTTTCTGAAATAACATTATGAAGTATTGGTATGGTATAGAATCTGAGCTTTCAGCCACCTCCTGGTACTTGTCTCTTAGATCTTTGTTGTTTATCTTATAATTTATTTTCTGCATCCATGCTTTGAAATGCTTCAGTGTTACACTAAAAAAAAAAAAAAAATCTAATGTACAAACAGTGAAAATACAGATTTACAAACAAATAAAATTTTCAAATTTGTAGTGTCTCAATTCAATATAAAGCATGTCAAATGTTGAATCTTCAAACTTCGTAAAGTTTGTTGTTTCTGAGTTTTTCATATATATATTAATACAGTTTTTGGCTAAATTATGTCCTTGCAGTGACAGTTATCTCCATTTTAATGTAACCATGTGTATAGATGTGTATTGCCGCATTATTGACAAGATGACGTAAGCAGTAATCAGCTAAAATTCTAAAAATATCTCATACTATTTCAACCGTGGAATTGATACTGGTAAAATTACAGCATTGTCCAATCACAAACCAGGAATATTAAACAACTACATTAGAATTACAACGATTGTGTTCTGAATAGACAGGTGTTTGGTTTATTACAGGTAAAATTAACAAAGATTTTCTACATTGGGACTTTATTTAAAGTTCGGTCTATACAGGATATCGGTTTATTCAGGGTTCGATTTAGACAGGTTTCACAGTATCTTTGATGTTTGCTTGTCGCATCTGAAATCTCAGGCTTCGCTTTCAATGTGATATTACTATTAATTCTCGCAAATCAAATCAAAGATAGTCTATATGTACACTTACTTATCGGCGCCACTCTTCTCCATCAGATAGAACTCTCTTCGTAGCCATCTGAAATAAAAATAATGAATTATAAATTTATGTTACTGAATTGTATTATTTTGCACATCTTCTATATTACCATTCCAAAAACAACTTAATCTTGAATTCACTTCAGAAAATTTGTTTTATGATCATTCCTTGAGAAATATATCAACATTAATTTTTTTATTTTACACATTTCAATATAATGAATTATGATCAAATTAATTTCTCCTGGCTGTTTCAGTACATGTAGTACAGGGGGTGTATTGTTTTCCCACTCAATTAATAGTTTTGCAAGGTTTTTGTTTTCAGCACCGTTGTCGTCGTGTAACTTTGCACTTTATATTTTGCTTAGTATAATTAACTGTTACGCAGTTGTGCCCCTTTTATACATGTGTTCAGGCTTTGTACAGTCCTATAGTATACATTATAATTAATATATAATCTAGTTAGTTCAAGCTTGGTACAGTATTTTAATTATACTAAATGGATGAATATGTTATACCATGATAATCATCTTTTTCTCATGTTGTACGGTATATTATTTCATAAACTGTGTCTTTATTTTTCTATTTTATTTATGTCCATAATGTATACATTATAATGTAGAAAAATAGATAAGTGTAACAGTTACCTGTTACAACAGTCTTCCAAATATATGGTGGTCTTAAGTATTTTCGATAGGTTAAAAGAAAATGTTGTCATTTTTTTTCTGTGTTTATGATATCATTAAAGTCTATCTCAAGGGCTACTCGACTTTTAATATTTACATATACAAATGTAAATCCCTGATTATTTTGTATAGTACACAAGGATGCCATGAGAAATCTATAACTCCTTTAGAGCCTCAAAATTTTTTCACTTCCATCACAGCCATGTGATCAGAATTTTACCCACACATCAATATGACAGTGTCAACACTCTGCAGACGATATTATACAGTTATTTAATGGGTGTGGATGCAATAGACCAAACTATTTGTCCTGAGGTGCTGGGAATGACCAAGTGTTTTATTGCATGAGGCCAACGGCCGAATGCAATAGAACACTTGATCATTCCCAGCACCGAAGGACAAATAGTTTGGTCTATTGCATCCACACCCATTAAATAACTGTTTTATTTCCTAATTAAACAGAAGCAAGGTAGCGGACATGACTTAAATATATTCATCCATATATTGTAGAAAAACTGATGAAAATGATTTATTTGTTGATCACGGCTGGTAATCGGCACAAGCAGAACAGTTGGTTCTGCAAAGAAATTCGTGAGGATAACTTCCGGTTTTGGTAGAGGAGAGTTCACGAAGACGCTTCGCAAGGTATGTACATGTCAAAAATTGAAACTTTCTTTTTTACTGCTCGAATATTGCAAAATCAGAGAATGCTATGCTGTGGCGAATGCTTTCACGATTAGAAACATGTATGTTTATTCTTGTATATGAAGTGTAACTCTCGCAAAATCAATCGTCCCACGAAAAACATGACGAAAATTGTGACACTCTTACATTTCTAAGTTGTTCTTGACAAAGATACAAGTTAAATTTTCAATATTTTTTCATCAGAACCGATCTCCTCAAGCAGGAAAACGAGAAAATTGACAGTTTATAGATTTATCTAGACTTCAATTTACTTCTGACGAATCGGAATTTATCCCCGATTACATTTAGACTCCCATGATTAAAAAATATTGAAAATTTAACTTGCATCTTTGTCAAGAACATCTTAGAAATGTAAGAGTGTCACAATTTTCGTCATGTTTTTCGTGGGACGATTGATTTTGCGAGAGTTACACTTCATATACAAGAATAAACTATACATGTTTCTAATCGTGAAAGCATTCGCCACAGCATAGCATTCTCTGATTTTGCAATATTCGAGCAGTAAAAAAGAAAATTTCAATTTTTGACATGTACATACCTTGCGAAGGGTCTTCGTGAACTCTCCTCCACCAAAACCGGAAGTTATCCTCACGAATTTCTTTGCAGAACCAACTGTTCTGCTTGTGCCGATTACCAGCCGTGTTGATTAGATAACAATAAACAAGTGGAATACAGAGTAAAGTCCTAAATTTTTATTACATGTTTTTCAATATTATTATTCAAATATTAAAATTTTGAAATTTTATGAAAACCGAAATGTTTGAAATTTTTTGAAAATTTTGAAATCTTATGAAAATTTTGAATTTTTTTGAAATTTGAAATTTTTGAATATTTTGAAGTTTTCACATTTTTTGAAAATTTCAGAAATTTTGAAATATTTGAAATTTTTGAAGTTTTGAAATTTTTTGTCCAATGAAAAAAAGGTTCAAAGGTCAGTTCAATAGTCTGTCGTGCAATAGTCTCTTGAAGACTAATGCGTCAATAGATCACAGGGGAGCAAAAAACGCAAAAATATCTTAAAATATGTAGTTACTTAATAAACAAGAAAAAATTTACAATTAGGTAATAAATATATATATAGCTAGTGAGATTCAAGTTACCAGAATGAAATATAATCAATATACTTCATGCAGATTAAAAGTTCCAGCAAAAATGGCTGAAAATATACAGGGTTATGATAAAAAGAAGAGTACTTTTTTTCTTGGAAGGCATTGTTTGTAAACGTTTATTGGTTTGAATCTTTCTTGTCAATCTACTTTCTCACTTTTTAAGAAATTTTTACCGGAAGTATAGTCACATGTGACTTGCAGGTGCAAATAAAAATAGCTATCGAAAATTCTTTGTTATCGAAATTACCTTACCAGACCATAAAGATTCTATAGTAGATCTCACCCCTGTTTGGACCCCTAAAATATACCCTTAGATCCCCAACACAAACACAAAATATATTTTTTTACCCATTTTTGGGGGTTTTTTTTATGACATTTTAAAATTTTATTTCTTTCCTATCATGACAATTACATCTATGTGAGGGCCCCGGTGGCTCAATGAGTTAGGTAGTTGGATTACCTAACAACTCATATAAGCCTATCACCAATACGGATTTGTAAATTTCAAAAAAGGGTGCACTCGACTCCCAGCCGCAAGTGATAAAGATTACCAGTTGTTTGCCCAAGGTCGGTGGTTCTCTCCGGGTACTTCGGCTTCTTCCACCACTAACACTGGTCGTCATGATATAGCTGAAATATTGCTGAAAGTGGTGCTAAACACCAAAAATCAAATCAAATCAAATCTTATGTACAGCATGCACAGCGCGATTTAGCAAGAAATCACTCGGGTCCGACGTCGGTGAAATCAAGAAAATGTCGGAGAAATTAAAAAAAAAGTCGGTGTTGACAACGCGAAATGTCCGAGAAAAATGGAACACGGTGATTTACTATAAAACACCGACAAAACACCGACATTGACGATTAAACGCCGCGAAATAAAGAAATGGGATATTAACCTTTATTTGTACATTTGTATGTTCTTGAGACTGTCATTTTTGATAATATGAATGATTCATAGCAAATACTTATTTTCTTTTTCAGGTGTGCAAGCTATGTGATCATTTTTCGTTCTTTAATTCTGATATTTGCTTTTGTTTTAATCTATTATGTTAAGAAAACAATGCCGGTACAAACGTTTATATTATGTGATCATTACCATTTATAAGCTTGTGTTGTATTATTTTGTTAATTAAAATAAACTTGATCTTTTGAATGCAAGCTTGGTATCCCGAGTTAATTTGCTTTCGGGTGTTAATTAATGTCGACTTGGCACGTGACTTAAGTTCACCTGCTACAAAAGTTTCTAGATCCCCAAAAGCACGCTTTGATCGATAGCATGTGGAAACCTTTCTAGATTCTCGTTCCCGTGAAAAATATGTGTACAAATCAGAAATGGAACTTTTATTAAAGGTAAAATAACACGTGGCTTGCAAGGGGATTAACGACATACAAATACGAAAAAGCACGTTTGCTTTAGATAAAAAATTACATCGATTTTTTTTTTCAATCATTCTCGGTGTGTTTTTAAATCAATCCCGCAGCCTCAGGTAACTGTGTATTTGACCTTTTAGTGACCGAGTTCAATGTGTGCACTACATAAAAATAGACACATCCGTACATTGATAAAACACAGGTGATTAAAAAAAATAACACCGATATAAACCAATCGAAATGTTGGGATTAGACAAGGATTTATATAGTAGGACTACTATATATATCCCTGGATTAGATAATATACGCAAAACAAGATGCGTGCTCAGCCTCATAAATCCTATAAATAAAATGTATGCCATACTGGCATCCCTGAAAAAAAACCCGGTATCAAATTGAAATATAAAGTACGAAATAGACTAGTAAAAAAACAAAACTAAGCAACAAAAAACAAAAGAACACATGAAGCACAGTTACATGTACGTGTATACACGTATGATTTTCGCCGCGGTGTTGTCACCGGCAATTAAAATATTTCACCGACATTTAGGTCCTAATTTGTTAATTTTCGCGGTGAAAGTTTCACTGTGATTTCACCGACATTTTACGGTGATTTTATGACATATCACCGACATTTCACCGTGAAAAAACATCGACCAAGGTGATTTCTTGCTAAAACGCGCTGTGCGTGCTGTATATGTGTGTGTGAGGGTTAGGGGTTATGGTGTTTAATGCCACTTTGAAAAATATTTTAGCTACATCGTGGCGATCAGTTTTATTGATGGAGGAAACGTTGTATAAAGAACACCTCGCCTGAGTGGGATTCGAGCTCACAAGGTTAGTGGTAATAGGGACTGATTGCATAGGTAGTTATAAATCCAACAAGATATGATTATAATCTAACGATTATGAAGTCTCCCAAACCGGCCACTGACAACAGTTTAAATGAACACTTTGCATTGTGACAAATTCTGAGCTTGATTTTTTGCGGTATTGCGGTGGCCATTTTGAAAATGGAGACCGGTAGAAATTTTGCAATGTCGGGAATCAATTCCGGACATCATAATCTACCAACATGAAATTTCGTTGAAATCGAACAATGTTGAATTTGTGCGGTATTGTGGCGGCCATTTTAAAAATGGCGATCGGTAGAAATTTTTCGATGTCAGGAATCAATTCGGGACATCATAATCTACCTAAATATGAAATTTCGTTGAAATCGGACAATGTTGAATTTGTGTGGTATTGTGGCGTCCATTTTGAAAATGGTGACCGGTAGAAAATTTTCAATGTCGGGAATCAATTCGGGACATCATTATCTACCCACATATCAAATTTTGATGATATCGGACAATGTTGAAATTTTGTGGTGGCCATATTGAAAATGGCGGCCGTTAGAAATTTTTCAATGTCGGGAATCAATTCGGGACATCATTATCTGCCCACATATCAAATTTTGATGATATCGGACAATGTTGAATTTTTACCCCCCATTTTTATGCCGTGTTTTGGCAGCCATTTTGAAAATGGCAGACATCTTGAAAATTTTGAAAACGCAGAATTGCTCCTCTAATGGTGACCTATCACTATGTCAAATTTTATGTCTCTATCATTATCCAGTTAGAAGTTATCAACATTAATGTACAAATTTCAAGTTTCCCATAGGATTCTATAGTAATCTCCACCCCCTTTGAACCCCCAAAAATATGGCTTTGACCCCCTTTACCACAAATCTCATGAAATTCTGTCCTGTAGTTCCTGAGATCTGCCGTGGACAAGTTCATGGTCCACGAAAGAAAGGAGAAAGAGAATAAGAATAATAACTAGAATTGCCATTGCAAAGCGATAGCGGACATCACCCCACCCCAGGGCTCCCAATTCCAAAAACGATGACGATTATCAATTCGCAAGAGCAAGATCTACTTGGAAACCAAATTTTTCCCAAATCGGAGGATTTTTGTATTTTGGCAGCCATTTTGGATTCAAAATGGCCACCATAGCAAACCAAAATGGTCGCCATATGGTGCAGCATGTCTTATTCCCTGTAAATATCCATTTCCATTGAAATCTTTTCATTTTTGAATTTTTAACAATTTATTTTGATTTTATATTGGCAGCCATTTTGAAATGGTGGCCATTTTGAAAATTTTAAAAACAAAGAGCACAACTTTAAGTGATGATCTATTTTTGTGTCAAGTTTCAAAAGGATCCGCTGTACGGAGTGAATTTAACATTTTCAGCACCTTGGTTACCATGGCAATGGCCACCATTTTGAATTTGTTCAACCCCCAAAAGCTGCCACACACTACGGTGGATATTCCTACAAAGTTTCATGAAGTTTGATGAAAGGAATCCCAAATTTTTTTAAATCCCCTCTTTTTTGTTTCCATGGCAACTCCGGCAAAGTTTGTCCAACCGATTCCGATTTTTTTGGCTTATCTCGTTCCACTAGATGTGGATGCTGTTCCTATCAAGTTTCATTAATTTCTGTTCGGCGAGTAACCTGCTATGACCATTTTTGTGTTTCCATGGCAACAGCAGCCATTTTGAAAAAATCAACCCTTAACAGCACAACTTCACATGGCATATGATATTTCTACAAGGTTTCATAAAGTTTGATCAAGGCATCTCCGAGAAATAGAGCGGACAAAAATGTGTGGAAGAATAATAAGAATAATAATAATAGTGAAAAAGAAACGTAGAATAGCAATACATCACCCGACAACAGTCGGGGTGATGTAATAATAAATAAAATAATAATAATAAGAAACGGAGTAAAAACAATAAGTCTCCCAAACTTTGTTTAGGAGACTTAACTACCATACGATCACAAACACGACAACCCCATGTGTGTGTTAAGTTGGACAACAAATACACCTGTGCCTACTTGTACATGTCAGTTATATGTGTATATTAATACCGTAATAAAACATAAGATACAGAACAGTTTCTGTAAATCCACAGATAATAAACTTGAGAATAAATTAAAATGAATTTAAAATGATTATGGTTTTCTAGTCACATTAAATCTTCAAGACTTTTTTTTTTACCTTTCCAGTTGTATCTGATAAGATGCATTTTTTGCAGATTCTTCCAGCTTTTGTAAACCAAACTTCCATGTCCTATATTCATCATAGTTTGATGCTGAAATAAAACAATATATATATATATACACAAAGAAAAAAGTTAATCACCCCCATGTTTTTTTGAAATGACAAATGATACGACAAGTATCACGAGATTACTGACTAGATAATCTCAAGAACGCAATGGTGACCTGTTGGGGAAAAAAATCAAGAAAAATGTTAATCTAATGAATATTTAATCACAATATCACAAGGCCAGTTTTTGCAGTAAAACATGTCCATTTTAAGTATTGACCTTCACAGTTCAAAAAGCATGATAAGATTGTCGTTTCACTTTCAAAACGTCACTTATGAATCACTTGACGACATCTATTGTTCAAAGTTCAGTACCGGGTGTAACCCCCACGTGCTTGGATGACGGCCTCAACCCTGTGTCTCATCCCTCCAGTTAGACGTCGGATGTCCTGTTGTGATAGCTGCTGCCATTCCTGATGCAATGCTGCTTCCAATTGACGAATGTTTTGCACAGGAGGTTCCCGAGCCTGTATACGACGCCCTAACATGTCCCAAATTTGCTCTATGGGATTCAAATCTGGACTCATGGCTGGCCAAGGAACAGAAGTCACGGCTTCGCTTTGGAGGTAGGTGGTTACTGCTCTTGAACGATGAGGCCTGGCATTGTCATCCATATACACAGGCCTTGTAGCTAGGTGGTTGTCGAAATGAGGGACAACAACTGGTTGCAAGACGTCTCTGATGTACTGATCACCAGTTAGGTTGCCTTGTATGGTGACTAAATCCAGCTTGCAGTCATGAGAGATACACCCCCAAACCATTACTGAGACTCTATCGTAAGGGACAGTTGGCTGGATGTTCCTTGGGGGATAGGCTGTATTTTTGTGTCTCCAAACCCTCATCCAGCCGTCGGTTACATGAAGCAGAAACTGGCTCTCGTCTGATCAATGGATCTTGCACCATGTCCTTAAATTCCAACCACGTCGTTCTAAACACCATGCCAAATGTGATCGTCGATGTCGGTCTGCCAAAAGTGGACGTTTAATGACTCTCCTTGACTTAAGTCCCGCTGATTTCAGACGGTTTCTAACTGTTCTTGTTGACAGACATCTATTGGGCAGCCAGTGTTGTTTGAGTACGGGACTGGTTGCGAATGGCATCCGTCTAACCAAACACTGCAATGCCCTGTTGTCACGATCAGATGTTACCCATGGTCTGCCGGATCTTGGCAAGTCTTTCACATTGTTGGTTTGTGTGTGTTTTCTCACCAGTCGGCTGACTACAGTATAGTGGTAGCCCATCTGACGTCCAATAGCTTTGAAGGACATCCCTGTTGTATGCATGCCGATTATTTGCCATCTTTGTGCTTCTGATATTCGCCTTCGTACCATGCTTACTGAGAATGAACAAATTTTTTAAAACACTGGACTTAAATACCCAAATTCGAAGCGTGAACATACTGAATTTTGAGTAATGCGTGAGAGGCATGGTTCACGTGCATGACTAGTCGATATTAGACATAATGGTCACACCTGTGTTAGCACATCTTTTTAATGGAACATTGTTCTTGCTATAATCAATATAAATATTAGAATCTAAACTTAGTGTAACTTATTATGTTTTAATATATCAGGCCGAGGGGGTGCTTAACTTTTTTCTTTGTATATATATAAAATTAATTCTAAAAATTATCTCATATACGATCAAACCTGTATCATGGGACAATGAAAAAGTGGTCTTATAAGACAGGTGACTTCCTAAAAGAGGTTAAATTCATATGAAATGTTCTATGACAGGACAAAAAATTGGTGATCTTTTGATACAGGTGACTGCTAAAAGTGCTTAATAAACTTTTTTTTAAAGGTGAAAACATGGGCAGGTTTGAATGTAATTTGGAAGTTAAAAAATTAAGAGAAAGTCTGAATAATATTTTATTAACATTAGTGATTTTTATGTTGATAATTTGATAGTTTATTAAAAAAAAAAAAAAATTAAATACATATAATAATTTAAATGAATTTGAAACAGTCAAGTTTTCTCAACTAATGATGTAACATCTTATTACACAGTTAAATCTGGTAGTATATGTTATACAAGACTTTATACTTTATAACAAGATAAATCAGGCCATGTTATTTTTTTTCAACACAACGTCACGCTCTGAAATTTGTTTAATTGTTAATTTACATAAATACATGTAGGTAAAGAATTATATCAAAATTGTCCTTGAACCACCAACTATTAGTGGATATTGATAGGATAATATTATACAAATGTAATTGAATAACAGCATTTAATTACAGATATCATGTTTCTGCAAAACTCTATTTTCGCTGACTGGTAAAAAAATGAATGAATGGTTAACTACACTGTAACATGAACCAGTACAGGCTGATGTTATATGTTAGTGTATTGCAAAAAAAAAATTAATAAATAAGATATAAAAAAAATCATCTAATTTTTAAGTGATATTGTTGGTAGGTTTAAATAGATTGCATCTTCTGTTAATATTGCATTACCATTGGGGAGAAAGTCAAGTGATATTGTTGGTAGGAAGGTACCTTCTTCAGAAAGTTTTAGGTTTATGGTGTTTAATGCCACTTTCAACAATATTTCAGTTATATCGTGGCGGTCAGTTTTATTGGTGGAGGAAACCGGAGTACCCGGAGAAAACTACCGACCTGCCACAAGTCACTGACGAACTTTATCACATAATGTATCGAGTACACCTCACCATGAACGGGGTTCGAAATCACAACTTTAGTGGTGATAGGGACTGATTGCATAGGTAGTTGTTAATCCAACTATCATACAATCACGACCAACATGGATTGTTTCATCTACTTTAAATTAACATGATACATGATAAAATTTAACAAAATTTAATATTGAACACTAGCATCAGTTATTTGACCATAGTGCCCTATTTTATTTCGCAAAGATTACCGGTAATCAAATTTCTAGTTTTGGAGGTAAATCTATTTTTAAAATTACGAAGAGCATTTTAAGGTTGTCATCTTGGATTTTGAAACCACGTAAAAAAAAGTTATTTTGTAAAATTCGATCCATTATCATTGGTATATATTACATTGTATGTCTTCATTAATTGTTCAGTTTCTGAGAAGAAATTTTTATAGATCCAGCTGTCAGACTCTATCCTGTGTTGAGAGGCCATTTTGGATTTCTGATTCCATACAAAAAAGTAAACTACATTTGTATGGACCATCACATGATCATCATTCATGTCATGTTTTGCTTTAGTCAAGTTTGTTGTTTCTGTACAGGAAGTTTTTCATACATACATGTATCTCCTTCAATTAGTCTGATGCTAAATATGTACTTACAGTTCACAGCAAACAACATACAAAAAAACGCTAATATTGTAAAGGGCCATCCAAAGATCAATCATATACTGAACTAAATCAGTAAAAAATACCATTTTGTACAGTGAGTGTATGGTGAAACCTGTCTAAACAAATCTTGAAAAACATAGAATCCTGTATAACTTTAACTTTAAATAAAAATGTAGGAAATCAATAGTTTAACCTACATGTATATAAACTGACACCTGTGTATTCTTAACACAAAAGTTGGCTTCAAGGAAATTTGTTTTACACAGGTTTCATAGTACATTAAAACACACAAAAAAAATAACAAAATCATCATATCTTACCAACAACTGATAATGTTTTCAATTTAAATTCTGTTCCATAGAATAACACAAAGCAAACGCCAGCATCCATTTTTCGTGCATCTTCTGGCCATTTTTCAAAGTCCCTGGAATTCTTCCCTTCTCGTACTTCTCGAACTTCCTTTAAATTTACTGGGAAAAATATAGAATGAGAAAATAAGCATTGTATTTCTTTCTAGATTCTCCAGTAAGTTTTTAAAATGTGTCTTCTTTTTACGACCAATATCTTCTATTTTGTAAAAAAAAAATGAAAAAAAAACGTTGACAATATCCAATGGAAAAGATATTATTATGGAAACTAAGTCTACAACACTTTTGCTACAAACCTTAAATACAAATGTATTTATAACAAGGTTATCATTATTATAAACTGGTTGAACAAGTAATTATTGTTTAACGTCAAATGATCAATTTTTCAGCAATATCATGACGAGATCAAGCTACATTTGATGAGATGATGATGATATCCACTTTGTACTAGACCAACAAGCTTAGTTGGATTTTTATAGTGCCAGCTCATTGAAACAGCAGTCTGCATTTAGACATGTAATTTCACTCGGACACATTATTCTGTTTCCGAGTCAACCTGGCAGTCTTTGCTTTTACCCCTTAATACTGCATGCCTAGCAAAGAAACAACAAATACCAATTTAACAGTCGTTGGTTTGACACGACCGGACCTTGAACCCACGTTCTACAGAACTCAAGTCAACCATGCTAACCATTACACTTATGATGGGTTTTTTTTTTTTAAATCCATATCAAAAAATTTATTTTTGTAAGAGACAATCCAATACATAATATGAATTCAATCAATCTTGTTGTTTCTTAAAAGAAATTTTTCATGTACATTTTCCAAAAGCAGTTTGTGTTAAAAAAAAATTGTCCTGAAATAGCACCATCTTTTATAAATTAGTTGATGCAGGTTCCTTTGGCAATCAAAATTTATTTTGGACGATCTGTAATATAATTTACCATATACATGTACTTGAAGATGAATTAGGTAAAACTTTACCTTGAGATAATACTTTTAGAGTTTTGCTTAGAATAATAAGCGGAATCATGTTTATTTCACCCAGCTTCACAAGAATGACCCAAGCAGACTGATATATAGCAAGTTTTTCCAGAATGTTATTACATGCCTTTCCGACAATGTTCGTAAGTTTATTACATGCAACTTCCAACTTCATGAATTTCTGAAAATCTGTGTTTACAATGATTATTAAAACAATAAATTTCTTGTTCTAAATCTAGCCAAACATGACTAAACATTTTGGTACAAATCAGTTATTTCCTCTGTTGAAGTATATGATAAACATGTCATTTTTCATATCATACTCTTTATCAGCCCTCGTTCCTATATCATCCTGAGAGCCTATGCTGATATCATGACCTAGGACTGATAAAGGGTATGATATGAAAAATGCCATGTATGATGTAGTAATCTATAAATATATGTATCCCAGAAAAGTAAAATTCTAAAATATAATGAGTATCATCAAATGAAAAAGTACAGAAACCAGAAATTTTGAACAGGCCATACCATGTTCTACTATTTAATCAATATTTTTTTTAACTTTTTAATACAAGAAAACTGGAAAAACCTGTAGTAATAATATAAAAAAAAATGTGATAGGAATGAGGAAGAAATACACAACGTACATGTATATTATAACATGTGTTTATTGTGTAGTCAATCCATTTCATTTCTGTCTATAAATAGAAACATCCATTTCAATATCAAATCATTGCTGTACAGTATAATAAATTTAAATGTGTATGGTACTTCTAAATAAATATTTAAATAACAATAACATTTTATTGTCATATTTATTGAGTACTCTTTATTTCTGTTTTCTGTCTTTAAATTTGAGCTTTTGTGCTGATTTAATTCCTTTAATAAATATATTAATAAAATATTCTTGAAATGATTTTTTATTTTTATTAACTTGTACTGGTTTGTAGAAATGATATGTTCAATTATCATCTGAATTTATATTAGATAACATATTTTTCTTTAGATTTAAAAGAAATCAAATGAAAAACTATAAATACTACATCCCCAGAACAGTTCCAAGAAATAGGTTGGTTGGTTGGTTTGGTTGGTTTATGGTGCTTAACGCAATATTTCAGTTATATCGTGGCGGTCAGTCTTATTGTTGGAGAAAACCTGAGTACCCGGAGAAAACCCCTGACCTGTTGCAAGTCACTGACAATCCCAAGAAATAGGAAAAAATACATATCCTTATAGTCCCATTCTTGGTTTTAGTGGCGAAATTGGATTTCAGATCAGCACAAAAATCACAAACTTTGTAAAGAACCATCACATCATTATTAATACAATATTAAATTTTGTAACTACTGATTGGTATTTGACCTAAAGAGCAAAACATTTCCTGATTTGACCAAGGGAAACTGAAGTCGGATCATGAAATCATGAATGTGCCATTTTCAAAAAGGGGCATAACTATGGAATTATAAAAGGAATGATAACCAAATTTGAACTTGTTCTGTGTATTGCAGTCAAAAACATTGCTCAATAAATTTGCTTAAGACAAACTTAAATTATTTAACAGAACAGAAAAACGTATTTAAGGCCAGACCTTGGCCTGCCTTTAATAGTCCCATACCTTAAGTATAAATTATAATCAAAAATAAGGTTCTCCTCCATCATGCATAGGTGACCTTAGCCTATTTTTGCTACCCTATTTAATTAGGCCCTTTGATTTTCATGCTACCAAAGACTTTTAAATCATTTGGCTTTCCAACCATTTTGACTCTGAGCGTACAAATGTAACTGATGAAGGTTATTCCAGAAATGTGTGTGCATAAGATATGATATGATTTGCTTCTGGGGAACTTAAGTTATTGAATGGAAATCTGCGAAAATGGTAATCTTTATTGGTCAACTCAGAAAAAGGGTTAAAGTCTAAACAAATATCCAATTTGTCCTGCCTTTTATGGATCCCTGACGTTGTGTATTCATTTGATTTGCTCAAGTAGAACTTCAGTTTCTGAATGGAAACCAAATGTTGGACGGACGTATGGATGGACATGGACAAGGACCATTTTGTATGTTTTCATAGCACAGCTACCAAAAATGATGCAACATACAGCAAGAGTGTCATGTTTTTTTTAAACTAGAGGTTCAGCACTGAGCTGAGCCGGTGTCGCTCACCTTTCATTCTGCTTTGAGGAAACTTAATACAGAACCTTCCATAGGTGCTTCCCACCAAATATCGGTTCATTTTGGCAAAGCAGTTTCAGAGAAGAAGATTTTTAGAAATCAACCAATCTAAAACAAGAATTGCCTGTGGCAGCCATGTTTGTTAATGGATCAAAACGAAATGATCAATCTCTATAGAGGACCTTCCATAGATGATTCTTACCAAGTTTCATATCATTTGACCAAGCAGTTTCAGAGAAAAAGCTGTTTCAGAAATTGACCAATAAGAAACAAGAATTGCCTATGACGGCCATGTTTGTTAATGGATCAAAACGGAATGAGCAATTCTCATAGAGAATCTTCCATAGATGCTTCCTACCACGTTTCGGTCCATTTGGCCAAGCTGTTTCAGAGTAGAAGATTTTTTAAATCGACCAATCAGAAACAAGAATTGCCAGTGGTGGCCATGTTTGTTTATGGATCGGGACAAAATGAGCATTCTTTATAGAGAACCTTCCATAGATGCTTCCTACCAAGTTTCGGTTCATTTTGGCAAAGCGGTTTCAGAGGACAAGATTTTTAGAAATCGACCAATTAGAAACAAGAATTACCTATGGCAGCCATACAAATGTATTTGTTAATGGATCGGGACGAAATCAGCAATCTTCATAGAGGACCTCCCATGGATGAATCCTACCAAGTTTCGGTTCATTTGGCAAAGCAGTTTCAGAGGAGAAGATTTTTTAGAAATCAACCAATCAGAAACAAGAATTGTCTGTGGTGGCCATGTTTGTTAACGGATCGGGATGAAATGAGCAATCGTAACAGAGGACTTTCCATAGATGCTTCCTACCAAGTTTCGGTTCATTTGGCCAAACGGTTTCAGAGGAGAAGAATCTAAAAAATCAGCCAATCAGAAACAAGAATCGCCTGTGGTGGCCATGTTTGTTAACAGATCGGGAGGGAATGAGTAATCTTTATAGAGGACCTCCATAGATGCTTCCTACCAAGTTTCGGATCATTTGGACAAGCGGTTTCAGAGGAGAAGATTTTTAGAAATCGACCAATCAGAAACAAGAATTGCCTGTGGTGGCCATGTTTGTCAATGGATCGGGATGAAATGAGCACTCTTTATAGAGGACCGCCCATAGATGCTTCCTACCAAGTTTCGGTTCATTTGGCCAAGCGGTTTCAGAGGAGAAGAATTTTAAAAATCAGCCAATCAGAAACAAGCCGCCTGTGGTGGCCATGTTTGTTAATGGATTGGGATGAAATGAACAATCTTTACAGAGGACCTTCCATAGATGCTTCCTACAAAGTTTCGGTTCATTTGGCCAAGCGGTTTTAGAGGAGAAGATTTTAAAAAATCAGCAATATCTGTATCGAGATAACTGCATTTTGAATACAGATATCTATATTTAAACAAGAGTTATCTTTCTTTTAACAGAGATTTTTTTAGAAATTAACCAATCAGAAACAAGAATTGCCTGTGGTGGCCATGTTTGTTAACCGATCGGGACAAAATGAGCAGTCTTTATAGAGAACCTTCCATAGATGCTTCCTACCAAGTTTCGGTTCATTTGGCCAAGAGATTTCAGAGGAGAAGATTTTTAGAAATCGACCAATCAGAAACAAGAATTGCCTGTGGCAGCCATGTTTGTTATTAAATCGGGACAAAATGAGCAATCTTTATAGAGGACCTTCCAAGGATGCTCCCTACCAAGTTTCGATTCATTTGGCCAAGTGGTTTCAGAGGAGAAGATTCTTTAGAAATCAACCAATCAGAAACAAGAATGACCTGTGGCGTTCATGTTTGCTAACGGATCGGGACGAAATGAGCAATCTTTATAGAGGACCTGCCATAGTTGCTTCCTACCAAGTTTCGGTTCATTTGGCCAAGCGGTTTCAGAGGAGAAGATTTTTAAAAATCGGCCAATCAGAAACAAGAAGTGGCTATGGCAGCCATGTTTGTTGATGGATCAGGACAAAATGAGCAATCTTTAGAGAGGACCTACCAGGTTTCACTTCATTTGGCTGAGCGGTTTCAGAGGAGAAGATTAAAATGTGAAAAGTTAAGACGACAGACGACGGACGCCAAGTGATGGCAAAAGCTCACCTTGCCTAAGGTGAGCTAAAAAAATGGTTTTTTTCATAAAAAGAAAACATGTACTTAAATTTCAACTTCCTTGTAGAAATAAAAAACAAACAGATTACCGGTATCAGCTTACAGCAATGAGCATGCAGATCTTTTCCAATTTAACAATTTATATCAAATATCTTTAAAATTGACAGTTAATACTCTAACACAAAAATCATATGCATGTATTATACCTTTAACCAAAAATCAATCCTGCAGGCATATCTTTTATATAAACTAAAAATGATCATCCAATTGAGTTTTTTTTTTTAATTAAAAAACTAAAAAAGAAGTATGCCCCTGCACTTGATAATTATGGACAAAGTTGTTTTGTTAGGAGTGATTTTTAAAAATGAAGTGTTGTCTGTAAGACACAAATGATGCCCCCGCCTGACCATCAAAATCCTGTGGACATGCACACCTCCATTATGTGTATAAACATCCTGCAAAATATTAAAGCTGTAGCTCTAAAACTGTAGGAGTTAGCCGGACAAACAATGTTCCCTTTATGCAGCTAGTACGAAAAAATGACTCAAGTCCAACTACCTGTCATTTTGAGAATATTTGAAGAAAATCAAAATCCTGTGGAAATGCACACCTCCATTATGTGTATAAACATCACCGCGTCCAACGGAGCATTCGGGGTGATTGCTATGTGAAGCGTGGGGTGTCCGTTTCGAAGCGGTTGATTTGCGAACATGGTAAGTTCATTTGCATTTGTAGTAATAAAGGGACCGAGTCTGATCAAAATTATTAGTGCACGGAATCAAGACATTATCATGGTTTATGAAGCTGTGATTAAAGTAGATATATACGGTGTAGGCTTAGCAAACACTTGCGCCCAACTCTAATATCGGGTGCAAAATTAACAACATCACTCCTTTTAGGCCGATAACTTGCAACCAAAAGCTTATGTTCAGAAAATTACTGATCCTAAACTTTCAAAAATTATAAGACAAATCAAACTCTACAGGTTTTGCCACCAAAGACACCATAAACAAAGCGTCAGTCTCAAAAATTAGATGTAGAGTATGGGGTGTTAACTTCGTGTTCCTTATAGGGTGTAGGCTCTCGTTTTATGAACATATTTATAATCACCTCAACTTGGAAATTTAATAAGAACATTTAGAGTTATGTTGTCTAGAAAAAGGCGGACACTCCACTTAACAGGTTTTGCATATATATGTTGTTTTATTGTAGACAAAACACAACACCAAAAACGTGTCACAATTTTTGTATTGTTTTCGTTTTCTTTTGTTTTTCATCTGTAAATATTTTTAAGGTAAAACTTGTAGTTAGCTTTTGTTATCTTTCTGTGATTTCGGATATTTGTGAGCCTTGCTTAGGAGGGGGAGGGGTATCAATATCCTGTATCCCTAAAACAAAATAGGAAAATATCCCATATCCCTAAAATTGATTTTCGGTCAAAAGCCAAAAATATCCCTAAAAATACCCAAAATGACAATGCAATATCCCATATCCCAGTAATTCAGAGGACACATATCCCATATCCCTAAAAATAAAATGGCAAATATCCTGTATCCCAATATACCCTATCCAAGGCTCAGTTGTCGGTGGGTACTCAACTTATTTTGTGACAAAAGATACTAAATCACTTTCAAAATACAAGACGACGATATTTACAAGATGCTTAATTTTTTAATCAACAACATATTTGTCCAATACGGTGGGCATGTGCTTCAACACTTGATCTGCATTAAAATAGGAACTGTGCGTCCTACTCACCGACTTGTTTCCTCACTTTTACAAGGTCGACTTAATAGATCTTGTCAAGATGAAAGAACGGCATCTGGCCAGGTCGTTTAATCTCACTTTCCGCTATATAGATGTTGCATTGTCACTGAACAATCCTCGATTTGGTGACTATCTCCGTTGCATCTATCCCAAAAGAACTTGAATTAAAGGACACCACAGACCCTGTTAGTTCTACCTCGTATCTTGACCTACTATTCGAAATGACTTATTACTTAAGCTCTATGACAAACATGATGACGTTTTATTCCGTATTATCAATTTCCCGTTGATCTGTGGTAACTCTCCATCCGCTCCTGAAGGCATCACCTCAAAAGTTCTACGGTCGTCATACTGAATATGTTGACAAATATGGTGTGTCCATCTCTACCGGTGCACCTGGTCCTTGCTCCGGTTTTTGGAGGAGCCTAAGTTGCTCATTTACTTTTAGTTTTATGTGTATTTTCTTTTATTTCATATGTGCTTCTCGTTGTATTTGTCTCCGTTTTCATTGCTTCGTCTTTGTCCCTTGACTCATGAGTTTTGGATTTCGCTTTAACCGTGGTTACCCTTGATTTTACTTTCACTTAGTAACTACATAAGCGCCTACTGTAGATTTGGAATTCATTTTTTACTTCGATGGTTCATTATATAGCATTGATATTTGTGTAAACATTTGACATGTTTCGTGTCCCTGATTCATTGAATATGATTTCCTCTATTTTTGTTTATATATGTGAAATTAAAGGGGTGTTCTTTGCAATGACCAATAACAGTTCAGTTTTGCTTTATTTATTTCGAGCACAAATTTCTAGTAATTCATTGGGCATAATCTATGGAAAAAAACAAGAACCTACACCCCGTAAGGAACACAAAGTTAACACCCTATACTCCACATCTCATTTTCAAGACTGACGCTTTGTTCATGGTATCTTCTCTGGTGTAGCTTGTAGAATTTGGTTTGTCTTATAATTTTGGAAGTTTAGGATCAGTAATTTTCTGAACATAAGCTTTTGTTGCAAGTAATCGGCCCAAAAGGAGTGATGTTGTTAATTTTGCACCTGATATTAGATTTGGGCGAGAGTGTTTGCTAAACCTACACCGTATATATCTACTTTAATCAAAGCTTCATAAACCATGATAATGTCTTGATTCCGTGCACTAATAATTCTGATCAGACTCGGTCCCTTTATTACTACAAATGCAAATGAACTTACCATTTTCGCAAATCAACCGCTTCGAAACGGACACCCCACGCTTCACATAGAAATCACCCTGAATGCTCTGTTGGACGCGGTGAACATCCTACAAAATATTAAAGCTGTAGCTCCAAAACTGTAGGAGGAGATAGCCGGACAAATCATGTATCTACAGGTACATATTTATATCCGGACGGACGGACAGGGGGTAAATTAATATGCCCCCCGACTTTTTGTTGCTGGGGCATAAAAAATTTAATATGAAAAAAACATGTTCCAGCACTTTCTATTGGCATTTATTCTTTAATTTCTTACTTTGGGATTTTCTTGATAAAATATTTTATATTATTTGTTGTAGCCCCTTAAAGTACATATAGGATTTGGGTATAAATACATGTACATGTATGGCAGTCATTTTTATTGATGGAAGAAAGAAGAGTTCCCAACCTTCCAAAAGTAACTTTTACTGACAAACTTCATCACAAAAGTTGTATGAATTATGTCTCACAATAGACAAAGGGTTAGGGTTAGGGTGCTTAACATTATTTTCAACAATATTTCAGTTATATTGTGGCTGTCAGTTTTATTTATTGGTGGAGGAAACCAGAGTACCCTGGGAAAATCATCAACCTGTCACTGATCCACAATCATAACCATGACAGCCCCCAATAGACAGAGACAGACTCACTAATTGTATTGGTAGGTATAAATCCAACATCTATGCATATGATCACATGTCTACTTTTTTGGCTCATATTCTCAATTCAACAATGTCCTGTGCCACAGTGATGTCAGTCAACATGGATTTCAGAGCCATATAAAATACAGGGCAATGCAGAGTGAAGCATGATATGACCAAGGTATGTCGACAAGGGAAGGTTGAACAATTATCTATTAAAAGCAAGTGTGTCGTGGACACAATACATATTTTGCTCGACAGTAAACCCAGTCAATTGTTGGACACAATAATGTGTTGGACACAGTAATATGCTGGACAGTAAACCCAGTCAATTGTTGGACACAGTAATATGCTGGACAGTAAACCCAGTCAATTGTTGGACACAGTAATATGCTGGACATTTGTCTTATTCTACTATTTCAAGCATTCAATATTCAAAATTTCAGAATTTTGGCCCCTATCTAATTTTTTTTAATCAGCTGGAATTGCACATGTGTAATTACATCTCTGAATGGTTTCAGATCGGAGGTTATGTGCATATGATGAAGGAAGACTACAACCCTGAAATGGTCTTCGTTCTCTAATATTTTTCGATTAAGATCGTTGAATTAAAAATAATGTTTTCATTGATTTGAATTGGAAACACTTTTCTTATAACAGTAATAAAAATTTGATTAAATTTTTTTTTCGAATTAACATTTTAAAACTACATTTGTATGTCTTGTATGCATCAGATCGACACATTCACACACATATTGTAAATGCAATGGACAATCCAAGGAGCATGCAAGCAATTTAGAGGTTTAGAGATTTGGAAATAGAATAATTTTGAAATCATTTTCCAATAGTGTCCTATGTTAGATTTGTTTTGTATTGGTCACCATTTTTGAATTCCAATTGACACCAAAGTAATAAATTTTGTAAGAGGTTAAAGCTATGTCCTGCATTGACAGCTACCTTGGATTTCATATAGACAAAAAAAACTTACATTTATATTTTCTAAAGAACCTTCCATGTAGTATCCCATCAATTTTGGTGTTGACTGGTTTATAGATTCAAGATAATAATACAGCTATGATTTTTAAATATTTTTTTCATAAACAACAAGAATCTACCATACCTCTCACCTCAAATCAATGAACACCAGAAAAGATCACAACATTATATGCAGATGGGAATTTTTTTTTTTTTTTTTATTTGTTGAACAACTTCGTTGTTTATTTTACAAATTTGTTTAAAAAAAGTCATTTGATGTTTGTTTGCCTTGTTAATTGTATTTTTTGGTCAGTTTACTTACATGTTCCATAGAATATTGTTCACGAAAATATAAACCAATTTGTAAATGTGGAGAAATTCAGTATTGGGACAAATGGAGAGGTTGTCAATAAAATGTTTTTTTCTGACTTCATGCTTTAGTTCTTATTATGAACCAATGCACATTATATTACATGTACATCATTGAAATAAAACTAAAAAAATCTGATGAAAAAGTGATAAAACTGATGTTTGACAATCATTTTTCCCCACAAAATCCACAAAATTTGGGACGAAATTTGTGACATTTGCAACATGGGTTGCTATAATGTAACTATTACAAGTAAAAATAGTGTCACTTTTGAAAGTGCCAGCTTATTTGGACAGATATATTGATAAAGCTTTTGTATTTAATGAATTAATTATTTTTTCGTAAGGAGGAATATATATTTTTGTTCCAAAAGTTTCATGTTATGTTCATAACCAATGGTGTCCTTCAAAAGTATCTATGAATTGTATGCATTACGATGATTCAGAATGATTAAATGAATTTGATCAGTGTGTATTGAAACAAACTAACAGGGATGAGTAATATAATAAAAAGTTAAACAGATGGTCCCTATAATAATCGTGAAATCGAGGTTTTATTTTGGGATTCGAAATTGTCGTCATGAAGTTACCAACAGAACGTTGGCCAATAATAGAATCGTGAAAGCCGTGACACTTCCTAAAGTGTACCATAATCTACTGTTAGTGCGGGACTTTCCACAACGTTACGCAAAACTGGGTATCTTGCAGAAATCTGTGATGTAGTTCACAATAATGTGTTGTCGTCTCGATAATGGTGGACAGTTATGAACACAACAGGTAAGTCATGTACCATGATTTCAACGGGTTTTTTTAAACTTCATGTATATGTTGGGATAAAGAAGACTTACAGGCAATTTCTCAGTACATTTATTTACATTGTGAAGTAAAAAAAATAATCACTAGTCTGTTATTTTCAAATAAAATCTTCATTCTAGTCACCTTAGTCGTGAATCACTGTTGTAGTCCTATGTTATGAACGCAACGTTTGATTTGTTTTCACTTTTATATCTTGTGAAACTTCACATTACGGTAATGATTACCTGCAATGTGATTTTCTTTCTTTTTCAGACTATCCAGTGAAACTCCAGTGAATTAGACAATTAAAAGTTTAAGAATAAAGTATTTAGTGGTGCTATTGGTGTCCTTGTTACTCACAACACTTTTTTTTCTCTCGCTACCAAACACTGAAGATACTAAGATAAAGTTACCAAAATTACTTTCAAGTGTATAAACACTAGTGGTGTACCGATCATCGGAAACATCGATTAATCAGTCGGACGTCATCGTACGATCCGATGATCGATTCTTAAACCTTGTGGTCGATTCTGATTCTATAGTGTCTAACATATATATGCTTAACTTTGTTCTTTGGTTGTTGTTTTTTTTCTGTCTCCATACTGACAAAAATATTGTTTTAGTTTTATCCCAGCTGGGGTTTTTTTTTCCCTCATACTGACAAACATCTGGCAATTTTGTCCAAGCGTACTTTTGACACTCAGTCAATACACATATTTGAACTAGTCTATTATTTATCTACTTCCCGGAATAGTCCATATTATATCAGGTGTTACACATATGGAAAACGATCTTTTGTTAAAAATGTTCTAAGTTACATGTTTACAAATGGAAATATTGTAGTTTGTAAATATATTATTTGATTTTATTCAAATCTTTACTTTTGTCAAACACATATTTGGACTAGTCTATTATTTATCTGTGTTACACATATGGAAAACGATCTTTTGTTTTGTTCTATTTTAAAGTTAATGTTTACTAATGGAAAAATTATAGTTTATAAATTTATGATACAATTTTATTCATATCTTTACTTTTGTCAATCATACTCTTGAAATAAACGCTATTTGATTAATTATAGTCAGTAAATACATTTAGCAGGCAATTGTCACCGATGATCGATCATCGATCGATGTTGATATAACGATCGTCGATCTTGAAAATGTTACCGATTCCCATCACTAATAAACACAGCCATATCAATACTATGATGATTAAAACTTGCTAGTATATTCTCAGCAATATATAAAATCAAATTTGTTTATGTATAAGGTTACAAGTGTTCGTAAGTAACAGTGTCCACATGAATAATCATTCTTAAGTCAAAGATATGAATATTTATTTTAAAATTTTTAACCATATTTTACAACTGTTATATATAAGGTTATTACTGAATACAAAAGGGGTCTTTTAAATATATACAACAGTCTATAAAAAACTGCATTTGGACACTATGTTATGAACGCAACAGACATTGGACACTCTGATGCATCACAAAATTATGAGAAAATGGGAACAGAATTTATCTTGCCATTGCTATTTTATGAAAATATAGACATTTTGCTTTGCAAAAACTCTCAAGGATCTTTTAATTAAAGACTTCTATTTTTTACTTATGATGTCACACTTTATGTCCCAATACTGAATTTCTCCACAAATGCTTTTGCATTGGAAGCTTTATCTTTTTTCTTCATATCATTTTATAATAATTTCTTCTCATTAATCTTCAGCTTACTGAATTATTATTGTTATGTAATGTCCAGTGCGTTTTATTATATATATTTTTTAAATATAGTACTTTCTAAACTTTGTCACAAATCTTCTTAACATGCAGCATTTTTAATTATAGTGCACTGCTGTATTCATATTACTTCACGTAACATTGATCATGCTAATTACACAGTATTTAGTATAGATATTTAATAAATGGATGTATGACGATACTAAATGAACTTACAAAAGCCTTCAGGTTTTCCTCCTTGGGCTCTTATCCAAACCAACTGTCTTGTCTCTATTCTAACTTGAAGAGTTCTTCTTTCTGGTCTTTTATTTTTCCCGAAGAATATTGTCACAACAAGTCCTCGTTCTAAACTTCTAAATCTGGCCCAGTCATCGTTTTCTATCTGATTACCATTATACAGTGCTGCCATTTTCTGGAACTAGTTGCTTTGTTTACTTTCCTTTCTTCATTGGTCTCGTTTCACGTCTTGACATTATGAATATTGGTCTGGATATAATCCATAAGTTGTCTATTATTCGCTATATCGTTGTGGCATCCTTTACTGGTGTGAATACTGGAAATCTACATAAAATTTCTAAGTTTAGATTACCTTCCGGGAACGTCTATTTTCAAGGGCGACAATCTCTTTGGGCACCTGTTATTAAATGGGAGACAACTCTTTATTTTTATACTATATATATATTTATTATTTTTATATATGTCATATATGTTACTAATCATCAAAATCATTGTAAGTGTAAAAATGCAAATGTCTGTAATTCTGTGCTCTCACGGGCTTCTTGATTGATTTAATAAAACTATTCTATATATATAATCAAAGTATCGAGGTACTGTCTAGTCGCAGACTTACTTTTCTTTGTATCGTATAAATATTTCAATGGGACACATAATATATACGATTATTTTTCACTTTTTTCAAATATTTCAGACAAAAAAAACCTGTAATATTTATTTTTTTAAGTTTTCTTTTATCATACTATGCACATCTGTACATTGTAAGCCATTGATAATTTTAAAGTAACATGGGAGTACTGGGAGAACTAGAAACTTGATTGACACGTACATGAGTAGTCATTAGAAGGTCCCTTGTAAATTTTTCGTTCTTGTGGGATCGGTAATCGAGGCTGGCATACACCACAGGATATTGTTAAACTACACAGTCAGGCAGTCTGAGTGGTAATACAGTATTTTTCTCAGAAGTTACAAACTTTCCTGAACCCAAAAGTGCATTAATGACTATGTGAGCTGAGTGTACCGAGAACAGAAAATGTTCCATTAATGATATGTATATATAGACGGCTGCATTTGACTGTCTAACTGCTGACGTGCGTTGGAGATCGGTGCGTTTAACTGCTTTTTAAAACAATATCTTGTCTAAGAGATGCTCTGACCACAGTAACCAAACGTGTAATGCTCTCTTCTTGTGCTGTTGTAGCTTCATTCCCTCTGAATTGAGAGAAGGTTCAAACCGAAACCGAAATATACTTACTATCTGTATTCTTGCAAGAATGATTCTCCTCAATGAACTTATTAACGGAGGCAAGACCTCTATATATACACTATATATATGTGTGTGTGTTGGTGTGTGTATGAGTAACATGGCGGGTGTCTTATACCGGAGTACCCGGTAAAAACAACCGACGTACCGCAAGTCATTTAGAGTATATAAGCGTTAATTAAATTATTTAATTTATATACATGCATGTTGTTTGTTGTCCTCGAGTGGCGGATCAGTTCCGTTTTCCGGTGACTACGCATTAAGTTTTCAAAGAAATCAAATAAATTATTTATTGAAATGTTTTGCCTAAATTGTTTTCCACCGCTATTTACTATTTTTCACTATTAGGATTCGTAGATTTCAAGTTATTAATTTTTTTACAACTTAATTTCCTATTGATTTTTTTCAACTGATTTTGTTTCTACAACTACATCTACATAGTACGACGATCCATCAAAACTCTGATGACTACACGTCGGCGCTGCGCAAACATACATTAACAAAAAAAAAAATATATAAAAATATAAAAATTAACTACAAATTTTGCATGAAAATAACAGTGAAATCAAAAATGAACAAAAACAAGTGCAAAAATTTAACACATCTACAGGTATTTACCGGCCAACTAAGATGTTTAGATGTTCTGACCTTGGATCTGATCCAGGGACCCAGCATTAACAACTGTATAAGGTAGTGAGTTCCAGAATACTACTGCATGTGGGGAAAAACTGTATTTATAATAGTTTGTCCTGGTGGATATAATTTGATATTGTAATGGGTTATTGTTTCTTGTACTGAGATAAGGTTGAGGAGTAAGGTAAAGTTTTGGATCCACTGCAATAAGGTTGTTGGTGATTTTATAAAGCATTGTAATTCTGTTTAAGTTCCTACGGTGTTCAAGTGTTTCCGTAATTACTTCTATGCCCAGTCGGGGTCTCCATCGTTTAAATTTAATCCGTGCTTTTAAAAAAATCCATATTAAATCATGTTGGGTT
This sequence comes from Bathymodiolus brooksi, assembly GCA_963680875.1. Classification (NCBI taxonomy): domain Eukaryota; kingdom Metazoa; phylum Mollusca; class Bivalvia; order Mytilida; family Modiolidae; genus Bathymodiolus; species Bathymodiolus brooksi. Next base: position 78,360,140 of record OY804578.1, on the reverse strand, counting down.
TTTTTCTTCGTCAATTTATATTTTTTTTCTTCATTTTTGCGTGTATGTTCCAAAGGTAGATCTATCGGAATTGGTAAAAAAAAAGATAATTTAAGAAATATGTCCCTGTTTAGGACCTCATACCGTCCCCTTTTAGGACCTTGTAAACATCCGGTATCCCCTTGACGTCTACAAACGTATGACGTTTAACTAGAGCATTTCGGGAGTTTCATATTCACAGCAAACTCAAATGAGTGTAGCTGTGTTTTCTTGATCCGCCAGAGTCAAAGTAAGATATTAGCTATATTCTAATATCTATAAAATTCGTCTCAGTTTTAATATACTCAGAAAAGCAATAATTTGTTTTCGAAAATGTGACTTTAAACAGAAAAATAATTTTAAACCACACACACAAATCCAAAAGAGAAATGCAATTATTTGAGTTACATAATCATGTAAGGCTTGTAGTGGACAACGATGCAGGGGGAAGTATTTTTAAATTATTTGGGTTAAGCGTACCTGATTAAGATTATTCCAGAAACGCGTCGTGCGCACTAATTTAGATATCTACGTTTATATGATAGCACTTGTCTCGATCAACGCATCTTTTCTATCCACAAAAAATATACTGTATATTAGTGTGGATAGTAACGATACGTAGCTGGAAACATGTATCTGTGTTGAATATGCTATTTTTCACAAAATAAAAGTGGATTAAATGACTTACAAAATTATGATGAAATTTTCTTCGCCACCTTGAGTCCAATAAATTATCTATACATACCATTTAGCCACGATGGGGCCTCGTTTTTCTGTTGTTGATTTCCATACACAACACAACATAATGTTGCATGACCATCCAATGATATTTCTACCTAATTCGGCTCCAATTGGTCCAATCAGGACCGGCCTTAGGAGGCGCTTGTCCCATTGCTGTTGTCTTTAAGACCTGTAGTGTGTTGTTGTGTGTACTTGAAAAGCCGAGGGTAGGTGCGGACCCAATTGGGACCAGCACTGGGTTCAATGGTTTCCAGTGTAAAAGTGTATATCAGACGATAACGAACGTCAAGTGATGGCATCATTTGGTTCAGCTGAGCTAGAAATTGACAAGAGAAAGTTGAGCTAGAATATGCCTTAATTGTTAGGAAGCATTGCATGATTAAATGAAAAATAATATATACCGGTATATATTTAAGCCAAATTTTCTATAGTTATTCATATTTCATGGCTCTTTTTGTAGATGTTATCAGTTATGAAGATAGCTAAAAGAAGAGGGAAAAGTCGGCATTCCGGCATCCCTGGATTCCGGCAATACCTTAAGTCAAAGTCGGAGAATTATATGAACAACAACTGGGATAATATCCAACAACAGCAACAAGAGAAAACAATCAGTATACAACAACAACTAGAGAAAACAATCAGTATACAACAACAGCAACAAGAGAATACAATCCGTATACAACAACAACAACAAGAGAATACAATCCGTATACAACAACAGCAACTAGAGAAAACAATCAGTATACAACAACAGCAACAAGAGAAAACAATCAGTATACAACAACAGCCACAAGAGAAAACAATCAGTATACAACAACAGCAACAAGAGAATACAATCCGTATACAACAACAGCCACAAGAGAAAACAATCAGTATACAACAACAGCAACAAGAGAATACAATCCGTATACAACAACAGCAACAAGAGAAAACAATCAGTATACAACAACAACAACAAGAGAATACAATCCGTATACAACAACAGCAACAAGAGAAAACAAGCAGTATACAACAACAGCAACAAGAGAAAACAATCAGTATACAACAACAGCAACAAGAGAAAACAATCAGTATACAACAACAGCCACAAGAGAAAACAATCAGTATGCAACAACAACTAGAGAATACAATAAGTATACAGCAACAAGAGAAAACAATCAGTAAGCAACAACAGCAACAAGAGAAAACAAGCAGTATACATCAACAGCAACAAGAGCAAACAAGCAGTATACAACAACAGCAACTAGAGAAAAAATAAGTATACAACAACAGCATCAAAAGAAAACAATCAGTATACAACAACAGCAACAAGAGAAAACAATCAGTATACAACAACAACAACAAGAGAAAACAATCAGTATACAACAACAGCCACAAGAGAAAACAATCAGTATACAACAACAGCAACAAGAGGAAACAATCAGTATACAACAACAGCAACAAGAGAAAACAAGCAGTATACAACAACAGCAACAAGAGAAAACAAGCAGTATACAACAACAGCCACAAGAGAAAACAATCAGTATACAACAACAGCCACAAGAGAAAACAATCAGTATACAACAACAGCAACAAGAGAAAACAAGCAGTATACAACAACAGCAACAAGAGAAAACAAGCAGTATCCCAGCTAGCACATTACGTATTCACAACGTTGCAGTTTGGTTGCTGTTTGGTCAGGTCCCTTTCTTACTTGAAAATTACGTTGCCACAACGTATTTTAGATACGTGATATGCAAGTCGTTGTGACAACGTATTTTCCAACGTTTTTGTTACGTACGGATATGGTCTTGATGCTAACGTAAAAGCTCAAACGTAATTTGTACGTCCTGGTAACGTATTCAGAATACGCTATATGCAAGACGTTGTGACATCGTACTTTCCAACGTTTTTGTTACGTACGGATATGGTCTTGATGCTAATGTCAAAACTCAAACGTAATTATTACGTCCTGGTAACGTATTCAGAATACGTTATATGCAAGTCGTTGTGACACTGTAGTGTGAACGTTTTTGTTACGTACGGATATGGTCTTGATGCTAACGTAAAAGCTCAAACGTATTTTTTACGTCCTGGTAACGTATTCAGAATACGTTATATGCAAGACGTTGTGACAACGTACTTTCCAACGTTTTTGTTACGTACGGATATGGTTTTGATGCTAACGTAAAAACTCAAACGTAATTATTACATCCTGGTAACGTATTCAGAATACGTTATATGCAAGTCGTTGTGACACTGTAGTTTGAACGTTTTTGTTACGTACGGATATGGTCTTGATGTTAACGTAAAAGCTCAAACGTAATTTTTACGTCCTGGTAACGTATTTCAGGATATATTTTATATGCAAGTCGTTGTCAGACAACCGTATTTTAATATAAAGATCAGGGGCGGATCCAGGATTTGGGATTAGGGGGGGGGGGGGGGCGTGAGTAGTAGAGGGGTCTGGGGACCGCTTAAGGTTCACCAGCGGGTCCAGGACAGAGCCCTGGTAGGGGGCCCAGGGGGCGAAACCCCCCATAAGCTCTGGGGGTTTGAGGAATTACATACATTTATTTGAAGGCGGACAATTTTGAACCAACCACATTTTTATCAGACCAAAAAAACTTTACTTTTAGTCTTAATTTTGTCGGATAATTGTTAACAGTATGTTTTTGTCAGATTATAAGAACCTGAAGTAAAACTTTTTTTTGAGCAACCGTGATGCGAATTGTTCAACTCATGACTGATCGATCACGATATTTTAACCCTTCAAAGAACTATTGGTTTAGTTTTAACGCATTTCTGGGGCCCAGATGGCTCAATGAGTTAGTTCGTTGGATCTAACAGCTCATTAAAGTCTATCACCAATACGGTGTAGGTTCGCGCCCAGCTTTGTAAATTACAAAAAGGGTGCACTCGACTCGCAGCCGCAAGTGATAAAGTTTACCAATTGCTTGCCCAGGGTCAGTATCAGGATTTAAGTTTACTAAATGTTTTGATCTGTAAAGACATGTTTTTCTTATAGTTGTAAAATTGACTGAAGAAATAATGTTTAATTAGCGTGAGAAAATAGTTGATGTCTGGTACCTCGGAACCAATCAGAATGGAATAATCTTTGAACTACTGACGGCGAATACATATAGAAATAGAAATAGAAATAAGTTTATTAACCAAATCAGGGCCCCAGGTGGGCATTTACAAATAACAATTATGATTGATACACAACAACAATACAAATAACAATTATGATTGATACATAACAACAATATGAATCAGCGAACACACCCAACGTGTATTTACAATGTGTAGTAATATTTCACTACAGGTCACGAGTTAACCATTCATGAAAAAGTTATTCATTGAACTGCTTAATTAACGTTGTATAACATATGGTTTGCGAATTTTAGGGGGGGGGGGGGCGCACGCCCCCCTCTAAATCCGCCACTGAAGTAAATCATTAAGGTATTTCACTGGAAAAGGGAAAGGATCTTAAATAAAAAGTTAATTGTTCAAATTGGAAGGTATTCCCTAGATATGACGTTGAATTTGATAGTAGTTGATCTCCTGATTCCAAAAATGCATGGTTGATAGGGACTTTTTGCATTTCCAGGTTCATCAGTAAAAATGTGACTGTTTTGTGTTGTTATTTAGCTACATTCAAAGTTTGCGTTAAGATGATACAACTGGCTATAGTTGTATATCAATAGCAATAAAAAAAATAAAATAAAAACGCCATGCACGAGGATCGAATCGGTGGCAAAGACAAAGACAAAGGTGGCCTCTTGATCGTTAATCGTTCTTCTTTCCACTGAACTTAGTAGAACGTGATGTATAAGGCAATATATACAAATGTACAGACAATGGACAAAAGTATTCGCATGCTTCCAATTTTCCCTATATATTTCATATAAAACTACAATTTTTCAGAAGCTTATCCTGAAGTCAATTCACACCCGATTTCGATAATTTTTATATCAATAAAAACAGAATTGTATGTAGTTTTACTGTATAATTTCAAAATAATTTTCTATGATAAACATTTTTAGAATATACAAGCTAAACACACAACTGAATTAATTTCTTTCGAAATACAATGCTTTAATAGATAGTACCTTTGTAGAAAAATTATTTACGTTTGTGTTTAAATCATGGCGATTTGAAAAACATGCTTCAAAAAGTTATTTCAAAATTACTACTATAAACTACATATCTTTCTGCTTTCCTTGATGAAATAATGATTAAAATCGGACGTGAATTGATTTCAAGATAATATTTTGAAAAACTGTAGTTTTATATGAAATATATAGGGTAAATTGGAAGCGTGTGCATACTTTTGTCCATTGTCTGTATCTCCAAGATTTAATTACTTGCAATAAAATTACCATATCCAAAAATTAGAAGTACTTTTCCTACAATGCGGAATTGTTCAGTGTGTCCGTCAACGATTCGATAATAGAAAGTTATTGCTATTTCCGGAGTTTGAATTTGCTACCAAAATTCAAATCATTTTGATGTTTTGTGACAATTTTAACAATTTCTTTGATGTCCCGAACATACAACAGCCTCGAGTTTAGAAGCTAGAAATATAAGGTTAGTCAATAGAATTACATCTATGAATGAGCAATCCAAATTGATTTAAGAAAATACTGTGTTGACGCCAAATGTCATTCAGAATTTCAATCATTGTTAAATTTTGTGTCGAGCCTCATTGCAGACATGGGGCACAGGGCCTTGTCACTATTCAGGTAAATATACTATCAATGTATAAACATATACAAGGACGGACATCTTTTTTTACCCCCGCTCGCTTCAAGTCGTGTTTGTTTTTTAAATTCCTTCTAATATATTCAAAACCCTGTTTGGTTCAACTCCCAAGACCTTATTCTTTTCAAAAAATATCATGACCCCCCCCCTCGACTACCTCTTGTGAAGGTGCAGCGGCCGTTTTTGTCAGGAATTCGCCTGAGTAGAGAACAACATGGACCCAAGGTGAAAGTAACACCTATAAAAAAACGGAAGTTCAGAACTCTCGGGGTTTTACCATTCGATATTTGGTTTTCTCGCTAGTTATCGTGTTTCTAAGTATAAGATACCACGGGAAATAACAGACGAAATAATAAATTAAAGAAAATGGACAGCAATCAAGAAAAAGCCTTGAAAATGGCATTTATCATTCATTGTATGTACAAGTCAAAAATGTTCAGTTTTCACTTCAAATCGTCCCGCTCGTTTAATGATGTTTGAATCTTAACGGTATTTTCCTTACCTCAAAGCTAAAACCCCGAGAGTTCCGAACTTCCGGGGTTTTTTTTAGGTGGCGCTGTTACTTTCACTTTGGGTCCATGTTGTTCTCTACTCGGACGAATTCCTGACAAAAACGACCGCTGCGCCTTCACAAGAGGTAGTCAAGGGGAGGTCATGATATTTTTTGAAAAGAATAAGGTCTTGGGAGTTGAACCAAACAGGGTTTTGAATATATTAGAAGGAATTTAAAAAACAAACACGACTTGAAGCGAGCGGGGGTAAAAAAAGATGTCCGCCCTTGTATATGTTTATACATTGATAGTATATTTACCTGGATAGTGACAAGGCCCTGTGCATGGGGTAATCGTAATTTGTAATCGTAATCGGTTGTATTCGATTACATTTTTCATGTAATCGAATGTAATCTGTAATCGGACATTTTTTAGATTACATGTAATCGTAATGTAATTGATTACATTCATTTTGACCCTGTATTCTGTAATCATGGTTACTTTCTGATTACATTTAGATTACTTTTCATCATTTTGACATATTTTGTCTTAACTGAAACATATATGTCTTTAGATATTTAATGTATGATTTATGTAAATGAATTTTCTTCATGAAATTTATTAAACAAATAATGTAGATATTATTATATGCTTAATTGCAATCAAAACTATCACAGCTACAAAAAATATTAAGTATAAATTATGACTTGATTAAAACTTGATATCCAATCAAATAATATCTCAATTTCAATTTCTTTAGGGTTTCAAAAATTCAGTGAAAATAGTTTGTCGGCTTGTGTAAAACACAACAAGCTCTAAAAATTTAAATTATCTGACTCAACTTTCAAGATTTCATATATGAAATTGCTTCTATGAAAGACTATCACCATGTCCTTATGATTCGCATAAGACAAAGACATGTTTTATATAAACCAAAACAGGTATCTCATGAAGATTTCTTAGTTTAAAAATGTACATAATTTCTCAGTCTAAATATGAAAACTAAATCCTTAAAGGGATATTGTCTACCAGCTGCGTAATTTTTTCATACCCAAAATTATTGTCGATTTCCGTACTGACCTTCATAAAATGAAGATTAAACACCGAATTATTGATGAATACGCTCCGAAACGTTGTTTTTTCGACTAAAAAAGCTGACCATCGTTACCGGAAGCTAATTAATTATACACTGACCTGGGCGAGGCCAACTCTATTTATTTATCTATTTTTATGTCAGTAGCCCGGATGCTGCAGCATGGATATTGAGGTAAGTTTCTATAAAAGTTGAGGAAAAAAGCTATTTGCGAATCGGTTGTATCTAAAAGACGTAGAATAAATAATTTCTGTATCAGGAATAGATTTTCTTTGATGAAAACTACATGCCTTAACAGATTCAACCGATATTTCCACGATAACCATTGAAAACATGCCAGGAGGCACCCTATGGGGACAAGCTCAACTACGTATTTTCGATCGGAAATTTTTGCCGGCGTTAAAAATAACTAAATTAGTTTTTTTCTTCTTATAAGTTATGAAGTTGTTCCCCGAGATTTTGATACACGTGTTAAATTAATTTATTTTAGCCAATTTACCGACAATATGAAAACAGAGACATACATGTAGAACACAGTGAAATACATGTCTGATGAAAACGAATGACGTAGCCAGTGTTGTTTTATTTGTTAATTGACTGGAATGTTTCAGAGAAATTTGGACTGGATTAGAAACAAAAGAGACCTTACTTCTAGTTCCACAAGACAGTTGCTGCAAAATAATATGGGACTGACCATTTACCTTGAAGGGGGCTATGTCACGTTTTTTTGCCGTAGAAATGATTTTTTCAGACGCCACAGAAATCATATTTTCTTATTTTCCGGCGAAGTGCCAATCTAATTAAAACAAAGTGAACTGTGATCTAATGCTCACTTATGATAGACCTGCCACTTCCCATGATATGGGGTACCTATATGAAGCTTGTGACCAAATACCAGATTTCTGCCATCAATAGTTGTTGAGAAAAATGTGCATATATGTTCAATGTGGATAAAAACCAACTAAGTCGGCAAACAGGAAGTAGGAATCTGATGGTTCCAAAAACACTTCCCACGATATGGCATACCTATGTGAAGCTTGTGACCAAATATCAGATTTCTGCCATCACTAGTTGCTGAGAAAAATGTGACGAAAAATATTTTGGAAGGACGGACTGACAGAGGTAAAACAGTATACCCCCCTCCCCCTTCGGGGACCGGGGGTATAATTAGATCTAAAATAGGGAGCAAGCGCGTAGATCTATTTTTAATTAGATTGGCGAAATACTGGAATAAATTTTTTTCTTCAAAATTTTGTATATGATTATACTGTGAAAATGGCAAGTATATGATTATACTGTGAAAATGTCAAGTCAGAATATATTTTTTTCTCCTGTCCAGCCAAATTTTTTTCTTCAAGATTCAGAATCAAAATAATTTTTAGGAAAAAATACATAAAATTAAAATTGAATAGCTTGAGGGGCAAATTGATAAAAAAAAATTGCAAGACCAAAATGGTTCTCCCATATACCAACAAAAAACAAAATAAATCTGTGGTCATAAGAAAGTCCAACGAGAAAATCTTTCCTTCCAAAATTATACTTTTTTTTATTTCTCTAAACTGAATTTGTGCAAACTATTTCACTTATAATGAATTATATTTCTTTTTTAAATAGAGCTCATTTTTCTAGATGAATGTATAACCATCTGTCTTTACTCTGTTTTTATTAAATCTCTTGTCTTTATTACAGGACTTTGATCGGATTGTCCTTGATGAGGCAGTGTTGGGGGTTGCTAGAATGTTTCGAGAGGAACTTGTAGTAATGCCTCATGATGAGGATTACAACAGATCCAATAGGTATGCAGCCTACCGCCAGTATACCATTTGGGCACATGGCCGACTTGGAGCTGGGGTCAGACGTGTGATCCCAAGCTGTTGTACTTGGAAAATAAGGGACAAGTATCCTGATCTATATGGACAATACAAGGGTTTCATTCCTAGACGATTTAATTAAAACTTGTTCATGAAATATTTTGTATTTTATCCCATATACCCTATAATGATAAAGTTTACCACTTGCTTCCCTATGGTCGGTGGTTGTCCGGGTACTCTGGCTTCCTCCACCACTAAAACTGGTCGCCATGATATAGCTGAAATATTGCTGAAAGTGGCGTTAAAACACCAAAAATAAAAAATAAATCAACCCTAATGAGTTGTTAATTTCACAAGTTGGTCAGTTGGAATTGTAAATTTAATTTGAAAGTTTTGCCATCTTATTATTATTTTTTGTTCTATCAGCACTGACAATTTCTTCTAAAATGGACTGACAGTCTTTTATATAATTCAAAACCAAACTTGGCAGAGTTGTTTTCTATGAGGTCCTACACAAGAGTTGTTACTTTTGTGCAGATTCGTCAAAAAACATAGCCACCATGTTACTTTGAAAATTCTAATTGGTCGATTTTCAAGAAACTTCTTCTCAAGAACCGCTGAAGGGATTGAATTGAAATCTGGTATATATGTTCCTATGAATGTCTTTAACATGTGTTGTTACTGTTTGCACCATTTGAAAATTCAAAATGGCCACCAGCGGAGGTTAAAGTTTGCATTGAAACCCTATGGGGAAACAACATTTTCATCTTCTTCTTGAGAACAGCCAAACAGAATTTAACCAAACTTGGCAGAGATGTTTCTTGTGAGGTCCTAAAAAGTTGTCCTGGTTTGTACTAACTAGACCAACACACTGAGTGCTATCATTATAGTGCATTGGACAATTTGTAATGTCCATTATCCTGACTTGGGTACTTTTCTGCTCTAAATGTGCAGAACTTCTGTTAGACCAGGAAAAACAAAGAGTGACAATCTAAATTTATTTTATGCGACAATATAGTCAATTGTTTTGTCTTGGTCTTCAAATCTGGATTTCTGAGATGCTACAATATCATCCCGAGTTGGAGGTTGTGGAATTGGTGCAAGATGGACCGAGATTCTTCTGGGATCATCTACTTCCAACTGCACACGTTAATTCATTCCTTCATTATCTTGCTGTCTCATACAAATGATTACCCTTAATAGTCTTGGAACATAGGAATATGACTTGTCAGCTTTAACAGGCTGCACAGACCATCTAGCTGTCTTTTTGTTGTATCTTCTCTGTCACCTGAAGTAGAAAAATAAATACAATGTAATTCACAAGAATAAAACAATAGAATTGAGATTATGATCTATGGAGCCCTAACTTTCAATTCAAGATGAATATCTCGAATGTATAGTGAATGACAAACTAAACATATCATTACAAGTCCACTTTATGAAGGATTTGAGTGATTTGTAGACAGATTTTAGGTTGTGGTCATCCCTCAAGAAGTTCTACGGCAGGCATCACGAGCTGGTCAATGGTTACAGGGTGTCTGTTACCCAAATCAGACCTGATCTTCATTTGTTGTTGATGTCTTTCCCTTCATCGGATGGGACTTCTACCGGACTTGACCATGGACAACACAGCGGGTTTGCGACTTTCGATTGACCCTTCTGAAGCCTATGATCAAATATCAGATTGCTGCCATAAATAATTACTGAGAAAAATGTTATGAACATCTTGGGACGAACGGACGGACAGAGGTAAAACAGTATACCCCCTCCCCCTTCCAGTGGAGCGGGGGTATAATAAAGCTCCTATGACATATGATCATGCATGGTTCTGTTATTAGGACAAAATTTCAAGTATGTAAGTTACAACTGAAACATATGAAATTAACATGACAAACCTTAGAGTGAAGTTGAGGCTAGGTTCAAAATCTCCATCGTCAGAATCATCACCAACATCACTGCCCTCTTCAGTAATATCTATTGAGAGACTGTAAGAATAAAAAATAATTGTTTATTACAGTGTATGTGTATAAAATCGAAACAAATTTTGCTATATGGTTCTGATGTGCAGCTGTATAACGAAAAAGCTTTTCAAAATAATATTAAATCTATATACATGTATCCAGCACACATCTACACAACCCAATATAAAGAGACAAAATTACATCAAAGTTCCAGGAAAAAATTTGGTGTGCCAGACGTGCGTCAATTCTGTCCCAGTTTGGTTTCATTCCCGTAAGTAGCTAAAGAGGACTGGCCATTTCAGCTTGTGGATTGATGAAAATGTAACGATGACGCAGAAGCCAACATGATCCCTATATAATATAGCTACTAGTAGTATCACTATGCAAGTCACAATAATTAATAGGAAACTGTTATACAAGTGACTGTGTTGAACAATATTGACAATGTTACCTATAAACATAATGTAGAATATGTCTAATCTTTAACAAAATGAACATACTCAAATGGGTTCACAAATAAACTCGATTTCTCCAGTTTCATCCGTTTCGTTGAAATGTGATGGCTGCTCATTTCTTCTACTCTAGAATTACCTTGGTCAGAATATCTAAATCAAAAGTACAAATATCAATCACTACAAAATCACATTTGTCTGAAATTACCAGTTTTTGTAGTAATTTGCCTAAAAAATTTAGATAATTTTACAAAAACCTGCATGATTTTAACACAGACACGGGCCATCGGTCTACTGTTAAATTCACACACTGTGAAACATGCAAATTGCTATGGATCTTCACATTATTTCTAAAAAAATCTTGTTTATAAATCATACTTACAAGATCCAAACTAAACAAGGGAAAAGCGTGGCGTATCCCCTTGCCTAAAAATTTGACCCGGTGCCCTTGACCTTTGACTTTGAAAATCAATAGGGTTCCAGATTCTCTTAAGGACTAAGTATGTACCAAGTTTGGTCAAAATCCATTGAAGGATGTTGATTCTAGAGTGTTCATAAGGATGTGACGGACGGACGGTAGCGTTACTATATCCCTTCGCAACTTCGTTGGCGAGGGGATAAAAAGCAGTTCAAATGACAATTCTTTAAATAGAAAGCCTTTATATGAAAAATACATATTGATTTCCCTCTATCATGTCTATGTTAATAATTCTAAGATAGTAAAGTATAATGTTGGCTCCCTGAACTAAAAATTATGTCCAAAATTGTTGAAATGTAGTAGAAAACTAGTTAATGTAATGTTTTTAGAATAGTCAAGAAATAAACTTGGTTTGCATAAGGAAATTGAAAACGATTTTCATTTAGTCATAGTCTAAAATATGCAGTTCAGGACATTTCAGTAAAATTTTATAGTCACATATATAGAAAAGTTTCTGAAACTTGCAAATTTCTATGGATCTTCATATTATTTTTTAAAAACCTTGTTTATGTATCATACTTACAGGATCCAAACTAAAAATGCTACTGAAATGACAATTATTTAAATGGAAAGCTTTTTATATAAAAGATACATACTGATTTTCCACTATGGTGATAATTCACAGACAGGAAGATTTAATTTTGGCTCCCATAACAAAGTGTTATGTTCAAACTTATTGAAAAGTACTTTTAACCTTATTTATGTAATGTATTTCCAGTACCCAAGATATAAACTTGTTTGCATAAAGGTATTGAAAATGATTTTCATTTAGCCATGGTCTAAAATATGCATTTTAGGACATTTCTGAAATTTTCAGTAAAATTTTGTAGTCATATATAAAAAAAGTTCTGAAACTTGAAAATTTCAATGGATATTCATATCATTTCTTCAAAACCTTGTTTATAATTATATATTATACTTACAGGATCCAAACTAAAAGTGCAATTGAAATGAAGCTTCTTTAAATAGAAAGCTTTTATTTGAAAAATACATACTGATTTTCCATTATAGTGATAATTCACAGAAAGTAAGGTATATACTTTTGGTTCCCAAAACTAAGTTTCATGTCCAAGTTGTTGAAATTTGATAAAATTAAAAGCCTAATTATATGTTGTATATCAAAGAAATAAATTTGCTTGAATAAAAAGAACTTTATAGGGTTTTCATTAAGCCATGTACAGTTGTAATTCTTGCATTAAAAATGAATTGATTCGATATATTTTTTTAAATTGATAATAATAAACTGCATTGTCATTGATATCATTTTTGCACTCCCATTTCCCCTTTGCTGGCCTCTTAAATTTGTGTTTGTTTACCTCGCAAATATGGCCCTTTTATACTACTCATTGACAATAATTTGCTGTTGCCAGGTGCAAAATTACATATATTGATTAATATCTACCGAAAATGATCATAGGCATCATCATAAATTCATAAAATATGAAAAACGATTGAGAAAAGAAGGCAACATTCTCGGCTTACCTATCAACAATAATCAAGCACTTCCTTGAGTTCGCTCCATCCAACGGCAACGGTCCAACTGATCCCCTACATATATCCTGCATTTGTTCCATTTGGAAGATACTTCACTTCTATTCCTCTTTATCTCTGAATCCGTCAAAGTCCGCTTTCTTCCACACGTTGACAGTTTCTCTTTTGCCCAAGAACCACATGTTGTTTATTGTTTCTAAACAGTGCGCATGCTCAAGACGTGTTCGCATAGAAGGCCATATGAATAGATTTGAATATTGTCATCTGGACAATAATTCTGATAACGATAGTTTTGGGTCTTTTTCGTATCTTTTGCAACATAACTCGGTGTTAATCTTCATTTTATGAAGGTCAGTACGGAAATCGACAATAATTTTGGGTATGAAAAAATTACGCAGCTGGTAGACAATATCCATTACAAGTTGTATAAATTAAGGATTTAGTTTTCATATTTCTTAGTTTAAAAAGAGATTTAAATTTCAATAAAGATATTATATAAAAATGTAAATTATAATTTTCAGAAACATTTATTTATGATGCTCGTACATACATGTATATTACAAATTAACTGATGAATAACAAGTTGTAATATTTGTAAAATTTTTGATTTTTTTTTAAAGAATATTCTAATGGGGCTTGTATCTGATATTCAGATATATGTGATAATATATGTGATATTTCTGCATTTTATTTTGGTGCTGATTTTCCTTTTAATATTGGATTATATGATAATTTGTTCGTTACTTGTGGGTTACTATGCAACTTGTAATGGATATTTTATTAAACCTATTTACATAAATTAAGGATTTAGTTTTCATATTTACTAGACTGAGAAATTATGTACATTTTTAAGCAAGTTTTTAGAATCAGAATGATTTTTAGTTCACCTGGACCAACCAAAGGTCCATGTGAACTATTGCCACCACTTGGCGTCCATCGTCTGTCGTCTGTAAACTTTTCACATTTCAAGCTTCTTCTCCGAAACCACAGGGCTGATTGGAACCAAACTTAGCAGGAATGTTCCTTGGATGGTCCTCTACAAAGTTACTGTTTTTCGTTCCAGTCGGATATTCAATATGGCTGCCAGGGCCAATAATATGCTCTGATTGGCTGAAATTTCAAAGATCTTCTTCTCTGAAACTAATGAACTGACTGAACCCAAACTGTAAATGAATGATCAATGGAATGTCCTTTACCAAGTTTCTGTTTTTTATGCCGATCGGAAATCCAAGATGGCCGCCATCGCAGGACATAGATTAACATTAAACCCTATGGGAAAATGTTCAAATGCCTTCTTTTCAGAAACTACAAATATGATTAAAGCCAAACTGTACGTGAATGTTCATTGGATGGTCCTCTACAATCTCAAGGTTTTTTGTTCCGATATGAAATTCAAATTGGCGGCTACGGCAGGACTTAGTTTAACATTGGACCCTATGGGGAAAATGTTTCAAAATGCTTCTTCTCTAAAAACACTTGGACCGTTGAAACCAAACTGCCCAGGAATGATCATTGGAAGGTCCTCTACAAATTTTCTGTTTTTTATGCCAATTGGAAATCCAAGATGGCTGCCACCGCAATACATAGATTAACATTGGACCCTATGGGAAAATATTCAAATGCCTTCTTCTCAGAAAATACAAATATGATTAAAGCCAAACTGTACATGAATGTTCATTAGATGGTCCTCTACAAACTTTACGTTTTTTGTTCCGGTATGAAATTCAAAATGGTGGCTACGGCAGGACTTAGTTTAACATTGGACCCTATGGGAAAAATGTTTCAAAACGGTTCTTCTCTGAAACCACTTGGACAATTGAAACTAAACTGCCCAGGAATGATCATTGGAAGGTCCTCTACAAATTTTTGTTTTTTATGTCGATCGGAAATCCAAGATGGCCACCACCGCAATACATAGATTAACATTGGACCCTATGGGAAAATGTTCAAATGCCTTCTTCTCAGAAACTACAAATATTATTAAAGCCAAACTGTACATGAATGTTCATTGGATGGTCCTCTACAAACTTTACGTTTTTTGTTCCGATATAAAATTCAAAATGGCGGCTACGGCAGGACTTAGTTTAACATTGGACCCTATGGGGAAAATGTTTCAAAACGCTTCTTCTCTGAAACCACTAGGACAGTTGAAACCAAACTGCCCAGGAATGATCATTGGAAGGTCCTCTACAAATTTTATATTTTTTATGCCGATCGGAAATCCAAGATGGCCACCACCGCAATACATAGATTAACATTGGACCCTATGGGAAAATGTTCAAATGCCTTCTTCTCAGAAACTACAAATATTATTAAAGCCAAACTGTACATGAATGTTCATTGGATGGTCCTCTACAAACTTTACGTTTTTTGTTCCGATATGAAATTCAAAATGGCGGCTACGGCAGGACTTAGTTTAACATTGGACCCTATGGGGAAAATGTTTCAAAATGCTTCTTCTCTAAAAACACTTGGACAGTTGAAACCAAACTGCCCAGGAATGATCATTGGAAGGTCCTCTACAAATTTTCTGTTTTTTATGCCAATTGGAAATCCAAGATGGCCGCCATCGCAGTACATAGATTAACATTGGACCCTATGGGAAAATGTTCAAATGCCTTCTTCTCAGAAACTACAAATATTATTAAAGCCAAACTGTACGTGAATGTTCATTGGACGGTCCTCTACAATCTCAAGGTTTTTTGTTCCGATATGAAATTCAAAATGGCAGCTACCGCAGGACTTAGTTTAACATTGGACCCTATGGGAAAAATGTTTCAAAACGCTTCTTCTCTGAAACCACTAGGACAATTGAAACCAAGCTGCCCAGGAATGATCATTGGAAGATCCTCTACAAAATATCTGTTTTTTATGCCGATCGGAAATCCAAGATGGCCGCCACCGCAGGACATAGATTAACATTGGACCCTATGGGAAAATATTCAAATGCCTTCTTCTCAGAAACTACAAATATGATTAAAGCCAAACTGTACATGAATGTTCATTAGATGGTCCTCTACAAACTTTCCTTTTTTTGTTCCGGTATGAAATTCAAAATAACGGCTACGGCAGGACTTAGTTTAACATTGGACCCTATGGGAAAAATGTTTCAAAACGCTTCTTCTCTAAAACCACTTGGACAATTGAAACCAAATTGCCCAGGAATGATCATTGGAAGGTCCTCTACAAAGTTTATGTTTTTTATGTCGATCGGAAATCCAAGATGGCCACCACCGCAATACATAGATTAACATTGGACCCTATGGGAAAATGTTCAAATGCCTTCTTCTCAGAAACTACAAATATGATTAAAGCCAAACTGTACATGAATGTTCATTGGATGGTCCTCTACAAACTTTACGTTTTTTGTTTCGATATGAAATTCAAAATGACGGCTACGGCAGGACTTAGTTTAACATTGGACCCTATGGGAAAAATGTTTCAAAACGCTTCTTCTCTGAAACCACTTGGACAATTGAAACCAAACTGCCCAGGAATAGTCATTGGAAGGTCCTCTACAAAGTTTTACGTTTTTTTTATGCCGATCGAAAATTCAAGATGGCCGCCACCGCAATACATAGATTAACATTGGACCCTATGGGAAAATATTCAAATGCCTTCTTCTCAGAAACTACAAATATGATTAAAGCCAAACTGTACATGAATGTTCATTAGATGGTCCTCTACAAACTTTACGTTTTTTGTTCCGATATGAAATTCAAAATGACGGCTACGGCAGGACTTAGTTTAACATTGGACCCTATGGGAAAAATGTTTCAAAACGCTTCTTTTCTAAAACCACTTGGACAATTGAAACCAAACTGCCCAGGAATGATCATTGGAAGGTCCTCTACAAATTTTATGTTTTTTATGTCGATCGGAAATCCAAGATGGCCGCCACCACAATACATAAATTAACATTGGACCCTATGGGAAAATGTTCAAATGCCTTTATTCTCAGAAACTACAAATATTATTAAAGCCAAACTGTACATGAATGTTCATTGGATGGTCCTCTACAAACTTTACGTTTTTTGTTCCGATATGAAATTCAAAATGGCGGCTACGGCAGGACTTAGTTTAACATTGGACCCTATGGGGAAAATGTTTCAAAACGGTTCTTCTCCGAAACCACTTGGACAATTGAAACCAAACTGCCCAGGAATGATCATTGGAAGGTCCTCTACAAATTTTATGTTTTTTATGTCGATTGGAAATCCAAGAAGGCCACCACCGCAATACATAGATTAACATTGGACCCTATGGGAAAATGTTCAAATGCCTTCTTCTCAGAAACTACAAATATGATTAAAGCCAAACTGTACATGAATGTTCATTGGATGGTCCTCTACAAACTTTACGTTTTTTGTTCCGATATGAAATTCAAAATGGCGGCTACGTCAGGACTTAGTTTAACATTGGACCCTATGGGGAAAATGTTTCAAAACGCTTCTTCTCTGAAACCACTAGGACAGTTGAAACCAAACTGCCCAGGAATGATCATTGGAAGGTCCTCTACAAATTATATCTTTTTTATGCCGATCGGAAATCCAAGATGGCCACCACCGCAATACATAAATTAACATTGGACCCTATGGGAAAATGTTCAAATGCCTTCTTCTCAGAAACTACAAATATTATTAAAGCCAAACTGTACATGAATGTTCATTGGATGGTCCTCTACAAACTTTACGTTTTTTGTTCCGATATGAAATTCAAAATGGCGGCTACGGCAGGACTTAGTTTAACATTGGACCCTATGGGGAAAATGTTTCAAAACGCTTCTTCTCTGAAACCACTAGGACAGTTGAAACCAAACTGCCCAGGAATGATCATTGGAAGGTCCTCTACAAATTATATCTTTTTTATGCCGATCGGAAATCCAAGATGGCCACCACCGCAATACATAGATTAACATTGGACCCTATGGGAAAATGTTCAAATGCCTTCTTCTCAGAAACTACAAATATTATTAAAGCCAAACTGTACATGAATGTTCATTGGATGGTCCTCTACAAACTTTACGTTTTTTGTTCCGATATAAAATTCAAAATGGCGGCTACGGCAGGACTTAGTTTAACATTGGACCCTATGGGGAAAATGTTTCAAAACGCTTCTTCTCTGAAACCACTAGGACAGTTGAAACCAAACTGCCCAGGAATGATCATTGGAAGGTCCTCTACAAATTTTATGTTTTTTATGCCGATCGGAAATCCAAGATGGCCACCACCGCAATACATAGATTAACATTGGACCCTATGGGAAAATGTTCAAATGCCTTCTTCTCAGAAACTACAAATATTAATGAAGCCAAACTGTACATGAATGTTCATTGGATGGTCCTCTACAAACTTTACGTTTTTTGTTCCGATATGAAATTCAAAATGGCGGCTACGTCAGGACTTAGTTTAACATTGGACCCTATGGGGAAAATGTTTCAAAACGCTTCTTCTCTGAAACCAATAGGACAGTTGAAACCAAACTGCCCAGGAATGATCATTGGAAGGTCCTCTACAAATTATATCTTTTTTATGCCGATCGGAAATCCAAGATGGCCACCACCGCAATACATAAATTAACATTGGACCCTATGGGAAAATGTTCAAATGCCTTCTTCTCAGAAACTACAAATATTATTAAAGCCAAACTGTACATGAATGTTCATTGGATGGTCCTCTACAAACTTTACGTTTTTTGTTCCGATATGAAATTCAAAATGGCAGCTACCGCAGGACTTAGTTTAACATTGGACCCTATGGGAAAAATGTTTCAAAACGCTTCTTCTCTGAAACCACTAGGACAATTGAAACCAAGCTGCCCAGGAATGATCATTGGAAGATCCTCTACAAAATATCTGTTTTTTATGCCGATCGGAAATCCAAGATGGCCGCCACCGCAGGACATAGATTAACATTGGACCCTATGGGAAAATATTCAAATGCCTTCTTCTCAGAAACTACAAATATGATTAAAGCCAAACTGTACATGAATGTTCATTAGATGGTCCTCTACAAACTTTCCTTTTTTTGTTCCGGTATGAAATTCAAAATAACGGCTACGGCAGGACTTAGTTTAACATTGGACCCTATGGGAAAAATGTTTCAAAACGCTTCTTCTCTAAAACCACTTGGACAATTGAAACCAAATTGCCCAGGAATGATCATTGGAAGGTCCTCTACAAAGTTTATGTTTTTTATGTCGATCGGAAATCCAAGATGGCCACCACCGCAATACATAGATTAACATTGGACCCTATGGGAAAATGTTCAAATGCCTTCTTCTCAGAAACTACAAATATGATTAAAGCCAAACTGTACATGAATGTTCATTGGATGGTCCTCTACAAACTTTACGTTTTTTGTTTCGATATGAAATTCAAAATGACGGCTACGGCAGGACTTAGTTTAACATTGGACCCTATGGGAAAAATGTTTCAAAACGCTTCTTCTCTGAAACCACTTGGACAATTGAAACCAAACTGCCCAGGAATAGTCATTGGAAGGTCCTCTACAAAGTTTTACGTTTTTTTTATGCCGATTGAAAATTCAAGATGGCCGCCACCGCAATACATAGATTAACATTGGACCCTATGGGAAAATATTCAAATGCCTTCTTCTCAGAAACTACAAATATGATTAAAGCCAAACTGTACATGAATGTTCATTAGATGGTCCTCTACAAACTTTACGTTTTTTGTTCCGATATGAAATTCAAAATGACGGCTACGGCAGGACTTAGTTTAACATTGGACCCTATGGGAAAAATGTTTCAAAACGCTTCTTTTCTAAAACCACTTGGACAATTGAAACCAAACTGCCCAGGAATGATCATTGGAAGGTCCTCTACAAATTTTATGTTTTTTATGTCGATCGGAAATCCAAGATGGCCGCCACCACAATACATAAATTAACATTGGACCCTATGGGAAAATGTTCAAATGCCTTTATTCTCAGAAACTACAAATATTATTAAAGCCAAACTGTACATGAATGTTCATTGGATGGTCCTCTACAAACTTTACGTTTTTTGTTCCGATATGAAATTCAAAATGGCGGCTACGGCAGGACTTAGTTTAACATTGGACCCTATGGGGAAAATGTTTCAAAACGGTTCTTCTCTGAAACCACTTGGACAATTGAAACCAAACTGCCCAGGAATGATCATTGGAAGGTCCTCTACAAATTTTATGTTTTTTATGTCGATTGGAAATCCAAGAAGGCCACCACCGCAATACATAGATTAACATTGGACCCTATGGGAAAATGTTCAAATGCCTTCTTCTCAGAAACTACAAATATGATTAAAGCCAAACTGTACATGAATGTTCATTGGATGGTCCTCTACAAACTTTACGTTTTTTGTTCCGATATGAAATTCAAAATGGCGGCTACGTCAGGACTTAGTTTAACATTGGACCCTATGGGGAAAATGTTTCAAAACGCTTCTTCTCTGAAACCACTAGGACAGTTGAAACCAAACTGCCCAGGAATGATCATTGGAAGGTCCTCTACAAATTATATCTTTTTTATGCCGATCGGAAATCCAAGATGGCCACCACCGCAATACATAAATTAACATTGGACCCTATGGGAAAATGTTCAAATGCCTTCTTCTCAGAAACTACAAATATTATTAAAGCCAAACTGTACATGAATGTTCATTGGATGGTCCTCTACAAACTTTACGTTTTTTGTTCCGATATGAAATTCAAAATGGCGGCTACGGCAGGACTTAGTTTAACATTGGACCCTATGGGGAAAATGTTTCAAAACGCTTCTTCTCTGAAACCACTAGGACAGTTGAAACCAAACTGCCCAGGAATGATCATTGGAAGGTCCTCTACAAATTATATCTTTTTTATGCCGATCGGAAATCCAAAATGGCCACCACCGCAATACATAGATTAACATTGGACCCTATGGGAAAATGTTCAAATGCCTTCTTCTCAGAAACTACAAATATTATTAAAGCCAAACTGTACATGAATGTTCATTGGATGGTCCTCTACAAACTTTACGTTTTTTGTTCCGATATAAAATTCAAAATGGCGGCTACGGCAGGACTTAGTTTAACATTGGACCCTATGGGGAAAATGTTTCAAAACGCTTCTTCTCTGAAACCACTAGGACAGTTGAAACCAAACTGCCCAGGAATGATCATTGGAAGGTCCTCTACAAATTTTATGTTTTTTATGCCGATCGGAAATCCAAGATGGCCACCACCGCAATACATAGATTAACATTGGACCCTATGGGAAAATGTTCAAATGCCTTCTTCTCAGAAACTACAAATATTAATGAAGCCAAACTGTACATGAATGTTCATTGGATGGTCCTCTACAAACTTTACGTTTTTTGTTCCGATATGAAATTCAAAATGGCGGCTACGTCAGGACTTAGTTTAACATTGGACCCTATGGGGAAAATGTTTCAAAACGCTTCTTCTCTGAAACCAATAGGACAGTTGAAACCAAACTGCCCAGGAATGATCATTGGAAGGTCCTCTACAAATTATATCTTTTTTATGCCGATCGGAAATCCAAGATGGCCACCACCGCAATACATAAATTAACATTGGACCCTATGGGAAAATGTTCAAATGCCTTCTTCTCAGAAACTACAAATATTATTAAAGCCAAACTGTACATGAATGTTCATTGGATGGTCCTCTACAAACTTTACGTTTTTTGTTCCGATATGAAATTCAAAATGGCGGCTACGGCAGGACTTAGTTTAACATTGGACCCTATGGGAAAAATGTTTCAAAACGCTTCTTCTCTGAAACCACTAGGACAGTTGAAACCAAACTGCCCAGGAATGATCATTGGAAGGTCCTCTACAAATTTTTTGTTTTTTATGCCGATCGGAAATCCAAGATGGCCACCACCGCAATACATAGATTAACATTGGACCCTATGGGAAAATGTTCAAATGCCTTCTTCTCAGAAACTACAAATATTAATGAAGCCAAACTGTACATGAATGTTCATTGGATGGTCCTCTACAAACTTTACGTTTTTTGTTCCGATATGAAATTCAAAATGGCGGCTACGGCAGGACTTAGTTTAACATTGGACCCTATGGGAAAAATGTTTCAAAACGGTTCTTCTCTGAAACCACTTGGACAATTGAAACCAAACTGCCCAGGAATGATCATTGGAAGGTCCTCTACAAATTTTATGTTTTTTATGTCGATTGGAAATCCAAGAAGGCCACCACTGCAATACATAGATTAACATTGGACACTATGGGAAAATGTTCAAATGCCTTCTTCTCAGAAACTACAAATATGATTAAAGCCAAACTGTACATGAATGTTCATTGGATGGTCCTCTACAAACTTTACGTTTTTTGTTCCGATATGAAATTCAAAATGGCGGCTACGGCAGGACTTAGTTTAACATTGAACCCTATGGGAAAAATGTTTCAAAACGCTTCTTCTCTGAAACAACTAGGACAGTTGAAACCAAACTGCCCAGGAATGATCATTGGAAGGTCCTCTACAAATTATAAGTTTTTTATGCCGATCGGAAATCCAAGATGGCCGCCACTACAATACATAGATTAACATTGGACCCTATGGGAAAATATTCAAATGCCTTCTTCTCAGAAACTACAAATATTATTAAAGCCAAACTGTGCATGAATGTTCATTAGATGGTCCTCTACAAACTTTACGTTTTTTGTTCCGGTATGAAATTCAAAATGGTGGCTACGGCAGGACTTAGTTTAACATTGGACCCTATGGGAAAAATGTTTCAAAACGCTTCTTCTCTGAAACCACTTGGACAATTGAAACCAAGCTGTCCAGGAATGATCATTGGAAGATCCTCTACAAAATATCTGTTTTTTATGCCGATCGGAAATCCAAGATGGCCGCCACCGCAGGACATAGATTAACATTGGACCCTATGGGAAAATATTCAAATGCCTTCTTCTCAGAAACTACAAATATGATTAAAGCCAAACTGTACATGAATGTTCATTAGATGGTCCTCTACAAACTTTACGTTTTTTGTTCCGATATGAAATTCAAAATGGTGGCTACGGCAGGACTTAGTTTAACATTGGACCCTATGGGAAAAATGTTTCAAAACGCTTCTTCTCTGAAACCACTTGGACAATTGAAACCAAACTGCCCAGGAATAGTCATTGGAAGGTCCTCTACAAAATTTTACGTTTTTTTTATGCCGATCGAAAATTCAAGATGGCCGCCACCGCAATACATAGATTAACATTGGACCCTATGGGAAAATATTCAAATGCCTTCTTCTCAGAAACTACAAATATGATTAAAGCCAAACTGTACATGAATGTTCATTAGATGGTCCTCTACAAACTTTACGTTTTTTGTTCCGGTATGAAATTCAAAATGACGGCTACGGCAGGACTTAGTTTAACATTGGACCCTATGGGAAAAATGTTTCAAAACGCTTCTTCTCTGAAACCACTTGGACAATTGAAACCAAGCTGCCCAGGAATGATCATTGGAAGATCCTCTACAAAATATCTGTTTTTAATGCCGATCGGAAATCCAAGATGGCCGCCACCGCAGGACATAGATTAACATTGGACCCTATGGGAAAATATTCAAATGCCTTCTTCTCAGAAACTACAAATATGATTAAAGCCAAACTGTACATGAATGTTCATTAGATGGTCCTCTACAAACTTTACGTTTTTTGTTCCGATATGAAATTCAAAATGGTGGCTACGGCAGGACTTAGTTTAACATTGGACCCTATGGGAAAAATGTTTCAAAACGCTTCTTCTCTGAAACCACTTGGACAATTGAAACCAAACTGCCCAGGAATGATCATTGGAAGGTCCTCTACAAAGTTTATGTTTTTTATGTCGATCGGAAATCCAAGATGGCCGCCACCGCAATACATAGATTAACATTGGACACTATGGGAAAATGTTCAAATGCCTTCTTCTCAGAAACTACAAATATTATTAAAGCCAAACTGTACATGAATGTTCATTAGATGGTCCTCTACAAACTTTACGTTTTTTGTTCCGATATGAAATTCAAAATGGCGGCTACGGCAGGACTTAGTTTAACATTGGACCCTATGGGAAAAATGTTTCAAAACGCTTCTTCTCTGAAACCACTAGGACAGTTGAAACCAAACTGCCCAGGAATGATCATTGGAAGGTCCTCTACAAATTTTTTGTTTTTTATGCCGATCGGAAATCCAAGATGGCCACCACCGCAATACATAGATTAACATTGGACCCTATGGGAAAATGTTCAAATGCCTTCTTCTCAGAAACTACAAATATTAATGAAGCCAAACTGTACATGAATGTTCATTGGATGGTCCTCTACAAACTTTACGTTTTTTGTTCCGATATGAAATTCAAAATGGCGGCTACGGCAGGACTTAGTTTAACATTGGACCCTATGGGAAAAATGTTTCAAAACGGTTCTTCTCTGAAACCACTTGGACAATTGAAACCAAACTGCCCAGGAATGATCATTGGAAGGTCCTCTACAAATTTTATGTTTTTTATGTCGATTGGAAATCCAAGAAGGCCACCACTGCAATACATAGATTAACATTGGACACTATGGGAAAATGTTCAAATGCCTTCTTCTCAGAAACTACAAATATGATTAAAGCCAAACTGTACATGAATGTTCATTGGATGGTCCTCTACAAACTTTACGTTTTTTGTTCCGATATGAAATTCAAAATGGCGGCTACGGCAGGACTTAGTTTAACATTGAACCCTATGGGAAAAATGTTTCAAAACGCTTCTTCTCTGAAACAACTAGGACAGTTGAAACCAAACTGCCCAGGAATGATCATTGGAAGGTCCTCTACAAATTATAAGTTTTTTATGCCGATCGGAAATCCAAGATGGCCGCCACTACAATACATAGATTAACATTGGACCCTATGGGAAAATATTCAAATGCCTTCTTCTCAGAAACTACAAATATTATTAAAGCCAAACTGTGCATGAATGTTCATTAGATGGTCCTCTACAAACTTTACGTTTTTTGTTCCGGTATGAAATTCAAAATGGTGGCTACGGCAGGACTTAGTTTAACATTGGACCCTATGGGAAAAATGTTTCAAAACGCTTCTTCTCTGAAACCACTTGGACAATTGAAACCAAGCTGCCCAGGAATGATCATTGGAAGATCCTCTACAAAATATCTGTTTTTTATGCCGATCGGAAATCCAAGATGGCCGCCACCGCAGGACATAGATTAACATTGGACCCTATGGGAAAATATTCAAATGCCTTCTTCTCAGAAACTACAAATATGATTAAAGCCAAACTGTACATGAATGTTCATTAGATGGTCCTCTACAAACTTTACGTTTTTTGTTCCGATATGAAATTCAAAATGGTGGCTACGGCAGGACTTAGTTTAACATTGGACCCTATGGGAAAAATGTTTCAAAACGCTTCTTCTCTGAAACCACTTGGACAATTGAAACCAAACTGCCCAGGAATAGTCATTGGAAGGTCCTCTACAAAATTTTACGTTTTTTTGATGCCGATCGAAAATTCAAGATGGCCGCCACCGCAATACATAGATTAACATTGGACCCTATGGGAAAATATTCAAATGCCTTCTTCTCAGAAACTACAAATATGATTAAAGCCAAACTGTACATGAATGTTCATTAGATGGTCCTCTACAAACTTTACGTTTTTTGTTCCGGTATGAAATTCAAAATGACGGCTACGGCAGGACTTAGTTTAACATTGGACCCTATGGGAAAAATGTTTCAAAACGCTTCTTCTCTGAAACCACTTGGACAATTGAAACCAAGCTGCCCAGGAATGATCATTGGAAGATCCTCTACAAAATATCTGTTTTTAATGCCGATCGGAAATCCAAGATGGCCGCCACCGCAGGACATAGATTAACATTGGACCCTATGGGAAAATATTCAAATGCCTTCTTCTCAGAAACTACAAATATGATTAAAGCCAAACTGTACATGAATGTTCATTAGATGGTCCTCTACAAACTTTACGTTTTTTGTTCCGATATGAAATTCAAAATGGTGGCTACGGCAGGACTTAGTTTAACATTGGACCCTATGGGAAAAATGTTTCAAAACGCTTCTTCTCTGAAACCACTTGGACAATTGAAACCAAACTGCCCAGGAATGATCATTGGAAGGTCCTCTACAAAGTTTATGTTTTTTATGTCGATCGGAAATCCAAGATGGCCGCCACCGCAATACATAGATTAACATTGGACACTATGGGAAAATGTTCAAATGCCTTCTTCTCAGAAACTACAAATATTATTAAAGCCAAACTGTACATGAATGTTCATTAGATGGTCCTCTACAAACTTTACGTTTTTTGTTCCGGTATGAAATTCAAAATGGTGGCTACGGCAGGACTTAGTTTAACATTGGACCCTATGGGAAAAATGTTTCAAAACGCTTCTTCTCTGAAACCACTTGGACAATTGAAACCAAACTGCCCAGGAATAGTCATTGGAAGGTCCTCTACAAAGTTTTACGGTTTTTTTATGCCGATCGAAAATTCAAGATGGCCGCCACCGCAGGACATAGATTAACATTGGACCCTATGGGAAAATATTCAAATGCCTTCTTAGAAACTACAAATATGATTAAAGCCAAACTGTACATGAATGTTCATTAGATGGTCCTCTACAAACTTTACGTTTTTTGTTCCGATATGAAATTCAAAATGGTGGCTACGGCAGGACTTAGTTTAACATTGGACCCTATGGGGAAAATGTTTCAAAACGCTTCTTCTCTAAAACCACTTGGACAATTGAAACCAAACTGCCCAGGAATGATCATTGGAAGGTCCTCTACAAAGTTTCTGTTTTTTATGTCGATCGGAAATCCAAGATGGCCGCCACCGCAATACATAGATTAACATTGGACCCTATGGGAAAATGTTCAAATGCCTTCTTCTCAGAAACTACAAATATTATTAAAGCCAAACTGTACATGAATGTTCATTGGATGGTCCTCTACAAACTTTACGTTTTTTGTTCCGATATGAAATTCAAAATGGTGGCTACGGCAGGACTTAGTTTAACATTGGACCCTATGGGGAAAATGTTTCCAAACGCTTCTTCTCTGAAACCACTAGGACAATTGAAACCAAACTGCCCAGGAATGATCATTGGAAGGTCCTCTACAAAGTTTCTGTTTTTTTATGCTGATCGAAAATTCAAGATGGACATAGATTAACATTGGACCCTATGGGAAAATGTTCAAATGCCTTCTTCTCAGAAACTACAAATATGATCAAAGCCAAACTGTACATGAATGTTCATTGGATGGTCCTCTACAAACTTTACGTTTTTTGTTCCGATATGAAATTCAAAATGGTGGCTACGGCAGGACTTAGTTTAACATTGAACCCTATGGGGAAAATGTTTCAAAACGCTTCTTCTCTGAAACCACTAGGACAATTGAAACCAAACTGCCCAGGAATGATCATTGGAAGGTCCTCTACAAAGTTTCTGTTTTTTTATGCTGATCGAAAATTCAAGATGGACATAGATTAACATTGGACCCTATGGGAAAATGTTCAAATGCCTTCTTCTCAGAAACTACAAATATGATCAAAGCCAAACTGTACATGAATGTTCATTGGATGGTCCTCTACAAACTTTACGTTTTTTGTTCCGATATGAAATTCAAAATGGTGGCTACGGCAGGACTTAGTTTAACATTGAACCCTATGGGGAAAATGTTTCAAAACGCTTCTTCTCTGAAACCACTAGGACAGTTGAAACCAAACTGCCCAGGAATGATCATTGGAAGGTCCTCTACAAATTATAAGTTTTTTATGCCGATCGGAAATCCAAGATGGCCGCCACCACAATACATAGATTAACATTGGACCCTATGGGAAAATGTTCAAATGCCTTCTTCTCAGAAACTACAAATATTATTAAAGCCAAACTGTACATGAATGTTCATTGGATGGTCCTCTACAAATTTTACGTTTTTTGTTCCGATATGAAATTCAAAATGGCGGCTACGGCAGGACTTAGTTTAACATTGGACCCTATGGGAAAAATGTTTCAAAACGCTTCTTCTCTGAAACCACTAGGACAGTTGAAACCAAACTGCCCAGGAATGATCATTGGAAGGTCCTCTACAAATTTTTTGTTTTTTATGCCGATCGGAAATCCAAGATGGCCGCCACCGCAATACATAGATTAACATTGGACACTATGGGAAAATGTTCAAATGCCTTCTTCTCAGAAACTACAAATATGATTAAAGCCAAACTGTACATGAATGTTCATTGGATGGTCCTCTACAAACTTTACGTTTTTTGTTCCGATATGAAATTCAAAATGGCGGCTACGGCAGGACTTAGTTTAACATTGGACCCTATGGGGAAAATGTTTCAAAACGCTTCTTCTCTGAAACCACTTGGACAATTGAAACTAAACTGCCCAGGAATAGTCATTGGAAGGTCCTCTACAAAGTTTATGTTTTTTTTATGCAGATCGAAAATTCAAGATGGCCGCCACCGCAGGACATAGATTAACATTGGACCCTATGGGAAAATATTCAAATGCCTTCTTCTCAGAAACTACAAATATTATTAAAGCCAAACTGTACATGAATGTTCATTAGATGGTCCTCTACAAACTTTACGTTTTTTGTTCCGGTATGAAATTCATAATGACGGCTACGGCAGGACTTAGTTTAACATTGGACCCTATGGGGAAAATGTTTCAAAACGCTTCTTCTCTAAAACCACTTGGACAATTGAAACCAAACTGCCCAGGAATGATCATTGGAAGGTCCTCTACAAAGTTTATGTTTTTTATGTCGATCGGAAATCCAAGATGGCCGCCACCGCAATACATAGATTAACATTGGACCCTATGGGAAAATGTTCAAATGCCTTCTTCTCAGAAACTACAAATATTATTAAAGCCAAACTGTACATGAATGTTCATTAGATGATCCTCTACAAACTTTACGTTTTTTGTTCCGGTATGAAATTCAAAATGGTGGCTACGGCAGGACTTAGTTTAACATTGGACCCTATGGGAAAAATGTTTCAAAACGCTTCTTCTCTGAAACCACTTGGACAATTGAAACCAAACTGCCCAGGAATAGTCATTGGAAGGTCCTCTACAAAGTTTTACGTTTTTTTTATGCCGATCGAAAATTCAAGATGGCCGCCACCGCAGGACATAGATTAACATTGGACCCTATGGGAAAATATTCAAATGCCTTCTTCTCAGAAACTACAAATATGATTAAAGCCAAACTGTACATGAATGTTCATTAGATGGTCCTCTACAAACTTTACGTTTTTTGTTCCGATATGAAATTCAAAATGGTGGCTACGGCAGGACTTAGTTTAACATTGGACCCTATGGGGAAAATGTTTCATAACGCTTCTTCTCTAAAACCACTTGGACAATTGAAACCAAACTGCCCAGGAATGATCATTGGAAGGTCCTCTACAAAGTTTCTGTTTTTTATGTCGATCGGAAATCCAAGATGGCCGCCACCGCAATACATAGATTAACATTGGACCCTATGGGAAAATGTTCAAATGCCTTCTTCTCAGAAACTACAAATATTATTAAAGCCAAACTGTACATGAATGTTCATTGGATGGTCCTCTACAAACTTTACGTTTTTTGTTCCGATATTAAATTCAAAATGGTGGCTACGGCAGGACTTAGTTTAACATTGGACCCTATGGGGAAAATGTTTCCAAACGCTTCTTCTCTGAAACCACTAGGACAATTGAAACCAAACTGCCCAGGAATGATCATTGGAAGGTCCTCTACAAAGTTTCTGTTTTTTTATGCTGATCGAAAATTCAAGATGGACATAGATTAACATTGGACCCTATGGGAAAATGTTCAAATGCCTTCTTCTCAGAAACTACAAATATGATCAAAGCCAAACTGTACATGAATGTTCATTGGATGGTCCTCTACAAACTTTACGTTTTTTGTTCCGATATGAAATTCAAAATGGTGGCTACGGCAGGACTTAGTTTAACATTGAACCCTATGGGGAAAATGTTTCAAAACGCTTCTTCTCTGAAACCACTAGGACAGTTGAAACCAAACTGCCCAGGAATGATCATTGGAAGGTCCTCTACAAATTATAAGTTTTTTATGCCGATCGGAAATCCAAGATGGCCGCCACCACAATACATAGATTAACATTGGACCCTATGGGAAAATGTTCAAATGCCTTCTTCTCAGAAACTACAAATATTATTAAAGCCAAACTGTACATGAATGTTCATTGGATGGTCCTCTACAAATTTTACGTTTTTTGTTCCGATATGAAATTCAAAATGGCGGCTACGGCAGGACTTAGTTTAACATTGGACCCTATGGGAAAAATGTTTCAAAACGCTTCTTCTCTGAAACCACTAGGACAGTTGAAACCAAACTGCCCAGGAATGATCATTGGAAGGTCCTCTACAAATTTTTTGTTTTTTATGCCGATCGGAAATCCAAGATGGCCGCCACCGCAATACATAGATTAACATTGGACACTATGGGAAAATGTTCAAATGCCTTCTTCTCAGAAACTACAAATATGATTAAAGCCAAACTGTACATGAATGTTCATTGGATGGTCCTCTACAAACTTTACGTTTTTTGTTCCGATATGAAATTCAAAATGGCGGCTACGGCAGGACTTAGTTTAACATTGGACCCTATGGGAAAAATGTTTCAAAACGCTTCTTCTCTGAAACCACTTGGACAATTGAAACCAAACTGCCCAGGAATGATCATTGGAAGGTCCTCTACAAAGTTTATGTTTTTTTTATGCAGATCGAAAATTCAAGATGGCCGCCACCGCAGGACATAGATTAACATTGGACCCTATGGGAAAATATTCAAATGCCTTCTTCTCAGAAACTACAAATATTATTAAAGCCAAACTGTACATGAATGTTCATTAGATGGTCCTCTACAAACTTTACGTTTTTTGTTCCGGTATGAAATTCATAATGACGGCTACGGCAGGACTTAGTTTAACATTGGACCCTATGGGGAAAATGTTTCAAAACGCTTCTTCTCTAAAACCACTTTGACAATTGAAACCAAACTGCCCAGGAATGATCATTGGAAGGTCCTCTACAAAGTTTATGTTTTTTATGTCGATCGGAAATCCAAGATGGCCGCCACCGCAGGACATAGATTAACATTGGACCCTATGGGAAAATATTCAAATGCCTTCTTCTCAGAAACTACAAATATGATTAAAGCCAAACTGTACATGAATGTTCATTAGATGGTCCTCTACAAACTTTACGTTTTTTGTTCCGATATGAAATTCAAAATGGTGGCTACGGCAGGACTTAGTTTAACATTGGACCCTATGGGGAAAATGTTTCATAACGCTTCTTCTCTAAAACCACTTGAACAATTGAAACCAAACTGCCCAGGAATGATCATTGGAAGGTCCTCTACAAAGTTTCTGTTTTTTATGTCGATCGGAAATCCAAGATGGCCGCCACCGCAATACATAGATTAACATTGGACCCTATGGGAAAATGTTCAAATGCCTTCTTCTCAGAAACTACAAATATTATTAAAGCCAAACTGTACATGAATGTTCATTGGATGGTCCTCTACAAACTTTACGTTTTTTGTTCCGATATTAAATTCAAAATGGTGGCTACGGCAGGACTTAGTTTAACATTGGACCCTATGGGGAAAATGTTTCCAAACGCTTCTTCTCTGAAACCACTAGGACAATTGAAACCAAACTGCCCAGGAATGATCATTGGAAGGTCCTCTACAAAGTTTCTGTTTTTTTATGCTGATCGAAAATTCAAGATGGACATAGATTAACATTGGACCCTATGGGAAAATGTTCAAATGCCTTCTTCTCAGAAACTACAAATATGATCAAAGCCAAACTGTACATGAATGTTCATTGGATGGTCCTCTACAAACTTTACGTTTTTTGTTCCGATATGAAATTCAAAATGGTGGCTACGGCAGGACTTAGTTTAACATTGAACCCTATGGGGAAAATGTTTCAAAACGCTTCTTCTCTGAAACCACTAGGACAGTTGAAACCAAACTGCCCAGGAATGATCATTGGAAGGTCCTCTACAAATTATAAGTTTTTTATGCCGATCGGAAATCCAAGATGGCCGCCACCACAATACATAGATTAACATTGGACCCTATGGGAAAATGTTCAAATGCCTTCTTCTCAGAAACTACAAATATTATTAAAGCCAAACTGTACATGAATGTTCATTGGATGGTCCTCTACAAATTTTACGTTTTTTGTTCCGATATGAAATTCAAAATGGCGGCTACGGCAGGACTTAGTTTAACATTGGACCCTATGGGAAAAATGTTTCAAAACGCTTCTTCTCTGAAACCACTAGGACAGTTGAAACCAAACTGCCCAGGAATGATCATTGGAAGGTCCTCTACAAATTTTTTGTTTTTTATGCCGATCGGAAATCCAAGATGGCCGCCACCGCAATACATAGATTAACATTGGACACTATGGGAAAATGTTCAAATGCCTTCTTCTCAGAAACTACAAATATGATTAAAGCCAAACTGTACATGAATGTTCATTGGATGGTCCTCTACAAACTTTACGTTTTTTGTTCCGATATGAAATTCAAAATGGCGGCTACGGCAGGACTTAGTTTAACATTGGACCCTATGGGAAAAATGTTTCAAAACGCTTCTTCTCTGAAACCACTTGGACAATTGAAACCAAACTGCCCAGGAATGATCATTGGAAGGTCCTCTACAAAGTTTATGTTTTTTTTATGCAGATCGAAAATTCAAGATGGCCGCCACCGCAATACATAGATTAACATTGGACCCTATGGGAAAATATTCAAATGCCTTCTTCTCAGAAACTACAAATATTATTAAAGCCAAACTGTACATGAATGTTCATTAGATGGTCCTCTACAAACTTTACGTTTTTTGTTCCGGTATGAAATTCATAATGACGGCTACGGCAGGACTTAGTTTAACATTGGACCCTATGGGGAAAATGTTTCAAAACGCTTCTTCTCTGAAACCACTTGGACAATTGAAACCAAACTGCCCAGGAATGATCATTGGAAGGTCCTCTACAAAGTTTATGTTTTTTATGTCGATCGGAAATCCAAGATGGCCGCCACCGCAATACATAGATTAACATTGGACCCTATGGGAAAATGTTCAA
This sequence comes from Bathymodiolus brooksi, assembly GCA_963680875.1. NCBI lineage: Eukaryota > Metazoa > Mollusca > Bivalvia > Mytilida > Modiolidae > Bathymodiolus > Bathymodiolus brooksi. The sequence goes on along the minus strand of OY804578.1, from coordinate 78,326,673 downwards.
ATGCCTTCTTCTCAGAAACTACAAATATTATTAAAGCCAAACTGTACATGAATGTTCATTAGATGGTCCTCTACAAACTTTACGTTTTTTGTTCCGGTATGAAATTCATAATGACGGCTACGGCAGGACTTAGTTTAACATTGGACCCTATGGGGAAAATGTTTCAAAACGCTTCTTCTCTAAAACCACTTGGACAATTGAAACCAAACTGCCCAGGAATGATCATTGGAAGGTCCTCTACAAATTTTATGTTTTTTATGTCGATCGGAAATCCAAGATGGCCGCCACCGCAATACATAGATTAACATTGGACCCTATGGGAAAATGTTCAAATGCCTTCTTCTCAGAAACTACAAATATTATTAAAGCCAAACTGTACATGAATGTTCATTAGATGGTCCTCTACAAACTTTACGTTTTTTGTTCCGGTATGAAATTCAAAATGGTGGCTACGGCAGGACTTAGTTTAACATTGGACCCTATGGGAAAAATGTTTCAAAACGCTTCTTCTCTGAAACCACTTGGACAATTGAAACCAAACTGCCCAGGAATAGTCATTGGAAGGTCCTCTACAAAGTTTTACGTTTTTTTTATGCCGATCGAAAATTCAAGATGGCCGCCACCGCAGGACATAGATTAACATTGGACCCTATGGGAAAATATTCAAATGCCTTCTTCTCAGAAACTACAAATATGATTAAAGCCAAACTGTACATGAATGTTCATTGAATGATCCTCTACAATCTTAAGGTTTTTTGTTCCGATATGAAATTCAAAATGGTGGCTACGGCAGGACTTAGTTTAACATTGGACCCTATGGGAAAAATGTTTCAAAACGCTTCTCCTCTGAAACCACTTGGACAATTGAAACCAAGCTGCCCAGGAATGATCATTGGAAGGTCCTCTACAAATTTTCTGTTTTTTATGTGGATCGGAAATCCAAGATGGCCACCAACGCAATACATAGATTAACATTGGACCCTATGGGGAAATGTTCAAATGCCTTCTCAGAAACTACAAATATTATTAAAGCCAAACTGTACATGAATGTTCATTGGATGGTCCTCTACAAACTTTACGTTTTTTGTTCCGATATGAAAATCCAAATGGCGGCTACGGCAGGACTTAGTTTAACATTGGACCCTATGGGAAAAATGTTTCAAAACGCTTCTTCTCTGAAACCACTTGGATAATTGAAACCAAACTGCCCAGGAATGATCATTGGAAGGTCCTCTACAAGGTGTGTGTTTTTTATGCCGATCGGATATCCAAGATGGCCACCACCGCAGGACATAGATTAGCATTGGACCCTATGGGAAAATGTTCAAATGCCTTCTTCTCAGAAACTACAAATATAATTAAAACCAAACTGTACATGAATGTTCATTGGATGGTCCTCTACAAAATTTACGTTTTTTGTTCTGATATGAAATTCAAAATGGCGGCTACGGCAGGACTTGTTTAACATTGGACCCTTTGGGGAAAATGTTTCAAAACGCTTCTTCTCTGAAACCAAACTGCCCAGGAATGATCATTGGAAGGTCCTCTGTTTTTTATGCCGATCGGAAATCCAAGATGGCTGCCACCACAGGTCATACTATTAACACAGGACCATATCGAGAAAATACAGAAATATCTTCTTCTCTGAAGCTATAGCACTGATTGAACCTAAACTGTGCATCAATCATTGGAAGGTCCTTTACAAACTTTGTGTTATTTATGTTGATCGTAATTCCAAGATGACTACCACTGCAGGACATAGTTTTTACATAGGACCAATTGGTTTTTTTTATAACCAGGTGAACGATACAGGCTCTTGAGAGCCTCTGGTTGTTTTAATATCTTCTGAATTATATATCAAGGACAAACATTCAAATGGTGTGAAATTTAGTAATGGTGATTGTTACATAATTTGGTGTCATAAATAATACCTTAATTACAAATTTTATCAGGTAATTAACTGCTAGTTTATTATCCCCAATAGATTTTCACACGATGTTTGAAATTATTTGATATATATTATTAAAATGTGCAAATGTATTTTATAATATTTACTAATAGTGTAAGATGGAATCAATATTGGTCATATATAGTAATAAGAGAAGACATATTTTACGAAAAATAGGAAAATGAGAATTGCTGTTAATAATTTACAATGTACTGTTTGTTATTGCATGTAATGATCACGTTACAACTGAATTGTAATTCATAGTTCTGATTAAGAAATACATTAAAAAAAAGAAGAGATATTGGACAGATGCACACCAGACAAAATAACATAAAACACTAATATATTGGTTGTCATGACATTAAATGTAATCAGTAATGTAATCAATTACATTTACAAAGTGATTGTAATTTAATCGATTACATTTGAAAATTGATGTAATCGTAATGTACTAATGTAATCATGAAAATTGCAAAGTAATTGTAATGTAATCGATTACATTTGAAAGTAATTGACCCCAAGTCTGCCTCAATTGCATGTATTACAGACATTTTTACATAGACTCTTAAGATCAGATGAAGGTTAGAGGCATCCGATTTTCATTTTGTCCAGGAACCTTGAACACTTAATTTGTATTTCATTTATTTTATTAATTCAGCTTGATTTAACTTAAATTTTTATTTTAAGCCAAAGGTATCATTTTCAAGTTCAGAAAATAACATGCATGCAATTAGAAATTATATCTTTAATGTAGATCATATGAAAATTGCTGACTTCCTTATGATGTCCCCATCTTAGATATGCAAATTATCAAATGGCACCTCATTTCTGGCTATACTACATTTGTATTAGGAGGCAGGGGGCAGCAGCCTCTTCTTTTTTTTTTTATTGTTAAGACAGTATGATGATATATATAAATGAGACTGAATAAAATAACTTAAATGTCTTCTTTATAATTTCAGAGCTGGTTCATTTCTGTAAAAGTGGTAAACAAGTACAATTGGATTTGAGGTTATAAGCTGTTATAGGCACATACATGTACAAATGTAACTGATCATGACCATGTGACTTTTCAACATAGCAAACCAGTCGAAATAATTCCTGCCCCCATGTAATATTGGAAACCACAGATGTAACCTGCTTCATGTCCTGTAATGTCAGACCGATCAACACATAGCTATAGCTAGACAACAGCAAATTTCACCATCATGTAATCAGAGGTAATCAATTTCATGTTCTTCTAGCCAGACATCAACATTATATTTTACTATCAAATAATCTAGTCCTGAGGCAATTTTATAGGGATTAAACTCTATCGGATCACGAAAGCTACCATGATGAACCAGAAATTAGATTTCATGCACAAAGGACATATTGATATATATAAAACTAATGAAAGTAAGTTAATGATACATTATTTGTACATGCATACACTTATACCAATAGAGCTCCTCCCATATTTACAGTGTGTGGCTATTACAGAAACAAAGGGTTCTTTAGATGAACTTGTTACATTTAATTACATGTACACAATCTACTTCAAATACAGAACATTTCTTAAGAAGAGATTTACATGTATGTTAGATATCATGAGTTACAGTTGACTATAATATCAAAATAAACAAATTTTAAAAAGGTCAACCTACAAAAAATGTATCTGATAGAGATCCCACCTCAAAAACAAATTAACTACAGTACCTGTAATGAAATTTTGAGAAATCAATTAATAAGGAATATAGTTATGTAAAAAAACTGCAGAAAAAATGCCTAACATTCCCAAGAGTAAATAATTATATTAAATATGATCCTTTGTCAGAGCTTTGTAACATGGACTTATTTTTTTGGTTCATATCTTCTTTTCTTTTTAAAGTTTTCTATATTAAGTAGAAATAATAAAAGTATAATAAATGAAGATACATTTTTTTTGTAATATTGGTCAGTAGAGAAGTACTGGGCATGGGTGATTATGCAGCTTAATTGCTATTTAATTAGATCACACCACTGATTGATCAATATAAATTTCCTCCCTACTGATTGCTTATATGTGCTTTTGTAATTTTCGTAATTTCTCGTTAATGAAATGAGATCATGAAAAACATTTTACATGATATGTTTATATCAACAACAAATATCAAAAACTGCAAGATAAGTGCTGTCTTAAATCAATTTTTAATATAGAGATATTTAGTTTGTTGCATATGTGTAAGTTCCTTTCCGAGTCTAATGTTTTACATACTGTAATGCTTCTTATAAAATTAGGTTTTAATTTTGATAATATTGTAGTCTTGCAATAGATCTAAATGTTTGAACTGCACTTTTTTTGTACTATTTCTCTTCTAATTCTCCTCTGTTCCCATGGTGTTTTTTTTACATAAATGGAGATGTATCTTTTCTAGATTTGTCCTATCAATAAAATTTAACATAACTATATGTTTGGTCACTGTTTTTGGATTTCTTTCTTTAGCTCTGTAATATATATCCATGCAATATATTTCCGAGTTATAATCAATTAATTATAGGTTTTACAATGTGTCTTCACTTACAGTCGCAAATATCTGTTTACCTAACTACGCTATGCGTCGCTAGGTAAACACATTTTGCGACCGTAAAACCGACGATTTACATCCACAAAGCTTAAAATACAATACAGTTATGATCTCCTAAATATAATAATTTCAAGCTTCTGATCATGATCAAAATAGTTACTAAAATACTTTCACCCCTAAAGTTGTTCGATTTAGCTGAAAATATTATTATCATATTATTTTTTTCAGAACCAATCCACCAATGAGGGGAGCTTTCCAGATGCTTGATGGAGAAAACAAACTTTATAGTTTAAGGAAACCTTTCATTGTTCATTTAACTTTATTGTTTTTTATATCTTACATTTTTTTGCTGACCAAATGTTAGAATTTGTATGTGGTTTTTTTTTAGTTCACCTGGACCAAAGGTCCAGGTGAACTATTGCCATCACTTGGCGTCCGTCGTCTGTCGTCTGTAAACTTTTCACATTTCAAGCTTCTTCTCCGAAACCACGGGGCCGATTGGAACCAAACTTAGCAGGAATGTTCCTTGGATGGTCCTCTACAAAGTTACTGTTTTTCGTTCCAGTCGGATATTCAATATGGCTGCCAAGGCCAATAATATGCTCTGATTGGCTGAAATTTCAAAGATCTTCTTCTCTGAAACTAATGAACTGACTGAACCTAAACTGTACATGAATGATCATTGGAATGTCCTTTACCAAGTTACTGTTTTTTATGCCGATTGGAAATCCAAGATGGCTGCCACCGCAGGACATAGATTAACATTGGACCCTATGGGAAAATATTCAAATGCCTTCTTCTCAGAAACTACAAATATGATTAAAGCCAAACTGTACATGAATGTTCATTAGATGGTCCTCTACAAACTTTAGGTTTTTTGTTCCGGTATGAAATTCAAAATGGCGGCTACCGCAGGACTTAGTTTAAAATTGGACCCTATGGGGAAAATGTTTCAAAATGCTTTTTCTCTGAAACCACTTGGACAGTTGAAACCAAACTGCCCAGGAATGATCATTGGAAGGTCCTCTACAAATTTTCTGTTTTTTATGCCGATCGGAAATCCAAGATGGCCACCACCGCAGGACATAGATTAACATTGGACCCTATGGGAAAATATTCAAATGCCTTCTTCTCAGAAACTACAAATATGATTAAAGCCAAACTGTACATGAATGTTCATTGGATGGTCCTCTACAATCTTAAGGTTTTTTGTTCCGATATGAAATTCAAAATGGCGGCTACGGCAGGACTTAGTTTAACATTGGACCCTATGGGAAAAATGTTTCAAAATGCTTCTTCTCTGAAACCACTTGGACAGTTGAAACCAAACTGCCCAGGAATGATCATTGGAAGGTCCTCTACAAAGTTTCTGTTTTTTATGCCGATCGGAAATCCAAGATGGCCGCCACCGCAGGACATAGATTAACATTGGACCCTATGGGAAAATATTCAAATGCCTTCTTCTCAGAAACTACAAATATAATTAAAGCCAAACTGTACATGAATGTACATTAGATGGCCCTCTACAAACTATAGGTTTTTTGTTACGGTATGAAATTCAAAATGGCGGCTACGGCAGAACTTAGTTTAAGATTGGACCCTATGGGAAAAATGTTTCAAAACGCTTCTCCTCTGAAACCACTTGGACAATTGAAACCAAGCTGCCCAGGAATGATCATTGGAAGGTCCTCTACAAAGTTTCTGTTTTTTATGCCGATCGGAAATCCAAGATGGCCGCCACCGCAGGACATAGATTAACATTGGACCCTATGGGAAAATATTCAAATGCCTTCTTCTCAGAAACTACAAATATGATTAAAGCCAAACTGTACATGAATGTTCATTGAATGATCCTCTACAATCTTAAGGTTTTTTGTTCCGATATGAAATTCAAAATGGCGGCTACGGCAGGACTTAGTTTAACATTGGACCCTATGGGAAAAATGTTTCAAAATGCTTCTTCTCTGAAACCACTTGGACAGTTGAAACCAAACTGCCCAGGAATGATCATTGGAAGGTCCTCTACAAAATTTTTGTTTTTTATGACGATCTGAAATCCAAGATGGCTGCCACCGCAGGACATAGATTAACATTGGACCCTATGGGAAAATATTCAAATGCCTTCTTCTCAAAAACTACAAATATGATTAAAGCCAAACTGTACATGAATGCACATTAGATGGCCCTCTACAAACTATAGGTTTTTTGTTCCGGTATGAAATTCAAAATGGCGGCTACGGCAGAACTTAGTTTAAGATTGGACCCTATGGGAAAAATGTTTCAAAATGCTTCTTCTCTGAAACCACTTGGACAGTTGAAACCAAACTGCCCAGGAATGATCATTGGAAGGTCCTCTACAAAGTTTCTGTTTTTTATGCCGATCGGAAATCCAAGATGGCCGCCACCACAGGACATAGATTAACATTGGACCCTATGGGAAAATATTCAAATGCCTTCTTCTCAGAAACTACAAATATGATTAAAGCCAAACTGTACATGAATGTTCATTGGATGATCCTCTACAATCTTAAGGTTTTTTGTTCCGATATGAAATTCAAAATGGCGGCTACGGCAGGACTTAGTTTAACATTGGACCCTATGGGAAAAATGTTTCAAAATGCTTCTTCTCTGAAACCACTTGGACAGTTGAAACCAAACTGCCCAGGAATGATCATTGGAAGGTCCTCTACAAAGTTTCTGTTTTTTATGCCGATCGGAAATCCAAGATGGCCGCCACCGCAGGACATAGATTAACATTGGACCCTATGGGAAAATATTCAAATGCCTTCTTCTCAGAAACTACAAATATGATTAAAGCCAAACTGTACATGAATGTACATTAGATGGCCCTCTACAAACTATAGGTTTTTTGTTACGGTATGAAATTCAAAATGGCGGCTACGGCAGAACTTAGTTTAAGATTGGACCCTATGGGAAAAATGTTTCAAAACGCTTCTCCTCTGAAACCACTTGGACAATTGAAACCAAGCTGCCCAGGAATGATCATTGGAAGGTCCTCTACAAAGTTTCTGTTTTTTATGCCGATCGGAAATCCAAGATGGCCGCCACCGCAGGACATAGATTAACATTGGACCCTATGGGAAAATATTCAAATGCCTTCTTCTCAGAAACTACAAATATTATTAAAGCCAAACTGTACATGAATGTTCATTGAATGATCCTCTACAATCTTAAGGTTTTTTGTTCCGATATGAAATTCAAAATGGCGGCTACGGCAGGACTTAGTTTAACATTGGACCCTATGGGAAAAATGTTTCAAAATGCTTCTTCTCTGAAACCACTTGGACAGTTGAAACCAAACTGCCCAGGAATGATCATTGGAAGGTCCTCTACAAAATTTTTGTTTTTTATGACGATCTGAAATCCAAGATGGCCGCCACCGCAGGACATAGATTAACATTGGACCCTATGGGAAAATATTCAAATGCCTTCTTCTCAAAAACTACAAATATGATTAAAGCCAAACTGTACATGAATGCACATTAGATGGCCCTCTACAAACTATAGGTTTTTTGTTCCGGTATGAAATTCAAAATGGCGGCTACGGCAGAACTTAGTTTAAGATTGGACCCTATGGGAAAAATGTTTCAAAATGCTTCTTCTCTGAAACCACTTGGACAGTTGAAACCAAACTGCCCAGGAATGATCATTGGAAGGTCCTCTACAAAGTTTCTGTTTTTTATGCCGATCGGAAATCCAAGATGGCCGCCACCACAGGACATAGATTAACATTGGACCCTATGGGAAAATATTCAAATGCCTTCTTCTCAGAAACTACAAATATGATTAAAGCCAAACTGTACATGAATGTTCATTGGATGATCCTCTACAATCTTAAGGTTTTTTGTTCCGATATGAAATTCAAAATGGCGGCTACGGCAGGACTTAGTTTAACATTGGACCCTATGGGAAAAATGTTTCAAAATGCTTCTTCTCTGAAACCACTTGGACAGTTGAAACCAAACTGCCCAGGGATGATCATTGGAAGGTCCTCTACAAAGTGTCCGTTTTTTATGCCGATCGGAAATCCAAGATGGCCGCCACCGCAGGACATAGATTAACATTGGACCCTATGGGAAAATATTCAAATGCCTTCTTCTCAGAAACTACAAATATTATTAAAGCCAAACTGTACATGAATGTTCATTGGATGGTCCTCTACAATCTTAAGGTTTTTTGTTCCGATATGAAATTCAAAATGGCGGCTACGGCAGGACTTAGTTTAACATTGGACCCTATGGGAAAAATGTTTCAAAATGCTTCTTCTCTGAAACCACTTGGACAGTTGAAACCAAACTGCCCAGGAATGATCATTGGAAGGTCCTCTACAAAATTTTTGTTTTTTATGACGATCTGAAATCCAAGATGGCTGCCACCGCAGGACATAGATTAACATTGGACCCTATGGAAAAATATTCAAATGCCTTCTTCTCAGAAACTACAAATATGATTGAAGCCAAACTGTACATGAATGTTCATTAGATGGTCCTCTACAAACTTTAGGTTTTTTGTTCCGATATGAAATTCAAAATGGCGGCTACCGCAGGACTTAGTTTAAAATTGGACCCTATGGGGAAAATGTTTCAAAATGCTTTTTCTCTGAAACCACTTGGACAGTTGAAACCAAACTGCCCAGGAATGATCATTGGAAGGTCCTCTACAAATTTTCTGTTTTTTATGCCGATCGGAAATCCAAGATGGCCACCACCGCAGGACATAGATTAACATTGGACCCTATGGGAAAATATTCAAATGCCTTCTTCTCAGAAACTACAAATATGATTAAAGCCAAACTGTACATGAATGTTCATTGGATGGTCCTCTACAATCTTAAGGTTTTTTGTTCCGATATGAAATTCAAAATGGCGGCTACGGCAGGACTTAGTTTAACATTGGACCCTATGGGAAAAATGTTTCAAAATGCTTCTTCTCTGAAACCACTTGGACAGTTGAAACCAAACTGCCCAGGAATGATCATTGGAAGGTCCTCTACAAAGTTTTTGTTTTTTATGCCGATCGGAAATCCAAGATGGCCGCCACCGCAGGACATAGATTAACATTAGACCCTATGGGAAAATATTCAAATGCCTTCTTCTCAGAAACTACAAATATGATTAAAGCCAAACTGTACATGAATGTACATTAGATGGCCCTCTACAAACTATAGATTTTTTGTTCCGGTATGAAATTCAAAATGGCGGCTACGGCAGAACTTAGTTTAAGATTGGACCCTATGGGAAAAATGTTTCAAAATGCTTCTTCTCTGAAACCACTTGGACAGTTGAAACCAAACTGCCCAGGAATGATCATTGGAAGGTCCTCTACAAAGTTTCTGTTTTTTATGCCGATCGGAAATCCAAGATGGCCGCCACCGCAGGACATAGATTAACATTGGACCCTATGGGAAAATATTCAAATGCCTTCTTCTCAGAAACTACAAATATGATTAAAGCCAAACTGTACATGAATGTTCATTGGATGATCCTCTACAATCTTAAGGTTTTTTGTTCCGATATGAAATTCAAAATGGCGGCTATGGCAGGACTTAGTTTAACATTGGACCCTATGGGAAAAATGTTTCAAAATGCTTCTTCTCTGAAACCACTTGGACAGTTGAAACCAAACTGCCCAGGGATGATCATTGGAAGGTCCTCTACAAAGTGTCCGTTTTTTATGCCGATCGGAAATCCAAGATGGCCGCCACCGCAGGACATAGATTAACATTGGACCCTATGGGAAAATATTCAAATGCCTTCTTCTCAGAAACTACAAATATTATTAAAGCCAAACTGTACATGAATGTTCATTGGATGGTCCTCTACAATCTTAAGGTTTTTTGTTCCGATATGAAATTCAAAATGGCGGCTACGGCAGGACTTAGTTTAACATTGGACCCTATGGGAAAAATGTTTCAAAATGCTTCTTCTCTGAAACCACTTGGACAGTTGAAACCAAACTGCCCAGGAATGATCATTGGAAGGTCCTCTACAAATTTTTTGTTTTTTATGCCGATCGGAAATCCAAGATGGCCGCCACCGCAGGACATAGATTAACATTGGACCCTATGGAAAAATATTCAAATGCCTTCTTCTCAGAAACTACAAATATGATTAAAGCCAAACTGTACATGAATGTTCATTAGATGGTCCTCTACAAACTTTACGTTTTTTGTTCCGGTATGAAATTCAAAATGGCGGCTACCGCAGGACTTAGTTTAAAATTGGACCCTATGGGGAAAATGTTTCAAAATGCTTTTTCTCTGAAACCACTTGGACAGTTGAAACCAAACTGCCCAGGAATGATCATTGGAAGGTCCTCTACAAATTTTCTGTTTTTTATGCCGATCGGAAATCCAAGATGGCCACCACCGCAATACATAGATTAACATTGGACCCTATGGGAAAATATTCAAATGCCTTCTTCTCAGAAACTACAAATATGATTAAAGCCAAACTGTACATGAATGTTCATTGGATGGTCCTCTACAATCTTAAGGTTTTTTGTTCCGATATGAAATTCAAAATGGCGGCTACGGCAGGACTTAGTTTAACATTGGACCCTATGGGAAAAATGTTTCAAAATGCTTCTTCTCTGAAACCACTTGGACAGTTGAAACCAAACTGCCCAGGAATGATCATTGGAAGGTCTTCTACAAATTTTTGTTTTTTATGCCGATCGGAAATCCAAGATGGCCGCCACCGCAGGACATAGATTAACATTAGACCCTATGGGAAAATATTCAAATGCCTTCTTCTCAGAAACTACAAATATGATTAAAGCCAAACTGTACATGAATGTACATTAGATGGCCCTCTACAAACTATAGATTTTTTGTTCCGGTATGAAATTCAAAATGGCGGCTACGGCAGGACTTAGTTTAACATTGGACCCTATGGGGAAAATGTTTCAAAATGCTTCTTCTCTGAAACCACTTGGACAGTTGAAACCAAACTGCCCAGGAATGATCATTGGAAGGTCCTCTACAAAGTTTCTGTTTTTTATGCCGATCGGAAATCCAAGATGGCCGCCACCGCAGGACATAGATTAACATTGGACCCTATGGGAAAATATTCAAATGCCTTCTTCTCAGAAACTACAAATATGGTTAAAGCCAAACTGTACATGAATGTTCATTGGATGATCCTCTACAATCTTAAGGTTTTTTGTTCCGATATGAAATTCAAAATGGCGGCTATGGCAGGACTTAGTTTAACATTGGACCCTATGGGAAAAATGTTTCAAAATGCTTCTTCTCTGAAACCACTTGGACAGTTGAAACCAAACTGCCCAGGGATGATCATTGGAAGGTCCTCTACAAAGTGTCCGTTTTTTATGCCGATCAGAAATCCAAGATGGCCGCCACCGCAGGACATAGATTAACATTGGACCCTATGGGAAAATATTCAAATGCCTTCTTCTCAGAAACTACAAATATGATTAAAGCCAAACTGTACATGAATGTTCATTAGATGGTCCTCTACAAACTTTACGTTTTTTGTTCCGGTATGAAATTCAAAATGGCGGCTACCGCAGGACTTAGTTTAACATTGGACCCTATGGGAAAAATGTTTCAAAATGCTTCTTCTCTGAAACCACTTGGACAGTTGAAACCAAACTGCCCAGGAATGATCATTGGAAGGTCCTCTACAAATTTTCTGTTTTTTATGCCGATCGGAAATCCAAGATGGCTGCCACCGCAGGACATAGATTAACATTGGACCCTATGGGAAAATATTCAAATGCCTTCTTCTCAGAAACTACAAATATGATTAAAGCCAAACTGTACATGAATGTTCATTGGATGGTCCTCTACAATCTTAAGGTTTTTTGTTCCGATATGAAATTCAAAATGGCGGCTACGGCAGGACTTAGTTTAACATTGGACCCTATGGGAAAAATGTTTCAAAATGCTTCTTCTCTGAAACCACTTGGACAGTTGAAACCAAACTGCCCAGGAATGATCATTGGAAGGTCCTCTACAAAGTTTCTGTTTTTTATGCCGATCGGAAATCCAAGATGGCCGCCTCCGCAGGACATAGATTAACATTGGACCCTATGGGAAAATATTCAAATGCCTTCTTCTCAGAAACTACAAATATGATTAAAGCCAAACTGTACATGAATGTTCATTGGATGGTCCTCTACAATCTTAAGGTTTTTTGTTCCGATATGAAATTCAAAATGGCGGCTACAGCAGGACTTAGTTTAACATTGGACCCTATGGGAAAAATGTTTCAAAATGCTTCTTCTCTGAAACCACTTGGACAGTTGAAACCAAACTGCCCAGGAATGATCATTGGAAGGTCCTCTACAAAGTTTCTGTTTTTTATGCCGATCTGAAATCCAAGATGGCCGCCACCGCAGGACATAGATTAACATTGGACCCTATGGGAAAATGTTCAAATGCCTTCTACTCAGAAACTACAAATATGATTAAAGCCAAACTGTACATGAATGTTCATTGGATGGTCCTCTACAAACTGTACGTTTTTTGTTCTGATATGAAATTCAAAATGGCGGCTACGGCAGGACTTAGTTTAACATTGGACCCTATGGGAAAAATGTTTCAAAATGCTTCTTCTCTGAAACCACTTGGACAGTTGAAACCAAACTGCCCAGGAATGATCATTGGAAGGTCCTCTACAAAGTTTTTGTTTTTTATGCCGATCGGAAATCCAAGATGGCCGCCACCGCAGGACATAGATTAACATTAGACCCTATGGGAAAATATTCAAATGCCTTCTTCTCAGAAACTACAAATATGATTAAAGCCAAACTGTACATGAATGTACATTAGATGGCCCTCTACAAACTATAGATTTTTTGTTCCGTTATGAAATTCAAAATGGCGGCTACGGCAGAACTTAGTTTAAGATTGGACCCTATGGGAAAAATGTTTCAAAATGCTTCTTCTCTGAAACCACTTGGACAGTTGAAACCAAACTGCCCAGGAATGATCATTGGAAGGTCCTCCACAAAGTTTCTGTTTTTTATGCCGATCGGAAATCCAAGATGGCCGCCACCGCAGGACATAGATTAACATTAGACCCTATGGGAAAATATTCAAATGCCTTCTTCTCAGAAACTACAAATATGATTAAAGCCAAACTGTACATGAATGTACATTAGATGGCCCTCTACAAACTATAGATTTTTTGTTCCGGTATGAAATTCAAAATGGCGGCTACGGCAGAACTTAGTTTAAGATTGGACCCTATGGGAAAAATGTTTCAAAATGCTTCTTCTCTGAAACCACTTGGACAGTTGAAACCAAACTGCCCAGGAATGATCATTGGAAGGTCCTCTACAAAGTTTCTGTTTTTTATGCCGATCGGAAATCCAAGATGGCCGCCACCGCAGGACATAGATTAACATTGGACCCTATGGGAAAATATTCAAATGCCTTCTTCTCAGAAACTACAAATATGATTAAAGCCAAACTGTACATGAATGTTCATTGGATGATCCTCTACAATCTTAAGGTTTTTTGTTCCGATATGAAATTCAAAATGGCGGCTATGGCAGGACTTAGTTTAACATTGGACCCTATGGGAAAAATGTTTCAAAATGCTTCTTCTCTGAAACCACTTGGACAGTTGAAACCAAACTGCCCAGGGATGATCATTGGAAGGTCCTCTACAAAGTGTCCGTTTTTTATGCCGATCGGAAATCCAAGATGGCCGCCACCGCAGGACATAGATTAACATTGGACCCTATGGGAAAATATTCAAATGCCTTCTTCTCAGAAACTACAAATATTATTAAAGCCAAACTGTACATGAATGTTCATTGGATGGTCCTCTACAATCTTAAGGTTTTTTGTTCCGATATGAAATTCAAAATGGCGGCTACGGCAGGACTTAGTTTAACATTGGACCCTATGGGAAAAATGTTTCAAAATGCTTCTTCTCTGAAACCACTTGGACAGTTGAAACCAAACTGCCCAGGAATGATCATTGGAAGGTCCTCTACAAATTTTTTGTTTTTTATGCCGATCGGAAATCCAAGATGGCCGCCACCGCAGGACATAGATTAACATTGGACCCTATGGAAAAATATTCAAATGCCTTCTTCTCAGAAACTACAAATATGATTAAAGCCAAACTGTACATGAATGTTCATTAGATGGTCCTCTACAAACTTTACGTTTTTTGTTCCGGTATGAAATTCAAAATGGCGGCTACCGCAGGACTTAGTTTAAAATTGGACCCTATGGGGAAAATGTTTCAAAATGCTTTTTCTCTGAAACCACTTGGACAGTTGAAACCAAACTGCCCAGGAATGATCATTGGAAGGTCCTCTACAAATTTTCTGTTTTTTATGCCGATCGGAAATCCAAGATGGCTGCCACCGCAGGACATAGATTAACATTGGACCCTATGGGAAAATATTCAAATGCCTTCTTCTCAGAAACTACAAATATGATTAAAGCCAAACTGTACATGAATGTTCATTGGATGGTCCTCTACAATCTTAAGGTTTTTTGTTCCGATATGAAATTCAAAATGGCGGCTACGGCAGGACTTAGTTTAACATTGGACCCTATGGGAAAAATGTTTCAAAATGCTTCTTCTCTGAAACCACTTGGACAGTTGAAACCAAACTGCCCAGGAATGATCATTGGAAGGTCCTCTACAAAGTTTCTGTTTTTTATGCCGATCGGAAATCCAAGATGGCCGCCTCCACAGGACATAGATTAACATTGGACCCTATGGGAAAATATTCAAATGCCTTCTTCTCAGAAACTACAAATATGATTAAAGCCAAACTGTACATGAATGTTCATTGGATGGTCCTCTACAATCTTAAGGTTTTTTGTTCCGATATGAAATTCAAAATGGCGGCTACAGCAGGACTTAGTTTAACATTGGACCCTATGGGAAAAATGTTTCAAAATGCTTCTTCTCTGAAACCACTTGGACAGTTGAAACCAAACTGCCCAGGAATGATCATTGGAAGGTCCTCTACAAAGTTTCTGTTTTTTATGCCGATCTGAAATCCAAGATGGCCGCCACCGCAGGACATAGATTAACATTGGACCCTATGGGAAAATGTTCAAATGCCTTCTACTCAGAAACTACAAATATGATTAAAGCCAAACTGTACATGAATGTTCATTGGATGGTCCTCTACAAACTGTACGTTTTTTGTTCTGATATGAAATTCAAAATGGCGGCTACGGCAGGACTTAGTTTAACATTGGACCCTATGGGAAAAATGTTTCAAAATGCTTCTTCTCTGAAACCACTTGGACAGTTGAAACCAAACTGCCCAGGAATGATCATTGGAAGGTCCTCTACAAAGTTTTTGTTTTTTATGCCGATCGGAAATCCAAGATGGCCGCCACCGCAGGACATAGATTAACATTAGACCCTATGGGAAAATATTCAAATGCCTTCTTCTCAGAAACTACAAATATGATTAAAGCCAAACTGTACATGAATGTACATTAGATGGCCCTCTACAAACTATAGATTTTTTGTTCCGTTATGAAATTCAAAATGGCGGCTACGGCAGAACTTAGTTTAAGATTGGACCCTATGGGAAAAATGTTTCAAAATGCTTCTTCTCTGAAACCACTTGGACAGTTGAAACCAAACTGCCCAGGAATGATCATTGGAAGGTCCTCCACAAAGTTTCTGTTTTTTATGCCGATCGGAAATCCAAGATGGCCGCCACCGCAGGACATAGATTAACATTAGACCCTATGGGAAAATATTCAAATGCCTTCTTCTCAGAAACTACAAATATGATTAAAGCCAAACTGTACATGAATGTACATTAGATGGCCCTCTACAAACTATAGATTTTTTGTTCCGGTATGAAATTCAAAATGGCAGCTACGGCAGAACTTAGTTTAAGATTGGACCCTATGGGAAAAATGTTTCAAAATGCTTCTTCTCTGAAACCACTTGGACAGTTGAAACCAAACTGCCCAGGAATGATCATTGGAAGGTCCTCTACAAAGTTTCTGTTTTTTATGCCGATCGGAAATCCAAGATGGCCGCCACCGCAGGACATAGATTAACATTGGACCCTATGGGAAAATATTCAAATGCCTTCTTCTCAGAAACTACAAATATGATTAAAGCCAAACTGTACATGAATGTTCATTGGATGATCCTCTACAATCTTAAGGTTTTTTGTTCCGATATGAAATTCAAAATGGCGGCTATGGCAGGACTTAGTTTAACATTGGACCCTATGGGAAAAATGTTTCAAAATGCTTCTTCTCTGAAACCACTTGGACAGTTGAAACCAAACTGCCCAGGGATGATCATTGGAAGGTCCTCTACAAAGTGTCCGTTTTTTATGCCGATCGGAAATCCAAGATGGCCGCCACCGCAGGACATAGATTAACATTGGACCCTATGGGAAAATATTCAAATGCCTTCTTCTCAGAAACTACAAATATTATTAAAGCCAAACTGTACATGAATGTTCATTGGATGGTCCTCTACAATCTTAAGGTTTTTTGTTCCGATATGAAATTCAAAATGGCGGCTACGGCAGGACTTAGTTTAACATTGGACCCTATGGGAAAAATGTTTCAAAATGCTTCTTCTCTGAAACCACTTGGACAGTTGAAACCAAACTGCCCAGGAATGATCATTGGAAGGTCCTCTACAAATTTTTTGTTTTTTATGCCGATCGGAAATCCAAGATGGCCGCCACCGCAGGACATAGATTAACATTGGACCCTATGGAAAAATATTCAAATGCCTTCTTCTCAGAAACTACAAATATGATTAAAGCCAAACTGTACATGAATGTTCATTAGATGGTCCTCTACAAACTTTACGTTTTTTGTTCCGGTATGAAATTCAAAATGGCGGCTACCGCAGGACTTAGTTTAAAATTGGACCCTATGGGGAAAATGTTTCAAAATGCTTTTTCTCTGAAACCACTTGGACAGTTGAAACCAAACTGCCCAGGAATGATCATTGGAAGGTCCTCTACAAATTTTCTGTTTTTTATGCCGATCGGAAATCCAAGATGGCCACCACCGCAGGACATAGATTAACATTGGACCCTATGGGAAAATATTCAAATGCCTTCTTCTCAGAAACTACAAATATGATTAAAGCCAAACTGTACATGAATGTTCATTGGATGGTCCTCTACAATCTTAAGGTTTTTTGTTCCGATATGAAATTCAAAATGGCGGCTACGGCAGGACTTAGTTTAACATTGGACCCTATGGGAAAAATGTTTCAAAATGCTTCTTCTCTGAAACCACTTGGACAGTTGAAACCAAACTGCCCAGGAATGATCATTGGAAGGTCTTCTACAAATTTTTGTTTTTTATGCCGATCGGAAATCCAAGATGGCCGCCACCGCAGGACATAGATTAACATTAGACCCTATGGGAAAATATTCAAATGCCTTCTTCTCAGAAACTACAAATATGATTAAAGCCAAACTGTACATGAATGTACATTAGATGGCCCTCTACAAACTATAGATTTTTTGTTCCGGTATGAAATTCAAAATGGCGGCTACGGCAGGACTTAGTTTAACATTGGACCCTATGGGGAAAATGTTTCAAAATGCTTCTTCTCTGAAACCACTTGGACAGTTGAAACCAAACTGCCCAGGAATGATCATTGGAAGGTCCTCTACAAAGTTTCTGTTTTTTATGCCGATCGGAAATCCAAGATGGCCGCCACCGCAGGACATAGATTAACATTGGACCCTATGGGAAAATATTCAAATGCCTTCTTCTCAGAAACTACAAATATGATTAAAGCCAAACTGTACATGAATGTTCATTGGATGATCCTCTACAATCTTAAGGTTTTTTGTTCCGATATGAAATTCAAAATGGCGGCTATGGCAGGACTTAGTTTAACATTGGACCCTATGGGAAAAATGTTTCAAAATGCTTCTTCTCTGAAACCACTTGGACAGTTGAAACCAAACTGCCCAGGGATGATCATTGGAAGGTCCTCTACAAAGTGTCCGTTTTTTATGCCGATCGGAAATCCAAGATGGCCGCCACCGCAGGACATAGATTAACATTGGACCCTATGGGAAAATATTCAAATGCCTTCTTCTCAGAAACTACAAATATTATTAAAGCCAAACTGTACATGAATGTTCATTGGATGGTCCTCTACAATCTTAAGGTTTTTTGTTCCGATATGAAATTCAAAATGGCGGCTACGGCAGGACTTAGTTTAACATTGGACCCTATGGGAAAAATGTTTCAAAATGCTTCTTCTCTGAAACCACTTGGACAGTTGAAACCAAACTGCCCAGGAATGATCATTGGAAGGTCCTCTACAAAATTTTTGTTTTTTATGACGATCTGAAATCCAAGATGGCTGCCACCGCAATACATAGATTAACATTGGACCCTATGGGAAAATATTCAAATGCCTTCTTCTCAGAAACTACAAATATGATTAAAGCCAAACTGTACATGAATGTTCATTGGATGGTCCTCTACAATCTTAAGGTTTTTTGTTCCGATATGAAATTCAAAATGGCGGCTACGGCAGGACTTAGTTTAACATTGGACCCTATGGGAAAAATGTTTCAAAATGCTTCTTCTCTGAAACCACTTGGACAGTTGAAACCAAACTGCCCAGGAATGATCATTGGAAGGTCCTCTACAAAGTTTCTGTTTTTTATGCCGATCAGAAATCCAAGATGGCCGCCACCGCAGGACATAGATTAACATTGGACCCTATGGGAAAATATTCAAATGCCTTCTTCTCAGAAACTACAAATATGATTAAAGCCAAACTGTACATGAATGTTCATTAGATGGTCCTCTACAAACTTTACGTTTTTTGTTCCGGTATGAAATTCAAAATGGCGGCTACCGCAGGACTTAGTTTAACATTGGACCCTATGGGAAAAATGTTTCAAAATGCTTTTTCTCTGAAACCACTTGGACAGTTGAAACCAAACTGCCCAGGAATGATCATTGGAAGGTCCTCTACAAATTTTCTGTTTTTTATGCCGATCGGAAATCCAAGATGGCTGCCACCGCAGGACATAGATTAACATTGGACCCTATGGGAAAATATTCAAATGCCTTCTTCTCAGAAACTACAAATATGATTAAAGCCAAACTGTACATGAATGTTCATTGGATGGTCCTCTACAATCTTAAGGTTTTTTGTTCCGATATGAAATTCAAAATGGCGGCTACGGCAGGACTTAGTTTAACATTGGACCCTATGGGAAAAATGTTTCAAAATGCTTCTTCTCTGAAACCACTTGGACAGTTGAAACCAAACTGCCCAGGAATGATCATTGGAAGGTCCTCTACAAAGTTTCTGTTTTTTATGCCGATCGGAAATCCAAGATGGCCGCCTCCGCAGGACATAGATTAACATTGGACCCTATGGGAAAATATTCAAATGCCTTCTTCTCAGAAACTACAAATATGATTAAAGCCAAACTGTACATGAATGTTCATTGGATGGTCCTCTACAATCTTAAGGTTTTTTGTTCCGATATGAAATTCAAAATGGCGGCTACAGCAGGACTTAGTTTAACATTGGACCCTATGGGAAAAATGTTTCAAAATGCTTCTACTCTGAAACCACTTGGACAGTTGAAACCAAACTGCCCAGGAATGATCATTGGAAGGTCCTCTACAAAGTTTCTGTTTTTTATGCCGATCGGAAATCCAAGATGGCCGCCACCGCAGGACATAGATTAACATTGGACCCTATGGGAAAATGTTCAAATGCCTTCTTCTCAGAAACTACAAATATGATTAAAGCCAAACTGTACATGAATGTTCATTGGATGGTCCTCTACAAACTGTACGTTTTTTGTTCTGATATGAAATTCAAAATGGCGGCTACGGCAGGACTTAGTTTAACATTGGACCCTATGGGAAAAATGTTTCAAAATGCTTCTTCTCTGAAACCACTTGGACAGTTGAAACCAAACTGCCCAGGAATGATCATTGGAAGGTCCTCTACAAAGTTTTTGTTTTTTATGCCGATCGGAAATCCAAGATGGCCGCCACCGCAGGACATAGATTAACATTAGACCCTATGGGAAAATATTCAAATGCCTTCTTCTCAGAAACTACAAATATGATTAAAGCCAAACTGTACATGAATGTACATTAGATGGCCCTCTACAAACTATAGATTTTTTGTTCCGTTATGAAATTCAAAATGGCGGCTACGGCAGAACTTAGTTTAAGATTGGACCCTATGGGAAAAATGTTTCAAAATGCTTCTTCTCTGAAACCACTTGGACAGTTGAAACCAAACTGCCCAGGAATGATCATTGGAAGGTCCTCCACAAAGTTTCTGTTTTTTATGCCGATCGGAAATCCAAGATGGCCGCCACCGCAGGACATAGATTAACATTGGACCCTATGGGAAAATATTCAAATGCCTTCTTCTCAGAAACTACAAATATGATTAAAGCCAAACTGTACATGAATGTTCATTGGATGATCCTCTACAATCTTAAGGTTTTTTGTTCCGATATGAAATTCAAAATGGCGGCTATGGCAGGACTTAGTTTAACATTGGACCCTATGGGAAAAATGTTTCAAAATGCTTCTTCTCTGAAACCACTTGGACAGTTGAAACCAAACTGCCCAGGGATGATCATTGGAAGGTCCTCTACAAAGTGTCCGTTTTTTATGCCGATCGGAAATCCAAGATGGCCGCCACCGCAGGACATAGATTAACATTGGACCCTATGGGAAAATATTCAAATGCCTTCTTCTCAGAAACTACAAATATTATTAAAGCCAAACTGTACATGAATGTTCATTGGATGGTCCTCTACAATCTTAAGGTTTTTTGTTCCGATATGAAATTCAAAATGGCGGCTACGGCAGGACTTAGTTTAACATTGGACCCTATGGGAAAAATGTTTCAAAATGCTTCTTCTCTGAAACCACTTGGACAGTTGAAACCAAACTGCCCAGGAATGATCATTGGAAGGTCCTCTACAAAATTTTTGTTTTTTATGACGATCTGAAATCCAAGATGGCTGCCACCGCAGGACATAGATTAACATTGGACCCTATGGGAAAATATTCAAATGCCTTCTTCTCAGAAACTACAAATATGATTAAAGCCAAACTGTACATGAATGTTCATTGGATGGTCCTCTACAATCTTAAGGTTTTTTGTTCCGATATGAAATTCAAAATGGCGGCTACGGCAGGACTTAGTTTAACATTGGACCCTATGGGAAAAATGTTTCAAAATGCTTCTTCTCTGAAACCACTTGGACAGTTGAAACCAAACTGCCCAGGAATGATCATTTGAAGGTTCTCTACAAATTTTTTGTTTTTTATGCCGATCAGAAATCCAAGATGGCCGCCACCGCAGGACATAGATTAACATTGGACCCTATGGGAAAATATTCAAATGCCTTCTTCTCAGAAACTACAAATATGATTAAAGCCAAACTGTACATGAATGTTCATTAGATGGTCCTCTACAAACTTTACGTTTTTTGTTCCGGTATGAAATTCAAAATGGCGGCTACCGCAGGACTTAGTTTAACATTGGACCCTATGGGAAAAATGTTTCAAAATGCTTTTTCTCTGAAACCACTTGGACAGTTGAAACCAAACTGCCCAGGAATGATCATTGGAAGGTCCTCTACAAATTTTCTGTTTTTTATGCCGATCGGAAATCCAAGATGGCTGCCACCGCAGGACATAGATTAACATTGGACCCTATGGGAAAATATTCAAATGCCTTCTTCTCAGAAACTACAAATATGATTAAAGCCAAACTGTACATGAATGTTCATTGGATGGTCCTCTACAATCTTAAGGTTTTTTGTTCCGATATGAAATTCAAAATGGCGGCTACGGCAGGACTTAGTTTAACATTGGACCCTATGGGAAAAATGTTTCAAAATGCTTCTTCTCTGAAACCACTTGGACAGTTGAAACCAAACTGCCCAGGAATGATCATTGGAAGGTCCTCTACAAAGTTTCTGTTTTTTATGCCGATCGGAAATCCAAGATGGCCGCCTCCGCAGGACATAGATTAACATTGGACCCTATGGGAAAATATTCAAATGCCTTCTTCTCAGAAACTACAAATATGATTAAAGCCAAACTGTACATGAATGTTCATTGGATGGTCCTCTACAATCTTAAGGTTTTTTGTTCCGATATGAAATTCAAAATGGCGGCTACAGCAGGACTTAGTTTAACATTGGACCCTATGGGAAAAATGTTTCAAAATGCTTCTTCTCTGAAACCACTTGGACAGTTGAAACCAAACTGCCCAGGAATGATCATTGGAAGGTCCTCTACAAAGTTTCTGTTTTTTATGCCGATCGGAAATCCAAGATGGCCGCCACCGCAGGACATAGATTAACATTGGACCCTATGGGAAAATGTTCAAATGCCTTCTACTCAGAAACTACAAATATGATTAAAGCCAAACTGTACATGAATGTTCATTGGATGGTCCTCTACAAACTGTACGTTTTTTGTTCTGATATGAAATTCAAAATGGCGGCTACGGCAGGACTTAGTTTAACATTGGACCCTATGGGAAAAATGTTTCAAAATGCTTCTTCTCTGAAACCACTTGGACAGTTGAAACCAAACTGCCCAGGAATGATCATTGGAAGGTCCTCTACAAAGTTTTTGTTTTTTATGCCGATCGGAAATCCAAGATGGCCGCCACCGCAGGACATAGATTAACATTAGACCCTATGGGAAAATATTCAAATGCCTTCTTCTCAGAAACTACAAATATGATTAAAGCCAAACTGTACATGAATGTACATTAGATGGCCCTCTACAAACTATAGATTTTTTGTTCCGTTATGAAATTCAAAATGGCGGCTACGGCAGAACTTAGTTTAAGATTGGACCCTATGGGAAAAATGTTTCAAAATGCTTCTTCTCTGAAACCACTTGGACAGTTGAAACCAAACTGCCCAGGAATGATCATTGGAAGGTCCTCCACAAAGTTTCTGTTTTTTATGCCGATCGGAAATCCAAGATGGCCGCCACCGCAGGACATAGATTAACATTGGACCCTATGGGAAAATATTCAAATGCCTTCTTCTCAGAAACTACAAATATGATTAAAGCCAAACTGTACATGAATGTTCATTGGATGATCCTCTACAATCTTAAGGTTTTTTGTTCCGATATGAAATTCAAAATGGCGGCTATGGCAGGACTTAGTTTAACATTGGACCCTATGGGAAAAATGTTTCAAAATGCTTCTTCTCTGAAACCACTTGGACAGTTGAAACCAAACTGCCCAGGGATGATCATTGGAAGGTCCTCTACAAAGTGTCCGTTTTTTATGCCGATCGGAAATCCAAGATGGCTGCCACCGCAGGACATAGATTAACATTGGACCCTATGGGAAAATATTCAAATGCCTTCTTCTCAGAAACTACAAATATTATTAAAGCCAAACTGTACATGAATGTTCATTGGATGGTCCTCTACAATCTTAAGGTTTTTTGTTCCGATATGAAATTCAAAATGGCGGCTACAGCAGGACTTAGTTTAACATTGGACCCTATGGGAAAAATGTTTCAAAATGCTTCTTCTCTGAAACCACTTGGACAGTTGAAACCAAACTGCCCAGGAATGATCATTGGAAGGTCCTCTACAAAATTTTTGTTTTTTATGACGATCTGAAATCCAAGATGGCTGCCACCGCAGGACATAGATTAACATTGGACCCTATGGGAAAATATTCAAATGCCTTCTTCTCAGAAACTACAAATATGATTAAAGCCAAACTGTACATGAATGTTCATTGGATGGTCCTCTACAATCTTAAGGTTTTTTGTTCCGATATGAAATTCAAAATGGCGGCTACGGCAGGACTTAGTTTAACATTGGACCCTATGGGAAAAATGTTTCAAAATGCTTCTTCTCTGAAACCACTTGGACAGTTGAAACCAAACTGCCCAGGAATGATCATTTGAAGGTTCTCTACAAATTTTTTGTTTTTTATGCCGATCAGAAATCCAAGATGGCCGCCACCGCAGGACATAGATTAACATTGGACCCTATGGGAAAATATTCAAATGCCTTCTTCTCAGAAACTACAAATATGATTAAAGCCAAACTGTACATGAATGTTCATTAGATGGTCCTCTACAAACTTTACGTTTTTTGTTCCGGTATGAAATTCAAAATGGCGGCTACCGCAGGACTTAGTTTAACATTGGACCCTATGGGAAAAATGTTTCAAAATGCTTTTTCTCTGAAACCACTTGGACAGTTGAAACCAAACTGCCCAGGAATGATCATTGGAAGGTCCTCTACAAATTTTCTGTTTTTTATGCCGATCGGAAATCCAAGATGGCTGCCACCGCAGGACATAGATTAACATTGGACCCTATGGGAAAATATTCAAATGCCTTCTTCTCAGAAACTACAAATATGATTAAAGCCAAACTGTACATGAATGTTCATTGGATGGTCCTCTACAATCTTAAGGTTTTTTGTTCCGATATGAAATTCAAAATGGCGGCTACGGCAGGACTTAGTTTAACATTGGACCCTATGGGAAAAATGTTTCAAAATGCTTCTTCTCTGAAACCACTTGGACAGTTGAAACCAAACTGCCCAGGAATGATCATTGGAAGGTCCTCTACAAAGTTTCTGTTTTTTATGCCGATCGGAAATCCAA
The DNA here is from genome assembly GCA_963680875.1 of Bathymodiolus brooksi. Taxonomy (NCBI): domain Eukaryota; kingdom Metazoa; phylum Mollusca; class Bivalvia; order Mytilida; family Modiolidae; genus Bathymodiolus; species Bathymodiolus brooksi. The sequence goes on along the minus strand of OY804578.1, from coordinate 78,301,528 downwards.
GATGGCCGCCTCTGCAGGACATAGATTAACATTGGACCCTATGGGAAAATATTCAAATGCCTTCTTCTCAGAAACTACAAATATGATTAAAGCCAAACTGTACATGAATGTTCATTGGATGGTCCTCTACAATCTTAAGGTTTTTTGTTCCAATATGAAATTCAAAATGGCGGCTACAGCAGGACTTAGTTTAACATTGGACCCTATGGGAAAAATGTTTCAAAATGCTTCTTCTCTGAAACCACTTGGACAGTTGAAACCAAACTGCCCAGGAATGATCATTGGAAGGTCCTCTACAAAGTTTCTGTTTTTTATGCCGATCGGAAATCCAAGATGGCCGCCACCGCAGGACATAGATTAACATTGGACCCTATGGGAAAATGTTCAAATGCCTTCTACTCAGAAACTACAAATATGATTAAAGCCAAACTGTACATGAATGTTCATTGGATGGTCCTCTACAAACTGTACGTTTTTTGTTCTGATATGAAATTCAAAATGGCGGCTACGGCAGGACTTAGTTTAACATTGGACCCTATGGGAAAAATGTTTCAAAATGCTTCTTCTCTGAAACCACTTGGACAGTTGAAACCAAACTGCCCAGGAATGATCATTGGAAGGTCCTCTACAAAGTTTCTGTTTTTTATGCCGATCGGAAATCCAAGATGGCCGCCACCGCAGGACATAGATTAACATTAGACCCTATGGAAAAATGTTCAAATGCCTTCTACTCAGAAACTACAAATATGATTAAAGCCAAACTGTACATGAATGTTCATTGGATGGTCCTCTACAAACTGTACGTTTTTTGTTCTGATATGAAATTCAAAATGGCGGCTACGGCAGGACTTAGTTTAACATTGGACCCTATGGGAAAAATGTTTCAAAACGCTTGTTCTCTGAAACCACTTGGACAGTTGAAACCAAACTGCCCAGGAATGATCATTGGAAGGTCCTCTACAAAGTTTCTGTTTTTTATGCCGATCGGAAATCCAAGATGGCTGCCACCACAGGTCATAGTATTAACACAGGACCGTATGGGGAAAATACAGAAATATATTCTTCTCTGAAGCTATTGCACTGATTGAACCTAAACTGTGCATCAATCATTGGAAGGTCCTTTACAAACTTTGTGTTTTTTATGTTGATCGTAATTCCAAGATGACTACCACTACAGGACATAGTTTTTACATAGGACCAATTGGTTTTTTTTATAACCAGGTGAACGATACAGGCTCTTGAGAGCCTCTGGTTGTATGCAAGTTTTGTGATTTATATTAGTATCAGTATGGTTGAGATAATGTGGGTTAGAGTTAATTATAAGGTTATGTTTATAATGGTAGACAGGTAGAGGAAACCGGAGTACCCAGGATAGTATGATATAATATAATTGTGAATGAAAATTGATTGGTTGAATGAGAATCATGATTTGTATGCCAGTATATAAATTGAAATTTAACATTTAAAGTACAAATGTATTTGATTTGTTTTCAGATTTATATGATTGTGTGTATTTATACAAGTTTCATGTTTTTCTTATTGGATTTATCATGTTAAACGGATAATTAATAGATAGAGTTAGGGTTATGCCATATGGTGTTTAACACCACTTTCGACGATATTTAATTTATATCATGGCGGTCAGTTTTATTGGTTGAAAAACCGAAGTACCCAGAGAAAATCACTGACCTGCCGTAAGTCACTGACAAACTTTATCACATAATGTTGTATCAAGTACACCTCGTCTAAGCGGATTCGAACTCACAACATTAGTGGTGATGTGCACTGATTGCATAGGTAGTTATAAATCCCACAACCATACAATCACGACTGCCCCCATATTTAATAATATATATTTTTATCTCCCCGCGATAGCGGTGGGGGATATAGAAATAGCCACTGTCCGCCATCACACTTTCTTGTTTATGCGATAACTTAGTAAACATGGATGGATTTGAATAATTTTTTGCATGTGGCTTGTAATTATCATTATCTTGGATGGGTTCTTACATGGAAATATTTGAAGCAAGGGTTTTGGGAGAAAATCTATATTTACATCAGAGGTTTACACAGTGTTCAAAGCGGAATACTTCCTGTATATTATTCAGGTCATGCTGTAATTTACTCCATCCTTCAATAAAGTATGTTATACATTAACTTCATTAAGACTGCAAGGCTGCTTTCTATAAATATATAAAACTAAATATTATGCAAGTGCGGGGGATACGTCGTGCATTTATGTGCTAGGCAGTTCTTTTATTTCTTTAAGAAAGAAAGAAAAATTAGGGTTATATTTTTTTCTCTGTACTGTGTAGGGGATGTGATATATTGGTTTTGATATTTTTATTTTGAATTGCTAAGCTTAAAAGATTATTGTTCTTTGTTATATTTTTATATACAATTAACAAGAATATTTTGGGGTTACAGCTTTTTCAGGATTGGGATGTGTACACACTGGTAGATCTTACTATGAAGCTTACGCTTCAGGGCCCCTTATATCCTGGAAACAACTTTTTTAATGAACTAACTTTTCTTTCAACAACATTAATGGAGTTTTGTTAAGTCTTTGTTATTAAAATAAGCCTATTTTGATAATAGAATCATAAGTCAATGGGTTAAAGTACTTAATATTGACCTTAGAATATGCTCCAATTCCAATTTCATATGGCCTCAAAATGTCCCTGTAATTAGTAAAATTTCCAAACTTGTATGGGGGGTTTCAGCACTTGAATCCCAAGCTGTATGGGCTCCTTGACTTAGCCAGAATCTATTCATAACCTACATTTTGGCAGTTGGATCCTCGAATCCTTCGTTGGTGCACAGCTTAATGGTTTGACAGCTCAGTCCTTATGTTAGAACCAATCAGAACCACAAACAGACCTATGAATTCTTAATTCAGGCTGCACTCCTCTGGCTTGTGCATTCAAACACCAAAAATCAAGACTATCACCTCTTTATCCTAACGATCCCCCTCTAATGACCTTCATCTCTAGTAATTTAAAGAATGAACAAATTCTTTTTTCTGTGTATTGATATTGGGTGGTCTTATCTTGGTTCCTACAAATTTTTCTTTGTTTTTGGTAATTTTTTATTATATCTTTTTTAGTGTTTAATGTTAAACTAAAGAATAGATGTATAAGTCAAGTTGTTCTTATAAGTTTGGTCCATAGTTAGCAGGCCTAAGCAGGGTGATATTTTTATATGTATACATGTATTTCTGCTGTTTCCTTAGCCAGCAACTAGTGCTTCAGTTCCCATATTTATTGAGATATTTCTGTTTTCTAGCATAAAATGCTTATAACCCAGTACAGCAATTTTAATAAAAATCTGAGATATAGTGGTTAAATTTAAAAAAAAACAATTATCAGGATCTCCCATGGAACAACACCATTGAAGAAGATACCTTCCGTTACCCAGACCTCTTTGCTGGTGGGAAAGGGATCAATGTTTGGCCCATTGTCAAGGACTCCACCACAACACCCTGTTCATGGCCCTTTTGACCTTGTTGGTTATTCTTGCTGGCTGCAAAAGGGCCCACATAATAGTTCAGGGAGCTTAAAATGTATGTCCTCCACTGGATGTGTACCAATTCATTACTTCTAGAGATGTTATCTATATACATCTAAAATTTTGTCATATGCAACATTCACAAGATAAAGATTTTTAGTACATTTATTATACATGTTTTTTAATCTGATATATTTATTATTACTGGACATATTTATATTTGTATAATAATTACATCTAAACATTTTGGCATCTTTAAAATAGATTATGATGGGAGGAGTCTGAGAGTAGAAAGAGTGTTTCATCATCTGTAAAAGTTGCAATAATTTGGATTAATAAATGTTTAGAACTTTATATTTTATTAGTTAACTCAAAAAAATTAAGAACATGGGATGGAAATAAGAACATCACAAAAGGTCCTTAAATACACAAAAAATAATGTAGTTGGTAGTTGCATGGTGTAACGGTCTTAATGTGATTATAGTTACCCTACTATCCAAATTAGGTTGTCACAATGCTTTGACAACGTAATTTGGCTATAAAAGTCCTTTTAGGGTTGTATATTGTAGTTGTATAACTATAAAGAGATGGTTGTAGTTGCGTCGTCTAAAGGTCTTTAGGTCGTCGTAGTTACATTGTGTAAAGATCCCTAGGTGGTCGTAGTTACGTTGTGTAAAGATCCCTAGGTGGTCGTAGTTACGTTGTGTAAAGATCCCTAGGTGGTCGTAGTTGCGTTGTGTAAAGGTCCCTAGGTGGTTGTAGTTACGTTGTCGAAAGGTCCCTATGTGGTTGTAATTACGTCATGTAGAGGTCCTTTGGTGGTTGTAATTACCTCGTATAAAGGTCTTATGATGGTTGATAGTTACGTTGTGTAAACGTCCTTAATTAGTTGTAATTACCTCGTATAAAGGTCTTGTGATGGTTGGTGGTTACGTTGTGTAAACGTCCTTACATGGTCATTGTTGTCGTTTGGTTGTAGAATGGTCTTTTACTACGTAGTACCACAACGTGGTATTTACGTCTAGGGGAGTCTACAAATCGGCGTAGTTAAAACGTAAAATTATTACGTTGTAACAACGAAAAAGTTACGTTGTCACAACGTTTTGACAACGTAATTTGGCTAGTAGGGATACAACAACAGCAACAAGCAGTATACAACAACAACTAGAGGAAACAATCAGTATACAGCAACAAGAGAAAACAATCAGTATACAACAACAGCAACAAGAGAATACAATCAGTATACAACAACAGCCACAAGAGAAAACAATCAGTATACAACAACAGCCACAAGAGAAAACAATCAGTATACAACAACAGCCACAAGGGAAAACAATCAGTATACAACAACAGCCACAAGAGAAAACAATTAGTATACAACAACAGCAACAAGAGAAAACAATCAGTATACAACAACAGCAACAAGAGAATACAATCAGTATACAACAACAGCCACAAGAGAAAACAATCAGTATACAACAACAGCCACAAGAGAAAACAATCAGTATACAACAACAGCCACAAGAGAAAACAATTAGTATACAACAACAGCAACAAGAGAAAACAATCAGTATACAACAACAGCCACAAGAGAAAACAATCAGTATACAACAAGAGAAAACAAGCAGTATACAATAACAACTAGAGAAAACAATCGGTATACAACAACAGCAACAAGAGAAAACAATCAGTATACAACAACAGCAACAAGAGAAAACAAGCAGTATACAACAGCAACTAGAGAAAACAAGCAGTATACAACAAGAGAAAACAATCAGTATACAACAGCAACTAGAGAAAACAAGCAGTATACAACAGCAACAAGAGAAAACAAGCAGTATACAACAGCCACAAGAGAAAACAATCAGTATACAACAGCAACTAGAGAAAACAATCAGTATACAACAACAGCAACAAGAGAAAACAATCAGTATACAACAACAGCCACAAGAGAAAACAATCAGTATACAACAACAGCAACAAGAGAAAACAATCAGTATACAACAACAGCCACAAGAGAAAACAATCAGTATGCAACAACAGCAACAAGAGAAAACAATCAGTATACAACAACAGCAACAAGAGAAAACAAGCAGTATACAACAGCCACAAGAGAAAACAATCAGTATACAACAACAGCCACAAGAGAAAACAAGCAGTATACAACAACAGCCACAAGAGAAAACAATCAGTATACAACAACAGCCACTAGAGAAAACAATCAGTATGCAACAACAGCAACAAGAGAAAACAATCAGTATACAACAACAGCCACTAGAGAAATCAATCAGTATACAACAACAGCTACAAGAGAAAACAATCAGTATACAACAACAGCAACAAAAATGTATTATGACTGAAGAAGGCTACGACGATGTCAGATATATGCTGGATTCATTTGAATGTATAATTGATGGATACCCTTGTATCATCAACAAGCGTAAAGAAGATGATAGATTGGCTAAATATGTTAAGCGTCTGAAAGACATTAGTTTTTATCATGGTTGTAATCAGGAGAGCACCATGGAAACACTCGACTTAGTCAAATATAAACTGGAAGACCTTAAAGAATTACAATCCCGTAATATAATAACTAATACAATGGAAAAAATTAACCAGAAATTAGGAAGAATATTCTACCAATAGCTACACAGAACTTATTGTAAACAATATTTTATTTACATAAATGGGGTCGTCGTTGTCGTGATCGTATGATAGTTGGATTGACAACTACCTGTGCAACCAGTGCCTATCACCACCAAAGTTGTGAGTTCAAACCCTGTGCGATACAACATTATGTGATAAAGTTTTTCAGTGACTTGCGACAGGTCGATGGTTTTCTCCGGGTACTCCGGTTTTCTCCACCAGTAAAACTGACCAACGGGATATAACTGAAATATTGTTGAAAATGGCGTTAAACACCAGAAACCAAACTTATTTGCATAAATACATAAACATGGTTACGTATTGGTACATGACAGGTAACCCACAGCTGCATTACCATGATATTGGCATTAACAGGAAAACAAGTGACCCAGTCAATTATAAAAATACCTCTGCTGAAAATAGCTTGTTAATAATAATGGACAAACATATGTATTACAGCATAAACATTATTAATGGACAGAACAATGTGCAAAAAATAACATGTTAAAACAAAAATTATTTGATTTAAAACAGAAACTATTTGATTGATATATGTAATACAGTATGAACATTGTGTGTTGAACCTGGAACTACTTTGTACTTTAAGAGCCTGCAGTAGTGTATAAATCTCTTTGTTTTCATAATACAGTCTTGTATAATTAAAAAGTTTATTTTTATTATTTGTATCTGAAATGTTTGAGCTATCATAACATAGCGTATTTATATTAACAGTCCCGACTAAGCCAGTAAAAAGACGTCTCTAAGCTGCTGATGTTTGTTACAGGTAAAGGGAGGAACTTCTCAGATGTTTCTTTCTGCTTACTTGTACAACATCGGTCTTGTTCCAATTGTTTCTTGCACAAGTAGTCTTTAAGACTACTGCTCTCAATACGGATTCATGTATGATGGATCTGTCCTATTATACTGCCATTATATTAGTAGTTATGACTTAGGAAAACCTCTAAGGGATTCAATTTAAATACTAAGTTTATAATTAAGTGGGAAATTGTTCCAAATTCGAACTGTGGAGGGGAGAAAATTGTTAAAATAATAAAGTGTTGTTCGACTTGGTACCGAAGTCCCTGTTTGAATTCTGCTTCGTACAAGAAAATGTTGAAGATAACAAAGCCTTAGGGGCAATCAGAATCCGTTAATCGAAGAAGGGCAGACAACACAATGGCCAAAAGAAGACGGACAAAAGGACAAAAAAAACGATACACAAAACAACACACAGAAAGCTAAAGATCGAGTAACATGAATCTCATTAAGAACCGAGGGTGAACTCAAGTGCTCCGGAAGGGTAGGCAGTTCCTGTTCCACTAGTGGTACACGCCGTGTTGCTCATCCGGTGATAAGTCATGAACGAGGAAAGGACATGGGAGTTCTTACGACAAGTAGAACACAGATATTCCGTAACGGTTAACACCGTCATGGTGGTGACAGTAAAACTTTCGAAGTGATGCCTTCAGTTTAGCCAATAGGAACCCTTGGTTAAGTACTTCCATGTTAGCAGAAACCCTTTATCAAGGAAATCCTGATAGGAACTACAAACTCTGGAATATTGGATCAACTGAGAGACATATACTCCATATGCAGATGCTGCTGGAATGTTGCTACTTATAAATGGAATTTTTACAGTGGGGAAAATTGAAATCATAGCTTTTATCATAAAGGTTCGTTCTTAAAAACCCACATTGTCAATGTCGAGGTGTAGGTCAAAGTATGAAGCAGGTCTAGCTGTATATGTGGTATCCTTTATTTTATGTTCAATGAGATAGATGCGATCAACAAAATCACCAAACTTAGAATTATTTAGTAAAAGGACATATAAATTTGCACTGTTTTGTTAAGTCGAAGCAGAGACTATAGAGGAAGAGCTTTAAGATGTCAAAGAGTACATGTATGAGTAAACGGTGGAAGTATTGTTAACAAAAAACCAACATGAACAGCTTACCCGTCGCAAACACCTGGGTTCACCCTCAGAGTTTTTGTGTGGGTCTGTGATCTCATCTTTTTAGTTTTCTGTTATGTGTGTACTTTTTGTTGTTGTTTTTTTCCTGTCTTCGTACTGTGTTTCATGTGCCCACTGTCACAGGTACTTGTGGACAGGACCCTATGTTGTTCCCTTTATTTTATTTTTTTATTTTTTTTTTTTTAAGATGATCATGTCAGAAACCCGGCATGGATAGAAACTACTGCTTGATTGTATTTATTGTATATATGTCATACAGTGATACATAGAAAGTTGCAAAATGTTGTTTATATGAAAAAAAAGTCGATGATAAAAAAAAAAAAAAAAAAAAAAGGGGGGGGGGGCAACATCTTAAAAAAAAAAAAATAATAAAAATAAAGGGAGCAACATAGGGTCCTGTCCACAAGTACCTGTGCCCACTGTTACCAGTGTCTCTGGATTGTACATATATCTACTTGATTGCCCTTTCGAATTTCTCTGAGATTTGTAAAATAACAAAATGGTGAAATTATTAAATCCCTGACCACTTTTCTTTTTATATTGAAATTTATACAACTTCAAAAACTCAGCAGATCCCATCTGTGGTATAGATCGAGTGGGTCCGTCTGAGCCTCGGTCAGGTCAAACCAAAGCCGGTGTAGCAGGCAATTTGTTCCGACCCGCCAGATGGGCCGGCCGGAATACATAGACTAGGCTAAAAGGGCCGGTCGGAATGAATAGCCTAGGCTGAATGGTCCGGGTCTAGGCAATTTGTTCCGACCCAAGTTGAATGCAATAGCTAATGCAACAAAAGTATCATACTGACGTAAATTAAGGCACAAGAAGAAATAACTTTTATTACAAACTCTACAACATTCTTATATGGTTTTAAGGGTCACAATAGCCACAATACCACGTTTTGGACTTTGATTCCTTGGTTAGGCACAAATACTTAAGGTGATACCACTCCACGCAATTATCACATCCAACGACATCTTGAACTGATGGTTTGTTGCACAATGAACAATGACCAGTATGCGACTTCAACGTCATTTAATTTCATTTGAACTGAAAAATACATATGTTGGAATTATGCCATTTTTATATCCATATATATATGTGGATATGTGTTCATATATCTATTTTAAATAGAAAGCAATATTATGTGATTACATTGAGTAAAAAGTGATTCCACAAAATGAACAACTTTCAATAAACAATAGCACCAGTGTGTAATGATTGATGTTCTTCGTGGTCTCGTGTTGAGGTTTTCAACCGTTTGTGGATAGTGTGTGTATGTGTTTGATTATCATCCTGCCGAACTTTTGCTAAGGATAAGATAAACTTGATTTAATATAAATAATGTATAAAATACGCAGTTATATATTCCGCACAAATAAATACTTACTATATAGTTGCCTGTAGGGCTGCAAGCGCGTCTTCGTCCAAATATGGTCTGACCTCGTCAATTTTTAATTTTAATACTTTCCCTGTGAGTTTGCTGGGAATTGTTTCAATGTCTTGTTCCTGAATGAGTCTTCGTGTTTTACTAATTTGTTAACTACGTCTTCCTCTGCTATCATGAGCAAAAACTCTGGAAGATACCAAACATACATGTACATGTATATTGATTTGTCAATTGATGTAGATAACGTTGTAAGATTTGTTTTTATTGTTCGTTTTGGGACACTCGCGGCTATTTTATCAAACCGTTGACCAGCATTTTCGATTTTAGTGAGCTTGCCAACAAACAAACAAACGAATTACGAATTAAAAAATATATACGTACACACAGCCGAGATGAATATTTTTATTGATAATACGTTGTAAATTACAATATATATATAAGTTTATAAATGTAAAAGCAGGTCGGCCCATATTGCCTGGCATCGGAACAAATAGCCTAGGCTCAAAGTTCCGAACCGGAATAAATTGCCTAGGCAATTTCGGCCGTCCGGAACATCTGGCGGCCGGACCATCCAGCCTGATACACCGGCAACAAAATTGGTATTTGTTGTTTCTTTCACTATGCACGCAGCATTAAGGAGTATGAGTAAGGAATTATTGGCTCATAATAGCGATACTGTGTCCAAAATGGAGCGACATCTCTACCCGCGGATGAACTAGCCGAACTGACTGCATAGACAAGTATTAACCAAAATAATCATGTCAATATATACACTTCGATCAAAGTTAAGCACCACCCTATATTTTTATCGATCTATTTTTTTTTACATCAATACTGTTAAAACAATTAAATAGATATCACCATTTTTCTTACACTTCTTAAAAGACTACACCAAGGGCTCTAAAATTACCAATCTACGAAGTATTTATCATCCTGAAAGACGTGACTATGACGTGGCAAAAATGGGGTCAAAACAGGCGCTGGAAAAACGTAAAACCAGTTTGTCTTTGATGGAAGTTTTTAACATTGCATTAAAATGCAGTCTTCAGATTTTAAGAACTTTTAAATGCATCTATTGTGCGTATGTGTGAGGCATAAAAATCAATAACGAGTATATCCACCGCGTTTATTGTGAAGATCTGTAACACGCCTCGTCATGCTTCGCACAAGACGCCTAAGCCGTTCTTGGGGGAACTGTTGCCACTCCTGTAAGATAGCAGTTCTTAATTCGTCAATATTTTGACATTTTGGATTACGTTGGTTAATTTTTCGGCCAATAAAGTCCCACACATGCTCTATAGGGTTCATGTCTGGCGACATCGCATGCCATGGAATTGTCTGAACAGCCTCTTGCTGTAAAAAATGTTGTACAATTCGGGCTCTATGTGGCCTAGCGTTGTCGTCCATGAACATCGGCCTGTCAGTCAACGCATGATTGTCGAAATGGGGGACTACGCGTGGAGCGAGCACATTGTCACGGTATTTTTGGCCTGTCAGATTACCATCAAGAACGTACAAGTCCAACTTACAGTCAAAGGAAAAACAACCCAGACAGTTACACCCCCACCACCAAAATGTGGTTGTCCTGAAATGAAGTGTTTCGTTGGCGCCAAACCCTTGCACGAACGTCGGTTGGGCGTAACAAAAAACGACTTTCATCAGACCAGTGGACCCGTCTCCATGTGCGAATAGTCCACCCCAAATGATCATGTGACAAGTCAAATCGAGCATGACGATGACGTAATGTCAACTGTGGACGTTTTATGGGTCGTCGCGCTCGCATTTCCTGATGGTGGAGGCGTCTGATTACAGTGCGTGTGCTAATGTGTCCTCCAAACGCTAAATTATCACGAAGTGCACCAGCTGTACTGAACGGCCGTTGCTGCACCCGTCTGGATATGAGCCGGTCCTCTCTCGGCGTCGTTTTGCGAGGTCTACCTGCACGTGGACGGCCAGTAACATTCCCCGTTTGACGAAAACGCTGCATCAGTCGTACAATGATGGAATTGTTAACCCTGAAGTGGTCTGCCACCCTTCTATGGCTAAAACCACGGTTATGCATGCCAACAGCTTGCCACCTTTCTGGTATGGTTAATTTTCGCCGCACCATACCAAACCAATAGAAAATGAAACTTAACTCTACACAAAAAAAATCAGCTTTCGTTTGCAAACACAAATGTTGAAAAGTACACGTGGCACTTTACACACCCTATCATATACACATAAATAAAAAGTGATCAATAACCTGTTTCACAGGTAAGTAAATATGTGTGTACAGGTAACGAAAACAGCAAACCGATTTGAAATAAGTTCATTATTAGAAAAGATATTATTGAAACAAGTCAGGTGGTGCTTAACTTTTGTCGGACTGTATATATTGCACATGTCCCAAAAACAATAGTCCTAACTTCTGAGGCGGCTCATTTAACATACAAATTACATTAGAAAAAAAAAATCTGGTGCACATCCAAGTACATGTAAGAGACCATCGTCGATAACACAAGACCCTATATATACTCTCTACCCGTGATTATATTCTGTATCTGTACGGGTACGTCGTAGACACCAATATACTGGCTTTAATACAAATATAGAGAGCGCCGTCGATTTATACACGCTGCGTGAGAGCAGATTTGAAGCTCTCGACGCTTGTGCTCACTAATTAATGTTTCTTCTAGATGATTCCAATCAATCAGTATTTTTCAAGAAAAGAGTGAGTATTTCTGGATTTTGCTTTACTGTATATCAACGCACTTTGAATTGTTCCCCACTGATTTTAAGGCAATGCTTATAGATCGATAGTTCTCGAGTTTCGTTGCCATTATTACTCTCCTTTTAAGTAATCCTCTGAATAAATAGCTGGAACCAGATCCTGAACCACTTTGAACAGAATATATGCTTTTGGCTAGTGTGTCTAGTCTGAAGGTCTTGCATTTCTAGGTTGTTAAACATATTTGAAATGTAGAGGTTAGGGTTATGGTGTTTAATGCCACTTTCAACAATATTTCAGTTATATCGTGGTGGTCAGTTTTAGTAGTGGAGGAAACCCCCAGTTAGAAAACACCGACCTGCCGCAAGTCACTGACAAACCTTATCACATCAGAGGCGGATTTAGAGGGGGCGTGCGGGGCGTGCGCCCCCCTAAAATTCGCAAAGCATATGTTATAAAACGTTAATTAAGCAGTTCAACAAACAACTTTTTCATGAATGGTTAACCCGTGACCTGTAAGTCAAAACGAATAGTAATGATATTAGGAGTAAATTTGGGATATCATTCTAAAAAGCTCTACCCATTGATAAATGATCAGTATACTGTCCGTCCGGATGAAGCTTTTCGTTTCGCCGTTGGTTCATTCATTGAAAACGTATGATTCGTTCTTGTTTATAGACAAACAAAGGCGAATATGTTAACATTAATGCTGCATGAAACGATTCTGATCATCTAATTTAGTTACGTTAGCTTATCAGAAATCAATAACAAGTTCATGTATTGACAATTTCCGCTTTTGTTTGTCTATAAACAAGAACGGTCGAATCATACGTTTTCAATGAATGAATCAAACGACGAAAAGAAAAGCTCCATCCGGACGGGCAGTATTAACTAGAACCACCCGAAAGCACAAGCACCGAAAGTACAGACCAATTAGTGAAATGAGGAATGCGTTAAAACTAAACCAATAGTTCTTTGAAGGGTTAAAATATCGTGATCGATCAGTCATGAGTTGAACAATTCGCATCACGGTTGTTAAAGAAAAGTTTTACTTTAGGTTCTTATAATCTGACAAAAACATACTGTTAACAATTATCCGACAAAATTAAGACTCAAAGTCAAGTTTTTTTGGTCTGATAAAAATGGTGTGGTTGGTTCAAAATTGTCGTTCAAATAAATGTCTGTAATTCCTCAAACCCCCAGAGCTTCCGGGGGGCTTAGCACCCATGGGCCCCTTACCAGGGCTCTGCCTTGGACCCGCTGGGGACCTTAAGCGCTCCCCAGACCCCTCGCCTACTCACGCCCCCCCCCCCCTAACCACAAATCCTGGATCCGCCCCTGCACATAATGTTGTATCGAGTACACCTCACCCGAGCGGGGTTTGAACTCACAATGTTAGTGGTAGCAAGCACTGATTGCATTGGTAGTTCATAGAGAGATCCTCGTAGTTATATATTATTCACGGGTCATTTCTGAACACTTTGATTAGTTCCGACTCCCTGTTTTACATCCAATCAAACCACGTTTGTTTTAAAGAACAAGGTTTCTTCTTCTTCTTCCAAATACAGGATAGACTTGAAGGATCGAGTGAAATTATCCCGGCGTGGAGACTATAAATTTTGAATTTATAGATTGATAAAAATATATTTACATAATTACATATTTACAATTTAACAAGTGGAATTACATGAAGGCTGGAGGGAATTGTATACCCTCCAAACCAGACCTGTGCTACTGCTACCGGGAGGTAGTTCCAACTTCTGATGGTGCGGGAGGGAAAAGAATACTTATATATGTTTTTTGAAGTTGCAATTTGTTTATATTTATGTTCCCCTCTAGTACGTGTGTTACTTTTGTTTAAGTATGTGTTTGGATCTATAGTCACTTGGTTATTAATGATCCTGCATAGCATAGAGACTCTGTTTTTGGCTCTTCGTTGACTCAGAGGCTCCCAATTTAGTGTGTCTAGCATGTTTGTAACGCACCCTGGTTCTTTACTCCTGTAATTATTGTACACAAAACGTGCTGCTCTTTTTTGCACTTGTTCTATGTCCTCAATCAGATCTTTGCTATCAGGATCCCAGCATGTGGATGCATATTCCAATGTGGGTCTTACCATTGTAGTGAAAGTGTGTTGTTTTACTTTCTGAGTGCACCCATGAATATTTCGCTTAATAAAACCTAGTGTTTTGTTGGCCTTGTTAGTGATGTTGTTGATGTGTGCTTTCCAAGTGAGATATTTACTTATGATAACGCCTAGGTATTTGCTTTCTTCAACAACTTCTAATATGTGATTGTGGATGGTATAATCTTGTTCGATGGTTTTGCGTTTTGTACCAGCTCTTATGACAAAACATTTATCTGCATTAAAAGCCATTTGCCATTTGCTTTCCCACTTTTGTAACATGTCAAGATCTTCCTGGAGTTTATTGGTATCTGATGTTGTATTTACCTCCCTGTACAATAAACAATCGTCTGCAAAGAGCTTGGCTGAAGAGTGTAAGTTTTTAGGTAGGTCGTTTATGTAGACCAGGAATAATAATGGACCCAAGACTGTACCTTGGGGCACCCCTGAGTCAACTGTGGCTGTAGATGATTTGACCCCTTCTAAAAGTACAAGTTGTTTGCAGTTATGTAGAAATGAGTAGATCCATTGCAGTGTGTTGCTGCGAATGCCATAGTAGTTTAGCTTGTTTAACAGTCTCCTTGCAAACCAATATAAAAGGAGAGGAACTGGTCATAGCTATCTGAAGGTTATCCACAATTACAAGCATAAAACCAAACAAGTATAAGCAGATAATTAAGGAGGATATCTTCAGGTTGATTAATTCAAATAAAGTATAATTTCAAAGAGGGGAAGTAACGGTGACAGTGAATCTGTTACAAAAGTATCTGCAACGAATTAAATTAAAGAAGTGGTTTTCATTCCTGGATGAAAACAATCAATCAGTTTTGTACACCTTATAGAGATCATAGGTCAAAATTTCCGACTTAAGTATATTTTTAAAATCTTTCATATATACTGCAGGTAAGGCATGTTTGATTTCTGCTATTTATTACTGTTACTTCCAGTGTGTTGAAGTTGGTTATATGATTCCCTCATGTAAAAATGTTTACTTCTTTTTGATTTAGGTTTTTTTTTGGTGCTTAATGTCACTTCAACAATATTTCAGTTATATGGTGGCGGTCACTTTTATTGGTGGAGGAAACCACTGACCTGTCACTAACAAACTTTATCACATAATGTTGTATCGAGTACACCTCGCCATGAACGGGGTTCGAACTCACACCTTTAGTGGTGATAGGCACTGATTGCACGGGTAGTTGTAAATCCAACTACCATACGATCACGACCGTCCCTATATTTGTATATTTCTGGTTCAATCAAGTTTGTAGTTTCTGGAGGGTATTTTTATTCATCCTATCATAGAAACATCTGTTTAAAGAATACTCTGCTATAGTGGTCATATTTAAGCTTCTAACCAATATTGGAAACAATCATACCAAAGACAATTCATTCAAACACATGATTCTGAGAAGATATATGAAATTCCAGTTCTAAGACTGAATCATTGGTGTAATGATTAGCGTGCTCGACTTAAGTGCAGTAGATCATGGATATCAATATGCAGTTGGGTAGAACCAAAGCCTATAAAACTAAAATTTGCTGCTTCGCTAAGCACACAGCTTTCATGAGCAAGAGGAAAGACGTATTGGCTCAAAATCAGGATAATATGTACAAGTGTAGCGACATGTCTACCCGTAGGCTGTTGTTTCAGTCAACCAGCACTATCAAGTGTAGCGACATGTCTACCCGTAGGCTGTTGTTTCAGTCAACCAGCACTATCAAGTGTAGCGACATGTCTACCTGTAGGCTGTTGTTTCAGTCAACCAGCACTATCAAGTGTAGCGACAAGTCTACCCGTAGGCTGTTGTTTCAGTCAACCAGCACTATCAAGTGTAGCGACAAGTCTACCCGTAGGCTGTTGTTTCAGTCAACCAGCACTATCAAAATCCAACAAAGTAGGTTGATCTAGTACAAAGCAGACATCATTATCATTTCATCAAATGTAACTTGTTCTTGCCACATTATAGCTGAAAAATTCCTCATTTGTTGTTAAACAACAATCACTCACTCAACACTTCTAGTTATATCCTTGAATAACACATTGATTTAAATTTTAGTTCTTTTTTACTAGTAAATATTATCACTATTGTTTAATAATATCTGCAGAAGAATCCTAGAACAATCAACACAAAGAATAGATCAAAGGAAATTACTATTAGACATCAAATGAAATTACTTTTAGACATCAATAGAAATATTACTATTAGACATCAAAGGAAATTACTATTAGACATCAAAGGAAATTACTTTTAGACATCAATAGAAATATTACTATTAGACATCAAAGGAAATTACTATTAGACATCAAAGGAAATTACTATTAGAGATCAAATCAAATTACTATTAGACATCAAAGGAAATTACTTTTAAACATCAAAGGAAATTACTATTAGACATCAAAGGAAATTACTATTAGACATCAAAAGAAATATTACTATTAGACATCAAAGGAAATTACTATTAGACATCAAAAGAAATATTACTATTAGACATCAAATGAAATTACCATTAGACAGCAAAGGAAATTACTAATAGATATCAAAAGAAATGACTGTTTAGACATGTTTGTTTATATCATTGTGTGATGTTGAATTTTAATTGGGATTTAAACATCAAAATATTTAATTTAATGCTTTGAGCAATACTGGTACACTCAATCAATAAAATTAAAGAAATCCTGAAACAAATTAAATGTAATAATTTAATACTATTTCTAGAATGATGAAAATACTATTGTTTCATAACAGTACACAATATCCATGGAAATTATTCCCTCATATTTAACCATCCAGTAATAGATAAAAGACACACATACTATTGTTACCCAATATCTACCATACTTTTGACAACATTCCTATTTTGTTTTTAACATGACAATGGTCAAAATGAGAATAAGCTTGTTTATTTCATATCAGTTCTAAATTCGACCTTTTCATTGGTGTAGAGATGGTCATGTGTCATGCATTAATCTGTGTTAAAGAAATTCACCAGTCATTAACATGATAATGCCCATGCATTATCATGTTAATGACCGCTCGAGGTTTTAGAGTTGCGTCCCTTTTTTAAAATGCAACAGAGATCGTGCAGTTGTCAATGTAAACCAACACTGTACTAAAATGAGCAAAATTCCTTCAATGAAATAAAAATAATAGTTACTTATGTATAGGGCATTATCGTGATAGATAAACTGCCCTTGGGATAGTAGTATTGACTTCAACACTGATAATGCCCTCGCCTGCGGCTCAGGCATTATCACTGTTTCAGTCAATAGTACTGTCCCTTGGGCAGTCTATCAATCGCTCCATGTTTTAAACACAAATGGATGATATCTATCCATCTTGTATTTGAGTCAATATTTGATTAAGTGCCCATTTTGGTACCTGGAAGCAAAATGTAATATAAAATTAATATTAGTAAATTTGTTTACCAGGATTTTAATTGAAATGTCAAAAGTATACTGTTGTTAGATAGAATAAACATTTCTGACTAAAAATTTGACCAGGGTCACATTTAAAATATGCCTTTTCATTCCTAAAATTATCTGGATTTGACTCCATTTTGTTACATGGTTCTAGCAGGAGAATTGTCTGGAGTGTGAGAGTCTCATAAATAATTCACTTGGATCAAATTTGAATATAATTGAGAGATGATATTCAAGTTTTTATATTGAAGGACAAATGATTTGATTCCAGTAAGAATTTAATGCTTAAATTATAAATTAAGAGTTGGGGTGTCGGACGTAACTATATCTGTCCAACAAGAGAGGTTGACTAAATTGGAATTCATTAAACTACAAGTGATGGTACAAAAACAGGCATGATCGTATCTGGGTAAAAGAGATAACTGTACGTTGTGAAATTATTGCAATAATCTGTACATAACATACATAGTATTAAAACTCGGCGAAAGCACAGGAATGTTAATTTCTGTCCGCGTGTTACGAGCGACAATTGCGTCATATTATTTGCCCTTCTGAAATTTGTATACCGTTTATGACATCAAGCTTTTACTACATCATGGTTTTGTGGTAACCCGGGCAGTTGACTGCTGAAAATCGGACTTACATCTGTCATGGCATCTGAAGGGACTGCCGTCTGTCTCGGTAAGTTCTAAATGTCTGTGGCGAACTCAAGTTACGAGCGAACTAATTCAAGTTGTATTGTTTGTGTGACACTCCTTGACTGTTGAACAGAAGGCTATATTCATATTCATAGGTTTTTCAAACCAGAAGTGTTGTTTTGTAATGTCACGAAATAACAACAAATTTGCGTACATTTACATCGTGGTCTGACAAATTTGGACAGAAACATTCAGTTCAGACGCATTAAAGGACAGTAAATTACAAAATTGGCAGAGGTTTATTCCTTATAACTTAAAGAAAGGTAATGAAATGGAATGTAAGTTCATCATTTGTCAGATAACATATAATTCTGTCTGCACAGGAGGTGTGTCTTTTGTTTGTCCCAACACAGACATGTCTGTCTACTGTTCGCCAAACACCAAAACCTGAAATTTCTTTTCTTTTCTGCAACTTGTAAGCTTGTTCCTATCATTTAGCAAATTGAAATTTCATTTCCAATATTTGAAGTCTACCAATTGATCTATCCAGGAATATGAAACAAAATCTGGTTTTGTCGCCTTGCCATAAAAAATCTGTCCTTGTTCGTCCAACCATTTTACTGTTTTTCCTTATTATAAAAAATCTGCCCTATTGTTTTGACTTTTTAAGATAAGGATAGGATTTTAGATGCTGAAACTCCACTTTACACCACAATTCTAACAAACATAAATCTTTGTCTTGCTTATTATTCATAAAATAGTCTGTCCCTGTTCGTCCCAAACCTAATGCTACCACAATAAAGTTTAGAAGAAAATTTGTATTTTGGTGTCTTTTATTTATATTTTCTTGGTTAAAAATGAAAAGATGAAGGTCTTAACTTGTCAGAAATCATGTTTTAAACACAAATGGATGATATCTAAAAATTGACAGGCATGTAACACATCCATGGGCACCATATCAAATAAGGACTCATTTATGATCAACATAAAATCATTTAAAAACAAAATCTTTTTCAAGTTCAATTTACCTTCAAATCACTCACATGTGGTAAACATAACTTCATTTGACTGATGGGGGAGGGTCGAGTCCATAAAGCAAGCCACTTTTTATTTAAGTGCCTACAACAATTGGAGAGAGTGAAGTCATGTGTATTAGAGAGAGTGAACAGTCATGTGTGTTAGAGAGTGAACAGTCATGTGTGTTAGATAGAGTGAACAGTCGTGTGTTAGAGAGTGAACAGTCATGTGTGTTAGAGAGAGTGAACAGTCATGTGTGTTACAGAGAGTGAACAGTCATGTGTTAGAGAGTGAACAGTCATGTGTGTTAGAGAGAGTGAACAGTCATGTGTTAGAGAGAGTGAACAGTCATGTGTGTTAGAGAGAGTGAACAGTCATGTGTGTTAGAGAGAGTGAACAGTCATGTGTTAGAGAGAGTGAACAGTCATGTGTGTTAGAGAGAGTGAACAGTCATGTGTGTTAGGAGTATCTGTTTTGCCTCTCTAAGATTGTCATATTTTGGAACTGTTCTGATGGTGTGCTATTTTTTTTTATAGTTTTTTTCTTCAGAAAACGTATATAAAACTTTTATCTCATACATTCTCATGTTAAATTATTTCTTGTAGTAGGGGCTATCTTTGATTTGTTATCAATATAAAGAATGCACTTAAATTTGGTAGAGGACCAAATAAGGAACATTCAAGACAATATTTCATTCAAATGTTTCATTGGTTTCAGAAGAAATTTTTAAATTATTTCTATCTAAGATTACTAAATTAAACTTGTCTGGCAGTAGCATTCAGTATGGACTTCCAATCCATATTAGAAACCTATACAAAGACGGGGACCATTCAATGATCATGCATGTGCAGTTTCGAGTTCAATCAAATTTGAGTAGTTGCTTTCATTGATTTTCCCATAATGTCATACATGCATGTAGAAAACAATGTCCTATTTTCACCGATTTTCCCATAATGTCATACAAGCATGTTGAAAACTATGTCCTATGTTTCACTGATTTTCCCATAATGTTATACAAGCATGTTGAAATCTATGTCCTATGTTTCACTGATTTTCCCATAATATCATACAAGCATGTTGAAATCTATGTCCTATTTTCAATGATTTTCCCATAATGTCATTTTGAAAACTAAGTCATATTTTTCACTGATTTTCCCATGGTATAGAAGCATGTTGAAAACTATATCCTATTTTCACTGATTTTCCCATAATGTCATAGAAGCATCTTGAAAACTATGCCTAATTTTCACTGATTTTCCCATGTCATAGAAGCATGTTGAAAACTATGCCTAATTTTCACTGATTTTCCCATGTCATACAAGCATGTTGAAAGCTATATCATATTTTCATTGATTTTCCCATAATGTCATACAAGCATGTTTAAAATACTATGTCCTATTTTTCACTGATTTTCCCATAATGTCATACAAGCATGTTTAAAACACTATGTCCTATTTTTCACTGATTTTCCCATAATGTCATACAAGCATGTTTAAAACTATATCCTGTTTTTCAATGATTTTCGCATAATGTCATACAAGCATGTTTAAATCTATGTCCTATTTTTCACTGATTTTCCCATGTCATACATGCATTTTGAAAACTATGTCATATTTCTTGTGGTGGTAGTCAAATTTCATTATGTTGTAGTATGGCTTTTGAAAGAAAGATTGTTGAAATTTCATCCAATAACAATCTATTATTGATCATGGCTGCCATCTTGAACTATCCAATGAACATTACGATGACAAATATATAGACAACGACAGATATCAAGTGACGAACAATATATCACATGACCCTGAGGTAAGATGAGCTCAAAATGCAGCTGTACAGACAAAAGAACATTCCAGCCAAGTTGCCTTTTAAGAGGATTAGTGGTTTCAGAGTTGGTGAAATTTAAAATAAAAACACATCCCACAGTTGTGACCATCATGGGATTCCTATGAAAATAAAAAATAAAAGAGAACTCTGTAAAAGATAATCCAATGACTATTCATGTACAGTTTTGATTCAATCAATTTTTAAAGTTTCTGAGAAAAACATTTTTGTACATTTTACAAAAAAGCCCAATGCTCATCTGTCTGTATGGTGGCAGTTCTATTCAACACAAAAAGCTTAAATAAAGTATTCCTATCAAGTTTGGTTTCAAATGATTCAGTGGTTTCAGATAAGAAGACAAACATGTTAAAAGCTAACAGATGATGCAGATACAGAAAGTGAGATAAGTAAAAACATTCAATAAAAAGATTTGAATGTCAGATTTCTTAGATCCAGCTCCAGACAGTTAAGTTGAAATTCCAGAAAAGTTAGACATTTCTTGATATTTCCCTATGGAATTATATATATTTCCACACTGGAGATTATTTTTCATATTAACCATGAATCTCAGACTATATAAATATATCATTTGTTACAGCATAAAAATATTTTGAAATTAAAATGTCAAAGGTACACTGTACATAATAAAATATAAGTCTTACATATAAAAGAAACAAATATTAATATCAGAAAGTCACTATTCAACAGTTTCCTTTGACTTTGCAATGATGTTTGAAAATGCACTCAGAATTTGTCTAATTTTATCTGGAGAGTCAAATTGTTCAATCAGTTCTTGTTCTTTATCCTGTAAAACTTTCTGAAATAGAAAATACATCAATATTTTTAAACAAAAACAAGATGACCTGTGAGCTAATGCTCACTTATGATACCCCCGCATATATGTTCAATGTGTATAAAAACCAACCAAGTCGGCAAACAGGAAGTAGGAATCTGATGGGTCCAAAAACGCTTACCACGATATGGGGTACCTATGTGAAGCTTGTGACCAAATATCAGATTCCTGTCATCAATAGTTGCTGCGAAAAGTGTGACGAAAAATGTGCAAACACATGTATATGTTAAATGTGTATAAAAGCCAACTAAGTCGGCAAACAGGAAGTAGGAATCTGACGGGTTAAAAAACGCTTCCCACAAAATGGGGTACCTATATGAAGCTTGTGACGAAATATCAGATTTCTGCCATCAATATTTGCTGAGAAAAATTCGACGAAAAATGAGCATATATGTTCAATGTGTATAAAAATCAACAAAGTCGGCAAACAGGAAGTAGGAATCTGATGGGTTCAAAAACGCTTCCCACGATATGGGGTACCGATATGAAGCTTGTGACCAAATATCAGATTCCTGTCATCAATAGTTGCTGAGAAAAATGTGACGAAAAATGTGCATATATGTTCAATGTGTATAAAAACCAACTAAGTCGGCAAACAGGAAGTAGGAATCTGACGGGTCCAAAAACGCTACCCACAATATGGCATACCTATATGAAGCTTGTGACCAAATATCAGATTTCTGCCATCGATAGTTGCTGAGAAAAATGCAACGAAAAATATCTTGGACGGAAGGAAGACGGACAGAGGTAAAACACAGTATACCCCCTCCCCCTCCGGGGAGCGGGGGTATAATAAAAATGCATTGTTTGGGGAAATTTCCATCTATTTATTTCATAATTTCTTCTTTTTTGGTGTTAATAACTGATATGTACATTGTATATAACCGTTATTGAAAAAACTAGTATTACTGTGAGCACAGCTCACTAAGATATACCCCCCGCTCCCCACATCTGTCCAACCTATTTCCATAACCAAAACATTACTGATTGTTCCGACCAAAAATGAAAGGGACCCTCCTCTCTTCACCGATAAGCTGCTGATAAAATTTCAAAACATTCTGAGAAACACTACTCAAGTTATCATACGACATAGGATAAAAATCCTATTTTCCGTCATATCAAGTCCAATAACTCTGGAATGGCAAAAGTGAAAATCGTCAAAAATGAAAGGGATCCTCCTCTCTTCACCGGTAAGCTGCTGATAAAATTTCAAAACATTCTAAAAAACACTACTCAAGTTATCATACGACATAGGGTAAAAATCCTATTTTCCGTCATATCAAGTCCAATAACTCTGGAACGGCAAAAGTGAAAATCGTCAAAAAAGAAAGGGATCCTCCTCTCTTCACCAGTAAACAGCTGATAAAATTTTAAAAGATTCTAAGAAACACAACTCAAGTTATCGTACGACATAGGATTTGTCTACAGACTGACGGACATGGTGAAACCAGTATACCCCCCTACAATTGCGTTGCAGGGGGTATAAAAAAAACAAAAACAAAGATAGGAAAAGAACTTTCGACAGGTAAACATGTAATGTCAATACTACATGTCCAAAATAAATGGCTTGCTTAAAAATTTATAAACCAATTTCAATTTGTTTTTCAGTATTAAAAGAATTATAATAATAAATACTGAATGATGAAGAACATAAGAACAAAAACACTATTGTAATCTACATTTGAGTAAAAATTATAAGTTGGCAAGAACATTACGATATGTGTATTTCTGCATATTTTAACAAAGCTGGTAAATTCTCTCTAACTAATGTCATCATACCAACTTTCAGAGAAATGTTGTTGCAACCTACTTATGTGGAAAATTTAATTATGGACAAGTGTGACCGGTATATATTACATCTTTAGTGGTGATAGGCCCTGATTGCATAGCTAATTGTAAATCCAACTACCACACGATCACGATCACAATGGCTCCTCATACAGTTGTCATGGTGTTTATAATTAACCATTGCTTTGTGGAAATACTTAGCTATAAAGTTATAGCAGTAATTAATGTCTTCCACACCAACCATTACTGATTTTTCTGGAGGGTTTACCTGCATTGTTGCTCTTGGATCCCGTATGGGACTACCTCCTAAAGACATGTACACTTCTCCAGGTCGTGCATCCCTCATCTGAGCAGGAGTCACTGGTAATCTATAAAATACGTTTACTGTACTGTTAAAATTGAAATTTTAGCCGATTTGGCAATCAATGAAAATATAAGAATTTCACTCTTACAAGGGATAGCCTTGCCAAAGAAAAAAATATAACAAAAGAAAATCTTGTTTACATTAATAGACCATAAGAAATTGAATTATCTTCTCTTCATTCCAGGTGGTGCAAAGTACAATGTGGTCCTAATCAGCTTCTTCTTGTGATTTTATTTTGCGAAGTTTATTTACAATCATATCATAAAATAATATGGTAGACAAATTAAAAAATTATTTACTGGTCAAATAATTAACACTTTGCTAAATTAATTACACTTATGTAAAAAACAATGTTAAATTTTTTAACATATTTTTTCAAATTTTCTATATTATATTCTAATGTTTGGAAAAATGCATGTTTTTCAGTATTGATAATTAACGAATGGAAGCAGTGTTTCAGGCATTCACTTATAGAGAACTACAGTCAAACTTCGGTCCCTCAAACTCGTATCTATGGATGACTCGAGCTAATTTGAAAGTCCCGTCAATTTCCTTATATTTCTAAGTAACAAAAAAACTTTTGCTCAAACACCGATACCTCGAACAGTCGAACTCAATAAATGGTTCTGTGAATAATAAAATCACGAGTTTTACCATGCCAAACTCGAACATCACAATTTAATTGACATGTGTATGTTACTGTTGAATGTGCTTACAGCAAAATGTGATAAATGTCAGATTACCAACAGATAATTGTTTACTTAATAATTACAGGTAGAGGGATAAACTTGTCATAATTTGTGTTAATTAATTAATTAATTAAGAAATAATTCATGGAAGCCATATGTATATATTGTATTTACCACGGGTAGGCCTTTATGTCACGAAGTTTTACCCCGAGCGTTAGCTGACATAAAGGCCTACCAGGCGTGGTAAAAACAATATATACATATGGCTTCCATGAATTATTTCGATTCTAATATGTAAAAATTGGTAAAATATCGTTATAAATTGTCGATGACGTCATAAATTTAATCGGTCATATATTAATTATTTCGATTCTAATAGGACAATTACGGAACATTTTCAAATCGAAACGGCCTAGGTCATCCAGTGTTTTTGGTTGTTTCGTTAATTGACAAGACTGAAATGTTACAATAATATTCCGTTTTTCAGTTCTAGTTCCAAAGATGTTTGAAATGACAACCAAAAAGGTGTTGCAATGCCGATGGTAAATATGTTTTGAGATTACTAAGTGTTGTCATTCATGAACATCAATTCAAGAGAAAGGGAATATACTGCAAATTCCACTTTGACAAGGAGGCATACACGAAGCCAAAAAACGTCAGGATCTTTACGTTCTAAACTGGAAGTCTTCATATGACATCATGTTGTTTATATACCAAAGTCATGAACAACATTTCGTGGAATTTTAATTTGGGCGATTTTTAGACCCAGGGATATGCAAGAATGCTATATGTTATTCTGGATCTTCGCAAGGGATACAGGTTTATAATACCTGTCTGTTTTCTATATCGCCTGAGCTGATTTCCAATACACGAATGTTTATTTATTTTGTGCATTGCATGCTTATCATTATGCATAAACATGATTATGCATCTTTTACAAGGGAGTGTCATGGAACAGCCGCTTTGCAAGCACAGACCACGTCTATCTATGACGTAATCGGTCATAGATCAATTAAGAAATAATTCATGGAAGCCATATGTATATATTGTTTTTATGTCACAAAGTTTTATAAAATAAAATGTGGCTCATACACATTTTGACAGTCCCTTCCGGTTCGAGCCAGCGAAGTTCTACTGTATATCAAAAAATGTTTTTCAGGTCTCATTCTGATTTCAGATTGATGTAAGATAAACAAGAGAGAAAATGGGAAAACCTTACAGGGTCTTCAGCCAGGGGAAAACCTCACTATCTTTGACTAGATGGTAAACCTCTCACTGTCTTTAGCCAAGGGAAAACCTTTCAGGGTCTTTGACCAGGGGAAACCTCTGTTTTTAAGCAGGGGAAAGCTCTTATCCTCTTTTCTCAGGGTAAACCTCTCACTGTCTTTGACCAGAGGAAAATATCTAACACCATGAGAAATCCTCATACATATTTTGACTTCTCACTGTCTAGCCTGGGACAACCTCTCAAGACTGACCATGGGAAAACCTCTGTCTGTCAAAGGGAACACCTCTCATGGTCTTTTGATGAGGGAAAAACCCAATACAGACTTTGGTCAGGGGAATCCTCTCAGTCTTTAACCAGGTAAGCTCTAGACTATAAATATGAAGTGGAACATTAGTCATAGAGCCAATATTCAGTGCTTTAGTGTTTTAGTGTTTAATAAAAACCAACCTAGGATCAAATTTTGGAGTTATCAATGGTGTTTCCCAACCTGCAGCTGCCAAGCCTTTGTTTACTGGTGTATAATACCTGATGGAAAAAAATTTGTTATGAAAAGCAAAAGTAAGGAAAAAATAATATAATTTAAATCAAAAAGGTGATTGTTCAATCTCAAATGGTATGGTAGTTGGATTTACAACTTCCTGTGCAGTCAGTGTCTATCACCACTAACGTTGTGAGTTCTAACCCCGATCATGACAAAGTGTACTTGATACAGCTTTATGTGATAAAGCTTGTCAGTCACTTGTGGAAGGTAGTGGTTTTCTCAGGGTACTCCGGTTTCCTCCACCAATAAAACTGACAGCCACGATATAACTGAATATTGTTAAAAGTGGCATTAAACGCCATAATCCTAACCCCTTGAATAAAAAAGAAGAAAATAGAGATTTATTGCTATCAAGAAAATATTTTTTTAAATTAAACATATCCACTAATTTGAGTACTGTATTTGCCATACTCAAGGTTGATAAGTCGAATTGACTGTTGGCAATCTAACAAAATATCAAATGCTCAAAGATAGGAGGCAAAGAGTAAATAAATCTTCATTTAAATCTTCAACAATCACACAGATTTGCAATTCACTAATGTAGTACATGTATTGTGTGCTTGAATTCTTGTTCACTAATTTGTTTTGATAAAGGCCTAGAGGAGGTTGAAATATTAACTGTTGTATATAAATATACACTGTCGATGTTGATTTGTTTTCAAATCATTTAATTTATCTTCGATA
This sequence comes from Bathymodiolus brooksi, assembly GCA_963680875.1. Taxonomy (NCBI): domain Eukaryota; kingdom Metazoa; phylum Mollusca; class Bivalvia; order Mytilida; family Modiolidae; genus Bathymodiolus; species Bathymodiolus brooksi. The sequence continues at coordinate 78,274,134 of OY804578.1, read as the reverse complement.
GTATGTTAGTCAACAATTTTTGCAGACGACATCAGTATAAATGATTGTTGTGTATTAGAATTGTCCTGCTTGGAGCAGAGAAACTAAGTCTTGTTTATATACCCTATTTCCCTCTTGGTACTTTTTCAAAATACAGTTTATAAAGTTCTAAGCAATGTGATTAATGCAAGGTCCTAAATTTTATTCATCAACAATTTAATGCGTGACAATAAAAAATCCAAAAGGAAACTTACCCATTTCTATATACAGATGGTGGGGCACTAGGAGGGGGCATTGCATTTGAAATATTTGATAAAATACTACTGTTTTTTCCTTTTCTTGGCTTCTTTACAGTTGACTTTTTCTGCAATGAAAAAAAAAAAAAAAAAAAATTATAAGAACATATGTAGACACAGAATAATATGTGCTCTGTATTGTACATGTCACACAAACAAACATTTTAAACTTATGATATATTTCAATGTTTTACAGGGGCCGTCATGGTCATGATCGTATGGTAGTTTGATTTATAACTACCTGTGTAATCAGCACCTATCACCTCTAAAGTTGTGAGTTCAAATCCCGCTCATGGTGAGTTGCACTCTATACAACATTGTGATAAAGTTTGTCAGTGACTTTCGACAGGTCGGTGGTTTTCCCTTGGTACTCAGGTGTTCTCCACCAATAAAACTAACAGCCACAGTATAACTGAAGTATTTTTGAAAGTGGTGTTAAATATTGTAACCCAATCCTGATTGCTTAACAGTGATAGTCTGTAATGAATGTGATAAATTTTCTGTTATGTTGTTTTTTTTTTAACGTGGAATATTTTAACAAGAAATATATAACAAGTGTAAATGCAATATTGTTTGTGTGACTTATGCATATACACCCTATATTAACAATGTGAACCAAATATGGTAAACCTTAGTTGTATGGTAATGAGGAAACTGACATAATCAAGAAAACTTGCAGTAAACTTAACAAAGTAAGTAGACCACAAAATGAGGACATGGTCAGGTGACACATGCCTGGCTAACATGCACACACCATGATCAATGTGTGGACTAAGTATGGTGAACCTAGGTTATATGGAAATGGAGAAACTGACCTAATCATGAAAACTTGATGTTACCAATTCAGTAAATCATAAAAATTAGGTCAAGGTCAGGTGACACATGCCTGGTTAACATGTACACACCATGATCAATGTGTGGACCATGTATGGTGAACCTAGGTTGTATGGTAATAGAGAAACTGATCTAATCATAAAAACTTGACAGTGTAAATGCAGTCGTCGGTAAAGCTATACCTGTCTTGCCTTCAGTGAATTTTGTTCCTGGCGAGTCAAAAACTACAGGGGCATCTGCAAGTCTACGACTAGACGGTACCTACATACATTTCTTAACAAGAGAAGGGTTCTGGGGCACAAAGAAAGCTTCTAGACTGATCCTAACTACTTAAGTTATGTACCTTAGATGATCTCAGCATACCATTCTCATCTACTCTATCTTCTAATATAGTGTCATACGTTCTTGTAGAATTTAGTCGTGACCTGTAAAAAAAAATTGTTAAACAACATTATTAAGAAAAAACTGCTGGAACGTGCTAATCTGGGTCACGGGTCACTGTAATCGGGCAGCTGTATCGAGAAACAGATACAGTGTTGAAAAAACTGTTGATACTCATAAAATATTGATAAATGCAATAAAATGTTATGTTTGTCTTCAAGAAATATGATAGACAGAACCATGTGTGAAGTTTTATGAAAAAATATCTCCGATTTCTATGTAAATTTACGAGTTGAAGTTGCGGCTGTATCGAGAAACAGATACAGTGTTGAAAAAACTTGATACTCATAAAATATTGATAAATGCAATAAAATTTTATGTTTGTTTTCAAGAAATATGATAGACAAAACCATGTGTTAAGTTTTATGACGAAATATCTCTGATTTCTATGTAAATTTACGAGTTGAAGTGGGGAAACGCCCACAGGTAATTTTAGCGATGTATTTTTATCTTGGACAAGAATAATGAACGTCCTGATTGGATGACCAATTTAAAACACACTGACTCTGCATGGTAAAAAGATGAATGTAAAAGAAATCTATGTTATATTTATTCATTTGTTTGATTCTGGAATATTGTTGATCATTGATTTAAACAAGAAAAAAAAAGGGGGGGGGGGGGGGGGGGGGGGGGTGAATTTTACAGTTAAATAAATGTTATGTTTCGACATTTTAAAGAGAAAAATAAAAATTTGTTGCGACTAAAGCTTAAATCAGCGATAAAAATTTAACAAATATCAGTGGTTTTGTAAATGAGATTTATTTTAAATAGAAAATCTGAATTTATTATTTATTGATTTATTATTAATGATACAATTTTATATCCCTTGGGAGGGGGCTATGATGAAAATTTGTAATAAAAACACAGGACCGGACTTTAAGCAAAAATAATAATCCAGGATTAGTTTTTTATTAAAAAAATCCAGGACCCCTGTGTCCATGATTTTTTTGATTTTTTTTTTGAAGTTAATAATATGAAATATTGACATCCACACTTGCCTTTTGGACAGCACATTTCTGTGTCCACACTTGTTTTTCTTGTAAAATAGTTTTCATAATCGTTTCCACCCCAAAGAATATTAATGCTAATTTCAAACCGATTTAAAAACTTTGCCAACAGTTACTATTGGAAGACATAATCTATTTCCAAGAAATTTGTTCTTACACATGACTATGAGTAAATGCAACTATTTCACTCACAATGACTCAGTTTGAGATTTAACATAATGATTTTTAATTTGAAATCAAACATTCCATGACACCTGTTAACCTATACCATGTCAGGGTTTGGATTTAACTGAGAGGGGTGGGTATATATTATACAATTGACGACTTTCGATGAGGTGAATACAAGGATTGATCAACCCTTTACCGAGGCATCCAAGGTGAATATCATGTTCCATGGGTTGATCAATCTTTGTATTCACCGAAATTGAAAGTCATTAACTGTTTTATTATATGACATTAAATCAAATTTGAATTAACAGCGTCGACTTTGTTCCCCAGACATCCCTGTCTGCCCAACGTCTGCCATTATTAATTTAATTGTATACCGAAAGTAATTAGTAAGAACGCATCTGATTAGTCGATGACAAAACTTAACTCGATGATGATTGACAGTTCACAGATAGACATGTCGCCTCACTCGGACACAGTATCCCGATTCCAAGCCAACCAGTCTTTGCTCTTTCTTCTTAATACTGCGTGCTTAGCGGAGAAGCAACAAATACCAATTTCATAGTCTTTGGTTCGAGCCAATCGGGGCTCGATCCCATGATCTACCACACTTGGGGCGAGCACCAATTTCATAGTCTTTGGTTCGAGCCAATCGGGGCTCGATCCCATGATCTACCACACTTGGGGCAAGAACACTAAACATTACACCACTGATGAGGTTGGATGGATATATAAGCATTTCCATTAAATGTACATATTTCTTTTAATTCAGTGCATGTACATATAAAACATTTTATTCATAGTGGAGCACTTAAAAAAAAATATAAGAACATAAACTTGAACATCTGCAAGTGATAGAAAGAAGCTCATAATTTTTTGACTTACTTAGCACAAGTTTTCTTTACAGTAGACACACATCTTAAATGTGTTAAAGAATCAAAGTCATCATCTGCTTCACAGAGATCTGGGTTAGCTAAAACTGCATCTACGGTGCCACCTAAAGCTAAATAGAGGTTGATAAACGTTTAACAATACATATATAGTAAATTATTAGTTGCATAGCATTAGCAGTACAAAGTGAGCCTTTTATATATGTGATCAGTATAGAAAGATTGCTTTGACAGACAACTGGACCTATTTAACAGTGAGGTGAAGAGTGAGTGAGTGATTGTTGTTTAATGCCAATTCAGCAATATTTCAGCTATATCGTGGCTAGAACAAGTTAATTTCAAATGAGATGATGATGAGAACTGCTTTGTACTAACTAGACCAACACACATAGTTGTTTTTCTATAGTGCTAGCTGACTGAAACAACAGTCCGCGGAGAGACATGTCACCCCCATTCGGACACATTATCCTCATTCTGAGCCAAACAGTCTGCTCTTTCTCCTTAATGCTGCATGCTTAGTGGAGAGGCAATAACTACCAATTCTATAGTCTTTGGCTTGACCCTATCAGGACTTGAACCCACGATCTACCACACTTAAGGCAAGCACGTTAACCATTACACCACCGATGCGCTTGTGTACAAGTTTGGTGAAATGTCTAGATTCTAATGAAAATAGCTACATGTATATACATGTATATAACAGTTTGTATGGACACTAGTGTATTTTTCCACCCAATACAGAGGCAGTAGCAATTTTTTGAATATGATAGAAATACTTATATATATTATATATATTCTAGTAGAATGGTTACAAGTTGAATGGAAATCATTTGTGCAACAATAAACTCCATCCACCTTGATAAAAGTTGATCTCAAAAATAATCTGAACAAGCTAGAGGTTTCAGTAATATTGAGTCCATTTTTCACCTTTGACACATGAGACACAAATGTATATGTTTATGTCCAGCTATTGTGAAGATGTGATCGACTTGCACTCACACTGATTCTCGATTAGATACTTGCAGTCAGTTGCTGTTTTTCTCCAGGTACATTGTACCTAACGTGCACCATTGCAATTGCTCACCTAGGCATATCTGAAGTATGCTATCATTTAATTATCCTAACAAATCAGATATTTTCATTTCAATAGCCCTTTTGCACATTGATGATTTGATTCTAACATTATATGTTTTTATATGAGTTATTTCCCTTACACTGGGCAAAATGGTACACAGTCTAGCATGAGCAATGGAAATGACAATGAATTTGAGTATAATTTTCTCATAATTTGTAGATTTGAACCTTGCAAAAAATCAGAGGATAATCTTATAGTAAATAATTGAAAATTCACAAGTTGCTACAAAAATTAAAATTTTGAACAGATTATGGGGAAAAAATATATATGTTACTTTCATTGAACTTTGCATGAAAGGAGACCCCTTTGCCCACCTTAATGGAAAACAGGCCAGTAAAATGTATAATATTAGAATCAAAGTCATAAATGTGCAAATGGTCTCTTACATGTACATATATAATATTCCTTACCCATAAAATCACATAATTTCATCTGTCTTATTGACTGAAATATAAACATAATTTGTAATTGAACAAAATAGCAAAAGTTGCTGCAAAAGACAACTTTCCATCAAGTTTAAAAATATAAACAGTCTATGGGTGGACATGTCGCTTAACTTAGACACATTATCTAGATTCCGTGCCAACCTGCAGTCTTTGCTCTTTTTCCTTAATGTTACATGCTTAGCATAGAAGCAACAAATACCAATTTTACAGTCTATGGTTTGAATCTAACAGGGCTCAACCCACGATATACCACACTCAACGGCGATCGTGCTAATCAAAAAACCACTAATGCTGTTTTATAGATTTTGTCATTTTAGATTATAATGTGGATTTCATGTTTGTATGAAACTAAATTTATATAATTATTTCATGTAATATGAATGTAACATAGAAGTACTTCAATGAACATTTTGATTCATACACCCAAGACCAAATAAACAAAGGGAAGTAACTGTTATGTTTGAAATGACATAAAACTGAAATAAGATCAATTTTTATTTAAAGAAAAACTATTTGTATGTGAATTTTTTTGTGTTTACTTCTGTACACACTTTAATTTTCATTTTTTTTAAATCTTTTCATTTGATCAAAAATAAAACTTCACATTAAGAATATTAATTTACCCTTAAAATTTACATTTTTGAATAATCCCTGCCACCTTGTTGTATTCTTGTAAACAGTTCTCAGACAATTAGATACAAATGTATTATAATACTACAAATACTATATGCCAATCAATCAATCAATATTTGACACTTGACTGTGATCATCATACCTAATAATTGCACAATTTTTTTTTAAACTGTTGTTATTTGGAATAGTGATAAAACAACATTTTTTATTCACTGTTTATGAAACTGAAAGTTGTTTTTGCCAAAGTCAAAATTGAATCAACAATATTGTTGCTAGAAAAATTGACAGGAGCAAAATTTTGCCACTAGCTATATAGCAATAGCATGGGTACTCTTCTATTTCCTTCAATATATCCCACACAATGTTTAGTATGACTGATATGACAAAGAAATGAATCATGATAAATCACATTTCGCTTCAGTTTGTTCAATGCAATGTAAAATTAATTAAATGCCTCGCTGAACACAAGTACCTTTCAAAGATATTTTATGTATTTCATAACAAAAGGTACTACATGTGTACATTATATAAGCACCATCATATGTTTACATAATTTGCATTATCTGAAAAGCGATTTTGACGATATAAATAAAAACATTTATAACAAAAATAAAATATATATGTAAATTAGTGTTTGATATGATTAATATGACAGATCGAAAGATACATGTATCTCTAAAACACTGTCACAGATTTCCCAAAGAATAAAATTCCTTCCTACCCCAATCATAAGACTTTAGATTACCCTTTATTTCACCAATAAATGGATGGTTGGATGCATGCAATCACATTTCTGTTGACCTCATCATTCATGAATCTTTTTTAAATAAAAATCATGCTTAAAAAATAATAACATATTTTGAATAAATTCAAATTAAAACCACACCATCAATAAAATATTAATTAAAGTACAATTTCCAATTGCCCCATTCATCATTTCTGATAAAGCCCAATTTCAAATCAGTAAATTATTAAGGCATTTTTTGGATTACAATCTAAGTAATATATTCCACAATTATAATTTTGTGATAAAGTAAAAAAGTTTTACTTTTCAATTTTTTTTCAAATTAATGTCTAACTAGGCAACAACAAAAAACAGATTTAGAACTACCCCTGAAATGAAGTTGGTTTTCTTAGTTACATACAGCAGGAAGTCTTTTAATTTCTTGTGTATAGCAAGCTTCTGTGTGGTTCATTACACTGTTCACCATTTTATCAAACTTAAACTTCATTTCCACCTCTACAAAAAATGACAAAAGTAGTGTTATTATTGGCATTCAATGTATAATTCAATTTAACTTTGCACACGCTTATCCGAAGATTGTGTGTGAGATTTTGCAAAGTTTTCCAAAGCTGATTCTATATTTCTATATTATTCTTGTAGTTGATGACACAAGAAAGGGCTGAGTTAAGAAAAATAAATAATTACCACATTCAAAGATGTAATTACAAATACTCAAAGATAATTAACTATATGGAAGTGAGCCAAAGGGCATAAATATACTTGTTTGACGAACTCCACAAATGAGATTATTGTACACGAAAGGTTCAGTTGGAGTCAGAATTCTGCAAGTTTACAATTAGATGAAATCTGTAGCTCTATGGTCACAAAAAACAGCTAGAGACCATGCAACTAGATTCTGTTTAGACATGTAAAGAAAATATATGTGTTCCATTAAGTAAATCAAACACAAAGAATCAGTTATTCGTTTTATATATGGCAAGATTTGATTCTGGTCGCTTATTTGAGATATTTATATTTGTGTATTAGACCATCAAAAATAGGCAATACCAGGATACTCACAGGAACATCCTGAATACAGCATAGTATGTAGTGCCACAGGAGTCAGAAGTTCTATCAATAATAAGGTATAGAGGCACCTCGAAGATCGCTGGGCAACCATTAAAAAACACTTTACAGTTGCCCATCGATCTTCAAGGTGCCCCTATACCTTATTATTGATAGAACTTGCGATTCCTGTGGTAGTGCAATGCAAAGACATTTTGGTTATGTATTTATTAAGGCAGTGGCTATTTTGCAGGCGCCGGCAAAATAAGCAAAAAAAAGGTAAATGGCTATTTTGCCGGCACTGATTATTATGGAAAATATAAGGTATAAAAATCATAATGGAAGAACATTTATTACAAATATACAATGGAAAATAAGAACAAAGTACATAAGCTAAAACATAAGAATTATAAATAAAATGCTTAGTCAGAATCAATAATAATTAAAACTATTAAAAAAGAAAGAAATATTAAGATATCAAAACAGGGTAATTTAGAAAATTAAATTAATGAATTAAAATTAAATTTTTTTTAAATACCGTATGATAAATTTTTAAAGAGCTTATGGATATCAGAAATTATTTGATACAAGCATATTTTGGTGACTTTTTAGTTTTTACACTTGTTGCAAAACCAGTGTTTTGCTTTTGGGAAGAGCTTCAGTCTTGCGCATGACAAGTGCTCCCATTCTAAGCATGAACTGCACATCACACTTGCTTCTTTTGTATCTGCGTCAAGAGTGCATGTTTCACATATGTATATTGGATTTCTCCTCTTTTCCCCATAAACCATCTCAATTGCTTTCCAAGCTTCAGTTGTGCAGCGTTTTCTTATAATTTCAATATTCACAAGTGAGTTCAAACAAGATGAGAAAACTAACTCTGGCCTTTGCTCTACCAGTTCCTCACTATGATGAAATTGTCCTTTATCGCTTTAGTGGCATAATCCTTCCCGACAAACCATTCTAATATAAGACATTCAATTTCAATTGAAGATTTCTTTTGGAAGGGTGCGCATCTTGAAGAACACATTCACTTCTTTGGTAATCCAATCACTGTTTGTGTTAAACCTTTGGGTCTTCCCTGCTTCTTAATCATAGGGGGGAGAACTATATCAGATAGCCAAGGCTGTTTATCATTATCTAACAGAGTTTCTTCTTGTTCAGTTGTGTCTCTTTCTGTTTCCATTTCACCTTCATCTTCATTGTTGTTCACTTACAAGTTTCTCATTTCTACATATGTTTTCCAATGTGGATGTACGTGTAGTCATCAACTTGATCCGTCTCCAGCACTTCAATTACCATGCATGTTTTGTTTTTGCTCCATAACTGAACTAAGTTTTGTAGAATGTCACGTTTTTGTTCATATTCATCACCAGTAGCCTCTGAGTCTGACACAACACTTGCCAATTCTCTTGTAATCATATATGTAATTCTCTGAGCTTTAAGACATGTTTCTGACTCGTTTGGGTGTTTTTACAATGGAGCAAACTGGTGAAGGAAAGGCTTCAGATTCTTCTTCAAATAATCTATGTGATGACTTTACATAACTCAGCTTCCATCGCATACTCGGGGACCAGTAGCGGGTCATACTAAAAAGAGCCCGGGGACTGGAAATAATGCCCATCGTATTGGAATATTGTTTAAATCGAATTTTGTCGAAATTATAATGGAATATGATGTTTAAGTGAAGTCTTACCGTGAGTGTAAATGTTCAAGCTATGTACTAAAAAGTGCCCGGAAGTATTCCCTAGTTTGGTGTAAATATTATGTTTATTTCAATTCTATTATATATAACTTGCTATATTTTATTGTCTTTTTCTTTGTTGTTTTTAGTTTTGTATAAAATCTGTATGTGCTAGTATACAATCGTCAACGAGTGTGAAACAAACAAAAATATATACAATAACTGCTATATAAAAATGATAAGAAAAATAACAAGAAATATATTTTGATATATATTTTAAATATTTAAAACACATGTAATATTTTTTTTAATTTGTGTTAAGAGTCCCGGGCCGCAATGTTTGGTTGCAAATGGCTTGTACAATATATAAAATTAACAACATAATTTTAAAATAACACTTTATTTAAAACAATTATATACCCGGGTGCTATTTCCAATCCCCGGTCGGTCCCGGGCACTTTTTAGTATGACCGCCAGTAGCGTCAATTGCGACCTTTACTGGCTTTAGGATCAGGAATACGGTAGTTAGTAAAAGTGGTAACCCGGGCCCAAATTCGTATTTTCTTTATTACATCTTTGTTAAGACATTAATTTTAATAAAATTTGAACATAATGCATAAAATTATGTATTTTATCACATTTTTTAAACAAATGTAAAAAAAAAAGTTTTTATACGAAATATCGGCAATATAAGTTTTCCAAGTTAGTAAAAGTTGTAACCCGGGCCAAGACGAAATTTTCAGTTAATCAATGATTGCAGTTTTATTACTTCTTTATAATTCTTGAAATTTTGTAAAGCCATACTTCAATACAACAACAACAAATATATTTTATCAATTTAAAAAAAAAAGTTTTCTTTTTTCTCCACGATGCAATATTAATATATTAAGATTTGTAAACAAAGACTGGTCACGTGGGTGTACAGGTAACTGGGTGTATAGGTAAATATTGATACTAATACACAATATTTTTTTTTTTGTAAAGTATATACTGATATCTCAAGCTGACCAAAATTTGAATCGATTATATTGAGTAGTAAAAAAGATATAGACGATCATATCTTTTCAGGTCAATTTTCAAGTCATTAGTGTAACCTCCATTAGGTTACAACTTTTATCAGAATCTAAAATGTTCCCATAATGACAAAAGAGAACATTACCATTGAATTTAAAATATTTTTTACATTTCTTTAATACTGAAAAATGTTCATTCTGAATATTGTGAAGTTTTAACGAGAAATAAAGATGTAATCATTGATTAATTGAAAATTTTGCCTTGGCCTGGGTTACAACTTTTACTAACTTCGAAAACTTGTATTGCCGATATTTCGTTATAAAAACTATTTTTTTTTATATTTGTTTAAAAAATGTGATAAAATACATAATTTTATGCATTATGTTCAAATTTTATTAAAATTAATGCCTTAATAAAGATGTAATAAAGAAAATACGAATTTGGAACCAGACCTGGGCCACCACTTTTACTAACCACCAGGAATACTGTACCAATTAAGTCATTCGAAAAGAGATCTTCCCCTTTTATTTCTCTAAATTTAAGTATATGTCTACATGGGAGAAGCATACTCTTATAAAAACTACATGTGCAGCTATTCATGTTTACAGCAACTTTTCCTTGTTGTGCTGTTTGACAGGACCATAATTGGCATAATGATTCTACCTCATCTCCTTCGGCTTCATGTTAATGCCAGTGGTAGTTTTTGTTAATTTATGCTTGGTTCATGTTTATTGTTGTGGTAGGTATATATCCATGTGTAGTGATATGAAATAAATGCCAATGCAATGTAAATAAATATAATTTTCTAGTATATTTAACAGTAATCGAGTATGGAATACCCTTATTTTCTAAATCCTTTAGGTAAGCATCGAGCTTGTTCAGTTTTTCCTGATGGGACAAATATTTCCCCTCATCTCCATCTGGCAATACTGGTTTGGCACGAGTAGCTGCCTTTGTCTTCTTTCTTGGCATATTCCTTGAAAATGTTTAAATATCATTTGAAATAAACAACACACTTAAATTTAGCGCTGGTTTAAATTTAGTTGAGCAAACAAAATATTTCTTTACATAGTAAGTATTTCTACCCTCAATTAAAACGCAAGTACAACGTTGACAATCTTAATGATCACGTGATATACCACATGATATCAAAATGTCAGCCTAGGTAAACATGCATTGGATTTTGTCACCTGATTTTGCCTCTACATTGTATGATTTCCCCTGAACTGTACAAAGAATAACATGGCATTTTTGCTATCAAAATTTTATATCCCATGCAATCTATATAAACAAGTAGTTGTGATCAAAATTACTTTGACTGATACATGATGATGTATGTTGAAATGATGAATTAAAAACATTACTACTTCAAACTCATGTAACCCCCCTCCCAGAGGGTGTGCCGGGGGTAGAATAGGCACCAGGTTTCTCTGCCCTAGAGGCACTAGTCCTCTAAAAGGGGGGAACCCCGGGGTATAGAAATGGAACCGAGAGCTTCTTCGGCTTGAAGGGGCATCCATCGGTTATGTGGGATGTATAAATTCACAACCAACCCGTGCTTCGGATGAGACGTTAATAAAACTGAGGTCCTGTGTTGAGAGATTGCCACCCTCTCCGTTAAAGAACCCAGTGTAACAGCTCATTATGAGTATGCTCATGATGAGTGGTCCATAAGAGACCTGTTGCACTGGCTAAATTATCCGTCCCTACCCATCACCGTTCCTTATTTCGAGTCCCCGTGGCGTTTACATTTTTAAATGTTCTTGTCCTGAATATAGCTGAAAAATTGCTCGGTGGACGTTAAACACCAATCAATCAATCAATCAAACTCATGTACTCAGTCAGACTCAGACTCAGAGACGTACACAATTTAAGGTTCATAACAAGTTGCCTAAACTGACCAGGTAAAAGACCTGACATTTATATCGATTAGAGCAAAAAAACTATGCAAATGATAGGTTGTGCTGTGGGTAATTTGCAATTTTAACTTGACTGTCGCCGTGTCGGCAGAGTATAACTTATGGATGTTACTTGTCCAATGGCAATGCAAGTTGAACTTTTATGAGTAAGCGGTTATTTCAAACATTGTGCTAATGGAATACATTTGACAATCGAGGGAACTTCTGCCTTCTTACAGTTTGTAAATGATCATGTCAAAATACAAAGAAGGAAACTTGAAACTGAATGAATGTTACTCTTTTAATTGCAGAGAAACTAGACATAATGTCAATACTTGTAAGCATGGGCAAAAAGTGCTTTCTCCCATTTTTTATTAAAATTAGGGATATGATAAAGAAGAAAATGCCTTACAGTCTAAGTACTTTAATCACCACACATTATTTTGTTTGAAAGTCTATATCTTGTTTGTTCTAATAGTGACATTTTCCTCTGCATATGTAAATTAACCGATAAATGATCAACAAATTACAAACTGCCACTTGATAATTAATTCAAAAATGATAAAGATAAAACAATGAATATTAATAAATTTAAATAACCCTGTTATCCAACCTCACATGGGGGCTTTTGTCCAGGTGATGTTTGTTTGTGGGGCTTTTGTCCTTGGGCCTTTGTCCTGTTCCCATAGAACAGGATAATTTTTTAAAACTGTAATAGTGTTTACCCAATAATTCAACCAAAATATTTATTTAGACATGAATAAATATTACGTAAAATAGCTATCATAAGTGTATTTATGAATACATTAATACAAGATTAAAAGAATTATTGAACTTGAAGGAGTGAACTGATAATAGTGAAAACATAAACATCAATAACCTGCAGATAGAGTATTAATTAGAAATGTATATCAATCAACACAAATTATTAGTGTTAACTAGAAATATATAGGTTACAGGGCTCTCAATATTTTTCAAGTGTACTAGTATTTCACTATTTACAGGTGGTACCTTTTCCTGAAATTTGAACATTTTGCATGAATATGCAACACTCTTTAAAATTAGGAGGTACTAATTAGCATTTTAAGTGGGTAAAAGTACCTGGTACCGGTATTGGAAGGAGGCCTGATAATGTTAGTCAAGGAAGCAGATGTGTATATAAAGAAACAAGAAGAGAGAAAAAATAAAGAAAGATTTTTTTTTAATGCCATAATGCAGTGTATCTATCTAAGGGGAGGAGGTACTTGAAAACGTCCAGTAGCATCGATAAAATTTTGAATGGTTAAAGTGATCTCTATGTTTTCCTCGAAGGAGAGATCAAATGACCTCTTTAATAAAAAGTCAGTATCAAGGATATTGATATATGTTTGGAGACTACTAGAGAGTACATAACATTGTCTAATAAAGAAGGGACAATTGTACAAAATGAAAGTTATCCTCAATAGATTCGCCAGCATCGTAGATTGTCAGACAAATGAGCCATGAACAAGTGTCGATTGAGATTTTTTACTTCATTTCGAAGCTGACAATAAATAATGTTAGAATTATGTCTGAAAAATTGCTCATAAACAACAATTGTTGACTTACTAATCATGCACTTATATTCAAGTTTCTGACTTAAGATTTCAAGAGTTAATTGCTCATTCTCAAAAAAACATTTTATATATTTTTTCATTAAAAGCGTACAGCAAAGAATGGACAACAATTCAGATCCCAGGTTAGTACCAGTTTATCAACAGCTACAGAAATCATACAGGATACTCAAACAGTGTAGAATGACCTGGGGAGAAACCATTCAACAATGTCAAGGTGAAATTGATTGTTTACAGAACTTGACAGAACAATATACATGTTGTGAGAAAGCAGATATAGGCATTTTGTTGGTACAGATACCAGATGTCAGGGAAAAACTATTGTACAAGATATCAACAGAGATTGACAAAAAGCTAACTAAACTTAGTAATTTAGTGTAAGTACATTAACTGGTGACCTTAAAATTATCAACAACACCTCTCTACGAGATGTGTTTGCCAAAGGGGCTAAATATCGTGAGCCTAAATCCATAAACTGGAAACATAACTTTAAAATTCTTATGGATTCCGTCGAGGATTATGCCAGACAATGGGCAAAATGTGAAAAGGAGAACTTAGATACTCTTTCCGAATGGGTGAAGAGTGTGAGGTCGCTTATACATATTAGAATTAAAAAACTTGGTGGGATCTATGAGCACTCGCTGTACATCAATCTTTAAAGACCCAAATGTTGCAATTGCTAAACACCTGTCTCTCCTCCATTACAAATATGTAATTGTGTCCACCGACAAGGCCCCTAACAATATTATTTTTGTGTGTAAATCACATTACATAGACTGCTTGATGAAGGAATTAGGTATTGACAATTCACTTGGCAACCCTACATATACCCCGATGACACTTACGAAAGAGGAAATCCTGGACAATCATAGGTCTGTTTTATGTTCCTTTGGAATTTCAATGAAGAACTGGATCTACCATAACTAGTAGATTCCTAAGTTATACAAGTGTCCTTTTAAACAGCGCTATATTGTTGGGTCTGCCAAAAGCTCCACGAAACCTCTTTCCAAATTATTAACATGTACATGTATTCTATCTATTCAACATAGATACTTGAAATTGCAAAATGTCAAACTTTTGAGTATTTTTAGGAAAGCGACTTGACAAATTGAATATTTAAATAGTTTGTATGTGTAAGTCCAATGATTTCACTTTTGAATTTTCTTTATGGGTTTTTAAAAATTTCATATCATATGACTTTATTTGTTACTTTTATTTTCAGAAATACATTCAAAAATATTTATGAAAGAATTTCAAAACAGTACAGTTATAGTTTAGGAGTTTCAAAACAATTGCCATTAGATGTTGTTACTATGACAACAGAAACTATTCCAGCGGTGTCAGACATGATAGAATGGCTAAATGATGCAGAAATTCTTTTACACCATCAGTATCCTTTACTGGAAAAAACATCAAATATGTATATATTTTCTGGCTTTTTGTAGACTTTCTGTATATTGATATATATCCTTACAAGCAGGGGTTTCTGTGTCCACAGTCATTCTACATGAACATCCTAACTAGCTGGCGTTTCCGTGCCCACAGTCATTTCATGTGGATGTCTGCCAACATAGAAACCCTTGCTCGTGAGGATATTGTTATTTACTAGTGTTGATGATTTGTGAATATTCCCTTTGATCTTTACATGCAATAATAGATACTGTATTATCATGCGACAAGTACGATACATATAGAATAACGTCAGTTTTGAATGTCAAGACAGACATTATCACTAGTATGTCGAGATCTTCAAAACTGACATTATTGTTTTTATTTGTAACGTCATATTACTCATGATGTATTTGATGTCACACTGACCAATAATTTTCAGTATCAGAGTAAGTTTATTGATACTGATAATATCACTTGATGAGATCAATGGAAAAATGCACAATTGACCGATAAAGCATATTATCGTTGATTTCTAGCATGACTTTATATTGATGTCTATTTTAACAAACCTTTGATAAAGATACTATCGTTAATGTGTTTTGCTCGAAATGAACACTTTCAAATCTCACATCTCAAGCTTCTCTTACGATGTGATATTGCTCTGAGAAATCCATTCTAGCAAAACAAATCAATGATAGTATATATATATCAGTTATGAGCCAGAATATGAAACATTACTGAGTAAGTGAAATTTGTGAAGCTGGAAAGTCAGATAATACAGTATTTTTTAATTACATTTCATATCTCCAATTTAAGTCCAGATTATTTTTTAATACATGTATTTGCTAAAATTTCTACATTATATATAGTTATTAGCTCACCTGGCCATAGGCCATGTGAGCTTTTGTCATGGGTAAGCGTCTGTCCGTCCGTCCGTTAGCTTTTCACATTTAAATCTTCTTCTCTGAAACCACTGAACAGATTTCAACCAAACTTGCCAGAAATGTTCATTGGATGGTCCTCTACCAGATTTGTGTTTTTGGTGCTGATTTGAAATCCAACATGGCTGCCAGGGTCTATAATGTGTTCTCATTGGCTGAAATTTTAAAAATCTTCTTGTCAGAAACCACCAAGCCAATTGAATTGTGACTTTGCAGGAATGATCATTGGGTGGTCCTGTACTAAACTTGTGAATCGTTTGCCGATCGGAAATACAAGATGGCCGCCATGACTCGATTTAGTTTAACATTGCACCCTATGGGAATTTCACATTTTCATCTTTTTTTCTGAAACCACAAAACAGATTTAAACCAAACTTGGCAGAAATGTTCATTGGATGGTCATATACAAGATTTTTGTTTTTTGGCGCTGATCGGACATCCAACATGGCTGCCAGGGCCCATAATGTGTTCTGATTGGTCGAAATTTAAAAAATCTTCTTGTTAGAAACCACTAAGCCAATTGAATTGTGACTTTGCAGGAATTATCATTGGGTGGTCCTATACTAAACTTGTGAATCGTTTGCTGATCGGAAATTCAAGATGGCCACCATGACTCGACTTAATTTTAACATAGGACCCTATAGAAAAAATGTTTAAAAGTCTTCTCCTCTGAAACCAGTAAGTCAATTTAAAGCAAACATGGCATGAATGGTCCTTAGATGGTCAACTTTCAAAATTATATCCAGTGACCCAAACCTCCATCCAAGATGGCCACCGTCAGCGGACATAGTTTTAACATAGGACCCTATGGGAAAAATGTTTAAATTTTTTTTCTCTGAAACCAGTAAGCCAATTTAAAGCAAACATGGCATGAATGATCCTTAAATGGTCAACTTTCAAAATTATATCCAGTGACCCAAACCTCCATCCAAGATGGCCACCATCAGCGGACATAGTTTTAACATAGGACCCTATGGGAAATATGTTTAAAAATCTTCTCCTCTGAAACCAGTAAGCCAATTTAAAGCAAACATGGCATGGATGGTCCTTAAGTGGTCAATTTTCAAAATTGTGTCCAGTGACCCTGACCTCCATCCAAGATGGCCGCCTTCAACGGACATACTGTAGTTATAACATAGGACCCTATGGAAAAAAATGTTTTAAAAATCTTCTCCTCTGAAACCAGTAAGCCAATATAGCAAACATGTCATCGATGGTCCTTAGGTGGTCAACTTCCAAAATTGTGTTCAGTGATCCCGATCTCGTTTCAAAATGGCCGCCATTAGCGGACATAGTTTTAACATAGGACCCTATGGGAAAATTGTTTAAAAGTCTTCTCTTCTGAAACCAGTCAGCCAATTTAAAGCAAACATGGCATGGATGGTCCTTGGGTAGTATACTTGTACTTTCAAAATTGTGTCCAGTGACCACAACCTCCATCCAAGATGGCTGCCATGAGCAGACATAGTTTTAACATAAAACCCTATGGCAGTATGGGATTTGAATAGTAACTTAGATGTATTCGGCATGCAGACATTCTTAAGAGGACTTATTTATGTCAGGTGAGCGATACAGGCTCACCTGAGCCTCTAGTATTGTTAACCTGACATAAATTTCATCTTTATTTATTTGTTTAAATATTATTTGTGATTATTATAAATTTGTCAAGAAGTTTATTGATTTCCATAACAAATAACAAGATACAATTTGAAGAAACATCTCTTAGAATCATTTAATGTGCAAACATTTGAAAGTAACAATTTTATGAATAAATGGAATTCTGGAAATAAAGAAGCAGCACAAAAGCTTGATGGTAAGGATGCACGTCAGTTTGTTTTTGGGGTATTATGTAAAAAGACAAAACAAATCTTTCATTTTTTAACATTTGAATATTTAACAATAAATTTTATTGATAACTTTCATATTATAACCATGTAAACACAATGATACAGTTACTTCATTTTTACACAAATTAAAATAGGGGCCGTCGTGGTCGTATGGTAGTTGAATTTATAACTACCTAGACAAATCAGTGCCTATCACCACTAGCGTTGTGAGTTCGAATCCTGCTTAGGCGAGGTGTACTCAATATAACATTATGTGATAAAGTTTATCAGTGACTTGTTGCAGGTCAGTTGTTTCCTCCACCAATAAAACTGAAATATTGTTGAAAGTGACATTAAACATCATAACCCTAACCCAAATTAAAAAAAACGTTTGGAGAAACTGTTTCAACCAACCAAATACACAATTTTGAGTTCCCAAAAAGGTCTATTTTTCTAATCTGTTAGTTTGGTTGTTTTTAGGTTTTACTTCCGACCTCAAAGATATTTCATAATGGATGTTTTACAAAAAGTAACCTAAAACTTCAACACACATTACTGTCTTAAGACGAGTGTAATACCCACTTCTATCCTGTGGAGGGTTATGCATATCATTGACTTGACCTTATCAGACTCAGAGGTTCTATGCTATGCTAATATAGTTATCTTTTGTAGATACACTGTGCTATGTTAAGTTTCTGATAGACGACACTTGAATCCAGGGAATCTGTTAATTGATGACAATTGAACTATGGAAAAATATGCTAGCTGAAATGCTTTGTCATTTGGAACACCAGAAAATCATGTTCACAGTTAATATAATAACATGCCATATAAGCATTTTAATATGTGAAAGACAAATACAATGTGGAAGAAATTGTAAAATTATTTGTTATTGTTTTATTTTTGTTGATCATCATTAAGAATCTGTAGAGATAATTGGTTTTGTGTGGGGGTTCATGTTGCTCAATCTTTGGTTTTCTGTGTAGTGTTTTGTGGGTCATTGTTGTAATTTTGTCCTTCTTCTTTGGGCCATTGTATATGTCTGTCCTTCCATTTACAGCTTCTAATTACCCATTTGGTATCTTCAAACTTGTGTTTATTTTCCAAGATAAGACAACTCCTACAATCTGAGTGATTATAATCATATATTAAATATGCTATGCTTCATTAAACATCTAATATTAATGGATCATACCATATTTAACATGATTTTACTTAGATCTATAACTTGTAAAGGGAGACAATAAATATTGTTTGCCAAAGGGAGACAATTTATTGGTAGTATTTTATTTAGCTCATCAGATCTGGCTGAATGAAAAAGACAAGTTATTTTTTACCATTACTTTACGTATGCCATCTGTTGTCTGTCTATCTATAGTCATGCCCACTAACCTTTCAAATGTTTATCATCTCCTCTGAAAACTCCATTAAAATCAGACTTGAAATAAAACATTTTGGGAGTTGGTCTCATTTGACCCTCACATATCTTGGAAATGGTAAGAGCTACATTTATGTACAACAAATGAAATGGAATGTTCTAAAGAAGAGGAGGAATTCTTCTGAGGATTTTGATTGAAAAAAATCTCATACAAATCAGACTTGCATACAAATTAGATGCTCACATGAGCCTGAATCGCTCGCCTGATTATTCTTACAAAGTTTGCATGGTTTATGTTCAATCAAGTCCAGATTTTGAGAAAAGCTATATTATTAGTTCACCTGGACCAAAGGTCCATGTGAACTATTGCCATCACTTGGCGTCCGTCGTCTGTCGTCTGTCGTCTGTAGTCTGTCGTCTGTCGTCTGTCGTCTGTCGTCTGTAAACTTTTCACATTTCAAGCTTCTTCTCCGAAACCACTTGGCCGATTGGAACCGAACTTAGCAGGAATGTTCCTTGGATGGTCCTCTACAAAGTTACTGTTTTTCGTTCCAGTCGGATATTCAATATGGCTGCCAGGGCCAATAATATGCTCTGATTGGCTGAAATTTCAAAGATCTTCTTCTCCGAAACTAATGAACTGACTGAACCCAAACTGTAAAGGAATGATCATTGGAATGTCCTTTACCAAGTTACTGTTTTTTATGCCAATCGGAAATCCAAGATGGCCGCCATCGCAAGACATAGATTAACATTGGACCCTATGGGAAAATGTTCAAATGCCTTCTTCTCAGAAACTACAAATATGATTAAAGCCAAACTGTACATGAATGTTCATTGGATGGTCCTCTACAATCTTAAGGTTTTTTGTTCCGATATGAAATTCAAAATGGCGGCTACGGCAGGACTTAGTTTAACATTGGACCCTATGGGAAAAATGTTTCAAAATGCTTCTTCTCTGAAACCACTTGGACAGTTGAAACCAAACTGCCCAGGAATGATCATTGGAAGGTCCTCTACAAATTTTCTGTTTTTTATGCCGGTCGGAAATCCAAGATGGCCGCCACCGCAGGACATAGATTAACATTGGACCCTATGGGAAAATGTTCAAATGCCTTCTTCTCAGAAACTACAAATATTATTAAAGCCAAACTGTACATGAATGTTCATTGGATGGTCCTCTACAATCTTAAGGTTTTTTGTTCCGATATGAAATTCAAAATGGCGGCTACGGCAGGACTTAGTTTAACATTGGACCCTATGGGAAAAATGTTTCAAAACGCTTCTTCTCTGAAACCACTTGGATAATTGAAACCAAACTGCCTAGGAATGATCATTGGAAGGTCCTCTAGAAATGTTATGTTTTTTATGCCAATCGGAAATCCAAGATGGCCGCCACCACAATACATAGATTAACATTGGACCCTATGGGAAAATGTTCAAATGCCTTCTTCTCAGAAACTACAAATATGATTAAAGCCAAACTGTACATGAATGTTCATTAGATGGTCCTCTACAATCTTAAGGTTTTTTGTTCTGGTATGAAATTCAAAATGGCGGCTATGGCAGGACTTAGTTTAACATTGGACCCTATGGGAAAAATGTTTCAAAATGCTTCTTCTCTGAAACCACTTGGACAGTTGAAACTAAACTGCCCAGGAATGATCATTGGAAGGTCCTCTACAAAGTTTCTGTTTTTTATGCCGGTCGGAAATCCAAGATGGCCGCCACCGCAGGACATAGATTAACATTGGACCCTATGGGAAAATATTCAAATGCCTTCTACTCAGAAACTACAAATATGATTAAAGCCAAACTGTACATGAATGTTCATTAGATGGTCCTCTACAAACTTTACGTTTTTTGTTCTGGTATGAAATTCAAAATGGCGGCTACGGCAGGACTTAGTTTAACATTGGACCCTATGGGAAAAATGTTTCAAAACGCTTCTTCTCTGAAACCACTTGGATAATTGAAACCAAACTGCCCAGGAATGATCATTGGAAGGTCCTCTACAAAGTTTCTGTTTTTTTATGCCGATCGGAAATTCAAGATGGCCGCCACTGCAGGACATAGATTAACATTGGACCCTATGAGAAAATGTTCAAATGCCTTCTTCTCAGAAACTACAAATATGATTAAAGCCAAACTGTACATGAATGTTCATTGGATGATTCTCTACAAACAATACGTTTTTTGTTCCGATATGAAATTCAAAATGTCGGCTACGGCAGGACTTAGTTTAACATTGGACCCTATGGGGAAAATGTTTCAAAATGCTTCTTCTCTGAAACCACTTGGACAGTTGAAACCAAACTGCCCAGGAATGATCATTGGAAGGTCCTCTACAAAGTTTCTGTTTTTTATGCCGGTCGGAAATCCAAGATGGCCACCACCGCAGGACATAGATTAACATTGGACCCTATGGGAAAATGTTCAAATGCCTTCTTCTCAGAAACTACAAATATGATTAAAGCCAAACTGTACATGAATGTTCATTGGATGGTCCTCTACAAACTTTGCGTTTTTTGTTCCGATATAAAATTCAAAATGGCGGCTACGGCAGGACTTAGTTTAACATTGGACCCTATGGGAAAAATGTTTCAAAACGCTTCTTCTCTGAAACCACTTGGATAATTGAAACCAAACTGCCCAGGAATGATCATTGGAAGGTCCTCTACAAGGTGTGTGTTTTTTATGCCGATCGGAAATCCAAGCTGGCCACCACCGCAGGACATAGATTAACATTGGACCCTATGGGAAAATGTTCAAATGCCTTCTTCTCAGAAATACAAATATGATTAAAGCCAAACTGTACAAGAATGTTCATTGGATGGTCCTCTACAAACTTTACGTTTTTTGTTCCGATATGAAATTCAAAATGGCGGCTACGGCAGGACTTAGTTTAACATTGGACCCTATGGGGGAAATGTTTGCAAACGCTTCTTCTCTGAAACCACTAGAACAGTTGAAACCAAACTGCCCAGGAATGATCATTGGAAGGTCCTCTACAAATTTTATGTTTTTTATGCCGATCGGAAATCCAAGATGGCCGCCACCACAATACATAGATTAACATTGGACCCTATGGGAAAATGTTCAAATGCCTTCTTCTCAGAAACTACAAATATTATTAAAGCCAAACTGTACATGAATGTTCATTGGATGGTCCTCTACAAACGTTAGGTTTTTTGTTCCGATATGAAATTCAAAATGGCGGCTACGGCAGGACTTAGTTTAACATTGGACCCTATGGGAAAAATGTTTCAAAACGCTTCTTCTCTGAAACCACTTGGACAATTGAATCCAAACTGCCCAGGAATGATCATTGGAAGGTCCTCTACAAAGTTTCTGTTTTTTTATGCCGATCGAAAATTCAAGATGGCCACCACCGCAGGACATAGATTAACATTGGACCCTATGGGAAAATGTTCAAATGCCTTCTTCTCAGAAACTACAAATATGATTAAAGCCAAACTGTCCATATGTGTGTACATTGGATGGTCCTCTACAAACTTTACGTTTTTTGTTCCGATATGAAATTCAAAATGTCGGCTACGGCAGGACTTAGTTTAACATTGGACCCTATGGGAAAAATGTTTCAAAACGCTTCTTCTCTGAAACCACTTGGATAATTGAAACCAAACTGCCCAGGAATGATCATTGGAAGGTCCTCTACAAGGTGTGTGTTTTTTATGCCGATCGGAAATCCAAGATGGCCACCACCGCAATACATAGATTAACATTGGACCCTATGGGAAAATGTTCAAATGCCTTCTTCTCAGAAACTACAAATATGATTAAAGCCAAACTGTACATGAATGTTCATTGAATGGTCCTCCACAAAATATACGTTTTTTATTCTGATATGAAATTCAAAATGGCGGCTACGGCAGGACTTAGTTTAACATTGGACCCTATGGGAAAAATGTTTCAAAATGCTTCTTCTCTGAAACCACTTGGACAGTTGAAACCAAACTGCCCAGGAATGATCATTGGAAGGTCCTGTTTTTTATGCCGATCGGAAATCCAAGATGGCTGCCACCACAGGTCATAGTATTAACACAGAACCATATGGGGAAAATACAGAAATATATTCTTCTCTGAAGCTATTGCACTGATTGAACCTAAACTGTGCATCAATCATTGGAAGGTCCTTTACAAACTTTGTGTTTTTTATGTTGATCGTAATTCCAAGATGACGCAGGACATAGTTTTTACATAGGACCAATTGGTTTTTTTTATTACCAGGTGAACGATACAGGCTCTTGAGAGCCTCTGGTTATTTTTCACATAAGTTAAACTCTAACTCATGAAAATATGGCTTAGAATAAAATATTTAAATGTTAGCAATTGGTCCCTATTTGTCTTCTCATATCTCTGAAACGGTAAAAGCTACAACAAATCTGTTGGAACACTTCAGACAGGAATTTTTCAAAAGAATACGATGGAAAAAAACTGCCTACATAAAAAAAAAAGCTATCGTTTTGATGTGTCTATTTTTGCTCCCTTTGACCTCTTTTTATTGCGGAAACCACAAGAGGAAAATCAAATCTGTTTGAAAGACACTGCAGGAAATTTCAAAAGGGATCTAAAGAGAAAAAACTATCAAAATCGGACTAATTTGATTAAAAAAAATTGGGTGTTGGCACACATTTAGAAATGGAAGGATCTATACAAAAGGGGTTGGCGTACTACATTTAGAGAATTTTATAAGGAACATTAATTAAGAAATATAAAGTGTTCCTCCTGCTCCAGATTTACTGAAATCGGGACAAAAAATGACTAGTGAGTAATTGTTGCTTAACACCAACTCAGCAATTTTTAGCTCACCTGGCCATAGGCCATGTGAGCTTTTGTCATGGGTAAACGTCCGTCGTCCGTCCGCCCGTTAGCTTTTCACATTTAAATCTTCTTCTCTGAAACCGCTGAACAGATTTCAACCAAACTTGCCAGAAATGTTCACTGGATGGTCCTCTACCAGATTTGTGTTTTTGGTGCTGATTTGAAATCCAACATGGTTGCCAGGGTCCATAATGTGTTCTCATTGGCTGAAATTTTAAAAATCTTCTTGTCAGAAACCACTAAGTCAATTGAATTGTGACTTTGCAGGAATGATCATTGGGTGGTCCTGTACTAAAATTGTGAATCGTTTGCCGATCGGAAATTCAAGATGGCCGCCATGACTCGACTTAGTTTAACATTGGACCCTATGGGAATTTCACATTTTCATCTTTTTTTCTGAAACCACATAACAGATTTGAATCAAACTTGGCAGAAATGTTCATTGTATGGTCATATACAAGATTTTTGTTTTTGGCGCTGATCGGAAATCCAACATGGCTGCCAGGGCCCATAATGTGTTCTGATTGGTCGAAATTTTAAAAATCTTCTTGTTAGAAACCACTAAGCCAATTGAATTGTGGCTTTGCAGGAATGATCATTGGGTGGTCCTGTGCTAAATTTGTGAATCGTTTGCTGATCGGAAATTCAAGATGGCCACCATGACTCGACTTAATTTAAAAAAAAATGTTTAAAAGTCTTCTCCTCTGAAACCAGTAAGTCAGTTTAAAGCAAACATGGCATGAATGGTCCTTAGGTGGTCAACTTTCAAAATTATGTCCTGTGACCCCGACCTCCATCCAAGATGGCCACCATCAGCAAACATATTTTTAACATACGACCCTATGGGAAAAATGTTTAAAAAAATTTTCCTCTGAAATCAGTAAGCCAATTTAAAGCAAACATGGCATGAATGGTCCTTAAATGGTCAACTTTCAAAAATATATCCAGTGACCCAAAACTCCATCCAAGATGGCCACCATCAGTGGACATAGTTTTAACATAGGACCCTATGGGAAATATGTTTCAAAATCTTCTTCTCTGAAACCAGTAAGCCAATTTAAAGCAAACATGGCATGGATGGTCCTTAAGTGGTCAATTTTCAAAATTGTGTCCAGTGACCCTGACCTCCATCCAAGATGGCCACCTTCAGCGGACATACTGTAGTTTTAACATAGGACCCTATGGGAAAAAATGGTTTAAAATCTTCTCCTCTGAAACCAGTAAGCCAATATAGCAAACATGTCATCGATGGTCCTTAGGTGGTCAACTTCCAAAATTGTGTTCAGTGATCCCGATCTCGGTTCAAAATGGCCACCGTCAGCAGACATAGTTTTAACATAGGACCCTATGGGAAAATTGTTTAAAAGTCTTCTCTTCTGAAACCAGTCAGCCAATTTAAAGCAAACATGGCATGGATGGTCCTTGGGTAGTATACTTTCAAAATTGTGTCCGGTGACCACGACCTCCATCCAAGATGGCTGCCATGAGCAGACATAGTTTTAACATAGAACCCTATGGCAGTATGGGATTTGAATAGTAACTTAGATGTATTCGGCATGCAGACATTCTTAAGAGGACTTATTTATGTCAGGTGAGCGATACAGGCTCACCTGAGCCTCTAGTTCAGCTATATCATGGCGTGAACAAGTTAATTTTCAATGAGATGATGATGAGATCCACTTTGTACTAGACCAAAATGCTTAGTTGGATTTTTAGCTCACCTTACCAAAGGCAATGTGAGCTTTTGCCATCACTTGGCGTCCGTCGTCTGTTAACTTTTCACATTTTAATCTTCTCCTCTGAAACCCCTCAGCCAAATGAAGTGAAACTTGGTAGGAAGCATCTATGGAAGGTCTTCTCTAAAGATTGCTCATTTTGTCCCGATACATTAACAAACATGGCCGCCACAGGCAATTCTTGTTTCTGATTGGTTAATTTCTAAAAAATCTTCTCCTCTGAAACCGCTTGGCCAAATGAATTGAAACTTGGTAGGAAGCATCCTTGGAAGGTCCTCTATAAATATTGCTCATTTAGTTCCGATCTGTTAACAAACATGGCCGCCACAGACAATTCTTGTTTTTGATTGGCAGATTTGAAAAAATCCTCTCCTCTGAAACCACTTTGCCAAATGAACCGAAACTTGGTAGGAAGCATCTATGGTGGGTACTCTATAAAGATTGCTCATTTCGTCCCGATCCGTTAACAATCGTGGCCGCCACAGGCAATTCTTGTTTCTGATTGGTTAATCTCTGAAGAATCTTCTCCTCTGTAACCGCTTGGCCAAATGAATCGAAACTTGATAGGAAGCATCCTTGGAAGGGCCTCTATAAAGTTTGCTCATTTAGTTCCGATCCGTTAACAAACATAGCCACCACAGACAATTTTTGTTTCTGATTGGTTGATTTCTAAAAAATCGTCTCCTCTGAAACCGCTTTGCCAAATGAACCGAAACTGGGTAGGAAGCATCTATGGCAGGTCCTCTATAATGATAGCTCATTTCGTCCTGATCCGTTAACAAACATTGCCGCCACTGTTCTTGTTTCTGATTGGTTGATTTCTAAAAAATCTTCCCCGGGGTATAGAAATGGGACCCAGAGCTTCTTCGGCTTGAAGGGGCGTCCGTCGCTTGTGCAGGATGCATAAATTCACAACCAACCCGTCCTGCGGATGAGACTTAAATAAAACCGAGGTCCCGTGTTGAGAGATTGCCACGCTCTCCGCACGTTAAAGAACTCAGTGTAACAGCTCATTATGAGCATTATGCTCATGATGAGTGGTCCATAAGAGACCTGTTGCATTGGCAAAATTATCCGTCCCTACCCATCACCTTTCCTTGTTTCGAGTCCCGTGGCGTTTAAATTTTTAAATGTTCTCGTCCTGAATATAGCTGAAAAATTGCTCGCTGGACGTTAAACACCAATCAATCAATCAATCAATCAACCTCTGTAACCGTTTGGCCAAATGAATAGAAATTTGGTAGGAAGCATCCTTGGAAGGTCCTCTATAAAGATTGCTAATTAAGTTCCAATCCGTTAATAAACATGGCCACCACAGGCCATTCTTGTTACTGATTGATCGATTTCTAAAAATCTTCTTCTCTGTACCTACTTAGCCAAATGAACCAAAACTTGGTGGGAAGCACCTATGGAAGGTTCTGTATTAAGTTTCTTCAAAGCAGAATGAAAGGTGAGCGACACAGGCTCAGCCCACTGAGCCTCTAGTTTTTATAGTGCTAGCTCACTGAAACAAGTCTGCAGGTAGACATGTTGCCCCACTCTGACACATTATCCTGATTCCTAGCCAACCAGTCTTTGCTCTTTCTCCTTAATGCTGCGTGCTTAGTGGAGAAGCAACAAATACGAATTTTATAATCTTTGGTTTGACCCGATCGGGACTGGAACCCACGATCTACCACACTAGAGGCGAGCATGCTAACCATTACACCACCGATGTGGTAAAAAAATGACTAAAATCACCTCTACTTTGTGAGGTTTCATAGTATACACAAAAAATTGTGAGGTTTCATATATACACAAATAAGATCAATAAAAGTAATTTATTGTCCAAAAATAGTTTATAACAAGTGTAAACTAGCATAATATATATCATTTATGCTAGAATAATTATAGCTCTAATATACTCAAAAAATGCATTAAAATATCACAAATATGAAAACAGTATGTAAAATTAAACTGATTTTGTAAAATGAAGGAAGCAAATTTTGCAACCAAATTTCAATTTACTAGATACTGGTAGAAATTTTTTTTGTGAATTATAAATGACCAAATTATCAGTAAAATCACAAAAATTAATATAATTTATAACACAATAAACAAATAGATAAAAATGGCTGAAATCTAATTGCCACATATTTTATCTGTAAAAGTAAGAAATTTTACACACATGAAACTTACACATTAAACGGTAGTTCAATATTTTTTTCTCTACTTATTTTAGGAAAATCTATTTACCAGTAATTTAGATATTTACATAACTTTTGAGATGATACACCATGTAGTGTATCACTGATTCTACTTTGAGATGATACACCATGTAGTGTATCACTGATTCTACTTTGAGGTGATACACCATGTAGTGTATCACTGATTCTACTTTGAGATGATACACCATGTAGTGTATCACTGATTCTACTTTGAGATGATACACCATGTAGTGTATCACTGATTCTACTTTGAGATGATACACCATGTAGTGTATCACTGATTCTACTTTGAGGTGATACACCATGTAGTGTATCACTGATTCTACTTTGAGATGATACACCATGTAGTGTATCACTGATTCTACTTTGAGATGATACACCATGTAGTGTATCACTGATTCTACTTTGAGGTGATACACCATGTAGTGTATCACTGATTCTACTTTGAGGTGATACACCATGTAGTGTATCACTGATTCTACTTTGAGATGATACACCATGTAGTGTATCACTGATTCTACTTTGAGGTGATACACCATGTAGTGTATCACTGATTCTACTTTGAGGTGATACACCATGTAGTGTATCACTGATTCTACTTTGAGGTGATACACCATGTAGTGTATCACTGATTCTACTTTGAGGTGATACACCATGTAGTGTATCACTGATTCTACTTTGAGATGATACACCATGTAGTGTATCACTGATTCTACTTTGAGATGATACACCATGTAGTGTATCACTGATTCTACTTTGAGGTGATACACCATGTAGTGTATCACTGATTCTACTTTGAGGTGATACACCATGTAGTGTATCACTGATTCTACTTTGAGGTGATACACCATGTAGTGTATCACTGATTCTACTTTGAGGTGATACACCATGTAGTGTATCACTGATTCTACTTTGAGGTGATACACCATGTAGTGTATCACTGATTCTACTTTGAGATGATACACCATGTAGTGTATCACTGATACTACTTTGAGGTGATACACCATGTAGTGTATCGTTTAAACCTTGAGTCGGCAATACTTCAAATAAATGATTACTGGGTATAACTCACACAGGTCTTGTTAATAACACTAACACAATACATAACATATTAGTAAACAAAATAATATATAGCAACAGTACAATAATTTACACACATTTCATTTATACACAACAAAATGACAGCACCTAGTCGAGACTAACACAATTATAGGAGTTTACATGATATACACTTTTTAGGCCTCTTTTATTATCACAAAATGTTTTTTCTAAATATTTTTAATAGTGCATCTTTCATGATTTTAAAATCATAAATATTTTGTCGCAAAAAGATCTACTATGAGACAGTTCAAGTTCTCAATACAGTACTTACGTTTCATGTTTCAATCTACATTTTGCAAATACACTGTATTTTATCTACTCTATTTTCTTTTCTTTTTTTAACTACAAATTGTAATGCTCAAATTATTAATATCATGAAATTACCAGACAGAAGCAGCCTTTACTTTGAATGATATTTAATAAGACAATACAATGTAATTTAAAGAGGTTGGTACAGGATTATTTTCATGCAGCGTTTATAGCATATTTTAGTCCCTGTTCAACATGTTTTATTTTTTTATTCTATTTTCTGACATTCTTCAATCTACTATCTGCAACGTTTTTGTGTGTTTTTATTGGACAGCCTTCATAATCTGTGTCCTTTATATCTTGGTTTTCAGAATTTAGAATTTCTGGATATCTGGGAACTTAAACCTTTAGTTTAGGTTACGAAAGAAATTGGGGGTTTTTTCGTGACAAAAAAGTAAGACCATAAGTGTTACAGATAAAATTATTTGATGATAACATCATGAAACCATGAGTTTTGTATTGTCGATCAACTCAGAATACGATTTGGACTCTGATGAATCTGCAAATGATAAGTATTGTGTACCATAAAAAAATAGATAATAAAGATGGCGAGGGTAAACGACCAGACTGTTTAACATTTTTAATGGGATTCACTGGCCAGAAGTGGCAGATGTTTACGAGTGTTACCAAAGTTTGCCTCCGACTAATAAATATAAAAATTACTATATAAAGTAAAATCATTAGTATTAATAAATTTTTATTTTATATTTCGTTTTTCGTACTTGAGGAAAATAATTTCCAATTTTTCATGTTTTTAATTATTATTTCACGTTCTTACGTGTCCCTGTACCATACATATACTCTTTAAAAAAGGATAGATTCTGAATTTCTCTAATTCTTTGGCTGTTCTTCATGTTTTTTACCGGTGAGAGAAAAATTTGTTCCATCGCGTGTCATTTTTTTGTTCTCGGTTTCTGATTGAATCTTTGAAAGGTCATGACCCAGACGGACTATTAGTATTTTAGTGCCTTTCAAATACTTTCTTCAATTGTAATTTGTTATTAACTATTGTTTACTTCAAATGAAAAACTGTCATTTCAATATTTTGTTTTCTTCAACAAGCGACATCGTTATGAATGACGTATTAATATCAACACTAAAATACGTCATCAAATGGAATGTGATGGGTTCCCCACGGGGTATTTAAAGTGCTATATTTCTAAAACGAAATAATTGACGTATTAAAGAATTAGTGAAACAGAATCTTTCTTTGTGAGCAGTAGATTATCGTATTTCTACAGTCTCGATAGTTAAACTTTAAAATTTCTCGCCAGTGGCTCGAAATTTTAAAGTTTAGCTATCTCGACTGTAGAAATACGATAATCAACTGCTCGCAAAGAAAGATTCTATATATAACAATTTTCTTGTGATGTGATTTTCCAGAAGTTAATCCTCAATTTTGAACACTTTTTTGATGACATGTAATTATTTACATAGGCACTAGCTCCAAAATAAATTAAGTTACAATTAATATATGAAGAAACATAAAGACTTTAAGGCATCTCACTTTCTATCTACAAGAAAATACTTGATCTGAAAAATTACATTTTAACATCAAACCACATTTAATGAGACTGATCGTTAATCCCTGGCACAAAACTTATAAACTAGCATATATGAAAGTACACATAAGTCACAATGAAATTATGTCAGATTGTACAAAAGGTGCATAATTAAATCTTAAAGTCAATATTATATAAATTATGTAAAAAGAAATAAAGTAAGATGTTATCCTAAAGAAATCTTCATAATGTAAGAATGTACAATGTAATCTTTATTTAATTTATATTAAATCAATTTGAATTCAGAAAGGAACAACATTACGGTATGGAATTAAAATAAGTGTAGACAGATCTATGTCTCACCTGTCCCTGCAAATCATTTGTGTGAAATATTTTTCATAAAATAACTTCAATCAATGTACCATGAAACTGTACCCTCCATCATCAAAGTGGACCAAATGGTTGTATTGTACTAGAGAAACTGACCAAAACCTCAAAAACTTGATGTAAATTTAACAAAGTCTGTAAACTGTGAAAATGAAGTCAAGATCAGGTGACACATACCTAGTTGACATCTACACTCCATGATCAATATGTGGACCAAATATAGTGAGACCATGTTGTATGGTAATGGTGAAACTGACCTCATCAGAAACTTGACGTAAATTTAACAGTCAGTAGACCGTGAAAATGAGGTCAAGGACAAGTGACACATGCCTAGCTGACATCTACACTTCATGATCAATATGTGGACCAAATATAGTGAGCCCAGGTTGTACGGTAATAGCGAAACTGGCCTAATCACCCAAACTTGACATAAATTTAATAAGTCAGTAGACCATGAAAATGAGGTCAAGGTCAGGTGACACATGCCTGGCTGACATGTACACACCATGATCAATGTGTAGACCAAGTATGGCGAACCTAGGTTGTATAGAAATGGAGAAACTGACCTAATCTAAAAAACTTGACATTGTTAACGCCACCGCCGCCATAAGAAAAGCAATACCTATGTCTTGCCTTCAGCAACTTTCGTCACAGGCAAGACAAAATATGAGGTAATAAAAAGGTGACAAGTAATATGTTTCTTTCTTAAGCCATATTTGAATTTGTAATGTGTTACAAAAAAAGCTGTTTTTCAGCCAAAAATATTCATTGCAGGTGTTCATAAAATATTAGTGTTTTTTTGTGACATCACTAACTGACCGACAAAAGAAAACAGAAGGCAAGATTCCCTATATACTGATGATAACTGGAGTTTTGCTTTATAACTTTGAGGAAGAAAATAACTTAACGATTGGCATTTTTGTTATATCACTAAAACACATGATATTCAATTATTTTCTCTCCTTGTGAATGAGGAAAATTATTTTTGTGAATTGTGAATATCTGGGGGAAAACATCATTTTGTGAATGGGTAATCTTCATTTGTGATTTAAGTGATTGAGATGGGAAACATGTTCACCCATTAAGCTACCAAGATGAAAAAAAAAGGTTTTATCTAAGGTATTCAAAACAAATATTCTATACCTTATTCCTGTTCATAATATAATTCTATTCTTCTGTCACTTAATTGTAGACTAATTTTTCTTTAAGGAAAAAAAATGTGAGGGTCAATCTGTCCCCATTTGTGAATGTCACCCAATGAATTTTGATATTTTCTCTGGGAAATACATAACGTGGAAGAATTTTATTTAATGGATAACAAATTTTGTAATTAGTAATTCCTAATAGCTCAGTCAAGACATTAACATGTCATTAAAGTTTCCATATCATTCACTGAAGAACAAAGAAAAACAGAATACAATTGATATCCTACAAATAGTTAATGACTTTAACATATCCCCCCCATCTTCCAATGAATTTGCCACTTGCCTAGTCTATTCAGGGAAATATGATTTAGTGGAATGTGTCATAATCAGTAACTCCAGAGTTTCAATTGAGGTTTCATTTGTTTTTTTACAATAAAATATCAATTCTTATTTATAGTACATTTTGTATTTTCAATCTTCGTCACTTTCAAAATCCACATAGTCACGAGTACCCCTTCTTTTTGATATGGCTAAACCTTCTTCATAGGCACGTTGTAATTTCCTTAAAGTTACAGCCATCCGATCTGCATTTTCATTATTTCCAAACTGCATACGTAATTTTCTTAGTTCTGTTTTTTCTTGGTCTACTTCACTCATCAACTCCCGTCTCCTTTTTTCTTTTTCTTTTTGTCTTTCTAGATCCTGAAATTAAATGGGGAAAAATATGGCTGTTGTTCTTTTACATGAGTCTGTTCCTATTTAATAGGTAGAGGTTTACATACCAGTATTTATTAGGACATGATCACATGGTAGTTGGATTTACATCTATCTATGTAATCAGTGCCTATCACTTCTAATGTTGTGAGTTGATTCCTGTCTGTGGTGAGGTGTACTTGACACAATTTTGTGTGATAAAGCTCGTCATTGATTTGTGTGTACTTGATACAACTTTGTGTGATAAAGTTTGTCATTGATTTGTGTGTACTTGATACAACTTTGTGTGATAAAGCTTGTCATTGATTTGTGTGTACTTGATACAACTTTGTGTGATAAAGTTTGTCATTGATTTGTGGTATGTGGATGGTCTTCTCTCTGTACTCTGGTTTTCTCCGCTAATAAAACTTATCACCATGATATAACTGAGATATTGTGAAATGGCGTTAAACACCCACAACACTAACCTCAGGATTTATATTTTTTGATGTTTGAATGGTTTGTGCAGTTCCTGCTTTTATATAAATTATAGAGAAATATTGTTAAACTTGTGATATTTTTTGTGAGTAATTTATACATGCTTGCTGAAGTTGATGAATTTTTGGACTTATTACTTGATTTTTTTTAAACATTAGATTTTCTAAATTAACTTATTGTTTCACATTTCCCCAAATTCCTAGTGTTAATTTTTTATTTGTTTGGTAGGGTAAGGGATCCATCTCATTACCCCCCAAAACATGAAAAACCTCTTGAGAGACCACTTTACAATATCATAACACTTTATTATTTACATCACACTAAGTTTCTTATGAAAGACCACCTGTCTTAGTAGAAGAACACAGTCTACTGGAAGAAGGGGTGGTCCAGTCCTCATGATAAGCACCGGTCCTCTGGCCCAAGACCAGTAAAACATTATTCGGACCAATAAATCTTTCAGTTTATATTTAGAACTAAATAAAAATAAATTCAAGAATTTGATCTGGACCAGTAAATTCAAATTTTCATTTTGACGACGGGTGGTCTCGCAAGATAGGCTTCACTGTATAAATAATAATATATAATGTATAAAAATTTGTGCACAGAATGTAAAATAATCAATCATTAATCATTAATTTTTGTCATTAAATATGTAATTACCTTAATAACAATATCATTAGGATCTCCTACATGTATCAATGGTTCAGTTTTTGGTCTGACTATTGTTGGCATCAGGTCATTAGGGGGAGCAACTCCTGCTTTGGCATATAACTCCACTAATCTGTACCAATATACAAATATTTATGAGATTTTTTTTTCAGTAACACTTTCAAGAGAATATTAGTAACTTTCTTTGGGAGGGGGGGGGGGGGGGGAGGCAGCTCTGAAGCTGGTTAAAAAATGTGTCTAAATTCCTAGTGTATAAACAGTGTGTTTGATTGGATGGAACTGCTGATAGAGAGTTATTATATAAAACGTTGTGATTTATTTAAATACAGTACGGTGCTGCCTACTACAACATATCAATAAAAAGTCGCTTTTTTAGCTTACATAGTTGTATGAATTGATTTTGATCACAGTTGTACTGTGTAATGAGTACATAATGCAAAATCGGTGCATTACATTTGCGCAGATTGGATTAGGCATTATGATTGCATATGAAAAACCTGTGTTTCATGAGAAAAAAACCATTTCGTTTGTGCAAATAAAAAAACCAGATATTACAGGTAAAAACATTTGTCATCTATCCGCAAGAAATTATCTAATTTGAATTTCTGTTACCCTTGCTTGAAACAGAGAAGTATAAATAGAATTATAAGCAGGACTGTGAGTTATAGTTAAAACACTATAGCATAAAAACACCTAATATGGTCAAATGTAGACTGTTTCAATGTCAGATTTCTGGTTGTTCATAAACAACATAAATACTCTTAAACATCCATCAAAATTTCTGCAGATGATGTCAAATGACTTTTTGGAATGTACTGAAACTATGTTCATTTTAAAGAAAAGATAGACATAATTTTTTGAAATGATTCATCATTTATAGGATTTAGAATTTTACAGAAAAGTACCTGTCTCACAACATTTGACCTTTAGGAATGTTCATTTGTATATCTACTTTTTGGATAATAAAAATGAAAAGTAACAAATTATATAGTGATGAAGCATGCTGATATATCTGTGAATTTGGCCAACGATTAAATTATGCACATAAAATATCCCGGTATTTGAGTGAGTGATTGTTGTTTAACGTTTTTCAGATATATTTATCATGGCAAGAACAAGTTACATTATTAAACCAGTACCCTTAGTTGGATTTTTATAGTGCAACAACAGTCTGTGGGTAGACATGTCGCTCCACTTGATCACATTATTCTGATTCTGAGCCAACCAGACTTTGCTCTTACTCCTGAATGATGAGTGCTTGAGAAGAAGCAGGAAATACCATTTTTATAGTCTTTGATTTGAACAGACCAGGTCAGGTATTTGAAAGAATGAATACAATTAAAAATAAATGTATAGCACAATTAATAACCTTCAACAATTATAAGAACATTATAAATAGTGTCAATCATCTGCTTGTTTTTTTCTGAAAAATTTATTTCAATTAAAAGACAAGAATACATAATCTAGGGTATAAAATAATGTGTAATAATTTTCTTCCATAATTTTTTTTAAGATTGAACAAATTAATTTCTTGGCCTTCAGACACACTCCTCAAATTTCCTTTATAATAATTTTTTTAATAATATTGTGTAATTTCTCCTCCCCCTCCTATTTTTTTTTTTTTTTTTTTTTACAAAATTTCATGTTTTACTTTTTTCAAAAAGTAAATGATGGCTAAAACTACCAAAACTTATTGCTGTTCTTTAACTATTATTGATGAAGATAGAAAAAATACCAAAAATAAAAACACAACACTGAACAAAACTAGCATACTCACTCCAGTTCATAGGTTGATTTTTGTTTGTTTTTGATTACAACTTCTGTCTTTTTCCCTCGTATATATATATTTTTTTTCTTTTTCAATTGTCTCTATATTTATGATATTGTAATGTATCTTGTAAATTTATCACCATTATGTCCTATAATTTTTCTTGTTAATATTTTTATAAAAAGGAAAGGATTTCAATAATGTTAAAATAACCTGTGTCCAATCTCATTCTCTATTCTATATGCAAATAAAATATGTTTAAACTTTAAAAAAATGGCGTGATCAAGTTGGTGTCACCTAACAGAATTTTTTTTTAACATACATGCACATAATAGGTGATCTAATGGCAACTGACATTTATTTTACATAGGATACATTATTTCACCTTGCTTTTTTCATTTAAGGTGAAATATTTGTTAGTATAAAGGTATCTCTATATGGAAACAACTTCCTATGCTATTGGTCAGCCTAAGGGTGTGTTAATAGCACCTAGGGTATGCTAAGCCTATGCTTAAACTGGCTTAAAGCTTAGCCTATTCATAATTACCTAATGGATCTGTAATTTTACATGCAAAAAATATGGTATTAAGCCAACTGATTTTCAACTTAAAATTAATTAAAATCCTGCTTATGAAGCCCCTAAAATAAAACAGATAAACATCCAGATATACTTGTACAATAATAGGGTTAGTGTATCCGTTGAAAACCACAGACCTGCCGCAAGTCACTGATAAACTTTATCACATAATATTGTATCGAGTACACCTCTCCTGAACGGGATTCGAACTCACAATGTTAGTGGTGATAGGAGCTGATTGCATAGGTAGTTGTAATTCCAACTACCATATGATGAAGATGACCCCCTGTACAAAAAAAATATTCTCTTTGAATCGATAATAATAATAAACAAAATGATAATCCCTTTTCACACCTTGCTTTAATGAATTAGTTGTATTCTTATTCCACTTTCTACATAATTGCTGTCATAGAACAGGTTTTCATGGAATTCATTGAGGATGTTCTGTTCATTTTTTTGTTAACTGTTAGGGATTACCTTGGGCCTAAGACAAGTCTTCTCCACCTAATTTGCAAAATTATTTCAACATTAATATGGTCCATTATAAATGCTGTAAACAGTAATAAAACACTTAACTAAAATTGTTTTTTCCCTATTTTCATGTACAGGAGAAGAAACCCGCCAATAATTCCTTTGTTTTTATAATGACATATTTTTATTGTAAAGCCTACTTAATTGTTCCATGTTTACCTATATCTAAATAACTCAAGCACCATCTAATTTGAAAGAAATGGGGGTGGGGTCACATCATCAAAACAACTCACTTCTGATTTCTTTCTTTCCTCCTCTGTTTGACTTCTTCAAAGCTAGGATACATATAATTCCCTGATAGTGGAGGCCTCTTGTCAGTTTGTCTTAACTTCTGGACTTCAGTGTATGTTACCATTGCACCATGTCCCCGTTCACAGTAAAAATAACGTTTCCCTTTGAAAACTCCATTGTGTGTCGAATTAACTAATGAATAAAACAAAAATAATATTTATATTTATTTAACAAACAAGGACATGAACATGAAAGAAAAACAATAAAAAATAAAAATATTAGAGAGAAAAAACAACACTTTTATTGCTTTTCATCCAAACCCAACTCTCTATACTTATCCAGTGGCCACCAAAAGCCATT
The DNA here is from genome assembly GCA_963680875.1 of Bathymodiolus brooksi. Lineage (NCBI taxonomy): Eukaryota > Metazoa > Mollusca > Bivalvia > Mytilida > Modiolidae > Bathymodiolus > Bathymodiolus brooksi. Next base: position 78,236,232 of record OY804578.1, on the reverse strand, counting down.
GACCTTTTTGTACATTGTACAACATTTTTTTAAAACAATTTTATATTATAAATTTATAAATTTAATCATCACAGGGAGCTCATAAATTGTTTTAACCACACAATATTTTGTGTGTGTCTCTCTCTCTCTAGCCACTGACCTAGAATTCCATCAGTCTGTCATTATCATGTGATTAGGGTCATTAAGGTTTACCAGAGGAGTGGTTGCATGCTGTTGTTGGTGACTATATTTTAAGACCATTTTATTTTCAAATATCTAATAAAATATGCATAACTCACTATTATCATCTAATTTTACTCCAACATATAATCTTGGAGCAATGGCATTGTCATCTACCACTCCAACAAATTTAACTGTACCTAAAAAAATATGAAAATAACATCATGATATGTTTTGTGTAATCAGTACTGTCATGTGATACATTTTGTGTAATCAGTACAGTCATGTGATACATTTTGTGTAATCAGTACTGTCATGTGATACATTTTGTGTAATCAGTACGGTCATGTGATACATTTTGTGTAATCAGTACTGTCATATGATACACTTTGTGTAATCAGTACTGTCATGTGATACATTTTGTATAATCAGTACTGTCATGTGATACATTTTGTTTAATCAGTACTGTCATGTAATACCGTACATTTTGTGTAATCAGTACTGTCATGTGATACATTTTGTGTAATCAGTGAGTACTGTCATGTAATCAACAAAATCAGTGCAAACAAAATTATTTTGGGAATTCAACAAGTTTTAGTGGCAATCAAATTAAAACTAAAGGTTAACTACACCTATTTTAGTGTAGTACGTAGCAATCTAATGAAAATTTGATCTTTAAATTGCTCCTAGAACCTCATCAGTGGTGTAATGGTTAGCATGCTTGTCTCGAGTGTGGTAGATCATGGGTTCAAGCCTCGATCGGGTCAAACCAAAGACCATAAAATTGGTATTTACTGCTACTCCTGTAAGCGTGCAGCTTCAAGGAGTAAGAGGAAAGAATGGCTGGTTTGGAATCATGATAATGTGTCCAAGTGAAGCGACATGTCTACCAGGGAATTGTTGTGTCAGTGAGCTAACACTATAAAAAACCAATAAAGTGTGTTTGTCTGTCATCATTATTTCACTGAATGTAACTTGTTCTCAGCATACCATAGCTGAAAATTTGCTTATTTTGTGTTAAACAACAATCACTCACTCGCTCATTTAAATTGCTACTCATCTTTCTGATGTGTCACGAATAAATTTTTGCACTACATATTAAAAAGGAGATGGGGAGGGGCTATTAAAGATCTAATTTCAATTAGACACGGTAAGTAGTAACTGTTTATGGCCAAAATTTATTTTAAACAGCTGATAATAATCAGATTTGGTTTAGTGGTCTGAAGTACAATACATAGAATTGTCATTTAAAAATAGGTTAGGCTGAAGGGTGGTTGGATTTAAAATCTCCCAATGCAATCAGTAGAATAATAAAAGGTCATGCACAGTTCTAATTTATAATTTTTATTTTGACACAAGTCTTTTAAAGGGTCACATCAATGTTACAGTTGTCAAAAAAAAATCTAACCATCAATTTTGCTTTAGTTGTTTGCTGTTGATTACAAGTGTTTAACTTCACTCAATGTTTCATCATATTGGCTTGTTACATTGTATATTTACTATTAACCAAATAACAAAAAATGACCTTATTTTAATTAGACTCTGCATGCAGCCCTCCCATCATGGCCATGTAATGTAATAGTGCTGAACAAACATTATTGTTTTTTATCCTTAACATGTTGTAGTTTAAAACTGAAATATACTGCAATCAAAGTGTTCTTTAGATGACAATTTTTTTTTATAAAAATATAGTAGAAACAATTCAGGATGAAGTTAAATCTAGTTGTGTCAAATTAAGCTGACGGGACCTATATGGGCTTACTTTGAAATATCCAAATATTCAAGTTATATGGGGTAAATTAACCTGGAAGCTGATACGAGTGGACTGAATTGTTACTGAAATCAAAGGAAACAACTTGTCAAAGTTCAAGATGATGAAGTTCAACTGTATATTTCAAAGGAAATACACATACAGAAGTTGATAAAACATGTGTCAAATTCTACACCTATGGCTGGTTTTATATGCAAGAAGTAACTGGGATTACAAATCAAAACACAAAACCACAAAAACAAATTCTAAAATATATGTATTTATACCTTTTTAATTTCCACATGAAAATTAAATAAAGTACCCAGTATTAACACATGACCGTTTCTACATCAAGATAGATAGATAGATATGACATGTACCGGTATGTTATTATTATTGTTATGACATTGTACCGGTATGTTATTATTATTGTTATGACATGTACCGGTATGTTATTATTATTGTTATGACATGTACCGGTATGTTATTATTATTGTTAACAGCAAATATATGTTCATGATGAAGGAAATTTGTTATTTACAATTGCTATTATTGCATTGATGGAGGTTTAAAGTTCTTGCATACCAGAGTAATGAAGAAAAAAACACAATTAGACAACAAAAATTTCAGGTCCATTTGAAGCTAGTATGGTGTTTGACACTTTGATGCCAAAGGTCATTCTCAACCTCATATATATATACTACCAGTCTGTTTAGCATACTGGTTCAATACACATATGACAGCAAAGTGTGAACATTCAGGAATTATTTTTTTTTTAATTTATTGGTATTGATTATCTGGTTGATCAGAAGACTTAACGCTGCAAATTAGCACCGTACACCTTCGTGAATACCTATTACAAGTTGAAAAATTTACCAGATTGGTCGTGCAATAGAAATATTTATATTGTTCAATTTGCCATTCTAGTTTTGAAATTCCTCAACCAATTTTAAAGTTTTGAGATTAATCAATCGTTTGAATAGCTCAAGGTTGAAAAAAATACTTGTCTCTGGTAGTCTTCTGTATCTATATACAAACACCTTTACCAAGCTAATCAATGGACAGTGTTTTGCAACAGATATTGAAAAACTTAGCAATATAATTTTTTGTCTCTTAATGGATTTTAAAGTTCAGACTAGCATGAAGAAAATAAACTAACGTTCCTGCTAAACCTTTTATTCTGCTTAACAGTTTTAAGGCAAAATGTGGCATAATTAATGATCATACAAGCAGTATCAACTAAATGAAGAAGCTAACTTAGATTCAGTGTGAAAATATAATTCACAATATTATTTAACTTTTTTCTTGATTAACTTTGTAACAAAAATATTTACCAGCATGTTGTCCCCTGACTAATACTCTGTCACCAACTTTAATACCCCTCTGGTCATGAGGAATTGTCGTAGAATCATCAGCTCTACTTAATGATGATTCCCGTAATAATTCTGCAGCTGAACCAAAATTATCTTTCCAAAATTTTCTACATGGTCCACATGTACACATAAATGGATCCACATCACTCTAGAAATGAGATTTTTGACAATAAAAATTTAGAAATTCTTTGTTTCATTCTCAAAGAAAAGTTTAAAGATATTAAAGGGGTAATCAATAATGCATAGTCTTTATGTGATGCAGCCACAAGCCAAACATCTTCCATAGCAAAGGATTATAATCCACGTTATCTTGCAACACACATTCTGATTGGTTGCAACTATAGTAGTCAGAGACATAGCTTGATAAATCACTGTGATAGACATATCACTCTTCTTAGTGATACTGATATATCTTTTGGTCTGTTTAATCTATTAACTTATTTTGATATGCCTTTTGGTTGGTGATAGAAAGTAACACTCCAAATGTAAAAGAAATTTTGAAGATATATTTAAAAGAACAAAAGATATATCCAAATCACCAAGATGAGTGATACGTCTATAACAGTGATTTATCATGCTATGTCTCTGACTGTACTGTATCTGATCATCGGTGCATGCAGTTAAAACAATGATGGAATCACTAAACCACAATAAGAATTCAAGGTAAAACAGTATACCGTGGTATGTCTTCCTCTTTTGAAAGGGAAATATTAATTATATAAAAACAGATTTTTTTGTAACAATTGAAAAAAGGAAGCTTAACCGAAATGACAATAATTTTATTTGACAATATACCAATATCTTTCTAAATAAAAACAAATGACTCAGTAAATTTCACTTTTTTATTTATTAGTTCACCTGGACCAAAGGTCCAGGTGAACTATTGCCATCACTTGGCGTCCGTCGTCTGTAGTCTGTCGTCTGTAAACTTTTCACATTTCAAGCTTCTTCTCCGAAACCACTTGGCCGATTGGAACCGAACTTAGCAGGAATGTTCCTTGGATGGTCCTCTACAAAGTTACTGTTTTTCGTTCCAGTCGGATATTCAATATGGCTGCCAGGGCCAATAATATGCTCTGATTGGCCGAAATTTCAAAGATCTTCTTCTCCGAAACTAATGAACTGACTGAACCCAAACTGTAAAGGAATGATCATTGGAATGTCCTTTACCAAGTTACTGTTTTTTATGCCGATCGGAAATCCAAGATGGCCGCCATCGCAGGACATAGATTAACATTGGACCCTATGGGAAAATGTTCAAATGCCTTCTTCTCAGAAACTACAAATATGATTAAAGCCAAACTGTACATGAATGTTCATTGGATGGTCCTCTACAATCTTAAGGTTTTTTGTTCCGATATGAAATTCAAAATGGCGGCTACGGCAGGACTTAGTTTAACATTGGACCCTATGGGAAAAATGTTTCAAAATGCTTCTTCTCTGAAACCACTTGGACAGTTGAAACCAAACTGCCCAGGAATGATCATTGGAAGGTCCTCTACAAATTTTTTGTTTTTTATGCCGGTCGAAAATCCAAGATGGCCGCCACCGCAGGACATAGATTAACATTGGACCCTATGGGAAAATGTTCAAATGCCTTCTTCTCAGAAACTACAAATATTATTAAAGCCAAACTGTACATGAATGTTGATTGGATGGTCCTCTACAATCTTAAGGTTTTTTGTTCCGATATGAAATTCAAAATGGCGGCTACGACAGGACTTAGTTTAGCATTGGACCCTATGGGAAAAATGTTTCAAAATGCTTCTTCTCTGAAACCACTTGGACAGTTGAAACCAAACTGCCCAGGAATGATCATTGGAAGGTCCTCTACAAATTTTCTGTTTTTTATGCCGGTCGGAAATCCAAGATGGCCGCCACCGCAGGACATAGATTAACATTGGACCCTATGGGAAAATGTTCAAATGCCTTCTTCTCAGAAACTACAAATATTATTAAAGCCAAACTGTACATGAATGTTCATTGGATGGTCCTCTACAATCTTAAGGTTTTTTGTTCCGATATGAAATTCAAAATGGCGGCTACGGCAGGACTTAGTTTAACATTGGACCCTATGGGAAAAATGTTTCAAAATGCTTCTTCTCTGAAACCACTTGGACAGTTGAAACCAAACTGCCCAGGAATGATCATTGGAATGTCCTCTACAAATTTTTTGTTTTTTATGCCGGTCGAAAATCCAAGATGGCCGCCACCGCAGGACATAGATTAACATTGGACCCTATGGGAAAATGTTCAAATGCCTTCTTCTCAGAAACTACAAATATTATTAAAGCCAAACTGTACATGAATGTTGATTGGATGGTCCTCTACAATCTTAAGGTTTTTTGTTCCGATATGAAATTCAAAATGGCGGCTACGACAGGATTTAGTTTAACATTGGACCCTATGGGAAAAATGTTTCAAAATGCTTCTTCTTTGAAACCACTTGGACAGTTGAAACCAAACTGCCCAGGAATGATCATTGGAAGGTCCTCTACAAATTTTCTGTTTTTTATGCTGGTCGGAAATCCAAGATGGCCGCCACCGCAGGACATAGATTAACATTGGACCCTATGGGAAAATGTTCAAATGCCTTCTTCTCAGAAACTACAAATATTATTAAAGCCAAACTGTACATGAATGTTCATTGGATGGTCCTCTACAATCTTAAGGTTTTTTGTTCCGATATGAAATTCAAAATGGCGCCTACGGCAGGACTTAGTTTAACATTGGACCCTATGGGAAAAATGTTTCAAAATGCTTCTTCTCTGAAACCACTAGGACAGTTGAAACCAAACTGCCCAGGAATGATCATTGGAAGGTCCTCTACAAATTATCTGTTTTTTATGCCGGTCGGAAATCCAAGATGGCCGCCACCGCAGGACATAGATTAACATTGGACCCTATGGGAAAATATTCAAATGCCTTCTACTCAGAAACTACAAATATGATTAAAGCCAAACTGTACATGAATGTTCATTAGATGGTCCTCTACAAACTTTACGTTTTTTGTTCCGGTATGAAATTCAAAATGGCGGCTACGGCAGGACTTAGTTTAACATTGAACCCTATGGGAAAAATGTTTCAAAACGCTTCTTCTCTGAAACCACTTGGATAATTGAAACCAAACTGCCTAGGAATGATCATTGGAAGGTCCTCTAGAAATTTTATGTTTTTTATGCCGATCGGAAATCCAAGATGGCCGCCACCGCAATACATAGATTAACATTGGACCCTATGGGAAAATGTTCAAATGCCTTCTTCTCAGAAACTACAAATATGATTAAAGCCAAACTGTACATGAATGTTCATTGGATGGTCCTCTACAATCTTAAGGTTTTTTGTTCCGATATGAAATTCAAAATGGCGGCTACGGCAGAACTTAGTTTAACATTGGACCCTATGGGAAAAATGTTTCAAAATGCTTCTTCTCTGAAACCACTTGGACAGTTGAAACCAAACTGCCCAGGAATGATCATTGGAAGGTCCTCTACAAATTATCTGTTTTTTATGCCGGTCGGAAATCCAAGATGGCCGCCACCGCAGGACATAGATTAACATTGGACCCTATGGGAAAATATTCAAATGCCTTCTACTCAGAAACTACAAATATGATTAAAGCCAAACTGTACATGAATGTTCATTAGATGGTCCTCTACAAACTTTACGTTTTTTGTTCTGGTATGAAATTCAAAATGGCGGCTACGGCAGGACTTAGTTTAACATTGGACCCTATGGGAAAAATGTTTCAAAATGCTTCTTCTCTGAAACCACTTGGACAGTTGAAATCAAACTGCCCAGGAATGATCATTGGAAGGTCCTCTACAAATTTTTTGTTTTTTATGCCGGTCGAAAATCCAAGATGGCCGGCACCGCAGGACATAGATTAACATTGGACCCTATGGGAAAATGTTCAAATGCCTTCTTATCAGAAACTACAAATATTATTAAAGCCAAACTGTACATGAATGTTCATTGGATGGTCCTCTACAATCTTAAGGTTTTTTGTTCCGATATGAAATTCAAAATGGCGGCTACGGCAGGACTTAGTTTAACATTGGACCCTATGGGAAAAATGTTTCAAAATGCTTCTTCTCTGAAATCACTAGGACAGTTGAAGCCAAACTGCCCAGGAATGATCATTGGAAGGTCCTCTACAAATTATCTGTTTTTTATGCCGGTCGGAAATCCAAGATGGCCGCCACCGCAGGACATAGATTAACATTGGACCCTATGGGAAAATATTCAAATGCCTTCTACTCAGAAACTACAAATATGATTAAAGCCAAACTGTACATGAATGTTCATTAGATGGTCCTCTACAAACTTTACGTTTTTTGTTCCGGTATGAAATTCAAAATGGCGGCTACGGCAGGACTTAGTTTAACATTGAACCCTATGGGGAAAATGTTTCAAAACGCTTCTTCTCTGAAACCACTTGGATAATTGAAACCAAACTGCCTAGGAATGATCATTGGAAGGTCCTCTACAAATTTAAGGTTTTTTATGCCGGTCGGAAATCCAAGATGGCCGCCACTGCAGGACATAGATTAACATTGAACCCTATGGGAAAATATTCAAATGCCTTCTACTCAGAAACTACAAATATGATTAAAGCCAAACTGTACATGAATGTTCATTAGATGGTCCTCTACAAACTTTACGTTTTTTGTTCTGGTATGAAATTCAAAATGGCGGCTACGGCAGGACTTAGTTTAACATTGGACCCTATGGGAAAAATGTTTCAAAATGCTTCTTCTCTGAAACCACTTGGACAGTTGAAACCAAACTGCCCAGGAATGATCATTGGAAGGTCCTCTACAAATTTTCTGTTTTCTATGCCGGTCGGAAATCCAAGATGGCCGCCACCGCAGGACAGATTAACATTGGACCCTATGGGAAAATATTCAAATGCCTTCTACTCAGAAACTACAAATATGATTAAAGCCAAACTGTACATGAATGTTCATTGGATGGTCCTCTACAAACTTTACGTTTTTTGTTCCGGTATGAAATTCAAAATGGCGGCTACGGCAGGACTTAGTTTAACATTGGACCCTATGGGAAAAATGTTTCGAAACGCTTCTTCTCTGAAACCACTTGGATAATTGAAACCAAACTGCCTAGGAATGATCATTGGAAGGTCCTCTACAAATTTTATGTTTTTTATGCCAATCGGAAATCCAAGATGGCCACCACCGCAATACATAGATTAACATTGGACCCTATGGGAAAATGTTCAAATGCCTTCTTCTCAGAAACTACAAATATGATTAAAGCCAAACTGTACATGAATGTTCATTGGATGGTCCTCTACAAACTTTACGTTTTTTGTTCCGGTATGAAATTCAAAATGGCGGTTACGGCAGGACTTAGTTTAACATTGGACCCTATGGGAAAAATGTTTCAAAATGCTTCTTCTCTGAAACCACTTGGACAGTTGAAACCAAACTGCCCAGGAATGATCATTGGAAGGTCCTCTACAAATTTTATGTTTTTTATGCCAATCGGAAATCCAAGATGGCCACCACCGCAATACATAGATTAACATTGGACCCTATGGGAAAATGTTCAAATGCCTTCTACTCAGAAACTACAAATATGATTAAAGCCAAACTGTACATGAATGTTCATTAGATGGTCCTCTACAAACTTTACGTTTTTTGTTCCGGTATGAAATTCAAAATGGCAGCTACAGCAGGACTTAGTTTAACATTGGACCCTATGGGAAAAATGTTTCAAAATGCTTCTTCTCTGAAACCACTTGGACAGTTGAAACTAAACTGCCCAGGAATGATCATTGGAAGGTCCTCTACAAATTTTATGTTTTTTATGCCGGTCGGAAATCCAAGATGGCCGCCACCGCAGGACATAGATTAACATTGGACCCTATGGGAAAATATTCAAATGCCTTCTACTCAGAAACTACAAATATGATTAAAGCCAAACTGTACATGAATGTTCATTAGATGGTCCTCTACAAACTTTACGTTTTTTGTTCTGGTATGAAATTCAAAATGGCGGCTACGGCAGGACTTAGTTTAACATTGGACCCTATGGGAAAAATGTTTCAAAACGCTTCTTCTCTGAAACCACTTGGATAATTGAAACCAAACTGCCCAGGAATGATCATTGGAAGGTCCTCTACAAGGTGTGTGTTTTTTATGCCGATCGGAAATCCAAGATGGCCACCACCGCAGGACATAGATTAACATTGGACCCTATGGGAAAATGTTCAAATGCCTTCTTCTCAGAAACTACAAATATGATTAAAGCCAAACTGTGCATGAATGTTCATTGAATGGTCCTCTACAAAATATACGTTTTTTATTCTGATATGAAATTCAAAATGGCGGCTACGGCAGGACTTAGTTTAACATTGGACCCTATGGGAAAAATGTTTCAAAATGCTTCTTCTCTGAAACCACTTGGACAGTTGAAACCAAACTGCCCAGGAATGATCATTGGAAGGTCCTGTTTTTTATGCCGATCGGAAATCCAAGATGGCTGCCACCACAGGTCATAGTATTAACACAGAACCATATGGGGAAAATACAGAAATATATTCTTCTCTGAAGCTATTGCACTGATTGAACCTAAACTGTGCATCAATCATTGGAAGGTCCTTTACAAACTTTATGTTTTTTATGTTGATCGTAATTCCAAGATGACGCAGGACATAGTTTTTACATAGGACCAATTGTTTTTTTTTATTACCAGGTGAACGATACAGGCTCTTGAGAGCCTCTGGTTTCTGTAAATGTCAATTAGTTTGTTAATAAATATAATGGGTTAGGGTTATGGTGCTTAACGCCACTTTCAACAATATTTCAGTTATATTGTGGCCGTCAGTTTTATTGGTGGAGGAAACTGGAGTACCAGGAGAAAACCACTGACCTTCCGCAAGTCACTGACAAACTTTATTACATAATGGTGTATCCAGTACAACTCGCCTGAGTGGGATTCGAACTCGCAATGTTAGTGGTGATAGGCACTGATTACATAGGTAATTATAAATCCAACTACCATACGAACACGACGACAACTGCCTAAATATGATGGACTATCACGCTGATGTTTCAAAACAATTTGTACTAGTCACTACTTCCAGGTCATAACCATATGTACAACACAAACAGAATTACTCATTCTATATAATTATATATGGTAGCAGTTATTTTATCTCAAATATTTTATTTGTTAGAGTTATAACTACAAAATGTAAATAGAGAAATTTATTGCAGCTTTCCCCTTTCAACAAGAACTTGATTGAAAATGGAAACCTCTGATCGATGATAAATGAAATGTCTTACCTGTAATATAAATTATTTAAGTGTGTCCTTTCAGACACAGTCTTATGACATGAAATCATATTACTACATTTTTTTTTACTTTCAATAGTTATCCTGGTAACATTTTAAAATAAGTTAAAAGAAAATGATAATTGTCAGTCTTTGTAACTTACCAATCTATATCTAGGAGAAAGCATATTTCAAATATCAATAAATAGTTGCTACAGTAAACTTTGTGTATTTCTACATAGGAAAACCTATTTTATATTAAAATACAGGTGGATACTGGTTTAAACAAAGACAAACATTGTTGTGTTTGTTTGTAATTTCATATCCTTGCACACTATGATGATGGTAAATTTTACCTTTTTTACCTTTATCTAATTGTTCATGATTTAATGTTACCCACACTTATTGACTTACAAATGAATAAAATAGAGAGGCTGTTCTTGTTCAATGAGGCAAGAACAGCTGGGACAAAGTCAGTTTAATTATTAAAAATATATAGCATTAGCAATAGGTTACGAGTCATTCTATTAATATAGTATTATCCAAACTAATATTTGTTATATCATTTATGGCTTCGGTACTTTTGACAATTTTTCTGCATTTAATGAAACTTTTGATAAACAATGACACATGTCAGACATAACTTCATAAGTCATAATAATTAAAAAAATATTTTGACTTCCATTTTTGGGGGGTTATTTTCTCGTTGTTCTTTTTCTTATGTATATTTTGTCAAAACATATTACCTCTATGAGATTCTTTTGGGTCTTGTTACATTTAGCACTCATTATAAAGCTTTTTGTTACGGATATGTTGTTTGAAAATGAGTGCACATGTCTAAATGTAAAAGTTTTATCTGGCGTCCTGTTGTTATGGAGCACTGTGTTCTACTTCCGGTATTTTGATATGACTAAGTACCGAAAAAGATATATTCGCATATAATGTACGTATCAATGTCAAACAAGTCAAAACTTTGTGAAATGAATGGATAAAACGGAGAAACAAAAAAGACCCACATGTATACCAAAACCGTTTAACGCGGACGTTGAAGAGAACACCATTCAAACCAACGTACGTCTTGTCTATTAACCTCCACGCGACATACATTCGTCAAAAATCCAGACAAATTTCAAGCGATAGCAATTGGAAAAAAAAATAAAAATGGAAATATCTCTTTTAATCTTAATGGCAATATAATAAAATGCGAAAATGAGGTAAAACTTTTGGGAGTCACAATAGATTTTGAACTAAATTTTAATACTCATATAGCAAATATCTATACACAAAAAAAAGCCTCAAGACGACTGAACATTTTAAAAAGAATTGGTAAATACTTAACAAAACTTGGTAGACTTACAAAAGACTACTCTTTTATTTTCTCGAACTTTAATTATTTCCCTGTAACATGGCACTTTTGCAGTAAACAAAATACAAATAAAATGGAAAAAATACAATTTAGAGCTCTGAAATTTATCTATGATGATACTGACAGCACATATGAAGAACTTTTAACAAAATCCAAATTACCCACTTTAAAAATCAGGCAAATTAGAACTATAGCCATTGAAACATTCAAAATTGTCAATAAAACCAGTCCTTTGTACTTACATGATTTAATTACAATTAAACAAAATAAATATTCTTTCAGATACCAAAATACTGCTAGTATACCATCAACCAGAACAACTAGGTATGGTATTAAAACTTTTAAATATGTTGTTGCCAAAACATGGAATGAGCTACCAAACCACTTTAGATTGGAAAATTCTTTTAAACAATTCAAAAACTTTATTAATTCATGGAATGGTAGCTCATGCCACTGTAATGCTTGTAGATAGCTTTAAAGCATAATTTTATTTATTTATTTATTTATTTTGTTTATCTGTGATGCTTTTGAAATCTGTGCTTTGTCTTTAATTAGAGTTACTTTTTAGGCTGCTAATTTTAATTTATTTACTTAGTGCTTGAAATTTTAATTAGTTTAAATTATATTTAATATAGATTTTTAATTTTTGCTAGTATTTTTATGTATGTATGCATGTATGTTGTTTTTGTTATATGTATAGTCGATTTGAAAAGCTCTGTAGAGCTTGTGTTTTATGTATGTTATGATATATATCGACTTTAAATAAAACTTTATTTATTTATTTATTTATTTATTTATATTTATTAAAAGCCGGCACGGTTTAGAAATTTATCTATATACGTATATTTCATATAAAACCACTTGTTTTGAATAATTCTAGCATTGTCATACAGATGATTGACTTTTAATTCTGTATTTATATACACAAAACGTATCTTTTTGGGTGTAATTATGGTTGTCGCGTTCGCCTCGAGTGCGATAAATCTTCGATTCGAGTCCCGATCGGGTAACCCATATTGGTTATACTTACTTACTTTGTTACTTTGTTGTTCTGTCCCCTTCACAAATCTGGTAAGGACCTCAGTCTTCTTTTAAAGCTGGCCAAGGTAGGTGCGCTGACAACAGCAGATGGCAAGTCATTCCAGTAATTAACCACTCTATTTGAGAAGAACTTTTTTCTGACATCCGTTCTGGCGAAATGTTTAGCAAGTTTGAATTTGTGTCCTCGTGTTATAGATGTGTTGAGTTTAAAAATTTATCAGTGTTAGTTTTATAACTATGATGAAGGTATTTATAAACTTCACACATATCCTGACTACGCCTACGAAGTTCCAGTTGTTCAATATGAAAAGGGTGGTTCGAAATTCTAGTACACCTACCTATCAATTCAATTCAAAGCTTTATTTAGAGTCGATACATATAGTATACATACAACACAAGCTAAATGAGCTTTTAAAATCAATTATATATCAAAGAGTTTCATAAAATGATGGCACCCATAAAAATAAAACTCGTAATTTTGAACCGTCTGTGTGACTATACTATTTTGTTATTTAAATAGATATCTGTTTTGCTACATCTATTGTTTGAAATAAACACACATCATGTGTTGGACAGAAAACACATTGAAATAAACACACATCATGTGTTGGACAGAAAACACATTGGCGAAAAGAAAGAGGACAAAGGGACAAACACTGATCTACAAAACATTACACAGAAAACTAAAGATTAAACAACACAAATCCCACTAAAAACCTGCTCCACATCTGGCACACGTCGTGTTACTCTTGTTACAAACCTGGTGATAATTCATGAATGAGGAAATGACCGGATTGTGATTAATTCAGACGAGCAAAAAGGAGTATCAGTTCACATGAGATTTTCGAGCAAACGAGGATACATGGATTCAGGATACAGTTTTCGTAAATGTCACGTGGTGTCATTATTAATGGGGTTTTTTTAAACTTCCAAAATCCAATATCAAAATCGATACTCCTAACATACACATACATGGCCGCTCACTTTCCTGGCTTGATACAGACATTTTAATATGATTCGGAAACAAAAATGCTTCCATCCATTCCTTATACTAGTTATTATTCAAATTTCTAGTACAACCAGGCCAAGGTAGCAAAAATAGTATACCTTGTTGCAAATAAATACAAATGGGCATATCTTTTCATGCAAAAAAAATATATGTACTTTGCAGCAACAGAATCATGGACAATTTGAGAGAGACAAAGATGACCACATGCGTCTGGATAAATCAAGTTCTGAAGAGAAAGACGAAAAGGAAAGACACCTGACAAATTCTAGAAGTTCTAAAGAGAAACATGAAAAGGAAAGACACCTGACAAATTATAGAAGATATGAAGAGAAACATGAAAAGGAAAGACACCTGACAAATTCTAGAAGTTCTGAAGAGAAACATGAAAAGGAAAGACACCTGACAAATTCTAGAAGTTCTAAAGAGAAACATGAAAAGGAAAGACATCTGACAAATTCTAGAAGATATGAAGAGAAACATAAAAAGGAAAGACACCTGACAAATTCTAGAAGATATGAAGAGAAACATGAAAAGGAAAGACACCTGACAAATTCTAGAAGTTCTGAAGAGAAAAATGAAAAGGAAAGACACCTGACAAATTCTAGAAGATATGAAGAGAAACATGAAAAGGAAAGACACCTGACAAATTCTAGAAGTTCTGAGTAGAAAAATGAACAGGAAAGACACCTGACAAATTCTAGAAGTTCTAAAGAGAAACATGAAAAGGAAAGACACCTGACAAATTCTAGATGATATGAAAACGAAGAGAAAGAACCAAATCCGTTTGATGATCCAAAGGTAAACACAGACATGTAGAGAGTTCTCTCATTCTAGCTTGAGTTGTTTGTAGGAGGACTCATTCTTATTTACGTTATTTGTGTTTGTTTGGGTAAAGTGGTGTCCAGCACATATTGTGTTGAGTTGTGTTTTTAGATTTGTTTGTCTAATGTCTTTGTCTTGTGTCTTTTGTACCCCGCCATGTTGCCAGTTTCTTTGGACTGTCAATTCTTGATTGCCCCATCGGTTTTCTCTATTATTCATCGAGACAAATTCTAAATTAATACTTTCACAGAATTCACAGCTCTAAAATATTTGCTTTTCCAATAGTAATACAAACTTGTCGTAGCTTGCCCGAGCTAATGAGTGGAACACATTGTAAATGGTAGACTCCGTTTTGCAAATTGGTGAATGCCTGGTGTATTTATATTTATATAATTTTATTTTATTTTAATATTTCAATCTGATTGACTAATCCGCATGGACAAAATTTGTGTTATACTCGATAACCTGGGTTGGTATTGTGACGTCACCAACGTGTTCATCCGCCAACGACAAATTCAAATAGTAACATGAAATAATCGTAATTAAAATAGATGAATCATTAAATTTTGTTGTAAAAAATAAATTATAAGGAATATTTGAAATTGTTGAACAGGTTATATTTGCATAACCTGGTTTGGTTCAGCTTACGCTTTTCATAAACCGCTTCGCGATTTATTAAGCGTAAACTGACCCAAATCATGTTATATCGTATAACCTGTTCAACAATTTCAAATATTCCTTAAGTAAATTATTAATAAATTAGTTTTGCAATAGCATTTTGTTATAATAACCACCACTATCTATCCGGGTGTCTTATAAGAAGCAGGAGCTGCGTACACTTCGCGAGCACATGGGTTCATCGCCG
The DNA here is from genome assembly GCA_963680875.1 of Bathymodiolus brooksi. Classification (NCBI taxonomy): domain Eukaryota; kingdom Metazoa; phylum Mollusca; class Bivalvia; order Mytilida; family Modiolidae; genus Bathymodiolus; species Bathymodiolus brooksi. Next base: position 78,220,546 of record OY804578.1, on the reverse strand, counting down.
GTTTGTGGTGAGGTCCGTGTTGCTCATCATTTGAGTTTTCTGTGTTGTGTTTTTGTGTTTTTGTTTGTCTTCTTCCCGTGTCTCGTGCACTAATGTTGCCAATGTCTGGATTGTACATTCTTGATTGCCTTTTCGATTTTCTCTAACGTTTATATTCTATATTTGTTGTATTTATCTCAAAATATCAGCAGTAAACAGTGAATATAAGGACAAAAATGTTAAACAGTGGTGATAGACAAACACAAATATATAAAAAAAAAAAAAAAAAAAAACAACATCTACCTCTCGTCTCACAAATAATTGAACACAAAATGCCGACAAATGCTGATGGAAATCTAGATCTTGGCTTCAGATAGACACAATAACATGACAAGGTTAAGCTGGTAAATATGATCACATAATATTATTGAAATTTATGTTAATTATTATATTTCCAAGCGAAATAGATAAACGGTATTTCACTATGTCTATTTCAGCGCATGACAACAAATTACCATTGTTTGTTTGATGGTGCTTAACGCCACTTTCAACAATATTTCAGTTACTAGTATATCGAGGCGGTCAGTTTTATTGGTGAAGGAACCCAGAGGACCCGGAGAAAACCACCAACCTGTCGCAAGTCACTGACAAATTTTATCATATAATGTTGTACACCTCGCCCTGATCGAGATTCGAACCCACAACATCAGTGGTGATAGGGACTGATTGCATAGGTAGTTATAAATCCCACTACCATATAATTACTGCCAGGACGGCCCCTCAAACAAAAGTGTAAATTATTTGTAATTAACATTACTACTCTTTCATTCCAAATTAAAACATAAATCATCACAAGAGTAACAGGACCTTTGCCACTAGTAGAACAGGAACTACTTACCATTTCAGAGCACCTTAGTTCACACCCAGGTTTTTAGTGGGCGTTCGTGTTGCTCAAATTTAGTTTTCTGTGTAATGTTTTGTATATCATTGTTTGGCCCCTGTATTGTCGAATCACAGCTTTTGATAATTATTCCTTTAGTATCTTCAAACATTTCTCAAAATAAAAATATAGTGTAAACAGTTTAGAAAAAAAACTTCACGGAACAATCCTAGCGTATACACGAGAAAAGTTGAAAATACCAAAGGGGTAATCAAAAGCCGTAAATCGAAGGATAGACAATACAATTCCCGAAAAGAACTGGAGGCTGATCAGTGGGCAGAGCTTGTATCGTTCACCTGCCATTTTGTTTGGAGGAAACGTTATGCAGAACCTTTCATAGGTGCTTCCTACCAAATTTCAATTATTTTGGTCAAATAGTTTCCGAGAAAAATTTTGGAATATGCCACAAGCAAGAACTGCCTGTGGCGGCCATTTTAGTTGTATGATTGGTACGAAATATTGAAATTTGCACAGGATCTCCCATACATCATTCCTACAAAGTAACAATTCATTGTTTTCTAGTTTCAGAGGAGAAGATTTGTTTAATTTCAAAAACAGAAACAAGAATTGCCCATAACGACCATGTTTTTTGTCCAACGGGGAAGAAATGAGGAAATCGTAGAGATGCTTCCTTGTAAACTTTTGCTTTATTTGGCCAAGTGGTTTCAGAAGATATTTAGAAATCGATCAACAAGTAACAAGAATTGCCTATGGCGGCCCTGTTTGTTAGCGGATCGGGACGAAATGAGCAATATTAATAGAGGACAATCCATAGATGCTTCATACCAAGTTTTGGTTCATTTGGCTAATCAGTTTCAGAGGAGAAGATTTTTAGAAATGGACCAACTAGAAACAAGAATTGCCTATGGTGGCTTGTTTGTTAACGCATCGGAATGAAATGAGCAATATTCATAGAAGACCTTCCATAAATGCTTCCTACCCAGCTTTGGTTTGTTTGGCCTTGTGGTTTCAGAGGAGAAGATTTTTAGAAATCGACCAACTAGAAACAAGAATTGTCTACGGCGGCATGTTTGCCAACGGATTGGGACGAAATGTGAAATCTTTATAGAGGATCTTCCTTAAAAAAGACAGCATATGAAGTTGGAAATCCAAGTCGTGGTTTGGGACAGGCAGCACAAATATGCGGCTGGGTTAAACCAGTCATATATATTTTATTCTTTATTGTATTGTTCAATATCAAATAAGTCACAAGTTCAAACTAAACTGTTGTCATCTGTGTCCATCAGATTTTTCATATTTCACCATTTCTCTCAGAAACTACTAAAAACATTTGTTTGACTATGCCTTTGATGTTTTACTTGCTATTTTTGAGATACAAGAGTTTTGACTTGCCGCCATAATAGTGTTGGACTTCCTGCCTTATCAGATATCAACCACATCGGTGGTGTAATGGCTAACATGCTCACCTCGAGTGTGGTAGATCATAGTCAATCCCCTGTCAGGTCAAACAAGACTATACAATTGGTATTTGCTGCTCTTTCGCTATGCATGCAGAGTTCAGGAGTAAGAGCAGAGACTGGTTTTCTCAGAATCAGGTTTTTGTGTCCAGGTGAAGCGACATGTCTAACATGTCTACTCGAGGACTGTTGTTTCATTGACCTGACACTATTAAGATCTAATTAAGCATGTTGGCCTTGTACAAAGTGGACATCATCATCTCATCAAATGTTAACTTCTCACCACGATATTGCTGAATAATTGCTCATTTGGCATTAAACAACAATCACTCACGACGGGGTCACTAGCAGGGCAGGAACTACTTATCCATCCACAGCACCTGAGTCCATCCCCAGTTTTTCGTGGGGTTCGTGTTGATCAATCTTTAGTTTTCTGTGTAGTGTTTTGTAGATTATTGTTTGTCCTTTTGTCTTTTTTCTTTTGGCCCTTGTATTGTCTGTCCTTCTTCGATCTACAGATTCTGATTACCCCTTTGGTATCGTCAACTTTTCTCATGTATCACAGGCTTTAATTTATTATGCTATAAAGACTAAAACTCATTCAAATTTATTTCAAGTTTTTAAATATAATGAGTTGACACAGTTGTCAAGAACTACTGAAAACAAAAATAAATTTATCAAAGTATGGGATGTAAATACATGTAAATAATTCCCTTCAGCACCGTATTACATTTCAGCAAAGGTTAATTAAAGGGAGGGAGGTAATAACAATGGTTACTTCTAATTCCAATAAATTTTAATCATTTCAATACAAATTTGTATCTATGCAAAGTTCTTCATGCATCTAAACAGAAGTCTTACAATATATGTTTTGTAGTCTTCTTCTGACCTTTAAATATAACTCACAAATCAATAAAATTATTACCTCCCTTAGTAGGACAGACAGACAGATAAGTTAAAAGTTAATATGATTCAAACAACTACAATAGAAACTACTAAAACAATATCACAGTCAAGTAGAATTATATATATTGCACTAATTTAAATACTGAATAATTAATTAACAAAAACAATTATATATATTGCACTAATTTGAATACTGAATAAATTAACAAAAACAATTGGTCAATAAATAGCAATTAACCAAAACTCCCATAAATAACATTTAATGGACGGAAAACTGATTTAATAGCTGTTTAATATAACCTTTCAATAAAATTGACAATAAAAATATATAAATATTGATAATACTGCTTAGATGCATTGAATATTGATAACTATAGTTAATCTTTTATTTAATAACATGACATTGTCATTCAATAATCAAATTCTTTATAATTTTTTCGTAATAATTTGTTTTCCATTTTTTGGTTATAATTTGTTTATCATTTTTAGGGTATAATTTTGTTTAATTTTTTTTTTTATAATTAAAAAAAATGTTTATAATAAGTTCTTAAAACTTGAACAAGTAACATCAGACCAATTATGTTTAGGTTTCTCAAAAAAAAATCTATGAACCAATTGTAAATACCTCCCTAAAGAATAATTCTAAGTAGCACAAATACAAGACAATAACATAAATATAGTACATATTGCTAACAGTGTATACACATTGCACATTGCAATTAATAACTTTGTTAATGCTTCTTTTTTTTCATAATCTGCCAACTCAGCTATAGAAGTGAATTTCTCTAGCTTTCTGCTGGGCCTGTTCCACAGAAATAATCGACTGACATAGAGTTGTGTTTGATGACCCGGCCGGCCATGGCCTGTGGTGAAACTGTTTGATGTGCAGATTGTGGGCTTGGTCTTGGAGAATGGAACATTTTGGATGTACTTGGACTTTCTTCCTGCATTACTTTTTCTCTGATTGGTTGAGGACTGTTATCTCTTTTCTGCATAGAACTTGGATCCTAGAAAGAAAAAAAAAGGCTATGTAAGTAATATGTTAAATTCTGTAATAGATTTGCTACAAAACATACAATTCTAGTGCAATTTTCTCACCTTGTTTTGACCATGATTTCAAATTCCTACCTTGGTTATCTCTCCAAACTTCACAAGAACACCTCTTAAAATGGGTTTTCATCTGGGTCAATGACTGGTTCAGGTTTCTAACAAAAGTATGTTCAAAGAGATTCTTACCTGGACTTCCCATTAACATATGTTCAATCAATTTCTTACCTGAGTCACCTGGGTCGTTGATGGCAGTTTTGCCTAAGGACTTGCCATTAACATATTTTCAATCAGTTTCTTACCTGAGTCACCTGTGTCATTGATGGCAGTTTTGTCTAAGGACTTTCCATTAACATATTTTCAACTTCCCATTAACATATTTTCAATCAGTTTCTTACCTGAGTCACCTGTGTCATTGATGGCAGTTTTGCCCAAGGACTTCCCAATATCATATTTTCAATCAGTTTTGCCTAAGGACTTCCCATCAACCTATTTTCAATCAGTTTCTTACCTGAGTCAACTGTGTCATTGATGGCAATTTTGACTCCAGACGATCCATTCTTCCTTTGTAGATGTTTCCATCAGCACCCTGTACATCTACTTTGTAACTGAAACAAAATATATCTTACATTAACCATGGCATCTAAATTATAATCAAATCTTAAAAACACTACACATCACATTTTTGTGTCTGTTCTAGACCAGGATCTGGATTTCCATATCCATATGGTGTGGTTTTTTTATGTTCAGAGATTTGAAATAAAGGTGGTTGTTTGTTTTGATGAAATAAAGGGGAAGTGTTGACCATTGCTGTTGGAACTTTCTTGTCAAAATACAGTATGATACGAATTACCTATGATACAAGTGTATAATACAAGTAACTTATTTCAAGAGTTTCATCAAATAAGCCAGGACAAGGTATGTCACTTACGACTTAAAAAACAAGATATGTAAATAATCTGTCGTTCCAAAATTTCTGATCAGTGAAGGATATGAATGCAAAAAAAAGACTTTTTAAATTCTGATATTTCTTCAAAAATACCATTGTCAGAACCCAATAAAAAATGTGTATTCAACAGCATGCCAATACTGCAGTCACATCAGCAAGTGAATGTTTTTAATATTAGCAGTCAATAAATTGTCATCATAAATACATTACTTACTTGTATAGAGGATATACATTCATCTCCTCATCCTCTTTCATAATGGTATTACTGAAATAAAAATGTCATGGTCAATTAAATTGAGGTAATTAGCAAATACAGGCTGAAACAATAACATTTTTCTCACATTATTTGGTAAAATATCTGACATTTATGCTAAACTTGACAATGGCTGCCATCACAAAAATATTCTATATTCAAAATTATCATGTTGTTTTAAATTTTAGATAAAAACGGTACACAAGCAACTTAAAATTATTTATACAGTAGTTTATAGTTTGCAGTGATCACAATGTCCACGTTTATGAAAGACTCACAGGAAATGATTTGATTTTGCAACACCTCCATATTGTGGTGCAATGTTTTTTGCATTGTGACACAAAAAAGATATCATGTTATGTGAGATGCATGAATCTAACATCAAATATGCCTGTCAAGTGATTTCTTATGAAATTTATTTGTTATATTGTTCAAGTAATAAAAAAAATATAATGTTAAAATATGAAAAAAACTAATTTACTGAAATGAAGAAAAAACAGATAATATTAAAATAAAAACAAAAAGATGAAAGCACATCAGAAATTACACCATAATTATTTATGATGAGAATGCTATGGAAATAGCAAATAGACACACAATACAATGTAAGGAAAATTAAACATGCAATCATAACCCAAAGATATAAATGTTTAATATATGCTAAGTTTGGTAATCAGCCATAACCAAATGATATAAATGTTTATTACATGCTAAGTTTGGTAATCGGATCATTATAATGACAAGCAACTCTTATTTGTTCAAAGTATTGCTTAATGTCTTTTGTGGCTTCTTATGCTATGGTTTAAAATTAATTTTATCACGATACGGGTACTATGTGTCCACACTGAAGCACTGATGATAACCAATTTTAAATTTCAAAATCAGCTTCCTTACAATTTCAAGATCCAAATACATAAATAGAGGAGTAACAGCATTTTACATACAACTACAAATATATTTTCACTTGAAAAAAAAAATGAGAACTTCATTTCAATATAATTGCATATAAAATAAATAAAACTCAATAAAGAGGTTCAAAATAAACAATATGTTTACTATTGAACAAGTTTTGATAGATAATCCAAATTTTATCCTTTCAACAAGGACAGTGATATTTAATAAAAAATCACTTCATTTCCTATATAGTACATGTATATAACTTAAGATTATTTATTGAAACATTTGAAGTAGAATCATGAAGTCACAAAGCTTCTTCAAACAGATCCTCAAATCATCTTTCCAAACTTACTCATTACTGGCATTTCTCTGTCTCTGAAAGGCTTCAACATTATTTCCAAACTTATTCTCAACCAAAATACTAGTATCACTGGGAAAGGAAGAAAGAAAAGTAAAGATAAGAACAGAAGAAAAATGAAAGACATGAAATTCTATGACAGAAATGGTGGTATCACACAACATAACACGACTGAAAATCAAGTACTATGTTAGTAGAAAAAGCATGCAATGATAAATGTTACCCTCCAGCAAAATTGTAGCCAGTTTTAATAATCTAATGAATGACTGATGGAAACTTTCAGTCTTTGACGAAGGCATATATCAACTTTAAATGGAATGTGTTCTTATTTTTGATCCTTTATATACATTTCAAAGAATTGTCTTGTCTTGATAACTTATATTCAAAATATAGATACAGATAAAACAATTAATAACCCATTTTTTTTTAGATAAAATTATCTAACAAAAAGATCACACAAAATAAGAATATAAATGTTTGGAGATTATGTCTAACTAGGATTTGTACTTCATCAACAGTGTTGATAAATCAATGAATTAAAATCATACAATTAAGATGGAAGGTTTTCACCTAAGATGCTAACTAAAGTGGTGTCATACTGTACATGCAATATATGTTATGAAATGAATAAAATAAACAAATATGATGATAAATGAGACTTCCATACAGTGATCTGAAAAGTGCAAAGAGATATCATGCAGTATTTTCATTCTCCAAAACAATCTGAAAGAAACATAAATCGAGGAGGAATGTTCTGTGCAAAAAAGGAGGCTATTCTGGATTGTTAGAGACATGTGTTACAAGTAGGAGAGTAGCAGTAGTAGTGAATACATGTAATAAATTACCTGACCCAGGTCTGTCAATACCAGCATACATTCTGTTAAAGGAGAAAAACAACTAGAAATGCAATAATATTAATCAAGCAATTTAAATTTATAGCTTGTACAAATAAAATAAGTAAGTAAAGTATTATAGTGAAAAATAAATAAGGAAAATGCTAAAACATGTTTGATGGGCCGTCATGGCCGTGATCGTATGGTAGTTGAATTTACAACTACCTATGCAATCAGTGCCTATCACCACTGATGTTGCGAGTTCGAATCTCGATCAGGGCGAAGTGTACAACATTATGTGATAAAGTTTGTCAGTGACTTGCGACAGGTCGGTGGTTTTCTCCGGGTCCTCTGGTTTCCTCTACCAATAAAACTGACCGCCATGATACAACTGAAATATTGTTGTAAGTGGCATTAAACAACATCAAACAAACAAAACATGTTTGTCATGAATCAAGCAGCAAAACACATAACTATTAGAATCTTTTTAATTTTCTTTGTTTAAGTTAACTTTTAACCTTTGAGTACAATATATGTATTATAACCTAGCATTAGCCACTACAGCGTACACGTTAAAATTAAATATTTGTGTGATATCTTCATACCTCTTTGTATGTTGTCGTATTTGGCCCATTTCGAAAATTAGGTGTTTATCTGGTATTTAAATATTTTGCTCATAGACCATACAGGTGATTTAATGAATTCAATGCTTTCTGAGAACGATTTTAACATTTTTTGTCTCTATGTGTTAAATCATGCAAAACTGATTATGTATTTCTAATTTAAATTCAGAGGTTTTAAAAAAACCAAAACAAAACATTCCCAAAATAAATTTAACTATAAATATATCACTGTATTGGTTTTAATCCAAACTACACAAAAATATCACCTAGTTGTAAAACTCATAGTACTCTATAAGCTATCACAAGCTATCTGATAAGCCACATGATAACAATTGATGCTGTAGGTTCAATATCAACTTGTCATAATTATCACATGACTCATTAAACCTATCACATGTCATCTGAGAAGTCACATGACAACAATCTACCCTGTAGGTTCAAAATCAACTGGTCTATCATAGAGCTCTTTGAACCTACCACAAGATATCACAAATCAAACTGTTATATACTTACCCTGTGGGTACAATATCAATTGGTCTGTCAGATGAAATACAATGATATTTCTGAATAAGCTGCCTGTTAATAAAAAAAAGTTAGAATAAGTTTTCTTGTTTTAATGTTGTAAGTTTTTAGATAGTAAATCTTATTTTTCCTTTTGACAGAAATTCTCCATTATAATATGGTAGCAATAATTTCACTTGTACATTTATATTCATGTTCAAAATGACACAAAAACATATTATCCTGTCATATAAAGAGATCTGTGTTAAAGAAGTTACATGCAGTTTTTATTTACCTCCTTATTCCAGCTGCATCATCATCTACCCATTCTACAGAAGCTTGATTCTGTTTCTTTAACTCATCATTGAGTACCTTGAGTCTACTCAGCAACCACTCCTTTAGAGCCTGATCCAATTCCAAACAATCTAATTTTCTATCAATATCATCACTAAATATCTTACATTGCTGATCCCAGGCTTCTTTCTGAAAAATAGGAATGATTTGTGAAATAATGGCATCTCTTGACATTTTTAAATAACTATATTGGACGAATTTGACTATTCGATAATTTGGCATCACACATTAAACTGACATAAAAACATCTCTAAAATCTATAAAAAAGCAAATCCATAATATAACGAGTTAATACTTAAATTCAAATCATTGCTGGAGAGTGTTAGGAAATCTCAGAACATCCTCTGGACACTTTCATATCCTGCCAATCTCTCGTGTTGTAGTAATTTTCTATTTTCATATACACTTCTTTGATTAATGGATTCTGATTACCTTATTAAACTTTTCTTATTTTGACACTGTTTTTTAAGTAGTCATTTCACGATTTATTTTTTTCCCTTTTGATAGTGTAACACAGAGTATAATTTTGTAGTCACTTACATTTCCTGCCATTTTAGCTAATTTTTATCTATTGTTGCAGTAACTAAAATATCCTGCCAGTTTATCTAATGTTGAAGTAATTTACAATACATGTCAAAATATCTACTGTTGTAAAAACTTACGTTTACTGCCATTCTATCTAAGATTTCCTTGATCTTCTTGCTAGTATCAATGGTTTTTGTATCAAACAAGGAATTGTTCACTTTGTTTAAATCCAAAGTTCTCTTATCAGCTTTCTAAACATAGACAAAAATAATAATGATGTGATTCATGTTAGGACACAGTACTGTGTAATGAGATAAAAAATGTGAAATTAATAATAACTTATAATTGTCTGACACCTAATACATATATAAAAACCAAATAATCAAAAAATAAAAATGAAAATATTTTCTACAAATTGTCGACATTAACAGAACTTGTTAAACTTAAGGTAATATTAAGTTGCTTAAGCTAGACCATATATGTTCTCTATTATGCTGCTTGAACATGTTGGATCAAGATATGGGAATATTTATTTCCTAAGCTTATCATAGACAGGGAACCATTAACAAAACATTTTGCATTCTCAACTATATAAACTTACTAATAAAATAATATTAATATAATATTTACAAAAAATATATTATTAAACAAATGATAAAAGTTCTTAAAATAAAGTGTTTAATATTAAGAGGTGTAAGAGTATCTTTGAATGTGGTAAATTTTGTTCTTTATTGAGTGAAGTACAGTAGAACAAGGGTGAAATCTATAAATGGGCTAAAAGAAAGCATTTGCTTTGACTTTCTATTTATTGCTACATAAAGTGAAATTACAAACCTTAAATTCTTCTCTGTTTGCATTCTGTAGGGCATCATGGTCCTAAAAAATCCAACATTCAAATGAGCAAGTATGCAAATGTTTATAAATCAAAAAATGAAAAATGCATATTTAAAATTTTTAAGCAAAAGAAATATCTACAAGTTGTGGGCCAGCATCGTCGGTAGCCTTAAATCATAAATCTTAGTAGGAGAATGGATAAAAGACAGAACTTGATAAGAAAAGTCAACTTTTTGTTGTTAAATAATTGTAATATTTAAATACTTACAACCATCTGTCATGTATAAATCTATTATAGAAGAAAGTATTAAAAAAACACATTTTTCTCTTTATTTTAATATCAAAATACATTGAATATTTTTTTATGAAACAACTTGTCTTTTTTTGGTTATCATATTCTATTTAAATTTAAACATGTTTATTTTACTGACAAAAGAAATTCATTTCTTTTTTAATGCCTCAAATTAAGGTACAATTATGAATAAAAGCATTTAACATACACACACACAAAACGTTTTTTACACAACAATAAGTGCTCTAACAAAAACAGGATAAACCTTAAAACAAATGTTTAACATGATTGTAAATACGGTTTTATTATACCAGTCAGGTTGAAATAATGCAAAATGAAAGAATTTAACAAATGTCCAACAACTGGAACATTTTACTAACTAAAAATGAACAACATTCCATAAATGTATATGAACCTGAAGTACCAAGATTGTATACCATGGGCAACAGTCATGCAAATTTTAAAATTTGACATCAATTTTAGCTTGTTACATCTTTACTGTAAAAGAATGGTTTCATTGTGAAAGTACAGGTGAATAAAGGTAAAGCCAGATATAAAAAGATATATGAACTCAATCAAAATATAATTAAGAAATAAATCATGGAAGCCGGAATGTGTTTTGAGTTTTAACATGGGTTGGTGGATATTAGTATTTTATCCCTGGCATTAGCGAGGGATAAAATTTACCAATATCCTGCCATGTCTAATTCTGATATGTCTAACAGTACAAATACGGTAGTATACTTTGATTGGAAGACAATAATCTATATTTACGTTTGCAGACAATGTCGCACACAATTTATGCTGCCAAATTCGAGTAGACGATAACTCATCAACATGTATATTTACGACGGGAAAATAGGTCACAACTACCTTTACGACGGGAAAGTCAGTCACATATATATACGTGTAAATGTGTACCGCACATGTACTAATGAGATTTTGCCATCTAATTGATCATTCGTTTGTTTGCAAAGCGAAAGAAGGACGTCATATTAGAACAATATGTTTGACATCAATGTAGACCCACCTCCAAGTTATTTGTTCTCTAACCTCTGTTGCCGTAGCGATCCAAAACAATCTACTCAATCCTGGTGGACTTTGGAAAAACACTGATTCTAAATCATGTTTGTAAAATTACATAGTAAAATAGTTGTTATTTTCATTATCCCTTGATGATTTCAGAATTTTTTTTATTTTAAGGGATTTTAAAAGTATTAAGTACCTTTTATTTCAATCTGCAACCTACAAGATTCATACATTTTAAATATCATAAGATTAAAATGCAGTAGATTTCATTACATTTTATTGCTTTCCATACTAACCATATCCTCATAACTGAATCCTCCTGATATATTCTTTGCTAACTGAATTTCTTCAGGTTCTGATTTTGTTTGAAGTAACTGATTTTCATCCTTATTCTTTAGCTCTACATACACAGTAAGCATGTTGTTGTCTCTGATATCATATTGCTCATTGATAACATAATGGGTTTCCATTGATGGATCAGTTTTATATTGGTGAACTATCTTCCCAACTTCTTTTCCAAAGTTAGTTCCATGTTGGCTTTCCCATCTTGTAGTGTCAAAATTTATCAATTCCTGAATCTGGTTGAGTTGATCTTCCAACATGGAAACTTCCATTTGTAAGTTAGCTATGGCTAAGGTCTGTATTTTCTTCTCATGTTGTAGGACATCTTCATTGGAAGATCGTAGTGAGGGAGGAGGAGCTATCATTTCTAATGGTTCACTGATCTAGTAGTTAATTAGGATAGAGAGAAAGGATTAATACAAAGTAGAAGTGTTAGTGCATAGAAATACTAGTCAGAATAAAATGATGGTTGGGAAAAAATGTAGATATCAAATAAGTTTCTGGAATAACCTTCATCAGGTGTGCTCAAAATCAAAAGATTGGAAAGCCAAATAATTTAAAGCTTTTCTTAAATACAGTGAAACATGTCTAAACCAAACCCTGAATAAACCAGAATCCTGTATAAACCTGTCTAAACCAAACCCTGAATAAACCAGAATCCTGTATAAACATGTCTAAACCAAACCCTGAATAAACCAGAATCCTGTATAAACATGTCTAAACCAAACCCTGAATAAACCAGAATCCTGTATAAACATGTCTAAACCAAACCCTGAATAAACCAGAATCCTGTATAAACATGTCTAAACCACAGTCTTCGAAATTAGGCGGTAGTCCGAAGCCCGTGGCGTGTAAAATTGTACACAAGCGTATAAAATGAGTAGTTCCACAAGTCCGACGGGCCTGTGAAAAAAAAGTCATATAGTTTCAAAAGTTGATTTCATAAGATATTGTGTGTAGATATTTAGTTTATTGTTCTCCGTTTTCAGTTGCTGCCGAGTCAATGCAAAACATGGGTAGGCAAACAAGTCCTTTTAAGAATTTCCGATATTCGAAATAGATTTAGGTGTGTCTGTGTTTTGCAATTTGATTGGTTGATATTTTTACCATCATGTAGGTTTTAAAAAAGGACGAGAAGCAGGGCTCACATTAGAGGGTGAAGTAGTTGTCTTGTGAAGGTTGACTTCGATTTCTCGTGGGTCAAAAGCGAAATTCAAGTAGCCTTGTAATTTTGAAGAGTCACCCTAGGCTATGCTGCCCGCATATTTTTGCCACGTGCCATTTATGAAAATATCGACATCGTGTTTATTGAATTCTATGGTATTCATTAAGTATTTTGAAAGTGACTTTCTTGAAAAGTAATCCATTTCGGTTTAAAGAAACTTTTAATTTCGTTCAATATCAAATAAAAATGGCACCACGAGAAAGGGGGCGCAATCAGACACTGCTACGGGAAATGATGATCGAAGCTACTTTCAACCAAACAAACTGTTGATTAATTTTGTTCTCAATCCTGTGACATAAAGTCTGAGTTCTCATATATATTATGTTCATATTTGAGAAGGTTGGTCATTCAAAATTCGTTGAAATGCACGGAGACACTTCAGATTTTTTCGATCCGCTTCCAAATCCGATTGGTATTTTTTTATTAATTGCGATCTATTTATAGAACTGTTGACGACAGACCTGTGTTTACGTTAATACCTCTGCAGTTAGAAAATAGACTTTGAACTACAGTAGTTTTGTTCCATTGTTGCACTCTGATTTGATGTCTGACAAATAATAATTACAATCTTTACTTGATTCAGTTTACGACTGTTAGTGTCAATATACGTTCATATTTGCATTCCCTAGCTATCTATATATAGTTGGACCGTTGAGCAAATTGGCATATACATATTTCTTCTGCTGAAGGCTACACAAATATGACTTTTGCATTTTGTGTGGTATTAATTCAAAGCATAGTGATATTTTAAAAAAAAAAAAGGGGGGGGGGGGGGGTTACATACTAAAAATTATCACCAAATTATATGTCACACGCAATGATGACACCACAAGTTTTTGTTATAAGTCTTATAACAATATTGGTTGTGATGATGATGAGGAGGAGGAGGTGGACAGTGATGATATGGAATATACTGAGGATGCTATTGACAATATGATTTTAGAATTTTCAGGAGATTAATATAAACATGAATCCAAAATAAAGTGTCTTTTTTTTTTTTTTTTACTTGCATTCTGGTCTTACCTAATGCATAATTGACATGTCCACATAATATTTGGTACATCATCATGTTTTGAGTTTTAGTGGTTTAATTATTTTATGGTCATTAATGTAGTTTTCAAATTCGGGCCTGTAGAATTGATGGTGGGCCTGTAAATATTTGAACTTACAGGCCCGGTGGGCTTGTAAGGTAAAAAGTTAAGCGTGAAGACTGAAACCAAACCCTGAATAAACCAGAATCCTGTATACACTGAACTTTAGATTCTTTCTAAAAATACCTTATCTCATAATTTAAATATGCCTCCTTCTGAGGATCAGTACATATTAGTGATGGGAATTGGTCACATTTTTGAGATCAATGATCATTATACCAACATCGACCGGTGATAATTACCTACTAAATGTAATCACAGACTATAATTACTCAAATAGTCCTATTTCAAGAGTATTGACAAATGTAAAGAGAAGAATGAAATTGTATCGTATAAGAAGCATTTGCTATAGTATATATAATTTCGCAATCTTCAATAGTTTCAAAACAAAATTTTGAATTTACCTCTTCCCTTGCAGCTGCTAGGGCATCAACTTTTTCTTTCAACTCCGGAAGTTGTTCTAATAGCTCTGATGATACATCTGTAACACAAAGGGTGATATAAATGTCATGTTCAGTTAAATTTTCTAAAACACGTAATCAAACAATTTTTTTATGCAATGATAAAGGCAGTAAATTAAAAAGAAGATAGAAAAATCATAGACACTCTGTAGGGTACTTCTAAGATAATTACCTCTAGGTTTCAACAAAAGTCAAGCTAAGGAAGCTTTACCATGACATCATATAATAATTAGAAGACAAATATGGTGGAGTCTCATTATCTTGAACTCCAAAAATAAGTCTTTCATTGGACAATTCAAAGTAAAAAAATTAGTGCATTCGTAGTACAGTAACTTTCAGCAAATAATTTATTACAGAACTCAAATACTCAGCTGTATCAAGGTAATATCATTGGTGCCTTTGACTTCAACCTAAATGACTGTAATATTATATTAGATCAAACCAGTTTTGTACATATATACATGAGATTGACAAGGTTTCATTACTTACTACGCAACCCATCTAAAGGACCTTCCACTAATTTCTTGATTAAGTCAACCTATAAAAAAGACAGAATGAAAATGGAACATAAACATGTAGAGCTGTATTTTTCAATTTTTCATTAGATACAATTGTTGTCACATAAATTCAAATATTAACCTCCATTTTGCCATATTAGGTTCAATCTTGTGAATAAAAATTGCTGTACATTAAATAAAATTCAAGACAATATTTTATTTTCATTTCTAAGAGGCATAAACTAGATTAAGGACATCATCAAGTATATCATGCTGGATCTATGTTTTAATCATCAGCTGTTTATCTTGTAAAAAAAAAAAAAAAGATCTACCGGTAAGTCAAGTTAACCTGAAGCAAACTCCTGTAAACTACTTAAATGTTTAAAGTGTTCAAAGCACCAATGAATAATCTGTGCTATTTTTTTTTTTTTGTGAGCATAATTGAAATTTAATAATAATACTACAATAATGATTCAATTTTATCACAATACATTTGTATTTACCTCTAAATCCACCACCTGTCTGGTCAGAGCCTCACGACTTTCACCAAGTTTACCTAACGTTTCAAGGAATTCAAGTTGTGCCGCCTCTGATAGACCCGGAGAAACACCACAAGATACTGAACGTGAAGAAGTTGGTCTAGAGGTCTAAAATAATAATGAAAAAACAATTCATCATCTATATAAGTTTATGGTGTATATTTTAAAGTCAAACGAAAATGCTATAATAAAAACACTAAGCTGCTTTCCTGTCTTGTAAAGGTAGATGCTTTTTCATAATGAAAAATAACCACATTACAACTACGGTATCCTGAACACCATATTCTATTTGAATCAACCAATACTTATAAATCGAAAAATGTGGAACTATTTACCAGTTCTTTCCCTTTATTTACAAACATTAATACCCTTGTATCTAAATGTACACAGATGTTAATACCCCAATACCATGATGAAAGGCAAACTATTTACTGTTTCATATTAAGATAAACAAACATAACATCCTTAGTACATAGCCATTGTTTAATTAAGAAATAAATCATGGCAGCCAGAATTTATTTTGAGTTCTAATATGACGGCCTATATATCGTCAACCAGTATATGTCAGTATATATCTACCTTTAGCACCTGCGCACTCAAATTATCGATTGGAAACAAAAATACATAATTTAAAAAGTTTCTGTAATGAATAAAAGCCTACAAGGCCGTTTCCGTGAGGTCATACACAACAACTACACATTATATTACTTTGTTTACATGTATACACAAATATGCGATGAAATCGCCGGAACATCTGTCGGGGGGTATCTGGGGTTTTCCCCCGACAGATGTTCCGGCCACCTCCCACGTGAAATTTTGACGACGTAAACAACCAATATTCGTATTCATATGTGAAGGGGGCTAAACGGAACAGCCGTTGTGCTTGCGCTCGGGAAAAAATAATCGTATATAAATGCTCAACCCATGGTTAAATGAGCACAAATCTACGCTGCCATGAATTATTTCTTAATTTTAACATGGGTTGGCAGATATTAGTAAAGCCAGAATGTGTTTTGAGTTTTAACATGGGTTGGCGGATATTAGTAAATTTTACTAATATCCACCAACCCATGTTAAAACTAAAAACACATTCTGGCTTCAATGAATTATTTCGATTCTGATATGGTGTATATGTCTAACAGCACAAATACGGTAGTATACTTTGATTGGAAGACAGCAATTTATATTTACGCTTTTTTATGCTGCACAATTTATGCTGCCAAATTCGAGCAGATGATAATTCATCAACATGTACTTTTACGACCGGAAAGTCAGTCACATGTACATTAACGATGGAAAAGTCAGTCATATTGATGAAGCATCTGTAACAATAATATTGTGTTTGCATGTTTTAATTGCATGTCACATATTATTAATTTTGGATATGTTGATTATTTTCAGTGAATATAGACCTATGTTTAAAATGTTAATAACCGTGTAAATAATCTTATTTTGTGATTTTATCACATGTGCTAATGAGATTTTGTCATCGGGTTGATCGCTCATTTGTTTGCAATGCGAAAGAAGGACGTCATGTTAGAATATCATATAAATATTTGACCTTATACTGTATAAGTGGTTTTTTCGAGGGAGGAAAATTTCGTGATTTTCTTCCAAATTGGTGGAATTTTTTTAGCGGTATTTAATTTTCACGATCCTGAGTTTTAACCTAAATAAAATGTTAGCGGATTGACAGTTATATTGGAAAAACATTATCTGAACTGTTTGACCAACAATTCAAAATAGGAAATGTATTTTAAATAAATTAAGTAAGAGCTTTTTGTATGCGATCAGCGGTATTTTAGAATTGTATACAAATTTGTGTAAGGGCATTTGATATAATTTTAACATACATGCATTATTACAACACATTTACAAAAATTATACACAAATAAGTCTTATTAACAGACACTGATGCAAAATGTGACCAATTAATTAACACCAAAAATTGACAACATACAGGTAATTAAAAATCAGTGAATGGAAAAGATAATATTAATGAAAATAGGTGTGTTTACACAGCAACAACTATTCATGGTAATTAGTGTTTTAAAGATAAAAGGGAAATTAATTAAAATAATTTACCTATTACATTGTATTTGTCACCAAATGCATTGTTTTCGGGAAGGATTTTTTCCCCTTTGTTAGATATTTTAAAAGCGTCATTTCAACAATTTTAAGAATGGCAGTGGACATATAATTGTTAAATATTCGTTATATACAGTCATACTAGGGGAGACAGATCTTGTACGATTACTTAAGAAAATAAAGATATTTATGTAGTAAAGGGCAGAAATTTACGCTGGTTCTTTTTTTCGCTGATCGATGACCGCGAATATTTGGTACCCGCGAAAAAACCACTTATACGGTATATCACCAAAACTTCATTTAACATTTATTTTATTTCATATTCCAGATATCTGAATAAAAATGATGCTGATTCTAGCTTTCTATGACACAGAATAGCAAAAGGGGCAATCAGAATCCATAAATCGAAAAAAAAAAACAGACAACACAATGGCCAAAAGAAAAAGGACAACAGGACAAACAACGATCTACAAAACATACAAAAAAAACTAAAGATTGAGTAACACGAACCCAACTAAAAATCGGGGGTGAACTCAGGTGATCCGGAAGGGTAAGCAGTTAAAATATGACTTACTACTGGATCTATCTGACTTGACATTTCGATCACAACTCTCTCCGTTGGTTGCTGCAGTATTTCCCAGTCTTGTCTAATACCTTGTAAATCTTCTTCTAATCCTGCCAGAGTCACAAATTTTGTAAAATCATCAGGGGATGGCAACTCCCTTTCCAAGTCTACTCTGGTACCTTGCAAAACATCTTCTAATTCTGTCCGAGTCACACATTGTGCAAAACCATTGATGGGGGATGGCAAGGTATTAAACTTGTCATTCATTTCATTCTAAAACAACCAAAACAAAACGTATGTTTGCATTTCAAAGGGAATGAAAAAATAATACTTCTCCATGAAATAAGAGTTCTGTCCCAGAAATGATAAATTGTGTTTTACAAGCATAGATTGATTTTAATATTTCTTCATAAACCACCAAAACAAAATGTATGGTTGCATTTCAAAGGGAATGAAAAAAATAATACTTCTCATATTAGAACTTTGAAATTGGAAATTAAATTTAGTTAATATATACAAGTTTTAACTAATAAATAACAATAAAAACTAATCTTGTAAACAATGTTTTCTTTCAACTGGCTAGTATGTTTTTCTTATTCCCATCTCGTAATCTTTTTTTTCCCCTACAAAAAGATATAACTACATACATACATGTATATATATGAACACACACTAAAACAGAATCTTACCAGGCTTTTTTCTATCTCATTTAATCTCATCATTTGATCAAAGAAAAACTGAAAATAAAAAAGAAATTGTTATTAAAATTTTATAGGTTTGTCCAAAGTTTATAAATTTTTTTATGAAACTGAAATGAGTCGTAACTAGAGGCTCACATGATCCTGTATGACAACAGACTATGAATGGTCCAGCGCTTTACGT
This sequence comes from Bathymodiolus brooksi, assembly GCA_963680875.1. NCBI lineage: Eukaryota > Metazoa > Mollusca > Bivalvia > Mytilida > Modiolidae > Bathymodiolus > Bathymodiolus brooksi. The sequence goes on along the minus strand of OY804578.1, from coordinate 78,201,058 downwards.
TTTCACAAGATTAAAGTCATCTATTAAGCTAAGCTATCAATATTAAAAGGCTATATGACAAGAAATATTATAATTTGGGAACCATAATTTACACCTTTAACATTATCCATAAGATATTTGTTGATATATCTCAAACTGATCAGTTGGTACATTTGTACTTACTCCTTTGATCTGATCCATTTGCTTTTGATGTTCATCTCTAATGTACTGCATTTCTTTGGTCGTATGCTCTATCATTGACATACACTAGAAAAAAATATGTGCAAAATAAAATTTTTATTAAGATTCTGGAAATTTGTTTCCACAATACTGAGCATTTTATATCAGTTATCAAATACATATATTATATATACAGGGGGAAAAAAAGTGTTAGATGTCAATATTTAGATATAAGTGAGTCTTCTATGAAAGACGTATGTCACTTGCCTTTGATTTTACTAGTAACTTAAAGACATTTGTATTAAGTGTTTCTAGGGAAAATTTGACGTCATATAAAAATAGGATTCATCACTTTAACAATGTGTTTAATGCCACTTTCAACAATATTTCAGTTATATTGTGAAGGTAAGTTTTATTGGTTGAGGGAACCGGAGTATCTGGAGAAAACCACTGACCTGCCGCAAATCATCACTGACAAACTTTATCACATAATGTTTTATAGAGTACAGCTTATTACATGTACTGTTAAGAGTAAACGGAAATCAAAATCAAAGACATTGGAAAAAAGTTTTGTCAGGCACAAAGTTCTTCACAGCAATTGTAATAAAACAGAAAATTACACAGAAATGGTCCACCAACATAACCAACAGCATGCTAATCTTCTCGAAAACTCTAAAATCCACACAATAAAACAATGACAGAATGCAAATCTAGGTCCTAGCTCCTACCTGTCTAAACCGAACCCCAAGTCAACCAAAAACCTCATAAAGTAGACAGACTGTAATTTGAACCTGTGACTGTGTAAACTGAACAAATTATTCAGTCCCAGAGGGGTTCGGTTTAGACAGGTTTTATTCTATATATATATCTGTACAAATTGTGTGAATTTGATTTTAATGAACCCTTGTAATGGGTTGATTTATTTTTGATATAAGATGTATATAATACAGATCACATACCATCTTCTAGATCTCTCTCTGCATGTATGCATTACTTAATTACTATTTTATTTAATATAACATTTAAAGGTTAATTACATTTTGTATATGCTGGCCATCATCGTCACGATTGTTCCCATCAACAGTAATGTTGTGACTCATGGCAAGGTGTACCCGATACAACATCATGTGATAAAGTTTGTCAGTGACTTGCTGCATGTTGGTGGTTTTCTCCGGGTACTCCAGTTTCCTCCAACAATAAAACTGACCACCACGATATAACTGAAATATTGATGAAAGTGACATTAAACATGACAACCCTAACCCTCAATTCTATGCAAAAAAAAATCATAATTCAAGGGACATAATTCCAGCAGTCTTTGCCTTAATTTGTTTCACCTACTTGCCTGAAAGGCAAATTTAGAAAAAAAAATTATATTTATTCAAACAAAGTCTTTCATAATTTTCACTTGTCCGAATCCAGTTTTATTTGTTCCAGGCTTTGGGCAAGTGGGTTAGCATGAAGACTGGTTCCTATAACCTTAGTCCTTAGGTAGAGGGTGTACTCGTTACTCAACAAATAAGACTCAACCCAATCAATCTATAAATGAGTGGGAATGAATCAAGGATTAACCATACCTTAGTAATTCCCTTTTCATTGGTTTCCATTCGACCCATGAGTTGCATATGCATGTTTAACCACATTTCTCCAATTGGTATTGGAACTGATGTAATTCTTTCTAATTCCGCTTGCATTTTTGCAACTTTGACCTCGAGCAAATGATAGGGTGTTCTCTTTCCAGTACTTGGTGAAGCTGAAAGCAAGTATGAGGACATCTCGCCGAGAGCATCTTCTGCATCGTCACTCCGACCACTGTCAACATCACTTAAAACTGATAATTTTCTAGCTTTTGAAGCTGATAAAAAATCCCTATCGAAATCATTTAAATCCGCTTGAACGTCTACAATGTTTAACCATCTCAGCATAGCATGCAACAAGGTGTGTAAAACACTGACATTTATTGCATCTACTTCTGGTGTTCCTACGGCAAGATCAACCATTTGAGAAAGATTAACCTTAGTTGCCGGCATTTTGATTTTTGTTTATCTTACTGACACTCGAAGCAAATTTCAAATGTACCCGCTATTGTCACTATTAAGGCTCCGCAATTTATTCGTGTACTCCTGTCGGAATCATGCGATTGACAATAATACTGTATACCTACGCAGTACTTCCGGTTTTAATCACAAATAAAAATGACCTTACGAAGTGGGATGCAAATGAGAAAAGTGATTAGAAATTATAAAATTAAAACAACCCTGTTGACTATGTCAATTAAGAAGATAAACTATAAAAAAAAAAACAGTCTAATTTAGGAATTATATTGTGTATTAAAAACGCGGATGCTTTCAAGATGTCATCGTTAGCAACAGAACCATCCCACGTGATATTTTGCTAAAAATAGAGGGAATCCTTGTGGAAATCCCTATTCTTCAAATTGAATATTAGGAAGGGGGTAAACCGATTGTGTTAAATCATAACTCGAAAATGGATGAAGCTATTTTAGATATTGAAACTGATTATTGAAGCTGAGAGTAATATCTAATTGAAAATGGTAATAAAATAAAAATGAAAGTTTTATAAAATAGAATTATCTAGAATGGAGAAATTAGCAGAAAACGATATTACCTATTTCTACCTCCGCCATGTTGTGATCGTCGTAACTGCAGTTACCACGATCAATTTACCGCCGTGATTAAGAAGAAAGGGTAAGGACGGGTTGGCTGGTTGTGAAGCAGGATAATGCGCCACAGTGGAGCTATACAATACAGGCGCGTAGCTACCTTTACGCAAAAAATCAATTGCTTGCACATCATTTCGGCAAAAAAAAATGTTTTTGCTTGCACTAAAAAATATTATTACTGACATGGGAAGAGTCCCACTTTTTCAGTATAATTGATAATCATTATAACGTGTTTTATATGCGATCTGGTAGAAGAGAGTGAAGTTGTTATTAATCAGTTAACTTCGGAACGAAACGACCAAACTGTGTGGGACCCGATCGTTATTTGATATGGCCGTTTCTATTGCCGATTAGTTTGAAATTCTACCGACTATTCCAAGGAGAACGGGCCGACAGATCAACCGAGCTGGTCATCCCGCTGATAACCCTTGCCAGTTTTGGCAGCGGTATATGTACTACCCGTTTATGGACTATTACATAACAGATCTTACCGCGAGATTACTTGAAAATGGCGCCAGATACCAGGCACAATATTTGATACCAATGAACTTGCCTAGACTAACACCAGACACCGTAGACGTTATATTTGACATATACAAAACCGATTTACGTTGCGACATAGTTATGATTCAAAGCCGAAATCAAAAGGTGGAAAGCCCGTTGGGCAACATTGACAACCGCTAATCTATCGAATCTGAAGGACACCCGTAACGTCACAAACGAAGAGCTCTATCCTTCGATCAGCACCGTTTTATTGATACTTTACACCATGCCTGCCAGCACAGCTACGACGGAGAGATCATTCTCTGTTCTCCGTCGCCTTAAAACGTACTTGAGGACAACAATGCTGCAGGATCGCCTGACTTCTTTAGCTGTACTGCATGTGCACAGAGATATTGACATTGACAGTCATGGGCTCATTTACTTTAGGAAAATCTCGTCATATTGACTTTGGCTACGGACATTAAATTCAAATAACGCAAACTACTATGTGTATTGATTTTTACAGTAGGAATTCATTACTTTCATCATTTTGAATTATTTTGTATTGCCAAATTTTTATTACAAATATACAAAATAACACTTAAAACAATTGGACAATATGGCAATATGAACAGACTGCGAATCAAAAGGTGCATGCATTAACCACAGGTACTTGTGGACAGGACCCTATGTTGCTCCCTTCTTCCCCCCCCCCCCTTTTTTTTTTGAACATCGACTTTTTTTCATATAAACAACATTTTGAAATGTTGTTTATATGAAAAAAAGTCGATGTTCAAAAAAAAAAAAAAAAAAAAAAGGGAGCAACATAGGGTCCTGTCCACAAGTACCTGTGGCAATAACGTGTTCCTATTTTTGTTTAAATATTTTTTTCAGTTGTACTTTGTAACATCTCCGTTAATCAGCAAAGCTTTTTAAAAAGCAAATATTTAGTATCCATCAGAACAAATATTAATGATTCGCTAGCTTTCTAAAAATAAAATTTTAATAACCAAGGCGGACTGTATATATAGAACTGAATTTATAGGAACAAGTCGCAGGTTTCAGGAATCAAGGCATTTCTTTTTTAACAGGTGTTGTACCTCATATTTCCTTTGTTCATATATATTAACTTCCTGAAGTGTTCTGTCAACCGATGCATGTATGAAACGTGATGGTAAAAAAAGGAGCGATTTAACAACAGGAATTGCCCTCTCTAATTGCTAGAAACGCTGGCCTTCCGGGGGGCTTCGACCCTCTGATCCCCCTACCAGGGTATCAGCCCTGGACCCGATGGGGGCCTTAGACGTCCCCCAGACCACTCGCCGAAGTTCTTTGATTGCACATAGTTTTACTTCCAGCTACGCCCCTGCTATAATCTACCCACAGACTGAGCAAGCACTATAAAAATCCAACTAAGGACGTTGACCTAGTGAAAAGATGACATTATATCACACTTGATATAGAAATAGAAATAAGTTTATTAACCAAATCAGGGCCCCAGGAGGGCATATACAAATAACAATTATGATTGATACACAACAACAATACAAATAACAATTATGATTGATACACAACAACAATATATCAAACTAAATATTCGCGGTGAAATATCAATAATTGTGGTGCAGGCACACTCGGGCAGGAAAAGAGATATATGCACATAAACATACATACACTTACTCACATATATATGAGGGGAGGGGGGATGAGATAGAACATATACATATATATCAGGTGATTCATCACCAATTTGCAAGAGACACCTTGAGTCGATGCTAAAAGGAATAAAGTCCTACTTGTGTCTAGTGCAGACCGGCCATGTTGATGTGGAAGGAATATTGTTTGGAACATGGAAAGGGATCAGAGCTTTTGGATAACCAGCAGCGAGCATCAAGGGACGATGCCAAAAAAAATATTTTCTTTCTCATGCTCAATGCAGGTCATCCAGTTTGCAGATCTCCAATTCCATTTAATCAAATAGTTGTTGATAAAAGATATTGACAAAGATATCTGAGTCAAATGAAGAACCTATTAATCTATAGTATCCAAACTCAAATGAAGAACCCATTAATCAATAGGATCTCAGCTCAAACGAAGAACCTATTAATCAATAGGATCCAAGCTCAAATGAAGAACCTATTAATCTATGGGGTCTAAGCTCAAACGAAGACCCTAATAATATATAGGATCTAAGCTCAAATTAAGAACCTATTAATCTATAGGATCTAAGCTCAAACGAAGATCCTAATAATATATAAGGATCAAAGAAACATATTTAATGAAAAAATATCAAATATGGCTTGAAAATGCAAGTTATAAAAATGCTAACAACAAAATAAGCTTTTTGTTTAATAATAAGTCATACTCAATTCTTAAATTGACTTCCTCTTTCATATCAAACTGTTTGAATATAAGAAAAGATTTGCTATAATTATTATAGCGTTTTATATTGTAACTATTATGATTTGTTCCACTACATGCATATTATGTTATTGTGTATTATCATATATGCTGAGCCTTAACCATTTATTGTTGATGAGTTTGTGCTAATAAAGTATTTTGTAGAAATATTTGCAATTACAAATAACATCATTCACAAATGACATGCTTAGTTGGATTTTTATAGTGCTAGCTCACTGAGTTCACAAATAGGCATGTCGCCCCTGTCGCCCCACACGGAAACATTATCCTGATTCCGAGCCACAAGTCTTTGCTCTTTCTCCTTAATACTGCGTGGAGAAGCAACAAATACCAATTTTATAGTCTTTGGTTTTACACGAACGAGGCTCAAACCCACGAGATATCGCACTCGAGGGGAGTACGCTAACCCTTAAACCATCGATGCGGTTAATATCTCAGCTAAAACACCACAAAGATACACAAAATATAAAGATATTATGCATTAAGATTATCAAACTGATTTACAAGCAATAATATATCATATAAAATACCGATTTCTCTCATGATTTTTTAATGAAAACATATAATAAATATAGAGGGGAAAATTATTGTACATAACTCGATTCTATAATCAAATTAATTTCTTCATTACATTGATTAATGAGGGCGATTTTGAATAATATGGGGGCGATATTGACAAGGGCGAATTTGCAGTGGGGCGATTTGACTTGCATTCCATGTACTTCCTCTTTGCTTATATCATTAAAATATCAAAATAATCAGTTATAAACTACATGTATGAAAAAAATATAACACTAGAAATTACAAATAACCTTTAAATAATTATTTTAGAAAGCAAACGTCGACATTTTCGTCAAATTGACAACCATCAAAATATCGCAAGCGGCACTCCAGAAAATCAATATTTTTGGGATGCAAAATAGATGAGTAGAACAAGTTTATACGGAACTACAAAACGATCAGTTCGCGTAAAAAGGCGCCCAAGGTATAATGTTTTATATGTTATTCAACTCACTAGATCTAAAGATATCAAATGATCGTAACAACGGTACTAATTTAGACTTTTCTGACTCTAGTGTTCACCATTATGACTCAAAATCAGATGAAACTGAAACAAGAATACTCTGAATAGCAACATAACATCGAAATGCCCAGTTTATAGCTTCTTTAATATGCTTTTATTCTATTTTTGTTTAATTTTTGTGTAAGGCAACCGCAAAGTAGATTTTGTGAGTATCAATCATGTAGAAGAACTACAATTTGTCGAACGAGTCGAGTTAACTAGTAGTAGTAAGCCAGGTTTGTGAATCCCTCAATTCTTTTATACGAAAATCTCACAGAATGTGAAAAAAAAAATTTTTCCTAGGAACCAGAAATCGAAATGTAATTATGTATGGTGTGATTCCAGGGGTCGACGTAACCGCTGGCCCGCTGGCCCGCTGGCCCGTGGCCAGTATATTTACGGTCGGGCCAGTCAAACTGAACAAAGATCGGCCCGCTGGGCCAGTTGATATTCTCGGGCCAATTGGGCCAGCAACTTTCGTTTCTTCCGTGTCATTCAATATCGACTGATAACAGACTAATGAAATTTCCTGATAAAACGTTAAAATTCAACTTCGATCACTCGCCGAAAGCTATAAATAGCCTAATCACACAATCAGCATGTGTTTACCTTGATCTGTTACCGCACGTTAAACGAATATTGACAGAAATATATGCTGGGAACCAGTACTTCATAATTCAATAATTTTCAAAATCACGATTATTTATTTATAAAACTGAAAGATTAAAACGTTATTTTCTATAGTAAGCAATTTTAAATATTTAATATAAATAAGAAATAAACCCAAATAAACCAAACAACAATAATAAATCATCACGTGAACATCTTACCTATAAAAAAAATGGCGGATACACAATAACGCTAATCGTGACTTCATTTAATATGAAAAATCTATTATTATGAACTAGTAACAGGTATGGACTCAGTCAGTAGATCATGCCGATATCAGCAAGAGGGATATTGGCAACAATCGCTGCATCAGCTGGGCAAAACGGAAAATTTTCCAAAGTCGGGACTGTGTTTGTTTATTTATTATCTAAATTCCGGTTTGATAATAATCTTCTAATAGTCGTTATATGAAGGATTTTTACCCAAAGAACATGGTCGTTAGTCGCGTTAGACAGTGGGTCGTTATATAATGGTCGAATGCACAGGAAAACGCTGGGGAGGAATAAATAAGATTGGCTAAAAAAGGAAACCGTTATACAGAGGGGGTCGCTGAGACTTCTTCTTTATATTTCTGGCCATCCTTCACTACTGAAGATTATTGGCCGAGCGCCGTATTAAATTTAGTTAATACATAAGTTAACATATATACAATAAACAATGAATGAAAGGTTAAAATTATATACTTTTGATAACAAGTTTGACTATCTATATGTAGATTGTTTGATTATCTTCTAACCATACCTGTTAATTGTAATGCATGTATGGGAAAATGTCATGAACTTTACCCTTGTTTAAAACAAGTACAACATTCATTCATAGAATACAAAAACTATATGTACATGTTTAAATCACTGACAGTCAATTTAATTATTTGCGGATGCCACTAGTGGAGCAGGAACTGCTTATCCTTCCGGAGAAAATGAGTTCACCCAAGGTTTTAATGAGGTTCATATTGCTCGATCTTCAGTTTCCTGTTTCTTGGGGGGGGGGGGGGGGGGCAAATCCCCCCTTTTATATCGGTCCACGAACGTGGACCGATATTTCTCGGGCCAGTGGAATTTTGAAGGGGCCAGTTGTTCAAGAATTTTACTGGCCTTATGGCCAGTTAATTTTTTTTCTTAAGTCGACCCCTGGATTCATAACACAGGTCATGGCACAGACTTACAACCCCCTTTTTTTCTAACTTTCTGTTTACAAATTTATTTTCAATAAAAATTTCTTTATTTCTTTATTATTTCATCTCTTTTTCCTTATTTTAACTTGTTCGTGTCAATATTCATACAATCTTATGTTAACAACAATTTGCATGTATCAACCCTATAAGGCTATATAGATACTAATAATCCACAATGCATGAAGCTCCGCAGGTTTAAAAATCGTACCCCTGCTCGCTTGTGGTATGTCACTTCCGTCACCGAAGGGTCCTCTATGAAAAATTTGGTAATAAATGTTTGAAAATCTTAAAATTCTGGAGAACTGAGCTATCGTATGCACAAAACAAAAACAGGGGCGAAAAGATGCGTCTTTTAGGAATGGATACATGTCCTAGTTTGAATGACATAATGGAAATAATGTGCAATAAATGTACTCGAAGCGAGCAGGGGTACAATTTTTAAACCTGCAGAGTTTCATGCCTTGTGGATTATTAGTATCTATATAGGGTCGATACATGCAAATTGTTGTTAACATAAATTGTATGAATATGGACACGAACAAGTTAAAATAAGGAAAAAGAGGGGTCTAGGACAATAGCCCCCCGCACAATTGCCCCCCATTCCCCAATTTTTGTATTTATTTTTTATTTATTTTTTAAATGAGAAATAAATATGCATAAACTCAGATTAAATTATTCAAATTACATGTACTTTTAAGTTGGATTTTCTTCTTTGTATATTAATCACAGGGGCTTGAATCGCTTTCATAGAGGTCACACGGCCTATATACCATATATATATACTAACGTTAGTATATATGGTATATAGGCTGCGTGACCTCTATGAAAGCGATTCAAGCTATATATGGTATATAGGCCGTGTGATCTCTATGAAAGTGATTCAAACCCCTGTGATATTAATCATCAAAAGGATTATACAGCTTGGACAAGCTATGATAAAAATAACTTTCTCTTATTATTTATAGATATTTTATTTTTAGATAGAGTTTAATGATTTTCCAATTAAGTTTAATTACCTTACAAAATTTGTCTTCAAAGAAAAATTATAAAAAGGAATTTGATTAAACAATGATCAAAGCTAAGTACAAAGGTTAATAATTAAAAAGAATTTTGAGAAAAAATGATTGCAAGCTAAGTACAAGCTTAGAACTGGCTTAAATAGGAGTGTATTTTGAAGTGAAAGCATAGTAGTGCAATGGAGTTCATAGAGTCAGAAAGGGGTAATCAGAAACTAAATATAAAACTGAACAAAATTTGTGGAGGGCAATTATCCTAGGGGGGCTATTGTCTGGGAGGCTTTTGTCCAGGGGCTATTGTCCAGGGGGCAATTGTCCGGGGGGGCTATTGTCCTGAAATTGTTATGAAAAAATAAAGAAATTTTATTGAAAATAGATTTGTAAACAGAAAGTTAGAAAAAAGGGGGGTGGTAAATCCGTGCCACGAGCGCCTGTGATTCATAATTGTGATATGTAGACTGAAACGTATACAAGAGAAGCTTGAAGATACCAAAGGGCTAATCAGAAGCCGTAAATAAAAGGACAGACAATGCAATGGCCAAAGGAAAAAGAACAAAATTAGGACAAACAATGGTTTACAAAACACTACACAGAAATGTAATTGGATTTGGAATGAAATGTCCTTAAAGGATTTTGAAATGCAGATTCAGTTTTGTAAAATTATATGTAGTGTAAGGTACAATAAGGAAAATGTGAAAAACTTGGTATCAATATACATGTATATACAAATGTAACTAATAAATAAGTTTGTTATACATGTATGTGTTTAGCATCACTTTTAACAGTTTATTGGCGGAGGAAAATGGAGTACCCTGATAAAATCAATGATTTATCGCAAGTCACAGAAAAAAAATATTGTCTATAAATTTGTTCTCATCTTGAAAATAGCTGAAATACGGCTTACTACGTTAAACATCAATCTATGTTCAGATTTCTTAGGTTAATTGTGTGCAGTGTATAAGGCTATTTAGAACCTCTGGTTATTAAAATAAAACTGTTCAAGCGTGGTCTGTGCCACCTTTTTATCTACAAAGTACATTCTGGTTTGTTGTTTGTAAAATAAACTTATTCTTCTTGTCATGAATATACATGTAATACTGATTACCTTTACTTGATGTTAAATAACAATTCATTCAATCGCCTGTATTAACATTAGTACTACTTTTTTTTTTCTCAAAACTGTTTAAATTGAAATTATTTTTTTTTTACAAGAAATGCTTTTGATTTCTTTTAATACTCTCATATGACTGTTTTGTAGATACATTTTCATTGTAGCATGTTACTGTAACAATGAAGGTATAACTGCATTCACAAAATGATCGAAAAAGCACTTGCAAGAGTGTTTGAATTACAAGAGTATATTCTCTTAAGGATGGGAAGGTAGGAAGAGTATCCCATACATATAAGATATGGAACACCCAAGATTATCCAACTATGTATATGTGTAACCCCAAAACCACAACTAGGATGAATATCCGATCATTCCCATTGCACACACAAGATTATCCAGCTATCATGTGCAATCCAAATGCCACAACACTGCTGTTATCCTAATAATTTCTTCCCATGGAAATATCCCTGTGTCGACGAAGTGTCTGTGAGGCCCCTTGCCATATAGTATTAAATATTTTGTGGTCAATACGAAAGCTCCACCATCATAAAATTATGGATCAATCAAACTGCATATTCCAACTGAAAAGTGGGTTCACAGACAGAACGTTATGTTCAAATCTAATTCTACCTATATTTTGAACCATTGTATAGGAAGTTGCACAATTTTTTCATGTGTCATATGCAATTTAAACATGCTGTCCACTTGTTTAAAAATGTAGACCTACAACCTATTTCTGAAATAAATCATATTTGAATATGACATTTATCATTGGCTACCTGGTATATAAACAATGCCATGATAAAATTCACAATATATTTTAATTTGCACATGCATATTATTGGATAAGTTATGGCCATCATTCCTAAGTGATATGTACAGGTCTGTTGCTCATACATGTACAAACATTAGATTGTTGGTTTTGTTTTTTTATACATTTTTTTCCCTACTAATACTAAAGATTACGATTTATTGACTTATAAATTATAATTTATTCAACAACACCTGGTTTGTACAATGACCTAAGATGCCCATCTTTTATAAATTGAATGGCGTCTTCTGTTTACTTAGTATCCAAGAAATACTGATAACAATGCATATGACACAGCTGGTTACTGAATTATTTTTATTTTTTTTATCATTTTGTGGTACTTGTTTAAATTGCAAAAAAACAAAATGCTATTAAATTAGAAAATGTCGAGTGGTCTAGGGCGCTGGACGTAAGGCTAAGCGAATGGTGCTGCAGTGTATCAATGGTGTGGGTTCAAATCCCGTTGAGGGAAGAACAAAAATTTGACAGCTCTAAAATCTAATTCTAACACTGTTTGGTTTAATTTTCAGACGTATATATATATATAACTGTAAACATGAAGATTGGTAAATTTTGTTATGACATGTATTTCCAATAATTACTGACTTCCACCTAAATAAATAAGTTTGATTTTTCCTACTAAAATCAAAATTATTCATGGTAGCAATATTTTGTATAATGTTTTAACATGGATAATCTTTATTTTCTTGCATTTTATACCTCACTATCGCTCAGGATAACAAAAATTGGCAAATATGATATAACCCATGGTAAAACTACAAACAAACTATGGCTTCCATCAATTATTTCTTAATTTTATCATATTTGAAGGTATGATTATAGTAGATATATAGCTCATGTTTGGGGACAAATCTTACTTGTATGAATGTATTTGTTTTCTTCATTAAGTATTACATGATCGCTAATAAGTCGCTATTCCAGTGAAAGTTGTGATTTTCTTATTCAACAGTACTACATGTACAAGGTATGTAATGGCGACAGATTGGACAATATTATTAAAGAGTGTTTCAGCTAGACTTTGAAATCTTCAGGACAATTGCCAGTTTTATCAAAATTTCTTCAGGACATTCTTTAATAATTAAACTAATTTTTATAAAGTTCTTTAGGACAATTTGAAAAATAGATGGGCAAATGTCCTGAGACCGGTGCCTAGCTGAATCACTGTTAAATGCCATTGACCACAATTTTTTTTTAGACTAGTGACAAGCTTAAGAGTCTATAGGACAATATAATGTTGACACAGGACCATTGCCTTGGGATGATGTCTTTCCAAATGTAAAAAACATTTTTATTTGTTTCCTACATTCTTGAATGTTCATTACTGTCTATTGCAACCAGATATGCACACAGCAATAGACTATATAACTCAATACATGTACAGTTTTATTTACAAATTACATGTATGTCATATTATGTTAATTATCGTTAGTCTTATTTAAAGTTTACTCAAAATTTATGTTGTCTTTTTTTTCTCCAGATATTGAGATAATAATAGTACATGAATTTAAATTAATTTGAACTGAAGTTTTTTTGATATTTTGTGTAGCTCTTTTTTTATTTATTTATCTACATAATTTCTTTGGACACATGTACATGTAGGTATCTCATGACTTTTGCATTCATCAGTTTGACTCATTGATGAGTACATCATACAGTTATGTACATGTTGCATGTTTTTTGCTTGAGGTATATTTTGCATTATTAAGTAATTCAGGGATGGTTTTTTTTCAGTTATTTAACTGATTTCAGCTATTTTCCTCTGGAGAGAAATTGACAAAAATTGCTGGACACAGTCAGAGCATGTCAAAAATAGACCATTTTAAAGTGGGTGTAGTTTGTTTCAGCTAATTTTTATTGTTTTTCAGTTATTTTATTTTCTAACCAGAATCATCCCTGGTAATTATTCATTTCATGATCTCACACCTGCAGTACACTATGTATTTGAATATAGATCACATTTAACATTTGTAGAATTATTTCAATTTTACACCTGTAGTAGTTATTTCAATTCACATTTTACACCTTTGGTAATTTATATTTATTTCAATTCACATTTTTACACCTTTGGTAATTTATTGTAATTTACATTTAACACCTTTGGTAATTTATTTCAATTCACATTTTACACCTTTGGTAATTTATTTTAATTCACATTTTACACCTTTGGTAATTTATTTCAATTTACATTTTACCTCTGCGAGTGTGGTAGATCGTGAGTTCGAGCCTGGTCGGATCAAACCAAAGGCTATAAAATTGGTATTTGTTGCTTCTCCGCTAAGCACGGAGCATTAAGGAGAAAGAGCAAAGACTAGTTGGCTCGAAATCAGAATAATGCATCCGAGTGGAGTGACATGTCTACCCACAGACTTGTTTCAGTGAGCTAGCACTATAAAAATTCAACTCAATGTGTTGGTCTAGTACAGAGTGGACCTCATCATCATCTCGTTGAAAATTAACTTGTTCTCGCCATGATATAGCTGAAAATTTTCACTCATTTGACCTCTGTAGTAGTTATTTCAATTCACATGTTACACCTGTAGTAATTATTTCAAACCTTTTTGATACAGAGTATCGTCTGATGATGACGATGGAGATCTAGATGACATACCGTTGATGATAGATGAGAGTACTTTTGACATGGATGATGAAAATGATTCCCTTGTCAAACCAAAACGATATAGACATCCCAACCAATCAAGGCTGAGTTTTTTCTTGGAAGGTTGTTGTGGAGCATGCTCAAGGTAAAACATTGAATTCAACAAAAAAGTATACATGTATATATACTGGGTATTTGTAATGAATAAAAATATCTTGAATTTTTAGCTTGGCTTACAAAGACCAAAGGATGTTACAGTGAAGCCTGTCTAAGCCAAACCTCCTTGAAACCATCTCTTTTGTTGGAATATACAGCTTAATTTAACAAAGATATCCTACATTTGGACTTTCTTCAGCACTTCGTATACAGGATTCCTGGTTTATTACGGAACCGGTTAAGACAAGTTTCACTCTATAGATGGAATCCCAACATGCATTAGGATTCAAAATTGTGAATTATAGTTGCTTTCTTCAGCACAGGTTACCATGCTGTATAAATACTTCTATGGCAGCCATATTGAAAATTAAAAAGTTAGTTATTAGTGTTTCTTCTTAGACATGTCTTATTACATGTATGATTCTGTTAAATATAAATATGATATCAAAACTTAATTCTTTTCAGATGTTGTCAGAAGTTATGTAATCGAGAAAAAACATACAAGTCACGCTCTGTTCCAATTGGTTTAGAACCTAACAAAGATGAAAAGTTCCCAAAGAATGTCATTCGAAACCAAAAGTACAGCATTATCACCTTTATACCAAAGGTAATTTATAAAACATATGTTTCGTCAAAATTAACATTCCCTATAGATTCTGATAAGGTACAGTTCAGTCAAAGACATATATATATAGCATGATAAATATTTCTTTGAAGCCTGAACTATCAAACAAAGTTGCTTTTAGATAAATGTGTATTCTATAAATTCTTTAATCATAATTTGCCACATCGTCGGTAACCCACGGTTGATTCCGATACGTTCCTCTCTCTCCATCACCCGTGGGTCAAATCGCTTGTAAACATTCGTACTCATGAATAATTCATAAGTCTTCGCATTACAAACTTCAAATGCGATTCAACCAATCAAATCGTTCCTTTCATAATGAGTTTGGTTAAAAGTTAAAAATGTCGGACCTGTTGCAAAAATTTGGAGTGAAAGAATTGAGGGACTTTCAACAAGAATCTGTAGACAATTTGCTTGAGGGAAAGGATGTTTATTTGTCAGATTTTTACCTCCGATACCAAAGATTTTCACTTTCATAAACGTGATTTTGATTGGTTAATTCGAAACTTTGAATATTCACGAAAACGAATGTTTACAAGCGATTTGACCCATGGGTGATGGAGAGAGAGGAACGTATCGGAATCAACGGTGGGTTACCGACGATGAATTTGCCATAGTGGGAATTTTTGATGAAATCAAGATTTTAGAATATTAAGTTCAGTACAAGTCAGTAAATATTATATAGACACTTCATTGTTCTCATTGTCAGTAGTTATTCATAAACTTATTAGATCACTACCCCTAAGCCCCAGTCTAGTAAAATATGGTTTGGGCTAGTAGAAATTGCATAAAATTTACTTAATCAAATAGAATTTTTTTTTCTAAAAAAAAAATGTTGTTTTGGCTAGTTTGTTAAAATGTTTTTGGCACAGACTGCTTTGGGACTATTGTTCAGAAACTGTCCCCAAATTATGTTTTGGCCAAAAAATTCATTACCATAATAGGGATTTAGAAATATTTTTGAGAGTTTCTTATTTTTATACAGTTGCAAAATATTGGTCATTGTTAGATATAGCTAAATGAAGGAAAAAAATGGCCCAAAAATCTAGTTACAATAATTTTGATCTCATTTTAAAATACAGTAGCTGTAAATATTTACTTTTGACTGCTTATATTTTCAGGTTTTATTTGAACAATTCAAGTTTTTTCTAAACTTGTACTTTTTGGTAATGGCTACTTCACAGTTTATACCAGCTATCAGGATTGGATACTTGTACACTTACTGGGGACCATTGGTAAGATATCATATTAGGAAGTTTTTTTCCTATAATGCAATTTGAACTATGTTAACCCAGGATCTGGTACCCTTATGTCTTAGACTCGCCAGAGGCTGGAAACTATGATCAAATTTTTGTGGCTTGGAATGCATTGTGGCAAACACACTTGAGTTTAACCTAAGGATTTAATTACTGGGTAAGTGGACTTATTTTGTCCACATTTGACAAATGTTTGAAAACGATTTTCATTTGATTCCTTCTTGTAGCAAAGTAAATTTTGATTTTCATGTTTTTAAATGATTCGCCAAAGATGATTCGTCAGTGAGTATTAACGTATTATCTCTCATGTTTCTATATTTACAAAAAATAAACTTATCAACGTAGTAACAGGTAGTCCATACATGAAAATCTAACATTAAGTATGTATTTTCTAGAAATAATTATGTCATCAGTTTGAAATATGGGAAAACACCCATTACATCTTCATAAATAAATACAGAATCCGGTTAGGGAATTCTTTAAAGAAGCGATGTAAATGTTTAAGATTCTAAATAAATACAGAATCCAGTTAGGGAATTCTTTAAAGAAGCGATGTAAATGTTTAAGATTCATTTCATATTGCAAGTGACTATGCCATTCAATACCTTACATAAATAAATTACATATCAGGCCAAAAATCTCCTCCAACATACATAGAGCAATGGTTGTGTATTTGGACGATGATAGTTGTTTATAAATGAAATGTAGTGATGCGATGCAACCCCATCTTTGAAGTATTGGACTATTTTGAACGTCAGAACATTATTTGTTCGAATGATGATTATATTATTGAAATTTTAACAGTATTTCCACATTTCATCGGATGAAAATGTTTGATAAGCGTATTATATGCATAATATGTCAGTATCAACAAACAGACTCTAATGTGACGTCAAGCACATTATGATGTTTCCAATAAAAACAATAATATCAGTTTTTAAGGTCTTGATATACATTATCACAAGTATCACAACTTTTCCAGTCAGGTTCACTGCGATACTAGTGATAATGTCTGTCTCAACCTTCAAATCTACTGTTATTCTATATTTTCGTAATTGATCATTAATGTAATATATATTGACAGGGTTTCGTGATATTTGTGACCATGTGTAGAGAAGCGTTAGATGATTGTAGACGATACAGAAGAGACAAGGAAGCCAATTCTCAGAGATATAAAAAGTTGACGAGAGACGGTCTTGTTACCATTCCTAGTTCTGACATTAAAGTAGGAGATCTTATTCAAGTAGAAAAGGTAATTACTATTATAAGGACCAACATACTAGTACTCTATTTCTTTGTAATTCAACTGAATAACACGGGCATGCTCTTTTACACACATCAAATGAATCAAATTAAAACTTTAACCAAATATCTCAATACTTAGCTAAACTGAAGTTAAAATGTAATTAAATTACTTCAGTACTTAAGCAAAGTACAAATTTAATTAGATAACTCAAATACTTGGCTAAAGCGGAGTAAAAATTTAATTCTAATTAAATTTGTTTGTATCGTTAGATTTGATTGGTTGCTATTCTACGTAAAATTCTCAATCTACCAGTCGTAACTAAGGGGTTTAGCTAGGAGGATCCCCCATCTTGAAAACGTGAAATCCTGCATGTCATATTTAGAACAATAAACAAAAATAATTAAAATGTCTACCTTGCAAACTTATTTTAGTTACCTTTTATCAAAATTAAAGCGTACACGAAGCCAAATGATGTCTGATCTTCATGTTTTAAACTGGAAGTCTTCATATGACGTCATGTTGTTTATGTGCTACGTGTCGCTAGGTAAACTCAATTTCTGACTGTAAAACCCAACGATTTACATCCGCAAAGCTTAAAATTCAATACAGTTAATTCCTAATTAAATAACTCAAATACTTGGCTAAAGTGAAGTAA
This sequence comes from Bathymodiolus brooksi, assembly GCA_963680875.1. Classification (NCBI taxonomy): domain Eukaryota; kingdom Metazoa; phylum Mollusca; class Bivalvia; order Mytilida; family Modiolidae; genus Bathymodiolus; species Bathymodiolus brooksi. The sequence continues at coordinate 78,182,913 of OY804578.1, read as the reverse complement.
AAATTTAATTAAATAACTCAAATACTTGGCTAAAGCGAAGTAAAAATTTAATTAAATAATTCAAATACTTGGCTAAACAAAGTAAAAATTTAATTTAACAACTCAAATATTTGGCTAAAGCGAAGTAGATAAATTAATTTAATAACTCAAATACTTGGCTAAAGCGAAGTAGAAATTTAATTAAATAATTCAAATACTTGGCTAAAGCGAAGTAAAAATTTAATTAAATAACTCAAATACTTGGCTAAAGCGAAGTAAAAATTTAATTAAATAACTCAAATACTTGGCTAAAGCGAAGTAAAAATTTAATTAAATAATTCAAATACTTGGCTAAAGCGAAGTAAAAATTTAATTAAATAACTCAAATACTTGGCTAAAGCGAAGTAAAAATTTAATTAAATAACTCAAATACTTGACTAAACTAAGTTGAAATTTAACCAAGTAATCATTGACCATGACACGACAATCCTCTGTATGTATGTATCATACAAATGTATTTAGATATTGTCTATGTTGACTATAGCCCGCTATAGGTATATTCAGGATATACTGTCAGTAAACTTGTACATGTAAAAGTACCTTGGAAAAAACGTTTTTAAGGTAAAAAGTCTTGCCCATATAGTCCAAAAAATGTAATATTCTGTATTTTTTCACTGAAGGACCAAAGGGTACCTGCTGATTTGATATTTATAAGAACAACAGAAAAACAAGGAGCATGTTTTATAAGGACTGATCAGTTAGATGGGGAGACGGACTGGAAACTGAGATTAGCCATACAGAATACTCAGAGACTTATGTCTAATGTGGTATGTATAGATTGTTTTCTGTAAAACATGTACAGTCAAACGTGTATTCAACAATCACCTATTAAACAAAGGAAAATTGACCGGATAAGACAGGTGACTGTTTATTTAAGATCGTCGATCCGGTTTGTCAGTTCCGGTCCGTAGCGATTCGCATGTTACTATGACTGGAAGGCAATTATTGAGAAAAATAGCATTCGCTTTGTAATTCTACAGGTTTGTTTTTAACGATTTACAAAATGTAATTTTAATTAGTTCATCATTCCATGATTTGTTTCAATGTTCAATGCTATTGTGTATTGAGAACACCTAGAAAGTTAATTACAGATGCATTTTCAAAGTCCAGAATGAAAACTTACCTGTAAATACCAGCTAACTAATACAATGAAATAAACGTTGAGGAACTGCGTTAGTGAGGTGACTGTTTCTTTGAATGAAAATAACATGTAATTAAGGTCGAGAGGGTTTTAATCTGGCCATTTACAGCAGGCGACATGTAATTCAAGGTGACATTAGAATGATATTTATCAAGATGATTTCAGCTGATGGTTCTGTTAATTACCATATGATTCAGCCATGCTCAATTTGGCCATTATGAAAGGAAAGTTTAAACAGTGATGGTCATCAATTCCACCAATATCAACAAAATGAACAATCACCTCTCTTCTAATAATTTAAAAGTTTATTTTTCTGGAACTATTGTGCCATTTAAAAATATATGTTACTGGAATGTTCCTTAGATTTCCCTCTACAACAGCTCAGTCCTCAAGATGAATGTCGGTCCTCTGGCACAAGACCAGTAAAACTTTGTTTGGACCAGTACATTTTTCAGTTTTTATTTATATATAGATATATAAAATAAATTCAAGTATATTCAAATTTTCATTTCGAGGATTGAATTAGCTACGTTAATGGTGGCAGTCTGAATTCCAAGATGGCCATCAATGCACGGCTTAGTTGAACATATGACACAATGGGTAAATGAGCAAGTGCTTTTTCTCTGAAACAAGTGAACCATTAAAACAAAAACTTGGTTGGAATGATATAATTAAAAATGGTATAACTCACCTTGGTTTCTATGGGGATGTTGTTAAGAAAAAGCTTACAAGTTTTAAGTTTGACAAGTCTAGACTTTATACAACTTTGATATCCAAATCCTACATCAGATATTAATATGAAATGTGTATGTTGAATATGTCTCGACACACATACATATTTGATATGCCTGAATCTTGTTTCCGAAGTTCCCTAAAAATATACACTGAAGGGCTGAAGAATTCAACACTTCTCCACTACTCTCCAATGTATACATTTGAAATTTTCTGTTCTAATTTTAATTATTGCAGGATATATTAGATATAAGAGCACAAGTTTATGCAGAGGCACCTCAGAAAGATATTCATAATTTTGTTGGTACATTCAGAAGAGTAAGTATTATATATACCATGGATCTTACGAATTAACTTATTTAAACCAACGAATCCAAAGGATGAGTTGGTTTAAATAAGTTCACGAGTAAGATCCATGGTATATGTTTTGTAACAGAAATTACATGATTGACAGATTTATGACGTCAAAATCATGGAATAACAGATTCTATGACGTCAAAATCATAGAATAACAGACATATGACGTCAAAAACATGGAATAACATCCAGATCTTCATGTTAGACCATGGTTTGTAAAAGTTCACTATTTTTAAGTTGATTATTGCATAAAAACATCAAAGGAAAAATGCGTATTTATGTTACAAGTTATATTACACATTGTTAGTACCTATTAGTTATTAAGTTTTGCAGACTGTGTCAGTGGAGTAATGGTAAGCATGCTCACCTCAAGTGTGGTAGATTGTCAGTTTTTCTCTGTCAGGTCAAACTAAATTTACACTATAAAATTGGTATTTGTTATTTCTCTGCTAATCAGGAAGCATGAAGTGAGAGCAAAGAGGCTGACTCAGAGCCAGGATATTGTGTTCCAGTGGAACGACAAGTATACCTGTTGACTATTTTTACAGTGGGCTAGCACTATGAAAATCTAACTGTGTGTTGATTTAGTGGCATCATCATTAAATCAACTGTTGAAGATGAAACAACGAATCAGATTAAGTAAGACAACTTTGTCTTTTTTAACTCACAAACCTCAGATATGCCTAAGCATAAAACAGAAAGTTGCTATTAAAAGTGTAGATGTGAAATTAACCAGAAAATGATACTGTATTGTTTGCATATTTTGTTTTACTTACAGACTGACGGTGAAGTGTGCGAGGATTCTCTAACTGTAGACAATACATTGTGGTCTAATACAGTTGTAGCCTCAGGGACTGCTTTAGGTGTGGTTATTTACACAGGGGCAGAGACCAGAAGTGTCATGAATACATCACAACCCAAGAGTAAGGTAATGTATTATTATAATGGAAAGAATTTAGTTTTGTCACGTATCTTACCTCCTATAAATTTGGTAGTTGGATTTACACCTACTTATGCAATCAGTCTCTATCACCACTGATGTTGTGAGTTCCTATATCGATCAGGGCGAGATGTACAACATTATGTGATAAAGTTTGTCAGTGACTTGCGACAGGTCGGTGGTTTTCTCAGGATTCCTCCACCAATAAAACTGACTGCCACTATAACAGAAATATTGTTGAAAGTGGCGTTAAATACCATCAAACAAACAACAAACAAACATATAAATTTCTAGAAATTCAACTGGTTTAACGACGTCACATGGAACCAGTGTATATTCATTAAATGGCGACCGGTAGCTATGTATAAGCAAATTCCGGTAATAAGTATTTTATACCCGTTTTCAACAAGAGTTATTTCCCCCTACCACATGTTTTCAATAATGAAGCACATTCGGAACATATATTGACTATCTTATATTTTAATGGAACAAATTTGAATTACACCTACAAAAAGCAATACAATTAAATCAACAGGCTATACTTGTGAAATATCAAGGCATGAGGTAAGATATATAGATTCTCCTACTGTTAACAGGGGATTACAATATTTTTTGGCACGAGGTAGTTAAAATTATCTAATTTTAAAGCTTCAGCTTTAGCGTGCTTTCGCCCTATATGGAATTTACTGAACATGTACACATGTATATAGCGTATTAGACAAATACACACTGTGTAACTAATATTATTCTACAAAGAGAGCCAAATAATTTAACATATTTTATTGTCATAAAATAACAAAAAGTTATACAGCTTAGAAATGTCTTCTCCAATGCTCAATGGATAGTTATATCAAGATATTGTATTTATCTTAACAAATGTTTCACTGTGTAGCAATTTTTGTTATTTTTTTTTCAGGTTGGCCTATTGGACCAAGAGATCAACACTTTAACAAAGGTTTTGTTTTTTGCTGTGCTCGTTTTGTCTTTTGTTATGATGATACTAAAGGTATATGATATGAGGAACGTATGAGAACTTTTGCCATTAAGTGGCCCTTATCATACATGGTTGTAAGCTTTTCTAACTTTAATTTTCTGATCTGAAACTATGGGGTCAGCTAGTTAAACTTAACATGGCCTATGGAAGCTCTTGGTTGTTGGGGGATCCCCTTTCAAAGTTATATCCCCACCCACTATCCAAGATGGCTGCCATAGCTAAAAATGGAAATTTCTTTAAATGACTAAAACCTGTCATATTTGAAGACAGAAGTAGGTAAATTTAAACTGTAATTACATGGTAATGAGCTGTTTAACATATATTCAGAGTTTTTCTGTGTATTTTGTAAATTTGATTTTAATGCTATGTTGCAATGTAATAAACGAACATTTACGATAAAGATCATTTTTATCAAATTAAATACATTTATATGAGAAAATGGTGTATTTATTTCAGGGTTTTGGTGGACCATGGTATAGATATTTGTTTAGGTTTATACTGCTGTTTTCATACATTATACCTATCAGGTAATTTGACTTACCTTTAGACAAACTTTTCTGTAGAGATGCTACTTTTATGATATCTGCACTATTGATCATATTCATTGTCATGTTAAATTGAAGACATAATAAGAAATTCTAAAACGAGAGTTCTATTTAATTTTAGAGAAAAAAATCTTTTCATGTTGTTTTGTTTAATACCTTTGCTTCTAGTGACATTTTCTCATAATATTGTTAGTTCAAATTCTGCTCAGGCGAGATGTACTTGATACAACATTATGTGATAAAGTTTGTCAGTGACTTATGGCAGGTCAGTGGTTTTCTCCAGTTTTCTCCACCAATGGAACTGACTGCTACGATATAACTGAAATATTGTTAGAAAGTGGCATTAAACACCATAACCCTAACCTCGACCCCTCTCATAATATTTAAGAAGATTCATCTCTTATTTCAAATGCAGAAAAAGATGGAAGATATGACCTTATGGCTATTAAACTCCCTTCTTCAAAAAAGTCCAATCAGAATAACTGTATAAATTAGATAGCTGTTAAAAAGTACCTGATTATCAGAATAGATATACATTATATCAGACAATACTACAAAAGCATTAGTTACAATAGTCACAATGGAAAAGGCAAAATATGTGAGTCCATCAACGACAGTCTCTGTGATCCTTATACAGGCTATGACCAAAACCATTATCAATTTCTCTAACTATACACGCCATATGGAGTCATGAGGAACATGTTTTGCAGTTAAGCATTAGCAATTATTATTTGGCAACTAGAATGAACAGTGATGAAAAAAAAAGCTATTGTTCCATGTAGTCTTTTTATATATATATGTAAGATTCCAACAACTTATCACAAGATCTGGAATTTATTCTTGTTGATCACAAATCTGATTTATATGATTTTCATTTTTCATAAATTATGACACACGTATGACATCATTTTATTCGTGTAATTGACAATAATGATTGTTGAAATCATCATAACAACTAGAAATTTTATGAGATACGTTGCTGGGCACTTTAATTATACAAGCTATAACCACAAGAACAATAGATTTCAAATTTGAACTGTGGTATTCAATGATTTGTCAGTCAACAAATATTTCAATCAAGTGAATGTCAATGAATTTATCGTGTAATTTTTTCTTCTTTTAAGTTTGAGAGTGAACTTAGACATGGGAAAAGCAGCATACTCCTTTTTTATCATGAGAGATAAGATAATAAAAGATACCATTGTAAGAAGTACAACTATTTGTGAAGAATTAGGAAGAATAAGTTACTTGTTGTCTGATAAAACAGGGACACTCACTCAAAATGAAATGGTAGGTAAAGCTGTAGATCATATTAGAAATACATACAGTATTTAGAAGGAAAAAAATGGCCGGAGTTGTAATGCTAATTGGGTTTACTTTGATTAATGTAGTCTGGGTCTATCACAACTAAGGTTTATGTGTTTGACTTCCACCAGTGACGAGTATGATCAAGTGTTTAGTGCCTTACAGTAGGTTAGTGATTTTAACTGGGTATTCAAACTTTAATAAACTTTCGAGTAAGAGTTTGGTACTCGTACTCCAGAATCATTGAATCAGAACGCTGTATTTATTGGATGTGACCTTCTGATTGGCTGTTTTTTCGAGTACATATGAAAGTTTTATAACCAAGCCACCTCTCCCTCTCGCCGGATGACAACTTTTTTGGTTTCCTTCCAGGGCTAACCACACTTAGTAAAAACAGGGCGACTTGACTTCTCTCTCTCGGTTGACTTGAAGGCGAAGTGAAGGAAAATCTGGGAGACGTCCGAAAAGCTAGCAAAAATGTAACATTCCTTTCCCTGCTACCGCATGTCCCCCTACCTTTCACAAAACAAACGTGCGGCACAACTATCTTGAAAAGGATGCAATCAATGAGTTTGGAATACAATATTGAATATCAAACCATGTAAGGGTTAAAATTTCAGGAATATTGAAGAAAAAGTATGATTATTGGTGAAAAAATACTGACTAACAAAGAGACAGAAGGACTAAAGCTTAGCCTTTTGACAGGAATAGAGCGATTTCATTGAAACCAGGACGAAAAAGGTGCCCACTTCGCCTGGCTTGGTGAGTCCTTCCTTCAAAGAGGGATTGTTCTATTGTATTAGAAGTGTTTATGTTTTTGTTTTAATCATATTTTTCTTTCATTTTTTTTTTTATAGATATTTAAGAAGTTACATTTAGGAACTGTATCTTTTACACCAGAAACAGCTGATGAGGTAGCTATGAAATTATATGCATGTTATATTTATTAGAATTTGAAAAGGGAAAAAAATCAGTTACAAATATGTAATTAGACCATTATAAATTTTTTCGTAAGAAAATTAAGAATTAGACATGTCAGTTACACTCTTGTTTTATTTCTACTTTCACTTTGTGAACGATTGCTATTAACTGACAGTAGCCAAGACATATTTATAGACACAGAAACCAACTGATATATTGTTGATATTTATTGGGAGTTGTTAGGACAGAGTTTGTCTCCACTGTTTGACCAGAGGGTATCAGACCTGTTCCAAGCATTAGTTCTCCCTATATTGGAATCACAATGAATTCTTATATTTAATCCCCTATATCCTCAGTACAGAAATGGCAACTGTGTTATGAACTTTTTGCCCTTTGTCAGTGAGAATGATTGCCAAATCGTATGGTAGTTTGATTTACAACTACCTTTGCAATCCGTACCCATCACAACTAAAGTTGTGAGTTTGAACCCTGTTCATGGCAAGGTGTACTCGATGCAACATTATACGATAAAGTTTGTCACGATATAGCTGAAATATTGTTTAAAGATGGCATTAAGCACCATAAACCAAACCAAATTGTATACCAACAAATCTGTGTCGTGATGGAATGACAATCTGTGTTTGTGTCACACTCTCTGTGTCCACAGTGCATATCAATAGTGTGTGCTATAGATGAATGGGGAAGTACAGAACTGTGATCCAGGTAGACAGATCTATTCAATACAAATACAAGAACGATGACAATTCCAACTCATTCCATTCAAAACACCACTTCTCAGCTGTGATATCAACAGTAATATACTTGAAATATTTATAAACAATACCTTAAACACACCAATTGTGACAGCAAAACTTTGATTTTCCATGTATTGTTAAATGGTGTACTACTTACAGATCTGTTTTAATAACAACATAATCAATTTAATTAATTATATTCACCAGAAACATTGTATTGAAGATCTATTTAAATGCTCAATAAACATGTGCAGAATATGGGAGGTTAGTTTTTAATTCTATTTTTAGATTACTCAGCATCTATCATCCATGTTTGCACTAAAACAAGATCCCAGCCAGGCTCAGAAGCCATTTTTAGGACCATCTATGACACCTACCCGAGGTCCAGTCAGAAGGACTGTCGTAACTCGTGTTTATGAGGCTGTAAGAGCCATTGCATTGTGCCACAATGTAACACCAGTGTATGAAGATGATGATGATGTTAACTCTGATGATACAGAGGCTGACAGACAAAGTAGACAAACAGTTGTATACCAAGCATCAAGTCCTGATGAGGTAAATAGTTTTTATACCCCTGCTCCCCGAAGGGGGAGGGGGATATACTGTTTTACCTCTGTCCGTCTGTCCTTCCGTCTGTCCAAGATATTTTTTCGTCGCATTTATCTCAGTAACTGTTGATGGCAGAAATCTGATGTTTGGTCACAAGCGTCATATAAGTATACCATATTGTGGGTAGCGTTTTTGGACCCGTCAGATTCCTACTTCCTGTTTGCCGACTTAGTTGGTTTTTATATACATTGAACATATATGCACATTTTTCGTCACATTTTTCTCAGCAACTATTGATGACAGGAATCTGATATTTGGTCACAAGCTTCATATAGGTATGCCATATTGTGGGAAGCGTTTTTGGACTCGTCAGATTCCTACTTCCTGTTTGCCGAAGAGCGGGGGTATCATAAGTGAGCATTAGCTCACAGTTCATCTTGTTAGTGAATTGCAATTTAAGTGACAATTTCCCCCACACCAACATTTCTATTTACATATATTACAGTAAAACCCTGTTAAACCACCATCGTTTGTTCAGCAATAATTTGGCGTTATAATGAGTTTGGCAATAAACTGAAATTATTGTTTGTAAATAAAGTTTTTGTAAGTCATTGAACTTATTTACACATACGATGTCATTTTCTTGTCTCTTTTTTTTCTTTCATGTCACATGATTGGAGTATGCTTAATAATTATTTACAAATTTTCATGTTTTTGGGAAACAGATTACTATAAGCGTTACGCATGTTTTTGAAACTGATGTTCTGTTGTATATTGTGATATCAATGTATATTTATCATTAAAATAGGTGTAATTTAATAGAAAGTCTATATTTTGCATTAGTCAATGCCGTTAATCGACAGAGTTAATGAAACTACTTTCATTTTGCAAGTTACCTTAATTACAGATTGCTTTAGTAAAATGAACAGGAAATGTAAATACAGCATGGTGTGATTGGATGAACCTTGGCAGTAAAGTTCACAGAAAGCTTACAATTTTGATTAATTTGCACTCTGGAAATGATAACAACTTTGATGACCAAGGGGGGGTATTGTGGAATGGAATTCTGAACGTAGCCACAGTAGATTTAAATTGTTGATGAAGGGAGATAATCAAGCCTCTTTCAATTTGTAGGTTGCCTTAGTGAGATGGACAGAAAGTGTAGATTTAACTTTAGTGAAGAGAGATTTAAACAGTATGCAGCTTAGAACACCATCAGGCAGTATAATCACCTTTCAGATTCTACAAGTTTTCCCATTTACATCAGAAACCAAGAGGATGGGTATTATTGTCAAGGTCTGTTTGTTTACATTCCTGTAGTTTATGCATTATGCCTTAATTATTATTATTATTTAAGAGAGGGACACAAAATTGTGTAAATATATATGAAATGTGGAAGGTTAAGTCTAAAAACATGTGCAGATTTATTTCTATTAAATTCTGTCAAAGGTACAAAATACTGTGAAAGTACTTTTCTTCGTGGGCATCAGTTTTCGTGGTTTGGTTAAAAATTACAAGTAAATTGGTAAATTCGTGGATTTTGTGTTTTTACCCAAAATAATATTTGTGTATTTTATATTTTCAACTTAATAAGTTTCATTGGGTAGCAAATCTATGAGAAAGCTTCAAATCATTAGACAGATGAGCAGTATAATTATGTAATAGGAAGTGGAACATGAATATTACAGTGTTCATTTTGACAGTTGTAGAAAATTCCGGCATTTGTAAATTTAGCAGAATTTATTTTATCGAATTTGAAAATAAAAAACAAAATCTACTGAAATGACTTTTTTAGCACGCACACTAGCAATTTCCTTTACTATATATAAAATTCGTTTTTATGTCTTACAAATAATTACTCTCCATTTTATTTTCAATTTTTGTTGATCACAACAACAAAAAAAGAACAATAAAGTTTATTTCTCATTATTTTTCATACAATTGCAGCTTGTACTTGTATAATTATTTCAAAATTTACTATCTATAATTATCTCAGATTGAAACCGTTGTCGTGTCACAAGATTAATCCTAGCCCCGGTGCAAATGTACAGTGAACTTATGTATAATTGATCCTTAATTGTTTAAAGAAAGGTGATAAAATATGTTTATTGAAGAAAGGGTGTTATTCTTTAATAGAGATATGTTTATACAATACTTAACAGCGTGTCACTGTCAGTGTATTGTTTGGAAGTAAATTTGATTTCCATAACAGGAAGTTGTTAAAATCTTTTCACATATAAACATTTCTGTCGTTTTTACGCATGCATAACCCATTAAAAGGCATGCTCGTACTTATTTCGTCATTAAAATTGTCAATTGTACGTAATGCATCTGGTCCAGAAAGTTGAGGTCACTCGAGGACAGCATTTGACAATATATCGATGTCAAACTGCTTCCCAAGTGTCATTGTTCGTTGGATTCTTAATTTCGTGGATCAGGCTACCCACGAAAAGCACGAAAATTGGTACCCCACAAATAAAAGTGATTTCACAGTAATTCTAAATAATTACATGTATACTACAAGGGCAGTAATTAAGTCTTTACCCCACCACTTTTCATTGAAGTGTCTGTGCCAAGTTAGGGAATTGAGTGTTCATGTATGTGTATGTTAGGGGTATTAATGTTGTCTCTGTTTCTACGATTTTTTTATTAGATTTGCTAATTGTTCAAACAGTGTGGTATTTTTGGCTTCCCATTTTATTACACATTTTTTAATGGAAAGTGAGAACAGAAAAAGGAAATGCAATCAAAACTGTTTCAAAAGTTTTGTTTTATTTACAAAAGACACTAGTTTTCAACTACAGAATATGTAATGTAACCAACATATCACAATCGGCAAAGGTAATAATTCATATTTTTCTTGCTTATAGCTAAGAACTCATTTCTATCTACAGCAACTCGTCATATTAGTAATTAGTAAATTTTACTGCAATTTAAATTCACATCTATTGCATGCATATTCATTAATGTAATGAGCAAAAAAATATTTTTTTTAATTATTTGTTCTTTTTGACATGAAGTGACAATTTTTAATGAGTTTTAATCATGTGTGAAAAAAAAACAACAACAAAAACAGATAAACAAGTATTAATAAAATTGCTATGTACAATGTACCTGTCATTTTCTTATGTAGAGCCTCCATTTTATTTTTAGCTCACCTGGCCATAGGCCATGTGAGCTTTTGTCATGGGTAAGCGTCCGTCGTCCGTCCGTCCGTTAGCTTTTCACATTTAAATCTTCTTCTCTGAAATCGCTGAACAGAAATCAGCCAAGCTTGCCAGAAATGTTCACTGTATGGTCCTCTACCAGATTTGTGTTTTTGGTGCTGATTTGAAATCCAACATGGCTGCCAGGGTCCATAATGTGTTCTCATTGGCTGAAATTTTAAAAATCTTCTTGTCAGAAACCACTAAGTCAATTGAATTGTGACTTTGCAGGAATGATCATTGGGTGGTCCTGTACTAAACCTGTGAATCGTTTGCCAATCGGAAATTCAAGATGGCCGCCATGACTCGACTTAGTTTAACATTGGACCCTATGGGAATTTCACATTTTCATCTTTTTTTCTGAAACCACAAAACAGATTTGAACCAAACTTGGCAGAAATGTTCATTGGATGGTCATATACAAGATTTGTGTTTTTGGTGCTGATCGGAAATCCAACATGGCTGCCAGGGCCTATAATGTGTTCTGATTGGTCGAAATTTTAAAAATCTTCTTGTTAGAAACCACTTAGCCAATTGAATTGTGGCTTTGCAGGAATGACCATTGGGTGGTCCTGTACTAAATTGTGAATCGTTTGCTGATCGGAAATTCAAAATGGCCACCATGACTCGACTTAATTTTAACATAGGACCCTATGGAAAAAATGTTTAAAAGTCTTCTCCTCTGAAACCAGTAAGTCAGTTTAAAGCAAACATGGGAGGAATGGTCCTTAGGTGGTCAACTTTCAAAATTATGTCCTGTGACCCCGACCTCCATCCAAGATGGCAACCATCAGCGGACATAGTTTTAACATAGGACCCTATGGGAAATATATTTAAAAATCTTCTTCTCTGAAACCAGTAAACCAATTTAAAGCAAACATGGCATGGATGGTCCTTAAGAGGTCAATTTTCAAAATTGTGTCCAGTGACCCTGACCTCCATCCAAGATGGCCACCTTCAGCAGACATACTGTAGTTTTAACATAGGACCCTATGGGAAAAAATGTTTTAAAATCTTCTCCTCTGAAACTAGTAAGCCAATATAGCAAACATGTCATCGATGGTCCTTAGGTGGTCAACTTCCAAAATTGTGTTCAGTGATCCCGATCTCGGTTCAAAATGGCCGCCGTCAGCAGACATAGTTTTAACATAGGACCCCATGGGAAAATTGTTTAAAAGTCTTCTCTTCTGAAACCAGTCAGCCAATTTAAAGCAAGCATGGCATGGATGGTCCTTGGGTAGTATACTTTCAAAATTGTGTCCGGTGACCACGACCTCCATCCAAGATGGCTGCCATGAGCAGACATAGTTTTAACATAGAACCCTATGGCAGTATGGGATTTGAATAGTAACTTAGATGTATTCAACATGCAGACATTCTTAAGAGGACTTATTTATGTCAGGTGAGCGATACAGGCTCACCTGAGCCTCTAGTTCTCTGGTCCAAATCATATTTTCTACTCTTGTGTAACTTAATATCTATTTATATTTTGACAGGAAGAAGCTACAGGGGAGATAACCTTCTTGATGAAAGGGGCTGATATGGTTATGACCTCTATTGTACAGTATAATGACTGGCTTGAGGAGGAGGTAACTAGAATTTAAAACTGAAATTCAAACTAATTAGAAATAGATTGAATCTTTGTTTGATAGGAAACATGACAATAGTGATCGACAATACAATTTACCACTGAAAAGTTAGTGATGAAAGTGCATGTGTTTTATTCAAATCATACCATATTGAGATAATTTCATCAACAATAAATATAAACAATAGTAACATTATGATAGGAACAAAATAACAAGCAAACATAACATGTAATTAATTATACCCCCGCTCCCCGGAGGGGGATGGGGGGTATACTGTTTTACCTCTGTCCGTCCGTCCAAGATATTTGGTCACAAACTTCATATAGGTATGCCATATTGTGGGTAGCATTTTTGGACCCGTCAGATTACTACTTCCTGTTTGCCGACTTAGTTGGTTTTTATACACATTGAACATATATGCACATTTTTCGTCACATTTTTCTCAGTAACTATTGATGACACAAATCTGATATTTGGTCACAAGCTTCATATCGGTACCCCATATCGTCGAAAGCGGTTTTGAACCCATCAGATTCTTACTTTCTGTTTGCCGACTTTTGATTTTTATACACATTGAACATATATGCTCATTTTTCGTCGCATTTTTCTCAGCAAATATTGATGGCAGAAATCTGATATTTCGTCACAAGCTTCATATAGGTACCCCATTTTGTGGGAAGCGTTTTTTGACCCGTCAGATTCCTACTTCCTGTTTTCCGACTTAGTTGGCTTTTATACACATTTAACATATAAGCACATTTTTCGTCGCATTTTTCTCAGCAAATATTGATGACAGGAATCTGATATTTGGTCACAAGCTTCATATAGGTATGCCATATTGCGGGAAGCATTTTTGGGACCCATATATGCTCATTTTTCGTCGCATTTTTCTCAGCAAATATTGATGGCAGAAATCTGATATTTCGTCACAAGCTTCATATAGGTATCCCATTTTGTGGGAAGCGTTTTTTGACCCATCAGATTCTTACTTCCTGTTTGCCAACTTAGTTGGTTTTTATACACATTGAACATATATGCGGGGGTATCCATAAGTGAGCATTACCTCACAGTTCATCTTGTTTTTTTAAATTTACAACTAATGTACAATATTTCGTGGAATAATCAAACCCCTTCATATAAAGGTCACCTGTATATAGTCATACCTGTTAACCCTCCCCCTTTTCGCGGGAGTCTCCCGCGTAAGAGCCTTATCTCCCGCTTGGACTGGGTCTCATGCGCGGGAGACATTAATCTCCCGCACACACCTTTTCCTCCCCCACGATCTCCCCCCAACAAAAATATCAAGTACAATAAAATCTTGACCTACATTTTGCGATCAATATTTCTGGAAATTCCCCATTTGGAACTCCCGCACTGATGAAAAATGACGATAGATACGAATGGTAAAGGTGTTTAAATGATATCCGGTTATTGATCTGTTTGACACCTTTACAGGTAAATTGGGTCATGGAGATTAATTAAGGTGTTGATGATTATACAACAATTATCCACTGATTGACAGTTAATTGGGGATAAGGAAGTGGTATGTGGCACACGCTTAGATGATTAGAAGTGTGATAGCGGCAATTAAAAATAGTTATAAACCGTTGTGCAAACAGGAGTCGGACAACCTTTGATGCCGAGGAAAACTTCTTATTTCGATCAAACATGCAATGAATTCATCTCGGATTGAGTTGTTATGGCTTGTTTGGGACCAAAGCCGATCAAAGTATTATTTAAGGACTAAGTTCCAGGATGGAATTGATAAACCACAAAAATGCCAAAACGCATGCTATCACCCAACGCACCAGCAGCAAAGGGACTTTTTAATTTTAGTGCTCTATGACTATTGTTCAGAGCATTCTGTCTTCATTGTTATTGCTTTGTTATAACCTTATGATTATGAATGATTATGAATAAATTATAAATACAGTTTTTATCCTTCATTCATCATATGAAACACTACTAATAAGACAGAAATGTAAACAATATATATTGAAATGGGATGCAGTTGGTTCAATACTGAAACAAACAAAAAGAAAACATCAATTAACAATAAAAACATGCATCAAATACGTCGATAAAAAATCTCCAGTTATGAGACCAAATCTCCAGCCAAATATTTACAAATCTCCAGTTGTAGCATAGCAACTCTATCACATGTATGCAACTACAAGGTACAATTTTGTGCGTTTAAAGGCGACGCACAAAATCGGATAATATGAAGCAGCCGGCCGCGATACTGGTATTACCCGTATTGTAATATTTACAATACTGGTATTACCAGTATTATAATATTCACAATACTAGAAATACCAGTATTGTAAATATGACAATACTGGTAATACCAGTATTGTAACACTGTACAATACTAGAAATACCAGTATTGTAATGTTACAATACTGGTAATACCAGTATCGTACATATACAATACTGGATGTACCAGTATCGTGCATTTACAATACTGGAATACCAGAATCGTTGATCTATACACAATACCGGAAGCTCCAGTATTCTTCATCCAACAATACTGGTAATACTAGTATTGTAAAACACACGATACTGGAAGCTCCAGTATTCTTCATCCAACAATACTGGTAATACTAGTATTGTAAAACACACAATACTGGAAGCTTCAGTATTCTTCATCCAGCAATACTGGTAATACTAGTATTGTAAAACACACA
This sequence comes from Bathymodiolus brooksi, assembly GCA_963680875.1. Taxonomy (NCBI): domain Eukaryota; kingdom Metazoa; phylum Mollusca; class Bivalvia; order Mytilida; family Modiolidae; genus Bathymodiolus; species Bathymodiolus brooksi. The sequence goes on along the minus strand of OY804578.1, from coordinate 78,167,153 downwards.
ATACTGGAAAGTCTAGTATCTGGCAATTTGACACGAGTGGACAGAGCCTAATTCTAACTGTAAATCACAGCTCATTGTATTTACCGTTAGTATTAGGCTCCGCCCAGTCATGTCAAATTACCTTACCAATATATATCAAACTGTAAGGGACCATACAAAATATTTTGACATTACAGGGCTTTTGCCTCTTATGTTATGTACAGCAGAAATGACGTATGAGTATGAATTATATTCAATTCTTTTAGCATAATGTAGACATAAAAACTCGGGTTAACTGGAATTCTGCCTAATTTTCCAATATCTGCAATACTGGTATAACCAGTATCTTCCAGAATCTTCCAGTATCTGCAATACTGGTATTGCCAGTATTTCCCAGAATCTTCCGGTATCTACAATACTCATATTTTGGCAATGACCAGTATCTTCTAGTATTGCAGATACTGGAAAATTCTGGAAGATACTGGGATACTAGTATTTACCAGTATCTGTACCAGTATTGCAGATACTGGAAGATACTAGTAAAATACTGGTATTACCAGTATTGTAGTACCAGTATCGCGGCCGGCTGCTTCATATTATCCACAAAATCCCTAGCAGTTCCCAGAGGTTAACAGGTATGATATAGTGGTAATTTTGTCAATCTCCCCCAGGTGACCACTATAGACAGGTTTGCAATTTTTATAATCACAAGGAAGTTACAAGCTCTTAAATGAGATTTTGTTTAATAAAGTTTGTTGAAATTTCTCTCCCAGTGTGGTAATCTAGCAAGAGAAGGTTTGAGAACATTGGTTGTGGCTAAGAAAGTGTTAACAGAAGAACAGTACCAGGAATTTGAGGTGAGAGTTTGTAACATTGTATAGTTATGACCATTCTTCTGCTAAAGACAGATTGATAACTTCATAAATTGTTGCCAATCTCTGAAGTACTTTATTGTAGATACAGTTAGAAACATGTCTGATATATGAAATAACACTCTGACAAAAGTTAAGCACCACCCTATGTTTTTATCGATATATTTTTTTACATCAATAATGTTAAAACAATAAAAAAGATATCACCATTTTTCTTACACTTCTTAAAAGACAACACCAAGGGCTCTAAAATTACCAATCTACGAAGTATTTATCATCCTGAAAGACGTGACTATGACGTGACAAAAATGGGGTTCAAAACAGGCGCTGGAAAAACGTAAAACCAGTTTGTCTTTGATGGAAGTTTTTAACATTGCATTAAAATGCAGAGTCTTCAGATTTTAAGAACTTTTAAATGCATCTATTGTGCGCATGTGTAATACATAAAAATCAATAACAAGTACCGGGTATATCCACCGCGTTTATTGTAAAGTTCTGTAACACGCCTCGTCATGCTTCACACAAGACGCCTAAGCCGTTCTTGGGGGAACTGTTGCGACTCCTATAAGATAGCAGTTCTTAATTCGTCAATATTTTGACATTTTGGATTGCGTTGGTTAATTTTTCGGCCAATAAAGTCCCTTACATGCTCTATAGGGTTCATGTCTGGCGACATCGCATGCCATGGAATTGTCTGAACAGCCTCTTGCTGTAAAAAATGTTGTACAATTCAGGCTCTATGTGGCCTAGCGTTGTCGTCCATGAACATTGGCCTGTCAGCCAACGCATGATTGTCGAAATGGGGGACTACGCGTGGAGCGAGCACATTGTCACGGTATTTTTGGCCTGTCAGATTACCATCAAGAACGTACAAGTCCAACTTACAACTTACAAGGAAAAACAACCCCAGACAGTTACACCCCCACCCCCAAAAGCAGTTGTGCCCAAAATGTGGTTGTCCTGAAATTAAGTGTTTCGTTGGTGCCAAACCCTTGCACGACCGTCGGTAGGGCGTAGCAAAAAACGACTTTCATCAGACCAGTGGACCCGTCTCCATGTGCGAATAGTCCACCCCAAAGGATCATGTGACCAGTCAAATCGAGCATGGCGATGACGTAATGTCAACTGTGGACGTTTTATGGGTCGTCGCGCTCACATTCCCTGATGGTGGAGGCGTCTGATTACAGTGTGTGTGCTAATGTGGCCTCCAAACGATAAATTACCACGAAGTGCACCAGCTGTACTGAACGGCCGTTGACGCGCCCGTCCGGATATGAGCCGGTCCTCTCTCGGCGTCGTTTTGCGAGGTCTACCTGCACGTGGATGGTCAGTAACATTCCCTGTTTGACGAAAACGCTGCATCAGTTGTACAATGATGGAATGGTTAACCCTGAAGTGGTCTGCCACCCTTCTATGGCTAAAACCACCGTTATGCATGCCAACAGCTTGCCACCTTTCTGGTAATGTTAATTTTCACCGCACCATACCAAACCAATAGAAAATGAAACTTAAAACTCTACACATAAAAAATCAGCTTTCGTTCGCAAACACAAATGTTGAAAAGTACACATGGCACTTTACACACCCTGTCATATACACATAAATAAAAATCGATCAATAACCTGTTTCACAGGTAAGTAAGTATGTGTGTACAGGTAACGTAAACAGCAAACCGATTTGAAATAAGTTCATTATTAGAAAAGATATTATTGAAACAAGTCAGGTGGTGCTTAACTTTTGTCGGACTGTATATATAACTAATTGGTAAGTTTATCAAAAATGTAGTCAGGATTCAACTCAGAAATTCATGCAGATTGTGTAGCTTTAACTATCGTCCTATTTTGGTTCTCAAGTTTTCTTTCCAATGTGTGTTGTGCTCTCAAATATGTTCTATATTTTGGTTTTCCATTCTGTATTGGCACTATTGATATAAGTTATGTTTATTATACCTCCATTTCCATTTCTGAGTTATTGCCCTTTTTGACTTAGAATATTAATATTTAAACTCCTTCTACACATTTAAAGAGAATTCCTGATAATTGTACATGCTTGCTTTCTTATAACCCTATGTAGATTTGTACATCGTTACAGTATTTTATCTTCATGATCTGTTGTTTGTTAACTTGTTATCCCCTCGCCAACGAAGTTGCGAGGGGATATAGTAACGCTACCGTCCTTCCGTCCGTCCGTCACAATTCTTGTGAACACTCTAGGATCAACATCCTTCAATGGATTTTGACCAAACTTGGTACATATTTAGTCCTTAAGAGAATCTGGAACCCTATTGATTTTCAAGGTCAAAGGTCAAGGTCACCGGGTCAAATTTTTACCGCATAACATCCTTGTGAACACTCTAGAATCAACATCCTTCAATGGATTTTGACTAAACTTGGTACATACTTAGTCCTTAGGAGAGTCTGGAACCCTATTGATTTTCAAGGTCATAGGTCAAAGGTCAAGGTCACTGGGTACATTTTTTACCATGTAACATCCTTGTGAACACTCTAGAATCAACATCATTCAATGGATTTTGACCAAACTTGGTACATACTTAGTTCTTAGGAGAATCTGGAACCCTATTGATTTTCCAGGTCATAGGTCAAAGGTCAATGTCACAGGGTCAAATGTTTATCACGTAACATCCTTGTGAACACTCTAGAATCAACATCCTTCAATGGATTTTGACCAAACTTGGTACATGCTTAGTCCTTACAAGAGTCTGGAACTCTATTGATTTTCAAGGTCAAAGGTCAAGGTCACCGGGTCAAATTTTTACCGCATAGCATCCTTGTGAACACTCTAGAATCAAGATCCTTCAATGGATTTTGACCAAACGTGGTACATACGTAGTCCTTAGAAGAGTCTGGAACACTATTGATTTTCAAGGTCATAGGTCAAAGGTCAATGTCACCGGGTCAAATTTTTACTGCGTAACATCCTTGTGAACTCTAGAATCAACATCCTTCAATGGATTTTGACCAAACTTGGTACATACTTAGACCATAAGAGAATCTGGAACCCTATTGATTTTCAAGGTCAAAGGTCAAGGTCACAGGGTCTAATTTTTAGGCAAGGGGATACGCTACGCTTTGCGTTGCCCTTGTTTAATAATAAAATACATTGTTGAAATACTGAACACTCGCTGTTAAACAGCAGACAATCAATCAATATATGCTATAATGTAAAACACTTCCAATTTTTCAGTACAATGTACATGATTCCTGCTTCCATGGTGTAATGGTTACTATCGATGATTTGTAAATCTTTACACATCATAATATCTATCATCAAGCAACAAGTGTGATACATACATATCATCGCTGATTTCTAATATGACATTGTATTAATGTCACTGAAATCACCTTGATAAATCCTCGATAGACATACTATCATTGATATATTTTTCTTGAAATGGACTTCTCATTGCATCTCTCATCTCATGCTTTGCCTTTAATGCGATATTGCTCTGAGAAATCTTCTTGCGAAAACAAGTCAACAGTAGTATATGTGTTCTCAACTGGATTGCTGGAGATTGTAGAAGTCTAGCTAGTTTAAGTCGGAGACTTTTGTAATATTTGTACTGGCTAATTCTGTATTACGCATGCATGTTTAAGGAGTTTTAGAATATTCATTGACTTTGTTATTTCTTTTCAGATACGTTATCACCAGGCAAAGATGAGCGTGCAAAACCGCAATGCTAAAGTGCAAGCAGTGATAGAGAGTCTAGAACGTGACATGGAATTGTTGTGCTTGACAGGGGTTGAAGATAAGTTACAAGAAGGTGTAAGGCCTACTCTAGAATTACTGAAGAATGCTGGTATTAAGGTACTAAATTATTATCCCCTTGCCAATGAAGTTGCGAAGGGATATAGTAACGCTACCTTCCGTCCGTCACATCCTTGTGAACACTCTAGGATCAACATCCTTCACTCGATTTTGACCAAACGTGGTACATATTTAGTCCTTAAGAGAATCTGGAACCCTATTGATTTTCAAGGTCAAAGGTCAAGGTCACCGGGTCAAATTTTTACCGTATAACATCCTTGTGAACACTCTAGAATCAACATTCTTCAATGGATTTTGACTAAACTTGGTACATACTTAGTCCTTAGGAGAGTCTGGAACCCTATTGATTTTCAAGGTTATAGGTCAAGGTCACCAGGTCAAATTTTTACCGCATAACATCCTTGTGAACACTCTAGAATCAACATCCTTCAATGGATTTTGACCAAACTTGGTACATACTTAGTCCTTAGGAGAGTCTGGAACCCTATTGATTTTCAAGGTCAAAGGTCAATGTCACCGGGTCAAATTTGTACTGCGTAACATCCTTGTGAACACTCTAGAATCAACATCCTTCAATGGATTTTGACCAAACTTGGTACATACATAGTCCTTAGGAGAGTCTGGAACCCTATTGATTTTCAAGGTCAAAGGTCAATGTCACCGGGTCAAATTTTTACTGCGTAACATTCTTGTGAACACTCTAGAATCAACATCCTTCAATGGATTTTGACCAAACTTGGTACATACTTAGACCTTAAGAGAATATGGAACCCTATTGATTTTCAAGGTCAAAGGTCAGGGTCTAATTTTTAGGCGAGGGGATATGCCACCATTTGCGTTGCCCTTGTTCTCATTTTTTTGTAGCTTATAGGAATATAGATTTATGTGTAAAAAAATATTGTGAAAAAAGGAAAAACAAAAAATACCACACTTTACTGGCTCAGTACAGGCACTTCAATAAAAAGTGGAGGGTTAAACTAGTTTCAGTGAAATGTAGTCATGCAAATGCTTTCTACATTTAAGTTAAATGCCAACCCTCATATATATATATGGGCAAACATCGTTATTATAAAGAACACTAATCTTGAACTTGATATATAATGTATAAATGTGAATATGATATTATTGAAATTAAGCATTTAAGATCATTTTCAGTATTTAAAGCAACACGTTAATATATGCATTTTAAATGACAAACCATTTTATGAAATACTGGTGGAGTAGAATTTTTAGAATTAAAAATATTGCCTTGGATAATCTTCTACAAAATTATGTTATTTTTTTTTTCATTGAAATAAATTGTAATTAAAAATTCTAGGTATGGATGTTGACCGGAGATAAATTAGAAACAGCTATTTGTATTGCCAAAAGTTCTAGACTGGTATCCAGAATACAGGACATTCATACATTTGGTACAGTACTCGGCAGAACAGAGGCTCATTTAGAACTGAATGCACTGAGGCGTAAACAAGATGCAGCTCTGGTCATTACGGGCAGTTCATTACAGGTAAACTATTTGATAGAACTTCAGCACATTTAGATTTGAATGTATTTAGAGGTAACCATATCATTACAGGAAGCTCATTTTAGAGATAGTACCTGGTGTGGGTTAGGCATATGTATAAATGAATGTAACGAGTTGTAAACCAGATGAGCGATACAGCAGGCTCAGATGTGGAGCCTATTGTTGATATATTAGAAGCATGTATTTGTATGTTGTTGATTAAAGGATATTGCTTTTTGAAACATGCTTTTTCATTTAAACACACCTCCAACCTAAAGTATACTTATTATTTTGAAATTAACCACCCACAAAGAGTTAAATTGGACTTTTGCTTTAAAAAAAATTATCCAAAATTTTGAAGGATGCGACCACTGAATTGTATCATCAGTGCCTTCTTTTGATATCAAGTTGATTGGATGTCAGTGGAATAACCCTTAATGAAAGTCCATAAATACTTTCTTTTTGCTTTGCAAATATGTTTGTTTAAAGTTATACTTACAATTTAAATATTTGCTATACGAATAGGTTTGTCTGAAGTATTATGAGCATGAGTTTGTAGAGTTGGCCTGTCAGTGTCCATGTGTAGTGGTATGTAGATGTTCACCAACACAGAAAGCTGACATTGTTAAATTATTACGAAATCATACAGGGAAACGGACATGTGCAATAGGTAAGTTGAACATCCATTCATTTGTTCATTGTTAGTTTTTCATATTGAAATAATCTTCTCAGAATTGCTTGTCAAATCTACTATAATTTAACTAACCTGGCCATAAGTCATGCCTTTATCATCCATTCATTTGTTTATTGTTAGCTTTTCATATTGAAATAATCTTCTCAGAATTGCTTGTCAAATCCTTTTGGTGTTTGCTATGAAAATTGTATCTAGTAGCCCATTGTATATTGAAGGCTAGCAATTGAAATTTGTTATCAAACGCCCAAAACCTCTATATTTTAATAGACAAGATATTTACAAAATTTTAACTGCAGCTACCGATACATTATAATTAGTTATTTAACACTATTATTCTGTTTATCTGATGGTGGTTTCCGAGTTAAACTTGATTACAGTAAAACTGATGCAGGAGGAAGCCCTTGTTGACATGCTGTGGTCGTATCATACTCTGCATGGCATAGCCCTTTTATTTTAATAAAGTCTACAAACATGTAGTAAACCATTGGAATATAAATATTTCTGTTTAAGCACTAGACAATCTTTGTCCCCTTGACTGTAAGTTTGATTCCATTGACAGCTATGAATTTTCCACATTGTATACTAGCCTGTCGCCTATTTATACCCCCCGCAACGAAGTTGTAGGGGGGTATACTGATTTCACCATGTCCGTCCGTCTGTAGACAAATCCTATGTCGTACGATAACTTGAATTGTGTTTCTTAGAATCTTTTAAAATTTTATCAGCTGCTTACTGGTGAAGAGAGGAGGATCCCTTTCTTTTTTGACGATTTTCACTTTTGCCGTTCCAGAGTTATTGGACTTGATATGACGGAAAATAGGATTTTTACCATATGTCGTATGATAACATGAGTAGTGTTTCTCGGAATGTTTTGAAATTTTATCAACAGCTTACTGGTGAAGAGAGGAGGATCCTTTTCATTTTTGACGATTTTCACTTTTGCCGTTCCAGAGTTATTGGACTTGATATGATGGAAAATAGGATTTTTACCCTATGTCATATGATAACTTGAGTAGTGTTTCTCAGAATGTTTTGAAATTTTATCAGCAGCTTACCGGTGAAGAGAGGAGGGTCCCTTTCATTTTTGGTTGGAACAATCAGTAATGTTTTGGTTATGGAAATAGGTTGGACAGATGTGGGGAGCGGGAGGTATATCTTAGTGAGCTGTGCTCACAGCTCACAGTAATACTAGTTTAAGTTTGATTCCATTGACAGCTATGAATTTTCCACCTTGTATACTAGCCTACCACCTATTTGAATAAATGGTCATTCCATGAATCAGGCTGTGATTACATTTTTTTGGTGATGATGAAAGAGATAAATACTATGAAATCATTATTGATCGTGGGATTCTAATTTTCGTGGATTTCGTGGTTCACTTAAACCATGAACATTGAAATCCAACGAAATACAATTTTCTCATTGATTGTTGCCTTGTAGTGTTTGAAACCACGAATTCAAGAACTCAAGGATCAATGCATTTTGCAGAAACCACGAAAATTGGTAGCAACAAAGAAAAGTACATTCACAGTACATGTATTGCAATTGGATGTGTGAGGACATTATTTTTATGCTTGTCCCAAGACAGAGCCTTGAGTTTTATTTGCATATGCCAGGTATTTTTGTGTTCAAGTATTAGTTAATTTTGTGGATATTAGTGGAATTGTTGACCACTACTGTGTAAAATTTCTTGTTATAATTTTTGAAAATTTTGTTTACTTGACAAAGAAGAACAATCAGTTAACTGAATTTTTTCTCTGTTTTTAGGAGATGGTGGAAATGACGTTAGCATGATCCAGGCAGCTGATGCAGGGATAGGTATTGTAGGAAAGGTACGAGTTTTTATTAAAGATAAACTTCTTTGATCTACAGTTTTATAGAGCTGTGTCAGTATTACTTATATTCCTTATAAAAAGATTTATTGTATCATAACAGTTCTTATTATATTATTGTTTTTATTAGCTCACAAATAAGTAAAAAGCTTATTCTCAGAAATTACATACCTGATTTAAAGCAAATCAAATAGTACATAAATAATTCTTGGATGATCCTACAAAAAGTTTACATTTTTGTATCAAACGGAAATCAAAAGATGGCAGCCATGGCAGGACATTGTTTGAAATAGGAACATATGCAGAAAATAATATTTTTTTTAAATTCTTTCTGAGAATCTACAGACTTTATAAGAATAACCAGCAGATAATCTTCATTCTTAAGTTTTTGATATTATATTTAAAATTTTATGGAGGCTGTCATGGCCATGATCATATGGTAGTTGGATTTACAACTACCTGTGCAATCAGTGCCTATCACCACTGTTATGAGTTCTAATCTCGATCAGGGCAAGGTGTACAACATTATGTGATAAAGTTTGTCAGTGACTTGCGACAGGTCGGTGGTCTTCTCTGGGTCATCTGGTTTCCTCCACCAATAAAACTGACCGCCACATTATAACTGAAATATTGTTGAAAGTGGCATTAAATACCATCAAACAAACATAAAATTTTGGTAAGCCAGTGCTGTATATGAAAAATATGTATTATTTTTGTGTACTCTAAGGAAGGATACATTTAGATTTTGTAGCAAGCTATACACTCATCTATTGTTACTAGTTTTGAGTGAATTATATTTTTCATTTTGCTAAAAACTAAACACACATCCTTGTCTGATGTAGCAGGTTTTATAATCAATTTTCAATTTATTTCTTGATTAGCTGCTGATTTTTACATTTTATTTTTACAGGAAGGTAAACAGGCCTCCTTGGCAGCTGATTTTTCCATTACACAGTTTAGTTTCATAGGAAGATTGTTAATGGTTCATGGTAGAAATAGGTAATGCTTTGGTAGTTGGTACATAACAATATTGACAATACAAAAAAAAAAGAAATCCTCTTCCAACCTAAAAATAATGCTTTGTATAGCTTTTTAGATATTTTATTTATTCTTTATTTGATTGTTGTGCAAACTTTCTTCAACATTATAATGTCATCACTGAGGAAAATTGAAGAGTTCAGTAATTATGTGCTAAAAACTCTTTTTATACATCATAAGTTATGGTATTTAATGCCACTTTCAATAATAGTTATTATTTATCAGTTTTATTGGTGGAGGAAACTGGACTAGACAGAGAAAACCTCAGACCTGGTGCAAGTGGCTGATAAACTTTATAACATAATGTTGCATTGAGTACACTTCTCATGGGCGGGATTCGATTTTATACATCATTGGAAAACAAAATCCAAATTAATTTTTATTTTAATTTACTTTTATAATATTATTTTGCAGTTACAAAAGATCTGCTGCCTTGAGTCAGTTTGTGATACACAGAGGTCTGATCATTTCTACAATGCAGGCCGTGTTCTGTGCTGTGTTTTATTTTGCCTCCGTAGCTTTATTTCCTGGTTTCCTGATGGTTGGGTAAGCTTGCTTACTTTCTTCTCTTTTTTTTTTTTACCAATGAATAGAAATATTAACAAAAATTAAAATCAGTTTTCAAAATTAAACATGTGATTTCCCTATTAGAGCTCATGATCTGGTATCATTGAAAAAGTTAAATATAGCAATCCATGATTAAGTTTTACAAAATTTTGAGAGAAAAAACATCGCTAAACGTCTGGGTATTAATTTTTACCTGTGTCCATACCTCTGTCCTGTATTTTGTTTCAGTTTAATAACTTAATTTCCCATTAAGGAAAACACTTAGAATTTTTACAATATTTACATAAAATCAGCGACCCTAAAAGTGAAACCAAGTTTTCAAGTTTTTCATTTTGGACTTTTAACACATTTTCCGTTCTGAAATTATGTCCTTTGATTTCCAAAAAAAGTATTAATTTCCCACATTTCCTTTCTATAGCTTAAGTTCACCAAAAGCAAATCATTTGAAATTGATACACATGCTCAGGGACCATTAAGGGCAAGCTAGGTACAATTTTGGACTTTTCTAAAGATATGCCCTTTCCCCAAAAAATACTAATTTCTCAGGTTTCCATTCAATAACTTAGGTTCCCTTTAAGCAAATAATTCTAAGTTTATCAAACAATGTTTTTGATCACAATACATAGGTCAAATTCGAATTTTTCTTTTTATGGGTGTTAAATACCTAAAATCAATCAATCAAATCATCTTTTTATGGGTCCAGAGTTATGCACTTTAATTGAATTATGGCAAATTTGTAATTTCAGTGCTCTAAATTTTTACACAATCTTTTTGTCCACAATACACTGGCCAATTTCAGTTTTTGCTATTATAAACATACTGCCCTAGGATGAAGGTGTTAGGGTAGATTAACACACGAGGGAAAAAATTATCACCTGAGACGAAGTCGAGGGTGATAATTTTTTCACAGTGTTTTAACTTTAAAACAAAATTTATTTATTTTTAATTTTAGAATTTTGAAAATCGGTAAACCTCGGCCGGAGCAGGTGTTAATTTTTCCGGATCGGCAAACTTCGGGCTCAGCGGGTGTTGATTTTAGGCATTAACACCTGTTGCTAATATTATCACATGTTGCTAGGGATGGGCGGGGCTTATGAAAGGTTAATGAAAATTAACAAATGCCGTTTGTCCAACGAAATGAATGGATAATGTAAGAAATTTGCATAAAGTATAATAATATGCCTTATGCTGGTTCTCAAGTTATTCCCCCATCTTACTAAAGCCAAAAGTGAGGATATCCATGTCCTTTGAACACATCCTTCCATTTTCTATATTTCCTATGTAAATTTAATATTTAGATAGTTTGTATGTATTTTACAGGTTCTCAACAGTTTATACTATGTATCCTGTATTTTCATTGGTGCTTGATAAAGATGTATCTGCAGAAATTGTCATGACCTATCCAGAGTTGTATAAAGAACTTACAAAGGTAATAGTCGACATTAGAAGATTAATTTTTTTGTGCAACAGGATAAAGATGTTGAAGCATGTTAAATTGTACAAGCTGTTGGCTTGTTACAAAAATGTTGTGTAGAACAAAATAATTATAGTTATAGATTATGACTACATCTCACCTGAGTAATGTTTTTGATCAAGATTAAATGGTTTTTTAAAATTTTTATGTGCAGTAAAATCTGTATTTAAAGTTCTCTCTTATTACAAGAGGGGCCTGGGTGGCTCAATGAGTTAGGTAGTTGTAGGGCCTGGGTGGCTCAATGAGTTAGGTAGTTGTAGGGCCTGGGTGGCTCAATGAGTTAGGTAGTTGTAGGGCCTGGGTAGCTCAATGAGTTAGGTAGTTGTAGGGCCTGGGTGGCTCAATGAGTTAGGTAGTTGTGGGGCCTGGGTGGCTCAATGAGTTAGGTAGTTGTGGGGCCTGGGTGGCTCAATGAGTTAGGTAGTTGTAGGGCCTGGGTGGCTCAATGAGTTAGGTAGTTGTAGGGCCTGGGTAGCTCAATGAGTTAGGTAGTTGTAGGGCCTGGGTGGCTCAATGAGTTAGGTAGTTGTGGGGCCTGGGTGGCTCAATGAGTTAGGTAGTTGTAGGGCCTGGGTGGCTCAATGAGTTAGGTAGTTGTAGGGCCTGGGTGGCTCAATGAGTTAGGTAGTTGTGGGGCCTGGGTGGCTCAATGAGTTAGGTAGTTGTAGGGCCCGGGTGGCTCAATGAGTTAGGTAGTTGAAGGGCCTGGGTGGCTCAATGAGTTAGGTAGTTGTGGGGCCTGGGTGGCTCAATGAGTTAGGTATTTGTGGGGCCTGGGTGGCTCAATGAGTTAGGTATTTGTGGGGCCTGGGTGGCTCAATGAGTTAGGTAGTTGTAGGGGCCCGGGTGGCTCAATGAGTTAGGTAGTTGTAGGGCCTGGGTGGCTCAATGAGTTAGGTAGTTGTGGGGCCTGGGTGGCTCAATGAGTTAGGTATTTGTGGGGCCTGGGTGGCTCAATGAGTTAGGTATTTGTGGGGCCTGGGTGGCTCAATGAGTTAGGTAGTTGTAGGGGGCCCGGATGGCTCAATGAGTTAGGTAGTTGTGGGGCCTGGGTGGCTCAATGAGTTAGGTAGTTGTAGGGCCTGGGTGGCTCAATGAGTTAGGTAGTTGTGGGGCCTGGGTGGCTCAATGAGTTAGGTAGTTGTAGGGCCCGGGTGGCTCAATGAGTTAGGTAGTTGTAGGACCCGGGTGGCTCAATGAGTTAGGTAGTTGTAGGGCCTGGGTGGCTCAATGAGTTAGGTAGTTGTAGGGCCCGGGTGGCTCAATGAGTTAGGTAGTTGTGGGGCCCGGGTGGCTCAATGAGTTAGGTAGTTGTAGGGCCCAGGTGCCTCAATGAGTTAGGTAGTTGTAGGGCCTGGGTGGCTCAATGAGTTAGGTAGTTGTAGGACCCGGGTGGCTCAATGAGTTAGGTAGTTGTAGGGCCCGGGTGGCTCAATGAGTTAGGTAGTTGTGGGGCCCGGGTGGCTCAATGAGTTAGGTAGTTGTGGGGCCCGGGTGGCTCAATGAGTTAGGTAGTTGTAGGGCCCAGGTGCCTCAATGAGTTAGGTAGTTGTGGGGCCTGGGTGGCTCAATGAGCTAGGTAGTTGTGGGGCCCGGGTGGCTCAATGAGTTAGGTAGTTGTAGGGCCCAGGTGCCTCAATGAGTTAGGTAGTTGTGGGGCCTGGGTGGCTCAATGAGCTAGGTAGTTGTGGGGCCCGGGTGGCTCAATGAGTTAGGTAGTTGTAGGGCCCAGGTGCCTCAATGAGCTAGGGAGTTGTGGGGCCCGGGTGGCTCAATGAGTTAGGTAGTTGGATTTACCTTACAACTCATACAAGCCTATCACCAATGTGGCGTGGGTTCGCACCCGGCTTTGTAAATTACAAAAAAAAAGTTGCACTCGACTCACAGCCGCAAGTGATAAAGTTTACCAGTTGCTTGCCAATGGTCGCTGGTTCTCTCCGGGTACTCCCACTTCTTCCACCACTAAAACTGGTTGCCATGATATAGCTGAAATATTGCTGAAAGTGGCATTAAACACCAAAAATCAAATCAATCAATCTTATTATAAGATACCAACTTCTATTGTGAGACCACTTTATATTGTCACAACTCTTCATTTTACAGAAGTATACATATTTATAGTTTTACCCCAATTTCACAGTAGTGTACATATTTTGTAGTGTTTGTTTCATAGGGGTAAGGGTGGCCGAATGGTTTAAGGAAGTTGAATTCTGACCACCATCCTAACACCACTGATGCTAGTTCACGTCCCAATCTCAACCTCTGGTGTAAAGATTTCCAAACACTTACAAGTCTATTGATAATTATTTGAAGTTATGTGTTGTCACAATAGACATGTAGCTAAAAAATAATTGCTTAAAGACACGATATACACTGATAACCAAACTCAAATTTATAGGAGAATTCATATATCATAGTGTTTTGCCCACATCATTATTTGTTGATGTTTATTGCCAGTCTTGTAATATTTAAACCCTATTGTGGCAACCGGAATGCAGAGAGTCGAAGTCTTAAGAGAAATTTCCAAGTAAAGCAATGGTCCAGATACAAAAAACAAACAAAGGTTTAGATAACACTTAGACAATTCCTTACTTCATGGAATAATTATATACTATCATTGATTTATTTTACCAGAATGGATTTCTCAGAGCAATGTTGCATCAGAGACAAAACCTGAGATATGAGATGCTATAAAAAGTATAATTCAAGCAAAACGTATAAACGATAGTATGTTTATTGATTATTTGTGAAGGCGGCCGGCGTCAGTGACGTCAATATAACGTTACATTATTACACATTGAAATAAACGATATTGTGTTTGTTTAACGTTTGTTATTTGATAATAGATAATCTCTGTGTCAAGATCAAAAGAAAAATTTACAAATCGTCATTAAAAACAAATTTTTATCTTTCAGGGGAGATCACTGTCTTTCAAAACCTTTTTCATGTGGGTTCTCATCAGTGTGTATCAAGGTAAGTTTTCTTGATTTAAAATGTAAATTGTTGATGAGTATCATATTATTAACTGATGTTTGGTCATATTGATCAAATCTGTCAGCAAAATAACCTAGAACATGATATAACAAATGTTTAATTGGAATTTGTCTGACTTTACGAAAATATAATTATCCAAAATATTAAAGGATGATGAAACTTAGTTTTGATACATAATCTTTTTTTTTTTTTTTTTTTTTTTTTTTCATTGCAATTTGCATCTTTCGTTGTTCATTATCTTCAATCTTCTCTGAAACAACTGGTTTAAGTGAACTCAAACATGAAAAAAACAGGAATCTTCATTTAATTGACTTCCACTAAGTTTGTCATTATCTTTCAATTTGGAAGTTCAACATGATTGCCAATGGTTGCCAGTGCCAAAAATATATTCTCTAATTGGCTGAATTTTTCAAAGATCTTCTTGTCAGAAACCACACTGCCTATGGAATTGTTACAATGTGGGAATGATCTTAGGATGGTACTCTACCAAATTTGTGCTGTTGGCATAACAACATAGTTTTGATTCTTTTTTTTTTTGCAGATTTGTCTGCTTTGAATATGTTGTTTACTCCACATAGCAAATTTATGACATGTGGGTTTTCATTTTTCCAAAGCAAAAAATCATCTGGATTGCTTTTAATTTGTAATTTGAAAGTTACATTTTAAGTAAATGGAATTATAGCATTTTCTAGTTGATTGATGTATTCTTTAGCATCATGCAACTTGTGTAGTGCAGTTTATGATCAATTCATGTAAATTTCATTTCTATATACAACGAAAGCTGCCTAATCTGCACCCCGTTGAGACTGAATCTTTTTTAATGGGAATACACAGTTATTTGGTTTCATTTATTTCACGTATTTCATTTACAAAGATTTCAAATATTGTGACTAAGATTTATGTACAGTTGACACAGGATTCAGATTTATTCAGGCTTCGGCTTAAGACAGTTTCTATTGTAGTTCAGTCTCATATTTATGTATTTTATTTGTCTTTTTCTTTGCAGGTGGTATCATCATTTACGGTGCATTATGGTTGTTTGAAGATGACTTCGTACATGTTGTGTCAATCACATTTACCTCCCTTATTTTGACAGAGTTGTTAATGGTTGGTCTGACTATCAGGACGTGGCACTATTTTATGATTATAGCTGAGATATTTAGCTTATGTATATATATAGCATCACTGGCAGTTTTGTCATATTTTGGTAAGTATATTATATGTATTTCCAGAAATTTCTTGCTACCAGAAATAATTTTCTGATTCCCTTCATAAATATATTAAATCTTTTGACAAGTTTGTTGGACTAAATACATGTTTGATGATAGCTAAGATAAAATGTCCTAATTGTGTAAAAGTAAGTTAGCAAAGTTATTAAACTTTGAAGGAAGAAGCCTTTTGTTGATGTCTACCAGAACTCAACTGGAAGCACATATTTATGTCTGCACCCAATTTTCTAAGATGATATCAAACATTGCTGCTGTCATATTTAAGTCTCCCAAACAACGTTTGGAGACTTATTGTTTTTGCTCCGTTTCTTATTATTATTATTATTATTCTTCTTGTTCTTGTTATTCTCCTTTCTTTCCGTGCACCATGAACTTGTCCACGGCAGATCTCAGGAACTACAGGACAGAATTTCATGAAACTTGGTGGAGTTATAGATATATGTTTCTAGTTGATCCTAAAGTTTTCAGATTTGTGGTAAAGGGGGTCAAAGCCATATTTTTGGGGGTTCAAAGGGGGTGGGGGTTACTATAGAATCCTATGGGAAACTTGAAATTTCGTACATTAATGTTGATAACTTCTAACTGGATAATGATAGAGACATAGATTTTGACATAGTGATAGGTCACCATTAGAGGAGCAATTCTGCATTTTCAAAATTTTCAAGTTGTCTGCCATTTTCAAAATGGCTGCCAAAACACGGCATAAAAATGGGGGATAAAAATTCAACATTGTCCGATATCATCAAAATGTGATATGTGGGTAGATAGTGTCAGTGGCCGGTTTGGGAGACTTCATAATCGTTAGATTATAATCATATCTTGTTTATACTTGTGTCTGAACAAGTGAGCGATTGCAATTGCTTCTTAAAGTTCAGTGAGCAAATTTTAAGCTATATCATGGCAAGAACAAGTTACCTTTCGATGATGTGAAGATAATATCGGCTTTGTACTAAGACCTAGTGCTAGCTCACTGAAGCAACAGTCCGTGGGTAGACATGTCGTTCCACTCGGACACATTATCCTGAAACCAATTTTCCATATATTACACAGGAGCTGCTTACCATTTTTCAATAAATGGTCACAAACCATTTTCTTATGGTAGTTTATGTTGTCCATGCTCTTGTTGTTTGTTTTTTATTATTTGTGTTTGCACTGTTGTTTTTGTATGCTGGTTGTCCCTTTGTTAAAATTTATATTTTGTATGCTGGTTGTCCCTTTGTTAAAATTTATCTTTTGTATGCTGGTTGTCCCTTTGTTAATGTTTATCTTTTGTATGCTGGTTGTCCCTTTGTTAAAATTTATCTTTTGTATGCTGGTTGTTCCTTTGTTAAAATTTATCTTTTGTATGCTGGTTGTCCCTTTGTTAAAATTTATCTTTTGTATGCTGGTTGTTCCTTTGTTAAAATTTATCTTTTGTATGCTGGTTGTCCCTTTGTTAAAATTTATCTTTTGTATGCTGTTGTCCCTTTGTTAAAATTTATCTTTTGTATGCTGGTTGTCCCTTTGTTAAAATTTATCTTTTGTATGCTGGTTGTCCCTTTGTTAAAATTTATCTTTTGTATGCTGGTTGTCCCTTTGTTAAAATTTATCTTTTGTATGCTGGTTGTCCCTTTGTTAAAATTTATCTTTTGTATGCTGGTTGTCCCTTTGTTAAAATTTATCTTTTGTATGCTGGTTGTCCCTTTGTTAAAATTTATCTTTTGTATGCTGGTTGTCCCTTTGTTAAAATTTATCTTTTGTATGCTGGTTGTCCCTTTGATAACAATTTATATTTTGTATGCTGGTTGTCCCTTTGTTAATGTTTATCTTTTGTATGCTGGTTGTCCCTTTGTTAAAATTTATATTTTGTATGCTGGTTGTCCCTTTGTTAAAAATTTATATTTTGTATGCTGGTTGTCCCTTTGTTAAAATTTATCTTTTGTATGCTGGTTGTCCCTTTGTTAAAAATTTATCTTTTGTATGCTGGTTGTCCCTTTGTTAAAATTTATATTTTGTATGCTGGTTGTCCCTTTGTTAAAATTTATCTTTTGTATGCTGGTTGTCCCTTTGTTAAAAATTTATATTTTGTATGCTGGTTGTCCCTTTGTTAAAAATTTATCTTCAGACTTCTTTAATACTCTACATTTATCATATAATAACGAGTCTTGAATTAATGTATTTTTTTTTTCTGTCTTTCAGATTCAACATTTTTAAAGTCGTGGGACTTCATTTGGAAAGTGTTAGTGATAACATCAGTCAGTTGTATACCATTGTACATTCTCAAGTTCATACGGAAGAAGTTCTCTCCCCCTGTTTATGCCAAACTGACATAAAAATCTATTTTCATATTTGACATAATAAATACATTTTAATGTATGACATAATAATTCCATTTTCAAAGACATGCAAAATAAATTGTTTATATTAATTTTCATAAATTGTCAAAGACTGCTAGATTTACCCAGTTCCCATGGAGACATGAAATTTACTTTAAAAATCTTGATTTGATACACACCTTTGTTACCCAGAGATTTCATGATAGATGTTATCAGAAGTAATAGGTTCTCCAGAAAATTGACAAAAAAAACTTTTTTTTTCAGAATTTATGAACCATACAAGCTATTTATTTTGTATTGTTTTATGTATGATAATTTTACAATATTTATTGCATAGTAGTTCGATATTTATTTTTCTAAATTGAAGATATATCAGTAATGTAGTTATAAATAGATCATCTCATGAATATTCATCAACTTTCATAATTCCTGATTATTGTATTTTTAAAAAGTCTAGTTAATTTCTCTAAAGCATCCCAAAAACAGATAAAGAACATTCAGGTTTAATATTTCATTCTAGGTACACATTTAATCTTATTTTACTCTGCACTTTTATTCAAAAAGTAAAAGAAGAATGAAATTATTAGTGTGAGTTTATATAGAGGACACAAGATCATTTGTAGATCCATTGAGGAGGGTCTTGTGGGGTTGAAAACCCCCTTTTTTCCTGACATATTTTAAATATTATAAGGAAAAATTGAAAAATTATGCCAAAAAATAACTCAGAAAATCTTCCCCCCTTTTCTTCATAGGAACCCTCATTATTGAGTAAATTCTGAGGTTAATGTACTTAAATGAGAAAAGTCATTCTGATATTTTGTTAATTGTTCTTGAGTGTTTTAACTTTAAGCTTTCCTTGTAGTTCTTTATTGTTGGTTCATCTGAACCAAAGGGTCATGCGAACTTTTGCTATCACTTGGTGTCTGTGTTCATCTGCAGTAAGCTGTAAACTTTTTCAAAAATCTTCTCATCTGAAACCAGTAGGTCAAATTTTACCTAACTTGACCTGAATCATGAATATCTAGTTTCAAAAGTGTACCACATGATAAAGCAAATCATCCAACATGGCTGCTGTTACTATTAATAGTTCTTAAAGGATGAACAGACCTAAAGAGCTTGTAAAGCCACATTTTTCCACCAAATGAGCTGAAATTTGAACAGTAGTTCCATTATAATGAAAGATATGACAAATGTTATGGGCTTTGTTGAATCTTAATGTGTTTTGCTGAATTTTGTGGAAAATATGCAGATTAGGCTGATTTTGACAAAAATTGATATGCAGATCTTCTCCACTGAAATCACTGAGCCAATTTAATCCAACCTAGGAAGGGATAATTATTGAGAAAGCTTAGTTAAAACACCCAAGAACAATTAACAAAATATCAGAATGACTTTTCTCATTTAAGTAAATTGACCTCCGAATTTACTCTTCAAAACTAGAATTTTGATTTTTTTTTTTTTTTTTTTTTTTTTTTAATTCTTCAAACAGCCAAAACTGCTACATTTTAAACTAATATGAGCTGAAATTTAAAATGCATCTTTATAAAAAAAAAAATTGTAATACAGTTTTGTTTTTGTTTTTTGTTTTTTTGATGAAACTTGTAATTTTGACGATTTTTTGTCAAATTGTAAATTAGACCTATTTTAACAAAATGTATTTGAAAACCTTCTCTAAAAGCTCTGAACCAATTTGAACAAAAGTTTGGCTAAGTCATCCTTAGTTTGTCTACTTTTAAAATTGTATCTGATGTTCTTGCCAACTTACAACATGGCTGCTGTTACTATAAATAGAACATAGGAGGTGCACTTCAAATTGCCAAGGTTTATTTTGTTTTAAGATGGAAGAGGCTGAAACTTTAAATACATGATAAACATTTCTTTAACTTATTTTCCAGGTTATTCTGTGAAATTTGTAGATTTTTGTTGAATACGTTTAGGTTGATATTGACAAAAAATAATTATTTAAGAATCTTAACCAATTTGTCAAATTAAAGGAAACTTTACTCGAATAGTTGTTGGCTGATCCCATTTCTAAACTGTGTCCATATGCCTCACCATCTATCCAATATGGCCACTGTAAATAAAAATGGAAATTTCTTTATATAGCCAGAACTTCTTTGGTTTTTGGCCAAAATTTTAACAGTACAAGATAGATATTTCTTATTAACTCATAGTCCCAATTTCTCTGTGATATTTATGATTTTGTATATTTTTGCTGAATATGTAAAATAGGCTGAAATTGACCCAAAAAATAATTTGAAAATCTTCTCTGGAACCAAAAATAACAGATTGTTCATTAGGATTTAGTTTACAGAGGATACTGTTAAAAATAGAATTCTTATCTTGCTTAAACCCACAATTTCTCAAGCCAAAATGTTCTCAAATTTAAAGCCTTTTACAAACTCAGCTGGTCCTTCGTAAAAAAAAACCATAATGACATATTGTCAAAGACTGTCATATTTAGATAAATATTTTTCTTGTGAGTGATTCAAGCTCAGGTGAACCTCTAGTTTTAATCAAATAAAACTTATTTTTCTTCACATGGTTTTTAGGTATTTTTGAAATTTGTTATTTTGTTTTGTTTCTAATTGTTTTTTATTTTATTTATTTCTTTGAATTCTTACACGATCTGTTGTTATACTTTGTCATTATTAAAAAATGATTACAACAAAATGAAGAACAGCTAACAGACAAATAAATTTCTTTAAAATATATAAATCTTGTTTTATTTATAGTGCCATTTTGTAAATAACAAGAAACAGTTACCAATGGTGATATACTGAATGCTTCAACTTAATTTTATAAAATGTTTGAAGAATTTACAAGACTTATCTCCACATTTTGACTGTGAAAATAAGTGTCTTTGATACCATAAGATCAATTTTTTTTTTAGAATAAATGAACTTTAGATGAAGAGAAACACAATCAAATTGGAGTCTTTCTTGAGTGAACCATTTGAGCTTCCAAAACCAAAAGTGGAAACTAATCAAACCTGTTGATATAAATAAGGTTGTTCTTAAGAGAAACTGAGACTAACACAACAGTTAAAACATGAAAAAGAAACACAAAGAGACTTAAGCTTACAAATTCAGCACTTTGAAACAAAAACAATTATCCCCGGCTTGATAAAAATGTCGGCTTTTGATTGGTCGATGACCCGTTGGTACAAAACCCATGCTACCGGCTGGTATTTACGTAACGTCACTGGGGGGTCTTTACGTTGCTATGCATGATGTAAAGATGGTGTAAAACGTAAACAATCTCAAAGCGCTTTGCATTCAACATGGAATGGAGAACGGAGGACGTATTTCTTGAGAGAGAAAAAATCAAGCGCCTCAATAAATGCAGAAAATACAAACAATGCACCAAATAATGTTGAGAGATTTAAAGTTCCTACGGTATTGATGGTCATGTTTAACAGTGTAACATTTTGTTGATTCGCGCTACATGAAACGTTGATTTTGTTGTCATGTGTCTTTATAGAAATGGTCAATTGTTTGAATACAATCATTTTAAAATCATTTCTCATTATTGTTTTCACATCAATTCTTCATTTGTTTTATCGTACTATAATACCACCCACAATATGTACCACGCTTATTTTTTTTATCAATAGAATTCTCGATCCTATTACTAGTGACGTCATGAATAATGTAACCTATCCACGTGACAATACGCGCCAAATACAAGAAATTAAATTACAACAAAATAAGACCAAAAAAACGTTAAAAATGATTAGTTGTAGGGTGATACCAAAGGTATCTCCCTACACTTTATCGAAATTCACCCAAATTTTCCTATGAGCTATGGCATTTTACTCCGCAAGTACAAAAACGTCATGGTTACGTTATAAAAAGAACAAGAAAATCCATTAAAAATCAGTTTTTGTTTTCAAACCGGGGATAAAATCGTTATCTACGTGTCTACCCGTGGGCATTGAGATTGTACCACCCTTCAGCACCACTGTACAGCCTTCGGCTTCGCCTCAAGCTATACAGAAGTGCTTCAGGGTGGTACAATCTCAATGCCCACGGGTCGACACGTAGATAACTTATAATGTTCTGTTAAACTTACTAGATTTAAGAAGAGTTAGAAGATACCAAAGGGGTAATCAGAATACGTAAATTAAAGGACAGACAACACAATGGCCAAAAGAAAAAGGACAAACAACGATCTACAAAACATACACATAAAACTAAAGATTGAGTACCACGAACCCCACTAAAAACCGTGGAAAAACTAGAAGAGTTGTATACAAGAGTAAAATCGCAGAACACGGATAATGAAGTTTAGCAAAAATAATGTGATTAATGGAGTGAGAAATATGACAAGTTTTCCTAAGAAACTTAGATAACACTCTAGAAAAGTTAGAATAAAAGAAATATAAGTTAAGTTGACAGCATTAGAAATACAAACAAAAAAATCAAAAGAAAGGATGAGAAATTTGAAGAACAAAAAATTATGTTGTCAGGACAAAAAGAAGATTTGCAAGAAATTGGAAAGGAATTAGATAAGGTTAAGCAGGGATGTGAGAAAACAGAAGAAGTTATTAACAAGTTAAGGAAAGATAAACAAAGCTTACTAGTTAAAGTATGTAGATTGAGTCTGAAACACAACAATCAACAATCGGCAAATTAATGTAGAAACAACTCACTCTACAAAATGTTGTTCAAATAAAAGAATTAGAAGATGGAATAAAATTCAAAGAACATCTGCTAGAAAATATCAATGAAATAAAGTGATACTTTGATAGAAAATATAATAAAGAGACACGAGAAACAATCATGGCACTTGTTACACAATTTAGAGTTAGCTTGAACAAAGTAAATGGTGCTGTCCAAAAAATAACAGGAAAAACTCTCACGACTACCTAATGCTGGTGTAGCGTCCAGTCTTAGTTGCAGCTAAAAGAGGTGTACAACACGACTACCTAGAGCTGATGTAGGGTCCAGTCTTAGTTGAAGCTAAGAGAGGTGTACAACACGACTACCTAGTTCTGGTGTAGGGTCCAGTCTTAGTTGAAGCTAAGAGGTGTACAACACGACTACCTAGTGCTGGTGTAGGGTCCAGTCTTAGTTGAAGCTAAGAGAGGTGTACAACGCGACTACCTAGTGCTGGTGTAGGGTCCAGTCTTAGTTGAAGCTAAGAGAGGTGTACAACACGACTACCTAGTGCTGGTGTAGGGTCCAGTCTTAGTTGAAGCTAAGAGAGGTGTACAACACGACTACCTAGTGCTGGTGTAGGGTCCAGTCTTAGTTGAAGCTAAGAGAGGTGTACAATGTCATGTTGCAACTGCTATGGTAGATAATGGTCCAAGTTCTGAGCTGTCTCCATCAGGATGGCACATCCATGTTCCATCACCACTTTTTGTCTTTTCAGGTAACAACAGCTGAAAAAAAGAACTGAATCTATTGGTCTGACCGAAGAAGGTGTTGGGGATGCTGCAACCATGTGATAGAAGTAATCTCTACCCAAACTGAAGAACTTGCATCTTCTTTAAAAAATGATATATCAAGTGTTGCTAAGATTGTTAGCAGCATAGTGACCTCCATGTCAGACCAATGATCTAGTTCTAAACTAACACATCACAGAGGTAAAACAGACATTACTTCCAAATGTAATTGATAATTGAGATGACTTGTAAGCTGAAGCTAAAACTGAAATTTCTAAAATTGCAAATTGTTTTTGTAAAACGCATATTTTTGTTAATATGGCAACTAAGGTTGACACATGTTTACTGCTTTTTGAGTAAATTTAAAGGGTGACCACAAGAACAACTGTACAACTTTGATCATACCATGGACACCCAATTCTAAGGATACTTCTGTGTAAAGTATAGCAACAACCATACAAGCAAAGGTGTAACACAAAGCTAAAGAACAAACAAAGGACCTTGAACAAACTCCGATTGAGACCAAATATCCATGAAGTGTCGGCTTCATTATGGCATGTCTTGTATCCTTTTTATACAGTTGCAAGTGATTAAATAATTCGGCATACATGATTGTCTTATTTGTTTTCCTTACTTCTGAGGATGAGTTAAATTGAAATATGCATGTCCTCTCAGATAAATTAAGTTAATAAATTATTGACTTTTAAACAAGGTTCGGTGACTATGCATGTCCTCTTAGATAAATTAAGTTAATAAATTATTGACTTTTAAACAAGGTTCGGTGACTATGCATGTCCTCTCAAATAAATTAAGTTAATACATTATTGACTTTTAAACAAGGTTCGGTGACTATGCATGTCCTCTCAGATAAATTAAGTTAATAAATTATTGACTTTTAAACAAGGTTCGGTGACTGCATGTCCTCTCAGATAAATTAAGTTAATAAATTATTGACTTTTAAACAAGGTTCGGTGACTATGCATGTCCTCTCAGATAAATTAAGTTAATAAATTATTGACTTTTAAACAAGGTTCGGTGACTATGCATGTCCTCACAGATAAATTAAGTTAATAAATTATTGACTTTCAACCCAGGTTCTGTGACTTAACAGCTACTTTACTGGCAAGACGAGATAGGATTGACACATTAATTAATCTTTCTATTGTGTAGTGATTAGTGGCTAATCATTGTCAGTCAATGTACCAAGAAAACATTCCTATAATTGGTTTCAAAAGTACATTAACCTAGGCTATACCAAATGCCAATTCAGAACATTGTAACGATGTGAATGTGAGAGCAACAATATAATCAGGATAATTATTACTTCAAACAGATACCAAATTGAACCATTAAATCATGTTGTTATCAACTGACCACACAGGAGCATCAGTGCAAGTCAATTCACTGTGGACGAGATCTATTTTATCTGGTCAGCTTTTATTTGCAGAGTAGTGGGTTTTTTCACATTTGATCGATGTGTGCAGTCTTAAATGAACGTTTTAATTTTCTCTGTATTCTGAAAATCAAAAATCGGCGTTCTTGTGACGTATGAGAATATAAGAGGAAGTTTATTATTGAAGATCACTCACAGATCGTTCCTGCACAATTTCAGTCGAAATAGCCAAACATTTGGAGATAGCTTTCATCTTGATTAAAAATGTTTATAGATTTATTAAACCTGTTGAAGTCAAACCAAGGCAAAGTTATTAGAAATCCATCCATTGATAGATCATTGTTTCGATTTAATCAATTCAAAATCTGCCAACTTCCATGTGTGTCATATTGGATGTTTTATTCGCATAAAATATTGAGATTGTTCAATCGATAACTTCTGCGTCAACCAGTGATGTGTCAGTCCCTATACATGTAGATGCTAGAACGGAGTGAACTGTTCTTTACCGCCTATATAATGCATGCAATTTTCGCACTATTTGCTATTGTTTCCGTAGATAACATTTTTTTTTTTTTCATATTTCAGAAAATCAGAAACGTCTCGTAATTGATTTCGGATCATAATAATCTGGAATATGTTGGAAAGTTTAAAAGCTTGTAGATACTTTCTGAATAGTTCGAATGAAAATGTTTTTGTGATGAAAAGTTTGTTGATGTCAAACTATAGATTATACTCCTAGTGGACATATTTAATGTGGGACTGGATCTTCTTTGCAAAGTTTCCAACTGGCTTACAGGGGGGTATCTTGTCATATTTAAACACGTCAAACATGAGGCGACCATATTGGATGTAAATCGTTTTAAGTTGTGGAAATCATTAGAGGACCTTCAATTGTTTCAGTTCAAAATAGCGAGAGTATATTTCCCATAATTTTGTCAATCAGACACTTTACGTTTTATGGTTGCTTTCTATGGGGGAAATTGATTCCACAAAATGAACTGTTTGGAAACTGCAAAATAAACCAATAAAATATACACCGGATTTGCATCTAGAGTAACATGACGAGTGCTTCTAGCGGAGCAGGAACTGCTTACCCTTCCGGAGCACCTGAGTTCACCCCGGTTTTTAGTGGGGTTTTTGTTACTCAATCTTTTGTTTTGTGTGCAATGTTTTGTAGATCGTTGTTTGTGACTGTTGTCCTTTTCCTTTTTGACCATTGTGTTGTCTGTCTTTATTCGATATACGGATTCTAGTTCCCCTTTTGGTATATTCAAACTCTTCTTAATTGTGTTTCTAGCTATAATAGCAAATAAACAAGTCTAGACAAGAAAGCTATCAACAAGAATTGAATATTCAATACTTACAAATACAAAAATGTATAAATGGCCGAAGGTTGTATTTTGAAAATGACCAAAAGTTGTGAGTTGCTAAAATGGTAGAAATTAAGATCAATACATAACCACAAATTGTCTATGAAACCTCTTCTAATAAATGGCTACAACTGACAGTTGTCCAAATATTTGTCTGCCATTGACACTTTAATCAATGTCGATCTGTCAGCTATAGTTGTACGTATCTCATGTTATTGTTTTATAATTTGTATGTTATATTAACCTTTTGAACAACGATGAATCGTAGCTTTCAGAAACAGCACCAAGAGACATTTAATTAAAAGGACAATGTAAAATACTGAATCAATGGAAAACATAGAATCCCCTCTAAGTTTTTTTTAAATACAACGCTGTAGTTGTCAAAACATGACATCGAAGGCAAATATTAGATTCTATTCCCCAGTAATCGAAATATGAATGAAGAAAGTGGAAAAGTATAATTAAACTCGAATAGCTAAAACTGGAGAAGAATTGCCTATTAAGACACTTCATATATGTTTCTGAATACTTTCCCACCAATGTATCCCACGTCGTTCTTATAGTAGATCCCATAGGATAAAAGTGAAAGGTAATTCATTTGTAACTAAAACAAAGTTCGGTGGAATATATAATAAGAGTAGCATAGTGTTCTATTTACATACGTAAAGATGACATTAAGGACAAAAAAGCACGGACAGTGTCATTGTTCATGCCATTCCTGGTCATTCCCTGTATTGACTGGTCTCCTGCCTGTCATTGTTCATGTCATTCCTGGTCATTCCCTGTATTGACTGGTCTCCTGCCTGTCATTGTTCATGCCATTCCTGGTCATTCCCTGTATTGACTGGTCTCCTGCCTGTCATTGTTCATGCCATTCCTGGTCATTCCCTGTATTGACTGGTTTCTGCCTGTCATCGTTCATGCCATTCCTGGTCATTCCCTGTATTGACTGGTCTCCTGCCTGTCATCGTTCATGCCATTCCTGGTCATTCCCTGTATTGACTGGTTTCTGCCTGTCATCGTTCATGCCATTCCTGGTCATTCCCTGTATTGACTGGTCTCCTGCCTGTCATCGTTCATGCCATTCCTGGTCATTCCCTGTATTGACTGGTCTTCTGCTGTTCTGTGATCAATGATCTGATTGACACTATCCCTAGTGACCTGATATATTCCAAATATAATTGACCTGACCTGAATTAATAGATAGAAATCAAAAGTCTATTACATCTCGGAAGTACATCCATCGATATTTTTACTTGATTGACAAGACAATTTATGGGCTGCCATATATATATATATATATATGAAGACACTGTCGAGATGTTCAAACAATAATAGCTACCTAATATCGGGTTTTCACGATGATTCATGAATGTCAAATCAAGAAAACAAATCAAACGTTGAATGTATTTTTTATAAGTTATCATCGCCCACATCACGACACCAATTTCCAACAATTTTAACTGAACTGTGCATTATTAGTCTGATACTCGTGACCCCTCAGATTGTTTCCCCTAACAACGACAAAATATCCAAGGGATCACGAGTACCAGACTATACATTATTAACAAAACATGAATAGAAACAATTGACATATACACTTTAGGTCTTTTTTCCCCCTCAAACTAGTTTAAGCTTAAGCATGTCTAGAGCTCAACAATAAACGTGTAATTATAGAATTTACTCTTTGAGATATGCTTTAAGTTCAAGCAAATAAAAGTATTTTAAAATGATTGATTGATAAACTGTTGTTTAATGTCACGTAAGTAGTATTTCAGCTATGTGTCCATGACATGAACATGTATACAGATAATAAATGATGCAGGTAAAATGTGACCAGTGAAAACAAAATTATACCAGTAGTATAAACGATGGTTGTGATTTTCACAAGGAAAAGGAGGACAAGATTAGGGCATAAGGAATCATTTAGTTTTGGAACGGGCCATCTATTCTCCAATTTTAAGATAATCGTCTTCAAACGATTCTCTTGTGAGTTCTCTTTTACGTTTCGATGTAAGGTGCTTTGTGTAGTTGTTTCGTCTCCCGCAGCCAATTGAGCAGTGCCGGATTTACCTATAGGCTCGATAGCCTAAAGCCTAGGGCCTCAAAATTTAGGTGGCCTCCGGTCAAGGTGTATAATATTTTCAACACTGTTATTGGACTTTCACACTTATGCTGTCATAACGTACTGTACTTTCTAAATAATCCTTTAGTAGTTTTCCTTGCACAGTTGCACTCCATTTCAGAATATTGCAGAATTTTAAACACCCCTCATCGTCTTCGCCTTTATTGAAATTGATTAAACACACTTGCATGTTCCTCCAGTCGTGAAGGTGGGGAATTGGGAGGGGGTTCACAAGTGGATTAGCCTAGGGCCTTGCTTTATCTAAATCCGGCACTGCAGTTGAGCCACCATTCAGATGATCATATCCGGCAACGGAGGACCTATGTCCTATTTTGATACCATGTGCTGTTCCACCTGGTGTTATCTTTATCAGACATATTGTATACGAAGGGGTGATTAAATCATATTAAATGAACCTATATGACCCTAAAATGATAATGACGTCACTGAAGAAAAGTTTGAAAGTACCAAAGTGCGTAAGTGGTGATCAGATATATATTTAATCATCATAGATATATATAAATTCTAAAAACTTCCTTGATCCTTTTTTATTATGAAGTAGATATTTCACAGTAGCATATCCTAAAGACTTTCCTGACTTTTCTTAATTTGACACAGACATTCCTCTGTAGCGCCCTTAAATCATTATTCAAAATTTAGATATTTCCCTGTAGCATTATAAAAATCTTTCTTGATATTTCTCAATTTGCCATAGATATTTCCCTGTTATTTCTTAAATTCCGTATTAACCATTATCAATAAGAACTGATTATATTAAATGAGGTCATGATGTGGATGTGTTTTTATCCAGTAGACACAGTAGACAGGCACAGTTGTCATAGCAATGCTATGTTGATAACCTGTGATTTATATTGCCATACGATAAAATGTTGCGCCAACTCCCTACTCATAAAGCGTTTGAAAAATGTTGAACCCAATGTAAACACCTGCTCCAAGAGCAAAGTTTGTTCCCTGATAAAATGAAAAACAACGGATACCATACTGACGGAACAGTTCCAAAATCCCATAGAAAGAGGTAAAATCGATACCCCTTGCACACGAATTCCATATAATTCAACTGATCACCACGATATATTTCGTTTTGAACTCACAACAGCTCTAAACTAATACTGTTTTATTTATTCAACAAAACAATATTGCTGATTCATTACTTTGCACATTGCTTGTGGTCAATTACTCCTGACAATAATCCGATAAGAAAACGACCAATTTCTGTGGTTATGAGCAACGTTCGAATACAGCAAAGCTATTTTTATGCACTGTAGATGACAATTCAGAAAATCTACTTAAACGTTTTCATTACTATGACTGGGTCGATAATCCTTCTGCTGCGGGGACTATTGGTCATCCACCCAGTACTAGTGATTCAGCACTGACTTAATATATGTTTATGTTGAGATTTACAGTTCCTACATAAACGTTAGAGAAATCCGAAGAGGCAACCAAGAATAGACAATCAAGATTTGGTTTTATGGTGTACTAGCTGGACTTCCAACAATATTTCAGTTATATCGTAGTGGTCAGTTTTATTTTTGGATGAAGGTTATTCCAGAAACGGGTCGTGTGGCACTAAATTAGATATCTACTGTTTTATGTTTGTAGTTAAGTTGTGCCTTTATTTTTGTGCTATTTTTGGTTTGACGTCAAGGTGTATTGATATGAAACTGATATTACACAACACAGGATATCGATATTCTTTTTGAAAGAAATTATTTCCATGGCACTATGTTCTACCAAAGAGATATCAATATTGGAATTACTTTTTTTATTCTATGAAGTGCTCTTCAATCTTATCAGAAAATTGAATTAGTCATGAAAAAATCCGGATCTGAAAAAAAAAATGAAGCATTAGATGCTGATAGCATTATAATGCAGATACAATACATTTAAGACAAGATTACTTAAATGTTGCAATAATTTGAAAAGATACAAAGACCATTTGTTTCTGGGAATATGATTGAATGGCAAATAATTACCATTCCAGTTTCTAAAATATTCGTGTTATTCGATCTTTAGTTTTATGTGTATGTTTTGTAGATCTTTGTTTGTCCTTTTGTACTTTTTCTTTTGGCCATTGTGTTGTCTGTCCTTCTTCGATTTACGAATTCTGATTACGCCTTTTGGTGTCTTCAAACTCTTCTACATACTTGATGAGCAGACTTGTCAAGAATATTTCACTTTGAAAATTGTTAACATTCTTACTTTTGACTATAAAATTACCTCACTTCATTACGTTCGATTTAATGTTTTATGTAGCATAGACAACCATTATAGACATCCTTCTATGCGTCATAAAACATCAAGTACATTGGAGCAGGGAATTTAATTCCTCGACTGAAGGACAGCCATTATTCTGCTACTTTTCTAAGGAATCAATATTATCAATAATGCTCTCAATAATCTTGATCTTCATTGTGGTCCCTTAATGGAAACATAAATTTGTAATACAAGTCTGAAGCATAATTGACATTCCATAGGAAATTAAATAAATGGCTTATAGACAAACCTGTATAAAGGCCACTCAAGGGAACCTGAAAATGTGGCCTTTATGAGCAGTTGCCCTTTATATACAGGTTAACATTACATGCACTATTCAATAATGGGAATATGAGACTGTCCTTTAAAGACAGTGATTTGTAAATAGAGGTGCCCTTTAAGACAGGCTTGACTGTATTTGTAAAATGGCTGAGTGTGCATAAAAACGTAGATATCCAATTTAGTGCGCATGACTCGTTACTGGAATAACCTTCATCGGATATCTCAAAGCTAAAAGATTGGAAAGTGCTATTTATCTACATGCAACATGCAGCGTACGATTCCCGGAACAGGAGCGCACTCTTTATTGTATGGGACGAATAAACACACAACCAACGTACTCCACCAAACGGGAGGTAAATAGGTTCGTCGTGTAGTAGAATGTCAGACTCATGGCATCTAAAGAGCAATGCAGCAGCTCCTATGAGCAACAAATTGTTGGGGTAGCCCAGGAATTGTTGTCTCAGTTACAGTACAATCGTAACTACTCGGCCATTCTCGCTACCCTGCAAATAACCTCGTATGCATTAGGCGTATAAATCGCACTACTTTTCACATGTCAGTTACATGAAAGTTTGATAAAGTTATATTTTAAGCAATTTTCTATATTTCAATTAAAGTTTTAATTAGTTTTGCATAATTAGATTTTACTTAGTATGTCTTCCATATTGGATTTTCGTGGACTATATTTTGTGCGGCTTAACTTAACTTAACTTCCGGCAAACAATTTAAGAAGAATTTCTACTATGTACGTACGATGTTATTTGCAGGGTAGCGAGAATGGCCGAGTAGTTATGATTGAGTTACAGTAATAACTACTCAACGGCCATTCTCATTACAGGTTAGTTGATGGGCAGCGATGATGACCAAGTAGTTACGAATGACCCCAGTTACAGGACAAAGAAACAATCATATCAGTTATCTCCCCTTCTATATTTAGCAATCAAAATATTCCCCATGTGACCAACCCAGTGACACATTTATATTTACTTGTTGATTTATTGGTTATAAACATGTTCTCATTATAATAATACATGAAATACTGCTCACTAGACGATAGCAAAAAAAATACCAATCAATCGTTCAATTTCAAGTCATGTTATTTAAGCTCCGTTGGGAATTCGTTCCCTCGTAGTATGTTAGAAAATTTTGCTACGACTATTTGTAGATAATGTGGGACTGGGTGGTATTCAGATTACTTAAATGTTTTTTCTCTCTCATCTTTAAACAGATCATGAAACGAAGGAACATCTTTTTTGTTATTTTTCTTCATCTTAAAGTAACATGAGTGGTATGGTGTTTAACACCACGCACTACAATATTTCAGTTATATCGTGGCGATCAGTTTTATTGGTGGAAGAAACCGGAGTACACGGAGAAAACCACAGATCTGCCGTAAGTCACTGGCTAAAATCACATGAAGATACCTTTAACGGTGAAATATTTAGTATAATAAATGAGTGTAAGACTTGCCTATACAGTTGAGACATACTGTTCTTTTTACAGATACCTGAGACATCTGTGTATACTTGGTATTTAGAAGTTACTTTGTGTATTTATAGAATAATTGTTTAAGTTGCGACCTACTACTAAGATACAAAATGGATGCAGCCAGTAATCGTTTTCGTTTTCTTTTTTTCGATTACAAATAATATCATCAATATGCTCGACGTAAATATGCATCACTTTAAATAATCAGAGAAACATAATCATATATGGACTTCCTTTGTCGTCTTACTAATCCTGAGTCCTCAATAAATCAGTATCTAGTTCTTCAATATATCACTGGGGTAAAGCTGATGACCGTAACTGTAATTACGGTCATCCCAAGATGGTGGACGTGGAATCAGGTAAGAATCTTTTTTGTCGATTAAATTGTGTCTATAATGTATTTTAAATGACACATGCATTAATACGATCGTAATCTATGAACTTTTCACAAGGAAATCACAAATTACGACTGAAAAATGTATATGAAAGAGAAAATCCGATTTAAAAAAATGGCTAAGATGACCGTAACTGATCATAATTCGGCGGTGCAATTACGGTCATCTCAGTTTTCAGTTACGGTCATCTTAGCGATTTTTTGTCATTTAAAATACATTATAGAAACAATTTAATCAACAAAAAAGATTCTTACCTAATTTCATGTCCGCCATCTTGGGATGACCGTAATTACAGTTACGGTCATCAGCTTTATCCCAGTGAATATATGGGGGGAAAAGCACTAAAAATAATTATTAATAATTTTTCGTCTCTATATACATAAGTCATTTATCTGTAAAACAATAGTAAATTATTTCATTTTTAATATCATTTACTTATCGATCATCGGTGATGTTGGTGACGATAATGAGTCACTTGGGATATGTTTCATGTTACATCATTATATATCTAGACGAGTTATGTAATTTCCTTATTTTTTTTATCTTCCCAAACTTGAGTCATTTTAAATGTGTTATCTAATATAGGGATTATTTTTGTTTTGGTAGATTTGTATCAGTTATTTCTTATTTTGGATATTTTGTACATGTACATCCATCATTTAATTGT
Source organism: Bathymodiolus brooksi (assembly GCA_963680875.1). NCBI lineage: Eukaryota > Metazoa > Mollusca > Bivalvia > Mytilida > Modiolidae > Bathymodiolus > Bathymodiolus brooksi. The sequence goes on along the minus strand of OY804578.1, from coordinate 78,133,480 downwards.
TTATTTGTACTATCGTTGTTTTAAAGGATATGTGTATTTATATTATGTTCATCGTTTATGCATGCAGAGTGAGCATGAATTAAGTAATACATGTATATGTTATCTACTTTTCAATGTTGTTTTTAACTAATCAGTTTGGGGCGGTGTAATGGTCAGCGTGTTCGTCTAGCTGCGAAATCCGGAGCTCTTAGGTGGTGGTGAAAAAAAAAGACCGTTAAATGCTACGGATCTACTTGCTAACCTGTAGTGTGGTAGATCGTGGGTTCGAACCGGGATTGGGTCAAAGACTATAAAATAGGTAATTAGTTGCTTCTCCACTAAGAAGCCAGTATTAAGGAGTAAAGAGCAAAGACTGGTTGACTCGGGGTCAGGATGATGTGTCGGAGTGGCGCGACGTGTCAAAAATTAATCGTCCTTCGAATAATAATAATAAATTGATTTGGAAATGATCAACAAAACATGGTATTATTCTCTTTCAACACTGTATTCCAAGACAAGAACATCGATGAAATATAGCTTCTTACCCTAAAAAACCATCAATCTAGACATAATAAAGGTCAACGATCGGTCATATGTGTTCAAGTATATTTGAAAGAGAATTGGCATATTAAGACAAAATTGCTTTAGTCGTTAAAACTTTTTGGGAATGTTGTCGAATCTTTTATTCATGATCGCACCAATTTAAATGTACATGCTTTTTTTCTCCACATTTACTCTATGCAGATAAAACGTTAGAATGCGTTTGACGAAACTGAAGTATTTGTTAAATTGTCCATCATCACCGTTACAAGTAGGAAAAATAAATTCCTTCGAAAACAGTCTCTTGAACTGAGGACAGGGAACTCATAATACATTGTGCATGTGTTATTCTTGTTTTTTTCTTACTTGTAAGATATTTTTGTCTTTATTTTGTCACAAATCTGTTTAATGATTTAAATGACAATAAATATTGAATTGAATTGAATTGTTAAATGGACCTAGTCGATTTACCATATTGTTTATACCATATGAAAAATTATTTAATTATCCTATCCATCATATCACAATCCCATGGGAGATTAATGTTATTCTGAGATTTGTTAGAGAACATTCTGATATTTATAAGAAATTATTGCAAATTATTAGATAATGAATAAACGTGAGAGAAAACCGAAGGGGCAATCAGAAATGGACAATGCAGAGACACTGACAACACGAAGGGCCAATCAGAAATGGACAATGCAGAGACACTGACAACACGAAGGGGCAATCAGAAATGGACAATACAGAGACACTGACAACACGAAGGGGCAATCAGAAATGGACAATACAGAGACACTGACAACACGAAGGGCCAATCAGAAATGGACAATACAGAGACACTGACAACACGAAGGGGCAATCAGAAATGGCCAATACAGAGACAGTTGACAACATTCGGTACACAAGGTGATCACGAAGGGTTAGGAGTTCCTGCTTCTTATAAGACAATCGCTGTGTTATTCCCATGGATTTTATTTCCACATCGTATTTAATAAAAATATACAAACATTACGATCAATATAACTGTTTACATTATAGATAGTTATTTCCTTTCTGTCTTTTTAATTTATATACTGTAAGTCACTAAGCACGTTATTGTTTCTACAAAACAACTCCATTTTCGACATCACAGCATAGAGGTTATTAAAACTAAAAGAAGATGTCGACTATTCCTGATATAAACACAGTCATTCCTGACACGTATTGATACCAACACTAAACACTGGTTCATCTCGTATTTCTCTCATTTTGTAAGAGGTTATTCAAACATTACCAAGTCCTATAAGGCAAATGACCAATATTTTTTTTATTTTTGAATATCTGGAATGTACATTTGGTTTTCTGTTTCCATATCAAGTAGAGTTTGAAGATATCAAAGGGGTAATCAGAATTCGTAAATCGAAGAATGACAGACAACACAATGACCAAAAGAAATAGGACAAAAGGTTTCTGTAGAATTTTGTATGTTCTCTCTGAAAAAATGGCCAATGTCTTTCATGATTCTTGGATTCAACACAGTAAGGACAAAAGTAATGTAAATAGAATTACTGTTTTAAGTTGTCAATTGTCACCTTCTCTTGTCTTGGTATTTAATATCCAGTGGGGTTCACGAACCCTGCAAAAACGTAGTTGGAAAAATCTTATGCTCTACTGTGAACCAATGGAAGTTGAAAACACAATAAACCACACTTTGGTTTGTCAGTGGTTCGCCGAAACCAATGGGTATAGAAACGTGCTGCAATGTATGTATTTCAATTCATTTTTGTATACGTAGTATATTTATTATTATTATTATACACGTATCGTTGTACCGTATTTTATTTGTATTGTGTGACACACGTAGATATACCACAGATTCAACAACATTGATATGTATACATTTCACAAATGTTTTGTGTTCAAAGCTTTATTTATTTGGCTTCATATATTTTGGATTTGAGTGTACGTAAGTGATGCAGGTTATTCCAGAAACGCACCTTGAGCACTAAATTTGATATCTGTGTTTTTATTTGAATAACTCTGTTTGCACTCATCAGCCACTACGTTGTTGTGTTAATATCCGTAATGTCTTCTGTACTTGATAATCTCTACTTTGTTGCTTTATTATCGGATTTATTATCCGTAGCATCTTCTGTACTGGTAACAGAATTGTTGGCGTAATGCTTATCAGCGATCTCATCGCCAGTGCGGTAAATCGTTTGTTCGAACCAGGGTAGAGTCAGACCAAAGACTATAAACTTGGCATCTGTTGCTTCTCTGCTAAACACACAATATTAAAGAGTAAGAACAAAGTATAATTTGCTCTGCACCAAAATAATGTGTCTGAGAGGAACGACTTGTTTACTTGTGGACTGTTGCTTCATTGAACTATAACTATTAAAATCCATTAGAGCGTGTCCATCTAATATATAGCGGACATCATCATTCTCTCATCGAAATGCAACTTGTTCTAGCCATGATATTACTGGAAAATTGCACCGTTGAAGTTAAACAACAATCGCTCAACTACGCACTCTTCTGTATTGGGCAATCTCTACGTTGTTTTGATATCTGTAGCGTCTTCTGTACAATGGCAATCTCTATGTTGTTTTGATATCTGTAGCGTCTTCTGTACAATGGCAATCTCTACGTTGTTTTGATATCTGTAGCGTCTTCTGTACAATGGCAATCTCTATGTTGTTTTGATATCTGTAGCGTCTTCTGTACAATGGCAATCTCTACGTTGTTTTGATATCTGTAGCGTCTTCTGTACAATGGCAATCTCTACGTTGTTTTGATATCTGTAGCGTCTTCTGTACAATGGCAATCTCTACGTTGTTTTGATATCTGTAGCGTCTTCTGTACAATGGCAATCTCTACGTTGTTTTGATATCTGTAGCGTCTTCTGTACAATGGCAATCTCTACTTTGCTGTTAGAGTATCCGTAACGTCTTCTGACATAGAAAATCTCTGCTTTGTTGTTTTAGTATCCGTAACGTTTATTATAAAAAAACAATATCATGGATAGTTAATTTGTACAATTAAGTTCAGTTAATCGTCAAGGGATGTATTCCCTCTTTAATAACTTGTCTTAAAGGATGTCAAGGAATCCAGCTGAAACTTGTATATCGATCAAAGTTAATAGCTACTTTTAAATTATGCCTTTTACGGAATTAAAGAACAATTGCCTTGGTGAATTCTCAAGCGTGGCAACGCAACAGAATTAAAAACTCGAGTAATATTTACTAACTCCTTTGTTAAAGAGATTAAAACTGTATGGTTTTAAATCATGTGATGAACGCACAACTAATGTCTTTCTTGGTTTTAAGATTGAAAACAAACAAAGATTACAAAAACAATGTTTTCTTTTAATTTAGTTGATGTGTGCTTTCTCGACAGGAAGTGATTAAACTATCCATTCCAATTGATTTCTGTTACTGTATAAAACAAAATAGTGTATAGAGATTGTACAATATCGATTCAACAATTACCTCCCCTATATATATATATATATATCGCTGAAGATTAACAGTTAACAGCTTTTTTTTTACCAAATCAGCTAGTTGTAGGTTGATCAATATCATATTCTGTGTAAACAAATCAAGTAGATGTTATAGTTTTACATACTGAATCAGGCTTCCTTCATTGAACAATGATTGGATGTTGTTCTGGTCAGGTAGTGAAACACAATCTAATTGAATACATCCCCTGATGCAATGTATAATACCATAGAAATGATCAATAGAAATAAAACGATGGTGTTATCTTTTAATATCTGTAGGACAAATATAGAACTATTTCTTTTCTTCTAAATTTGATCAGCAATCCATTTCTCTACAGATATTTCTGTAATAATTATCATGTTCGTCAAGGATGACTGAGTTATGGGTCTTTAACGTGACATTCAATATAATTTCAATTAAATCGTGACAGTGGGAGGCATCACAGCACACAGAGAAAACGGACTACCTTCCGAAAGTCACTGAGTGCACCTCATCATCGTGGAAGGTTTTTTTTTTTTTTTTATTTCTGGTGGCAATAGTAATTTCAAATAAAAGTTGGAAGATACTAAAGGGATACTCAGAAGCCGTAATTCTGAGACAGACAGACAATATAATTGCCAAGGGACAAAATGACAAACAATGGCTGACAAACCACTACCCAAAAAACTGAGCAACGCAAGCCAATAAAAACTACTGGATATGAACTCAGATGGACCGGAAGGGTAAGCAGTTTCTGTTGTACTAGTGGCATCCGTCGTTATGTTACTGTTTATATCAGTTAGTCTTACATCTACCTATACATTCAGTGCCTATCACCATTAAGGTTGTGAGGTCGATTTTCGTTCGTAGCAAGGTGTACGTGATACGTACAGTTGTGTGATATAATTTGTCAATGACTTCCGGCAGATTGTTTCCTCCACCAATAAAACTGACCGTCGTGATATAGCTAAAATATTTTGGGAATTGGTGTTAAGCACATATAACCGCACCATGAAAGTTTAAACTAAAAAAAACAAACTTCAGTGGTGATTGTTATTGATTTCATAGTTAGATATATTATTTCAAATTTGTATTATTATTGGTATATCAACCGAATGACCTCTCGGATATTCCCGAATATAAAAATATATGACTTAGTTACTCCACTACGTGGCACAGCCATCTGACATGAGAGTCAACTGTTATGCAGGACGAACACAATGTACATCTGACATGAGAGTCAACTGTTATGCGGGACGAACACAATGTACATCTGACATGAGAGTCAACTGTTATGCGGGACGAACACAATGTACATCTCAAGTATTGGATGTGAATTAACGCCTCTTGTTTGGAAAATGCCACACTCCTTGCAGTTCAGTTCAGTACGAATTTTCTCAAGATATTTGTGAGATCAATAAACAAAGTTAAGCAATTTAAAATGGACGTTAATTAAAACGGAAGCACTGTAAAAACCAATACCTACAGTCTATGCAGAAGTCATGAAATTGAAAGAAAATACATCTAAAGCTAATGTATAGCCATCATCCAGTTTAGCTGTGACATTTGTAAGGAATGTCTTTGTCAGAAACCATCTAACTGAGTAATTAATGAGCAATTATTGAAAGATCTTGTACGAGTTTGTAGTGCTGATTGAAACTCTAACATCGGCAAACCGTTGAGACATTTGGAAACACATACCGGTATGTATGTTTGAATAATTTTTCAAGAAATTGTTGACAAGTGTTCTTTATAACAGAAAACATTTTTTTTCAGTACTTTATCTTAAAACAACACGAGAAATACAGATGTTAAATTAAAACAACAAATTCAGGAATATGAGAGTAAACTCTTAGAAATGGATAGGTGTAATTTAGCAGGGTGTCTCTTTTTAGGATACAAAATGTATGCAGCATGTTTCAGAATATTTGGATTATTTAGTTTAGATATCATGTAAACAACTATAAATGTCGCATAATTTGCATTAATATGAGATTTTCTTTTTATTTTGTTTGTTATTTGGATGCATAGGTAAGCAGTAATAAGGAGTATACTTAGTTCCAATTGGAATTCCAACCATTTATTGTTACACATTGTCGTCAAAGCGAACATAGCACAAGGGTAAAATACGAAATTAACAAATAAGGGAGAACAGTACACTAGATCACAACCTGGACAGACAAATCAGCATTAGAGAAACATAAAATCAATTCGGAATAAACTGATCAATAATGATCAGACAACACAGGTTCACACAAAAGTGAGACCCTGTACTTAGAAAATAAAAGTAAAATAGAAAGTTAAATATAAAATGTCGTCAAGCTGTTCATACTCTTAATAATGTCCTCTAACGTTATTTTATTTGGTTCTTGACAAAACAAAGCATTTTAACCATCACAACAAACACATAAATTAAAGTATATCTGAAAATAACTCACAGCTTAAACATAAGAATAACGTCAGAATAATTGACTCGAGCGACTTACATTATTTTTAGCAGTAAAATGAAATAGAAATTGTGCTCACTATTGGTAAATACAGAATATATTTTATATTGCACTACGGTTTGGATTTCTCTGCTATAAGATTGGGACCCTATAACTGGTTTTCCCGCAGTAACAACTCCGCTTGTTTTTGTTGGGAGAATAAAACGAAGATAATTTCCAGTTAAATGTCATTTATTAAATGACGTAATACAAGTAAACTAACAAGCATAAAAACATTAGTAAAATAAGGGAGTGAAGTAAAAACCAAGTATCAAATAAAAGTACAAAGTTGTTCGTTGACACTTCACTCCCTTGCAAAATGTATAATTCCCCAAAACAAAAAGGGGTGGCACTCAAAAGATGGCCACTGGACGCCAATGATGTTAGCTTGTTCAAAGGATACCTCAAAAAGATAACATCAGAAGCTGGCCGCCGCCAAACCAGAATATATTACTAACTTATTACGAGAATTAGAAAAGGAAAGAGCAGTATATTTAGCACAAAAGACTTATATGACAATCTATGAGATAATGAAATAAGACAAGATGTACTTCTTGAACCAAACGAATCTGATATTATATAATGCCGTGACTAACATCTCCTGTCCGTATTAATGCTCATTTGCAAAAAGACATCCTATAAGTCTATCGATTTGCAACTAAAAAGACGATAACATCGTAGAAATTCAGTATTAACGGGCTCTCAATATAGGCATTGATCTATTTCAAGCGCAATTGATCAATAGACGTCTCCTTGTACTTGCTGTGTGAATCAAGATGGTGTTTTAGAAGAACAGAAAAATAGAGGAAGTGTTTGTCAAAGGAAGTCGGTGGGATCTGGTAAAATATTAACATTCTTGAAAGTGATACAAAGTCTGCAATTAATTCAAATTTTTAATCTACATGAAGAGTGAAATATTGCTCAGAAAAATATACAAACTCGAATATCGATATCTCAAACAGATCCTCTAGCGTGTGGGAGAAATGTTGTTTTATCTTCACCGTTTATCTGTGTTGTGTTCACTGTAGTATTGACTGAAGTTCACTAAGTGTCATTTTGCGGAGGCAGACATCGGCTGGTTATTTATTCACCGTGTTATGTTTCTCGATCATGTCATTATAATGTGACTATAGGTTTCTCTTTTGTTGTCTTATCAGTTATCTCTAGAATGGACATATCATCATAAATCTTTATGAGTATGTCTCTTCATTTCGACATAATAGGCTGTTTTGTTGTTTCGAATTCCGTTTTATTCTGAAATTTATATGATTAACGACAATGGTAAGATATCAATTAGGGGGGAAATTTACAATCTTGATTCACAAATTATCACCAGTGAAGGTTATTACAGAAACGCATCTTGTGCACTAAATTTGATATTTACGTTTTTATTATTATCACCAACCAATAAACCATATCATATCAACATGAAATATAAATATCTGATAAAACAATCTCATGAATAAACCAGTTGCTAGGCCAGGCGTTTCTGAAGGTTATTATGCTTTTGCTTCATACAGGAAACCCGTCGTGAAGTCCCCATTTACGTAGTCGTTAGTTGTACAGTTGTCAATGAATACAGGGGTTTGAGAGTTACAATGTGTACATGTCCAAAGGCTGTTGATGCACGGAAATCATACTATTGTCGATCTATTCTTAATGCTGTTTAATAAATAATTTATTTGACAGATGCAGTCTCTGCCAAGGAAATGTTCTACAGTAGTGCAATAACTGGATTGGAATATGCAGACCTCTTGTGAGCACTCCTTTAATGAGAAATAAATAATGGGAAAATGATCGTCAAGTTGGACATACATGTTATAATTCAATTGATCATTTGTGTCTGACATATTCGCGAAAGAGACAAGTCAGATACGGACAAATCGATTTTATTGGATATATGCCGTAATGGGCAGTAGAGTCCCAAAATGTATCATAAAAGTTACATATAGATTTTATCGTGACGATTGTTAAAATTCAATTTTGTAGTATCCATATTTTCTTGCATGTAAGGTACGCGCATCGAAGTTGCTATGCTTTTTCCAATTAGGATGCCAAAAAAGAATTAACCCAAAACCAAGCTATTCCTTTAAAACATATACTAAGGTCATCATCCGTTGGATTATGTTTTAATGGAATAAATATATCTATGGTATCCGGCATTCGTTTTACCAGAACTACTATGCTATACAACCTCTAGACGAAATGAAACTCTCTGAATTATATATCTTTCCGAGATATATGATTTACTCAGTTTTTAGTATTGTAGTGGTTTGTGTTTTGTCTGTATTTCTATTTTGTATTCATGTTGTATTTCTAATGATCACATTAATTGTAACACACAAATAGTTGGTTGCAATTGGACATGAAAGAAAATCCATCTGAGATCAAGGTAGATATTTAACAGTTCTAATGAACAGCCTATTATTATTATCATTATTATTATTAACAGATGCCGTGAAGAGAGCCTAACCAGATACCTCCAAGCAAGTGTGAATCAATTCCTTAAAACTTCTATTCGAAAGACGTCTCATCCATGGTATAATTATCGCAGACGTGATTGTTGTCGATATAGCTGACGTCAACAATTAATCGATCACAACAGTTGCAGATGTGAATATTAATACGAACGAACAAAACAAAATCAGTGGACTCGACATAGACAGAAACAGTGAATTTCGGTGAACATGACCCTCCCCCTCCCACCCCAACAACCAAAAAAACAAAAAACAAAAAAAACGAAACGAAACAACAACAAAAAACAAAAAACAAACAAACAAAGCAATCTTTGAAAAAAACAAAAAAACAAAACAAAACAAAGAAGAAAAATGCCTTGTAAGAATAGATAAATTCTGTTGCAACATATAAACATAACCAAATTGCTAAATTTATTGTTGTGATTGAATGGCAGAAATTAAAACTGTTTGAAACAACAGTGACAATATGTATTAATCAAAATACCTTAAATCGATGATAATGTTCTCTTGGTATTAGTACCATGGAGTCCCATCGGGTGGATATATTACTGTTAATGTTAAATCCCTTACCATAGTTATAAAATGTCTTGTCAAATGGCATCAATGTTACCCCATAGTTTCTCCTGTTACCATAGTTATAAAATGTCTTGTCAAATGGCATCAATGTTACCCCATATTTTCTCATGTTTATTTTATAATTTTCAGACATCTCTCTTTTTTTTACAGTTAAACCTCGGTGTGTCGAAATCGAGGGACCGATGATTTAAATTAAAAATGGCGGAGTAGTCCATTTATCCGTGATGATTTAAGCTACACGCTTCTATGAACCCTTGTATGTAGATTTATATCTTTCCTCTATCACCGACAAGACTTTGACCCGACTTGAATACTAGTAGCACGACGGGTGCCTTATAAGAATGCTTACCTTTCGAGAGCACATGGCTTTAACCCCGGATTTCTTTATTGGGTCCGTGTTGCTTATCATTTTAATTTTCTGTGTTGTGTTTTTGTTTTGTTTGTCTTCGTTCTGTATCTTGTGCCTAAGATTGATTTTGCCTCTGGATTGGCCATTCTTGATTGTCCCTTCGGTTTATGTCAATGTGTATCTTCGAGTGATGATATATCCGAGGTCGAGATAACCAAATTCGACTTTATTAATAAACTATTAGTCGATTAGATAATATGTTCCATACTGCTTTTATATGTAGAACTGTCGCTATTGGAACGGGAAATGCTACATCTCCGGAGCACCTGAGTTCACGTCCGGTTTTCAGTTGGGTTCATGTTACTCGATCTTTAGATGTACAATGTATGTACACGTAAATCGTTGTTTGTCCTTTTGTCATTTTTCTTTTGGCCATTCTGTTGTCTGTCCTTCTTAGATTTACAGATTCTGATACCCCTTTGGTATTTTCAAACCCTTCTTAAGTTATCATGAATTCAATACCACTTTGAAGAAACACCTATCTACACCCTCCCAAGTAACAACAGAAATTGCGACACATTATTAAAAATTCATCCATAGATTATGAATTTTCTATTTCCAGCATATCTCGTAACAGAGAAGGCTGTTAAATATAATTGAAAACTATAAATAATTAGAGTCTCCCATCCCAAGACAATAGTGTTGGGTCTATCTTAGAAGCAAATAATTTTCAAATAAATCAGTTGTCAGAGAATATATTGGATATTTATTGTTATTTACCATTGCTCCCTAAGCAAAATACTGGTAGGGAATTGTATTATATATGTAATATACTAGTGTATATGAACAGGTACTTTGATAAATTTAAAACTTCAACTAAAAGAGAAAGGTATACATTTTGATACTTCATTGCTGTGTTATTATTAATGTTATTTTACTCTTGTCACGTGTTCACTATCAAATACTCCCATTCTACCCCCAAAACAAACGAATATAATCTGTTAAGAAAGATAATAATGGTTTTGTGAGGAGAAGATTGTTTCCTTTGTGATCTTGTGTACAAATTTGATAGTATACATTTGTGCTCTGGCTTTTATTTTCTCTATATAGTAACGACAGCTATATTGGTTAACCAGTTGAGTCGTCGGACAGATAATTGACACTATACTGAAGATGTCCTAATGATGATTCACATCAAATTTGGTTTAAGTTGATACGGTGGTTTCAGAGAATGAATAAATATATGAATATACTAGTAGCCGAAATACTACTGAACATCCAAACAGTCAATTAACATAGTAATACTACCGGTCATATGATTTGTATTAGTAGGTAGAAGAGGCTTTATGGGTATCTTATTACAACAGTGTTGTTTAAAGTAGCAAGTATGTATTGGTTCGCTGGAGGGTTCTTAAGCATAAATTGAAACACCCTAAAGATGGTTCTGGTCATTTGTTTTAAATTCACTTTGTGGTTTCAGTTCAGAAGACTTTCTTAAATAAGGAACGGAGGGACCAATACTTAAATAAGGAACGGAGGGACCAATACTTAAATAAGGAACGGAGGGACCAATATGGATATTAGGGAGGCGTCGTGATCGCATGGTAGCTAGATTTACAACTACCTATGTAATCACTGCTTAACACAACTAAAGCTGTGAGTTCGAATCCCACTCATGGCGAGGTGTACTCGATACAACATTATGTGATACAGTTTGTCAGTGACTTGCGGCAGGTCGGTGATTTTCTCCGGGAACTCCAGTTTCCTCTACAAATAAAGCTGACCACCACAACATATCTGAAATATTGTTGAAAGTGGCGCTAAACACCATAACCATGTTGGACATTTTGAATACGGTAACACTAAGAAATCGTTTGAGTAAATGCAGGTATTAAAATCATTGAGGTATTTTAGTTGCAACAGATTTAGAAGATGAATCAATGTACAGAGAATCTCCTGTCCATATTGAAATGTTCTTAGACTAATTAAGCATCTATCTCAAATTCTTTATGGCTCTATATATGTAATAACGTTCCTTGAAAACTGTTTCCTGTTGTAGCTGTTATCGAATTTGCGATTTGCTTGTGTCAGAAACAAATGGTATTGTATAGATTTATATTTTTGTCCTTCTTTTCTAAATCATAATATCTGATAAGTAACAATGATATGTCACATTCATTCATTCTTAAGGCTGTTTTTTTCTCTATTTACAACCAGTTTTCATTTTATATACAAAAATAGCATGCAATGTGTTGGCTATGAAATGTGTTCATTTTGCCAATGGATTATGTGCCTTTTATTTCACAGCATACCGTGCTTATTGTACAGATTGGATTAACATTTCAACATGTTTAAGAATTAGCTTTGATATTTTCACTTCGGTTAATTAACACAGAGTACTATTTATAAGTAACAAGGTGTAATAGAACGTAGATATCCACTTACCCTTCGCGAGTACCTGGGTTCACCGCCGGTTTTTGGTGGGGTCCGTGGTGCTCATCTTTTTAGTTTTTTGTGTTGTGTTTTTTGCTTGGTTTGTCTTGGTATCCAATGTTGCTAGTTTCTCTGGATTGTCAATTTTTGATTGTCCCTTCGGTTTTCTCTAACGTTTATTTAGTGCGCACGTATAGGAATATTTACAGATTAATACATGGGCATTTCCATGTCTCGGGATGATAACCAGGCCAATATGGAAATGCTCATGTACTTAACTATTTATTACATACTTCCGACATCTAGAAAAGAGACACCCATATTGGCCTGAGACGAAGTCGAGGCCCATATTGGCCCGGGCCAATATGGGCCTTGATATGGAAATGATCTTGTAGTTATCCAATAACCGGTTATTTTCCCGGGGTGTGAAAATATGGACAGTTTACTTCCGGTCATATTGGTCATACAAAAATGCCTTTATTTGAATTAAGTATGTAATAAATTTTGATATTTCTTACTTGCAATGTTTTTCAGTATTTTTTTCAAACTATAATTTCTTGCTTCAAAAGACTTTTAAACTATTTTCCAATCATTTGAATTTGAGCATGCTTGATAGAGGTTATTCCAGAAACTCGCTATGCGAATCAAATACATTAGCATGAATACAACTATCAAATTGAAGCTACAACCACACCACGTGATATATCGGCGAGACCGCCCAATTCTCTTATTTCAGCTTAACAGCGTATTCCAATTTTCAGATATAGACAAAGCTTAATACAATTAAAAGGGGTGTTAATTTACTTCGAATTAACCAAGAAAACGACATAGCCAACTTCGAGATAATGATGTTGGATTATGATAGTCTTTCAGTAATGTAAGGTTTAATGAGGAGATAATAAATGCAAAATGTCTTTCGTAAATATATATGTTGCTCCAAATCGCAAATTATGCAGCAAAACCTATTTATACTTGTTATATCAACTGAATAAATAAAAATTCAATTTTTTTTTTATTTTTTTTTTAGTTTAAGCATATTTTTATTTGCTAAATATAACAAATAAAGAGTTTATAGGTGTAGGTACGTTTTCTTTTATTCCCTATCTTTAACGGAAGTTCGTAATAATGTATAGACACAATAAAGACAGCTAAATAGGAGAATACAGCTTGTTTTCATCATTTGCAAGTCTATGAACTCATTGTGCTTATTTATTGTTGATGGTCGAAATCATGTTTTAAAACATTTGGGTAAGAAAAGTGTGAAGATGCCACAAAGGGCAAAAGGACAAATAGAGATCTACAAAGCATTACACGGAAAACTAACGATCGAGCTACACGAACCCCACTAAAAACCGGGGTGATTTAAAAAAAGGTAAGTAGTTCCTGCTTTAAACCCCATTCTATTGCTTATCAGTTCGTATCTGGCAGTTATTAATTAGTGCTTATATTTTGAAACCATATTGTTGAGTATTTAAGGTATTATTTACATTGTTGTTTTATTAATTTTTTGTTTCTTCTCTCTACTATTTTGATTTATATCTTATTTTTTCATTAAATTTTCGGATTTTTGTTAGCCATTCTGTTTGCTATTTGAGATTTGTCCTCGTTGAGTGGTTCGTGTTGTTATTGTTTGTTATATTGTCAGCTGTTACTGATTAGTTTCGATCTTGATTTCAAACTCTACAACCTTTAAAGACAAGTACTTACAGTATGTACTCTCCATTTGTCTGTGTATGGTCAAATTGTTATAGTTCAGCATTCAATCTTTGTATACTTCACAGTTATTTATGAACGTGTGGTCCTTTGGACAACTAGTTAAAAGGAATTTGCAAGATGACTTTGAGGCCGCAGCTAACCCCGACAAATGTAACCTTCTCAGCATAACAACAAAACGAAAACCAGAACACTTTCACTACAACCTTCACGGCCACATTTTGGAATCAGTAGACCCTGCAAAGTATTTAGGTATTGCTCTTCAATCAAATCTAAAATGGAACAAACACATCGATCAAACAGCATCAAAAGCAAACAAAACCTTTTCATTTGTACGCCGTAACCTTAAAGTCTTTCTATTTACTTTGTGATTTTAACATTTCTGCTTTAATGTACGGTGGGTCTAAATAATTGTGAAATAAAGGTTATCATTTAGATTGCGAAGCTCCACATTTCTTTCTTATCGCCAAGATCACCAGATGCTTGAAAACAGACAACAAAATCTTAAAGCATTTAAATACTGTCAAGACGAACTTTACAGGCGTAAGCTTTTAAATACTGTCCAGACGAACAGTACAGGCGTAAGCTTTTAAATACTGTCCAGACGAACGTTGACAGGCGTAAGCTTTTTTACAATACTGTCAAGATGAACGTTACAGACGTAAGCTTTTAAATACTGTCAGGATGAACGTTACTGTCCAGACGAACGTTACAGACGTAAGCTTTTAAATACTGTCAAGACGAACGTTACAGACGTAAGCTTTAAAATACTGTCAAGATGAACGTTACTGTCCAGACGAACGTTACAGACGTAAGCTTTTAAATACTGTCAAGACGAACGTTACAGACGTAAGCTTTTAAATACTGTCAAGACGAACGTTACAGACGTAAGCTTTTAAATACTGTCCAGACGAACATTACAGGCAGGCGCGTAGCTGCCTTTACGCAAAAAATCAATTGCTTGCACATCATTTCGGCCAAAAAAAAATTTATTGCTTGCACTAAAAAATATTATTTCTGACATGGGAAGAATCTCACTTTTTCAGTATAATTAATAATCATTATAACGTGTTTTATATGCGATCTGGTAGAAGCGATCAAAGAGAGGGAAGTTGTTATCAACCAGTTAACTTCGGAACGAAACGACCAAGCTGTGTGGGACCCGATCGTTATTTGATATGGCCGTTTCTATTGCCGATCAGTTTGAAATTCTACCGACTATTCCAAGGAGAACGGACCGACAGAGCAACCGAACTGGTCATCCCGCTGATAACCCTAGCCAGTTTTGGCAGCGGTCTATGTACTAACCGTTTATGGACTATTACATAACAGAGCTTATCGCGAGATTACTTGAAAATGGCAGCAGATACCAGCCACAATACTTGATACCAATGAACTTGCCTAGACTAACACCAGACACCGTAGAAGTTATATTTGACACATACAAAACCGATTTACGTTGCGACATAGTTATGTTTTAAAGCCGAAATCAAAAGGTTGGGCAACATTGACAACCGCTAAACCATCGAATCTGAAGGACACCCTTAACGTCACAAACGAAGAGCTCTATCCTTCGATCAGCACCGTTTTGTTGATACTTTACACCATGCCTGCCAGCACAGCTACGACGGGGAGATCATTCTCTGTTCTCCGTCGCCTTAAGACGTACTTGAGGACAACAATGCTGCAGGACCGTCTGACTTCTTTAGCTGTACTGCATGTGCACAGAGACATTGACATTGACATCAACAGAGTCATGCCCTCATTTACTTTAGGAAAATCTCGTCATGTTGACTTTGGCTACGGACATTAAATTCAAATAACGCAAACTACTATGTGTTTTGATTTTCACAGCAGGAATTCATTAACACTTATAACAAGTCGACAATATGGCAATATGAACAGACTGCGAATCAAAAGGTGCATGCAATAACGTGTTCCTATTTTTGTTTAAATATTTTTTCAGTTTTACTTTGTAACATCTCCGTTAATCAGCAAAGCTTTTTAAAAAGCAAATATTTAGTATCCATCAGAACAAACATTGATGATTCGCTAGCTTTCTAAAAATAAAATTTTAATAACCAAGGCGGACTGTATATATAGAACTGAATTTATAGGAACAAGTCGCAGGTTTCAGGAATCAAGGCATTTCTTTTTTAACAGGTGTTGTACCTCATATTTCCTTTGTTCATATATATTAACTTCCTGAAGTGTTCTGTCAACCGATGAATGTTTTATGTATGAAACGTGATGGTAAAAAAGGAACGATTTAACAGCAGGAATTGCCCTCTCTAATTGCTAGAAACGCTGGCCTTCCGGGGGGCTTCGCCCCCCTCGTCCCCCTACCAGGGCGTTGACCCGATGGGGGCCTTAGGCAGCCCCCAGACCCCTCGCCGAAGTTCTTTGATTGCACATAGTTTTACTTCCAGCTACGCCCCTGACAGGTGTAAGCTTTCTCCTGTCATCTGTTTACTAATATATCGCGCATGAAGCAAGAAATTCCTGCTAATGCTTAGCAATCAATAAGGAAAATATTTGCACAAGCAATTGCCTTCAGTGAATTAACGTTAAATAGAAAACAAATGATATTTTAGCACCAAACGAAAGCACGACTGCACTGCTTAAAAACTAATTTTTCTATTTGAAGGATGTTGACAGAGGTGATTTACTAGTGTGTCTTTCTTTTGATTTGAAGTGTACGAGTAGATAAAGAGTAAACGATAACATCAGTCATTATATTAGATTCGTCATGAAAGGTGGTTTCGTGGATGTCAAAGTGTATAGTTTGTAACTGGGTCTATTTGTGACAAATCAAGTAGATATACAAAAAAGAATGCATACACACACAGGTTTACACTTTACATTAAAAGGATTATTGGACCAATGCTTCTTTTTTCTATAAGTATTTCGATTGTTTCAGTATATATCTCGCTGCTAATTGAATGCATAGTGATACATACTGAAAGTATCCTGATGTTTTCAATAAGTTATAGAGATACTTCCAATAAACACCAGTTACTTTTTGGGCATATATTGATGTATTCTGTACAATTATTCTTGTTATATAGACCACATTGCTACCCCTGTTATTGAGCATATATTAACTAGTTTGTGTTTCTACTTCTACTAAATACTGATCGTCTGTTCAACGAGTTGCAGACAACGTCAGAGGTTGCACGTGACAAATGAAAATGGCTAAAACTATTAATAGGTTTCGTAACAAGACTTTCTGAATATTTAATTAATGTTTTGAAAACTTTATTGTCGATTTTCATGTTATAAAAGGTAAAAACATTAAAAAGTAAAGATAAAAAGCAAAAATCAATTAAAAGTAACGAAAACTACATGTAGTTAATATATGCCCAAAGAGAGGCAGAAGAATTCGGTTTACTTGTTATATTTCTAAAGAGTACAGGGCGATGGCTGTCGTTTTTGCTTCAATAATAGGCGTCAAACTACATGAAGACATAACAAGGGACCATGTAAATAATCGAACGAGTGAGTGAATGACTATTGTTTATAGCAAAATGAACAAATGTTCAACTATATCATGGCGAAAACAAGTTGCAATCTGATAAGATGATGATGAGATCCGCTTTGTACCAGACCAAAACGCCTAATTGGATCTTATAGTGCTCCATCACTGAAACATCAGTCCGCGGATACACATGTCGCTCCACTCGGTCTCATTATCCTGATTACTTGTCAGCCAGTCTTTGCTCTTAGTCTTTAAAGTTGTGTGCGTAGCGGAGAAGCATCAAATACCAATTGTATAGTCTTTGGTTTGACCCGAGCAAGACTCGAACCCACGATCAACCACACTAACCATTACACCACCGATGCGGTTTTCCATATGCAAATGTATTGTAGGGCTATAAAACCATTTAATCACACGTTTCTTTGTTTTACACAGTAATCTTAATTGTGATTGTTATTTAAATCAGAGACACGTGTCTTAATCAAAATGGCGTTTTTCATTTTATCTCGTCGTGGCTGCAGGAATTAACGGCATTATGATCAGCTGTTTGTTTCTTGATTTTACATGTCTCAGTTTAATTTGCTATCGTGTCATGTGAACTAAAAGGATACAAGATAAAATTCTAGGTACATTATTTGTATCTTTTAATTAATTCGTAGATGGATATTTTTTTCATTTCCATTATAAATGATTAGGTCTTGGGATCCAAACGAGTTTTAGTATAAGATTCAATAGACGTTGTGGTATTTTAATCTACATGTATATCAGATATGCAATTATGTCCTCGTTAATCACCATTAAATGTTGCTTTTGTTATCCATATTTTTTCATTTGTACTAGAGACCTATAATTACTATGTCTCTGTTTTCAATAAACGTTTTATATCTATTACGAAGCCTTTACCCTTTTATAATGTAGCATCGTAAATTATTATTAGCTTCAAGTTTTATTGAAAACAAAAAGTCAATTAGTAATAGTCTACGATATAACCAGCCTCAACAATAGGAGTAATTCCCCTCCGGTATAGCAAATCCTTAACACAGAAGTGACAACGAAATGCCCTAGCCTGTGATTATCAACAGATATGTGGCGGGCTTAAATCGGTTAATTATGTCTTTGTCTATTTGACTTGTGTAGTTGTTTGTATATATTCAGTCCTTGTATATGCCTTCAACCCTTCGAGGTAAAATTGAGCATTTAATAAAGTTATATAAATATTAGGGATGGCAACGAGTACCCGGTTAACCGGGTACTCGCTCGAACATCCGATTATCGAATACCAAAATCGGTATTCGGTTACTCGGAAAACTTTTTTTTATGAAAATAATGATAAAATTTTCCGGACAATAAATAATTAATGTTAGATATAATAGAAATCGTACACATAAACCAGCGCTTGGCATATGTTTACATAACAATTATTGGTCAATTAAATGGTAATTGATCTCTGATCTGCTTATTCCCCCGGCAAAACACTAGCTTGTAGGCTTACCAATGTTAACCAAACAAAGTGATTAAACTGGTATGAACACAATTCAAATTTAAAGTATTGAACTATTAAAAGTGTGTTTGAATTGAATTTCGAGAGATAGGGCTGTGAAAATGCCACCTCCTACATCTAAAGTTTGGAAGTTTTTCAAACGATGTAATGACTCGAAACTGTCAAATGCCAGTAACTGATTCTCTTGCGTGGTGAAAAGATAATTCCGATAAATATTCAAGACTCTCGGTTCTTGCGCGCCGGTATTTAGCTGTTCCGACAACATCTGTTCCGTCGGAAAGAAATCTTCTCGGCAGAAGGTTTGATTGTTACGAAGCAACAGACTGTCATCGTCTTGCATCGACCAAATTATTTTCCTTAGCAAAAACTCTGTACCACAATGACCGAATAACAATCATGAATGTGACATGACATAACCTGGTATGTAAATAATTTGTACTGTTTCGTAAATAATAAATTTATATTTTTAATTTTTTTATCATTCAACTGAATCTTTACAATTATAGTTGAAATATAAAATAATGAAAAGAAAGGTAGAAAACAGAAGTGTCATTGAACCCAGCTGTACCTTTTTTAAACCGAACAAAATAAACTGTCTACCGAGTAACCGGGTACTCGATCGGAAACCTGACCGAGTAATCGGTTATAAGGTTTTAATCGATTTGACATCCCTAATAAATATATATTAAAATAAAAACTGCGTAGACTCGCTTCTATCTTGGAGTATAACTCCAAGCTTCAATTCATGTTCTCGTCCACGGTTTGAGATTTGTGTAGTATCTACAGTTCATATATATAACAAACAATAAGAAACATGTTTCAAAACTTTATGTAAATCACAAGCAAGAAACTGGTCATTAACAGGAAATAACAGAAGGATTTTGCAATATTGTCACGGAGTCATACAGAGCTAACACAGATGTCTCAGATTGTCGTGTGTCGTGGGTTTTAGGAATTCTCTGCTGAGTTGGGCTACAATTTACTGTTACCTGTTTAAATATTTATACCGTTCCTATTTCGTACTGATAACATGTTTGCTAACCGAAGCAAATATTTATATGTAACATAGACAATGTGCTGCATGGGTACATTTCTGATTATTTACTCCTCTTTTTGAAGGAATGTTGTGTACAGTTTGCTATTGGACGTTTAACAGCTATCTGACCACTATGATAAAAACTTCATATGAAAATTAAACCCATATGGGTCGAGCAAGTTATAAATATAAAAACGTAACGTATACATAAAACAATGACATAAAAGACTGTATCAAGTACTAATAATATACAAATACAAATCTTTTATTAATACAAGTTCAGTCAAGGTGAACATGAGAATACAAAGAGAAGTCAATATAAGAGCATAATTATTAAAGTACGAAAAACAATATATTCATAGATAGATCTTTGACCCGCTCGAACTTTATCTAAATTCTACGAAAAGTTTGAGGATACCAAAAGGGTAATTAGAAGCCGTAGATCGAAGAAGGACAGACAACACAATTACAAAACAGAAAAAGAACGAAAAGACAAGTAATGATTCATAAAACACTTCACTCTCAAAAATAAAGATTGGGCCGAACTAACTAAACAATCAGGGATATATGTTCCGAATTTAAGCAATCAGGGATATATGTTCCGAACTAAATAAACAATCAGGGATATATGTTCCGAACTAACTAAACAATCAGGGATATATGTTCCGAACTAACTAAACAATCAGGGATATATGTTCCGAACTAACTAAACAATCAGGGATATATGTTCCGAGCTAACTAAACAATCAGGGATATATGTTTCGAACTAACTAAACAATCCGGGATATATGTTCCGAACTAACTAAACAATTAAGGATATATGTTTCGAAGGTACAAATATTCATGAAAGGTTTGGCTTGGGATTTAGAAGGCGTTACATTTTGTTCAAGGGTGACAAATTGTGAAATAGAGGAAAATCGCGTTCAATAGTTCTTATTAGATCGTATTCATATTTACTGGCAACATAAACAGAGGTGATATTCGTCTTCTATTACGTTACATTTGTTGTACATATGTCTTGTTGTCGGGCAATATTTTAACAACTCTTTAAACAACTGAGGATTTGAAAGCGATAAACAAGAATTACGGTGACATCAATTATATATAATGCAATAGTCGTTCTAAATAGCTATGGCATTCCTTTTAAGTGCACGGTATCACTTCCTATTTAGTGTGCATTAGGAACATTTCCTGTAATTCGTAGCATACTATTTATAGAATATGAGGAGTTTCAAGACTTTTACCGATTCTCTTCTTCTGCTATCTACGAAATTTATTATCAACATCTTTATTCGTGTACACCAACCAGTAGTACTTAACTCTTTGTATCAAAGGTTTTGTATGTTTGTTCAGTTAGAATTAGGGACAGTCATCACATCATTGTCGACGTCGCAAACAATCCTACTTGTATGATTAATCCAATACATTTGCTGTTTATGATGTGGTGTTATTTCTATTTATTATGATACATGTTGTACCACGGATAACCACAAGAACCTAGCGGTCAGTCACAGACACAAACTGAACCTTAGTTCATGATTTTCCCACAAGATAATTGGAAAGAAAACATTGTCAATGGGGAAAGGAGCAAGAGTGCTTCATATGCAAAAATCGACAAAAAAGTTAATATTTTCGTGAACATTTTCCGTTTTAAAATTGTAATGTATATGGATGTAGAAATATCTAATGTTTCTGTCGAGCCCCATGGTTTATTAGCTAGCGGACAAAGTTCTATGCTTCGGCACAAGTCACCTTTGTCATGCTGCTGATGATGTCTCACTTTCATTCGTGAAACTGCCATGTCCTTGCTAACCGTATATACAACGTTTTGTTTCGCTTTATTTGAATTTCGCATGCACCACATTTACTTCGATAATAAAATGAAAAACAAAGCAAAAAATACCACACATTCGGAACAATTCCAAAATCAAATATCAAAATCACAGAGAGGCAAAATCGATACCTCCAACATATATATACATGACCACTCATTTTCCTTGCTTGGTACAGGCACTCCAATAAATAGTGGCGGAGCTAAGCTAGTTTTATGGGCCCAAACCTCCCCTCTTATAGTGAAATGATGCGCTCATCCAAGTACTTTCCGCATGTGTGTAAAATGCCAACATTCATATATAATCGGGCTAATAGCGTTATTATAAAGATTCTTATATTTTCTTGAACATTATACATATACAGAAGTTGTCATATGTAAATATTAGTTCCATTAGAGAGAGCCGATGTCCTCAACAATCATGATAAGTATTACATAGTATACAAAGCCGTCGTAAGACATAATAGTGAAGCAACAGTCAACTTTGAACTTTGAACCAACATCTAATTGCCATGGATACCATTTTTCGTCATCTGTACACAACTGACAGAATACTTTTCAACAAGGTGTTGATATCTTCCTTGATTTAATAGTTTAATACTTAGAATACAGAGACGAGTGAGAAATCAAACGTGAGCCCTGACAAAAATGGATTGTTTCGATGTGTAATAAATAAGGGTGCCTAAAAAAGAAATCGGCATGCCCGCATCAGGGGATATCGCAGTTGTTTTTTATGTGAAACCCGTCTACGGAAATTTAACTGATTTGTTTATATTTTTGCCGATTTTTAGCATTCTTTCTCTCCCATTGCATGCCTAAAATGTTCAATATTATAGCACATTCTCTACAACAACGCAATTCGCCACGTTATATATACTACAATGTATGAGGTTTGGCATTTTACCCATATGTGAAAAACACTTGCAAAATGACCGCATCATTTCACTAAAAGGGAAGGCTTGGGCCAATAATACCATAACCCCGTCATTTCTTTTATTGAAGTGTCTACCAATCCATGAGAGTGGGTGTATATATGTGTTAGGCGTATCGATTTTGCCTCGTTCTGAGATTATTCTGTTGGATTTTGGAACTGTTCCCACAGTGTGGTATTTTTATATTTGATTTTGGAACTGTTCCCACAGTGTGGTATTTTTATATTTGATTTTGGAACTGTTCCCACAGTGTGGTATTTTTATATTTGATTTTGGAACTGTTCCCACAGTGTGGTATTTTTATATTTGATTTTGGAACTGTTCCCACAGTGTGGTATTTTTATATTTGATTTTGGAACTGTTCCCACAGTGTGGTATTTTTATATTTGATTTTGGAACTGTTCCCACAGTGTGGTATTTTTATATTTGATTTTGGAACTGTTCCCACAGTGTGGTATTTTTATATTTGATTTTGGAACTGTTCCCACAGTATGGCATTTTTATATTTGATTTTGGAACTGTTCCCAAAGTGTGGTATTTTTATATTTGATTTTGGAACTGTTCCCACAGTGTGGTATTTTTATATTTGATTTTGGAACTGTTCCCACAGTGTGGTATTTTTATATTTGATTTTGGAACTGTTCCCACAGTGTGGTATTTTTATATTTGATTTTGGAACTGTTCCCACAGTGTGGTATTTTTATATTTGATTTTGGAACTGTTCCCACAGTGTGGTATTTTTATATTTGATTTTGGTACTGTTCCCACAGTATGGCATTTTTATATTTGATTTTGGAACTGTTCCCAAAGTGTGGTATTTTTATATTTGATTTTGGAACTGTTCCCACAGTGTGGTATTTTTATATTTGATTTTGGAACTGTTCCCACAGTGTGGTATTTTTATATTTGATTTTGGAACTGTTCCCACAGTGTGGTATTTTTATATTTGATTTTGGAACTGTTCCCACAGTGTGGTATTTTTATATTTGATTTTGGAACTGTTCCCACAGTGTGGTATTTTTATATTTGATTTTGGAACTGTTCCCACAGTGTGGTATTTTTATATTTGATTTTGGATATGTTCCCACAGTGTGGTATTTTTATATTTGATTTTGGAATTGCTCCCACAGTGTGGTATTTTTATATTAGATTTTGGAACTGTTCCCACAGTGTGGTATTTTTATATTAGATTTTGGAACTGTTCCCACAGTGTGGTATTTTTATATTTGATTTTGGAACTGTTCCCACAGTGTGGTATTTTTATATTTGATTTTGGAACTGTTCCCACAGTGTGGTATTTTTATATTTGATTTTGGAACTGTTCCCACAGTGTGGTATTTTGATATTAGATTTTGGAACTGTTTCCAAAGTGTGGTATTTTTATATTTAATTTTGGAACTGTTCCCACAGTGTGGAATTTTTATATTTGATTTTGGAAGTGTTCCCACAGTGTGGTATTTTTATATTTGATTTTGGAACTGTTCCCACAGTGTGGTGTTTTTATATTTGATTTTGGAACTGTTCCCACAGTGTGGTATTTTTATATTTGATTTTGGAACTGTTCCCACAGTGTGGTATTTTTATATTTGATATTGGAACTGTTCCCACAGTGTGGTATTTTTATATTTGATATTGGAACTGTTCCCACAGTGTGGTATTTTTATATTTGATTTTGGAACTGTTCCCACAGTGTGGTACATGTATTATTATATTTGATTTTAGAACTGTTCCCACAGTGTGGTATTTTTATATTAGATTTTGGAACTGTTCCCACAGTGTGGTATTTTTATATTAGATTTTGGAACTGTTCCCACAGTGTGGTATTTTTATATTTGATTTTGGAACTGTTCCCACAGTGTGGTATTTTTATATTTGATTTTGGAACTGTTCCCACAGTGTGGTATTTTTATATTAGATTTTGGAACTGTTCCCACAGTGTGGTATTTTTATATTTGATTTTGGAACTGTTCCCACAGTATGGCATTTTTATATTTGATTTTGGAACTGTTCCCACAGTGTGGTATTTTTATATTTGATTTTGGAACTGTTCCCACAGTATGGCATTTTTATATTTGATTTTGGAACTGTTCCCAAAGTGTGGTATTTTTATATTTGATTTTGGAACTGTTCCCACAGTGTGGTATTTTTATATTTGATTTTGGAACTGTTCCCACAGTGTGGTATTTTTATATTAGATTTTGGAACTGTTCCCACAGTGTGGTATTTTTTGTTTTTCATTTTATTGACATTATTCTCATTAATCTTATTGAATTGATATTGATATATAACGTCTATATGCCTATGAGCCAACATACTGTATGATTGTAGATCATACACGTGACTATGTAAACCATACACGTGACTATGTAGACCATACACGTGACTATACATGTATGTTGATCGTCTTCAATATATTTTTATATATAAATCTTGTGTTATTTGACTTTATTTTAATGTAGAAGCGATATATATATATATATATTTGATTGATGTGACAATCGAGTAAACAAGTCGTGACAATCGAATAAACAAGTCGTGACAATCGAGTAAATAAGTCGTGACCATCGAGTAAACAAGTCGTGACAATCGAGTAAGCAAGTCAAACAAGTCTACTCATTTAAACAGATGTAATTAGTACGAAGGAGTCTGTTAATAGAGATCAGAACCCAGTCAGTTAATCATACATAAGCCATCCAGTCCTTGGTCAATTGTGAAATTTACTCTGTAGAATATGAAGTAGAACGAATGCAGTGTACCAATAAAATCAGTTGAGATATCCGACTAAGCGGACAATTCGGAAGTAGAAAAGACAACACTTCAAACACAAAGTAAAAAGGGGTAGGGAGAACACGAACTCCCACAAAAATCGATAGACGGAACTGAACACACAAGATAATGTGTATGTCTTAATTTTAAATTTCTCTCTCTCTCTCTCTCTCTCTCTCCAAAAATATAATCCTGGCTCCGGGTGA
The DNA here is from genome assembly GCA_963680875.1 of Bathymodiolus brooksi. Taxonomy (NCBI): domain Eukaryota; kingdom Metazoa; phylum Mollusca; class Bivalvia; order Mytilida; family Modiolidae; genus Bathymodiolus; species Bathymodiolus brooksi. The sequence continues at coordinate 78,107,713 of OY804578.1, read as the reverse complement.
TTAATATTTTTCTACCCCATAAACGATACATGTCGTGCTGTCATATCAGACAAGACTGGTTTGTGATACAACTATCAGTCCTATGGAAAACCTTTCATGCAATCAGAAAACACCATAGTTCCGTATTATACCAACACACTAATCTTGATTGTTATAGCGCTAGCTCACCGAAACAACACTTCATGAGTAAGACATGTCGCTACCATGCTGTATTCGCTCTAAGTCTACCAGTCTTTGTTCTTGCTACTTAATGCTGCATACTTAGTAGAGTAGCAAATAGCAATTTTATAACCTTTGGTTCGATTCGAACAAGATTGAAGCTTTTTTTTTTATATAAAATATATGTACATACTATTACAACTATATATACAATATAAGCTCAATAAACACTTTAAAAAGTGTATGGGTGAACATAACAACACCAACTAAACATAAAGTCATAAAATGGTAAGCATAAGAGATACAAAACAAACGTATATCTTCATGAACTCATGGTACGCATTACATTGATTGATTGATTTATTTATTGTGTTTAACGCGACTTTCAGTAATATTTCAGCTATATCATGGCGACCAGTTTTGGTGGTGGAAGAAGCCAGAGTACCCGGAGAGAACCACAGACCATGGACAAGCAACTGGTAAACTTTATCACTTGCGGCTGCGAGTCGAGAGCACCCTTTATTGTAATTTACAAAGCCGGGCGCGAACCGTATTAGTGATAGGCTTGTATGAGTTGTTAGGTAATCCAACTACATAACTCATTGAGCATCCAAGCCCAAGTAAGCATTACAAATATCAAATAAACATTAATCTTCATATACTGATGATAGCGGAGCATTTATAGTATATGTCTGTTTCTATCGTCTTTGACTAAGTGTTGAAGCTTCTCTGAATAAGTTGTTTTGTTTGTTTGTTATTATCAGTCCACATTGTCATTTCGAGGTTTTGTACTGATAAATGTGTCCTATTAATTTTGGTTTGGTTTTCGTAGAAATCTTTCGGTTCTTGTCGGGGGGGGATCGGTGACAGTATCTTCATCTGTTATATCGTATTTTACTTGAACGCCCTCTTGATTTAATGTCGTCTGCCGTAGACGTACTGCTGTGATGATACAAACTGCAGTCCTCAAGATGAGCACCGACCCTCCGGTCCAAGACCAGTAAACTGTGTTCGGTCCAGTAAATTTTTTCAGTTCTTTTTTAAACTAAATGTATATAAAAATAAATTCAAGAATTTGATTCGGACCAGTAAATTCAAATGTTCATTTCGAGGACTGAAACTGTGCTATTTCCGCACCATATTGGGTGAGTGGTTACCTCAATAACAATATGACTTGTAGTAAGTTCTGCTTGTTCCTCCTCTGTATTGATGGTCACTGCACCAGACCAGTCTTGACGTTTATTGAGGTAAAATTGTCTATGCTTATCCTGGCGATCTTCCTCCTGGTGAGGAATGTACTGGTGCCCTTGATATCTTTCCTGGATCTCTATTTTATCATAGCCATATGTGACCCTTTCATACCATCGGTTACTGACCAGTCAGTGGATATTTTTACATGGATATGATTTCTACTGATTATTGTCTATTCCGTCTCGGATTTTCATGCTATTTTCATTGATCTATATTAACACAAAGCATTGACTTATTATTGGGAGTCAATCAGAGAGTTTGTACTGTCTCTCTATACATCTTTGCTACCACAATAGGAACAATTGAAATTCAGAAGGGAGACATAATCCTATAAATGATTAATACATAATACTAAATACATGTAGACAGTATGTCAATATCTAAACTTAGAGTTCAAAGAAGGTCAAACTAATAATAATAAACAATATCTTTATTTGCTACGCAATAAAAACATAATTATACAATATAAACAAACAACATAATAAATGACAAAGCTGTATAACATTAAACATATAAAACAGAAACACGTTGTTTAATCCACATCAGTTATACATATATTCCTTTCCTCGTTTTTAATGACTGCTTGATGAAAGAAACCAATGTCTTAATATCTTCAGGTGTTGATAGATTTACTAAATCATTAAGTACTTATAATGAAACGTTACGAAAAGAGAGATTATGTCAATTTTCCAATTGTGAACATCCCAGCGGCGCCTATACGGAGTATATGGAGTATATGTCTCTCAGTTGATGAAGTATTAAATGGCATGTGGAATTCCTTGACTATGGGTTACTGTTAACGATGAAGCTACTAAATCAAGGGTTCCTAGTAGTTAAGTTGAAGTCGTCACTTTGAAAGTTCTACGGTCGCCACCTTCACATGTTCAATTTTGTTGTGTCACAATTCTGTACTCTTTTATGAGTTATCATCGCATTTTTATCTAGAGCAACACGGCATGTGCCACCAGTGGAGCAGAAACTGCTTACCCTTCTATAGCACCGGGCTCATCATCGCCTTTAAGCGAGATTCGTATTGCTCAATAATCAAATTTCTGTGTCATGTTTTGTTGGTAATTTTTTTTATCTTTCTGTTCTTTTTCGCTATGCCATTGTTTTGTCTGTCTTTCTTCGACTTGCGCCTTCTATAGTATCTTCAATCTTGTCTTAATGATAGCTTATCATATTTGAGAGTATGATTATAGTGGACTCATAGTTAATCGTGTTTGATTGATTGATTGGTGTTTAACACCAACTTTAGCATTATTTCATCCATATCAATCATGTTTGAAGACAAATCTCATTTGTATTTATATATTTCTTCATTCAATATTGTAAAATATAAGTGAAAATGTGAGTCAAAGTTGTGAATTTCTTATTCCAAGGAACAATGTAATAGCAATAGAAATGACAAAATTATTAAATACTATTGACCTCTAAATTGTTAGACTTTTATGACAATGGTTCCACAGACAACTTGTAGACACATGCAGGGGCGTAGCTACCGTAAGGCTCATTAGGCACGTGCATGCCTACACATAATTTGCTCCTCAACATTTTTTTATTGATGAAAAATAACAAACAACGCATTACATATTTTAATTATTATGTTTATTGTACTGATGACAAGTTTCCACAAGTTGAAAGATAAACATTTGCAATGAGTACTGTGACCTTAACTAACTCTTTGAAATTGACAGTTCATTTTATCTTCAAAGGCTTCAAAGGCTTTGTCTTGACATAAAATAAAACACAATTTGTTTTTCACACTCTGAATCTAGAAGTGAATTGATACATTTACTATTTGTCATTGACCGTCAAAAGAACTGTTGTCGGGATATTGGCTTGCAGTGTAAAAATGTCTGGCTCTATAAAACTTAAAGTTAGAACTTTGAATGAAATGTTTAAAAAGATAAGCTGAGTAGCTCCACACATTAACAGATCAGACAACTAATTCTTTGATTCTTTTCGTACGGATATTGGCGACAGACAAAGCGTTTCTTGATGAAGTTGCTAGGTGGAAAACACGCTGGAATATGGTTGATGGGCAAAAACCACAAACATTACTGGAGACACTCAATATCACAAACCAAGACTTGTACCCTAATATTTATACAATTTTTACAGTATTGATAACAATGCCAGTGTCTTCGGCGTCTAGCGAGCGTTCATTCAGTGCGATGCGCCGCGTAAAAAACTGTCTTGGAGCTACAATGGGTGATGAGAGATTATCAAAATCGTTGTTACACATCCACAGAACAAGAAATCTAAGCGTCATAGATGTTATCAACAAATTTGCAGTCAGAAAAAAACAGACGTCTGGACTTTATCTAATTACCAGTCCGTATTGCTGGACATGATGGCTGCATATGATTATATGAACTCTGAAACTTTATTCTTTGAATGTTTCCGGGAATGTTTCTTTCATACATATTGCATTTATGATAATCTTCGCTATAGATTCAATGCTTTGTGATGCTGAAGTTTTGTAACTTAAAATTATTCTGAAAAGCAGTGTAGAAACATTCAGTCAAAAGTTCTCATATTCAGCAAATTTATATTAACGACTTCGATTTTTGTATTGTTTCCATGATAAAATAAGAATATATTTCATGTCTTTTATTGTTCAGATTTCGCCATTTGTGCATCTATTTACGCTTAAAATCCTTTTCCGTTGGGGGCCTAAGCCCCCCACCAGGGCTCTATCCTGGACCTGCCTCGCCGCAAGTTGTGACTACATTTCATTTTATACCTAGCTACGCCCCTGGCAGGACCCTTGGTTTGTGCAAATGGCAGCTATCTTCAGTTTAAATTTTATTATGGCATAGCTGCAAATACTGTGACATCATATTTACCACATACCTTAACTGTTTGGATGAAATATTTTAAACTGTATGAAAGCGGTCTTTCATTGGTCGATGCTTTGTCACGAAGGACCATAAAATATTTAAAATCGATATACGGTGCTTCAATTTGGATAATATGAAGCAGCCGGCCGCGATACTGGTATCTATTGAGGTATGTCTGCAATACCTCAATAGGTGAGCCGGACGTTAAACCCTCATACTACTACTACTACTGGTATCTTCTAGTATTGCAAATACTGGAAAATTCTGGAAGATACTGGGATACTAGTATTTACCAGTATCTGTACCAGTATTGCAGATACTGGAAGATACTGGTAAAATACTGGTATTACCAGTATTGTGTACCAGTATTGTAATACCAGTATCGCGGCCGGCTGCTTCATATTATCCCTTCAATTTATTATCAATACCTATATAGCTACATTTTAGCATTGCAATCAACGCATTTACAAGTAATATCATTTGTTATTATGAACAATAACATTTATTATACCTCACTAACTTCTCATTGGCTTAAATTAAATCACATGACCTGAAACAATTTTAATGTTTTGTGAAAATTAACCCAAACGGGAAACAACTAGTTGTTTACCGGGGGGAAACAACTAGTTGTTTACCGGGTAACAACCCTATTGTTTCCCGGTAAACAACCCATTGCGTGCCTCAAAAGGGGAACAACTCTTTCAAAATCTGCATAAAATTTCAAAATTTTAAAATCAATAAAAAAAAAAAAATCAGTTCAAAATTTTAAAAAAATTTCAATATTTCAAAAATTTAAAAACATTTAAAAATTTCGAAAATTAAAAAAAAAAAAAAAAAAAAAAATCCAAATTTTCATAAGATATCAAATTTTTTTAACAAATTTCAATATTTCAAATTTTTCAAAAAGTTTCAAAAATTTCAGTTTTCATAAAATTTCAAAATTACGATCCCTTGGCTGGCGAAGATGAGTCGATAATGGCTCAAGGAAGGCAATTTTTGAAGTTATTAAACACACATTTTGAATATGTTGAAAATATTACTGATGGCCGGTTTGTGCCCTATATCACTGGTTGTGTTGTGAACTTTAATATAAACATGAAATAGTTTAACATTTGTTAAAAATTTGTCAAAAGTTATTAAACACACATTTTGCTTAAATACATGTATTTATTTAAATGCCCAATCCTTGGTCTGTTGTTCGGTATAATAAAACAGTTATTGCCTTCAATGGATTGTAAACATCAGAATTGTTAACCCTCAAGAAAACAACCCCCATCAGGTTAACAATTATGGATGTTTACATCCATTGAAGGCAATAATTGTTTAATGTTTAAATTAAAATACAAGTAATATCATTACACAATTAAATAGTGAGTGTGTGAGTGGGTGAGTGAGTGAGTATATTATATATTCGGTAAAAAACTCACGAGAGCTTGTGTTTATTGTTATACAACAAGATGAACAAAACAGTCGCGATATTTACCCATTCGTGTATACAGGGGCAAAGCCAAGGAATTATCATGGGATGATAACCTTTACACCACTACATTTTAGCATATATATGTTATATTTGATATAGCAAGATAAATCGATTGGGACAGCATAAATATCACAAATAAAATTTCTCTATTTTGTTTTAAAAACCGAATTCAAATAAAGTTTTCTTATCTTATCTTATCTTATAGTATTGCTTAACACCATTGAAGTGAGAAATTTTGTTTAGCTATATCATGGAGAACAAGCTACATTTGATGAGATGATGACAATGTCCGCTTTGTACTAGACCAACACACTTAGGTGGATTTGTATAGTGTTAGCTCACTGAAACAACAGTCCACGAGTAGACATGTCGCTCCACTCGGACATATTATTCTGAGTCAAAGCCATTCAGTGTCTGCTCTTACTTCTTAATACTGCGTGCTTGGAGGAGAAGAAACAAATAGACCAATGTCATAGTCTAACTATTTACAATCAAACAAATAGCACCCACATATACTAAAATGCACGTCTATCTGTTGAATAATTTCACATCACAGAAACCTGTAAATATACGTAATCAATGTAATATACCCGTTTCTATTCACACTCTAATGTCAATAAATTGAAGAAGAAACACTCTAGGCCATATTTGACATTGTAATTGTCATTGTTCATATTGAAAAATCGTCTTCGAAAAGATACGATTTTATTGAAATTTCGATTAATACGATACAAATGTGCAACGAAAACGAAAAATGTACGGTTGTGCTTATTTTTCTGTGAAGTAAATGTTTACAAGAGATGTTTGTTTTTGAAAACAAAATACGTTCGGAATATATTGATACAAATTAAGCGAGGCATAAATTTGTTTGCAATATAATAGAATTCAATCTATTTTCTGAACTACAGAAATAAATTATATCTTGCAAATTAAACAAAAAATAATTTCTAACAAGAATTAATACATTTCTGTGCCTAAAGCCATGGTTACTGATTTCTCTAAAATGAGATGCTCTCTTATATTCATTTGCATCTCTATTCTGTGGTTTTTTTTAAATCTATATTAATGATTGACACCTATAGACATATTTATTGACTTGGACTATTTTTTTTTTTTTTTAGAGAATTAACATTTACTTTTAAAATTCTCAATTAAATAATATATGTACATTATTTTTTGTCCATTAATCTGTCATAAATCCTTAGGGTGATGAGTGTCATTTTCTTTTTCATACCAAGATACCCCATGTTTTCGGAAACGATTATTCACATTTATAAGGTAATTTAAATTAATTTATGATTAAAGATCAAACTTGATGTCTGTTGAAATTAATTTTGTTTGTCAAAATTATAAGCCATTGCATATCCTACTTGCAAATTGCAGAAAGTTTCAGCAAAAGTATACTTGGTTTCATGCTGCTATGCGCTTTTTCTTGTGACAAAAGGAATTTACATGCTATATTTATCGGCTAGTACTTGTAAGAATTATTTCAGCTTCTGATGATTAAAAAAAAAAAAAATAATCCCCATTATGACCATTGTTGACCATCACTGTTTAAACTTTGTTTTCGACATTTTCTTTCTTTCACAGTTACAGACCATTACACACATGACATTTCATCATAAAGTGGAAGTCATCAAGTTTAATTACAAGTACACTTTGCACTTATCCCGGTCGTCCAGACCAGGGGCGATTGTGCAGGGCTCCAACTTCCAAGAGTAATTTTACAAGGCGGAACAAAACTGCTCTGGGGCGCGGGACAGACTGAGAAAACCACTGGTAAGCTTTCATAAATGCGAGTGATGATCAACAACTAGAATTCAGAAGTGTTGAATTTTATATAATTATTTTTCTAAATAAACTAAAAGTAGTTGAAAAAAAAATAAATAAAAAAAAATAAAACGTCTATGGGTCTTTAGAGATTCACATGCCCCTTCTTGGCTCTCCTGGCACCGGACCGATGTACCGACCGAATCCCCTCTCATAGGCACTGCGGTTGCGACACGGAAGTTACTAGGAGTAATACAACTTTTTATAACTCCAAGCATGGAATTAGCACCCCCCCCCCCCCCCCTCCCCCCTGTTTAACTTTCTGTTTTCATATTTATTTTCAATACAATGTCTTTATTATTTCGATACAATCTCATGGTCAAGAGCAGCTTACGTGTGCCCGTGTGCCACTGTTGTCATAAGAATAAAGAGGACTGGCTCGTGCGTCTTGAAATAGTTGCTCCTTATATATCACAAATGTACCCCACTGATTTTGTTCAATACCCGGGCAACACAACAAAAACATGTGACCGGGAGCAAGTCCCTGTGCTTGAAGATGCTGTATACAGCGAATCCAATCGTATTTTTATTTTCTATTTTCTTTTGTCATATCACGTTTTTGCAAGAAAGAATCGAACATTCAATATTTGATCATGAGTTGAAAGACATATTATTATTATTATTATTATTTATATTATTACATTGGATAATACAAAATAAACAAACATTGTGATAATAAAAATATTCAAAATAAAAAAAACCCAATATATAAATAAATAATTTAGTATGAGTAGTTTAAAAATATTGTCAATGATTTATGATTCATTCTCAGATTCTGTATATTTTATTGAGGGTAGATTTGGCGCATGAATATTTTGTTGACATACGTATGATTTGTTGCTCATTTGTAAAAAATATTCAAAATAAAAAAAACCCAATATATAAATAAATAATTTAGTATGAGTAGTTTAAAAATATTGTCAATGATTTATGATTCATTCTCAGATTCTGTATAATTTATTGAGGGTAGATTTGGCGCATGAATATTTTGTTGACATACGTATGATTTGTTGCTCATTTGTATTACTGAATATTTGTATCAAAGTGTTGGTAGAGTTTTTTATCTAATGAAAACATGTGATTAGAAAAATTCTTTACTTTAACAAGAAACTATTTTATCACGCGGATGAGACAAGCACTTGCTGAGTAATCAGGCTCAATCTTATTCCCACGAACGCTTATGACATAGTGGACATTGGTTGTATGTTCAGTTGGAGATTGCGTAAAATTTAAATTATCACAATCACACTGGGATATTAAGTGATAATGAAATCTGAACTATGTGTGATAGTTTATATATGTTCTTTATATATATTTTTCACAGGTAGGTAAAACATAATGTCGTTTGAGAACCGCTGTTGACAGTAAAGTGTGCATGATGATAATAATATTATGTTTTCTAATGTTGCCACCAAAAACTCAAAGGATTGGTTTAAATTTTGTGTGTATTCGCAAATTACCAGGCCAGTTGGTATTGTTTAATGTTTATTGATGAGATTAGATAAGTAATTGATATTACACACGTAGATCTGATAAGACAATTAACAAAAACCAAGGGCTAATTTTGAATAGGTTTTTTGTAGTGTAGTGTTTTCTTATTATTCATATGCATCTGGATTGATCACATTCATTGTTCAACACTCCCTGTTGTGTTGTTTTGTCCTTATTGTTTAAAATATTTCCTCGAATCTCAGTTTATTGTGAAATGGATGTTAGATTTGAATCCAAAATTATATGTACTGGTTACAAATGCAAGGCATTTTAATGACAGATGAGCATTTGGTTTGCAGTAATTAGGGGTCCCATCAAGGATTATTTAGATTATAATAAAGCATGAAGATCTATAACAAATGTATGAGTTAATTGCTGGAACACATAATTCAATTTAAAATAAATTATATGTATATAAAGGTTAAAATATGTGCATACACAGCAAAATATTTAAAATGCCTGAAATCTCTGCTATATTTTTGAATTATTTGAAAAGGGATGGCAGGTGAAAAATTGAAATAATTGTAATATAATTGAAAAGGGTATTTCACTATAACCATGCCATTTTCATTATTTCAAAATAACAGAATCGGTGTGTTCTTCATTAAAAATGGTTTATACAAGTAAAAATGGAAATCATTCAAAATCTGCTTTGCTCTAACTGAACTTCATATTGCAATTTTTTTTGTATTTGTGTATACTGTTGAGTCCGATGTGTTGGCGTGGATTTGGAGTTGGTACACTACGGTTTACGGCAACACTTGTAAACAATAAACCTATCTGTGTACAATACAACCTGTAATATGTTTGTTTAAACTGTTTTCTGTTAGTGTTGTCAATTTGTATTTATTTACTGTTGAGAGTACTACCTAAATTTTAATAAATAACTATGACACTGTGTTGTGGGTATTGACTATATTTCAATGAATGTTCATACCAATTCGGTATATCATAGCTAAAAGTGTCGCTAGTAGTTTCATATAAAGGTTTCACCCTTATGCATGTCTAGAGTGATTTTCATACCATGTGCACCAACACACCAGACATTGAAAGTTACGAAAAAAGGGAGGGGGGGGGGGGGATGGTGTTTACATTCACTGATTCAGTGTACCCTGTTCTGGACTTCTGGTAAAAATGTGCAGTGAAGACTGTCTAAACCGAAAATCTGCTTAAGCCAGACAGACTTTACAGTCCTATCTACTAAATATCTATGTAATTTGAACCTGTGTAAACCAAGCACCTGTCTAAACTGAACAAATTATTCAGTCCCAAAGGAGTTCGGTTTAGACAGGTTTTACTGTACTATGATGTAACATATATAATGAACAGTGTATACAATGAAGTTTAAAATTTTCATTTTCTTTACTAAATATACATGTACCCTGTGTACATGAGTCCATTGAACCCATAGGTACACTAACGCACCAGACAGCTCCGTATACATTGTACATCTATGTATACAGTGACCTGCACATCCCTATCTTAAGCCCGGTATACACGATGCAAGTTTTGCATCCAAGTCTCCATTCAAGTTTCTTGAATTCAAGTTTTTTGATCGTGTATACCATACAAGAAACTTGAATCAAAAAACTTGAACGGACTTGGATGGAATAGAAATGCATCCTATTTTTTTTCCAACTTGGATGGAGATTGGCCAATCAGAAGACAGAATCCTTATCAGCATCAATTTGTGAATGTAAATAATAACAACTACACGTTGTGCAAAGATGGCGGGTAAAGAGGAAACTCCAACATGCAGGAAAAAGACAGTTACATGGACTAATGAAATGATTGAAGATCTAATAGACTTCATAGAAATACATCCCATCGTCGCCTTCGAAGCCATTTACGAGCCCATATTGACCTCTTTTTGGAGCTTAATCTCCTTCGCAGTACAATTGTACATAATAATGCAATACAAAGGGAAGCACTCTCCTCCCAGAAATGCCATTTGGTTTGTTGTATCTCCCGCCAAAACTTGTGTGTATTCATCAAAATTTCTTGCATCGTGTATACACAAACTTGAATTCAAGTTTTCTTGATCCAAGTTTTCTTGAATGGAGACTTGGATGCAAATCGTGTATAGCGGGCTTTATGTACATTCAGAAAAAAAGCCAATTGAAAGGAATTCCATTGAATAAAAAACAGCAATGAAAAACTATCATACAGAATATAATTTAAGTGAAATATTCATATGACCTACATGTACATGTATATACACTATATGATATATTAGCAATCTCTTTGTTAATTAGAGGAGCTTTATTTATTATGAGTTGCAATACACATCTTATTGGCATTTGTAAAACCTTATAACTTGTAACAATGATTTATTATGAGTAAAAATCAAAGAGGAAGAGATGGCCTTGATCCATAAGAGGAGATTATTTTGAAAGCAACATTTTTCACATGCATGCAATTAAGATAGCTCTCAGCAACAGATGCCCTCTTTCTTTCTTAATTGGAAAATTTTAAAGGAAAGATATGACAGATGATGAAAACATGTTTTGATTATATGTGTGTATAATGGGGAATTCATGGTTAAAAGTTGACAGCCCATGCCATTATCTGATCTAGCTAGAACCTTATCATTTAATATCATGTGACATCCATAAAATATATTTTGTTTTGTGTAACCCAAACCACCCACCAAAAATGTTCATACCACAAATTGTATACATGTATCAGAAAATTGAATTCCAAACATGTGAAGGAAATTAACAAAAAATTTTTTTTGTTAAACTAAACCTTTTCAGATGTTTCAGTGAAAAAAAAAATCGGAAGAGTTTTTGACTAGTGGAGCAGGAACTGCCTACCCTTCAGGAGCACCTGATTTCACCCCCAGTTTTTAGTGTGTTTCGTGTTGCTCGATCTTTTGTTCTATGTGTATGTTTTGTAGGTCATTGGTTGTCCTTTTGTATTTTTTCTTTTGGCCGATTGTGTTATCTGTTCTTCGATATACAAATTCTGATTACCCCTTTGGTATCTTCAAACTCTTCTTTTATCCAAACCCATTTCTGTATCTGTCCCATGACAGGGTCTAGGTTTCAATCTGTTTCTGTTGCTGTGTATGTTGTGTAGTAGTACAAAATGTATATGGGTTGAACAAAAGAAGTGATTCTTGTTGTATTTTATAAGATTCTTGGAGTATCGCAACTTGAACAATATCAAGTGTGTGTTATACTTAATTTTGTGAATGTAATGAGATTGATTTGATCCCATTTGTTTATTGGATGTAAATGTTTATTGAACTGTATTAATTGGAATTAGGATATTTTATCTTGATTATTATTCATCTTAGAAATATTAGATTTATGCAAATGAGGAACAAAGATAACTGTTTAAACTGACATAGGTCTTTATTTTCCTTTTATAGTTATAATCCCTTTGATTCATGTCCATTTTCATAAAACATTTTCATGTAATTAAATACAATATATCTGACCAGATGGCCTACACAAATGAAACTAATTTGAATTTAATAGTCCTACTAGCTACCCAGCACATAATTATGGGGTTTTGTATCGGTCCATGCACAATTAATTGACCAGGGTCTGATTTTATACAGAGATTTGTATTGCATTCCTAGAATTCAAATAAACTGTTCCCAGTATTCAAATTAACTATTCCCAGCATTCAAATTAACTGTTCATAAATTTTTACTGATTAATAAGTAGGGAGTGGAGGGACACTACTATTTGTGTTGTGTAAAAAATAGATAAACCTCATGTCTTGATCTTGATTTCAACCAGTTTTAGCAATGACATCATAATGCAAGTTACAGAATATGAATAATTCCGTTTAAGATGACCTCATCATGTTTTCTATAGGTCTCGGATATTGATTTAAGGTGACTTCATAATGCACCTTGATGGATGCAGCAGGAATTAAAATGAAAGATACCTTTAATTGATTTTAGCCAGGTTAAAATGCTGTAGAAAGTAATCAATAATTTACAAGTCAGAAGGGTGTTAAAACCATTTGCAACAATATTTCAATTATACCTTATATATGGAGTTGTTGATTTGTATATGTGTGGGGGGGGGGGGGGTGTAAAAACACCACCCGGCCTTAAGTCACTGACAAACTTATCACCAACAAGTGTTTCAAGTAATGCCTCCCCACAGACGGTAATCAATCCACAGGATTTAGATGGTGATATGCACTGATAGCATACTACTAGGCAGATGTGAATCCATCCACCATACACTGGTACATTTGTATTGGAATGTGCAGCCACAGCGTCAGCCCACTGAAAATTTGAAAGGCAGGGCTTTCGATATTTTTCAAGTCGACCAGTATGTCACTGATTTTAATCAAATTTGAACAACACTCTTTAAAATCAGGAGGTACCAAAGACCATTTTAGGTGGGTAAAGGTGCCTGGTAGCACCCCTCATTGAAAGGCCTAGGAAGGCTAGGTTTAATATGGCCAATTATTAAAGTATTGTATAAATTTACAATAATATTTATGAAAAGAAAATTGAAACAGTGATGATCAACATTTCCATCGCTTCAACTCATTGACCATAAAAAAAGGCCATGACATACATGTACCATACCATGTTTGAAATCCAGTACAAATATACATGTGTAACTGCAATGTCTGCATAAATTATGGCTCTTTTTGATTGAGCCTAACATTCAAACTGTGTAAAAATCTTCATAAATTCCTTTTCAAATGTAATAAAAATGAAAATAGCATGAATCAATACATCTAAACCAAATTCTTACTGTTTTTAAAGATCAATGGCAGATGTATATGCAGTCGTAAAAATAATGTTAAAAATGCTGACATAATAAAATAAATGTTCCTTTATTTGAAATGCTATTGCCTTTATGCAAAAATGAATTCCTATGTTGGATTATTCTCCAATAATGTAGACCATCGGGAATTCTTGTATTGCATATGGCAGAAACTCTCATTTGAATATCTTGGGAGACTTGACCTGATTGTATCTGATCGGAATGAACCGAAGTAGAATTCAGTGATATGTTGATCAGATCTAAATAGTAATGATATACAAGGTTTCTGTTGTTTGACAGTATTGTATCCTGACTCAGTTTAGATATTGATTTTGTCTCTAGGTTGGAAATCCATTTCAGAAAATTTCCCCACTCAGGAATACAAACACATAATCAATTTATGTTTTTCAAAAATTCCAATATATATCGGCGTTTCATGTAATATTTGTTGCAAGGTGACTTGTCGTGTGATTGTGCTTCACTGCATGCATTACCCATATTGCCTTAATGTTAAATAATAAAATCAATTTATTATTATGCAGTAGATTAACTAAAAGTAAGTTGCATATTTAATCAGTTAATAATGAATAACATTTCATTTAACTAGATGTAAATTACTCGCTGAATTTCTCCCTGAGATGTTTAGAAGTAAATTGTAGGCGTGTGTGTTTTTTAACCGTAAAAATTATAGCTTTATTACTGGGTATAGATATTTTTTTAGGTGAAATTATTACAGTGGCAAGTCAATTTTATTTCCAATTTAAACAAGGTACCATATTTTTTGGCTGTATTAGAATTTAGTCAAGTCTTATTTAGTTTAAAGAAAAACTTGTCCCATTTTGCCTACCATTTTTTGTATGTTTAACACAAAAGGATGTTGATGAATGGAATAGTATTTCATCCAAAACCGAGGCAAAGTAAAAAAAACCCCACCACTTATGTGCTTTTTGTGCATATATAGACTTGGTAGACCAAAACATTGATCTGCATTCAGTCTGTGTCAAAAACCACCAGCCCTATGTCCTAGTCTAGTAAATATTGGTTCAGGCCAGTAAAAATTGCATAAAATTTGCTTAATTTATCAAACAGAATAAATTCTTCTAAAATGCTGTTCTGGCTAGTTTTGTCAAAATGTTTTTTGGCACAGACTGTGCATTGCATTTTGACTTGACTATGATGGTGGAGGTTTTAAATTGTGTTGCATAATTTTGACTTAATGATTATGATGGGGGTTTTAACATCCTTGAATTGCCTACCTATAGCTATTGATCTTGCATACATGTATACATATAAATATATGTACTTGGATGGTCTGACTTGACATCTGTGGAGATATAATTACCATCATGGAGCCAGTCATTTCCTGTCGGGAGACATATGTAGAATACAACAAAGAATGGTGCCATCTTCATAACTTTTGTCAATTATCACATGGATGTAATTAAAGAAGACTGATGGTCAATGTATGCTTCACGTGGAAATGGTATCTGTAGTTTTATCATGCCTGACTGACCACATACAACGAATGCTTTCTTTTGCTTGATAAGAATCTCTCAGCAGGTGCTAGTTCTAACACCATGGGTTAATGGTATTTATCAGATGTTTGTCCACAAGTGATGTTAATTGATACAGATGTAAATAAACATGCTTTTGTATATTAACCTGGACAAACACAATTGCCAGAGCATTTGTAATCTATCTCTTCAGTCTAAATTGATTTATGCATATTGAATGATGTCGGGAGTTCTAAATATCAAAATATGTTAAGCATCTTTCAATGATTATAAAATCAGAGATGGTGAACTTCTAGGAAGGCTATTAATATTCTGTAATTTAGAAGATGCTCTGGTAATATTTCTGTAAAATAAATCAAGGGTTATTAATTAGAATTGGTAATATAATCATTATATATTAATATTATACACTTGTAGTATCAATTTGCCTCTAAGAAAAGCTTAGTTATATTACATGTATGTTTCTTGGAATTAACAGTATTTTTTGGGTGGTATATATTTTGGTTTTAATAAAAATTTGTACAATATTTACATGTACAATGTACAACATTGGGTAACAAGGTTTTTTTTTCGTTCAGAAATTATTTTTCGGACAACACAAGAGTTAGAATATTTATTTTATTTTTTTGTTTTTCTAGGAGTACATATATTAATTTTATCTGATTTTTTTATTGGTATGTTACATGTAGTACATACATTTTATATATTAAGTCAGCTACATGTACAAACATGTAGATGTTTAATGTAAAGGTTCTGAAAGGGATCTTTTTTAGGTCCTTGTATACTTTTGCTATATTCTTGTTCAAATAAAAACTCCATAAAATAATTATCAATTATATACAATTATAGTCTTTTGTTGAGGTCAATACGAGTTGTTGTGGACCGTTTTTAAGGTCCATAAAAACTCGTATTAACCGATACAAAAGACTGTAATTGTTTTATTACATTAAAATAAAAAGTGAAAGTGAAATCAAGTCAATATGAAATTAATCACTTCATTATGACGTCATACATAATGCAATGGAAAGTGAAAGCGAGTCAATACGAGTTTTAATCAAACAATATCAAATTTTGCGGAATGTCAGGTGACAGCATGATAGCCAATAAAATTGTTTAAATAAAACCATTATGTAATAACATGTATTATGCACAAAAGGGATAGACAATGAGTTATGATATGCATAATAGTAATAAGCTACATGTACATGTATATATACATGTTTGTATATACTCCAGTTAGTATTTCATAAAATAATGTGCCATCTATTTTGAAGTGATACATTGTCTCATTCTTATGTATTTTAATGTTGATTTCAATTGCTTTGTCAATTACCTTTACCTTAAAATGCAGATTATTTGCAAGAAAGGAGCGGCTTGCAAAAAGAAACAAGGCAACTATAATTTCACTTTGGAGTCGAAGAAGGGCGATTTCAGCTGATATAGGGCAAGAACTTTGTTCACTTCGCGGGGTTTGGTGAACCCTGACATTGTGTATTGTTCTTGTCTAAGCTACATGTAAATGACTAATTACAATTGTAAACCAGCTATGTTTTCTACCAGCTTTTATTTGGTATACTTTCAATTAAATCAGATTCTTTTTAATACAGTTATTGGTACCCCAGGCCATATTCTGGTAAAACAGTATTAAAAGTTCAAGGAAGAACCTTAATAAATGTTAGAGAATACAGAAGGGGGCTTTAGGCAGCAACGAGAATTCTGTTGACTTTGGTTATTATTTCAGTGTTTGTTGAGGTTTGCCAGAAACATGTTGTGGTTGATTACATGTGTATATTGTGGACCATTAATCACATTTTACTGTGAAACTTTTTATTTTGAAGGATTCTATGTACATTTGTATATATACAATGTCATGGTTTATAAAACTAATTTTAGTCTGGTTTGTTTCAACTGTGTAAAGTGATATCTGACTCTGAAAATATGTGAACAAAGATAAGATTGAAATCTTTTATTAAAGGGATATTAAAGCTCGTTTTAACATATATTTTTTTCAACTCGTGATGAAGGTTGTTTCTTTTCAATTTAATTGTAAAAACAATCCAAAAATACTTTGCACGCCCATATAATCCCTAATATCGTTAAAATATCACATAGAAGGATCGAAATGAATTTTTGTCCTGTGGAAGCAAAAATTCAATTATTGGAAAATCCCAGAGAAAACTTTTACAAAGTTTCATTGATAAAAACCCGGTTAATGTTTCATAAATATCATTTATTGAACCAATTGCAAGTTTTCATGAGATACAAAAAATTACCAAAATGAGCTTTAATATCCCTTTAAGAAATGTTCATCCTTACATCAAATATATATATAGATATAACCTGTATTTAGATGATCTTGTGCAAAGTTTTGTGTTTTTTTTTCAATAGAAAGTCTATTGTAGCCACCTATTATTAGGACACAGTCACACTAATATACAAAAAAAAGGTATATAACCTGATCTACATTGTAGTTAAAAGATAAGGTGGTCTACCCTGTAATTAAATATTATATGTTATTCAGCTATCAGACAGGGTATATAATGTGACATCCCCGGCTTAGGATCTATATTCCCTGAGGCGCAGCCGAAGGGAATATATATCATAAGCCGGGAATGTCACATTATATACCCTGTCTGATAGCTGAATAACAGATATATTATGGATTTAACCTATTTTTTTTTTAAATACAACATCCAACTGTATTAAATAAATTTGCCTCTTTTATTTTCATTTTTCGTATCTCTAGATGTCCGTACCTTTGACGTCATTCTTCAATGACGTCAAAATATGTGTCAAGTCATATTTCATGTATAGAGTGTCTCATGAAGGAAAATACTGTACTAAATTTCTAAATCAATACAGTTTCATATGTAGTAAATTTTATAAACTTTATAGATATAACATTAATATATCACATAACAAAACAACGGGTTTGCGAAACAGTTTCAATAATTTAAATGTTAACTACATGTAAATAAAACCTTGGTGTGGCCCCATGACGTCGAAAGTTTTCAAGGCTCAACGTTTTGTTTATTTGTTATGGTACAGCCGTGGAACATAGGAGTTTGCTGAATCGATCAGGTATATGTGACGGAATTAACCGTTGTAATATTGTTTTGTTCATGCAACCGTTTTGAGTATAAAAACAGCATTTAATTTGGTAAAAATACATTTATTATCCCGTATTATACCATTGATTCAGTGAAGCCTAATGTTTTGTCGTCCATATTTTAATCGTTTTTGGGGACTGAAATATATACCCCGTCTGTTTTCCGAATATATGCTGACATTCAGGGCTGAAGAACCAATGAAAATATGTGTAACAAACTAAATTCGTAATATAACCTGATGACAAGTATCTGTACAGTTATATATAATTACAACATGTACATGTAAAATCATCTGGGAAATTACCAGCATAAAACTTCAGATTGAATTCAAACTGTGTACAAATGATCATGATCAGTGCATGATCATATACAGGGGCGTAGCTAGCCTTTTTTGCAGTGCAAGCAACCAAACCTGGTTTCCCCCTCCCCGAATTATTTTTTTTTACTAGATGCAAAATGGTGCGTTCTGGGGTGTTTTCATGGGTAAATTGAATACATAAGCAACACATTGATTTCATGATTTTGTTAGACAGAATTTACTTAGAATTGCCCAAAATCTGTTATTCGTGTCTTAGCACACACGAACTTCTCCATAACTTTGTCTAAATCCACACTGAAATCGCGATGGATATGTATTAATGCTAACGATGACAACCTATCGTTATTCATTGTTGATCGTACATATGTCTTCAACCGACGTTGTACTCTGAACGATCACTCTGCGGTAGCACTTGTTACCGGCATTGTCAACATGATACACAAGATGGTATCTATAGAAGGATATAGTACCGGGGTTTACCGCATCAAGTGTCTCACAAAGTGAAGTTGGCATCTGATCGCGAGGTGTTATATACTCCAGCGTGTTCGCCATAGACTTTGTTTTCCACTTTTTTTTAAAATTTTTATTATTCCTTATTTGTTTGTTGTTTTTTTTTTGCTCTTTATTTTTTTTTCATCACGCCGATGTGCACGCAACTGCGTGTTGGCGTATAGGGAGCTACGCGCCTGATATACATTTTGTATATGATTAAATTTCTTTGCAGATCAGAATTTCAAGTCTGTCACAAATACAGGATACATACATGTAAATGTATATAGCCCCCTACTTCTCTCACACCCCTCCCAAAACAAGAAAAAAAAAGATGTACACAGGTTGTCTTGCACCGTCAAAGAATGAAAAATGGTGGTAGTATATCTTTTCTTTTATACATATACATGTAGTTTCTCTGTTAGGTTCCTATAGATAAATTGCTTTTAAGATCTTCGTCTTGGGAAGAACATACTCAACAGTTCTGAGTGCAGTAATCCTGATAGTAATTGTCTTTTGACTAGGAATAAATTGAGAGTAATGTTTAGGACCTATACCAGATGTTTGAAATATGTAGATGCATGATTCCTACTAGTACAATATCTACCAGACAAGATGACTTATTATCATAGGAAATCATGTGTGTTTATATTTATATCTATGTGGTTTGTAAAAAGTTGGCTAGACTTTTACCAGCAAATTATATACAAAAATGTAATCTGATGATAATTGGAATAAACAATAATGAAAATTTTTGAAGTGACTCCTTCACCAACAATCTCCTTCTTTTCAAAGCTATGACCGCAAAATAATTTTGCATTCATATTATGTTCTAGTCAGTGGGATCTTTCTGAAAACGAACTTTATAAAGGTGGTGGATCTTTTGGGTATCTTAACCCTACCTGTTTCCAAACAAGAGGCATTAAGGTGCAAAAATTGATGTTTCTGTTATTTGTACATGTAAATGTAGCATTTATTTTTCATCTAATTTTGATGGTTTATTATTTTTTTTTATGAATTCCAAGCTTATATCCCATCAAGAAAATGCATAGTACTACTATACAACTATTGCAGTTTTTAAGCCTCATACACATTTAATTTAGATTTTAAGACACTGCACTAATATTACATATACAAAATGTATGTGTACCGGTATTAAATGACTGTAAATATAGAAAGTACAGGAATTAAAATATATTTCATGATAATAATGTGACTATACGTACTCTGAAGAGGTTTTCTTCCCTCATCAATATACATATGACTGTTGGAGGCAGACATCTGAGGTTTCTGATGATTATATATACATTTGTAGTGTTAGGTGAAGATTATGTAAGAAGTGCACCTGCTCAGCATGATGATTATTACACTGTAATACCTCTCAATTACATCATGTTGCAGTTGTAAATATATAAATGAAACATCACATGGACTGGAGGGGGCTGATTTGTAATATTGTTGAAATATGATCTGATATAAATACCGGTAGTTAACAATTGTTTTCAATTTATGTAGAATCACACTGAAGATGTACATTTTTACATGTACATGCATATGTATTGCTGTATTTTTTTTGTTGCAAATCAAATTTGCACTCTATTTGACTTGGTTTATTTAGTTTGGTTGGCCGTGGTTTTGGTTTTATGGTATTTAACACCACTTTCAACAATATTTCAGTTATATCATGGCGGTCAGTTTTATTGGTGGAGGAAACCGGAGGACCCGGAGAAAACCACAGACCTGCCGCAACTCACTGACAAACTTTATCACATAATGTTATACACCTCGCCCTGAGTGGGAGTCGAACCCACAACATCAGTGGTGATAGGCTACCATATGATCCCACAACGGCCCCTTGGTTTATTTAAACTATTAATAAACATGAATAATGTGAGAATAGGATAGAATTTGTTTTTACTTTGAATATAACTAAATGTACATGATGTAACTAGATGTACATGATGTAACTAGATGTACATGATGTAACTAAATGTACATGATGTAACTAGATGTACATGTACATGATGTAACTAAATGTACGTAATCTAACTAAATGTACATGATGTAACTAAATGTACATGATGTAACTAAATGTACATGATGTAACTAGATGTACATGATGTAACTAAATGTACATGATGTAACTAGATGTAACTAAATGTACATGATGTAACTAAATGTACATGATGTAACTAAATGTACATGATGTAACTAGATGTACATGATGTAACTAAATGTACATGATGTAACTAGATGTACATGATGGAACTAAATGTACATGATGTAACTAGATGTACATGATGTAGCTAAATGTACATGATGTAACTAGATGTACATGATGTAACTAAATGTACATGATGTAACTAGATGTACATGATGTAGCTAAATGTACATGATGTAACTAGATGTACATGATGTAACTAAATGTACATGATGTAACTAGATGTACATGATGTAACTAGATTTGCATGATGTAACTAAATGTACACGATGTAACTAGATGTACATGATGTAACTAAATGTACATGATGTACATGATGTAACTAAATGTACATGATGTAACTAGATGTACATGATGTAACTAGATGTACATGATGTAACTAAATGTACATGATGTAACTAAATGTACATGATGTAACTAGATGTACATGATGTAACTAGATGTACATGATGTAACTAGATGTACATGATGTAACTAAATGTACATGATGTAACGAAATGTACATGATGTAACTAGATGTACATGATGTAACTGAATGTACATGATGTAACTAGATGTACATGTACATGATGTAACTACATGTACATGATGTAACTAAATGTACATAATCTAACTAAATGTACACGATGTAACTAAATGTACATGATGTAACTAAATGTACATAATCTAACTAAATGTACATGATGTAACTAAATGTACATGATGTAACTAAATGTACATGATGTAACTAAATGTACATGATGTAACTAGATGTACATGATGTAACTAAATGTACATGATGTAACTAGATGTACATGATGTAACGAGATGTACATGATGTAACTAAATGTACATGATGTAACTAGATGTACATGATGTAACTAGATGTACATGATGTAACTAAATGTACATGATGTAACTAGATGTACATGATGTAACTAAAAGTACATGATGTAACTAGATTTACATGTAAATGTATGGTTGATGTACTTGCTGCACCAGCATATTTGTATATTTGTGCCATCGACATGTACATGTATACACATCACTGTTGTACCTCTTGTCACACTGGGTGGACATTTAACCAAACCTTAACCACATCCCTTCTCATAATTCAAAATGTATAACCATTAACCTATACATTTATATATTTTATTTTCCCTGAAATTGAATTTTAAATTTCCACATGATTTCCTGAAATAACATGGATAAGGCTTAGCTAGCTATACCTCTTTTTCAACTTTGTTGTACATCATTTGGTCATTGAGTGACAGGCGGAATACAAATGTAGAAATGCAAATATCTTGCATATACATGTATATTGGTACTTGCATAGTACATTACATTTCATGTACAGCAAGATAAGTTGCGAGTTTGAATCCCGCTCATGACTGAGATGTACTCGATACAACTCTATGTGATAAAGTTTGTCAGTGACTTGCAGCAGGTCGGTAGTTTCTCCCGATATCGCGGTTTCCTCCACCAATAAAGCTGACTGCCATGATATAACTGAAATATTGTCGAAAGTGGTGTTAACACACCATAAACCAAACCAAACCATGGTGCATTACACTTCATGCTTAAGGTACAGGGTACATGTATGCAAATTGTCTTTGAATTCTGTTAATTCTGTAACACCTGTTATTGGATCATGGTAAGCTATTTGGTACCTACTTTTTATAGATAAATGAAGTGGTACATATCAGTGAGAAGGTTTTCATTTGATAACAACTAACATAAAGAATCTATCTTAAAACTATTTGTTATAACGCAGCTTCACAGCTTTTTCTTAGACAAAGGATTTTTATAAGTTTTACCCTTTGTACATGATATTATTTTCAACAGATGATCTTTGAAGTTCAGGCTAATGAAAAACTTTAAGATTGATTTTCCTGAGGAATGTTACGTTTGTGTAACTACTTGCTTTTAAGCTCAAAGGCAAGTCTATATAATAACTAGGTGGTATATAATATACTATTTCTGTAAATTACATTATAGACATAAAAAAGATAGCATTCTTGGGAGAATCTGGGTGTTAAAGTAATTGTGTGAGAAGTGTTAGATTAGTTATATTGATCTTATTGTGTGATGCTCTGAAAATGAAGGACAGGGGCAAAACTTAGATGTAGAAAAGTCATGTCTGGAGGTTTTGTAATTGATAGGAGCTTGCAATTTTGAAACACAAAGAAAATTATTGTTTGTATTTTAAAGTGAATCAATAATTTTGATTTTCATCTAACCTGTTGTCTTGCAACATTCATTTTAGGTTGAGAAAATTGAATCTAAAGTAATATTGATCATAAATGTAGATACTCTGTTGAAGAATTGCCCTTTTAGCTCATCTGACCTACGGGTATTGTCATTAGTGGACTGTTTGTGTTTGTTGCTGTCTATTGCTGTTCACATTTCAATCTTGTTCTCCAAAACCACTTGGCACATTTAAACCAAAGTTAACATCAGTTGTCCTTCAAGGACTAAGTTTTAACAACAGAACCTATGGGGAAAATACTATTGTCTTCTTATTAATCTACAAAGCTTTATTAGATCCAACAAACTCTTGGACAAAGTCATTACTAGCATTTTGGTACAGTTCAGAAATTCTAAATTGTTCAAGGGCCCGGATGGCTCAATGAGTTAGGTAGTTGGATTACCTAACAGCTCATACAAGCCTATCACCAATACGGCATGGGTTCGCACCCGGCTTTGTAAATTACAAAAAGGGTGCACTCGACTTGCAGCCGCAAGTGATAAAGCTTACCAGTTGCTTGCCCATGGTCGGTGGTTCTCTCCGGATACTTCGGCTTCTTCCACCACTAAAACTGGTCACCATGATATAGCTGAAATATTGCTGAAAGTGGCATTAAACACCATAAATCAAGTCAAATCAAAATTGTTCAAGAATTAAATACAACCATTAATCCTATAATATAGTATAGGATCCTATGTGAAAATTGTTGAAAAAATAAATCTTATTGAATATTCTTTATCAAAGCAAAGTGTGCTTAAAGAGATCAAGAATAGTAGCCAATATTGTACATAGAGATTTCAAGTCAGGTTAGAGAAATACACCCCAGAGAGCCTCTTGTAAACCAATTCTCTTGATTTTAGCATATTTATCCTTTACTTTACTGAAATATAAATGGTTGTATATGGTTCAAAAAGTGAAATTTAGGTACATATATGTTTCTAACTGAACAATGATATATAAATGAACCATTGGCGTTCTTTTATATTCTCGTAAATATCACTCTGCATTGTTGTAAGAAAACAAACAAAATACATGTACATGTACTATGTAAGTATTACCTCTCCAACCTCATACAGTACCTCTTTGATGATGCATATATATGTCTACAGAATCGTCCTGGGTCATCTCATTTACTTAAGTAGTAACATTTGTATAAAGAATTTTTAAGATGTACAATTTGTTTGTAAATTATCAATGTTGAACGATAGATTTAGTGGGGCACATACATTTTTTTTTGTAGTTCAGTTGTTTTTAATCAAACAAAATCAAATCAAAGACAAAACAAATATAAGTGTATGTAGCAGGAATATTTGTTTGAATCGCACGAATGAAGGAATGAAGTTGTCCGTCTGTGATGCAAACTAATGGTATCCCCCCTCCCAAGTCTAATTTGAGAGTACATGGATGAGATATTTTTTAACACATTCAATTATTTATACAAATGTTTGCTACTTATAAGAATATAATTATTTAGCAGGCTTGTGAGAATGTCTGTCATATACTCATTTTTTTTTTTTTTTTTTTTTTATAATTAGTGGTTCAGAATCCCCCTACTCAAATTAATATTTTCAAGTTATACTTTAATTTCACATAATGATATTTATACTGTATTACATTGTATATGTCAAAAGACAGATAAATTATTTAACAATTTAATTATAATATAACAGTTGCATTAGTTAAATGGAAATTTCATAAACTTTTGATTATTTTTACTTGAAATATAAGAATCTACAGGTAAATTGTATTTTGCAGATCATGCATTTTATACATAACTGAATCCCAATCAATACATGTACATGTAAAAAATATTGATTACCGTAAGAATAGATGGAATAGCACTAGCAGTATTGAAAAGTTTCCTACAAAAATATCCATATTACAGTATAGTGCCAAGACTTTTAATTTGGTTAATAGTTAATTACTGTAGCAGTATATGAGGATCCAGGTAGAAAAAGGTATACATTGTCATGAGATCTGTAAAAAAAAAAATTAGGGCCCTTAATATAAGGCTTTGAATGGTTGTTGAAGCTGCAAATATGAATATTAACATG
Source organism: Bathymodiolus brooksi (assembly GCA_963680875.1). Classification (NCBI taxonomy): domain Eukaryota; kingdom Metazoa; phylum Mollusca; class Bivalvia; order Mytilida; family Modiolidae; genus Bathymodiolus; species Bathymodiolus brooksi. Next base: position 78,081,977 of record OY804578.1, on the reverse strand, counting down.
GGTAATTATAACAAGAAAAAAGATGGGAAGAGAAATGTGAACAAAGATGAAGAACAGAAAGTCATTTTGTAAAAGCACTGTTACTTTAAGATATTCCAGTATATATGTACACCCTGGCCACTCCATATATATTAGGATCCTTCCCCCAAAGATTAGTGCACTGAATCAAGGACAAAGATTAATTAGTCTGCTTTTATAATAAAAAATACTCTAGTCTAAAATTTAATGAAAAAGTTTTCTCTTTGAACCCCGCTCTCTCTGTTGTATCACCAAATTAACACAGCTATTTCAGATTTTTGTTTTAATTGTTATTTGCCCAGTTAAAATCTGGCTTTTCACTACCATGGGCTGTATGAGAATGTATTTGAGATATAAATTTCTAATTATACTCCTACACAAGGCTTGGTTTTTCTGATGTCAGCAGTATTATTGATCTAGGATAGAGATCTGTAGAAGTAATGCATGGCAACAATGCTCATTATATAATACAAATTATTTATGCATTTAAATCAAGACTTTTTTTTAATAACCAATGCAGAAATAGATTTCAAAAGACAAGATACTGTATACGTAGATCTCGTTCTTGTTGATTTCAACATTAATTGTTCTACTGTTCCATGGCAATGTATCGGAGATATATACGTACATGCAAGTCGCATAGGCGAATCCATGGACTCATCACTTTTGTTTGGGACTCACACTATTTGGTAAAAATAAAATTGTTTTAAAAAAATGCACTAGTGGAACATGTGACTTTTGGATGGGACTTGTCAAAATGTTATTCTATGATGATCTCTAATGTGCTATGTATTTTTTAGTTGTTTCCAATGATCTATAAATGTACAATGTAGATACAAAATGTACCACTGTGATAGCAGCAGCTGGCTGATATCTGATCAAGAGTTTTCGTCTTTCTTTGTTACATTGTACATGTAGATGTCTATTATTGTAATTGATGATTAAGGTTTATGATATACAAAAAAAAACTACGGAGAGTTGAAAGCCACTTACAACAATATTTTTGTTATATCTTAGTCAGTTTGATAAGTGGAAGAAACCAGTCTACCCATGAAATCTACTGACCTTGAGCTTGTAAAACCAGTCTACCCATGAAATCTACTGACCTTGAGCTTGTAAAACCAGTCTACCCATGAAATCTACTGACCTTGAGCTTGTAAAACCAGTCTACCCATGAAATCTACTGACCTTAAGCTTGTAAAACCAGTCTACCCATGAAATCTACTGACCTTAAGCTTGTAAAACCAGTCTACCCATGAAATCTACTGACCTTAAGCTTGTAAAACCAGTCTACCCATGAAATCTACTGACCTTAAGCTTGTAAAACCAGTCTACCCATGAAATCTACTGACCTTGAGCTTGTAAAACCAGTCTACCCATGAAATCTACTGACCTTGAGCTTGTAAAACCAGTCTACCCATGAAATCTACTGACCTTGAGCTTGTAAAACCAGTCTACCCATGAAATCTACTGACCTTGAGCTTGTAAAACCAGTCTACCCATGAAATCTACTGACCTTGAGCTTGTAAAACCAGTCTACCCATGAAATCTACTGACCTTGAGCTTGTAAAACCAGTCTACCCATGAAATCTACTGACCTTGAGCTTGTAAAACCAGTCTACCCATGAAATCTACTGACCTTGAGCTTGTAAAACCAGTCTACCCATGAAATCTACTGACCTTAAGCTTGTAAAACCAGTCTACCCATGAAATCTACTGACCTTAAGCTTGTAAAACCAGTCTACCCATGAAATCTACTGACCTTAAGCTTGTAAAACCAGTCTACCCATGAAATCTACTGACCTTGAGCTTGTAAAACCAGTCTACCCATGAAATCTACTGACCTTGAGCTTGTAAAACCAGTCTACCCATGAAATCTACTGACCGTAAGCTTGTAAAACCAGTCTACCCATGAAATCTACTGACCTTAAGCTTGTAAAACCAGTCTACCCATGAAATCTACTGACCTTAAGCTTGTAAAACCAGTCTACCCATGAAATCTACTGACCTTGAGCTTGTAAAACCAGTCTACCCATGAAATCTACTGACCTTAAGCTTGTAAAACCAGTCTACCCATGAAATCTACTGACCGTAAGCTTGTAAAACCAGTCTACCAATGAAATCTACTGACCTTGAGCTTGTAAAACCAGTCTACCCATGAAATCTACTGACCTTGAGCTTGTAAAACCAGTCTACCCATGAAATCTACTGACCTTAAGCTTGTAAAACCAGTCTACCCATGAAATCTACTGACCTTGAGCTTGTAAAACCAGTCTACCCATGAAATCTACTGACCTTAAGCTTGTAAAACCAGTCTACCCATGAAATCTACTGACCTTAAGCTTGTAAAACCAGTCTACCCATGAAATCTACTGACCTTGAGAACATATATTTATCACATGAGGATGTATCAAGTACACTTCATAATAGGTTCATAACAAGTAGAACTCTATTAAACTTTAGTTGTGATAAGGACTGGCTTCATAGGTACATGTAGATATATATTGAAATAACTACCATATGATCAAGGCCAGGAATGCTCATAAAGAATATAATTTTGATATTCATGGAATGATGTATGCACATCTAATATAATTCATCCATTGTCAAAGATAATGAATGTTTTTTGTTTTTATTTTTGGAAAAGAGGGTTGAACTTGAGGGGGCTACATGTACAGGTATATACTGACGGTGCTTGAGTATGTATGTATCGTGGCTTGAGGGGGCTACATGTATATACTGATGGTGCTTGAGCATGTACATGTATGTATCGTGGTTGTCAGTACCACTGTACTACTGTACTAGCTAGATTGGTGAAAGAAACTGGTCAAGTACATTGAGAAAATAAATCATGCATGTGCTGCAAATACATTGTTGTATGGAGTCAGTACATCTTGCCTTTGTCGGCAGGATTCAAAGGTGCAGTACCTTGTGGTGATTATATACATGTACATCTGTAGGCAGGATTCAAAGGTGCAGTACCTTGTGGTGATTATATACATGTACATCTGTAAGCAGGATTCAAAGGTTCAGTACCTTGTGGTGATTATATACATGTACATCTGTAGGCACTGATCGCAAATATACAATATAGTTATATGTACATTGTATACATTTAGATGTATCCTACTTCCATATATACAATCATGGCTCTGTCAGCTCCTGTTTCAATATAGTTATATGTACATTGTACATGTATACATTTAGATGTATCCTACTTCCATATATACAATCATGGCTCTGTCGGCTCCTGTTTATTCTTTAAGATATGTGTACACATGTAAACATACATGTACATGCATTTGAAATCACAAAAGTGTTCTTAAAAATCTTTTGACATTGATTGAATGGTAAAAGAATACTGTTACAATCATTTGTTTTGTATACTGCTAGGTAGTTGTGTCTGTATATTTTTCAGAGAATTGATTTTGCATTCCCCAAGAGGCTAATACATCCTATGATATATCATTTAACTTGACTGTTTTTGACCACAGGTCAATTCTGCAGACTTATTTGATAATTTAACAAGCAGACGGATGAATTAAGTAAGATATTATTGGTTATTTGATCAAAAATAAATGAGTGGTATTGATTGAAAAACGTTTTAGCTAGAATGTAAATGACTATGTAGTGCTGACTAATCAATTGTTGGAAGAAGTTTTAATTGCCTTGAAATAATTTTAAAGTAAGTACTACGCCTTGAAATGTGGAATCTGGAATATCATTACTACATTTATCTTTCTTGGATTTACAGCTTCTGATTAGCCCCTTTGGTACCATCAAACTTTTCTTATTAATGTTGTTGATGAGATTGTCTTGTATATTGCTCAAAATGCACTTACATAATCATAATGAGGTTACAGTTATAAGCAGGGGACTACTGTGACCTCATTATGATTATGTATGGCAGTTTGTCACTATATTAGACTATGCTTTGCAATACTTGTATTTATGTTAACAAATAAATTGCATTTTGAGCAATATACTGGTACCAATTGTAGATCATTTTGACTTGGCCAGGTGTCTCATGAAACAACTTTACTGGTATGTGAAGAAGTTTGTCTGAGATTTGTGAGAGGTGGGAGGTTTTCTTTTCAGAGGATTACAATTTCCTCAGTCCACAGAGAATAAACACAAGTAAAGAAAGGAAATAGAGATCAATGTGAAAATAAAACAAAATAATGAAATAATATATGTAGCTTTTATTATTGTAAACAATACATTGTACTAGTGATTAATATATAACCATAGATATCTTTCTGACAAATGTAGAAATCAAAAGTCTTTCATATTAGATATACCTTTCAGACAAATAGAGATCAAAAGTCTTTGTTAGTTGGCTATATGGTTACATATAGTTTAGATAAAACACATGTAATTAACAAACAGTTGCTTCCTAAACCATATGTGTCTTTGTATTCTTCTTTTAGAAGTTCAATGAATTTGATATTCACCTTTGCAGTCTTCATATCCATTGATTATAGTGTTATATGCAGGTTGAAGCTGACATTCTGTTGTAGATTTTCAAAATCCAGGAAATGGCTACTTTTTCTTTTAAATATTCTATATTTATTATTCTGTCAAATATAAAATATCTTATTTAAAAAAAGAAGAAGTTGTAAGTGTGATATGAAGTTATTAACAAACAACTTTTGTCAAGGTGTATCCACTTCTATTCTATATACACTGTACATATATAGCAAATTTGCTACATGTAAAATCTTCAACATGGATTGGTGAAAATAAAAAGCTGACTTCACAAAAACGTTACGGTAAAATATTAATCAATTTCACACTGCCACTTTTTTATGCTTGTCCCAAACCAGAACCTAGATTACCATTTCCTTCTAATTTCTGTGTTTGTGAGTTTGAGGTTTGATAGACGAGTGTTTTCTAAAAATTGCTGTGTTTGGTTAGAATTACATGTATTAATTGCAGACCATTACTATTTCACTTGATCTTGTAATTTGGAATTTATTTATTTGCATAATTACACTAGTTATACTTAACTGAGTTAAAATTCGGATACATTTCTGTAATGATTAAGCTATTCATGTATGATCTAATACTATTTGTATGACTGTACAAGCTTAATGCTTAAAAAATTGATGTAGAAAATAGAGCCAGTTCATTCATGATCTATATCCTACATTGTATTAAATTTATTTGTTAAATGGGGTAGTTATAGCTGATTTTTTGTATATATAATTTCTGTCAACAAATTGTCCTGTTATCTATAATTATAATTAAAACTACTAATTTGTTGAATTAAATTTTGTTGTTGTTGATCTTATGAACCTTTAATGGATTCCAGATGGTAAAAGAAATAAATAAAATTTAGCAGATCGAACACACAACTAAATTTAATTAAATTGGTTGGCCTAGCTGTATACTGAATTTTTAATGCTAAAAACTCTAAATTGAAAAAAAACCGTTATAAAGTATGTGATTCAGTGGAGCGAGAAGAGCATGAATGTAAAAGATTACAACAAATATGAGTCATTTACAACACAACAATGAAGTGGACATTGATTTTTTCATCATCATAACATATCTCAGAGGCTGATGTCAATTACAGGGTAAAACTGCATCTGTTGACAATCTACAAATGTATGAATAACAACTGGTGGAAATGGATCACTTGTGATTTCATATCTCTTTGTGAAAAAATAAACATTTATGTAAATTAAGGACAGATGGTTCATCCATGACAGTGTGTTTGTCATTACTCAGCGAGCATGTTCTGATTTCAATCATCAAGCGTTTTGAGTATTTTTGAACAGGGTATGAACACAGGGGCTAGGTGCGTCCGAAAATAAAAAAAAAAATAAAAAAAAATACTATATAAGTATTATATAGTTTTTTTTTGTTTTTTTTTTCTTCGGACGCACCTAACCCCTGTGGGTATGAATAAAACTTTGTTATATGAGACTGGACATTACTAGTTCATGTATATGTATATTATAGTCCTTTACAGTTGTACAGTGTGTACTTTGTCACCACAAATTTAGCCAGTAGATTGAAACCGGTCTAAAGAGACCAACCCCTTCAGACACTGATATTTGATTTTTCAAGACATTGATCTGACAGAACTTGATTATGTAGCATAAATAATGAAGAGTTGTGACATTTTGAAGTGGTCTAAAAAACAGTACTTTAGTAAATTATATCTCAAGATACAAAAATGTAGGTTACATTGTATTTTATTGGGGAAATGGACAAACTTAATTATGAAAGGGAAATTGACTAGACTGTTGGACAAACTGACAATGAATTCATCAACAGACAGGTCATTTCAACCAGGATATTTTATTTGTAAATAAATAGGAAAGTTATGAAAAGACAGCTATTTTTTACAATGTAGATGTATATTGTGTATTTGTTATCACAAGGTTATACAAATATACATGAAACATACAAATGTATTTAATTAAAATATAGTGGTACACAGTGTCTAAACAATGACAATAACAACTTCTGTTTCAAGACAGCTTAGAGTAATGAAATAATAAATGGGATCTGTTATTTGGTCTTTCTAAGATATTGTATTTATAGTTTAATTGGATCATGTTTACCAGCTTTTACAATCATTGAAGTTGGCTAGGCCATGTAGTCATAATAGTAATTTTATGTACATGGAGGTTGCATTATGACTTCTTTCAAGGTTTTGTGTGACTTGTATAAATTGATTTTGAAAATGTTACATTTGATGGTCTACAATCTTAATAGAGACAGAAGCTGATACATGCATACATGTAGGTCCTGGAATGGAACAAACATGAATTAAAAAAAAAAATATGAAAACTAACTAATGCTACCGGAGCACCTCTTGATAACTAGACTTCTAGCAATCAAACAATATGAAATACATGCACAGATTTAGTTCAACTCAAAATATATTTACAATGTATATAAGTCTAAACTTAACGCTCAAAAACCTATATATACAAGTCTAAATTTAACACTCAAAACCTATATATAAGAAGTCTAAACTTAACCTAAACACTCAAAACCTAAATATACAAATCTAAGCTTAACCTAAACTTAACACTCAAAACCTATATATACAAGTCTAACCTTAACACTCGAAACCTATATATACAAGTCTAAACTTTACACTCAAAACCTATATATACAAGTCTAAGCTTAACCTAAACTTAATGCTCAAAGGCTATCAGTGTGTATATGCAAGTCTAAGCTCAACCTAAACTTAACACTCAAAGGCTATCATTATGTATATGCAAGTCTAAACTTAACACTCAAAACCTATATATACAAGTCTAAGCTTAACCTAAACTTAACACTCAAAGGCTATCAGTATGTATATGCAAGTCTAAACTCAACCTAAGCTTAACACTCAAAACCTATATATACAAGTCTAAACTTAACACTCAAAACCTATATATACAAGCATAAACTTAACACTCAAAACCTATACATGTATATACAAGTCTAAGCTTAACCTAAACTTAACACTCAAAGGCTATCAGTATGTATATGCAAGTCTAAACTCAACCTAAACTTAACACTCGAAACCTATATATACAAGTCTAAACTCAACCTAAGCTTAACATAGGGAGGTCAGACATTTTTCAATTTTATTTACACAATGGCAAATTCTGTAATTCTGTCTTATATTTGAAGACAGCTGCAGTGACAATGCACTAGAACACTATTATTTAAAGTGAATTATTTAAAAGGTGACATGTTGAAATAAATAAATAATGCACATGTTTGGAGAAAATTCTTCATATGTCACAATTTTTTTATATTTAAACTGGACAGAAGCGACCAAAATTGAATGGAAACTTTGGAAATGGCACCGCTATTTTGAAACTATTTCTTCCCTTAAACACATGTTGCTGACCAGTTAGACTGAAAGTAAAACTCTTCAGTAGTGGATAGTAGGCTAGGTTTTAATAATCTCATACAGTTTGATGAGAAAATTCAAAATTTTTATTTATACGTTCAATTTTATGGGTAAAATTTATTCAATTTTGGTGCCGTTTTCAATTTTCCCATTGAAATGCATGGTAAAAAATAATTTAAAAAATGTGTTTGGAAACACATGTTGCTGACGAAACAAAGACTACAACTATGCAATGTCTTTTAGAACAATGTCTAAACTACATTTATCAAGTACAGTTTCATTAGATTTCATTATTGTTTTCAAATAATTTCTGATATTCTATTTCTTGGTAAAGACAGATCAAATTCAAAATGGCCACCATTATAAAATATAAGTGGTCATTTTCCGAACTTCAAATTGTCATAACTTTTGAACCGCTTAACAGATTTTAAAAATCTAAACACCACTGTAAATATCTTCAGGAGATCTGATCATTGGTGTGTAATTTAAGATATTTTAACACATTTTCAAAAAAAAGTCTGACCCCCCTACTTAACACTCAAAACCTATATATATATAAGTGTAAACTTAACCTAAGCTTAACAATTAGGAATAACAAATTGAAAGTTAGTACTAATTCTTTGTATATTGTAAACAAAGCCTATTGTCTTTGGGGTACAGACAAGTTTCTGTTCAATGTTATTTGTTGATGCCAACTCATGAGTTGCTACTTAATTGAAAGTTTAAACTGATTTGCCAGAGATATGAGTAAAATTGTTTCATTATTTATATGCTGTTAAGATTATAACTGATTGTTTTGTTTTATATTTTTTTTTCTTTTAGATCTAATTTATTATGTTTTCTAACATTATTTTTATGTAATTGATTTAACAGTATCTTCTGTTATAAACCATTTATTTTTATGATACTCCATGGTAACTCATTAGATTAATATATAATAAAACATCAGGGGTTAAATTTTTTTTGCAAAAATTCACTGGTCCAGGACCAGTGAGCACCAGGAATCTACTGGTCCTGAATATCGGAATGAAGGAAATAAAATTTGTTGGACACAAAATTAACTTACTAGTAACTGAGTGACATACATGTATATTATTTGAAATGACTATTTTAGGTTGGCAATTTAATACCTGATCAGATGCTGCTGTACACTTAATATAGCAAAGCGTAATATAACGACTGGATTATTCGGGTTACTTTTTTCCCCGATGCGCATACATTTCATAACATTTATAAGTTGCATAAACACGTTTTATTAAGGCATCAACCATATCTGATAGTTTTTATGGGTAACAAAAATTTACGATTTTGGCAGATAATGCCCTTTTAAATTTAAATGATACATTGCCTCGTCACCATCAGATACATACATTGTTTACATCTACTTACATGTACATCATATAAAAATGTACGATGCACATTTAGTCTTTTAAAAGTTAAGACTCTGGGCCCGTATGCATAAAACATCTTAACTTAAGTATCCCTTAAACTAAGATTCCACTAAGGAATCCCTTAGTTAAGTGATGACATTAAGTAGTATGCACATAACTACTTAAGTTTGGACATAAGTAAGGAAACCTTAAGTGGAAATTATCGGAACTCTTCACCATTTACCGTTTAATATTATATTTACTCATCCTTATTTAATTTCGCTTTAATTTTTCAATAGATAGATAATGCAGCTTTTATTACTTTGTGCGGGTAAACATTCAAGGTCGGGTGTGTTTGAATGTTACTATTCGTGACTGTTGAAAATAAAAAAATGTCTAAGCGGAAGCCAAATTGGACAGATAGATACGTATACTTTCTGTTGAGATATGAATTAATTTCCTTAGAAAACACATAACAGCGAAAACTGCTTAAACATATAATATTAAACGGTAAATGGAGAAGAGTTCCGATAATTTCCACTTATGGTTTCCTTAGTTAAGTCCAAACTTAAGTAGTTATGTGCATACTACTTAATAAATAAGGAAGTAGGAATCTGATGGGTCCAAAAACGCTTCCCACGATATGGGGTGCCTATATGAAGCTTGTGACCAAATATCAGATCTCTGCCATCAATAGTTGCTGAGAAAAATGTGACGAAAAATGCGCATATATGTTCAATGTGTATAGAAACCAACTAAGTCGGCAAACAGGAAGTAGGAATCTGACGTGTCCAAAAACGCTACCCACAATATGGTATACCTATATGATGCTGTTTACCGACTTACTTTCATGTAACTGACATGTGAAAAGTTGTGCGATTTATATGCCTAATGCATACAAGGTTATTAAACTGACGAGTTCTGTCCCCCCGGCTCGTACCTCGGCTATATCCATTAGATTGAGACAGGCAATTGTCAGTCTACGATTGCCATGAATGTTTGTCAAAATATTTCAGAAAATGATGGCTGCAATCTGGAGGCCATTGTTATACCCCCCGCAACAAAGTTGTAGGGGGGTATACTGGTTTCACCATGTCCGTCTGTAGACAAATCCTATGTCGTACGATAACTTGAGTTGTGTGTCTTAGAATCTTTTAAAATTTTATCAGCTGTTTACTAGTGAAGAGAGGAGGATCCCTTTCTTTTTTGACGATTTTCACTTTTGCCCTTCCAGAGTTATTGGACTTGATATGACGGAAAATAGGATTTTTATGCTATGTCGTATGATAACTTGAGTAGTGTTTCTCAGAATGTTTTGAAATTTTATCAGCAGCTTACTGGTGAAGAGAGAAGGATCCCTTTCATTTTTGACGATTTTCACTTTTGCCGTTCCAGAATTATTGGACTTGATATGACGGAAAATAGGATTTTTACCCTATGTCGTATGATAACTTGAGTAGTGTTTCTCAGAATGTTTTGAAATTTTATCAGCAGCTTACCGGTGAAGAGAGAAGGATCCCTTTCATTTGTGACGATTTTCACTTTTGCCGTTCCAGAGTTATTGGACTTGATATGACGGAAAATAGGATTTTTACCCTATGTCGTATGATAAGTTGAGTAGTGTTTCTCAAAATGTTTTGAAATTTTATTAGCAGCTTGCCGGTGAAGAGAGGAGGATCCCTTTCTTTTTTGACGATTTTCACTTTTGCCGTTCCAGAGTTATTGGACTTGATATGACGGAAAATAGGATTTTTACCATATGTCGTATGATAACATGAGTAGTGTTTCTCAGAATGTTTTGAAATTTTATCAGCAGCTTACCAGTGAAGAGAGGTGGGTCCCTTTCTTTTTTGACGATTTTCACTTTTGCCGTTCCAGAGTTATTGGACTTGATATGATGGAAAACAGGATTTTTACCCTATGTCGTATGATAACTTGAGTAGTGTTTCTCAGAATGTTTTGAAATTTTATCAGCAGCTTACCGGTGAAGAGAGGAGGGTCCCTTTCATTTATGGTCGGAACAATCGGTAATGTTTTGGTTATGGAAATAGGTTGGACAGATGTGGGGAGGGGGGGGTATATCTTAGTCACAGTAATACTAGTTGTACTTGTATTTGCTATCTTGTTTAGACCTTGTATCAGTTCTTTTTTAATGGTCTATCTTTAACCAAAGTCTGATGAATGCAGTTATTTTATTGTTTGAGGGGAATGGGACAATTGTAAATTCATAATGGGATTGTTGAAATGATTTAACCTGTCAGGATAATGAGGTGTTGATGCTTCTTAGATATATAATGACCATGTGATGAAAAGTCAACATCCTGTTGTGCACTATGAATCTCCATAGATTTTATTTACTGAAGATAAACACAATAGGAATACATATATTTATACATGTATATACAATGCAGTGTAATTGAAGTGTTAATTAAGTATGGTACTGTATAAATTCCTCTCTATACATTTTGGTGATTTTCAGGGTTTTTTGCCCCATAGCATAAATATAAAGTAAAAAAAGAACTAATACAGTAATATTTGAAAAGTGACCTTTCCCTCTGAAAGTTTCAGTCAAGGTCGGGATGTGGGTGTATCAAATTTAATTAAATGTCGAAAATGGTGTTATTTGGCTATTTACATATTGAGGATTCATTTACAATGCTAGTTTTGACTATTGCATATATATATAAGAAAGCTGTTGAACCACATTTTATCTGTATCTGGTCAAATGCTAAGTGAGCTTTTACTATCATTAGTCATCCGTCCTTCCTCATTAAATTTTGACAGGGACATGTATGCGAAACTAGGCTCTTTTGAGCCATCTAATTTTTCATACAGGGCCACCAAAATCCTATTTTTGTTACATGAGCAAGACTGTTATTTAATCGTTCAATCTGATTATCTCCCTTGAAAGATTCTGTAGCATTATGTACATGGATAACATCAGATGTACTAGAACAAAATAAATAGTATAAATATTATGACATCCTTTGTTTATACATGACATTGATGGTATTCCATACAACACATTGTTTGTTTTCACAACGTTCTCTGTCATGTCTGGGTTATTTAAACAGGAAGATGCACTTTTACTCAGATTGAAATAACACAAATATGTCAAATTTATTATGAAAACTAATTATTTTAGGTGCTCATATCCTTCATATTCCGGAATCAGGACTTAGTAAACATTAGTCATTAGTGAATGTAAATTGTAAAATACATTTTTTTTGTTGAAATTTTTTTTTTGAAGGATTGGTCTTCATTCATGATCAGCTGTCAACATGTTGTCTTTGGTTGATCCTTGTACTGGTATATTTATCACAGAGATAGCAGTTGACATGTCATGATACTATCAAATTCCTGTTGGATCCCCTTCTAAGATTAGAATGTTCAGTGATTGACTGATTGCTGTTTACACTGAGCATTTCATATTTTCATGACAAGAACAAGTTTACACCCAATAAATCATGGAAGTAAAAAGTTGGTATTGTGATGATGACCTGTGTGCAGATGTTTAGAATGCCACACATATTATAAGGGGAGATAATTTATATCACTGAAAATTGTTGTCATTAACAACTACCTTTAGCAATCTGTTTCTCATCATGGGAGATGATGTTTGGTTTCTGTTACATGTATGTGCATAGAGTGTGGCATTCTCCAGTTGGGGGGGGGGGGGGGGGGAGTTGTTCTTTTTATACGAGTTGCACAACTAGGCCCAGTTTCAAATGAAATTGTTTCAGGAGAAATCTCCAAACCTTTAACATCTGGATGGCCCAGTGGTTATTTAGGTAGTTAACTTCTTATCACAAGCCTTTACACTACTTACTCAAAGGGGTGGGGGAGGGAGGAAGGGAATTCATCAGATCATTTAAACTGACATGTCTTCTAATACCTGAATAATTATGATAGTCACAATATAGTTATAGCTAAAATATTGCTGAGAGTAACCAATAACTCATCCAACTCACTTCTCACAAAAAATTCTTACTTTTGATAGAATACAAGAATTACATAGTTTACTTAATTACAACATAACCAGCAATAAAAAGAAACAAGAGAATTAATTATAGGAGGGAAAGCAATAATATATAATTGACTTTTATTATTTAGGTGCAGTCGTGATCATTTGGTAGTTGGATTGATAGCTACCTATGCAATCAGTGCCCATCACCACTTAACGTTCGCTCAGGGGAGGTGTACTCGATACAATATTATGTGATAAAGTTTGTCTGGGACTTGCGGCAGGTCTGTGGTTTTCTCAGGGTACTCTGGTTTCCTCCACCACGGTATAACTGAAATATTTTTGAAAATGGCGTTAAACACCATAAACCTAAACCTAGCTGTACACATGTGAGAAATGTTTATCTCTTTGAAATAATTTTGAAGATGTGAGATTTATATACAGATGACCATGTCTTAAAGCATTGCCAAGTGGTGTCTGTTGCACGAGTTAAACAAACTTGATAAAAACCACAGATTTTTGTTTTTGTTTTGTTTTTCTAGAAAATTTATGAAGAGAAAATCAATTTGTTTTATAATTATCCTCTCTATCAGAATCTCATTAGTTTCCAGAGGAGATGACCTTGATCTGTTTGTCTTCAACTAGTCATTAGACGGCCCTATCTTGGCAGGTGTAATATTATTCTGGTCAACATTCCCTTGAGCAAAGTGTCAGTTCTAGTAAAATAGCTCTTTGGTCTAACACGAAAAACATATCCACAAAAACCATGGCAACTTGACTACCTTTGATGAACAGTGGTATTGACAATATTCATACAGATATGCATATATACAGTTTGTGTGGATTTTTTAACCATTTCAAGCCTATTTTGTGGTAGTTAGATTTTTTGTGTATCAATATCAATGTTTATTCCCACAGTGAGCCTTTTAATGGCCAATAAATTATCTGTTTTTATATGCACACCCCTGATATTTTGTACATCTGATAAATATTATATAATTATTGGAAAACTTCCCTCCTATAATTCTCTTTGTTTTTATTGCTGGTTATATATTGTTGTTATTAAGTAAACTATGTACTTTGTATTTCTTGTTGTATTTAACATCCAAACTGTATTTTATGGTAATACATTGTCTGTTATAAGAGGTTTCAAGGAAATTAAACACATACATGGACATGTATCAATAAATTAAATATAATGAGATTTTGATAAAGTAGTGTTTTTAGTGAAAAAATCTAACATTATAAAATACATGAACTTGATTTTATAATAACTACCTATGCAATCCGTGCTTATCACCACTCAAGTTATGAGTTAGAATCCTGCTCATGGTGAGGTGTATTCGATACAACATTATGTGATGAAGTTTGTCGGTGACCTGCGACAGGTTGCTGGTTTTCTCCCTCCGGGTACTCCGGTTTCCTCCACCAATAAAAGCTGCAGCCATGATATAGCTGAAATATTGGTGAAAGTGGTGTTAAATATACCATGACCCTAACTCTTATTTCAATTGGAAATGAAAGTTCTCTTCTTTTGTGCTTAAATCACATTATTATGACCTTTTTGTCATAGAAACCTAATTTTGTCCAATACTATAAGTATGTCATGTTAGTGTCAAACTGGGATATGATATAAAAATAAGTAGATTTACTAATGGTATTAAAAAAAAGATCTTTATATTATAACCTGACCTAGGTAGTAACTAGACTGCAGCGCTATGATGTCATAAAAATATTATCCAACTTCTAATAAGTATTGGCAAACAGCAGCCACTCTTAAATACAATATTAACATTGTTCGCTCATTCGCTTAAACTCAAACAGCTCGCTGCTAATATTTGAAAATTATGTTTATTATTGATTCAGACTAAAAATGTCATTTAGATAAAAAAAAAAATAATAATAACCAAGCCGATTCTATAATTTTGATTTTTCTCCAGAGATGTGTTAAAGCTATTCAGCCTATTGAAAAGGGAATTAAGTAGATAGGGATATATATAAAGAAGAAATAATCAATATGAACCAATGCCATCGATGGCTGATATACATGGCTGATAGGTATACAGCCATAGTAAAAGGTGAAGAAAATCGATCGAGTGTATGAAGTCAGGTTAAGTTAGCTACTCTGTTATATATCTTGTTCGTTCTCTGACTTCTCATTTTGTTTAAAATAGATTTGGTTATAATTAGATTGTATTTGTTGTACATTGTACATTGTTTTTGAATACAGTATGTTAGAGGTGTAATACCACTAAATCTGGGAACCAGTCATAAGGATGTAGGATAAAGTAGTACATAAAATACAAAATGAATCCCTACACTGTTAGATAAAAAATGAACACTAGTAGATAATGTAAAATACTGAATGTCAGCAGAAACCTACAGATTTCAGGATCATCTTAAACTCATATTTTATGACCTTGTGGTCTTAAATAACAATTTTGCTAGCATTGGAAAGTAAACACCTGAATATGCGTTAAAGCAAAGGTGAAAGTAGGATTTTCGAGGGTTGACAACTTCAAGCAGACAATTGTTTCTTAATATGCCATTAAATGTATGTTTATTTTCGAAGGTAAGTTTCCAATTAAGTACTCCTTCCATGAGATATGAGTGTCGTTTATATTAAACTTCCGGTGAAACCTGTATAAAATCCAAATTTATTTTTATTTAGCATAGAATGCCATTTAGTGGTATTGCTCCTTAGATATTGGCTACCATTTCATGTACAAGTGATTGTTCAATGGAACTTATCAACTAAAATAAAAGACAATTGAAGTGTGATATAATATTGGATGTTACAAGTTACAATAACATTATTGTATTGTATATTTACATCATACATACATGTATAGTATATATACTATATGTATGTTTTAAAAGACCCAATCAATTTACTATATACATGTGTTGTAATACACTTATCCAATTTACAACATACATCTGTGGTTATACACTTATCTGGGGCTGTCGTGGTTGTGATTGCATGGTAGTTGAATTTATAACTACCTACAGGTATATATGCAACCAGTGCCTATCACCACTAAAGTTGTGAGTTTGAATCCCGCTCAGGCAAAGTCTACTCGATACAACTTTATGTGATGAAGTTTGTCGGTGACTTGCGGCAGGTTAGTGGTTTTCTCCAGGTACTTAGGTTTCCTCCACCAATAAAACTGACCGCCACCGATATAACTGAATTATTGTTGAATGTGGCATTAAACACCATATATTAACCCTAACCCTATATTTTAGACTTGCTACAAGTGCTTTTAATAAAAATGTTGCTATGAAAGTTGTAATCTTCCCTTGGACCACCTACCAATATATATACTAACATATCTTTAACTGATTACATGTGGGACACAGCATGTGAATGGTAGATATATAAGTGGTCAGTCAATATTTCAACTCTCATAGCAACAATTTATTAAAGGGATAATATTGATAGGGTTATGGTGTTTAATACCACATTCAACAATATTTCAGTTTTATTGATGGAGGAAAGATAATATTGATAAGAAAAGAACTTGTAGTACAAATCTAGTGTATAAAGGGTATTTCTGTAGACATAACTCAGTTTTGTAATAAACATTTATTGACCAAGTGGTCATTCTAATGCTTTTGTTAAGTCAACAAGCCCTTGTAACAATCTTCAGCAACAGTAACCAAGCTGTATATGTATTAATAATAGTAACCAATTAATTTTGTTAATAGAGGTTGAAATAGAACTACCATAGCAAAAATCATAAACATGAAATTGGTTTTTAGAGAATTATCTTATTATTACTGTATTGCTTTCAAAACTAATAAACATTTGTGCCAAATTTGGTCTTCTTTACTTTGATACATAAAGAGTGAGTGAGTGAGTGATTGTTGTTTAATGCCAAATGAGCAATTTTTCAGCTATAGCTATATCTATATCATGGCAAGAAGAAGTTATAAGTGAGCACACCATTACACCACGGTTAGAATGATGTCAACAGTGGCAATATGGCCAGCAATAATTCTTAAGGAACATATCTTAAATTTTATCTTCTGCAACAGAAAAGATTTAGTTCTTCAGAAGACAAATAATATACATTCTTACATAAAGATGAGTACAAGACAATTCTTTTTATACACAGAAATATTTCTTTGTCATACCCAGTCTTGTCCAGGAAGTTTCTTTTTCTAAAAAAAAGAAAAAGATTTCCTGAAATCACAGAAATTACAAACAATTAATGCCTTTCTTATCTTTTCAGTTACTAAACTAATTACATTCTGTAGGTGGTATTTTTTTTAAAATAAATTTAATCTATGTTGAATCCACCTACATGTAATTGTATGAAATTACTTGTAATGATACCATGTTGAAATTCCTATTATCGTATTTATCCTGTATGACAATGCATAGTTAACTAGAGAGAATAAATGTACTATACATAGTATTATTTTTAAGTTATGTGAAGTGTTTTCAAGTGACAATATTTCGTAAAAAGCATTTTGAATTAGAAGTGTAAGGGCTTAAAGGGATATTAAAGCTCGTTTTAACATATATTTCAACTCGTGACGAAGGTGGTTTCTTTTCAATTTAATTGTAAAAACAATCCAAAAATACTTTGCACGTTGCACGCCCATATAATCCCTAATATCGTTAAAATATCACTTAAAAGGGTCGAAATGAATTTTTGTCTAGGAAGCAAAAATTCAATTATTGCAAAGACTGCAAGATATGACAGAATTATCAACGAATTAGGTCACTTTTACAAAGTTTCATTGATAAAAACTGGGTTAATGTTTCATAAATATCATTTATTGAACCAATTGCAACTTTTCATGAGATACAAAAAATTACCAAAATGAGCTTTAATATCCCTTTAAGGTCTGGTTATTGGTATTTAGCACCATTTTCATCTACAGTATGTGTTAGTTATATCCTGTCGAGATATAATAATTTTGCTATATAATATTAACCACAGTTGGATGTCAATAATACTGGTACCAATACACACTTTTCTCAATCTGAAAATTTTGTTCAATATGGACACGCACGGTCACCATAATGATCCCACCAGGAAAAAAAATATATTAAAACTTGTTATTAGGAATTTGAATGCAACTTGGGCATACTACTGGTATTTGTATTCAAATTACCCAAATGTACCAGTTATATTGAAAAATCTATTTCTAATTGACAACTGTATATATATACAATGTATAAACAGGCCATTTCCTTTCCTTAAGGTTTCAACCATAGAAAAAAATTTCAATAGCCAATCGTATTATTATATTTCAACATTTTATTTTTTCAGATGCTCAGAGTGTACTGATAGAAGGATCAAATCCTAGAGAACTCATTGGTGGAACAAATGCTCGAATAATATGTAAGGTTACGTCTGGAATAGCGGACGGAGAGAATCCTAATTTGGAATGGTTTAACCAAGCTGGAAATAAAGTGCCTAACATTGGCAGGTAAACTCAAATATAATATAAACTTTATGTACTTCAACTGTAATAATACAGTACTCACAAAGTGTTACTGTTATAAATCACTCTGACAGGGGAATTTTTCATAGTGGTATAACAGTGTACCACTATGTTTGAGGTTGGAACACCTGCAAATTACTTGCTGCACATTGTATAGAAGTTCCTAAATATGAGTGTCATTTCTAAACAAAAACACCATCGGCAACAATCACTGTAGTAACAACGTGTTCCACTGTGATTCACTGATTTTGCACCTCAGTATTTTTTAACAGAAACACCTTGATGGTACTGTATTCTGAAGAAGACTTTTTATCCCACCTATAGCTGGTCAATATTATGTTGTTGTTTATTAGCTCTTCAATAAGATATATTCATTTTCTTCTCACAAACCAGTCAGTCAGTTGTTATCACACTTTCAGCAGGAATTTTTGCTGTTTAGAGGTGCAGATTGATGATTTGAGTGTTTTTAAGAATACATTTTTTTGTATTTAACAAATATTGGGTGGTCAAGTCTCGAACTTAATTTCTCTATGAAAGTTTTTTTTTGGACATATTTTGAATATTATTTGAATTAAATAAGAATCAGCATTATTTAATCTGCAATAAAATGGTAGGGATGGTCAGATGGGGGAACAATTGTTGGGTAGTTGGATTTACATCTACATATGCAATCAATTCCTAATGATTGTGAGTTCAAATCACGAACATGGTACTTTGTAGTCAATATAATTTTTGTAGGTACTTTCAGCAGCTCAGTGCTTTCCTGTGGGTGCTATGATTACCTCCACCAACAAAACTGACCATGATATAACTGACACACTGTGGTACACCCAAAATATAACCTACTCAATCACTAAAAGAGGGTCATAGGTTGCTGAATTTTCGAATTTATTTATATACCGGTATAATTTGGTTAAATAGATCTTTCAATGATTTAAGCTGGATAACGTACAGAAGTACCCAGCATGTCCTCATGTGGCAGATAAGGTATGCCCTCTCAATGATGGGAATATCCAGTTATTATACAGAATGCCTTACCATGGATCACCATGGACCCTGTGTTTGAAGAGTGCCATTCTCCTTGAACATAAAGAGCTCTTCTTTATAATTCAAAATTGTAGACTCATAATTATGGCCTTTACAACAAATGGAGATTTTTTTCATCTCTACCCAACTTTCCAGACTTTTCCAGTAGCAGTTGAAAGTTGTTTTCCTGGCTGTCCCATTCCTGCCTCCTTTATCTAACCTCAACAACACAAACAACCCCTCTGATGAAACTTTAAACTCCTATGTACACAGACATACATGGTAATGTTGTATAATCAATATGATTTACAGCCTTTACAGATTAATTTGTCTGTTTAAACATGTTATCATATCTTACCAACAGTTGTAAAGTACCAACAGCAATAGAAATTATAGTAATTTTTAATCTCACTTGAGCGATTAATTGCTCCTGGGAGCCTCTGGGTTGATGGAGATCACAGACACATACACAGTTCACTGTCTACTTGCAGCCTTTAATTAACTTACAGTCTCGTCTGTATTATAATCACAACATACATGTACCTGTATATATTGCTACATATGATAGAGCATGTTTTTTTTATTTGAAAGGATGACAAAAGGTATCTTATATAAATGATAACATGATATAAGTTGGGTGTGGGATAGGATATTGTACACGTGTTCGTCTGTTTTTGTTTTTTATGCATAATTTTTTCTGGAAATGTTCAAATTTGCTTTCAACAATGTTGTGGTGGGTTGTTTCAATAATTAGGTGGCCATCCTAGCATTAGTACACACATTTTTTATGTTAAATATAATTATATATATATATTCTGTAAGTTTAGAAAGAAAGGATATGGATGGATGGAAATGAGGATGATAGACTATCCAACATTACAATTAAAGACAAATTAAAGTAAAGGAACTGATTTTATTGCTGTTCTACATTTCACAGTCACTGTAGGGTCTTGTACAGTGAGAATAACTCACACCTTAAAATGAACGTGAAACATCCTTTAGCCTGAAGTGCAGTGGTACACTTTACTTAAACCGACAAACACTACGTCATCTGAGCATCTTTAAAGAAGTAAAATTATTTGTAACAATTGTATATAAAATATGTTGTACACTGGCGCACTAAATAATTTCTTGATAAAGGTACATGCACATGTACAATGTATGTTCATTTTGTGAATTTTATTACATTTGTCCAAATGATTTCTTAAGTTAAAGTCACAATACATTTATTATAGTTCCTCTCTAATCAATTTCTAATTTTTATTTCTAGAGTATATGTTTATGTAGTTCCTCTCTAATCAATTTCTATTTTCTATTTATAGAGTATATGTTTATGCAAATGATGCGAAGGAGTCGTCATTAATGATAACTAAAGTAGAAGAAGATGACGGTGGTAGTTACAATTGTTCAGGAGTAATAAATGGACAGAAACAATATGCTCGTATCGTTGTTACAACGAAAAGTAAGTACTAAAATGTAATATATGCATGTGCCCAGGGTACTCTGATGAGGGGGCTGTTGTGGTCGTGATGGTATGGTAGTTGGATTTATAACTACCTATGCAATCAGTACTTATCACCACTAACATTGTGAGTTCGAACCCCGCTCAGGCGAGGTGAACTTGATACAACATTATGTTGTAAAGTTTGTCAGTGACTTGCGGGAGGTCTGTGGTTTTCTCCGGGTACTCCGGTTTCCTCCACCAATAAAACTGGCTGCCACGATGCAACTGAAATTTTGTTGAAAGTGGAGTTAAACGCCATAACAATTACCATGCCTCATTTGTGTAATTGTTAGGGTGTTCGCCTTGAGTCCAGTAGACTGTGGGTTTGATTCCTGTTAGGGGGAAACCAAAAACTATTAAATTATTTTTTGGTGCTCTTCTGCTAAGCAAGCAACATTTGAGGAGTAAGAGTAAAGACTAATTGGCTCAGAGACAAGGTAGAGCGACATTGGTCTAATGCATAACAGATATCATCTCATAGACTAATTGGCTCAGAGATGAGGTAGAGCGACATTGGTCTAATGCATAACAGATATCATCTCATAGACTAATTGGCTCAGAGACAAGGTAGAGCAACATTGGTCTAATGCATAACAGATATCATCTCATAGACTAATTGGCTCAGAGACAAGGTAGAGCGACATTGGTCTAATGCATAACAGATATCATCTCATAGACTAATTGGCTCAGAGATGAGGTAGAGTGACATTGGTCTAATGAATAACAGATATCATCTCATAGACTAATTGGCTTGGAGACAAGGTAGAGCAACATTGGTCTAATGCATAACAGATATCATCTCATAGACTAATTGGCTCAGAGACAAGGTAGAGCGACATTGGTCTAATGCATAACAGATATCATCTCATAGACTAATTGGCTCAGAGACAAGGTAGAGCAACATTGGTCTAATGCATAACAGATATCATCTTATAGACTAATTGGCTCAGAGACAAGGTAGAGCAACATTGGTCTAATGCATAACAGATATCATCTCATAGACTAATTGGCTCAGAGACAAGGTAGAGCGACATTGGTCTAATGCATAACAGATATCATCTCATAGACTAATTGGCTCAGAGACAAGGTAGAGCAACATTGGTCTAATGCATAACAGATATCATCTCATAGACTAATTGGCTCAGAGACAAGGTAGAGCAACATTGGTCTAATGCATAACAGATATCATCTCATAGACTAATTGGCTCAGAGACGAGGTAGAGCGACATTGGTCTAATGCATAACAGATATCATCTCATAGACTAATTGGCTCAGAGACAAGGTAGAGCGACATTGGTCTAATGCATAACAGATATCATCTCATAGACTAATTGGCTCAGAGACAAGGTAGAGCAACATTGGTCTAATGCATAACAGATATCATCTCATAGACTAATTGGCTCAGAGACAAGGTAGAGCGACATTGGTCTAATGCATAACAGATATCATCTCATAGACTAATTGGCTCAGAGACAAGGTAGAGCAACATTGGTCTAATGCATAACAGATATCATCTCATAGACTAATTGGCTCAGAGACGAGGTAGAGCGACATTGGTCTAATGCATAACAGATATCATCTCATAGACTAATTGGCTCAGAGACAAGGTAGAGCGACATTGGTCTAATGCATAACAGATATCATCTCATAGACTAATTGGCTCAGAGATGAGGTAGAGTGACATTGGTCTAATGCATAACAGATATCATCTCATAGACTAATTGGCTCGGAGACAAGGTAGAGCAACATTGGTCTAATGCATAACAGATATCATCTCATAGACTAATTGGCTCAAGGACAAGGTAGAGCGACATTGGTCTAATGCATAACAGATATCATCTCATAGACTAATTGGCTCAGAGACAAGGTAGAGCAACATTGGTCTAATGCATAACAGATATCATCTCATAGACTAATTGGGTCAGAGACAAGGTAGAGCAACATTGGTCTAATGCATAACAGATATCATCTCATAGACTAATTGGCTCAGAGACAAGGTAGAGCGACATTGGTCTAATGCATAACAGATATCATCTCATAGACTAATTGGCTCAGAGACAAGGTAGAGCAACATTGGTCTAATGCATAACAGATATCATCTCATAGACTAATTGGCTCAGAGACAAGGTAGAGCAACATTGGTCTAATGCATAACAGATATCATCTCATAGACTAATTGGCTCAGAGACAAGGTAGAGCAACATTGGTCTAATGCATAACAGATATCATCTCATAGACTAATTGGCTCAGAGACAAGGTAGAGCAACATTGGTCTAATGCATAACAGATATCATCTCATAGACTAATTGGCTCAGAGACAAGGTAGAGCGACATTGGTCTAATGCATAACAGATATCATCTCATAGACTAATTGGCTCAGAGACGAGGTAGAGCAACATTGGTCTAATGCATAACAGATATCATCTCATAGACTAATTGGCTCAGAGACGAGGTAGAGTGACATTGGTCTAATGCATAACAGATATCATCTCATAGACTAATTGGCTCAGAGACAAGGTAGAGCGACATTGGTCTAATGCATAACAGATATCATCTCATAGACTAATTGGCTCAGAGACAAGGTAGAGCAACATTGGTCTAATGCATAACAGATATCATCTCATAGACTAATTGGCTCAGAGACAAGGTAGAGCAACATTGGTCTAATGCATAACAGATATCATCTCATAGACTAATTGGCTCAGAGACAAAGTAGAGCAACATTGGTCTAATGCATAACAGATATCATCTCATAGACTAATTGGCTCAGAGACAAGGTAGAGCAACATTGGTCTAATGCATAACAGATATCATCTCATAGACTAATTGGCTCAGAGACGAGGTAGAGCGACATTGGTCTAATGCATAACAGATATCATCTCATAGACTAATTGGCTCAGAGACGAGGTAGAGTGACATTGGTCTAATGCATAACAGATATCATCTCGTAGACTAATTGGCTCAGAGACGAGGTAGAGCAACATTGGTCTAATGCATAACAGATATCATCTCGTAGACTAATTGGCTCAGAGACGAGGTAGAGTGACATTGGTCTAATGCATAACAGATATCATCTCATAGACTAATTGGCTCATAGACAAGGTAGAGCAACATTGGTCTAATGCATAACAGATATCATCTCATAGACTAATTGGCTCAGAGACAAGGTAGAGCAACATTGGTCTAATGCATAACAGATATCATCTCATAGACTAGTTGGCTCAGAGACAAGGTAGAGCAACATTGGTCTAATGCATAACAGATATCATCTCATAGACTAATTGGCTCAGAGACAAGGTAGAGCGACATTGGTCTAATGCATAACAGATATCATCTCATAGACTAATTGGCTCAGAGACAAGGTAGAGCAACATTGGTCTAATGCATAACAGATATCATCTCATAGACTAATTGGCTCAGAGACAAGGTAGAGCAACATTGGTCTAATGCATAACAGATATCATCTCATAGATTAATTGGCTCAGAGACAAGGTAGAGCGACATTGGTCTAATGCATAACAGATATCATCTCATAGACTAATTGGCTCAGAGACAAGGTAGAGCGACATTGGTCTAATGCATAACAGATATCATCTCAGACTAATTGGCTCAGAGATGAGGTAGAGTGACATTGGTCTAATGCATAACAGATATCATCTCATAGACTAATTGGCTCGGAGACAAGGTAGAGCAACATTGGTCTAATGCATAACAGATATCATCTCATAGACTAATTGGCTCAGAGACGAGGTAGAGTGACATTGGTCTAATGCATAACAGATATCATCTCATCAAAGAAATAACTCGTTCTCACCATAATATGACTGAAATCTACAACAGTCACTCACTCATTGACTTGAATTGTGCTGTAAGTGAAAAAGTGCACCAAATAATTGTTGATGGGTAGCATTTTTCAATCTCCGATATAACAATTTTGGTTTGTTGGAATGGCATGGCCCATGCCAGCATATTGCAGGATAAAGAAAAATATAGACTATGTTCACAGGTTAAGCTTGTTTTGAAATGAGCAAACCTTGTGTTCTGCTTGTAATATTTCTAAGCCTCGTACAAAATAGATTTAGTAGATATATTTATATATATATTATTGAGACATTAGCTATGAACATGTTTATGTTTTGATTTCAGTGCCTGTAGTGGTTACTGAGAACCAAGCACCACGTAATCAAAAATTTTCCAATGGGACGCGTGCACAAGTAAAGTGTGCTCCTCAAGGGGACGTACAAGTTAGCTGGTTGGATAAGGATAATCAGCCTATCTATTCAACACGTAAGAATACTTATTATTATATTTCCATATTCTTATTTCTGGGTTTTAAATTTGCCTTTTTAATAACTATATTACAGAGTTGCAGATAAAAAAAATTCCTGTCAGATATTGGGTCCTGCAAGTAAGAGAGTTTTGCCAGACCTATCAACTTTTTGCCAGACCTACTTTTTTTTTTAGAATTTTTTTAATATTTCACTTTCAATACAGTATGATTAAAGGGACAATCTTAAAGCCTTGACACAGCTAATGACTACTACGACCAGAATCAGATTAAGGATATTGCCAAAGGGGGGTTAGTGACTGAGACCACATTCAATTTAGATAGCCCTGCAACATCAAATAATCAATACTTCATATTAGTAAGATTTTATTATTCCTCTAATGACTAAATGAGTATTTTGATATCAAGTCGTCATTTGTTTGTTCATTTTGTCCTTCCATTTTCGATTAAAGGACTGCCCTGGTCGCCTCTTCTTTTCATATGCCGACCTTTTGGCTTTTTTATTCTCTGTAGATAAATCGATAGGTAGTGGGTGCTTTTTTCGATTTAGACCACTCCGTAAACTTAATTGGCCATGTAGCCATAACGGAAATGATCAAATTACAATTTACAACGATTACCGATAGGATACGAAATAAAATACGGAATGGGAACTGGTTCCCGAAATTTAGCATAAACAGAAAGGAACAGAAATTTTACCGATTTGTTTACGACTTTTGACTTTATTAACGATAATCAAAGATCCTTCGCTTAGGGGTCTAAGAGGTAACCAGGAACGACAGAAATTTGATTTTTGACAGCCCCAAGCAGTAAAAATGTTTGCCGGTCATTAGGTCTGACACAAAGACGTCATTTGCCGGACCCTCTAAAATTCTGCTCCCTAGGTCCGACAGGGCAGACGGTTAGCTGTATCTCTGATATTATTTCAGATTTCCTAGGTTGCCTTTGATGCAATAAAACACTTACATTTGGTATACTGGTTAATATACCCCTCACAACAAAGTTGTAGGGGGGTATACTGGTTTCACCATGTCCGTCCGTCTGTCCGTCCGTCCGTCTGTTGACAAATCCTATGTCGTACGATAACTTGAGTTGTGTTTCTTAGAATCTTTTAAAATTTTATCAGCTGTTTACTAGTGAAGAGAGGAGGATCCCTTTCTTTTTTGACGATTTTCACTTTTGCCGTTCCAGAGTTATTGGACTTGATATGACGGAAAATAGGATTTTTATGCTATGTCGTATGATAACTTGAGTAGTGTTTCTCAGAATGTTTTGAAATTTTATCAGCAGCTTACTGGTGAAGAGAGGATCCCTTTCATTTTTGACGATTTTCACTTTTGCCGTTCCAGAGTAATTGGACTTGATATGACGGAAAATAGGATTTTTACCCTATGTGGTATGATAACTTGAGTAGTGTTTTTCAGAATGTTTTGAAATTTTATCAACAGCTTACCGGTGAAGAGAGAAGGATCCCTTTCATTTTTGACGATTTTCACTTTTGCCGTTCCAGAGTTATTGGACTTGATATGACAGAAAATAGGATTTTTACCCTATGTGGTATGATAACTTGAGTAGTGTTTTTCAGAATGTTTTGAAATTTTATCAACAGCTTACGGGTGAAGAGAGAAGGATCCCTTTCATTTTTGACGATTTTCACTTTTGCCTTTCCAGAGTTATTGGACTTGATATGACGGAAAATAGGATTTTTACCCTATGTCGTATGATAACTTGAGTAGTGTTTCTCAGAATGTTTTGAAATTTTATTAGCAGCTTACCGGTGAAGAGAGGAGGGTCCCTTTCATTTTTGGTCGGAACAATCAGTAATGTTTTGGTTATGGAAATAGGTTGGACAGATGTGGGGAGCGGGGGGTATATCTTAGTGAGCTGTGCTCACAGTAATACTAGTTTGGACAACAGCAAGTTTATTGCCCCCTCCGTCTGTCCGCATCTAGAAA
Source organism: Bathymodiolus brooksi (assembly GCA_963680875.1). Classification (NCBI taxonomy): domain Eukaryota; kingdom Metazoa; phylum Mollusca; class Bivalvia; order Mytilida; family Modiolidae; genus Bathymodiolus; species Bathymodiolus brooksi. The sequence continues at coordinate 78,054,519 of OY804578.1, read as the reverse complement.
TACAATGAAGTTGGCATTTTTTTTTAAATAAGCTTAGCCATTAGATAGGTACCCCAGTGTATATTAAAGATAAATTTGACATACATGTATATTGTCTGGTGGCAACAACGGTGGTATCATCATGTAGGAACTTAGAAGAGAATATAGAATACATGTACATAAAACAATTTTTAAATATGAAGGATCATCAACACATGTGGTGAGAGCATTCAGCCTCGAACATCTGCTGAATTGGGTCAAGCATTCAGCCTCGAGCATCTGCCGAGTTGGGTCAAGCATTCAGCCTCGAGCATCTGCCGAGTTGGGTCAGTTCAGAGTCCATCATGAAAAGGCAGCTCTCAGTACAATTTATTTTGTCTGGACATTAAATCAGTTCGTTGATATTTGATGCCGTTCAATCTTAACATTTGGCCATTAAATAATGCAAAAAAAGTGAGTTGGATGTGGGACATTTTAAGTAGGTGGATTACCACAATCACCATGGAGCCTCTGGTTTGTATTTGTCAGTGCTCATCAACAAATGTAATACATGTAACTCTATGTCATGGGTGAAAAATACAGACAATACTGTGCTTTGTTACTTAACAAACCACATCTCACTTGCAAAAATACTGAATTCTTTGTTTTAAATAAATAATTACTCCAATTTTTATTATGTAAGTTTCATATAGATTATTGAACATAAAATATTGTCATATTCATGTTCCAAAAAATAGAATAATGTCATATTCATGTTCCAAAAGAATTCATCTCCTTGTATCAAGATCCAAAATATTGTATTAATGATAAATTACATTTTAACATAAAAACTGCCAGTATTCAATATGTTTGATGCTCTCTAGGTAGAGACTTATATCAGATATATATATTATATAAACATTTGTCCAATTTCGTATAATTGTCTGGTGTATATTTGGGAAATTAATCTTTTGTCTGGTCATTAATTTCATTTTGTCTATTTCTGCTATACTGACAGTTGTCGGTTAAGAAAAGAGGTGAATATATTTATATGTTAACTGTGTTACCTTTTTAAAATAAAGAATTATTATTATTATTATCAACCCACCCTTTATTTGTAACTTTTTTTTCTTCCAGATGATCGTTATGTCATTAATCGAGGTCATTTGTTGATACCAGATATTCTGACCACTGACGATGGAACATATACATGTCGTGTTGTAGGCAGTGATGACTTCTTAAATGTTCAAATTAATGTTATTGTAACAGGTATGAGTTGAGAAAAAAATCAACTTCAGACAATATTTTGTACTTACTTTTTTCATGTTTATTGGCTTATTTTCACAAATTACACATTTTTTTGTCATTAATTCTAAGATACGAAAATTATACCTAAAATTATGACAGCAACTGATCATGTAATTGGAAACAATATTATTGTGAAAATACAAAATGCAAAATATATACTTTTTCATTGGTAATCGACAACTGTTCTTAATGAATTTGATGGAAGTAAACCAAGCTTTACTACACTCCTTTTATAGACTAATGATATACCCTTATTATTTAATTTGACTAGAAATTGTTTTTAAGGTTTCCTCATACTCATCCTTCAGACCTTTTTACAACAATTGTTTTAGCATATTCATGATAACATGTGACACACTAGTATTTTATTAAAATGAGCATGAAATTGTTTAATATTATTGCAAAAATGTTAGTTTAGAAAATTGAATTATACAATATTTTTATACTCTTTAACAATTAAGGTATTAAAAGCCAATATTGGAAGGACTTTGGTTCTATAAACAAAATTCCATTTATATATTATGTTCTTTGAAACATAACAAATTGAAATGTCATCTTTTATATTTTAACAGTACCACCAAAAATAACAAGACCACCAACAGGACAGAGTATATCAGTTGGAGATGCAGCTAGATTTGAATGTATTGCAACTGCAAAGCCAAAACCTACGTACCAATGGTTTAAGGTGAGAGCTGTTTTATAACCACCATGATAAACCATATTGAAATTATTTTTTTTTTCACCTCTCCCTATCCTCAATTTCAAACCTCTGTAGGTAGAGTTTTTTTTTCTGCAGATGACTATGATCTTAGATCCAAATGCTAACAATGTGAAAAATTAAACCAAGAAAGATGTTCCTTAAAGAGTCAATAATGGATGGCATAAACAATCATTTTGATACACAGATTCAAGCTTGCACAAATGAAGACCTCCAAGGGTCTGTGGGTGGGATCCAAGCATTAGGATCCAAAGCTTTACATTAGCTGCAATGAATAAAAAAAAACCCCAAAAAACAGTATGTTTAAGAACCAGCTATAGAAATGTAATTGTATTTAAAACACATGCAGCAATAAAAAGGTTAGTCTCTAGTATACTCTTGGCAGTGGAACTTGTGCACTCCGACACATGAGTTTTCTGACATCCTGTGACATCCAACAAAAATTTATGGTCCCAAAGTATTAATGTTAACTAAAATAAAACCTGAGTATTACGACATCCTGTAAAATCCGACACATTTCTTTGATCCCTTGGTGTGTCGGATTAGGCAGGTTCCACTGTACATGTATATCTATGCTAAATGAGATATTCATTGCTGTATTTGTAGAGAATAGATATGAACCTACTATTATATACAGTCAAACCTACTCGTGTGGTCACCTATATTAATCAGTCACCTGTATTAAAAGGTCACATTTTTACTTGTCTTGTCATAGAAAATTTCATATAAATTGAACCTTTTTTAAGAGATCACCTGTCTTATAAGACCACTTTTTCTTTGTTTGTCTCAGAGCTGATGTCTTAGTACAGGTTTGATTGTACCATTTGAACCTTGACAGTTACAAATGTTGATAGTATGAAGTCAGAGGAAGTCTTTAAATCATCAAATATAATGCCACGATATAGCTGAAATAGTGCTAAAATTGCTGTGAAAACACCAATGAATCAATCAATCATCAAATATATTATCTTTATTTTTACACAGGATGATCACTCCATTGAGTTAGCTGGTTCACGTTATGAGATTGATGCAGATAATGGTATCTTAATCATTAAGAAAGTTATCAAAGATGACCATGGAAACTACAGATGTAAAGCTTTCAGTGAAGGCAAATTTGACGAAAAAACAGCAGAGCTCAGAGTTTTAGGTATGGGTATATATATCTTAGTTTCTTTTTGGACGATTTCACGATACCATTTGTTTATAACTCCAAAGAATGGTATGACAGTGACATCCATTATTTGTTAAAAACTGCTTTCCATACTTTTAATTTTTGCTTCTGATTTTTATGATATTTGAATACAAAATACTACTGGTATTAGAATACAGTTTTATATCAAATAATTGAGATACTCAATTTTTCAAAAGCTCGTCAGTTACTCAGGTCGGTGGTTTTCTGTGGGTACTCTGGTTTCCTCCACGAATACATCTGACCACCACGATATAACTGAAATATTGTTGAAAGTGGTGTTAAACACCAGATCACTAACACACTAACTGAAGTTGAAGTAGTATTTTGACAGTTTTGATTTATAAACATCTGACATATTCTATATGTAATATTTCCCTTTAATAAAAAATTGCAAGGTTTTTTTTTAAAATAATTTTGTTGAAAATGGGTCCTATTACTATTTCTGATTAATTGTAGCCATCTCAACAGAAGTACTGTTACATAAATGTATATCAAATAGCAATAACTGAATATCTGTTTTGATTTTACAGTACCTCCACAAATTGTGAAGTTAGATGATGCTACTGGTGATGAAGGATCTGGTGGTAATATTAAATGTATAGCTAGTGGAGATCCTATTCCTGAGATTAAATGGCAAAAACAGGGAAATTCTCAAGATTTTACCGATGTAACACAAATTGTGAGATTTTATGTCATATTTTATTTTGTATACAATTAATTCAACTCATTCTATCCTATTGTGATCACTTATATATGAGTGAGTGAGTGATTGTAGTTTAACGCCAACACAACAATTTTTCAGCTATATCATGGCAAGAACACGTTAATTTTCAATGAGATGATGATGAGGTCTACTTTTAGCTCACTGAAACAACAGTCCTCGGATAAACATGTCGCCCCACTCAGACACATTATCCTGATTCCCAGCTAACCAGTCTTTGCTGTTTCTCCTTAATTATGTGTGCTTAGCGGAGAAGCAACAAATACCAATTATATAGTCTGGTTCGACCCGACCAGGGCTCGAGCCAACGATCTACCGCACTCGAGGTGAGCACGCTAACCATTACCAGACATATCGAAATATACCGGACCATCAGACCTGACAGGTAAAAATCAAGCCGGTCCGACAATGTTTTCGGCATATCAGTCCGAAAGTCCACGCCGGTCTGACGATGTTTTTGGCATATCAGTGCGAAAGTCCGGTAAAAATTTGCTCTCTACATCGGTCAGGAAACAATTTTGTCTGTGTCGGTCAGTCAAACAGTGTCTTTAAAAGTCGATCTTTCTTGCAATAGCATGTTTATTTCTTTAGATAAGCGTTTTTTGTGAATAACTTATTTTGACCATTGCATAATCCTAATCGAGTAATTTCCCTTAAAGAAATATAATTTGTCCCAAACATAGATCGGCATTCGACTAGATCGGTCTTTAAAATAAACCAAAATGATTATCATTTTAACTATTTGTATTTTGAAAATATATATTCGTAAGTTTCTTTAGGTTGATAAAGTTTGTATTCTTCATTAAATATGTTCTTAAAACCTAATTTCTTGGTACATTGTCATTTGTAAAAAAATCTGAAGGGGGGTGAATTTAATGTCTGGACAGAATTTTTTTTCAAGAAATCATAATTTTTTTTCACAAAGACATTGATGATGATGATTATGAAGATGAATGTTATGATTTCCAGGATGAGCTTTTTAATTTTGAACAAATATTGAGAATATCACGAGATAACAGAATACCTAAAAATGTATTCTTGAAGTTGAAGTAAACATGTTGAACAAATGAAGAGTTTTTAATGGTGATGTGGAATATGTGGTGGCATTTTAGGCCTTTATTCGGTCAGACAAGTTTTCTTTCGGTCAGACAGTTTTTCTAAATTGCCTGACCGAATGTCAGACAAGTTGTCTTGGATTTTCGATATGTCTGCATTACACCACAATATGACATATGTTCTGATATATATATATATACACTTATAAACATTGTACCTGAAGATCTGCAACAACAGTGAAAACGTTAGTACAAGAATGTTGTGAAAAATCCGTTTTGTTCTTTTTTTAATAATTTCTTTTATATACAGTTGACTCTCGTTATCTCGAATTCGATGGGACCATGGAAAAAAATCGAGTCAACCGTAGTTCGACTCAAGAGGAGCTACGAAGATACCGGAAGCGTGGTTTGTTTAACAACGAAAGGGAGACAACTCGAGCGAAATTTTGAAGAGCTAAAACCAGCATCACATGTCCCTATTCTCGGAACGATTTTAAACATATTCAGTGTTTTTGTTGCTGTTTTTTTCTCTCCGTTAAATTCTTTGAATCTTGTGAAACGACTGATAACTTCTAGACATCTTTTTTTGTGTGAATGAATATGTTTATCCATTTTGTTTATGTTTTTCACCTGTTGCATTGTCATTAAACTTCACCCATCATGACGTATTTTTCTTTGTGCAATACTGTTTATTTACAATAAATGGTGTGTTTTTATTATTCAATAAAGTGTAGAAGAAAACTATTCTTCTTTAATCAAAATTAATTTCCAACAAATAATTCAATAGATAAAACGTTTCCTTTGTGTACTTTTCATAATCATTGATGTATGCCGACCCAAGCGCACTTATTATGAATCGATAATTTTTGATTGTACACATCTAACCTGTGTCATAATACCAACCCAATTCAAATATTATCACTAATTAATTTGACAGATTGTGAAATAAACATGTGAAATAGCCTAAGGTAAAAATGTCAAATTCAATGACCGGATGTTTCACCTGTGATCCGATTTTTTTAATCCTAAGGTAATACACATGTTTTGACAGGTAAATTTGACTTAACGAATGTAAATAATATGGCTTTCTACATCTCGGGACCAAAACTTTTATTCGAGACAACCGAAATTTCGACTCATCCGAATTCGACTCAACAGGAGTCAAATTATATATATTTATACACAACGAAGTTCGGGACTTCGATAAAAATTCGACTCAACCGGAAATTCGAGTCAACCGAATTCGAGACAATGAGAGTCAACTGTATATATATATATATATATATATATATAAATATATATATTATTGTTCTTTGGTTGCCTTGGTAACTGTTAGCCACTTATATATGACATCTGTTCTGATACAGTATTCATAGATTATCACATGACATTTTCCATATCGGCCTGCATCATCAAGAGATATCCATATCTGACTGAAGGTGTTAGTCTGAGGTCTGTCTGATTATGGATCGAGGGATGATACCAGGGACGATATAGATAATGACATATAATGATCTATTTATGACATACAGTATAACCTCGTTAAACCGCCACCATCTGTCCAGCCAGATTTTGGCGTTATAACGAGTTTGGCGATAAACTTGAGTAAGGACAGAAAACCGAAAGTCAACAGTTTGATTTTAAATTTGGAATGACTGACGGTTTGATTTTGACAAGTTTACCGGAAATGAGTATTATCACTTACAATTTAAATTCTAATATATAAGTTTCATTTTGACAGTTGTAGAAAATTTCGGCATTTGTAAATTTAGCAGAATTTATTTTATCGAATTTGAAAAGAAAAAAAATCTACTGAAATTACGTTGTTAGCACGTATACTAGCAATTTCCTTTAATATATATTAAATTCATTTTTACGTCTTACAAATATTTACTCTCCATTTTATTTTCACTTTTTGTTTATCACAACTAAAAAAAGAACAATAAAGTTTGTTTTTCTCACTCGTTGTCGTGTCACAAGATTAATTCTGTCCCCGGGGCAAATGTACAGTTAACTTATGGATAATTGATCATTAATTGTTTAAAGAAAGGTGATAAAATATGTTTATAGAAGCAAGGGTGTTATACTTTAATTGAAAAATGTTTATACAACACTTAGAAGCGTGTCACCGTCAGTGTATGGTTTGGAAGTAAATTTGATTTCTATAACCGGAAGTTGTTAAAATGTATTCACATATAAACATTTCTGTCGTTTTAACGCATGCATTCACAATCAAATAATTCACAACATGTTCACGTGGATTATAACCCATTACAAGGAAGGCTTTCACTTATTTCTTCATTAATGTTCAGAAAGTCGAGGTCACTGGAGGACATCATTTGCCAATATATCGATGGATTCTTAATTTCTACAATTTCTCTTTTCTGTCGAAAATCAAACAAATTTCTTTTACGTTTAGGCGTCGACATTTTCAACACAAATGAAAAGAACACACAAACAAATTTATTAAGCTTTATTCAGAATGAAAAGTAATCAGTTCAGGGTTGTAAAAAAAACAATTAACTGTTTTCACAGCAATATCTATTTTCCTTGACTGCTTGTTTACTTACCTTGATTGACAGGCATCCTAAAATGACAGAGGTGTGACATTATTGATTGGCATTATGATCGAGGTTTAAATAACAGTAAATTGACCGTTTGATCTTCAATTACTGTGGCGGATGGCGATATGCGAGTTTGGCATTTTAACGGGGTTATTACTACATACGGAAAACAGGACTGCAGAAATTTTTGGCGGTGAATCGAGGGGCAATAAAGCGGGGTTTTACTGTATTTCAAACTGGAAAGACTACTGTGATAAAATATATGTAAAATGCACAGTTAATACAATTTATTGAAATTTTACAACAGAGATAATTATTGTTACAATTCAATTTCTTTTAAAAAAAAAAGTAAGTCATGGATTAAATGAAATTTAAATTGTAAACAGCAGATAATAATTCCACTTAGTTTCAAAGAATTGTTTTTATTCTTGTGTAAGGATTTTTCATACCAACAAAAGCATGCATGTCAGGGGAGTAGCTGAGGCTTAATAGTGTGCACACCATAATTTTTGAGAGGGGAATTTTTGTTTGACGAGATGCAAAATGGTGCGATCTGGGGCCATTTCAGGGTTTCATATAACATAGAATCAAGCACAATTTTAATTACTTTGATAGACAAGAATTTCTTAAAATTGTCCAAAATCTGCCCTTTGTGTCTTAGCAGGTTCACTTCAAAATCTCGGTGAATATGCATCAATCCAAGGGAAGATAGCCTGTCATTCTTCATAGTCGACCTAACATAAGTTTTCAAGTCTCAGTACACTAAATGACCTTTCAGCAGTAGCGCTTGCTACTGGCATGGTTAATAAAACACATAATATTGTATCTATAGAAGGATAGAGAACTGGATTTACACAATTAAGTGTAGTACAAAATGCCGTTGGCAAATCATTATGTTTTGTAATGGCCCAGCGGGTTCACCATCTGGCAACTTCTCTCCTGAAGTCCTCTAATAACAAATCAATGTCAGCCTGGTATGCCTCATATATTGTAGCGACATGATCATCAGTTATTTTGTCTACAGCACGGGACAGTAGATGCTGTGCATGGAAGCGGTTTTCCGATTTAAGGAGTTCTGTAATCAAATGGTCCAGAAATGGATCATACAAAGAAATTCGTCAATCCTGATTTGGCGTTTCCGTGGGGTGATTGGCTCTGGTGGTCTGTCTACCACATCGCCAGGGCATACTTTCAGATATATCAAAAGATTTGGCTAAGTTAAGTGCAGACTGATACTACTCGTCCCGAACCGATTCGTCCTGTCGTTCAGCTCTCAGCATTTCAATTACAGTCTTGAATTCTTTGATGACTTCAAGAAGGTCGCATTCGGTATCTAAACAGTGCTATATAAAATATGTTCCGCTACTACCAAAGCTATGATAAACTGAAACCTCATGATGGATGCAGAAACTGCCCTGCTTTGTCATCGCCTTGGTTTCGTTAACATTCTAACGCATGGACGACAACTGGATATGACGTTTTAAAGGTATACAATGCATACGCTCGACTTGTCAATCGCGCTTCACAGAGGATCCGTAATTTTGTCCTTTTTTCCCATGTTTTCCTTAGTAGTAGCATCAGCATCTAGTTCATCAAAGAAAACCTGCAATTTCTTTGCAGAATAGTCAAACGTGACGCAACTTCTTGAACAGTACTAGTTGACATAACTATGGACAATAGCCAAATTTAAACAATGAGATTTATCATGAACGTTACATAGCTCCTGTGACAGTCTGGAGCAGTCTTACTTGAACACCAATGTATTTCCCAGACATATTGGCTGTTTCATCGTAGCCATAGGCCCTCATATTCGTCTTATTAGCGATATATTAATTATACTGATTTAATTAGACTGTTGAAAGTAGCAATAAAAATATTATTTTTTTAAATTGTATTTCCCATTTTATTTTAACCTGCTGATGTGCATGCCATGGCGTGACAGCGTATATGCAGCTACGCCACTGCATGTTATTGTCCGTAGTGTTAAGGAAAGCAATGTCTGCTATGAATGTTTTTGTAATGAAGTTGCGGACACCGGAAGTATGGAATGTGGGAGGAACTGATGCAGGATTTAAGTTTTAAATTAGTATTAGCAGCTATATCAGTCTGGAGTCTAATATGGAAGGGACCAATTTAACCATATTTCCTATACAAAAAAGCATTTTATCACTAAAATATGTATCGGAGGAATATCGATTGACTTTGATTGCTGGAATTACTGATAAATACATTTCTTCGCTCCCTTCAAGTTCAAACCACAGACATATTATTTAATGAGATTGTTTGTTTATTTTCATAATAAAGGATGAGACCAGAATTTCAGTTTCCCATCAACAGAGACCAGATAGAATGGAAGTAGAAGGCAGCTTAGATATCTCTAATTTAGTATCAAGTGATGCTGGTGTCTACATTTGTAAGGCAACTAATGAGGCCAAATCTGTTGAACAGACGGCAACGTTAACAGTACAGTGTAAGTGTAGTGTAGTCTTTAGTACATGTGATGCTGGTGTCTACATCTGTAAGGCAACTAACGAGGCCAAATCTGTTGAACAGTCAGCACAATTAACAGTACAGTGTAAGTGTAGTCTTTAGTACATGTGATGCTGGTGTCTACATCTGTAAGGCAACTAACGAGGCCAAATCTGTTGAACAGTCAGCACAATTAACAGTACAGTGTAAGTGTAGTCTTTAGTACATGTGATGCTGGTGTCTACATCTGTAAGGCAACTAACGACGCCAAATCTGTTGAACAGACGGCACAATTAACAGTACAGTGTAAGTGTAGTGTAGTCTTTAGTACATGTGATGCTGGTGTCTACATCTGTAAGGCAACTAACGAGGCCAAATCTGTTGAACAGTCAGCACAATTAACAGTACAGTGTAAGTGTAGTCTTTAGTACATGTGATGCTGGTGTCTACATCTGTAAGGCAACTAACGAGGCCAAATCTGTTGAACAGTCAGCACAATTAACAGTACAGTGTAAGTGTAGTCTTTAGTACATGTGATGCTGGTGTCTACATCTGTAAGGCAACTAACGACGCCAAATCTGTTGAACAGACGGCACAATTAACAGTACAGTGTAAGTGTAGTGTAGTCTTTAGTACATGTGATGCTGGTGTCTACATCTGTAAGGCAACTAACGAGGCCAAATCTGTTGAACAGTCAGCACAATTAACAGTACAGTGTAAGTGTAGTCTTTAGTACATGTGATGCTGGTGTCTACATCTGTAAGGCAACTAACAACGCCAAATCTGTTGAACAGACGGCACAATTAACAGTACAGTGTAAGTGTAGTGTAGTCTTTAGTACATGTGATGCTGGTGTCTACATCTGTAAGGCAACTAACGAGGCCAAATCTGTTGAACAGTCAGCACAATTAACAGTACAGTGTAAGTGTAGTCTTTAGTACATGTGATGCTGGTGTCTACATCTGTAAGGCAACTAACGAGGCCAAATCTGTTGAACAGTCAGCACAATTAACAGTACAGTGTAAGTGTAGTCTTTAGTACATGTGATGCTGGTGTCTACATCTGTAAGGCAACTAACGACGCCAAATCTGTTGAACGGTCAGCACAATTAACAGTACAGTGTAAGTGTAGTGTAGTCTTTAGTACATGTGATGCTGGTGTCTACATTTGTAAGGCAACTAATGAGGCCAAATCTGTTGAACAGTCAGCACAATTAACAGTACAGTGTAAGTGTAGTCTTTAGTACATGTGATGCTGGTGTCTACATTTGTAAGGCAACTAATGAGGCCAAATCTGTTGAACAGTCAGCACAATTAACAGTACAGTGTAAGTGTAGTCTTTAGTACATGTGATGCTGGTGTCTACATTTGTAAGGCAACTAATGAGGCCAAATCTGTTGAACAGTCAGCACAATTAACAGTACAGTGTAAGTGTAGTCTTTAGTACATGTGATGCTGGTGTCTACATTTGTAAGGCAACTAACGAGGCCAAATCTGTTGAACAGACGGCACAATTAACAGTACAGTGTAAGTGTAGTCTTTAGTACATGTGATGCTGGTGTCTACATTTGTAAGGCAACTAATGAGGCCAAATCTGTTGAACAGTCAGCACAATTAACAGTACAGTGTAAGTGTAGTCTTTAGTACATGTGATGCTGGTGTCTACATCTGTAAGGCAACTAATGAGGCCAAATCTGTTGAACAGTCGGCACAATTAACAGTACAGTGTAAGTGTAGTCTTTAGTACATGTGATGCTGGTATCTACATTTGTAAGGCAACTAACAAGGCCAAATCTGTTGAACAGTCAGCACAATTAACAGTACAGTGTAAGTGTAGTGTAGTCTTTAGTACATGTGATGCTGGTGTCTACATCTGTAAGGCAACTAATGAGGCCAAATCTGTTGAACAGTCAGCACAATTAACAGTACAGTGTAAGTGTAGTCTTTAGTACATGTGATGCTGGTGTCTACATTTGTAAGGCAACTAACGAGGCCAAATCTGTTGAACAGTCAGCACAATTAACAGTACAGTGTAAGTGTAGTCTTTAGTACATGTGATGCTGGTGTCTACATTTGTAAGGCAACTAATGAGGCCAAATCTGTTGAACAGTCAGCACAATTAACAGTACAGTGTAAGTGTAGTCTTTAGTACATGTGATGCTGGTGTCTACATTTGTAAGGCAACTAACAAGGCCAAATCTGTTGAACAGTCAGCACAATTAACAGTACAGTGTAAGTGTAGTGTAGTCTTTAGTACATGTGATGCTGGTGTCTACATCTGTAAGGCAACTAATGAGGCCAAATCTGTTGAACAGTCAGCACAATTAACAGTACAGTGTAAGTGTAGTCTTTAGTACATGTGATGCTGGTGTCTACATTTGTAAGGCAACTAACGAGGCCAAATCTGTTGAACAGTCAGCACAATTAACAGTACAGTGTAAGTGTAGTCTTTAGTACATGTGATGCTGGTGTCTACATTTGTAAGGCAACTAATGAGGCCAAATCTGTTGAACAGTCAGCACAATTAACAGTACAGTGTAAGTGTAGTCTTTAGTACATGTGATGCTGGTGTCTACATTTGTAAGGCAACTAACGAGGCCAAATCTGTTGAACAGACGGCACAATTAACAGTACAGTCATGTTATACTGATGAGTAGTTGACTACAACTCTAAGGCAAATTTAATACAGAAGACAAACACATACAACAAAATATTATTTATGATTCAACAATCAGTTTGACATTGTACTTAAAGGAAAACTCCAGTCAGTTGAACAATTGTTATAATTCAATACATTGTAACTTTTTATTCGTAAATAACTAATTATTAAACAAAAAACACCTTTATTAACATTAATATACCCAATTAGAAACATGAATATTTGGAATTTCCTGTCTTAGTGTTAGTGGCCATGACACCTCTTCATGTGACGTCACAGAGACGGATCATGTTAGTTGAATAAATAATGTATCTGACTCTTCCCAACATCGAGCTCTTTTTGTTATGTTTTAATATCAGATCAACTGCAATACAATGTTAACAATTTGTATATTGTCCTAATTTTTTTTCTTAATATTCCCATTCCATGTTACATTTTCATAAAACAAATGAGTTTATTGATATTTGGGGGGGTAACTATGCATAATTCGGTTTCCGTATGTTTTACATGATTGGCCATAGATTAAATAACTGCCATTTTTAACTTGTTTTATGCATGTACACACGTTTTTTTGTCTCCAATGCTGTCGTGTTTTTCGTGGTAACTGGTCGATGTGTTGACAAGGGTAGTCTTGATCGGTAATTACAAAAAAAAACCAATTCTTCTCACACTTTCCCTTTTCGTTAGTGCAATAAAATGTTTGACATGAAGTCATAATAATTTTATAAATATCAAAAGATAAATATACGACGTTATTTTACGATTTACATAATTTTTAATGATAAAATTGCAACTGATCAATGCTGATATAATGGACGATACCGACACCGTAACGTCACGGCTCTTTCGGAAGAGCTTTAATTGCAGGTATAATTCGAGAATAGATTATGCCTTTTGTCTTCTCACATTGAAGAGTTCTGAAAAATGGTGATCCCCATTATTTGGTGCTACATGCAACTTCAATGATCAAATTCTACCTTACGGTATACTATTTTTAGCATTCATTCACACAGATGTCTTTTATTTACTGTCATTAAAATTTTCACGCTAACTTGTTAAGACCATGGCGTTTTCCTTTAATCACATGCAGTACAATAATACATGGAGGCTGTCGTGGTCTTGATCGTATGATAGTTGGATTTACAACTACCTATGCAATCAGTGCCTATCACCACCGAAGATGTGATTTCGAATCCCGCTCAGGCGAGGTGTACTCAATACAACATTATGTGATAAAGTTTGTCATTGACTTGCAGCAGGTAGGTGGTTTTCTCCTGGTACTCATATTTCCTCCACCAATAAAACTGAGCACCACAATATAACTGAAATATTGTTGAAAGTGGTGAACACCATAACCCTAAGCCTAAACCTCATGGTAACTATTAGCCACTTATACACGGCTGGTAATCAGCACAAGCAGAACAGTTGGTTCTGCAAAGAAATTTGTGAGGATAACTTCCGGTTTTGGTGGAGGAGAGTTCACGAAGACACTTCGCAAGGTATGTACATGTCAAAAATTGAAATTTTCTATTTTACTGCTCGAATATTGCAAAATCAGAGAATGCTATGCTGTGGCGAATGCTTTCACGATTAGAAACATGTATAATTTATTCTTGTATATGAAGTGTAACTCTCGCAAAATCAATCGTCCCACGAAAAACATGACGAAAATTGCGACACTCTTACATTTCTAAGATGTTCTTGACAAAGATGCAAGTTAAATTTTCAATATTTTTTCATCATGGGAGTCTAAATGTAATCGGGGATAAATTCCGATTCGTCAGAAGTAAATTGAAGTCTAGATAAATCTACAAACTGTCAATTTTCTTGTTTTCCTGCTTGAGGATATCGGTTCCGATAGAGCACATTGCGAATGCATGAGGAGATTTGCTAGTTTTGATACGACACATGTAATCCACTGTATAATCACAAATTTTGCATGTCTGTCTGGTAATAAATTCACCAGATGTGGAAACCCGTTTGAAAGGATATAAATATTTTGAAATTGAAAGAGATTTTTTTAATAAACTTGGTGTCCCGATTGATGGAGATTTTAAATTTGGTGTACTGCTACTTGTTTTTGTTCGTTTCCTTGGCAGTGATACAGGCAATCTATATCGAAATGGTTTTTTGTAAAGAGTCAATGTCAGTTCCCTTTTCCTCTTTCCCTTGAATCCTGGCATCTCATGAAAGTGGACAGAGAATAGTTTATTTTGATTAGAGTATTTATCAGTTTTGTGTTTAAAAGTGTCAATTTATCAATTTTGCAGAAAACAATTAACAAAACTAGCAAATCTCCTCATGCATTCGCAATGTGCTCTATCAGAACCGATATCCTCAAGCAGGAAAACAAGAAAATTGACAGTTTGTAGATTTATCTAGACTTCAATTTACTTCTGACGAATCGGAATTTATCCCCGATTACATTTAGACTCCCATGATGAAAAAATATTGAAAATTTAACTTGCATCTTTGTCAAGAACATCTTAGAAATGTAAGAGTGTCACAATTTTCGTCATGTTTTTCGTGGGACGATTGATTTTGCGAGAGTTACACTTCATATACAAGAATAAACTATACATGTTTCTAATCGTGAAAGCATTCGCCACAGTATAGCATTCTCTGATTTTGCAATATTCGAACAGTAAAATAGAAAATTTCAATTTTTGACATGTACATATATTGCGAAGTGTCTTCGTGAACTCTCCTCCACCAAAACCGGAAGTTATCCTCACAAATTTCTTTGCAGAACCAACTGTTCTGCTTGTGACGATTACCAGCCGTGTTATATATATGACATCTGTTCTGATACATAGTTGAAGGTGGCGTTAAACATCATAACCTTCTAGCCCTACAATAATACACAAATACAAGTTTTGCAAGTAGTACTGGAAGTATGAATTTAAAAAAAAATTGTTATAATACAAGATCATGTTGAATATTTCCTAAGCTGTTTTGGACAAATAACCTTGACAGAGGAACACATGATATCTATCTTTGTTTTCATAATGCCATATATGGACAGTAAACCTTGATTGCTCACCTCGCTGTGAAAACAGAATTCACAATGTGTTTCATAATTAGAAAGACGATAATGCAGCTACCAATATATTGTTATTTTTAGCCGAATTAAAGTTAAATTTCTCGGCTGATGGATAGAGAAAAGGACAGGCAGTTTCACCTGTCAAATGTTGTTAGTACTCTAGTGTCTTTATTCCATGACAGATTCAAACCAAATCAAATTCACATGGATGATATATTTAAAAAATTTCGAAAACTATAATTTTTCGGAAGGAATTGTAAGAGTTATCCACCATGATAATTTAAAATGTGTGAAAGTGTTCTTGCTTGCAAACTAACAAATGATAGCCTTTTTTCCAACTGAATGATGAGCCCTTTTCATATTTTATTTTTTCCTTTACAGACAAGCCAAACTTTTCAAAAGTAAAAAAGGATGTATTGTTCAGCTGGAGTGGTAAAGAAACAGTTATCACTTGTATTGCCAGTAGCGTGCCTCAATCTAACGTCTCTTGGGAGAAGGATAACCAGCCAATCACAGCAGGAAATGGCTACTCTATGAGTTCTGTTATCATTGGTGATGATACTACTGGTACCCTGTCAGTAAGTGTATATCATGTGGATTTAATTACTGTTTGGGAAATTATAATTTTAAGTAACAATCAAAAACCAAATATGTAAACCATTTATTCATGGCATCATTCATAGTATAATAAAAAAAAAACATGACTGACACAATGAATTTGATTGAATATATTGTCAATCAGTATATGACACAATGAATTTGATTGAATATATTGTCAATCAGTATATGACACAATGAATTTGATTGAATATATTGTCAATCAGTATATGACACAATGAATTTGATTGAATAAATTGTCAATCAGTATAGGACACAATGAATTTGATTGAATATATTGTCAATCAGTATATGACACAATGCATTTGATTGAATATATTGTCAATCAGTATATGACACAATGAATTTGATTGAATATATTGTCAATCAGTATATGACACAATGAATTTGATTGAATATATTGTCAATCAATATATGACACAATGAATTTAATTGGTTATATTGTCAATCAGTATATGACACAATGAATTTGATTGAATATATTGTCAATCAGTATATGACACAATGAATTTGATTGAATATATTGTCAATCAGTATATGATGCAATGAATTTGATTGAATATATTGTCAATCAGTATATGACACAATGAATTTGATTGAATATATTGTCAATCAGTATATTACACAATGAATTTGATTGGTTATATTGTCAATCAGTATATGACACAATGAATTTGATTGAATATATTGTCAATCAGTATATGACACAATGAATTTGATTGAATATATTGTCAATCAGTATATGACACAATGAATTTGATTGAATATATTGTCAATCAGTATATGACACAATGAATTTGATTGAATATATTGTCAATCAGTATATGACACAATGCATTTGATTGAATATATTGTCAATCAGTATATGACACAATGAATTTGATTGAATATATTGTCAATCAGTATATGACACACAAAATTGATAGTTGACATGGTTGTTATCATTATTTTTCTCATTTTTTTGGTATTGAATAAATAAAGGTTATGTGTGTTTAATACAACAATATTTCAGTTAAATAGTTCTTAGTTAGTATGAGGGAAAAATTTGCTATTGTTTTATGTTTTATTTTCCAAAATTCTATAAGGCTTGGCTTGGCTTGGCTTATGGTGTTTAATGCCACTTTCAACAATATTTCAGTTATATCGTGGTGGTCAGTTTTTATTGGTGGAGGAAACCAGAGTACCCAGAGAAAACCACTGACCTGTCGCTGTGATAAGTATTAATATTGATGACAAGAGTTGCTTTACTATACTTCAATGTTTTAGTTGATGAATAATGGGAAATTTTTGTTTATTTGGGATCAAATTTTATGGTATGGATATTTTCTATAATTTCAGTTTATGGTAGATTTCTCAAATGCTATTAGCAGCTATGGTGTTTATACATGTAAAGCATCCAACAGAATTGGTGAGAGTAAGAAGAATTTCACATTAAAGAAAGCAGGTAAAGATAGATCCACTTGTATCAGTCACATTAATCTGGCCATAATAAAACTCATCTTTTACAGTGAAACCTTTGTAAGCTGAACCCTGAATAAAACAGAGTTCCCGTATAAAATGAACTTTCAAGAAATTCCCAATGCAGGAAATTTTGTTAATTTAAATTGCATAAACTGAACACCTGTCTATTTTGAACACAAAAACTGGTCATTAGGAGGTTTAGACAGGTTTCACTGAATTTCAAGGGAAAGTTATTTGAACCGACAGTGTGGTATTTTTTATTTTTCATTTTAATGTTTCAGTGCATTTGTGTGGTGAAACCTTTTTATTGTTATACAGGCACTGCTGGTTCATTTTATCATATTTGAGAAGAAATATTTCTAGTAGCTAACATCGTAGGATTTTAAGAATAGTTCACCAGTTATAAGAAAGGTGACCTTTCTTGAGGGCAACACTTTGGTAGTATTTTACTATGTCAGTGCATCTGAAATGTGACCAGATAATTAAGAGGGGTGGCATTTGGAGGAAGTGGCCTTATAATAGGGGGGACTATTATTTATATTTGATGATTTTATAGAAAGTTGTATTAAATCATAATGTTTTAATGGATGTGTAATGAAAATATGAATTACCTTCAGAACTTCAGATCTGCAATTTGGGGATTGATGTTTGTTGTAGACAAAAAATCAAGGATTTTTATTAATACAACAATGTACATTTAATATTTGAATTGATATATCCTCCAGAGCTGGAAATTAAAGAGACCACAGATACAGCTTCGTCCGCATCATTTTTGGACTTATACCTCGAATTTGACGACAGTGGTCAACTCAGTACTAAAATTTATGATAAACTTCAATGACTTCAATTTTAAAATCATAAATTTTCCAAATATGTGCAGCAATATACCAGCTTCTCCTGCATATGGTGTTTACATCTCGCAATTGATTCGTTATGCAAGGGCCAGTAGCAATTATTATGATTTCTTGAAATGTCATCTTTATCTGAGAAACAGGCTACTGGACCACGGCTATTAAAAGATTCGCCTTATTCGATCTCTTAAAAAGTTTATATTCCGATACCTAGATCTTGTCGAAAAATATTCTGTCTCTGCAGAGACGATAATAAACGATGGATTTTCAGAAAGTAAATATGGAAAATGTATAAAGATAAGGATTAAGTAATCGTGGTTTAGACATGACGTCATTCAACATCTCATTTGAAATCAAATTGTGTAAGAAAATGACCGTTTAGTTAAACCGTTCTGCAGAGACGATAATAAACGATGGATTTTCCTAAAAGTACTGCATTGACTACTATTATAACTAATTTGTCCCAGTATTGTTTAAAATGCTGTTATAGTGACAACTGGAACCTTTTAACCATAATGGAAGCGGGAGGTTTGGTGCCATAAAATTTGATTCAACCCACCATTTCTTTGGAAATGCCTGTACCAAGTCAGGGCCATTGCGGTTTTCCCAGTTTTCCGGTTGTTGACTGATTTTGTCTGTTTGTTGACTTATGAGTTTTGCCTTTCCCTTTGGAAGATTGCACGGTGTTCGGTAATTTTGTTATTACCCTTATTGAATAATTGAATATGAGGAAAGAAAAATAAAACATTTTATCTTTAGAACTACCCATGCCTTTAACTGATGTGTTAGGAAATTGGGAATAAATTACACCCTAATTTAGGCCAAAGTGTTGATGTCTCATGAGAAATATGATTTTGTTTTACAGATCCTCCTCAAATTCCATCTACCAACATCAAAGATCCTACACCTACTTCACTCATACTTGTTGTCAGTATTCCTAATGCATTGCCACGAGTGACCATGATCTTAGTTAATTATGCCAATCTACCTAATCCAATTAAACGTCCAATTTGTAAGTATACATTTTTATTAAGTGACTGCTCTAACTCTTCGATTGGTTTAGTTTGGTTTATGGTGTTTAATGCCACTTTCAACAATATTTCAGTTATATCTTGGAGGCAAGTTTTATTGGTGCAGGAAACCGGAGTACTCTGTGAAAACCACCAACCTGTCGCAAGTCACTGACAAACTTTTATCACATAATGTTGTATCAAGTACACCTCGCCATGAACGTGGTTCAAAATTAAAACTTTAGTGGTAATAGGAACTGATTGCACAGGTAGTTGTAAATCCAGCTACCATACGACCATGACAGCCTCTCTAACTCTTAGATATATCAATATTTAATTACCTCATTTGTTATGAGGAATATAATGTTTGTGTTTCTATACATAGTAGACAATTAATTTCTTAATAAATTTCAATGGTTAGATCGTAGGGCCACACATTTCAGGGGTTAGATCGTAGGGCCACGAATTTCAATGGTTAAATCATAGGGCCACAAATTTCAGGGGGTAGATCGTAGGGTCAATTTTAAAACTAAGTTTGGAGATAAAGCAGTTTCAGATGTGAGCTTTCTTTTCATAATTTTGCACTCTCTTTACAATAATTGTCAGTTCCTTAGCATTTCATATTTGAATCCTTTTTATTCCATCTTATGTGGCCATTGAAGCTGAAACTAGGCAGAAATAATCTATTTATAGTCCTTATAAATGATTTCTGATTCTGATCCATTTTTATTTAACACAAAAAATTGTCATAAAATTCTAGATTGTAGTTTATAACAAATATCATGTTCAAGGCATTTTTTTTCAGCTCAAGGACAAAAACAGGTTGAAGTTTACGTCGCAGGACTCTCTGCAAGAACTCAGTACAATTTTCTAGTCACTGCACAAAGTGATGTTGGTGATAGTCCTGAATTTTCTCTACCATATACAACTTTAGCACCACGTAAGTAAAGGTGAAATAAGAGGGATCTACTGATAATTATAACTGTAATAAGTACCTCTTTTCTGTAGGATAAGGTTTGTTGTTCTCTTGCTGTGCAGTGCAGGTTTGATGGTTTGGTTTATCGTGTTTAACACCACTTTCAACAATATTTCAGTTATATCGTGGTGGTCAGTTTTATTGGTGGAGGAAACCGGAGTACCTGGAGAAAACCACCGACCTGTCACAAGTCAATGACAAATTTTATCACATAACGTTGTATCGAGTACACCTCGCCATGACAGGGTTCGAACTCACAACATTAGTGGTGATATGCTTTGATTGCACAGGTAATTGTAAATCCGTCTACCATATACTCATGACCATGACGGCCCCTGCTTGGTGATAATAGATGATAATGTCAAATAATGACTTGTTAACAAACTGAAGTAATATTCTCTTGAACTATATTTTGAAGCCTGTTAGATAATTAACTTCAATGATATTTAAAATTTTGTAGGTAAACCATATCCAATTACTGTCATATCTAGACCTATTGGAGATTACCCGTTGCGGTACAATTTACAATGGAACACTCCTAGTAATGGAGGTTATGCCATTTCAAATATCTATATAAAATATGCTGAGGTAAGTACATTTGTAGCATATTTAATGGACTTTATCATGCAATTGTGTGATTTTGAGTACTAATAAAGAGGGTCAAATAAACTTCAGTGTTATATAGTCATGTACCTAATAAAGCATTTCTGGTACCTGGTTAATGTAGAGTGACAAAGAAATGGTAGCAGTATAAGTGCTGACGTCACTGATGACGCCAATGAAAACGATTAGAATAACACTTGTTTCAGCTATTTTCAGACAATATGACAATATTATGATATTACAGGATAAACACAATATATGTCCATTGTCGTTAAATATCAAATTAATTTGCACTCGCTGCGAAACAAACTAGAAAAGATGTCCAAAGGCTCGCTAATCTACCTGTTTCTAAAGCTCGTACAAATAAATTATATGTTTTCCGACAATGTAGGTATATTGTATATTTAAAATCTGTGTTGACTTGAGTTCTAAATGGCCTATTACCATGTTTATAGACTATAAATCTTTTTAGACTATACAGTCCTAATTTTATGGACTCTAAATCAATGTGAACTAAGAGTCCTTATTTGTCTGTTACCATATTTTCTGGATTCAAGATATAATTGGTCTAGTGTTATATTTTTTGGACTTGTGGTATTATTGGTCTATTACCACATTTCATGGACTTAATGTGTTTGAGGGGAGAGACATGTTTACCAGCGGACTGTTGTTTCAGTGAGCTAGCACTATAGAAATCCAACTAGGCCTGTTGGTTTAGTGCAAAGCAGACATCATCATCTCATTGAATGTAACTTGTTCTCGCCATGATATGGCTGAAAGATTGCCCACTTGGCATTAAACAACAATCACCCACTCACTCACTCGCAAAATTTTCTGAGCTAGATCTAATTGGTCTATTACCATGCGTTCTGGACTGTATGTCTATTTGGGCTATAGGTCTAACTGATATGGGAGAATTGCCAATTGTAAGATAAATAGTATCATTCTACAAGTCCATAAATACAGTATTATATTTTATGAAATAATTTTGGTTTATTGGTAAATAGGACATTTTCCCTTGGATGCGTGCCGCTGATAATGTCTGGATCACTGAACTGACATTTATTCACAAAAAATATTAGGTCAGTTCACAGGCCGCATGCGAAAGAAGTTACTATACATTTTGACGTCACCGTTAAAAAAATAACGCCAGTTTTAAAGATCTCGACATACATTACCACTAGTATCACAGCTTGTCCTATCAGACTTTCTACGATATTAGCGGTAATGTCTGTCTTGACCTTCAAAACTGCCGATTTTCATATATATATTGTATTAGACAAGAAGAGTAGATCAAAGGGAATAAGACATGCTTTTTTCCAGCATCTGGAGATAAATTATATTGATTTTGATCGGCTATGAAATTCATTTCATGGATATTTATTAAAAACATACTAACCGGTTTAACCTCGCCACATTTTTGTGCCTGTCCCAAGCCAGGACCTGGATTTCCAATGTCACATGTTGTGGTCTTTTTTGTGTTCAGTGAGAAGGTCAAGAGGTCATTGTACGTTTTGTTGATATTGGCAGAATTGTTGACCATTGCTTTTCATGACATCATAGTTGTAATTATATTTTCCTGTATTAGAATAAATTTGTTTTGTTTAAAACAGGTAGAAGTGTTTCCAAACAAATCTCAAAGTAATGAATTCCAAAAGAAAGATGAAATATCTGGTTGGTATGAGGTTAAGCCAGCATTGGCTGGTGATGTAACAACATATGAGATTACTGGTTTAAAACCATCTACGTACTACGAAGTTAAGGTTACTGCTACCAATATAGAAGGATCATCAGATGAAAAGCCAATGATATTTTTAACCAGTCTTGGTAAGAATGCTTTAATTATACTCTATATCTTTAATGACTGTTTTATTTACAGTGTTGAGATACTTCAAGAAGTTAAACAATAATTGTCTTTAGAATATGATCTTGAATTTTATTTTAATTTTCTTTGTATTGTAATGATATTTTAACAAAAATTTCATCTTTCTTTAACATACGAGATGAATTTTATAGTAAACGTATTTAATTTTTAAAGCAATACACATTTTTATTTTCGTCAATGAATGTTACAAAAATTGTTTATGAAAATATGAAACTATTTTATCTATTTACTAATTAAGCCAAACAAAATTAGTTTGATTTTCAGGCCTCCCCCCCCCCCCCAAAAAAAGATGCAAGGTTGGTGACAATATTTTTTTGCCTATTTCATTGAAAAAAAAATGAGGCAGGAGGTCTTTTTTGATGATTTGATAACAGTATTGACTTTGTTTGGGATTTTTTTTTCACCAGTTTAAGGAATGGCTCACAAATGAATTAAGGATGCAGAGATATTTACAGACAATTTTATTTTTATTAACTTGCCACTGAAATTAGGGCTTTTCCAGGAAAAAATACCTGGGGGGGTCAGAACTCCGTCAATAATTTGTGGTACTACCACCAGAATTTTAATTATTTTTGGGGTACCACCACATAAATATAAATACTTAAAATGACCCCCACCTAGAAAATAGAAATTAAATTTGAAACAGACTGACCATACTGTAATACTGTTTAATGGCAGTAATGCAAGTACAAGTGTGACCTATAAAGTATGTTGTGTATCTATTTTTGAGGGGGAGGGTTTAAAACCAGGACAGGTATTTTCCAGTACGTTTATAGGTATAACTTTTGAACGGAATGAGATGTTTTCATGATGTAAATTCCATAATAAAGAAGATATTAAAGGCTTTAATTTGATATAAAGTTTTAAAAAGAAATATTGACATTTGATACCCTAAATCGTGGCAGGACAGTATTTTTCAATGGCGGAAAACCAGGACAGGTATTTTCAGTACGTTTATTGGTATAACTTTTGAATGTAATGAGATATTTTCATGATGTAAATTCCATAATAAAGAAGATATTAAAGGCTTTAATTTGGTATACAGTTTTAAAAAATATATTGACATTTGATACCCTAAATCGTGGCAGGACAGTATTTTTCAATGGCGGAAATGACGATAATTTGTATCAAAATATTTGTTTTGATCACGTATAACTCTTTTAAATCAAATGTCTGTCAAATAATTGTTACACCATTTTAAAGCTTATATCTCAAGGATTAATAATATGCATAGTTTATTATTTTTGGTTAAATACTTTTTGAGAAATCGTGCCATTTGACCACGTTTCGTTTTCGACTGGTACTTTTTATCTCGAAACCCAGGAACAAAAATAAAAGAACCAGGTACCAGTTCATCATTCGTATTTCTCCATCTTTTACATAACATATCATTCGGAATATTTCGGAAGATAAAGGGAGACAATTTGACTTAAAAATCACACAAAAGAAGCGAAATCGCGGAACAAACAACCGAATATTATACACCGTTTAACGAACAACACAGTGGACACGACATGCCGGCAAGTAGGTCTATTTTAATATACCGAAATGGTAAAAATACTGACAACTGCAATTAATTAAATAGAAATTTGACAACAACCCCCAGAAAAGAAATACGTTTTACACCCCCCACCTAGATAAAAAAAAATCAATGGCATTCCGACCCTACCGGGTATTTTTTCCTGGAGAAGCCCTTAATAAAGCAGCTTCAAAATAAACATGTCAGGCCTTAGAAACAAAGAATTAATATTTCTTGGCCTTACTAGATTTTAAATTTTTTTTTCAAATGGAATAAAATTCTGAATGTATGTCTAATTAAAAAAATTATCTTAATAGTGGAAATGTAAGATGTTTATCATTTAATTGATAACTTTGTTCAGAAATTGTGTACCTTTTACAAGTGAATTTGGGACGTAATGACAGGTTTTTTTTTTTATATACCTTCACTAGTTATATATTAATTCAGTGATTGTTGATGTAGGAATTTAAATAGTTTTAGTGTTGTGTTTAATACATTTTTGTATTGAGTACCACTCATCTACAAACTAGATAGGGACCATTCTCCATATGCTGTCAAATTTTGGTCGACTCGCTGTTGAAAGTTTGATTTTAAATACACTCTGACGTATTTATGTGGTCTTAGGTTTGGGAAGTTACAGAGTGAGATAAAGCAATATATTTTTTTTTTTTTTTTTTTTTTTAGTAGCATGAATTTTTTTTCAAATACAAGAACTAATTATTGAAAAGTATGAAAAAGATGTACTAAATCTCTTAATACAAAACATTATAGTGCATGTCCTTTTTATTTGATTTTTAATTTCTGAGCTATGCAACAAAATCTTGGGTGCTAGATCAATATTTTCTTTACAGAAGTAATTTGTCAAACATTTTTTACATTTCCTTTGAAGGGGGAGGGGGATGGGGGGAAATAAGTCGGAAAATGCAATCATGATCGTTTCGTTTTGTTTTACATTCAAGAATAGTTTGCCTTTTACATAGAAAAAAACCAATTCTTTCACTGTTTCTTCATCAGTTTGGATTCATTGTAGTGTCTAGAAATTGTTGATTGTCAATATATATGTTTTTACAGAAGATGCCTTAAGTATGCAAGGGTCTGGTAAGGCTTCAGGAATTCATGTTTTCTACCAGTTGTATTGCATGTAATGAATGGTGATTACGCGGTCTCTTCATAGGTCAAATAAAAAAAGATTATGCATAAAAAAAGCAACAACATTTCTTGTATTTGTAATTATTGTACAAAATGACTTGGCAAACATTTTTTACACACAAATTTGTTCAGTTTATCCAACAAACACATTATTACTTGGAATTTTATTTGAAATTATATACCCTTTGAAGGGGCCTGATTACACCCTCATATACTGCATTGTTATATATGTTTTTACTAATACTTATTTAATTCTCTGTTTCTTTTTAAAAAAACTACTGGAAGCACTCTTTAATTGTTCATAATTGTTGAAGTCTCTTTTTAACTTGACACTTTGTGGTAGCAGATGTTTCTACTTTCGTGGATGTCTATTTGTTTTGTTGTGGTTTTTGTATTCATGGGTTGTCTTGACGTTTTGTGGAATAAGATGTTTTTGCTTTCCAGGGAGATTTCTGTTGGTTTTGTTGTGGTTTTTGTATTCACGAATTGTCTGAGATTTTGTGGTATAAGATATTTCTACTTTCCATTAAGGTGTCTATTGGTTTTGTTGTGGTTGTTGTATTGAGATTGTCTGAGATTTTGTGGTATACAATGTTTTTACCTTCCGACAAGGTACCTATTGGTTTTGTTGTGGTTTTTGTTTTGACAAATTGTCTAAGACTTTGCGGTATATGATGTTTTTACCTTCCAATGAGATGTCTATTTGTTTTGTTGTGGTTTTTGTTTTGACAAATTGTCTAAGACTTTGCGGTATATGATGTTTTTACCTTCCAATGAGATGTCTATTTGTTTTGTTGTGGTTTTTGTTTTGACAAATTGTCTAAGACTTTGCGGTATATGATGTTTTTACCTTCCAATGAGATGTCTATTTGTTTTGTTGTGGTTTTTGTATTCATGGATTGTCTGAGATTTTGTGGTATAAGATGTGTTTACTTTCCGAGGAGGTAGATATTGGTTTTGTTGTGGTTTTTTGTATTCACTGATTGTCTAAGATTTTGTGGTATAAGATGTTTTTACCTTCTGTCGAGGTACCTATTGGTTTTGTTGTAGATTTTGTATGCATGTAATTTCTGACATTTTGTGGTATTAGATGTTTTTAATATCCAAGGAGATGCCTATTGGCTTTGTTGTAATTTTTGTATTTTGTCTGGTCTTCTGTTTATATTTTTTGAAAAGTATTTGAAAAGAAAACAGTATTCTGTTTTCCTGAATACAAGAATTTACCAGTCATAATTTGAGAAAATAAGAGGAAAAATTAATTGAAATATTGGATACAAATATCCCTTATTCATATTTTAAAGCGTGTGAAAATGAGAATTCATGTTGTGATGGAGAGAGTGAAATACATGTCTTCACTAGTAATATTTTATAGAGTGAGAACGAGAATTCATGTTGTGATGGAGAGAGTGAATATTTATCAATTATGGACTTTTTAGGAGGTCAATAAATATGGACTTTTTAAAAAGTCCTTAATTTTTATATTACATGTTTTTCAATATTATTATTTAAATATTAGAATTTTGAAATTTTATGAAAACTGAAATTTTTTGAAAATTTTGAAATCTTATGAAAATTTTGAATTTTTTTGAAAAATTTTGAAATTTAAATATTTTTTTTTTTTTTTGAATTTTGAAATTTTATGAAATTTTTGAATACTGATAAAATAACAAATGTTCTTTTCGTCTGCTGAGGAACTGGCGCTTCCGCCATGTTGTTTACTACATGTGGAGTGTAAAGGAGGTCCGAACCGACAATATCCGGATCTAAATTTAAAAAATAGAAACAAGACCTCTGGTTTCTTCACAGTGGAATTTTTTAGCTCACCTGGCCATAGGCCTGTGAGCTTTTGTCATGGGTAAGCGTCCGTCCGTCCGTCCGTTAGCTTTTCACATTTAAATCTTCTTCTCTGAAACTGCTGAACAGATTTCAACCAAACTTGCCAGAAATGTTCATTGGATGGTCCTCTACCAGATTTGTGTTTTTGGTGCTGATTTGAAATCCAACATGGCTGCCAGGGTTCATAATGTGTTCTGATTGGTCGAAATTTAAAAAATCTTCTTGTTAGAAACCACTAAGCCAATTGAATTGTGACTTTGCAGGAATGATCATTGGGTGGTCCTGTACTAAAATAGTGAATCGTTTGCCGATTGGAAATTCAAGATGGCCACCATGACTCGACTTAGTTTAACATTGGACCCTATGGGAATTTCACATTTTCATCTTTTTTTCTGAAACCACAAAACAGATTTGAACCAAACTTGGCAGAAATGTTCATTGGATGGTCATATACAAGATTTTTGTTTTTGGCGCTGATCGGAAATTCAACATGGCTGCCAGGGCCCATAATATGTTCTGATTGGTCAAAATTTTTAAAATCTTCTTGTTAGAGACCACTAAGCCAATTGAATTGTGGCTTTGCAGGAATGATCATTGGGTGGTCCTGTACTAAACTTGTGAATCGTTTTCTGATCGGAAATTCAAGATGGCCACCATGACTCGACTTAATTTTAACATAGGACCCTATGGAAAAAATGTTTAAGTCTTCTCCTCTGAAACCAGTAAGTCAATTTAAAGCAAACATGGCATGAATGGTTCTTTGGTGGTCAACTTTCAAAATTATGTCCTGTGACCCCGACCTCCATCCAAGATGGCCACCGTCAGCGGACATAGTTTTAACATAGGACCCTATGGGAAAATTGTTTAAAAGTCTTCTCTTCTGACACCAGTCAGCCAATTTAAAGCAAACATGGCATGAATGGTCCTTGGGTAGTATACTTTCAAAATTGTGTCCGGTGACCACGACCTCCATCCAAGATGGCTGCCATGAGCAGACATAGTTTTAACATAGAACCCTATGGCAGTATGGGATTTGAATAGTAACTTAGATGTATTCGGCATGCAGACATTCTTAAGAGGACTTATTTATGTCAGGTGAGCGATACAGGCTCATCTGAGCCTCTAGTTTTTAAATATTCTGTATATCACGTGACTGATTTA
The DNA here is from genome assembly GCA_963680875.1 of Bathymodiolus brooksi. Taxonomy (NCBI): domain Eukaryota; kingdom Metazoa; phylum Mollusca; class Bivalvia; order Mytilida; family Modiolidae; genus Bathymodiolus; species Bathymodiolus brooksi. The sequence continues at coordinate 78,025,764 of OY804578.1, read as the reverse complement.
GCCAATGAAATTGTACGAAACCACACCATATGTAATATTAAGTCTTATGTCATGTTTTAAAGACTTCCTCGTCACTTCTGTTCAAGTAAATGTGAGGACAAGAATTTATCAATTTTGAATGAATGACATATCTAAAAAAATATATTGATAATAACAATTTTGCAAAGTATCTGTAAAATGTAATATGAAATTGTAGACTTATTTTCTGTAATATAGTCTTTTGAGGCCATGTGAGCTCTTACAATACACCAATCGACTTGTCATGGCATCAACATTGTTGTGTCGATCATAAATCCAAGATGGCCACCACAAGACATTATTTTGCATTTAAATGCTATTGAAAAAACTCATGTAAGACTGCAAATAAAGACATCAGGGTCTATCAGTTACAAATTAGATGCAAAAATATATATGATACAGCATAATTAGTAGCTTATTAAGATTACGAATAGGTATGGACAATCGTATAGTTTTTTTAATATATGTTTTGTATTTTTTTCTACAGAATGTTTAGAATGTCACTTTTTTTTTATATGACTGCAAAAATTTTGCATGACCGAAAAATGTTTGCTGTTGTACTATGTTTTGAATGTCCTCGATCGTCTGTTGACACATCAGTGTCTATGTGATAACTTCAGTTCTAGTTGACCTTTTGAATTTTGAACACAATAATCCTTGGCACAGTATAAAGGATTGGTGAGCCCTAACAGTTTTCAAACAAGAGGACCTAAGGTGCAGAAATGTGTATTTCTGTTTTTTATAACACATTTTTATTTTTATTCACAAATTTATTTAACTATTTTAATTCGAAAAGGGGCATTAAAGGGGCACAAATTTATGAAAATTCGCATATTTATGTTTCATTATACATTTTGTATTTGAAATGTTTGATGTCTTGCTGCAATCGTATCATTGCTGCACCCAGCGTAGCCCTTTATTTATTTATTTTTTAAAGAATTTTTATTATTTTTATTTTTACTCTTTTCCTCCCTATCAATATTGTATACAAACTAAATATCAAAGACACCTTGTGACTTCTAAATCATAATTTAACATATAAACCCTATGGTTAATACATGCATGTACAAACAGCTTTTTCTCAGAAACTATTTCACAAATTTAATCAAATCCATCCAAAAATGATACTTGTGATTTTGGTGTTAGTCTGAAGCTCAAGAAGACAGGTATTTGGAAGTTCAGATTTTTTTGGGTTCATTAATGCCCATATAAATCAGCTTAGCAATACAGGTTATTTGGGTCATACATACATGTATCAACCATGCATATTGAACATATATGACCTAAGTGAATGAACCATACACATTGAATATATGTATGACATAAACATATGTGATCTAAGCACATGGACCATACATATTGAACACTTGTGATCTAAATGTATGGACCATACACATTGAATACTTGCATGACACAAACATATGTGATCTAAATACATGTACATTGTATGTGGACCAAACAGTGACCACAGATCTGACTTAGACATGTGCACCACATACATGTAATACATAGCGAAGGAGTAAAAATTTATTTACAGACTTTCTTCTGTGGTGTTGAGTGTTATGTTAAAATATATACATATTTTGTATAATTATTCAAAGAGCATCATGACAGAATGTACAACTTATTGCATGTTTAAAAGATATGAGATCCACATATATTATGTGAGACATTACAATAAAGATGTAAAAACTGTAATAGGTCTTTTGCAAGTTTCTGACTTTGATTCTAAAATTATACATTTAACAGGAGTTATTTCCCTTTAAGGTAAACAAAAAATGTCCCCTTTCATGCAAAGTTAAATGAAAATAACATATATTTTCCCATAAAGTGGAAATTTTAATGCAACAAACAAACAAAACTTGTGACTTTTCTATTTGCTGTAAAATTATCCTCTGAGTTTTTGCAATGTTGAAATAGCTACAAATTATCACAAAATTATACTCCAATTTGTTGTCCTTTCCATTGCTCTTGCTAGAATGGATACCATTATGGTGTAATACCACTAAAGAATTTTCCATAGCCTTCTATGTTAAATTAAAAAAAATTGAGCTTTCATACAGGATTCATCTTGAGTTTAATCTAAGTGACACTCATATCTCATGGAAGGGGTACCTAATAGGAAGCTTAACTCCGAAAATCAACATACATTTAATGGCATATAAGAAAAAACAGACAGTCTGAAGATGTCTACCGTCAAAAATCCTACTTTCACTTTCGATTTAACACAAATTCAGGTGGTTTCTTTCCAATGCAATCAATTTTTTATTTAAAACCACAAGGACATCCAATATGGGCTTAAAATTATCCTAAAATATGTAGGTTTCTGCTGACATTCAGTATTTTGCAGTATCTAATAGGGTTTATTTTTTATCCAACAATGTAGGAATCCATTTTCTGTTTATGTACTACTTTCCCATACGTTCTTTTCGACTGGTACCCATGTTTAGTGGTAATACACCTTATGTTCATCGTAAGGGAGATAACTCAAATAAAAAAAATGTATAAAAATATATAATTTTAGAATCAAATCAGGAATGTGCAACCAAAAGGACTATTAGATTTCATGGTTCATATACAACAACCAAACAAGAATATTATAAACTTATGTGTAACATTTTAGATTAGCTTTATTAGAGAATGTTGTTTATCTTTTTTGTATGTGATGCTTTGTGTTTATTTCTGCTTTCCCCTCCCTATAAGCAAGTTGCCTTCAGTCAAATCCATTCAAATCTGTAGATACAGTTTTAAATTTCAATATGTACATTTTTTTGTATATTGGCATGTTATTGTTGAAATTGTGCTGTTTTGGGGAGAAATACTTGAAATTGAAACAAATTGAAACAAAACAAAAATTGAAGATGTAATTAATCTTAACTAACACATAATATGTACTCAGATTTAATTAAAATACAAAAAGGGGGATATTTTACCAAATGCAGTTGCAGTTATGTATTTTTGACTACTAATTATTTGGGGTATGTACATTTGTACTAGTCTTTGAATAGATAAAGCTGTATATTAAAATATTTCTATTAAGAGTGCTATTTGCTAAAATTGTTGATTTTTTTTTCATATTTCAAAAAAATAGAGTGAAATCTGTCTTCAGCTCGATCAATATCTTTTATGGGAGACTTGATTTGTGTTGTGAGAATGTTTATAAATGTTCTTCATCTACTACATAAATCAAACCTTCCACTGAGAGACCATCTAGACCATATTCAATGAGATGGTCGGCTGAAACAGGTTTCACTCTATTAATAACATATTTTTAAATTTGAAGGCACCTTGCTTTTGTTGTATGCAATGTTCATGTTTATTTTGCTTTTGTGACTCACTTTCATTTTTTCTGCTTTTTTCAGTTCAAGGCTCTGGTTATATTGGATTTGCACAAGCCCTGCTCCCGTCTAAACTTGTACTCACCATGGCAACTGTTCTCTGGGCATGCTTAGGAATACTTTTGTAACCTTCATCACTGAAGAGTTCTACAAGACTCTTTTTTTAACCTTCTCCACTGAAGAATTCCATACAAAGACATTATAGTGCCATATTGAATGAACTCTGAATATGTAGACTATGCATGTTACGTGCGACCATTGCCAACACATGAAGCATGTCTTCAGATATATGAATGTTGTTTGCATATTGTACTCATTAGATTGAGATGTATTGAATTGAAGGACAGCATATTATAGATTGTTTAATAATTTACTTGTACTTGCAACAAAATTCTTATTTCATATTTCATAAATTCCATGATATTTTCGAAACTATAGCAGTATAGGGAAAGATTTGGACAGTACTTTAGATATTGCCAGTGAAAATTGAAACATCTACAATAAGCTGTCCCACATATATAAGTATATATATCTATATATTATACAATTAAAATTACTATATTTAGAATGATCATAATTAAACAGATTTTTCTTAAAAAATCAAACATAAAATGCATGATCTTCTACAAAATGTTACAAATTTGGTGCAATAGATAAAATATTTGAACAATTTCCAAGTGATTGTCGTGTAGTATTACATAATTGATATAACACCTACTGTTTTATCTAACATGGTAGAATTGTATGTTGATGATAAAATGAGGTGTGTGTATATGATTATTGCAGTCAATCCAGACCAATGTTTCAAAAATATCGACCACAAGCTCAAATTTTCAACCAATGAAATTAGAGAATTTATTGGTTGAAAGTAAGATTTAAAGCTTCGTAAATTGTTTACATTGAATTATTCAATTCAGATTTATTTCTTACTGTAAAAATTTTTTGCTTTCTATGGTGATTTTGCTAGTTTTGTTTAATATAAACTTTAGACAAAAATTAGACATTCTCAATTATTTTGATATTAAAATAAACAACACATCGTGGATTTGCCAGTAGTATTAGAAAGATTACTGAATTGTGGCTTGATTGAATGTAAACAAAGATTTGTCATTCATTGTTGACAATTCATGAAGTGTGGAGTGCCATATTCTGACAAAATGTTAGAATTCAGCAAAATTATTGTAAAAATAAGAAGAAAAAAAAATTGTATAGAAAAAAACATCGATTAGATGTTTTAAAAAATAAAGGAATGTATTCAGGTGATATTTATAGTCCAATAGAAGTGATCTTTGGAGATTTGGTTACTTACATTGGCTGTAACTTGGGTGTACCATACCGTGTGGGATATGTTTTCTATTTTGAAGAGATGCGTTGTTTTTTTGTTCAAAGGTAAGTTTTTTTTCTAAAAATAATACATGATGTTATCCCAGAAAAAAACAATGAATCAAAAGTGTTGATTGTTACTGTTATGTAGGGATCAGATGTGTAATTTCAGCTGTTTCTAGATGTACATACCCTTTTTTCTTGTTTTACTTAATACTATTACTATAATCAAATCTTGCTGGTTAAATATACATTTAATTTTGTTTTTTTCAAAACAGCTGGTCTGCTGATATCCATTTTTATTAAATCATCTGACCCAAAAGGTCATTTGAGCTATTGTCATCACTTGGTGTCTGTCGTCCATCTGTCATCTAATATTTCAAAAATCTCTCCCTCTGAAACTGGGGTGAATTTTAGCCAATATTGGGCTGAATCGTGATAAGGGTGTCTTCTTTTAAAATTATATCTGATGGGCCTGCCAATCATTCAATATGGCTGCAATTAATATAAACAGACCATAGGAATAAAACATGCATACAGCCATATATATTTTTCAACCAAATGTGATGCAATTTGCAGATTTTTGCTGAATATATAGAAATTAGGCCTATTTTGACAAAAAGTATTGGGAAATTCTTTTCCTCTTAAACCACTGAGCCCATTTATAATTCAAAGTAGGCTAGGATAATCCTTGTGTAGTCTTATTTCAAAATTATATCTGACAGCCCCAACGTCCATTCAAGCTGGCAATCATTACTGAAAATAGAAATGTCTTCAATTGGCCAAAAAGTGCTACATTTTAAACTGAAATGAATAATTATATGAGTGATCTAGACTTGGGTCAGTCTCTAGTTAAAGTCACGTATTTTCTCGCAATAGTTCATGTAGAAAGTACAATAGGTTTTTGAAGATTTTTTTTATTTTCTTATAACCATTACAGAGAGTAATGGCTTAGAAGTCCAAAACATATTACTTTTTAAAAATGGCCATTTGGAAATTACCAAATAAAGCATTGTAAATTTTCCTTAAAAAAATAGAGCCAGCTTAAATCTGAGGATTTTAAGACTATTTGATAGACAGGGCTGACAATCTTGTCAAACTAAAGTGCTGTAATGTATAAATCTAAGAAGTGCAATATTATGTAAATTTTGTAATTTTATGTAAATTTTTATGTACATATGATTAGTTAGACTTAGATTCTTAGCCTTAATGGATATATACCTAAAGATATGGGTTAACATGTTAGTGTCTGTAGGAAGGGGCAAAAAGAGATTAGTGAAGTGAACTGTTGTTCTACTTTGATAACTGCAAAAATAGACGTTTAAGAGGAAGAAATATTTTGATGATTGGATCATGTATCAACAACCTTATCTACTTTGCCCTGATATTAATGGCCGTCTGACCTTTTTGTCAGCAAATGCATATCTTTTTATAGTTTCCTCACTCACTCTCCATGACTTCAACTCTTTATCTTGAAAGATGCTTTCAAAATTTTGAACTAATTGTCTACATGGTTTTCACTGGATTGATAAATAATCTTCGATGTTGAGGTACATATTTTATAGTAGATTTGTAATAGATATTCTCCACTAGTTTATGATATTTGTCTCAGAAGACAAATGATTTAGATTTTTTATTTCATATCTTGTTTTAATCTGGTTACTATATATATAGCTTAGGACATTTTTTTTTCTCTGTTAAATCGTCTTTAAAGGATAATATGGTAATTAAGCCAATAGTCTGCATAATACAGAAAAAATACCGTATACATGTACATGAAAATTAAAAAAAAAAAGAAGATAGCTACGAAAAGAGAGAACAAATAAATAGGCTGTCAACAGTATTTAAAAAAAAATATTTCAGCTTGATGGTAGTAAGTTAATAAGTTAAAATAGGAGTAAAGTAAAATATGCACTATTTTCTTAACCTCAGGTACACTCAAATGCAAGCTAATAGTCAAATATAGGCTTGAATTTATAAGCTTACGTTTATCTTTGTGGCTTCATCTATTTTTTTTTGCAGCCAATTTTAATGCATGGACATTTATCCAGGATAATTATTAATTATGCTTGGAAATTAACAAATATATATATATATACAGATAGTATTCCTGTTTCTATAAATAAACATAATTACCTGTAATTGGAAAACAATAGTTAGGTCTTACAAAGACTTTATGTCTTCAGGACTGATTTAAACATAGTTTTATTGATACATAACATATAAACTTTCTTTTCATAATACAATAAAACATATAGGATTCAGAAACAAGCGTAACACTTATATTAATCTGTTTCACTATACACTAAAATCATTCCTTTTATAGTGAACTAACAAATCAAAATAACATTCCTCAAATGTAGTTCAGGAACTATTGTGTACAATGTATGTACCTTGTACATTGTAAACTTGAGTTTTTTTTATTATATCATGACGTAATATATATATGTGTGGTGCAATTTCCATTTTTGAGTACATGTATGTTGAACGCTGTTCAACCGTTAACATTGGTATAAAAGAATTTTGATTGATATACAAAAAAAATGAAGCGTGGCGAGGTACAACCACACATGAAGTTTCCATATTTACAACTGTATTTGATCAACAAATTGTATATATATTTAGTGTATTTTTATTTTTTTGTACATTATTTTTTTTTGTCATACCAAATCAAGAAGCTGATTGGTTCGTTTTTACTTTTTGTGGTCCCATTTATACAATAAGTAGTCATTTTTTATATTGATTTTTTTTATTTATTTATTTACATAAATGTAATGTATGTAAAAATGTAGATCAATTTTTTTTCTCGCTCATTTAAGTGAAATAATTCATTACATATTCAAATTACATATACACATATGTCTTCATAAAAATGTTGTTTTGTGCTTTGTGTTATACAGTCAAACGTGTTTTGACAGAACTCTTCATCTGCCACCAAATTTTAAGACCTTTCAAGACAGGTGGCCTTTCAATAGAGGTTTTGATTTAAATAGAACAGGAAGAGTTTTAATATTTTCAACTGGCCTCACGAAATATGGTAGTTCCCCATTAAATAAAGAGCTCTGTCAACATTTGTTTCACTGTATGTAGCTTTGGTTAATTAATTTTTACTTAATCTATAGAAGATTAACAGCTAGTTAATGAGTGATGTCCGCAATATATTATTTGTTGTTGCATGATATTATGATGTCTGATTTTTAAAAATGTAAGGTTTAAGTATGGGTTCTGACTTTGCTGTTTCTGGAACAAATGTCTGATATTTTTATAATAATTTCTCAAAAGTATGAGAACATTTCTATAACAACAATCTAATTAATATAAGATCTCTGCACTTGTTCCTTCCTTTTTCTTAGTAGCTGTCTAGGAGATATAACAACATCCCATATGGGGTGGGGGCCGTCGTGGTCATGATCGTATGGTAGTTAGATTTACATCTACCTGTGCAAACAGTGCCTATCACCACTAAAGTTGTGAGTTTGAACCCTGTTCCTTGCAAGGAGTACTCGATACAATGTTATGTGATAAAGTTTGTCAGTGACTTACGAACTGATTTGGCGACAATTATTTACCTTCATTCATTTGTCGTTATGGAACAAAGGCTCTGTGTCCATAAGAAATGCATTATACAGAAATACATATTGGCATTGAATCAAATATTATTAGCTCCTTGAAGCTAGACAAAAGTTCTTTGATTTTCAATTTAAATCAACAATTCAATATGTTCTAGATGTAAATGGCAGCAGCGATGAATTGGAAATGTGTAATGTGGAAAATATGGAAATAACTTTACAATTTAAATTAAATGCATATTTCATAGAAAAAAACAATTTTTACCATTTTAAAATAACCAAGGACATGTATTTTGTTCTCCCACACAGCGATAAAGAAAAAAAAAGGGGGATGAGCAAGTGAGGAGATCTAATTTTAACTAGATTGCTAAAACAATGAGGTAACTGTTTGTATTGACAATCTATCGTCGTAACTAGTTTTGTAGACACAAGTCTTTATAGAGTATTGTTGTTATAGTAACGTGTGTGAAGAATAAATTGTTTTCAAGAAGCTAGAAGACCGTATTTATTCAAACAACCATACTGAACAAACAAGCATTGAAAATGAGTATATATAAAGTATATATTTCGTTAGATTTTCACAAAAAAATCATCTAATTCACACAAACCAAAGTATTTCATCTTAGTAACAAATTTAACCAGTCACTCAGAACAGTTAAAGCGAATAGTGTGTTTTTACGTGATTTGTATGGTCTTAATACTTATATTGGTAATATTTGTACGTGTGAACCATTTATGTTAACTTTTGTTGTAGAACTAGATGTTAAATACATGTATGTATTGGTTTTTTAAAATGCAGTATTTTACATGTGTCAGTAAAAAATAAATACTGAAATTATTTAAAAACTGATGCTGTTTTATTAATGCCTTTTATCACTTTTAAATCACTTGGTGTCTGTCGTCTTTACTGTTCTATATTTGAAAAGTCTGCATTACAGTAGGTCAATTGGAATGAAATCTTACAGAAATCAACATATGTGAATACAAGAAATGGATCTTTTGTTTCCAATAAGACATCCAAAATGGTTTGTCAAGGGGTATAATGGGTTCTTATTGCCTGAAATATATAAAAAAAAAAAAAGAAAAAAAAAGCTTTACCTCTTAAATCATTAGATCATATTATTGCATAAAGGAAATTTTGGCAACAAATAGAGAAAATGGATTCTTTTATCTTCATATATATTAAACATCTCCTTGCTCATGTATATCACCAGAAATTGTGTATGCCTAATAAAAATGGGGATATCAAATTTAGTGCACACAGCACATTTCTAGAATAACCTTCATCAGGTAAGCTCAATGCCAAATCATTTAAAAGTATTTGGGAGCAAGACAACCTAAGGGCCTAAACAGGATAGCAAAAATCTGCTACGGTCACCTATGCCTAAGGGAGGAGAACCTTAATCTAAAACATCTTCATGCTTACATTACACACAAATGTACCTCAAAATGAATAAAGAAAAATATCATTAAATTAGTTATTGTGTTATTAAACAATGTATAATTCTGCTTGTTTGGGAAGGAGGAAATAACTGCAGGTTTGATTTTGGCATTTGTGATTGGACTACGAAAGTTTGTGCAAATAATACGGTATGTATAAAAAATTATTTGGCATTGAGCTTACCTGATGAAGGTTATGACCTGGTAGCTGATAATAATATTGAATATAACCAACGTCCACCAAGAACATCCAACAGTAAACAAATCAAAGTACTTTCAGCCACCACAGAGATATATAAACATTCTTTCGTCTCAAGAACTGAAAGATTGGAACACGCTAACAGAAAGTGCTGTGAGCAGCAAAACTGTAGAAGGCTTCAAAGCTGCAATTTCGTGCGACTAACAAGAACTTAGTCTGCAAACACACTCCTGGATAACTTTTGCTCAGTGACTTCCAGTTAACTTCCAGTATAATACAGATACAGATATGTACGTTATGAATTTTATTAATACCATTTTTTTTATGGTTTCATTCAAGTAGAGAAGTACGACCTGTAGAATCTTGTTCATTGATACCTACATGGTATGAAATAATCCATACTTAAATATAAAAGAGGAACTTAAAAAAAGAAGAGATGTTAGCATGCTAAAAGTCTAGTACATGTACAATGTAGTTGAGAAAATGAGAATTTGAAAGGATTTATGAGAAGAAAGACAGTGAGATCATGAAAGGAAAGACAAAAGTGAAATTATGATGTAAAATATGAGACATTTACCAATAGGTGTAGTAAGATAATGGCAGAACAAAATATGATTTCTTCTGAAGATTGAGATCAAACTATGAAGTTTGACATTTGAAGGAGTAATTAGGATTGAGTTTAGGATTGGGGTTATGGTTTTAAAGTATCATTTAATTGATCTTTGGAATATGTGTATAGGATGTGTATATATATGATATAAATGGTTATAGTAAATTTGGAGGTCATTGTAGAATGTTGAGTTGTGGTGTATAGGATGTTGAACTGGAAATCAAAAATGTATTTTTTTTCTGATTTAATATTAAATTAAATCATAGTGCCAAGATTTGGTGAATATTTGCAATTCTGAATGGTAGAGTTTGTTGTTTTGTATTTTGGAAGGAAAGTTTTTGTAGCAGGATGGATCCATTGATATAGTAATTATTTTGGGGCACATTTCAAAGTTGAACTTATTTTAGCTAATAAGTATGTCTCATTTTAATGGAGTTAGCCATTGTTTTAAACAGTGGCTCACACATGGGGATCACCTTTGAGTACATACCCGTTACCGAAAAAGTTTAGTTATGTTCCTTTTCTGCAGACGAGCCTATGACAACAGCAGCACCAGTAGAGGGGGATAAAGATCCTTCCAAAAATTCCCAAGAAACTAACAATTCTACGGGTAGATTATATTGGTCATTTAAACATTTTCTGAAGAGTTGTATACTAAAAGTTCTTTATTGTATAGTGACACAAGTAGATTTTGGACTCTTTCAAACAATAATTACAATTGGGTAAGATGCAATGTTTACTGGGGCATAAAGACCAAAGTTATTCTTTAAATACTGGGTAAATGTCACTGTACATAGAATTTATCAGCTCTTCAGAAAATCGTAATCAAATGCCTATTTTTAAAACCTTGCTTACAATATTATAAAATGTGCTTTAACCAAAATCAAATTTGCTGAATGTTTGCTATTCTAAGATGGTGCTGGTTTATCAGTTGATTAAAATGCAGCTACAAGCTAGTTATTTATTAAGTTTGATTTTTAGCTTGTGCCTGTAAGTTGTTTTTCACCTTTGAATACAAGCCAAACACAAATCATAAAATCTAAAGTCTTTAAATTCTGTCTTAATTCTCTAGCAATGTCTACTTTTGATTTCATATAATACAAATGTAAACAGTATATTAAAGATCAGACTAGGAGGTCTTGAAAAAAACATAACTCCAAATTGGTTATTAATTCTGACATTTTACTCAAATGTAAAGTGAATTGTTCAATAAAAAACTCAGATAAAAGTCTGAAATTTTTCTGTCTCAAGAAATAGTAAGTAGTCTGTCATGAATATTTCCTTTGTATTCAAATGTTTTACTTCAAAATCTATCACTTCATATTACTCTATCTACTAGATTTATACCCATATCCATTGGTATGTTATCTCTATCTTATTGACACAGGATCACACAATAACAATGTGTTTGCTTGTATTCAAAGTGTAATAACCAGAGGTTTTTGTGTTGGTTCATGGCTTACAGCTTTTTTGAGACAGGTTTATGAGGATCTAAATGAATGGATTTATATGATTGGTAGCTCTCTAAATGATGCTGTCAAGTTTTGGTTGGCTTTTACACTGCACACTTATTTGCATGGAAAATAGAGGCTAATCCTTAAACCTTGAAAATGCTCTTCTTTTTCTAGACTCTTTGCACAATTTCTTTTTTTTTTCTTTTTCTTCAGTTATTTCCCCCATATAAACCCTTAAATGTGTTGTATTTGTATCTGAAATTATTCATACAATTTCTTTATCATCAAGTGCATGTAATTGCAAAATCAACATGTAACACTACTTCATTAATTTAACATTAAAAAGAAACAAATAAGTATATTTAAAACATGCAATTCTGACTACGTTTTCATCATCTTTCTTAGTTGTGAAAATGTTGTTTTATTTACTGAACAAAGACCGAAATTATTTTTGCGTTGATGTGACATATAACTCAGTAAAATAACTATAAAATAACATTTCCTACTTATCTTAGAGTACCATAGTAATTAACATGTAACGTCAATCTACATTAGGGGCCATCGTGGTCGTGATCATATGGTAGTTGGATTTATAACTACCTATGCAATCTGCCTATCACCACTAACATTGTGAGTTCAAATACAGACGAGGTGTATTCGATACAACATTATTTGATAAAGTGTGGTTTTCTCCAGGTACTGCGCTTTCCTCCACCAATACAATTTATCACCACGATATAGCTTAAATATTGTTAAAGTGGTGTTAAACACCATAACCCTAATCCTCAATCTACATGTATATTTTAACACTATCATTGGGTTGTTTTTTTGTTTGTTTTTTGCATTATGAGCACATGTCACGATTCAATTTTAAATATTTGCACTTTTTTTATTTGTTGTAATTTGATTGTTTGTATATTCTAGATGTTTTGTTGTTGTCTGTATTTTGTGCACGTTTTATGCATGAATTTTTGCAGCTTGAAAGGTGAGTTTTTATTAAAATCTACTTCAAAATCTGTAACAATTGTTTTTTGAATATTTGTAATGGTTAGCGTACACGTCTCGAGAGCAGTAGATCGTGTGGGTTCGAGCCCCGATCGGGTCAAATTAAAGGCTATAAAATTGGTATTTGTTGCTTCTCCGCTAAGCACGCAGCATTAAGTAGAAAGAGTAAAGACTGGTTGGCTCGGAATCAGGGTAATGTGTCCGAGTGGCGTGAAATGTCTATCTGCAGACTGTTGTTTCATTGAGCTAGCACTATAAAATTCCAACTAAGAATGATGATGTAGTACAAAGTGCACCTTATCATCATCGCATTGAAAATTAACTTGTTCTCGCCATGATATAGCTGAAAAATTGCTGAGTTAAACAACAATCACTCACTCACACACTCACAAACTTTTTGATATACATTGCTGATTTATATAGATGTATATAAACTATAGTATACCAACTATAAAACAGATAAAGATAATGTTACTTGATTGTTTTACACTGTTAGTACACTGCTATTGAGTCAAGTGTCAATCAAATTGAAATTAGATGTTTGTAAGATCTTTTTGTCTGGTGGAAAAAATACCAAAAGGTTCATTAACATGCATTTAAATTTATTTAGATTGACAACGTATTTAAGTTTAGTTATATGACTGTATCTACCTTCTCAACAAATATTCTTTCTCACCTAGTGTGTGGTAGATCATGGCTTTGAGACCCAGTCGGGTCGAGCAACAGACCATAAAAATGGGTATTTACTGTTTCTCTGCTAAACATGCAGCATTAAGGAGTATAAGCAACGACCAGTTGGCAGGGAATCAGATTAATGTGTATCATATGTCTACTTTTGATTGTTGTTTCAGTGAGCTAGCACTATAAAAATCTAACTGAGTGTGTTGCTCTAATACAAATCAGCCATCATATTATCTCATCGAAATGCAACATGTTCTTGCCATTATTTGGCTGAAAATGTTCTCACTTGGCATAAAAAAACAATCACCTATTCACTCACTCACTCTTTGAAAATACACAGACATATAATTTCAATTGTTTTTTGCATCACCATAATTTGTTTGATTTACTTATTGAAATGTTGATAAAGTCCTAGTTTTAAAACTCAAAAACAGAAAACAGTGACATATGTAGATAAACAAAATTGAGTCTTCAAATACTCTTGCTCTTTCTCACTGAAATAGTAAATTCGTTAAAAAATACAATTTTTTTTGCTATCATTTTATGATCATATTTATATATTGTCATGTATTATTTTTATAGATGATTCGTTACCACTTGGTCCTTTAATTGCTATCATCATCATCGTCGTTATCATTGTCTTTATTGTGATTGATGTTACATGTTACTTCAAGAGGAAATGTGGAGTTTTCATGTGTATCAAGGAGAGAGTTGGTAGAACTGGTTCCATGGAAACCAGGAGTAAGGAGAAGATAATCGAGGAGGGCGATGCTGATGGGTAGGTTTGATAGTGAATATGTGATAAAGTCATATAAGGTTTTCTTTACAAATGTATTGTTCATTAACATATCACTGACATGTCCTAATTTGTCGTATCTTTACTTTTAAAGTGTAGGGTAGAGTTATGGTGTTTAACACCACTTTCAACAATATTTCAGTTATATCGTGGCAGTCAGTTTTATTGGTAGAGGAAACCAGAGTACTCTGAGAAAACCACTAAACTGCTGCAAATTACTGACAAACTTTATCACATAGTGGTGTATCGAGTACACCTCACTGAGCAGGATTTGAACTCACAACTTTAGTGGTAATAGGCTCTGATTGTAAATCCAACTACCATATGATCACGACCACAACGTCCCTTAACTTTTAAAGCATTATGAGGAATATGATATAAATAATAATGTGGTCTGGAATTTTATCGCCATATTATATGGAAGAAATGAGTACTTACATTAGACCAAAATTGAAGATCAGAATATCGTCCCCTTGAGTGAGAATTTCTATGTCATTTACCCTCTTTCTGCTGCACAGCACTCAGGAAAAGACAGCATTTCTCATACATATGGAAGATATCCCCGGTTTTCAATATGGACTTGTGTAATAATGTATTTATCTTATACTTAAATATTGTTGAAAGTGGCGTTAAACACCATAACCCTAACCCCCATTAAACTTATAGTACATTGGTATACTGGTATGTATAATCTTATATACACTGGGATAATTTGCTTTTAGTTCCACCAGGGATAAAAATAGAAAGCAACCTGAAAAATTAAATGATAAAAAGCAAAATGGAACTCAATTACAAGAAATTAAGAACGAGAAAAAGGATAAAAATGAGATTAACAATGAAAAGAGGAATGAAGATATTCCAAAGGAAGGAAAGGAAAGAAACGAGATTAAACAGAATGGAAATAACCCAATGGTAATATCAGAACTACTATCAGATGCCACAAAACAAAATGGTGCTGACCAAATACAAACAAAGAACAAAACAGACAATCAAAAACAAGAGGAAGTAAAAAAGGTTGTTAATGAACCAGCATTTGAAGAGAAAACAATTGATCAAAACCAAGAAAAACTCAATACTACCCCTAAACAACCAGAAAATGAACAGACTCAAGTTCCACAGAAGTGGAAGACAGAAGAAACACTAGATACCAAGAATGTCATATTTGATCAAAAAGAGTCAATGGAAGACAAGAAGGAGAAAGAACAAGATAAAACAGAAGACAAAGAACAGTAAGACTCCTGGAATGTGACCAATATCTCTACTAACATCGCATGTGTCACTTGTTAATAAGAACTATTGGATTGGAATGAGTTACCAAGAATGGTTTAACAATAACAAACAAATATAAAAGCTTGTGGAGAGTTTTATGATATAATGAAACATTATTGGATGAGATAATTGATATGCTGATTTTAAAAATAAAGAACAATTTGGCATTTCATGTAATTTTGTAAAGAAGGTTGTTTTTTGGATTATTTTTTTCTTGAAGAGCATGTGTTACCCAAAGTGATGAGCATTATAAAGCACATAACTGGCATGTTTCACAGTGAATACATAGAAATTTAATTCACAATATCCATAATAATGTATAATACAATATCTGCACAACTTGAGAATTTGTTATCATTTACTTGTTCCTTATTCTGACAATGACCATTAAAAGCATGTATTTCTATTGAATGAATCCTGCATTGTCACAGCAGAAAGATATGTCATTTTATAACTATTCTTATATGATAAAAACTCAGAGACACTTGTATATATAAATATTAATTATGCTATATGATAAATATTTCAGTCTTTAAGGGTTTATAAAAGTTTTCATTAAAAAAAACCCAAAACAAAATACTTCAAATCCAATATATTTACAGTTCTTTACAAATTATAAACAACAAAACAGCAACTGACAAATGTTCCACAATGATATAACTAAAATATTATTGAAAGTGGCATTAAACACAAGAACCCCTAACCCGACAAAAATACATAGGTAAAAACATAAATGTCTTAACCGATCAAGGGGGTATAATCAGTGTATTTTTAATTAATTACCATCAGTTCTGATGGCTGTGTCATGAGGAGTCTTAATCTTTACAACCAATTTACGAGTTCAGTGATCGAGTTAAAGTTCAATGGAAATAACATATATTTGTCCCATAATCTGCTCAAAACTTTAATGTTGTAGCAACTTGTGAATTTTGTATTGTTACCAGGTACCATGTTGCCTGTCGTAAGGGAAATAACTCTTTACAAAAAAGGTATAAAAGGTTTGATGTTGGAATAAAATCAGGAATGTGCAAAATAGGTATTCAAATATTTTTACACCACCAAATACCCACTTTGTATATTAATGTGGTCACATGGTCTCATGATGTATAAATGAATTTATAAACAAATGTGCATCTGTTATTGTAAGTTAAATGATAAACTCAGGCTTGGTTGTATAATTTAGTATTAGATAACCAATTCCCTCAGAAAATAGATGTGCTGTCCTGACTGACTATACCTTTCATCCAACGTCTGCCACTGCAAAATAGTCCATGAGATAATGAGATGTTGGTCATCTTGCTCACAGTAATTTTATTAACATACCCAGTCTAAAAAGAACATAATCTGTAGTTAAGATAAATTGGTAAGAAGGTGTTCAAATATGTTATACATGTGGTGTAATAATACTAAAATCTTATTGATGAAATTATGTTATTTAAGGAATATTTTAAATTTTTGAACAGGTTATACGCTTAATAAACCACGTTAAAAAATTTCAAATATTCCTTATAATTAAATTTTTACCACAAATGAGTCCTCCATTTTAATTACGATTATTTCATGGGATTATTTGAATTTGTTGGCGAATGAATATGTTGATGATGTCACAGTACCAACCCAGATTATCAAGTATAACCAATTTTTGTTCCCAGGCGGATCAGCCAATCAGATTGCAGTATTCACATCAAATTAAGTTATTCTTGAAGACAATCAAAATTAGTTATATACCATTTATTTAATGTCGTTTTTAGCTCACCTGACCCAAAGGGTCAAGTTAGGTATAATCATCACTTGACATCTGTCCTCGTTGTCCGTTGTCATTGTCTTACATCATCGTCCAAATTGTCGTCTGTAAACTTTTACATTTTTATCTTCTACTCTGAACCACTGATTATGCAAATTAGTTTAATATATATTCTGTTTTTTTCTGTGAAATTTTTCGTTGAACCGATTATGCAAATTAAGCATATTTTAATAAAATATCACATTTAAATCTTCTGCTGAACTAATTTAAGCCAAAATTGGATGGGATGGTCCCTTTCAAAATTGTGTCCACAGTCCTGCCTTAGTTTCATTCAAGATGATGTTGATTACTAAGAATAGAAATTTCTTTAATTGCTGCTGTATTATAAGTCAAAAAGAGCTCAAATTTTAACTGCAGGTATATGACAAGGAGTAGTTTAACATATATTCTGGCTATTTCTGTGCATTTTTCTGAGCCAATTTATACAGATTAGGCATATTATAAGAAAAAAAAATCACATCAAAATATTGTGCTCAGAAATTTGAGCTGAAGTGATCTTTGGTTGACACACTTTCAAAAATATGTGTGACACCCCTTATTTTCTATAAACCTTAATAGTCAAATTGAAAACTAGGTGAGCGATTACAGGCTCCTGTGAGCCTCTAGTTTTACTAGATTTGTTAAAATAAAGATGCATTGTTGTAATTACAGGGAGAAAAAGGTTCCTCTCCTAGCTGACAATAAAGATACAGAGGGTACTGATGCTGACCAGGAAGTTGGAGAGTAAGTTAACTTAGAGGATGTCTAGAAAGATTGTGAACTGTGAATACATGATTTAATTTCAAATTAAATTAACATAGAATGTCGTTTTATAGGATTTAGCTGGGGAAATTGATAAAGTGAGAAGTCTGTAGGTTTTTTCCAGGTACTCTTGTGTTCCCCCATCATTAAAATTAAAGCCATAATAAGTATTGAAATATTGTTGAAATTGGTGTAAAAAACCCAAAATTCAAAATAACAGTAATTTTGATAGATGATCGACATACCTAGTGTATCTGTCAATGGTAAATTTTAGAATTTTGACAAGAGGACAGGATATTGAATTTGATAAAACAGATCAACAAAAGATAACCACACATTAAACTGACCGATTCTAAGTACTCCTTAAATAACAAAGAAACAACAAAGTGATGCACATTGAATTAATTATAAGCTACAGTTTCTTAACCATATTATCAAATGATGGCATTGATAATTTAGTTCACCTCTGGCTTTTAGTGGGGTCCGTGTTACTCAATCTTTAGTTAAAGGTGTATGTTTTGTAGATCGTTGTTTGTCCTTTTTCTTTTGACCATTGTGTTGTCTGTCCTTCGATTTACAGATTCTGATTACTCCCTTGGTATCTTCAAACTCTTCTTAATATTTTAGGACTGCACCAAGTGATGAGAAAGAACCAGAAGAAAAAGAAGAAAAACCTGTCACACCAGTACCAGAGAAAGATGTAGGTCTTATAATGGTTAAATTATATTATCTTAGCCTGTGTGTAGTCCTATGCTCATATTTAATTCATTCTGTGAATTTTAATTTTAATGCAGTATGTGTTAATACTCCACAACAAAACATGAAAATTAACTTTGTAGAATTATTGACTTTTAATACAAGTACAGTAGACCCCATCTAATAAGGCCCCTCCCAACAAAGGCCAGATTTTAGATGCACTTTGGTTTTGTAGGACACTTGTTGTTTGACACAAATTCAACAATAAATAAATTCAGTAGTATGATTTTAAACAAATTTAGAATTCATCAAAATGACATATTATATACAGTTGTATAAGTAAAAATTGGGATACTAGTAGAAGAAAGTTCAGGTAAAAATAAAAATTTTAGCAACAACACTTATATTACTTTTCTTTGCCTCACAGTCACTTAGAGATTTCAAGAGAATTGAATAACATGTATGGTTTAAAATGAATTGTGTCTAACTACATGTATGATAATATATTTACAATATATAGGTGGAGGAGGCTGAGGAAGTCAAGACAGAGGACCCAGTAAAACCTGCCTCTCCTAAAGAGGAAGTGAAAGAGGTGACCAAGGAAAAGAAAGAGGGAGAATAAAAGACAGAATTCATTTAGAAAATTGGTTGTATGAATGCATTTGATAAGATTATGTTAAAAAGTTTGAATATTCGACAGATGAGAAAAATAGGCCAATTACCAAAAACATTAAAAAAACAACAACAAAAACCAAAACACAAAAAATAAAAGCAAACAGAATATATACTGTTTAATGGATTCAAAGTACACATAATATTTTTTTGCAAAGACATAAAAATGGAATAGATTTTTTTTCAAATTTTAATAATACATAGCTAATTAACTATTAAATGTTTGTAATATTTAAATTAGAATTTATTTTTTTTGCTTTTGGGTAAAATTTAAAACAATTAATATGTATTTATGCTGTTAGATATTCTCTTTAAATGTATTCCAGCTTTTGTTCAAAATATCTTATTTTTATAGGAGAACTTCATTATCATCATTCCACAAAAATCATCATATTATGTTATTAAAAATATGTTTTTTCAGCTAATTAGATGATAATTTATTCAAACTATATAAGGCTTAGTTTTATTTTTACTGCTGATGAAAATTCTTAATAATTTTTGATTTTTGTACATTGTCAGAAAGTTTCAGCCTAGTATATCGTTTACTCATGAAATTCATTGTGCCATGGATATGATATATTCTAAAGTATAAAGAAATGTTTTTTTCTCCTTTTATATTTTAATATTATATCTGATGCCTTGTTTTTGCAATTTATGACTCAGGATCCTTGACATGTTAATGGAGTGGATATATATACTCTCGTTGGTTTTGATTTACTAGTATCTTTATTTTATTCCATTTTGTTTTTTGAAATTCTTTGTTTGTGACTGACTATTATAAATGGATATTTGTATACTTTTTACTTGCTTTAAACTCATGGACAAATACAAATTTATCTTTATACTTGTTAAATAGGCACCTATTTTGAAATGGAATAATTTTATTTTGTTTTTAGGAGAGAAAGAATGATGTGAAAAAAAAAAATATATCAGTAAGAGAAATTATTGTAATATCAGTGAAAGTTATTTAAATGAACAAATAATGTATTTGTGTAATAATAGCTTGAGGAATGATCTTTGTACAACAGTAATCTGCATTTTCACACATGTTTTTAATAAAATTGTGTTTGTTTAAAAATGTTAAAAAAATTTTAGCATTAAAAAAATATTTTGCAGTATGGATTGCACAAGTGAAGTATGATATACGTGGCAACTTTCTGAATTAAAGCAAAATTGTTCTTTCTTATCAATGGCAATCTGAAAGATGAAGTTAAATGGCATCTAAAGTCAATAGAAAGGTACTTGTAGTATTTGTGCATTGGGCATTTGTAATACGAAGGAGAAGCATTGGGAAGTTATATCCTTTCACAGTGTTAGACAAGGGAGATAATAACAGTCTCCTCTAAGTAACTAAGGGAGATAATAGCAGTCTCCCCTAAGTAACTAAGGGAGATAATAGCAGTCTCGCTTAAGTAACTAAGGGAGATAATAGCAGTCTCCCCTTAAGTAACTAAGGGAGATAATAGCAGTCTCCCCTAAGTAACTAAGGGAAATAATAGCAGTCTCTCCCTAAGTAACTAAGGGAGATAATAGCAGTCTCCCCTAAGTAACTAAGGGAGATAATATCAGTCTCCCCTATGTAACTAAGGGAGCTAATGCTTTTTCTGACTTGACCAACTTGATGAAGGGAGAGAAATTACTAATGTTTCTCATTGTGTTCAGTAGAACTGTTCTTGTTTATTTCATGAAAACAATTTTTCAAATGTTAAATTTTGTTCTCTTATGTATAAGTTTGAAAGTAGGTCAGTTATATTCTATTTATAATGTTTTTATGGACAAATTTGTTGTGAGATAGGGACCAAGTCCTATGTTGTATCAACGCTTTAACATGTTAAACAGTGTTGTATATTATTATAAATGTATTGATAAATTTTGTGTAATATGCACGTTTACTTAAGAAGAACATAATTGATTCATCTCATCACGAGTTCACTCGGTTTTTTTTTTGCATCTCTCGTATATGTATTGTACACACGTGACATTATTTTTTTTTTATACGTAACTGATATTTTTTTTTTAATTTGATGTTTCATCTAGAGGAAATTATTTTCTACACATCAGTTATGATAAATTTGCCTGGAGAGTCATCATATATGTATCCAGTGAGTCCTTTGAAAGCAAACTCATAGAATCAAACAGTTCATTTTAAACCAAGCAATTCTTCACAAAAACAGGTGTGGACATTAATTGGATATTCACTTTAATTATACCTTCATTGGGAAGTAAACAGTTTCTTGAATCAGTCATTACATTTAGGGAACATAAACCATTCAGGATCAAGAATTTAGAAGTTATTGTTGATTTTTATTCATTATTTTAATATATTTTATATACATTTATACCTCATATTCCATAATTATGATATTAAATTGCAGGTCGAACAATATATATATCAATAAATCTTTTAATTTTGGACCAAATCCAGTTTGTAATGTGTTTATTATGGGAACATAGATTTTGTGAGAGTTCTGATGTTTGACAAGTATTGGAAATTATTTTCCAATTATTTTCGAAATCCCATATATTTTTTTGTGATGAGAAATATAACATCACATAGTTATTCAGATACAGTGTCCTCTCTTTTATCCCCACAATTTTTTGACATTAACTGAGGGTTGCAGTATTACGTGGATATTTCAAACCAGCATGCTCATTGCCTGATTGTTCAAAACCTCATATTCTAATGAGTTGCAAAAATGAAAGTAGTGGTGAGATAATGACTGATAATTTAGAATACCACTTAGAAAGGTTTATTGATACTCATTGACGACCATTTATATATGCTTTTGTAATATTCATGTACAAGTCGAAGAAGTTATAATATAGTCGCAAGTGTTGAGTTACAAAGCTTGCTATACTAATCAAGGCCATATTGTTTTGTATATTATTTTCTGCCATAGCTAACTTCATTTAGTACACACGCATATACCCAGTTATCATGCATCATTTTCATAAGGATTTTATTTCTAAATCAAAAGGCAAACACAAATATTACAAAACAATTGTTAGTTCATTTCCAACTCAATTTGAAAAAGTCAAATACATGTATTTGAGAAATTGAATATCAAAATAACTGTTTAAATAATTGGCATGGGATGTTAATTTCTAGATGATTTGAATAATATATTCTTTGATAAGTTACTTTTGAATAAATAAAAATAGAAAAATATTTACAATATTAAAGACCATGCCATTATACAGTTACCTTCAGTTTTACCTATCTCAGCTAATTTTTCCCAAGTAAATGGTATATTTCGGAGAAGGGAGATTGCAGATGAAATTTATATTATAAAATATTATGTATATGAAATGATGTGAATTTGTAGAAATGACAGCAAATATTTTGTGCTCGTGTGTGTGATGCCGTTATCCCTGGATTGACATTGTCGTGAACAATGGGTGTCCAAGCTTTTTTTTTAGTTCCACTTGACCTATTTTCATTTTAAAAGATTTATACAGTGACTCTTCAAGAAAATTGTGAACATAAAATTATATATATATCTTCTGTATTTGCTACAAGAATGAAGAAATATGACAATCCTGTTCAAATTGTTCAGTTCGAGGCTCAAAGTTATTTTGTACTAATATATGTATGCAGCAGGTGAGCATAATTATATAAAATATATACTCTATTCTTAAGCAGCAAATATTTGTTTTTTTTTCTATCTATTATTAGATTATAAAAAAACATGTTGTTGAAATTCTGTATATAGCAGTCCCACTCTTGCCACCCCTTCTGCAATGAAAAGTGGTTTTGTAAGACATGTGGCCTGTCTTGATGGGGACATTGAGTAGTATTTTACTATCTAAATTATAGCCTCATAAGAGGAGTGGCTGTTGGTAAGTAGGCGTGGCCTTATAAAGGGGAACTACTGTAGAAATGTGTACATCATTATTATTGTATGTTAAGATAAAAATAAGACCACATCAGTTGTTTCATGCTAGGATATCTGATTATTTTTGTGTTTGGTTTCAGCCATATTAAAACAGGGATAACAAAAAACATTTAATTCTTTCTGGACAATTATGGAATGTAAAACAAATGTACATCTACTAAACTATGTGATAATATACAAAATGGTTGTGAGAAAGTTTTTGGAAACAAAAACTTTAGGAAAATATATTTCAATCTACATTTAGAATGTAGACCTATCTACCTGTAGAATGTAAACCTTTAATATATCTCAATCTACCTGTAAAATGTAGACCTTTAATATATCTCAATCTACCTGTAAAATGTAGACCTTGAATATATCTCAATCTACCTGTAAAATGTAGACCTTTAATATATCTCAATCTACCTGTAGAATGTAGACCTTGAATATATCTCAATCTACCTGTAAAATGTAGACCTTAAATATACCTTGATCTACCTGTAGAATGTAGACCTTAAATATATCTTGATCAACCTGTAGAATGTAAACCTTAAATATATCTCAATCTACCTGTAGAATTTAGACCTTAAATATATCTCAATCTACCTGTAGAATGTAGATCTTAAATATATCTCAATCTACCTGTAGAATGTAGATCTTAAATATATCTCAATCTACCTGTAGAATGTATCCCTTACCTTCCCATTATAAGCTTTTAGATTTTAGCTATGACATTCCAAAAGATGAAGATGGTTAAAAAGGTTTCTAGCATAATTTTTAAATATTTGATAAAGAAAAAACAAAATAAAATAAAATTCAAACTGGATAAAAAGCAACAACAAAATTTTTATTTATTTGGAAATTAATATGGACAATTTACGTCCCAAGTAATTATATGAAATTTGTACAAAAATTATGCAAGCTATTCTTAAAAAAAGATAAATATTATTTATATTTTATTAGTATTTTTGTTTTATTTTCTGGTTTTACGAAAACCCATGACAGGTTGACTTGAATCTCATGAGATCAACAACATAGTACCATAAGTAATGGATATATTCATTACCTTCAACAACATAGTACCACAAGTAATGGATATATTCATTACCTTCAACAGCGTAGTACAAAAAGTAATGGATATATTCATGACCTTCAACAACATAGTACCACAAGTAATGGATATATGCATTACCTTCAACAACATAGTACCATAAGTAATGGATATATTCATTACCTTCAACAACATAGTACCACAAGTAATGGATATATTCATTACCTTCAACAGCATAGTACAACAAGTAATGGATATATTCATTACCTTCAACAACATAGTACCACAAGTAATGGATATATTCATTACCTTCAATAGCATAGTACCACAAGTAATGGATATATTCATTACCTTCAACAACATAGTACCACAAGTAATGGATATATTCATTACCTTCAACAACATAGTACCACAAGTAATGGATATATTCATTGCCTTTAACAACATAGTACCACAAGTAATGGATATATTCATTACCTTCAACAACATAGTACCACAAGTAATGGCTATATTCATTACCTTCAACAACATAGTACCACAAGTAATGGATATATTCATTGCCTTTAACAACATAGTACCACAAGAACATAGTACCACAAGTAATGGATATATGCATTGCCTTTATCAACATAGCACCACAAGTAATGGATATATTCATTACCTTCAACAACATAGTACCACAATTAATGGATATATGCATTGCCTTTATCAACATAGTACCACAAGTAATGGATATATTCATTACCTTCATTATTAAATAGATACAAATGTACCAAATCATCATGATCAATATTTTTTTTCTAAGATTTGATATTTTGTTGATCAATTGTGGAGTTTTTATATCATGCTTTTATTTACATATTGACCAATCATATTTTTTTGCCTTTTGTACTAAATGGATTTTTTTCTGAATTACTACGTTTAAAAAAAATAATACTGTGTAGTAAAAAAGAAAAACTTATTTTTATCATAGGGGTCACACAAATAGTAGTCTTCATTTTCTTCTAGATTCTCATTAGCATATGTGCCAACATATTTTTGGGTTTAGAATGCTTGGCAGGCACCTGGTAATGTTGTATATAGATTTGTGGTGCTTTTTATAAGTATAATAGTAGCTTTGTATCATTTCTATTTTATGATTCACTTGTATGTCATTTGTGTTGTGTGTAATAAAAAATATGATTAAAACTACTTTTGTTCCATTTTCTTTAAAAAAAAAAACCTGTTGAGAATATGCATGGATATTAAACATTTAAACTTGTCTATACCTGGTGGCATCTGTATATGGAACACTCTAGTCTTAAGAGGAATCTTCCTGTGTAAAGGGACAACCCAGATACCAAAAAAACAAAAGTAACATTACAAACATGAAGGTAAAGAAAACAGATTGATTGATTTATTGATTGGTATTTAATGCCAACATTGACTATATTTCAACTATATCGTGGTGTGAACAAATGTTGTAAAGACTATGGTAAAGAAAAAGAGGAACAAAAACATTGACAATATGAATTTCCTCAAAAACCGGAAAATGAAACCTGATGCTGTAAATTTTAAAATTCTAAAAAAAAAATACAATTACAATCAGAGGCTCACCGGTTCATTCAACCTATGCCAACATTTTAAAAAATATATATAAAAAGGTAAAAAAGATTGTTGGCATAGGTTGAATAGGTTAATTGTTATATAAACATGACTAGTCATGTTTAATTAGTATAAAATCGGGGGAGATGTCAATGTACTCCAAGTCCACAATTAATTTTTGTGAGTATTGAGTGAATAAACTAAGTTGTACGGTATTTAAAATCATATTTTATGGAAATAACTAACAAAAAATCAGTATATCAGCACATATATTTAATATCAAACTTTATAAAAATAATTAGGATATTATAAGCACATATATTTTAAGATCAATCATTATGAAAATAAAATAGCATATTATAAGCATATATATTTTGATACCATACTTCATGAAAATAAATTAGGATATCATAAGCACAGATATTTTCTTTTATCATACTTCAAATTATCTTATAAATAATTAGCTTGGAGTGAACTGAATTATCTTATGATTAATTAGCTTGGAGTGAGCAATTAAAAAATACTCTTCAAAATTATGATAATTCTAAATTTATAAATAAATATTATTTAAAAACTTTTGAATTTATATTTTAAGAAAATTGCTTAATTGTATGATTATCATATAATATTTTGAATTCATGCATTTTAGAAAGATTGCTTATTTAAATTATTCTAAAATTTTATATTTTCAGATTTTTGTTTAATTTTACCCGATTTTTATTTTATATATAAATATTTACAAAAGTTTACTTATTTTTTTTTCAAGTTGTTAAATTTCAACAGACTTATTCTTATATTTTGAGGTTGTTTTTTGTTTATTTTGTTTTTGTTTTTTTGTTAATAATAAATTTCACTTATGAGACCTTTTTACAAAAGTTTAATTATTTTTTTTCAAGTTGTTCAATTTTAACAGACTTATTCTTATATTTTTTCAAGTTGTTAATTTTTAACAGACTTATTCTTATATATTTTTAGATTGTTTTTTGTTTAGTTTTTGTTTGTTTGTTATAATAAATTTCACTTTTTAGACCTTTTTACAAAAGTTTAATTATTTTTTTTCAAGTTGTTCAATTTTAACAGACTTATTCTTATATTTTTAGATTGTTTTTTGTTTATTTTTTTTTTTTTATAATAAATTTCACTTTTGAGACCTGCATTTCCAAATTTACTTACCTGTAACTGTCATTAATTGTTATATAAACACCTGTAATATAATGTTTGTTGGCATACCTTGAATAAGATATTTCAAAATGTTGGCGTAGGTTGAAGACACCGGCTCACCTATGCCTGCTTTACTCACCTGGTTATTTACACACAGATGGGGTTCAAGTTGTAGTTCCTGAGGATGACACTTTTTATTCATATTCCCATTGAAACTGTAAATAAATATACAATACAATAAAATTAGATGGTTGTAACTTGTTAGATTGCTTGTTTACTATTCCCTGACTTCATCCAGCAAACTATAGACCTATCTCACTAACATGTATAAACTGCTCACTTATTGAACACATGCTCAGCAGCCACACAATGAAGCACTTAAGAAACACATAATATCCTGTACAATCTACAACAAAGTCTCTTAAATGTGAAACACAAATCATCTCTTTAACCCATGACAAAAATGTTCAAGTAGACCCAAATAAATACTTACTTTACAAATTAAATTACAATGGCATATTACTAAAATATGTACTTTTTCTATAAAAAACCATGATTTTACAAGAAAAAAACAATAGATTTATCTGAATTTCGAACTCGCTCTAAATAATAGTGTAATGATGCTTTCTACCAAAAATTATGTTGATCGGCCAAAAACTAAGAGCGCTTTCGCATTAACGAAGATAATTCTCAAAATATGTACTTTTTTTTTATAAAAAAGCATGATTTTACAAGAAAAAAACAATAGATTAATCTGAATTTCAAACTCGCTCTAAATAATAGTGAATTGATGCTTCCTACCAAAAATTATGTTGATCGGCCAAAAACTAAGAGCGCTATCGCGTTAACGAAGATAATTCTCAAAATATGTACTTTTTCTATAAAAAAGCATGATTTTACAAGAAAAAAAACTATAGATTAATCTGAATTTCAAACTCGCTCTAAATAATAGTGTAATGATGCTTCCTACCAAAAATTATGTTGATCGGCCAAAAACTAAGAGCGCTATCGCGTTAACGAAGATAATTCTCAAAATATGTACTTTTTCTATAAAAAACCATGATTTTACAAGAAAAAAACAATAGATTAATCTGAATTTCGAACTCGCTCTAAATAATAGTGTAATGATGCTTCCTACCAAAAATTACATTAATCGGCCAAAAACTAAGAGGTTTCGCATTAACGAAGATAATTCTCAAAATATGTACTTTTTTTTTAATAAAAAAACCATGATTTTACAAGAAAAAAACAATAGATTAATCTGAATTTCAAACTCGCTCTAAATAATAGTGTAATAATGCTTTCTACCAACAATTAAGTCGATCGGTCAAAAACTAAGAGCGCTATCGCGTTAACGATGATAGGCTAACATACGCCCACCCACCCGCCAAAACATAAGCCGACTGCAACCTGCAACTCGGCTAAAAACTACATGTAGATGCTTCCTACCAAGTTTCGGTTCATATGGCTAAGTAGTTTCAAAGGAGAAGATTTTTTAGAAATCGACCAATCAGAAACAAGAATTGCATGTGGTGGCCATGCTTGCTAACCGATCAGGATGAAATGAACAATCTTCATAAACGACATTCCATAGATGATTCCTACCAAGTTTCGGTGGTAGCCATGTTTGCTAACCGATCGGGACGAAATGAGCAATCTTCATAGAGGACATTCCATAGATGATTCCTACCAAGTTTCGGTGGTAGCCATGTTTGTTAACCGATTGGGACGAAATGAGCAATCTTCATAGATGACATTCCATAGATGTTTCCTACCAAGTTTCGGTTCATTTGGCCAAGCGGTTTCAGAGGAGAAGATTTAAAAAAAATTAGCCAATCAGAAACGAGAATTGCCTGTGGCGGCCATGTTTAGTAATGGATCATAACAAAATGTGCACTCTTTAGAGAGAACCTTCCATAGATGCTTCCTAACAAGTTTCAGTTCATTTGGCTGAGGGTTTTCAGAAGAGAAGATTAAAATGTGAAAAGTAAACGGATGACAGACGACAGACACCAAGTGATGGCCAAAGCTCATATTGCCTTTGGCAAGGTTTGCTAAAAGGAATATTAAAATGTGAATACCTACTTGTACTGTATAGAATAAACATGTTACACTATATCAGCATTAGTTAATTTCTAAGGGAGATAATGGCAAGAGTTATCTTTCTTTTAACAGCTTAGGCAAGAGTTATCTTTCTTTTAACAGAGGAGAAGATTTGTTAGAAATCTACCAATCAGAAACAAGAATTGCCTGTGGCGGCCAGGTTTGTTAACCGATCGGGACAAAATGAGCAAATTTTATAGAGGACCTTCCATAGATGCTTCCTACCAAGTTTCGGTTCATTTGGCCAAGTAGTTTCAGAGGAGATTTTTAAAAATCAACCAATCAGAAACAAGAATTTACTGCTTGCGACCATGTTTGTTAATGGATCGGGACGAAATGAGCAATCTTTATAGAGGACCTTCCATAGATGCTTCCTACCAAGTTTCAGTTCATTTGGCTGAGGGGTTTCAGAGAAGATTAAAATGTGAAAAGTTAACGGACGACGGATGCCGAGTGATGGCAAAAGCTCACATTGCCTTTGGCAAGGTGAGCTAATAATACGAAATACAGCCCCAAAACATGACATAAAACTACGATTTGTTCTCCTGTAGAAAAAGTCTGTAAATTCTGACTTTAATCTTAAGCTTACTTTATACCACATATAAACTCTATTGTCAAGTCAAACACATGCTCTGGTGGTAGAAATAAGGAGGAACTCCTCTCTGAAGTGAGTAAAAACATTGATAGTCATCATGTTTGTCACCATTGATTTTATTAGGCATTATTAAGTTTTTAAGTTATTAAGTATGATTACCCCTTTGGTATCTTCAAACTCTTCTTAAGTACAATACTAACATGTTCATGTGGTTCATGTCTATTTTTCGTGGCATTTTTTAAATCAAGAACTTCAATCATGTCCTCAATCTCAAAGAGTAAGAATGAACTAAATATAATAAATTATTTGTTTATTTTTGTCAACATTGTTTGTTAATAGCGTACAATAAATAATTATTACAAATAAAATATACGACTATACAGAACAAGACACACAACAATGCTATAACAACATATATATTTATGTATTTATAATTACCTATATGTATAGAAATGTATATTAACACAGTATAACACAGTCAACCTATTGTCACCATTTATAACAGTTTTCAGTACCAATATTATTTACTCCCTATTGTTTTGGTAATGTTACCCTCATTGTGATGCAAAATTCTATTACATACATCTGGAAAATTAATAATTTAGTTTCTGAGGTTATTTTAGTTTTAGAGTTCCTTTCTTTTCTTTATATAGACATATAGGGTCTAACACAGGGAGAGGTGCAAGATTGTATAATCTGTGACACCCGAGGATGTCTCAGATTTAACCTTTCACGGTGTTCGACTCTTTTTCTCACCCCTTTCTACTGTGTCAATGTTTGTTTACTTTGAGTGTAAATGATAAAGTGCTCTCCCTTGTTAGTAACTAACGAAAATAAAAGAATTACCTCCATTTGACCTCCAAGTCGAATAAATTTTTACAGGTAGTTTAATATCGATGTTGTAGTAGCATTTAAGGATACGGTCTATATATTTTAAAATACTGCCAAGACACGGATGTATATCAATAAATCGACAATTTATTTCAACAATGGAAATCAATATTTGCGGGAAAATGCCATGGGGTGAGAAAATATTTTTACATCTAAATTTACATCTTAAATTACTTGGGACTAACTACTACGATTTAGATTTTTACATGTGACCGACAGGTAGAAAAATCTATATCCACATTTAAAATCAAAAGCTTGAGTTTAAATAACATGGCTTGGCTGTAAACTATACACACAGTAAACTCAGATAACATATTAACATGTATAATATTAAGGGGTTTTGCAAGTTAGCATAAGCAAATAATTAACTTCAGCTTAACAAAGCGAATACAAATAGCAACACAACCACTTTAATCAAGTTTATAGTAATTAAAACTACCAAGAATCAAAGCAATGTTTAATGTGTTGTTATACCATACAAAGAAGTCATAGGCCATACAGAATATGTGTCTACAATGCAAAACCTCTCATTATTATCATGTGAAATCGAAGAAAATTTATTAAGCAATCTCATCTATGAATAACATTCAAAATATAGAAGTGCAAAACTGGATACTTGCAGCATTCATCCAAGTTTTAGAGGTAACCTTAGCCAATTTTGGCTATCCTATTTAGGCCCTATGGGTTTCTTGCTTTCATACTTATAATTAAATTATAATTCTGTATAACATATATTATGATGTGTCTGAAGATAAAGTGGAATGGGCTTTTGTTTTTGTTTATCTGAGTGATCTATCTTTACCCTGTTGAAAACAGTGATCCAAATCCTTCTCCCAATGACAAATCTCAAACACATGTTCGTAGAATTTGAATACAAAAATTGGGATGAATCAAAGTCATGGGATAGTGAATGGATACCTGCTTGACTCTCATTGTTTTTGTAAATTGAGCATGTAAAATGGGTGGGAATATGTAGAACTCATGAAACAAAACATTTCTTCTGAATTAAAAAAAAAATCATGCAGAAAGTGATTATCTCCCTTATATAATCAGGTGGGTAAATGAACATGAAATAAAAACAGTTTACAATATACTTAGAGTTGATAACACATTTATTTTACCATATGATATAAAAGTTAAAATCTCATGAAATGCATTAGACATCTTCCCGAAATTACCTTAGCGAGCTGATATAAAAAATATATCACACGGTTCCAGGATATATCATATACTTTTCTGTAATCGGTATCACATTGTATTTCATCAATTTCCAGAAATTTCTTCTTGTGCCAAGTATATGATAAAAAGATCATAACATGACCTTTTTCATATCGAATACCTCATTGGCCCTTGGTCCTGATATCAGCCCTTGAACCTACCGGCTCTCTGGCTGATATATCAGGACCTAGGGCTTACAAGGGATGTGATAAGAAAAAGGCAATGTGATAATCTTTATATATCAAGGACACCCAAAAACATCTCAACATGACCTTTCTGGATATAAGAGTATAAAATTGCAATTGAGAATTGAAATAGAACATAAAAAGGTTTGCCAATTCTACCATTTTACTCCCCTTCAACTGAATATACTATATTTATATTAATGATCATATAAGTTCAAATAAATACACATATGTATCAATCGATATAAATATATTATGTCAGCAGTTAATATGAAATAATTAATAACATCTACAAAAGTAAAATTAAATAAAATTATATATGTCATGACTTGTTTGTGTCCTATATAAACAAAGAAGTGTTACCAATCACATGACATCAAAAAACATACTGTAAAACCGGTAATTTATGCAGCTATCTAATTTCTGCGGTCAACTCCGGACCGCAAAAATTAAAATAGCAGAATATGTAAAGATTAGTCCTACATACATGTACATGTCCTGAGGTGTAGATATCACATAGTCGTATATTAACATTCACCAGAAAAGATTAGAACAGAATAATTCAGAAATAGATATTCACGAAAGATACGAGGTTAAGCTTATATACAGGATTTCAGCAATGAAAATTTATTATCAGGTCATTGTACATAGATATAATCAGAAACAACAATGGTTTTCATATTTTGATCGAAATTAATAATCTATATATAATAAATATATGCTACAATTGATTTGTCTTGCAAGAATGAATTTCTCAGAGAAATGTCGCATCGATTGAGAAGCCTGAGACGCAATGAGAAGTCCACTTCGAGCAAAACATATCAACAATAGTAAAGTATGTTTATCGAGGATTTGGTAAGGTGATGTTGATATAAAGTCACATTAGAAAACAGTAATAATATGTTTTTAATCATTAAATAAGACATTTTTCCTTTGATCACATTAAGTGATATTATCAGTATCAACTTAGTGACTCTGATACTGGAAAATATCGGTCAGTCGGAACGTCACATTATAACGTCTAATACCAAAAAAACAATAAGTTAACGTCCGTTTTGAACGTCTCGACATACATTATCACTAGAATCACAGTTCGTCCTATCAGTCTCACTGCGATACTAGTGATGATATCCGTCTTGACCTTCAAAACTGCAGTTATTTCATATGTATCATGAATCATTGATAAAGTTAATTATTATTAAGACAACAATACTTCAATGATTGAACAATTGTTTATTTGTCAACATTAATAAATCAACATGTATTATATGAAGTGTTTGTTTTCATAATAACAATCAGGAGACATAAGAGAAACATAGATTTTTCCATAAAAGTATAATGTATCAGTTTTTAAAGAAAAAAAAATGAAAAACAAGTTTCCATATATTACTATTGTTGATTTATTTTTGCGAGAATTGATTTATCAGAGCAATATCGTATTAAAGGAGAAGTAAAAGATGTGAGATGCAATGAGAAGTCCATTTTGAGCAAAACATATCAATGAAAGGAAGCTTATCAAAGATTTATCAAGGCGACATCAGTATCATAAATATAACGTCACATTATTGCACATAGAAATCAACGATAATATGTTTGTACTACGCTTGCTACTTGATAATAGATACTATTGTGTGTAAAGATCAAAAGGGAAATTTAAAACTGATCGATGCTATATCTACTGTGTTATTTAATAATGACATCCTCAACTTTATACCACTTCTTTGGTCAAACATTCAATGAAAGTCATCAAAGTCCTGATGATAAGAAACACTACATTTATGGAAGAAATTTTTGTTTGTCAAATTTTATGGTATAGAAAGAAAGTCTTTAGTAAAATAATCTATCACTCACAAGAATTATTGTAAATGACCCTACATTAATATTACATCAACAAATAAGTATGCCATTGTACATGTATACAGAATGTAATAAATATACAAGTAATAAAAGTGTCAATACTGTACATTCTAATTTGTTCTAACCTCTTACAATACAACCAGGTTTACTAATATATATATGATACCATATAATGATATGTATAACACACTTTTTCACTCTTCAAGAAGGGGATTTTGTAAATTAGGGAGTACTTTACATAGACTTGTTATTTCTTTGTTTAGCAGTTTGAGGTTTGTTAGAAGGTTAGGTGATTTTGCTGTGATTAACTTATAATGTCATTCATTACAGAATAACTTTTAATTCTCAATTATGTTCATTTTTCAAGTAGTGATTTTCACTATATATTTTTTTTATAATATGTGGATGCCATACAGTTTTTTTATAATATGTGGATGCCATACAGTTTTTTTATAATATGTGGATGCCATACAGTTTTCCCAGTTTTTGGGCTTTGTCAAATTGGTGTGCAAGATTATGTTTTATGCATATCAAAACATGTTAATTTATGCATAACATTCAATTTATACAGATTTTACATGTAATAAATAATTAATATATTAATACAAATGTATTAACAAAAAAATAACTCTCAAAAAAATGTAACACCTCTTTATAGAAAAAAAACCCAAATCAACTTCATTCATCCCTCTTTAGTTCAATCAACTTCATTCATCCCTCTTTAGTTCACTAATGTAACATCCAATTAAAAAAACCATACAGACTGCTGGCGCTGCTACTTACTATATATTGATTTCATATCTGCTGCAAGATTATTTCTATACTGTTGGACCATTACTGCCGATTTTTATCTTTAGTTCATTAGAAAAAAAAATAGATTTCAAGTTGTAGCAAATTTAAAACTATTATAGATGAAAAACAGTTAATAAATCATCTAAACAAAATTCTACCTTGTTTGATTTTTTATATTTATTGGAAATTATTAACATATTTGTCATTTACCTGTAAAGGATTGGTGAATGTCACATTCAAATTTATTCTATCAAATTTTTAGATATATTAGCATTGTGAAAAATAGTTGTCTATTGATGAAATAATTAGCTAGAAAACTCTCATTAGCATAGTGAAAAATAGTTGTCTATTGATGAAATAATTAGCTAGAAAACTCTCATTAGCATAGTGAAAAATAGTTGTCTATTGATGAAATAATTAGCTAGAAAACTCTCTTTGGTCTGTTTTCATTTACATATTTATTACACAAAATGGTTGTATCGGGCAAAGCTTATACCATGCAGGCCAATATTTAAAAACAGTGCATTCAAATATCACCAACTGTTCACATTTGACCAATGACAATGAAATAG
Organism: Bathymodiolus brooksi; assembly: GCA_963680875.1. NCBI lineage: Eukaryota > Metazoa > Mollusca > Bivalvia > Mytilida > Modiolidae > Bathymodiolus > Bathymodiolus brooksi. The sequence goes on along the minus strand of OY804578.1, from coordinate 77,990,265 downwards.
TGACAAGTCAATTGTATGATTTCAAACAGGTTTCTCTCTGAAAGACGCTTTAAATCAACCACAATCACTAATAAACAGGGCCAATATCAGACAAGAATGAAAGAATGGACAATATTAGTGACTGGCACTGGTGGTCCAAATGTATTGGCACACCACTAGTAATGATCGGCACAGCAGAATGACATTCACACACCTATTGATAATCTACAGATTAAAGATGAAAAACTAATTAATTTAAAATTATAAGCATGTACAGGTATAACATTTGACTGTCATAAACAATATTTACCATATCTTGTATTCTCATAAAAAAAATATTGTACATAATCAGCAAGGGAATATACAAGTGTAGCTCTCTGCTGAAAGTTTTTGTTTTATTATCACAGAATTTCATTTATGTTTAAATTTCTGATAAATGCAGTCTAACGCAAACACTTTATATTCCAATGATGGCCAAAATTGGAATATCACCTTTGTTAATATATTTTTTTACCTGCAATGGTTTCTATAGTTTTCTCAGATTGGACGAGAATTAATCAGTTCATAAACCACTTTTTTTTTACATTTCAAAATGTTTTAAATTGTAAAATAATACTCTGTGCATCATAATGAGTCAATTTAACATTCTGGCCATATAGCCAAACAATTATAACCAATCAGTCAAAAAGTTGAAATGATCCAAATGTTTACAACCAAATGATTGGTTGCTTTGTGAACTTGTCATCAATTTCAACTATTTCATTGATTAGTTTTTTATCAATGTATATTTCAAGGTCAAAGTTGAATCTTTTTATGTGATAATGTTCACAAATGTGTAACAACATACAATAATTAAAGTAACATGTATGAAACTAGTTAAGAGATATTAGGACATTACAAAATATTACGACATTTGATAAAGGGAAATAATCCAAGCATGCTTCTTGTTTCAAAAATTCAAAGTGGTCAAATTGTTCTTTTTCTACAGTTTTCTTTATAAAAACAACCGTGCATTTCTTGAGTATGCTAAAACAAAACCAAAGATTATTTAAAAAAATCATATCCTCAAATAAAACTCATGCAATCTTTCATTCTTTCTCACCAGATAAACGATCACGAAATATGATAAATAACACAAAGTATAAAAGATAAATGATGACTTATGTCACAACATAACATATAATTAGTTCTGCAAATTAAATAAATGAATCATAAATATATTAAATATGAAAGCAAAATTCAAATTCAAAATTAAAAAAATCACTGTATTTTTTAGAATGCTTCTGCAAACTATGTTTTATAAAATAATTTCAACTTTATTTTTCTTGAGTATTCTGAGAAAAATCTTTCAATAAGTACCGGAAAGCTTTTTTGGCAAGTTTTTTTTTTCCGGAAAAATTTGGTCTTTAGAAGGGATACATAAAGAGCAATAGCTTACGAAACCATTTGTAAAATATGACACCATAATATGATATTGCTGTTTCATACTGGTTTTAAAATGTCTTGTACTGAACACATACACACATATATCACAGAAATCAAGCGTTATCTATCTAAAGCATCCAGAACTTTGACAATCTGTTGTTTGATCTTTTTGGTTGCTTCTCCGGCATTGGGAATTAAAAATCGGTCTAAGTCAGTAACTTCTACGGAATCGTTTTCTAATGATCCATACTTAAAAGTAATAAGTTCAGGATGCCGTTTTTTAGATGTAATTTTCACAATACTACCCAAGGCCCGACGTGATTGGATATGTGCCATGCTTTTCCTATTTGGAATTTCTCGTAAGATATACATGTGATTGTTCGTCACTAGAATATAACTGAAATAAAAAAAAACAACATTTTACTATTACATAATTTTTTTCTATATAGACAATATTAGTGTAATGTCTTAAAATATAAAGTTTATGTGTATGAGCCGTGAAAACTGGAATAAATGCGAGGTTCACAGAGCCTTTCCCCAGTTTTGCGCAGAATACACATCAACTTTATATTTTAAGGCACTGCATTAATATTGAGTTTATCCTGCAGAAAAAGAAGATGAATCCATCGATGTTTATATTTTGAATTAAATAATAATATTATACATATATCCTTTAATTGCCCTTTTTGATATTTTTTTGAACTAGGTTCCCAAAGCTCAACAGGTAATATGTGACAGTGGTACCAGAAAAAGCTATATTTCGGTCAATAACAGTATATAACCAAAAATTATCCAGTCAATGCAATTTGCCTGCTCAAACAGAACAAGTGGAGGATAAATTGGATTAGATGGATATCAGTGTGTAACACCAGTTCCAACAAAATTTCAATAACAATACTATAGCAGTTATTATTGTTGAAGGATGGCTCGAATGTGGTACGGATGGGATTGAACTAAGGTCGGATCAAAGCAGACTATAAAATTGGTATTTGCAGCTTCTCTGCTAAGATAAGAGCAAAAGCAAAAGACTGGTTGGCTTGGAATCAGGATAATGTGTCCAAGTGGAGTGACATGTCTACCCATGGACTGTTGTTTCAGTGAGCTAGCACTACATGTGTATAAATATTCAACTGTTGGTCTAGTATAAAGCAGACATCATCAACATCTCATCGTATGTAACTTGTTCTCTCTATGATATAGCTGAATAAAGGGCTATGTCCTGGTTGTGATCGTATGGTAGTCGGATTTACCAAATTTTACTTAATTTTTTAAATACCCAGGAATTGTATACAGGTAAAATTAATCAAATATATTTGAACTGTTACCTTGGAAACATGTAACCATTTGATCCTATAGCGTTACATTTACAAGAGAATGAAACATCGGGTTTTTTCAGCCATGTATCCAGACTAACTTTTTCTTTACTTTCTTCATCCGAGTAATTTGGTAACTCTTCGGCTAGAAATAAACATAAACAAAATATTATGAATCACGGATATTAATTTTAAACAGATGAAATAACAAGGAGTAATATTAACAAAATGGTCTAAACAGTTCTTTTTCTGATCATCTATAGAGGAATGGTTTATGGTGTTTAATGCCACTATCAACAATATTTCATTATATCGTGGCAGTCAGTTTTATTAGTGGAGGAAACCAGAGTACCCGGAGAAAACCACAGACCTGTCGCATGTCACTGACAAACTTTATCACATAATGTTGTATTGAGTACACCTCGCCTGAGTGGGATTCGAACTCACAACTTTAGTGATGATAGGCACTGCTAGCATAGGTAGTCTTAAATCCAACTGCCATACAATCACGATGGCCCCTTGATCATATATGGAGGAATAACATAAATTATGGTTATTAAGAAAGATTTGATGAACCTTTCTTTTGAAGATTATATATGTCTTAAAAGATTAATTAAATGCTGTTTTGTACTGTAAATAGTGGCTTCATCAAGACATCCTGGTTTTTAGTTCTATCATATGTTAATGTTGAGACTTTCATCTGACAATGTCGACCTTTTTTTGTATTTATTTTTATGAGGTTTTTTTCTGTGGGAAGGTTTTGTACTTTAAATGTTTAACGTTTTCATTTATATTTAGTCTTTCTTCAAATATCAACGATGTTCAGTTCACCCTGTGTTTGTTTTAGGTAGTACTTTTACATGACTGCATTTGACTATATACCAAACAGTAATCTTCAATATTCAATATTATACATATACATTTGTATTTGGTCATATAGAATTGGAATAGATGCTCACATGAGTCTGCATCGCTCACCCAGTTATTAATTATCAATTCATTATTTAATGTGGGTTCAATCAGGTTTGTGGTTTCTGAGAAGACATTCTAACATTTCTCCATTAAATCCTTTCAAAGTGGTAATTGTCATGGTGATGACCATCATGGTAATTGTGATGATTGTGATGTGGATGTTTACTAAGTACCCTTCCTGTCTAATGATAAAAACTTTCTGTATCTGCCTTAAGCCAAGAAAAAAATACCCGTGTATCCGTTAACATGCTCTAAAATATTAGGGTCGGTAGGTAGGAAAAAGATTTTAATTTTTTTCAATATTTTTAGCTAGTTTCTACAGGGGACACATTTTAACTTTAATAGCACTTGTTCAAAAATGACCAAAACAACTTCAGGATAGGCATCATTAATTAGGGTCGGTAGCGTTAGTGGAAACACATGTAATTTGTTTTTTTGCCTTATTGTACTATAATTACACAATCTTACCATCCTCATCATCTCCTATAGAGAAGACGTTGTCCATATTTCTGTAACGTTTCCCCACTCTGTCCGTGTTACTAACATGCCTGTTAATAGACATTAAACCTGCTGTTATTTAAGGAAATTTTGTTTAGAATTGAACTAAAGAGTATATAGTGGTCAATTTTTGAAAGACCAGATAAGAAGTGGCCTATTCATAGAATGGGGGAGGTCATCGGTAAAGCATTGGTCAATTGAAAACTAAATACATTAAACTGAGTTCATTAACTCTGCATAAGACTAGTTCTTAAATCTGTTAAATCTGCATAAAAATAGTTCTTAAATCTGCATAAAAAAGTGTTTAAAGCTAAAGATCTGATTTCAATAAATCTGCATAAAAATAGTTCTTAAAGCCATGAACTGATTTCATTATATCTTAATAAAAATAGTCCTTCAAGCTTTAAGCTAATTTCATGAAATCTGCATTAAAATAATTCTTAAAGCCATGAACTGATTTCATTAAATATGCCCACAATACTTATAAGATACTATCTTTATTACACACAAACACTACATTACCTCTCAACTTGTTGATTTTCATTCTTAATATAATCTGTCAGTTTCTGTTTCATCTCTGCTGATTTACTTTTTACAGCTACAGATAATTTACCAAATAATGACTCAGTTTCCTCCTGTAATACAAAAAATTACCCTTTAAAGAAATTCTATCAGTGATCTTTTCTATTTTAGGAAGTCCATTCTTTTGTAATTTGAGCCTTACTATGTGACCCAGCCCATAGAAAACAGCTGCAAATGATGCTGTCTACTACTGGTTGCTTGTGATATGAAACATTGGATATGACCAGTTAAAATCATACAAGAAATTACATGATCATTTGTACAACTTTATAAATTATATTTACTTTATCATGCTTATGTGTGAAATTCACTGTCTTTTACCCTCCTTAAGATATGTTTTGCTGGAGAAATGACAGAATTTCCCACTCATGAAAGATATTCCTACATCTCTTATAACACCTTATGGAAGAACCTATCAAACTTAAACTTTGGTCCAAATTATCATAGAGATTTTAAAAGAAAAACTGTAATGCAAAAGTTAACAGATGCTGGACAATGGTGGACCAATCATTCTGATGCTGGACAATGATGGTCCAATCATTCTGATGCTGGACAATGGTGGACCAATCATTCTGATGCTGGACAATGATGGTTCAATCATTCTGATGCTGGACAATGATGGTCCAATCATTCTGATGCTGGACAATGATGGTCCAATCATTCTGATGCTGGACAATGATGGTCCAATCATTCTGATGCTGGACAATGGTGGATCAATCATTTTGATGCTGGACAATGGTGGACCAATCATTCTGATGCTGGACAATGGTGGACCAATCATTCTGATGCTGGACGATGGTGGACCAATCATTCTGATGCTGGACAATGGTGGACCAATCATTCTGATAATGGACAATGGTGGACCAATCATTCTGATGCTGGACAATGATGGTTCAATCATTCTGATGCTGGACAATGGTGGACCAATCATTCTGATGCTGGACAATGATGGTCCAATCACTCTGATGCTGGACAATGATGGACCAATCATTCTGATGCTGGACAATGATGGTCCAATCATTCTGATGTTGGACAATGATGGACCAATCATTCTGATGCTGGACAATGATGGTCCAATCATTCTGATGTTGGACAATGGTGGACCAATCATTCTGATGCTGGACAATGGTGGACCAATCATTCTGATGCTGGACAATGGTGGACCAATCATTCTGATGCTGGACAATGGTGGACCAATCATTCTGATGCTGGACAATGGTGGACCAATCATTCTGATGCTGGACAATGATGGTTCAATCATTCTGATGCTGGACAATGGTGGACCAATCATTCTGATGCTGGACAATGATGGTCCAATCATTCTGATGCTGGACAATGATGGACCAATCATTCTGATGCTGGACAATGATGGTCCAATCATTCTGATGCTGGACAATGATGGTCCAATCATTCTGATGTTGGGCAATGGTGGACCAATCATTCTGATGCTGGACAATGGTGGACCAATCATTCTGATGCTGGACAATGGTGGACCAATCATTCTGATGCTGGACAATGGTGGACCAATCATTCTGATGCTGGACAATGGTGGACCAATCATTCTGATGCTGGACAATGGTGGACCAATCATTCTGATGCTGGATAATGGTGGACTAATCATTCTGATGCTGGACAATGATGGTCCAATCATTCTGATGCTGGACAATGGTGGACCAATCATTCTGATGCTGGACAATGGTGGACCAATCATTCTGATGCTGGACAATGATGGTCCAATCATTCTGATGCTGGACAATGATGGTCCAATCATTCTGATGCTGTGCTGGACAATGATGGTCCAATCATTCTGATGTTGGACAATGGTGGACCAATCATTCTGATGCTGGACAATGGTGGACCAATCATTCTGATGCTGGACAATGGTGGACCAATCATTCTGATGCTGGACAATGGTGGACCAATCATTCTGATGCTGGACAATGGTGGACCAATCATTCTGATGCTGGACAATGGTGGACCAATCATTCTGATGCTGGACAATGATGGTCCAATCATTCTGATGCTGGACAATGGTGGACCAATCATTCTGATGCTGGACAATGGTGGACCAATCATTCTGATGCTGGACAATGATGGTCCAATCATTCTGATGCTGGACAATGATGGTCCAATCATTCCGATGCGGACAATGGTGGACCAATCATTCTGATGCTGGACAATGATGGACCAATCATTCTGATGCTGGACAATGATGGTCCAATCATTCTGATGCTGGACAATGATGGTCCAATCATTCTGATGCTGGACAATGGTGGTCCAATCATTCTGATGCTGGACAATGATAGTCCAATCATTCTGATGCTGGACAATGGTGGACCAATCATTCTGATGCTGGACAATGATGGTCCAATCATTCTGATGCTGGACAATGATGGTCCAATCATTTTGATGCAATCATAAATCTCATAAATGTATTTTTCTGCCGGAAACCCAGTATAAAATTTTTGCATTGAACAAGAGACAATACCAATACGAAAATAACAACTTCATTAGACCTATATACAATCAGGGTTCCCATACAATCATATACTGTCAAATTTGCCTCAACAGACACCTTGAATTAACAGTCACCTGCAGTAAACGACCAGCTTAAAACCCTCCCAGCCCGATTTACATGCTGTTTTAACTCAAATAAGCTGTCACTTTGCTAACATAGTCAGCGGTCACTCAAAGTTTATCCCATCGTATCTGTTTAGCCGTATTTTTCGGTCAGTTTTCATTCTAGACTTTGAAAATTCATTTGTAATTAACTTTCAAGGTCTTCTCAATACACAGTTGTTTTAAATAAGCTATCAAATTGTTGAATGATAAACAAATGAATTGCAAATCGTATTCCAAAGGATGACTTTAGGGGTAACAGTAATATGTGAATCATTACGTACCGCAAAAAATGACAATCGTGATCAAGCGATCTGAGTTAAGCAGACACTTGTATTACCCAGTTACTTTTCCTTTATATTAAAACATACCTTTGAATTAGGATGGAAATCATCACCACTTTCTAAATCACTTGATGCAGCCTCAGGATTACATATAATACAATGTTTACTGTTGTGGTTTACAAGTCCATCACTTAATCTATCCTTCATTAACAGATGTAGAGCTAAAAAATAAAGAAAAACTTCTCAGAATTTATTAAACCAGAATTTTTACTGTGAATCCCACCTAACCCAGAAAATTATTTTTTGTATTATTTTTACAGAAATCTTGAAGAACTGTTTTTTTCTTATTATATATAAAGGGTTAGGGTTAATATGCTTAATGCCACTTTCAACAATATTTCAATTATATTGTGTCGGTCAGTTTTATTGGTGGGGGAAACCGGAGTACCCGGAGAAAACCATAGACCTGCTGCAAGACACTGACAAACTTTATCACATAATGTTGTATCAAGTACACTTGTCTGAGTGGAATTCGAACTCACAACGTTAGTGGTGGTAGGCAATGATTGCATAGGTAGATGTAAATCCAACTACCATACGATCATGACCATGATGACTTCTTATTACATATAAATGTATTTGTCAATGTAAAATGTAAGATATGGCAATAAACTTTCGTACAACTTGAACATATGATACAAAAATAAAATAATATTTTTATGCTAAACGTTTTGTTCTTTTCATTTAAGAATTACAATATAATATAAAGCATTGGTTCTGCCATCCTGTTGACATGGTAACTCATCTAATCATGAATTAATTTGATCCTTACCTGAGTAGCCTCCCTTGGCAAAGCTAACAAAATGGTAATGTTTTTGTAAGAAATTAGCTATCACCATATACACATATTGATCCTCCTCCTCACGACCACTTCCAATAAAACATAAATGTTGACCCCCTGAAATTGATCCTGGAAAATAATAAAACATAAATGTTTACCCTCTGATATTGATCCTGGAAAATAATAAAACATAAATGTTTACCCTCTGATATTGATCCTGGAAAAAATAAAACATAAATGTTTACCCTCTGATATTGATCCTGGAAAATAATAAAACAAATGTTTACCCTCTGATATTGATCCTGGAAAATAATAAAACATAAATGTTTACCCTCTGATATTGATCCTGGAAAATAATAAAACATAAATGTTTACCCTCTGATATTGATCCTGGAAAATAATAAAACATAAATGTTTACCCTCTGATATTGATCCTGGAAAATAATAAAACATAAATGTTTACCCTCTGATATTGATCCTGGAAAATAATAAAACATAAATGTTTACCCTCTGATATTGATCCTGGAAAATAATAAAACATAAATGTTTACCCTCTGATATTGATCCTGGAAAATAATAAAACATAAATGTTTACCCTCTGATATTGATCCTGGAAAATAATAAAACATAAATGTTTACCCTCTGATATTGATCCTGGAAAATAATAAAACATAAATGTTTACCCTCTGATATTGATCCTGGAAAATAATAAAACATAAATGTTTACCCTCTGATATTGATCCTGGAAAATAATAAGTAAACAAAAATTAGTCACAGTGGTTTAACAGCAGTGTTTCAATAATATTCACTATGAGAAATTACTTACAAACATTTGGGGCCGTCGTATGGTAGCTGGATTTACATCTACCTGTGCAAATCAGTGCTATCACCACTGAGGTAGTGAGTTCGAATCCCGCTCACGGTGAGGTATACCCGATACAACATTATGTGATAAAGTTTGTCAGTGACGTGTGGCCGGATGGTGGTTTTCTCTGGGTCCTCAGGTTTCCTCCACCAATAAAACTGACTGCCACGATATAGCTGAAATATTGTTGAAGTAGAGTTAAACATCATAACCCTCACCCCTTAATGACAAACATTTTCAACTTCAATCACCCACCAGTAGCCTCATCAAACATTAATCAGTTCATGTTTACCTTGATCTGTTACCACTCTGTAAACATTTGTTTACAGAAATATTTGCTGATTATTTAAAAAACTGAAAGACTAAAAAGGGTATTTAATTTATAAATATACCGTTAGTTAACATAAAAAGATGATCATATGTTGTCAAAAAATTGCCTGAAATCTGTAGTAGCTTACATGGTTTGTTAATATACTTCTTACAAACATTTCTTATATCAGCTAAATAGAAAGTACTATAGTAATAGGTGGCAATGTTGGATCATAGCGAGATGAGAACACTTTCCATGTATTATTCTTACAAAGTTCAAATGGTCATATTGTTTCTGGTCATATTGTAACGAATAGGGTGTAACGCAATAGGAGATAATATTGTTTGTATGTATATATATATATGACACTTTTATTTATTCTTGTTACTCTGGCACATTTTCACTTTGTTCTTGTTGATGATACCGTGCCGTATTCTGGTGCCTTGAGTAACTGTCGTGACTGTGATATGATTGAATGAACAATATTCTTGTTTCAGGTATCGTGATCGCGAATATTTATTGTATGTATATTGTTGTTATTTTATATGGGAAATATGTAGTTAGGACAGAGTTCATTCTCATTGTTTGACCAAAAGGGGGGCCTTCGACAACTTCCCAATGTTTTGTTCTACTTATGAACCATGTGTCACATTTTGTTACCTATTTCATTTATTCATGCTAGGTTTATATATTGTACTTGGGCTTGTTTTCCATAAGGGTAAGCTTTATTAATCCCGTTTTCCCTTTCGTCTTGACATGACAAACTACGTTTATACTTTCCGCCATATATCCTGTGTTAAATTTATAGTATGCATGTGTGTTCGCTCACACTTTATGTGGCCCTGTATGCGGCCCTGCTAACGGTTATATTTACCATGGGAACTTCCGTAAAAACTGACCAATCAACAACGACGATTCACGCCACAACCGAAAGTGTGGAGTCTGCATATATATAAAAGGGCATCGTCTGCACTCCACAGCAGCGACTATCATATACCCAGCAGCTACTATCATAGACAGAGCAGAGACTCATTTAGACCAAGCAACTACCATAGACTCAACTACCATTTCAGACCAAAAGAGACATTGCTAAATCCGTAACCAGGATATTTGTACATTACCAGTACGTTTTCACTTTATTTACACATACTTCGACCTAACCTAGATGTTTTACTACAATTTTACGACCACCGACAAATCCATAGGGGGGGACCTCATATTCATTATTACCGCTCTCAGGGAAGTTATATTATTGTTGTACTTGAATATATTATTACACTTGAACATAATAAATTGCTTTGTTTAAGAACCTATATAATTTTTGTCATAATAAACATGTATCCTTTGGATAAAACCAGTGCCTTAGACCAACCATGCTACCAATGGTGTAAACTGCTATCAACAGTTAGATTGAGTTTGATAACCAAAACTCACACACCGTACACTGAGCCCCCTAGGTTCAACAATATTTTGGCACATCAGAAACAAGTCTATTCCATGGTAGTTGTAAGTAATATTAATGAATTATAATGAAATAAATAAACTAAAACAAATAAACTGTTTTTTCGGAAAAAGCTATTGATCATTCCTATACAGTTTCATTTGAAACGGCTCAGTGATTTATAACGGGAAGATTTAAAAGTGAAAAGTTGTCCTCAGATCATGTAGTCTAAAAACATGTTTTGCTGACAAACTTACCAGCAGAAATACTTTGTTGCTGAGCAGCCAACAAGGCTTGTACTGCTGTATTAAACTCCATTGGATTCTGTAACATCTATAAATAGAATAAATCAATCTGATGAAAACACAGCGACTGTGGTTTTCAAGAATTCATCTTACGATCATGATCTTCCATGTGAATTCAAAACTAGAATTGTAGTCGGGACAAGTACAATGTTCATAATGTATGTAATTAATGACCAAACACGTTTTTTATCGTGTCCGGTATAACCTGTTTTACAGTCCATTATAAGATTGTTGTGTCCAGTACAACACGATCTAACCTCTTGGGTGTTCATCTGAATGGATATTGTATCAATCAATCAATCAATCAATCAAATCTATCACCACTAATTATTGTGAGTTTGTGTCACAGCTACATGTACATCATACAATTATATGTAATAACAATTTGTGGCATTCTCAAGATACTTCAATTTCCTTCACCAATAGAAATTAACTTTCACAATATAACTGAAATATTGCTGAAAGTGCCATTAAACACACACACTATATACTCCACACATACATGTATTACCATCTTACTACAACACACATTAACCCATTATCACATGTTTCGAAAGAAGTACGGGGAGGCACCATCAGTTTCTTTTAAACCTTAATAAAATTCAGTTAACAGAAATAAAATGACCACAATTCTCGTCAAATTAAAAACCTTCATTCCTACAGATATGAGTGGCTAATACAACTGACTTACCAAGTTGGCATCTAGATGGAAAGCTGTAGGTAAATGACCATTATTATACTGTTCTGCTGGCCTACAGTCAACAATAAAATATTTTACACCTTCTCCCTGAAACAAGAAATTACTTAAATAAGTTGGAAAATTGACATTTACATCACATTATATCAAAGTCGAATACGGTTGTTTCGAATCATGTCAATTCCGATCACTTTCCGTCTTTTTCGTGTCATGAGGTCTGAAATGTTAGACAGACTACTTCCGGTGTTTATGCTATTACTGTGACAACGTCAACATATATATCATAGTTGTAGATGCGGTAGATTATAAGTAATTGTAATATGGAGACGCCAAGAAAACGGCTGAGTAAATACTGGTGTTCGGTACCTCACTGTCTGTCTGAAAACAGAAATATACCAAGACAGGTCGTTTTCCTTTCATGATGCTCACAGCAGTAAATAAAGAAATAAAACAAATTTAATTTTAAAGAGGAAATTGTCTGTGCATTGAAGTCTTTGATACAAATAAAATAATTTAATTGATATCTGTCTTTTACAGAAAATGTAAATAATTCTTTAAGTTGAGTAACGTTAAAACGGCACTTATCGATTGGAGTTTTCGTTGTGTACATTGACACCGGAAGTCCAGTGCCTAACATTACATCAAAATCATGTGGTTTGGCAGACGAAAATAAAAAGTTTTTGACGGAATGGAAATGATTCGAAACGACCATATTGACTTTTTAATTTTGAATTTTAGAAAGTATTCTAATAGCTTGAGCATATCTGATGAAGGTTATTCCAGAAATGTGTTGTGCACACTAAATTTGATATCTATGTTTTTATTTACACACTTATTACCCATCCTATTTCAGTCTGTGCCAAAAACTTTTTCAAAAACTAGCCCAGGGGGCAAGTCAGGTCCCACAATTCACTAGCCCTCCCTGATTTTAACTAGCCCGAATAAAATATATAAATTGTGTTACGAGGAGTCCGCAGCTCTTCCTAGTTGGCAGGTGGGTCATTGTTGGAATATTTTATCGATAATTAGTCGTATTATCAAAACGGAATCTCTCTGGATTTTTCTCTTGTTAACCACGATACAAAGCATATTCCGAACTTGATTCAGGTGAACTCCATGAGGTTAACAATGTGACAAATGCATTTGCAAGGGTAAACAAACAGCGGTGAGACGTTCACACATACAAATAATCATACCAAAAAGTTATCGGAATACTCAGAGCTTTTTTTGTAGATAAAGGTCATCGATTTTCACTAGCCCATTTGGGCTAGCATTATAAAGCTTTAACTAGCCCTCTCATTATTTTACTAGCCGTGGGCATCGGGCTAGTGGCTAATGTCGCAGATTGCTATTAAGATTATATTTCAAGCATCTACATCCATTCCATGCCCAATTTATTTAATCAGTAAGAATTTGTATTGTTTGATCCATAGATTCTCTACTCCATTTTAAATCTTAATACTTTTCTATACAGTCATACCATTTATACTTAATTATTGTATAACAATGAATATTACCCAAACAGTATTCACTGTTCAATCTGAAAAACAACTTTCTGGTTTCTCATTGGATGGTGCCATCTCCCTAATGTAATTGCTAGTGTGTTTGCCTGGAGAGAGAGAGGGGGGGGGGGCTGGGAGCTAAAGATCAGTTTCGTCAAACGAACAAGTTTATAAAATTGATCATTTCTATTTCTCTGGGTTAATATATTAAATATACTGAACAAGGACTGGCCATGTTGGGAGTCAGAGCAATATGTCCTTGTTGGTGACATGTCTACTGAGGATTTTAGCTTTGGTCAACAGAACAACATATTAACTGTTTATTTCAAGTCATCAGATTTAAAATAAAAAATAGGTTAATCTTTTCAACTAAATAGGTTAATGTTATCTTGTACAAGGTTAATATCTATTTCTTCATTTTCAACAATGCTTTTTTTTTCATTCACAAAACTTATGACTTAATAAAACAATGTTTATATCACATACTGATCCTGGCTGACAAGCTTGTAAAAGTTCTGTCACAGATACAGGCAAGCAAAGAGCCTGAGTGACACTGACTTCAAACTCTTCTTTGACTTGGACTAAACGGGGGTCAAACAATGGAACTTGGTAATCCTGAAAAAAAAATAGGCATTTATCAATTTAGATAACATATATTTAAAAGATCAAAGACTAATAGTCTTTAACCAGCAGATTTTACCTTCCTCGTTCCTCATTTAACTACAAGCATTCATTGACCCTGCTATAGTACTGTCCATGTTTATACTGTCATTCATTTTTGTGATAGTATGTAGTCATTTGCAGTGGAATCAAATCTGTGCACGTTTTTATCTTTGTTTTATATGCATTGTGGTTGGAGATCCAGTTATCAAGAAGGGAGGGTTGGGATTCCACTAACCACTTTAATCCCGTCACATTTTTTGTTATAGTCCCAAGCCAGAACGACATAATATGTAAAAAGCATAATTTTAGAATCAAAGTTGGAAATGAGCAATTGGTCTATTGTATAAAAATTCATCAAACATTGAAGACTTGTAATGTAATATTGAAAATCCTCAATTTTTCACTTTAAAGTCAGATAATCTCAAAACATTTGACAATCGAAAAAAGTAAATACAACATTAGCTATTATGTCTATTTATAAATCAGTCTTGTAAATGTGCCGAATGATGTTTGTGCTGAATTAAATTTGCCAAATGGTGTTTGTGCTGAATTAAATTTACCAAATGGTGTTTGTGCTGAATTAAATTTGCCAAATGATGTTTGTGCTGAATTAAATTTGCCAAATGGTGTTTGCGCTGAATTAAATTTGCCAAATGGTGTTTGTGCTGAATTAAATTTGCCAAATGGTGTTTGTGCTGAATTAAATTTGCCAAATGGTGTTTGTGCTGAATTAAATTTGTCAAATGGTGTTTGTGTTGAATTAAATTTGCCAAATGGCATTTGTGCTGAATTAAATTTGCCAAATGGTATTTGTGCTGAATTAAATTGCCAAATGATGTTTGTGCTAAATAAAATTTGCCAAATGATGTTTGTGCTGAATTAAATTTGCCAAATGGTGTTTGTGCTGAATTAAATTTGCCAAATGGTGTTTGTGCTGAATTAAATTTCCCAAATGGTATTTGTGCTGTAATAAATTTGCCAAATGATGTTTGTGCTGAATTAAATTTGCCAAATGATGTTTGTGCTGAATTAAATTTGCCAAATGATGTTTGTGCTGAATTAAATTTGCCAAATGATGTTTGTGCTGAATTAAATTTGCCAAATGATGTTTGTGCTGAATTAAATTTGCCAAATGATGTTTGTGCTGAATTAAATTTGCCAAATGATGTTTGTGCTGAATTAAATTTGTCTAATGGTGTTTGTGCTAAGGCCAAAAAAAATAATATGTGTGCTTACGGTCACCCGACCCACCCTAATTTTCAGCCACTGACCCTAACCTTTTTTATCTGCAATTATTCGATACTAATTTTTGCTAGCGACCCTATCAATTTTTACACAGAATTCGGATAACCATTTTTGTTGTTTAATCAGCAGCAATGTTTTATTTATTCAACCGCTAGCTATTTGTCGAAATTGAGAGCAAAGAAGGTAGAAAAACTGTGTAACTCGTCATAAAACAGTTTCAACAAATGACAGCTTACCGGAAATTTCGAAAATGAAATACCGGAATCGGACTCCGGAACCGGGAACGACTATTTCCGGTTTTGCCAATAGATTTTTTTGACATGTGACAGTAAACACACATAAATCTTTTTTGGGCCTAAATTAAATTTGCCAAATGGTGTTTGTGCTGAATTAATTTGCTAAAGGGTGCTTGTGCTGAATTAAATTTGTCTAATGGTGTTTGTGCTAAATTAAATTTGTCAAATGGTGTTTGTGTTGAATAAAATTTGTCAAGTTTTGAAAAAAGTTTCAATGAATTCAAATGAATGTTTGAATTTCAGTATAGCTTCAATGCAAGCATTTTGCCAAGGTCCACAAATTGCTTAGTGAAATTCCTCATCAAACAAAGAAAACACCTAACATTTGATAATTAGACAACCTACTCTTCTGAAAGACTGAGGTGTTTTGGATGCATAGTACTGTGACAATGCACAAAAGTCTTCTATATCTTCTACTTCCAACCCTGAGGGAAAAGATGTCAGAACTTCTGCAAAACAAAGAAAAATATCATAAATAATGGCAGAAAGAACTTTTTTTTCATCTTTGTTATTCTAACTTCGTCAGCATGATAGGATTTAAGTTAGCTCTACCAAATAAACCAAATTATTTAACTTCTAAAATAAGACCTTTAAATATGCAGATTTTAATGTGGCTGCAAATTTAACCAAATTTAATATTCACAAATAGTTGTAAATATGAAGCTAAGTACAATGAAACACGTCGAATCGAAGTCCTACATAAACCAGAATTCTGTATACAGTCAAACCTGTATTCAGAGGTTCCCTTAATACAGGTTTGACTGTACTTTATCAACATGTTCCCTAAATTCCATTCTGAATTTTAATAATATTTCAATACAAATTTAATTCAAGTATTTGCATACTTTGAAAATATATATCTAATAACCGTACCTATAATTGACTGTCTTGTATCAAGTTCTCCTGCTAAGAGTTGGTCTCTAAAAAAAAAGAAAATACATTTAAGAAACTTCTTCAAAATATCAACAGTATAAATACATGGAAGCGAGTCTGTGCAAGTCTTTTTTTATTGTTTATTTATATATGTATTGCCATTAGATCCAATTATGAAAAGGGGGAGGGTTGGGATCCCCTTAACAAGTTTAACCCTGCCCCATTTTTGTTTCTGTCACAATCCAGGACCTGTATTTCCAACGTCTTCATTTTGTTAATGATGATAGAATTGTTTTAACCTTTGATATCATAATATATATGGTTCATGAACAAATATAATACAACGTAATACAAATCAATTTTGTTTTCACCTTTCTACATTAAATGTCTATGTTGGTATGAAAATATTGAAACCAATGTAGGATAGCAACAACAAATTTCTATTACCATTTAAATACAATACTGTGAGCAAAATACTGTATAACCGGTAATTTTTGCGATGTGAAATTTCTGTGGTTTTGGACTAAATTTAAGACATTTTTTTCTGCGGTTGATATCTTGCCGCCAAAAACAATTTGTTTGTGTTACAGGAAGCAATAAATGAGATGTTAAATAAAGCAAAACACCAGCAAGAGATGTTATGAATTCTGGTGTGAATTTATGCATTATTGCTGCTGAGGAATTTTCAGCAGCATATTTTTCTATTTTAGCATGACCATTAGGTACATAAATAGCATATTTTCCTTGTGTCTATGTTCTCATCAGAGATATGTTAGGACTAGCGTTAGCTAGTTTCTCCATTATTTCTGAAACTCTAGAGTTACACTCTTCTATTGCATGTGGACTTAAATGTTTCGACAAAGATCCATTTGGAATTGGTAATAAAGATCTGTCCTTTTTAAAGATCGACATGTTTCCTGACCACCATAAAGTCAAAATATCTGTGAGAACTTTTCAGTAAATGTTAATATACAACTATGAGATATCTACACCTCAGGACATATACCAGTTTTACAGTATACCCAAAGACACAAGAAGGGCCTGGGTGGCTAAATGAGTTAGGTAGTTGGATTATCTAACAACTCATACAAGCCTATCACCAATACGGCGTGGGTTCGCGTCTGGCTTTGTAAATTACAAAAAAGGGTGCACTCGACTCGCAGCCGCAAGTGATCAAGTTTACCAGTTGCTTGTCCATGGTCGGTGATTCTCTCCAGGTACTTCAGCTTATTCCACCACTAAAACTGGTCGCCATGATATAGCTGAAATATTGCTGAAAGTGGCTTTAAACACAATAAATTCAAATCAACCAAAGACACAAGCAACACTACCCCTTTATTGATCATAAAAATAGCAGAAACGTAATATGCAGGTAATAAACATACCTTGCATTAACCAAAATAACAAGAGCCATAAATAAAGCAAGGAATTGATCTCCATGTAAGAAATAAACATCCCACATGCATTGTATCACAGGTAATGTACAGGTAGATGCAAACAAGCTCCTCAACTATAAATAGAACAATAAACAATAATTAGATGAACATAATATTCCATTTCAACAAAGTTTCTGAAATATTAAGATATTGAATACAAGTGTAAATTACTGTGACACACGTATTACAGTCAAACCTGCCGTAATGGTCACATTGTATTACTGGTCACCTTAAAACCCTCCCGACCTGATTTCCATGCTATTTTTACTCAAATATTGGTCACCTCACTCAAAGTTTATCCCATCGATTCAGATTACCGGTATTTAATGGTCAATTTTCATCTGAGACTTTAAAAATTCATCGGTAATTAACTTTTGAGGTGTTTTCAAAACACAATAGCATTAAATAAGTTATCAAATCATTGAATGATGAACTACTGTATTTTATGGACTATAGGTCGATGGGGACGATAGGTCGAATTGCTGCTTTTCGTCCAAATTTTTGGGGGAATACTAAGATAGGTCGAAGCATTCCATAGGTCGAGAATGCCGATGATAACTTGGGTAAGTATCGTCACATGGAACGGGTTATTTTTTTGTGTACATCGGTAAGCATTTGTCCTATAGCGATGTTTTTCGGTAAGTATCTGTAAGTATTAGCTCAAGAATACTATTCTTATGTGTCATAAACAAAATAATTATGAAAGTTAAATTAAATTAAATTTTGTTTTTAAACTTGTGTTTTGGTTGTGTGTTTTTTATGAGGAGTCTGGTTTGTAAAGCCAGACATTGATGACATTCATTCAAATCAGGCTGTCTGTGGGTGTCAAAATAGATGGTAAGCGTATGTTCATACAATAAAATAATCAAGCTGTCAAAACAATGTATCACCTTGTGCAGTTTTATTGACATACCTTTAAACTGTGTTTAATTAATAATAGTACACAAATTATGTGTTCGTCTCGGTCCAGTAAATTTTCAATCAGCTGATCAGGATAATTAAGTGCCGACTGATGTTCACCTGTGTTGATTATCTCATGGTGATTATTTTATTTGTTCCTAATTGACCAATTCAAGTGTAGAACATTCTAATTTAACGAAATCGATAATTATTTTCCAGTATATTTAGTATAAAAAGCTTATTCTCCACATTTATTGTGAGATGTAATGCAACCGCCATTTTTTACTACAACCTCGGGCGCATGCTCGTGTTTGATGGAAAAGCTATTTATAGCTATATTTTGATATTTTGTGATAATAATTTTATATTGTAAAACGATCCAACCTGTGATTTTTTTTTCAACAACATACATTTTTTATAATATATACATGTATTTTAATATACAATACAATATTGAACTGATTTTCGCTAACACTTCAATCATTGAATATTGATTTTTTTCGGATGTTGAACATTTTTTCCCCGAATTGCACCCCCTGTTAGTAGTATATTTTTATTGCTTTATTTAAAAAAAAAACAACACCAAGAATATCGAAGATTTCAATCTTATTCAGAAAAAAAAACCTACAGCAAAATAAAGGTATACTGTAAACAAAATCGTCATTTTTATCGAGATTTTTTTTAACTTCATCCTTGTATAGGTCGATGTGGACGATAGGTCGAAGCCAGCGTGTTGAGGAAAAAAAATATCGACCTATCGTCCGTAAAATACGGTAATTAACTGTAAATCTTTACAAAAACACTGCAGCATTACAAAACGACCACTATTTTTTCCAAACAATTACCTTCGGGTAACAGTAAGCAAATCATTCTAGACTGGAACTGATAATCCGACTGATTTTAAATCAACGGTCACCTGTTTTACCTGGCAATGTTTCCTTTGTCCAAAAGGTGACTGTTGGATACAGGTTTGATTGTGTTTGTGATGCTTCAATTTTCATTGAAGTTTTAGGACAACCAATGGACGAATTTAAAAAACGATCAATGACACTTTAGACAAAATAAAGAAATTGGTAAAGACGAAGAGTCCTTTCATTGCTGGTATAACTATGTTTCCCTTGTTATGTATGTTTGCTGACTGTTTTACTGCAGTTTGTATAACCATCTATATGACTTAATAATTAAGGACTACCGGACGCACCATGATACGATCTAGAATGAGAAAAAACTATTACTGGTACTCAGAAGTTTTCTACATTTATGATTCACAACAATGAAGACTATTGTATATATAGCATGGCAGATTTTTAACTCTCCTTACCCAGGGTAAAGCATATGCATCGGGCGATATCCTCTTTGTGTCCAGAAATGAGGACAGTTCTGGGTCATGATACTGTAGAAGTAGTCTAAACAAATGGAATGGTTTGCCATTCTTAAAACACTCCCTACAAGATATATCAACACAGTATAAATATAATAAAATACTACAGTTTCTTCAGAAAAATCAAATGTCAGGGCATATATATTTGTATTTTGTGTATCTAATGCCAAAATTATATAAGTCACTGATTGAATTAAGTTGATGGTTTGGTTTGGTTTACAGTGTTTTAATAATATTTCAGTTATATCGTGGCAGTCAGTTTTATTGGTGGAGGAAACCGGAGTACCCGCAGAAAACCACCAACCTGTTGCAAGTCACTGACAAACTACCATAAGCGGGATTTGAACTCACAACTTTAGTTAAATTAAGTTGTAAAATCAATAGTCTGGAGTGGTCTTAATTTTTTAT
The DNA here is from genome assembly GCA_963680875.1 of Bathymodiolus brooksi. Taxonomy (NCBI): domain Eukaryota; kingdom Metazoa; phylum Mollusca; class Bivalvia; order Mytilida; family Modiolidae; genus Bathymodiolus; species Bathymodiolus brooksi. The sequence continues at coordinate 77,969,430 of OY804578.1, read as the reverse complement.
GCTGAGTGTGCTTTTTTTTTTGTACTTACATTGTATATGTATTGACTGATTAATTGATGGGTGTTTAATGCCATCATTGGCAGTATTTCAGCTATATTGCAGTGTGTGTACCTATTAATATTTACATCTAATGTTTCATTAAAGTACCATATTAAGAGACTATGAATCATCTTCATCTCTTGTCCCTACTTTCAAGACAAACAAGGTGAGTGAGTGATTGTTACGTACTGTCCTATATCATGGTGTCATAGAACTATTTACTTTTTGACTGAATGGTAAAGATAAATGGTTTGTACTAGACCAACATGCCGAGTTAGATTTTTATCATGCTAGATTCTCCACTCTGTCAACATTATCTGGACACCAAGCTATTTGCTCTTCCAACTTGATGCTGTGGGTAAGGGTTAAGGTGTTTAATTCCACTTTCAACCATATTTCAGTTATATCATGGAGGTCAGTTCTATTTGTGGAGGAAACTGGAGTACACTTTAGTGGTGATGGGCACTGATATTTGATAATGTGTGATCATGGTCAGTGGACAATATGTTGATTATCTATACCCTCTAAAGCAAAAAAAAACCTGATAGAATCTTTCTTACCTTGGGATGTATTTATTTACAATAGCATAAAAACAATTATAAATTTCAGCTCTGCTAAGTTTCAGTGCCAGTAAGGGTTGTATTACACCCAACCAATCATATTCTGAAGAGTAACTTAGATTACGGGACTTTGTGTAGAAAGTTATTATTGTTTCAAGATCACTGACAAGGGTAAGTTTGTCTTCTTCATCGTCATTTCCAAATTTATCTGAAAATTAAAGCAACGTTGCACAAGAATGTTATGAACAACATTTAATATTACATCTGTTATATAAACTTACCTGTCCAGAAAGCTTGAAATACGGGAACACCCCAATGATGTCTTCGTTACAAAATGTCATTGGGAAATAGTTCAAAGTAACATTTTATATTATGTTCTTTTCATATTGCAGGGAACTTCAGGCCAAACTTCCCTTTCTCTCTCTCCCACTTCATTATGCAAACAGAAGAATATAGTAGGGCTATCAACATTTTGAAATTAGAGAGAGCTCACAGGGAGAAGTGGAAGACAACGGGGAGAAGTACTAGGGATATTTCTGGGAGTAGTTAATTTCATTTAATCAAAACATAATGTTTGCCAACCCTCTGAAATTAGCCTACTCAAATTCAGTAAAGTTTTATGGCAGTATAGTTTGGTTTTTCTTTGTCCTGCATTTAGACACAATTTCCCCCTTTTGAATTCAATGTGCTGTGACGTAGAATCACAAAACATTGTAATAACATTAATTTTTTTCAGATATATCATGACGAGAACAATTTACGTTTCGATGAAAAGATAATGCTGTTCGCTTTGTACTAGACCAACAAGCTTAGTTGGACTTTTATAGTGCTAGCAACAGTCCATGGGTAGATATCATCACTCCATTCAGATAAATGATCCTGATTCCGAGCCAAGCAGTCTTTGCTCTTACTCCTTAATGCTGTATACTTAGCGAAGAAGCAACAATTACAAATTTTATAGTCTTAACAGAGTTTGATCAGACAAGCATGCTAACCAGTACGTTCAAACATACAGCTAAAAAAAATAAAAGATTTGTTGTCAGTCCCTATTAATAACTAAATGGTAACTGTTTGTCTTACCTATAAGTGTTTTACAGTCTTGTCTAATCTGTCCTTGTTCTTTCAAATCAAACAATCCATCAAATGTAGCTAAAGAATCTCCTTTAGATTGTACACCTAAACATATCTGTAAAGTAAAATGTCATTCTAGGCTAATCTAGTACCTATTCAAAAAGGCAAAAAAATAATATAACAAATCATAAAGCTTGTACCTCTTGGTTTAACAGATCCAGCTGACAGTCAAGATGCCATTTATTCAACCATTCTAGACTGATAATGTTTATTGCATACAATTAAATGTTCTAATACATCACTAATATCAGGTACATGTACATTACAGTTGTCGATATATCATAGAAAAATTGATTTTTTTTTAGTGTCATATGAATATACTGTAGTTAAAATACTGCTCAATTCAGTAAAAAAACAATCAATCAATCTAAACTATTAAAACATCAAATTAAAATCATATTTACATTGAATTAGAATGCCGAACAAATGACAATATTTTACCTGCCAAACTTCAGCTCTTAAATGTTCTGGCACTGGTCTGCCTTTACAGATATTTCTAAGAGTACCATAGTCACATTCATCCACTAATGCTGTCTCTAAATCTGTAATCCTAAATATAATCAAATATAATGCTAACATATATAAAACTTCATTTGCATCAATAATATTGCAGACTTCATTTAGGCAGTCTATATTATTGTGTGTTTCTTTCTTGTATTAAGCTGGACCGACCCAACAAAACTGCCCTTACACAAAAGATTTATAAAGAATTCCATAGCATTTCTTAATCTTATTACTATTTTGTGCAAGTTATTTCACATCATATTTGCAGAGCTTTTTTAAAATATGTGATTGAAAGAAAACATTTCTAAATTACCGTGACCTATTTAAAAAAATGTAAGTCACTGTGAGTCAGTTATTGTTGCTTATTGCCAAGTGAGCTATTTTTAGTAACTTATAGGAATTATTAAAAACACTCTGTTCCACCGAAATATAAGTTATATGACACTGTGGGTTTTTTTTGGTGTTGATGTCAGTGTTTCTACAGAGTTTTACCATGAAAACACAGACCATGTTTTTCAACTAAAACACCTTGTTAGGACTGCATTGTCAAATATAGGTGATTTTATTACAAGTCAGATTTAACATGTTTGACTGTGGGTTAGGGTTATTTCATTTATATGGTGTCAGTCAGTTTTAATGTTGGAGAAAACAGGAGTATCAGGAAAAAACAACCGACCTCTCGCAAATGTTCGACTGTGACTTTCACTGACAGTCGACAATACCACACACTTGCCTTTTTTTTCAAAGACTAGACAACACTCTCTGGATAGTACTATGGTATCATAATGTAATACCGGTGTAATTTATTTCCGGGGTATATCAGGATTTTCCCATTTGCGAGCATGAGACGTAACGTCATCAGTCAAAGGTCATCACATTTTGTTGACAACACAACGAGCTATCACCAACCATAAAGAATTTTATATACCTTTGTACTGAATATATAGTAGCAATGTTATCCGAACCACTTGCTTTATCTATGTTTAGATTGGTTAACAACTTCACATGTACTTCTATGTTTATATCACTAATGCTGGGGTATTTCGGTTCATTCACTTATGGTAGCGGTTCCTGTGCATTTTCTTTTGTGAAGACCGACTTGAATTGGTCATTCAGCAGTTCTGCCTTTGATTTGCTGTCTTGGTGAAGTATTCCATTTTTCTTTATTCCAACAATGCCGATATTGTCTGTGCGCTTTGACTTAATGTACTTCCAAAATGGTTTACTGTTGCCCTCTTCAAGTGCTGATTCAAGTACATTGTTCACATAACTCCAGTGAGCTTGTCTTACAGCTTTTTGCGTTGCACGCTTTTGAAGCCTGTATTTGTCCCAGTCTTCTGTTCTTTCTATCTGCTTAGCTCTTTGGAATAACTGGTGTTTTTTTCGAATCATTTTCTTGTCTTTATTTGAGAGCCACGGTAAAATGTGTCTATTTGGTGCAAGTTTTTTCGGTACATTTAGGCCGAGTGTGTTGTTTATTCCATTTTTAAGTTCTGTCCATTTTTCTTCTACTGAGGTCTTATATAATTACTTTGTATGATTCTGGTGCCTAGATCTATGATATCTGTCTTAATTTGATCCCAGTTCGCTTTTTTAAATATGTTGATTTCTCTTCTTTTAGGTTTGTTGTATCTGGGTTTGAGATCTGTGTCTACAATGATCATATTGTGGTCAGATATACCTGGGATTGTGTTGCACGATTTTACTAAGCTTGGTTGGTTCGTCAGGAAAAGATCAAGGATATTATTTTTTCTACTTGGTTTTAGTTGTAGTTGTTCCATTCCAGAATCTTCAATAATTTCGATTAGTTCTTGATGATGGTTTACTTGATTGCTCCCTGTCTTTACTGTGCTGTTTTCCCAGTCGATGTGTGGCATGTTAAAGTCTCCTGCTAATATTATAGGTTTGTCTTTACTATGTTCACGCACGTTTGCTATTGATGATTTAAGGTTATTGAGTGCATCTATATTTGAATTAGGTGGTCAGTAATATGAACCAATTATTACGGATTTGTTTTTAGTTTGGATCTCTGCCCATTGAAGTTCACAATCATTTTCACTGTTTTCTACTGTTGAAGTAGTGAATTTGTCATGTAATGCAATAAATACGCCTCCTCCATTTTTGTTTCTGTTTTTTCGGAAGACATTTTCATTGTATCCATCTGGGCAAATTTCAGCATTTTTATGTTCTTTAGATAGCCAGGATTCACATCCAATTATAGCATCTGGTTTTGTGTACTCAACACATTCATGTAATTCAGATCTTTTATTCCTGATACTTTGACAGTTCATCATTAATATTCTAAAGTTTTGATCTTTCTTTTGGATTCCGCTAACTGATTTTGATCGTTTAGATATGGATTCATTGCTCATGGTTGTACTTGTGCTTATGTGTCTTGATTTAGGACTACTAAATACTGATGGACTGAAAGAAGAGTCTATTGATGGTATTGTTGACATAGATGCTGCAGATGAAACAGAGCCAAGGGCACTAAATTGGTTTGATGTTTCTAGAATTCTAGTTCATATGGATGGTATGTAAAACTTCCAGCATTTTGTGTGTCACATTTACAGCAGATCCACGATACGTTGTCTTTTTGTAGGTTATTTAACTCAGATCAGACTTGGGGTCAATTACTTTCAAATGTAATCGATTACATTACAATTACTTTGCAATTTTCATGATTACATTACATTACGATTACATCAATTTTCAAATGTAATCGATTAAATTACAATCACTTTGTAAATGTAATCGATTACATTACTGATTACATTTAATGTCATGACAACCAATATATTAGTGTTTTATGTTATTTTGTCTCGTGTGCATCTGTCCAATATCTCTTCTTTTTTTTTTTTATGTATTTCTTAATCAGAACTATGAATTACAATTCAGCTGTAATTTGATCATTACATGCAATAACAAACAGTACATTGTAAATTATAAACAGCAATTCTCATTTTCCTATTTTTCATAAAATATGTCTTCTCTTATTACTATATACATGTATGACCAATATTGATTTCATCTTATACTATTAGTAAATATTATAACATACATTTGCACATTTTTATAATATATATAAAATAATTTCAAACATTCTGTGAAAGTCTATTGGGGATAACAAACTAGCAGTTAATTACCTGATAAAATTTGTAATTAAGGTATTATTTATGACACCAATTTCACACCATTTGAATGTTTGTCCTTGATATATAATTCAGAAGGTAAAAAAACAAAAATCATTCTGATTCTAAAAACTTGTTTAAAAATGTACATAATTTCTCAGTCTAAATATGAAAACTAAATCCTTAATTTATGTAAATAGGTTTAATAAAAATCAGCGCCAAAATAACTAGAGGCTCAGGTGAGCCTGTATCGCTCACCTGACATAAATAAGTCCTCTTAAGAATGTCTGCATGCCGAATACATCTAAGTTACTATTCAAATCCCATACTGCCATAGGGTTCTATGTTAAAACTATGTCTGCTCATGGCAGCCATCTTGAATGGAGGTTGTGGTCACCAGACACAATTTTGAAAGTATACTACCCAAGGACCATCCATGCCATGTTTGCTTTAAATTGGCTGACTGGTTTCAGAAGAGAAGACTTTTAAACAATTTTCCCATAGGGTCCTATGTTAAACTATGTCGAGTCATGGTGGCCATCTTGAATTTCCGATCGGCAAACGATTCACAAGTTTAGTACAGGACCACCCAATGATCATTCCTGCAAAGTCACAATTCAATTGGCTTAGTGGTTTCTAACAAGAAGATTTTTTAAATTTCGACCAATCAGAACACATTATGGAACCTGGCAGCCATGTTGGATTTCCGATCAGTACCAAAAACAGAAATCTTGTATATGACCATCCAATGAACATTTCTGCCAAGTTTGGTTCAAATCTGTTATGTGGTTTCAGAAAAAAAGATGAAAATGTGAAATTCCCATAGGGTCCAATGTTAAACTAAGTCGAGTCATGGTGGCCATCTTGAATTTCTGATCGGCAAACGATTCACAAGTTTAGTACAGGACCACCCAATGATCATCCCTGCAAAGTCACAATTCAATTGGCTTGTTGGTTTCTGACAAGAAGATTTTTAAAATTTCAGCCAATGAGAACACATTATGGACCCTGGCAGCCATGTTGGATTTCAAATCAGCACCAAAAACACAAATCTGGTAGAGGACCATCCAATGAACATTTCTGGCAAGTTTGGTTAAAATCTGTTCAGCAGTTTCAGAGAAGAAGATTTAAATGTGAAAAGCTAACGGACGGATGGACGATGGATGCTTACCCATGACAAAAGCTCACCTGGGTGAGCTAAAAAGCAGAAATATCACATAAATCTGAATATCAGATACAAGCCCCATTAGAATATTCTTAAAAAAAAAATCCAAAATTTTACAAATATTACAACTTGAATTGCTATTTATCAGTTAATTTGTAATATACAGAGACGTCCCAAAAGTATTCGGTCACTGTGATTTTTTACTATATATTTCATGTAAAACCACATTTTTTAAAAACATTATTCCAAAGTCGACTCTTGTTTGATTTTGATGATTTTTTTACCAACAAAAACAGAATTAAATGTAGTTTTACAATTTTAGCATAAATTTATAATCTATAATTTTTACGAGTTCACGATTTAAACACAAAACTAAATTTTGAACATCAAAAATACAATACAATGATAGTACATTTGAAGACAAATAATTTAAGTTTGTGTTTAAATCATGAACATTTGAAATCTGTATTCCCAAAAAATATTTTAAATAATCACAGAAAACTACGTACGTTCTCGCTTCTGTTGGTAAAAATGTCATCAAAATCGAACAAGAATTGACTTTGGAATAATGTTTTAAAAAATTGTGGTTTTATATGAGATATAGAGTAAAAAATTACAGTGACCGAATACTTTTGGCATATCTCTGTACATGTACAAAGGTATGTACGAGCATCATAAATAAATGTTTCTGAAAATTATAATTTACATTTTGCTTTTTATATAATATCTTTATTGATATTTTAAATCTCTTTTTAAACTTGTATAAGAAATCTTCATGAGATACCTATGTTTTGGTTTATATAAAATATTTCTTTATCTTATGCAAATCATGAGGACATGGTGATAGTCTTTCATAAAAGCAATTTCATATATGAAATCTTGAAAGTTGTGTCAGATAATTTAAAATTTTAGAGCTTGTTGTGTTTTACACAAGCCGACAAACTGTTTTCACTGAATTTTTGAAACCCTAAAGAAATTGAAATTGAGATATTATTTGTTTGGATGTCAAGTCTTTGAAGTCATAATCTATACGTAACATTTTTGGTAGCTGTGATAGTTTTAATTGCAATATAAGCATATAATAATATCTACATTATTTGTTTAATAAACTTCATGAAGAAAATTCATTTACATAAATCATACATTAAATATCTAACAGGCCTCTACATTAACATATTTTTCAACTTGTCCCTTCGGACAACTAACTAAAACCAGAGGCTCTCAAGAGCCTGTATCGTTCACCTGGTAATAAAAAAAACCAATTGGTCCTTTGTAAAAACTATGTCCTGCGTCATCTTGGAATTACGATCAACATAAAAAACACAAAGTTTGTAAAGGACCTTCCAATGATTGATGCACAGTTTAGGTTCAATCAGTGCAATAGCTTCAGAGAAGAATATATTTCTGTATTTTCCCCATATGGTTCTGTGTTAATACTATGACCTGTGGTGGCAGCCATCTTGGATTTCCGATCGGCATAAAAAACAGAGGACCTTCCAATGATCATTCCTGGGCAGTTTGGTTTCAACTGTCCAAGTGGTTTCAGAGAAGAAGCATTTTGAAACATTTTTCCCATAGGGTCCAATGTTAAACTAAGTCCTGCCGTAGCCGCCATTTTGAATTTCATATCAGAATAAAAAACGTATATTTTGTAGAGGACCATTCAATGAACATTCGTGTACAGTTTGGCTTTAATCATATTTGTAGTTTCTGAGAAGAAGGCATTTGAACATTTTCCCATAGGGTCCAATGTTAATCTATGTCCTGCGGTGGTGGCCATCTTGGATTTCCGATCGGCATAAAAAACACACACCTTGTAGAGGACCTTCCAATGATCATTCCTGGGCAGTTTGGTTTCAATTATCCAAGTGGTTTCAGAGAAGAAGCGTTTTGAAACATTTTTCCCATAGGGTCCAATGTTAAACTAAGTCCTGCCGTAGCCGCCATTTTGAATTTCATATCGGAACAAAAAATGTAAAGTTTGTAGAGGACCATCCAATGTACACACATATGGACAGTTTGGCTTTAATCATATTTGTAGTTTCTGAGAAGAAGGCATTTGAACATTTTCCCATAGGGTCCAATGTTAATCTATGTCCTGCGGTGGTGGCCATCTTGAATTTTCGATCGGCATAAAAAAACAGAAACTTTGTAGAGGACCTTCCAATGATCATTCCTGGGCAGTTTGGATTCAATTGTCCAAGTGGTTTCAGAGAAGAAGCGTTTTGAAACATTTTCCCCATAGGGTCCAATGTTAAACTAAGTCCTGCCATAGCCGCCATTTTGAATTTCATATCGGAACAAAAAACCTAAAGTTTGTAGAGGACCATCCAATGAACATTCATGTACAGTTTGGCTTTAATAATATTTGTAGTTTCTGAGAAGAAGGCATTTGAACATTTTACCATAGGGTCCAATGTTAATCTATGTATTGCGGTGGCGGCCATCTTGGATTTCCGATCGGCATAAAAAACATAAAATTTGTAGAGGACCTTCCAATGATCATTCCTGGGCAGTTTGGTTTCAACTGTTCTAGTGGTTTCAGAGAAGAAGCGTTTTGAAACATTTTTCCCATAGGGTCCAATGTTAAACTAAGTCCTGCCGTAGCCGCCATTTTGAATTTCATATCGGAACAAAAAACGTATTGTTTGTAGAGGATCATCCAATGAACATTCATGTACAGTTTGGCTTTAATCATATTTGTAGTTTCTGAGAAGAAGGCATTTGAACATTTTCCCATAGGGTCCAATGTTAATCTATGTCCTGCGGTGGCGGCCATCTTGAATTTCCGATCGGCATAAAAAAACAGAAACTTTGTAGAGGACCTTCCAATGATCATTCCTGGGCAGTTTGGTTTCAATTATCCAAGCGGTTTCAGAGAAGAAGCGTTTTGAAACATTTTTCCCATAGGGTCCAATGTTAAACTAAGTCCTGCCGTAGCCGCCATTTTGAATTTCTTATCGGAACAAAAAACGTAAAGTTTGTAGAGGACCATCCAATGAACATTCATGTACAGTTTGGCTTTAATAATATTTGTAGTTTCTGAGAAGAAGGCATTTGAACATTTTCCCATAGGGTCCAATGTTAATCTATGTATTGCGGTGGTGGCCATCTTGGATTTCCGATCGGCATAAAAAACATAAAATTTGTAGAGGACCTTCCAATGATCATTCCTAGGCAGTTTGGTTTCAATTATCCAAGTGGTTTCAGAGAAGAAGCGTTTTGAAACATTTTCCCCATAGGGTCCAATGTTAAACTAAGTCCTGCCGTAGCCGCCATTTTGAATTTCATACCAGAACAAAAAACGTAAAGTTTGTAGAGGACCATCTAATGAACATTCATGTACAGTTTGGCTTTAATCATATTTGTAGTTTCTGAGTAGAAGGCATTTGAATATTTTCCCATAGAGTCCAATGTTAATCTATGTCCTGCGGTGGCGGCCATCTTGGATTTCCGACCGGCATAAAAAACATAAAATTTGTAGAGGACCTTCCAATGATCATTCCTGGGCAGTTTGGTTTCAACTGTCCAAGTGGTTTCAGAGAAGAAGCATTTTGAAACATTTTTCCCATAGGGTCCAATGTTAAACTAAGTCCTGCCGTAGCCGCCATTTTGAATTTCATATCGGAACAAAAAACCTTAAGATTGTAGAGGACCATCCAATGAACATTCATGTACAGTTTGGCTTTAATCATATTTGTAGTTTCTGAGAAGAAGGCATTTGAACATTTTCCCATAGGGTCCAATGTTAATCTATGTATTGCGGTGGCGGCCATCTTGGATTTCCGATCGGCATAAAAAACATAGAATTTCTAGAGGACCTTCCAATGATCATTCCTAGGCAGTTTGGTTTCAATTATCCAAGTGGTTTCAGAGAAGAAGCGTTTTGAAACATTTTTCCCTTAGGGTCCAATGTTAAACTAAGTCCTGCCGTAGCCGCCATTTTGAATTTCCTACCGGAACAAAAAACGTAAAGTTTGTAGAGGACCATCTAATGAACATTCATGTACAGTTTGGCTTTAATTATATTTGTAGTTTCTGAGAAGAAGGCATTTGAATATTTTACCATAGGGTCCAATGTTAATCTATGTCCTGCGGTGGCGGCCATCTTGGATTTCCGACCGGCATAAAAAACAGAATATTTGTAGAGGACCTTCCAATGATCATTCCTGGGCAGTTTGGTTTCAACTGTCCAAGTGGTTTCAGAGAAGAAGCATTTTGAAATATTTTTCCCATAGGGTCCAATGTTAAACTAAGTCCTGCCGTAGCCGCCATTTTGAATTTCATATCGGAACAAAAAACCTTAAGATTGTAGAGGACCATCCAATGAACATTCATGTACAGTTTGGCTTTAATCATATTTGTAGTTTCTGAGAAGAAGGCATTTGAACATTTTCCCATAGGGTCCAATGTTAATCTATGTCCTGCGATGGCGGCCATCTTGGATTTACGATCGGCATAAAAAACAGTAACTTGGTAAAGGACATTCCAATGATCATTCCTTTACAGTTTGGGTTCAGTCAGTTCATTAGTTTCAGAGAAGAAGATCTTTGAAATTTCAGCCAATCAGAGCATATTATTGGCCCTGGCAGCCATATTGAATATCCGACTGGAACGAAAAACAGTAACTTTGTAGAGGACCATCCAAGGAACATTCCTGCTAAGTTCGGTTCCAATCGGCCAAGTGGTTTCGGAGAAGAAGCTTGAAATGTGAAAAGTTTACAGACGACAGACGACGGACGCCAAGTGATGGCAATAGTTCAAATGGACCTTTGGTGGTCCAGGTGAACTAAAAAGTACTTGTCCGACTCAATCTTTTAGTTGTCCGAACAAATTAACCAGAGGCTCTCAAGAGCCTGTATCGTTCACCTGGTAATAAAAAAAAACAATTGGTCCTATGTAAAAACTATGTCCTGCAGTGGTAGTCATCTTGGAATTACGATCAACATAAAAAACACAAAGTTTGTAAAGGACCTTCCAATGATTGATGCACAGTTTAGGTTCAATCAGTGCAATAGCTTCAGAGAAGAATATATTTCTGTATTTTCCCCATATGGTTCTGTGTTAATACTATGACCTGTGGTGGCAGCCATCTTGGATTTCCGATCGGCATAAAAAAAACACACCTTGTAGAGGACCTTCCAATGATCATTCCTGGGCAGTTTGGTTTCAACTGTCCAAGTGGTTTCAGAGAAGAAGCATTTTGAAACATTTTTCCCATAGGGTCCAATGTTAAACTAAGTCCTGCCGTAGCCGCCATTTTTAATTTCATATCAGAATAAAAAACGTAAAGTTTGTAGAGGACCATTCAATGAACATTCATGTACAGTTTGGCTTTAATCATATTTGTAGTTTCTGAGAAGAAGGCATTTGAACATTTTCCCATAGGGTCCAATGTTAATCTATGTCCTGCGGTGGTGGCCATCTTGGATTTACGATCGGCATAAAAAACACACACCTTGTAAAGGACCTTCCAATGATCATTCCTGGGCAGTTTGGTTTCAATTATCCAAGTGGTTTCAGAGAAGAAGCGTTTTGAAACATTTTTCCCATAGGGTCCAATGTTAAACTAAGTCCTGCCGTAGCCGCCATTTTGAATTTCATATCGGAACAAAAAACGCATTGTTTGTAGAGGATCATCCAATGAACATTCATGTACAGTTTGGCTTTAATCATATTTGTAGTTTCTGAGAAGAAGGCATTTGAACATTTTCCCATAGGGTCCAATGTTAATCTATGTCCTGCGGTGGCGGCCATCTTGGATTTCCGACCGGCATAAAAAACAGAAAATTTGTAGAAGACCTTCCAATGATCATTCCTGGGCAGTTTGGTTTCAACTGTCCTAGTGGTTTCAGAGAAGAAGCATTTTGAAACATTTTTCCCATAGGGTCCAATGTTAAACTAAGTCCTGCCGTAGCCGCCATTTTGAATTTCATATCGGAACAAAAAACCTTAAGATTGTAGAGGACCATCCAATGAACATTCATGTACAGTTTGGCTTTAATCATATTTGTAGTTTCTGAGAAGAAGGCATTTGAACATTTTCCCATAGGGTCCAATGTTAATCTATGTATTGCGGTGGCGGCCATCTTGGATTTCCGATCGGCATAAAAAACATAAAATTTGTAGAGGACCTTCCAATGATCATTCCTAGGCAGTTTGGTTTCAATTATCCAAGTGGTTTCAGAGAAGAAGCGTTTTGAAACATTTTTCCCATAGGGTCCAATGTTAAACTAAGTCCTGCCGTAGCCGCCATTTTGAATTTCATACCGGAACAAAAAACGTAAAGTTTGTAGAGGACCATCTAATGAACATTCATGTACAGTTTGGCTTTAATCATATTTGTAGTTTCTGAGTAGAAGGCATTTGAATATTTTCCCATAGGGTCCAATGTTAATCTATGTCCTGCGGTGGCAGCCATCTTGGAATTCCGACCGGCATAAAAAACAGAAAATTTGTAGAGGACCTTCCAATGATCATTCCTGGGCAGTTTGGTTTCAACTGTCCAAGTGGTTTCAGAGAAGAAGCATTTTGAAACATTTTCCCCATAGGGTCCAATGTTAAACTAAGTCCTGCCGTAGCCGCCATTTTGAATTTCATATCGGAACAAAAAACCTTAAGATTGTAGAGGACCATCCAATGAACATTCATGTACAGTTTGGCTTTAATCATATTTGTAGTTTCTGAGAAGAAGGCATTTGAACATTTTCCCATAGGGTCCAATGTTAATCTATGTATTGCGGTGGCGGCCATCTTGGATTTCCGATCGGCATAAAAAACAGAAAATTTGTAGAGGACCTTCCAATGATCATTCCTGGGCAGTTTGGTTTCAACTGTCCAAGTGGTTTCAGAGAAGAAGCATTTTGAAACATTTTTCCCATAGGGTCCAATGTTAAACTAAGTCCTACCGTAGCCGCCATTTTGAATTTCATATCGGAACAAAAAACCTTAAGATTGTAGAGGACCATCCAATGAACATTCATGTACAGTTTGGCTTTAATCATATTTGTAGTTTCTGAGAAGAAGGCATTTGAACATTTTCCCATAGGGTCCAATGTTAATCTATGTATTGCGGTGGCGGCCATCTTGGATTTCCGATCGGCATAAAAAACATAAAATTTGTAGAGGACCTTCCAATGATCATTCCTATGCAGTTTGGTTTCAATTATCCAAGTGGTTTCAGAGAAGAAGCGTTTTGAAACATTTTTCCCATAGGGTCCAATGTTAAACTAAGTCCTGCCGTAGCCGCCATTTTGAATTTCATACCGGAACAAAAAACGTAAAGTTTGTAGAGGACCATCTAATGAACATTCATGTACAGTTTGGCTTTAATCATATTTGTAGTTTCTGAGAAGAAGGCATTTGAATATTTTCCCATAGGGTCCAATGTTAATCTATGTCCTGCGGTGGCGGCCATCTTGGATTTCCGACCAGCATAAAAAACAGAAAATTTGTAGAGGACCTTCCAATGATCATTCCTGGGCAGTTTGGTTTCAACTGTCCAAGTGGTTTCAGAGAAGAAGCATTTTGAAACATTTTTCCCATAGGGTCCAATGTTAAACTAAGTCCTGCCGTAGCCGCCATTTTGAATTTCATATCGGAACAAAAAACCTTAAGATTGTAGAGGACCATCCAATGAACATTCATGTACAGTTTGGCTTTAATCATATTTGTAGTTTCTGAGAAGAAGGCATTTGAACATTTTCCCATAGGGTCCAATGTTAATCTATGTCCTGCGATGGCGGCCATCTTGGATTTACGATCGGCATAAAAAACAGTAACTTGGTAAAGGACATTCCAATGATCATTCCTTTACAGTTTGGGTTCAGTCAGTTCATTAGTTTCAGAGAAGAAGATCTTTGAAATTTCAGCCAATCAGAGCATATTATTGGCCCTGGCAGCCATATTGAATATCCGACTGGAACGAAAAACAGTAACTTTGTAGAGGACCATCCAAGGAACATTCCTGCTAAGTTCGGTTTCAATCGGCCAAGTGGTTTCGGAGAAGAAGCTTGAAATGTGAAAAGTTTACAGACGACAGACGACAGACGACGGACGCCAAGTGATGGCAATAGTTCACATGGACCTTTGGTCCAGGTGAACTAATAAAAATTACAAAAACTAAGAGAATAATTATTCAGGGCTCCCACTACTTTCAAATTAGAGGGAGAAGTGACTTCTCTTTCAGAGAGTTCACAGGGAGAAGTGGGATATACAGGGAGAAGTCAATTGCGATTAATCGAAACATTGTTTCGCGACCCCTCTGACGTTACCCTGCCCAAATTAGTAAATAGTTAAAGCTGCCTGAACTGATCTGTTCTGGCTTTTTTTTTATTCATATCTTAAGGACATATATTCAATGTCACATTTTTATTTCTGTCTACCTTGATGACTATTGGAGTCTTGCATACCAGTGATTTGTATATGTACCCCCCCCCCCCCCCTCCTTTTGAAAAATTACTGTGTTGTGATCCAATTCCACACAAATTGTAATAACTCATATTTGTGTTATATAAATCCTTGTTTCTGGTAAAAAAAATATACCTAGATGCTATATACACCAGTATCTAGGTATATTTTTTTTTACCAGAAACAAGTGCCTATGATATAAATAAAGCAAAGTATTTTATTTAAATTCACAGAGAAATAAAAATTTCAGTGGATCTTTTCAATATTTCCCAAAAGCCTAAATCAAGTCCTCTATCGTATTTTGCACAAAAGACAAGTTTAAATTTGGCGCCAAATTGATATCCGATAATTTTTACGTGTCCGTTCCGGAGTGATTCTTGTTCTTATATTTCAAATATTGATATTTCCATTCATTAAAGCGTTTCTGAGATTGCGACTTTAATTTTGTCAATGTCCTTGAACTTCATCAAAGCATGGAGGAACGATAAATACAATAAAAGAGTTTTGATCTGGCGTTTCACTTTAGTTTTAATCAAAATAAATTATGGACAAATTGGAGATCAAACAGGGCTCTTTTATACAACAAACTCAGTATTTTATACCAGAGGGAATAGATTTGTCCGTCGTACCGGCACGTTTGAGAATCTGATTTTTTCACTTGTCCCGTCGGACAACCGTAATACAAGATCTACTTGTCCGACGTCAGTTTTCACTGGTACCGGACAATCGGACAAACGTTAATGTCGAGGCCTGTCTAAGGAGATATATGTTTCAGTTAAGACAAAATAAGTCAAAATGATGAAAAGTAATCTAAATGTAATCAGAAAGTAACCATGATTACAGGGTCAAAATGAATGTAATCGATTACATTACAATTACATGTAATCTAAAAAATGTCCGATTACAAATTACATTCGATTACATGAAAAATGTAATCGATTACAACCGATTACGATTACCCCATGTCTGACTCAGAGTCAGATGCATTTAAGTCAAGACCGTCTGAATGGTACCAAATGCTGCACTCGTGACAGCAGATAGCACGCTTGTGTTCCCATGTCACTGGGATTTCACAGTAGCCACAAGGGTATATTGAAGGGCCTGGATTTAATTGGATGTCTCTGGCAAATAAAATTGCTAATAATGTTATGTTTTTCCATGATGATGGTGGAGATTTTGTTATCACTCTAGTGTTGAGCTAGTCCGAGATTCCTCTGCCGTCTAACGGCTTTTATGGATTTGCTGTAGCCGTGGGACGTCAGAGCGCTATATATACGGAAAACAGCTGATTTGCTTCTCCAGCTCTGGGTCGGCACATTTCCACGTTTCGTGGCTATCGGATTTTATTTTCTATCAGAAACCCTTATATAAATCGCTTCACCAATCATTTTTCTATTCATTCATAACCATCTTACCCTCAGAAAGTGGTGTTACACTCCATTACAGCACGATTTTGCCTTAGATCCTATTATTCCGCCATTTGACTTCCATTTTCGAATCTACAAACGTGATCTCGCGATACTAACTGAATGATAACAGTAACGCATTGCATGATGGGAGCTACTTAATTCAGCGCACCAAATTATTTGAGCATTATTTGCATACGTAAACAACATTCAAATCACATGGAAGACGATACATTTAAGCGTATTCTGCAGGACAAACAGTCCATCTATAGATCAAAGCAGAGCAGAAGGAAATAATACAGAATGTGTTGGAAAGAAAAGATTCAATGGCAGAGTGTTACCAACGGGCTTCGGAAAGAGCATGTGTTACGTCCCCCCTTTTTGGACAAGGTACTACATCATTTTTTTCTTCTTATGGTTATCTGTAATTCACTATTGCTGTTAAAATCATTACCAATCAATATAATCAACTGTATTAAATTTTATGTTAATTGTTCTGTCTTAACAGGCGTGTATGATTGGCAATACAAATATTTGTTTGTTTGTTTATCATACCTGTTAACCCCCCCCCTTTCGCGGGACTCTCCCACGTAAGAGCCTTATCTCCCGCATGGACTAGGTCTCACGCGCGGGAGACATTAATCTCCTGCACACACCTTTTCCTCCTGCACGATCTCCACCCAACAAAAAAATCAAGTACAATAAAATCTTGACCTACATTTTGCGATCAATATTTCTGGAAATTCCCCATTTGGAACTCCTGCGCTGATGAAAAATGCCGAGAGATACGAATGGTAAAGGTGTTTAAATGATATCCGGTTATTGATCTGTTTGACACCTTTACAGGTAAATTGGGTCATGGAGATTAATTAAGGTGTTGATGATTATACAACAATTATCCACTGATTGACAGTTAATTGGGGATAAGGAAGTGGGTTTGTGGCACATGCTTAGATGATTAGAAGTGTGATAGCGGCAATTAAAAATAGTTATAAACCGTTGTGCAAACAGGAGTCGGACAACCTTTGATGCCGAGGAAAACTTCTTATTTCGATCAAACGTGCAATGAATTCATCTCGGATTGAGTTGTTATTGCTTGTTTGGGACCAAAGCCGATCAAAGTATTATTTAAGGACTAAGTTCCAGGATGGAATTGATAAACCACAAAAATGCCAAAACATATACTATCACCCAACGCATCAGCAGCAAAGTGACTTTTTAATTTTAGTGCTCAATGACTTTATTGTTCAGAGCATTCTGTCTTCATTGTTATTGCTTTGTTATAACCTTATGATTATGAATAAATTATAAATACAGTTTTTATCCTTCATTCATCATATGAAACACTACTAATAAGACAGAAATGTAAACAATATATATTGAAATGGGATGCAGTTGGTTCAATACTGAAACATACAAAAAGAAAACATCAATTAACAATAAAAACATGCATCAAATACGTCGATAAAAAATCTCCAGTTACGAGACCAAATCTCCAGCCAAAAATTTACAAATCTCCAGTTGTAGCATAGCAACTCTTATCACATGTATGCAACTACAAGGTACAATTTTGTGCGTTTAAAGGCGACACACAAAATCTCCCCCTTAGAAGTGTTGGTAGGGGGGAGATCTCCCCCCTAGCAGTTCCCAGAGGTTAACAGGTATGGTTTATATGCAAATCAACTCCCATGATACATTGCGGTAATCGTGGTTTTCTCGTAGTCACGTGACAAATGTTTGAAAAATGGAAGACAAATGGCGGAATCATAGGATCTAAGGCAAAATCGTGCTGTAATGGAGTGTAGCACCACTTTCTGAGGGTAAGATGGTTATGAATGAATAGAAAAATGATTGGTGAAGCGATTTATATAAGGGTTTCTGATAGAAAATAAAATCCGATAGCCACGAAACGTGGAAATGTGCTGACCCAGAGTTGGAGAAGCAAATCCGCTGTTTTCCGTATATATAGCGCTGTGACGTCCCACGGCTACAGCAAATCCATAAAAGCCGTTAGACGGCAGAGGAATCTCGGACTAGTGTTGAGCAAGGACCACATGGGCTTATTACGAATTATTTTTATCCCTCGACTGACAACTCTAAAAAAAAAACACATGATTTTTTAGAGTTGTCAGTCGAGGGATAAAAATAATTCGTAACAACTTAATTTTAAAAATCAAATTAAAGTAAACAAGCCCCTGTGCAAGGACCCGTGGAGATATACATGTGACTAACACTAGTCAATGCATTGGCGAAAAATAACATTGGACGATTTTGATCAATTTTTGTATTCCCAATTCCTTAGAAATGACACAAAGCAACCGCCACAGTGAAAAAATAAACACATACCAGCTTGTGCCAGTGTCTGACACTTCCGCCATAGTTGACGTGTAAGGCTTCAATACAAAACAAAATACAATGCGGACACACAAAATCCGGAATCAGATGCCTTAGTAAGATTTTTTTTATTTAAAGCCGGAAGCATATTATACAAATACAACATAAAACATTAACCGACTTGGTATTTAAAAAACACAACAATGGACAAACATAGCAAAGCAGCACATGGTAAACAAACAAATACATTCTTTATTAGCCATACTGATAATCCAAAGAAGTTTTACTCATATATCAAACAGAAAAAGTCAGGTCAAAGTAACATCCCAGTATTAAAACGAAACACGGAAATACTGAGTGAACCTAAGGACAAGGCAAACGTCTTAAACGATCATTACACCTCAGTATTCACCAGAGAACCACCTGGACAGCTACCCGATATTGATGGCACACCTATCCCTCCAATGACGGACATTAAATTCACATCACCTGGAGTCGAAAAACTTTTACAAAATCTCAACCCAAGCAAGGCAGCTGGCCCGGATCTCTTGCCAACTCGTATGCTCAAGGAGGTAGCAAAGGAAATAGCCCCAGTATTAGCTTTTATCTTCCAGCAGTCGTATGATACCAGTCAAGTCCCATCAGATTGGCAGTTTGCAAATGTCACCGCAGTATTTAAAAAGGGAGAAAAGACAAATCCAGCTAACTACCGTCCTGTGTCTTTGACATGCATACTGTGTAAAACCATGGAGCACATAGTATTCAGCCAAATTATGAACCATCTAGATCGCAAGAAGGTCCTGAGGAATTTCCAACATGGATTTAGAAGAAATCACTCTTGTGAGACCCAGTTACTAAATACAGCTGAGGAACTATCAAGAAGGCTTGATATGAGACAGACCATCGATCTGCTGATACTTGATTTTAGCAAGGCTTTTGATACCGTGCCCCACAGAAGACTACTTCACAAGATCCAACATTATGGAGTAGAAGGCCTGACAAATAAATGGATTGGTTCATGGTTATGCCAGCGAAAACAGAAAGTCGTACAAGACGGCTATTCATCTGACGAATCCTCAGTCATATCAGGTGTCCCCCAGGGCACGGTACTGGGTCCTTTGATGTTTCTGCTCTACGTAAATGACATAGCAGATAAAATATCTCCACAAACCAGAATCAAGCTTTTTGCAGATGATTGTCTACTGTACAGGACCATTGACACCAAACAAGACCATAAACAACTACAACAAGATCTCAACACACTGGTAGATTGGTCACATACCTGGCTGATGACATTTAATGCAGCCAAATGCCACCTCCTTAAGATTACACGGAAGACCAAATGTTTAGACACAGAGTATACAATTGACAACCACACCCTCCTACGAGTAGAACACCATCCGTACCTAGGAGTAGAATTGACATCAGACTTAACATGGAAACACCACATTGGACTTATAACTGGGAAAGCTCAGAAGATCCTCAACCTGCTTCGAAGACACCTTTATGGTTGTAACCCAGATGTTAAGAAGAGAGCATTTACTGCATTAGTACTACCACATCTCGAGTACACTTCAACAGTATGGGACCCATACCATAAACAAGACATTCAAGCTCTTGAAAAAGTCCAGCGAAAAGGGGCACGCTTTGTAACTGGAAAATATTCTTACCAAGACAGCGTAACATCTATGCTCAACGACTTGAATTGGCAGCCCCTTCAGATTAGAAGAAAGAACAAGAGACTCATCGTCTTTCATAAGGCAGTAAACCAAAATTCGCCAGTTGAAATCCCGGACTATGTCACCCAGTCAACATACAGTGGAACAAGATCTCACTCCAAAGCTTTCATTGAAATCAGAGCCAACTACGAACAGTACAAAAACAGCTTCCTGCCTAGGACTATCAAAGACTGGAATGCTCTGCCAACTCACCTAGTGCATGTCACCTCTGTGGACGAATTTGGTTCTCGTCTACAGAGTTTGACAACCTAGACATACACAGTGATTCCTGTTTTTATTGTTTTTAATTGTATATACGCACTTTGGTGCTTTTATCCATGTTGTTGATGTCACTTGCCTGTGATGCGATAGCCCTAGGCAGTAATCAAGTAGAAGTAGAAGTAGGGTCCACAGGGGGCATAGATACAAGATACAAATACTGTTAACAGATAATAATATGAATTAAGATAATTAAGTACAGATCAATCATTTGTCAGATATGCAGTGACTGTCAAGCAAAAATCCGCAAATTTCAGATAAAATATTAATACGCTCGTGGCATGGAATTACACTCCTTTTTTTTACCATATAGGGCCGGCATATATGCAAGTTGTTGTTACCATAAGAGATAGTATAGCCATAGGTATATGGACACGAACACGATATATATAAGAAAAAGAGATGAATGCATAAAGATAAATATGTAAACAGAAAGTTAAAAAAGGGGGTGATAATGACGTGTCACGAACGACCGCAGTCCATATACCAAAACAATTACAATCCGGGACAAGGTATATCTATTCTATACACAGGCGCTCGTGGCACGGACCACCCCCCTTTTTCTAACTTTCTCTTTACAAATTTATTTTCAATAAAATTTCTTTATTTCTTTATTATTTCATCTCTTTTTCCTTATTTTAACTTGTTCGTGTCAATATTCATACAATCTTATGTTAACATCAAATTGCATGTGTCGACCCAATATAGATACTAATAATCCATAGGGGTCAGGTCATTATTCCGACAGCCCATTATTCCGACAGCCCATTGCTCCGACGGCCCATTATTCCGACAGCCCATTGCTCCGACAGCCCATTTCTCCGACAACCCATTATTCCGTCAAAAATGGTCAAAAGTAGTATAATTATCTTAAAACCTGTTGTTTTTCTTCTATATCTAACGGAAGACTGACTTTAATCTTTATACTCATTGGGTGGATTGTTTCTGTATTAAATAAAAGGGTAAATATGGGGTCAAAGTCAAATGTGATGGTGCTAGCAGATTCCTTACATCATGACGACATGAGAAATATCAGTATCAATTTCGGATGGTCTAACACTTTTACATTTTGGATTTAAACATGAAAAGTTTACACCGCCACCGTTACGCGAGACGACACAAAAGTTATTGGAGAGGGGGGGGGGGGGGGGAGAGATTTTTTTTAAATTTCTTGCCCTGATTTTTACCGAAAAAAAAATCTGTCCGGACGAAAATCCCAGCCCCCGCCCCGCCCGTCCATAAACCTTGTAACCCTTCAAAACCGTCCAAAGTATTTTTTCATTAAACTTTACACAAAGGAGTACACCATATGTAGATGTGCATGAAATAATTATAAAGGTTTGTTCTGACATTAACGGTTGCGTTTAGGATACAGAGCCATTGTGAATGAGCTAGTCTAGTTTGATCTTGGATCTGGAGAAAACAAATGCCATTACCGTACATTATGATTAATACAATAACAAATTTCCATAAACTCCAGGAGGGGGCTAAAATTAAATAATAAAGATTTAATTTTAAGCAAAATTCGGTTGTTGTCGGGAGTATCACGTCTAAACTCCCACAATTTGTGACCGGAGAGACACTACCTGATGCTGTTCAACCGTATTGCGTTTTCTAATACGTTTTAGATACATTGTAAAGCGATGAATGCCTCCTTCACATGTACATTTAATGCCCATTAAATGCGCATCGCATGCTCTAAACGCTTCACACCTATGACAAGGAGTTTTCAGTTGGCATAAGTTACGACTGTAATAATACTATTTTTTGCATGTAGAGAAAATGTAAGTATTTTCACGTAAATAATGGAAATCGCAAACGTTTTGACGTACGTGTGAAGGCATTAACCGTGTTGGATGCGCATTCAATTCGCATCATGAAATGTACGTCGGAATGCAGAATAAATGAACGTGTGTGGAAGCGGCATAATGCATATGGAAGGAATTCTATTAGCCGCATATGTTGGTTGCCAATCGTGCTTCAACAGAAGTGATCGATGTATTTATTGACCTGAACAAGGGAACTGTCTACCTATCTTCGGAGCTTTTTCCATTCTTCTGCATGTACATTGTGCTCCCTTTCTCTCCTTTTCTACTATATACGTCCTTCTTCAATTCTTAACTCTCCTCGCTTCCATGCGTATTGCTATCTTCCGTCATTTTGTCTTTCTCGTGCTTCTCCCGGTTTACACTTTTTTCCTTCACTCCTCTTTTCTGGTTCCTTTGTGCAATGTGCACAACCTTTTCTTCAATTTTTAACTTTCCCCATACCAGGTCGGTCGATCATAATTGCCTTGAACGGGGATGTACAGCCTAGGATAAAAGCTCCTTTTCCTTTCCAGAACATTCTGTCTAGGCCATGGTTCGTCAAGATTAGCCTGACCGACGGAACATCCTGTTGGATACACCTGGTTAAACCATGGATTTGTGGATTGAGTTCTATTTTGCATTGTCGGCAAAATGGGCCGTCGGAGTAATGGGCTGTCGGAGTAATGGGTTGTCGGAGAAATGGGCTGTCGGAGTTATGGGCTGTCGGAATAATGCTACGCATCCAATCCATATAGGGTCGACACATGCAATTTGATGTTAACATAAGATTGTATGAATATTGACACGAACAAGTTAAAATAAGGAAAAAGAGATGAAAATATAAAGAAATAAAGAAATTTTAATGAAAATAAATTTGTAAACCGAAAGTTAGAAAAAGGGGGGGGGGGGGGGGGTCCGTGCCACGAGCGCCTGTGATTCTATATTGATATCTGGTCAGAATAAATAGTTTATTTTATTTTATTTTAATATGACAGAATGAATCATTCCGGGTACGATTTCCAGGCAGAATATTTTATATTCCCCTGCGCAGCATTGCATGGAGTTGGGAGTATTACTCACAGACTGAAGCGTTGTCTTTGATTAACTTTCGTTTATTTTTCCACCAAGAGTACGTTTTTCTTATAATGGTGTTAAAATTAATGCAATGGTTTATGTATAATCAGTGTAATCGGCATTATATGAAATTTATATTGATTCTCTACAGCCTGTAAGGGCGTCTTGATTGACAATAAAAATATTTGTATTTGTATTTCTCTGATAGCAGACCGACGTTGGACCAATGTTGGTTTTTGGTTGTACACTTTGTTAGACCAATGTTGGAATATGACAAACACACGTAACGAATAGAACATGCGTCCCCTACAAAACAAATGGGAGAAAGTAAGGAGAAATAATGTCATATTTTCGCTTGACTTTCAACTACTCTGAAATCTTAGCGAACATCACAACACGGAGCTAAATAAAGTGAAGACAAGTAACTGCATGGGCAACATGAACAACACCAATGTGTGTGAACTCAGAAACTCCGGAATGATAGGCAATTCCTGCTTCACTAGTAGCACCCGTCGTGTTACAAAAGAGTGATCAGTCATGAATGAGAAAAGAATGAACGGGGTCTGTGATAAAAGCAAACGGAACATATCCAAATTGATATGCAACAACAAATGTTGGTGCTTTCTTAACTGTTTTGTGGATAAATGTTATTCATATATTCGGAAATATAATTGATTTTACTGTATAGTAAAAAAAGTAGATGTCAAATTTAGTGCGTTTCTGGAATAGCATTCATCACGTACGCTCAAAGCCAAAATATCGAAAAGCCAAATTAAAAAGTCTTTGGGAGCACGAAAACCAAAGGGCCTACACAGAATATCCAACATCAGCTAAGGTCACCTATGCCTGAGAGAGGAGAACCTCCGTCTTAAAAATAATGACATAATTTAGGAACTGCAAATTTCGATGAAAATATATCTAATAAACCATTTCAGTGCTGAAGCACTGACTACTGCACCTATGATACTTACTTACCTACTTAAGCCCTTTGCTCTGCTAGGGAGCATAAACCATTGACGAACTCCCTCCATCTAACTCGATTTGGCGCTAGTTTTTCTGCCGAGTTCCAGTTGTGCCCTTGCTCTTTCAATTCTGACTCTGTGTCTCTACGCCAGGTATTTCTAGGTCGTCCTCTGCTTCTGTTGCCTTGTGGGTTCCATGATTTGAGGGCCTATCTGGTGATGCTGTTTGGTGGTTTCCTCAGTGTGTGGCAAATCCATGCCCATTTCCTCTTTTTAATTTGTGTGTTTATGGGGTCCTGGTTTGCTCTTTGCCAAAGATCCTCATTTCTGACTTTGTCGCACCATCGGATGTTCATGATTTTTCGTAGGCAGTAGTTGATGAATCTTTGGATTTTAGACAACATGGCCTTTGTTGTTTTCCATGTTTCTGCCCCATATAAGAGCACAGAATTTACATTTGAGTTAAAGATTTTCATCTTTGTGCCTCTTGAGATGTTCTTGGCACTCCATACTTTCCCTAGAATGTTGAAGATGACTCTGGTTTTGTTAATTCTGTTCTTTACATCAGCATCAGTGCCTCCTTCAATATTCACAATGCTTCCTAGGTAGGTGAACTCCTCTACTTCTTCAAAGTTGGTATCCTTTATATTGATAGGTTGTTACGTTTGACATTGATCTTCATAACCTTGGTCTTGCTTTCGTTTGGTCTTAGTCCTAGTTTAATTGATGTTTCTCCTAGAAGGGATGTTTTTTCTTGCATTTGGTGTTGTGTATTCGAGATGAGGGTTATATCGTCTGCGAAATCTAAGTCGCCGTCCAGTTGTTGCCACATTGTCCATTGGATTCCGTTTCTTTTTCCTTCAGTTGACTCTCTCATGATGTAATCAATAGCCAGGAGGAAGAGAAAAGGAGATAACAAGCAGCCTTGTTTTACTCCTGTCTTGACATCAAAACTTTCAGTTAGTTTGCCTTCATGTATGACTCTGCATTGCATGTTGTTATTTAGAGTTCCTGATGATGTTGATGAACTTTTGAGGTATTCCATAGTGTGCCATTAGGTTCCATAAAACTTCTCTATCTAAACTATCAAAAGCTTTCTCGAAGTCTACAAAGTTGAGAAATAAGGAGGTGTTCCACTCTAATGATTGCTCTATTATTATTCGTAGTGCAGCTATTTGGTCTGTACATGATCGATCTTTTCTAAAGCCTGCTTGTTGTTCTCTTAGCTGTTCGTCTACAGCCTTCTATAGTCTTGTAAGAAGTATTCTGTTTATCACCTTTGCATCCACTGACAATAGTGTGATTCCTCTGTAGTTTTTGCATTCTTTGAGGTTACCTTTCTTTGGCAGCTTAATTAAATGACCAATGTTCCAGTCTTGAGGCATTACTTCGTTTTTCCATATGTCACTGTAGATCTTGTGAGGTATGTTTGCTGTTATGTCTGGGTTTGCTTTCAGGACCTCTGGTGGAATATTATCTGGACCTGAAGCTTTGGCTGTTTTCAACTTCTTAATTGCTTGTTTAATTTCTGTTTTTGATTGCAGGTTAAGATTTATTTTTAGTTCTTCATCTGCTCTGGTGATTTCTGGTGTTACATCAGGTGGTGGTCTGTTTAGTAGCTCCTTAAAGTGTTCTGCCCATCTTGCTAGCTGTTCCTCATTGTGATTAGGACCTTTCCATTTTTGTCTTTAATCTGTTGGCTTGTTTGTCTAAAATTTCCTGCAAGTGTTTTTGGTTGTGTCATATAGATCTTTCATATTCCTCATGTTTGCAGCTTCTTCTGCTTGTGCGGCAAGATTTTCTATGTATGTTCTCCTGTCTTTTCTTACACTTTGTTTAACTTCCTTGTGAGCTTTGTTGTATTCTGCTTGAGCTGTTGCCTTTTCTTTCCTAGTTCTGCTGCAATTAGTTGCACATTTCTTCTATTTTCTCTCCTGCACTTTCCTAAGAGTTTCTGGTCTGATCCACTCTTTTTGTGTGTATGATTTTCTACCATGAGTTTCTTCACATGTGTTATTTATCATGTCTTTTATTTGGCTCCACTGATCTTCAATATTGCCATGTTCATCTAGTATTTGAAATTTGTTTGACAGTGTGATGTTGAACTGGTCTTTTGTTGCTTTATCTTTCAGAAAGTTGACATTGTATTTTACCCTTGGATTTTTCATGGTGAATATCTTCCTTAACGTCATTCGTATTTTTCCAACTAGTAAATGATGGTCTGATGCAGCATCTGCTCATCTCTTAACACAAACGTCCTGAAGTGATATTCTAAACTTCTTATTGATGCAGAAATGGTCAATCTGATTTTCTGTGATGTGATCTGGTGATACCCATGTTGCTTTATGTATGCGTTTGTGTGCAAAAATTCTTCCTCCTATGACAAATTTGTTGTTGGCACAAAGCTCAGCAAATCTCTCTCCATGATGTTACCCTTGGGACTAATAGTCCACCACCCAGTAAAAATAATAAAAACGTAGGTATCAGATTTAGTGAACACGACGCGTTCTGGAATAACCTTCATAAGGTACACTTAAAGTTAAAAGCAATCTCCGGAAATTCGGAGTGATCGACCGTGCAAATCACTATATGATCAGGTCCCTATGACCGACATGGCCATACCATTCTCATTGTGTGATCTTGTGTGTGTGAACATTGGAGCCACCGATTGTGGTACATAAATTACATCAATATGTCATTAGAAGAAAAACAAACAGATGGATTTTTATTCTTTCCGACAGAAAACAATCAGTAGTCGTGGAAAGGGGGGGGGGGACATCTGAGTCTATCAACGTGAAATTCGGTGTCCCTCAAGGATAAGTTCTGAGACTAGTCGTTTCCTCTTTTACATTAATGACATGCCGGAAGTACCGTTTCAACAGTTAGAATCTTTGCCGGCGATACCATCAGATTTACCAAAATATCACTTCGAAAGACGAAAATACAAATCTGAAAGAAAATCTGGATAAGCTAGCTAAATAGGAAACACACTGGAAAATCTGAGTCTATCATGTGAAATTCGGTGTCCCTCAAGGATAAGTTCTGAGACTAGTCTTTTCCTCTTTAACATTAATGACATGCCGGAAGTACGTTTCAACAGTTAGACTCTTTGCCGACGATACCAGCAGATTTACCAAAATATCACTTCGAAAGACGAAAATACGAATCTGAAAGAAAATCTGGATAAGCTAGCTAAATAGGAAACACACTGGAAAATTTGAGTCTATCAATGTGAAATTCGGTGTCCCTCAAGGATAAGTTCTGAGACTAGTCTTTTCCTCTTTTACATTAATGACATGCCGGAAGTACCGTTTCAACAGTTAGACTCTTTGCCGACGATACCATCACTCAGATTTACCAAACTATCACTTCGAACGACGAAAATGCAAATCTGAAAGAAAATCTGGATAAGCTAGCTAAATATGAAACACACTGGAAAATTTCTTTTCACCCGCATGAATACGGGTACGAAGTACTGACCATTAGCACAAACAGACTGTAATACTAGCCAACGACATTTAGGGAAGGATAGTGTATTATAATAGCTAATTAACAGGAAGCGAAAACCAACAAAATTGAGAATACTACAGATGCATGGACACATTGTACAGCCAATATCATCTGAACTAAGTATCTGGTTTGTATTATCAGATCAGACGTGAAATGAATCAAACACGTCGGAAACATCTGTAACAAGGCCAATAAAACAGTGTCACGGTGATTCCTGAACCGAATCTAACATGAACAATGTCAAAATAAAAGCAACAGTATATACATCATTAGTTAGACCATCCTTTGAATATGCATGTGCAGTGTGGGATCCATACCATCAGAACAACAACCACACATGTGTACATGAAATTGTACAAGGAAGGGCAGCAAGATTTGAGAAGAGACATCACAATACCTTATTTGTCAGCTCCATGATTGAAAAACTTGATTGGAATTCCCTTGACGACTGGTGGAAAATATCTAGACTGACTAATATGTATAAAGTAACAGATGAAACTCTCTACTGGAAACTGATGGTCTTGGACGATTTCAGCAGATATTTCTGGCACCAATGGCAGTGTAACATTAATGACACTTGTTTGAATTTCACGGTAATAGTACTTGACTTAAATTAATTAATTAAATTCATAGGCATGCACAAAATGGCTGAATAATCAACGCATTGGTGGTGGTCACATATTGGTAGAAGAAGATGTGGAAGTACAAAAAAATAATCAATAGAAAACAGGTGGCTCAGCTAATCCAGTGAGACTCGCCTGTAATATGACTAGTCACATGACCCACTTATAATTATCAATGAATAATATGTTTAAGCCTTTATTTGGTCTGTAGTCAATATAAAGATTTACAGATAGATGGCAAATATTCAATAGGGCCTAATGATTATTGTACCTGTACTGACCTCAGAGCAGGTCGTATTTCCCGCTAATAAGACTTGAACCATAGTCTCTGCAGAGCGGAAAAGGGAAATCCCCTATGTAGTTGTCTGTATCGAAAGAGGTAATTAACCAGGAAGGAAAACAAAATGGCGAACAGGGATAGACCGAAAAAAGAGTTTGGTGGTGTTTTTAGCAGACTGCAAGATGTTTTAGCACCCACAAAGCTTGTAGTTGATAAAAAGACAATTGAAAAATCATGGAAATTAATGGACAAGGTTGTGAAATCGTGTCAGCATCCGCGAATGAACCTAAGAAACAGTCCCCCATTCATTTTGGACATATTACCAGACACTTATCAACATTTGCGAATGGTTGCAAACCGGTACGACGATAAAATAAACACCTTAAACGAGAATGAATATTTCAGAATATTTATTGAAAATCTAATGAACAAGTGCAAAAATACGATTAAACTTTTTAAAGAAGGAAAGGAAAAAATGTTCGATGAAAATTCTCATTACCGTAGAAATTTAACAAAACTGTCTCTTGTATTTTCTCACATGCTTGCCGAGTTAAAGGCTATATACCCAAATGGTACATATACTGGCGATACATTTAGGATAACAAAAGCTGATGCAGCTGAATGGTGGAAAGACTCTTTTGGGAACAAGTGAGTATACACACTGACACATCATCATATGACATATGACTACAAGTTTCTATATCGAAACAAATTCAGTGTCCTATGCTATAGTATATGGCTATGGTACTGTGGTAGTTAAATTTTTAAAACAGCTGCAAAAATTGATTGAAATAGCATGTGAATACATGTATCATTGTATGTCTTGTACTAACTAACTAAGTGACCTACACATGTATGGTTATGACTATATTCTGTCTAGTCCGAGATTCCTCTGTCGTTTAACGGCTTTTATGGAGTTGCTGTAGCCGTTGAACGTCAGAGGGCAATATATACGGAAAACAGCGGATTTGCTTCTCTAACTCTGGGTCAGCACATTTCCACGTTTCGTGGCTATCATATTTTATTTTCTATCAGAAACCCTTATATAAATCGCTTCACCAATCATTTTTCTATTCATTCATAACCATCTTACCCTCAGAAAGTGGTGATACACTCCATTACAGCACGATTTTGCCTTAGATCCTATGATTCCGCCATTTTTCAAACATTTGTAACGTGACTACGAGAAAACCACGATTACCGCAATGTATCATGGGAGATGATTTGCATATAAACAAACAAACAAATATTTGTATTGCCAATCATACATGCCTGTTAAGGCAGAACAATTAACATAAAATTTAATACAGTTGATTATATTGATTGGTAATGATTTTAACAGCAATAGTGAATTACAGATAACCATAAGAAAAAAAAAATGATGTAGTACCTTGTCCAAAAAAGGGGGACGTAACACATGCTCTTTCCGAAGCCCATTGGCAACACTCTGCCATTGAATCTTTTCTTTCCAACACATTCTGTATTATTTCCTTCTGCTCTGCTTTGATCTATAGATGGACTGTTTGTCCTGCAGAATACGCTTAAATGTATGGTCTTCCATGTGATTTGAATGTTGTTTACGTATGCAAATAATGCTCAAATAATTTGGTGCGCTGAATTAAGTAGCTCCCATCATGCAATGCGTTATTGTTATCATTCAGTTAGTATCGCGAGATCACGTTTGTAGATTCGAAAATGGAAGTCAAATGGCGGAATAATAGGATCTAAGGCAAAATCGTGCTGTAATGGAGTGTAACACCACTTTCTGAGGGTAAGATGGTTATGAATGAATAGAAAAATGATTGGTGAAGCGATTTATATAAGGGTTTATGATAGAAAATAAAATCCGATAGCCACGAAACGTGGAAATGTGCCGACCCCGAGCTGGAGAGGCAAATCCGCTGTAATCCGTATATATTGCCCTCTGACGTTGAACGGCTACAGCAACTCCATAAAAGCGGTTAAACGACAGAGGAATCTCGGACTATATTCTGTCATGCCCAGCGATTTACCAAAAAATGTCAGTTTTACAGTAAATACTAAGGTTTTGTGTTGTAAAAAAAAGATTATAATCACAAGTATTCAGTTATCACAAGGAAAATGGCATAATCGTTTAAGGCATATATCCATCATGTTTTGTCAATTTTTGTTTGTTTGTTTACAAAGATCACAGGTACTAGACACTATTAATTCCTTGAAACCAAGGTAAAAAAAAAAGGGGTACCTGTAAAATGCGAAATGAAATGCGAAACGTAATGAAACGAAACGAAATAAAATGAAACAAAATTTATCGAAACAAAACAAAACTACACCATGTTTATCTCTGACATACACTGAGGGTTTCAAAAATGGGCCAATCGAGGAGCAAATGTCTGTCCCAATTAAAAAATGAAATTTAATAATTCATACCTGTTAACCCTCCCCCTTTTCGCGGGAGTCTCCCGCGTAAGAGCCTTATCTCCCTCGTGGACTGGGTCTCATGCGCGGGGAGACATTAATCTCCCACACGATCTCCCCCCAACAAAAAAATCAAGTACAATAAAATCTTGACCTACATTTTGCGATCAATATTTCTGGAAATTCCCCATTTGGAACTCCTGTGCTGATGAAAAACGCAGAGAGATACGAATGGTAAAGGTGTTTAAATGATATCCGGTTATTGATCTGTTTGACACCTTTACAGGTAAATTGGGTCATGGAGATTAATTAAGGTGTTGATGATTATACAACAATTATCCACTGATTGACACTTAATTGGGGATAAGGAAGTGGGTTTGTGGTACACACTTATATGATTAGAAGTGTGATAGCGGCAATTACAAATAGTTATAAACGGTTGTGCAAACAGGAGTCGGGACAACCTTTGATGCCGAGGAAAACTTCTTATTTTCGATCAAACGTGCAATGAATTCATCTCGGATTGAGTTGTTATGGCTTGTTTGGGACCAAAGCCGATCAAAGTATTATTTAAGGACTAAGTTCCAGGATGGAATTGATAAACCACAAAAATGCCAAAACGTATGCTATCACCCAACGCACCAGCAGCAAAGTGACTTTTTAATTTTAGTGCTCTATGACTTTATTGTTCAGAGCATTCTGTCTTCATTGTTATTGCTTTGTTATAACCTTATGATTTTGAATGATTATGAATAAATTATAAATACAGTTTTTATCCTTCATTCATCATATAAAACACTACTAATAAGACAGAAATGTAAACAATATATATTGAAATGGGATGCAGTTAGTTCAATACTGAAACAAACAAAAAGAAAACATCAATTAACAATAAAAACATGTATCAAATACGTCGATAACAAATTTCCAGTTATGAGACCAAATCTCCAGCCAAAAATTTACGAATCTCCAGTTGTAGCATAGCAACTCTATCACATGTATGCAACTACAAGGTACAATTTTGTGCGTTTAAAGGCGACGCACAAAATCTCCCCCTTAGAAGAGTTGGTAGGGGGGAGATCTCCCCCCTAGCAGTTCCCAGAGGTTAACAGGTATGATAATTAGATTATCATTTGTTCAAGAGATTTGGTATAACATCCATGCAATATCAATATTATTATGCTATACATTCACATAACAGCAATTTATTTACCTCTAATAACTGTTGGAGGCACAAATGGACTATTGTTTGGTGAACACTGCAAGTGTGTCTGTGGGCATTGGTAAAATTCAGCTGTGTCACTATAATTTAGTATGGGGGAAAACGGATATTTTCGATGGCACACAATCGATATATATTCATCTAGTTTTAAATAGTACATTATACATTTTTGTAAGCCGCAAGGGATGCCCGACGGTGGTAGAAATATTATCCCGACCATTCAGTCAGGCTTGCGGGGTACGACCTTTCATTCATGCGAACTCAGAGGGATGTCGGGGTAGAAACACAATCCGGCCTCCCAGGCTTGCAGGGTTCGACCCCTCCTTCAAGGGCGTCCATCGGAAAGTGACGTCCTAGTCCTGCATTATGAGAATGCTGAGTTCCATGCACGCTAAAGAATCGTTGTACATCTTATTTTGCTGTGGCAGCCAAAATGTCCTGGAGTACTTGTCGACCGGCAATGAGGTAAATGGCAGGTTTATTTTAGGCTATTCCTGAACAATACAATGTCTCAAAAAGCTATACTAGTAAAAGTTTCCAACAAGGAGTTTGTATATCGAGGGTTCAGTGCATAAAGGGACTATGTATAGGGCCTATATAGAAAATTATATTAAATACATACACATAGCACCTTTTTGCAGTTGGCCCTCGGCATGATTATTCGTGTCTTTTTGTATTGAAATTGAAAAGAAAAAAAGTCAAGCAGTGTTCACTGACAATCACATGAAAATCGACAAAAAGAACCACCCACAACTCCTCCGACAAGAACAACCATTTATATGACCAATGGTCATCCAGATCGGGCTTGGAACAGGCATGTATGTTTCGACATAATCTGTTTTGTTCTGTTTCGGTATATTCATTTCGCTAAATTGCATTCCCTTCCAATTTTTGTGTACATTTCATTTTGTTTCGTTCCGTTTCGTTTCGGTAAATTTCGTTTTGTTAAATTTCGTTACGTTTCATTTCGTTTCGGTCTAAATTTTGTTTCGCATTTTACAGGTACCCAAAAAAAAGGTGGGTAATATATTATAAAAAGAGAAGGCTTTCAATGCAAAAATCGGCAAAAATGTAAACAAATCAATTTCTTTTTTCGTGAACGTTTTCCACTTTTAAAATTGGAGTATTTTGGACACAGGAATGCCTAATGATTTCTGCAACACATTATTTATTGGATTGCAGACAACTATACCTTGACACTAGACACTTTCGTCATGCTGCTGAGGTTGACCAGCTTCCACTGACAATCAGTCTGCTCCTAATATTTGCATACAAAATTGAAATATAAGTAAATAGAAAAAAGTCATATTAAATGTTGCTTTATTTTTACTCAGAAGAATATGTTTTAATTAGGAAAATAACATAAATATACAATAACTTTTGTTTTATTTACTTTTATTTGAATTTTGTTTGTTATTTTTCACTAAAAGTAAGAACTGTTTTTGTTAAAATAAACCGATTTATGAAAAGAAAGTTACAAAATGTATATGGTGATGGGCAACAATTTCACAAATATATCAGCAAAACGAACAATCACCTCTCATCTCAACTCACTGAACATGAAAAAACCCATAACATACATTGTATGTTGGAAATCCAAGTCCTGGTTTGGGACAGGCACAAACATGTGGCAGGGTTAAATCGATTAATGATATTTCAAAACTTCCCCTCTTTGTTAATTGGATCAAGGCTATACAGATGTCTTCATTTTTACCGAATTTTGCATTGGAAAACATTTTTTTTTTTTTTACCCATTAGCATTATTTTCTGAACTTTGACCATGCTGACTTTATGGACTCAATATTTATAAAGTCAAGTGTCTAGTGCCTGTGCAGAGATTTAACATTGAGCTAACACACTCAACCATTATTAACACAGGAAGTACAATTGTATGTCCATTGAACATGGCATGCTACAGGGTAAATCGAACAAAGAAGTAGCCTTGTAATTTTGAATAGTTGCCAGCATATTTTTGCCATGTGTCATTTATGAAAATGTCGATATCATGTTTATTGAAATCTCGCATTCATTAAATATGTTTTGAAAGTGAATTTCAAGAAACTTACATTTCGTTCAATAACAATTAAAAATGGCACCATCGGAAGGAGGACACACTCATGCACAACAGGACTCACATTACAGGGTTATTCAGGCAAAGAAGTCGTCATATGGATTGACTTCACTTTCTTGTTGGTCAAAAGCGAAGTTGAAGTCGCCTTGTAATTTTGAGGAGTCGTCCTACATGTACCTGTATGTTGCCAGCATATTTTTGCCATGAGTCATTTATGAAAATGTCCATATCATGTTTATTGAAATTTATCGTATCCATTAAGTATTTTCTTAAAGTATTAGTAATCCATTTCGGTTTAAAGAAACTTTAATTTTGTTCAAAAACAAATAATAATGTCGTCATCAGAAAGGAAACGCAATCAGGCACTGTGCTATGGGAAATGTTGACCGAAGCTATTTTTAACCAAGCAAACTTTTGGTTTATTATTTTCTCTTTTCTGTTACATAAAATCTTAGTTCTCATACTTAATATATTCATATATGCGAAGGATTGCCATTTAAAATTCGTTGAAATGTATGAGACTATTTACTAGATTTGGGTAGGGTAACTTCCGAAACAAAACAATGTTTCGATTAATCACCATTAACTTCCCCTAGAAGTCTCCCCACTTCTCTCTATTGTCTTCCACCTCTCCCTGTGAACTCCCTGAAAGAGAAGTCACTTCTCCCTCTAATTTGAAAGTAGTGAGAGTCATGCAACATTCTCCTTAATTGTTCCAGAATGCACAAATGGTTATTAAATTCTAGTGATCAGTATCTTTTTTAATTGCATGGCTTGCTATCTAACACAAAATATATTGATTGAAAATATACTTAAGCTTGCGAGGGCAACTTCTCCATATATCCTAAATTTCATGTGGGGTCTTTTTTTGAAACATTCCATGCTTATGGACAGGACTCACCACACTTTGACTTTGTAAAAACAGGGTGACTTGACTTCTCTTTCATTTGACTTCAGTGCGAAGTGAGGGATAATTTCTAAATTTGGGAGACTTCAGAAAAGCTAGCAAAATTTTAACGTTTCTTTCCCAGCTTCCGCATTGCCCTCTACCTTTCACAATACAATGTGCTGCCCAACGATCTTAAAAAAGATGCAATTAACAAATAAACGTTAGAGAATACCGAAGGGGCAATCAAAATGTAGAATCCAGAGAAATTGGAAACATAGACGAAGAAAAACAACACAATATGTGATGGACATTACTATGCGCAAACAAACACAAACAACGTAAACAAGACATGAGCACTCCTGCAAACAACTGGAGGTAAAGACGAACCAAACAAACACAAATAACGTAAACAAGACATGAGCACTCCTGCAAACAACTGGAGGTAAAGACGAACCAAACAAACACAAATAACGTAAACAAGACATGAGCACTCCTGCAAACAACTGGAGGTAAAGACGAACCAAACAAACACAAATAACGTAAACAAGACATGAGCACTCCTGCAAACAACTGGAGGTAAAGACGAACCAAACAAACACAAATAACGTAAACAAGACATGAGCACTCCTGCAAACAACTGGAGGTAAAGACCAACCAAACAAACACAAATAACGTAAACAAGACATGAGCACTCCTGCAAACAACTGGAGGTAAAGACGAACCAAACAAACTCAAATAACGTAAACAAGACATGAGCACTCCTGCAAACAACTGGAGGTAAAGACGAACCAAACAAACACAAATAACGTAAACAAGACATGAGCACTCCTGCAAACAACTGGAGGTAAAGACGAACCAAACAAACACAAATAACGTAAACAAGACATGAGCACTCCTGCAAACAACTGGAGGTAAAGACGAACCAAACAAACACAAATAACGTAAACAAGACATGAGCACTCCTGCAAACAACTGGAGGTAAAGACCAACCAAACAAACACAAATAACGTAAACAAGACATGAGCACTCCTGCAAACAACTGGAGGTAAAGACAAACCAAACAAACACAAATAACGTAAACAAGACATGAGCACTCCTGCAAACAACTGGAGGTAAAGACCAACCAAACAAACACAAATAACGTAAACAAGACATGAGCACTCCTGCAAACAACTGGAGGTAAAGACGAACCAAACAAACTCAAATAACGTAAACAAGACATGAGCACTCCTGCAAACAACTGGAGGTAAAGACGAACCAAACAAACACAAATAACGTAAACAAGACATGAGCACTCCTGCAAACAACTGGAGGTAAAGACGAACCAAACAAACACAAATAACGTAAACAAGACATGAGCACTCCTGCAAACAACTGGAGGTAAAGACGAACCAAACAAACACAAATAACGTAAACAAGACATGAGCACTCCTGCAAACAACTGGAGGTAAAGACCAACCAAACAAACACAAATAACGTAAACAAGACATGAGCACTCCTGCAAACAACTGGAGGTAAAGACGAACCAAACAAACACAAATAACGTAAACAAGACATGAGCACTCCTGCAAACAACTGGAGGTAAAGACGAACCAAACAAACACAAATAACGTAAACAAGACATGAGCACTCCTGTGCAAACAACTGGAGGTAAAGACCAACCAAACAAACACAAATAACGTAAACAAGACATGAGCACTCCTGCAAACAACTGGAGGTAAAGACCAACCAAACAAACACAAATAACGTAAACAAGACATGAGCACTCCTACAAACAACTGGAGGTAAAGACGAACCAAACAAACACAAATAACGTAAACAAGACATGAGCACTCCTACAAACAACTGGAGGTAAAGACGAACCAAACAAACACAAATAACGTAAACAAGACATGAGCACTCCTACAAACAACTGGAGGTAAAGACGAACCAAACAAACACAAATAACGTAAACAAGACATGAGCACTCCTGCAAACAACTGGAGGTAAAGACATACCGAACATCGAACAAGTTTGGAATAAAATACTGAAAAGTGAATATCAAACCCTGTATAGGTCAGATTTCGTGAACATGTCATGATGATGGGAGCTCCTGTAAATTGTAAATCTTAGACAAGAATATTGAAGGAAAAGTATGATTGTTGGTGAAATAATAATGACATGCAAACGTTTGGCTGTAATAGGGTGATTTATTGAAACCAGGGAGAAAAATTTGTCCACTTCACCTGGTTTGGTGAGCCCTTCTTAATGATCTGTTTTTCAACAGACAGTTGTCATTCATGTGATCAATTATAGGGCTTGAGATCCATCATGACCTTTCGCTATCGACTTGTCTTTTAACTTTTACATTGAATATTAGATGTGATATGCAAACCTTTTAATTTTCGTTTGAGGTGCCACTGTCTTTAATATGTTTATTACACATGTAAATTGTTTAACATCTAGTGCATAAAATCTTAGTTCTGCTCACTTTAATTACCTGTACATGTACGTTTGAAAAATCTTCATTAGAAATAAAATTTAAAATCTGGAATCATTGTTGGTATCAGTGTCATTCAGCTTTCAATTTCTTTGTTAGAAATCACTGAAGAAAATGAAACAAACATGACAGAATTGTTACTTGGACATCAAGAGTCGTCAAAATTATTTAAGACATTTGTTTCATTGTTTTCTGATTTTTGTTGGCCGAAATCACAAATGTCTTCACTCAGAAAATGGAACTTTGATTGAACATTGCATGTAAACTGTACATTTTTTTTGTACATGTACAAAATGTAGTACTTGTATAATCTTTTGAGGATCCTTCACAAAGGTTCATATTTTGTGTGTATCTGATCATGAAATATCACTAACATATATATATAATGTTCTGTTTCTGTGATCTTATCATGCTAATTACCGGTACACTTAATTCCTGTCGAAAAAGAACCAAATTTATTATGGATTTATTTGAATTTGCGTATAATTTATATTTAATGGATCCTGTGTGTTTTCGGGGAGTGGCGATGATAATATTGATTTTACAATAGATTATGCTGAATGCATAGTTTTTCTTTTGCAGCCAATAAAATGAGTTTTTGATATTTACAGAATATAACAACTGTTTAAATTAACTTCCCACATAATGGCGTAATGGTTTAATTAAACATGTTGAAGCTGCGGAAGCTGTACAAATTACTTATATACAGACCTGTATCTGTGGTCTGACAGATTGTTAATAAAATAGGGGTTGTAATTTTCTGCAACAGGAAATGAACAATTAATATTCTGTAGGTGCTTGACCTAAATTTGTTTAATCAGATTTCCTGTTTTCTATTAGATGTAAATCTAAAAATTCTGTCATTTTCTCAGAAGAAATATCAATTTTATTATTATGTAATATAATTTTGCAATATAGATTCATTTTTGCAACAACAACAAAATATGCTTGCATGTTATGGGAACAATCATACAGTTTGTAATAATTACAAACCTTTAAGATCTAGATTTAGAATAGAAATGCTAAATAGATGGTGGGTTCGAGCCTTGATCAGGTCAAACCAAAGACTATGAAATTGGTATTTGTTACTTCTCCACTGAGAACGCAGCATAAAGGAGAAAGAACAAAGACTGGTTGGCTTGGAATCAGAATAATGTGTCAGATTAGGGCGACATGTCTATCTGCAGTCTGTTGCTTCAGTGAGCAAGCACTATAAAATCCAACTACCTAAGCATGTTAGTCTAGTACAAAGCAGACCTCATCATCATTTCATGATCATTGAAAATTAACTTGTTCTTGCCATAATATTAATATAGCTAAAAATTGCTGAGATTTCATTAAGCAACAATCCCTTAATCTCTCACAAGAAATGCTAAAATATAATTGTCCACAACTACCTTGCCAAAGGAAATGTGAGCTTTTGCCATCACTTGGCATCCGTCGTCCGTTAACTTTTCACATTTTAATCTTCTCCTCTGAAACCCCTCAGCCAAATGAAGTGAACAAACATGGCCATCATAGG
The DNA here is from genome assembly GCA_963680875.1 of Bathymodiolus brooksi. Classification (NCBI taxonomy): domain Eukaryota; kingdom Metazoa; phylum Mollusca; class Bivalvia; order Mytilida; family Modiolidae; genus Bathymodiolus; species Bathymodiolus brooksi. The sequence goes on along the minus strand of OY804578.1, from coordinate 77,929,917 downwards.
CAATTCTTGTTTCTGATTGGCCAATTTTTAAAAATCTTCTCCTCTGAAACCGCTTGGCCAAATGAACTGAAACTTGGTAGGAAGCATCTATGGCATGTCATCTATAAAGAATGCTAATTTCGTCCCGATCCATTAATAAATATGGCCGCCACAGACAATTCTTGTTTCTGATTGGTTGATTTCTAAAAAATCTTCTCCTCTGAAACCGCTTGGCCAAATGAATCGAAACTTGGTAGGAAGGTCCTCTATTAATATTGCTCATTTAGTTCCGATCCGTTAACAAACATGGCCGCCATAGGCAATTCTTGTTTCTGATTGGCCAATTAAAAAAAATCTTCTCTGAAACCACTTGGCCAAATGAACTGAAACTTGGTAGGAAGCATCTATGGCAGGTCCTCTATAAAGATTGCTCATTTAGTCCCGATCCGTTATCAAACATGCCACCACAGACAATTCTTGTTTCTGATTGGTTGATTTCTAAAAAATCTTCCCCTCTGTAACCGCTTGGCCAAATGAATCAAAATTTGGTAGGAAGCATCCGTGAAAGGTCCTCTATAAATAATGCTCATTTAGTTCCAATCCGTTAACAAACATGGCCGCCACAGGCAATTCTTGTTTCTGATTGGTTGATTTCTAAAAAATCGTCTCCTCTGAAACCGCTTGGCCAAATGAATCGAAACTTGGTAGGAAGCATCCTTGGAAAGTCTTTTATAAAATTTGCTAATTTAGTTCCGATCCATTGACAAACATGGCCGCCAAAGGCAATTCTTGTTTCTGATGATTGGTTGATTTCTAAAAAATCTTCTCTGAAACCGCTTGGCCAAATGAATCGAAACTTGGTAGGAAGCATCCTTGGAAGGTCATCTATAAAGATTGCTCATTTAGTTCCGCTCCGTTAATAAACATGGCCAAAACTTGGTGGGAAGCACATATGGGAGGTTCTGTATTAAGTTTCCTCAAATCAGAATGAAAGGTGAGCGACACAGGCTCAGCCCACTGAGCCTCTAGTTTTTATTCTGCACATTTTTATTCAGCAGCTGTATAGCAATGTCAAATTTTACTATGAATGATTTCGGGCAAGTCGGTTTCTCATTGACTATCAGGCCTTTCTATAAAGGGTGGTACCAGGTACTTTTACCGTTTAAAATGGTATTTGGTACCTCCTGATTTTAAAGAATATTGTATATTATATTCATGAAAATATTTAAATTTTTAAAACAAAATGTGAAACATTTGCGAACCTCCTTAATATTCACGGTGGGGACATTCATGTCGTTCCGACACATCTAGTTTTTATTAGGACTACAAGTGTTATTTGTACAAATACATACAAAATGTGTGTTCTAGGACACTGGACTTAAATGCTAAGTGATATGTGCTGTAGTTCTATCAAAGGTGTGAGTTCAAATCCTGTGAAGGGGGAAAAAAGTCAGCTCAAAAATCTAATTTTCTGACTTATATACTGTATAATAGGTTGTCACATCCCGAACTCTTGACTTAATTTCCAAGTCGTCACGTTACACTTTGAAGGTTGTTAGGGTGTAGGGTGACAGATAAATTGACTGTCATTGCTTGCGTCATATAAAACTCCTATGGCCAATTCAATCAATATTAAACTATTTTACCGTAGAAATATTTAATATATTTTACTTGGGATGAAAAACTGAAGTTAAATGCAGATAATGCTAAAAAAAAGCTGAGTATTAAATATCTAAATCATTTGTTAATGTTTCACAACATTTTTGTGAAGGCAAAATCAATTTTATACTTGCAAGGGTTGGGAATTTTAAAACATATTCCAATCACCTCTATGTACCCATTCTGCTCTATTCTAAAAAAAAATCTGTGATATCTCTGAGGAATTTTTGATTGTAGAGACACTATTTACACGACTTTGAAGCAAATTGCATGTTCAATATATTTTAAATTTGTTCACAGTCTAATTGTTTCGTAACATGCTTAATATATATATCTGAGAATTAACATTTGTGTGTATACCTTTTGTTGTCGTTTTAATTATGGTACGTGTATGAAACATGATACAACGAAAGTTGAGAGACAACAGCAGTTATAGGTGACAATACACATAATTACATATAAATATATACACATTTATATAAATCATATTTTATTTACTGGCTTTAGAAAATGGTTTTATTTATCATTTTTTAAAGAGTCATTTTTAGAAGAAAGTATACTATCAAGATAAAATGATTGCTTCTTCATTTCAAATTTAACCTTTCATTTTTAGCTCACCTTGCCAAAGGCAACGTGAGCTGTTGCCATCACTTGGCATCCGTCGTCTGTCGTCCGTTAACTTTTCACATTTGAATCTTCTCCTCTGAAACCCCTAAGCCAAATGCTTAGATTGCTCATTTTGTCCCGATCCATTAACAAACATTGACACCACAGGCAATTCTTGTTTCTGATTGGCCGATTAAAAAAATCTTCTCCTCTGAAACCGCTTGGCCAAATGAACCGAAACTGGGTAGGAAGTATCTATGGAAGGTCCTCTGTAAAGGTTGCTCATTTCGTCCCGATCCGTTTGCAAACATGACCGCCACAGGCGACTCTTGTTTCTGATTGGTTGATTTTTTTTAAAAATTTTCCTCTGAAACCGTTTGGCCAAATGAACCGACACTTGGTAGGAAGCATCTATGGGCGGTCATCTCTAAAGATTGCACATTTTGTCCCAATCCATTAACAAACATGGTCGCCACAGGCAATTCTTGTTTCTGATTGGCCGATTTTTAAAAAATCTTCTTATCTGAAACTGCTTGGCCAAATGAACCGAAACTTGGTAGGAAGCATCTATTGTAGGTCCTCTATGAAGATTGCTCATTTCGTCCCGATCGGTTAACAAACATGGCTACCACTGAAACTTGATATGAATCATCTATGGAATGTCCTCTATGAAAATTGCTCATTTCGTCCCGATCGATTAACAAACATGGCTATCACTGAAACTTGATAGGAAGCATCTATGGAATGTCGATTGGTCGATTTCTAAAAAATCTTCTCCTTTGAAACTGCTTAGTCATATGAACCGAAACTTGGTAGGAAGCATCTACATGTATGGAAGGGTCTGTATTAAGTTTCCTCAAAGCAGAATGAAAAGTGAGCGACACAGGCTTAGCCCACTGAGCCTCTAGTAAAGTTTTTATCATTCTCTTTTCAGGACAATTGTTTCATGGAAGATTTTCCGTCAGACGCTTCACGAGTCACACCCTATAAGTTCTCCACTGGAAGCTATGGCACTAAAGTCCACTATAGACTTGACTTGTAACGACTTTATCTCAGTATTTGAATTTGATGTGTTTTCTAGGTAAGTTGATATTGAAAATGCTATGATCCCACTGCAAACAATGACACTAATGTTCACTATAGACTTGGCTTGTAACGACTTAATCTCAGTACCGGTATTTAAATTTGATGTGTTCTAAAAGTAAACTGATAAATTAACTATGGAAATTTTATGTTCCTCAGAACTGGCATATATCTTTATACCATATCCATGCTTTTGTGTTTACATGTAATAGTAATCACAATTCCTATTTTTCATTCAAAAAGGACAAATATAAATTGAGCAATTTGAAGTATTTTATGCATTTAAAACAAAATTAGAATATTTTTTAATATGAAAAGAATTCCACCAATATCAACAAAACAAATAATCATGTGGAAATCCAGGCCCTGGCTTAGGATAGAAACATAATGTGGCAGGGTTAAACGTTATTGTTTTTATCGGTATTGTCATAATATGTTTAATGTCAAACTGACTATAATTTTAAGTACCAAAGCCAGTTCTTTATTGCTGACAATATATTGTACATTGTATGTCTGTGATCTAAGGAAAAAATGTCCAAATTACTGAGAATTGTATTTGTATCCTATATGGATATATGTACATGTATATAATCAGTGCCTGTCACCACAAAAGCTCTTATATGATAGTCACTTCAAAATATGTGGAATATCGTTGAATTTGTGTTACACCCCCATAATAAATCACAACTCATTTGTAGTTTGTCACATATTAACCTGTAATGGTACATGTAATGGTACATGTAATGGTGTTTGTACCATGCAATGTTGGTTACCGTTGATGTTAAAGGCATACAGTCGCTCAGATTGATTTTTTTTGTTTATATTAAAAGTTGCCAATATTTGATGTTTTATACTAATAAAATGTTCTGAACAAGAAGCCAGGTTTAAAAAATAGGATATAATGTTGTAATTAGTGAAAATAATTTGAAAGTTTGTTGGTGAAATCGCCATTAACACACCTAATTATAAGTCGGCTGTCTTTTCCGAAGTTTACCGGACACTGATAACTGCTATAAATAACCAGAGAGCATGTTGCAGGTAAATATTGGTTAAAATTAATATAATTTAAGAAATATATCTTTGAAATTGGATCCTGGGGCAATCAGTTAATATTATATAATGGTATTTAGTAAGAATGACACTTAAAATAGAAAATATGTGATGAAATCAATAAAAACAAACCCAAACTCTGCAAAGGGGCCCGATAAAGGGAAAATTGTAAACAAATTGTATTGCATATTATTAACAACACTTGAGTTGGCTTGATTATATTTTTTTAGAAAAAAACCAGACATGAAGTTCATTATTTTAGTCTCCTGAAAAAAAAAAAAGATATATAAAAAAAACTACGATGCAATTCTGTCAAAATACGATTCAGCCGAAAAAAGATATATAAATTATGCTTACGTGTTGAAAAGTGGAGTAGGTCGGTTTAGCATCTTTTTTTTAATTTTTACACATATCTTGCTGAATCCTCCTGTGTCGTTTTCGCGTAGAATCCGTCAATATTTTTATTTATAACATGTGCTTTTTTCAGCAAACAATTTCGCACATGCGCAAACGCTTTACCGAATGAGGTCACTATGTAGGTTATCAATGGTCATATGATCATATTCATGAATATATGAATATCATACTGGTAAACATTTACGGGACGTAAGAAAATCAAACAACGACATATTTCCTTCGTTCCAGGTTAAATACGTATGATATCAGGGCTCGCCACACATAGTAAAAACAGGGCGACTTGACTTCTTTCTCTCTTGACTTCCGAAAATCGATCCAAATTTTAACGTTTCTTTCCCCGCTACCGCATGTTCCCCTACCTTTCACAAAAACGAACAATGATCTTAAAAGGATGCAATTAACGAGTTTGGAATAAAATATTGAACATCGAACCCTGTATGGGTCACATTTCAGGAACATGAGAGCTCCTATATTTAAAGACCAAGAAGCTGTTAAGTGTCTTTCCTCTCTTCATGACAAATATGTTATCGTTCCTGTGGACAAGGCTTCCAACAATATCGTGTTTGTATGTAAATCATATTACTTCGAATGCCTAATCAAGGAATTAGGCATAAATAACAACACCTCTAGTAATACCACATACAAACCTACTTCGTTCTACAAAGATGAAATCCTAGCTAACCACAGATCATTCATGACCTCTTTAAACATTCCCTCTGGTAAAGAGTGAGGATTTACCCTATTTATATTGGATACCTAAACTCCATAAGACACCATACAATGAAAGGTACATAGCGGGATCATCAACTTGTGCGACGAAAGAATTGTCTATTCACCTGACAAAGATTCTGTCTGCAGTAAAAGAGGGACAACAGAAATATTGTGAAACTGTTTACTCGCGTAGTGGCATAAATCACATGTGGATTTTGAAAAACTCTAAAGATCTTTTGGATAACCTTAAATCAAGATCTTTCTCTCAGGTATCCTCCATCAAAACTTTTGATTTTTCAACTCTATATACCACCCTACCGCATGACAAATTAAAAACCCGCTTAAAAGAAACAATTCACAAAGCTTTCAGTCATAGAAACTATGGCTCAAAATTTGTTGTGTTAGGCTACAATTCCACATATTTTTCAAACAAAATTCAAAAAGGTAAAACATGCTACTCCGAGGAACAAGTGATCAGTATGCTGGAGTTCCTCATCGATAACATATTTGTCTCCTTTGGAGGGATACTGTTTCAGCAAGTCGTCGGCATACCAATGGGTACGAATTGTGCCCCTCTTCTAGCCGATTTATTTTTATACTCATATGAGTCGGAGTTTCTTCAAAATCTTCATCTGAGAAACAGGCTACTGGACCAAGGCTATTAAAAGATTCGCCGTATTCGATCTCTTAAAAAGTTTATATTCCGATACCAAGATCTTGTCGCAATATATTCCGTCTCTACAGAAAAGATTATAAACGATGGATTTTCATATAGTGATAGTGTATAAAGATAAGGTGTCAACAAAAATGTCAAAAATATTTTTTTATCAATGTGTGACGTAAAAGTGTGTTTGACATTTACTTCACTGAGTTTGGTGCTGTTATGACAACTGTTTTACCTGTTTTGTTCAAGTATTGTTATAAATACTGTTATAGTGACAGCCGGAAACTTTGAGCCGTAATGAAAGGGGGAGGTTTGGCGCTTTAAAATCTGATTCAACCCACCATTTCTTTAGAAATGCCTGTACCAAGTCAGGGTTATTACGGTTTTCACAGTTTTCCGGTTGTTGACTGATTTTGTACGTTTATATACTTATGAGTTTTGACTTTCCCTTTATAAGATTGCTCGGAGTTCGGTAATTTTGTTATTACCCTTAATTATGTGAATATTGAAGAACAAGCATGATTATTGGTGAAAAAAATACGGACTTGAAAAGACTGACGGCGACTGAAACTTCGCTTTTTGACAGAAATTGGGCGACTTCATTGAAACCAAGGCGAAGAAGTCACCCACTTCGCCTGGTTTGGTGAGCCCTGATGATATTATGAAAAATTTCAATTGCAATTAGTATAAAACATCGAATATTGGAAACTTTCAATATAAAAAAAAAATCAATCTGAGCGACTGTATGCCTTTAAACAAACGCAGAAAGGAGGAATTTTTCAAAAATTTCCTTATACATGAAGTTTACCTGGAATTGACATAAAATTTCCGAAATGTTTGGTTTCCATAGCAATAATAAGTGCAGGAATCATCTCCAATCATCGGTTGATATTTTTTTTATTTTTTTTATAAATTGGTATTTTATTTGCTGTAAATAAGCATAAATAGTTATACATTTTCTGGTCTTGCAGTAATTATGATGTGTATGTATGTGAAAAGTACATGCAATATATACAGTTAAAATGAATATCGGTACATACTAATGTACCAATACATTAATGGCAAGTACACAAAAATACACAACACATTCAACAATATTAATGGACATATAAATTCAATTTGCGGCAGGTCAGTAGTTTTTGCCGGGTAGTCCGGTTTCCTTCACCAATAAAACTGACTGCCACGATATAGCTTAAATATTATTGGAAGTGATGTTAAACACCATAGCACTAACCCGTATAAATTCATAGCAAAATATGGCATCAGAATTGAGATACATTCTTTTTTTTTTTTTTGTACAAAATGTAATTTATTCCGGTTTATAGTTTGGTTTTGGAAAACTCCATATGAAAATAGTTGCTAATTACAAATTTGATATGTTCTAATAGTTAACATGTATGTTGCTGTATATTTTTTGCAATTAATCTTTGCTTTTCATTAATAAGAAATAAAGCGAGTATTTCTATAATTAACTAATTAAACAAATACACATATATTGTAGATTATTCCAGCCATGGATCAATCTACTACGGAATTGGAATGTATTAGCAGTGACACATCCTGGCTACGTTGCTTTTCTCACATATGATGAAGTTAAAGCTCGGCTACAAAAATATGTCAACAAACCAGGAAGGTAAATACAAGGAAGGAAGATATTATGGTTTTGACAATAGATTTTGTCTTAGGTTTCAGTGTGCACTCATTATTATATATACAATGTGCATAATGCCAGAAATGAGTCAACTTTTTTAATGGCTGCCATTTTTTTTAAAGTCAAACTTGGTGAATAAAAATGCACATAAAACTTTTAAATGAAGTGGTACCTACCTAATATTTTGTAATAGTCCCCTTCTGGATGAGTACTTCCCTACATCGTTGTGGCAAACTGGCATAAAGTTTTTGTATATAAAACAAGGGCACTTCATTCCAAGCAGTCATCAGCTGAGTCTTCAAGTCGGCAAGATTACGAATCAGAAAAAGTCTATTTTTTATTTTGTTTTTCAACAAAAGCCATATATTTTTGATAGGACTCAAGTCCGGAGATTGAGGTGGCCAACTTATCTGTGGAATTTGATTTCTATGCTTCCAATCCTCAGATTCACGGGACCTATGACAAGGAGCATTGTCATCTTGGAAGTACCATGTATTGCTACCAAAATGTTTAGTTACAACTGGCCAAATATTGATATCAAGTGTCTGAATATATTTTTGAGAGTTCATATTTCCATCTATGAATGCTAAAGTTCCAACACCATAATATGTCAAACAACCCCATACCATTATCTTAATATTTGAAGATGAGACATTGGCAATATAGCCCAAACATTCCGGTCTCCACTTTTCAGATGCTTTTCTCCAGACCTTCAACTTGCCATCAGGCTTAATAACTATCATCATTTCATCAGAATAGACTACCTTTCTCCACTGATTATTAACAGTCCAATGTAACTTGCCCCTACACCATGCTACACGCTTCTTTTTGTCCTATTAAATTCACTGGTAATATCCTTCAATGTAGCCCTCCGTGAAGTTTTAGCGATACGATTTAGTACCCTCTCCCCTCTTTTGGAAACAAATTTTGAACGTCCCTTTCGCGGTTTGTTTTCTGTGTCACTACGTTCCCGCCAGCGCTTTAGAAGTTTAGAAATTGTGGACTTGCTTATATTCAATATATTTGCAACTTCCGATGCTTGGTAACTACCTTCTATAAGTTGTACGATGGTATTTTTTGTGTCGTCTGGTAATTGTTTACCGTGTTTTGCCATTTTGTAAACAAGGAAATTGCATAAAAACCGGAATGAATATCGGGTTAAGATTCCGGATTTTAAAAATATGTAAGAGTTACCTCCCATTGACTACAAATTTAAAAAACCGCAATATGTTAACGCGATCTAAAACACGTTTGATTGAAAGTGTCCATGCGTCAATAGATGCAGTCCGCCATTAGAAAAGTTGACTCATTTATGGCACTATGCTGTATATCTGATTTTACTTTTGTCAACAAATCCTTGAAGATTGTACTTCAGTTTACATGTACTGATACATGTATATGATGCAGTCCTCGAAATGAAAATTTGAATTTACTGGTCCAAATCAAATTCTTGAATTGATTTTTATATAGTTCTAAATAAAAACTGAAAAAAATACTGGTCCAAACAAAGTTTTACTGGTCTTTGGACGGAGGACCGATGCTCATCATGAGGACTGCTGATGATGTTGGTTTACAATTTAAAATTATTATAGCATAAATATTAGAACTGCAAAAGTAAAATAATATATTCTTACATATGTTATGAAATTTTGATATGCAAATTTTATGGATAAAAAAATTGAAATTTATTATCTCAGAAATGTTCTCTGCTTTTAAAGTACAGTTGAAGTATATATGTACTGAAGTTTATTTGGCGCCATGCATTTTCCTATTAACTGATTTTGAATTTTAAATGAAGATTGGAAGTCTTTAAGGTCATTCATGGGAATGAAAATCACAATAGGTTTAGGTTTATGGGCTGTTGTGGTCGTTATCTTATATGGTAGTTGGATTTACAACTACCTGTGCAATCAGTACCTATCACCACTAAAGTTGTGAGTTTGAACCCCGTTCATGGCGAGGTTTACTTGATACAGCATTATGTGATAAAGTTTGTCAGTGACTTGCGACAGGTCAGTGGTAGCGGGTACTCCGGTTTCCTCCACCAATAAAACTGACCACCACTATATAGCTGAAATATTGTTGAAAGTGGTGTTAAACACCATAAACCTTAACCTGAAAATCACAATAAAAGTTTGGAAAAATTGCAATACAAATTTATGATCATTGTGCAAAATTGTTGTTATATCAGGGAGAAATTATTAATGATATGTGACTTGTATGTAATTACGATAATTAACTTACAGATTGGCAATACAATTACAATGTATGCATCAATACACAAATGCAACAATTAAGAGTTGATAAAATTCACTACGCCCATTCTGAGAAGCAAGCGGTACATTTTAGAAATTCTTTATCTTTATTAAGTGAGAGGAAGAAATTATACCGTTAGTAAAATTTTCATTTGTATACATGTAATAAAGGCAAATAAGATTTTATGACTTTGTATATTGTTTATAGGGAAATTATTCATTTAGGAGTCATCGTGATATTGCACAGTAACATTTGAATGACCTTACGATATCCAGACATATTTGTAGGAGTCATCGTGATATTGCACAGTAACATTTGAATGACCTTTAGATATCCAGACATATTTGTAGGAGTCATCGTGATATTGCACAGTAACATTTGAATGACCTTACAATATCCAGACATATTTGTAGGAGTCATCGTGATATTGCACAGTAACATTTGAATGACCTTACGATATCCAGACATATTTGTAGGAGTCATCGTGATATTGCACAGTAACATTTGAATGACCTTACGATATCCAGACATATTTGTAGGAGTCATCGTGATATTGCACAGTAACATTTGAATGACCTTACCAGAGCTGTCGAAATCTCTTTCCTGTCTGTCAGACAATAGGTCTGGTAGATGTGGACAATGTGTCAGACCTATGAAACATTTGCCGGACCTACATTTTTTTACAACTTCAACTGAATTACACATATACTGGCTAAATCCATAAAATGGTTTGTGATACCTTGGAATACTCAAAGTTAGTACAACACATTTTTTTGTGACGTGAAAATATACATACAATACAATAGACTTGTGTATGAAATAAACAAAGATACCAAGTTTGCATAATGCTAGCTAGTAGCTATGCACATGTTTCAAGGTGTTACCTCTTATAAGTAGCATTGCCATTCAGGGGTTTCAAAGTTTTTTTATAATAGGAGGTACTTCTTAAATTTTAGGAGGTACCTAAAAAATTAGGCTGAGGGCCGTAAGGGGTCCAGGGGGCGGAAGCTCCTGAAATCTAGCATTTTGTGGACCAAAAAATGTACTTCAGAGACTGCAAAACATTAAGTGTTTTTGAAAGAAAAATCCCATTAACTTTAGAGTTCAGATTTCACCAAGAGTGAAGACCATGCATAATGCCTGGATTCCCCCAATTTCTTTATTGAATATTTCAGTTTACAGACTTCAGCCAAGATTATTCATAGATAGTCTGCCATATCTTAAAAAAAAACCAAAAGGACCATAAAGAGCTACGGTTCCGCAGCTAGGCTTGACCAAGCCATTGTTATCAAAGCTTAAACTTCTCAAAATTCTTTTGTTGGCTTTGTCCTTTTCTAGACTATTTCACAATACCTTGGCTTGTGTGGTTTTTTTACTTTATTACCAGTAATTAAACTCATCAAAGACCATTGGCAGGATCAAGACATATAAGTGTCATAATTAATGAAACCAAGGACGTATATAGAATACGTCCTTGATGAAACATATAATTTTTTAATAGATCAATACAAATATAATTAAACAAAAACAATATATATTGTTACTTTCACGACTTATGTGCAAAAAAAATGTTCGAACAAAAACGATTCGCGGGAAGACATTTATTAACATTTGAATCACAAAAGTTAAATTATTTTTGAAAAAAAGGGGGGCCGGCGTTTTGACATTACAATGGGGAAGGTCTAAAACGCGGAAGTGGGAAAACACGGAAGTAAGCCCAAAATGGGTACTTGAAAGATCATATCTTGAAAAGTACTCAACCTAGGATAAAAATCTAAACGGATTCTAAAAGCTATTGTTAAGATCTATCTTCTCAAGAAATAAATAATACAATATTTTATTATTTAGGTACTTAAAAGTTGACCGGAGGTGTCAAAAATGAGAACGGGCAATGGACAAATTTTTGACTTTGATCTCAAATGTATCAAAATTAAAAGACCCCGGTAAAAAACCGTTTAGATATTCTTAAAGACAATTTTATACTCTATCAGACGATATAAAAATCTGTTTGCTGAAATATTAGATAAAAGCACAATCTTGACCGGAAGCCTACATGTACCTTTTCAGAGTTAGCAGTCGGCTAATTTTCAACTTTGATTTCAAATTTCTCAAAATTCAATGAACCCGGTCAAAAACCGTTTAAATATTCTTAAAGACAATTTTATACTCTATCAGATGATATAAATTTGATTTTATGGAAATATTGGTGGAAAGCACAATCTTGACCGGAAGCCTACTTTTTCAGAGTTAGTCAACGGCGAATTTTCAACTTTGATCTCAAATTTCTCAAAATTCAAGGAACCCGGTCAAAAACTGTTTACATATTCTCAAAGACAATTTTATACTCTATCTGATGATATACAAATATTTTTGTTAAGGTATTAGATAAAAGCACAATGTTGACCGGAAGCCTACCTTTTCATAGTTGGTCGCTGATAATTGAACACGTTTTTCTCCAAATCTGCTTCAAGTAAAAGGTAGGCTTCCGGTCAAGTTTGTGTTTTTCAGCAATATTTTAATGAAATCAAACATATATGATCTTATAGGGTATAAGATTGTCTTTAAGAATATCTAACCGGTTTTTGACCGGATTCTTCGAATTTTGAGAAATTTAATATCAAAGTTGAAAATTTGTCGATGGCTAACTCTGAAAAGGTAGGCTTCCGGTCAAGATTGTGCTTTCCACCAATATTTCCATAAAATCAAATTGATATCATCTGATAGAGTATAACATTGTCTTTAAGAATATTTGAACGGTTTTTGACCGGGTTCATTGAATTTGAAATCAAAGTTGAAAATTAGACGACTACTAACTCTGAAAAGGTAGGCTTCCGGTCAAGATTGTGCTTTTATCTAATATTTCAGCAAACAGATTTTTATATCGTCTGATAGAGTATAAAATTGTCTTTAAGATTATCTAAACGGTTTTTGACCGGGGTCTTTTAATTTTGATACATTTGAGATCAAAGTCAAAAATTTGTCCATTGCCCGTTTTCATTTTTGACACTTCCGGTTAACTTTTAAGTACCTAAATAATAAAATATTGTATTATTTATTTCTTGAAAAGATAGATCTTAACAATAGCTTTTAGAATCCATTTAGATTTTTATCCTAGGTTGTGTACTTTTCAAGATATGATCTTTCAAGTACCCATTTTGGGCTTACTTCCGTGTTTTCCCACTTCCGCGTTTTAGACCTTCCCATTACAATGCAATTCGTATTTGAGCCATGTCCGGTCCTTTTTCAAGATTTCTAGTAATTTTCTATCCCTTATCTCCTCGTACCCCCTTTTAAAAATGTTTTTCAGCACACTTTCATTTCTGTGAACAACCGCGGTAGGGCCCCATCAAAATATGTAAATAAATTAGCCATAGGTTTTGTTTTTTTTTTTTATACCGGAAGTTAAACAATATGGACTGAGTTAAGCAACAAGACAGTACGCCCCAGAATGATTCGACCCTGGGTTTTAAATGGATAAAAAAAATCGCACAAAATATTGTGTAGTCATATATTCATAATAATCATACTTATATTACTGGAGATTACACTAAATTGTGTTTGAACATAATTTGTAATCGGTCATTTTTTTATTTTGAAATGATGTAAGCTTTGTTCCGGTCCGAGTTTTACACAAGGATGAAAAGATATTGGGGCAAAAACATATCTATTTACCGCATGCACAAACTGCTATTTACGATTCTAAGGTAAAGTTATTTTTAAAACAGGGAATATCCCATCAACTTGGTCGTGACGCAGTTGTTCGATTTGAATGCGAGAATTCAGCAATTGACGTGATCATTAATTTTTTATGAAAAATATTCCACAAGCCTATCGACCATCGTACTTGTGGTTTTGACCACCACTAATTTTGGGGGGTTCAGTAATTTCTACCGGTACTATACACGATCTCAGACGGGTAAAAGTACCGGGTACCGGCCCACTTTGAAACCCCTGACCATTAGCAGGTCTGGACCGAATCAATTGAATGACTAACAACCTAGGCCTAAATTAAAATTAAGTTTGTTTCCCCTTTCACCGACCAACCATTAAAACAGCCGTCAAGTCAAAAAAAATTATTGCCATTTTTTAAAATAAAATCGTAATTTCTGGAAAATCGATGCACGTCCGTCCGGAATTGGTTACACATTTAGTAGTCAAACTCTTCAATGTGAAGTCAAATTTGATTATATAGACAAAAATAAAAAAAAATCGGAGATTGCAAACAACAACAAGTTTGAGAAGCGAAATTAAATAATGATGCCGGTCATCTTCAAGCGTTTTGTCGGTCCCAAGTTACTGAAAAATTGCTCCGGACATCGGGTCTGAGGCGAAGTAGTTTAAATCGAACCTAGTCAATATTTTGTCCGACGGTCCGATAGGTCCGACGATTTTCGACATTTGAATGACCTTTCGATATCCAGACATATTTGTAGGAGTCATCGTGATATTGCACAGTTACATTTGAATGACCTTTCGATATCCAGACATATTTGTAGGAGTCATCGTGATATTGCACAGTAACATTTGAATGACCTTTCGATATCCAGACATATTTGTAGGAGTCATCGTGATATTGCACAGTAACATTTGAATGACCTTTCGATATCCAGACATATTTGTAGGAGTCATCGTGATATTGCACAGTAACATTTGAATGACCTTTCGATATACAGACATATTTGTAGGAGTCATCGTGATATTGCACAGTAACATTTGAATGACCTTTCGATATCCAGACATATTTGTAGGAGTCATCGTGATATTGCACAGTAACATTTGAATGACCTTTCGATATACAGACATATTTGTAGGAGTCATCGTGATATTGCACAGTAAATTTAAAAAGTTTTCTTCTTTAATGTAAAGGCAAAAACTGATTTTTAAAGAAAAGTTTTGCATACTCTGTCTCTGGACCAAAGCTATGGAATGAACTTCCATTTTCGAAACGGCTATCTTCTTCTCATAATGCATTTAAAGCAAAATTTAAAAATCTCATTTTAAATGAAGATGCACCATAAGTTACCATTAAATATTAACTACATCTTTTTGTGTATATTTACTACTATGTTTTGCTTCTTGTGTATAACTTATAAATAGACTGTATTTTACAATGTATATTTTAATATGTCGATGAAGATTAGTTATTAACTAAATGTGTAACCTTCTATAAAGAATTTATTATTATTAATATTATTATTATTATTAATGTATTCTAATGCAAAATTAAAAAAAAAATGTCTGTATAAACATCAGTGAAATTGAATCTAGTACAAATAAAATATTTATCGTAATTTTTATAATATATATTTACAGTTATGTGTTCAGATTAAGCTGTACCAGGTTAGGACAATGGGCAATAGGCTATGTAACAGCCGAGGGACAAATATTACAGACAATACCACAGAATAAGTCATTGTGTCAGGCACTTCTTGATGGTCAAAGAGAGGGATTGTAAGTTTTCTTATAGGACTGCAGTAAGATTTCTGTAGATATCAGATGATAACTCAAGAGTCCTCAAGCTTAATGGAGATGGGAGGGTTGTGGGTTAGGGTTATGGTGTTTAACACCACTTTCAACAATATTTCAGTTACATCGTGGCAATCAGTTTTATAGGTGGAGGGAACCGGAGAAAACCACAGACCTGCTGCAAGTCCCTGACAAACTTTTATCATATAATGTTGTACCGAGTACCGACAGAATAGTGTGTTCTTGTATAGTGACAAGTCTAATTCAGTTTACTTCAAGCAGGTAAAAATCCATTCAACAGAGATAAAGAGTGACATTCAACTTCAGGGTAGGGGCCACTTAACTCTCAGGGTGTAAGTTGTACTGAACATTCAACTTCAGGGTAGGGGCCATTTAACTCTCATTTTAGGGTGTAAGTTGTACTGTGTAGACCAAGCCCACAATTAAACGGAAGTCTCTGTGTAAATCAAGTAACTGTATCAATTTTAGTTTCAATGCTTTGATACTTTGTAAATGAAGCATGTTTTATATTTGAGCAAATGCTTGTGCCAAACAAAATAGGCAGTCCTTATTTTGTTTGTTTAAGACACATGTTACTGTATCCATATCTATCATATTTCAGTTTTAAGTACCCTGATGGAAGAAGTATTAACCCAGATTTAAGTTATTTGGTACAAGATAGTCAGGAAGACCATATAAAAGTTACACAAGAACAGTATGAACTCTATTGTGAGATGGGATCAACGTTTCAGTTGTGTAAAATCTGTGCAGAAAATGATAAAGACATTAAAATAGAACCATGTGGTCATTTATTATGTACACCTTGTTTAACACAGTGGCAGGTAGGTGGTATGCAATGCAAATTATGTGTAGTCAATTACTTTATAGTTACAGGTACAAAATTCTACAAATATCTACAACATTAAATGTATTCAGAAATTTTCTGACATTTAGCAGAAAATCTTTAGTTTAGACAATATTTATTTTGTACAACTAGCACAAATAATATACAGACATAATACAAGTTTACATGAATGGGATTCGGAAACAAGCAACATACTTATATAAATCTTTTTCCCTGAGAAAATCTTTTGATGTATAATGAATAATTACCTAATTTCAGAGGTTCTTAAGTTTGCTTTATCTGATCAGAATGAATGATAGAGAATGTATTTTTCAGGATTCTGATGGTCAGGGCTGTCCATTCTGTAGATGTGAAATCAAAGGTACAGAGCAGGTGATCGTTGATCCCTTTAATCCACACCCACAGAAACGGACACAACACATGCATGTTGCACACGATGAGGATGATGATATTGATGTATGTTTCTTAGCTGTAGAATATAAAATCAACATTTATTTATAAGTTAACTGATGCTAAAACTTTATTTATAAGTTAACTGATGCTAAAACATAAATAATTACACCGTATTATTACATAGATGACTGAAATACTGAGATTTCCAAGTGAAATAAAAAAGTTTTTCAACCAGTGAAATAAAAACGTTTTTTCACCCAGTGGAATAAAAACAGTTTTTCACCCAGTGTAATAAAAACAGTTTTTCACACAGTGAAATAAAAAGTTTTTCAACCAGTGAAATAAAAAAAGTTTTTCACCTAGTGAAATAAAAACAGTTTTTCACCCAGTGAAATGAAAATTGTTTTTCACCCAGTGGAATAAAAAGAATATTTTACTGTGTTATTACAGTACCAATACAATACAATACAATATTTTTTATTCCAATTAGGGTCCCTCAAGGGGCAATAACAAATATACATTCATAATTATATCAACAGTTACAACAATACAGAATGGAGATATATGTTTTTAAACAAGACAATTCTAACTATTTAAATGATATATGTTACAAAAATATATAAATAAATAAATAAATAGGCCGTGTTCGGCAGCACGACCCGAGGAGAGGCAATGAGTAATGTATAGTTGCAGTGTATCATATGGTTGAAGAATGGACTACATGTATGCGATTACTTAGCTGGAGGAGACACCAGGGGACGATGCTTAAGAATTGTGTTTTGATTCTCCCCGTGTCTGATCCAGCAAAGCAAGCGGTTCAAGTAGTAAAACATCATGTGTTTGATGAAAGGACTGTGATTACTTAGCTGGAGGAGACACCAGGGGACGGTGCTTAAGAATCGCATTTCGATTCTCCCCGTGTCTGATCCAGGAAAGCAAGCAGTTCAAGTAATAAACTAAAATGGGAATAAATAGATGTATCGTTTATCTGCAACAGACACCAAGGGACAGTGCTTCAGGAAATGTATTGCATCTACTAAGATTAGCAATGAGCATTCCTCCTCGTGTCTAGTGCAGACAAACAATAATATATTTTAGACATTAATATGTAGATTTTGTTAATAAAATTGAAGCAGTGTTATTCAAATTATCTGCAGTATTTATAAATAAAGTGACACAACTCTTTCAAAACTGATACATCTTCACAGGTCATTAACCAGTAAAATTTTTCTCGAGGATTTAATTGTAGAAAATTGTTACACGATTGAGATATTGTTTTGAACAGCTGTTGTCGCTCCTCTCTAAATTTGCTGCAGCAAAGTAGAAAATGAATTTCATCTTCTACCTCTCCCGAGTCGCACTGCTCACACAACCTTTGGTGTGGAGGGATACCCTGGTATCTACCAGTCTCAATATGTAGACGATGTGCTGAGATTCTTAGTTTAGTTAAACATCTCCTATGCTCAAAATTACCGATAACAGATAGATAATTTTCAAACCCAAAATGTACTTTGAATGTGGTGTAAGTGCGAAGCTTCCCTTCTGAGTATTGTTTCATCTGATTTTTCCATAGTTCCAAAAAGCCCTCTTTGATTTGTCTATTGAGGCTGTTTTTTGAAATTTTCTTTCCTTTCAATTGATTAATTGTTGGAAAATTTTGAAGTATACGTTGGAGAGATCCGTACCATGATGATTTGTTTTGATTATATAGTTGTTTTGATTGTTCATAAGCATTTTGTAGTAAAGGAAATTTTTCTAGATATTCAAGTCGGTTCCAATAATGGAGAATACTTTTTATAATATCGTAATAGAGTGGGAAACGACCAAGTTCTGACAAAACAGCAAAGTTGGTGTTTTTTTTATGAACACCTAAAATAAATTTACAAAATTTAGTATGTAATTTTTCACCAATGAGATTTGAGTAAATTCTGTCCGGAGATACAGTTCCATTTCTAAATCTAGATGTATTTGAGTTAAAAGTGCCCCATATTTCACAGCCATATGTACCAATGCCATCACAATCGGGAATATCATTGAGCTTCTGTAAATGAAGAACCTTTTTAAAACATAAACAAAAAAAAACTATGTAATAAATAGTATAAGTACTCTTGCATTCTGAACGATGAATTTAAATGACTTGTAACCAAACAACAATAACACAATTGTTACACAACAATAACACAATTCACTCATGCCATGAATTCTTGAATTACTGCATTGTTTGGTTACTCTTGATTTATTGTCGAAATTCAGAAAGCAAGAATTGTTATACTATAACAGGGATTTAGCCAGGATTTTGAGACCATTAGTCACTTTTGCGGAACAGATTTTTTTTTTTAGATTATGAATAAACAAGAATATAATGAGCTTAATCTTATAATCAGTTACGTTGCCTTATTGGTTAGTAATGGAGATTGAAAACCTCCTAGGATGGGAACATACTCTGCAAATTAACAACCAACTGATAAAACATAACATTGCCACTATTTTGATCTCAATACCACACAAATTGTAATACCTCCCCCCCCCCTTTGAAATATTACTGTGCTTTAGTCTAATACCACACAAATTGTAATAACCCCCTCCCCCACCCTTTTTGAAATGTTACTGTGCTTTGGTCTAATACCACAACAATTGTAATAACTCATATTTGTGTAGTCTTCAGCAGAAAAAAAAATTCTGCCAGTTTGCCCAATGGTCCAACTTCTAGATTCTTTGTAGGAAATCAGTATAAAACTGAAGCAAGTTGTAAAATAAATAATTATTTCTCAGACCTCATAATTAAATTGCAACAATTGGAATAAAAATACTGTAGTTATTTTGCCGACACGTGTCTATTTGTAAATAGTTCTATAAATTATAACCTGAATGCTGATTGATATATTAAAAAAAACTTATAGGCCCTATGCGTTCTCGTGCAGTGCATTTCAAGGAATTGAATGCCCAACCTTTGCATATAAATGACCATATTAAATATGAGAACTAAGATTTCATTTCACAGAAATGAGAATAAATACATCAAAAGTTTGTTTGGTTAAAAGTAGCTTTGGTGGATTGCGAACTCCTGTTGATCGCGCCCTTTTTATTATTTTTTTTAGTTTCTTTAAAGGACGTGTATACACATCATTGGTTTCTTTATTCAAAGTTATGACTTTTCGAGAAAATCACTTTCAAAATACTTAATGGATACGATAGATTTCAATAAACATGATATCGACATTTTCATAAATTTGGCAAAAATAGTTCGTTATGGCAGACATTGAGAAGAATCGTGCAATTTATATATTTTGACGGCAACTTTCCCAATGCGAAATTGCGCCCATACGACGATTACAAAAATATGTCCACTTTAAATACATACTGTGGCATTTTGAGTACATGTCATAACTATAAAAAAATTATTATCGTTGGTTGAATTCTTTGTCCAGGTAAATCAAGCCAGGTGAGATCAAAGATTACACAATCAAAACAAAAATTCTATTATCCGTTGATTGGCTTGTAACATGTAATAAAATTGTCATTGTAGTGACTAATTAGTTTTAATCAGCAAATGAAGAAGAATGGATTGTTACAAGCATTTTTCTACGATTTTTTGAAAATTCAAGTGACGAATTGGGTACGGGAAATACTCGTCACTTTCGAAAATCAATTGTCAATGACGAAAGTGACGAGTGCTAGCTAAATCACTGCTATAATAATTGTGTTGTTTTTCAGCAGTAGGAATTTGAATATGTATCAATAAGAAAATTATTTTTGATCCTGTCCATATGTTAATAGAGTTGAAGATTGAGTACCTCCAAAAAACTTTTGTATGCTATTATTTAATTATAGTAGATTTCTTATAAATGTAGTTTTCAGTTTTGCATTATTTTTTAGATATAGATATGGTTGTTTGCTTTGTTTCTTTCATTGTATAATTTCGTCTAGGATTTTAAGTTTCAACATTTTTGTAATGAAATAACTGTAAATAAGATTTTGGTTATTCTAAAATATGAATACAGTATGTTTAGTAAAGTATGTTTTTTTAAGACCTTCTTTATATACCATACCCTATGTTCATTTAGAAAAGATTCATTGACCTTTGTACAAATATTTTGTACCAATGATTTCTATATATGGTTCATAATTTGAAATAAAAGTCCCATAGACCCATAAATAAAATAATAAGTTTTTGATTTACAGGATCACTCGGGAGCTAGTAGTCCACAGGCTTCGGGTGGTAGTCCACAGCCCTCTGGGTTAAGTCCTACATCAGCTACTGGGGGATTTAACCCTGCTAATGGGGTTTGTATCTCACTATTGATCATGCATGCTTGACATTTTTTCTGATATAATCCTGATAATCAAAATAAACTGGAATATTTATTAGGGGTCATCCATTTTGCAAGTATTTCCACAAGATGACAACAGGCTCACTGTCTTTTTTAAAACTCCATTCTCCCCATCAAAAAGTATATGATATCAATTTTGTAAATTTTGGTGAAACATTGACTCGGAATATATTTCGCCACAATATAACTGAAATATTGTTGAAAGCGGCGTTAAACATCAAAATTGAATATATTTCGAAATATTTTGACGTGCATTTATGATATGTTGAATCTCAGATACCTCATCTAGTATGCTTTTTGCATTCTTATGGAAATGATAGCAATAAATGGATGACCCCACCCTAGATGTATCTATTATATAATATGTCATTATAATACCTTTATCTATTTACTTGGAACATTTTTGAAATGTGACAACAAGACAACAGTATGCATTATTTTTAATAAGAACTAAAACCTCTGTCTCTGTACCTTTTTGTAATATTTGATTTTGACAAAAGTACTATCTGAAATAACAGCATGGAAATATGGTCAATATTTATTGTTATTATATACCTTATATTGTATGTTTTACTATGTTAAAGTTAATAAGACAATTTTGATGTTTTACGGAAAATTTGCTGACGAGGAAGACAGCATGTTGGACGTTCCAAACATATATTATGTAGAGGGAGACAACAGGGTGTCGCCCAGTCTGGAATATATGACAACTGGAAGTGTGTTGAAAATCCTTTTTTTTTTTTTTTTTTTTCAGAAAATTATTTTGTTATCTTCTACAAAACAAAATATTCAATTTGTATAGTAGAATCTTCAAGGATTTGCTGATAAAAGTACAGTCATATATATAACAATCAGTAGCCCTTTTCACAAAAATTCTTACGATAAAAAATTGTCGTATGTGTAAAACTAAGATTAAAAAGAGTTTCACAAAAATACTTACGATAATCTTAAGTGTAAAAAATAGTCCTAACTTTACGTGTAAAACTACCCTGTCCTAAGTGTAAAATTTTGATCGTAAGAGAAATTTTGGTCTTATCTTTTATCGTAAGTGAAAAAAATAGAAAAAAAGATGGATGATGTATTGGCACTTCGACTTGAAAATAAGAGAGCAATTCATCGTTAGCGCATTTTCTCTGACTGTATGACAAACCTAATTACACATATTGATAAATGTTTATTGAAATGAATATGGTTTAATACAAACATGCTACAAATGAAATTGTTGTTTACTCCTTTTTGGCGTGACTAATAACAGAGTCTATAACGATGCATTCCGTACATTCCCCCTATTCAATGCAGCAAAGTGTATCGTTTACATGACCAAAAAAATCAGGATAATTCTTTTAATTTTAGATTTCAAATTCGGAACGATCGACAATCGAAAAGACTACTTGCAAACTTGGGGAGAATTCTTCTTTTTCATTATTATTATTTTTTTTTTATATATAAAAGCAGGAATACAGGATTTTTTTCTAGACATCTACTCCGCTTACAAAAGTTTTGTATGAACAGCCGCTTTAGGACTGGAATTTTCTGGATCCAATGATATCGTTTTGATTTTGCCTTTGTATTAGTAATATAATTTATTAATTTCTGGCAACTTCGATGATCAATCGAACACTCTGGCAATGCATATTATGTATGATAAACTTGTGTACATTCTTCTGTTATATTAATATTAATATGTAACAGGGATATTTATTCATCTTCATGATTGATAAATGATAAACACATCTTAATTTGGGTTATCTCAGAAAAATCGGGATAAATTTTCATCAGTAAAAGAATAAGTGTTTAATTTTATGTGGGATGGGATTAATTGGAAAAAAGGGAGTAGATATTTTGCTGACAAATAACCGATGAAATGAATTATATGGATAAGTTTTTTTTCACACTCCAGATGCACTCCCTTAAAAAATACTTTTACCAAAAGTAACCATGCGTGGATGATGACGCACAACTCCCAAGTAATGATAATTATTGTAGATCATTTTAATTTACATGCATTAGAAATGTTCCTCTATACGAAAATCATACCCGTTCATATTTTGTGCAGTTATTGGTGATAGTACGTAAACACAAAATGGATTCCTACATTGTTGGATAAAAAATAAACCCTATTAGATACTGCAAAATTCATATATTAGATAAAAATTCAATATAAACATACAAACACATCATAGCATAAAAAACTGCTTATAAATTAGTGCCGGTGTCATATGGTATTTTGAACCTCATGGTAAATTGACCCTGGGGTCAATTTTCATATGATCTTTTGACCCCGGGTTCAATTTTCCATATGGTATTTTGACCCTGGGGTCAATTTTTTGTCATTAGTTCACCTGGACCAAAGGTCCAGGTGAACTATTGCCATCACTTGGCATCCGGCATCTGTCGTCTGTAAACTTTTCACATTTCAAGCTTCTTCTCCGAAACCACTGGGCCAATTGGAACCAAACTTAGCAGGAATGTTCCTTGGATGGTCCTCTACAAAGTTTATGTTTTTTTATGTCGATCGAAAATTCAAGATGATCGCCACCGCAGGACATAGATTAACATTGGACCCTATGGGAAAATGTTCAAATGCCTTCTTCTCAGAAACTACAAATATGATTAAAGCCAAACTGTACATGAATGTTCATTGGATGGTCCTCTACAAACTTTACGTTTTTTGTTCTGATATGAAATTCAAAATGGCGGCTACGGCAGGACTTAATTTAACATTGGACCCTATGGGGAAAATGTTTCAAAACGCTTCTTCTCTGAAACCACTTGGACAATTGAAACCAAACTGCCCAGGAATGATCATTGGATGGTCCTCTACAAACTTTAGGTTTTTTGTTCCGATATGAAATTCAAAATGGTGGCTACGGCAGGACTTAGTTTAACATTGGACCCTATGGGGAAAATGTTTCAAAACGCTTCTTCTCTGAAACCACTAGGACAATTGAAACCAAACTGACCAGGAATGATCATTGGAAGGTCGTCTATAAATTTTTTGTTTTTTATGCCGATCGGAAATCCAAGATGGCTGCCACCGCAATACATAGATTAACATTGGACCCTATGGGAAAATGTTCAAATGCCTTCTTCTCAGAAACTACAAATATGATTAAAGCCAAACTGTACATGAATGTTCATTGGATGGTCCTCTACAAACTTTACGTTTTTTGTTCTGATATGAAATTCAAAATGGCGGCTACGGCAGGACTTAATTTAACATTGGACACTATGGGGAAAATGTTTCAAAACGCTTCTTCTCTGAAACCACTTGGACAATTGAAACCAAACTGCCCAGAAATGATCATTGGATGGTCCTCTACAAACTTAAGGTTTTTTGTTCCGATATGAAATTCAAAATGGTGGCTACGGCAGGACTTAATTTAACATTGGACCCTATGGGGAAAATGTTTCAAAACGCTTCTTCTCTGAAACCACTAGGACAATTGAAACCAAACTGACCAGGAATGATCATTGGAAGGTCGTCTATAAATTTTTTGTTTTTTATGCCGATCGGAAATCCAAGATGGCTGCCACCGCAATACATAGATTAACATTGGACCCTATGGGAAAATATTCAAATGCCTTCTTCTCAGAAACTACAAATATGATTAAAGCCAAACTGTACATGAATGTTCATTGGATGGTCCTCTACAAACTTTACGTTTTTTGTTCTGATACGAAATTCAAAATGGCGGCTACGGCAGGACTTAATTTAACATTGGACCCTATGGGGAAAATGTTTCAAAACGCTTCTTCTCTGAAACCACTTGGACAATTGAAACCAAACTGCCCAGAAATGATCATTGGATGGTCCTCTACAAACTTAAGGTTTTTTGTTCCGATATGAAATTCAAAATGGCGGCTACGGCAGGACTTAATTTAACATTGGACCCTATGGGGAAAATGTTTCAAAACGCTTCTTCTCTGAAACCACTAGGACAATTGAAACCAAACTGACCAGGAATGATCATTGGAAGGTCGTCTATAAATTTTTTGTTTTTTATGCCGATCGGAAATCCAAGATGGCTGCCACCGCAATACATAGATTAACATTGGACCCTATGGGAAAATATTCAAATGCCTTCTTCTCAGAAACTACAAATATGATTAAAGCCAAACTGTACATGAATGTTCATTGGATGGTCCTCTACAAACTTTACGTTTTTTGTTCTGATACGAAATTCAAAATGGCGGCTACGGCAGGACTTAATTTAACATTGGACCCTATGGGAAAAATGTTTCAAAACGCTTCTTCTCTGAAACCACTTGGACAATTGAAACCAAACTGCCCAGGAATGATCATTGGAAGGTCCTCTACAAAGTTTCTGTTTTTTATGCGGATTGGAAATCCAAGATGGCCACCACCACAGGACATAGATTAACATTGGACCCTATGGGAAAATGTTCAAATGCCTTCTTCTCAGAAACTACAAGTATGATTAAAGCCAAGCTGTACATGAATGTTCATTGGATGGTCCTCTACAAACTTTAGGTTTTTTGTTCCGATATGAAATTCAAAATGGCGGCTACGGCAGGACTTAATTTAACATTGGACCCTATGGGAAAAATGTTTCAAAACGCTTCTTCTCTGAAACCACTTGGACATTTGAAACCAAACTGGCCAGGAATGATCATTGGAAGGTCCTCTACAAAATTTTTGTTTTTTATGCTGATCGGAAATCCAAGATGGCTGCCACCACAGGTCATAGTATTAACATTGGACCATATGGGGAAAATACAGAAATATGTTCTTCTCTGAAGCTATTGCACTGATTGAACCTAAACTGTGCATCAATCATTGGAAGGTCCTTTACAAACTTTGTGTTTTTTATGTTGATCGGAATTCCAAGATGACTACCACTGCAGGACATAGTTTTTGTATTTTGAACCCCCCCCCCCCCCCTCATTTCTACCAAAAGAGAGGAGTTCATAATACCATAAGAGAGGGTTTGATATACCATAGGTCGATATTCCATGGGTAGGGGGGTCAAAATACCATGGGTTGGGGGGTCGATATACCATGGGTAGGGGAGTTAATATACCATGAATAGGGGGGTTGATATACCATGGGTAGGGGGGTTGATATACCATGGATAGGGGGGTCGATATACCATGGGTAGGGGGGTCGATATACCATGGTTAAGGGGGTCGATATACCATGGGTAGGGGGGTCAATATACCATGGGTAGGGGTCGATATACCATGGGTAGGGGGGTCAATATACCATGGGTAGGGGGTGATATACCATGGGTAGGGAGGTCAAAATACCATGGGTAGGGGGTTCGATATATAATATGGGTAGCGGGGTCTAAAATTTAAAAATTTAAAAAAAAAAAAAAAATTTCAAAAAAGTTCAAAAATTATATAAAATTTAAAAAAAAAATCTAAATTAAAATAAAAATTCTAAATTTTCAAAAAAAATCCAAATATTTCAAAAATTTCAAAAAAATTACAAAATTTTCATAAAATTTCAAAAACTAACAAATTTCATAAGATTTCAAAAATTTCAAAAAAAAATTCTAAATTTTCATAGAATTTTAATTTTTTTTCTCATGCATTTGATATTTTTCTTAAAATTGGTTTTGCTGAGATTCCCTATTTAAACAAAGGTGAAAACAGTTTTAAGACTGTAAAACAACATTCTTTCAAAATCATACATTGTCTTATCATGAGACAACTTTCAAAATTTCATTTATGGTATGTCCTTTCCACATAATTTTTTATTTAATATTAAAGAAGAAAGACATTACAAGATTAAATTCATGAAAATCTTTTTTGTATCTACATGTATATGCTTTAATTACACATATTTTATTTGTCAAAAAGCAATGATACTTTTCACTAAAAACAGATTAGTCTATTGAAAAGGTGTGAAAGTAGAACTGGTAATTATTGGTGTCATAATAAGACCTTAATTACCTTTTATACCTGTAGCACAGATTAACTGAACTACAGAAATGTAGTTTATTATCCACAATAAACTTTTGACAGGATGTTTGAGATTATTTGATACATTTTTAAGATGTGTTAATACATGTAATAATGTTTACTACATGTATAAGACTGAATGAATATTAGAAGGCAGCTCTAATTGCCGTCTCAATTTTGCATTACATTATAACAGTAATTACTGAATTGGAATTCTACCCATGGTATTTTGACCCCTCTATCCATGGTATATTAACCCCCTAGCCATGGTATATCAACCCCCCCCCTACCCATGGTATATTGATCCCCTACCCATAGTATATCAACCCCCTACCCATGGTATATCGACCTCCTACCCATGGTATTTTGACCCCCCTATCCATGGTATATCAACCCCCCTACCCATGCTAATATTGACCCCCTTACCCATGGTATATCAACCCCCCTATCCATGATATTTTGACCTCCCTGCCTATCTCTTGATTAGAAATGGGGGGGGGGGGGCAAAATACCATGGGGGTTCAATTTACCATAGAGGGGGGGTCAGTTTTCAATAAGGGGGTTCAATATACCATGGATGAAAATTGACCCCGGGGTCAAAATACCATATGACACCGGGGTCAAAATACCATATGGAAAATTGAACAATTTACACACCTAAGGAAGAATTTTTATCGTAAGTGTAATTTTAGTCGTAAGGTAATCTTTGTGAAAAGGACTTAGGAATTGTCGTAAGATAATCTTAAGTGAAAAAGTTATGACTATAGTTACAAATTTTGGTGAAAAGGGCTACAGTACACAATGAAACTTAAGACAAAATGCATTGTCAAAACGATAAAATAATTTCCTTCCTTCTAAAATTTACCTTCCGCATTTATTTCTTTGAATGGATTGTTAGCTCTGGCCAGGTGAGCTTTTGTCATGGGTAAGCCTCCATCGTCCATCCGTCCGTTAGCTTTTCACATTTAAATCTTCTTTCTTCTTCTCTGAAACCGCTGAACAGATTTCAACCAAACTTGCCAGAAATGTTCATTGGATGGTCCTCTTCCAGATTTGTGTTTTTGGTGATGATTTGAAATCCAACATGGATGCCAGGGTCCATAATGTGTTCTCATTGGCTGAAATTTTAAAAATCTTCTTGTCAGAAACCACCAAGCCAATTGAATTGTAACTTTGCAGGGATGATCATTGGGTGGTCCTGTACTAAACTTGTGAATCGTTTGCTGATCGGAAATTCAAGATGGCCACCATGACTCGACTTAGTTTAACATTGAACCCTATGGGAATTTCACATTTTCATCTTTTTTTCTGAAACCACAAAGCAGATTTGAACCAAACTTGGCAGAAATGTTCATTGGATGGTCATATACAAGTTTTTTGTTTTTGGCGCTGATCGGAAATCCAACATGGCTGCCAGGGCCCATAATGTGTTCTGATTGGTCGAAATTTTAAAAATCTTCTTGTTAGAAACCACTAAGCCAATTGAATTGTGACTTTGCAGGAATGATCATTGGGTGGTCCTGTGCTAAAATTGTGAATCGTTTGTCGATTGGAAATTCAAGATGGCCACCATGACTCGACTTAGTTTAACATAGGACCCTATGGGAATTTCACATTTTCATCTTTTTTTCTGAAACCACAAAACAGATTTGAACCAACCTTGGCAGAAATGTTCATTGGATGGTTATATACAAAATTTTTGTTTTTGGCGCTGATTGGAAATCCAACATGGCTGCCAGGGCCCATAATGTGTTCTGATTGGTCGAAATTTTAAAAACCTTCTTGTTAGAAACCACTTAGCCAATTGAATTGTGACTTTGCAGGAATGATCATTGGGTGGTCCTGTACTAAACTTGTGAATCGTTTGTTGATCGGAAATTCAAGATGGCCGTCATGACTTGACTTAATTTTAACATAGGACCCCATGGAAAAAATGTTTAAGTCTTCTCCGCTGAAACTAGTAAGTCAATTTAAAGCAAGCAAGGCATGAATGGTCCTTAGGTGGTCAACTTTCAAAATTATGTTCTGTGACCCGACCTCCATCCAAGATGGCCACCATCAGCGGACATAGTTTTAACATAGGATCCTATGGGAAAAATGTTTAAACAAATTTTCCTCTGAAACCAGTAAGCCAATTTAAAGCAAACATGGCATGAATGATCCTTAAATGGTCAACTTTCAAAATTATATCCAGTGACCCAAACCTCCATCCAAGATGGCCACCATCAGCGGACATAGTTTTAACATAGGATCCTATGGGAAATATGTTTAAAAATCTTCTCCTCTGAAACCAGTAAGCCAATTTAAAGCAAACATGGCATGGATGGTCCTTAAGTGGTCAATTTTCAAAATTGTGTCCAGTGACCCTGACCTCCATCCAAGATGGCCACCTTCAGCGGACATACTGTAGTTTTAACATAGGACCCTATGGGAAAAAATGTTTTAAAATCTTCTCCTCTGAAACCAGTAAGCCAATATAGCAAACATGTCATCGATGGTCCTTAGGTGGTCAACTTCCAAAATTGTGTTCAGTGATCCCGATCTCGGTTCAAAATGGCCACCATCAGCGGACATAGTTTTAACATAGGACCCTATGGGAAAATTGTTTAAAAGTCTTCTCTTCTGAAACCAGTCAGCCAATTTAAAGCAAACATGGCATGGATGGTCCTTGGGTAGTATACTTTCAAAATTGTGTCTGGTGACCACGACCTCCATCCAAGATGGCTGCCATGAGCAGACATAGTTTTAACATAGAACCCTATGGCTATGGCAGTATGGGATTTGAATAGTAACTTAGATGTATTCGGCATGCAGACATTCTTATGAGGACTTATTTATGTCAGGTGAGCGATACAGGCTCACCTGAGTCTCTAGTTTTTTAAAGGGCTTCAGATAGTATTCCAGTGGATTTCTTCTATTAGTCATGGTTCTTGAGTTGAAACTTGATTGCAGTAAAACTGGTGCAGGTGGAAATCCTTGTCACCTTGTAGCAGTCGTATCAGTCTGTGCTCTGCGTAGACCTTTATTTTCATATAGAACCATTTTTATACAATTGTACTTATATTCTATTTGTATCATTTTAAGTTGGAAAGTAAATGAGTTGAATCATCTTTTTCCTGTTCTACTCAAATTAGGAAGAATTATAAATTTGATCATCCAGATTCCATTTAAATACAATTTTGAATAAAAAAAATCCAGTAATTTTTTAGTAAGAATTGTTTGTCTTAAAGGTACATATTCAGAAGAAGAACAACAATTGATTATGCTTAATTGTATCAGCAGCTATACTTTAGTCATCATTATAAAGGAATATATACATGTATATTAGGTTACTTTTCCATCTTTTGAGTGAGTGATTGTTGTTTAATGCCAACTCAGCAATTTTTCAGAACAAGGTACTTTTCAATGAGATGGTAATGAGGTCTGCTTTGTGAACAACATCCCGTGTGTAGGCATGTTGCTCCACTCAGACACATTATTTTGACTCTAAGCCAACCAGTCTTTGCTTTTAATCCTTAATGTTGCGTGCTTAAAGCAGAAAAAAAGAAAATACCAATTTTATAGTCTTTTGTTTGCCACTGCCAACTGCCTTTAGTTATCATTATATAGAAGAATATATATATGTAAATTTAAGTTTTTAGTTCACCTGGACCAAATGTCCATGTGAACTATTGCCATCACTTGGCGTCTGTTGTCTGTAAACTTTTCACATTTCAAGCTTCTTCTCCGAAACCACTGGGCCGATTAGAACCAAACTTAGCAGGAATGCTCCTTTTTCGTTCCAGTCGGATATTCAATATGGCTGCCAGGGCCAATAATATGCTCTGATTGGCTGAAATTTCAAAGATCTTCTTCTCTGAAACTGATGAACCGACTGAACCCAAACTGTAAATGAATGATCATTGGAATGTCCTTTACCAAGTTTCTGTTTTTTATGCCGATCGGAAATCCAAGATGGCCGCCATCGCAGGACATAGATTAACATAGGACCCTATGGGAAAATTGTTTAAAAGTCTTCTCTTCTGAAACCAGTCAGCCAATTTAAAGCAAACATGGCATGGATGGTCCTTGGGTAGTATACTTTCAAAATTGTGTCTGGTGACCACGACCTCCATCCAAGATGGCTGCCATGAGCAGACATAGTTTTAACATAGAACCCTATGGCTATGGCAGTATGGGATTTGAATAGTAACTTAGATGTATTCGGCATGCAGACATTCTTATGAGGACTTATTTATGTCAGGTGAGCGATACAGGCTCACCTGAGTCTCTAGTTTTTTAAAGGGCTTCAGATAGTATTCCAGTGGATTTCTTCTATTAGTCATGGTTCTTGAGTTGAAACTTGATTGCAGTAAAACTGGTGCAGGTGGAAATCCTTGTCACCTTGTAGCAGTCGTATCAGTCTGTGCTCTGCGTAGACCTTTATTTTCATATAGAACCATTTTTAGTTCACCTGGACCAAAGGTCCATGTGAACTATTGCCATCACTTGGCGTCTGTCGTCTGTCGTCTGTCGTCTGTAAACTTTTCACATTTCAAGCTTCTTCTCCGAAACCACTTGGCCGATTGGAACCGAACTTAGCAGGAATGTTCCTTGGATGGTCCTCTACAAAGTTACTGTTTTTCGTTCCAGTCGGATATTCAATATGGCTGCCAGGGCCAATAATATGCTCTGATTGGCTGAAATTTCAAAGATCTTCTTCTCCGAAACTAATGAACTGACTGAACCCAAACTGTAAAGGAATGATCATTGGAATGTCCTTTACCAAGTTACTGTTTTTTATGCCGATCGAAAATCCAAGATGGCCGCCATCGCAGGACATAGATTAACATTGGACCCTATGGGAAAATGTTCAAATGCCTTCTTCTCAGAAACTACAAATATGATTAAAGCCAAACTGTACATGAATGTTCATTGGATGGTCCTCTACAATCTTAAGGTTTTTTGTTCCGATATGAAATTCAAAATGGCGGCTACGGCAGGACTTAGTTTAACATTGGACCCTATGGGAAAAATGTTTCAAAATGCTTCTTCTCTGAAACCACTTGGACAGTTGAAACCAAACTGCCCAGGAATGATCATTGGAAGGTCCTCTACAAATTTTCTTTTTTTTATGCCGGTCGGAAATCCAAGATGGCCGCCACCGCAGGACATAGATTAACATTGGACCCTATGGGAAAATGTTCAAATGCCTTCTTCTCAGAAACTACAAATATTATTAAAGCCAAACTGTACATGAATGTTCATTGGATGGTCCTCTACAATCTTAAGGTTTTTTGTTCCGATATGAAATTCAAAATGGCGGCTACGGCAGGACTTAGTTTAACATTGGACCCTATGGGAAAAATGTTTCAAAATGCTTCTTCTCTGAAACCACTTGGACAGTTGAAACCAAACTGCCCAGGAATGATCATTGGAAGGTCCTCTACAAGGTGTGCGTTTTTTATGCCGGTCGGAAATCCAAGATGGCCGCCACCGCAGGACATAGATTAACATTGGACCCTATGGGAAAATGTTCAAATGCCTTCTTCTCAGAAACTACAAATATTATTAAAGCCAAACTGTACATGAATGTTCATTGGATGGTCCTCTACAATCTTAAGGTTTTTTGTTCCGATATGAAATTCAAAATGGCGGCTACGGCAGGACTTAGTTTAACATTGGACCCTATGGGAAAAATGTTTCAAAATGCTTCTTCTCTGAAACCACTTGGACAGTTGAAACCAAACTGCCTAGGAATGATCATTGGAAGGTCCTCTACAAATTTTCTGTTTTTTATGCCGGTCGGAAATCCAAGATGGCCGCCACCGCAGGACATAGATTAACATTGGACCCTATGGGAAAATATTCAAATGCCTTCTACTCAGAAACTACAAATATGATTAAAGCCAAACTGTACATGAATGTTCATTAGATGGTCCTCTACAAACTTTACGTTTTTTGTTCCGGTATGAAATTCAAAATGGCGGCTACGGCAGGACTTAGTTTAACATTGAACCCTATGGGAAAAATGTTTCAAAACGCTTCTTCTCTGAAACCACTTGGATAATTGAAACCAAACTGCCTAGGAATGATCATTGGAAGGTCCTCTAGAAATTTTATGTTTTTTATGCCGATCGGAAATCCAAGATGGCCGCCACCACAATACATAGATTAACATTGGACCCTATGGGAAAATGTTCAAATGCCTTCTTCTCAGAAACTACAAATATGATTAAAGCCAAACTGTACATGAATGTTCATTGGATGGTCCTCTACAATCTTAAGGTTTTTTGTTCTGATATGAAATTCAAAATGGCGGCTACGGCAGAACTTAGTTTAACATTGGACCCTATGGGAAAAATGTTTCAAAATGCTTCTTCTCTGAAACCACTTGGACAGTTGAAACCAAACTGCCCAGGAATGATCATTGGAAGGTCCTCTACAAATTTTCCGTTTTTTATGCCGGTCAGAAATCCAAGATGGCCGCCACCGCAGGACATAGATTAACATTGGACCCTATGGGAAAATATTCAAATGCCTTCTACTCAGAAACTACAAATATGATTAAAGCCAAACTGTACATGAATGTTCATTAGATGGTCCTCTACAAACTTTACGTTTTTTGTTCTGGTATGAAATTCAAAATGGCGGCTACGGCAGGACTTAGTTTAACATTGGACCCTATGGGAAAAATGTTTCAAAATGCTTCTTCTCTGAAACCACTTGGACAGTTGAAACCAAACTGCCCAGGAATGATCATTGGAAGGTCCTCTACAAATTATCCGTTTTTTATGCCGGTCGGAAATCCAAGATGGCCGCCACCGCAGGACATAGATTAACATTGGACCCTATGGGAAAATATTCAAATGCCTTCTACTCAGAAACTACAAATATGATTAAAGCCAAACTGTACATGAATGTTCATTAGATGGTCCTCTACAAACTTTACGTTTTTTGTTCTGGTATGAAATTCAAAATGGCGGCTACGGCAGGACTTAGTTTAACATTGGACCCTATGGGAAAAATGTTTCAAAACGCTTCTTCTCTGAAACCACTTGGATAATTGAAACCAAACTGCCTAGGAATGATCATTGGAAGGTCCTCTACAAATTTTATGTTTTTTATGCCGATCGGAAATCCAAGATGGCCACCACCGCAATACATAGATTAACATTGGACCCTATGGGAAAATGTTCAAATGCCTTCTACTCAGAAACTACAAATATGATTAAAGCCAAACTGTACATGAATGTTCATTAGATGGTCCTCTACAAACTTTACGTTTTTTGTTCTGGTATGAAATTCAAAATGGCGGCTATGGCAGGACTTAGTTTAACATTGGACCCTATGGGAAAAATGTTTCAAAATGCTTCTTCTCTGAAACCACTTGGACAGTTGAAACTAAACTGCCCAGGAATGATCATTGGAAGGTCCTCTACAAATTTTCCGTTTTTTATGCCGGTCGGAAATCCAAGATGGCCGCCACCGCAGGACATAGATTAACATTGGACCCTATGGGAAAATATTCAAATGCCTTCTACTCAGAAACTACAAATATGATTAAAGCCAAACTGTACATGAATGTTCATTAGATGGTCCTCTACAAACTTTACGTTTTTTGTTCTGGTATGAAATTCAAAATGGCGGCTACGGCAGGACTTAGTTTAACATTGGACCCTATGGGAAAAATGTTTCAAAACGCTTCTTCTCTGAAACCACTTGGATAATTGAAACCAAACTGCCCAGGAATGATCATTGGAAGGTCCTCTACAAAGTTTCTGTTTTTTTATGCCGATCGGAAATTCAAGATGGCCGCCACCGCAGGACATAGATTAACATTGGACCCTATGGGAAAATGTTCAAATGCCTTCTTCTCAGAAACTACAAATATGATTAAAGCCAAACTGTACATGAATGTTCATTGGATGATTCTCTACAAACAATACGTTTTTTGTTCCGATATGAAATTCAAAATGGCGGCTACGGCAGGACTTAGTTTAACATTGGACCCTATGGGAAAAATGTTTCAAAATGCTTCTTCTCTGAAACCACTTGGACAGTTGAAACCAAACTGCCCAGGAATGATCATTGGAAGGTCCTCTACAAAGTTTCTGTTTTTTATGCCGGTTGGAAATCCAAGATGGCCACCACCGCAGGACATAGATTAACATTGGACCCTATGGGAAAATGTTCAAATGCCTTCTTCTCAGAAACTACAAATATGATTAAAGCCAAACTGTACATGAATGTTCATTGGATGGTCCTCTACAAACTTTGCGTTTTTTGTTCCGATATAAAATTCAAAATGGCGGCTACGGCAGGACTTAGTTTAACATTGGACCCTATGGGAAAAATGTTTCAAAACGCTTCTTCTCTGAAACCACTTGGATAATTGAAACCAAACTGCCCAGGAATGATCATTGGAAGGTCCTCTACAAGGTGTGTGTTTTTTATGCCGATCGGAAATCCAAGATGGCCACCACCGCAGGACATAGATTAACATTGGACCCTATGGGAAAATGTTCAAATGCCTTCTTCTCAGAAACTACAAATATGATTAAAGCCAAACTGTACAAGAATGTTCATTGGATGGTCCTCTACAAACTTTACGTTTTTTGTTCCGATATGAAATTCAAAATGGCGGCTACGGCAGGACTTAGTTTAACATTGGACCCTATGGGAAAAATGTTTCAAAATGCTTCTTCTCTGAAACCACTTGGACAGTTGAAACCAAACTGCCCAGGAATGATCATTGGAAGGTCCTCTACAAAGTTTCTGTTTTTTATGCCGGTCGGAAATCCAAGATGGCCACCACCGCAGGACATAGATTAACATTGGACCCTATGGGAAAATGTTCAAATGCCTTCTTCTCAGAAACTACAAATATGATTAAAGCCAAACTGTACATGAATGTTCATTGGATGGTCCTCTACAAACTTTGCGTTTTTTGTTCCGATATAAAATTCAAAATGGCGGCTACGGCAGGACTTAGTTTAACATTGGACCCTATGGGAAAAATGTTTCAAAACGCTTCTTCTCTGAAACCACTTGGATAATTGAAACCAAACTGCCCAGGAATGATCATTGGAAGGTCCTCTACAAGGTGTGTGTTTTTTATGCCGATCGGAAATCCAAGATGGCCACCACCGCAGGACATAGATTAACATTGGACCCTATGGGAAAATGTTCAAATGCCTTCTTCTCAGAAACTACAAATATGATTAAAGCCAAACTGTACATGAATGTTCATTGAATGGTCCTCTACAACATATACGTTTTTTATTCTGATATGAAATTCAAAATGGCGGCTACGGCAGGACTTAGTTTAACATTGGACCCTATGGGAAAAATGTTTCAAAATGCTTCTTCTCTGAAACCACTTGGACAGTTGAAACCAAACTGCCCAGGAATGATCATTGGAAGGTCCTGTTTTTTTATGCCGATCGGAAATCCAAGATGGCTGCCACCACAGGTCATAGTATTAACACAGAACCATATGGGGAAAATACAGAAATATATTCTTCTCTGAAACTATTGCACTGATTGAACCTAAACTGTGCATCAATCATTGGAAGGTCCTTTACAAACTTTGTGTTTTTTATGTTGATCGTAATTCCAAGATGACGCAGGACATAGTTTTTACATAGGACCAATTGGTTTTTTTTATTACCAGGTGAACGATACAGGCTCTTGAGAGCCTCTGGTTATACAATTGTACTTATATTCTATTTGTATCATTTTAAGTTGGAAAGTAAATGAGTTGAATCATCTTTTTCCTGTTCTACTCAAATTAGGAAGAATTATAAATTTGATCATCCAGATTCCATTTAAATACAATTTTGAATAAAAAAAATCCAGTAATTTTTTAGTAAGAATTGTTTGTCTTAAAGGTACATATTCAGAAGAAGAACAACAATTGATTATGCTTAATTGTATCAGCAGCTATACTTTAGTCATCATTATAAAGGAATATATACATGTATATTAGGTTACTTTTCCATCTTTTGAGTGAGTGATTGTTGTTTAATGCCAACTCAGCAATTTTTCAGAACAAGGTACTTTTCAATGAGATGGTAATGAGGTCTGCTTTGTGAACAACATCCCGTGTGTAGGCATGTTGCTCCACTCAGACACATTATTTTGACTCTAAGCCAACCAGTCTTTGCTTTTAATCCTTAATGTTGCGTGCTTAAAGCAGAAAAAAAGAAAATACCAATTTTATAGTCTTTTGTTTGCCACTGCCAACTGCCTTTAGTTATCATTATATAGAAGAATATATATATGTAAATTTAAGTTTTTAGTTCACCTGGACCAAATGTCCATGTGAACTATTGCCATCACTTGGCGTCTGTTGTCTGTAAACTTTTCACATTTCAAGCTTCTTCTCCGAAACCACTGGGCCGATTAGAACCAAACTTAGCAGGAATGCTCCTTTTTCGTTCCAGTCGGATATTCAATATGGCTGCCAGGGCCAATAATATGCTCTGATTGGCTGAAATTTCAAAGATCTTCTTCTCTGAAACTGATGAACCGACTGAACCCAAACTGTAAATGAATGATCATTGGAATGTCCTTTACCAAGTTTCTGTTTTTTATGCCGATCGGAAATCCAAGATGGCCGCCATCGCAGGACATAGATTAACATTGGACCCTATGGGAAAATGTTCAAATGCCTTCTTCTCAGAAACTACAAATATGATTAAAGCCAAACTGTACATGAATGTTCATTGGATGGTCCTCTACAATCTTAAGGTTTTTTGTTCCGATATGAAATTCAAAATGGCGGCTACGGCAGGACTTAGTTTAACATTGGACCCTATGGGGAAAATGTTTCAAAATGCTTCTTCTCTGAAACCACTTGGACAGTTGAAACCAAACTGCCCAGGAATGATCATTGGAAGGTCCTCTACAAAGTTTCTGATTTTTATGCGGATTGGATATCCAAGATGGCCACCACCACAGGACATAGATTAACATTGGACCCTATGGGAAAATGTTCAAATGCCTTCTTCTCAGAAACTACAAATATGATTAAAGCCAAGCTGTACATGAATGTTCATTAGATGGTCCTCTACAAACTTTACGTTTTTTGTTCCGGTATGAAATTCAAAATGGCGGTTACGGCAGGACTTAATTTAACATTGGACCCTATGGGAAAAATGTTTCAAAACGCTTCTTCTCTGAAACCACTTGGACAATTGAAACCAAACTGCCCAGGAATGATCATTGGAAAGTCCTCTACAAGGTGTGTGTTTTTTATGCCGATCGGAAATCCAAGATGGCCACCACCGCAGGACATAGATTAACATTGGACCCTATGGGAAAATGTTCAAATGCCTTCTTCTCAGAAACTACAAATATTATTAAAGCCAAACTGTACATGAATGTTCATTGGATGGTCCTCTACAAACTTTACGTTTTTTATTCCGATATGAAATTCAAAATGGCGGCTACGGCAGGACTTAGTTTAACATTGGACCCTATGGGAAAAATGTTTCAAAACGCTTCTTCTCTGAAACCACTTGGACAATTGAAACCAAACTGCCCAGGAATGATCATTGGAAGGTCCTCTACAAAGTTTCTGTTTTTTTAATGCCAATCGAAAATTCAAGATGGCCGCCACCGCAGGACATAGATTAACATTGGTCCCTATGGGAAAATGTTCAAATGCATTCTTCTCAGAAACTACAAATACGATTAAAGCCAAACTGTACATGAATGTTCATTGGATGGTCCTCTACAAACTTACGTTTTTTGTTCCGATATGAAATTCAAAATGGCGGCTACGGCAGGACTTAGTTTAACATTGGATCCTATGGGGAAAATGTTTCAAAACGCTTCTTCTCTGAAACCACTTGGATAATTGAAACCAAACAGACCAGGAATGATCATTGGAAGGTTGTCTATAAATTTTCTGTTTTTTATGCCGATCGGAAATCCAAGATGGCTGCCACCGCAATACATAGATTAACATTGGACCCTATGGGAAAATATTCAAATGCCTTCTTCTCAGAAAATACAAATATGATTAAAGCCAAATTGTCCTGGAATGTTCGTTGGATGGTCCTCTACAAACTTTACGTTTTTTCTTCCGATATGAAATTCAAAATGGCGGCTACGGCAGGACTTAGTTTAACATTGGACCCTATGGGAAAAATGTTTCAAAACGCTTCTTCTCTGAAACCACTTGGACAATTGAAACCAAACTGCCCAGGAATGATCATTGGAAGGTCCTCTACAAAGTTTCTGTTTTTTTAATGCCAATCGAAAATTCAAGATGGCCGCCACCGCAGGACATAGATTAACATTGGTCCCTATGGGAAAATGTTCAAATGCATTCTTCTCAGAAACTACAAATACGATTAAAGCCAAACTGTACATGAATGTTCATTGGATGGTCCTCTACAAACTTACGTTTTTTGTTCCGATATGAAATTCAAAATGGCGGCTACGGCAGGACTTAGTTTAACATTGGATCCTATGGGGAAAATGTTTCAAAACGCTTCTTCTCTGAAACCACTTGGATAATTGAAACCAAACTGACCAGGAATGATCATTGGAAGGTTGTCTATAAATTTTTTTGTTTTTTATGCCGATCGGAAATCCAAGATGGCTGCCACCGCAATACATAGATTAACATTGGACCCTATGGGAAAATATTCAAATGCCTTCTTCTCAGAAACTACAAATATGATTAAAGCCAAATTGTACTGGAATGTTCGTTGGATGGTCCTCTACAAACTTCACGTTTTTTGTTCCGGTATGAAATTCAAAATGGCGGCTACGGCAGGACTTAGTTTAACATTGGACCCTATGGGGAAAATGTTTCAAAACGCTTCTTCTCTGAAACCACTTAGACAGTTGAAACCAAACTGCCCAGGAATGATCATTGTTTTTTATGCCGATCGGAAATCCAAGATGGCTGCCACCACAGGTCATAATATTAACACAGGACCATATGGGGAAAATACAGAAATATATTCTTCTTTGAAGCTATTGCACTGATTGAACCTAAACTGTGCATCAGTCATTGGAAGGTCCTTTACAAACGTTGTGTTTTTTATGTTGATCGGAATTCCAAGATGACTACCACTGCAGGACATAGTTTTTACAAAGGACCAATTGGTTTTTTTTATAACCAGGTGAACGATACAGGCTCTTGGGAGCCTCTGGTTTTATGTCCTGCCACTAAGTGGCTGGGACATATAGTGTTACCCATGTCCGTCATTCCGTAATTCCGAAATAAAACAGCTATGCTTTGAGATATTGACTTGATATTTGGTATGTGGATGTATAATGATAAGTTACAGATCAAGTTTACATTTCATTCCGGTCCAATGATGTTTGGCCGAGTTATGGCCCTTGGACTTTGAAATTTGACCAAATATTTAGTTGTCACCACTTTTTTTCCACTATGCTAGCTTGGAGATATTGACTTGATTTTTGGTATATGAGTGTATAATGATGTGTTACAGATCAAGTTCACATTTCGTTCCAGTCCAATGATTTTTGGCCGAGTTATGGCCCTTGGACTTTGAAATTTGACCAAATATTTAGTTGTCACCACTTTATTTCACTATGATTTGAGATATTGACTTGATTTTTGGTATGAGAGTGTATAATCATAAGTTACAGATCAACTTTGAAATTCGTGTTGTAGATTCCTGATCATATCAAGATTTGTTCAGGCAATATTGTTTCCTTGAATAAATATTGTGAATTTAAGGAGGCTTGAGGATACAGATCTTAAACAATAGTTTGTTATTCTTAGCCTATTACTGAGGGAATTAAAAAAGGGTGAAACATTTGCGAGCCTCCTTAATATTCACAGCGGGGACATTTGTGTCGTTCCGACACATCTAGTTTTCTATGTTATGAAGAATATGAACCTGACAACACTTTTGTTATTAGTTTTCAGCAAAATAAGTAATTAAAAGACAAGACCTAAAAGCAAAGTTGAATTTAAAACAATTTTCTATTAAGGAAGAATAAAATGAATGCGGTTTAAAGATTAATGAGCCACCAAAAAGTTTATTTCAGTGGATAGCCAACTAAATACTTACATTTATATTTTTAAACAAAATATTGAAAACAAAAACGAAAAGAATAAATTGCCACCTGCGTGTTGCTTTTGCTTTATAATTAACATTGAATTATTTACATTTCTGTGTTTTCAGGTTAGAGAGCGGTCTTCACCCTTTGATTCCCCTGGGGCGGGGAAGCGAGATTTACCCCCACCCCCACCACCAGTGCCACCAAGAAGATCTTCACCCTTGCCATCACCTACAGTTTCACCAACATCATCACCTAGACCACCATGGTAAGAGAATAAATTCTTGTCGATGGTTACATGAGATGAGTTTTTAAAGTTTTCAGTTAATCAATTTCTTTTCTGTACCAAAGTGATGAATACTCAGAAAGAGAGGGACATATAGGTTTCCTGTTCATACGTCTCTATATCAGTATCAGGGATACTGATGAATAGTCAGAAAAAGAAGGACATATAGGTTTTCTGTTCATACGTCTCTATATCAGTATCAGGGATACTGATGAATAGTCAGAAAAAGAGGGACATATAGGTTTCCTTGTTCATGCGTCTCTATATCAGTATCAGGGATACTGATGAATAGTCAGAAAAAGAGGGACATATAGGTTTCCTTGTTCATGTGTCTCTATATCAGTATCAGGGATACTGATGAATAGTCAGAAAAAGAGGGACATATAGGTTTCCTTGTTCATGTGTCTCTATATCAGTATCAGGGATACTGATGAATAGTCAGAAAAAGAGGGACATATAGGTTTCCTTGTTCATGTGTCTCTATATCAGTATCAGGGATACTGATGAATAGTCAGAAAAAGAGGGACATATAGGTTTCCTTGTTCATGCGTCTCTATATCAGTATCAGGGATACTGATGAATAGTCAGAAAAAGAGGGACATATAGGTTTCCTTGTTCATGTGTCTCTATATCAGTATCAGGGATATTGATGAATAGTCAGAAAAAGAGGGACATATAGGTTTCCTTGTTCATGCGTCTCTATATCAGTATCAGGGATACTGATGAATAGTCAGAAAAAGAGGGACATATAGGTTTCCTTGTTCATGTGTCTCTATATCAGTATCAGGGATATTGATGAATAGTCAGAAAAAGAGGGACATATAGGTTTCCTTGTTCATGTATCTCTATATCAGTAGGGTTAGGGTTATGGTGTTTAACAACACTTTTAGCAATATTTCGATTATATCGTAGCAATCAGTTTTATTGGTGGAGGAAACCGGAGAAAACCACCGACCTGCCGCAGGAATCTTTGAGGTTTGTTAAAAAGTCTTGTCTTCAAGCACCCGATTTGATGTAAATATATCTATATGTTCATTTTATCTTCCAGCCGAAGACAGCTGCCTCCAACTCCATCAGAGGATAAAAATATGATACTTCAACCTGTTAAAAAAACAGTATGTACTGATACTGATGGTTCAGGTAAATATTCTTACAATACATGTATATACATAAATCTGTTAATTAGGGGAGATGGAAGATTAATGTTGTGTGCTTAAATCTAAGAGACCTTCTTTATATCAAAATTAATTGAATTTTTCAATTCTAAATTAAAGCCATATCAATTTTTGAGTGGAGAGGAAAAGGGGGGGGGGGGGGGGGGGGGTGGAGAGAATGTAGACTTAGATTGAAACCATAATAAGAAAAATATTATTTTTCATTTAGATTGTTTATAATAAATAGATATGGGTGTCATGTATATAATAACAGGATTTCTATTCTCCGTCATAATTTTATAAAAAAAATAATTTTTGTGATTGCCAAATTTGCATTGTCATGTAGACCATGAATAACTGAAAACCCACATAATCAGCTGTTTTCTTTACACTTTATTAATTGATAGTTGCACATTAATGACTTTCAACTGGACTGTATATTTGCTTTAATTGACTGTTACTAGTTTATTTACTTGCTAAGTTAAAAAAATATCACTTTTTACAGAACCAAGACCTACAGGTAAAAACTAATTTTCTTTTCTTACTACTGTCTATTTTCTAATCCTACATTCCACAGATTTCTAATGTAAGAAGGTACAATATGTAATATACAGTCAGACCTGTATTAAGAGGTCACCATTTGTGACAAAGACATAGTGGTCTTTTAAGACAGGTGTCCTCTTCAGAGAGGTTCAATTCATATAAAATTTTCTATGACTGGGCAAGAAAAGGTGACCTTTTAATACAGGTTGATATTTTGTCTATATAAATGGCTGAAGGGGAGGTATATATATAGACTATGGAATGAATATTATATGTTCAGACTATATATCTTAAAGCTAGTGTCATTGACGTTTGCTTGTCAAGTTTATGTCATGTATATGTAATAGATTGACTTGAAATTGAAAAAATAACTTCATATTATGGAATAAAACAGGTCAAATTCAATTTTTGACGCAAAATAGTGATTAAAAATTTTTCGAGCATTTTTTCATTTTCTATATATATTATGTTAATATGAAATTTACCAGCTCCCGACAGATAATACACAGATCATGTTTGAATTTATTATGTCTATATATATCCTTCGAACGAAGGGAGACATATTGTTTTAGTCTGATTTTTTCTTCTTCTTCTTCCGCTTCTGCTTCTTCCTCTTCTTCTGAGTGAAGCTTGTCCGGACCATAACTTTTTTGTCTTTCCAGATAGGTCAATGATATTTGGTGTGGATGCATGACTATAAGGCGGTGTGTCGCGTACCGTAATGACCTTTGACCTCAAGGTCAAATAATTGTTTTTTAGGGGAGACATAAGTTTTAG
Organism: Bathymodiolus brooksi; assembly: GCA_963680875.1. Classification (NCBI taxonomy): domain Eukaryota; kingdom Metazoa; phylum Mollusca; class Bivalvia; order Mytilida; family Modiolidae; genus Bathymodiolus; species Bathymodiolus brooksi. The sequence goes on along the minus strand of OY804578.1, from coordinate 77,886,061 downwards.
GTATCTAAAACAGTTCTTCCTAGTTGGTGTTGAGTCTACTGTTGACTTGTTCATACATAGTTTTACCCCTTGATATGCAAAGCGCTTTTTTAATAGAAATGACTGCAACCTGGCTGGTGCATTTCTGATCCATGTACAATTTTATGTCATACACCAAGAAAGTCTTCTTTGTGACATTACATGTGTTTGTAAATTAAAACTACGACAGTGTTCTTACTGTAAAACATCACATCTTTTGGGCATGTTTAATCATGTTAGCCAAGATGAAAGATTGTGGGAATAATCTATAGAATATATCTACATTGTCAAAATCCATCACTATCATTTTGTACTCTACACAAAATCAGTACATCTGCTTCATTCTAAATCTAGTACAAAATACATTTAGTTTTTTCTGACTGTGTAGGTATATTATTGATGAATGTGTAATTAGAAAAAAATATATGTAGAAGAAAAGAAAGAACTCTTAGGTCCACAGCAGCCGGGCACCGGGCAAATTGCCTGTCTAATTGCATTTTTTTCCCAGCTACTTTGTTTTCAAAAATGAAAATGTCAAAGTGAAAGTAAAATACGGCTTTGTTTTGCAGGATCCCCCCTACTACTTTAGGATTATCACCTCCTACTTGAAAACGAGTGGAATGCCCTGCTTGTGGGGATACAATGTAGTTTCTTTCAATCCAACATTGAATTTTCCCTAAAACTTTAAATTTAAAGTATGAACTTTGTGGTGTAATTTTCATGTTGAATTCACCTATTCCCTTCACATTAAAGGTAACCTAACATTCCATATTTATATTGCTGCAAAAAGTTTACTGTCCTATTATGTTATGAGTCTGTTGTTGTCATCAAACAGGTGCAAGAGGAATCCTTTGTTGACAGGCTGTGCTAAGCATAACACTTTATTCCTATATGCTGCATAAAAAAGACAGAGAATTATGTAATACATTGTATTTACTTAATTCAGGTTAAGGGTATGGTGTTTATCGCCACTTTCATGCTTGATTCAAATATATTTTAACTAATAATATTGAATATATATTATGAACAAAATAAATTTTTAGTCCTTTAATGAGCCTGCAATCAAAAAATATTATTGTATATTTCAGTCCTTGAAATGAAAATTTGAATTTACTGGTCCGAATCAAATTCTTTAATTAATTTTTATATACATGTAGTTCTAAATAAAAATGAAAAACTTTATTGGTCCGAACAATATATTACTTGTCTTGGGTCGGAGGATTGGTGCTCATTGTGAGGACTGCTGTAATGTTTTTCTATTGTAATGTACTATATACTTTATGATGGTATTTGGAAGTTATCTCACTTGAAATATATTGTATTCTCCTTATTATACATTTTGGTGTTCGGGCAATAACAGGAGAAAATAAGGAATATATATCAAAATATAGGAACAGGGTAAAATTTTAGATGATTACACACTCCTCCCATTTTTTTCTTCATGGAATAGAGCTGACACTACTACATATATACTAGGAGTGATGTAGAAATTTTAAACTTTTCTTCTTTATATGATAATTTCATAAGCATGAAATATTACATACAGGATGATGGTATCAAAGAATAAAAACTGCATCGGTGGTGTAATGGTTATCATGCTCTCCTCGAGTGTGGTAGATCGTGGGTTCGAGCCCCGGTCGGGTCAAGCCAATAACTATGAAATTGGTATTTGTTGCTTCTATGCTAAACATGCAGCATTAAGGAGAAAGAGCAAAGCATGGATGGCTCGGAATCAAGATAATGTGTCCAAGTGGGGCAGCATGTCTATCCATGTTGTTTCAGTGAGCTAGCAATATCATATGAAAATCCAGCTAAGCATGTTGGTCTAGTACAAAGGGGACCTCATCATCATCTCATTGAAAATTAACTTGTTCTTGCCATGATATAGCTGAGAAATTGCTGAATTGGTGTTAAACAACAATCACTCACTCACTCACTCACTCACTCAAAGAATAAATATTTCATCTGTTATTGTTACATTTACGATGATGGATGAAGCCTATTAGTAAGGGATGGATATATTCTTGACATAAAGATTCATTTGAGCTTTTGATAATTTCATACCCCTAGAGTATAAAGGTGCCTGCCATCTAGCATTCTTTCTTCTTTTGTGGAATTTATGGGTTTACCAAAATTTTCAGGTGGCGTCATTGAGAAATTTAAGCCAGCGATGATTTTTCACTTTAATTAACTGATTTCAGCTATTTTCTCTGAAAATTGTTTTCAGAAAGTTGCTGGACACGGTCAGAACAGCTAAAAAATGTCGATTTTGAAAGGGGTGTAGATGGTTTCAGTTATTTTATTTTTTTAGAATCTAACCAGGATCATCCCTGCTTTAAGTCTTGTATCAGTTTTTATTTCAACAATGATATTACTTTTTTCCATGTAATGTCTTATATTGCTTGAACATTAACATATTTACTTGAAAGCAGTTAATGTTAACATGTATCCTACATTCTTTGCTTTGTTTTTATGTATTTATTCAACAGCAGAATATAAAATGTTAACAGCCCACAAGAGGATAGATTTATAAGTCATTTAGCAAACAAATATTACACATACATATAGAAGCTGTCATGGTCGTGGTCATTTAGTAGTTGGATTTATAACTACCGATGCAATCAGTGCCTATCACCGCTAATGTTGTGAGTTAGAATCCCACTCAGGAGAGGTGTACTTGATATAACATTATGTGATAAAGTTTGTCAGTGACTTGCGGCAGGTTGGTTGTTTTCTCCGGGTAGTACAGTCTCCTCCACCAATAAAACTGTCCGTCACGATATAACTGAACTATTGTTGATATGGACATTAAACACCGTAACTCTCAACCCACATACACATATTTTATATATATATACCTGGAAATAAATGTATCTGACCTCTCTACATGTAAAGATTTCAGGTCAACCTTGTGATAAATATTAAGCAATCACTCTGAGGTTTTGAAATTCCTTTGTGGTAATAATAGATAAATTTTCAGATGGCCAAGCCAGCTTAAAGTAGGTACAGTAAGACAGTACATATATATAGATATGTTTATATTTCAGGTATATCATATGCTGAATTACGCTACGACGTACCAGCATCCTCGTCATCTACTTCACATCATCCAAATACAGCAAATAATTGTTTATATCTGTCTCAGCCTGACACGGACACTGTAATGACAGATGAAACCGTTCAAGAAGAGTATTCAATGCCAAAGGGAGGTAAGTCAATTATTTTGTGTGTATTTTTTCTCACATTTTATACAGGCAGAAGCTCTATTGGTGACACAATCTCCTTAAGTAAATAATTTCGTGTGTATTTTTCTCACATTTTACACAGGCAAAAGGGCTATTGGGTGAACACAATAATATTTTTCAGCTGTATTAATAATTATTCACAAAGGTTTTGTCAGCACTTGCAGTCGTTTGGCTCCTTATTATCTCTGAAATTACTGTGTCACATGGAAACATTTGTTTGTTGAACCATATCAAAATTGGGGATTATAATGTGGATCCAATTTTCAACATGGGCCCTAGCCTCAGTGATTTGAAATTTGATACTATGTAAATATCTACAAAGTTTATGACTTAGTTATTAGCATATAACTCTATTGGAAAATATAAAAAAAAAGCTGCAAACATGATTGAACTCAAATGGGAATGAATAGCCATGGAATGGTCTATTACAAAGTTGGATTTTATATGCAAACGAATAAGATGGCTGGCACTGCAGGACAGTTTAACAAGGCACTCTCTGGGATTTAAAAAAAAAGATCTTTATGTGGATCAACTGAGCTATTTAAAAGGAAATTCTGTTGATATATAATCCAAGAGTCACTGTAGGAATTAGTTAGGTTGGTGCTAATGTGAAAACTTTTACATTGTACAAAGGCGGGGCAAAGTGTCAAGTATAAGAATGATATTGCTTTGACCTTGACTAATGATCGCAAGGTCAAATAAGTTATTTAACAGAAGAATATCTGTGACTTGGAACATTGGGATTTCAAAATATTTGAATCAACATTTAACAGATGCTAAGATGTGAAATAGTTCAATGAATCTTCTTTACCATGTCATTGTGAGTGATTCAGGTACATGTGAACCTCTTGTTTGTTTATTAATTGGTTAGAAGACCAGACTTCTGTATTATCTTTTCATAATTTAGCAAGCATGTTGAAATTAAGTAATTTTAAAAGATTTGATGCTTTTGTCGCATATTTTTACTGAACAATGCGAGTTGATTGTCCATACACATACATTGTATATATTTCACATCAAGCTTAATTTGCTAATGCCTGTTGCTGGATTACAATTTACAGATATATGCAAAAATTATTTGTGCACAAACTCTGGTAAATACACATACTATTGTGCTGAATGTGGATTTTTGTTTTGTTACTTATTTGAACAGTTACTGTGATATGCTATTTCTGAGATTTTCAGTGGTACAAAAATGCTTAAGTTTCAAAATAAAAAGTTAGCAAATAAAGCATTTGATTCAACAGGATCAATTTGTTTGTTTGATGGTGTTTAACACCACTTTCAACAATATCGTGGCGGTCAGTTTTATTGGTGGAGGAAACTGGAGGGCCCGGAGAAAACCTCAGACCTGTCACAAGTCACTGACAAACTTTATCACATAATGTACACCTCGCCCTGATTGAGATTCGAACTCTACAACATCAGTGCTGATAGGCACTGATTGCATAGGTAGTTGTAAATCCAACTACCATACGATCACGGCCACGACGGCCCCCCGAGGATCAATTTACTGCAAGAATTTTGGATTTGTATATTATATAATAAAGTATATCCCCCACTCATAGAGTGGGGGCTATATTGCAATCACCTTGTCCATCCGTCCGTTCACACTTTCGTAACAGATATCTCAGCTTCTACTGGCAGAAATGATTTTATATTTGATATATGGCTTTGGCATGGTGACTTGTACCGTGTCTCCCCTTTCCAGGTTTACCGCACATCTACTTCCTGTTTACAGTGCGACTTAGAATTTTTCATGTCTGCCGTAATGAAAACTTTCGTAACAGTTATCTCAGTTTCTACTGGAAGAAATGATCTTATATTTGATATATGGCTTTGGCATGGTGACTTGTACTGTGTCTCCCCTTTCCAGGTTTACCGCACATCTACTTCCTGTTTACAGTGCGACTTAGAATTTTTCATGTTTGCTGTAATGAAAACTTTCGTAACAGTTATCTCAGCTTCTACTGGAAGAAATGATTTGATATTTGATATATGGCTTTGGCATGGTGACTTGTACTGTGTCTCCTCTTTCCAGGTTTACCGCACATCTACTTCCTGTTTACCGTGTGACTTACAAATGAACGAGTGGGGGTATTCTTAGCACAACGTAGCGTGCAACATCTTGTTTCTACTTCACATGGCATTATCCATCCTTCCTGCTTCTGCTTTCACCAGCTTAGCTTATGCATCCATCCTTTCTTATTTACAGGGACTATTTTTTCACTCACAGGTAAAACTCCTCTCCATAGAGTTCCAACAGACTATGACCTTCCGCCTTTACCTGCTCCCAGAAAAAATATACCAGGAGATCCATACAAGTAAGTACTTAATTTCCTACCTTGTGAAAAAAACATTACTCTTTCATGTATTCAAGTTTATTTTTAGCTCCATTGACCAAAAATTGAGTCATGTGGGCTATTTTTATCAGTTGAAGCATGATGTTTGTAGTAGTAGAACATTATATACAATAAATACAACATTCTGATTGGACGATTTTGGAGTATGAGTCAGAGAGAGTCCTGACCATGGACTAAAGTCACAACTTTAGTTATTAACTACCACAGGATCACGGTGACAAAAGCCCCTTGTGTCATTAAGAAAAAATGTATGAAACAAGACACAACCTTGTATCACCATCCATGTGATATAACATGTTCTATTCACATATTGTGATATTTTATGCCTAAAATCAAAGGAAAACTATCGTAATAAATAAACCATATTGATGATGTAATGGGTGCTCATGTCGAGTGTTGTCAAACCAAAGAAGCATATAGCATTAGAAAGCAAGACCAAAGGTTGGTTAACTCAGAATCAGGGTAATGTGTCTGAGTGAAGCGACATTGTCTACCCTTAGACTTTTGTTACAGTGTGCTAGCACTATTAAGATCAGAATCGAATTTGTCTAGTACAAGATGGACATCATCATCGTTTTATCAAAATGTAACTTGTTCTTGCCATGATATAGCTGAAAAATTAGTTGATTTATGATTAGCTTTAAACAGAAATTACTTACTACTCACTCATACTATCCCACTAAGGCGAGGTGTACTCGATACAATATAATGTGATAAAGTTTGTCAGTGACTTGTGACAGGTCCTTGGTTTTCTCCGGGTACTCCGGTTTCCTCCACCAATAAAACTGATTGCCATGATATAGCTAAAATATAGTTAAAGGTGACATTAAACACCATAAACCAACTATACCAACCAATCAAATGTTAAAAAGAATTAAGATATATGACATATTAAAATTGTGTCAAGCTTCATCCATTAAAGAACCTATTAGGATTAAAGTTGTTAACAATGCTTTCAATATTTTCTCAAGTTTAATTATGATGATCTAATGGTTTAACTAATAAAGGATTTCTTCTCTAAGTCACTATCAAAATTGAACACAGAAAGTTTCCAAATTATTTTTGTGTGTAAAACCTGAAATTCATAGTACAATATTTGCCATACAAAATTTATGCTTCTGAATACCATGTGAAATTTTACAAATTTTTGCTTTGAAATAAGAGTGAATGATTTATGATTTTTTTTTGGGGTTCTATTTTCAGAAAAGTAGACAATAATTCAGATATACCATTACCTGTACGGAATCGTGATAGTCGAGAAAAATTAAAGGAAAATTGTGACAGTAATAAAGAAAATAGTGTAGATGAACAATCTGTGGACCATTTAGTTCAAAAAGGATATGACAGATTACGAGTTGTCGATGCTCTTCGTGTGGCCAGAAATAACTTACGAATGGCAGAAGACATTTTGGAGACTTTTGTTGGAAATTAACTCTTCTTTTTCAACTCTTTTTATAAATGTGATTTTTGTCAATCAGTCAGACACTTTTTTCTACAATTTTTCCATTATCTTTTTTTTTTCTATCAAATAATCTCCCTTTAACAAAGTTGTAATCTGTTTATTTAATTTACATTACGACTTCTTACTCCTCGAGTCAAATTTTGTTTTAAGCTCAAAATATTTATTGCTTAGATCCCTATGGTAAGTTCAGGGATGATTTTTTTTTCAGTTTTAAATGATTTCAGCTATTTTCCTCTAAATATAAATTCCGAAAGTTGCAGTACATTATCTGAACAGATCAAAAATGGAGTGTTTGAAAGGGGGTGTAAAAGCAATAAAGTCATATGACTAATCTAATATAATGGTGGCTATTGAAGTATATATACTTAGCACTGTCTAATCAAAACATTATAAGACATTTTAAAATGCAGATTTAATTTGTTAAAGGGAGGTAATTTTATGTTTATTCAGGTAGAGTTTCTGCTGGCAGGACTTTATATACATATATACTGTTTTTGTCAGCTTTAATATTGTTGCATAATTCAAGTTTAAACACTCACACATTTGACTTTTGAAAACATGTAAAATGCAATATTTAGATAAGTTACTTGTATAAAAACAAATATTTATACTTATGTACAGAGGTATGAAATTTGTGAATTTATGTAAATTTGTTTAATATTATCAGTAGGCTATTTATCAAATTATATTTTTTCGTTTTTAATATTTGTTGCCTATACAAATACACAGGTACTTGTGGACAGGACCCTATGTTGCTCCCTCTTTTTTTTTTTTTTTTTAAGATATAAGTTAGAAGGTAAGTCACTCTTCTTTGTTTACATTGGGGTACTTGTTGTGCATTCATCTTAAATTTAGTGAATAAAAAAGGCCTACCTGTCTGGAAATTGGCTTATTCCTTCTCTGTATATATTATTCTCCCTGAAAACACACATAATATTTATTTGCAGCAGCTGACAACTCTCCATGGAACATTTTCCACTCACGATTTGCGATTTTCAGACGACATTTTTGAAAACTCGAATTAAAGCTACGGAAGTGTGATATTAGCGACATCTGCTGGTCATTTCAAATATTGACGATACGGTAAAACGCGAGAGTTCCGGAATTTTTTGGCGCAAAATTTAATTTTACCCGGAACTCTCGCGATTTACCGTATCGTCAATATTTGAAATGACCAGAGATGTCGCTAATATCACACTTCCGTAGCTTTAATTCGAGTTTTCAAATATGTCGTCTGAAAATCGCAAATCGCAAGTGGAAAATGTTCCATGGAGAGTTGTCAGCTGCTGCAAATAAATATTGATGTGTGTTTTCAGGGAGAATAATATATACAGAGAAGGAATAAGGCAATTTCCAGACAGGTAGGCCTTTTTTATTCACTAAATTTAAGATGAATGCACAACAAGTACCCCAATGTAAACAAAGAAGAGTGACTTACCTTCTAACTTATATCTTAAAGGGAAACTTCGCGATTTTTTACATGTTAGCTAAATATGTTCCTGGTGATATAAAATACATATTCACAAAGTTTTATCGACATATTTCCACAAATAACGAAGCAAATCGCAAATTTGTAATATTAATTTCTAATTTTTCAACTAGCTTGTGACGTTTTAAGCTAAAAATGCATTGTGGGATTGAAATTTAAAGTCTGGGTCACTGATGTTAAATTCGCTTCATTTAAAGTGCTCAGAGGACTGTAATTTAAATCTAATAACCGTTGGAAAATTAAATACTGAAGTGAACAGCTACGTACTTTTTTGACAAACAACTATTTTAAATGAACAAAATGTTTCATTTCCTTTATATTTACAACGGAAAGAGTGTTTTATAGCAGTCACCTATATTCGCTATATATCGGATCCCTTTTACAATTATGTCATTTTGTTTTACTGCTAATGTGCTGAAAAATATAATGGATAATTTTGACCGCGTAACTTGTGTATTGATTGCTAGATTCTGTTTTAATCCCTTTTTTATAATCATTATTCGGCATGCTGTTTACTGTTATTTTGATCTCCGCATGTAGATGTCCGCTTGTGTGTTTTCTAGCCGGAGGGTAAAATTATACAGGTGTAAAATTCAAGGTGACCGGATTAATAAAATGGGAATTTGAATACACACTATTTGCTTTCCAAGACGAGTTGGTAGATCGTTTATTATCTATTAAAGATAAAATATTCTTAAAACATTAGAATAAATATAATGTTGAAATAACAGGAACAAATTATGTTTTAGATGATAAAAAAAATATACACCATCCTTGAAATTATAAGTGTTCATTATGAGAGGTGCCAAATTGGCCTAACTATATATAGCTGTCTCATCATAATAATTTAACGATCGATGTTCATAAAAGATGTTTTAATTTTAATATTAAATAAAATGATTTAGGCCTAAACGTTTAGAAATGAATTTTTCTTTTTAACAATAAAAGAAAATGATTATGATTTTACTCAATCATTATTTTAACAGTCGGTGTTCAAAAAAAGATGTTTTAATTAATTTAATTTAATCGGTCTTTCAGGGATATTCACAGGTCCTCTTGGGTAATCTTTGGTATTATGGGGGTATTCTGTGGTATTCTTGGGTAAATGTATGGACCGGAGATGGGGTGGCAACTGAGTTTACAAAGGTAGTGTTTAAAGAAAACAAGTCTTTGCTCAGTTACCCTTAGAAGGCACAAAACCTAAATATATGATTTTTTCAGCTCGGAACCCCGTAAGCAAACTTGATCTATAATTTTGATATCCACTGATATTCATTCAGACAAAGTTCGGAAGAGATCATGATCATGAGCGGTATAAACAGATGAAAGGCAGTCAAAATATACAGAGATTAGGCCACACCAGATTTACTTCTTGTTCTTCTGATTTAGTGCTAAATGTTAATTTCTTTTCCTTTTTTTTTGGGGGGGTCATTTTTGATGAGCGAAACGTAAAATATTATGTGGAAAATATAATTCTTATATTTTTCATGTATTTTCAGAAGCGAGAGACCATATTTTAATCTTAAATATTGTATTATTCAATAATTCCTGAAATAAGAAGTGAAAGGCGGGATTTACTTATTTTTATTTTCATTCTGAAAACGACAGGTACATTCACACAGGTTCACTCAGCAGGGTACCTAATATTGCGTAATGAGTTTAGATTCACACAGGAAATCGCCAGGCAGAATATACAAGTGTCAATTTACATCCGGTCGACAGGACTCTGACCGAATGCCTGAATACATGTGTCACAATCTTTGGCAATAATCAGAAACGCCGAAAACACATTTTGTGACCCGTTAACTAACTTAACTTACACCTAAGGGTTGAAGGCATGTACAAGGAATATATACAAACAACGTACACAAGTCAAATAGACAAAAACATAGTAAGAACAGACAAATAAAATGAAAACAAATTACGCTACCCGCGACTAGAATAGCTGATGCAATACACATTTTAAAGGTTCTAATAGGTGATCAAAATACACGACCCTGATCAAGTTGAAATATACATTAGGAATGGGTGCATATCAATGCACACTGCCGGATCAAGGAGGTGTTCGACAATTTAGTAAAATTCGTGTATAAATTGGGTAAAAACTGCTGGATCCGTGCCTGATACAGCAATGATTCATGGGCTATTTTCACAAAAAATCTTAAGATTACCATTGATCGTAAGTTATATTGAATTGTTCATTTTTATCTTGATTTTTTTGTGCCCCATCAGAATGATGTAGCAACAACCAAACTTATGAAGTAAAGCAGGGTGAACAGGGCAGGGTAGAAATTCTTCTAGCAAAATAGAAAAAAAAACCATTCGTATGCAGTTTTTCCTTATAAAAACAACAACTAAATTTGTTATGACTATTCTGAGATTAATCAGAAGGGTCCGCCAGTTCGAAAGACATGATTAAAATAAACGAAAAATGTTTTCTTTACGCAGAGACATATTATATGTTACGCTTTGTTCAAATCAGAACTAACCGTTATGAAAACAGATTAATCTTTTTACTGTTGGCGAATACGAATATTATATTACCATAAACAAATTATTATATTACGTAAGAGATGTACCCTGAAGTTTTGTATAATAAACTTTAAAAGTATTTATAATACTCATCGTCTGTAATTGTCAAATGAAAACTATTACAAATTATATGTTTACATAATCCTCTCAATTTTATGGCTTCCTACCCTGTAACTTTCTTTTTTCACTTAATTTCGTAGTTCTTCAATTTTGGAAAAAAATCTTTTGTAAATGTGTATCATTAAAGACGGACGATTCGTTTGTTTTTCCATCTAAGCATATCTATAGAAACAAAACGTAAATCTGCAAAAAGTGATTGTGTAATAAATTCATATATTTAAAATAATAAGAAAAATAAAAAGAATTACCATCAAGTTTCCTTCGAAACAGGAAGTTTCGAAATGGTCTTCGCAAACCAACTTTTTCTTAGTACTGGTGAAGCTTTCTATTCTGAGGTTGGTCAGCCAAGTCAAGTAGAGCTCTTTCTTTTTCACGGGGTCAGGAAAACAAAATAGGCTTTTTACATACCCTTGTCGATTTAAACAACCGTACGCCTGACAAGCCATATCGACACTGGTTTGTCACGCTTGTTTTGGGTCGTGTTGGTATTTAGACATCACGTGATACTTGGTATTGAGATGCTATCAAAATGGCGACTTCCATGTATTGTTGACAGAATTTTAAAATCGATTTCATTCCCTTATCCAACATAATAAAACGCTAATATACATATAAACATCCATATTTATACATCAGGAAAAACATATAAAAAAATTTTTTTTTGCGAAGTTTCCCTTTAAAAAAAAAAAAAAAAAAAAAAGAGGGAGCAGCATAGGGTCCTGTCCATAAGTACCTGTGTACAAATACTTCTTCTACAAAAAAAAATTTCTGCTTGAAAGCACCATATTAGATTGTTCAGTATTTTTATGAAGTCATTTTTTATACCAACGGATTGTTTACAATTTACTGTAGATTGTAAACTTCCTGTGAGCATAATATGACAATATATTTCAAGTTTTGAGGGTTTTTTTAAAAGTTTATAACATACTTTGCAAGAATATGACACATTTTGCAAATAAAGTGGAAAGTGAATGACCGTTAACAGCATACCCAGGCTGATATAGTATTATCAGTCCAACTGAGATCAAAACACCATATCAGCATGGTCTGATATGCAATATTAGCCTGGTTCATATTTTTCAGATCAATTACATATTAGTATATAATAAAAATATTAAAACATGAAACATGGCCTTTTCCATATCAGCCTGGTTATCATTTCCAAACCAATATCAGCCCACCTTGGATCTATATGGGGGTCTCTGGATGATAACCAGACCAATATGGAAGAAGTCATGCTTTGATCTGTATTTATTTACTGGTAGGCGGCAGATATTTTGTTGTTTCTTTTATAAAATAAAAGATATTTGACCTTGATTGACATTGACAAGTGAGAGAACATGTGGAGATGATTTGGCAGATATTTTTTTTAACAAAATAAAAAATGTGCTTGTGTTTTGCTTAACTGTTAAGTCAGTTTTATTCTTGGGGTATATAAATTTTCATGGATTTCATCATTTATTTTTCAAATCAAGAATTAAAAACAAAATATAAATGTTCCCTCCTGACCCTATGACATTTACTAATTTGATTATATAACTTGTCTGACAGTATTATTGTTACATGTAAAACATGAAATAAAGTGCAAAACAAAATTTCTTGGTATACAGTGTACATATATTTAAGGGGAGACAACTTCACTTGGAACTATCAAGGGGGAAATTAAGCATACGACTGATGCGGATCGATTATCATACAGGGAAGATAACTAATGAATGTGTAACTAACTTTGTTTTTTTTTTTATCTATTTTCACCAGTAAAAAGATACAGTTGAATTCTTTTTTTAACTTAAATGTGTGTAATTATATTTTAAAAAACCTGCACATTCATAGCCTAGTTAAAGAACATTATTTGGGAGGAATAAGTCAATACTTTATTCTTCTGTAAAGATTCATTTTAATAACATATCTTCATTGTCACACATCACTGATTACAGTAAATCTGACTGATATGTAATATAGAAGTGATTGGAAGGGTATCTTCATTGATTTTCAAGCTTGTTAAAAACGAATAAAACAGGATCAGTATTTAATACAACCTTGTTTGTCATTTACATATTTAAGAATCAGACAAGGAAAGTACCAGTAATTATGTACCATTTGTTCAAGATCTCAATACATTTCATACAAACAATGGACTCAAAACATTTCAAAGGTTTTATTTTTAGCGAAAACAGTATTTTACAAACTGAAGCAGAAGAATTTGTCAATAATCTAACAATGCAAATGCAAACATTCTTTATAAGAACACTTTACTGTGTTCCATTAGAATTTTTATATTCAACCACAGAAAATTCTCTGGATTTATAAAGTTTATATCACCCAATTACAAATAGTTCTCAACTGGTAATAAATGCCTTATAAAGATTGTGTTTCTTCTATTTTCCATAAGCTAATAAAAGGTGGAACATGTCCTGACCCCTAACACAAATATGTTCTGACCCCTAATACAAATATGTCCTGACCCTTAACACAAATATGTCCTGACCCCTAACACAAATAAGTTCTGACCCCTAATACAAATATGTCCTGACCCCTAACACAAATATGTTCTGACCCCTAATACAAAAATGTTCTGACCCCTAATACAAATATGTTCTGACCCCTAACACAAATATGTTCTGACCCCTAACACAAATATGTTCTGACCCCTAACACAAATATGTTCTGACTCCTAATACAAATATGTTCTGACTCCTAATACAAATAAGTACAGATCCCCAATACAAATACAGTTAAACCTGCCACTGCAGTCACTGTCGTGGAAAATTTCATATGAACTGAACCCTAATACAAAAAATACCAACCTCCAATGCAAAAAAGTACCAACCTCCAATACAAAAAAGCACCAACCTCCATTACAAAAAGTACCAACCTCCAATACAAAAAAGTACCAATCTCCAATGCAAAAAAGTACCAATCTCCTATACAAAAAGTATCAACCTCCAATACAAAAAGTACCAACCTCTAATACAAAAAGTACCAACCTCCAATACAAAAAGTACCAACCTCCAATACAAAAAGTACCAACCTCCAATACAAATGGTACCAACCTCCAATACAAAAAGTATCGACCTCCAATACAAAAAGTACCAACCTCCAATACAAAAAGTACCAACCTCTAATACAAAAAGTACCAACCTCTGATACAAAAAGTACCAACCTCTGATACAAAAAGTATCAACCTCCAATACAAAAAGTACCAACCTCCAATACAAAAAGTACCAACCTCCAATACAAAAAGTACCAACCTCCAATACAAAAAGTACCAACCTCTGATACAAAAAGTACCAACCTCTAATACAAAAAGTACCAACCTCCAATACAAAAAGTATCAACCTCCAATACAAAAAGTACCAACCTCTAATACAAAAAGTACCGATCCATAATACAAAAAATACCAACCTTCAATACAAAAAAATACAGAATCCTAATTCCAAAAGTACCAACTTCCAATTCAAAAAAATACCAACCTCTAATACAAATAAGTACTGACTCTTTATACAACAACTTCTGATCACTGTTTTGCTTGACAAATTAGATACTGTACTTAATTATAACATAGGACTTACCTGGACACTGGAAAGAAATTTCAATAAAATTTTATAGACTTGAATTATACGAATTTTTACTCAAATTTATAATCGTAACGTCATATTTTGTATATTCAGTGAAAATGTGTCTCATTAAAAGAATGGAAGCAGAGTATTAAATACTATAAATCTATTTTTAACTTGCTTATAGATCCATTCCATTATAATTTACCTTTGACCTCTTATAATCTTCAAATATCTTCATTTTCTATTTTTTTTTTCATTTATAATTGCTATTGATTATGAAATGTCATGTGATAATTTGTAAGTATTTATAATTTATAACAAAGTGCTATTTACATATTGTGTATTATTCTATTTTTGGGTTTCTGTTTTGAACGAGTCCTAGATTTTAACCTCTACATTTTTGTACATTTGTATAGTATATAAACACAAGCATTTAGAATCTATGATTGTCATGTGAAACGAGACCCATATTTCATGTTCATATATATATATATATATATGTATACAGTCAAACCTGTCTTATGTGACCTTCCAAGGGAACCATGAAAAAAAGGTCACGTAAGACAGTGGGTCACTTAATGCAGGGTCAAGTTGCTGATCAACACGATGTCATGTGTTGGTAAAATGGTGTCCATATTTATAGCTGCAATATGTGTTTTTTACCCATAATTTGTATTTTATTGATGAAATGTAAAACTTACATTTAAATATCAAATAAAATTGTATTTTTATTGTAAACAATATCAATAATAAAACAGTTTTTAATAAATGTTTAAAAACAGTTCTTCACATTGCACTTCAGTTCAATTTTTAAAATTTGGAATTAAGATGGGTTTCTAAATTAAGATTGAAGTCTTTCTACTAAAAAGTCTGCAATATCAGTCTGTATACACTGTTTCAAAGATAAAGAATTAATTTCATCTTCTGATTTAGAAAAATAATCATAAAGTTTAGCAGAGCCTATTTGTTTTGCATATTGTTTTAATTTTTCAATCATGTCTGTTGCCTCTGATTTTAACATTGGCTGTACATGTACATCCTTTTCATTTGCTGTATCATCGTCACCATCACTGTCGTCACTGTCACATTGTATGTTTTGAAGTAATATGAAAATTACCACACAGTTCTGGCAGCCTCAATTTCCATTCATTTACACAGTCGTCATCCACATCACCTCGCTCCCCCCCCCACTCATTGTTCCAAATTTAATATTGTTAATAAAACTTTCCAACCAACCATTGGAAGCTTTGAAAGTCGAAATACCAAAGTCACTTGCAAATTTAAGAGCTTTTTCTTTTAATAGCGGTCCAGTAACATTTATCCTCCTATTCACAGCATCCTTGAACCATTCAAGACATAAACAGTTTGTTTTCGTTACCGGTTAAATGTCGCCGCCTCTTCGTGTTTACATGAATATTTTCTTCATAATCTGCTAATACTTCCACCTTACGTTTCCATAAATTTAGAATTTGTGTCTTGCCCATTCCAAAATCCTCAGCAACTTTGTACGCAGGTTTCCCAGAATCTAATAATTTAATTGCCTCAACTCGTTGGTCAAGGGTTAACACTTTGCGTTTTGTTGCCATATTTGTTACCACTGTAAACAGTAATCAATTTCAAAATTAATTCTCGTTTTTGACGAAGTTATACGGAAATTACCGATGATTTTTTTTCTCATTTCCGGTTTATCATGTTGACATATCCTGTGTTTTCCAGCAATTTGGTCATGCTGAAAGTCGTTTAATAAAGGGTTTCGGTCGAAACTGGTACAAGGAATGACGGTCGTTGGTCACGTTAAGCAGGTAGTCGTTTAATGCAGTTAAAATATATAGAGAAAATTGACGGGAGGATTCGAAATAGGTCGGATAAGACAGGAAGTGGTTTAATACAGTGGGTCGCTATGACAGGTTTGACTGTATATACAAATGTATTATAATATTATTGTTGCTGATCACTTGAAAGTTGTTAATGAATGTTTGTTATGTAATTATAGGATTTGAAAGTGCTGTATGGTTGTTTTGTTTTGTCTTTTTTTAATTAATTTTCAGGAAGAAAATGTAATTTTCATGTATTTTCATTTTTGCTCTTTTTAAAATTGTTTACTCATTTTGAAGTTAAGAAGGAATATTCTTTTAAAGAATGTATTCTTAAGTTTGTTTGTTTGTTTTTTTATTTACTTAGATTTAAAACTGATAAAAAAAAAAATTGCGGACTGACAGCAGTTTTTTTGCCCATGTAAAATTGATAACATGTTCCTTTTTACAAAGTTGTACTATAATCTTACTGTTTTCATCCTACATACCTTAGAAAGCCCATGTTTTGACATATTTATAGAAATTATAATATATATGTGGATTATAATAATTTTTGTTCTAACCTTGCCACATAGGCATTGGGTGAAATAAGTTTCACCATTGTCCATACATCTGTAACAGTAGAGCATGTCCTCGATGGGATTCGATCCCGGGACCTCTCGCTATGTAAACCACCACTCTACCAGCTAAGCTAAAGGAGATCTCCACTAATGCTGTTCAGGCATGGGGCGAATTACATTGCAATGTAATGCATTACATTGCAATTACTTTCACAAAACCAGCATTATATTACAATTACAACAAGTGTGGACACAGAAATGTGCTGTCCAAAAGGCAAGTGTGGATGTCAATATTTCATATTATTAACTTTGAAAAAAAAAAAAATCATTTACACAGGGGTCCTGGATTTTTTTAATAAAAAACTGATCCTGGATTATTATTATTGCTTAAAGTCCGGTCCTGTGTTTTTATTTCAAATTTTCATCATAGCCCCCTCCCAAGGGATATAAAATTGTATCATTAATAATAAATTAATAAATAATAAATTCAGATTTTCTATTTAAAATAAATCTCATTTACAAAACCACTGATATTTGTTCAATTTTTAACGCCGATTTAAGCTTTAATCACAACAAATTTTTATTTTTCTCTTTAAACTGTCGAAACATAACATTTATTTAACTGTAAAAATTCCCCCCCCCCCCTCTTTTTCACTTTTTTCTTCTTTAAATCAATGATCAACAATATTCCAGAATCAAACAAATGAATAAATATAACATATAGTTCTTTTACATGCATCTTTTTACCATGCGGAGTCAGTGTGTTTTAAATCGGTCATCCAATCAGAACGCTCATTATTCTTGTCCAAGATAAAAATACATCGCTAAAATTACCTGTGGGTGTTTCCCCACTTCAACTTGTAAATTTACATAGAAATCGGAGAAATTTCGTCATAAAACTTCACACATGGTTTTGTCTATCATATTTCTCGAAAACAAACATAAAATTTTATTGCATTTATCAATATTTTATGAGTATCAACAGTTTTTTCAACACCGTATCTGTTTCTCGATACAGCTGCCCGATTACAGTGACCCGTGACCCACTTTAGCATGTTTCACCAGTTTTTTCTTAATAATGTTGTTTAATTACATGTATTTTGGAAAGTAATGCATTACATTACAATTACTTTACATAATGCATTATATTACACATTACATTTTATAAATTTTGATATTTTTTAATTATATTGTTAACTTAATCTCAATGCTATTTAATTACTTTTAAACCATAAATTCACTTGTCAAAAGAAAGGAATTGATTGATATACAAACTAATTAGTGGTTTTTGACAGGTGTCAATTATCGATCATTCAACTTATTTCTTTGATCTTTAAATATCTATGTATAGGTTTTTCAATGACTATAATGGTATATGAAAATGATTGCAAATAAAAAACAATATCTGATAAAAATAATAACAATTGTTTTCATCACATGTTTTCTAAGTGAAAGCATTTATATAGTAAAATTTAAGTTAATTAAAGCAAATTTTTAGTTTAATTCAAATCTAAAGTCTATTTAACAAATTTCTAATATTGTATGATTTTAACTGTTTGCATTTTGCCTTGAAATTTGTATTTCTATCTTTAATATTTGTTGGAATGTCAAAATGATCTAATGTATTCGACATCCTTATTCCAAATAACAAAATCTACTAAGAAATGATTACTTCTCACCCAAGTTAATAGAATTTTATGTTTATCCCTGAAGTTTAAACCTTGGGGCAATAAAGCTATTTTATTTTCTCACAGGTGATCAATGTTAAGAGAGAAAGTAAAAGGTTATTTTTGTATGTTTATAAAATAGATCTGTTTTAATTATTAGTTATAAATGTTTTAGTATTAAGGTTAGATGAAGAAAATCATTAGTTTGACAACAGTTCAAAGTTACACTTTTTGTTAACCATTTAACTAGACATTGATTTGTTTTTAATTTTCCTATTTTCTTTTAGGAAAGAATAAACAGTAGGTACTTATTATCCCTGAAATTTGTAACAATATATATCACTTAGCAGACAGAAGTAATGCTATGTAATGCATAAATTACATGCATTTTTGCCAATGTAATGCATTACATTACAATTACATGCAATACCAAAATTGGGGCATTACACATTACATGCATTACTTGGGAAAATGTAAAAAAAAAAAAAAAAATGCATTACAGGGCATTACAATTACAAATTAGCATTATCCCATGCCTGACGCTGTTAGCAGAGGTGGTTTTGAACCTACTACGGTTCCTATAACCTTAGGTAGGGGAGCATTCCTGTTACGCTCCCCCCACCTCAAGAGTCCTCATACTTTGATGATGATATTTCAAATATCAACATTCAATCCGGCCAGTTTTCTTGTTCTGACCATCGTGGGTTATTCAGTTGGGTGCCATTTTAACAGTAGATAAGGGTAATAACAAAATTACCGAACTCCGAACAATCTTACAAAGGGAAAGGCAAAACTCATAATTATATAAACAGACAAAATCAGTCAACAACCGGAAAACTGTGAAAACCGTAATGACCCTGACTTGGTACAGGCATTTCTAAAGAAATGGTGGGTTGAATCAGATTTTAAAGCGCCAAACCTCCCACTTTCATTACGGCTCAAAGGTTCCGGCTCTCACTATAGAGCATGTTTTACCTCCAAAAAATGCAATGTCCCTGATGGGATTTGATCCCAGGAACTCTCGCATTGTAAACCACCGCTCTACCAACTGAGCTAAAGGAGATCTCCACTACGCTTTCAGCAGAAGTTGTTATGAACCTACTATGGTTCCTATAACCTTAGGTAGGGGGGCATTCCTGTTGCACATCATTGGTTTCTGTTCAAATAAATCACTAGAAATTTTTCACAATGTTTTTGACCACAATGCAAAGATCAAGATTGAATTTAGTTATTATTATGTTTATGGTTCTAGAGTTATAACTCATAATTAATTGTAAAATTGCAAACTTGTAGTTTCCATGCTGTAACTTCAGTTTCATTTGGCCAAAGGTTTTGAAATTTTTGCACAATGGTTTTAACCACAATACACAGGTCAAGTTTGAATTTGGTTATGTCTTTTATGGTTGCAGAGTTATGCCCCTTAGTTTATGCTCTTACTTTAGTTTGACCAGCTGAAAACTATTGTCTGTTGAATTAAGCCTAGTTTTTAGTTTAGTATTAGTTGGAGGCATCTGTGTCCTATGAGCACAATCTGTGTCTTCTTTTATTTTATTTAGAAGCTAAATTTTGTCTGGTAGAAAAAATGCACTAAAATATTGGGAAAAATAACAATTATATTTCACAATCAATTTTTTTTCTGTGTTTATGTCAGACATATAATTAACAATGCAGCTAAAATAACTGTTTGTTTTCTATGTGTGTTTATATACAACATTATGTCATTAAATGTAGTATATTTTTATTTGTAGCTATCAATTGTATGTTACACTCTGGACTCTCTCTCTCTCTCTTAAAGCTACTCTGGGACTATTACTAGGTTTTTACAGTACCATATATCATCATACATGTACTCCTTTCAGATTAAAAATGAAATGGACTTTAGTGGCATTAACCACTAATAATCTTTATACTTGTCAACTCCTTTCAGATTAAAAATGAAATGGACTTTAGTGGCATTAACCACTAATAATCTTTATACTTGTCAACTCCTTTCAGATTAAAAATGAAATGGACTTTAGTGGCATTAACCACTAATAATCTTTATACTTGTCAACTCCTTTCAGATTAAAAATGAAATGGACTTTAGTGGCATTAACCACTAATAATCTTTATACTTGTCAACTCCTTTCAGATTAAAAATGAAATGGACTTTAGTGGCATTAACCACTAATAATCTTTATACTTGTCAACTCCTTTCAGATTAAAAATGAAATGGACTTTAGTGGCATTAACCACTAATAATCTTTATACTTGTCAATGTGAAAGATTGAACTACTAAATAATAAAACAAAAAAACAAAAAATACCACACTGCTGAATAGTTCCAAAATCCAATACAAAAATCATAGTTAGAGGCAATATTGATACCCCCAACACGCAAATACATGACCGCTCAGTTTCCTCAATTTGATACTAATATGGTAGATTACAAAATTAAGATAACCAGAAGTCAATACACAGGCACTGATTTGTGTATCACAGCATTACATATAATGTCTTTTAGTATATATATGTATATTTATTTAAATTAACATTTCTTACCACTTATATGTCCATCGTACATCATCAGATTTTTAACATTCACATCTTCACTTTTGACACCCATTGTAATCAGTTGTTCAGTTAAAACCAAATTTGCTGGAATTGATCCCTGTGTGAACTTCCTGTCAGAATCATGTCAAATGATATCAAGATGGCTACTACATGTATTAGTTAATATAACAGTTTCTTTACAATTTTTAGCTGTTTAGTAACCAGATAAACGATTTTATCCTGCACTGGTTCTATTTGAGCTGCCAGGTTGAATTGACTGGATAAATTTTGGTAAATATGGTCACTGACCAAAATATAGCTTTTCTGGTACCTGATTCATGTAGAGTGACGGAAAGAAATGGTAACAGTATAAGTGTGGACTTCACAGATAGGACACCATCAAAAATTAAATAGAACGATGCTCGTTTCTGCTCTAGACAATTTGGCAGTTGTTGAGGGGTTTTTGACATTGTAGAATAAATACAATGTACATACATTGTACATTGTCGAAACATAGAAAATTAATTTGCACTCACTACGAAACCGGACAGAAAACCGCACCAAAGGCTCGTTTTTTTTACCTGTTTCTAAATCTTGTACAAATCAATTTTGCATTTTCCGACAATGTACGTATATTATCTATATAGAATTACAGGACTCTGATATTTAGATCTTTTTTATTTTATTTGGGCCTGAATATCTTTAGATAAAACTTGTACGAGAGTAAATTCCTAAAATTTCTTGATTAGTTAGGGTTTTATTTAGCTCCTATGAGTTTTTCTGATCAAAAAGTGTCCGGCACTCATCCTTCAGTTTGTCATCATTTTTCATATTTTCAACTTCTTTAAATCAACAGTCACTAATTTCTTTCCGGGTCCTGAAGAAGTGAATTTTTTCGGAGATATTCCAAATCAAAATGGCAGATATGTTTTTGACTTTATCTCCAGAACTACTGCATGTGAAGTCACCAGACTTACCAGAAATGTTCCTCTGGCTTTATAGGGGTCATGAAGAAGAGTTGTTACTTTTTAAAGGGATAAGAAATCCAAGATGGCTACTCTGATTGGTCAATTATTTTCAATTACTTTTACTGAATGTGAAGTCACCAGAATTGTCATACATCTTACTCTATGGGTTTTTTGAAGAAATCCAGAAATAGCTACAAAATAATATCTTTTTAAAAATAAATCAATGCAGCTTTATTATGGTCGGCAGGGGTGAGATGAATCAAACTTAATTTTTGTCTTGTATGAAATATTGAACTAGTACATTGTATTGTTAATTACAATTCCCTCATGAGTAAAATATTATTGTAAGAATTTCAATTGCATTCAGAGCAGATACTATATACAAAATGTATTCATACTACAGTATATGAAAGAGTTTTAAATTTTATTTTTAAAGATTCTTTTGTGATAGCTTCAAAGCATTTCTTCATTAAACATGCATGTCAAGAAAGATGGGATTATTTTTCTGGTTTGAAAAGATATTGTAGATTTAGTGCAATACATTTATGTATATCAGATACCTTGAAGCAGAATATTTTTTGTTAAATTCAGGTATTTTAAATACATTAATTTATAAATGTAAATTTGATTTAACTTAATATATTTAAATAATAACAAAAAATCTATAATCTGTGTGAATACGAGTGTATGTTTATATATTTAAAAAAAAATTGACTAGAAACAAGTCGACAGTAGTATATGCATTCGTATAACTATCAAGAAAATCGGTAGAATTATTTTGTCCTATTGACGATTTTTATATTCTGACAACCATGTTAACAAATCTGTGAAAATAGCCGTCATTGTTTCATGTGATACATATTGTTAATAAATCATGAAAATATGACCCATTTGAAGGTCACAACAATATATAAAAATAAAATATATTAATATTACATCTTGTTTTCATTCTAGTGCCAGTTGCGTGTCGACCGCATCAGTGGTGTAATGGTTAGCGTGCTCATCTCGACTGTGGTTGATCGTGCGTTCGAGTCCCAATCGGGTGAAACCAAAGACTATAAAATTAGTATTTGTTGCTTCTCGGCTAAGCACACAGCATTAAGGAGAAAGAGCAAAGACTGGTTGGCTCAGAATCAGGATAATGTCCGAGTGGGGCGACATGTCTATCCAAGGACTTGTTTCAGTGAGCTAGGACTATAAAAATCCAGCTAAGCATGTTGGTCTAGTACAAAGCGAACCTCATCATATTCATTGAAAATTAACTTGCCATGATATAGCTGAAAAATTGCTGAGTTAGCATTAAGCAATAACCACTCACTCACTCAGTTGCGTGTCATGTCATGTGTGCGTGCGAACACAATTATCGACATGCATTATGAAAAGAGAGTTTAAAACATTGATGGCCAACAATTCAACTAATATCAATAAAATGAACAACCTCCTCTCATCTCAAACAATTAGACACAAAAAAGACCACAATGTTGGAAATCCAGGTACTGGCTTGGGACAGGAACAAAAATGTGGCAGTGTTAAACCGGTTATATATATATTTTGTTTGACATCATCTTCTATTAATTACTTATTTCTGTGTACAAAACAAGTTCTTAATTAAAGAAATGTCTTGAAATTAGTTTGTAAATTAAATACTGACAAGATGTGTTGCTTTTCATGGTGTTCTTCATCTACATCACAAAAAACTATAAATAGATACAATGCCAGTTTCAGACTCATACTGTGTATTAGAATTCCCATTGGAGAGTCATTCATAAGTAAGACATTTATTAACGAGATAATAACTATCCTATGAAAACTTTTATGAACTACAGATTACATTTCTGTACTTCATACTGTTCATTGTGGTGGCCGTGAAGGAATGGTATAACTAGTTGGATTTATAACTACCTATATACAATCAGTGCCTATCATCACTAACGTTGTGAGTTCAAATCCCGCTCAGGCGAGGTATTCTCGATACAACATTATGTGATAAAATTTATCAATGAGTTGCGACAGGTCAATGGTTTTCTCCACCTATAAAATTGACCACCATCTATGAAATATTGTTGAAAGTGGTGTTAAACACCATAACCCTAACCCATACTGTTTGATATGTTGCAATTCCTCCTACATTTTAAAATGTAATTGCTAGCTTATAACCATATTAATTGTTTTGGCAGGTTGATAGATCCAGTTATTGGTCTCTTTGAATATGTCATAAAACAGACAGAAGCTATCTCGGTGTTTTTTTGTATCAGTTTGTTATGTACATTTTCCCAACTTCCTATAAGACCGGGTTAGATATATGCTTATGCATCAAAAATGACTACTTGTCTTTGGATTGACCCAAATGAGGACTGAACCCACGACATTCAACACTCAACTGTGATGGAAACATAGACATTACATCAATAAATCTTATGATCAATATCTTGATTGTCGACTTTGTGGCGAGTGGTCGTGATCGTATGGTAGTTGGATTTACAACTATCTGTGCAATCATGGCCTATCACCACTAAAGTTGCGAGTTCAAACCCAGTCCATGGCGAGGTGTACTCTATACAACATTATGTGATAAAAAAATTCAGTGACTTACTGCAGGTCAGTGGTTTTCTCTGTGTACTCCATCAATAAAACTGAAATATTGTTGAAAGTGGCATTAAACACCATAACCCTAACCCTCAATATCCAGATTGTCACTCCAATGAAGACCTTGTGGTGACTGAGACATTTATAAACTCTTGATTTTATTGTCATTAAAATTTGAAATCAATTAGTTGTCATTAACCAATCAAATTGTTTCATTTGTCATCAGTAGTTCGTCAAACTCGTTAAATTTGATACAACTAATTCCTGTTCATTAACTTTAGATTGGTGTTTAGATTGGTATTTAGATTGGTGCTTAGATGTGTTTAGATGTGTTTAGATTGGTATTTAGATGTGTTTAGTTTGGTGTTTACCAAACATGTAGCAGTATTTTCTTGTTCATTTAATAAAAATCCAAGGATTTATATTAAACAACTTGTATTCCATAGTTTAAGATTGAAAAGGATCTGAGGGTGATGCTCGAAAGCTATAACATTTGACAATAACATCACAATCTATTTGAATAAAAATTTATTTGCTTTAGTTTACATCTACAATTACAGGAGCATATTCATCTGGCTCAGAATCAAAATCCCATTTAAATTTATTGGTTAAATGTTGTTTAAATTTTCTACCCTTTTTCTTTAAACATTCTTCTGCCGAGCTACTCTCAAGATTGGAAAAAAATTCTTGCAAAGTTGTCGTTAAAAAATTACTCTGTGAAACAATGTCAACGAAAAAATCTTCTGGGATTTCATGCACTTGAAAATAGAGTACACCAATAAAATCCATGAAAAAATTGGTATGATTTGATAAAGCAGATTCACAGCTACAGATTAAATGTACTAATTTTTTCCATTGGTCAAATCCATCAAATACTTGTCCAATCAGGAAGCAGATAAAAGAAAACTGGACTTCTCCAAGCAAGTCTTTCTCGAGTGACGCAAAATGATCAGTTAGTAATGTTTCCAATAGGTAAGTCGAGTCCATGTTACATTTTGTTATTTCAGCAGGACTACTACCTTCTGGATATCTCCGTTTTGGAATCTCCGTAAATCTAATGAATGTCCCAGGTTGTAATTTCATTTGTGGCAGTTTCGATTCTGCCCCTTTTTCAGATATTGGTTCTAATGGCGATATATTTGCTAGATTTTCAATTGCTAGTTTACGACTTTTTGTATCGCTACTTTCCGATACAAATTCTGAAACACTAACAATTTTTCCATTTTCTGGTTGAAGTCTTTTGATAAGGTCTGCATTCATACAATTTGACAAAGACACCCATTTCTTAAAACTGAAAATATAAATAATATATGTACATGTACATGTATTTATAATTATTCAATGAAATACTTTCAATTACAAGACTGAAAATAGATGTACAATGTAAGCAAAAATGAGAAAAAAAAATCACATTTTAAAATAATAAATTAGTGGCTCATCTGAGCCTGAATCTTTCACATGGGTTCAAACAAATTCTTGATAGAAGTTCAACCAGAACATGCTGGACAGGTCTGTGGGTTGATCTCTGGCCCTGGAAACTGAAAATCAGTACCCAGCAATATATGAAAGATGAATCTAAAGGGGTTTAAACACAAACTGACATCATAAATAAAAACAAGTTATTCTGTCAGTGGGCAAGTAGATTTTATTTTGAACTTGTCCCCGTGGCAAGTGGACATAAAAATCTTATATCTTATGTCAAACCCTGCATGCATAGTAGTTATGTTAATATCAATAATATATGTCCTTCAAATGAAAAAGTGGTGCATCAAACATATAACTTTGACTTAAACTTGAGAAAAATGTCTTGACGAGGCTGGGAAAATATTCAAATACTTGGATTAATAGGATCTTAAACGAGTCCATATTGATGAAGATCAGAGATACAAAAATGTATCTTCCACGAGTGTAAGAAATTCTTACTTTCTTAAGTGGAGCCCAGCTGAAGCAGGTTAAAGAACAGAATTTCTTACAGGAGTGGAAGATATCCTGATCTTCAATTTTGGCCAAATGTAAGAACCTATTTCTTACGTTAGATACAATGGTAAAACTCCACAGACCTATGGTTTAAAGACAAAATTTGTCATCCATGATGATGATTTCAATTGTGACGTCACATCATTCAAGACATTTTTCATGGTTATAACTGTGCCGTCAAACAAATTGGTACGCTTGATTGGACATTTACCCATGGAAGACAGCTTTATGCGACCCTGTCCTCTATGGTCTGTCTCCCATAGAAAAGCTCAATTCACGGAAGAAATAAACAATTCTTTTATCATCTGACATGAATAACTTGTCAATAAATGATAATAGCCAATTATAAGTAGGCAATTATGATGATTACTTTTCATATGGGTAAGCTCCTAGATATCTGTCCATTTCTTCTCTGTTTTCTTCTAGTTTTTGTATCTCATCTTCACTTATGATGCCAGGGTCGATATCTGTAAAAGTTTGAAATTTATTCAAATTCATTCTGTTACATTTTGTTAATTCAGAAGACACTAAAAGACTCACCTGAGTCTGTAACGCTCACTTGGTTATCCATTCATTGTTTGTGCCATTGCAAGAAGATCAGGACTTATTGTGTATTGAAACCCTAACTGAACAAAAGTTAAAATGATTGAAATTAAACCAGTTCAATGATTGCATACCACAAAATTGAAACACCTAGAACACTACAGGCTAATTGGAGAACCTATGAGGATAATCCCCAGTCTTGTGGATGAGAGTGAAGATCTTGCCTCCCAATCTTGTCGCTAGAATGGGTCGAATTTGTCAGTTTCAAATATATGAGTGAGTAACAACAGTACGCAGGTAGACAGGTTGCTCCACTCTGACGCATTATCCTGATTCCGAGCTATCCAGTCTTATATATGAATGGGTATGGTTACCATACTGCAAACACATGTATCTTAATGGGTAGGGTTTTCATGCTGAGAGCATATATGTAAATGGGGGTGTTTTTCAAATCCTGGCTGCACCCCATAGAATGTAGAGTTTAATAAATTTACAAATTCTATTCTAATGCAAAAGGCTGGTATGAAGGTATTTTCTTCTTCTACATCTGTTTGTTGCAATGACTAAATGAATATATATGCAGATAGTATCTGCTGTTCATCAAACATACTTATACATTTATATTTGTGGATCATTTGAAACAAGATGTTGCACGCTACGTCGTGCTAAGAATACCCCCACTCGTTCATTTGTAAGTCGCATGGTAAACAGGAAGTAGATGATCAATCATTTCTTCCAGTAGAAGCTGAGATATCTGTTACGAAAGTGTGAACGGACGGACAAATGGACGGACGGACTAACAGATAGATGGACGGACAAGGCGATTGCAATATAGCCCCCTCTCTATGAGTGGGGATATAACATTATTCTGATATCACTGTAAGAAATACTACCGGTATATTTTGTATTATAAATAACAAATTACTAACAGTGGCACATTCTGCTCTAAAACTTTACACGAAATAAATTTATTAAACATCTGAAGATATAAAATCATTGACTTAATATTAGTTTTGTTTTGATAAATTTTGTTTTGAGACGTCTGGAAGGTAAGTGGTTTTGCCTTGGTAATATTAATACTAAGTTGTACTGGTGCTAAAACACCCATAATCCAAAGAGATATATATATAGTGAAATCTGTCTAAACTGTGCCATCTTTTTGTTTGGAATAGACAGGGTGTTCAGTTCATACAGGTTAAATCAACATATATTTACTTCATTAGGACTTTAGTCTAAGTTCAATTTACACAGGATTCCAGTTTTTTCAAGGTTCAGTTTAGACAGGTTTCACTGTGCAATATTTATGTTTTTTGCAAAGAATTTATGTGTGTTTTCTTCTTCTTCTAACATCAAAGCTTAATATTGTACACGTACACATGGTTTTGAACGAAACAAATTACAGTACATCACTACATGTGTACTTATGAAATTACCTTCTAATTGTTTATTCCATTTGCGAACCACTACTTCTCTCTTCTGAAAATTGTGGAAAAATCCTGTCCTTGGTGCTGTTTCTTCCTCTTTATTACATGCACTGTAATGAAAAACATAAAATCATGGAATATTATGTATAGGAGAATGTCCAAGTAACTCTCCATTCCTTAAAAAATAATGGAGCCGAGGCCCATTGTTTTTAAGGAATGGAGAGATACGAGGACATTCTCCAACTTAAAATCCACCAATTGTACTTTATTAATCTTGTAACAAAAAAAAGTCTGTGTATAGTATCTAAAGTACAAAGAGAACAATAACTCCGCCCCTGTCTGCATTGTTCATAACTCTCCATTCCTTGAAAATAATGGAGAGTTTAGACAATAGATTTACATCACAGGTGGATTTTATAAGGATTACATGTACATAAGATAACATTTGTAAATGTCAACTTCTCCTTCTTTAGATAGAAGCTCAAGTCCCCCATTTTATTTCTTTGTTCCTATCACTCTGGGTTAAAATTAAAATCTTAAATGCAACTTTCTGACTTTTTCAATTTTATCTCTACGATGCCATCTCCATATGATCAGGTATGTAATTTTGTAATGTTAAAAAATAAGCTAGATTGTTATTGTAAGCTTAAATTTTTTTCAAAATTAATATATTGATTGGTTGGTGTTTAACACCAGCTTTAGCAGTATTTCAGCTACAGTCAAACCTGTCTTTTGTGACCTTTCAAGTCACTTAAATAAAGGGTTTAGATAATATAAAAGGTAAATGTACTGTGAAAGGAAATTAAAATTCAGGTCACATTATACAAGTTAATGCTTCATTTTAAGAAGGTCACTAAAGCATGTTTGACTATATCGTGATGTATATTATTAAAGGACGAAGTCCTTATAACGGTAGGCTGTCCAATTTTTCCTTCTATATTGATAGCCAAATATCTGTTCACCGGAAGTTTAAAAAATAGATCAATTGATAATTTAGAAACGCAAAAGAAATATATTTCAATGAAAAATTCCCAATTCTTTAATTATTTACTAATCGAAATAAATTTGAAATAAAATTCTAATAAAAAAATCTCTTTCTACGAAACTCCTGACGGAAGAGCGGCGTACAGTAGGTAAAATGAACGGAACAGCCATAACAAATCGCCTACAAAATTCATTCAAAATAAAAGATAATAACTAGTACATATTATTGAAATTTTAGGACATTCGTCCTTCAAACAGGTTGCCTGTCTCATATTAATATAACAGTCCTTGCCCTAATTTTTTTCCACCTACTTGTCAGAAAGCTTAATTTAGAAAAATTTCCTATTTATTCAAACAAATTCTTTCATAATCTTCACTTATCCGAATCCATTTTACTTGTTCCAGTCTTCCGGCAAATGGGTTACTGCGAAGACTGATATAACTTGATTATACATGTACCTGTAATATACAAAGTGAACACCTGGTGGGATCATTTTAACGCCTCTGAACTGTGGACCAACATTCCATGAGTTATAATCTATACCAAATTCTGTTCCTACAGGGACATCCAAAAAGACAAATATAGCACCTTCTCTGAAAAGCACTTGTGCTGTATCTTGATCCATATCCATGTTTTCTAAATTAAGAAAATAAATTACAATGTATAATCTTATTTAAGGATAATACATGTACCCGGTACTCAATATAAAATCCAGATATGCTAGTGTTATCTGGGTGTACAATTAACATAATTAGATATAAACAAATCTACACAAAAACAATAATGGGTAACACCACATGAATGCACAGCTTGATTTGACTGCAGCACATCAACAAGGAATACCTACTAGAGGATTATATAAAGATCATTTTGTATGGAACATAGACTAGAGAAAAATAATCATCAAATTTGGTTGAAAATAAACACTCATATATACAAAAAAACAACCCAGAAAACATCTATTTTTTCTCTCCTCTTGTGGTGCTTTGTTTGCGAAAGGGAAGGATTAGAAACTCCCAAATCAATTTTAACCTAAATATTGTGTCAGGGATCACCACCAGAAAGATTGATGAACCTAAATATTGTGTCAGGGATCACCGCCAGAAAGATTGATGAACTAGTACTAAACTAGAACAATAGTTATTGCATGAAGACAACTGCGAACACAGACCCATACCATTATACAATTGCAAAATTATTGTGGTCGTATAAAAACTTTCGAGCAATTTACCAAACTGATCAGATTGATGAATAAATTATTACCAACACATATATGATTTTCAGAATGTACATTGTAGCAATTTTCCATTTCAATTCATTTGGAAAATTGTCAGTTTGTTTTCGAGTGATTATTGTTTAAAGGAAAACGCCATGGTCTTAACAAGTTAGCGTGAAAATTTAAATGACAGTAAATAAAAGACATTTGTGTTAATGAATGTTAAAAATAGTATACCGTAAGGTAGAATTTGGTCATTGAAGTTGCATGTACATGCAACATGCAACTTCAATGGCCAAATTTAAATTTTACAATACGACAGGAAATTCCAAATATTCTATTTCTAATTGGGTATATCAATGTTAATAAAGGTGTTTTTTGTTTAATAATTAGTTATTTACAAATAAAAAGTTACAATGTATTGAATTATAACAATTGTTCCACTGACTGGAGTTTTCCTTTAATGCCAAATGAGCAATTTTTCAGAAACTAGTAGATCTATATCTGTTAGTGTTGAATTCGTAATTCAACTTCCATGTAGTCATTGATTTTTTTTATTGGTCTTGTAAAAATAATTTGTTGGAAGTATATGATAAAAGATTAATACATGACCTTTTCCATATCATCCCTCTGCCCATATTAGGCCAAAAAAATGTGTGTTTACGGTCACCCGATCCACCCTATTTTTCAGCCTAACCTTTTTAATCGGCAATTATTTGACACTAATTTTTGCTAGCGACCCTATCAATTTTTACACAGAATTCGGATAACAATTTTTGTTGTTTAATCAACAGCAATGTTTTATTTATTCAACCGCTAGCTTTTTGTCGAAATTGAGAGCAAAGAAGGTAGAAAAACTGTGTAACTCGTCATAAAACAGTTTCAACAAATGACGGCTGTAATATCCGTGTTATTCCGGGAACTCACCATGCACACAATTGCACACTGACTATATTACGTTTCGTTGCTACGTCATTATTGTTATGAATTTATGTCAGCCATATTAAAAGTACTGTTGAAATCTCTGTGTCTCCTACGATGTTTCATTGGCGACGAGGATAAAACTGATGTTCCAAACAGAAGAAATTGAAGATCGGAAGTGATATAGAAAACGAAATCGGACTAGGGACGAAATAACTAAGAACCAAAAGACGAAAAATGGACAGAGGTGAACCGCAACACATCACAGTCGTAACGGAAACAAGAAATCTAAGAACATTGCCATTTGTACAAAATGAAGACCTTCTATCAACAGGAAAGCAGTGGGAAGAATGGATTGAAGGAATTGAAAGGGAGTTTAGATATTTTAGAATCACGGAACCTATAGACAAGAAGGATGCATTGCTAATATACGGAGGTAAAGAAATAGTTAGATTGAACAAAAGTTTGAAAAATGAAAGAGCAGAAGAATTAGATGAATATGCTGTGTTGAAAAACAAACTAGATAAATATTTTCTTCCGAAGAAAAATAAGCACCATGCAAGATACACATTCCTAAGGATGAAGCAGGAGAGAGGAGAAAAAATTGGTAGTTATGTATCTAGACTGAGAGAAAAGGCAAATGATTGCGAGTTTGGCAAGACAATGGAGGAGAGAATATTGGAACAATGTATTCAAAGCGTTGATAACAAGGAGTTAATAAGAAAAGCAATCAGCAAAGGATGGGAACTAGATAGATTTATTGAGGAAGTGGCACAAATAGAAGGCACAAATCTTCAGATGAAAGAGATGAAAATTGAAGAACATGGTGCAGTATATAAAGTACAAAACAACACAAATAGGAGACAAGATTATAGACAGAGACCTGCACTGGGAAGAAATTTACAACTATCAAACACTGCATGTAGCTATTGTGGATTCCATCATGAAGGAAGAGGATGCCCAGCGTATGGGAAAGACTGTAGATTGTGTGGGAAAAAGAACCCTTTTGCGTCAAGGTGTAGAACAGGATACAAACAGGATGATCAACAAAATAAAAGAGGTATGATTCCGAGAAAAACTGTTGAAAACAACCTCACTGAAGATTCTGATCAATATGATTGCAGTGATGAAGATGATTATTTTGAAGGGTCGATAAAGCATATAGTAAAAATTGGAAAAGTGAAGGCAGTAAGTCGACAAAGTGATACTCAAAAGACTGTGAAAATTCACTTGGGAGATGTTGAGATGAAAGTAGAACCAGATAGTGGTGCAGATGTAAACCTCATGGATGAATTTCACTTTACCAATCTAAACTCAAATTAGAAAAAAGTAAGGTAGAACTTAGCACTCTTCAGAATTTCCTTTCAGTAAAAGGAGAATTTAGAACTGTTGTACGAAATGCAACGTGTGGTATAGAAACGAAGTTCATAGTTATAAAGGGAAAAATAAATTCACTGCCATTGTTGAGTAAAGCAACACTTCTGGAATTAGGAATGATGCAGATAAGACCAGATGGCTCATTTGCGAAACCCAATGACCTTAGAGTAACAAATAAGAGTATGAAATTGGATGTGAATCAAGTGGATGTGAAAGTCAACATGAAACCAGGAATTGCACCTGTTGCCCAGAAACCAAGACAAGTTCGTACAAAACTCGGATACATACAGAGGAAACACAATGACAGAGAAATAACCAGGGAAAAGGAAATAAATGAGAGAGATAAATGTTACAAGGAGAAAATCAAACACAAAGCTGAGAACAGGAACACTAGAAAACATGATTTTAAAATTGGAGATTACATACTGTTAGAACAAAATAAGAGAGACAAATGGTCAACAGCATATGAACCAGTATTCTACAATATATTCATAATAAATGGATCAACTGTTGGAGCTAGAAGAGTGTCAGATGGGAGAGAGATACACAGAGATGCTAGCAAGTATAAACTAGCAAACGCACTCATACAAGAAGATGATGAAAATGGGCCCCCCGCAAGACAGGCACGGGAGGGGGCGGACTGGAGAGAGGATCTGCTAAGAAGAACAGAATACAAACAAACGAGAAACTGTGTGCAAAATCAAGGACTATGTGATAATAGACAAACACTTAATGAGAACATAGAATGCCTACACATTTAAATGACTATATAATGTGATAATAGACAAACACTTAATGAGAACATAGAATGCCTACACATTTAAATGACTATATAATGTGATAATAGACAAACACTTAATGAGAACATAGAATGCCTACACATTTAAATGACTATATAATGTGATAATAGACAAACACTTAATGAGAACATAGAATGCCTACACATTTAAATGACTATATAATGTGATAATAGACAAACACTTAATGAGAACATAGAATGCCTACACATTTAAATGACTATATAATGTGATAATAGACAAACACTTAATGAGAACATAGAATGCCTACACATTTAAATGACTATATAATGTGATAATAGACAAACACTTAATGAGAACATAGAATGCCTACACATTTAAATGACTATATAATGTGATAATAGACAAACACTTAATGAGAACATAGAATGCCTACACATTTAAATGACTATATAATGTGATAATAGACAAACACTTAATGAGAACATAGAATGCCTACACATTTAAATGACTATATAATGTGATAATAGACAAACACTTAATGAGAACATAGAATGCCTACACATTTAAATGACTATATAATGTGATAATAGACAAACACTTAATGAGAACATAGAATGCCTACACATTTAAATGACTATATAATGTGATAATAGACAAACACTTAATGAGAACATAGAATGCCTACACATTTAAATGACTATATAATGTGATAATAGACAAACACTTAATGAGAACATAGAATGCCTACACATTTAAATGACTATATAATGTGATAATAGACAAACACTTAATGAGAACATAGAATGCCTACACATTTAAATGACTATATAATGTGATAATAGACAAACACTTAATGAGAACATAGAATGCCTACACATTTAAATGACTATATAATGTGATAATACCAGAGACTTTCAATCAGTGATAATACCAGAGACTTTCAATCAGTGATAATACCAGAGACTTTCAATCAGTGATAATACTAGAGACTTTCAATCAGTGATAATACCAGAGACTTTCAATCAGTGATAATACCAGAGACTTTCAATCAGTGATAATACTAGAGACTTTCAATCAGTGATAATACCAGAGACTTTCAATCAGTGATAATACTAGAGACTTTCAATCAGTGATAATACCAGAGACTTTCAATCAGTGATAATACCAGAGACTTTCAATCAGTGATAATACTAGAGACTTTCAATCAGTGATAATACCAGAGACTTACAATCAGTGATAATACTAGAGACTTTCAATCAGTGATAATACCAGAGACTTTCAATCAGTGATAATACCAGAGACTTTCAATCAGTGATAATACTACTACTAGAGACTGTTTTTCTTTTATTTATTTTTCTAATCTTTTCTTTTTTTTAAAGTTAAGTACATCTACATAGTACGACGATCCATCAAAACTCTGATGACTACACGTCGGCGCTGCGCAAACAGACATTAAAAAACAAAATATATATATATATTTATAATAATAATAAATAAAAATTATCTACAAATATTGCATGAAAATAAGTGAAATCAAAAATTAACAAAAACAGGTGCAAAAATTTAACACATTTACAGACCAACTAAGATGTTAGATGTTCTGACATTGGATCAGTTGTTTAAACTGATCCAGGGACCCAGCATTAACAACTGTATAAGGTAGTGCGTTCCAGAGTACTACTGCATGTGGGAAAAAACTGTATTTATAATAGTTTGTCCTGGTGGATATAATTTGATATTGTAAAGGGTTATTGTTTCTTGTACTGAGATAAGGTTGAGTAGTAAGGTAAAGTTTTGGATCCACTGCAATAAGGTTGTTGGTGATTTTATAAAGCATTGTAATTCTGTTTAAGTTCCTACGGTGTTCGAGAGTTGTCAATTGAAGATGGTTAAGCATTGCCGAAACACTGCTGGTATTGTGATAGCGGTTTGTCACATATCTTGCTGCTCTGCGCTGAACTTGCTCTAATTTCCTTTTTAGTTTTTCTGTGTGAGGTGACCAGACACTTGCGCAGTATTCCAGATTTGATCGGACCATGGATTTATATGCCAAAGTTTTAGTTTCAGTGTTTTGAATTGGTAGGTTTCGTCTCAAGAAGCCTATGATCTTGTTTGCTTTTGAGGTGATGTTATTGATATGAGTGTCCCAGTTCATGTCATTTGAGATTGTTATGCCCAGATATTTTGCAGTTGTAACCGATTCAAGGGTATGACCTTTGAGGGTGTAGCTGGTGTGAAATGGTTTTTGTGATCTTGTGACACTTAATGAGATGCATTTTTCTGGATGAAACTGCATACCCCACATTTTTTCCCAAGCTGCCAAGTTGTCCAAGTCTTGTTGTAAAGTGATTGAATCATCATGATTATAGATTTGTCTGTATAGAATACAATCATCTGCAAATAATCTAGTTTTTGATGTTACTGCAACTGGAAGATCATTTATGAATATGAGAAAAAGCAGTGGACCCAAGACCGATCCCTGAGGTACTCCACTTACTACAGGCAGTTGACCAGATACCTCCCCATCCAAAGCTACTTGCTGCATTCTGTTACTCAAGAAAGCTGAGACCCACTTCCAGGTGTTCCCTCTTATTCCATAATTGTTAAGCTTCCATAGTAATTTCTTATGAGGTACCTTGTCAAATGCCTTAGAAAAGTCAAGTATTATCAAGTCAGTTTGAATGCTAGAGTGTAGGTTACTGAGCAGTTCATGGCTGAGTGTGAGTAATTGTGTTTCACAACTCCTTTTTGCACGAAAACCATGTTGACAGTCGACTAAGATATTATGCAGATCTAGATGTTTTAAGATGTTACTCACTACGATGTGTTCTAAAAGTTTACAGCATATACAGGTGAGTGATACTGGTCTATAATTGCTTGCTAGGTACTTTTCCCCTTTTTTAAAGATCGGTATTACATTTGCTTGACGCCAGTCTGTTGGAACTTCACCTTTTGTAATAGATGTATTGAAAATGGTGGTTAGGTGTGGTGCAAATTCTGCTGCAAATTGTTTTAATATCCGTGCTGGTATTTGGTCTGGTCCAGTGGCTTTTGTTGGATCAAGATTTTTAAGAAGTTTTTCAGTGCCTAATATGGTGACTTTTATTTCTGGCATAGATTGAAAATTGTCATTTAGTGGTGGTAACTGTTCATCAGTGTTTTCAGGTGTAAAATCTGAAAAGTATTGCCTATTTAATATTTCTGCTTTTTCTTTGGTGTCGTCTACAAGTAGGCCGTCTGATCTGAGAGGTGCCACTCCTGAACTGTCTTTTTTGGTGTTCCTGATATAATTCCAGAATTTTTTCTGTTTTTGGACAGTTTCTATTGACTCGTCATAACAAATGATATTTTCTAGATACTGCCAGTATGCCTTTCTGCTTTCTTTTTGTAGTCTACGTTTAGTTTCTCTATATTGATCAGTGTTCTTTTTACATGGGTGTTGTTTCATTTTCTTAAAGTATTTATTTCTTTTAGTTGTGATAGATTTCATTTCTCTGTTTATCCAGGGTAGTTTACGTTTGGAGTTATTTATCATTTTTGTAGGTATTGACTGATTCATAATGTCCAAAACCTTTTCTTTAAAGTTGTTCCATAGCTGATCTACAGTTAAATCTTGTTCTTTCAACTGTTTTTCTATGTCTATGCTTCTGAGTTTTTCTTTTAATTCCTCTGTGTTTGCTTTGTTGTATTGGTATACTTTTCTTGGTGGTTTGTTTACTTTTCTTGGTTTGATACTTGCTTCAACATACACAATTTCATGGTCTGATATACCTGGTATAACTTCTACTTTGTTGATTAGTGAGCTGTTACTAGTGAAGAATAAATCAAGAATGGATTTTGATTTTTCTGTGAAGTGAGTCTCTTCATTAACTACCTGTTCTAGACAGTTATCTTGGCAAATATCGAGTAGTTGTTTGCACTGTTTGGTGTTCAGTGCCTTACTTTTGATGGAGTAATTGTGCCATTCTATACCTCCCAGATTGAAATCACCCCCTAGCCATACTTGGGAGTTATTGTTCTGTCGGATTCTCTGTATGTTTTTCTCGAGATGCATCAGGCATTCATCATCTGTTATTTTTGGTGGTTTATAGAAACTGCCAATATATAAGTCAGGTGCACCTTTTACTTGGAGTTTTACCCATAATTGTTCACTTGAGTCGTCTGATTTTAAGTCTGTTGGTTCTGAACTTAGATATTTATCAGACACAAGTATAAATACACCGCCATGACTATCAGTTTTTCTATCTTTTCTGTATGGGGTAAACCCACTAGGGAATATTTCTGTTGATTGTATGTCATTGCTTAACCATGACTCTGTACCGATCATGATGTCTGGCTTTGATGTTTCTACCAAATTTTCTAGTTCTTGTTTCTTGTTTTTAATAGATTGACAATTTACAACCAGAATTCTCAATGGTGTGTCTGATCGAGGTTTTTTAGTGTAAGTGTTGGATCTGGTTTTTTGTATAGGTGATGAAGTAGCTGTTGGGCTTCCTAAGCTATCAAGATTAAAAGATGTATCAGTGAATGTATCGTTACTATTTACACTTGTGATGGTTGATGTGTCAAATATATGTGAAGAAAGATTTGGAAGGCCGCAGATGTCACAGTTCCAAGATATGTTTCTTAAGCCCTGATATACAAGGGTGTTCATTCCAAGGCATTTTTTATGGAACCATTTATTGCAAGAGTCACAACAGACTCCTGGGGTTTTCCAAGTTACGGCATTTTTACAGTTTCCACATGGGTATTTACATGGGAATTATTTAATTGGTTTTGGTTGTTGAATGTTTGCATTTACACTTGCATTTTTAGCATTTGAACAATTGGTCTTGCTTTGGTCTTATCTACTTAAAGGCTCAAACATGTTTGTGTTAACGAATGAGGTATTGTCAAAAAAGCATGATGAAAAATTTGGTAGTCTGCAAATGTCGCAGTACCACGATACATTATGTAAACCTTGATAGATTTGGGTACTCATACCTAAACAATCTTTATGATACCACGTATCACATTGGTCACAGCCGATACCTGCAGTTTGCCATGTTACTGCTTTACTACATTGACCACAAGGATGTTTGGGTGCTCTAGGACCAGGATTTGGCTCTGGTGCATAGGAGCGGGTCAGCAGGATGGAACTAAGATATAATAAGACTTGTTTCTGAGGTTTTAACTTTTTTTTAAATGTGTCTTGTGTTACGTAGTAAGATGCTGTTGTCATGCTGATGTTGAAATTTTTACTCTCAGGTGTAAGTTTGAAATCAGATGGAGGTACAACTTCATGTTCTTCTGTGATTGGGATAGCATGTTTAAGCCCTAGGTTTGAAGCAACAATGTTGAGCATAAGATAGCATGTTAAAATAATCTGAATATCCATATTCCATACAAGTAAAACTCATACAATCAGGATCTATGTTGTGATAAAGTACAGAAATTCAAGGAGTGACAATGAAATACAACATGGTTATCCCTTACTAAACAGTGTTAAGTCTTCTCACGCCGGGCGACACAGCGTTGGGTACTTACGTTAGAGCAAGCCAGGTCAGGTCATCCCAACACCAAAGTCAGTCTGTGTCAGGAAAAAAGGATAGTTATAGGAATGAAGGATAAGCTGGCTATTTCATCTGTGTGCTAAAATACAAGATTTTCTGATTGTTTACTTCCGGTTTTCGGAATTCTCGGTCCGGATCTTGAGTTTGTTTCAGCAGCTAGAAATTTTTTTAGAGCGGCGACCAAAACGCTCTTGTAAATTCCAAAACATGAATTTAGCAGACAAAAATGGTATGGAATATGATACCTTATAATGCAAAAAAGTGTCAGAACATAGTAAAAATCTTCAAAAACTTCAAAAACTTTCTCTGTCAAAAATTGGCGGTCTGTCTGTTCACGCCTGCGCATAAAAGTAAGGAGGAATGTAATACTAATATCCGTGTTATTCCGGGAACTCACCATGCACACAATTGCACACTGACTATATTACGTTTCGTTGCTACGTCATTATTGTTATGAATTTATGTCAGCCATATTAAAAGTACTGTTGAAATCTCTGTGTCTCCTACGATGTTTCAACGGCTTACCGGAAATTTCGAAAATGAAATACCGGAATCGGATTCCGGAACCGGGAACGACTATTTCCGGTTTTGCTGATAGTTTAAAAAAAAATTAATGCCGACCGACCGACCCTAACCCGAATAATCCAGTCGTTATATTACGCTTTGGTGGGGCAGGTTCTCCTTATTCTAAAAGAACCATCCTCCTCTGCATAGCCAAACCTGGCCAGAAATAGTTAATTTATTATCCTTTCAGTCTTACTCTTGCCCTTGGCCCTGACACTGGGCTTGGCTTTGTTCTGGCAACTTCTGCACTTCATCCTCGTGACACCCGACGACATTAAATAATCCGCCCGGAGATCGTCTGAAAAATTGTCGATTTCGCACCCTTTCCAAATTGTGAATCAAATTGACACTTCGTGGTTGTTGTTTCAAGACATTTTTCTGAATAAATACAGGTATTTTTGGTTTATAATCACTTTATAGCCACTCTAATATTTCATCTGAAACCTTCCCTTTAATGTCACATTTATAATTTTTCATTTTTCGTTAATAAAACACCTACCAAAATGATCGTCTGTTCACCGACAACATGTTGTTGCCATTTTTAATTACCCATAATGCTCTGTTATTACGCGATTTAGGGAATTTCCACACCCACTGACCAATAAAAACGCGCTTATTTGCGTGCCAAGATTAGACTGGGAAAACTCCCAACAACATTCCGATTCGCTCCACTTCAACTTGTATAAACAATAAGTAAACGAACGTGCTGGACAAATCTGACCTGCTATTCTTTTACCTAAATCATTTTAAGATTTAACTTAAGTATTTTTATTGTGAACTGACTTTGACAATACTATAAATAAGGAGAATTTCCTCTGATGTATGATTTCCACGATAAATTATCCATTACTAGACAAATGGGGAGGTCACGTGACTTGAACAGGCTAGCTTTGCTATATTAACGCCTGGACGACTTTATCGATAAAACGCGTCAATCGGAAGCTTCAAATTAGCAATGCATTCTGGGTATAAACTGCACGTGGTGACTTTTTGGCACTAAAAGAAGGAGGAGCTTAGGAAATGTTTGTAAACATAGGTCAATGGAGAGTTCAGGTGTCAAATGTTTTCTTTGTACCCACGTGTTTGACCTTACTAATCTAAAAGGTGAAAAGAGAAGAAATGTAGGAAAACTAAATAATGAATTAAACATCGTTAATCAACTTGTCGATCTCCATTTCTTGTTGTTTGTAAACATTACCGGAAATTGAAAGAACCGCCTTGCGCATACTCGGCAAATAATCATCGCTGATTGGCTCTCTCTTTCAGAGAGCAGCTGACGCGTTTTTATCACAAGGAGAGTTCAAGCCCTCATCCAGCGATAGTGCCGATAGAGGGCGCAGTATTATTCGAGTTAGACCGACACTAGATTTTTTTGACATGTGACAGTAAACACACATATATTTTTCTTTGGTCTTAGCATCGTGTTATGGGTTTACGTACTATTATCGATTTTCCGATATATAGCGATTAACACTAACAGTGTTAACCCTTCATTCATATGACGATTGGAATTTTCAAAGAATGGCTAATTAAATATTTCTTTGTACATAAGATTGTTTTTAAAGCCATTCTTGTATATTAATATACTCTCAATTATCTGGTAACTTTTGCTGTCAGTAAAATGGCGTCATCTGTTTTCGTATGAAGTAAAAACAGGGCCAATATACGGGATGGAAACGAATATAAAATCCGGAAATGGCTGGTTTTAAAATTTCATGGTTCTGGCCATCTACCAAATCATACTACATCTAAATAAAATAACAGAATGTTTGAAAATGACCACTTTCAAAATTGTGTTTACTTTTGATGTTTTTTTAGTGCTGAAACCACAATGCACTGCAAAGTGACATGTATTTTATATAAGAAACAGGTACATTTCAGTCAGCTCTTTTGTTTACAAGTACGATCAGTGACCCCATGACAGTTATATGACTGGAAGAACCGGTGTCTGAGAGGCAGATGACAAAAATTATGGTTCAGTAGGTAAGTTCACTGTTTTTGGTACTTACGTCTTTAAAAGCAAACTTTAACATTTTTTACAGATGTCACCGGTTGTCAATCGTAACTACTCGGCCATTCTCGCTACCCTGCAAATAACCTCGTATGCATTAGGCGTATAAATCGCACTACTTTTCACATGTCAGTTACACGAAAGTTTGATAAAGTTATATTTTAAACAATTTTCTATATTTCAATTAAAGTTTTAATTAGTTTTGCATGATTAGATTTTACTTAGTATGTCTTCCATATTGGATTTTGGTGGACTATATTTTTGTGCGGTTTAACTTAACTTAACTTCCGGCAAACAATTTAAGAAGAATTTCTACTATGTACGTACGAGGTTACTTGCAGGGTAGCGAGAATGGCCGAGTAGTTACGATTGACCGGTTGTAGTCTAACCCGAATAATCCAGTCGTTATATTACGCTCCAGCGAAAGTGCCGATAGAGGGCGCAGTATTATTCAAGTTAGTTGTAGTCCTGTTTACGTTCCATAAATAGAAACCGGAAGACACGTCAAAAATAATGCGTGCGCTGTGGAAATGAAAATAAAATGGATGATACGAAAACACGTCATGACATACGAAAACACATACCGTGACGATAGCTGTCGACCGTGTCTCTTGCAGATATGGAGGGGGGGGGGGGTGAAAATACCCAGGCCGATATGGAAAAGGTCATGTATTAATCTGTATACTTCCTGCCAAAAGTAGGATGAACATGTTCTATTTTTGATATTTTTGAAAATCAGAAATAGAGCACATTTATATACTGACAAATAAGATGAAAAATTGTGATATCTAGTTAATTTTATTTTTAACCGATTAAATTTATAAAGACA
This sequence comes from Bathymodiolus brooksi, assembly GCA_963680875.1. Lineage (NCBI taxonomy): Eukaryota > Metazoa > Mollusca > Bivalvia > Mytilida > Modiolidae > Bathymodiolus > Bathymodiolus brooksi. The sequence continues at coordinate 77,842,986 of OY804578.1, read as the reverse complement.
ATAAAGTCTTATTATGAAATAAGCCCAAACAAAGTCTAACAATGTCAATAATTAATAAAGGTCTCAAGCTACCGTAATGATCTGTATCTCCAGTCTTAGACTGGGAAATGGATACTGGAGATACAGATCAGAAAATTTCTTCAAAGAGATTACAGTAAAGCTACCGAAGTCATAATCTCGTTGAGATTAGGATTTCGAAGAAATTTTCTGTCTGTTCTTCATCCAGAAAATTTCTTCGGAATCCTAATCTCAACGAGATTAGTATTGACCTCCCCAGAAGATCTTCTTATTCTATATAGAAGTGGAATATTTGCAATAAACACTTCAATAGTAAATTTTCAAACATTTCCAAGACATAGAGATGAGTTTGGAAACGACAGAAGAGGACCTACCGATCTCCTCATCCTGCTAAGACTAGTAAGAGTTATGCGAAATGTTCAAAACTAAGGGGCATACAGGCATCAACATGTAAAGATTTTTGGCTGATATCCATAACATTTCTTACAGTTGCAGCAGGTAAAAATCTTATCAATTGCTAATCTATATATATTTTAAAAATGTGAAGGATCTAGATCTACATAAACATTAAAAAAATTAATAACTTCAAAATGATTCTTGATTTGCTTATCATTCTCCTTGGTCTTTTGCTTTTACTGAATATTAAAATTGAAGGGAGTTACCAGGGGCGGATCCAGGATTTGTGGTTAGGGGGAGCGTGAGTAGGCGGGGGGTCTGGGGACCGCTTTAAAGGTCCCCAGCTGGTCTATGGTAGAACCCTGGTAGGGGGCCCCGGGGGGCAAAAGCCCCCCCTGAAGTTCTGGGGATTTTAGGAATTACAGACATTTATTTGAACGACAATTTTGAACCAACCACACCATTTTTATCAGACCAAAAAAACTTGATTTTGAGTCTTAATTTTGTCGGATAATTGTTAACAGTATATTTTTGTCAGATTATAAGAACCTCATAGCCAGAAATGATAGGTGATTTGCTTATTTGCATATTCAAAATGGCGGCTCAAAGATAATTTGGATTTTAACATATAGTTGAACGGGAAACTTTCTGTTAGCTTGGGCCGGACAAATTACCGGGATATAAAATCAAACTATGCACCGGTTTGAACAATATCTCAAAATATTACAGCTGTACCATGAAAACTCAAGGTTCCCACCCAGTTTCAAATTTTGAAACGTAAGCACCATTCAAAAGCATTGAGAAGAAGTGAAAAAATGCATCCTGCACGGCTTTCAAGACCTTAAAGCACTTTTTTTGCAATCCCCATTCTAGTTGCCGGGACAAATTCGGTCAGTTCCGGTAACATTGTTGAGGAATCTTTCTTCGATAAATATTTTGCTGAAAAATTAAAGGTTCCCACGATAATTTAAAAGAGGGCTTCACAAGTTTTTTTTACCTTTCTAGTAGAGATTCAATAGGGGTTCATGCAAAAATATCTACTATTTCGTAAAACTGCTTCTGCTAGACATAGCATTATTTGAGTAGGCACCGCATTCCATTGTAAATGTAAATAAACAATTTAAAAAAGGCTCCATAAGGGTATTTTTTTTATTTCGACAAAACAACAGAAGAAGTAACTATAATACAATTGGTAACAATACTGCCGATATATAAAGTTCAAAAAATTTAACAATATATATACTAAACGATTTCAATGACATACTAATACTTATGTGGGGCAGAAATTGAAAAAAAATGCACATTATATTTTTTATTTACATATTTTTATTTCTTGGGGAAAAAAAAGGGGGGGGGCAGTGCATTAAATATATTTTCGATCTTTTACACACATCATCGGATTCCTAATAAACATATGATGACAATTAATTTTGATACGATCACAAATAATTATGAAGTTATTTATGTGATCAAAACTGTGATGAAATATCATTTAAAAAAAATAGATACGAGTTTTCATCAGCCTCTTCCAAATATGGTTCAACGTTTATTTGCTGACGTCATAAATGACGCGATTTGGTTTATGAATATTCATGAGCAAAATCACCCATGATTTCTGGCTATGTAAAGTAAAACTTTTTTTGAACAACCGTGATACGAATTGTTCAACTCATGACTGATTGATCACGATATTTTAACCCTTCAAAGAACTCAGTATTGGATTAGTTTTAACGCATTCCTCATTTCACTAATTGGTCTGTACTTTCGCGGTGCTTGTCCTTTCGGGTGGTTCTAGTTAATACTGCCCGTCCGGATGGAGCTTTTCTTTTCCTGTAAGATTCATTCAATTCCATCAAGTTGTTAAGGAGGAATTGCATAGGCAGTGAGGGAAGCACTCACTGACAAACGGACATATACTATATACCTCCTCCCACTGGATAGCGGGGGTATAAAAATATGTGCCGTATCAAATTTCATTAATACCGGAAACATTTTTGGAGGGGGGGGTGATTTGTTGTTTTTTTTTTTATATAAAAAGGGATCAAAGGCAGTCCAAACATGTATATACATTTGTATTTTTAATTGTAAATAAGCCCCATTAAATCATTAATGCAGCGACTAGCGGGAGAGTAATATAACGACTGGATTATTCGGGTTAGCACACCGTCATCTTATTTACGATTATGATCTGCTTTTTACTGTACCCAAATTATTATTGTCGTAAATTAAAAATTATCGAGCCAATTTATATGTCTTTGAATAGATTAGAAATATATATCATATGAATCAATGATGCTAATATTAGATAAACTTGGTGTATTATTTATTGATGTTGATAAATTTAACTTAAATTTCACGTAAAAAAGTTTATTTCCGGTCACCTTGAGCTGGTGAAACATTTTAGGGGACTAAAAATGTTTGCGATTCAAAGATCTGCCGCTCTTCCTGCAGTTTCACAAATTATTGGAAGCATAACGAAGCCTGTAGTAGCTGGTCCTATACTGAAAGGACAAGACATACTAATACAACAACCAGATCATGCGAAGAAAACTTCCTTTGGGTTATCAAAGTTGACACTGAAATCGGCAACCAAAATAACACAAAGTTTCGCAAGTAAATACATAAATAAGTTTAATTACAAATTAATTACAATTTTTTTTGGCCAATTTTGCGAAATATTTTAATACTTATTATTTCATTAAACAATCTAAATGTTTACAAAATACGTTGTTGTCAGTAGAACTAACAAATTCGGTATAAATATCCTCGTGTGTCCACTTTTCGTGGACTTAACTTTCCTAAGCATTATCGTGGAAATAACAATAAAATCAACAAATAAAATGAAATATGGAATTGCTTACCTTTAACACTGATATCTCATCCTTTTATCCACATATCCTCAGAAAAATGCATGTTCAATTTAATACAATAATAAACGATAATAGTCAGGGGCATAGCTAGATATAAAATGAAATGTAGGCACAACTTGCGGGGGGTACAGGACGTTTCGGCCATAGTCGTTTCGGCCATAGTACCAGTTCGGCCACACTTTATAAAGACGTTTCGGCCATGGTTTTATTTATGTTGTTTTATGTGTTATTTATAACAATATTATGCATTAATAATCATATTGAATACAAAAAGAAATAAGAAATTGAGAAAAACGATATATTTTAGCAAATATTATCACTATTCTTCTTTTCCCAATCACGGCGATATGCAGGTCAACATGAAGAGAAGAAAACAAAATCTACGTTTTACATAGTTTTAAGTCTTATAAATCTAGATTTAATAACCATTTTCAGTACTTTATTTTTAAAAAAAATTATTTAACAAATATTATCATTGTTCTTCTTTTCCCAATCGCTGCCATTTGCAGATCGACACGAAGAAAAGAAGTCATAATCTACGATTTACTTAGTTCTGACTTTATATACGTCCTTGATTTTGAGTGTTACCTATATGAAAATCTGGAATTAATCATCATTTTCTGTACTTTATTACAAAAAAATAAATATTTAAAACGATATATTTTAGCAAATATTATCATTGTTCTTCTTTTCTTTTCCCAATCGCGGCGATTTGCAGATCTGAAAATCGCGGCAATTGAGAGAAGAAGAATAATGGGGCCCTGATTTGGTTAATAAACATTTCTATTTCTATATAATATTTTTTTTTATATTAATCATGAAATTTCTGAATTTTAATTTTTTAAACCATTTTATTCCTCCAAGAATCCATACTGACTACGACTACAGACTACGACACTCAGTTTCTTCATACAAAAGTACGAAAATAAATAAATGGTCAGTCATCTAGACGCCAATATGATATGCGTATGTGTAATTACCACGATTACTATAAAAATAATTCCCCTAAGAATCGATACTAAAAAGTATAGACTACGACACTCGATTTTTTCATCCATACTTACGAAAATAACAAAGTAAATAAATGGTCAGTCATCTCGACGCCAATCAATGAATATGTGATATGCATCGGCTACTTTGTGGCAGGGTATAAAAAGAATAACGATGTTTTCTTACACTGGCAACACAGAGAGAAATGTCCGGAAGTAATTAAGACCTATAATAACAGATCTGCAAACTTAATTTTATGTAATAGTAATACATGTATCATTATCATATATATTATAATAATATAATGCAAAATTAAAAAGGAATATTTTTTTTCTAATTTATGTACCTTACCTGCTTGGAAATTTGAATATGTGAGAGTCGTTCCACTTTGAAGACAAAAGTTTTTGTTTTACTGTGTCATTCATTACGGTTAATTTGGCAATGTCAGGGTATGGAGGTTCAATATTCTGTTGAGTATCTATCGTTGGTTGAAACGGAAGGCTCCAAGTTCGATTTGGTTGCTCCTGTCTGACTTGATTCAGATTCAACTGGTCCGCTATCAGTCTCGGATAAGCTAAGTACTGGACTGTTTTCACTTGTACAATGTATGTTCTAACTGTTCAGAATCATTTTCTGAAGATTCACTTATCTTTTTAAACATTTCATCCAAAGTTCTAACTTTAAGTTTAGGTTTAGAGCCAGACATTTTTACACTGCAAGCCAATAGCCCGACAACAGTTCTTTTGATGGTCAATGACAAACTAGTAAATGTATCAATTCATTTCTATATTCAGATGTTAAAAAGCGTGTGAAAAACAAATTGTGTTTTATTTTATGTCAAGACAAAGCCTTTGAAGATAAAATGAACTGTCAATTTCAAAGAGTTAGTTAAGGTCACAGTACTCATTGCAATTGTTTATCTTTCAACTTGTGGAAGCTTGTCATCAGTACAATAAACATAATACAGACATAATTAAAATATGTAATGCGTTGTTTGTCATTTTTCATCAATAAAAAAAATTTGGGGGGAAAATTATGTGTCTAAAGTGTCTTACGGTAGCTACACCCCTGATAGTGAAGCCGTATAAGCAAAATTAGGGGACCGGAAGAGTCCACTTTTCGTGGGTATGTTTCAAACTGTTCTTTAAGGCCAAGGAAATCACAAAAACTGTTCCAACTTGATCCATCTGACCTGTTTTATGACTTTATATTAATGATTAATTTTCATTTGAAGCTTAAACTTCAATACAAAAAATAATAAATTTCAAACAAACATTCCCCAGCATCACAAGAAATGTTTTCCAGCTTTGTATTTTTATGATGATAATTTTGTAAAACCTTTTCTTCTTCCCGTTAGGAGAATACTCTATATTGAGTGTTGACTCTTCGTACATTTCCCTTCTGTACAGTTAAAAGCAAATCATATATACAGTTAAAAACGGAATGAACGTATTTACATCTGGGATAGCACTGGTAGGGTGATGGACCCTAACCCTGCATGGAACTGGTCAATGGTATTGACTTGATGTAGAGTTAGTGGTATGGTGTTCCAGGTGATGATGGTACGCGGGAAGAAAGAATATCGATATACATCAGCATTTGTATACAGTGTTCTGTAGGCTGCATTACCTCTGGTTCTGTTGTCTGATGTTGTGAGAATGTGTTCTGCATGGACATCAACTAAGTTGTTAACTATTTTGTACATGAATGTTGCTCTTGCTTTGGCTCTTCGTTCTAGTGACTCCCACTGTAACCTGGAGATCATTGATGTTACTACTCCAGGTTCTCTATCATAAAAGTTGTTATATACAAATCTTGCAGCTCTCCTTTGTATTGCCTCTAGTTGGTGTATGTTGTTTTCTGGTATAAGGGTCCCATACTGAGCTTGCATATTCAATAGACGGTCGTACCAAAGTTGTGTATGCGGCTGCTTTCACTTCTTTTGGGCAGGAATGTATATTGCGCCTTAGGAAACCGATGGTGCTGTTGGCTTTTGCTGATATGTTGTTAATGTGGCTGGTCCAACTTAAGTCTGAGCTGAATGTAACCATTTCAGTGTTGTACCATGAATGCCATAGTGGTCAAGTTTCATTAGTAGTCGTCTATGTGGAACCTTGTCAAAGGCTTTCGAAAAGATAAGGAGGATGGCATCTATCTGTTTTCCACTAGACAGTTCTTTGCTAGCTCTTGTACAGTTGTTACGAGTTGGGTTTCACAAGATCGACGGGCTCTAAATCCATGTTGGTTGTCCGATAATAAGTTGTTTTGTGAAAGATGGTTCATGATGTTACTGTGGATAATATGCTCAAGAATTTTACTGCAGATTGCTGTAAGTGAAACCGGTCTGTAATTTGCTGGTTTAGACTTGTCACCTTTTTTGAAAATATGTGAAAATTAAATACCGCTAAAAAAATGTCTACCAATTTGGAAGACAATCGCGAAATTTGCCTCCCGCGAAAAACCCCACTTATACGGCATTTCAACTGTGTCTGACGATGTTGTATTAGCTGGAAGTTGATTCCAGTCTCTGATGGTCTGAATGTATCTGTCTTTGATCTTTCTTGGTAGAAGCGGTCTTTACCTCTTTCAACAATATTTCAGTTATTTCGTGGCGGTCAGTTTTATTGGTGGAGGAAGGTAGTTGAATAATCATTTCCTTAACTTATCTCCCATACAACACTCTATATGAGGAGAAGAAGAAGAAGATCCCATTTCTGGGATTTTAATCCTGAGTTTTAACCAAAACCAAAATCAAATTTTAGCAGATTGACAGTTATATTAGAATAATTTTTTTGAACTGTTTGACCAACAATTCAAAATATGAAATGTTTTTAAATAAATTGAGTAAGAGCTTTTTGTATGTGATCAGCAGTATTTTAGAATTGTATACATGTTCATTAATAGAAAATTGCATAAGGGCATTTAATATAATTTTAACATACAATGTTTATGTATTATTACAACACATTTACAAAAATTAAGAACAAATAAGTCTCATTAACAGACTCCGAAACAAAATGTGATCAATTAATTAACACCAAAAATTGTCAACTTACATGTAATTAAAAATGAGTGAATGGAAATGATAATATCAATTACAAAAGGTGTGTTTTACACAGCAACAACTATTCATGGTAATTAGTGTTTTAAAGATAAAAGGGAAATTAATTACATGTAAAATAATTTACCTATTGCATTGTATTTGTTTTTCGGGAAGGATTTTTTCCCCTTGTTAGATATTTTAAAAGCGTCATTTCTTCTTCTTCTTTTTGGTATACAGTATACCATCAACCTCCGATGATTACATACTGTTTTATGAATTTTATGAATGGCAGTGACCATATAATTGTTAAATATTCGTTATATACAGTCATACTAGGGGAGACATATCTTGCACAATTATTTATAAAAATAAAGATATTAATGTAGTAAAGGGAAGAACTTTACGCAGGTTCTTTTTTTCGCTGATCGATGACTATCGCGAATAAAGCGAAAATTAGGTACCCATGAAAAAACCCACTTATATGGTATTCAGAGCTGCCCTAAAGTCAAGGTCTGGAAGAAACTGAACAAAAATAGCGTGTACATGATTTTAATTGTAAATTGGAGTTTGTTTTATATGTAAATAACATAGAGAGAACTTGCTGTGTTGCCCGACACTGTGCAAAGTTTTCAAGCGGAACAAAATATATTCGTTTAGCAAATCCGATTCATTACCTGGAAGAAGAAGTGGTATTAAACACCATAAACCTAACCCTATTCAGCTACCCAGTATTGATTGTTAAAGTTGAGGAGTAGGTTAAGTAGAAAATGGCAGATAAATTTTTTTTGACAGTTGTCCATATTTGAATTGAAATTAATTATGGTAAGATACCATCATACAATATGAACAGAAAGTTTAAACAGTGATGGTCAACAATTCCACAAAAAAAGGCCATGAAAGATGGCATTGGAACCCCAGGTCCTGGCTTGGGACAGTCACAAAATAACCTTAACCTATTAATAATTGGACCTCCGGTATCCAATGACAATGCACAAAACAAAAAAATCTGCACAGATTTGCTTCTGCTCAAAAAAGACCATATACTATTACAAAAATGAATGACAACATAAATATTGTTCATTTTTTTATTAAATATTTTTGTGATTTATTTGAAGAGTCGCAACAAGTCAGATATGCTCACACAGATATCCATGTACCAGATTTTTCAAGTTACAGACGAGCATCAGTAATGGACAAAAAACATTCATCAGAAGCATCGTCACCAGGAAGGAAAATGTTCTCATATGTAATTGTTGGAGGTAATACCAAAATATTAAAATAATATGTACCGGGTAAAAAAAATCCACAAACATTGTCCCTAAATCTAGAAAAGACCGTTCGACAGCATGAAATGTAAAAATAAATCATGACAGGGGGTGGGTATTTTGGTAAGAACCCAAATTTGGTCTCTCAAAAGTACATGTATGTCACAACAGCAGGGCTCTACAATGCGACTAAAACACTTGCATTTGCAGGTTACTTTTGTAAAATGCGAATAAAAATTCTATATTGATCGCCAGACGGTGAGTTGATATTTTCGGAACATTTTCATTCCATCACCGATCGTATTTTTCATTTTAAAATCTGACTAAGATTTTCCTGTCTTTTAAACCGCACTATTGACTCAGAAATAAAAGTTTTAAATCACATACTTTTGACCACGATAAGCAAAAATCAAAAACCTTCATACACAATTTTTTGCTAAAAATAAACTGGTTGAATTAACTTATCATAAAGCTGGCCTGTTAATGCAATATCCACGGAAGTATCAAGCCAAAAAAGTGATGAATTTTCGGGTTCTAAAGGTGGAAAGCGCAAATTCCACGATATCTGGAAGTCAAGTATTTGTGGCTCATTTATGATTCCAGTAACAACATTAATTATGTAGTGTGATGTTTGCAGAAAGGCAGGTCCAGATATTGCTGTCAAAACCGAATTTGTTACTGTAAAAAACGTTTAAATGTGAAAGTTTTGTTATTCTTAATAAAAGTCTGAAGCATAAAAAATGTTTCAATATGGTTTCAGCAAAAGCCCATTCCTCAACTAAGCATGTTCTGTCTCATTCAGGGGATTAATAAATATGTATAAATAAATACATATTGAAGTTATATAGTACGAATTTGTATCTTTATTAATTTGGCAAGTAACATACTTTTGTTGGCGAGTAAAAAAATGTTTCCTTACTAGCCAGGGGCTAGTGGGGAGCTGGTATGAATTGTAGAGCCCTGAATAAATTATGCATCAGTGAAATATAGAGCAGAAGGGATAACTAACTAAAAACTAATATTTATACATTAGATGTATTTTGTAAAGACACTGAAAATATGCAATTTCATATATATATATATATAACAATAATTGGTTCCTGCACATTTCTAGCATGTAAAACCAAACACTTTTTGCCTATTGTTTAAACAGGTAAATTGTAAAAATACATCACACTATACTAGTATGCTTAATATAAAATTTGAGAATAACAATTTTTTGTCTTTCCAATCAAACCCATAGGAACTAATACAGAGCCAGAAACACCCCTGCATAAACATGTACAAATGATATTCTTACTTCTCAACAACAGGACAGCCTTGACAATCATAGTCAGAGAAGGGGAATATCTTCTACATTCCTAATATACTTTAAGGTGCAGTCACAGATTTGAAACAATGTTTCAAGTCGACATTCAACTTTTCTGTTCACATGATGTGATTTTTGTCAAAAGGAAAATTCTGATGTAAAAGTCATATGACCGCACCTTTAGTTATTTCACATGTATGAATCACTTTTGCTTATTGTTTTTATATTTCATTTCTGCATAGGTGGGGCTGCAGTTGGGGTATATGCTACTAAAGCAATGGTAACAGATGTGGTATCATCATTGTCTGTCACCGCAGATGTGTTAGCTTTAGCCAAACTTGAAGTTGATCTTACTGAAATCCCAGAAGGGAAGAATGCCCTGTTGAAATGGCAAGGAAAGCCATTGTATGTAAGGCACAGAACGGCTGATGAAATTGCGGAAGTCAGAGATGTAGATTTATCTCTGTTACGTGATCCACAGCACGATGCTGATAGAACACAGAAACCAGAGTGGTTGATTGTTTTAGGAATTTGTACTCACTTAGGTAGGTGAAAACTTTTATCTACCTCCAATAGGTCTTAAACCTTTTAACATAGTAGGGTATATCAGTTATTTCCCGCAAAGCTCTGTGAGATGTATTTTGTAGAGATACATGTATGCTATTAGTGACCATTAAATCTCCTTATTTTTGTGTTAAACAGAAAGGTGTCAGCAATTTTTTTGTTTTTGTTTTTGGTCTAAATAAGTATTGAAAACATAAATTAACACCAAAAATACTGTTTTATAAATACAAGTTATACAACGAATCCTAGATGAAACAAAATCCTGAACCCAACATAGGAAATCTTTGTTAATTTAACCTGCATAAACCACACATCCTCTCTAATCAGAACACAAAAGTTGGTTCCATTTGAAGGATGTTTCAGATTAGACAGGTTTCACTGTATAGTCACCCTTTCTGAATTTATTTTGTGCATAAAATCATCCAAAAATTGTTTCTGTTGTCACTACAATATTATATTCTATTTGAGTTCTGTTGAAAACAAACATATACCGGTAACCAACTGACCAAGTGCAAAAATAACAAACATGTACTGGTAACCAACTGACCAAGTGCAAAAATAACAAACATGTACTGGTAACCAACTGCAAAAATATAGAAATAATGACCATATGTCATTGTCACCTCTTTTATATGTGTGGTTTATGGATAAAAAGAAAAGAGAATTCTTTGTTTTGTCAATGTTTTGTGTTCGTCTTTAGAGGTGACATATTATGGTATCATATTATCTGTCCATCCAGCGTCAATATGTCACATGCTAACTCTGTTTTGACCAATTTTCTTCAAACTTGACAAGATTATTTTGAATGGTTGTCTGTATGCTTTTTGACAATTTTCACTTTTGTCTTTCTAGAGATTTACAATTACAGCTTCTGATTACCCCCTTTGCTATGCTCAAACTTTTCGTATGAGACTTTATCCCACGAAAAATAGTCTCTTGTAAACATTTCATGCATTAATCTCCAATTAACTTGACAAATGTTGTTCAAACCACTTGATATTGGGGTCGGTATACTTTTTGAGTTGTGGCTTTTTTCCCATGAAAATATACTGTCTTTCATAAACGTATTGCATGCATAGTCCTTACTCAAATTAGCCTCAACTGATTTTCTTCAAACCTTACCAGATTATAATGAATGGTGGGCTGATGGTCTATATACATTTTGAAGTGTTTCACCTTTTTTGTTAAAGAGTAATGGGACTTTATATGGGAATATCATGTTCATATGGCGAAGCTGTTTATTGTTTATCCAAAAAAAAATTATCAGAAATTTCCCATATGTTGGATAGACACTTCAAGTTTCTGAAATGTGACTTAAACTGTTCACTGTGATGACAGGTGTGTTGTTGTTATTATTGATTGAAACAATTGCTTTATCCCAATAGACATATTTGCACATTCACGACTTGATTCTAATATTACATATATTTATAGGAGTAATTTCCCTTTAAAGCAGATAAAAGGTTCTATTTCATGTAAAGTTCACTGGAAAATAACATATATTTTTCCAGTAAAATTTTTAATGTTGTAACAACTTGTGAATTTTCTAGTTGCTATAAAATTATCTTCTGATATTTTACAAGGTTCAAATATTTACAAATTATAAGAAACTTTGTCTTTTCTGTTGCTCTAGCTAAAACATGTATCAGTTTGCCTGTCATATATAAGGTAAATAACTCCTATAAAAAAATGTATAATTTTAGAATCAAATCTGGAATGTACAAAAGGTAAATCCACATAACTAGAGTCACTACATTTACCCCCAATTTATTTTAACAGGATGTGTACCTACTGCTAATACAGGAGATTACAAAGGATTCTATTGCCCATGTCACGGATCACATTATGATGGCTCAGGAAGAATAAGGAAAGGTCCTGCTCCACTCAATTTGGAAATTCCTGAACATACATTTGTGTCAGATGATCTCCTTATCATTGGTTGATCATTGTTTTTAACTAGGAGATATATCGTTTTAAGTTACTATAGACAGTACAGTGTCGGGAGGACAGTGTTATGCTGATGATATGTGATTAAATTTGTGAACTATTTTGCATTCATTTTTTTTAATATGACAGAAAAAAGGGATTTGAAGTATAGTGATTTCTAAACATATTACAAAAAATGTAATAAATATAAAACTAATTTGACTATTTTTAAATCTTATAGAATTTGTTTCAACTAATGTTAAATGTTAGACACGATCATCATACTATTATAAACAATGAGTTTCTCAGTCTAATAGTACTTCTTGAGACAAAATTATTACATGACTATGACTTGTCATAATTGCCTAATCTTAGCATGCATCTATGCAACAATATACAGCTTGTAATATGCTGGTGTTTCATCTACATTCACAATGGTACACTGTGAAAGATCACCAGATAGTGATTTTCAACAGACACACCTAATTAGTGCTGTACCTACCAGTATGCTTATAATTATGAATGTGCTAACCAAGTAAACATGAAAATGAGGCCAAGGTTGGACAACATATGCCTGGCACAGATATAGATCAAATCACAATTATTGAAGCATCAGTGTACCATCGTGAATGTAGATGAAACACCATCAAATTACATGCCGTATATTGTATAGAAATACGCTGACCATGCCAACAGGGTCGTAAATGTTAGTGTCATATATGAAATCGCCAGTATTTACAGTGGTAATGAAATCGCCAGTATTTACAGTGGTAATGAAATCACCAGTATTTACAGTGGTAATGAAATCACCAGTATTTACAGTGGTAATGAAATCACCAGTATTTACAGTGGTAATGCAATCACCAGTATTTACAGTGGTAATGAAATCACCAGTATTTACAGTGGTAATAAAGTGTTTCACTATGATTCACTGCTGTTAGACCTCAGTGGTTTCTAACAGAAACACCTTGTTAGTATTGTATAAGTCAGTCACCTGACATTGACCCTTTTCAATGCTCTATTAACTTTGTTGAATTTTATCATTTCCCAGAAAATATATACAACAAATGTACATGGTTTGTCAACCATTGCAGATTCACACGTGTCTTGGTGAATTACAAAATATACAAATGTATTCGTATTAGAATTTAGGCATGGGTTTTGCTTTTCTAGTCAGGTGGTGCCAATGTCAAGTAGTTACACAGTGATGGCTGGACAATCAAAACATTCACTAACAAAATGCATCTACAATAATCAGAAAATTTAGGTCTTGATTTGGAACATGAATGATAAATGTGGGGAAACCAGCTATTGGGATTTTAACATTCCTTTCTTTATAACTTGATTTCCAACAACAAAGCAATATTAAACTGTAAAAATCTGCACATATCTGCAGCAATTCAAAATAACTTGTACTATCACAGAATACAAACAACTTGGACAATATAACCTAGATAACTGCTTTACAGACTACAAGTCTAGTTACCAGTAGCCTACCATTATTTTTTTTTGCATTAAGAATTCATCTATTGTTATATACATCCATAATAAAGGTTAAAAACACATTGATACAGAAAAATAGCAATTTAATACAAAAGTTCTCCTCCCCCTAAGGCCACTCCTTTTGTAATGAAAAAGTAGCCTCTCTTGAGGGGGACTGTGTAGTATTTACTATTATCAGTACATCTGAAATCACTCCTAATGAGAGAAATAGCCTTATAAGAGAGGAACTACTGTAGAAAGGTTGATCTTGTAGTTCAATCAGAAAATAAGTCAGTGATAGTATAATACCATTGTTGGATCAACATCTATTGTACTACAACCAGTTCCTATCACCATTAAAGTTGTCAGTTCGTTTCCTGCCCATAGATTGATGTATTTCAAACAATTTTATGTGATAGTTTGTCAGTTATTTGTCACACCAGTATCTTCCATCCATAAAACTAATTGTGATTATTTGAAAATTGATGAAAATGGTATTTACTGTATTGCATATAAAAATAAAAGAACCGCCTAGCGCATTGACGTATCCCCCCGCACTGGCATAATATTTAGCTTATATATTTATAGAAAGCAGCCTTGCAGTCTTAATGTATAACATACTTTATTGAAGGATGGAGTATATTGCAGCATGATCTGAATAATATACAGGAAGTCCTCCACTTTGAACACTGTGTAAACCTCTGATGTAAATATAGATTTCCCCCCAAAACCCTTGCTTCAAATATTTCCATGTAAAAACCCATCCAAGATAATGATAATTACAAGCCACATGCAAAAAATTATTAAAATCTATCCATGTTTACTGAAGTTATCATGTAAACAAGACACAATTCTCAAAATTGGTGATTTTTCAACCAAAAACTAAAATTTCCCCCCCAAAACCCTTGCTTCAAATATTTCCATGTTCGAACCCATCCAAGATAATGATAATTACAAGCCACATGCAAAAAATTATTCAAATCTATCCATGTTTACTAAAGTTATCACGTAAACAAGACACAATTCTCAATATTGGTGATTTTTAGCTCACCTGGCCTTTAGGCCATGTGAGCTATTGTCATCACTTTTCGTCTGTCGTCCGTCCGTCAACATTTCACATTTTAATCTTCTCCTCAGAAACCACTGGACCAATTGCAACCAAACTTTGGTGGAATGGTCCTTGGATGGCCCCCTTTCAAAATTGTGTCCGGTGATCCCGACTTCCAACCAAGATGGCCGCCAAGCTAAAAATAGAAAAAATTTTCTTTCAGCAGAGATATACCGATTATGCAAATTAGGCATATTTTTATAAAAGATCACATTTAAATCTTCTCCTCTGAAACCGCTGAACCAAATTAAACCAAACCTGGCAGGGATGGTCCCTAGGTGGGTCCCTTTCAAAATTGTGTCCGACAGCCCCGCCCTCCATTCAAGATGGCCGCTGTTACTAAAAATAGAAATTTCTTCAAATGGCCAAAACTGCTCTATTTTAAGCCAGAATGTGCCCAAATTTGAACTGTGTAAGCATAATGATGAGCTTTTTAGCATATATTACAGGATTTTTTATGAACTTTGAACTTTTGCCGATTTTGACCGATTATGCAAATTAGAAAAAAGGGGGGATGAAATTTAAAAAAAATCTTCTCCTCGGAAACTGCTGAGCCAATCTCAACCAAACTTTGCTGAAATGATTCTTGGATGGCCCCCTCCCAAAATTGTGTCCGGTGATCCCAACTTCCAACCAAGATGGCCACCAAGCTCAAAATAGAAAAAAGGGGGGATGAAATTTTAATTGTCCATTGCTGCTTTAGTGTAAGTCAAAATGAGCTGAAATTTTAACTGCAGCTACATGGCAAGAAGTAGTTTAGCATATATTCCGGATTTTTCTGTGAAATTTTTCTTTCAGCCGAGATATACCGATTATGCAAATTAGGCATATTTTTATAAAAGATCACATTTAAATCTTCTCCTCTGAAACCGCTGAACCAAAATTAAACCAAACCTGGCAGGGATGGTCCCTGGGTGGGTCCCTTTCAAAATTGTGTCCGACAGCCCCGCCCTCCATTCAAGATGGCCACTGTTACTAAAAATAGAAATTTCTTCAAATGGCCAAAACTGCTCTATTTTAAGCCAGAATGTTCCCAAATTTGAATTGTGTAAACATAATGATGAGCTTTTTAGCATATATTACAGGATTTTTTATGAACTTTGAACTTTTGCCGATTTTGACCGATTATGCAAATTAGAAAAAAGGGGGGATGAAATTTAAAAAAAATCTTCTCCTTGGAAACTACTGAGCCAATCTCAACCAAACTTTGCTGAAATGATTCTTGGATGGCCCCCTCCCAAAATTGTGTCCGGTGATCCCGACTTCCAACCAAGATGGCCACCAAGCTCAAAATAGAAAAAGGGGGGGATGAAATTTTAATTGTCCATTGCTGCTTTAGTGTAAGTCAAAATGAGCTGAAATTTTAACTGCAGCTACATGGCAAGAAGTAGTTTAGCATATATTCCGGGTTTTTCTGTGAAATTTTTCTTTCAGCAGAGATATACCGATTATGCAAATTAGGCATATTTTTATAAAAGATCACAGTTAAATCTTCTCCTCTGAAACCGCTGAACCAAATTAAACCAAACCTGGCAGGGATGGTCCCTGGGTGGGTCCCTTTCAAAATTGTGTCCGACAGCCCCGCCCTCCATTCAAGATGGCCGCTGTTACTAAAAATAGAAATTTCTTCAAATGGCCAAAACTGCTCTATTTTAAGCCAGAATGTGCCCAAATTTGAACTGTATAAGCATAATGATGAGCTTTTCAGTATGTATGACAGGATTTTTTATGAACTTTGAACTTTTGCCGATTTTGCAAATTAGAAAAAAGGCGGGATGAAATTTTAAAAAAATCTTCTCCTCGGAAACTACTGAGCCAATCTCAACCAAACTTTGCTGAAATGATTCTTGGATGGCCCCCTCCCAAAATTGTGTCCGGTGATCCCGACTTCCAACCAAGATGGCCACCAAGCTCAAAATAGAAAAAAGGGGGGATGAAATTTTAATTGTCCATTGCTGCTTTAGTGTAAGTCAAAATGAGCTGAAATTTTAACTGCAGCTACATGGCAAGAAGTAGTTTAGCATATATTCCGGATTTTTCTGTGAAATTTTTATTTCAGCAGAGATATACCGATTATGCAAATTAGGCATATTTTTATAAAAGATCACAGTTAAATCTTCTCCTCTGAAACCGCTGAACCAAATTAAACCAAACCTGGCAGGGATGGTCCCTGGGTGGGTCCCTTTCAAAATTGTGTCCGACAGCCCCGCCCTCCATTCAAGATGGCCGCTGTTACTAAAAATAGAAATTTCTTCAAATGGCCAAAACTGCTCTATTTTAAGCCAGAATGTGCCCAAATTTGAACTGTATAAGCATAATGATGAGCTTTTCAGCATGTATGACAGGATTTTTTATGAACTTTGAACTTTTGCCGATTTTGCAAATTAGAAAAAAGGGGGGATGAAATTTAAAAAAAATCTTCTCCTCGGAAACTACTGAGCCAATCTCAACCAAACTTTGCTGAAATGATTCTTGGATGGCCCCCTCCCAAAATTGTGTCCGGTGATCCCGACTTCCAACCAAGATGGCCACCAAGCTCAAAATAGAAAAAAGGGGGGATGAAATTTTAATTGTCCATTGCTGCTTTAGTGTAAGTCAAAATGAGCTGAAATTTTAACTGCAGCTACATGGCAAGAAGTAGTTTAGCATATATTCCGGATTTTTCTGTGAAATTTTTCTTTCAGCCGAGATATACCGATTATGCAAATTAGGCATATTTTTATAAAAGATCACATTTAAATCTTCTCCTCTGAAACCGCTGAACCAAATTAAACCAAACCTGGCAGGGATGGTCCCTGGGTGGGTCCCTTTCAAAATTGTGTCCGACAGCCCCGCCCTCCATTCAAGATGGCCGCTGTTACTAAAAATAGAAATTTCTTCAAATGGCCAAAACTGCTCTATTTTAAGCCAGAATGTGCCCAAATTTGAACTGTATAAGTATAATGATGAGCTTTTTAACATGTATTACAGGATTTTTTATGAACTTTGAACTTTTGCCGATTTTGACCGATTATGCAAATTAGAAAAAAGGGGGGGGGATGAAATTTAAAAAAAATCTCCTCCTCTGAAACTACTGAGCCAATCTCAACCAAACTTTGCTGAAATGATTCTTGGATGGCCCCCTCCCAAAATTGTGTCCGGTGATCCCGACTTCCAACCAAGATGGCCACCAAGCTCAAAATAGAAAAAAGGGGGGGATGAAATTTTAATTGTCCATTGCTGCTTTAGTGTAAGTCAAAATGAGCTGAAATTTTAACTGCAGCTACATGGCAAGAAGTAGTTTAGCATATATTCCGGATTTTTCTGTGAAATTTTTCTTTCAGCCGAGATATACCGATTATGCAAATTAGGCATATTTTTATAAAAGATCACAGTTAAATCTTATCCTCTGAAACCGCTGAACCAAATTAAACCAAACCTGGCAAGGATGGTCCCTGGGTGGGTCCCTTTCAAAATTGTGTCCGACAGCCCCGCCCTCCATTCAATATGGCCGCTGTTACTAAAAATAGAAATTTCTTCAAATGGCCAAAACTGCTCTATTTTAAGCCAGAATGTGCCCAAATTTGAACTGTATAAGCATAATGATGAGCTTTTTAACATGTATTACAGGATTTTTTATGAACTTTGAACTTTTGCCGATTTTGACGGATTATGCAAATTAGAAAAAAGGGGGGATGAAATTTAAAAAAAATCTTCTCCTCTGAAACTACTGAGCCAATCTCAACCAAACTTTGCTGAAATGATTCTTGGATGGCCCCCTCCCAAAATTGTGTCCGGTGATCCCGACTTCCAACCAAGATGGCCACCAAGCTCAAAATAGAAAAAGGGGGGGATGAAATTTTAATTGTCCATTGCTGCTTTAGTGTAAGTCAAAATGAGCTGAAATTTTAACTGCAGCTACATGGCAAGAAGTAGTTTAGCATATATTCCGGGTTTTTCTGTGAAATTTTTCTTTCAGCAGAGATATACCGATTATGCAAATTAGGCATATTTTTATAAAAGATCACATTTAAATCTTCACCTCTGAAACCGCTGAACCAAATTAAACCAAACCTGGCAGGGATGGTCCCTGGGTGGGTCCCTTTCAAAATTGTGTCCGACAGCCCCGCCCTCCATTCAAGATGGCCGCTGTTACTAAAAATAGAAATTTCTTCAAATGGCCAAAACTGCTCTATTTTAAGCCAGAATGTGCCCAAATTTGAACTGTATAAGCATAATGATGAGCTTTTTAACATGTATTACAGGATTTTTTATGAACTTTGAACTTTTGCCGATTTTGACCGATTATGCAAATTAGAAAAAAGGGGGGATGAAATTTAAAAAGAATCTTCTCCTCGGAAACTACTGAGCCAATCTCAACCAAACTTTGCTGAAATGATTCTTGGATGGCCCCCTCCCAAAATTGTGTCCGGTGATCCCGACTTCCAACCAAGATGGCCACCAAGCTCAAAATAGAAAAAAGGGGGGATGAAATTTTAATTGTCCATTGCTGCTTTAGTGTAAGTCAAAATGAGCTGAAATTTTAACTGCAGCTACATGGCAAGAAGTAGTTTAGCATATATTCCGGGTTTTTCTGTGAAATTTTTCTTTCAGCCGAGATATACCGATTATGCAAATTAGGCATATTTTTATAAAAGATCACATTTAAATCTTCTCCTCTGAAACCGCTGAACCAAATTAAACCAAACCTACCAGGGATGGTCCCTGGGTGGGTCCCTTTCAAAATTGTGTCCGACAGCCCCGCCCTCCATTCAAGATGGCCGCTGTTACTAAAAATAGAAATTTCTTCAAATGGCCAAAACTGCTCTATTTTAAGCCAGAATGTGCCCAAATTTGAACTGTATAAGCATAATGATGAGCTTTTTAACATGTATTACAGGATTTTTTATGAACTTTGAACTTTTGCCGATTTTGACCGATTATGCAAATTAGAAAAAAGGGGGGATGAAATTTAAAAAAAATCTTCTCCTCTGAAACTACTGAGCCAATCTCAACCAAACTTTGCTGAAATGATTCTTGGATGGCCCCCTCCCAAAATTGTGTCCGGTGATCCCGACTTCCAGCCAAGATGGCCACCAAGCTCAAAATAGAAAAAAGGGGGGGATGAAATTTTAATTGTCCATTGCTGCTTTAGTGTAAGTCAAAATGAGCTGAAATTTTAACTGCAGCTACATGGCAAGAAGTAGTTTAGCATATATTCCGGATTTTTCTGTGAAATTTTTCTTTCAGCAGAGATATACCGATTATGCAAATTAGGCATATTTTTATAAAAGATCACAGTTAAATCTTCTCCTCTGAAACCGCTGAACCAAATTAAACAAAACCTGGTAGGGATGGTCCCTGGGTGGGTCCCTTTCAAAATTGTGTCCGACAGCCCCGCCCTCCATTCAAGATGGCTGCTGTTACTAAAAATAGAAATTTCTTCAAATGGCCAAAACTGCTCTATTTTAAGCCAGAATGTGCCCAAATTTGAACTGTATAAGCATAATGATGAGCTTTTCAGCATGTATGACAGGATTTTTTATGAACTTTGAACTTTTGCCGATTTTGCAAATTAGAAAAAAGGGGGGATGAAATTAAAAAAAAATCTTCTCCTCGGAAACTACTGAGCCAATCTCAACCAAACTTTGCTGAAATGATTCTTGGATGGCCCCCTCCCAAAATTGTGTCCGGTGATCCCGACTTCCAACCAAGATGGCCACCAAGCTCAAAATAGAAAAAAGGGGGGATGAAATTTTAATTGTCCATTGCTGCTTTAGTGTAAGTCAAAATGAGCTGAAATTTTAACTGCAGCTACATGGCAAGAAGTAGTTTAGCATATATTCCGGATTTTTCTGTGAAATTTTTCTTTCAGCCGAGATATACCGATTATGCAAATTAGGCATATTTTTATAAAAGATCACATTTAAATCTTCTCCTCTGAACCAAATTAAACCAAACCTGGCAAGGATGGTCCCTGGGTGGGTCCCTTTCAAAATTGTGTCCGACAGCCCCGCCCTCCATTCAAGATGGCCGCTGTTACTAAAAATAGAAATTTCTTCAAATGGCCAAAACTGCTCTATTTTAAGCCAGAATGTGCCCAAATTTGAACTGTAGAAGCATAATGATGAGCTTTTTAACATGTATTACAGGATTTTTTATGAACTTTGAACTTTTGCCGATTTTGACCGATTATGCAAATTAGAAAAAAGGGGGGATGAAATTTAAAAAGAATCTTCTCCTCGGAAACTACTGAGCCAATCTCAACCAAACTTTGCTGAAATGATTCTTGGATGGCCCCCTCCCAAAATTGTGTCCGGTGATCCCGACTTCCAACCAAGATGGCCACCAAGCTCAAAATAGAAAAAAGGGGGGATGAAATTTTAATTGTCCATTGCTGCTTTAGTGTAAGTCAAAATGAGCTGAAATTTTAACTGCAGCTACATGGCAAGAAGTAGTTTAGCATATATTCCGGGTTTTTCTGTGAAATTTTTCTTTCAGCCGAGATATACCGATTATGCAAATTAGGCATATTTTTATAAAAGATCACATTTAAATCTTCTCCTCTGAAACCGCTGAACCAAATTAAACCAAACCTGGCAGGGATGGTCCCTGGGTGGGTCCCTTTCAAAATTGTGTCCGACAGCCCCGCCCTCCATTCAAGATGGCCGCTGTTACTAAAAATAGAAATTTCTTCAAATGGCCAAAACTGCTCTATTTTAAGCCAGAATGTGCCCAAATTTGAACTGTATAAGCATAATGATGAGCTTTTTAACATGTATTACAGGATTTTTTATGAACTTTGAACTTTTGCCGATTTTGACCGATTATGCAAATTAGAAAAAAGGGGGGATGAAATTTAAAAAAAATCTTCTCCTCTGAAACTACTGAGCCAATCTCAACCAAACTTTGCTGAAATGATTCTTGGATGGCCCCCTCCCAAAATTGTGTCCGGTGATCCCGACTTCCAGCCAAGATGGCCACCAAGCTCAAAATAGAAAAAAGGGGGGGATGAAATTTTAATTGTCCATTGCTGCTTTAGTGTAAGTCAAAATGAGCTGAAATTTTAACTGCAGCTACATGGCAAGAAGTAGTTTAGCATATATTCCGGATTTTTCTGTGAAATTTTTCTTTCAGCAGAGATATACCGATTATGCAAATTAGGCATATTTTTATAAAAGATCACAGTTAAATCTTCTCCTCTGAAACCGCTGAACCAAATTAAACAAAACCTGGTAGGGATGGTCCCTGGGTGGGTCCCTTTCAAAATTGTGTCCGACAGCCCCGCCCTCCATTCAAGATGGCTGCTGTTACTAAAAATAGAAATTTCTTCAAATGGCCAAAACTGCTCTATTTTAAGCCAGAATGTGCCCAAATTTGAACTGTATAAGCATAATGATGAGCTTTTCAGCATGTATGACAGGATTTTTTATGAACTTTGAACTTTTGCCGATTTTGCAAATTAGAAAAAAGGGGGGATGAAATTAAAAAAAAATCTTCTCCTCGGAAACTACTGAGCCAATCTCAACCAAACTTTGCTGAAATGATTCTTGGATGGCCCCCTCCCAAAATTGTGTCCGGTGATCCCGACTTCCAACCAAGATGGCCACCAAGCTCAAAATAGAAAAAAGGGGGGATGAAATTTTAATTGTCCATTGCTGCTTTAGTGTAAGTCAAAATGAGCTGAAATTTTAACTGCAGCTACATGGCAAGAAGTAGTTTAGCATATATTCCGGATTTTTCTGTGAAATTTTTCTTTCAGCCGAGATATACCGATTATGCAAATTAGGCATATTTTTATAAAAGATCACATTTAAATCTTCTCCTCTGAACCAAATTAAACCAAACCTGGCAAGGATGGTCCCTGGGTGGGTCCCTTTCAAAATTGTGTCCGACAGCCCCGCCCTCCATTCAAGATGGCCGCTGTTACTAAAAATAGAAATTTCTTCAAATGGCCAAAACTGCTCTATTTTAAGCCAGAATGTGCCCAAATTTGAACTGTAGAAGCATAATGATGAGCTTTTTAACATGTATTACAGGATTTTTTATGAACTTTGAACTTTTGCCGATTTTGACCGATTATGCAAATTAGAAAAAAGGGGGGATGAAATTTAAAAAGAATCTTCTCCTCGGAAACTACTGAGCCAATCTCAACCAAACTTTGCTGAAATGATTCTTGGATGGCCCCCTCCCAAAATTGTGTCCGGTGATCCCGACTTCCAACCAAGATGGCCACCAAGCTCAAAATAGAAAAAAGGGGGGATGAAATTTTAATTGTCCATTGCTGCTTTAGTGTAAGTCAAAATGAGCTGAAATTTTAACTGCAGCTACATGGCAAGAAGTAGTTTAGCATATATTCCGGATTTTTCTGTGAAATTTTTCTTTCAGCCGAGATATACCGATTATGCAAATTAGGCATATTTTTATAAAAGATCACATTTAAATCTTCACCTCTGAAACCGCTGAACCAAATTAAACCAAACCTGGCAGGGATGGTCCCTGGGTGGGTCCCTTTCAAAATTGTGTCCGACAGCCCCGCCCTCCATTCAAGATGGCCGCTGTTACTAAAAATAGAAATTTCTTCAAATGGCCAAAACTGCTCTATTTTAAGCCAGAATGTGCCCAAATTTGAACTGTATAAGCATAATGATGAGCTTTTTAACATGTATTACAGGATTTTTTATGAACTTTGAACTTTTGCCGATTTTGACCGATTATGCAAATTAGAAAAAAGGGGGGATGAAATTAAAAAAAAAATCTTCTCCTCTGAAACTACTGAGCCAATCTCAACCAAACTTTGCTGAAATGATTCTTGGATGGCCCCCTCCCAAAATTGTGTCCGGTGATCCCGACTTCCAACCAAGATGGCCACCAAGCTCAAAATAGAAAAAAGGGGGGGATGAAATTTTAATTGTCCATTGCTGCTTTAGTGTAAGTCAAAATGAGCTGAAATTTTAACTGCAGCTACATGGCAAGAAGTAGTTTAGCATATATTCCGGATTTTTCTGTGAAATTTTTCTTTCAGCAGAGATATACCGATTATGCAAATTAGGCATATTTTTATAAAAGATCACAGTTAAATCTTCTCCTCTGAAACCGCTGAACCAAATTAAACCAAACCTGGCAGGGATGGTCCCTGGGTGGGTCCCTTTCAAAATTGTGTCCGACAGCCCCGCCCTCCATTCAAGATGGCTGCTGTTACTAAAAATAGAAATTTCTTCAAATGGCCAAAACTGCTCTATTTTAAGCCAGAATGTGCCAAAATTTGAACTGTATAAGCATAATGATGAGCTTTTCAGCATGTATGACAGGATTTTTTATGAACTTTGAACTTTTGCCGATTTTGCAAATTAGAAAAAAGGGGGGATGAAATTAAAAAAAAATCTTCTCCTCGGAAACTACTGAGCCAATCTCAACCAAACTTTGCTGAAATGATTCTTGGATGGCCCCCTCCCAAAATTGTGTCCGGTGATCCCGACTTCCAACCAAGATGGCCACCAAGCTCAAAATAGAAAAAAGGGGGGATGAAATTTTAATTGTCCATTGCTGCTTTAGTGTAAGTCAAAATGAGCTGAAATTTTAACTGCAGCTACATGGCAAGAAGTAGTTTAGCATATATTCCGGATTTTTCTGTGAAATTTTTCTTTCAGCCGAGATATACCGATTATGCAAATTAGGCATATTTTTATAAAAGATCACATTTAAATCTTCACCTCTGAAACCGCTGAACCAAATTAAACCAAACCTGGCAGGGATGGTCCCTGGGTGGGTCCCTTTCAAAATTGTGTCCGACAGCCCCGCCCTCCATTCAAGATGGCCGCTGTTACTAAAAATAGAAATTTCTTCAAATGGCCAAAACTGCTCTATTTTAAGCCAGAATGTGCCCAAATTTGAACTGTATAAGCATAATGATGAGCTTTTTAACATGTATTACAGGATTTTTTATGAACTTTGAACTTTTGCCGATTTTGACCGATTATGCAAATTAGAAAAAAGGGGGGATGAAATTAAAAAAAAAATCTTCTCCTCTGAAACTACTGAGCCAATCTCAACCAAACTTTGCTGAAATGATTCTTGGATGGCCCCCTCCCAAAATTGTGTCCGGTGATCCCGACTTCCAACCAAGATGGCCACCAAGCTCAAAATAGAAAAAAGGGGGGGATGAAATTTTAATTGTCCATTGCTGCTTTAGTGTAAGTCAAAATGAGCTGAAATTTTAACTGCAGCTACATGGCAAGAAGTAGTTTAGCATATATTCCGGATTTTTCTGTGAAATTTTTCTTTCAGCAGAGATATACCGATTATGCAAATTAGGCATATTTTTATAAAAGATCACAGTTAAATCTTCTCCTCTGAAACCGCTGAACCAAATTAAACCAAACCTGGCAGGGATGGTCCCTGGGTGGGTCCCTTTCAAAATTGTGTCCGACAGCCCCGCCCTCCATTCAAGATGGCTGCTGTTACTAAAAATAGAAATTTCTTCAAATGGCCAAAACTGCTCTATTTTAAGCCAGAATGTGCCAAAATTTGAACTGTATAAGCATAATGATGAGCTTTTCAGCATGTATGACAGGATTTTTTATGAACTTTGAACTTTTGCCGATTTTGCAAATTAGAAAAAAGGGGGGATGAAATTAAAAAAAAATCTTCTCCTCGGAAACTACTGAGCCAATCTCAACCAAACTTTGCTGAAATGATTCTTGGATGGCCCCCTCCCAAAATTGTGTCCGGTGATCCCGACTTCCAACCAAGATGGCCACCAAGCTCAAAATAGAAAAAAGGGGGGATGAAATTTTAATTGTCCATTGCTGCTTTAGTGTAAGTCAAAATGAGCTGAAATTTTAACTGCAGCTACATGGCAAGAAGTAGTTTAGCATATATTCCGGATTTTTCTGTGAAATTTTTCTTTCAGCCGAGATATACCGATTATGCAAATTAGGCATATTTTTATAAAAGATCACATTTAAATCTTCTCCTCTGAACCAAATTAAACCAAACCTGGCAAGGATGGTCCCTGGGTGGGTCCCTTTCAAAATTGTGTCCGACAGCCCCGCCCTCCATTCAATATGGCCGCTGTTACTAAAAATAGAAATTTCTTCAAATGGCCAAAACTGCTCTATTTTAAGCCAGAATGTGCCCAAATTTGAACTGTATAAGCATAATGATGAGCTTTTTAACATGTATTACAGGATTTTTTATGAACTTTGAACTTTTGCCGATTTTGACGGATTATGCAAATTAGAAAAAAGGGGGGATGAAATTTAAAAAAAATCTTCTCCTCTGAAACTACTGAGCCAATCTCAACCAAACTTTGCTGAAATGATTCTTGGATGGCCCCCTCCCAAAATTGTGTCCGGTGATCCCGACTTCCAACCAAGATGGCCACCAAGCTCAAAATAGAAAAAGGGGGGGATGAAATTTTAATTGTCCATTGCTGCTTTAGTGTAAGTCAAAATGAGCTGAAATTTTAACTGCAGCTACATGGCAAGAAGTAGTTTAGCATATATTCCGGGTTTTTCTGTGAAATTTTTCTTTCAGCAGAGATATACCGATTATGCAAATTAGGCATATTTTTATAAAAGATCACATTTAAATCTTCACCTCTGAAACCGCTGAACCAAATTAAACCAAACCTGGCAGGGATGGTCCCTGGGTGGGTCCCTTTCAAAATTGTGTCCGACAGCCCCGCCCTCCATTCAAGATGGCCGCTGTTACTAAAAATAGAAATTTCTTCAAATGGCCAAAACTGCTCTATTTTAAGCCAGAATGTGCCCAAATTTGAACTGTATAAGCATAATGATGAGCTTTTTAACATGTATTACAGGATTTTTTATGAACTTTGAACTTTTGCCGATTTTGACCGATTATGCAAATTAGAAAAAAGGGGGGATGAAATTTAAAAAGAATCTTCTCCTCGGAAACTACTGAGCCAATCTCAACCAAACTTTGCTGAAATGATTCTTGGATGGCCCCCTCCCAAAATTGTGTCCGGTGATCCCGACTTCCAACCAAGATGGCCACCAAGCTCAAAATAGAAAAAAGGGGGGATGAAATTTTAATTGTCCATTGCTGCTTTAGTGTAAGTCAAAATGAGCTGAAATTTTAACTGCAGCTACATGGCAAGAAGTAGTTTAGCATATATTCCGGGTTTTTCTGTGAAATTTTTCTTTCAGCCGAGATATACCGATTATGCAAATTAGGCATATTTTTATAAAAGATCACATTTAAATCTTCTCCTCTGAAACCGCTGAACCAAATTAAACCAAACCTACCAGGGATGGTCCCTGGGTGGGTCCCTTTCAAAATTGTGTCCGACAGCCCCGCCCTCCATTCAAGATGGCCGCTGTTACTAAAAATAGAAATTTCTTCAAATGGCCAAAACTGCTCTATTTTAAGCCAGAATGTGCCCAAATTTGAACTGTATAAGCATAATGATGAGCTTTTTAACATGTATTACAGGATTTTTTATGAACTTTGAACTTTTGCCGATTTTGACCGATTATGCAAATTAGAAAAAAGGGGGGATGAAATTTAAAAAAAATCTTCTCCTCTGAAACTACTGAGCCAATCTCAACCAAACTTTGCTGAAATGATTCTTGGATGGCCCCCTCCCAAAATTGTGTCCGGTGATCCCGACTTCCAGCCAAGATGGCCACCAAGCTCAAAATAGAAAAAAGGGGGGGATGAAATTTTAATTGTCCATTGCTGCTTTAGTGTAAGTCAAAATGAGCTGAAATTTTAACTGCAGCTACATGGCAAGAAGTAGTTTAGCATATATTCCGGATTTTTCTGTGAAATTTTTCTTTCAGCAGAGATATACCGATTATGCAAATTAGGCATATTTTTATAAAAGATCACAGTTAAATCTTCTCCTCTGAAACCGCTGAACCAAATTAAACAAAACCTGGTAGGGATGGTCCCTGGGTGGGTCCCTTTCAAAATTGTGTCCGACAGCCCCGCCCTCCATTCAAGATGGCTGCTGTTACTAAAAATAGAAATTTCTTCAAATGGCCAAAACTGCTCTATTTTAAGCCAGAATGTGCCCAAATTTGAACTGTATAAGCATAATGATGAGCTTTTCAGCATGTATGACAGGATTTTTTATGAACTTTGAACTTTTGCCGATTTTGCAAATTAGAAAAAAGGGGGGATGAAATTAAAAAAAAATCTTCTCCTCGGAAACTACTGAGCCAATCTCAACCAAACTTTGCTGAAATGATTCTTGGATGGCCCCCTCCCAAAATTGTGTCCGGTGATCCCGACTTCCAACCAAGATGGCCACCAAGCTCAAAATAGAAAAAAGGGGGGATGAAATTTTAATTGTCCATTGCTGCTTTAGTGTAAGTCAAAATGAGCTGAAATTTTAACTGCAGCTACATGGCAAGAAGTAGTTTAGCATATATTCCGGATTTTTCTGTGAAATTTTTCTTTCAGCCGAGATATACCGATTATGCAAATTAGGCATATTTTTATAAAAGATCACATTTAAATCTTCTCCTCTGAACCAAATTAAACCAAACCTGGCAAGGATGGTCCCTGGGTGGGTCCCTTTCAAAATTGTGTCCGACAGCCCCGCCCTCCATTCAAGATGGCCGCTGTTACTAAAAATAGAAATTTCTTCAAATGGCCAAAACTGCTCTATTTTAAGCCAGAATGTGCCCAAATTTGAACTGTAGAAGCATAATGATGAGCTTTTTAACATGTATTACAGGATTTTTTATGAACTTTGAACTTTTGCCGATTTTGACCGATTATGCAAATTAGAAAAAAGGGGGGATGAAATTTAAAAAAAATCTTCTCCTCTGAAACTACTGAGCCAATCTCAACCAAACTTTGCTGAAATGATTCTTGGATGGCCCCCTCCCAAAATTGTGTCCGGTGATCCCGACTTCCAACCAAGATGGCCACCAAGCTCAAAATAGAAAAAGGGGGGGATGAAATTTTAATTGTCCATTGCTGCTTTAGTGTAAGTCAAAATGAGCTGAAATTTTAACTGCAGCTACATGGCAAGAAGTAGTTTAGCATATATTCCGGGTTTTTCTGTGAAATTTTTCTTTCAGCAGAGATATACCGATTATGCAAATTAGGCATATTTTTATAAAAGATCACATTTAAATCTTCACCTCTGAAACCGCTGAACCAAATTAAACCAAACCTGGCAGGGATGATCCCTGGGTGGGTCCCTTTCAAAATTGTGTCCGACAGCCCCGCCCTCCATTCAAGATGGCCGCTGTTACTAAAAATAGAAATTTCTTCAAATGGCCAAAACTGCTCTATTTTAAGCCAGAATGTGCCCAAATTTGAACTGTATAAGCATAATGATGAGCTTTTTAACATGTATTACAGGATTTTTTATGAACTTTGAACTTTTGCCGATTTTGACCGATTATGCAAATTAGAAAAAAGGGGGGATGAAATTTAAAAAGAATCTTCTCCTCGGAAACTACTGAGCCAATCTCAACCAAACTTTGCTGAAATGATTCTTGGATGGCCCCCTCCCAAAATTGTGTCCGGTGATCCCGACTTCCAACCAAGATGGCCACCAAGCTCAAAATAGAAAAAAGGGGGGATGAAATTTTAATTGTCCATTGCTGCTTTAGTGTAAGTCAAAATGAGCTGAAATTTTAACTGCAGCTACATGGCAAGAAGTAGTTTAGCATATATTCCGGGTTTTTCTGTGAAATTTTTCTTTCAGCCGAGATATACCGATTATGCAAATTAGGCATATTTTTATAAAAGATCACATTTAAATCTTCTCCTCTGAAACCGCTGAACCAAATTAAACCAAACCTGGCAGGGATGGTCCCTGGGTGGGTCCCTTTCAAAATTGTGTCCGACAGCCCCGCCCTCCATTCAAGATGGCCGCTGTTACTAAAAATAGAAATTTCTTCAAATGGCCAAAACTGCTCTATTTTAAGCCAGAATGTGCCCAAATTTGAACTGTATAAGCATAATGATGAGCTTTTTAACATGTATTACAGGATTTTTTATGAACTTTGAACTTTTGCCGATTTTGACCGATTATGCAAATTAGAAAAAAGGGGGGATGAAATTTAAAAAAAATCTTCTCCTCTGAAACTACTGAGCCAATCTCAACCAAACTTTGCTGAAATGATTCTTGGATGGCCCCCTCCCAAAATTGTGTCCGGTGATCCCGACTTCCAGCCAAGATGGCCACCAAGCTCAAAATAGAAAAAAGGGGGGGATGAAATTTTAATTGTCCATTGCTGCTTTAGTGTAAGTCAAAATGAGCTGAAATTTTAACTGCAGCTACATGGCAAGAAGTAGTTTAGCATATATTCCGGATTTTTCTGTGAAATTTTTCTTTCAGCAGAGATATACCGATTATGCAAATTAGGCATATTTTTATAAAAGATCACAGTTAAATCTTCTCCTCTGAAACCGCTGAACCAAATTAAACAAAACCTGGTAGGGATGGTCCCTGGGTGGGTCCCTTTCAAAATTGTGTCCGACAGCCCCGCCCTCCATTCAAGATGGCTGCTGTTACTAAAAATAGAAATTTCTTCAAATGGCCAAAACTGCTCTATTTTAAGCCAGAATGTGCCCAAATTTGAACTGTATAAGCATAATGATGAGCTTTTCAGCATGTATGACAGGATTTTTTATGAACTTTGAACTTTTGCCGATTTTGCAAATTAGAAAAAAGGGGGGATGAAATTAAAAAAAAATCTTCTCCTCGGAAACTACTGAGCCAATCTCAACCAAACTTTGCTGAAATGATTCTTGGATGGCCCCCTCCCAAAATTGTGTCCGGTGATCCCGACTTCCAACCAAGATGGCCACCAAGCTCAAAATAGAAAAAAGGGGGGATGAAATTTTAATTGTCCATTGCTGCTTTAGTGTAAGTCAAAATGAGCTGAAATTTTAACTGCAGCTACATGGCAAGAAGTAGTTTAGCATATATTCCGGATTTTTCTGTGAAATTTTTCTTTCAGCCGAGATATACCGATTATGCAAATTAGGCATATTTTTATAAAAGATCACATTTAAATCTTCTCCTCTGAACCAAATTAAACCAAACCTGGCAAGGATGGTCCCTGGGTGGGTCCCTTTCAAAATTGTGTCCGACAGCCCCGCCCTCCATTCAAGATGGCCGCTGTTACTAAAAATAGAAATTTCTTCAAATGGCCAAAACTGCTCTATTTTAAGCCAGAATGTGCCCAAATTTGAACTGTAGAAGCATAATGATGAGCTTTTTAACATGTATTACAGGATTTTTTATGAACTTTGAACTTTTGCCGATTTTGACCGATTATGCAAATTAGAAAAAAGGGGGGATGAAATTTAAAAAGAATCTTCTCCTCGGAAACTACTGAGCCAATCTCAACCAAACTTTGCTGAAATGATTCTTGGATGGCCCCCTCCCAAAATTGTGTCCGGTGATCCCGACTTCCAACCAAGATGGCCACCAAGCTCAAAATAGAAAAAAGGGGGGATGAAATTTTAATTGTCCATTGCTGCTTTAGTGTAAGTCAAAATGAGCTGAAATTTTAACTGCAGCTACATGGCAAGAAGTAGTTTAGCATATATTCCGGATTTTTCTGTGAAATTTTTCTTTCAGCCGAGATATACCGATTATGCAAATTAGGCATATTTTTATAAAAGATCACATTTAAATCTTCACCTCTGAAACCGCTGAACCAAATTAAACCAAACCTGGCAGGGATGGTCCCTGGGTGGGTCCCTTTCAAAATTGTGTCCGACAGCCCCGCCCTCCATTCAAGATGGCCGCTGTTACTAAAAATAGAAATTTCTTCAAATGGCCAAAACTGCTCTATTTTAAGCCAGAATGTGCCCAAATTTGAACTGTATAAGCATAATGATGAGCTTTTTAACATGTATTACAGGATTTTTTATGAACTTTGAACTTTTGCCGATTTTGACCGATTATGCAAATTAGAAAAAAGGGGGGGGATGAAATTTAAAAAAAATCTCCTCCTCTGAAACTACTGAGCCAATCTCAACCAAACTTTGCTGAAATGATTCTTGGATGGCCCCCTCCCAAAATTGTGTCCGGTGATCCCGACTTCCAACCAAGATGGCCACCAAGCTCAAAATAGAAAAAAGGGGGGATGAAATTTTAATTGTCCATTGCTGCTTTAGTGTAAGTCAAAATGAGCTGAAATTTTAACTGCAGCTACATGGCAAGAAGTAGTTTAGCATATATTCCGGATTTTTCTGTGAAATTTTTCTTTCAGCCGAGATATACCGATTATGCAAATTAGGCATATTTTTATAAAAGATCACATTTAAATCTTCTCCTCTGAACCAAATTAAACCAAACCTGGCAAGGATGGTCCCTGGGTGGGTCCCTTTCAAAATTGTGTCCGACAGCCCCGCCCTCCATTCAAGATGGCCGCTGTTACTAAAAATAGAAATTTCTTCAAATGGCCAAAACTGCTCTATTTTAAGCCAGAATGTGCCCAAATTTGAACTGTAGAAGCATAATGATGAGCTTTTTAACATGTATTACAGGATTTTTTATGAACTTTGAACTTTTGCCGATTTTGACCGATTATGCAAATTAGAAAAAAGGGGGGATGAAATTTAAAAAGAATCTTCTCCTCGGAAACTACTGAGCCAATCTCAACCAAACTTTGCTGAAATGATTCTTGGATGGCCCCCTCCCAAAATTGTGTCCGGTGATCCCGACTTCCAACCAAGATGGCCACCAAGCTCAAAATAGAAAAAAGGGGGGATGAAATTTTAATTGTCCATTGCTGCTTTAGTGTAAGTCAAAATGAGCTGAAATTTTAACTGCAGCTACATGGCAAGAAGTAGTTTAGCATATATTCCGGATTTTTCTGTGAAATTTTTCTTTCAGCCGAGATATACCGATTATGCAAATTAGGCATATTTTTATAAAAGATCACATTTAAATCTTCACCTCTGAAACCGCTGAACCAAATTAAACCAAACCTGGCAGGGATGGTCCCTGGGTGGGTCCCTTTCAAAATTGTGTCCGACAGCCCCGCCCTCCATTCAAGATGGCCGCTGTTACTAAAAATAGAAATTTCTTCAAATGGCCAAAACTGCTCTATTTTAAGCCAGAATGTGCCCAAATTTGAACTGTATAAGCATAATGATGAGCTTTTTAACATGTATTACAGGATTTTTTATGAACTTTGAACTTTTGCCGATTTTGACCGATTATGCAAATTAGAAAAAAGGGGGGATGAAATTAAAAAAAAAATCTTCTCCTCTGAAACTACTGAGCCAATCTCAACCAAACTTTGCTGAAATGATTCTTGGATGGCCCCCTCCCAAAATTGTGTCCGGTGATCCCGACTTCCAACCAAGATGGCCACCAAGCTCAAAATAGAAAAAAGGGGGGGATGAAATTTTAATTGTCCATTGCTGCTTTAGTGTAAGTCAAAATGAGCTGAAATTTTAACTGCAGCTACATGGCAAGAAGTAGTTTAGCATATATTCCGGATTTTTCTGTGAAATTTTTCTTTCAGCAGAGATATACCGATTATGCAAATTAGGCATATTTTTATAAAAGATCACAGTTAAATCTTCTCCTCTGAAACCGCTGAACCAAATTAAACCAAACCTGGCAGGGATGGTCCCTGGGTGGGTCCCTTTCAAAATTGTGTCCGACAGCCCCGCCCTCCATTCAAGATGGCTGCTGTTACTAAAAATAGAAATTTCTTCAAATGGCCAAAACTGCTCTATTTTAAGCCAGAATGTGCCAAAATTTGAACTGTATAAGCATAATGATGAGCTTTTCAGCATGTATGACAGGATTTTTTATGAACTTTGAACTTTTGCCGATTTTGCAAATTAGAAAAAAGGGGGGATGAAATTAAAAAAAAATCTTCTCCTCGGAAACTACTGAGCCAATCTCAACCAAACTTTGCTGAAATGATTCTTGGATGGCCCCCTCCCAAAATTGTGTCCGGTGATCCCGACTTCCAACCAAGATGGCCACCAAGCTCAAAATAGAAAAAAGGGGGGATGAAATTTTAATTGTCCATTGCTGCTTTAGTGTAAGTCAAAATGAGCTGAAATTTTAACTGCAGCTACATGGCAAGAAGTAGTTTAGCATATATTCCGGATTTTTCTGTGAAATTTTTCTTTCAGCCGAGATATACCGATTATGCAAATTAGGCATATTTTTATAAAAGATCACATTTAAATCTTCACCTCTGAAACCGCTGAACCAAATTAAACCAAACCTGGCAGGGATGGTCCCTGGGTGGGTCCCTTTCAAAATTGTGTCCGACAGCCCCGC
The DNA here is from genome assembly GCA_963680875.1 of Bathymodiolus brooksi. NCBI lineage: Eukaryota > Metazoa > Mollusca > Bivalvia > Mytilida > Modiolidae > Bathymodiolus > Bathymodiolus brooksi. The sequence goes on along the minus strand of OY804578.1, from coordinate 77,808,778 downwards.
CCTCCATTCAAGATGGCCGCTGTTACTAAAAATAGAAATTTCTTCAAATGGCCAAAACTGCTCTATTTTAAGCCAGAATGTGCCCAAATTTGAACTGTATAAGCATAATGATGAGCTTTTTAACATGTATTACAGGATTTTTTATGAACTTTGAACTTTTGCCGATTTTGACCGATTATGCAAATTAGAAAAAAGGGGGGATGAAATTAAAAAAAAAATCTTCTCCTCTGAAACTACTGAGCCAATCTCAACCAAACTTTGCTGAAATGATTCTTGGATGGCCCCCTCCCAAAATTGTGTCCGGTGATCCCGACTTCCAACCAAGATGGCCACCAAGCTCAAAATAGAAAAAAGGGGGGGATGAAATTTTAATTGTCCATTGCTGCTTTAGTGTAAGTCAAAATGAGCTGAAATTTTAACTGCAGCTACATGGCAAGAAGTAGTTTAGCATATATTCCGGATTTTTCTGTGAAATTTTTCTTTCAGCAGAGATATACCGATTATGCAAATTAGGCATATTTTTATAAAAGATCACAGTTAAATCTTCTCCTCTGAAACCGCTGAACCAAATTAAACCAAACCTGGCAGGGATGGTCCCTGGGTGGGTCCCTTTCAAAATTGTGTCCGACAGCCCCGCCCTCCATTCAAGATGGCTGCTGTTACTAAAAATAGAAATTTCTTCAAATGGCCAAAACTGCTCTATTTTAAGCCAGAATGTGCCAAAATTTGAACTGTATAAGCATAATGATGAGCTTTTCAGCATGTATGACAGGATTTTTTATGAACTTTGAACTTTTGCCGATTTTGCAAATTAGAAAAAAGGGGGGATGAAATTAAAAAAAAATCTTCTCCTCGGAAACTACTGAGCCAATCTCAACCAAACTTTGCTGAAATGATTCTTGGATGGCCCCCTCCCAAAATTGTGTCCGGTGATCCCGACTTCCAACCAAGATGGCCACCAAGCTCAAAATAGAAAAAAGGGGGGATGAAATTTTAATTGTCCATTGCTGCTTTAGTGTAAGTCAAAATGAGCTGAAATTTTAACTGCAGCTACATGGCAAGAAGTAGTTTAGCATATATTCCGGATTTTTCTGTGAAATTTTTCTTTCAGCCGAGATATACCGATTATGCAAATTAGGCATATTTTTATAAAAGATCACATTTAAATCTTCTCCTCTGAACCAAATTAAACCAAACCTGGCAAGGATGGTCCCTGGGTGGGTCCCTTTCAAAATTGTGTCCGACAGCCCCGCCCTCCATTCAAGATGGCCGCTGTTACTAAAAATAGAAATTTCTTCAAATGGCCAAAACTGCTCTATTTTAAGCCAGAATGTGCCCAAATTTGAACTGTAGAAGCATAATGATGAGCTTTTTAGCATATATTACAGGATTTTTTATGAACTTTGAACTTTTGCCGATTTTGACCGATTATGCAAATTAGAAAAAAGGCGGGATGAAATTTAAAAAAAATCTTCTCCTCGGAAACTACTGAGCCAATCTCAACCAAACTTTGCTGAAATGATTCTTGGATGGCCCCCTCCCAAAATTGTGTCCGGTGATCCCGACTTCCAACCAAGATGGCCACCAAGCTCAAAATAGAAAAAAGGGGGGGATGAAATTTTAATTGTCCATTGCTGCTTTAGTGTAAGTCAAAATGAGCTGAAATTTTAACTGCAGCTACATGGCAAGAAGTAGTTTAGCATATATTCCGGATTTTTCTGTGAAATTTTTCTTTCAGCCGAGATATACCGATTATGCAAATTAGGCATATTTTTATAAAAGATCACAGTTAAATCTTATCCTCTGAAACCGCTGAACCAAATTAAACCAAACCTGGCAAGGATGGTCCCTGGGTGGGTCCCTTTCAAAATTGTGTCCGACAGCCCCGCCCTCCATTCAATATGGCCGCTGTTACTAAAAATAGAAATTTCTTCAAATGGCCAAAACTGCTCTATTTTAAGCCAGAATGTGCCCAAATTTGAACTGTATAAGCATAATGATGAGCTTTTTAACATGTATTACAGGATTTTTTATGAACTTTGAACTTTTGCCGATTTTGACCGATTATGCAAATTAGAAAAAAGGGGGGATGAAATTAAAAAAAAAATCTTCTCCTCTGAAACTACTGAGCCAATCTCAACCAAACTTTGCTGAAATGATTCTTGGATGGCCCCCTCCCAAAATTGTGTCCGGTGATCCCGACTTCCAACCAAGATGGCCACCAAGCTCAAAATAGAAAAAAGGGGGGGATGAAATTTTAATTGTCCATTGCTGCTTTAGTGTAAGTCAAAATGAGCTGAAATTTTAACTGCAGCTACATGGCAAGAAGTAGTTTAGCATATATTCCGGATTTTTCTGTGAAATTTTTCTTTCAGCAGAGATATACCGATTATGCAAATTAGGCATATTTTTATAAAAGATCACAGTTAAATCTTCTCCTCTGAAACCGCTGAACCAAATTAAACCAAACCTGGCAGGGATGGTCCCTGGGTGGGTCCCTTTCAAAATTGTGTCCGACAGCCCCGCCCTCCATTCAAGATGGCTGCTGTTACTAAAAATAGAAATTTCTTCAAATGGCCAAAACTGCTCTATTTTAAGCCAGAATGTGCCAAAATTTGAACTGTATAAGCATAATGATGAGCTTTTCAGCATGTATGACAGGATTTTTTATGAACTTTGAACTTTTGCCGATTTTGCAAATTAGAAAAAAGGGGGGATGAAATTAAAAAAAAATCTTCTCCTCGGAAACTACTGAGCCAATCTCAACCAAACTTTGCTGAAATGATTCTTGGATGGCCCCCTCCCAAAATTGTGTCCGGTGATCCCGACTTCCAACCAAGATGGCCACCAAGCTCAAAATAGAAAAAAGGGGGGATGAAATTTTAATTGTCCATTGCTGCTTTAGTGTAAGTCAAAATGAGCTGAAATTTTAACTGCAGCTACATGGCAAGAAGTAGTTTAGCATATATTCCGGATTTTTCTGTGAAATTTTTCTTTCAGCCGAGATATACCGATTATGCAAATTAGGCATATTTTTATAAAAGATCACATTTAAATCTTCTCCTCTGAACCAAATTAAACCAAACCTGGCAAGGATGGTCCCTGGGTGGGTCCCTTTCAAAATTGTGTCCGACAGCCCCGCCCTCCATTCAAGATGGCCGCTGTTACTAAAAATAGAAATTTCTTCAAATGGCCAAAACTGCTCTATTTTAAGCCAGAATGTGCCCAAATTTGAACTGTAGAAGCATAATGATGAGCTTTTTAACATGTATTACAGGATTTTTTATGAACTTTGAACTTTTGCCGATTTTGACCGATTATGCAAATTAGAAAAAAGGGGGGATGAAATTTAAAAAGAATCTTCTCCTCGGAAACTACTGAGCCAATCTCAACCAAACTTTGCTGAAATGATTCTTGGATGGCCCCCTCCCAAAATTGTGTCCGGTGATCCCGACTTCCAACCAAGATGGCCACCAAGCTCAAAATAGAAAAAAGGGGGGATGAAATTTTAATTGTCCATTGCTGCTTTAGTGTAAGTCAAAATGAGCTGAAATTTTAACTGCAGCTACATGGCAAGAAGTAGTTTAGCATATATTCCGGATTTTTCTGTGAAATTTTTCTTTCAGCCGAGATATACCGATTATGCAAATTAGGCATATTTTTATAAAAGATCACATTTAAATCTTCACCTCTGAAACCGCTGAACCAAATTAAACCAAACCTGGCAGGGATGGTCCCTGGGTGGGTCCCTTTCAAAATTGTGTCCGACAGCCCCGCCCTCCATTCAAGATGGCCGCTGTTACTAAAAATAGAAATTTCTTCAAATGGCCAAAACTGCTCTATTTTAAGCCAGAATGTGCCCAAATTTGAACTGTATAAGCATAATGATGAGCTTTTTAACATGTATTACAGGATTTTTTATGAACTTTGAACTTTTGCCGATTTTGACCGATTATGCAAATTAGAAAAAAGGGGGGGGATGAAATTTAAAAAAAATCTCCTCCTCTGAAACTACTGAGCCAATCTCAACCAAACTTTGCTGAAATGATTCTTGGATGGCCCCCTCCCAAAATTGTGTCCGGTGATCCCGACTTCCAACCAAGATGGCCACCAAGCTCAAAATAGAAAAAAGGGGGGATGAAATTTTAATTGTCCATTGCTGCTTTAGTGTAAGTCAAAATGAGCTGAAATTTTAACTGCAGCTACATGGCAAGAAGTAGTTTAGCATATATTCCGGATTTTTCTGTGAAATTTTTCTTTCAGCCGAGATATACCGATTATGCAAATTAGGCATATTTTTTATAAAAGATCACATTTAAATCTTCTCCTCTGAACCAAATTAAACCAAACCTGGCAGGGATGGTCCCTGGGTGGGTCCCTTTCAAAATTGTGTCCGACAGCCCCGCCCTCCATTCAAGATGGCCGCTGTTACTAAAAATAGAAATTTCTTCAAATGGCCAAAACTGCTCTATTTTAAGCCAGAATGTGCCCAAATTTGAACTGTAGAAGCATAATGATGAGCTTTTTAACATGTATTACAGGATTTTTTATGAACTTTGAACTTTTGCCGATTTTGACCGATTATGCAAATTAGAAAAAAGGGGGGATGAAATTTAAAAAGAATCTTCTCCTCGGAAACTACTGAGCCAATCTCAACCAAACTTTGCTGAAATGATTCTTGGATGGCCCCCTCCCAAAATTGTGTCCGGTGATCCCGACTTCCAACCAAGATGGCCACCAAGCTCAAAATAGAAAAAAGGGGGGATGAAATTTTAATTGTCCATTGCTGCTTTAGTGTAAGTCAAAATGAGCTGAAATTTTAACTGCAGCTACATGGCAAGAAGTAGTTTAGCATATATTCCGGATTTTTCTGTGAAATTTTTCTTTCAGCCGAGATATACCGATTATGCAAATTAGGCATATTTTTATAAAAGATCACATTTAAATCTTCACCTCTGAAACCGCTGAACCAAATTAAACCAAACCTGGCAGGGATGGTCCCTGGGTGGGTCCCTTTCAAAATTGTGTCCGACAGCCCCGCCCTCCATTCAAGATGGCCGCTGTTACTAAAAATAGAAATTTCTTCAAATGGCCAAAACTGCTCTATTTTAAGCCAGAATGTGCCCAAATTTGAACTGTATAAGCATAATGATGAGCTTTTTAACATGTATTACAGGATTTTTTATGAACTTTGAACTTTTGCCGATTTTGACCGATTATGCAAATTAGAAAAAAGGGGGGATGAAATTAAAAAAAAAATCTTCTCCTCTGAAACTACTGAGCCAATCTCAACCAAACTTTGCTGAAATGATTCTTGGATGGCCCCCTCCCAAAATTGTGTCCGGTGATCCCGACTTCCAACCAAGATGGCCACCAAGCTCAAAATAGAAAAAAGGGGGGGATGAAATTTTAATTGTCCATTGCTGCTTTAGTGTAAGTCAAAATGAGCTGAAATTTTAACTGCAGCTACATGGCAAGAAGTAGTTTAGCATATATTCCGGATTTTTCTGTGAAATTTTTCTTTCAGCAGAGATATACCGATTATGCAAATTAGGCATATTTTTATAAAAGATCACATTTAAATCTTCTCCTCTGAAACCGCTGAACCAAATTAAACCAAACCTGGCAGGGATGGTCCCTGGGTGGGTCCCTTTCAAAATTGTGTCCGACAGCCCCGCCCTCCATTCAAGATGGCTGCTGTTACTAAAAATAGAAATTTCTTCAAATGGCCAAAACTGCTCTATTTTAAGCCAGAATGTGCCAAAATTTGAACTGTATAAGCATAATGATGAGCTTTTCAGCATGTATGACAGGATTTTTTATGAACTTTGAACTTTTGCCGATTTTGCAAATTAGAAAAAAGGGGGGATGAAATTAAAAAAAAATCTTCTCCTCGGAAACTACTGAGCCAATCTCAACCAAACTTTGCTGAAATGATTCTTGGATGGCCCCCTCCCAAAATTGTGTCCGGTGATCCCGACTTCCAACCAAGATGGCCACCAAGCTCAAAATAGAAAAAAGGGGGGATGAAATTTTAATTGTCCATTGCTGCTTTAGTGTAAGTCAAAATGAGCTGAAATTTTAACTGCAGCTACATGGCAAGAAGTAGTTTAGCATATATTCCGGATTTTTCTGTGAAATTTTTCTTTCAGCCGAGATATACCGATTATGCAAATTAGGCATATTTTTATAAAAGATCACATTTAAATCTTCTCCTCTGAACCAAATTAAACCAAACCTGGCAAGGATGGTCCCTGGGTGGGTCCCTTTCAAAATTGTGTCCGACAGCCCCGCCCTCCATTCAAGATGGCCGCTGTTACTAAAAATAGAAATTTCTTCAAATGGCCAAAACTGCTCTATTTTAAGCCAGAATGTGCCCAAATTTGAACTGTAGAAGCATAATGATGAGCTTTTTAGCATATATTACAGGATTTTTTATGAACTTTGAACTTTTGCCGATTTTGACCGATTATGCAAATTAGAAAAAAGGGGGGATGAAATTTAAAAAAAATCTTCTCCTCGGAAACTACTGAGCCAATCTCAACCAAACTTTGCTGAAATGATTCTTGGATGGCCCCCTCCCAAAATTGTGTCCGGTGATCCCGACTTCCAACCAAGATGGCCACCAAGCTCAAAATAGAAAAAAGGGGGGGATGAAATTTTAATTGTCCATTGCTGCTTTAGTGTAAGTCAAAATGAGCTGAAATTTTAACTGCAGCTACATGGCAAGAAGTAGTTTAGCATATATTCCGGATTTTTCTGTGAAATTTTTCTTTCAGCCGAGATATACCGATTATGCAAATTAGGCATATTTTTATAAAAGATCACAGTTAAATCTTATCCTCTGAAACCGCTGAACCAAATTAAACCAAACCTGGCAAGGATGGTCCCTGGGTGGGTCCCTTTCAAAATTGTGTCCGACAGCCCCGCCCTCCATTCAATATGGCCGCTGTTACTAAAAATAGAAATTTCTTCAAATGGCCAAAACTGCTCTATTTTAAGCCAGAATGTGCCCAAATTTGAACTGTATAAGCATAATGATGAGCTTTTTAACATGTATTACAGGATTTTTTATGAACTTTGAACTTTTGCCGATTTTGCAAATTAGAAAAAAGGGGGGATGAAATTTAAAAAAAATCTTCTCCTCGGAAACTACTGAGCCAATCTCAACCAAACTTTGCTGAAATGATTCTTGGATGGCCCCCTCCCAAAATTGTGTCCGGTGATCCCGACTTCCAACCAAGATGGCCACCAAGCTCAAAATAGAAAAAAGGGGGGGATGAAATTTTAATTGTCCATTGCTGCTTTAGTGTAAGTCAAAATGAGCTGAAATTTTAACTGCAGCTACATGGCAAGAAGTAGTTTAGCATATATTCCGGGTTTTTCTGTGAAATTTTTCTTTCAGCCGAGATATACCGATTATGCAAATTAGGCATATTTTTATAAAAGATCACAGTTAAATCTTCTCCTCTGAAACCGCTGAACCAAATTAAACAAAACCTGGCAGGGATGGTCCCTTTCAAAATTGTGTCCGACAGCCCCGCCCTCCATTCAAGATGGCTGCTGTTACTAAAAATAGAAATTTCTTCAAATGACCAAAACTGCTCTATTTTAAGCCAGAATGTGCCAAAATTTGAACTGTATAAGCATAATGATGAGCTTTTCAGCATGTATGACAGGATTTTTTATGAACTTTGAACTTTTGACCGATTTTGCAAATTAGAAAAAAGGGGGGATGAAATTTTTAAAATATCTTCTCCTCGGAAACTACTGAGCCAATCTCAACCAAACTTTGCTGAAATGATTCTTGGATGGCCCCCTCCCAAAATTGTGTCCGGTGATCCCGACTTCCAACCAAGATGGCCACCAAGCTCAAAATAGAAAAAAGGGGGGATGAAATTTTAATTGTCCATTGCTGCTTTAGTGTAAGTCAAAATGAGCTGAAATTTTAACTGCAGCTACATGGCAAGAAGTAGTTTAGCATATATTCCGGATTTTTCTGTGAATTTTTTTTTCAGCCGAGATATACCGATTATGCAAATTAGGCATATTTTTATAAAAGATCACATTTAAATCTTCTCCTCTGAAACCGCTGAACCAAATTAAACCAAACCTGGCAGGGATGGTCCCTGGGTGGGTCCCTTTCAAAATTGTGTCCGACAGCCCCGCCCTCCATTCAAGATGGCCGCTGTTACTAAAAATAGAAATTTCTTCAAATGGCCAAAACTGCTCTATTTTAAGCCAGAATGTGCCCAAATTTGAACTGTATAAGCATAATGATGAGCTTTTTAGCATATATTACAGGATTTTTTATGAACTTTGAACTTTTGCCGATTTTGACCGATTATGCAAATTAGAAAAAAGGGGGGATGAAATTTTAAAAAAATCTTCTCCTCGGAAACTGCTGAGCCAATCTCAACCAAACTTTGCTGAAATGATTCTTGGATGGCCCCCTCCCAAAATTGTGTCCGGTGATCCCAACTTCCAACCAAGATGGCCACCAAGCTCAAAATAAAAAAAGGGGGGATGAAATTTTAATTGTCCATTGCTGCTTTAGTGTAAGTCAAAATGAGCTGAAATTTTAACTGCAGCTACATGGCAAGAAGTAGTTTAGCATATATTCCGGATTTTTCTGTGAAATTTTTCTTTCAGCCGAGATATACCGATTATGCAAATTAGGCATATTTTTATAAAAGATCACAGTTAAATCTTCTCCTCTGAAACCGCTGAACCAAATTAAACCAAACCTGGCAGGGATGGTCCCTGGGTGGGTCCCTTTCAAAATTGTGTCCGACAGCCCCGCCCTCCATTCAAGATGGCCGCTGTTACTAAAAATAGAAATTTCTTCAAATGGCCAAAACTGCTCTATTTTAAGCCAGAATGTGCCCAAATTTGAACTGTATAAGCATAATGATGAGCTTTTTAACATGTATTACAGGATTTTTTATGAACTTTGAACTTTTGCCGATTTTGACCGATTATGCAAATTAGAAAAAAGGGGGGATGAAATTTAAAAAAATCTTCTCCTCTGAAACTACTGAGCCAATCTCAACCAAACTTTGCTGAAATGATTCTTGGATGGCCCCCTCCCAAAATTGTGTCCGGTGATCCCGACTTCCAACCAAGATGGCCACCAAGCTCAAAATAGAAAAAAGGGGGGGATGAAATTTTAATTGTCCATTGCTGCTTTAGTGTAAGTCAAAATGAGCTGAAATTTTAACTGCAGCTACATGGCAAGAAGTAGTTTAGCATATATTCCGGGTTTTTCTGTGAAATTTTTATTTCAGCAGAGATATACCGATTATGCAAATTAGGCACATTTTTATAAAAGATCACAGTTAAATCTTCTCCTCTGAAACCGCTGAACCAAATTAAACCAAACCTGGCAGGGATGGTCCCTGGGTGGGTCCCTTTCAAAATTGTGTCCGACAGCCCCGCCCTCCATTCAAGATGGCTGCTGTTACTAAAAATAGAAATTTCTTCAAATGGCCAAAACTGCTCTATTTTAAGCCAGAATGTGCCCAAATTTGAACTGTATAAGCATAATGATGAGCTTTTCAGCATGTATGACAGGATTTTTTATGAACTTTGAACTTTTGCCGATTTTGCAAATTAGAAAAAAGGGGTGATGAAATTTAAAAAAAATCTTCTCCTCGGAAACTACTGAGCCAATCTCAACCAAACTTTGCTGAGATGATTCTTGGATGGCCCCCTCCCAAAATTGTGTCCGGTGATCCCGACTTCCAACCAAGATGGCCACCAAGCTCAAAATAGAAAAAGGGGGGGATGAAATTTTAATTGTCCATTGCTGCTTTAGTGTAAGTCAAAATGAGCTGAAATTTTAACTGCAGCTACATGGCAAGAAGTAGTTTAGCATATATTCCGGATTTTTCTGTGAAATTTTTCTTTCAGCCGAGATATACCGATTATGCAAATTAGGCATATTTTTATAAAAGATCACATTTAAATCTTCTCCTCTGAACCAAATTAAACCAAACCTGGCAAGGATGGTCCCTGGGTGGGTCCCTTTCAAAATTGTGTCCGACAGCCCCGCCCTCCATTCAAGATGGCCGCTGTTACTAAAAATAGAAATTTCTTCAAATGGCCAAAACTGCTCTATTTTAAGCCAGAATGTGCCCAAATTTGAACTGTATAAGCATAATGATGAGCCTTTAGCATATATTACAGGATTTTTTATGAACTTTGAACTTTTGCCGATTTTGACCGATTATGCAAATTAGAAAAAAGGGGGGATGAAATTTAAAAAAAATCTTCTCCTCGGAAACTACTGAGCCAATATCAACCAAACTTTGCTGAAATGATTCTTGGATGGCCCCCTTCTAAAATTGTGTCCGTTGATCCCGACTTCCAACCAAGATGGCCGCCAAGCTAAAAATAAAAAAAAGGGGGGATGAAATTTTAATTGTCCATTGCTGCTTTAGTGTAAGTCAAAATGAGCTGAAATTTTAACTGCAGCTACATGGCAAGAAGTAGTTTAGCATATATTCCGGGTTTTTCTGTGAAATTTTTCTTTCAGCCGAGATATACCGATTATGCAAATTAGGCATATTTTTATAAAAGATCACATTTAAATCTTCTCCTCTGAAACCGCTGAACCAAATTAAACCAAACCTGGCAGGGATGGTCCCTGGGTGGGTCCCTTTCAAAATTGTGTCCGACAGCCCCGCCCTCCATTCAAGATGGCCACTGTTACTAAAAATAGAAATTTCTTCAAATGGCCAAAACTGCTCTATTTTAAGCCAGAATGTGCCCAAATTTGAACTGTATAAGCATAATGATGAGCTTTTTAACATGTATTACAGGATTTTTTATGAACTTTGAACTTTTGCCGATTTTGACCGATTATGCAAATTAGAAAAAAGGCGGGATGAAATTTAAAAAAAATCTTCTCCTCGGAAACTACTGAGCCAATCTCAACCAAACTTTGCTGAAATGATTCTTGGATGGCCCCCTCCCAAAATTGTGTCCGGTGATCCCGACTTCCAACCAAGATGGCCACCAAGCTCAAAATAGAAAAAAGGGGGGGATGAAATTTTAATTGTCCATTGCTGCTTTAGTGTAAGTCAAAATGAGCTGAAATTTTAACTGCAGCTACATGGCAAGAAGTAGTTTAGCATATATTCCGGGTTTTTCTGTGAAATTTTTCTTTCAGCAGAGATATACCGATTATGCAAATTAGGCATATTTTTATAAAAGATCACAGTTAAATCTTCTCCTCTGAAACCGCTGAACCAAATTAAACAAAACCTGGCAGGGATGGTCCCTTTCAAAATTGTGTCCGACAGCCCCGCCCTCCATTCAAGATGGCTGCTGTTACTAAAAATAGAAATTTCTTCAAATGGCCAAAACTGCTCTATTTTAAGCCAGAATGTGCCAAAATTTGAACTGTATAAGCATAATGATGAGCTTTTCAGCATGTATGACAGGATTTTTTATGAACTTTGAACTTTTGACCGATTTTGCAAATTAGAAAAAAGGGGGGATGAAATTTTTAAAATATCTTCTCCTCGGAAACTACTGAGCCAATCTCAACCAAACTTTGCTGAAATGATTCTTGGATGGCCCCCTCCCAAAATTGTGTCCGGTGATCCCGACTTCCAACCAAGATGGCCACCAAGCTCAAAATAGAAAAAAGGGGGGATGAAATTTTAATTGTCCATTGCTGCTTTAGTGCAAGTCAAAATGAGCTGAAATTTTAACTGCAGCTACATGGCAAGAAGTAGTTTAGCATATATTCCGGATTTTTCTGTGAAATTTTTCTTTCAGCCGAGATATACCGATTATGCAAATTAGGCATATTTTTATAAAAGATCACATTTAAATCTTCTCCTCTGAACCAAATTAAACCAAACCTGGCAAGGATGGTCCCTGGGTGGGTCCCTTTCAAAATTGTGTCCGACAGCCCCGCCCTCCATTCAAGATGGCCGCTGTTACTAAAAATAGAAATTTCTTCAAATGGCCAAAACTGCTCTATTTTAAGCCAGAATGTGCCCAAATTTGAACTGTATAAGCATAATGATGAGCTTTTTAGCATATATTACAGGATTTTTTATGAACTTTGAACTTTTGCCGATTTTGACCGATTATGCAAATTAGAAAAAAGGGGGGATGAAATTTAAAAAAAATCTTCTCCTCGGAAACTACTGAGCCAATATCAACCAAACTTTGCTGAAATGATTCTTGGATGGCCCCCTTCTAAAATTGTGTCCGTTGATCCCGACTTCCAACCAAGATGGCCGCCAAGCTAAAAATAAAAAAAAGGGGGGATGAAATTTTAATTGTCCATTGCTGCTTTAGTGTAAGTCAAAATGAGCTGAAATTTTAACTGCAGCTACATGGCAAGAAGTAGTTTAGCATATATTCCGGATTTTTCTGTGAAATTTTTCTTTCAGCCGAGATATACCGATTATGCAAATTAGGCATATTTTTATAAAAGATCACATTTAAATCTTCTCCTCTGAAACCGCTGAACCAAATTAAACCAAACCTGGCAGGGATGGTCCCTGGGTGGGTCCCTTTCAAAATTGTGTCCGACAGCCCCGCCCTCCATTCAAGATGGCCACTGTTACTAAAAATAGAAATTTCTTCAAATGGCCAAAACTGCTCTATTTTAAGCCAGAATGTGCCCAAATTTGAACTGTATAAGCATAATGATGAGCTTTTTAACATGTATTACAGGATTTTTTATGAACTTTGAACTTTTGCCGATTTTGACCGATTATGCAAATTAGAAAAAAGGCGGGATGAAATTTAAAAAAAATCTTCTCCTCGGAAACTACTGAGCCAATCTCAACCAAACTTTGCTGAAATGATTCTTGGATGGCCCCCTCCCAAAATTGTGTCCGGTGATCCCGACTTCCAACCAAGATGGCCACCAAGCTCAAAATAGAAAAAAGGGGGGGATGAAATTTTAATTGTCCATTGCTGCTTTAGTGTAAGTCAAAATGAGCTGAAATTTTAACTGCAGCTACATGGCAAGAAGTAGTTTAGCATATATTCCGGGTTTTTCTGTGAAATTTTTCTTTCAGCAGAGATATACCGATTATGCAAATTAGGCATATTTTTATAAAAGATCACAGTTAAATCTTCTCCTCTGAAACCGCTGAACCAAATTAAACAAAACCTGGCAGGGATGGTCCCTGGGTGGGTCCCTTTCAAAATTGTGTCCGACAGCCCCGCCCTCCATTCAAGATGGCTGCTGTTACTAAAAATAGAAATTTCTTCAAATGGCCAAATCTGCTCTATTTTAAGCCAGAATGTGCCAAAATTTGAACTGTATAAGCATAATGATGAGCTTTTCAGCATGTATGACAGGATTTTTTATGAACTTTGAACTTTTGACCGATTTTGCAAATTAGAAAAAAGGGGGGATGAAATTTTTAAAATATCTTCTCCTCGGAAACTGCTGAGCCAATCTCAACCAAACTTTGCTGAAATGATTCTTGGATGGCCCCCTCCCAAAATTGTGTCCGGTGATCCCGACTTCCAACCAAGATGGCCACCAAGCTCAAAATAGAAAAAAGGGGGGATGAAATTTTAATTGTCCATTGCTGCTTTAGTGTAAGTCAAAATGAGCTGAAATTTTAACTGCAGCTACATGGCAAGAAGTAGTTTAGCATATATTCCGGATTTTTCTGTGAATTTTTTTTTCAGCCGAGATATACCGATTATGCAAATTAGGCATATTTTTATAAAAGATCACATTTAAATCTTCTCCTCTGAAACCGCTGAACCAAATTAAACCAAACCTGGCAGGGATGGTCCCTGGGTGGGTCCCTTTCAAAATTGTGTCCGACAGCCCCGCCCTCCATTCAAGATGGCCGCTGTTACTAAAAATAGAAATTTCTTCAAATGGCCAAAACTGCTCTATTTTAAGCCAGAATGTGCCCAAATTTGAACTGTATAAGCATAATGATGAGCTTTTTAACATGTATTACAGGATTTTTTATGAACTTTGAACTTTTGCCGATTTTGACCGATTATGCAAATTAGAAAAAAGGGGGGATGAAATTTAAAAAAATCTTCTCCTCTGAAACTACTGAGCCAATCTCAACCAAACTTTGCTGAAATGATTCTTGGATGGCCCCCTCCCAAAATTGTGTCCGGTGATCCCGACTTCCAACCAAGATGGCCACCAAGCTCAAAATAGAAAAAAGGGGGGGATGAAATTTTAATTGTCCATTGCTGCTTTAGTGTAAGTCAAAATGAGCTGAAATTTTAACTGCAGCTACATGGCAAGAAGTAGTTTAGCATATATTCCGGGTTTTTCTGTGAAATTTTTATTTCAGCAGAGATATACCGATTATGCAAATTAGGCACATTTTTATAAAAGATCACATTTAAATCTTCTCCTCTGAACCAAATTAAACCAAACCTGGCAGGGATGGTCCCTGGGTGGGTCCCTTTCAAAATTGTGTCCGACAGCGCCGTCCTCCATTCAAGATGGCCGCTGTTACTAAAAATAGAAATTTCTTCAAATGGCCAAAACTGCTCTATTTTAAGCCAGAATGTGCCCAAATTTGAACTGTATAAGCATAATGATGAGCTTTTCAGCATGTATGACAGGATTTGTTATGAACTTTGAACTTTTGCCGATTTTGCAAATTAGAAAAAAGGGGGGATGAAATTTAAAAAAAATCTTCTCCTCGGAAACTACTGAGCCAATCTCAACCAAACTTTGCTGAAATGATTCTTGGATGGCCCCCTCCCAAAATTGTGTCCGGTGATCCCGACTTCCAACCAAGATGGCCACCAAGCTCAAAATAGAAAAAAGGGGGGATGAAATTTTAATTGTCCATTGCTGCTTTAGTGTAAGTCAAAATGAGCTGAAATTTTAACTGCAGCTACATGGCAAGAAGTAGTTTAGCATATATTCCGGATTTTTCTGTGAAATTTTTCTTTCAGCAGAGATATACCGATTATGCAAATTAGGCATATTTTTATAAAAGATCACATTTAAATCTTCTCCTCTGAAACCGCTGAACCAAATTAAACCAAACCTGGCAGGGATGGTCCCTGGGTGGGTCCCTTTCAAAATTGTGTCCGACAGCCCCGCCCTCCATTCAAGATGGCCGCTGTTACTAAAAATAGAAATTTCTTCAAATGGCCAAAACTGCTCTATTTTAAGCCAGAATGTGCCCAAATTTGAACTGTATAAGCATAATGATGAGCTTTTTAACATGTATTACAGGATTTTTTATGAACTTTGAACTTTTGCCGATTTTGACCGATTATGCAAATTAGAAAAAAGGGGGGGATGAAATTTAAAAAAAATCTCCTCCTCTGAAACTACTGAGCCTATCTCAACCAAACTTTGCTGAAATGATTCTTGGATGGCCCCCTCCCAAAATTGTGTCCGGTGATCCCGACTTCCAACCAAGATGGCCACCAAGCTCAAAATAGAAAAAAGGGGGGATGAAATTTTAATTGTCCATTGCTGCTTTAGTGTAAGTCAAAATGAGCTGAAATTTTAACTGCAGCTACATGGCAAGAAGTAGTTTAGCATATATTCCGGATTTTTCTGTGAAATTTTTCTTTCAGCAGAGATATACCGATTATGCAAATTAGGCATATTTTTATAAAAGATCACATTTAAATCTTCTCCTCTGAAACCGCTGAACCAAATTAAACCAAACCTGGCAGGGATGGTCCCTGGGTGGGTCCCTTTCAAAATTGTGTCCGACAGCCCCGCCCTCCATTCAAGATGGCCGCTGTTACTAAAAATAGAAATTTCTTCAAATGGCCAAAACTGCTCTATTTTAAGCCAGAATGTGCCCAAATTTGAACTGTATAAGCATAATGATGAGCTTTTTAACATGTATTACAGGATTTTTTATGAACTTTGAACTTTTGCCGATTTTGACCGATTATGCAAATTAGAAAAAAGGGGGGGATGAAATTAAAAAAAAATCTCCTCCTCTGAAACTACTGAGCCTATCTCAACCAAACTTTGCTGAAATGATTCTTGGATGGCCCCCTCCCAAAATTGTGTCCGGTGATCCCGACTTCCAACCAAGATGGCCACCAAGCTCAAAATAGAAAAAAGGGGGGGGATGAAATTTTAATTGTCCATTGCTGCTTTAGTGTAAGTCAAAATGAGCTGAAATTTTAACTGCAGCTACATGGCAAGAAGTAGTTTAGCATATATTCCGGATTTTTCTGTGAAATTTTTCTTTCAGCCGAGATATACCGATTATGCAAATTAGGCATATTTTTATAAAAGATCACAGTTAAATCTTCTCCTCTGAAACTGCTGAACCAAATTAAACCAAACCTGGCAGGGATGGTCCCTGGGTGGGTCCCTTTCAAAATTGTGTCCGACAGCCCCGCCCTCCATTCAATATGGCCGCTGTTACTAAAAATAGAAATTTCTTCAAATGGCCAAAACTGCTCTATTTTAAGCCAGAATGTGCCCAAATTTGAACTGTATAAGCATAATGATGAGCTTTTCAGCATGTATGACAGGATTTTTTATGAACTTTGAACTTTTGCCGATTTTGCAAATTAGAAAAAAGGGGTGATGAAATTTAAAAAAAATCTTCTCCTCGGAAACTACTGAGCCAATCTCAACCAAACTTTGCTGAAATGATTCTTGGATGGCCCCCTCCCAAAATTGTGTCCGGTGATCCCGACTTCCAACCAAGATGGCCACCAAGCTCAAAATAGAAAAAAGGGGGGGATGAAATTTTAATTGTCCATTGCTGCTTTAGTGTAAGTCAAAATGAGCTGAAATTTTAACTGCAGCTACATGGCAAGAAGTAGTTTAGCATATATTCCGGATTTTTCTGTGAAATTTTTCTTTCAGCCGAGATATACCGATTATGCAAATTAGGCATATTTTTATAAAAGATCACATTTAAATCTTCTCCTCTGAACCAAATTAAACCAAACCTGGCAGGGATGGTCCCTGGGTGGGTCCCTTTCAAAATTGTGTCCGACAGCCCCGCCCTCCATTCAAGATGGCCGCTGTTACTAAAAATAGAAATTTCTTCAAATGGCCAAAACTGCTCTATTTTAAGCCAGAATGTGCCCAAATTTGAACTGTATAAGCATAATGATGAGCTTTTCAGCATGTATGACAGGATTTGTTATGAACTTTGAACTTTTGCCGATTTTGCAAATTAGAAAAAAGGGGGGATGAAATTTAAAAAAAATCTTCTCCTCGGAAACTACTGAGCCAATCTCAACCAAACTTTGCTGAATTGATTCTTGGATGGCCCCCTCCCAAAATTGTGTCCGGTGATCCCGACTTCCAACCAAGATGGCCACCAAGCTCAAAATAGAAAAAAGGGGGGATGAAATTTTAATTGTCCATTGCTGCTTTAGTGTAAGTCAAAATGAGCTGAAATTTTAACTGCAGCTACATGGCAAGAAGTAGTTTAGCATATATTCCGGATTTTTCTGTGAATTTTTTTTTCAGCCGAGATATACCGATTATGCAAATTAGGCATATTTTTATAAAAGATCACATTTAAATCTTCTCCTCTGAAACCGCTGAACCAAATTAAACCAAACCTGGCAGGGATGGTCCCTGGGTGGGTCCCTTTCAAAATTGTGTCCGACAGCCCCGCCCTCCATTCAAGATGGCCGCTGTTACTAAAAATAGAAATTTCTTCAAATGGCCAAAACTGCTCTATTTTAAGCCAGAATGTGCCCAAATTTGAACTGTATAAGCATAATGATGAGCTTTTTAACATGTATTACAGGATTTTTTATGAACTTTGAACTTTTGCCGATTTTGACCGATTATGCAAATTAGAAAAAAGGGGGGATGAAATTTAAAAAAATCTTCTCCTCTGAAACTACTGAGCCAATCTCAACCAAACTTTGCTGAAATGATTCTTGGATGGCCCCCTCCCAAAATTGTGTCCGGTGATCCCGACTTCCAACCAAGATGGCCACCAAGCTCAAAATAGAAAAAAGGGGGGGATGAAATTTTAATTGTCCATTGCTGCTTTAGTGTAAGTCAAAATGAGCTGAAATTTTAACTGCAGCTACATGGCAAGAAGTAGTTTAGCATATATTCCGGATTTTTCTGTGAAATTTTTCTTTCAGCCGAGATATACCGATTATGCAAATTAGGCATATTTTTATAAAAGATCACATTTAAATCTTCTCCTCTGAAACCGCTGAACCAAATTAAGCCAAACCTGGCAGGGATGGTCCCTGGGTGGGTCCCTTTCAAAATTGTGTCCGACAGCCCCGCCCTCCATTCAAGATGGCCGCTGTTACTAAAAATAGAAATTTCTTCAAATGGCCAAAACTGCTCTATTTTAAGCCAGAATGTGCCCAAATTTGAACTGTATAAGCATAATGATGAGCTTTTTAACATGTATTACAGGATTTTTTATGAACTTTGAACTTTTGCCGATTTTGACCGATTATGCAAATTAGAAAAAAGGGGGGGATGAAATTTAAAAAAAATCTCCTCCTCTGAAACTACTGAGCCTATCTCAACCAAACTTTGCTGAAATGATTCTTGGATGGCCCCCTCCCAAAATTGTGTCCGGTGATCCCGACTTCCAACCAAGATGGCCACCAAGCTCAAAATAGAAAAAAGGGGGGGATGAAATTTTAATTGTCCATTGCTGCTTTAGTGTAAGTCAAAATGAGCTGAAATTTTAACTGCAGCTACATGGCAAGAAGTAGTTTAGCATATATTCCGGGTTTTTCTGTGAAATTTTTCTTTCAGCCGAGATATACCGATTATGCAAATTAGGCATATTTTTATAAAAGATCACAGTTAAATCTTCTCCTCTGAAACTGCTGAACCAAATTAAACCAAACCTGGCAGGGATGGTCCCTGGGTGGGTCCCTTTCAAATTTGTGTCCGACAGCCCCGCCCTCCATTCAAGATGGCCGCTGTTACTAAAAATAGAAATTTCTTCAAATGGCCAAAACTGCTCTATTTTAAGCCAGAATGTGCCCAAATTTGAACTGTATAAGCATAATGATGAGCTTTTTAACATGTATTACAGGATTTTTTATGAACTTTGAACTTTTGCCGATTTTGACCGATTATGCAAATTAGAAAAAAGGGGGGATGAAATTAAAAAAAAATCTTCTCCTCGGAAACTACTGAGCCAATCTCAACCAAACTTTGCTGAAATGATTCTTGGATGGCCCCCTCCCAAAATTGTGTCCGGTGATCCCGACTTCCAACCAAGATGGCCACCAAGCTCAAAATAAAAAAAGGGGGGGATGAAATTTTAATTGTCCATTGCTGCTTTAGTGTAAGTCAAAATGAGCTGAAATTTTAACTGCAGCTACATGGCAAGAAGTAGTTTAGCATATATTCCGGGTTTTTCTGTGAAATTTTTCTTTCAGCAGAGATATACCGATTATGCAAATTAGGCATATTTTTATAAAAGATCACAGTTAAATCTTCTCCTCTGAACCAAATTAAACCAAACCTGGCAGGGATGGTCCCTGGGTGGGTCCCTTTCAAAATTGTGTCCGACAGCCCCGCCCTCCATTCAAGATGGCCGCTGTTACTAAAAATAGAAATTTCTTCAAATGGCCAAAACTGCTCTATTTTAAGCCAGAATGTGCCCAAATTTGAACTGTATAAGCATAATGATGAGCTTTTTAACATGTATTACAGGATTTTTTATGAACTTTGAACTTTTGCCGATTTTGACCGATTATGCAAATTAGAAAAAAGGGGGGATGAAATTTAAAAAAATCTTCTCCTCTGAAACTACTGAGCCAATCTCAACCAAACTTTGCTGAAATGATTCTTGGATGGCCCCCTCCCAAAATTGTGTCCGGTGATCCCGACTTCCAACCAAGATGGCCACCAAGCTCAAAATAGAAAAAAGGGGGGGATGAAATTTTAATTGTCCATTGCTGCTTTAGTGTAAGTCAAAATGAGCTGAAATTTTAACTGCAGCTACATGGCAAGAAGTAGTTTAGCATATATTCCGGGTTTTTCTGTGAAATTTTTATTTCAGCAGAGATATACCGATTATGCAAATTAGGCACATTTTTATAAAAGATCACAGTTAAATCTTCTCCTCTGAAACCGCTGAACCAAATTAAACCAAACCTGGCAGGGATGGTCCATGGGTGGGTCCCTTTCAAAATTGTGTCCGACAGCCCCGCCCTCCATTCAAGATGGCTGCTGTTACTAAAAATAGAAATTTCTTCAAATGGCCAAAACTGCTCTATTTTAAGCCAGAATGTGCCCAAATTTGAACTGTATAAGCATAATGATGAGCTTTTCAGCATGTATGACAGGATTTTTTATGAACTTTGAACTTTTGCCGATTTTGCAAATTAGGAAAAAGGGGTGATGAAATTTAAAAAAAATCTTCTCCTCGGAAACTACTGAGCCAATCTCAACCAAACTTTGCTGAAATGATTCTTGGATGGCCCCCTCCCAAAATTGTGTCCGGTGATCCCGACTTCCAACCAAGATGGCCACCAAGCTCAAAATAGAAAAAAGGGGGGGATGAAATTTTAATTGTCCATTGCTGCTTTAGTGTAAGTCAAAATGAGCTGAAATTTTAACTGCAGCTTCATGGCAAGAAGTAGTTTAGCATATATTCCGGATTTTTCTGTGAAATTTTTCTTTCAGCCGAGATATACCGATTATGCAAATTAGGCATATTTTTATAAAAGATCACATTTAAATCTTCTCCTCTGAACCAAATTAAACCAAACCTGGCAGGGATGGTCCCTGGGTGGGTCCCTTTCAAAATTGTGTCCGACAGCCCCGTCCTCCATTCAAGATGGCCGCTGTTACTAAAAATAGAAATTTCTTCAAATGGCCAAAACTGCTCTATTTTAAGCCAGAATGTGCCCAAATTTGAACTGTATAAGCATAATGATGAGCTTTTCAGCATGTATGACAGGATTTGTTATGAACTTTGAACTTTTGCCGATTTTGCAAATTAGAAAAAAGGGGGGATGAAATTTAAAAAAAATCTTCTCCTCGGAAACTACTCAGCCAATCTCAACCAAACTTTGCTGAAATGATTCTTGGATGGCCCCCTCCCAAAATTGTGTCCGGTGATCCCGACTTCCAACCAAGATGGCCACCAAGCTCAAAATAGAAAAAAGGGGGGATGAAATTTTAATTGTCCATTGCTGCTTTAGTGTAAGTCAAAATGAGCTGAAATTTTAACTGCAGCTACATGGCAAGAAGTAGTTTAGCATATATTCCGGATTTTTCTGTGAAATTTTTCTTTCAGCCGAGATATACCGATTATGCAAATTAGGCATATTTTTATAAAAGATCACATTTAAATCTTCTCCTCTGAAACCGCTGAACCAAATTAAACCAAACCTGGCAGGGATGGTCCCTGGCTGGGTCCCTTTCAAAATTGTGTCCGACAGCCCCGCCCTCCATTCAAGATGGCCGCTGTTACTAAAAATAGAAATTTCTTCAAATGGCCAAAACTGCTCTATTTTAAGCCAGAATGTGCCCAAATTTGAACTGTATAAGCATAATGATGAGCTTTTTAACATGTATGACAGGATTTTTTATGAACTTTGAACTTTTGCCGATTTTGACCGATTATGCAAATTAGAAAAAAGGGGGGGATGAAATTTAAAAAAAATCTCCTCCTCTGAAACTACTGAGCCTATCTCAACCAAACTTTGCTGAAATGATTCTTGGATGGCCCCCTCCCAAAATTGTGTCCGGTGATCCCGACTTCCAACCAAGATGGCCACCAAGCTCAAAATAGAAAAAAGGGGGGGATGAAATTTTAATTGTCCATTGCTGCTTTAGTGTAAGTCAAAATGAGCTGAAATTTTAACTGCAGCTACATGGCAAGAAGTAGTTTAGCATATATTCCGGGTTTTTCTGTGAAATTTTTCTTTCAGCCGAGATATACCGATTATGCAAATTAGGCATATTTTTATAAAAGATCACAGTTAAATCTTCTCCTCTGAAACTGCTGAACCAAATTAAACCAAACCTGGCAGGGATGGTCCCTGGGTGGGTCCCTTTCAAAATTGTGTCCGACAGCCCCGCCCTCCATTCAATATGGCCGCTGTTACTAAAAATAGAAATTTCTTCAAATGGCCAAAACTGCTCTATTTTAAGCCAGAATGTGCCCAAATTTGAACTGTATAAGCATAATGATGAGCTTTTTAACATGTATTACAGGATTTTTTATGAACTTTGAACTTTTGCCGATTTTGACGGATTATGCAAATTAGAAAAAAGGGGGGATGAAATTTTAAAAAAATCTTCTCCTCGGAAACTACTGAGCCAATCTCAACCAAACTTTGCTGAAATGATTCTTGGATGGCCCCCTCCCAAAATTGTGTCCGGTGATCCCGACTTCCAACCAAGATGGCCACCAAGCTCAAAATAGAAAAAAGGGGGGGATGAAATTTTAATTGTCCATTGCTGCTTTAGTGTAAGTCAAAATGAGCTGAAATTTTAACTGCAGCTACATGGCAAGAAGTAGTTTAGCATATATTCCGGGTTTTTCTGTGAAATTTTTCTTTCAGCAGAGATATACCGATTATGCAAATTAGGCATATTTTTATAAAAGATCACAGTTAAATCTTCTCCTCTGAAACCGCTGAACCAAATTAAACAAAACCTGGCAGGGATGGTCCCTGGGTGGGTCCCTTTCAAAATTGTGTCCGACAGCCCCGCCCTCCATTCAAGATGGCTGCTGTTACTAAAAATAGAAATTTCTTCAAATGGCCAAAACTGCTCTATTTTAAGCCAGAATGTGCCCAAATTTGAACTGTATAAGCATAATGATGAGCTTTTCAGCATGTATGACAGGATTTTTTATGAACTTTGAACTTTTGCCGATTTTGCAAATTAGAAAAAAGGGGGGATGAAATTAAAAAAAATTCTTCTCCTCGGAAACTACTGAGCCAATCTCAACCAAACTTTGCTGAAATGATTCTTGGATGGCCCCCTCCCAAAATTGTGTCCGGTGATCCCGACTTCCAACCAAGATGGCCACCAAGCTCAAAATAGAAAAAAGGGGGGGATGAAATTTTAATTGTCCATTGCTGCTTTAGTGTAAGTCAAAATGAGCTGAAATTTTAACTGCAGCTACATGGCAAGAAGTAGTTTAGCATATATTCCGGATTTTTCTGTGAAATTTTTCTTTCAGCCGAGATATACCGATTATGCAAATTAGGCATATTTTTATAAAAGATCACATTTAAATCTTCTCCTCTGAACCAAATTAAACCAAACCTGGCAGGGATGGTCCCTGGGTGGGTCCCTTTCAAATTTGTGTCCGACAGCCCCGCCCTCCATTCAAGATGGCCGCTGTTACTAAAAATAGAAATTTCTTCAAATGGCCAAAACTGCTCTATTTTAAGCCAGAATGTGCCCAAATTTGAACTGTATAAGCATAATGATGAGCTTTTTAACATGTATTACAGGATTTTTTATGAACTTTGAACTTTTGCCGATTTTGACCGATTATGCAAATTAGAAAAAAGGGGGGATGAAATTTAAAAAAAATATTCTCCTCGGAAACTACTGAGCCAATCTCAACCAAACTTTGCTGAAATGATTCTTGGATGGCCCCCTCCCAAAATTGTGTCCGGTGATCCCGACTTCCAACCAAGATGGCCACCAAGCTCAAAATAGAAAAAAGGGGGGATGAAATTTTAATTGTCCATTGCTGCTTTAGTGTAAGTCAAAATGAGCTGAAATTTTAACTGCAGCTACATGGCAAGAAGTAGTTTAGCATATATTCCGGGTTTTTCTGTGAAATTTTTCTTTCAGCCGAGATATACCGATTATGCAAATTAGGCATATTTTTATAAAAGATCACATTTAAATCTTCTCCTCTGAACCAAATTAAACCAAACCTGGCAGGGATGGTCCCTGGGTGGGTCCCTTTCAAAATTGTGTCCGACAGCCCCGCCCTCCATTCAAGATGGCCGCTGTTACTAAAAATAGAAATTTCTTCAAATGGCCAAAACTGCTCTATTTTAAGCCAGAATGTGCCCAAATTTGAACTGTATAAGCATAATGATGAGCTTTTTAACATGTATTACAGGATTTTTTATGAACTTTGAACTTTTGCCGATTTTGACCGATTATGCAAATTAGAAAAAAGGGGGGATGAAATTTAAAAAAAATCTTCTCCTCTGAAACTACTGAGCCAATCTCAACCAAACTTTGCTGAAATGATTCTTGGATGGCCCCCTCCCAAAATTGTGTCCGGTGATCCCGACTTCCAACCAAGATGGCCACCAAGCTCAAAATAAAAAAAGGGGGGGATGAAATTTTAATTGTCCATTGCTGCTTTAGTGTAAGTCAAAATGAGCTGAAATTTTAACTGCAGCTACATGGCAAGAAGTAGTTTAGCATATATTCCGGGTTTTTCTGTGAAATTTTTCTTTCAGCAGAGATATACCGATTATGCAAATTAGGCATATTTTTATAAAAGATCACAGTTAAATCTTCTCCTCTGAAACCGCTGAACCAAATTAAACAAAACCTGGCAGGGATGGTCCCTTTCAAAATTGTGTCCGACAGCCCCGCCCTCCATTCAAGATGGCTGCTGTTACTAAAAATAGAAATTTCTTCAAATGGCCAAATCTGCTCTATTTTAAGCCAGAATGTGCCCAAATTTGAACTGTATAAGCATAATGATGAGCTTTTCAGCATGTATGACAGGATTTTTTATGAACTTTGAACTTTTGCCGATTTTGACCGATTATGCAAATTAGAAAAAAGGGGGGATGAAATTTAAAAAAAATCTTCTCCTCGGAAACTACTGAGCCAATCTCAACCAAACTTTGCTGAAATGATTCTTGGATGGCCCCCTCCCAAAATTGTGTCCGGTGATCCCAACTTCCAACCAAGATGGCCACCAAGCTCAAAATAGAAAAAAGGGGGGATGAAATTTTAATTGTCCATTGCTGCTTTAGTGTAAGTCAAAATGAGCTGAAATTTTAACTGCAGCTACATGGCAAGAAGTAGTTTAGCATATATTCCGGGTTTTTCTGTGAAATTTTTCTTTCAGCCGAGATATACCGATTATGCAAATTAGGCATATTTTTATAAAAGATCACATTTAAATCTTCTCCTCTGAAACCGCTGAACCAAATTAAACCAAACCTGGCAGGGATGGTCCCTGGGTGGGTCCCTTTCAAAATTGTGTCCGACAGCCCCGCCCTCCATTCAAGATGGCCGCTGTTACTAAAAATAGAAATTTCTTCAAATGGCCAAAACTGCTCTATTTTAAGCCAGAATGTGCCCAAATTTGAACTGTATAAGCATAATGATGAGCTTTTTAACATGTATTACAGGATATTTTATGAACTTTGAACTTTTGCCGATTTTGACCGATTATGCAAATTAGAAAAAAGGGGGGATGAAATTTAAAAAAAATCTTCTCCTCTGAAACTACTGAGCCAATCTCAACCAAACTTTGCTGAAATGATTCTTGGATGGCCCCCTCCCAAAATTGTGTCCGGTGATCCCGACTTCCAACCAAGATGGCCACCAAGCTCAAAATAAAAAAAAGGGGGGATGAAATTTTAATTGTCCATTGCTGCTTTAGTGTAAGTCAAAATGAGCTGAAATTTTAACTGCAGCTACATGGCAAGAAGTAGTTTAGCATATATTCCGGGTTTTTCTGTGAAATTTTTCTTTCAGCAGAGATATACCGATTATGCAAATTAGGCATATTTTTATAAAAGATCACAGTTAAATCTTCTCCTCTGAAACCGCTGAACCAAATTAAACAAAACCTGGCAGGGATGGTCCCTTTCAAAATTGTGTCCGACAGCCCCGCCCTCCATTCAAGATGGCTGCTGTTACTAAAAATAGAAATTTCTTCAAATGGCCAAAACTGCTCTATTTTAAGCCAGAATGTGCCCAAATTTGAACTGTATAAGCATAATGATGAGCTTTTCAGCATGTATGACAGGATTTTTTATGAACTTTGAACTTTTGCCGATTTTGACCGATTATGCAAATTAGAAAAAAGGGGGGATGAAATTTAAAAAAAATCTTCTCCTCGGAAACTACTGAGCCAATCTCAACCAAACTTTGCTGAAATGATTCTTGGATGGCCCCCTCCCAAAATTGTGTCCGGTGATCCCGACTTCCAACCAAGATGGCCACCAAGCTCAAAATAGAAAAAAGGGGGGGATGAAATTTTAATTGTCCATTGCTGCTTTAGTGTAAGTCAAAATGAGCTGAAATTTTAACTGCAGCTACATGGCAAGAAGTAGTTTAGCATATATTCCGGGTTTTTCTGTGAAATTTTTCTTTCAGCAGAGATATACCGATTATGCAAATTAGGCATATTTTTATAAAAGATCACAGTTAAATCTTCTCCTCTGAAACCGCTGAACCAAATTAAACAAAACCTGGCAGGGATGGTCCCTTTCAAAATTGTGTCCGACAGCCCCGCCCTCCATTCAAGATGGCCGCTGTTACTAAAAATAGAAATTTCTTCAAATGGCCAAAACTGCTCTATTTTAAGCCAGAATGTGCCCAAATTTGAACTGTAGAAGCATAATGATGAGCTTTTTAACATGTATTACAGGATTTTTTATGAACTTTGAACTTTTGCCGATTTTGACCGATTATGCAAATTAGAAAAAAGGGGGGATGAAATTTAAAAAAAATCTTCTCCTCGGAAACTACTGAGCCAATCTCAACCAAACTTTGCTGAAATGATTCTTGGATGGCCCCCTCCCAAAATTGTGTCCGGTGATCCCGACTTCCAACCAAGATGGCCACCAAGCTCAAAATAAAAAAAGGGGGGGATGAAATTTTAATTGTCCATTGCTGCTTTAGTGTGTCAAAATGAGCTGAAATTTTAACTGCAGCTACATGGCAAGAAGTAGTTTAGCATATATTCAGGGTTTTTCTGTGAAATTTTTCTTTCAGCCGATATATACAGATTATGCAAATTAGGCATATTTTGATAAAAGATCGCATTTAAATCTTCTCCTCTGAAACCGCTGAACCAAATTAAACCAAACCTGGCAGGGATGGTCCCTGGGTGGTTCCCTTTCAAAATTGTGTCCGACAGCCCCGCCCTCCATTCAAGATGGCTGCTGTTACTAAAAATAGAAATTTCTTCAATTGTCCATTGCTGCTTTAGTATAAGTCAAAATGAGCTCAAATTTGAACTGCAGCTACATGGCAAGGAGTAGTTTAGCATATGTTCGGGGGGGTTTTTTGAAATTTTTCTTTCAGCCGATTTATACCGATTATGCAAATTAGGCATATTTTGATAAAAGATCACATTTAAATCTTCTCCTCCGAAATTTGTGTCTGGTGGTCCCGCCCTCTGACCAAGATGGCTGCACAGCTGTACTTAGTTTAACATAGGACCCTATGGGAAATTCACATAAAAACCATCTTGTCTGGAACCAGTAGCTCAATTAAAACCGAACTTAGAAGGAATAGTCATTGGATGGTCCTCTTCCAAAATGGTGTCCGGCAGTTGCGCTCTCCCGCCACAGTGCAGTTGCGTTGTTATTGAAAGCAGCTTTGATCCAGGTGAGCGACTACAGGCTCCTGGGAGCCTCTGGTTCAACCAAAGACTAAGATTTTCCCCCAAAACCCTTGCTTCAAATATTTCCATGTTAGAACCCATCCAAGATAATGATAATTACAAGCCACATGCAAAAAATGATTCAAATCTATACATGTTTACTCAAGTTATCGCGTAAACAAGAAAGTGTGACGGACGGCCGCTATTAATATATCCCCTCACCGCAATCGTGGGGGGATAAAAACTGCATCAATGGTGTAGTGGGAAGCGTGCTCACCTCGAGTACGGTAGACAGTGGTTTCGAAACCCTGTCTGGTTAAACCAAAGACTATAGAAATAGTATTTCCTGCTCCTCTGTGAAGCATGCAGCATTAAGGAGTAAGAGCAAAGACTGGGTGGCATGGAACCAGGATAATGTGTCCGAGTGAAGTGAAATCTTTACCTGCAGACTGTTGTTTCAGTGAGCTAGCCCTATAAAGAACCAAGTCATTATGTTGGGGTAATACAAAGCGGACATCATCATTTCATTGGATGTAACTTCTCGCACGATAGAGCTGAAAAATTGCTGAGTTGGCATTAAACAACAATCATTCATTCATTCTGTGCAATTCGTCGTGTGAAGATGATGCGTTATCGTCCCAGTTATTAAACCATAACCAATTGCATCCTTAAACATAACAGACAAGGAGAGGTCCACTTTATATTTATTCACAAAAAGTAACAATGAATGTTATTGGTTGATTGTTTCTTGCTTAATGTCTAACAACAAATATTTCATGATGAGAAAAACATTAACCATATGAAAACAAATCGGAGGAATCGGGGATGATAAGAAAAGTATGGACAGAAAAAGGTTAAACTTAAGTTCTGTGAAGGCTATAATGTGGTAAATCTTTTTTACAAATCTACAGAAGTCCTTAATGTACAGGAACATTGGTACTTTCCTTTTTGGTCCAGTCTTTCTGTATTATAACCCGAAATATATAATTGACTTTGGACGTAGCTTACCTTTATATACAAGTCTTGTCTGGAAATTACGTGTTGTATTTTGCTAAATTATCAGAAATCTATTCTATATTATTACATTGTATACTTATCTTGAAGTAAAGAAGGCATAGCAAAGGGCAGAGTTAAGAACAGTTATCCCATTTAAATATAAATATTTAAAGGTAATTAACTATGGAAGCTTTTAGAAAAATATTCATTGAACCGAACGGTATTAATGTACTTATTCGACGAACACAACAAATGATATTATAATTTCCGAAAGGTCTGACCTCAGTTCGAGTCGGAATTCCGCAAGTTTACAAACGATTGAAATCCATAACTCTATGGTCACAAAAAGACCATAAGAGCTATGGTTTCACTCTGGGAGAAACAATTTTCAAGCCTAAAAAAATATCTTATATGTACATATCCATGAGTGAGCAATCAACCATTCAAAATAAGAATAGCATTAGATTTAAACTATAGGAGGAGTTGTGATGGGCTATTTAATGTACAAAGTAATCCATATTTATCAGCCATGCCTGAGCAAGTGAACACAAAAATCACTGGGGTGGAAATTTCAGAATTTGAATATGATCTGTATTCTGATTCAAGTAACATATTATTGCATGTTATTATTACACCTAATCTATGTAACGTTATGCTAGGGTAGAGCACGAAAACCCAATTCTGAATAGATTACACAAATTGGCTGTAGACAAATCTCCACAAATTTTGTCAGCTGTATCACAGTGTCAAAAAGTTAACATTCCATGAGATGATGATGATGTCTGCTTTGTACTTGACCAACACTCTTAGTTGGAATTTTATAATTCGAGCTCACTGAAACAAGTCTGCAGGTAGACATGTCGCTCCACTCGGACACAATATCTCGATTCCGAGCCAACCAGTCTTTGCTCTTACACCTTAGGTGCTGTGTGCATGGCAGAGAAGCAGCATATACCAATTCTATAGTCCATGGGTAGACATGTCGCTCCACTCTCACACATTATGCTGCATGATTAGCAGAGAGCAGCAAATACCAATTTTTTAAGCCTTTGGTTTGGCTGGGGACCGGGCTCAAACCCACATCTACCACACTCGAGGCGAGCATGCTAACCAATGAGGTTAATAAAAAAAACAGAAAAAACTGGTCGAAAAAAAAAAAAAAAAAAAAGGATAATATTTCATTGTTTATTAAGAAGTTGTAATTAAAACATGACCCTCCTACTATACACTGGTTAACTTTTAGCTCTACGATCTTCTTAAAGGCATATCCTCTCTTGATCTATATTTATACCTATTGTAACCAGGGCCCGTCATGGTAGTGATCGTATGGTAGTTGGATTTAAATCTACCTGTGCAATCAATACTTAACACCACTAAAGTTGTGAGTTTGAATCCCGCGCATGGCGAGGTTTACTCGATACGACATTATGTGATAAAGTTTGTCAGTGACTTGCGACAGGTTGGTGGTTTTCTCCGGTTTCCTCCACCAATAATACGGGCCGTCACGAAATAACTGAAATATTGTTGAAAGTTGCATCAAACACCATAAACCTACCCTACCTATTGTAACCTCTTATAATATACTTGTTTACAATTACGGTTGTCACGAAATAACTGAAATATTGTTGAAAGTTGCATCAAACACCATAAACCTACCCTACCTATTGTAACCTCTTATAATATACTTGTTTACAATACAATCATTAAAAATATGTAGTTCTTGTGACAATTTTCATTAAAACATTATTTTTTTTTAATAAAGCAGTCGTGATGGTATTGTAAATTGATTGTCTCACAAACTAATTCCTGTAACTTTATTCAAAATTTATCCACTAGTTGTAATATTCTGTTTTGCTCTTGTTCCTTAGCTTCTGGGTCTTTTGCATCACCAATATTTCCAGCATACTCTGCAAAAGAAAAACACAATAAAGACCATTTTTTTAAAGAACAGGAAGTGGTGGAAGAAAGATTAAGAGTCGATATCATTGGTCATAATTATAGTAAATTGAACCTGTTATCTCAAACAGGGGCTGTCGTGGTCGTGATCATATGGTAGTTGGATTTACAACTACCTATGCAATCAGTGCCTATCACCACTAATGTTGTGAGTTCGAATCCTACTCAGACGAGCTGTACTTGATACATCATGTGATAAAAGTTTGTCAATAACTTGCAATAGGTCAATGGTTTTCTCCAGGTACTCTGGTTTCCTTCACCAATTAAACTGACCTCCAAGATATAACTGAAATATTGGTGAAAGTGGCATTATACACCATAACCCTCAGTATTACCCTCCTTCAGATTCTCCCACACATTCACAGCTAGTATTGTACATTTACCTCTCATTATACTTTTGATTGATTTGATAGATCCTCCTCTCATATTCAAAATCTGCATTACTCTCTGTTTGACCTATAAAACAAAGAAATAACTTGTAACCTTCAGATAAAAACACCATCCTTATTTATCAGGGTTCATATGTCTATTTGTGACGGACTTAGTTGGGAAATACTTGGGACATTGGAATTATATCTATCAATACACGAGGGACCTTTCAAAATGTTCATTATATAATGTAGTCTTTTTATACATGTCCATAGGGTTGTACCTTGTCATGTTGAAGGAATTAATGATCTAACCTTAAAGTAGATGATTATAAGTTTTACTTCAAGTTATCCAAAGAAACAACATATTCAACTTCATGATGACAGGGTTCAACTGTAATTTTATTTTGTTGGTTAGGGTTAGAGTTATGGTGTTTAACACCATTTTCAACAATATTTCAGTTATATCATGGCGGTTAGTTTTATTGATGGAAGAAACAGGAGTACCCGGAAAAAACCATTGACCTGTCACAAGTCACTGACAAACTTTATCACATAATGTTGTATCAAGTTATTTTGTTGGTTATATGTATCAGAAAGACCAATCTTATTAATATTAAATGCTTGTTGTATCATCTAACAACATCCTGTTTGGGGTCATGTCAAGTAACCTTTCATTTATCTTTGACAGTCCAATCATATGTAATACAGTTAAACATCTAAACTAATGGAAAACAAGCTCAGTTTTCCTATCTAAAGATTTAGTAGGCTCATTGCCGATTGGTCAAGTGAAAATATGAACTCCATACAGATGTTAGAGTATCGCCGAAAAATAAAAATATAAAAAAAAGATACAAGCATATAATTTGGTCAGTTGAAAATTGAAATTATGAAAAAAATCACCATTACCCTAAATAGTTGTAACAATTATATATAGATTCTCTTTCAGTTGCCCGTGGGTTACGATATTTCTCCACTCAAGAGAGTTAAATTAAAAATTTTAACCACAAGGCGTCGGGCGAGTGGTTAAAAATTTTAATTTAACTCACGAGAGTGGAGAAATATCGTAACCCACATGGGCAACTGAAGGAGAATTTGTTTCTCCCATTATTTAACACAAACTTTATTTCAAAATCCGATTCAATTACCGATTTGACAACATGTGGGGAAAGGCACGAGACATTTTAATCCTCTAAGAGGATTACAGATTTTTCCACCACTGGTTCACCGGGGTTAAAAAGCCACAACACTGGGAGAAAAAAATGCTACATATATTCTCGAGATGAATACACAATATTCTTACTTTACTGGTAAATATACAAATATAAACTAAAGGCTCAGGTGAGCCTGTATCGCTCACCTGACATAAATAAGCCCTCTTAAGAATGTCTGCATGCCGAATATATCTAAGTTTTACTATTCAAATCCCATAGGGTTTTACAATGTATGTTAAAACTATGTCTGCTCATGGCAGCCATCTTGGATGGAGGTCGTGGTCACTGGACACAAATTTGAAAGTATACTACCCAAGGACCATCCATGCCATGTTGGCTTTAAATTGGCTGACTGGTTTCAGAGGAGAAGACTTTTAAACAATTTTCCCATAGGTCCTATGTTAAAATTATGTCTGCCGACAGTGGCCATTTTGGACCGAGATCGGGGTCACTGAACACAATTTTGGCAGTTGACCACCTAAGGACCATCGATGATATGTTTGCTATATTGGCTGACTGGTTTCAGAGGAGAAGATTTTAAAACATTTTTTCCCCATAGGGTCCTATGTTAAAACTATGTTTGCTGAAGGCAGCCATCTTGGATGGAGGTCAGGGTCACTGGACACAATTTTGAAAATTGACCACTTAAGGACCATTCATGTCATGTTTGCTTTAAATTGGCTTACTGGTTTCAGAGGAGAAGATTCTTAAACATATTTCCCATAGAGTCCTATGTTAAAACTATGTCCGCTGATGGTGGCCATCTTGGATGGAGGTCTGGGTCACCGGATATAATTTTGAAAGTTGACCATTTAAGGACCATTCATGCCATGTTTGCTTTAAATTGACTTATTGGTTTCAGAGGAGAAGACTTTTAAACATTTTTTTCATAGGGTCCTATGTTAAAACTAAGCCGAGTCATGGTGGCCATCTTGAATTTCCGATCGGCAAACGATTCACAAGTTTAGTACAGGATCACCCAATGATCATTCCTGCAAAGTCACAATTCAATTGGCTAAGTGGTTTCTGACGAGAAGATTTTTAAAATTTCAGCCAATGAGAACACATTATGGATTTCAAATCATCAGCACCAAAAACACAAATCTGGTAGAGGACCATCCAATGAACATTTATGGCAAATTTGATTGAAATCTGTTCAGCGGTTTCAGAGAAGAAGAGTTAAATGTGAAAAGCTAACGGACGACGGACACTTACCCATGACAAAAGCTCACTTGGCCTATGGCCAGGTGAGCTAAAAATCTACCAAAATACTTACTGATAAAGAACCTGTAGCACAGATCTCTAACTAAATACTTGCTGATGAAGAACCTGTAGCACAGATCTCTAACTAAATACTTACTGATGAAGAACCTGTAGCACAGATCTCTAACTAAATACTTACTGATAAAGAACCTGTAGCACAGATCTCTAACTAAATACTTACTGATAAAGAACCTGTAGCACAGATCTCTAACTAAATACTTACTGATGAAGAACCTGTAGCACAGATCTCTAACTAAATACTTACTGATGAAGAACCTGTAGCACAGATCTCTAACTAAATACTTACTGATGAAGAACCTGTAGCACAGATCTCTAACTAAATACTTACTGATGAAGAACCTGTAGCACAGATCTCTAAATAAATACTTACTGATGAAGAACCTGTAGCACAGATCTCTAACTAAATACTTACTGATGAAGAACCTGTAGCACAGATATCTAATTAAATACTTACTGAAGAAGAACCTGTAGCACAGATCTCTAACATTATATAATCCACTAACTGTAAAGTAAACAAACCAGCCTCTAATCGTCTTATGTAGAATTCATCATCGTCATCAATTTCCTCACCCCGATTTTTCATTCTCTGGAAATTAAATCAAAATACTTTTAATATTTTAATTTGATCATCTGAAGACTTCTCAATAATGTTTTAACTATACACACATTGTAATCTATTGTTTTAGCAATGACTAGAATCTACCTTAATCAAGTGATGAATGACAATTTTAAATATATATTAGAACCGCATCTGTGGTGTTTTGGTTAGCGTGCTCGCCTCGTATGCGGCAGATCCTGGGTTCGATCCCCGATCAGGTCAAACCAAAGACTATAAAATAGTTATTTGTTGCTTCTCCGCTATAAAGCACACATCATTCAGGAGAAAGAGCAAAAACTATACAAAAATCCAGCTAAGCGTGTTGGTCTAGTACAAAGCAGACCTCATCATCATTTAATTGAAAATTAACTTGTTCTCACCATGATATAGCTGAAAAATTGAAAGAGTTGGTGTTAAACAACAATCACTAAATATATATTGGTATATCAACAGTAGAGATGACAACACTTTTTATTTGTTATTATTGTTATTTTACTAATTTTTATTTTAAAATGGCTATTTTCTAAAAGATGTGTTTTTTGCATATTCCCACAGTCATCTAATAATATATTACATTCAAACTTTAAAAAACATTTTCTTGTGCAAATTTATGATATGGACAACCGGAAAAGTTGTGAACACAAGATTTCCATTGTGCCTCAATATGACTTAGTACACATGGGCAATAACTCATAATAAAATATCAAATCCAAACATTTTGTCTGCGGATCAACATGTCGCTCCACTCCGACAGGTTATCCCGTTTCCGAGCCAACCAGTCTTTGATCTTACTCCTTAAAGCTGCGTTGTTAGAGGAGAAAAGCAGCAAACAAAGAAATTTGTTTACTCTTTGGTTTGACTTGACTTGACTTTACACATCTCCAAAAGATGACAATCAATCGTTTCAAACAGCACTCATTATCAAACTTTATTGAGATTTTTATTAAATTTAATTTAATTTAATTTAATTCAAAGCCATTATAGAATGACAATAGTGAAAAAGCTTACAGGCTAATTTTTCCTGTTTTCAAGGGCAACAACTTGTACAAAAATTACGAAACACACTAATGAAAGGCAGTCAATACATAGCTTTTACAAATAGTAAGACTTCATGACAGCCTGTTTGATATTAGTGATCATATCTTGAAATGAAAATTATCCATGTTCTTTAAGTACTACATGTAGAAAGTAGGCTTTGAAGCAAACAAGTCCTGTGACCTAATTAACAAACCTCATGCAATAGTGTTAGTACCTGAGAAAACCACAGACCTGTCGCAAGTCACTGACAAACTGTATCAAATAATGTTGTATCAAGTAAACCACGTCTGAACAAGAATCGAACTCCGGAGTGGGATTCAAACTCAACGTTAGTGGTAATAGGCACTGATTGCATAGGTAGTTGTAAATCCAAATACCATACGATGACCTCCCATCATGTCATAACTACTCTTAAAACAACATTAATTTATTTAAATATACATTTTTATATTATCATCATTGGACAAACTTACACTAATTGTGTGGTTATTTTGGAAATTAAGGGTAATAAAACAGCAAAAAGGAGAGGATTAAACAGGTGTGTTGAAGCTAAAAATATGAAAAATGCATAAATCTGATGTGTTATAGTGAAGAAAACCTACAATCTATTATTAAACAAACCTGTTTTTCTCTCTCTATCTGATCATCAACTGTCCTTACTTTGTCAAGGTACTTAAAATGAAGTTCTAATAATCTTTCTACCTGTCAAAAAAGAAAAAAAATGTTTACAGAATTTATTTGACATTAATGTGTTAAAGAATGGTAACATTGGCAATATTTCTCTAAAGATTTGTGTCAGCCATCTTCTTTGCCTTCTAACAAGACTTACACAAAACAAATTACTGTGGTTTCATTTATCTTTGCAGGTATAAGTTTGCAGATAAATGGATAGCGAGATGTATTTAATAACAAATTTGTCAATCCTTTTGACTTTGACTGTATAAACATTTCATATATCAATACATTATTGGACTAAATGATGCGTGTCCTATAAAAGGCAGGAACTGCTTATCCTTTGCCAGCCCCTGGGTTCACCCTAGGTTTTTGGTGGGGTTCTTGTTGCTCATCTTTATAGTTTTCTGTGTTGAGTTTTTGTGGGGTTTTGTTTGTCTTCGTCCTGTGTATTGTGTGCCCAATGTTGCCAGTGTCTCTGGAATGTCCATTCTTGATTGGCTCTTGTTTTCTCTAATGTTTATTTAAAACAACCAGATAGCGACCTACACAACTATATCCCGATATTAAATTAAACAACAAATTACATGTACTTGTTTAATAACTGTCATTTATTCTTCTCTTACAATAAAACAAGGAAATAAACAGAACAGGAATATTAAATTTAATCGTACATATTTTTGACATTACCTTTTCATGATCATTTTCTGTATATTTGTTGACCAACCTTTGTCTTTGCGTAGCTTGACAATTTTTCATCATTGAAGCGACTATTGATGTGATATGTTCTGTAATCAATAATCATTGATAATCAAGATATAGGCCATTCATGACTGTATACAGTAGTATCTCCTCTAATAAGACCATCCCTCCCTTCAGCAATGAAAATGTGTACTTGTAAGCAGACCTTTCAATAAGGGATGGTACCATGTACTTTTACTTGTTTAAAATGTTATTTGGTACCTCCTGATTTAAAAGAGTATTGTATAAGATATTCATGAAATGGCACACCTAAAAATATTGAAAACTCTGTATAAGAGGGGTGACCTCTTTTGACAGTGACAATTTAGTAGTGTTGCACTTTCTCAAAGAAATTTACGGTTGAAACATTCAAAGGTGCTCTATCAAATACTATTATATGAAAGTTGTAAATAATTTTAACCTTTTTTCAATTGTCATTTGTAAACTCTGACATATATATACTTCAGGCAGTCAGTATTTGGTAGAAGTTAAAGTAGAAGAAATCTGGTCTGATAAGAGGAATGATCTTTAGTGGGAGTAACCTTATAAGAGGAATGATCTTTAGTGGGAGTAGCCTGATAAGAGGAATGATCTTTAGTGGGAGTAGCCTGATAAGAGGAATGATCTTTAGTGGGAGTAGCCTTATAAGAGGAATGATCTTTAGTGGGAGTAGCCTTATAAGAGGAATGATCTTTAGTGGGAGTAGCCTTATAAGAGGAATGATCGTTAGTGGGAGTAGCCTGATAAGAGGAATGATCTTTAGTGGGAGTAGCCTGATAAGAGGAATGATCTTTAGTGGGAGTAGCCTTATAAGAGGAATGATCTTTAGTGGGAGTAGCCTGATAAGAGGAATGATCTTTAGTGGGAGCAACCTGATAAGAGGAATGATCTTTAGTGGGAGTAGCCTTATAAGAGAAATGATCTTTAGTGGGAGTAGCCTTATAAGAGGAATGATCTTTAGTGGGAGTAGTCTGATAAGAGGAATGATCTTTAGTGGGAGTAGTCTGATAAGAGGAATGATCTTTAGTGGGAGTAGCCTTATAAGAGGAATGATCTTTAGTGGGAGTAGCCTTATAAGAGGAATGATCTTTAGTGGGAGTAGCCTGATAAGAGGAATGATCTTTATTGGGAGTAGCCTTATAAGAGGAATGATCTTTAGTGGGAGTAGCCTGATAAGAGGAATGATCTTTAGTGGGAGTAGCCTTATAAGAGAAATGATCTTTAGTGGGAGTAGCCTTATAAGAGGAATGATCTTTAGTGGGAGTAGTCTGATAAGAGGAATGATCTTTAGTGGGAGTAGCCTTATAAGAGAAATGATCTTTAGTGGGAGTAGCCTGATAAGAGGAATGATCTTTAGTGGGAGCAACCTGATAAGAGGAATGATCTTTAGTGGGAGTAGCCTTATAAGAGGAATGATCTTTAGTGGGAGCAGTCTGATAAGAGTAATGATCTTTAGTGGGAGTAGCCTTATAAGAGGAATGATCTTTAGTGGGAGTAGTCTGATAAGAGGAATGATCTTTAGTGGGAGTAGTCTGATAAGAGGAATGATCTTTAGTGGGAGCAACCTGATAAGAGGAATGATCTTTAGTGGGAGTAGCCTTATAAGAGAAATGATCTTTAGTGGGAGTAGCCTTATAAGAGGAATGATCTTTAGTGGGAGTAGTCTGATAAGAGGAATGATCTTTAGTGGGAGTAGTCTGATAAGAGGAATGATCTTTAGTGGGAGTAGCCTTATAAGAGGAATGATCTTTAGTGGGAGTAGCCTTATAAGAGGAATGATCTTTAGTGGGAGTAGCCTGATAAGAGGAATGATCTTTATTGGGAGTAGCCTTATAAGAGGAATGATCTTTAGTGGGAGTAGCCTGATAAGAGGAATGATCTTTAGTGGGAGTAGCCTTATAAGAGAAATGATCTTTAGTGGGAGTAGCCTTATAAGAGGAATGATCTTTAGTGGGAGTAGTCTGATAAGAGGAATGATCTTTAGTGGGAGTAGCCTTATAAGAGAAATGATCTTTAGTGGGAGTAGCCTGATAAGAGGAATGATCTTTAGTGGGAGCAACCTGATAAGAGGAATGATCTTTAGTGGGAGTAGCCTTATAAGAGGAATGATCTTTAGTGGGAGCAGTCTGATAAGAGTAATGATCTTTAGTGGGAGTAGCCTTATAAGAGGAATGATCTTTAGTGGGAGTAGTCTGATAAGAGGAATGATCTTTAGTGGGAGTAGTCTGATAAGAGGAATGATCTTTAGTGGGAGTAGCCTTATAAGAGGAATGATCTTTAGTGGGAGTAGCCTTATAAGAGGAATGATCTTTAGTGGGAGTAGCCTGATAAGAGGAATGATCTTTATTGGGAGTAGCCTTATAAGAGGAATGATCTTTAGTGGGAGTAACCTGATAAGAGGAATGATCTTTAGTGGGAGTAGCCTTATAAGAGAAATGATCTTTAGTGGGAGTAGCCTTATAAGAGGAATGATCTTTAGTGGGAGTAGTCTGATGAGAGGAATGATCTTTAGTGGGAGTAGTCTGATAAGAGGAATGATCTTTAGTGGGAGTAGCCTTATAAGAGGAATGATCTTTAGTGGGAGTAACCTTATAAGAGGAATGATCTTTAGTGGGAGTAGCCTTATAAGAGGAATGATCTTTAGTGGGAGTAGCCTGATAAGAGGAATGATCTTTAGTGGGAGTAACCTGATAAGAGGAATGATCTTTAGTGGGAGTAGCCTTATAAGAGAAATGATCTTTAGTGGGAGTAGCCTTATAAGAGGAATGATCTTTAGTGGGAGTAGTCTGATAAGAGGAATGATCTTTAGTGGGAGTAACCTGATAAGAGGAATGATCTTTAGTGGGAGTAGCCTTATAAGAGGAATGATCTTTA
The DNA here is from genome assembly GCA_963680875.1 of Bathymodiolus brooksi. Taxonomy (NCBI): domain Eukaryota; kingdom Metazoa; phylum Mollusca; class Bivalvia; order Mytilida; family Modiolidae; genus Bathymodiolus; species Bathymodiolus brooksi. The sequence goes on along the minus strand of OY804578.1, from coordinate 77,769,555 downwards.
GTGGGAGTAGCCTTATAAGAGGAATGATCTTTAGTGGGAGTAGCCTGATAAGAGGAATGATCTTTATTGGGAGTAGCCTTATAAGAGGAATGATCTTTAGTGGGAGTAGCCTGATAAGAGGAATGATCTTTAGTGGGAGTAGCCTTATAAGAGAAATGATCTTTAGTGGGAGTAGCCTTATAAGAGGAATGATCTTTAGTGGGAGTAGTCTGATAAGAGGAATGATCTTTAGTGGGAGTAGCCTTATAAGAGAAATGATCTTTAGTGGGAGTAGCCTGATAAGAGGAATGATCTTTAGTGGGAGCAACCTGATAAGAGGAATGATCTTTAGTGGGAGTAGCCTTATAAGAGAAATGATCTTTAGTGGGAGTAGCCTGATAAGAGGAATGATCTTTAGTGGGAGTAGTCTGATAAGAGGAATGATCTTTAGTGGGAGTAGTCTGATAAGAGGAATGATCTTTAGTGGGAGTAGCCTTATAAGAGGAATGATCTTTAGTGGGAGTAGCCTTATAAGAGGAATGATCTTTAGTGGGAGTAGCCTGATAAGAGGAATGATCTTTATTGGGAGTAGCCTTATAAGAGGAATGATCTTTAGTGGGGGTAGCCTGATAAGAGGAATGATCTTTAGTGGGAGTAGCCTTATAAGAGAAATGATCTTTAGTGGGAGTAGCCTTATAAGAGGAATGATCTTTAGTGGGAGTAGTCTGATAAGAGGAATGATCTTTAGTGGGAGTAGTCTGATAAGAGGAATGATCTTTAGTGGGAGTAGCCTTATAAGAGGAATGATCTTTAGTGGGAGTAACCTTATAAGAGGAATGATCTTTAGTGGGAGTAGCCTTATAAGAGGAATGATCTTTAGTGGGAGTAGCCTGATAAGAGGAATGATCTTTAGTGGGAGTAACCTGATAAGAGGAATGATCTTTAGTGGGAGTAGCCTTATAAGAGAAATGATCTTTAGTGGGAGTAGCCTTATAAGAGGAATGATCTTTAGTGGGAGTAGTCTGATAAGAGGAATGATCTTTAGTGGGAGTAACCTGATAAGAGGAATGATCTTTAGTGGGAGTAGCCTTATAAGAGAAATGATCTTTAGTGGGAGTAGCCTTATAAGAGGAATGATCTTTAGTGGGAGTAGTCTGATAAGAGGAATGATCTTTAGTGGGAGTAGTCTGATAAGAGGAATGATCTTTATTGGGAGTAGCCTTATAAGAGGAATGATCTTTAGTGGGAGTAACCTTATAAGAGGAATGATCTTTAGTGGGAGTAGCCTTATAAGAGGAATGATCTTTAGTGGGAGTAGCCTGATAAGAGGAATGATCTTTAGTGGGAGTAACCTGATAAGAGGAATGATCTTTAGTGGGAGTAGTCTGATAAGAGGAATGATCTTTAGTGGGAGTAGCCTTATAAGAGGAATGATCTTTAGTGGGAGTAGCCTTATAAGAGGAATGATCTTTAGTGGGAGTAGTCTGATAAGAGGAATGATCTTTAGTGGGAGTAGCCTTATAAGAGGAATGATCTTTAGTGGGAGTAGTCTGATAAGAGGAATGATCTTTAGTGGGAGTAGTCTGATAAGAGGAATGATCTTTAGTGGGAGTAGTCTGATAAGAGGAATGATCTTTAGTGGGAGTAGTCTGATAAGAGGAATGATCTTTAGTGGGAGTAGCCTTATAAGAGGAATGATCTTTAGTGGGAGTAACCTTATAAGAGGAATGATCTTTAGTGGGAGCAGTCTGATAAGAGTAATGATCTTTAGTGGGAGTAGTCTGATAAGAGGAATGATCTTTAGTGGGAGTAGTCTGATAAGAGGAATGATCTTTAGTGGGAGTAGCCTTATAAGAGGAATGCTCTTTAGTGGGAGTAGCCTTATAAGAGGAATGATCTTTAGTGGGAGTAGCCTTATAAGAGGAATGATCTTTAGTGGGAGTAGCCTTATAAGAGGAATGATCTTTAGTGGGAGTAGCCTGATAAGAGGAATGATCTTTAGTGGGAGTAACCTGATAAGAGGAATGATCTTTAGTGGGAGTAGCCTTATAAGAGGAATGATCTTTAGTGGGAGTAGCCTTATAAGAGGAATGATCTTTAGTGGGAGTAGCCTGATAAGAGGAATGATCTTTAGTGGGAGTAGCCTTATAAGAGAAATGATCTTTAGTGGGAGTAGCCTGATAAGAGGAATGATCTTTAGTGGGAGCAACCTGATAAGAGGAATGATCTTTAGTGGGAGTAGCCTTATAAGAGGAATGATCTTTAGTGGGAGTAGTCTGATAAGAGGAATGATCTTTAGTGGGAGTAACCTGATAAGAGGAATGATCTTTAGTGGGAGTAGCCTTATAAGAGGAATGATCTTTAGTGGGAGTAGCCTTATAAGAGGAATGATCTTTAGTGGGAGTAGCCTGATAAGAGGAATGATCTTTATTGGGAGTAGCCTTATAAGAGGAATGATCTTTAGTGGGAGTAGCCTGATAAGAGGAATGATCTTTAGTGGGAGTAGCCTTATAAGAGAAATGATCTTTAGTGGGAGTAGCCTTATAAGAGGAATGATCTTTAGTGGGAGTAGTCTGATAAGAGGAATGATCTTTAGTGGGAGTAGCCTTATAAGAGAAATGATCTTTAGTGGGAGTAGCCTGATAAGAGGAATGATCTTTAGTGGGAGCAACCTGATAAGAGGAATGATCTTTAGTGGGAGTAGCCTTATAAGAGAAATGATCTTTAGTGGGAGTAGCCTTATAAGAGGAATGATCTTTAGTGGGAGTAGTCTGATAAGAGGAATGATCTTTAGTGGGAGTAGTCTGATAAGAGGAATGATCTTTAGTGGGAGTAGCCTTATAAGAGGAATGATCTTTAGTGGGAGTAGCCTTATAAGAGGAATGATCTTTAGTGGGAGTAGCCTGATAAGAGGAATGATCTTTATTGGGAGTAGCCTTATAAGAGGAATGATCTTTAGTGGGGGTAGCCTGATAAGAGGAATGATCTTTAGTGGGAGTAGCCTTATAAGAGAAATGATCTTTAGTGGGAGTAGCCTTATAAGAGGAATGATCTTTAGTGGGAGTAGTCTGATAAGAGGAATGATCTTTAGTGGGAGTAGTCTGATAAGAGGAATGATCTTTAGTGGGAGTAGCCTTATAAGAGGAATGATCTTTAGTGGGAGTAACCTTATAAGAGGAATGATCTTTAGTGGGAGTAGCCTTATAAGAGGAATGATCTTTAGTGGGAGTAGCCTGATAAGAGGAATGATCTTTAGTGGGAGTAACCTGATAAGAGGAATGATCTTTAGTGGGAGTAGCCTTATAAGAGAAATGATCTTTAGTGGGAGTAGCCTTATAAGAGGAATGATCTTTAGTGGGAGTAGTCTGATAAGAGGAATGATCTTTAGTGGGAGTAACCTGATAAGAGGAATGATCTTTAGTGGGAGTAGCCTTATAAGAGAAATGATCTTTAGTGGGAGTAGCCTTATAAGAGGAATGATCTTTAGTGGGAGTAGTCTGATAAGAGGAATGATCTTTAGTGGGAGTAGTCTGATAAGAGGAATGATCTTTATTGGGAGTAGCCTTATAAGAGGAATGATCTTTAGTGGGAGTAACCTTATAAGAGGAATGATCTTTAGTGGGAGTAGCCTTATAAGAGGAATGATCTTTAGTGGGAGTAGCCTGATAAGAGGAATGATCTTTAGTGGGAGTAACCTGATAAGAGGAATGATCTTTAGTGGGAGTAGTCTGATAAGAGGAATGATCTTTAGTGGGAGTAGCCTTATAAGAGGAATGATCTTTAGTGGGAGTAGCCTTATAAGAGGAATGATCTTTAGTGGGAGTAGTCTGATAAGAGGAATGATCTTTAGTGGGAGTAGCCTTATAAGAGGAATGATCTTTAGTGGGAGTAGTCTGATAAGAGGAATGATCTTTAGTGGGAGTAGTCTGATAAGAGGAATGATCTTTAGTGGGAGTAGTCTGATAAGAGGAATGATCTTTAGTGGGAGTAGTCTGATAAGAGGAATGATCTTTAGTGGGAGTAGCCTTATAAGAGGAATGATCTTTAGTGGGAGTAACCTTATAAGAGGAATGATCTTTAGTGGGAGCAGTCTGATAAGAGTAATGATCTTTAGTGGGAGTAGTCTGATAAGAGGAATGATCTTTAGTGGGAGTAGTCTGATAAGAGGAATGATCTTTAGTGGGAGTAGCCTTATAAGAGGAATGCTCTTTAGTGGGAGTAGCCTTATAAGAGGAATGATCTTTAGTGGGAGTAGCCTTATAAGAGGAATGATCTTTAGTGGGAGTAGCCTTATAAGAGGAATGATCTTTAGTGGGAGTAGCCTGATAAGAGGAATGATCTTTAGTGGGAGTAACCTGATAAGAGGAATGATCTTTAGTGGGAGTAGCCTTATAAGAGGAATGATCTTTAGTGGGAGTAGCCTTATAAGAGGAATGATCTTTAGTGGGAGTAGTCTGATAAGAGGAATGATCTTTAGTGGGAGTAGCCTTATAAGAGGAATGATCTTTAGTGGGAGTAGCCTTATAAGAGAAATGATCTTTAGTGGGAGTAGCCTTATAAGAGGAATGATCTTTAGTGGGAGTAGTCTGATAAGAGGAATGATCTTTAGTGGGAGTAGTCTGATAAGAGGAATGATCTTTAGTGGGAGTAGCCTTATAAGAGGAATGATCTTTAGTGGGAGTAGCCTTATAAGAGGAATGATCTTTAGTGGGAGTAGTCTGATAAGAGGAATGATCTTTAGTGGGAGTAGCCTTATAAGAGGAATGATCTTTAGTGGGAGTAGTCTGATAAGAGGAATGATCTTTAGTGGGAGTAGTCTGATAAGAGGAATGATCTTTAGTGGGAGTAGTCTGATAAGAGGAATGATCTTTAGTGGGAGTAGCCTTATAAGAGGAATGATCTTTAGTGGGAGTAGCCTTATAAGAGGGATGATCTTTAGTGGGAGTAGTCTGATAAGAGGAATGATCTTTAGTGGGAGTAGCCTTATAAGAGGAATGATCTTTAGTGGGAGTAACCTTATAAGAGGAATGATCTTTAGTGGGAGCAGTCTGATAAGAGTAATGATCTTTAGTGGGAGTAGCCTTATAAGAGGAATGATCTTTAGTGGGAGTAGTCTGATAAGAGGAATGATCTTTAGTGGGAGTAGTCTGATAAGAGGAATGATCTTTAGTGGGAGTAGCCTTATAAGAGGAATGATCTTTAGTGGGAGTAGCCTTATAAGAGGAATGATCTTTAGTGGGAGTAGCCTTATAAGAGGAATGATCTTTAGTGGGAGTAGCCGTATAAGAGGAATGCTCTTTAGTGGGAGTAGCCTTATAAGAGGAATGATCTTTAGTGGGAGTAGCCTGATAAGAGGAATGATCTTTAGTGGGAGTAGCCTTATAAGAGGAATGATCTTTAGTGGGAGTAGCCTGATAAGAGGAATGATCTTTAGTGGGAGTAGCCTTATAAGAGAAATGATCTTTAGTGGGAGTAGCCTTATAAGAGGAATGATCTTTAGTGGGAATAGTCTGATAAGAGGAATGATCTTTAGTGGGAGTAGTCTGATAAGAGGAATGATCTTTAGTGGGAGTAGCCTTATAAGAGGAATGATCGTTAGTGGGAGTAACCTTATAAGAGGAATGATCTTTAGTGGGAGTAGCCTTATAAGAGGAATGATCTTTAGTGGGAGCAGCCTGATAAGAGGAATGATCTTTAGTGGGAGTAACCTGATAAGAGGAATGATCTTTAGTGGGAGTAGCCTTATAAGAGAAATGATCTTTAGTGGGAGTAGCCTTATAAGAGGAATGATCTTTAGTGGGAGTAGTCTGATAAGAGGAATGATCTTTAGTGGGAGTAGTCTGATAAGAGGAATGATCTTTAGTGGGAGTAGTCTGATAAGAGGAATGATCTTTAGTGGGAGTAGTCTGATAAGAGGAATGATCTTTAGTGGGAGTAGCCTTATAAGAGGAATGATCTTTAGTGGGAGTAGTCTGATAAGAGGAATGATCTTTAGTGGGAGTAGTCTGATAAGAGGAATGATCTTTAGTGGGAGTAGTCTGATAAGAGGAATGATCTTTAGTGGGAGTAGCCTTATAAGAGGAATGATCTTTAGTGGGAGTAACCTTATAAGAGGAATGATCTTTAGTGGGAGTAGTCTGATAAGAGTAATGATCTTTAGTGGGAGTAGCCTTATAAGAGGAATGATCTTTAGTGGGAGTAGCCTTATAAGAGGGAGACTAATGTTACTGGTAATGTGTACAATGAAAAAGGAACTCCTTAGCTTTTATAACAGTCTTTGCGCTAACCCACTCGCCTTAATCCGGGACAAGTAAAACTGGATTCGGACAAGTGAAAATTATGAAAGCATTGGTTTGAATAAATACAATTTTTTTTATAAATTTGGCTTTCGGGCAAGTAGGTGAAACAAATTAAGGCAAAGACTATTATCGCTCGTTTTTATATTGGTATAAAGCCAAAACATATAATTGGCACAGAGAGCAATGATATTCATTTGATATTGTCAATAATAGATTATCAACAATAACTATCGCATTACATCATAATGTAAATGAGAACAACCTTTTGACAGTTAGATTTAAATACCAATGACTAATACAAGCTGTCATGGTCATATGATGTTTGGATTTACAACTACCTGTGCAATCAGTACCTATCACCACTAAAGCTGTGAGTTTGATTCCTGTTCATGGTGGAGTGTACTTAGCAATGTTATGTGATAAAGTTTGTCAGTGACTTGTGACAGGTTGGCGGTTTTCTCCGGGTACTCCCATTTCAGTTTTCCTCCACCAATAAAACTGACTGCCACGATATAACTGAAATATTGTTGAAAGTGGCATTAAACATCATACTATTAATTATTTTACTATAAGAGGAATATATTTGATAACTAACCAGAGCGTGTTACTCAAAATGTTAATAATGTAAACACATTTTTTTCTTTGTAAAAGGGCATACATTGTAACATTGAAATAAGATTTTAACTTTATACTTGACACACATATGTTCACTGGTCAGGTGGCTGTAACTGTCCAGACTTTTATCCTCCATTAGGTCATAAAGCTTTGGAGTATAATTTTCATACTCGAAAAACATCTGATCAGAACGTCATATCAAATCAATACCAATAAAACCACCACAATATAACTGAAATATTGTTGAAAGTGGCATTAAACACCATTACCCTAACTCATATCAATACTTTGCTCTGATTGGACTATTTTGGAGTACAAAAACAAAAAATGTAATAGAAAATTTTATGATCAACAAGCCTCGTAGTCATGATATAGTTTTAAAAAATTGCTGACAGTGTTGATGTACACCTTTAACCTTAACATTCACAATTGGGTATTATTTGCATAATTTGGGGCGGCCGTGGCCGTGATCGTATGGTAGTTGGATTTACAACTACCTATGCAATCAGTGCCTATCACCACTGATGTTCTCGATCAGGGCGAGGTGTACAACATTATGTGATAAAGTTTGTCAGTGACTTGCAACAGGTCTGTGGTTTTCTCTGGGTCCTCCGGTTTCCTCCACCAATAAAACTGACTGCCACGATATAACTGAAATATTGTTGAAAACGGCATTAAACACCATCAAACAAACAAACACAATTTGAGCTTGTCAAATAAAATATAAATTATTTCTACCAACAAATTAGTTCATAATAACAACACCTTCTAATTCTTCTGATGATGGTCCAGCTTTTGCTTGCTTTGGCGTTTTCATAAACAATGGAAAGATTGTCCGCAGACCAAGAATGTCCACAAATTTCTGGCAGTTGTCTGCCCCTTCCCCACCAGACATGGCATGATTTAATACTTTTATTGCACTGTTTCTTGATAATTTCTTTTCTCTGAAATTCATAATAAATCAATTAGTCAAACCTGTCCATGTGGTCACCTCTATTAAGCTTGTATTAAAAGTTACCCTTTTCTTGCCCTGTCATAGAAAGTTTCATATGAATTGAACCTCTTTTAAGAGGCCACCTGTCTTATAAGGCCACTTGTACCTTGTCTCAAAGGTGATCTATTAATATAGGTTTGACTGTATATATATATATATATATATATATATATATATATATATATATATATAAACGTCTAGAAGCAAGTGACAACCATACAATATATCTGTCCCACTGGATCTCAAAGTTACTTTAAAGGATACTAGGTTAATACTAAATATTATATACGTCTGAAAATTAAACCAAACAGTGTTAGAATTAGATTTTAGAGCTGTCAAATTAGAGTGGATGTAGTCGAGTGGTCTAGGGCGCTGGACGTAAGGCTAAGCGAATGGTGCTGCAGTGTATCAATGGTGTGGGTTCAAATCCTGTCGAGGGAAGAACAAAAATTTGACAGCTCTAAAATCTAATTCTAACACTGTTTGGTTTAATTTTCAGACGTATATATATATATATATATACATACATTTGTTGATTGGTTTTGTGAGAATGGATTTCTTGTAGCATCAAAGTCGAAGTCAGAGATGTGAGATGAAGTCCATTTCGAGCAAAACATATCAACTATAATATGTTTATCAAGGATTTGTCAAGGAGATGTCTGTGTCGTCAATATAATGTCACATTAGAAATCAATGATCATTTTTCATATACGGTAATACTTGAGAATAGATATTATCATGTGTAAAGATCAAAGTGGAAATTTTCAAATCATTGATAAAACACGCAGTTTGTACAATATGTAAATTGTTCTATATCAACCTATTTGTTTTTATTTATTGATATTGTCAAATGCCACAGGGCTCCCACTACTTTGAAATCAGAGGAAGAAGTGACTTCTCTTTCAGGTGCTGACAAAAGAGAAGTGGTGAGAGTACAGGGAGAAGTCAAAATATTTCTCTAATTGTACCACTTTTCACATTCGCAGGGCTTTATCGTGGCATTTGTATGTTAAAATGTACTTGTTATGCATTAAGATATATTCAGTAGTTGTTTAATTCCTTGTTTTTGTTAGCATATCATCTCTCTGATTTGGTATCTGATTTACATACATTGTATGTCCTTGTATTTGTTTTTTGGTATTAAAAATAAATAAATAAACCCTTTTGTTTTGTCTTGCAGATGATAAAGGCACATATATGATAGTCAACTATTGTCCAATAAATAATAAATAAATAAAAGTGAATAATAAATTTTATCACAAGCTGTGAAATCGCTAATTATTTAATCAAATTTTAATGAGTGTATATTATTTACATTGCTTCTCTTTAATCACTGATTGATATTAATTAAGAAACTAATAATATCCATAAAGTTAACAATCCCTTTGGATAACCGCCATCAAACCTTAAATAAATGAAATGAAACAATGCCGACGTTATTTTCCCCGAGTACGGATCCGTAGTACAGTTTTTATATTCGTAACTGTTTCGATTACTTCCCTTTACAATGGCGGTTTGAAAAACGGAAATTTTGTAGTAAAAATATACCGATGTTTTACCGTTAAAACAGTTAAAATTAGCAAAGCGACTTGGTAAAATTACAGGGCGACTTCCACTTCTCTTTTGGCACTAGTACAAAGCGAAGTGAGCAGCCACAAGGTGACTTCTTTGCCCTCCAACGTGAGCCCTGAATTATGCAAGATTTTTTTGTGTATATTTAGTGTACAGCAATTAATTTAGACGGAAATCTTTCTATATAAACACAAAACAACTTTCATATATAATAAAATGAAGAAGAGACAACATACTAATTTGCTTACCGGGTACCATGAAAAATAATATTTCTACATTCCTTAATTCTTTTTTTTTACTTCAACCAGTTAATCCATGAGTCTGTAATCACTCACGTGGACAGTTACCACGGTTACTCTCAAATTTTCATAGAACTTGTTTTTCATTTTTTCACTTCTATTTGTACAAAATACATGTACATCGGGGTACATGTATTGGTCTCTCAAGAAATGTGTGTCATCTGTTCCTGTTGCCTCCTAATATAGCCACATTTACTGAGGACAAAAATCTTGTGAAAATTCACTCTCCATAAAATTTTAAAATATCCAGATCAAAATTTGTTGTATTTAAGCATGCTTAATTAGAAAGTCATCTAATTTTAACTGTAGGAAATTAAGGATAATTTAATAATTGTAAAAATAGTTTCCATAATGTCTCAATACTACAAAGTAGAAAGTTAAAAGAACAATAACTGAAAAGATTAAGATTTTGAGTGAGTGATTGTTGTTTAACACCAAATGAGCAATTTTGTCCGCTTTGTACAAAGGCAACACGCTTAGTTGGATTTTTATAGTGCTAGCTCACTGAAACAACAATCTGAATGTAGATATGTCACTCCTCTAAGAAACATTATACTGATACTTTAAGACAACCAGTCTTTGTTCTTGCTTCTCAATGCTGCGAGCTTAGAAGAGAAGCAACAAATACCAATTTTATAGTCTTTAGTTTGACCCGACCAGGGATTGAACCCCAGATCTACCCCACTACGCTACACCACCCAATTCGACTTTTTAAGAATATGATTAGAAGGTTAAGTTAATTGTGATGCGATGTCAATGCAAGACAATGTCGTAAGATGAAAAACAAATTGATCCCTGTGTTCTTGCCATTCTATGCTAACGATACAAAACTTTAAAATCCTAACTAAGAGATGGTGCTTACCTTAACATGAGATTCATAAGCTGTAAACCTTCCCCACGTAAGAATTTGGCTCTATTCTCGTTCCTCATTAAACATGAACACATTGAATCAAACAGATTCTCCATATATTCTAATTCTTCTTTATTTGATGGGTCATTTCTTTTATATGACTGAAAAATACAATATTCTTTCATTAAGTACTCGATACAACATTATGTGATCAAGTTTGTCAGTTACTTGCGACAGGTCGTAATTTTCTTCGAATATTCCTGTTTCCTCCACCAATAAAACTGACCGCCACAATATAACTGAAATATTGTTGAAAGTGGCATTAAACACGATAAACCCAAATATTCTTTCAATAGACATTTTGCACATTCCCAATTTGATTTGACGGACAAAATGGTACCCACTCTAGTAAGAAAAACAGAAAGGACAACAAAAATATATGTCATTTTCATTGAACTTTTCATGAAATGGGACCATTTTCCAACCTTAAAGGGAAATAACTCATATAAAAACAAGTAAAAATGTATAATTTTAGAATCAAGTTGGAAATGTTCAAATGGTTTATTGTACATGTATATTCTTTCGAAACATTTTTTTTCTTCTGAACATGAATATCTAAAACTACATCTGTGACTTTCATTTTCATTAATTATGGTTTATTTCAACAAGCGTGAGCTCATGCTTAGGATTGGGGTTATGGTATTTAACGCCAATTTCAACAATATTTAAGTTATATCGTTGCAGTCAGTTTTATTGGTGGAGAAAACTGGAGTACCGGGAGAAAATCATCGAGCTGCCACAAGTCACTGACACATAATGTTGTATCGAGTACACCTTGCCATTAGCGGGATTCTTACTCATGACTTTAGTGGTGATAGGCACTGATTGCATAGGTACATGTAGTAGTAAAACCAACCACTATACGATCACGACAGCCCCTAGGGTGGTCTTAGAAATATGTTTTGCATATTTAATGCAAACAACAAGGTCATGTAACACATAGATGTAATTAGTTATATTTGTTAAATGACCAAAATATATCATTTTCATAACAAGGAAAATCATTTCATCAATGTAGAATAGAACATTTTGATACTAATATCACGGCTCCAGTTACTGGTAGTGAGTTAGCTGCAATAATGTAGCTCCTGTGACAAGCTTGTGTCTCGGCAGAGCTACAACTCTGTCCCATTCGTCACAATGGAGCAAAAAAAAAGTTGCAGTTGAAACATAAAAACTCACTATTTACGCTTCATTTCATTATAACTATTACTGATGATCCCAGTCCTTGTTAAATCGGTTTGGCCGAGAAATACTGTGAATTCATTTAATTTCGTTGGTACCAATTTTCATGGATTGGGAAAAAAGGCATTTCGTGGGATAGTTAAATTTGTGGATTGCCGATTACAAAAAATAAAAAAAAGGTGTTGAAATACTTAAATTCGTGGATTTTCACTTCAAATTCGTAGATTTTGCGTGTCGCGATTCTACGGTAAAGTGTTCAAATTTACAAGTACGCCAAACAAATATGGATCATTGTTGTATATTATCAGCTTGTTACAATTTTGATAATTATTTGATTTCATAATTAATACTTCTTTGAAGAAGTCCACAAATTAAATCAATAACATCCAATCAGAAATAATTTGCAATCATCGAAAGATGATCAAAAGATAAGAAGCCAAGCCGTGAATCTACTCATTGAGCAACTTGTCATAAATACAGAGAAAATATTTTTGACAGTACCATTTACATTTGTTTCTTAATTAATATTTCACAAAAAGGGTATGTTTTTTGCTAAACTTCACACTAGGAGTCAAAACTTAAATTATAATTCTTTGTACTCTACGGGAACATGACATGCCATAAATGATACATATAAAAAAGTTGCATTAAACGGTAAAGAAAAAAGGTGTGAAATTTTATGTCACAGCAGTTAAACATCATGTGTCAACAAATTAAAATCCTGACAAAATGACACACAGGTACATTTATTTTAGATTCACAAGACATGCATTACAATTACATCATGTAACAATGTTGAATTACCTACATGACTACAAACGTTTGTGTTGTCAAAACCTTGCTTACCGCCAAACGGAAATCAAATGGTCATTTTTCGTCGAACATTTAAATTCATGGTTTGCTGGCACCCACGAAAACCACGAAAATTGGTATACCACGAATAAAAATGAATTCACAGTATATGCTTTTCAAAGGTAGCAACAACCTTGTTCAAATTTATCGATCGTTTGCCATAACCGGAAACTACGGAAGGCAGAGCTTTTCTAAATAAGGTATTTCTTACTACACGTAGTAAACGGCTGTTCTAAGCATTCACGCCTCAAATCGCCAAATATGGTATCGACATCCAAATAGTGAGGCTGGAAATGACGAAATTCAAAATTTTCAGAGAGAAAGTAAACATGGATTTTTATTTTGTGGGAATTACATTCTAAAATACTGGTAGGTGATAAAAACTTGCTATAATAATGGACAAAAGGAAAGGTTATATCTTATTATTGATAAATGCAGGTGTCAGAAACTCTGTAAGCGAGCGTAAAAAATCTTGGCGGCTGCTCCATTACGTGTAATGGCATCCCGTTATAACCCTTGCGAGTAAGTGAGCATTAAGGGTTTTATTATTAGAACTAGTAGTGATTGAGTGACTGATTGTTGTTTAATTCCAAATGAGCAATTTTATAGTTATATCATGGCGAGAACAGGTTCATGATGAAACGATGATGATGTCCGCTTTGTATTAGACTAGCTGCAATAATGTAGCTCCTGTGACAAACTTGTGTCTCGGCAGAGTTACAACGCGGTCCCATTCGTCACAATGGAGCAAAAAAAAATTGCAGTTGAAACATAAAAACTCACTATTTACGCTTCAAACATTTCATTATAACTATTACTGATGATCCCAGTCCTGGTTAAATCGGTTTGGCTGAGAAATATATGGTTTTCAAAGGTAGCAACAACCTTGTTCAAATTTATCGATCGTTTTCCATAACCGGAAACTACAGAAGGCAGAGCTTTTCTAAATATGGTATTTCTTACTACGATGCTTACGATGGCTGATGTAATCATTCACGCCTTAATCGCCAAATATGGTATCAACATCCAAATAGTGAGGCCGGAAATGACGAAATTCAAAACGTTCAGAGTAAAAGTAAACATGGATTTTTATTTTGTGGGAATTACATTCTAAAATACTGGTAGGTGATAAAAACTTGTTATAATAATGGACAAAAGGAAAGGTTATGTCTTATTATTGATAAATGCAGGCGTCAGAAACTCTGTAAGCGAGCGCAAAAAATCTCGGCGGCTGCTCCATTACGTGTAATGGCATCCCGTTATAACCCTTGCTAGTAAGCGAGCATTTAGGGTTTTATTATTAGAACTATATTAGACCAACATGCTTACTTGGATTTTTATAGTGCTAGCTCTCTAAAAGAACAGTCTGCAGGTAAACATATCACACCACTCAGACACATTACCCCGATTCTGAGCCAACCATTCTTTGCTCTTACACCTTAATGCTGTGTGCTTAGCGGAAAAGCAACAAATATCATTTTCATAGTCTTTGGTTTTACTCGACTCAAACCCATTGTCTACCGCACTTGAATAGAGCTTGTCAACCATTACATGACAGATGCGGTCATTTACAAAAGAATTTGGCACTTACAGCTAACTGTTGTAATAACACATCAATACCATCTAACTCTCCAATGAATAACCGATTTTCTGTAAAATAAAAAAAAACACTTTATACATGTAGTCAAACCTGCCCATGTGGTCACCTCTATTAAGCAGTCATCTGTATAAAAAGGTCACATTTTACTTGACCTGTCATAGAAAATTTCATATGAAATGAACCTCTATTAAGAGGTCACCTGTGTTATAAGGCCACGTGTTGTTTCTCTCAAAGGTGACCTCTTATTACTGGTTTGACTGTAGTTATTATACTACTCATATAATTTTAATCATCATACAAGATGTTTATTTAAACTGAATAGAGCCCGACAAAAAAATATTGAAAAATATAATATGTGTGGTCCATGTATCATAACTTGCTGGGTAAGCAGTCATGTAAATTGTTTGTTGAAGAGAATGGTCTATGTATTTATCTTACACATTATACTGGAACCTCTTCCAGAAACAAGGGAGAAAGGGTCTGTTTTCAAAGTCTATATGATAGTAAGGACTACAATACCACAGAATATTTTCTTATATCCATAACAAGTCATATGATTCATTCATTACAGGGGTCCAAATTAGTGGTCGCCCAGATGCCCATGGCAACCAAAATGTCACCTGGGCGACTTGAAAATGTAGAAAGATAGCCCAGCTGGCTATTAAAAATTCCAGTAGCCTTGTATCCCTAAACTATCGTTTGTCCGTTTTTCTGTTACCTGTTCAACTGAAATGTTTCTAACTCAAAGGAACATCAGTTATGGCTTTTCAAACACTAACAGGGATCCAGAATGTGTAGTTTATAGAATAATCCTCCGGCTAAGGAGCACTCTAAATTTCGGTCAATTTTCAAAGTTCAAAACATACCAGTGCAGTCGTAAAGCTTACGGAAGGATTCGAGAAAAGGCGATTTTTTAAAATATTTTGTAATTAATTAATTGTTATTGTTTAGATTATAGTAATTACTATGTCGTTAATATATTAAAATGTACCAAAAGACAGAATTAAATCGAGACAATTCCGGAATTTTTTTTTATCTTTAATCTTTTATCAACATCCGTGTTAAGTCTATCGAAAATTAAAGTTAGCAGTTAGTGATGTCTCTAAGTTTAAATGTTGTAAAAGAGAAAGAAAAGGAGGAAGACATTGAAAAGAAGGAACAGAATGAAAATAAGGGAGATATTGAAGAGAGCCAAGTGAGTATGGTAATTGATGAAGATGTGGATAGTGATAAGTCAGTATGAAATGGAGAATGAGAAAGACCTTAGTGATAGTGAAATTGAAAGTGATCTGGAAGAAGATATAGTGTTTGGCAAACTTTTAGACTTTTCTAGAGACTGAGTATTTATTGTGTTGATAGTTCTGATCATGAAAATGTTTGATATTCTGCTTTGAAAACAATAAAAAAAAAAGTTCATTACTCGTTTAAATTTATGTGTTTTATTTATTTATTTTCTATTTGCAACTTACACAAATTAAGATAATAAGACCACACTACTATTCTGGTAGTTGATTTTTTTTTTAAATCAAGAAAAATGTACCAAATGTTTATATATTGGGGAAAATCCACTTTTTCAACCAGTTTTATTTCTTTCAAAAATGTGTGTAAAATGCAGGATTTGACTTAAAAAATACAAAATTTTCTTGGGGGAGGGGAAATAACCCCCCAACCCCCCTCGTCATTTTCACCTGGGCTACTGCTTTTTAATCTGGGCTAGCAGTCTCAAAATTTCAGTAGCCCAGTTGGCTATTATGCACAAAAAGTTAATCTGGAACCCTGCATTACATGTTATACCATCCTCATTCTGTAGAATGATGGCTAGAATTTCACTTTCACTGATAACTTACCATTACTAGAAATTCACTGATAACTTACCATCACTAGAATTTCAATGAAAACTTATCATCACTATTCTGTAATATGATGGCTAGAATTTCAGATAACTTACCATCACTAGAATTTCACTGATAAGTTACCATTACTAGAAATTCACTGATAACTTACCATCACTAGAAATTCACTGATAACTTACCATCACTAGAATTTCACTGATAACATATCATCACTAGAAATTCACTGATAACTTACCATCACTAGAAATTCACTGATAACTTACCATCACTAGAAATTCACTGATAACTTACCATCACTAGAAATTCACTGATAACTTACCATCACTAGAATTTCACTGATAACATATCATCACTAGAAATTCACTGATAACTTACCATCACTAGAATTTCACTGATAACTTACCATCACTAGAAATTCACTGATAACTTACCATCACTAGAATTTCACTGATAACATATCATCACTAGAAATTCACTGATAACTTACCATCACTAGAAATTCACTGATAACTTACCATCACTAGAATTTCACTGATAACATATCATCACTAGAAATTCACTGATAACTTACCATCACTAGAAATTCACTGATAACTTACCATCACTAGAAATTCACTGATAACTTACCATTACTAGAAATTCACTGATAACTTACCATCACTAGAAATTCACTGATAACTTACCATCACTAGAATTTCACTGATAACATATCATCACTAGAAATTCACTGATAACTTACCATCACTAGAAATTCACTGATAACTTACCATCACTAGAAATTCACTGATAACTTACCATCACTAGAAATTCACTGATAACTTACCATCACTAGAATTTCACTGATAACATATCATCACTAGAAATTCACTGATAACTTACCATCACTAGAAATTCACTGATAACTTACCATCACTAGAATTTCACTGATAACTTAACATCACTAGAAATTCACTGATAACTTGCCATCACTAGAAATTCACTGATAACTTACCATCACTAGAATTTCACTGAAAACTTACCATCACTAGAAATTCACTGATAACTTACCATCACTAGAATTTCACTGATAACATATCATCACTAGAAATTCACTGATAACTTACCATCACTAGAAATTCACTGATAACTTACCATCACTAGAATTTCACTGATAACATATCATCACTAGAAATTCACTGATAACTTACCATCACTAGAAATTCACTGATAACTTACCATCACTAGAAATTCACTGATAACTTACCATCACTAGAAATTCACTGATAACTTACCATCACTAGAATTTCACTGATAACATATCATCACTAGAAATTCACTGATAACTTACCATCACTAGAAATTCACTGATAACTTACCATCACTAGAATTTCACTGATAACTTAACATCACTAGAAATTCACTGATAACTTGCCATCACTAGAAATTCACTGATAACTTACCATCACTAGAATTTCACTGATAACTTACCATCACTAGAAATTCACTGATAATTTACCATAACTAGAATTTCAATGACAACTTACTATCACAAGAATTTCACTGTTAACGTACCATCACTATTCTGTAATATGATGGCTAGACTTTCACTGATAACTTAACATGACTAGAACTTCACTGATAACTTACCATCACTATAATTTCACTGATAACTTAACATCACTAGAACTTCACTGATAACATACCATCACTAGAATTTCACTGATAACTTAACATCACTAGAATTTCACTGATAACTTACCATCACTAGAAATTCACTGATAACTTACCATAACTAGAATTTCACTGATAACTTACCATCACTAGAATTTCACTGATAAATTACCTTCACTATTCTGTAATATTATGGCTAGAATTTCACTGATGACTTGCCATCGATGGAATTTCAGATAACCTACCATCACTAGAATTTCACTGATAAATTACTATCACTAGAATTTCACTTATAACTTACCATCCCTAGAATTTCACTGATAACTTACCATCACAAGAATTTCACTGATAACTTACCATCACTAGAACTTCATTGATAACTTACCATCACTATTCTGTAATATGATGGCTAGAATTTCACTGGAATACAATTTATTTCCATCAAATGGTATTTTTGCCTGAAATTGGAGATTGGAAATGTAAGCATCGTATCTCTAAAAGACAATTTCGTTTTTGGCTATAAAATATTTTTTTGTGATAAATTATGATATTGTTAAAACAGACAAAAGCATATAAAGCTTTCATAATAATATTCACAAGTAACAGTATGATTCTTTTCCTTCAAAGTTGACCATTGTTTCTCATTTATGTATTCTGATGGCTCTGTGTACTATCTAATATCTAATAATGGTTTAGAGAACTACTGCTATACATATGACAACTTCTTTGTCTCGAAGAATAAGTATATCATATATAAAGTTCAAGATTAGAACTCTGCATTCTTTATCACAATGCTGCTCACCCTGGCTTGGCATTTTACTCACATGTGGAAAACACTTGTATGAGCACATTATTTCACTGAGGGGAGATTAGGGTCCAAATAACTAGCTTAACTCTGCCATTTTTAATCTAAGTGTCTGTACCAAGCCAGGAAAGTGAAAGGTCATGTATATGTGTGCTAAGAATATCAATTTTGCCTCTGTTACCACGATTTTTCTACCAAATCATAGAACTTTTCTGACGGTGTGGTATTTTTTGCTTTACAGATTTTTATATATTGTATTATTCGGAGTAGATATGAGTGAGATGTGTATGTGCAAAGCTACATATAGCTTACTTTGATTCTTTTCAGTAACCACACCATGAGACCTTGTTGTGCTGCCTCTGTACAACATTCCGGTCGAAATTCTGTAATGTTTTCTACAATAGCTGAAAAAATTTACAATAAATTTCAATGCTGATGCAATTATTTATATTTCTTTCTATTCGTTTTCCTGTTTATTTGTTCTTTTTTAAAAATTTGTTTAAGAAAAGCTTCATTAAAAAAATACAGAATTTTATTACAAATCTTAAAAAAATAATCAAGAAAGAAATTTGTTGTTTTTAAACAACTATACAATATGAATCTATACTACCGGTATCTACCATACACTATGTTTCACCAGAATATATATACCTAGTTACTGTACACCATGCTTCACCAGAATATATGTACCTAGTTACTGTACACCATGCTTCACCAGAATATATGTACCTAGTTACTGTTCACCATGTTTCACCAGAATATATGTACCTAGTTACTGTACACCATGCTTCACCAGAATATATGTACCTAGTTACTGTACACCATGCTTCACCAGAATATATGTACCTAGTTACTGTACACCATGCTTCACCAGAATATATGTACCTAGTTACTGTACACCATGCTTCACCAGAATATATGTACCTAGTTACTGTACACCATGCTTCACCAGAATATATGTACCTAGTTACTGTACACCATGCTTCACCAGAATATATGTACCTAGTTACTGTACACCATGTTTCACCAGAATATATGTACCTAGTTACTGTACACCATGCTTCACCAGAATATATGTACCTAGTTACTGTACACCATGCTTCACCAGAATATATGTACCTAGTTACTGTACACCATGCTTCACCAGAATATATGTACCTAGTTACTGTACACCATGCTTCAGAATATATGTACCTAGTTACTGTACACCATGTTTCACCAGAATATATATACCTAGTTACTGTACACCATGCTTCACCAGAATATATGTACCTAGTTACTGTACACCATGCTTCACCAGAATATATGTACCTAGTTACTGTTCACCATGTTTCACCAGAATATATGTACCTAGTTACTGTACACCATGCTTCACCAGAATATATGTACCTAGTTACTGTACACCATGCTTCACCAGAATATATGTACCTAGTTACTGTACACCATGCTTCACCAGAATATATGTACCTAGTTACTGTACACCATGCTTCACCAGAATATATGTACCTAGTTACTGTACACCATGCTTCACCAGAATATATGTACCTAGTTACTGTACACCATGCTTCACCAGAATATATGTACCTAGTTACTGTACACCATGTTTCACCAGAATATATGTACCTAGTTACTGTACACCATGCTTCACCAGAATATATGTACCTAGTTACTGTACACCATGCTTCACCAGAATATATGTACCTAGTTACTGTACACTATGTTTCACCAGAATATATGTACCTAGTTACTGTACACCATGTTTCACCAGAATATATGTACCTAGTTACTGTACACCATGCTTCACCAGAATATATGTACCTAGTTACTGTACACCATGTTTCACCAGAATATATGTACCTAGTTACTGTACACCATGCTTCACCAGAATATATGTACCTAGTTACTGTACACCATGCTTCACCAGAATATATGTACCTAGTTACTGTACACCATGCTTCACCAGAATATATGTACCTAGTTATTGTACTACACCATGTTTCACCAGAATATATGTACCTAGTTACTGTACACCATGTTTCACCAGAATATATGTACCTAGTTACTGTACACCATGCTTCACCAGAATATATGTACCTAGTTACTGTACACCATGCTTCACCAGAATATATGTACCTAGTTACTGTACACCATGCTTCACCAGAATATATGTACCTAGTTACTGTACACCATGCTTCAGAATATATGTACCTAGTTACTGTTCACCATGTTTC
The DNA here is from genome assembly GCA_963680875.1 of Bathymodiolus brooksi. Taxonomy (NCBI): domain Eukaryota; kingdom Metazoa; phylum Mollusca; class Bivalvia; order Mytilida; family Modiolidae; genus Bathymodiolus; species Bathymodiolus brooksi. The sequence continues at coordinate 77,748,711 of OY804578.1, read as the reverse complement.
ACCAGAATATATGTACCTAGTTACTGTACACCATGCTTCACCAGAATATATGTACCTAGTTACTGTACACCATGCTTCACCAGAATACATGTACCTAGTTACTGTACACCATGCTTCACCAGAATACATGTACCTAGTTACTGTACACCATGCTTCACCAGAATATATGTACCTAGTTACTGTACACCATGCTTCACCAGAATATATGTACCTAGTTACTGTACACCATGTTTCACCAGAATATATGTACCTAGTTACTGTACACCATGCTTCACCAGAATATATGTACCTAGTTACTGTACACTATGTTTCACCAGAATATATGTACCTAGTTACTGTACACCATGCTTCACCAGAATATATGTACCTAGTTACTGTATACCATGCTTCACCAGAATATATGTACCTAGTTACTGTACACCATGCTTCACCAGAATATATGTACCTAGTTACTGTACACCATGCTTCACCAGAATATATGTACCTAGTTACTGTACACTATGTTTCACCAGAATATATGTACCTAGTTACTGTACACCATGCTTCACCAGAATATATGTACCTAGTTACTGTACACTATGTTTCACCAGAATATATGTACCTAGTTACTGTTCACCATGTTTCACCAGAATATATGTACCTAGTTACTGTACACCATGCTTCACCAGAATATATGTACCTAGTTACTGTACACCATGCTTCACCAGAATATATGTACCTAGTTACTGTACACCATGCTTCACCAGAATATATGTACCTAGTTACTGTACACCATGCTTCACCAGAATATATGTACCTAGTTACTGTACACCATACTTCACCAGAATATATGTACCTAGTTACTGTACACCCATCTTCGCTAGCCAAGGGTTACGATTCGGGTCCCCCTTCCCTCCACCCTTGGCGGATCTAGAATACATTTTGAGGATTCGCGCTTTAATATTTCATTGGTTACGGCTACCAGTACACGTATCCAATCAGAAGACGTTTTACACGGAGCACATGTTATCGACGAAATGTAAGCAAAGATGCCACTTCCCGTTTTGGTTCCAATGAAAACATCTTTCCCGTCTGCCAAAGCTTTGAAACTTTTCACTCGGTTGACAGTAAGTGCTTCCAAATTAAATTGATCACAAATAAGTTTTTCTTCACTGGGCACTGCCATTTTCAACTCTCCAACATACGTATAACAAAACGATTCTGATTGGCTGGCGATGACGACTATCTAAGGGGTGCAACTTCAATAAACCACCAGGTGGCATTGCGCGCGAATTTCAAAATATATTCTAGATCCGCCAAGGGTGGAGAGAAGGGGGACCCGAATCGTAACCCTTGGCTAGCGAAGATGCTGTACACCATGTTTCACCAGAATATATGTACCTAGTTACTGTACACCATGTTTCACCAGAATATATGTACCTAGTTAAAGTACACCATGCTTCACCAGAATATATGTACCTAGTTACTGTACACCATGCTTCACCAGAATATATGTACCTAGTTAAAGTACACCATGCTTCACCAGAATATATGTACCTAGTTACTGTACACCATGTTTCACCAGATGGTTAGGGTTGTGCTGTTTAACGACACTTTCAACAATATTTCAGTTATATATCGTGGCGGTCAGTTTTATTGGTGGAGGAAACTGAAGTACCCGGAGAAAACCACTGACCTGCCGCAAGTCACTGACAAACTTTATTACATAATGTTGTATCGAGTACACCTCGCCATGAGCGGGATTCGAACTAACAACTTTAGTGGTGCTAGGCACTGATTCCATAGGTAGTTATAAATCCAACTACCATACGATCAGGACCATGACGGCCCCTGTTTCACCAGATTACATGTACCTACACAAAGTATTATGTACTCCTTCACTTTCTTCTTTATTATTTTCATCCAGTCTTTCTAAATTCTGTACTAAAACTGCTACTATCTGTTTCTCTAACTGTAATATTTGGAAAACGTTTGAAAACAACAATTACAGTGAAACCTGTCTAAACTGAACCTCCTTGGGGGGCCAAGTTTTAAGTAATGAATAGACAGTGAAACCTGTCTAAACTGAACATCCTTGGGGGGCCAAGTTTTAAGTAGTGAATAGACAGTGAAACCTGTCTAAACTGAGCCTCCTTGGGGGGCCAAGTTTTAAGTAGTGAATAGACAGTGAAACCTGTCTAAACTGAACATCCTTGGGGGGCCACGTTTTAAGTAGTGAATAGACAGTGAAACCTGTCTAAACTGAACCTCCTTGGGGGGCCAAGTTTTAAGTAGTGAATAGACAGTGAAACCTGTCTAAACTGAGCCTCCTTGGGGGGCCAAGTTATAAGTAGTGAATAGACAGTGAAACCTGTCTAAACTGAACATCCTTGGGGGGCCAAGTTATAAGTAGTGAATAGACAGTGAAACCTGTCTAAACTGAACATCCTTGGGGGGCCAAGATATAAGTAGTGAATAGACAGTGAAACCTGTCTAAACTGAACCTCCTTGGGGGGCCAAGTTTTAAGTAGTGAATAGACAGTGAAACCTGTCTAAACTGAACCTCCTTGGGGGGCCAAGTTATAAGTAGTGAATAGACAGTGAAACCTGTCTAAACTGAACCTCCTTGGGGGGCCAAGTTATAAGTAGTGAATAGACAGTGAAACCTGTCTAAACTGAACATCCTTGGGGGGCCAAGTTATAAGTAGTGAATAGACAGTGAAACCTGTCTAAACTGAACATCCTTGGGGGGCCAAGTTATAAGTAGTGAATAGACAGTGAAACCTGTCTAAACTGAACCTCCTTGGGGGGCCAAGTTTTAAGTAGTGAATAGACAGTGAAACCTGTCTAAACTGAACCTCCTTGGAGGGGCCAAGTTTTAAGTAGTGAATAGACAGTGAAACCTGTCTAAACTGAACCTCCTTGGGGGGCCAAGTTATAAGTAGTGAATAGACATGTGTTTGGTTTACATAGATTAAATTAACAATGATTTCCAATATTGGGACTTTGTTTAATGTTCTGTTTATACATATTCTGATTTTTTCAGGGTTTAGTTTAAACAGGCTTCAATGTATCTGTGTGAAATAAGAATACATAAACTTCTTGAAGTTAGTAATCATTTGTCGTCTTTTTTTAGTCAGAAGTATACATGTATACCATTATATAAACAAGTTATTTATTACAAGTACTCCATTTTCTTTTTCTTATATTTCTGCATTTTTGATTTTTTTTGTGGATAGAAATTATTTAAAATATATTTTTATGTTAGCCATAATACATATCTGCTATATAATATCATTTGTTCTATAATTAGATAGTTTATTGTACAAAATAATGGTATCTGCATAAACTTTATCATTATATTTCTAATGAACCAAATTGGTGGTGTTATGGTTTGAGTGCTTGCCTCATGTAAGGTAGATCATGGGTTTGAGTGCTTGTCTCATGTAAAGTAGATCGTGGGTTTGAGTGCTTGCCTCATGTAAGGTAGATCATGGGTTTGAGTGCTTGCCTCATGTAAGGTAGATCGTGTGTTTGAGTGCTCGCCTCATGTAAAGTAGATCGTGGGTTTGAGTGCTCGCCTCATGTAAAGTAGATCGTGGGTTTGAGTGCTCGCCTCATGTAAGGTAGATTGTGTGTTTGAGTGCTTGTCTCATGTAAGGTAGATCGTGGGTTAGAGTGCTTGCCTCATGTAAGGTAGATCGTGGGTTTGAGTGCTTGCCTCATGTAAGGTAGATCGTGTGTTTGAGTGCTCGCCTCATGTAAGGTAGATCGTGGGTTTGAGTGCTCGCCTCATGTAAGGTAGATCGTGGGTTTGAGTGCTTGCCTCATGTAAGGTAGATCATGGGTTTGAGTGCTCGTCTCATGTAAGGTAGATCGTGGGTTTGAGTGCTCGTCTCATGTAAGGTAGATCATGGGTTTGAGTGCTTGCCTCATGTAAGGTAGATCGTGGGTTTGAGTGTTCGCCTCATGAAAGGTAGATCGTGGGTTTGAGTGCCTGCCTCATGTAAGGTAGATCGTGGGTTTGAGTGCTCACCTCATGTAAGGTAGATCGTGGGTTTGAGTGCCCACCTCATGTAAGGTAGATCGTGGGTTTGAGCATGTAGATCGTGGGTTTGAGTGCTCACCTCATGTAAGGTAGATCATGGGTTTGAGTGCTCACCTCATGTAAGGTAGATCATGGGTTTGAATGCTCACCTCATGTAAGGTAGATCGTGGTTTTGAGTGCTCGCCTCATGTAAGGTAAATCGTGGGTTTGAGTGCTCGTCTCATGTAAGGTAGATCGTGGGTTTGAGTGCTCACCTCATGTAAGGTAGATCATGGGTTTGAATGCTCACCTCATGTAAGGTAGATCGTGGTTTTGAGTGCTCGCCTCATGTAAGGTAGATCGTGGGTTTGAGTGCTCGCCTCATGTAAGGTAAATTGTGGGTTTGAGTGCTTGCCTCATGTAAGGTAGATCGTGGGTTTGAGCCCCAGTCGATTCAAACCAGACTATAAAAATGGTATTTGTTGCTTTTCCACTCAGCATGCAGCATTAAGGAGTAAGAGCAAAGACTGGTCGAGTCAGAATCAGGATAATGTGTCTGAACGGATCTACACGTCCACCCATGGAATGTTGCTTCAGTGAGATAGCACTATAAAAATTCAACTTAGCATATTGGTTTAGTACAAAGCGGACATCATCATCATCTCATCGAAATTAAACTTGTTCTCACCATATTATATAGCTGACTTGCTAGCTAATTTTCCAAAAAATATAATAGCCCTGCGAGTTATCCATAATATTAACCAAATTTGGAATTCAAATAATTTCAACCCCCCCCCCCCCTACAATTAATACCGAATAGTTCTAACGAACAGTACATGTAATAACTAATCTTGTGGGCAGATTTTTTTCTTATTTCCAACAAATGTTGTTTGCTATGACAAATATGAAGTGTACCGTCATGGCCGTGATTGTTTGGTAGTTGGTTTTAAAGTTGCAAGTTCGAACCCTGTTCATGGCGAGTTGTACTGGATACAACAATATGTGATAAAGTTTGTCAGTGACTTGCGACAGGTTGGTGATTTTCTCAGGGAACTCTGATTCCCTCCACCAATAAAACTGACCGCCACGATATAACTAAAATATTGTTGAAAGTGGCATTAAACACCATAAACCCCCCTCAAATATGAAGCATTAACCTACCAGACTGTCTACCAATGCTGTAGCTCCCTCTTCACTCTCATTTAATGTGTCAACATCTGTTAACTCTTGTATTAAGTCAACTACTGCTATAGATACATGTAGATATGTTAAAGAAATCATGACAGAATCATAAACCATGCTAATAAGTACTGGTGAATCAACCATATTACTTCAGTTTTTTAAGTTTATCGATACAGTCAAACCTGTATTAAGAGGTCACCTTTGAGTCTGTTTGAGATAAAGAGAAAGTAGCCTTATAAGACAGGTGACATTTAAAAAGAGATTTAATCCATATGAAATTTTCTATGACTAAACAAGAAATTGTAATTTGGGTCCCTTTTAGACCTTTTTCCATAAAAAATTTAACTATTTATCTTGATCATGAATTACTAATTATATATGATCATATTTTGCACACACAAAATAATGCATTAAAGTCGGATGAAAAATTAGAAAGTTCAAATTTGCTACTTTTTGGTCCTTTTTATTTGAATCTATCTCCAATCCGTAAAATGTGGAGGAAAAAAATCTATATAATTTTTCAGTCAAATATATCATGTCGTGACATCTGCTCAGCCATGCAATAAAGTCGGTCATTTGTTTTGATTTGCAATTCTCGTGCAGCATGAGACCGTTGATTCTGTCATTGTGTATACTCATAGCATACATAAACACAGAGGGAATTCTTTTAAACTTCAAAATTACAAGATGAGATTAAAACAGATAAGATTGAATTGAATAAATTCCATGCAAGTAAAAAAGATCCTTTTTAATAATGTCTTTTTTCCCTGATCATTATGCTTGTTAAATATGTTTTAAGCGATGGTGTTTCCCAAGCATTTTTACCTTTCCGGTTTGTTGATGTAATCGTCATCACAGATCATGACCTTTTCTGGAATGTAGGCCAAGCAAATTGTATTTTAAAATACTTTGAAAATATGATGATTGATCATTCAGATTCCACCATTTTCTAGAAAATGGCTGATTTTATCAGGAAAATACATACAAGTGTTCTCCATTAGTCACAAAATGGCAGATTATTTTGCATTTCCACTGCTGCTTTAATAACAAATATACCCCTTACTTCTTGGTGTAATGAAATGATATTCAGAGAAGATAGAAAAAGAATTAATTTAACAGAAATAATCAAAATTTATAGCATAAATTAAACAGAGAATTAAATTAAACTAGACAGATAATCTGTGATAATAAATGTGATTGAAATAAACAGAAATCAGTCATTAATTGTTTTTACAAAAATATGGTAGTACATGTATGTAGTCAGTCTAATATATTGCATTGACAAAAACAAAAACACCAAATTCACTGGATTAAATATTCTATTATATGGGTAAGCAAGTTCAATGTTTGCAACAAATAATTAATTTTTAATACTTCAATTTCAAACTATTTAAAAAAAAAACTATCTTTTGAAATTCTTCAGACAAAACAATTACACAGAAAAAGCTAAATTACATGTACTGTACTTTCTTAATCTGGTTGACTTTTTAAGTTTGGTTGGCCTATGACAAAATCATGTGATTTATTTACCACTGACCGGCCTTATGTCACGTTATATGACACCTTTTACAAGAAGGATAGTAAACAAATATGGGTCAGCATGTCATTGTTATCAATCTTTTTTCTATTAAACTTTACAGATGTGAGCAAGAATATATAGATGAGGAATATAATTATAAAGAAAAAATGTTTACTTTTCAAACATGAAAAAAATAATCAAGCATTATCCAATGATTGGCCAACTTATTGTCACACAGGGATATATGATAGTAATATAATGGTTTATTCTAAAGGATATCAGTATTTTCGTGTGCTAGCAGCTGTAACAAAGACTGTACTGTGTTAAGGTCTACCAAGATGTGGTATAGGTCTGGTGCTGTAGCTATCACATGCATTTCTTGTATGACCTCATTAACTTCTATTTCTGAATCCATGAATCTAAAGTAAAAAAACAGTATTTGGTTCATTTTTGTCCAACTCCACTTATTTACATATAGGAAATGTAAGAGAATATTATTCTATCATTCGGAGTATTGGATTAGTCAATGAAGTACTTTCATCAACAGGGGCTGTCGTGGTCATAATAATATATTAGTTGCATTTACAACTACCTGTATAATCAGTGCCTATCACCACTTAAGTTGTGATTTCGAACCCCGCTGATGGCGAGGTGTACCAGATTCAACATTATGCTACAAAGTTTGTCAGTGACTTGCGACAGGTTGGTGGTTTTATCAAGGTACTCCGGTGGTAGTATCCCAAATTGCTGATTCCCAGTTTGCCGAATCCAAAATTGCTGAGTCGAATTAGCTGATTCCCAAATTGCCGACATATGAAAAATATTGTTATTGCAAGTAGAATAATGCTTCTAATTAATGAAGGAAAATTGTAAATAATTAAATAAATATTTCTTTTGAAATGGTCTGACATACCAGGGGGTTTAGATTATAGCATTCGAGCTCAAAAGGATATACAGTGGATTAGTCCTGCAGACAACCATGATTTCTGTCAAGATGAATGATGCCAAGAAATAATTTCAAAGCATATGCTCTGTGAATAATGAATAAACATGAGAGAATACACTTGTTTCCTAATCCAATTAATGATTCATCCGAATAGTTTGTACAGTACATATTCATGCTTGTATTGTCTTAATGAATTACGTAATAAAATATCTTTACACTAATACACATTTTTTGTTTTGTAAATACGCCGCAAATTTGTTTGGAGTTAATTAATTGCCGATCATTTATTAAAATCTACCATATTCACCTAGCTTGGATATTGTGGGTTTAGTACTAGTTCATTTTTAGATTACCGAAATCATCAATCAGTTCTAAATAATTTGCTATTTAACGACAATTTTCGTCATTTTTTTTCTTTCTTACTTAGTAAAACTCTAAAAAAACATTTACTTATTTGTAGTTTTTTCCCATTGTTCTTCAATTGTTTGAGTAATGAGTATCGACATCTCCTATTCAACAATCAGCATTTGATTATGGTTTTTCTAATTAAAATTGCACGAAAAATTACTGCTTTCAATAAAATATGTACACATCATCAATATTTTTTTTTTAAATAGAAAATAATATGATGAAATTTTGTCAATTTAACAAAAGTCGGCAATATGGGATTCGGCAAAATGGAATCGGCAATATGGTATTTGGCAATCTGGGATTCGGCAATCTGGTACTAATTCACTCCGGTTTCTTCCAACAATAAAACTGACTGCCACAATATAACTGAAATATTGTTGAAAGTGGTTTTAAACACCATAACCTCCTACTTTCATCAAGGGGAGATAATACAGTTGATGATATGAATGTAAACATGTAGATTTTCTAGACCTATAGCCTATTTATACATTTTTTTGTATAAATTTGTTTATGATTTGTTTCATCTCTGAAAATCTATATATTCAGAGGTTGAAATCTTTATGTATACTTCTTTTTAATTCAAAATATATTAACCTATATTTATAGCTTCATTGCATTACTTTTTATTGTCTGATGCAGTTGTAAGTAAACTGAAGTAAATTGCTAAACAGTTATATACCTTTTTAATTAATACTTGTGCATTTTTTAAATAAGTATCTCTATTATTCAAACCATAAATAAAAAAACAAAATAAATGGATATAAACTATGTAGATTTTCTTTTTTTAAAAGGAAAAGAATAAAAAGAAAAAAACATTTTTCATTCTTATCATGTGTAACTGGTTGGATGATCTTTATGTGATATATAATATAGTACTTATATACATGTAGTTTAGCCAGACCATGATATAGGTGTCTATCCCAAGCCATATTCTTTTTTCACAGGGTTGGCAAAAAAATGCTCAATACTAGTATTGACCGGGCCGGTGGTCAATACTGGTCGATTGGAGTAAAAGCCAGATAGGATTATGTAAATTGATTCCTGAGAGGGTCTTTTTAGTGGGGGTATCTATTTTTAACTTGTAATGATTTTAAGTTAGTATTTCTTTAATTTAATAAAATAAAATATAGAATGAAAGTGTCTAATTTAGACTTCATTATAAATCATTTGGTAAGAAGCCATACATAAGAGAAGCCATGAAGAGTAAACCCCTTATAAACTTTCCATTTCCTGCAATCAGAATCATTCTGTCTCACATATGAATGAACTTAACATTTTATTGTTTAAAGCTGGCCACTTTTATTACCCTTTTCCTTCTTATGATCACATTTTATTGGGGCTATGTTGTTTTAGCAATTCAAATTTCTTAATTGACCACCTGTCAGCCAGGTGTACAGTTACCTGTCCAGCACTTTAATTAAGTTACCTGTAACTTACCTGTTGCAATCACACATTTTGAATTAAATAAATCGTTATGTAATTATAAATGTATTTAGTACTGCACCTGAAAACCTGAAAATGTGCCTTAAATAGATTTCAATATAAATCAGTGATGTTTGAAGATATTCAACAGATTAATACAGCAATACAAATTTAAATTGGGACTTCAAATGAAAATTTTCATCATTTCAGATATGAAAAAAAACAAAATTGACAATTTTTCACTTAAAATAATAGTATTGACCACTTAAGGAGTATTGACCGGGACGGTCAAAACCATTTAAAACCACCAGTTTTTTAACTGCCCAACCTTGTTTTTTAACCATCATTTATTGTCGTCTGCTGTGTTTTGAGAATTTACGATGAACGTTTGTTTGTTCTGGATTGATCATCATTGTTTTACTTTCATTTAACTGATGATTTAGGGTTAGGGTTATGGTGGTTAACGCCACTTTCAACATTTTTCAATTATATCTTGGCGGTCAGTTTTATTGGTGGAGGAAACCGGAGTACCTAGAGAAAATCGCTGACCTTCTCCAAGTCACTGACAAACTTTATCACATAAAGTTGTATCAAGTGCACTTCGACATGAGCAGGATTCGAACTCACAATGTTATTGGTGATAGGCACTGATTGCATAGGTAGTCATAAATCATACATGTGAACCTTCCGGCGGGAGCATTTTTCTCCCGATTTTGAGGGTCCCTTCCATCCCTCCCGTCAACTTTCAAAATCTTCCACCTGTGAAAAAAATCAAGTACAATAAAATCTTGACCTACATTTTGCGATCAATATTTCTGGAAATTCCCCATTTGGAACTCCTGCGCTGACGAAAAACGCTGAGAGATACGAATGGTAAAGGTGAATGTCATATTTAATGATATCCGGTTATTGATCTGTTTGACACCTTAAATTTTTCCTTTACAGGTAAATTGGGTCATGGTGATTAATTAAGGTGTTGATGATTATACAACAATTATCCACTGATTGACAGTTATTTGGGGATAAGGAAGTGGGTTTGTGGCACACCCTTAGATGATCAGAAGTGTGATAGCAGCAATTAAAAATAGTTATAAACACTTGTGCAAACAGGAGTCGGACAACCTTTGATGCCGAGGAAAACTTCTTATTTCGATCAAACGTGCAATGAATTCATCTTGGATTGAGTTGTTACGGCTTGTTTGGGACCAAAGCCGATCAAAGTATTATTTAAGGACTAAGTTCCAGGATGGAATTGATAAACCGCAAAAATGCCGAAACGTATGCTATTACCCAACGCACCAGCAGCAAAGTCACTTTTTAATTTTAGTGCTCTATGACTTTATTGTTCAGAACATTCTGTCTTCATTGTTATTGTTTTATTATAACCTTAGGATTATGAATAAATTATAAATATAGTTTTTATCCTTATTTCATCATATCAAGGATTTATATAGTCTTACTATATAAATCCTTGATCATATGAAATACTACTAATAAGACAGAAATGTAAACAATATATATTGAAATGGGATGCAGTTGGTTCAATACTGAAACAAACAAAAGGAAAACATCAATAAACAATAAAAACACGCATCAAATACGTCGATAAAAAATATCCAGTTATGAGACCAAATCTTCAGCCAAAAATTTGCAAATCTCTAGCATAGCAACTCTATCACATGTATGATAAATCCAAATACCATATGATCACGACCACGACGTCCCCCCAATGGCTTAGGTGTCTGTCCCAAGCCATCATTTATTTTCTTCGTTCTGGTTTGATCATCATTGCTATATTTTCATTTAATTAACAATTTAAACTCATGTACATCCCTCAATGCAGCAAATTGATAACCGAATATCTTAGGGCTATAGGGTTATGGTGTTTAACACCACTTTCAAACAATATTTCAGTTATATCGTGGTGGTCGGTTTTAATTTACCGACATGCTGCTAGTCACTGACAAACTTTATCTCATAATGTTGTATCGAGTACACCTCACCTTAGCGGGATTCAAACTCACAACACTAGTGGTGATAGGCACTGATTGCATAGGTAGTTATAAATCCAACTACTATACAATCACGACCATGCCGAACCCCCTACCAAATAAGTAACAATCAATTACCGGTACACAAACACAAATATTAAATTAATAAACATTTAGCAATCAAATTTCATATCATACAAACTTTTCTGGTAAATCTGGATATTTAATTCTTTGTTCTTGATTTTTGTAAACTTTTTTCTCAAAATTTAACAGCATTCTCTTTAAATTCATCTCATCTAAAGCTTCAGTCTGCAAGAATAAAATTCAACAAAAAGTGCTGAGAAGGTTTAGGGGAAAAAAACAAAGAAAAATTAATTAAAAGGGAATAAAATAAGTTTAAACTGAACATGGTTCAGTCTCAGTATTGGTGGCATATTTATTTGTAATTCACAAAATAAATAAAATATATTCTTACTTGATTTATTGCAGTAAAACTCTTGTGATAATTGATCATTATCAAATACAGTGCCATATTTGATAATGATAATGATAAACTTTAGTTTATGTCAATGTGTAATGTTAAATAGTCTCTCATGTTCATTTACATCCATATCCTTACATGATCATGGAAGGGATAAAATGTACAATTTGGTATTAAAAAATGATTATCGTTCTTGATATTTTCAATTTTTAAAATTTGCCAATAATCTGAATATTTATATTTCTAAAATGTCACTTTGAATAATAAATTATAATTAAAACATATATATTTTCATTCTATTGTAAAAGTTAGAAATTGTTTTGAATCTAAATATATAATTTTGCTCTTAAACATTTCGCTTCAAAGCGTGTTAATTTTATATGTAGTTTGAAATATACAAATGTTTCATGGCTTGAGAGCTACCACGTAGCTCACAATAGGAGGTCTTTGGCTTCCACTTTTCGTTTAAAAATAAGGTAAAATAACATTAATATCATTTCTAAATTGTACCTTTGAATATTTGATAATTGTTGATTTTTAAAATGCAATAAAAGTTGTTTAGTTAAATTCTCGATTATTTTAGCCAAAATATACAGTTGGTAAATTATTATCCACATTCGAATCACGTAGCATACATTTCACAGCGAGTCAAGCCTCACTTTGAATCGTCGTTCCTGCTACACTTATATAAGCAAATGATTTGATAACAAAACTAAAGTAAAAAGTTAAATTGTCAATCATGGCTTCAATGAATCACATGGTAATTAAATTTTTTTCAGTGAAACACTTGCTAAATTTGTACATGTAAGTATAACTTAACATTCTTTATCAATTTTTATCGCAAATTGGATTGTGATGATGTGATATATTATACACATACTTTACATAAGTACATTGTATATCTTTTATTGGACATTGTTAGCTAGTTTGATCCTATATTATGCAAATTTCTGAATTTAATCATTATTTTGTTCCAGATTGCATAAAAAATATTGTTGACAAACTTAGTTTTTCCAGTTTAATAACCACCAATCAATCAAACCAGTTTAATAACTACATATTACAGAGACAAAAGACTCTTAACACCAAATATGAAAATGCAGTAACAATATGCAATTCTTCATCTTGTAATAAGCCAGTATGCAATATTTAAGCAGTTCTCTTTTAAAATGAAGAAGGAGTTGCACTTACAAACTTTCTAATGAAATATTTAGCATCTAAAAGGGCAATAACTCCTTCAAATATGATCTAATAATAAATCTGTAATTAACCATTTGTAATTCTCTATGTGGTAATAAGCAAGCATGAAAAGTTCCAGGAAATTCCCTTTTAAAATGTACTAGGAGCTCTACATCAACCTTTTGTGACAGATAGACGGACACCTGTCATATGGTATTTTGAACCCCATGGTAAATTGACCCCAGGGTTAATTTACATATGATATTTTGACCCTGGGTTCAATTTTCCATATGGTATTTTGACCCCGGGGTCAATTTTTTGTCATTGTATTTTGAACCCCCTCATGGTAAATTGAACCCCCCCTCATTTCTACCAAAAAAGAGGAGTTCATAATACCATAAGAGAGGGTTTAATATACCATAGGTAAGGGGGATGATATTCCATGGGCAGGGGTGTCAAAATACCATGGGTTGTGGGGTTGATATACCATGGGTAGGGGACAGGGCACGAAATTAACGCTGGTCCGCTAGCCCGAGGCTAGTAAAATCGGCATCGGGCTAGAAGAACTCTCTTAGAAGCTAGTCCAATGGGCTAGTTAAAATTTCCAATTGTCAATTATTTTTTCCACTTCATTAATTTTAATGACATACCGGTAATTGAAAATCATAATTAGTCATTCATATTACTGTGTTTGTTTACGCTGTACACAATTCCCTCGATAGCAATTAGATCCTAAAAGGTGGTATACGAATTGATCAAATTACTCGATAATCCGGGTAACTCAGTGAGCGTTCTTAACAACATAATCTAAGTTCCAAGAAATGTGGCGACACATTACCGGCGTAGAGCAACCAGCGAAATTTTTTTTAAATTAGATAATAATGAAAAATTGGAGAGAAAAAGGACGTATGATCAGGTCAAAAGAAAAAGAAAAACAAGCTGGCAGAAAAACCGCAACTGCCGGTTAGTTCACAACAGTGAAATAGACTGAATGACATGTTCAGTTTGCATACAATATGCTTCTTCCGACAGGATGATGGTGACGCTGGTGATGATGATGTTTCAAATGATGACAATGCTGACATTCTTTCTTCATTATAATTTTTTCAAATAAAATAATTATTATATAATTTTTAGTAATTGTCCCCATGATGGTTGGGCTATATCTACTAGTCCTGCTGGCTAGTTGCAATTTTTGCTTAAATTCTACCCTTGGTAGGGGGGGTCAATATACCATGGATGGGGGGGGTCGATATACCATGGGTAGGGGGGTCGATATACCATGGGTAGGGGGGTCGATATACCATGGGTAGGGGGGTTGATATACCATGGGTAGGGGGGGGTCGATATAATATGGTTAGGGGGTCGATATACCATGGGTAGGGGGTCAATATACCATGGGTAGGGGGGTCAATATACCATGGGTAGGGGGGTCGATATACCATGGGTAGGGAGGTCGATATACCATGGGTAGGGGGTCAAAATACCATGGGTAAGGGGGTTCAATATATACTATGGGTAGGGGGGTAATAAAATTTCAAAATTTCAAAAAAAAACAAAAATTTTATAAATTTTCCAAAAAAGTATAAATTCAAATAAAAATTCAAAATTTTCAAAAAAAAATTTCAATATTTAAAATTTTTTAAAAAATTACAAAATTTTCATAAAATTTCAAAACTAAGAAATTTCATAAGAATTAATTTTTTTTTAAAAAAATCAAAATGTTTATAGAATTTTAAGAAATTTTCAAAATTTCAAAAATTGTATATCATGAATCTGATATTTTTCTTAAAATTGGTTTCGCTGAGATTTCCTATATAAACAAAGGTTTATTTGTTTACTTAGTCTTTTCAATCTTTTGGAATAATATGTGGTTGAATAATAATTCATAAATTAATATTGAAAAATGATAAAACAATTATGCCTACCATGGATTTATAGACCTAAAAATATATATATCGACCTCAGACTTCGTCCTCGGTCCATATATATTTATAGGTCTATAAATCCATGTATTGACTTCAATGGAAGGCTATATTTGTATAATACACATATATATATATATATGTTTTTCATAAAATTTATTAAAAAATAATGTAGAAAGGTTTATAAATATAAATAAGAAATAAAGATATGTTAATGTTTGCTATTCAAATGTTAAAAAAAGTGAAATTAATCTTTGATTAAAATATTATTCTTCATCTAGCTCAATCACAAAATAATATTAAGAAATTATTCTAGTTTTCTAATTTTAATTTAAATCAAAACAAGATGAACTGTGAGCTAATGCTCACTTATGATACCCCCGCTCTTTGGCAAACAGGAAGTAGGAATCTGACGGGTCCAAAAACGCTTCCCACGATATGGGGTACCTATATGAAGCTTGTGACCAAATATCAGATATCTGCCATCAATAGCTGCTAAGAAAAATGTGCATATATGTTCAATGTGTATAAAAACCAAATAAGTCGGCAAACAGGAAGTAGGAATCTGACGGGTCCAAAAACGCTTCCCACAATATGGCATACCTATATGAAGCTGGTGACCAAATATCAGATTTCTGCCATCAATAGTGGCTGAGAAAAATGCGACGAAAAATGAGCATATATGTTCAATGTGTATAAAAATCAACAGTCGGCAAACAGGAAGTAGGAATCTGATGGGTCCAAAAAACGTTTCCCACGATATGGGGTACCTATATGAAGCTTGTGACCAAATATCAGATATCTGCCATCAATAGCTGCTAAGAAAAATGTGACGAGAAATGTGCATATATGTTCAATGTGTATAAAAACCAACTAAGTAGGCAAACAGGAAGTAGGAATCTGACGGGTCCAAAAACACTACCCACAATATGGTATACCTATATGATGCTAGTGACGAAATATCAGATTTCTGCCATGAACAGTTACTGAGAAAAATGCGACAAAAAATATCTTGGACAGATGGACAGAGGTAAAACAGTATACCCCACTCCCCCTTCGGGGAGCGGGGGTATAACTATGCTGTTGTTAAAAAAATAATGGCTTCATATGATTTGATATATATTTGTAAAAACCAATAATATCATTTAAATATTCTAGTTTTCAAAATTTCAGTGAAAACAGTTTTAAAACTGTAAAACAACATTCTTTCAAAATCATACATTGTCTTATCATGAGACAACATTCAAAATTTCATTTATGGTATGTCCTTTCCACATAATTTTTTATTTAATATTAAAGAAGAAAGACATTACAGGATTAAATTCATGGAAATCTTTTTTGTATCTACATGTATATGCTTTAATTACACATATTTTATTTGTCAAAAAACAATGATACTTTTCACTAAAAACAGATTAGTCCATTGAAAAGGTGTGAAAGTAGAACTGGTAATTATTGGTGTCATAATAAGACCTTAATTACCTTTTATACCTGTAGCACAGGTTAACTGAACTACAGAAATGTAGTTTATTATCCACAATAAACTTTTGACAGGATGTTTGAGATTATTTGATACATTTTTAAGATGTGTTAATACATGTAATAATGTTTACTACATGTATAAGACTGAATGAATATTAGAAGGAAGCTCTAATTGCTGTCTCAATTTTGCATTATAATATAACAGTAATTATTGAATTGGAATTCCACCCATGGTATTTTGACCCCCTTAACCATGGAATATCGACCCCCCCTACCCATGGTATTTTGACCCCCCTACCGATAGTAATTTGAACCCCCCTACCCATGGTATATCCCATGGTATTTTGACCCCCCTACCCATGGTATTTTGACCCCCTATCCATGGTATATCGACCCCCCTACCCATGATATATTGACCCCCTTACCCATGGTATATCGAACCCCCTATCCATGGTATTTTGACCCCCCTACACATGATATTTTGACCTCCCGGCCTATCTCTTGATTAGAAATGGGGGGTCAAAATACCATGGGGGTTCAATTTACCATGCAGGGGGGGTCAGTTTTCAATAAGGGGGTTCAATATACCATGGATGAAAATTGACCCCAGGGTAAATTTACCATGGGGTTCAAAATACCATATGACACAATTATTTCACCATGAAACAATTTACTTAATTTTATTCAATGGCAAAACACGTTTCAACACTTTAGGTTTTTACATTTCTTTACCTCAGATTCAACGCCACGATATTACTGAAATACTGCTAATGTTGGCATTAAACACCAATCAATCAATCAATTACCTCGGGTTCATTATCCAACATCTCTAGAATCTTTTCTTTTTCTTCATCTGTCATTCTTTTGGCTTCTCTCCTTCTTTTGTCATATTCTCCATTTTCGTAAGAATCACCTTTTCTTTTCCCAGTACTGCTCTGTGTAGTTTTATCACCCTGTAACATACACTTACCATTAGAGAAATGAACTTTAATAATGTTCTCACTTAAATTGACACTCTATTTTATAATTATGAGAACTGTTGGAACAATGAAACATTAACCACTTTCAAAGTGAATATCATTTACATTAGGTGAGTAATTGTTGTTTAACACCAACTCAGTAATTTTTCAATATATCATGGCGAGAACAAGTTTATTTTCAATGAAACGATGATGAGGTCCGCTTTGTACTAGACCAACACGCTTAGCTGGATTTTAATCTAAAACAACAATCCACGTATGGACATTTCACCTTACTCGGACACATTATCGCGATTCCAAGCCAACTAGTCCTTGCTCTTTCTCCTTAATGCTGCCTGCTTAGCAGAACAGCAACAAATACCAATTTTATAATCTTTGATTTGACCCAATTGAGGTTCGAAACCACAATCTTCCACACTCGAGGCGAGCATGCCAACCATTACACCACTGATGCTGTGTAATGATGAAAATATATTAATGAATGAAAAAATAAACATTACATCCTGTGTTGGCTTCTCTTCTACTATATAAGAGCCCACCTTCAACTAACTGAAGATTGTGCCAATTACGTTAGGTTGATTTTTTATTTTTTTGGGGTGTTTAACGCCACTTTCAGCAATATTTCAGCTATATCATGGCGACCAGTTTTAGTGGTGGAAGAAGCTGGAGTACCCGGAAAGAACCACCGACCATGGGCAAGCAACTGTTAAAACTTTATCACATGCGGCTGCGAGTCGAGTACACCCTTTTTGTAATTTACAAAGCACGAACCCACGCCGTATTGGTGATAGGTAGTTGGATTACCTAACAACTCATACAAGCCTAACTCATTGAGCCACCCGGGCCAATTACGTTAGGTACTGCACTTTAGGGACTATAATTTTACTTTAGAAAATGAAATTTGAACAAGTACTTTTATTTTATTTTTAGATTTAAAGATAAAACTATAAACATGAGTTAATGATAAACTAGTGGTTAATGAGTGAGACAGCTGATTTGAATGACTCAACAGAAAAGAAAGATTGCAGCCTGAGTTGTAAGCGTGTGTGTGGTATTTGGTATGAGTGCGAGTTCATGTTTCGGGGGAATCTAACTGGCGGTATGAGTATGTCTGTTTTTGGAATAGCTACTAGTTCATGTGAGATCTTATATAACATGACTAGGTGTGCATCTGACCTTCGATCTGCTCGGCTTTGCCAATTTAGATGTCCTAACATATTACTAACGCTAGAGGTGTTATGATAGCAGTTAGTAACATACCTAGCAGCCCTACGTTGTACCTGATCTAGTTGGGTTATGTTTTCTTTGGTGTATGGGTTCCATGCAGAACAAGCATATTCGAGTGATGGTCGGACTAGAGATTTGTATGCCAGTTCTTTGACTGTGACTGTGGCAGAACTGATATTAATATTTCTGCGGAGGAATCCAAGTGTCTTGCTTGCCTTTGTTGTAAGGGACAACACAAGAGTTAGAATTATTTTTTTTGTCGCGCAAAGCACTAATTTTTTTTCCAGAATTTAACATTAGGTTATATGACAAAAACTCTGAATCAGATTATTTTTTTTTCCCTCCACCAAAATCAGAATATTTTTTTCAGCAACATTGGGAATCAGAATATTTTTTTAGAAAAAAACCATAACCCCCCCTTCAAGATAAATGGTCGTTCCCTAATACTGTTTATATGGTTATCCCATTTAAGGTCAGACTGCATTGTGACACCCAGATATTTGGCTTTATCGGCATGTTCAAGTTGGTGTCCATGTAGGGTGTATGGACATTTTACTGGTGTTTTATTTCGTGTGATGGATAGCACATTACATTTGTCAGAGTGGAAGGCCATTCTCCATATTTGTTTCCATAGGCATATGCTTAGATTATGATATCCAGATCATTTTGAAGGATAGTACAATCTCTGTTAGATATTATTGTCAGGTAGGCAATCATATCATCTGCAAGTAAATGGACAGTTGATGCTATACTGTCAGGGATGTCATTGATGTAAAATAGAAACAGAAATGGTCCAATAACAGAGCTTTGCAGCACACCTGACATTACAGGTATGTAGTCTCATGCCTCTCCTTCCAGTAAGACAGTCTGTGTACGATTCAGGGTATTCCCTTTATTTTTTTTAGAAGGCCAAAATAGAATTTTAACAGGCCCAAGGCGCTATGCGGCGCACTATGTGAGTGGGAGGTCAAGAAATTAAAAAAAATTAGACGTAAAATCCTGCACTCTGGTGCATTCTGAACATATAAATTAATGGTTGAAAATGACAATTTTGTGTGCTTCCTTTTGCAATATCTTGTTATTCTAGTCCAGGTCTCAAGGTTATAAAACTTTCTGATCTGAGTCTTGAAGCTCAAATATCCTTGTTACAAAATTTCCAGTTTTGATATTGGTCAATCCTCGAGTCTGAGCTGGAAACTCAGCTCAAAAAGTTTTATAACCTTAAGGCCTGGTTGCAGTATGATTTTACTGACTATCATGACTATGAATGACTTTCAGCAACAACTAAAATGTTCTATAGAAAATGTAAAAACCTTAACAGAAGTTCAAAATTTTAAAAGTACACAGAAATAAATTCTTGTAACTTGTTTCCCAATCCAATTAATTACTTCCTATTATGTAATGTATATAGTTGAATATTATAATGTTATGTTGAATTAATTAATAAAATATGCTTAAACTAAGTGTTTGCTTTACCCTGTATCCCATTTGGATATAATCAGTAACTTTTTTCAGTAATATACTTCTTGAACTTGAAGTTCTTCACTCATAACATCATTAAAATTCATGGGGAAGATACTACTTGGGGCTATTTTGACCTGTAGCAGATGCTCTACCAGAATACTTAGATAAGAGAATGTGACGAGACAGAAATAGAATGACATCCTTAAAAAAAAAGACATTATTATTGCACACATTGCAGAACAGCAATAATATTCCATATCACTATCAGTTCCTGCAATAATATTATATACAGCAACTCTTTCCAGTGTTATTAAAATATGTCAAATAGATATATAATTGTGTTGAATAGATTAATAACGAATGTCAAATGAAGATGGTCCGATTACTAGAAACAAACAAGAGCTTGTAACAGAGCCTAGAGTAGAGGTAGATACGATAACGTAACCCTCAGTCCGCTTTTGCTCCCAGCGAGGGTTACGAATCGGTCCCATTCAACGTATGGGAGCAGCGCCCGGAGTGATTCACACCGGGCGATTTTTTGTCCTAATTCCGTTGTAAGTGGCTGGAAAAATTAACGGGGGTGAAAGATAAATATATTTAGATAAACCTTGAGGTGCTGCATCAATCCATGGTAGACTTATATCCATCTGAAAATTTGAATGCATGAAATCTTCATTCTGTACGACATTTTGTTTACAAGTTGCTATTTCACGTGCACTTGCCTCGTTTTGGAGATATCCTTATTTGGATCAATCGTAGTAGTAAAGTTTTTCATATTTGGCATTCAGATCCATATATGGATAGGCTCCGCCCATCACGAGAGTATACGTAAGGTGCCATGGCGGACAAGAAACAATTTTCGAATACTAAATCGATCGTGAAGGTAGAAACTGGTATTGTAACACTTACAGATCCCTCCAAGTGTATCAACAATCATACTCTCAGGTCGGACACAGAGTTTTGTCGGACTTCACTCTTAAAATTGTCCGACAAATGTCCGACAAAATCGTCGGACAAAATCCTCCCAGGTCGGAGTGACGGTCTCCACTCTCAGATAGTTAAACTGTAAACAGGAAACGTCCCCAAATTCTGCTAACCAATAAATTCGTGCATAAAGAAACATGCGTATCTCAGTAAAGCTGAAGTAAATGAGTGATATACAGTGGTACGGAAAGTATAGATATGTTAACGGCTGTCACGGGCGATATATACAATAATATCCATGAATAAAATGTATTAACATGCAGTACCCATGTTTTAAGTGCACTAGAAGTGAATATTAATATGTCCCTTATGTACTCGCGACAATCGATGCCAAGGGCCCTTTCACTTGCTGCAGACAGTTGCCGGTTTACGATATCGGGTGCGTTTGCTCTTTTACGTGTTTGCCAAATGTAGGGCGAACGAACCCGGGTAAATAATTCTAATTTATACATTTATTTCTTTAAAGGCAAATTTGGATTAAAATTAATTAGTAATATTTAAGTTTTATTTTGTTTATGGCGAATGGGTCATAAATCCTGTTTTTTTCTTTCTTGAAAATTGGCAGTCTGCGGAGTCTTGATATAGGTGAAATAATATTTTATTTGTATATTCTACGGGTTTTTTTTACAGTTTACCTGTCAAAACATCACCCATCTCAGCATGTCGTCGCGAATTAGTACCAGATTGCCGAATCCCATATTGCCGACTTTTGTTAAAAATGACAAAGTTTCATAATATTATTTTTTATTTAAAAAAAAATATTGATGATGTGTACACATTTTATTGAAAGCAGTAATTTTCCGCGCAATTTTAATTAGAAAAACCATAATCAAATGTACTGATGAATAGGAGATGCCGATCCTCATTACTCAAATAATTGAAGAACAATGGAAATAAACTTTTTTTTTTCTTTTATTTATTTTTTAATAGTCAGGATTTTACAATCCCCTGTACATTACAACCTGACTAGGGTATACAGGGGTATTAAAAAGAAATCGGTGAAAAAATAATGACTATTTCATTTTTTACAAATTAAATTTCAAAAGAGTTACAAAAAAAATTAAATATTAAAGTGAAAAGGTAGACTCTCTCTCCATCTCTCATACACACATTTACTCTCTACATTCTGTCTGTTACAACTTGTACATTTTCAAATATTTGCTAATACTGTAAAAAGTGTATTCTTGTTCCTATCATATACAATTACTTTACAATACCTTTTTAATTTAGGATGATATATATAGGTGCCCAAAATTTTTCATAGGCTTGAACCGTATTATTTTTCTTTGCTATATACTGATCAAAAGATTGATACTTCTTAATCTTATTTTTTAACTCAATTGTGTTTGGCTTTGCTTCATTGAGTTTGCATTTGTAAATATAGTTTTTTGTAAGTATTATCAATAAATTCAGCAATAAACTTTCATCTTTACAGCCAAGGAAAATGTTTTCTTTGTTCAAAACAAAATTAACAAAATATAGTTTGAATCTGTTCGAAATAAATTGCCACAATCGATAAGATATAGGACAATCAAAGAACAAATGTTCAATGGTTTCATCATTTGCTTTACAAAAGGTACATAAGTGTGTATCTTTTAATTTTATTTTATACAAAAATGAATTCGTAGCTATAATCCTATGCAGAAATTTAAACTGAAAGTTTCTCAAATAGATGTCTCTGCATGATCTTTTCATAATTACAAAATATTCTGACCAATCAGTAATCTCTATATCCAACAATTCTTCCCATTTCAAAAATTTGTCATTTGGATTTTGGACAATATTATCTATAAGACTTCTGTATATAAATTTAGCTTTTTTATTAGATACAATTTTTTGTACAAAAGTATCAGTTGTATCATGTGTATCAAAATGAATATCTAAAAGGTTTTCTTTTAAGCAATCTTTGAAAGCTTTTGGAATTCTAGCAATCAATCTATAAAACATCAGGAAATTGTTAGTTTCTAATTTCTCTTGAATTTGCTCAAAACTATAAAATTGCTTATTTTCATGATTAATAAGATCACTCACAAACTGCACACCTCTGTTTTTCCATAGTAAGTAATATTGAAAATCATCTAAAGAAGAAAAATTCAAAATATCTAATGATAAAATGTCATTAACAGAAGAATCAGTATGTGGTTTTGCTTCACTGAGACAAAGTAAAACATCACTCCAGAAAGGGTTTTTTAAACTAACAGAAATCTCTCTAAGTTTTTCTTTCTGTAGATATAAAACTCTTTCACCACCATACTGTTTAAGGTCAGTTAAAAATAACTTCTGCCATTTACCCTCTGGATTAGTCAGAAGTCTTTTTATCCAACTAAGTTTTAGATAAATATTAAAAGAATGGATATGTATCATATTAAGCCCACCTTGAGTGATATCACCAATCAATGTATTACGCTTAACATGATCTGGTTTATTATTCCATATGAAGTTATAAAATAATGAAGTTAATTCATTTAACCTAGACTGTGTTAGGTTTGGCAATGCAGTCAGTAAGTGAACTAATTTTGAGAGAGCAAGAGATTTTATAACTGTAATTTTCCCCATTAATGTAAGTTTTCTATGTTGCCAGCTCTTTAAAATTGCAGAGACCTCCTTAATCTCCTTTGAAAAATTAATTTCTGTAATATGGTTCAAGTCTAAAGAAAATTCAATCCCCAAAAGTTTAAAATTTGAATGTGACCAATGAAGGTTTGATTCAGGACATAGAATAAGATCTGAATATTTTTTGTTTCCCACCCATACTGCTTTTGTTTTAGAAGCATTCATTTTTAACCCTGAGGCTTTGTAAAATGATTCAAAACATGAGAGTGTTTCCTTTAAGGATATTTCCCTCCCATCTAGAATTAAGAATGTGTCATCTGCATACTGACTCAATAGTGTTTCATCATCATTAATAGTAATTCCCTGAATATCAGGGTTTCTTTTCAATTTCAAAGATAATAACTCAACACCAATAATAAATAGGTAAGGAGAAAGAGGGTCACCTTGTCGGCAGCCTCTTTCTAAATTAAAAAAGTGGGACAAGTGTCCATTATTAATAACACAGCTGGATGCACTAGAGTATAATGTTTCAAACCATTTACATAAGGAGGGTCCAAAATTGAAGCTATTTAATGCTTTTTTCAAAAATAACCATTCGATTGAATCGAACGCCTTTTCAAAATCAACAAGTAATAAAAGGCCTGTCTTATTATTTTCCTCAAGATAGTGCATTACATCATATAAAAGGTGTGTGTTCTCACCCATAAATCTGTCTTTCATGAAGCCCTTTTGTGTATCACTTATGATGAAAGGTAAAACGGGTCTAAGTCTGTTAGCTAATGCTGCAGAAGCTATTTTGATATCAGCATTTAAAAGACTAATAGGTCGCCAATTACCAATATATTGTCTGTCTTTTCCTTCCTTTGAAATGCAGGTAATAACACTTTGATATTGGAATTCTGAAAATTTACCAGAATTGTATCCATAGAAAAGAGACCGAAAAACAAATGGACCAATATCTTTCCAAAAGAACTTATAAAAATCAACAGTGTATCCATCAGATCCAGGACTTTTTCCATTTATCATAAATTTTAATGACTCTGCACATTCCTTGAAAGTTAAGTTTCCCTCACATAGGTCTTTTTGATCCTCTGTAAGTTTAATGTCATGATTAAAGAATGACTCGTCATAATCATTGATATTCCTACTTGAATATAGAGTTTTATAAAAAATGTTGTTGTTCAAGAAGGATTTCTGATGAATCTGTAATATGTTGGCCATTTTCATCTATAAGTTCAGTGATAGTTTTTTTTATAAAATTTTTCTTTTCTAGTTTACAAAAGTACTCCGAGCACTTTTCACCATTCTCATGCCAGTTAGCCCGTGATCTAAGGAGTATTCCTTCAATCTTTTGTTGTCGTTTATTCCCTAATTCTAATTTTTTGTGTACTAAGGAAGCTTGAGTCACATCATCTGGGGAGGAATTCATAATATTTTCTAAATTTTGTATATCACTTTCAAGTGTACGATATAGACTCTTTTCTTCTCTAGATTTTTTAATACTATATGTAATGGAAATAGATCTAATCTTCATTTTTAATATTTGAAAAAAAAATTTGGTCATTGCATGAAAACCTTACATTAAGATGATCTTCCACATCACCTGATAAATAATATTCGGAAATAGTTTCCGTAATACATGTTTTAACTCTTTTTATATAATCTGTATCTCTTAATAACTGGGAATTAAATTTCCAGTACCCTTTCCCTCGTTTGTCTAAACTGGTTGCGAATGTGAAAATAATAGCAGAGTGGTCTGTTTTATACCCTGGAATAATTTTAGTATACTTCATAAGTGAGTATAGGTCTTCTGAAACTAAAAAATAGTCAAGTCGACTTTGCTTTAAGGGTGAGGACTGACGCCATGTATATTTTCTTTCATCAGGATAACGTGTGCGCCAAGGATCTAGAAGTTTAAAAGCTTCAATAATTTCATCAATTTTTTTTCGGGAGTAAGGATTTCTATTATGTATGATATTATATGTATCCATATACCTATCTAAAACAACATTCCAATCACCACATAATAAAATACTTGTGTTTGAAAAAGTCAATACTTTTTGCAATATAATATTAAATAGTGAAGGTTCATCTGTATTATAACCATATAAACAAACAAAAGTGAGTCTCTGTGTGTGAATAGTTATATCTAAAATAATGTAACGACCATTTCTGTCAGTTTCAAAATTATGAATTACAAAATCAAGACCTTTTTTAAACATAACACAAACACCTGCACTTTTACTGTCATGGTGACTGAAAACACATTTATTTCCCCATTCATCCTCCCAATATTTTTCTATATTATTATTACTGTGCGTTTCCTGAAAACACACAATGGATGCGTGTTTACTTTTGGCCCAATCAAATACATCTGCCCTCTTTTTTGAGTTTGAAAAAAGTCCCCTCACATTCATTGACAATACTGTTACATTATCATCCATGATCATAAAAGAAAAGCAGTTTTATAAACCATAGGAACAGGTTCATTAATGAAAATAATATACAATTGTAACACATAAGAAGTACACAAATATACACACATATAAACATAAGATGTCGGGTTTTTTTAAGACCAGTATTCATTTACCAATCTTTGTTTTTAACAGCATGGCATATATATTTTTTTAAAAGATAAGAATCATATCACATGTTAATTTAATTCAATAATTTTTCAAATAACTATGAGTTATCTCCCATTTATGAATATAAGTAAAAATTCATAGTTAGAAAGAAAAAAAAAAAGAATCAAAACTACTCAACTTTTGTTGTTATTAATATTTGTTGTTGTTGATTTTAAACAATGAAATCTTGATCTTGATAGCATTTATCAAAAAAAAAAAAAAAAAAAAAAAAACATTTTCCTTAATGAACGAAAAAATAACTTTTAATATTTCAGTTTAAGAAGAAGTTTAAGCAAAGAATTTTAATTATGCATGTTCATTAATTACCCTCTTTCAACTTCTTTTTCAATTTCTCATCAATATTGTCAAAAAGATCGTATCTGATTCTACTTTTACCTTCTGGTTTCGCATACACATTGCAGTTATAGAACCAAACATTTTCAAACTTTTCAGTGTTTTTCAATCTCGCCATAAGTCCAAGGTTACGTTGAGTAATGTCATCGTGGAATTTCACATCTTTTGTAAGGTTTTTCTAAATAAACTACAAATAAGTAAAAGTTTATTTAGAGTTTTACTAAGTCTCGCTCAAATCCAAAATTTGGGACCTATTTACAAAACAAAAAATGTGTATTCTCTCATGTTTATGCTAGTTATTATTCACAGAGCATATGTTTTGAAATTATTTCTTGGCATCCTTCATCTTGACAAAAATCATGGTTGTCTGCAGGACTAATCCACCGTATATCCTTTTGACTTTGAGCTCGAATGCTATATCTAAACTCCCTTGTATGTTGGACCATTTCAAAAGAAATATTTATTTAATTATTTACAATATTCCTTCATAAATTAGAAACATTATTCTACTTGCAATAACAATATTTTTCATATGTCGGCAATTTGGGAATCGGCTAATTGGACTCGGCAATTTGGGATTCGGCAAACTGGGAATCGGCAATTTGGGATGCTACCGTCGTCGCATCGTGCATTCATGATATACAAATACACCTATCACAGGTGTGAAAAAAAAACGTTGCTGAAAACTCCTTTTACTAAGACTTATAAACATAGATAACTATTTTGCATTTTCGATTTTCAAGCCGTCTTCCAATTTATTTGTACTTAAAAAATAAATTTATATCTTTTTTCTTATATATGTGTATAAATATCTTAATAAAATAAATACATTTATGGTGAGAAAATATTATACGTCATGATATCGTTATTTAGGTAAATACTTATTAGACAGATTTTTTTTAAACCATTTTTGTCTTTTCAATTGATAACTGACCCAAGCTAAATAATGAAATGTGACTTAATGTGTTAATTATATAAATCCTTGCCTTCTATAAATTTTAATTTCTTATCTAATTCTTATTCTTATTTAACAATATGGTCAGGTTGTTATTTTCATTGAATGGCATCTCAAAATAGATGGCTTCACAGTAGGAGCTCTTCCTGTATATTGGTTGCATCCTGTATATTACAACTGAGAGCTAATGCATGACAAACAATTTTAATCAGCCATCATTATCATAAAATACATTTCTTTAATCTTTATTTTGATGATGGCACCTAATTCCCATCACCTAATCCAAATTAGTAGAGTAGAGGAGTACCGTATTTTTCGGATGATAAATCTAGATAAAATGACGATTTTGTTTACAGTACAAAAAATGTATACCTTTATTTTCCTGTATGTTTATTTCTGAATAAGAAGACTCGTATCATCGATGTTCTTGGTGTTATTTTTTTTTAAATAAAGCAATAAAAGTATACTAACAGGGGGTGCAATTCTGGGGATAAAATATTCAACATCCAAAAAAATTAATATTCAATGATTGAAGTGTTAGCGAAAATTAGTTCAATATTATATTTTATAATAAAATATATACTATAAAAAAATGTATCTTGTTGAAAAAAATCACAGGGTGGATCGATTTACAATATAAAATTATTATCACAAAATATCTAAATATCGCTATAGCCTTCCATCAAACACGAGCATGCGCACATGGTTGTAGTAAAAAATGATGGTTGCAATACATCTCACAGTAAACGTGTAGAACAAGCTTTTTATACTAAATATACTGGAAAATAATTTATATCGACTTCGTTACTTAATCAATATTTTATTGCAATAATTTATATGAGGCTATGGGTGTTTAAACGTCACTTTTCAACAATATTTCAGTTATATATTGACCTTTGAGCTACCCTTCCTGGCGCGAATATGGTGCAAGGTAGAAATACACTAGGGTATTTACGTACCCGGACATTCTACATACTGGAAAGAAAGAATCCGGGTCGTTTCGCCCCGGTCGATTCGCCCTGGGTCGTTTCGCCCCGGAAAGTGAGTCGATTCGCCCCCACTTATTCGCTATTATATCATAATAAATGAAGTCTTTTTCGACAATTTTTGGGAAATTATTTATTTATTAGTTGTATGCAAAAAAAATAATAATTCATTCATTTTGGTCTACTTTAAATATTTATTTATTAGTTGTACATACAAAAAAAAAAATAATTCATTCATTTTGGTCTACTTTTGTCAAAGATCTCAAGTGAAACTTTTCTTGCAAAATTTACAAAAACAACACGCAAGAACAGTAAAAAGGTTGTGTTTTTATTTGTACCAACGCAAAAGTGCATGAAATGACTAAGATGCTGTACAAGTGCGCAAATAACGAATTACGCATCAAATGCTTAAATAGTATAAATTTAATCAGATGTCAAACAAAGAGTGAAGCAATACATAATATTAAACACGTCAAGAAAGCATGTTAATTATGAGGAAGACAAAAATAAAGTACCCATGAACAAGCTTTACAACATCCAAAATACGAATATTTGCAATGGTATTTTCCATATTTCATTTTTTAAAGCACTATTAATAAATAAGGGCGAAACAACCCGGGGCGAACGGGAATAGGGGCGAAACGACTCAGGGGGCGAACGGGATTCGGGGCGAAACGACCCGGTACCGAAAGAAAGTACGCTTACAAATACGCATCGATCACAAAATGTTTGACATGTTCACTTCGAGAAATGTAAAAAAAAATCTTTAAATATCCACTCTCACGTCCGACCACGACCACGATGTCCGACCAAATAGTCGGACTTAGAGAGTGTTGACTCTCAAATTTGTCGGACATTTTGGGAGGAATATGTCCGACCTGAGAGTATGATCATTGCCATTGGCATTGGTACTGTACTTCGTATCGCCATTACTTAAAAAATTGTAGGGAATAATAAGTTATGACCAGATATGCAAAAAGAAAGTTGAAATATTCACTTAGCGAAAATTTTAATTTTCTCCCATACGTTGAATGGGACCGATTCGTAACCCTAACTGAAGCACAAGCGGAATGAGGGTTACGTTATCGTATCTAGACTAGAGTAGAGGGAGCTAACTCTCATCAAATAGGGAAATATTTCTAAACTCAAGGAAAACTTTGCAGAAAGAATTATTTTTAACATTAGCTCTAATTATGAAGCTGACTATTAACTGTTTGGCACATGCGTTAATCATTAATATAGATATTTTGGCTAACAACGTTAACCTTGTGAGACAAAGCTTTGGAAAGCAATTCTCCGACGTCCATGTTTGTTTTAGTTGTTAGTATTTCTCTCGATTTTTCATTGAAAATAACCGAAATATCCCGTAGATATTATTTTTACGAAAGGATCCGATTTCATTGCCTCCCACGTGTGTCCTGCATAACCAATGAAATTCGCTCAATGGCGACATCAATTTCATCCAAATGTGATCATATGAACAAAAAATAAAGAAACTAGCACCTGTATGAAATAAAAGCACATAAACCCCATCTTATAAAGATGATTAAGAGCTAGTAAACTACATATCCACAGTTTGAGTTGTTTGGTAAGTCCGTGCAATGCCCGTCCGTTAATCAACCGACTCTGTCTAAAATTTGACGGTCGATAACGGAAAACGAACCGTTTTAGCACGTGTAGTAGACCTTCAAATACAAATGGTATGATTTTCCATCCCTGTTTGCATAAAAATGTGAATATTAAAGAGAATGGTTGCTTGTCACTCTTAATGAACAAGTTTTGAGGAAAGTGGTATATGGGCTTGTCCAATTAAAACATTTCTATCTGCTTGTATAAAGATATTCAGACATGTCAATAAACCTGCATACGCCTAGTCTGATCAAAATTTGTAATTCATTTCCCTCTGACCAGCTGATCGCACATAAAACCAGCAATTGCTTATCCACTAAAGAAAATTATGGTCGACTTTTTTTCTTGGGATTTTTATGCATGATGTTTGACATCAAAACTACATCAACAGGATTCCAGAACTATCACATTTGTGAGGAAAAGGAGGGGGGTCAAAAGATAGATAAATGGCACTGTTGTGCTCTATTAGAATCGATATGTCTCTATAAATGGTGTCAAAGAATGATGATAATGACGACGTCAAGCAACATGCATACCAGTAGTACATTGTCCAGACTTAACTCCCCACTAAAGTAGCACACTTTTGGTTCTCTTATTAATGACCAGCAAATCATTTGTTTTTTCAATTTATTTTATTATTTAAGGTAAATGTGATGACTACTTTTCAAATAGTCAAAACTTGAATGTCACCAGTAGCAAAAGCATATAGAGTTTACATATTACAACCCATACATTATTCTAGGGATTATGCCAAGTACAGTGAATGTTTGGACAGAGTTCCGCTACTTATGCAGAAGCTATTCAAACAAGGTTTCGCTACAAATATTCTACGGCTGTCACCACAAGCTGATTGACTTACGAAATATCCATATCTCAAATGGCAATGGATCTTTTCCCTTTTACAAAGAATTTTCTTTCCTTTATCACCAGACTGTGCATTTGTATAAAAAGTATCTCGCCTTAATAAGTTAATGCATTCTTCGTAACGTATTCACCTCAACAGATTTAATGATTAGATCTTATTTCCAATCTATAAATCACTTGGGATTTGAATCTTTGTGGACTGCAATGGGAATAAAAAAATGTTGAACACTTTTACTATAATTTTTTATTTGTTGATTTTATTTTCAGATATAACAATTCATTCTCTCACAACATTCAATGGAAGTTGACAAAAGTCCAGATTCACCATGTGATATACAAGTACCCCTTTCACCTCAAGCAGAGGCAACTATCTTGCCAAATATTCAGACTGATAACAATTTATATGATGGAATAAAATCACTTGCTAAAGATGGCAATTATGCCTGTGATGCTGAAAACACAACAAACAATGAATGTTTAAATATGAAATCTCCAGCTGATGTCCCTCCTTTTCAAGATGACGAAATATCAAATGATTTTCTTAGAGAAGAGGAGGAACAGCAGATGGAATGTGATGATAAAAATCATGAAGTACAAGAGGACTTTGATATGAAATCCCCTGCTCCTGAGACAGATCATGAGAACGACAAGACAGATTTTACTACTGAAGCTAATGCCAGTGTTTCACAAGTCAGCGAGTTTGATACTTGTAATCATAGTACAGATATAGAAGATAAGATGGATGAATTGTCTGACATTAAGGATAGTGATTTTGATACATCTCAAATTACTGACAATGAGGATGTAAACTCTATACAGTTTAACAATAATTTGTACACTGATGAAAGGGAAACAACTCTTGTTGAACAAAATCAGACCGCTAGTAGTAGCGAGTTAGATGTTTCTTTAAATATACCCATATTGCATTCATCAGACATTGAAAATTTTGATACCTCTACACAATCTCCAAAAATGGAAAGAGGTGAAGTATCCAACATAAATTCTAGTGAAGATGAAAATGAATTTTCAGAAGAAAATATTGATGGCGGTAAAGAGGAAATGCTACCAACACCAACAGAAAATATTTGTGCAGATGTATCTCAAAATGTAGAAGAATCTAATGAAAACAAGGAACTTGCAAATTATGAAGCTAGTCCATGTAATAATTCTGAAGAAAGTGATAAATTGACTAGTGAAAATGTATTACAAGACAATCATATAACAAGTGTGCAAACAGAGGAAATAAATTCACCAGAAAATAGTGATATATGTATTGAAGATGATTCTCAAAGGGACACCACTGGACCAAGTCCACATTCCAGTACAGGAAAAATGTTTGATGAGGTATCAGAGGAAGGAGAATCTCAAGATTCCCCAAAAAATCAAGAAGAAAAAAATGACAACATGCTTGGTCCGACTTCTCCGGTTTCAGAAGAAAGTGACTTCGAGGAAGGTGAGGTATCGCATAGTTTGAAAAAAAGTGAAATCGTTGAAGCTGCTTCTCCTGTTTCTGATGAAACTAACAGTGATCAAGAACAAGGGGAGATAATTGATTATCGAGATAAACACTCTCTAATGGGACCTACTTCTCCAGTTTCTGATGACAGTGATCAGGAACAAGGGCAAATAACTGAGAGTAAAAATGATAATTTATTGGGACCTGCATCGCCAGTTTCTGATGCAAGTGATATAGAAGAAGGGGAAAGGGACAATATTTCTAAATATGATCTCAGTAGAGGAAAGCAACGATTTTCTCCCACTTCTCTGGTGTCTGAAGATGGAAGTTTTCCCGATGACGACCAGAAAGGGCCAAGATCTCCAGATAAAATAGATGCTCCTGAATCACCGTCATCTCCATATAATGAACAGAAATTTCAAAAGGCTCAAAATGGTAATTCTCCTCCTTATGTTGATCATGCTGCACAGCGATTGGAGAAGGAATATAAAGATATATCGGACGAGGAAGATTCGTTTAGTGATGACGAAAAACCTTTAAAACAAAAAACGATCCAAGAAAAAAGTACTATTAAAAGTAAACAAAATGACAGAGTAAGATCTCACATGAGTATTGCTGATGATCACGGGGAATTAGATTACATAGATGAAGAAGAGGAAGACGTTGGGAAGGAAGAAAAGGAAAGGTTAGAGGAAGACAGTAAAGAAGGGGAAGACAAGATAGAACGAGAAGATGTAAGTGTATTTATTAAGGGTCAGTTATAGCAGTCCTCACAATGAAACTTTGAATTTACTGGTCTGAATCAAATTCTTGAAATTATTTTTATATAGTTCTAAATAAAAACTGGAAAAATTTACTGATCCTAACAATGTTTTACTGGTCTTGGGCTGGAGGACTTGTGATCACCGTAATGACTTATAGAGTGAGAGAAGGTTGTTTTTGCATTACAGTAAACTTTATTTTCTATTTATTTGAAATAATTTGCCTACAGTACAATCATAGACAATCTTTTGCTCTGTATGTCCATATAACCAAGAAGACTGATATGTCTATTATGGAGATTTATCATGACTGTATTGATTGAATGCTGTTTAAGCTATATTGTGGCGTGTCTCTGACAATAATATATCTACTGCTTAAATTTGTATTTATGCAAAAAAAGAAATTTCCTTCCAATCTACCTAGTACATGTATTAAGTTGTGAGTCATTAAACAGCAACGCAACAATTATTTAAATTAGACATTGCACAGTACCACTAAAGTTCTAAATTCATTGACACAGATATGGTAAGTTTACATTTCAGTGGTGTTGTACTTTAGAGAGGGCCAGGGCCACTTTCAACAATATTTCAGTTATATCGTGGAGATCAGTTTTTAGTTCACCTGGACCAAAGGTCCATGTGAACTATTGCCATCACTTGGCGTCCGTCGTCTGTCGTCTGTCGTCTGTAAACTTTTCACATTTCAAGCTTCTTCTCCGAAACCACTTGGCCGATTGGAACCGAACTTAGCAGGAATGTTCCTTGGATGGTCCTCTACAAAGTTACTGTTTTTCGTTCCAGTCGGATATTCAATATGGCTGCCAGGGCCAATAATATGCTCTGATTGGCTGAAATTTCAAAGATCTTCTTCTCCGAAACTAATGAACTGACTGAACCCAAACTGTAAAGGAATGATCATTGGAATGTCCTTTACCAAGTTACTGTTTTTTATGCCGATCGGAAATCCAAGATGGCCGCCATCGCAGGACATAGATTAACATTGGACCCTATGGGAAAATGTTCAAATGCCTTCTTCTCAGAAACTACAAATATGATTAAAGCCAAACTGTACATGAATGTTCATTGGATGGTCCTCTACAATCTTAAGGTTTTTTGTTCCGATATGAAATTCAAAATGGCGGCTACGGCAGGACTTAGTTTAACATTGGACCCTATGGGAAAAATGTTTCAAAATGCTTCTTCTCTGAAACCACTTGGACAGTTGAAACCAAACTGCCCAGGAATGATCATTGGAAGGTCCTCTACAAATTTTATGTTTTTTATGCCGATCGGAAATCCAAGATGGCCGCCACCGCAGGACATAGATTAACATTGGACCCTATGGGAAAATGTTCAAATGCCTTCTTCTCAGAAACTACAAATATTATTAAAGCCAAACTGTACATGAATGTTCATTGGATGGTCCTCTACAATCTTAAGGTTTTTTGTTCCGATATGAAATTCAAAATGGCGGCTACGGCAGGACTTAGTTTAACATTGGACCCTATGGGAAAAATGTTTCAAAATGCTTCTTCTCTGAAACCACTTGGACAGTTGAAACCAAACTGCCCAGGAATGATCATTGGAAGGTCCTCTACAAATTTTCTGTTTTTTATGCCGGTCGGAAATCCAAGATGGCCGCCACCGCAGGACATAGATTAACATTGGACCCTATGGGAAAATGTTCAAATGCCTTCTTCTCAGAAACTACAAATATTATTAAAGCCAAACTGTACATGAATGTTCATTGGATGGTCCTCTACAATCTTAAGGTTTTTTGTTCCGATATGAAATTCAAAATGGCGGCTACGGCAGGACTTAGTTTAACATTGGACCCTATGGGAAAAATGTTTCAAAATGCTTCTTCTCTGAAACCACTTGGACAGTTGAAACCAAACTGCCCAGGAATGATCATTGGAAGGTCCTCTACAAATTTTCTGTTTTTTATGCCGGTCGGAAATCCAAGATGGCCACCACCGCAGGACATAGATTAACATTGGACCCTATGGGAAAATGTTCAAATGCCTTCTTCTCAGAAACTACAAATATGATTAAAGCCAAACTGTACATGAATGTTCATTGGATGGTCCTCTACAAACTTTACGTTTTTTGTTCCGATATGAAATTCAAAATGGCGGCTACGGCAGGACTTAGTTTAACATTGGACCCTATGGGGGAAAGGTTTGAAAACGCTTCTTCTCTGAAACCACTAGAACAGTTGAAACCAAACTGCCCAGGAATGATCATTGGAAGGTCCTCTACAAATTTTATGTTTTTTATGCCGATCGGAAATCCAAGATGGCCGCCACCACAATACATAGATTAACATTGGACCCTATGGGAAAATGTTCAAATGCCTTCTTCTCAGAAACTACAAATATTATTAAAGCCAAACTGTACATGAATGTTCATTGGATGGTCCTCTACAAACTTTGCGTTTTTTGTTCCGATATAAAATTCAAAATGGCGGCTGCGGCAGGACTTAGTTTAACATTGGACCCTATGGGAAAAATGTTTCAAAACGCTTCTTCTCTGAAACCACTTGGATAATTGAAACCAAACTGCCCAGGAATGATCATTGGAAGGTCCTCTACAAGGTGTGTGTTTTTTATGCCGATCGGAAATCCAAGATGGCCACCACCGCAGGACATAGATTAACATTGGACCCTATGGGAAAATGTTCAAATGCCTTCTTCTCAGAAACTACAAATATGATTAAAGCCAAACTGTACATGAATGTTCATTGGATGATTCTCTACAAACAATACGTTTTTTGTTCCGATATGAAATTCAAAATGGCGGCTACGGCAGGACTTAGTTTAACATTGGACCCTATGAGAAAAATGTTTCAAAATGCTTCTTCTCTGAAACCACTTGGACAGTTGAAACCAAACTGCCCAGGAATGATCATTGGAAGGTCCTCTACAAATTTTATGTTTTTTATGCCGATCGGAAATCCAAGATGGCCGCCACCACAATACATAGATTAACATTGGACCCTATGGGAAAATGTTCAAATGCCTTCTTCTCAGAAACTACAAATATGATTAAAGCCAAACTGTACATGAATGTTCATTGGATGGTCCTCTACAAACTTTGCGTTTTTTGTTCCGATATAAAATTCAAAATGGCGGCTACGGCAGGACTTAGTTTAACATTGGACCCTATGGGAAAAATGTTTCAAAACGCTTCTTCTCTGAAACCAAACTGCCCAGGAATGATCATTGGAAGGTCCTCTACAAGGTGTGTGTTTTTTATGCCGATCGGAAATCCAAGATGGCCACCACCGCAGGACATAGATTAACATTGGACCCTATGGCAAAATGTTCAAATGCCTTCTTCTCAGAAACTACAAATATGATTAAAGCCAAACTGTACATGAATGTTCATTGGATGGTCCTCTACAAACTTTACGTTTTTTGTTCCGATATGAAATTCAAAATGGCGGCTACGGCAGGACTTAGTTTAACATTGGACCCTATGGGGGAAATGTTTGAAAACGCTTCTTCTCTGACACCACTAGAACAGTTGAAACCAAACTGCCCAGGAATGATCATTGGAAGGTCCTCTACAAATTTTATGTTTTTTATGCCGATCGGAAATCCAAGATGGCCGCCACCACAATACATAGATTAACATTGGACCCTATGGGAAAATGTTCAAATGCCTTCTTCTCAGAAACTACAAATATGATTAAAGCCAAACTGTACATGAATGTTCATTGGATGATTCTCTACAAACAATGCGTTTTTTGTTCCGATATGAAATTCAAAATGGCGGCTACGGCAGGACTTAGTTTAACATTGGACCCTATGGGAAAAATGTTTCAAAATGCTTCTTCTCTGAAACCACTTGGACAGTTGAAACCAAAC
The DNA here is from genome assembly GCA_963680875.1 of Bathymodiolus brooksi. Lineage (NCBI taxonomy): Eukaryota > Metazoa > Mollusca > Bivalvia > Mytilida > Modiolidae > Bathymodiolus > Bathymodiolus brooksi. Next base: position 77,711,458 of record OY804578.1, on the reverse strand, counting down.
TGCCCAGGAATGATCATTGGAAGGTCCTCTACAAATTTTATGTTTTTTATGCCGATCGGAAATCCAAGATGGCCGCCACCACAATACATAGATTAACATTGGACCCTATGGGAAAATGTTCAAATGCCTTCTTCTCAGAAACTACAAATATGATTAAAGCCAAACTGTACATGAATGTTCATTGGATGGTCCTCTACAAACTTTGCGTTTTTTGTTCCGATATAAAATTCAAAATGGCGGCTACGGCAGGACTTAGTTTAACATTGGACCCTATGGGAAAAATGTTTCAAAACGCTTCTTCTCTGAAACCAAACTGCCCAGGAATGATCATTGGAAGGTCCTCTACAAGGTGTGTGTTTTTTATGCCGATCGGAAATCCAAGATGGCCACCACCGCAGGACATAGATTAACATTGGACCCTATGGCAAAATGTTCAAATGCCTTCTTCTCAGAAACTACAAATATGATTAAAGCCAAACTGTACATGAATGTTCATTGGATGGTCCTCTACAAACTTTACGTTTTTTGTTCCGATATGAAATTCAAAATGGCGGCTACGGCAGGACTTAGTTTAACATTGGACCCTATGGGGGAAATGTTTGAAAACGCTTCTTCTCTGACACCACTAGAACAGTTGAAACCAAACTGCCCAGGAATGATCATTGGAAGGTCCTCTACAAATTTTATGTTTTTTATGCCGATCGGAAATCCAAGATGGCCGCCACCACAATACATAGATTAACATTGGACCCTATGGGAAAATGTTCAAATGCCTTCTTCTCAGAAACTACAAATATGATTAAAGCCAAACTGTCCATATGTGTGTACATTGGATGGTCCTCTACAAACTTTACATTTTTTGTTCCGATATGAAATTCAAAATGGCGGCTACGGCAGGACTTAGTTTAACATTGGACCCTATGGGAAAAATGTTTCAAAACGCTTCTTCTCTGAAACCACTTGGATAATTGAAACCAAACTGCCCAGGAATGATCATTGGAAGGTCCTCTACAAGGTGTGTGTTTTTTATGCCGATCGGAAATCCAAGATGGCCACCACCGCAGGACATAGATTAACATTGGACCCTATGGGAAAATGTTCAAATGCCTTCTTCTCAGAAACTACAAATATGATTAAAGCCAAACTGTACACGAATGTTCATTGAATGGTCCTCTACAAAATATACGTTTTTTATTCTGATATGAAATTCAAAATGGCGGCTACGGCAGGACTTAGTTTAACATTGGACCCTATGGGAAAAATGTTTCAAAACGCTTCTTCTCTGAAACCACTTGGACAGTTGAAACCAAACTGCCCAGGAATGATCATTGGAAGGTCCTCTGTTTTTTATGCCGATCGGAAATCCAAGATGGCTGCCACCACAGGTCATAGTATTAACACAGAACCATATGGGGAAAATACAGAAATATATTCTTCTCTGAAGCTATTGCACTGATTGAACCTAAACTGTGCATCAATCATTGGAAGGTCCTTTACAAACTTTGTGTTTTTTATGTTGATCGTAATTCCAAGATGACGCAGGACATAGTTTTTACATAGGACCAATTGGTTTTTTTTATTACCAGGTGAACGATACAGGCTCTTGAGAGCCTCTGGTATTGGTGGAGGAAACAGGAGTACCCGCAGAAAACCACAGACCTAATGCAAGTAACTGACAAACTTTATCACATAATGTTGTATCGAGTACAACTCGCCATCAACGGAGTTCGAACTTGCAACTTTAGTGGTGATAGGCACTGGTTGCATAGATAGTTATAGCTCCAACTACCATACGTACACGACGCACCGTCTACTTTAGATGAAATACATACCAGTAGTACAATACAAAGGTGGCCTCTTAGTTTTATTTGTTTATTACAGAATCTGGAAGAAAACCTTAATTATTTTTAGTTGTATATTTTACAGGGAGAACATGATTCAGATAAAGATGATGGTGAAGTTGAAGATGTAAGTTGACAAATATATAAATAGATTGGAGATGTCTAAACATACTATAGGACAGAGGGTTAAGGGTGGATTATTGGGTGTGTCAGGGCTCCCACTATTTTCAAATTAGAGGGAGAAGTGACTTCTCTTTCAGAGAGCTCACATGGAGAAGTGGGAGACAACAGAGAGAAGTGGGGAGACTTCTGGGGGAAGTTAATTGCGAATAATCGAAACATTGTTTTGCGACCCCTCTGACATTACCCTGCCCAAATTTAGTAAATAGTTATAAAGCTGTCTGAACTGATTTGTTCTGGGTTTTTTTTTATTCATAACTACCTTAAGGACATCAGCCAACAGATGTTGGAATGGTAGGCATGTCCTGCTCCATAAGTTGCATTTGTTTTATAGATAACCACATCAGTGGTGTAATGGTTAGCGTGCTTGCGTCGAGTGCAGTAGATCGTGGGTTCCAGCCCTTATTAGGTCAAACTGGACAAGACTATAAAATTGGTATTTATTGCTTTTCCACTAAGCATGCATCATTAAAATGAAAGTGCAAAGACTAGTTGGCTCGGAATCGGGCTAATGTGTCCAAGTGGGGCGACATGTCTATCGGCGGATGGTTGTTTCATTGAGCTAGCACTATAAAGAAAATCCAACTAAGCATGTTGGTCTAGTACAAAGCGGACCTCATCATCATCTCATTGAAAATTAACTTGTTCTCGCCATGATATAGCTGAACATTTGGTGTTAAACAACAATCATTCACTTACTCCATAACAACTGCAATAAAAAGGTCTATTCATTTTGGATTGTCAGGTTCATCAGAATGCATCATTTTGTTCATTTTTCTTCCTATAACCCTCTAGCGGTTTCACACAACTAGGACTTGCAATACTGAAAATTATTTACAAGTTCCCTGCAAACTAAATGTACTTCTGTGTCTAAATTAAGGTAAACATATCTGGTGTGGAACTTGTCTGAATTTATATATTCTATAATGTGGACACACACAAAAATGGCCATCCCTCTTTATCGTCTCTTGATTTTGGTTCCGTTACACAACAATTTTGGTTCCATAGCATATTACTTTAGAGAAAGTTTTATACTAATTATTCTACATATTCTGTGATGTTCTTTTATGTCTAGATTTGACCAGTAAAAATTATGTTCTTTTTCCATAAAGAATAATCTTATTATAATTAGTTTTATCATGAAATAAAAGTGTTAATACATGTACATAGGTACATTTGTATAGATGTGAAAAATACTTTTGTTTAAATAGGATGATGATTGTGAGGAAGGTGAGATAAAGGAACCAGGCAACAGGAAACCATTCATTAAACCTACATGTAGATTTTATATGCGAGGTCTATGTACATGGGGCAGTAACTGTAGATTCCTACATCCTGGTGTCAATGACAAAGGTATGAATTCATTTATTTGAGAAATGAAAAAAAAACATTGAAATTATATACCAGAAGAAATGTGGATGTAAATGAATAAGAGAAAAGTAAATGTTAAGAAGTACAGGAATGTTATTTCAATTTGTGTTCTAATTTCTGAATGATGTTTTATTTAAACACTAAGGTACATGTAGTAAGTCAAATTAAATATGCATTAAAATAAACATTAGAGAAAACCGAAGGGACAATCTAGAGACACTGGCTACATTGGACACACGAGAGAAAACCGAAGAGACAATCTAGAGACACTGGCTACATTGGACACACGAGAGAAAACCGAAGGGACAATCTAGAGATACTGGCTACATTGGACACACGAGAGAAAACCGAAGAGACAATCTAGAGACACTGTCTACATTGGACACACGAGATGAAGACAAGCAAACAAAAAACCAAAACACAACACTGAAAACTAGAAAGATGACCAACATGAGCCACACCAAAAAAAAAGGGGGCGAATACAGGTTCTCACGAAGGATAAGCAGTACTTGCCTCTTATAAGACACCTGCCATGAAACTCATAGACAAGTCGTGTAGGACATCACTATACACAACTCAAATAAGACATGAGCTCTCCTACAAACAACTGGGGGACAAGACAAACGGTACATAGTTTTTATCATAACGGATGTCACAACACGGAACTAAAAACGTAAAGATACAAAATGTTAGACACCACTATACACCAAAAAAAACAACATAACATAATGGGACATGATCCTATGATAATATATCCGTATTATTTTCAAGATACTTCAGCCCTAAAAATGGAAGTTTTGTTAAAATATACATCAAGTGCTAAATCCTGAAGAATTTACAACATGATCATTTATGAACTAACAAATCTATTTACATTGAACAACTACTGTTAAAGTTACATAAGATGATACAGGGATAACATTCATCACATGAAATGGTCCAAATCCTGATGTATTATACCAAGAAGAGTAACAACAAAATTTTACCCAACTCGCTTCAAATTCATATCTCTACTAATACTGGGTAGAAATAGACAAATGGACCAAAATGCACACAATTACTCCATAACTATAATAGTTTAAGAAAAATGAAGTTCCCTTACCTTCATTTAACTCTAGAATATATTTTTGAGACGATACAGTATATGTAAATTTTGAAGAAGACTTTATATGTTTGTTTAACTTTTGTCTAATCCATTTTGTCTATTTAATTGGCACATAAAATATGCTTAAGCTTTAAACTAATGTAAATTTTAATCAGATTTCAAAGCTACATGAACTGATTTGTATTTTTAGGTAATTACAGATTATTTGAAGGACCAAATGATAAACCAATCCCACCACCGTGGGAAGAGGTAGGTTGATTAAGGATACACAACAGTTAGTGCTATTTTTGTATTAAATATTTATTTTGGGCCATCGTGGCCATGATCGTATGGTAGTTGGATTTACAATTACCTATGCATCCAGTGCCTATCACCACTAACGTGAGTTCGAATCATGCTCAAGTGAGGTGTACCCGATACAACATTACATGATAAAGTTTGTCAATGACTTACGGCAGGTCACTGGTTTTCTCCGGGTACTCCGGTTTCTTCCACCAATATATCTGACCGCCACGATATAGCTGAAATATTGTTGAAAGTGGCATTAAACACCATAAACCAAACCTGCATTAGATATTTTAAATATATGTACATGCAATAAATACAAAGTTGAACTCTTTTAAAATTGTGGTGTTCAAGAAATGCAAGAGAATTTGCCAACAATAAATAAAAATGAATTTTCAATGTCAATATTTAGCCAAAGATAATATGGATTCAAACAAGAATAAAGGAGATACCGTCAAACCTGTATTAAGAGCCTTTAGGACAAAGAGAAAATGATCTTTTAAGACGGGTGACCTCTTAAAAGAGGTTCAACTGATATGAAATTTTCTAAGACAGGACAAGAAAAGACCTTTTAATACAGGTGATTGCTTGATAGAGGTGACCATATAGGCAGGTTTGACTGTATATTTATAAACTAAAAACTGAACTGGTGTAGACATATTTTATTGTTCAACTATAGTGCAATTAATAGAATTAAACAAAAATAATTCAATATGATTATACATTATTTTGACAACGGGATTTGGAAACAAGCTAATAAAATGTTTATATCAATCCATTTCCAAGAAAAACTGAACTGACAGATAATTAAAGAAATCTACTTTAACAATAACTTATTTAAATATATTTTAGATGGAAGAAGAGGAATTACCCCCTCCACCTCCACCTCCTCCTAAACCCACACCCGCAGAGACGGCATGGGAGAGGGGATTACGGCATGCTAAAGAGGTAATGGTCAAAATGACAGAATGTATTCATAGGACCTTAGAACCGTAGTAAATTAGTAAGAAAGAATTTGGGTGTAAATGAACATGAGAGACTAACCACCAACATTACACTTAGACACAAATTGAATTAAAGGAATAGCACTTACTCAATGCTTTCAATATTTTTTTAGTGTACCAGTACTTAGTATATACAGATGGTAATTTTTATTAAGATTTAGACATATTTTCTTATAATACAACTCTTTGAAATTAGGAGGTACCAAATACCATTTTGGGGCTGTCATGGTTGTGATTTTGTGGTAGTTGGATTTACAACTTACCTGTGCAATGAGTGCATATCACCACTAAAGTTGTGAGTTTGAATCCTGCTGATGGCCAGGTGTACTAGATACAACATTATGTGATAAAGTTTGTCAGTGACTTGTGGCAGGTCGGTGGTTTTCTCCGGGTACTCCGGTTTCCTCCACCAATAAAACTGACCGCCGCCATATAACTGAAATATTGTTGAAAGTGGCATTAGGCACCATAACCCTAACCAAATATAATTTTAAATGCTAAGAGGTACTTGATACTGCCCCATTTTGAAAGGACTGAGTACTTTTTATTAGTGAATGTTGACTTTATTGTTTAAATAAAAAAAAAATTGATGGAAAACAAAATTTTGAACAAATCTGAAACAGATTTTAAATATTAAAGCACATAAATTTGATCGAAAAGTGTTAAAATATACTGTATTTCAGACAGTGCTTGACATAGCACAATAAAAATTTGAGGTAAATGAGATGAGAAAATTTTCAGTATATAACGTGAATTTTTTTTACATATATATGATAAATTTTCATGTTTACATGTATTTTAAATTTGCAGCTAAGAAAAAAAGCCAACAAGAGGAAAGAACAAGAGCCTGATTTTGAGGACAAGAAGATGAACTTATCTGTTGATGAAGAAAGAGAATTTAATAAAGAAAATGATCGTCAGAATCCTTTCTTTGAGGATCAAGTGTATGTGGGGTTTTTATTTTAGCATGGTTGTACAATGAAATATCAAATTGATGAATTAATGGTGTACACTGGGAGGGGGTCGGTATTAGAAAGATTTTGATGCAAGTTAAGACGATTTTTTACATGTCTCGAGTGAAACTTAAGGATTTACATTTCTTATTTTAATTTTATAAATTTCTAATGAGAATGCCAAGACTTTATTAAAAATAAATGTCTGTTAAAACAGTCTTAAAGGTTAGGAACATACTGTATTTCATACAGTGCTTGATATATCTCATTAAAAAATTGAGGTATTTTTGATGAGTCTAGGACAAAAGCCCCCAAATAATGAATTGCACAAGTTATTTATATATTGGTATCTTTGCACACATTTTAGGCTTATTATGGGTTAGCATTATTTTTGAATACTATTTTTCATAATAAGTTATTATTGGAACCTGAAGATATCATAAATATTTGTTTAAGAATTATAATAACCCTCATCAAAGAAAGTAAAAATAGAATAATAAAATTGTTTTATCTTAAAAAAAAATCATTATAGTATATCAAACAGGATGAGAAAATAACTCACTCATTATTTTTAATAACTTCAAAAGTTATAAATGTGATAACAATTGTTTATCAATAAAAACAATTCCTGATTAACTTTACCTGATTAATTTCAATTTAAACAATTAAACAAATTTTTTTTTATTTACACTTTATAAATGACCATAACAATGAAAAAATATGTTTTTGAAATATTTTATTTTTTGTATTAATCCCCCTCACTCCTTTTTTAATAGGAGTGAGTATTAATCTTTAAGATATTTTAAATATCAACATCAATATGAAAAAAATGCAATAAGGTTCTATGATTATTTCATAAAAGGGGGGGGGGGGGGGGGGGGGGGGGCTTTTGTCCTGTTCCCATTTTTCATATGAAAAGAGAAAATCTTCAGTTATAATTATAGTGGAAAATTTATAAAGAATAAATTACTTAACAATATTTTATTCCAAAAGCAATACGAATTTTTTCAGCCACATATAAATACTTTCCAAGATTGTTAAGTTCTTTAATATTTTGAACAGATAATAACTGTGTTAGTTTAAAAGCAGATGGATTGATACAATAATAGGGTTTTATATATTTTCTACGAATTTCCACATATTTACTACACTCTAAAATAAAGTGATACTCATCTTCTATATCATTATTGTTACACATGTTACAAATTCTAGCATGTCTATCTATATTATAGTATCTACCAGTTTCAATATTTAAACTATGTGCATGTAAGCGATATCTACTAATAAGTGGCTTAAACATATAATTAACTGGTCGACGTAAATAAAATTGCAGGTTATGGTCATCATATATATACTTATAGAAATAACATTTTGGCGATTCTTCAAAAAAAGAAATTGCCTCATTTAAAAATGTATCTATAACTCGCTGCTTAAATTCTAACATAAATATATCTTCTTAACAACATTTTGTGACAGCCATACATGATTAAAACCATATTTACACAATATATCTCGTACTTTACATCCCCAGTTTAGTTTATCATTTGGTTTAAAAGCACTAGACTCAAACATATCTTCATAACAATTTTTAAGTATACAATTTTCTGTTTTTAAAATTTTAAACGAATATTTTAACATTCTACAGTACCTGTTTATATACAATGGGAATCTCCCAAGTTCAAAATAGACCATATAATTTGAAGTACTCTTTCTCACTTTCAATACTCTTTTCAAAAAAGATAAATGTAATGTCTCAATATCCACACCTTTATGGAAGCCCCACACTTCACATCCATAATTTACAATACTTTTTACATATGTGTCAAAAAGTGATAGCAAAGTCTCTGTATTAAAATAATCATCCTGAATTTTACTAAATAAACTAAATACAGCTTTTTTCCCTTGATTCGACAACATTTTCTGAGTATTAGTAAAAACACCATTATGATTTAACCAAATACCAAGGTACATAAATTCATTACATATTTTAATGGATTCCCCGTTAAGATACCATTTTTCTTCTGATTTAGTCTTATCTCGATTTCTAAAAATGACAACCTTTGTTTTCAACAAATTTACATGCAGATTGTATTCATTTGAACATATATTTACAACATTAATCATATTTTGAAGTTCATGAACATTTTCACTGAACAAAACAGTATCATCAGCATACATTAAGGTAGCAAGCACTATATAAAAATTGATATTTTTTCATCAAAATTTTTTTTAATTAATTTTTATTTTATTATAATATTCTTGATACACAGGTGAAAAAATAATTCAGATATGATGTACCATTAATGAGCATTACTTTTAGTTAGTTTTGTAAACAAACACATGTGCTTGAATCAGAGATGATAAAAACAAGTGGGCGTCCTTAATTGTTTATCTATTGGATAATTTGATAGTTTTATGACCACTGACCATTTTTGTGGAAGATTCCATTAAATGAAGGGGAAAGCAGCATGGATGTAGCTAACTTTTCATTAATACCAAAAGAAATAAATTAGTTATTTGCAATGGAATTTATTTCAAAATATCTAATGTATAATTTTCATTTAGTAAAATCCAACTAAAAGGGAATATTAGAATACACATGATGAGCAAACTAAGGTTCCAGGAGATTCCTGTTATAATTAGTGGTTCACGTTTGGTCAGTGGAGGTGGAGTTTTGACCTTATCAGTAGGCAGTTAACCTCAAGCTAGGTCAGAGTGATGTAACTTCTCCCACCAATTTCATGTGTTTACTGCACAGGGTGTGCATTTTCCAGCTATATTTAGAGTTTGTGTGAAGAAATTCTATCTTTCTGGTCAAATCATTGTTGATTTATGATTCAAGGTCAATCCTATAGGTTTCCATGGCACATTTGTGACTTTTATTAAAAAAAAATGGGGTACCAAGAGGAAAATTACAACTTTTGGGATTTTTCCACTACAATTTTTGACATAAAATGTCGACTTTGAATGAAATTAGCTCCTGCATTGTTTTGGTATATGTTGTTCTTAGACCTATTATCTGCAAAACCGTGTCTAGGATTTCTGATAGAATTAATAGAGCAAATTCTACACACAATTAAATTTGGTGAAATCTTATGAAGTCAGGTTGTATACACATAATGGGGCTTTAAGAGAGATTGAAACATCACAGGAAAAATCTGAGACACAGTTTTGGAGGTCATGCTGTGTTGATTAAGAAATTGTAAAAAGTTTTACCATTTGAATAAACATGAAACAGCTAATTTTGGTCATGTGCACACATCAAGATTTTGCAACTAATTGCATAATATATAATTATGTAATTGTTGCATAATAATAATATTATAATCAGTGGAAAGATATATCTTTCTTCTTTCAAATGGTACCTCATTTGTTAATTTTGATGCAATATTAAGAAAGTTACAGCTGTTTTCAGATGGAAGATTGGAGGAAAAAAATCTTTGTATAGTGCTACCTTAAAAGTGATTTGAGACTGCATTCATGTTGTATTTTGAGTAACAAAGAAATTCAACTGCAACTATCAAAGTTTAACCTGTATACAATTGAGTCTATCCAAAGACCAAATTGAGGATATTCTCTAACAGGACTTTGGTGTCCTTTACATACCTTAATTTTCATGGGTAGGCTGATCCAAGAACTTGTAATTTTTAACCAAACCAAGAAGAAAAGTAATTTCATAGTATTTAATAATAACTTTTGTTTTGTTTCAGATATGACGATGAGTACTATGATAAAGTACCTGTACATAGAACTCCAGTAGAACCTCCAGCTATGTGGCATCCAGCTCAGTATGAAAACTTTGAAGTACGATGGGACAGGGAACCAGAATGGATACATCCGCCATATATACCTCGAGTAGGTGTAGTTATATTTTTTATACCCCCGCTCCCCGGAGGGGGAGGGGGGTATACTCTTTTACCTCAGTCCGTCCTTCCGTACGTCCAAGATATTTTTCGGCGCATTTTTCTCAGCAACTATCAATGGCAGAAATCTGATATTTGGTCACAAGCTTCATATAGGTATGCCATATTGTGGGTAGCGTTTTTGGACCCGTCAGATTCCTACTTCCTGTTTGCCGACTTAGTTGGTTTTTATGCACATTGAACATATATGCACATTTTTCGTCGCATTTTTCTCAGGAACTATTGATGACACAAATCTGATATTTGGTCACAAGCTTCATATCGGTACCCCATATCGTGGGAAGCGTTTTTGGACCCATCAGATTCCTACTTCCTGTTTGTCGATTTTGTTGATTTTTATACACATTTAACATACATTTGTATATGCTTATTTTTCGTCGCATTTTTCTAAGCAACTATTGATGACAGGAATCTGATATTTGGTCACAAGCTTCATATAGGTACCCCATATCGTGGGAAGCATTTTTGGATCCATCAGATTCCTACTTCCTGTTTGCCGAAGAGCGGGGGTATCATAAGTGAGCATTAGCTCACAGTTCATCTTGTTCGTCACATTTTTCTCAGCAACTATTGATGGCAGAAATCTGTTATTTCTTCACAATCTTCATATTGGTGCGCAATATTGTGGGATGTGTTTTTGGACCTGTCAGATTCCTAATTCCTGTTTTCCAACTTAATTATACCCCCGCTCCCCGAAGGGGGAGAGGGGTATACTGTTTTACCTCTGTCCGTCTGTCCTTCCGTCCGTCCAAGATATTTTTCGTCGCATTTTTCTCAATAACTGTTGATGGCAGAAATCTGATACTTGGTTTTTATGCACATTGAACATATATGCTAATTTTTCTCAGCAACTATTGATGGCAGAAATCTGATATTTGGTCACAAGCTTCATATAGGTACCCCATATCGTGGGAAGCGTTTTTGGACCCATCAGATTCCTACTTCCTGTTTGCCGATTTTATTGATTTTTATACACATTGAACATACATTTGTATATGCACATTTTTCGTCGCATTTTTCTAGGCAACTATTGATGACAGGAATCTGATATTTGGTCACAAGCTTCATATAGGTATGCCATATTGTGGGAAGCGTTTTTAGACCCGTCAGATTCCTACTTCCTGTTTGCCGACATAGTTGGTTTTTATACACATTGAACATATATGCACATTTTTCTCAGCAACTATTAATGGCAGAGATCTGATATTTGGTCACAAGCTTCATATAGGTACCCCATATCGTGGGAAGCGATTTTGGACCTGTCAGATTCCTACTTCCTGTTTGCCGACTTAGTTGGTTTTTATACACATTGAACATATATGCACATTTTTCTCAGCAACTATTAATGGCAGAGATCTGATATTTGGTCACAAGCTTCATATAGGTACCCCATATCATGGGAAGCGTTTTTTGACCTGTCAGATTCCTACTTCCTGTTTGCCGAAGAGCGGGGGTATCATAAGTGAGCATTAGCTCACAGTTCATCTTGTTGTTTATGGATGTATACCTGTCAACAAATTTTCTTTGTGGTAGTCTCCCTCTTGTAAAGCCATTCCTAACCGCATCGATGGTGTAATGGTTAACATTCTCGCCTCGAGTGCGGTAGATCTTGGGTTCAAGCCCCGATCAGGTCAAACCAAAGACTATTAAATTGATATTTGTTGATTCTCCGTTAAGCACGCAGCATTAAAGGAAAACTCCAGTCAGTTGAACAATTGTTATAATTCGATACATTGTAAATTTTTATTCGTAAATAACTAATTATTAAGCAAAAAACACCTTTATTAACATTAATATACCCAATTAGAAATATGAATATTTGGAATTTCCTGTCATAGTGTAAGCGGCCAAGACACCTCTTCATGTGACGTCACGGAGACTGATTATGTTAGTTGAATAAATAATGCATCTGACTCTTCCCATCATCGAGTCCTTTTGGTTATGTTTTAATATCAGATCAACTGCAATACAATGTTAACAATTTGTATATTGTCCTAATTTTTTTCTTAATATTCCCATCCCATGTACATTTTCATAAAATAAAATGAGTTTATTGGTAAAAAAAAATATTTGGGAGGGGGGGTATCTACGTATATTTCCATGTATGTATTACATGATTGACTAGGTTAAATAACTGTCACTATTATATCGTTTTATGCATACACATGTTTTTAGCTCACCTTGCCAAAGGCAATGTGAGCTTTTGCCATCACTTGGCGTCCGTCGTCTGTTAACTTTTCACATTTTAATCTTCTCCTCTGAAACCTCTCAGCCATATGCACTGAATCTTGGTAGGATGCATCTATGGAAGGTCCTCTATAAAGTTTGCTCATTTTGACTTGATCCATTTACAAACATGGCCACCACAGGCAAGGCAATTCTTGTTTCTGATTAGCCTATTTTTAAAAATCTTCTCCTCTGAAACCACTTAGCCAAATGAACCGAAACTTGGTAGGAAGCATCTATGGAAGGTCCTCTATAAAGATGCTAATTTCATCCCGATCCATTAATAAACATGGCCGCCACAGGCAATTCATGCTTATGATTGTATACTTTCTAAAAAAAAATATTTGTTTGTGTGGAAAGGGAGATAACTCTAATTTAAATATAGATACTATGAATTGAATTACAGATAAATATGCCTCTAAAACCCTCAGCCAAATGAACTGAAACTTGGTAGGAAGCATCTATGGAAGGTCCTCTATAAAGATTGCTCATTTTGTCCCAATCCATTTACAAACATGGCCACCACAGGCAATTCTTGTTTCTGATTGACCTATTTTTAAAAATCTTCTCCTCTGAAACCGCTTAGCCAAATGAACTGAAACTTGGTAGGAAGCATCTATGGAAGGTCCTCTATAAAGATTGCTAATTTCATCCCGATCCATTAACAAACATGGCTGCCACAGGCAATTCATGTTTATGATTGTATGCTTTCTAAAAATTAAAAAAAAAATGTGGAAAGGGAGATAACTCTAATTTAAATATAGATACTATGAATTGAATTACAGATAAATATGCCTCTAAAACCCCTCGGCCAAATGAACTGAAACTTGGTAGGAAGCATCTTTGGAAGGCCCTCTATAAAGATTGCTCATTTCGTCCCGATCCATTAACAAACATGGCCGCCACAGGCAACTCTTGTTTCTGATGGGCTGATTTAAAAAATTCTTCTCTTCTGTAACCGCTTGGCCAAATGATCCGAAACTTACTAGGAAGCATCTATGGAAGGTCTTCTATAAAGATTGCTCATTCCGTCCTGATCCATTAACAAACATGGCCACCACAGGCGATTCTTGTTTCTGATTGGCTGATTTTTTTTAATCTTCTCCTCGGAAACCACATGGCCAAATGAACCGAAACTTGGTAGGAAGCATCTATGGAAGGTCCTCTATAAAGATTGCTCATTCTTTCCCGATCCATTAACAAACATGGCAACCACAGGCGATTCTTGTTTCTAATTGGTCTATTTCTAAAAATCTCCTCTGAAACCGCATGGCCAAATGATCCAAAACTTGGTAGGAAGCATCTATGGAAAGTCCTCTTATAAAGATTGCTCATTTGTCCCAATCTGTTTACAAACATGGCTGCCACAGACAATTCTTTTTTCTGATTGGTCAATTTCTAAAAATCTTCTACTCTGACACAGCTTGGGCAAATAGACCGAAACTTGGTAGGAAGCATCTATGGAAGGTCCTCTATAGGAATTGCTCATTCCAATTTGATCCGTTAACAAACATGGCCATCAGAAGCAATTCTTGTTTCTTATTGTTCGATTTTTAAAACAGCTTTTCCTCTGAAACCGCTTGGCCAAATGATATGAAACTTGGTAAGAAGCATCTAGGTAAGGTCCTATATAGAGATTGCTCATTTCGTTTTGATCCATTAACAAACATGCTGCCACAGGCCATTCTTGTTTTAGATTGGTTGCTTTCTAAAAATCTTCTTCTCTGAAACTGCTTTGCCAAAACGAACCAAAATTTGGTGGGAGCACCTATAGGCTATGGAAGGTTCTGTATTAAGTTTCCTCAGAGCAGAATGAAAGGTGAGCAACACAGGCGCAGCTCAGTGCTGAGCCTCTAGTTTTTCTTTTTTTGTCGCTAATGCTGTCGTACTTTCCCGTGTTTTTCGTGGTCGATGTGTTGACAAGGGTAGTCCTGATCGGTAATTACAAAAAAAAACAATTCTTCTCACACTTTCCCTTTTCGTTAGTGCAATAAAATGTTTGACATGAAGTCATAATGATTTTGTAAATATCAAAAGATAAATATACAACGTTATTTTACGATTTACATAATTTTTGATGATAAAATTGCAACTGATCAATGCTGATATAATAGACGATACTGACACCGTAACGTCACGGCTCTTTCGGAAGAGCTTTAATTGCAGGTATAATCCGAGAATGGATTGTGCCTTTTGTCTCCTCACATTGAAGAGTTCTGAAAAATGGTGATCCCCATTATTTGGTGCTACATGCAACTTCAATGACCAAATTCTACCTTACGGTATACTATTTTTAGCATTCATTAACACAGATGTCTTTTATTTACTGTCAGTTAAATTTTCATGCTAACTTGTTAAGACCATGGCATTTTCCTTTAAGGAGAAAGCTGACTGGTTGGATCGGAATCAGACTAATGTGTCTCGAGTGGGGTGACACAGAGTTATTGAAAACTGTCGGTTTTATCAGTTTTATCGATAAAAAATGTTAAAGTCCGATAAAAACAACATAAATATCGGCCCAGATGTCCGATTGAAAAAAAATGTGATATTTCATATATTTTTTTTTCGGAAATTCGTACCTGTTCCGCATGATGGTTCTCATTTTATAATGAAGAACCATTCGGAATTCCTATTGTTCTTTCCAATGGCGGATGAAACCCGAGAGCTTCCATACCATAACAAACAAACATGGCTACATCTTGGCCGATTAAATTTCATACAGCAGCTAAACCGGTGTGAAGAGGAAGAGCGACAATGATGCTCAGAACAAAAATAATGAAAAGTGCAAAGCCTATAAGAAGCGGTTATTTTTAAGCAGCTGGGCTAGACATACTTTGGCTACAAAATGACGACGAAAAAGGAATGACTTGTAAAATTTGTGTTGAACATTACGTGGATAAGTTGTAAAAATTTGCAGGGCTCGAGTAAAAAACATCTTTTCTTCGCAGGTTCCAAAAATTATTAAATCAGTACAGTATCTGACCATGAGAAGTCTCTTGTACATAGTGATGCAGTTAGAGTAATAGAATCACAAAAAACAGGCATTGACACAACAAACAACAGCTCATGAAATAGTCATGGCTCTTAAAGAGCACACCAGAAAAGACCTTGAATTAAAATTTAGGAATGTGCATGCCTTGATTTAAAAAAAATAGGCCAATATCTGACATTACATGGCTTAACCAGTTAGACAGGGCAAAGGGACTAGATCATAGTAAAACCTATGACAATATTACTGCAGCGACTTGTGATGGGGCTTCTAATATGATGGGATGTAAAACTAGTCTGGTTACTTGTCTTCAAGAATGTTACCCAGAAGTGGAAGAGATTGCAAGTAAGGAGATAGAGATTGAAAGTGAGAGGGAAATCAGAGTAATAGGGAGGGAGAAAGAGACAGTGAGGAAAATAGGGACGAGAGTGATGTAAACAGCGATGGTGAGATTGATAGTGAATCAGAGTTTGAGCAGAGTGAAGATGAAACTTTTAGAAATATTAGCAAATTTGTAGAAATAGAATATGAAAAGGAGTATAATTAAAACATAATACAACTGATATGTTTACTTATTTCATTCTGATTTAAAAAAAAATATTTTTGAAAGTTATTTCGGACTGACAAAATTCTGAAGGGTATCAAACCAAATGACTGACACAAGAATTCGGGTGACATGTCTATCAGCGGACTGTTGTTTCAGTAAGCTAGCACTATGAAAATCCAACTAAGCGTGTTGGTCTAGTACAAAGCGAACCTCATCATCATCTCGTTGAAAATTAACTTGTTCTAGCCATGATATAGCTGAAAAATTGCTGAGTTGATGTTAGACTACAATCATTCACTGCAAAGCCATTCCTTTTATCAGACCAGGTATCACTTCCACTGTAGTCCTAGGATAGTGAAATGTAAAGAAAGGATAGGGATAAAAAATTAAGTTATATCTAGGTCTTGGACTGCAGAATAATATGATGCCATCATTCAAGTTGAGGACCAATAGATTTTCAATGTTATTAGTCAAAGATGCTGATACAGTATCGTGCAGTTTTAAAAGTACCTTGTGGGAAATATGTTTGCAAAATTTTTGTTTCAACAATAAACATGTCTAGTTTTCAGAGATGAAATGTCATTTGGGAACTTCATCATTGCAGTACCGTCTTTTTGTGTCTATTAAACGCACTGGTGCATAGAACGCATCCCCTTTCCTCCCCCAAAAATCTGGGGAAAATTCTAGTTCCTATCTATAGAATGCAGGGAGATTCAGTAAAACATTCACGGCAGAAATCCTGGTTCAAACGGCAAAATACTGCTTACCACAGATTACGTATTTGTTAATCCATTTTTTTGGGATAAATTTTAGACAGGGAAATGTTAAATTAGTTTTGTTGAAAGAGTTTAAACCGATTATTCTACATGTTGCAAGCGAAAATTAGCTGTTTTGTGAATGCAGGAAGTTTATTGGTAATGTTTAATTTGAAAACAAGTTCAAAACTGCAATGAAAATGATACGGATGGAGCAATTGATTTTTTTGCCGTTCTTTACGTGAATTATGGTTGTTTTAAATGATAAATATGTAGATATGTTTAATCTTTAATCAGTATTAATTCATCAAATAATGAACCGTTCATGTGATCAAAGATAGGCAAGCTTGGGTCAAGCTTAAAATAGGAAGTAATTACGATCGATTCAAATAAAGAGAAAACAATACAAAAGTAATGACATTAATTAAGACCTGATCAAAGAGATTATAATTTCTTTTGAAGTCTACTCATATTGTACCAATGCTACCATATATTATATAATATTGACAGGTGTCCCAGTATGTTCAATTATCTTTTCACACCTTGTTATACAATATATGGTCCTTGACCTAGTCAACTGCTGTAAAAATCGATAATTCAAACAAAGGTTCAATACCTAAACACAGGTGATTCCACCCCAGGAAAAAATAGATTGAAAAAAGTAAATTATCACACGTCTGATAGCAAACATTTGACAGTTATTCCTGCATTCGTATGGACAATTAGTTCCGAACAACAACACCAATGCACATGTATGATTATTGACAAACATCGAGAATATTTACATACATGTACCTTTCAAAAAGGCAATGAACAAGCAATAAATATAATTTTTATACAATTTTATTATAAATAACACACATATAATGAACACAATTAATGTTATTTGAACATTAATTCATCGATCATTGGGAATATTGCCGTCCGTGAACTCAAAACTATGCTACCGGCAACTCTGTGTGACCTGAAAAAAAGTGTCTGATACTTGCTCTTATGCATAAAACGCACCCCACCTACAAATTATCATTTTAAAGCATAAGACCGCGTTCTATACGTACCTAAAAACGGTAGTATTTCGCTATCTCAGTGCATCTGAAATCTGACCTCATAAGATGGGGGACTGATGTATTAAATGCAATTCTGTGTAAATAATACAGGTGTTGTACAATCATTGATATCCACTGATTATTAGACACATTTTAATGAACATTAAACAGAACATTTATGATTTCTGCTATTGGAACATTATTTCACATAAACTTATAGTGTAGAAAATATGATATAATTTGACAAGGAATGGTTAATGAGAATATTTTGTGTATTTCAGGAACGAGAGCATTTTGATTACCATTCACGACACTATTCACCTCCTCCTCCTCCTCCTCCTCCTCAAGTACATAGGTAAGGAATTTTAAATCACAACTGGTGAAGATCAGGGCCGGTTTGTGCAAAATACTGGATATGAAAATCCCATGGACAACTTATTATTTAGTGGACAGCTAACCAATGGATAAAATTGGTTGTTTAAAAGCAAAGACATTGGTTGGTTAACTATCCACTGGACAAAGTTTTGTCTAGTCGACAACTATAAAGATTTCTTGTACTTTCTGTTTAAAAGCAATTGAGACTGAAAAAGACCCAAAAAAAAGTCTGCTTACTTCAGTGAAGTTGAAAAGGCACTTTTGATGGAATTAGTTGAAAATAATTTGAATGTTGCAAATGCCAAATTTAGAAGTTTTATCAATATGGAAAGCCTGTATATACACTGGTGTTTGTATGATGATTTACAGGTAATTAGTTAATTACTCAATATTTTGATATCTTAATTAGTACAATCATGTATTGAGAACACCTCAACTGTTAATCACTGATGATTTTTTAAAGTCTAGAATGAAAAATGACCTCTATAAACATGTACTTTGTACACTGATGCGCTAGGATAAACTTTGAGGGACCAGTGACAACATTAGTGAGATGACCGCTTATTAGTTAAATATCAGTTAGGGCAAGTTTGACTACTCTTTACTTATCATGACTGATAAATATTCTGTGTGCACATGCATACTTTAATATTTTTGTTTTAACGTGAAATGGTAATTTATTTCAGATTTGATAAAAGAAGAGACATTCATCGGCGGAAAGATTTTTCTGATGACAGAGTAAATAATCATTCACATCAAACATTTAACAGACCTAGAGCTGCTGATCAATGGCATGATCCGTGGCAACGGTAAGTTTTATTGTTGACAGGACAAAGGGTAAGACAAATATTATTGAAATTTGAAGAAAATTCCATCTTGAAATTTAACATTTCCAATTTTTGAAAATGGACGAGGATTTGTATAGGAAAAATTTTCATGGCAAAATGATAAAAAAAATCTGTCACTTTTGGTCCTAAACCCCAAGAATTTTAAAGATCAAAACGCTTTCTTTTTTTTTTTTACCTATTGACAGATATTAAACATCATGCTACATGTATATATTACTATCTAGAAAGTAAACAGCATTAGTCAAGAATGAAATAGAGTTGTGAGAAGAATCTTATCTCATGAATATACATTCTGTAGAGTTCATTTACATTTTATTTGAATATGAAAGTGATGTGAACCGCATCGGTGGTGTAATGGTAAGCATGCTCGCCTCAGGTGCAGTAGATCGTGTGTTTAATCCCCAATTGGGTCAAACCAAAGACTATAAAATTAGTATTTGTTGCTTCTCCGCTAAGCACACTGCATTAAGGAGAAAGAGCAATGACTGATTGGCTCAGAGTCAGGATAATGTGTCCGAGTGGGGCGACATGTCTATTCGCGAACTGTTGATTCAGTGTGCTAGCACTATAAAAATTCAACTAAGCATGCTGATCAAGTACAAAGCTCATTGAAAATAAACTTGTTCTCACCATGATATAGCTGAAAAATTGCTGAGATGATGTTAAACAACAATCACTCACTCACTGAAAGTAAAATGTATTAAATATTCAAATATTTACATCAAGCAATCTCATGAAATAGTTTCTTCTTTTGTGTGTATTTTTGTCAAATTGAACTTATAATGCAGAAATTCCAATGCAAATAGATATCTTTGTTTTCTTCATTTTTAGCTCACCTTGCCAAAGGCAAAGTGAGCTTTTGCCATCACTTGTCGTCCGTCAACTTTTCACATTTAAATCTTCTCCTCTGAAACCGCTTGGCCAAATGAACCGAAACTTGGTAGGAAGTATCTATGGAAGTTCCTGTATAAAGATTGCTCATTTCGTCCCAATCCGTTAACAAGCATGACTGCCACAGGCAATTCTTGTTTCTGATTGGTTGATTTCTAAAAAAAAAAATCTTCTCCGAAATTTGGTAAGAAGCATCCATGGAAGGTCCTCTATAATGATTGCTCATTTAGTTCCGATCCGTTAACAAACATGGCCGTCACAGGCAATTCTTGTTTCTGATTGGTTGATTTCTAAAAAATCTTCTCCTCTGAAATCCCTTTGCCAAATGAATCGAAACTTGGTTGGAAGCATCCTTGGATGGTCCTCTATAAAGATTGCTCATTTCGTCCCGATTCGTTAACAAACATAGCCGCCACAGGCAATTCTTGTTTCTGATTGGGTCGATTTCTAAAAATCTCCTCCTCTGAAACCGCATTGCCAAATGAACCGAAACTTGGTAGAAAACATCTATGGAAGGTCCTTTATAAAGATTGCATATTTCATCCAGATCCGTTAACAAACATGGCAGCCACAGGCAATTCTTGTTTCAGATTGGTCAATTTCTAAAAATCTTCTTCTATGAAACTGCTTAGCCAAATTGAACCGAAACTTGGTAGGAAGCATCTATGGAAGATCCTCTATAAAGATTGCTAATTTCGTCCTGGTAAGTTAGCAAACATGGCTGCTATAGGCAATTCTTGTTTCTGGTTGGTGGATTTCTAAAAATCTTCTTCTCTGAAACTGCTTCGTCAAATGAACCAAAACTTTGTGGGAAGCACCTGTGGAAGGTTCTGTATTAAGTTTCCTCAAAGCAAAATGAAAGGTGAGCGACACAGGCTGAGCCTCTAGTTTATATTGACTTATAATAAATGAGAAAGCTATACCTCTTGAGGTTGAGGCAAAGCTTCGCATTGTCAAAAATATTAATACATGTATATCATTTACTTGCAGGTCAAAATCTCCTAAGCATAAATCTAGAACTTCAAGAAGTCATTCCCGCGGTCGACGGAAAAGTCGACGATCACATAGTTACTCATCATCATTTTCATCTAGGTATGATTATTTTTTACTTAATATTTTACAATAAACATGGATGTAAATAAAAAATGGGATTCAAATTTTATCTTATACTTGTGTAAAATGTAACAGTACTATGATTGCTGTTCTTCATCATGGTAAAGAAAAGTTCAATGACAATAAATATATGATATATGTGCATAAAAAATTTACTTGTTCGAGCTGTAGAAACAGGTAGAAGAGAGTCTGATGAACTTTTCTGGCCTGTTTCGTAGCGAGGACTAAAAAGTTTTTTTTTTAAATGAACAATATATGTATATTGTGCTTGTGCTTATCCTGCAAAGTAAAAAAAAAAATAGTCAAATTTTACTTAAAAGAGCAAAAATAAGCGTCATTCCAATCGTTTTAAATGGTGTCCTTAGTCACATCTGTGCTATACTGTTAGTTTATTACCGTTCGCCATGCATGAATCAGATACAAGAAAAGTA
Source organism: Bathymodiolus brooksi (assembly GCA_963680875.1). NCBI lineage: Eukaryota > Metazoa > Mollusca > Bivalvia > Mytilida > Modiolidae > Bathymodiolus > Bathymodiolus brooksi. The sequence continues at coordinate 77,689,575 of OY804578.1, read as the reverse complement.
TTATTTGTACAGGGTTGGAAAAGACCGCTCGCCAAACGCGAGTGGAAATTTTGGGTGGCGAGTAAGATGCACTTTATACTCGCTGGTGTGGCGAGTAACAGTTTTAAGGCAAGTAGGAACTTGAAAACACTTGCCACGATAACTGGTTTACAGCTTTGAAATATCATAGCTCCCAAACACACTTCATTTCTGTCAACAGAAAAATTAAGTATACAATCCCAACCCTGCATAATTTTGCCAAGGTCGATTTCACGATTAAATGAAATATTGTTTCATTACAAATAGATGTGATGACTTTTAAAATTAATGCAAATAAAATAATTTGGTTTTGAAATATTTCAAGCGAATTTGTAGTGAGCATAAAAGTTAAATATGTGTCGGAACCGGGTTTGACATACATGTTTTATACCGCGCATTAAAACTTAAAAGACGAAGACAACGAAAATGAGGAAGAAGAGATCAACGCAGCTCTTAAGAGAGTGTTGATCCTTCTTGACCAAGTTAAATAACTTGTCAAAATCTGCAAAATAAATTGTTGAACATTACTTTATTGTTTATTTGGTATTTGTTGGCGAGTTTAAAAAAAATGTCATTTGCCAAACATGACAAGCCTATTTCATTTTGGCGAGTACTTGTTTCAATCCACTCGCCATTTTGGCGAGTGTTTGCAAAAAATGGTTTCCCACACTGTTTGTATACTAGTTGAATAAAGCCAAATTTTTTTTTTTTTTTTTCCTTTATTGTACAGCAAATGTAATGATTGCAGAATAAGAATTATTTCCTATTGTAAGGAAGAAAATATTCCTTACGCTTGTCTTTAGTAGGTAATTTTATTGTATTGCTTTAAAACTGAAGTCCTTCAATTTTTAATGTCCCCTGCCACTCTGCATCGGTCTTCATCCATCCGTCCGTTGACACAACTAACCTGAAACCGAATGATGGAATATGTTCATATATGGTAGGATTGTTAGTCATGGCATGTAGTTGAGCCTGCGGTGCCACTATTTTGAATCGACAAAATTTGTAGGAGTTATGGGACTTTGACTGTTTTCTGAAATGTGTAGCATAGTAAAATCTTGTGAACCCAACTTCTCTGAAATCATGACAGAATATGTTCATATTTGATAGGATTGTTAGTCATGACATGTAATTGAATCTGCTTTTTCACCTTTTTGCTTCCACAAAATTTGTAGGAGTTATGGGACTTTGACTATTTCATACATAGTGTAACATAGTTTATGTTTCATGCACCTAGTGGTACATACTTATGACTACATTCACCTTGTTTGTCTCCCCATGACTCATGTAAGCATGACTCTTTATACTAGTGGTACACACTTATGACTACATTCACCTTGTTTGTCTCCCCATGACTCATGTAAGTACATACTTATGACTACATTCACCTTGTTTGTCTCCCCATGACTCATGTAAGTACATACTTATGACTACATTCACCTTGTTTGTCTCCCCATGACTCATGTAAGTACATACTTATGACTACATTCACCTTGTTTGTCTCCCCATGACTCATGTAAGTACACACTTGACTACATTCACCTTGTTTGTCTCCCCATGACTCATGTAAGTACATACTTGTGACTACATTCACCTTGTTTGTCTCCCCATGACTCATGTAAGTACACACTTATGACTACATTCACCTTGTTTGTCTGCCCATGACTCATGTAAGTACATACTTATGACTACATTCACCTTGTTTGTCTCCCCATGACTCATGTAAGTACACACTTATGACTACATTCACCTTGTTTGTCTCCCCGTGACTCATGTAAGCATGACTCTTTATACTTTATAAACCAATCCATGGATTTTTAGACAATTAACAAAAGGTCATAGGTAAAAGCTGTTTCTTTCTGGTCTCAACATTTGCAAGAGGAAGTAATTAACCTTTTAGATCAAATGTCATTGCTTCTTCAAGGGCTGATATTCAGACTTTGAATTTTAAAAACACAGTAGATGGGGATACCTTAACTGGTATAAATATATATCACTGGATAACATACAAATTCCTTTGTTGAAATAGGGACTGTCATGGTCATGATCGTATGATTGTTGGATTTATAACTACCTTTGAAATCAGTGCCTCTCACCATTAACGTTGTGAGTTTGAAACCTGCTCAGGCGAGGTGTACTCGATACAACATTATGTGATAAAGTTTGTCAATGACTTGCGACAGATCTATGGTTTTCCCTGGGCACTCTGGTTTCCTCCACCAATAAAACTGAATGCCACGATATAACTGAAATATTGTTGAAAGTGGCATTAAGCATCATTAACCAAACTTTTGTTGAAATAAATACTTGCTCACTTCTCTGCCACAAATTATATTTTATTTGTATCAGGTGCAGATATATATATTTTATTTTTTTTTTATTTGTCAAACTTTTTGTTGAAAGTAATATCAAAACCATGTTTTTAAATTTTGCAAAAGAATATTAATAAAAGACATTTGTTTTGACAGTTCATTCTCAGGGTCCTCACGTTCTGGTTCAAGATCATCATCATACAGTCGTTCATATAGTCGAAGTTCATCAGGCAGTCGTTCATCTTCAGCTAGTTCCAAGTGAGTACTATAATTGATGTATGTTTTATATTTAGTAAGAAAGGATATGAATGTAAATGAACATGAGACTAGCGAATTTTACCTGTAGACACAAGTTAAGGAAAATTGTTTTTTTATTGCTGTTCTGCATTTCACAATCACTGTAGGGGGCTTCAGTAATGAGCATTACTCATATAATATAATGAGTGTAAAATAACCCATAGTGTGCAGTAGAGCAATGCTCATTACTACTGTGGATAGACGCTACGCTGGGCCACCTTTATCCTTTTTATGTCATTTGGTATATAGAATTTCATTTTCCATGTACATGTATGTATAAAACTTCACACATTTCTACTGAGAAGCAACTGTCATTTGAAATTGGATTTCCTCAAAACTTCACATGCATGCAGATTCGCATATCAGCACGGTAGTTTGATCAGACCATTTTTGAAGAGTTATTACCCTTTTTGACTTGAAATATTTCATCAAAAGTTTCTACACACAAATCATCTTATATTTTGAATTGGAATAACAGGAATATTTTTCTTGAAACATGAAAGAATTTTGCTCATTTGTTTCATTAATAATATCAAAAATTTGTAGCCTTTTGATATTGGTCAATGCCTGAATATATAAACCAGATAAAAATATGTCTGGTCAATAAATCCTGGCTTCGGACACATCAAAAGGCTATACCAGTCTGTGCCAAACACATTTTGACGAACTAGCCCGAACAGCATTCTAATTGATTAAGCAAATTTTATGCAATTTTTACTAGACTGGGGCTTGGGGCTTAGGGCTGGAGGTTTTTTTTAATCACAGATTTTATTGCACTAATTGCTGTTAACAATTTACTAGATATACAGCTTTTACCTAGTATCCCTAGTTGTTAATCACTAAATAGCAAGGGATTTGCTATTTAGTGAAGCTTAGTTCAAAATAAATGTTGCTAATACACTTTTACAGTTAATATCCAGTATATATTGTAATTCTGACATGTAATAAACATATAATAGCTGTCTATGGTGATTTCACATGCTTTTTGTTGACAATATGCGAATATTTGACACTTTCAATCCGATCACGGTCGAAAGGTTAATTGTTCATGCTCGTGGATTACATGCACAATTGCGGTGTTGCTTTTTCCTATTTTGATTGTAGACTGGAGGTTTTTGGTGCAGGCTGCCATAAAATAATATATAATTATATAGTACATACCAGTGCTCACCAAACCAGGCGTGGTTTCAATGAAATCGCCCAATTTCTGTTAAAAAGCGAAGTTTTAGTCGCCCCGTCAGTCTTTTCAAGTCCGTATTTTTTTCACCAATAATCATACTTTTTCTTCAATATTCACATAAAAGGAGCTCCCATGTTCCTGAAATTTGAACCATACAGGGTTTGATGTTCAATATTTTATTCCAAACTCGTTAATTCCATCCTTTTTAAGATCATTGTGCAGCACGTTCGTTTTGTGAAAGGTAGGGGAACATGCGGTAGTGGGGAAAGAAACGTTAAAATTTGGATCGATTTTCGGAAGTATCCCAGATTTTCCCTCACTTCGCCCTTAAGTCAAGAGAGAGAGAAGTCAAGTCGCCCTGTTTTTACTATGTGTGGTGAACCCTGCATACCTGTTTCAACTCTACAGCATATATGTTTTATTTTATTCAGGAATTCAAGATCGCCATCCAAGAGTCCTTCAAAAAGACATCCTATTCCTAAAAGACCTTCAAAGTCTGCTGGGTATGAAACAAAACATGATCAGTTTAGAATTTACACATTTCCCCATTTGTTTGACAACATGATTGAAATAATTGATCATTTGCAATAGTACAAGTTTTGTTGGCATCCTTGATTGGTTCAATTGATTGTAGTTTCAAATTTATGCACATTCATTAAAATTTCAGCATGTAGTACAAAAGGGTTATAATTTGTTGGGAGATATCTTCTGAAAAAATAGTGAGACATGTAGGTGTTACCGTATTTAGGGTTGCATAATGCGCAGGATTTTGCCCAGATTCTTTATTTTGTAGGAGGGGTGCACATTATAAACAGGAACAATGTGTTTCACTCTTTCCCAGACCGGGAAATCACATGTCCGCCATGTTTTTTTGTTTACTATTGTCAACATGCAAAGTTAAATATTTCTTAAATTGTTTGGACACTATTCCACAAAATAATTAATTGCATCTACTATGTTTTAATTATTGAAGAATTAGAACTGTCTAGTGCAGTTTTGTTTTGTACTTGTAAATATTTACCTTTGATAGATACGAAAATAAACTAAATATAAACATCTGACTATATCTAGCCATGTGTAAAATAATCAATAATCTTGCCGATAAGTCAATGTGTGCAAGTGTAAATGTGTCATAGTTACTTAGTGTATAATTAGACTGTCAGACTGTGTTTACACAAGATTATAGTGATTGAAATAAAAAGAAAAGAAACAATAAAATGTATTTGTCAATTTTTATGTCAAGTCTAATAGCTTGATTGCTCCCAGGTGAAGTTAAATCCAATTAACACAAAATTACAACATATAACAATCTGTTATGATTGCATGGCTTGGATGCTATTTCATCACTAAATAATAAGGCATTGTTTGTAGTTCATTCATGATCATTAATTATTTGGTCAATTTTAAAAATACAAAAAAAATAACGGATTGTCGGCACTCTTTGATGTATGTAGCAACCGTATTTTCAACAACTCCTCACAAGTTTAGCAATGTTCAACAATGTCATAATAAGTGACAATTGTTTGCCTTACTTTATTCTATATCATTATTTTCTGTCATCTTCAACTATCAACTGCGTTAATTTACGTTCAGATCCGGAATTTAAAATTATATTTACCGATGCTGTACTAGATTTCGAATCCATTACACAACCACCGGATAAAAAAACATCCTATGAAAATGCCAATAAAACCCAACACATTTAATATTTTGCAACTTTATTGAAGATGAAAAGAGATAAATGGTTCTTAAATTCTCCCAGCAAATGAAACATGCTCAAAGGACTGAAAAATATATACGATTGATATTTAATTCTTACATTTCCGACGACGATTTTTTTCAAAAGTCCATGCACATTATAGACACGAACTAGTTTTTTTCTGGAGGTTTTCAAGGCATGCAACCCTAAATACGGTACTTAATTTCTAGGGAATTTTATCATTTATTTAAGGGGCCATCATTGTTCTGATCGTATGGTAGTTGGATTTATAACTACCTATGCAATCAGTGCCTATCACTATTGACGTTGTGAGTTCAAATCCCGTTCAGGCGAGGTGTACTAGATGTGATAAAGTTTGTCAGTTTCCTTAACCAATAAAACTGACGGCCAACTGAAATATTGTTGAAATTGGTGTTAAACACCATAAACCAACCAAACCAACTACCGTATTTTACGGACGATAGGTCGATATTTTTTTTCCTCAACACGCTGGCTTCAACCTATCGTCCACATCGACATATAAAGATGAAGTTAAAAAAATCTGGAATCCCTGAAAAAAATCTTGATAAAAATGACGATTTTGTTTACAGTATACCTTTATTTTGCTGTAGGTTTTTTTTTCTGAATAAGATTGAAATCATCGATGTTCTTGGTGTTGTTTTTTTTAAATAAAGCAATAAAAGTATACTACTAACAGGGGGTGCAATTCCGTGAAAAAATGTCCAACATCCGAAAAAAGTGTTAATAGCGAAAATCAGTTCAATATTGTATTGTATATTAAAATATATACTATAAAAAATGTATGTTGTTGAAAAAAAAATCACAGGGTGGATCGTTTTACAGTATAAAATTATTATCACAAAATATAGCTATAAATAGCTTTTCAATCAAACACGAGCATGCGCACGAGGTTGTAGTAAAAAATGGCGGTTGCATTACATCTCACAATAAACGTGGAAAACAAGCTTTTTTTATACTAAATATACTAGAAAATAATTATCGATTTCGTTAAATTAGAATGTTCTACACTTGAATTGGTCAATTAGGAACAAATAAAATAATCACCATGAGATAATCAACACAGGTGAACATCAGTCGGCACTTAATTATCCTGATCAGCTGATTGAAAATTTACTGGACCGAGATGATCACATAATTTGTGCACTATTATTAGCTAAACACATTTTAAAGGTATGTCAATAAAACTGCACAAGATGATACATTGTTTTGACAGCTTGATTATTTTATTGTATGAACATCCGTTTACCATCTATTTTGATACCCACAGACGGCCTGATTTGAATGTCATCGATGTCTGGCTTTACAAACCAGACTCCTCATAAAAAACACAACCAAAACACAAGTTTAAAAACAAAATTTTGTTTAATTTAACTTTCATAATTATTTCGTTTATGACACATAAGAATAGTATTCTTGAGCTAATACTTACCGATGAACATCGTTATAGGACAAATGCTTACCAATGTCAGTCTTCACGCTTAACTTTTTACCTTACAAGCCCACTGGGCCTGTAAGTTCAAATATTTACAGGCCCACCATCAATTCTACAGGCCCGAATTTGAAAACTACATTAATGACCATTAATTCAAACCACCAAAACTCAAAACATGATGATGTACCAAATATTATGTGGACATGTCAATTATGCATTAGGTAAGACCAGAAATCAAGTAAAAAAAAAAACCAAAAAGACACTTTATTTTGGATTCATGTTTATATTAATCTGCTGAAAATTCTAAAATCATATTATCAATAGCATCCTCAGTATATTCCATATCATCACTGTCCACCTCCTCCTCATCATCATCATCACAACCAATATTGATATAAGATTCTTATAACAAAAACTTGTGGTGTCATCATTGCGTATGACATAATTTGGTGATAATTTTTAATATGTACCCCCCCTTTTTTCTTTTTTTTTTAAATATCACTATGCTTTGAATTAATACCACACAAAATGCAAAGTCATATTTGTGTAGCCTTCAGCAGAAGAAATATGTACTGCTGTATATGCCAATTTGCTAAACGGTTCAACTATATATAGATACTGTAGCTAGGGAATGCAAATATAGCACAAACGTATATTGACACTGAGTCATAAACTGAAGCAAGTAAAGATTGTAATTATTATTTGTCAGACCTCAAATCAGAGTGCAACAATGGAACAAAACTACTGTAGTTCAAAGTCTATTTTCTAACTGCAGAGGTATTAACGTAGACACAGGTCTGTCAGCAACAGTTCTATAAATAGAACGCAATTAATAAAAAATAACGATCGGATTTGGAAGCGGATCGAAACAAATCTGAAGTGTCTCCGTGCATTTCAACGAATTTTGAATGACCAACCTTCTCAAATATGAACATATTATATATGAGAACTCAGACTTTATGTCACAGAATTGAGAAAAAAATAAATCAAAAGTTTGCTTGGTTAAAACAAGGACGTATATATATCTTATATACATCCTTAGTTAAAAGTAGCTTCGATCAACATTTCCCGTAGCACAGTGTCTGATTGCGCCCCCTTTCTTGTGGTGCCATTTTTATTTGATATTGAACGAAATTAAAGTTTCTTTAAACCGAAATGGATTACTTTTCAAGAAAGTCACTTTCAAAATAATTAATGAATACCATAGAATTCAATAAACACGATGTCGATATTTTCATAAATGGCACGTGGCAAAAATACGAGGGCAACATAGGGTGACTCTTCAAAATTACAAGGCTACTTGAACTTCGCTTTTGACCAACGAGAAATCGAAGTCAACCTTCACAAGGCAACTACTTCGCCCTCTAACGTGAGTCCTGCTTCTCCTAAATCTTGTCCTTTTTTAAAACCTACATGATGGTAAAAATATCAACCAATCAAATTGCAAAAAACAGACACACCTAAATCTATTTCGAATATCGGAAATTCTTAAAAGGACATGTGTACATACCCATTTTTTGCATTGACTCGGCAGCAACTGAAAACGGAGAACAATAAACTAAATATCTACACACAATATCTTATGAAATCAACTTTTGAAACTATATGACTTTTTTTTCACAGGCCCGTCAGACTTGTGGAACTACTCATTTTATACGCCCGTGTACAATTTTACAAGCCACAGGCTTCAGACTACCGCCTAATTTCGAAGACTGCGATGTACAAAAAAATAACCCGTTCCATGTGACGATACTTACCCAAGTTATCATCGGCATCCTCGACCTATGGAATGCTTCGACCTATCTTAGTATTCCTAAAAAAAAAATTGTCGAAAAGCAGCATATCGACCTATAGTCCGTAAAATACTGTATATTTTATTTAAAATATATTTTCTTTAGACATTACATTTAGGAAAATGGTTATCTATCAATTGATTTATTTATGACCCCAGATGATAACATATTGATGGGGTATTATTGGGTTAATTACACCTTATATAAGAATCCTGGATTTTGATTGGTTAATAACCGGTGTATTTTCATATTTAGGATTAATTTCATTCATTTTTACCGCTGCCGGGATACTTGTATCAGGATTTAACTTTTTTACCCTCGCGTGCCTCAAACCGCCAATATCATTCAGGAATTTCTTTTTTACCTTTATATGTAAGGTAACGTGATTAATCAAATTTGAAACCCGGTGTCGTATGGTATTTTGACCCTGGGGTCTATTTTTTGCATTGTAATTTGAACCCCCTCATTTCTACCAAAAGAGAGGGGTTCATAATACCATAAGAGAGGGTTTGATATACCATAGGTAGGGGGTCAAAATACCATGGGTAGGGGGGTCAATATACCATGGATAGGGGGGTCAAAATACCATGGGTAGGAGGTCGATATACCATGGATAAGGGGGTCAAAATACCATGGGTAGGGTGGGGCAAAATACCATGTGTAGGTGGTCGATATACAATGGATAGGGGGGGAGGGGGCAAAATACCATGGGTAGGGGGGTCGATATTCCATGGGTAGGGAGATTAAAATACTATGGGTAGGGGGGTCAAAATACCATAGGTAGGGGAGATGATATGCCATGGGTAGAGGGGTCAAAATACCATGGGTAGGGGGTCGATAAACCATGGATAAGGGGGTCAAAATACCATGGGTAGGGGGGTCGATATACCATGGGTAGGGGAGTCAAAATACCATGGGTAGGGGGGGGGGGTCAATATACCAAGGATAAATAAAACATTAGTACACTGTAGTTTGTCAGATATATTAGAATGGATAGTGAGTAATACAAGAGATAATTTTTTGTAGCAAACTGTAGGTGAATTTGTTATGCCCATTTTACTGTTAGAGCACTAGTGTATCATTAGTTTATCCATCTGCCAAACATTACTAAACATTTGTGATGACAATTTTAAGACTTTTTAAAATTTTTGTTTCAGTCCAGATGCACCTAAGAGTTCAGTTCAGAAATCGAAAACTCAAAAAAGTCCAGTGAAGAGACGCCCTGTTGGACAGGGTTCACCGAAAAAACAACCCCAAGGACCTCCTTTACAGCCAATACCTCCTGGAGGCAGAGGTAGACCCAGAGACAAGAATATTCCTAAACCTCCAGGGTAAACATTTATGCAGACATTTAATATTTTATTAAATATTATTGCTTGTTATTGATAACAGATATATGTTATTTTCTGTTGTGTATGGTGAACAGTATATTGCCATGTTTTTGAAGTGATTTAAATTGACAGTATAGACAGTTTAATCAAGTTTCTGTAGTCAAGTGTCTTGTTAATACCAGAAAACAATTATGAAAAGAGAACCAAATTTCCGGATTTTTACTTTTCTTGGTCAGCAAATCGGAAGCACACATATTTTTGTCTTGGCCCAGCATGTTAATATAATTTTTATTGCATTTTAATCTTATAATATACAGTATTAAATTTTTTTTTTTTGCCAAAAAAATTAGATTTAATTAGTAAATGAATCCATGGCAGTTTGGAGCATTTCTTTGAAGGGTAGTATAGGACAGATTATGATAATGGTTAAGAAAGTATGTTCCTTTATGTATCCATAGAAAATAAATTTGCAAGTCTTGGTTTTCATCTTCCAAAATTTGTTTAATATAATGTAGCATGAAAGACATAGATTTTTAATCATTATACCCCAACTCCCCGAAGGGGGAGGAGGGAATACTGTTTTACCTCTGTCCGTTCGTCGTCCAAGATATTTTTCGGCGCATTTTTCTCAGTAACTGTCGATAGCAGAAATCTGATATTTGGTCACAAGCGTCATATAGGTATATCATATTGTGGGTAGCGTTTTTGGACCCGTCAGATTCCTACTTCCTGTTTGCCGACTTAGTTGGTTTTTATACACATTGAACATATATCCACATTTTTCGTCACATTTTTCTCAGCAACTATTGATGGCAGAAATCTGATATTTGGTCACAAGCTTCATGTAGGTACCCCATATCGTGGGAAGCGTTTTTGGACCCATCAGATTCCTACTTCCTGTTTGCCGACTTAGTTGATTTTTATACACATTGAACATATATGCTAATTTTTCGTCGCATTTTTCTCAGCAACTATTGATGGCAGAAATCTGATATTTGGTCACAAGCTTCATATAGGTACTCCATATCGTGGGAAGCGTTTTTGGACCCATCAGATTCCTACTTCCTGTTTGTCGATTTTGTTGATTTTTATACACATTTAACATACATTACATTTGTATATGCACATTTTTCGTCACATTTTTCTAAGCAACTATTGATGACAGGAATCTGATATTTGGTCACAAGCTTCATATAAGTATGCCGTATTGTGGGAAGAGTTTTTATACCCCTGCTCCCCGAAGGGGGAGGGGGGTATACTGTTTTACCTCTGTTTTACCTCCAAGATATTTTTCTCAGTAACTGTTGATGGCAGAAATCTGATATTTGGTCACAAGCGTCATATAGGTATACCATATTGTGGATAGCGTTTTTGGACCCGTCAGATTCCTACTTCCTGTTTGCCGACTTAGTTGGTTTTTATACACATTGAACATATATCTACATTTTTCGACACGTTTTTCTCAGCAACTGTTGATGGCAGAAATCTGATATTTGGTCACAAGTTTCATGTAGGTACCCCATATCGTGGGAAGCGTTTTTGGACCCATCAGATTCCTACTTCCTGTTTGCCGACTTAGTTGATTTTTATACACATTGAACATATATCTACATTTTTCGACACGTTTTTCTCAGCAACTGTTGATGGCAGAAATCTGATATTTGGTCACAAGTTTCATGTAGGTATCCCATATCGTGGGAAGCGTTTTTGGACCCATCAGATTCCTACTTCCTGTTTGCCGACTTAGTTGATTTTTATACACATTGAACATATATGCTAATTTTTCGTCGCATTTTTCTCAGCAACTATTGATGGCAGAAATCTGATATTTGGTCACAAGCTTCATATAGGTACTCCATATCGTGGGAAGCGTTTTTTGACCCGTCAGATTCCTACTTCCTGTTTGCTGAAGAGCGGGGGTATCATAAGTGAGCATTAGCTCACAGTTTAGCTTACAGTTCATCTTGTTTTAATTTGGACATTATTTTCAATCTTTTCTTCTTTCTGTAAACAGGAAAGGAAAGGGACGAAAAAGAAGTTCAAGCGGTAGCAGTTTCTCAAGAAGTCCTTCATCGGGCTCATCTTCATCACGGTCGTCTAGTGCTAGTAGTGTTTCGTCGGCCAGTAGTCATTCATCTAGTACATCCAGTGGAAGTGCTGACTCAGAACATTTGTATCGAGGGGTCGGAGGTCGTGGCAGTTCACTGTCGCCTTCACCGAAAAAGAAATGTAAGAAATGTCATTATTATGAGTTAATTTAAAGAATCATTGAAGTGATGGTCAACTATTAAAAAAATATCAACAAAAACAATAACTACCTATCTACCACAGGGACTGTCATGGTCATGAATTTACAACTACCTGTGCAATCAGTGCCTGTCACCACTAAAGTTGTGAGTTCGAATCTCGCTCATGGGGAGGTGTACATTATGTAATGAAGTTTGTCAGTGACTTGTGACAGGTCTGTGTTTCTCTCCGGGCTCTCCAGTTTCCTCCACCAATACAACTGACCACCACAATATAACTGAAGTATTGTTGAAAGTGACATTAAGCACCATAACCTTAACCCCTACCTACCTCATATCATTGAACTCAAACGTATGGCTTTGGAAATCCAGGTCCTGGCTTGAAACAGGCACAAAATGTCAGGAATCTAATCCCCCCCCTTTGGCAATACAAATATAAACAAACAATAATAAAAAAAACTGCACAGATTCGTATCCACTTAAAAAGAACACTTATTTGATCACAAATATGATTGACAACATAAACATGAACAGGACAATAGCAGGGTCAGTAAATGGTTGTAGTTACCTATAACTTGCTAATATTTAAGATGGTAGACCATTACTCTTAGAACAAAACAAAAATCATAGCTGATACTTATAACAGATTCAATATCATACACCTGTACCCATGTTGATTATTCATTATCAGAACTGTACACATTTAAATATATTGCCTGGATGCACAATCTGATTAAAAGTATGCTAAATAGATTACACTCTATTGATGTCTGACATAGCTTGATGTAACATCCATGTGACCTGTAAATTAACCAATAAAAATCCTGCTTCACCAATGGAAGCTTTTAGCATATACATTTATAGCAGTGTAAATATCTCAAAATGCCAGACAATCTAAACATTTGCTCATGTGCCACCTCCATGATATATTGTTTGTAAACTTGTTCTTGTCATAAATATGGCAGAATTATTCACACTTGACGTTAAACAAAATTCAAGCAATCAAAATGGCAGTTTACTATGAACAAATATATTTTTATGAAATTTCAGCAATAAAGAAAAAGAAACCTCAAAGTTCTAATAAGAAACCGTCGCCAAGAGTAGCACGACGTAGTAGTCGTGGAGATGGTGGTAAAGGGCCTCAGGGGCCAGGTCTGACTAGCAAGGCTAAGGATATGTTGAAGGTCACAGGTCAAAAACCAAATATCAAATTGACACTTCTGGTTAACAAAAAGGTAAGGACTTTTATTACATGTGTAATGGAATGGTCTTTATGTGATCCGTTCTCAAAATTATAGGTACCACTCCATTATATCCATGATAACCAGGGTCCATTGTGGTCGTGATCGCATGGTAGTTGTGCAGTCAGTGTCTATCACAACTAATGTTGTGAGTTCGAATCTCACTCATGGGGAGGTTTACTCGATACAACATTATGTGATAAAGTTTATTAGTCTGTGGTTTTCTCTGGGTACTCCGATGTCTTCCACCAATAAAACTGACTGCCATAATAGAACTAAAATATTGTTGAAAGTAGCATTAAACACCATAACCCTAACCCCTCCATGATGACCAGATTTGGTTGAATTGTAAACTTGGTTTGTGATGATGAGTTTCTTTGTTATATTCCGCATCTATGTGTATGAGTATTGAGTCCATACGTATGTCTGTCCCGCTTTTGGATTCTGTTCAATAACTTAAGTCCCTGTTAAGAAAATCATTTGAAATTATACAGAAGGTCGGAGACCATAAAAGACAACAAAAGACAGTTGGGCTGACATCTCAGATTTTAATACCTCAATATTTGGTAGGCTCGTTGTTGATTGGTTGGTTGAAAATATTATTCCTAACATGACCCCACACAGAATGTCATTTAGATGTTAAAAAAAGACCTATATAAATTTCAGTAAAACTTTTATGTTTATTCCTAGACTAGTGAAAAGCCATCCGAACCTCCAGCCAGCAAAAAACGTGCTGCTGATACTAAAGTGGGTCCACCTGCTAAACGACAAGCAATTAAACCTGCTGAACCTCCTCAAAGTAAGTATGTTAATAAGGTTGTCAATCTTGATAAAAACCCTTTCTATTTAACCCCAAACTTTAAGAATAAGTGCAGAATATAGACATCACATGACTTCCATAGTCATTCAGATGAATAAATCAGATGGAAACTGTCTCAAGTATCTATTTCCAATTAGAAACTAATCAGCTCTTGTGAATGAATTGGAAGTATTTTATATTTTCCAGAGTTATCTCCCTTTCTCAAAAAATGGTTACAAGGACCAATTTCTTCCTCTAAATTTTGTACTTGAAAGTTTACTTACTAACTACTTATCAATCGTAAGTGTTTATCTTTTTTGAAGTCTAGCTTTCTGCACCACAGAACGTGGTAAAAATGCCAAAATTACTCTAAAGTAATCAATTTTAATTGGGTTGTGACATGATAGTTGTAGTAGAATTGGACACTCTGTTGAACCATGCTAAAACTATATCATCATGAAACTTAATTTTGCTGCCTCAAAAAGCAGAATTCTCTTGACCTGTGGATAATATAGTACTGGTAGTTCACCTCTTATAAGATGACCCTTTCTGCAATGAAAAAGTGGCGTTATAACAGAGTTGATCTCTCTTGAGAGGTAGTAGTGTTTTACTATCTTATTGTATCTATCACCTGTGGTCCGATGGCCCGCGACCAGTGAATATTTTGTCTGGCCAGTGGAAATTTCTAAACCACAAGTCCGATTGGCTTGTGGAATATTTTTTCATAAAAAAATTAATGATGACGTCCATTGCTGAATTATTGCATAAAATCTAACAAATAAATACGTTCAACCATGACCAAGTTGTCGACTGGATATTCCCCGTTTTATAGATAACTTTACCTCAGAATCGTAAATAGATATGTTTTCGTCCCGAAATCTTTTCCTTCTTGTGTAAAACTCGGACCACAACAAAGCTGACCTCATTTTAAAAAAAATACCGATTACAAATTATGTTCAGACATAGACTAGTGTAATCTTCAGTAATATAAGTATGATCATCATGAATAAATGACTACACAATATTTTGTGGGATTTTTTTCAACCATTTAAAACACAGGGTCGAATCATTTTGGGGCGTAGTGTCTTGTTGCTTAACTCCGTCCAGTTCCGATCCGTTTAACTTCTTGTATAATAAAATATGAAAACCTATGCATGGCTAATGTATTTTAATATTGCTATATTGCAATCACCTTGTCCGTCCGTCCGTCCGTTCACACTTTCGTAACAGATATCTCAGCTTCTACTGGAAGAAATGATTTTATATTTGATATATGGCTTTGGCATGGTGACTTGTACCGTGTCTCCCCTTTCCAGGTATTACCAGTATTATAATATTTACAATACTGGAAATACCAGTATTGTAACACTGTACAATACTAGAAATACCAGTATTGTAATGTTACAATACCGGAAATCCAGTATCGTATATATACAATACTGGATGTACCAGTATTCTTCATCCAATAATACTGGTAATACTAGTATTGTAAAACACACGATACTGGAAGCTACAGTATTCTTCATCCAGCAATACTGATAATACTAGTATTGTAAAGCACACAATACTGGAATCTCTAGTATTCTTCATGCAGCAATACTGGTAATACTAGTATTGTAAAATACACAATACTGGAAGCTCCAGTATTCTTCATCCAGCAATACTGGTAATACTAGTATTGTAAAATACACAATACTGGAAACTCTAGTATCCTGAATTCACCAGTATATATCAAACTCTAAGAAACCATGCAAAATATTTGGGGTTAGGACCATCTTAAGACACCTCCATAGATGTCCTAAAGTTAAGACAAATTTTGCGACATGTCCTAAGTTAGGACATGGTCGAGAACACGACATAGGACTAAGATTTGTCCTAAGATGATCAAAACCACAGAGAGAAAAGCTGCTATGTGGCTAGTGAACGCTTTGATATGCATTGTATCATATACTAGTAGCTAAATACTTTTAGATGGTAATCGCACGTTTAAAACAATATACCCATTAAAATATGTGGCAATTTTGACACGTAAGCAATTAAAATCTGTGTTGAAAACTAGGAGTTAGCTGCAAAAATGCTGTACCATCCATTCATCCCCCTCTTCTCCTTTCTCCTGCCCCTAGTCTCCTTTCTCCCGGTCTACCTATACACTGTCCGTCCTCTCATAACACACACACAGACAGGACAAAAAAAAACAATATACAAGTACATTCCAGAACTTCGTACCTAATCTTCCAGTATCTGCAATACTGGTATAACCAGTATTTTCCAGAATCTTCCAGTATCTGTACCAGTATTTCTCAGAATCTTATGCAATACTCATATTTTGGCAATGACCAGTATCTTCTAGTAGGTATACCACATGAATTTTATCTATTTATATTTCCCCCTTTCTATGAATAGAATCAGAAAGAGTGTTTTCTGTTGAAAATTTTGATGTTTCATTTGTCAAAAAAATTCCTAAAAATAAGCGAGTTATGACCGAAATAAGTTGGAAATTTATTACATTTTCTCTAACTGAATAGTGGCCATTTTGTTTTTAATTTCCAAAATTGAATTTTTCTTAATATTTCTGAGTGTATAATTAAAGACACAGTAAACAAATATGCCTGAAAAATTATAAGTATAGTGTTTACATGATATTTATTAGCATTAACTGTAAACATCTTAAAAAAATAAATTTATAAAGGATTAAAATTGACTAGGAAAGTGGCCGAAAAACAGTTTTTCATCATGTCCATAGGAAAAAATACTAAGTCGAACTAATTAATATGTGCATATTATTTGGTGTAGAGACCTGAAAATTTGTATCTAGGGGTATTTTGGTGTGATCTTTCAGAAAATGGACTTAGTTTTGTTCTTAACCTAGGCTGTATCATAGTTTGTAGTAACTAAGACAACCAAAATTATCACTTCAAAAAAATTTGGTCATAGTGGCCCCCCCTTTCGGAGCATTTTCGAATTCCCCCTTCCCGCATAGTAGGGTGAAAAAAACTAAGTCCAAACTTTAAACAAATTTGGCCATAGTGGCCCCCCTTCCGGAGCATTTTCAAATTCCCCCTACCCGCATACCAGGACCACAAAGTTTGGGCAAGAAAGAAATCTGCAGAGAAGGTTGGAATTTAGGTTTCATTTATCCTAATGAGACCTCACCTTCCCTGGGAGAGAAAGCTTCATTTCAATAATATGATTCTGGACAATTGATTACATATAGGTTTAAACTTAATCATAAATAAAAATAGGGACTTTTTACATGTTTAAATCTGTAAACATAAAAATAACATTGACCAAATAATTTGACTGACTTTCTAACGATATTGTTCGGTATTTTCTGCTCAATTATAGTACATTTTGTTGTTCCAGAATCATATTTTATAATTTGATCATAAATACATTACCATTGTTCCATTGTCCATTTAATATTTTGTGTGGGACATCGTTTTCCCATCCTGAGGAATGAAAAAGATGATCGACGTCTAGCGTCCCAAATAACGGAAGCAACGTTGCGCTCCTGAAAAGTTGTTTGTGAACCCCACATCAAGGGGATTTCCGGCAATGTTCTTAATATAGACCCTGTTTTATTTTTAAACCAAATGAAAGATGAAGGTTCAACGATGATAATGGTACCCTGGAAGTCGGTCTTAAAGTATTTAAACTGTTTAAAATTCACGAAAGACGAAAACAAACTTAATTTTGACGACTTTGTAGAGAAAAATACCGGAATTCAGACCTATATTTATAAAATTCGAAACTTTCTCTTCAAAATGGATCCTACATTCGACTGTCAACGGATTCAAAACATTCGCAGATTTTGCTTAGAAAGTAGGACGCCGTACATACGTTTATTAATTTTCTGATGCCATTCACGATGAAATATGCAAAGTAACGTCAAGGGAGTTAAATAACCAACTTGGAAAACAATACCAGTGGAGTTAGGCTGGGTTTTTTTTTGTTACTGGTAATAAAAACCAATCAAATTTTCAAGCAAACTGACACAATCAACAAAAATTCGAAAGGAATTTCTTAAAAAATGCTTTTAAAATCATAGTCCACATCTCTGAAGTTGTGAATCAGAAAACAAAATGGCGGCTTCTGGCATACCTACTTCTAGTATTGCAGATTCTGGAAGATACTGGGATACTAATATTTACCAGTATCACTGGAAGATTCTGGTAAAATACTGGTAATACCAGTATTGTGTACAATACTGGTAATACCAGTATCGCGGCCGGCTGCTTCATAATATCCAATCATTCTTTTCAGAAACATGTATCTTTTTGAATATATATATATATCAAAGCTAAGCCATTTGTTGATTATTCTTTTTCAGATGTTGCTCCAAAACCTGTGAAGGCTAAAGCAGATAAACAGAAGTCTCCCATTGTACCAAATAAACCTATTCCTGCCCCTGTTCCAAAGGTTGCTCCACAGAAGCCACCTATTTCACCAACAAAAGCACCTGCTAAGCCACCAATGGCTCAAGCTGCTGTAGCTCAGAAGGAGAAAAAGAGTACAACAAATCGACGAGAGGAACTGTTAAAACAATTAAAGGCAGTTGAAGACGCTATAGCTAGAAAACGCTCAAAAATGCAATAGTCAATTTATATTTGATTTAGGAACTTTTTATGTTTAATATTTTGAATTTTATTCATCATTTATTTAAAACACTTTATTTATGTTTGAAAAAAAATTATATCATGCATTATTCATCAGAAAATTTTATGTTCCGATTCTAAAAATGTTTTCTTACAGACATTTAAGTGTAATTTTGTTTGTTGTTTCATGGAAAGAATATTACATGCACTTGTCTGACAGTTTGTTGAATATTAGCAGCTATTTTGTTGGTGTTTTTTTTTATTTGGAAAGTATCAAGAAGAAACCACTGTAAATTAGGAATCATTTGTTTATTTTCAGAAATTAAAAAAAAAAAAGTCGTTAATATTGCATTTACACAACCAGTTTTCATCTTTTAAAGGATTTTTAAATTTATTTAAGATTTCATGAAACTTCAGGAAAAGTTCATTTATATCAGAATGAAATATTTTATTAATCTGATATCTTCGCACATGCTATATTTTTACATGCATATTATATTTCGTTTATGTTTTCAATATAAAAAGAGAAGGAAAGGGGAATTGTTATCTATTAATACATTAAATTATTTTGTTTATACTCAATGACGTCCATTTTCAGAAATTAATGTTAAAATCAATTAACGGGTGACTGATAAATAATGTTTTGGTAATCCTTACGCCATTGTCTCTAAATGGGTAATGCTTGGCTATTTATTACCAACAAATATCATTACTATCAAACCAATTACTTTCCGGGCATTGTTTGGTCTGATTAACTAATCAACTACATACATATGTAAATTCAGTAGCAAAAAATTCAGTTCAGTCTGGCTAAACAAGGCTTGACCTGTTGCATTGGGAAGAAAATAACGAGTGTTTGAACAAGACTTGACATAACTGAATAAAGGGAGATAATTAAATGATCATATTTTATTTTTCACTTAAAACTTTGTTATTAAAATGATGCTATAAGATCATGTCATTTTTATGATATTTGTATGTATACTTAAGGTAGCTAAGATAACATTTTGATTCAAAAGATTTGTGTGATGTATGAGGTTTTTTTTGTCTAAGAGAAGTTTGAATGAAGTGATACATTTTGGAAATATCCAATATCACCTTTGTGTGAGAAATAGATTTTTATCTTGTAAATATGTAAAAAATAAAAAAAATAAGCAATTAAGAAATGTGTAATTTATACATGAATTAATTAATTAGTTACTTCTGACTTTTCGTGATGTTCATGCTTTGGTTTTAATTTATATCCAACACATGAAGTAGCTACTTTTTTTTTATTATTGAATTAAGACGATTGACTGTCCATGTTTTATAATTATAAAAAGAACTCTGTAAAAGTTTTTTTTTCTAGAGTTTATTAAAAGAGTGCTATAGTTATTCATAAAACAAATGTTCAGACACCAAACATTTTATAATGGACCCTAATGTTAAAACTGCATTTATAAAAGCAAATATTCATGCTATCAATGTTGATTGGTGTCAATATTAGTGGCCTTTTTTAAAGTGGCAGAATTAAGATATGGACTTCAGAGATTTGGTTGTTTAAACCTGGAAGAAAAATAGGATATTTTATATTCTGCAGGAAGACTGATATTTCTACTTCACAGAAAGGACAAGTGTTAACAACATCTATGTAAAACTAGAGTCATAAATTGTTTTGTAAATATATATAGTCAAACCTGTCTTGTGTGACCTCCCAAGGAAAATATGGTCACATAAGACAGGTGGTCGCTTAATACAGGTTTAATTGATATGAAATGCACTGTGAAGGGAAATAAAAATTAAGGTCACATAATACAAGTTATTGCTTAATAGAGGTGGTCACTAAATAAAGAAGGCTTGACTAACTTAATAGAGGTGGTCACTAAATAAAGAAGGTTTGACTAACTTAATAGAGGTGGTCACTAAAGAAGGTTTGACTGTATTCTACAAAAGTTGGTAAAACTTAGTAGTGCCTAACATTTCTGTAAGGTACAGAAAATTTACTGTATAAAAGGGGTATTAAATATTTCTATTTAAGATTTTGTTTTGTTTATTATAATATTTTTCCAATCATGTGAGACACATTGGCATATGCATATCAAAATGTGCTTTAAATACCTTCATGGTCAAGTTGGGCAGTGAAAAGTCATGGTGGACAGATCTTTTTGAATATACCAGACAGATCATTTACAATTCTTTTATATGTGTTGGTTCTGTTTTCATTGAACTGTTTACAAAATCAAGACATTCTAATGTATATTGCACTCTTTTATAGACATAAAATTAGACTACAGGGGAAGTAACTCTGTATGTTGTAAGATTGTACAACAATAAAATATCAAACTAAAAGTTGTATGCTGTTTTATTTTATCAACCTCTCCCCAACATACTGACCATTTAAAGAAATGCAGCACACATGTAAATATAATGCAGAAATAATTAAGCATACAAAGATTTAGGTTTGTTGTGTTTGACGCCACTTTCAACAATATTTCAGTTATATTGTAGCAGTCAGTTTTAATGGTGGAGAAAACCACCGACCTGTCGCAAGTCACTGACAAACTTTATCACATAATGTTGTATCGAGTACACCTTGCCATGAGTGGGTTTTGAACTCACAACTTTAGTGGTGATAGGCATTAATTGCACAGGTAGTTGTAAATCCAACTACCATATGATCATGGTCATGACAGCCCCTAAAGCATACAAAGTGAGTGAGTGATTGTTGTTTAATGCAAATAAGCAATTTTTAGCTCACCTGGCCTTCTTTAGGCCATGTGAGCTATTGTCATCACTTTTCGTCCGTGATCCGTTGTCCGTCCATCAACATTTCACATTTGAATCTTCTCCTCAGAAACCACTGGGCCAATTGCAACCAAACTTTGGTGGAATGGTCCTCTTCCAAAAATGTGTCCGGTGATCCCGACTTCCAACCAAGATGGCCACCAAGCTATAAATAGAAAAAAGGGGGGATGAAATTTTAATTGTCCATTGCTGCTTTAGTGTAAGTCAAAATGAGCTCAAAATTTAACTGCAGCTACATGGCAAGGAATAGTTTAACATATATTCCGAGTTTTTTTGTGAAATATTTCTTTCAGCCGATATATACCAATTATGCAAATTAGGCATATTTTGATAAAAGATCACATTTAAATCTTCTCCTCTGAAACCGCTGAACCAAATTAAACCAAGCCTGGCAGGGATGGTTCCTGGGTGAGTCCGTTTCAAAATTGTGTCCGACAGCCCTGCCCTCCATTCAAGATGGCTGCTGTTACTAAAAATAGAAATTTCTTCAATTGTCCATTGCTGCTTTAGTATAAGTCAAAATGAGCTCGAATTTTAACTGCAGCTACATGGCAAGGAGTAGTTTAGCATATGTTCGGGGTTTTTGTTGGAATTTTTCTTTCAGCCGATTTATACCGATTATGCAAATTAGGCATATTTTGATAACCGCTGAACCAAATTAAACCAAACCTGGCAGGGATGGTCCCTGGGTGGGTCCCTTTCAAAAATTGTGTCCGTCAGTGCCGTCCTGTATCCAAGATGGCCACCATTACTAGAAATAGAAATTTCTTCAAATGGCCAAAACTGCTCTATTTTAAGCCAGAATGTGCCCAAATTTGAACTATAAGCATAATGATGAGCTTTTTAACATGTATTACAGGATTTTTTATGAACTTTGAACTTTTGCCGATTTTGACAGATTATGCAAATTAGAAAAAAGGGGGGATGAAATTTTTTTTAAATCTTCTCTTCTGAAACTACTGAGCCAATCTCAACCAAACTTTGCTGAAATGATTCTTGGGTGGTCCTCTTCCAAAATTGTGTCCCGCATTTCAGAACTTCGACCAAGATGGCCACCACAGCCGAACTTAATTTAACATAGGACCCTATAGGAAATTCCCATAAAAATCTTCTTGTCTGAAACCATTTACTCAATAAGAACAAAATTTTGATGAAATAGTCATTGGATGGTTCTCTTCCAAAAATGTGTCCGGCGGTTCGGCCCTTCGACCAAGATGGCCCCCACAGCCGAACTTAGCTTAACATAGGACCCTATGGGAAATTCACATAAAAATCTTCTCCTCAGAAACCACTGGGCCAATTGCAACAAAACTTTGGTTGAATGATCATTGGATGCCCCCCTTCCAAAATGGTGTCCGGTGATCCCGACTTCCAACCAAGATGGCCGCCAAGCTAAAAATAGAAAAAAGGGGGATGAAATTTTTTTTAAATCTTCTCCTCTGAAACTACTGAGCCAATCTCAACCAAACTTTGCTGAAATGATCCTTGGGTGGTCCCCTTCCAAAATTGTGTCCGACATTTCATACCTCCAACCAAGATGGCTGCCACAGCCGAACTTAATTTAACATAGAACCCTATGGGAAATTCCCATAAAAATCTTCTTGTCTGAAACCATTTGTTCAATAAGAGCTAAATGTTGATGAAATAGTCATTGGATGGTTCTCTTCCAAAAATATGTCAGGCGGTTTGGCCCTTCGACAAAGATGGCCCCCACAGCCGAACTTAGCTTAACATAGGACCTTATGGGAAATTCACATAAAAATCTTCTCAGAAACCACTGGGCCAATTGCATCCAAACTTTGGTGGAATAGTCCTTGGATGCCCCCCTTCCAAAATTGTGTCCGGTGATCCCGACTTCCAACCAAGATGGCCACCAAGCTAAAAATAGAAAAAAGGGGGGATGAAATTAATAAAAAATCTTCTCCTCTGAAACTACTGAGCCAATCTCAACCAAACTTTGCTGAAATGATCCTTGGATGGTCCTCTTCCAAAATTGTGTCTGACATTTCATACCTCCAACCAAGATGGCTGCCACAGCCGAACTTAATTTAACATAGAACCCTATGGGAAATTCCCATAAAAATCTTCTTGTCTGAAACCATTTGTTCAATAAGAGCTAAATGTTGATGAAATAGTCATTGGATGGTTCTCTTCCAAAAATGTGTCAGGCGGTTTGGCCCTTCGACAAAGATGGCCCCCACAGCCGAACTTAGCTTAACATAGGACCTTATGGGAAATTCACATAAAAATCTTCTCCTCAGAAACCACTGGGCCAATTGCATCCAAACTTTGGTGGAATAGTCCTTGGATGCCCCCCTTCCAAAATTGTGTCCGGTGATCCCGACTTCCAACCAAGATGGCCACCAAGCTAAAAATAGAAAAAGGGGGGATGAAATTAATAAAAAATCTTCTCTGAAACTACTGAGCCAATCTCAACCAAATGTTTCTGAAATGATCCTTGGGTGGTCCCCTTCCAAAATTATGTCTGGCATTTCAGACCTCCGACCAAGATGGCCGCCACAGCCGAACTTAATTTAACATAGGACCCTATGGGAAATTCCCATAAAAATCTTCTTGTTTGGAACCATTTTCTCAATAAGAACTAAATGTTGATGAAATAGTCATTGGATGGTTCTCTTCCAAAAATGTGTCAGGCGGTTCGGCCCTTCGACCACGATGGCCCCCACAGCCGAACTTAGTTTAACATAGGAACCTATGGGAAATTCACATAAAAATGTTCTTGTCTGGAACCAGTTGCTCAATTGGAACCAAACTTTGATAAAATAGTCATTGGATGGTCCTCTTCCAAAATTGTGTCTGGTGGTCCCGCCCTCTGACCAAGATGGCTGCACAGCTGTACTTAGTTTAACATAGGACCCTATGGGAAATTCACATAAAAACAATCTTGTCTGGAACCAGTAGCTCAATTAGAACCAAACTTTGATGGAATAGTCATTGGATGGTCCTCTTCCAAAATTGTGTCCGGTGGTCGCGCTCTCCCACCAAGATGGCCACCACAGTGCAGTTGCGTTGTTATTGAAAGCAGCTTTGATCCAGGTGAGCGATTACAGGCTCCTGGGAGTCTCTGGTTTAGCTATATCATGGCGGGAACAAGTAGTATTCAATATCAACATCACTCACACTCGCTTATGTTCAACAATCACTCACACAATCAGTGTTTGCTATGAATGGTTGAAGTGGCACACTGTGAGGCACACATTTCTGACTCTAATGGCCATCTCCATAGCCTAGTTAGATATTGTACAAAGTGGACCCCAGTGCTTCGATAGGAGTTATAGTCTTGAGCTTAATTTAAAGGTCTAGGCTATACCTATCTCTGATATTACTACCAATGCGTAGAGTTGCCTAAAAGGGTTCAACTGACATTAGCCAAATTGTACATATATGGGCGTAGGGTGCCCTCTTTGAAATGGTCCCCCAGTTTTTTTAGCAGGGCTAGGAGTAATAGACTTGGGTTTAAGTCAAAGGTCTAGGCTATATCTGCCAAATGCATAGACTTGCCTAAAAGGGTACAGCCAGCATTAGCCATGACTAATGGAGTTTGTTTTTTTATCTACGAATGCAGAAATTCATCCTGTATTTTAGGTACTATACATCATTTTGACTGGTTCCATTATCTAGTGGGATTACACCTAATAGGTGCACGAATTGTTAGCTGTTTCCCAATTACTAATTACTATTGTTCTATATACTACCTGTAGTGCATTGGATAAAAAGGAAGACGCCCTCATAATATGTCTTTTATTAATATTACATTTGTACTTGTATTTAAATGTTTGTTTTTTAAATTCATTAGTAAGAGTCCTGAACACACCTATTTTTAATGTTTGCTAGCTGTTATTGTCTGATGGTGATGTCGGGTATCTTCCATACATTTTATTTAGAGTGAGATACATTGGATATTAACGAATTCTATAGCTTTGTCATGCAGGAAACAAATATAGTATACAAAGATAGTCTAAAACTGTGTTTGGGTTGAACTGTTGTCGGTATTTTTGAAAGTCAGAGTACTTACTCCTAATTATAACCCTCACTCCTCCAGATACCTACCCAATGTCAGTTCTATTTATCGTTTCCTCTCACAACTGTGAAGTCTGCTAGTCATGATACGGTATATAGCTGATAAATTACTGAAGGTGAGGATAATCACCAATAACCAGTCAATCAATATATCACTTCTGTGGTTAGTTAATTCAGTACTACTGACCAACCCCCCCCCTCAATCGACAAAACTCGTATGATTCCGGATACTCCATAGACGGAGTACCACATCTGTCGACGTTGCATGAAGTTGCATCAAGTGCCGATATGTTGTCTGCGAACTAAGGTTCTCCTCCTTCAGACATAGGTAACATTAGGTTGATTTTGGCTATCATGTTTACGTCCTTTATTGCTATCATGTTTATGTCCTTTATTGCTATCATGTTTATGTCCTTTATTGCTATCATGTTTATGTCCTTTATTGCTATCATGTTTATGTCCTTTATTGCTATCATGTTTATGTCCTTTATTGCTATCACGTTTATGTCCTTTATTGCTATCATGTTTATGTCCTTTATTGCTATCAGGTATATGTCCTTTATTGCTATCATGTATATGTCCTTTATTGCTATCATGTTTACGTCCTTTATTGCTATCATGTTTATGTCCTTTATTGCTATCATGTTTATGTCCTTTATTGCTATCATGTTTACGTCCTTTATTGCTATCATGTTTATGTCCTTTATTGCTATCATGTTTATGTCCTTTATTGCTATCATGTTTATGTCCTTTATTGCTATCATGTTTATGTCCTTTATTGCTATCATGTTTATGTCCTTTATTGCTATCATGTTTACGTCCTTTATTGCTATCATGTTTATGTCCTTTATTGCTATCATGTTTACGTCCTTTATTGCTATCATGTTTATGTCCTTTATTGCTATCATGTTTATGTCCTTTATTGCTATCATGTTTACATCCTTTATTGCTATCATGTCTATGTCCTTTATTGCTATCATGTTTACGTCCTTTATTGCTATCATGTTTATGTCCTTTATTGCTATCATGTTTACGTCCTTTATTGCTGTCATGTTTATGTCCTTTATTGCTATCATGTTTACGTCCTTTATTGCTATCATGTTTATGTCCTTTATTGCTATCATGTTTACGTCCTTTATTGCTATCATGTTTATGTCCTTTATTGCTATCATGTTTACGTCCTTTATTGCTATCATGTTTATGTCCTTTATTGCTATCATGTTTATGTCCTTTATTGCTATCATGTTTATCCCCTTTATTGCTACTGAAAACTTGCAAGTTATTTGGCTCCACAATCTTTTCATCTTGATGGTACCTGGTGAAGGTCATTCCAAAAAGGCGTCGTGCGCATTAATTTTGATATCTACCATTTTATTTCTATCAATGTGTCCATACCACGGCTGGTGTACTA
Organism: Bathymodiolus brooksi; assembly: GCA_963680875.1. Classification (NCBI taxonomy): domain Eukaryota; kingdom Metazoa; phylum Mollusca; class Bivalvia; order Mytilida; family Modiolidae; genus Bathymodiolus; species Bathymodiolus brooksi. The sequence continues at coordinate 77,662,354 of OY804578.1, read as the reverse complement.
TTAGTCCACAAGAGTATCATCCACACAAGTCAATGTTTTCGCACTGACATGGTTTATTAGATATATTTATAATTGAGGGCGTAATTATGGTTATGGTGTTTAACGCCACTTTTAAGGGTTGGGGGTTATGTTGTTTAACGCCACTTTCAACAATATTTCAGTTAAATTGTGGTGATCAGTGTTGTTGGTGGAGGAAACCGGAGAAAGTCATGGGCCCGTCGCAAATCACTGATCACAAAATGTTGTATCGAGCACACCTCGCCATGAGCGTGATGCAAGCTCACAACTTTTGTGTTGAGATATATTGATTGCACATGTAGTTGTAAATACAACTACCATGTGATCACGACCACGATGGTCCCCCGTTAAAATGTATTATCCCCGGTTTGAAACTTTTGATTGGTTAAAATCCCGGGTATGAAAACACGGGTGTTGCTAGGCCATATTACCGGGTGTGGATAATAGGAAGCAGCTGGCCGCAGTTATCCCTGTGTGTAACTAGCCATTTAACCAATCAAATGTTATAATTTTCAAAACGGGGACAATATGACGTTAAAACTTGCGACGTTGCGCTCCAAAATCAAATTTAGTTAATTTTGGCTATATATTGAATATAAAGCTGTTACTTTGATCAACTGTAGTGTTCTACCAAAGGTAGTACCCAACACCGGGTAAAAAAAACACTCGAAACTTTCATATTGTTTACTTATTCTTTCCAAAAACAAAGAAAACGTCACTTTTACGTGGGCCGCAGGGGTCCAAAATGTCTTATTTTTTACTATAACCGGGGATAAATTCGTTATCTACGTTCATATCCGTAGATATGGAGATTGTAACACCCTTTAGTAGCCTGTACACCCTTCGGCTGCGCCTCAGGATGTACTTGGCTACTTCAGGGTGTTAAAATCTCCATATCTACGGATAGGAACGTAAATAACTTATAAATATTATCCCCGGTTTGAAAATTATAACAACTTTTGATTGGTTAAAACCCCTGGTATAAACAACCCATATTCCCGGGTGTTGCTAGGCCATATTACCCGGTGTAACTAGCCATTTAGCCAATCAAATGTTGTTATAATTTTCAAAACGGGGATAAAATGACGTTAAAGCTCGCGACGTTGCGCTCTAAAATCAAATTTAGCTAATATTGACTATGTATTGAATATAAAGCTGTTACTTTGATCAACTGTAGGTAGAACCCTACACCGGATAAAAAAACACTCGAAACTTTCATATTTTTTACTTATTCTTTCCAAAAACAAAGAAAAAGTCACTTTTACGTGGGCCGCCGGGGTCCAAAATGTCTTATTTTTGACTATAAACGGGAATAAATTCGTTATCTATGTTCCTATCCGTAGATATGGAGATTTTAACACTCTGAAGTAGCCAAGTACACCCTGGCTACTTCAGGGTTTCAGGGTGTTAAAATCTCCATATCTACGGATAGCCTCAGGATGTACTTGGCTACTTCAGGGTGTTAAATCTCCATATCTACGGATAGGAACGTAAATAACTTATAATATCATCGTGAATACAACCGAACTGTTGTATTGCGGCGATTAACGAATGACGACACCCATTCAAAAATTGTTAAACGAAACTATTGTTGATACGTCTTTTTACCACAATAAAGATATGCCAAATTTTGCACTTTAATGTTCGTTGGTTTTGTCTTCTCCTCCGCTTGTACCTATACGCATCTGTCATCACTTCATGGGTTGCAGCCAAATGTTTATATTCTATTTGCGGGGAGTTTTTTTGTTTGCTCATTTTTTGTCTTTTTTCTTTTTGCTATGCTTGTTTGTTTTTTGTGGCTTTTTTTCTTTGCTTGTTTTTTTTTTTTTTTTTTTTTAATAATGTTCCGTTCATATACAGCATATCATACCAATCGTCACAACTCGGCCGATTTCGTTCCTCGATCTAATAGAAGGAGAGCAATAGTTGTACTAGAGGTTTGCTGATTGCATACCATACATGTCTATGAACTGACTCATTTCTTCCGTGTCGAATCCATGTCCCTTTGCTACGCAAACATGCGTCCCCACATAGGGCATTGGACACGATGGTCAAATTAAAAAAAAATAAGATAAATAATCTTTTAGAGATAAAATGTATCTTTATAAATGTATTTCGGAGTATTAATTAATGTATTTCGTTCCCTTATTTAATGTTTGGTTTGTCATACCTACTAGTACTTGATGCAAAAGAAAGGGGATATCGAAAAAGAAAAGAGCACTGCAAGTAGAATATGATATACAAACATGCGATATATAACGTGGAAATTTAAAGAACAATGTTCCCGTTAATGTTAGGATTTCAATCTGAATGTAGAAGTGCTAGACTGTTTTGAGTGACGAGAATGGACAATGGAACAAATATTTATACAACATTGTTGATGTAATGGTTTATGTAATCGCCTCGAGTGTGGTAAATCGTGGATTGGAGCCCCGATCGAGTCAAAGACTATGAAATTGTTATTTAGCAAGCAACATTGACGGTAAAGAACAAAGACGGACTGGTTCGGAATCAGAAAAATATGTCCGAGTGGAGCGACAGGTCTACCCGCGAACAGTTGTTTCAGTGATCTAGCATTATAAAAATCAAACTAAGCGAGTTGGTTTTGTACAAAGCGGATATCACCATCATCTCATCGAATGTAATTTGTTCTCGTCATGAAACAGATGGAAAATTGCTAACTAGGCGTAACAACGATCACCCCTTTTTAGAACATAGGTTCTTAACTTTCTATTCTCATAATTTGTCCGATTTAAATACCAACTTGTTATATAATTTTCATGCACAAACTTTGAGGAGATTTTTTTTTAATTTCCAATACAGAGATTCTTAAATCCCTGTTTTATTTTAAACAAATTTACAATTTATTTACAATTCTAACATGACGTCCTTCTTTTGCGTTGTAAACAAACGAGCGATTTATGGATTGGGTATAATCTCATTAGCACATGTGCCGGTGTCCTATAGTAGTTTTTCCCCCTAGCCACCCCCCCCCCCCCCCCCCGGAAAACTGACTATATCGTTGAACATAGCCATCCCCCCCCCTCCCCAGTTTTCGACGGGGGGAAAAGTGGCTATAAAGTAGAATTTCCCCCCGGAAAAATAGCTATATAGTCAATTTTCCCCCTCGTCTTAACATAACCCTGACTTCAACGTAAACTTACCCAACTAAGACCTTACCCTACCCTTAGGCCTAATCCTCACCGAATCCCTCGGTCCAACACTATCCCTAAACCTAGGCCTTAACTTAATCCTAATTTTAAACCTTACCCTAAACCTAGCCTAATCGTAGGTCGAACTCACAACGCGAATGTGAAGGTATGGTAAACTTATGAACGACTGTTTTACAGATATGGGGTTCTCGCAAGGTCACCAGGCTTGTGGAGGGGGGGCCCAATATTCCAAGCTGGGAAATCGGCGAAACCCTGACATAGGGAAGGTGCATTGAAACCTTGACACACGTGAGGATCGATGTCATTGTGCAAGTTATTATATTGCATGTAAATTGAACATATTTCTGGGTGTCATCTCTCATCGTTGACTACACCAAGGTAGAACAATACAAATTGTTGTCGACCTCTGTCAAACCTGCTTTAAACTTTCATATCTTACCTAATAGTTTGTATATTATTATAAAGTTGGGCGCAGTTTATAGACAAAAGCAACATCTTCACTTCTACTTCTTTTTGTCACAAATTATTGGAGGTCAAAATATTGCATGAACTTATTTGGAAGAAAAATTGAAAATTCAATTGATTGATTGATTGATTGATTGATTGATTTGATTTTTGGTGTTTTAACCCCACTTTCAACAATATTTCAGCTATATCATGGCGACCAGTTTTAGTGGTGGAGGAAGACGAAGTACCCGGAGAGAACCACCGACCATGGGCAAGCAACTGGTAAACTTTATATCTTGCGGCTGCGAGTCGAGTGCACCCTTTTTGTTATTTACAAAGCCGGGCGCGAACCCACGCGTATTGGTGATAGGCTTGTATGAGTTGTTATATCCAACGACCTAACTCATTGAGCTAAATTCAATTGAACATTCATATATTTGAATTTAGCTAGGTAGTGTAAATATTTTTCTTGCGATCTGAAGAGCTAGTAAAAAGCTTAAAACTGTCTCAGAATTTTAATACAGAGCCTGTTTTTTTCAATGAAGTTATTTCGAATTTTAAGGTAAAGTAGTAAATTACGTGAATAACTTCAAACGTGATTTATTTTTACACAAGACCATGTTTAAAAAAAAATGTGACATAAATAGGCCTGCAAGTTCCAGAGCCGACCATGCAGGCCTATTTATGTCACATTTTTTGATGAACGTTTATATAATTTTCAGGAAAGGATCTGGTGGTGACTTGGTTTAAATAATTTGTAGCACCTAAAAAGGACTGTTCTATATATTTTTTAGTTCGCCTCAACGACGTTGAGAAAATTTATTGGAGTACCCTCGGCGTCCATGTGCGCGTCAGCGTCAGCGTTCCCGTCCACGCTCATATCTCGGCAACTATAAGTTGTAGGATCCTGTAAACTTGTAAATAAATGCATCTGGGATGGTAGGTCAGCATCCAGGCAAAAGTAGGTCACTTTGACCCACATTTCATGCTTCATTGACTTTGATCGAGTTCAACGCCCGAGTTCATATCTCAGCAACTTTAAGTTGCAGGATCATGTAAATTTGTACATAGATGCATCTGGGATGGTAGGTCAGCGTCCATGCAAAAGTAGGTCACTTTGACCCACATTTCACGCTTCAATTACTTTGAACTACGTCCGAGTTCATATCTCATTAACTATAAGTTGTAGTATCATGTAAACTTGTACATAGATGCATCTGAGATGGTAGGTCAGCATCCAGGCAAAAGTAGGTCACTTTGACCTACAGTTCATGCCTAATTGACTTTAAACGAGTTTAACGTCCGAGTTCATATCTCAGCAACTTTAAGTTGCAGGATCATGTAAATTTGTACATAGATGCATGGAAATGACCATAAAAATACAGGTTTGTCCCCCGCCATATAGATGAAACGGTCGCTCCCAAAATATACAGATGATTAAGTTTGTAAAGATAATAGAAAAAAAAACTGAGAAACTTTTTCGATTTTTCTCAAATCAAAATGTCTAAAATGTTTATGCATACTGCATTTGACGATTGGCCTAAATTATATTCATAAATAAGCACCAAACGGACGCTCTAATGATTGAAGGTTTAGTAGTATTTAGATCTCCACTTTCTTCATGTAAATTTTAACTATCAATTTAGTTTTAGCTCTTCTGGGTCGAAGGTCCAAGTGAGGTATTGCTATCATTTGGCGTCCGTCGGCGTCGTCGTAAACTTTTTCTAAGATCTTCTCCTCTAAAACTACCGAAGGGATCATAACCAAACTTGACCACAATTATCTTTAAGCTATCTAGATTAAAAATGGTGTCCGACATTACCGACGACCAAAAAACATGGCCGCCACTGCTAAAATAAAACATAGATCAACATAGGGGTCAAACTGCAGTTTTTGGCTAATTAATATCTCAAAAACTATTGCAGATAGAGGAAAATGCAGGCGACCTTCCTTCTTCAGGATCAAAAGCTCTAAAAAAAGTCTCCATTAGGTCGAAGTCGTTGCACTTTGTTGGCTAATATTTTGAAAACTATTATAGATAGAGAAAAACTTTTGCTTGCTGAAATGTTCAGTTAATGAAGTTCTACAAAAGTCTCCATCAGGTCGAAGTTGTACGACGACCCCAAAATATGGGACATTGCTCTTGAAATGTCCAATTTTGCTATTTTCGGCTTTTATCTTGAAAACTGTAAGAGATAGGGGTTCAATGTAAACTGCGAAATTGATCAGCATGACAAGTTCTACCTGCCTGCTAATGTTCAGCAAAATCGAACTACCGGTGTTGGAGTTATGACCCCTGAAATGTCAGTTTTTACCTATTCTTGCATTTTCGGCTATTATCTTGAAATTTATAGAAGATAGAAGGTCAATCTTAATTGCAAATTTGAACAGCACGACAAGGTCTATCTTCCTTGTTTCATTAAAAAAATATATGCCCCCTCCTCTTCCTTACTTCAAGGTAAACATCTGCCCTTTTCCCCTCCCCCACTTCGCCTCAATATTTTTCGCTTATTTGTGATCATTTCGCTGACCCAATTATATCGTTACACTCCCGAGATATTTCTCTTTACGACTGCCACGTTTAGATATATCTACCGGTCCCCCCTCAGACGAATTGGACAAGAATATCAGCGAACGTAGCTTGTTTTATTTTTAAGTCATTGAAACGGATACAGCTACTTCTGGTTTGCGCTGGATTTTTCATATGCATTCGGAATTCTCTAGACCGGCCATGTGTAACAATGCCATCATGATCATCTCCTCTCAAATATAAAGTAAGCCTTTAAAATACCGATAATTGTTCCAATGCAGATTATAAAAATATGTTCAACTCCAAATTACTGACATTTGATTTTTAAAGGATCTTTTTTTTTTATTTTCTAGATCAATTTAAACCGGACCGGAAGTGACTGTATCCGTTTCAATGACTTAAAAATAAAACAAGCTACGTTCGCTGATATTCTTGTCCAATTCGTCTGAGGGGGGCCAGGTAGGTATATTTAAATGTGGCAGTCGTAAAGAGAAATATCTCGGGAGTATAACGATATCATTGGGTCAGCGAAAGGATCACAAATAGGCGAAAAATATTGAGGCGAAGTGGGGAAGGGGAAAAGGGCAGATGTTTACCTTGAAGTAAGGAAGAGGAGGGGGCATATATTTTTTTGAATGAAACAAGTGCCTGTGGATTTTCTTCAAACTTTCTACATTTGCTTTGTATCATAAAATACAGATCAAGTTCAAATTTCAGTTTGATCGGATAATTGGTTCAAAAGTTATGGCCGTTTCAAGACTGGAAATATGCGAAACGTGGTGGGGTATCATATAATGTCCCATTAGATGCCCTATTTTTTGCTTTTGGGAAACCTCATTCAAAGTCATTTGGATCATCCATGTACAAGCTACTTGGCTAGTAAATCCATCAACACTAATAGTCGACCAAAAGTGGCACTGGCAAGTGGTAGTAAAATTTAACAGAGCAACTAAGTTGAATATTCAAGCCATTTTCAGAAGGGGACTACTATGTAGTCATTCTTTCGGGGGGAAATCCTTCTATATAGCCATTCTTCCGGGGGGAATCCCACTATATAGCCATTTGTCCGGGGGGGAAATCCTACTATATAGTCATTTTTCCGTGGGGGGGAGGGGGGGGGGGGAAACTGGCTATGGGAGAAAAATGGCTCTATAACGCTCCTATAGTAGTTTTTCACCCTAGCCATTTTTCCAGAGGGGGGGATGGCTCTAACACCGGTTCATGTGACTGACCTTCTCGTCGTGAATGTGCATGTTGATGAATTCTCGTCTGCTCAAATTTGGCAGCATAAATTGTGTGCGACATTGTCCGCAAACGGAAATATAAATTACCGTCTTCCAATCAAAGTATACTACCGTACATATCAGAATCGAAATATTTCATGGAAGCCAGAATGTGTTTTTTGTTTTAACATGGGTTGGCGGTATGATAAAATACTAATATCCGCCAACCCATGTTAAAATTCAAAACACATTCTGGCTTCCATGATTTATTTCTTAAATGAATACCATTGCTTTTTGTTATTATTATGACGATCCATACTTTATTGTTATGCATCTTTTTGTATTAAAAACTCTGTTGATATATTTTCAAACCTTTACTACCAATATTTGAATAGCCATTTAATCAGGGCCGGATTCAGACCTAGTGGTGCACCTGGAGGTTTTGGGGGTTCATACGATTTTGCGTATGTAATTTTAAACTGGTTAGATGTCTAAAAGGGCCCAATAAATCAAAAGAGGGCTCTAACATTTTAAAAGAGAGTTGGATTACAAAATTTAAACAAGTAAAGAAAAATACAAATATTTATTTGATTGCTGTAGATATGTTTATCTTTAGGCTTCTCTAGGCTAAAGGGGCCCCTCCACCACGACCCGTATCCTCATAAATCCGGCCATGGATTTAATCATGTCAAAATGCAAAGGGAATATATCCTGCAAAGTTATAATTCTTTTTATGAACACACACCGAGAATATACTTAGAAAAATTAAAATGCAGTGTCTCACACAATAGATCTTTATAGCAGTCATTTAATATTAAAATATTGGATTTCTGTAGTCTTAGACTGTGAATATTACATGTTCCCCAAATTTCTGCATTGTATAAACGAATGGTGTGATCAAAAACAATATACAAATGTCGGGATGCGTAAATATAATACGATGGTCCGATATTCCGACAGCACATTGTAGTACGCATACACCGTAATAATACAAATATTCTAAGATAGTTATCATATGTTCATCTTGTTTTCCAGTCACTACACCATCTGTAAATGAAAAGGTTTCTAGACAGAGGATTGGAACTGGCAAAAAAGTTGCTAAAATGTGGACCTGTAATTGTAACTGAGGTGAATTCTTTTCTCCACAAATTGGCCTCTATTTTTTCCCCTCGTCACCTAACAGTATAGTTGGCGTAATTACAGCAAACCATTCCGATGTTTTTGCTAGAAGAAATTTTTGAACAAATCAAAGAGTTAATAAGGCCGTCGTTCGAAGAATGACAGACAATACAATGGACAAAAAAACAAAAACAAACAAACAATGGTCCTCATAACACGGCACCGAAAACTAAAGAGTGAGCAACGCAAACCCCACTAAAAACGGAAGTGTATTCAGGTTATTCGGAAGGGTAAACAGTTCCTATTCCGCTAGTGGTACCCGTCGTGCTACTATTGTAACAAGCCCGATGATAACTCATGAACAAGTCTTTGTAAAAATATTAAGTTTTCAAATAGGTCTGGATTACGAGATTTGTGTGATACACATCAATATTTACATTTTTTCGATGCGACCCTAACTTTGTGCGTTCTTCGTCACTCACAAAACATCGAAACCATTAATAATACCTGGATACGATTGGGTGATTTTAAAAATTAAAGACGCATTGTTCTAATGGATGAAACTGTAACTTACGCTTTGCGAGTAGTAAAAACAAAAAATGAACAACACGCCATTTTTTTTTCTCTTACTAGTATTATTATTGAGAATGTTGTTTTATGATTATATATACCATACCCTATGGTTAATGAATTTGACAAATGTAAATATTGTTAAAGAAAATGTCCCTTTATTTGTAAATGAAGTGAAACATTGACCTTGTGCTGACTGGTTCTATGGTTACGAATGTGGTAGATCGTGGGTTCGAGTCAAACTAAAGACTAAGCATTTGAATTTGTTGCTTCTCTGCTAAGCAAGCAGCATTAAGGGGTAAGAACCAAGGACTCGGATTCAGAATAATGTGTTTCAGTGAGCTAGTACTAGAAAAATCTACACCAGAGCGTTGGTCTAGTACACAGCGAACACCATCATCATCATAGGACCAGTGTACGGGGTTAACATTTCACAAAATTTTATGATAGGGCTTGTGTCCAGTATATACAGTGATTTTCTGTATAGAGCTTAGCTGTTGACGCAAACCTTACTTAAACAAGGCTACATTGCCCCTAGGCTATAGTCATCCTTACAAAATCCCTATGGTCGTTATCACGAACTGGTTGCGCCGTTACAAAATATCCATTTCTCAAATGACAAATGGATCTTTACTCTATTGCACAGCAATTTCCTCTGTCATCGTCAAAACCTTTGCCGAAGTTGACTATATGTAACACGGTGGGTGTCTTATAAGACACTGGAACTGTTTAGCTGTCTAGCCGGAGTTGACTATAGGTAACACGGCGGGTGTCTTATAAGACACTGGAACTGTTTAGCTGTCTAGCCGGAGTTGACTATAGGTAACACGGTGGGTGTCTTATAAGACACTGGAACTGTTTAGCTGTCTAGCCGGAGTTGACTATAGGTAACACGGCGGGTGTCTTATAAGACACTGGAACTGTTTAGCTGTCTAGCCGGAGGTGACTATAGGTAACACGGCGGGTGTCTTATAAGACACTGGAACTGTTTAGCTGTCTAGCCGGAGTTGACTATAGGTAACACGGCGGGTGTCTTATAAGACACTGGAACTGTTTAGCTGTCTAGCCGGAGTTGACTATAGGTAACACGGCGGGTGTCTTATAAGACACTGGAACTGTTTAGCTGTCTAGCTGGAGTTGACAATAGGTAACACGGCGGGTGTCTTATAAGACAATGGAACTGTTTAGCTGTCTACCCCTCGCGAGCACTTGGGTTCTACACAATTCTTTTGGTTGAGTCTGTGTAGTTCGTCTGTTTAGTTTTCTGTGTTTCGCCTTTTTTTGCCTGTTTTGTTTATTTTCATTCTCTGCCTTGTGTCCAATGTTAGTCAAGTTTCGGGATGTCCATTCGGTTTTCTCTAACGTTTAATTGCAAAATAGAACGTTATGCGTGAGATAATTTTCGGGGAAATTCTCCTACAACCCGCCCATTTCACTAAAACTGTAGAAAGAGACGATGCAAATTTATTGCTTCCGATTGCTTCCTCTTGTTTTGATTCCAACCCTACTGTGACTGAAATGTAGAACAGCTGCAAAGACGCATGTTCTCTTGCTTTAATATGTGTTCAAGTGTAATGTTGGATAGTCTCTCTTGTTCATTTATATCCATATCCTTTCTCACAAAGAATAAGCGAAAAGCAAACATATATTGTATATTGGTCTAAATACTCACCGGGTACTCACAAGAGGATGACACGATGGGTGCCACTAGTGGAGCAGGAATTTCTTCCCCATATGGACTATCGAAGTTCACCCCGGTTTTTGTGTGGGGTTCCTGTAGCTAAATCCGTGTAGTGTTTTGTAGAGCATTCTTTGTCCCTTTTAGTCTGTATTCTTTATCCATGGGAGCCGTCGTGGCCGTGATCGAATGGTAGTTGGATTTACAACTACCTATGTAATCAGTGCCTATCACCACTGAAGTTGCGAGTTCGAATCTCGACCGGGGCGAGGTGTACAACATTATGTGATAAAGTTTGTCAGTAACTTGCGACAGGTCGATGGTTTTCTCTGGGTCCTCCGGTTTCCTCCACCAATAAAACTGAGCGCCACGATATAACTGAAATATTGTTGAAAGTGGTGTTAAACACCATCAAACAAGCAAACAAACAAACAAACCTTTTATCCATTGTATTGTACATCTGTCAGGGGCGCAGCTAGGTATAAAATGAAATGTAGGCACAACTTGCGGCGAGGGGTCTGAGGGCCGCTGAATATGAGAACTTTGAACGTGTTTAAACTTTATATTTGTAATTCACGCGTGTATTTAAAATAAATTATTTAAAATGGTTCTAATAACGTGGTCGATGCCGGAATTATAAAATGTAACAATTTGTTTTCGAAGTGAGCCATGAATGTTTCAGCCGCATAAAAACTAGCAACCGATGGCTGAAATTTTAACCTGAATTATGTTTCTGTAAAATACAATGTGTGGAATCCGAATTTCTGACACATACCCTTAATGGAGTAGCTAGATATATGATTACGGATGATGAACATGGATAAAGTTATATGCATCGGCTACTTTGTGGCAGGGTATAAAAAGAATAACGATGTTTTCTTACACTGGCAACACAGAGAGAAATGTCCGGAAGCAGGCCCACTGAGAGGGGGAGGGGTCAGCCGGAACGGCGCCCCAGGGCCCATGAGTTTAGGGTGCCCCAAGCCAAACGAGGAAAAAAACGAGGGTGTACCTTGAGCAAGGCAAACAAAATAAAATGTGTGTTTTCGTGAATATGTGAATGACAATTTCGTGTAATGGATATTAAATTCTTCTTACAGAAAGGTTTCAGGAAGGAGCCCACTAATGATTTTCATAGGGCCCTTGATGGTGTATAGCAACTTTTCTGTTACGGTGTATGGGGCACTGTATCATGTACATTTTTGTACATATATTTAGTGATTTTCGACTTGTAAATGTATATCAAATGACTCAAATGAGGGTCAAGCCCGACTGATTGGGCTCTCCTAAGAACAACCATTGACACTGGCAGATAAAGGGTTGCAGGATGAGGGGCCCACTATTTTTTTTTATATAAGGGCTCTGAAATATGTAGGCCTAAGTGATTTGCTATAGACAAATACATAGGAAATGCGGACCCAGGCTAATTCCCTCAGAATTACCTCTGAGAGTAGCAGATCGAGGATTGCAGGGGAGGGGCTCATTAATGGTGAGTAGACAGGATCAGACTTTTGTTAAACTCAATTGATTCAGTTCAGGTGAGCCTTTATTTTTGTATTTATTTATTAATTTCACTTCGTCAGTCACCACGTTAAAATTGTCATTGTCACACATTGCAACTAACATGCAAATTAAGCAAATTATAATCAAGGTATGCTGAGCGGGTCAGCATAAAAGATGTCGAGAGAGACTGAGAGAGATAAAAAAAGAAAAAGAAAAAAGGATGACATCTCGGACATGCAAAAGTCAACTGACCAAAGTAGGCCTACAATAGTTGTTGGTATCAAAAGTAGTTTCAACTAAATTTTGGTATGTTGACTTCAGTTTAACTTTAAACTGATTAATATTCTTACGAAGGCAAGTGGGTAAAACGGGGAACGAGGGTTCTTCTTGGTAATTTTGTTTTCTCCCAAAGCCTCAGAATCCTATCTGAGTAAAATTTTCTGCTGAATTTGTTTTTACCCTATGCTTTTTCAAATAAAAATGTTGTAGACTTAGACTAAAAGTGTTCTGAGAATGAGAGTGTGGAATGAGACTATGTTACGAACTTACGATTGCGAATATTGAAATATATGAGGTTATGAAGAGACTTGTAAAAAAACATAAATCCAGACAAATCATAAATAAGTAGAAAGCTGTTTTCTAAATCACAATTCATCAATTCATTCTTGTTGTACGGATTCCTTGCTTATGACACACCGTGGTGGACTTAGTTTGAGTATCATTATTTGGAGAATTGGAGGAAGGGTGGGGGGGGGGGGGGGGGGGGGGGCAAGTTTCCTTTTGCCCTGGGGCCCAAAAATTCTCTTGGCGGCCCTGTCCGGAAGTAATTAAGACCTATAATAACAAATGTGCAAACTTAAGTTTATGTAATACATGTATCATTATCATATATAACAATATAATACAAAATTAAAAAGGAATATTTGTTTTTCTAATTTATGTACCTGCTTGGAAATTTAAATATATATGAGAGTCGTTCCACTTTGAAGACAAAAGTTTTCGTTTTACTGTGTCATCCATTACGGTTAATTTGGCAATGTTAGGGTATGGAGGTTCAATATTCTGTTGAGTATCGGTGGTTGAAACGAAAGGCTCCAAGTCCAATTTGGTTGTTCCTGTCTGACTTGATTCAGATTCAACTGGTCCGCTATCAGTCTCGGATAAGCTAAGTGCTGGACTGTTTTCACTTGTATGTGCTAACTGTTCAGCATCATTTTCTGAAGATTCACTTATCTTTTTAAACATTTCATTCAAAGTTCTAACTTTAAGTTTAGGTTTAGAGCCAGACATGTTTACACTGCAAGCCAATAGCCCGACAACAGTTCTTTTGACGGTCAATGACAAACTAGTAAATGTATCAATTCATTTCTAGATTCAGATGTTAAAAAGCGTTTGAAAAACAAATTGTGTTTTATTTTATGTCAAGACAAAGCCTTGGAAGATAAAATGAACTGTCAATTTCAAAGAGTTAGTTAAGGTCACAGTACTCATTGCAAATGTTTATCTTTCAACTTGTGGAAGCTTGTCATCAGTACAATAAACATAAAACAGACATAATTAAAATATGTAATGCGTAGTTTGTCATTTTTCATCAATAAAATGGGGGGGGGGGGGGGGGGATTATGTGTAGGCATTTGCCTAAAGTGCCTTACGGTAGCTACGCCACTGATTAAGACTGTTCTTATTTCGAGTTACGGCTCCTGATTACCCCTTTGGTATCTTCAAACTTGTCTTAGTATATTGATCGCGTTTAAACATTTATAATAATTATTTTTGTTTGATCTTTTCTGTTGAAATGGTTTGCTTTATCTGCTCAATTTAAACTTTCGGTGGAACTTTGATATTGCATGAACGGCACCATCTCTATAATATCGAATTAGTACAAAGAAAATGTTCTTGACTTGCAGCCAAACGACTTTGCATATCTACACGTATACCGACAATTCATTATTCATTTTCTTTGTTTGGAAAGTCAAGCTGCAACAGTTTCTTGCCGAAAACTAGCACTGGTATAAACATATTTATTCATGATAAACTGGTATAATGTTACAATACACAAAAAAAAAAAAAAAAAAAATAGCACTGATTGTTAATTATTCTGAAATCGTAATTCTTATTTATCCCCACTGCCCCAATTCTGTGGTTCCAATCTATTATAGTTGACTACAGCACGGACCGTCGCGGGTTGAGAAATATCAATCTCAGAAAACGTGCATGTTTCACGATCAAACTTAATAAAAATAAAATATTCCAAATTTAAGTACTTTATAAGGATGGTCAATGATCTATTTCCTTTATTTATTTTATTTACAAAATTCCACAAAATACTTTCCACGAATAAACATGGAAATCGGTTTATATATTAAATATTATATTATGCAAGACAGATGCATTATTAAAAAATCCATGTTTAGTCTTTTCAAAATGGCCTTCTGTCCTTATCCTGTGTATTTTAAACCAAATAATTGCGAAAATAAATGCCAACTTGAACAAGTTCTATTTAGTCAAATGTCATATAATAATTAAATGGACAAATATAATAGAAATCTGGAACCATTCCGTAGAGTTTGGAATGTAAGGTGTACGTCACGGGGTAATTTGCAGATAAAATCAATAATTTTGTCAACTTTTATAAGGCCGCCTGGCACAAAACCCCTGCTTTAATCCGACGTAATCTATTTACAGAACGGTTCGGTTCCATTGTTTGCAGACAATAACACTGAAAATGGTTAACAGTACTTAGCGGCGCCCTCTATTATAGCAGACGGCAGTCTATCAACCATGTTATGTGGAAAGGAAGATTAGTTTTATTGTCACCCATATATTATCACAGAGTTGGAACGGATTGTTGACAAGTATAGAGTGGGGCGGATTTGGAATAAAGTTGATGATTTGATGTGGAAGTTTTCATGAGAAACTTAATTTGGAGGTAAATATATGCATTTAAAAATATACATGTAATTTCATGCAACAGGTGGTATACAGTATTCCATCCTACTACACGTGTTGAAATGTCGAGTTGGAATCGGTGTTCCACATGAATAATCATCACAAAGGAGTCAGGTATCTTATTTGATGTATATATTTTTTCTTATCGACGTTCTCTATTTACATTTAACTCAACTAGTAAATAGGTACTTGTTTTTAGTTTTATAGATATAAATTACAACTTTTTGGATCATATATATTTCAAGTTTCAGGAAGTTAGAATTGTTCATTTTTGTTGTCGGCAATAAAAAAAAAAAGATTACAATTCTACCTGTACGAAGTTTTGATGTTTAATGGAAAATGTGTACTGCAAGACGTGAGGTTTTGATCAAACAGCTTGTCCCATTTGATCAATCGGATCAATATATGGAAATTCAAACGTTCTGCTTGAAGACAGGTAATAACCAAAAATCTCGGCATTTCAATAGAGAGATAGAGTTTGCCGGTATCAGATTACCTGTGAAGTGGGATGAACTGATTACAGGTAAACAGGTAATATGACAAGATTTCAGGTGAGATTTATCTCCAAGATTGTATTCAAGAAATGGAAAAATGTTTTCTCACAAGAAAAAAACAACTTTTTATATACTGTCTGAATATTGAATGTCACCCATTTTAAGCTGGTGAGTATCTTTAATAGAGTTTAAAATAGTACTACACTAAATTATCACAGTTTTGATAAGAATAAAGATTTATTTGCAAGCTATGGCAGTGTTATTTTTTTATTCCCATGTTGGTAAACAAATAATGTGTGCATACATGTACCTTAATCAATTCCATATTGTTGGTGGTATTATAGGTTTATGATAATAATTATTTGCAAATTACACTCTTTAAACATAAGCTTTGAACTGTATTTCATATTTGCCCCTCCCCCTTTAAATGGTTTTATCTTCACAACATATTATAATGGCTGATTTTTGCTTGGAGTCATATCCGGTCCCTAGACCACCTCCTGTTCAGAGAATACTTCATTCAGAGAGTTAGAATGATTACTTTCCCAATTTTTCTTCTCATCACTTGGAATGTTTGTAAATAAATAAAATGCTATGGAGATTCCCTAGCTGCTCAACATATGAAACACCGTTTTCAAGTTTGTTAGTGACTTGCAACGGGTCGGGTTGGTGGATTTCTCCGGGTACTCCTTTTTCCTCCCGATAAAACTTGACCACCACACGATATAACTGAACTATTGTTGAAAGTGGTGTTAAACACCATAAACCAAGCATAACAAATTTTAATTATACTGCCATGATATGGGAAAATTGACAAAAAGATTTTTAAAGAAGCAAAAATATTTTTCACTAAAAGAAAAAAGAATTTTATAAATTTGAAAAAAACCTTTGAAGCAACTCAAAAATGACAAAAAGATATGTTTTCTGCCTTATTTCTCTGAAAGGGTGGATAGTTTGTTAAATGCAGAAATGCAGATTTTTTTTTAATAGGGAAGATAATTAAAAGAAATGGCTATGCCAAATTTAATATGCTATCAGTACATTTAAAAAAACTTTGGAAGTGTAAAATATTATATTACATCCCAGTTGTGTCCTAATTTATAGTCTATGGAGAACAGGAAGTTTTATTTGTTTACTTCTATTTCATAATTTGAAATCCGAAATAATTTTGCTAAGACCCAAACAGGAAAAACAATTTAAGAAGCTTTGAATTTGACAAAGAATTAACTTTATTTTCAATAACATGTATCACCCATTTTATAATCCTATTTTAAAATGTTCAATTTAGAAACGGCATCATGAGAGATAATATTTAGATTATAAGGTTGAGAAGGAAGTTAGCATTGTAATCTGTAGTTTGGCAGAAAAGTGGATTCCTAAAAACAGGAAACCGCACTTAGGCAGTAAACCCTGATTTTCATCTTATCTCTTTCCTGATTTGGTTCTCATATTAAAATATTCTTTACATAATCATATTTCTTTTTAAATTCCACTTTATTTGGTCATGAGAGTATTATTTTGAAGAATCATCTTGACATGGGTTTATTAGAAACCAAAGTATTTTCCCGGACATGTTTGCATACATTTAAAATGCAAAGTTAACTTTTTGGATATCAATAAAATCTTTGAAACTATTTTTGTTTCCCTTTTAGATATGTTATCACCTTTGATCATCTGCTTAATATCCTCTTTTTTTCATAGAATTTAAACAAAAATAATCTTGGAGATGTATATAAAAAAGATTAAAATTATGATATTTTAACTTTTAAAAGTGTAATTGCATGGCTTTCAATATTTTTCATGTGTACCAGTACTTCACTATTTACAGGTGGTACTTAATAAATAAATCATGGAAGCCAGAATGTGTTGGGAGTTTTAACATGGATTGGCGGATATTAGTATTTTATCCCGAGCCAGAAGCGAGATTTACTAATATCCGCCAATCCATGTTAAAACTCAAAACACATTCTGGCTTCCATGATTTATTTCGATTCTGATATGTCTAAGAGTACAAATACAGTAGTATACTTTGATTGGAAGACGGTAATTTATATTTACGCTTGCGGAAAATGTCGCACACAATTTATGTAACTCGAATAATACTATGCCCTCTATTGGCATTATTCGGGTTACAATTTATGCTGTTAATGGAAAAGTCGGTCACATTCACCGGCTCATGTGCTAATGAGATTAAACCGAATGGATAACTCGCTCGTTTGTTAACAAAGCGAAAGAATGTTAGAATTTGTATTAAAATTTGAACTTTTTCATAAATATCTTATACAATACTCTTTAAAATCAGGAGGTACCAAATACCATTTAAAACCAGTAAAAGTACCATGTATCGCCCCCTTATTTAAAGGCCTGTGCAAAGTAACATAGCAACCAATACATTTGAAGAATTGAAATTGCTAGACTTTTGTCAAATTTCTTTATCTTGAACTTGAATTTGTGGTTTCTTTGAAATAAACATTTGGTCTATTCTTTGTATTTTTCAATTTAATTATTTCTGATAACTCAAATACCTGTATATTTGAAATAAAACAATTGCTTTCTTTGGGGGATGCCAATTACACAAAGAGATTCAACCTTTTTAATAAAAATGACACAGCTACTTGTTAAAATGATTGCTTTGTTCAACAAACATGTATGATTGATCAGAAATAATGTATCAAAATAGGGCTAAAGAATAATAGGTTCTTACATACGTTCTTGGGAAAGACCGGGTGATCTTCCACGAGTGATAGAAGTTTTATGTCTTTTCACGAGTGGAGTGCAGCGAAACGAGCGAAAAGAAACAAAAAGTTCTATCACGAGTGGAAGATCAAGCGGGCTTTCCCAACAACGCATGTAAGTACCTATTTCTTCCGTAAACCAACAACTTTCACTATCGCGAACTCCTAGAGACCCCCGCCATTGATCAGTAACTAATTTGCATAAATGATCAGATCAATATCATAAAATTGAGCGTTATGAAATACACATCACATAAAATTGACTTTTGTGACACCGATTGATAAACTGAGTAGCTTTCTACTGATATTTGAGCTTTTCTCACTAATATTTTATTGAAAGTACAGTATTTTCCTTCATGAGAAACCCATACATGAAATATGACGTGACACATATTTTGACGTCATTGAAGAATGACGTCAAAGGTACGGAAAAGGACATCTAGAAATATGAAAAAAATGAAAATAAAAGCCACAAATATATTTAAGACGGTTGGAGTCTGTATTTGAAAAAAACAAATCAATGGTTAAATCTGTAATATATCTGTTATTCAGCTATCAGACAAGGTATATAATGTGACATTCCCAGCTTAAGATATATATTTAAATGATTTTTTTCTTGTTAGAGGCATTCTGATTGGATGTCACAACGAGTAAAGATGAGTGCACGTGCACTTGTATTAACTCGGTCGTCTCAACCCGAAAACGGCCATTTACGGAAGAATGACTGTTCTTTTACATTAGAATTCAATATCAAAACCATTTAGTTAATATAGTAATAATACATGTACTGTATGTGTTACAGTTATGGTTATTTTTTTTAGAAAAATAAGGGAAAGAGAGTTGTTTCCCTTTTAACAGTGAACATGATCTAGTATGTCAATTCCCTATTTGTCAATCAATCAACCAATCAATAAATCAATCAATCAACACAGAATGTAAAAATATTATCTCCCTTTTATTATTTTTGTAAGAGTTGTCTTTCTTTGGTAGGTACTTTGTAATTATTTCGATGAGGGGAAATTTGGTAAATCTGCATATTTTATGGAAAGAAATAAGTATTAGGGAATTAATTCAAAGCCGAAATAAGATTGAAACCATTAAACTGCCAAAAAATTTTTTTTTCGAAGCTGACATTATTATATTTTATTCTTGTTGGTACTTTAGATGGAAACATGTAATTATTTAAATTATTAAACTTACTAGCGATTGATAAACAAAAAAAAGTATTAAAAAGGCGTGAATTATAGGTTTGGTTTGGTTTATGGTGTTTAACGCCACTTTCAACAATATTTCAGTTATATCGTGTCTGTCAGTTTTATTGATGGAGGAAACCGGAGAAAACAACGACCTGCCGCAAGTCACTGAAAAACTTTATCACATAATGTTGTATCGAGTACACCCAGCCTGAGTGAGATTTGAACTCGCAACGGTAGTGGTGATAGGCACTGATTGCATTGGTAGTTATAAATCCAACTACCATACGATCATGACCGCCCCACATGAATTATAAAATTTTGTACATGTATCATAACATTTTGTAAATAAATAAAAAATCAATATACTATTTTTTGCAGTAATCTAAATGAGGGTCTTTGTTGTAGGAGATTGTTAAGGTAGATCTAACAGATCTATATATTGTCAGGTCATTTATGATAAAATATGCAATTATTTCATAATATTTGTCACAGGTTGCAGAAATATAGAAACATGCAAATATAAATGTGCCAGGTTATTGGGAAGTTTAACTTGTTTCTCCAATTATATTCATATATGCCCCATTATTTAATGGAACAAACATTTAAATTTTAAGGGGGGGGGGGGGGGGGGGGGGGTTCTGTTTAAAAACAAATTTCCTGTTACCAAATTTTACAGAAAAAAAGAAAGTGTAAAGTTTCCAAAATTTATAGAAAAAAAGGAAAATAGAAAAAATAAGCAATTTAATTTGGCAGTACTCATCGAAAAATTTTGGTAACATTTGAAAAAAAATACTGATTTTTCATGTAATTACTACAACTAATCTGATTTTTGTTTTGCATGCCAGTTTTTTTCTGGCTTTGGGAAAAGAAAAACATAGCCCCTCCGTAATAGTTAAATGTTCGGTCCCTAACAGGTAGATTCCATAGCTCTTGTTATTAAGAAGATGAATGTTTGAATCAGTCAGAAGCCTAAATCAAATAATTGTTGATTTAAAGAATACATACTCCCATTCGTGGGTATACAAGACAGAAATTATTTTTCATTAATGACTAAAGAAGATTTTTTTATTTAAAAAAAGCAGTTAAAATAATAAAATACCAAGTTTTGGATAGGGTATATAATTGTTTTCGATCTCTTTTGGGGTTGAACGTCACTGAAGAAGTTATATGAAGATATCTGCATATTATGTATTAAAAATAAAATAGAAACTGGGTGTCTTTGATGTTTGCTGCTCCTAATCATCTCTGGTCATACTAATTATATATAAAGTGATCAATTTTAGTCAGGTTGTTATGTAATTAATTTCTTTAATTGTTAAATTAAATTTAACAGAACCACTATTAAATACAGTCTTCGAAATGAAAATTTTAATTTACTGGTTCGAATCAAATTTTGAATTTATTTTTATATAGTTCTAAATAAAAACAGAAAATTTACTGGTCCGAACAAAATTTAACTGGTCTTCGGTCGGAGGATCGGTGCTCATTGTGAGGACTGTAAATATAGACCTAAAGGAAACCATATTAAAATAAAAGTCTTTTTTGATGTTGTAAGTTAAGAATGGAAAAGTTTGCAGGGTTGATTGATTGATGAATTATTACTTATCATCCATCGAGCAGTATTTCAGTTATATTCTGGACCAGAACAAGTTCAATAATATATAGAAACTGTATGGAAATGGAAGGAAGGGATAGGTGAAACGGGTCAATGACTTTAGACTAACACTGAAAAAGTATGGAGAGTTTGGTAGGGATGAAAATTGTATTCTTTTGTATTGGCTACAATACACTTATAATTTACAAAAGAAGTCTTTTAGCATCCAGGGAGCATGGCACTCTCCAAATACTTATACACTATGGTCCAGGGTCAGATCTTACATAATGTATTGGTCACCTTGTACTTGTACTGTTATATAATACTAATACTGATACAGTTAACTTGACCAGAAAGGATATTCACTGTCTTCTTTTAACATCTGATATGTAATGAATTTATGGTCATTTTTCTAAATTTCTTGATCCTCACATTCAAAGCTGTTGTATTGTTAAATTGTGGAGTAAAAGTCCAGATTTTTTTTTCTCATTAAATCTTATGTTGATACTTTACATTCTTTGAAATTGTTATAATAGTATAAACTATAGATTGAAAATTTAAGAAAATTTGTTTTAGAATGATATAAAAAATAATAAAAACAGTTTTGTATTGAATACCCTAAAAGTTACCCTAAATAATCTTAAAAAATAAATCTACATTTTACATTTTACATAAAGATAATTTTCATGATTATTCATTCCAATGATATTGTTGATAATGTAGACATTAGTTTGAAAAAAAAATTATCGTTGACTTTGACATTTCAAATTTTCATCTATATAACCTATATCCTACATTGTATTTATTGTCTCCAAATCACGAATCTAAGTGGATAATGGAGGATTGTCGTGATTTTCAAACAATTTTTTTGTGACGATAGTTGGATTTCCTGTTGTTTTTGTGGAGCTTCTTCAGTTAGAGAAGTTGAGTAAAGATAAAAGGAAAGACTGAGTCACTTTAACATACTGTAACAGGAAGCAGTGTTTAAAAATTGGTCACACAGAATATTTGCCTGACATGACAACTTGTAAATCTATGAAAGGTTGCATAAAGATTGTAAAATGGTAGGTAACATTTTTTTTTTGGTTTTGTTATGAATTTTAAATAAAACAGATTTTGACTAGGTTATAAGATTTAAAGAGTTATTTCCCTTGTGTTGATCATTTTAAATTTTATTGAGTAAAATGAATATAGTGTAAAGAATATTTCTGGTTATTTATCAGTAATTTGCTTGGCATTTTCTATATGTCATATTCATGATTGTGTTTTTGAATGTCATTGATGTCAAACTTTTCCCTGCTTCCTTTAGAAAGTTCTTTGGTTATCATAATTTTAATAAAATTACAGATTCTACAATAGATAATTTATATATCTTAAATCTAGTTTTTACTTGCATACAATAAATGTTGTAAAAATAAAAAAAATGTTTTTACATCTTTCATCTTTTCATATTTTCTAACAAGGATACATTTTATTTTTGAATTTTATTTAAAAAGAAAATTAAATTTAATTAACTAATGTACAGAGAGAAACATAGTGATCATAAACTTGAGATAAATATGTGTTATTCCATCACAGACTTTGCATGCAGCACTGCATGTAAAAAAACCCAACAAAAATCATACAGATCACAAGAAACCATAGCGAAAAGCAGGATTTCTTTTAGATAGCGTGTGGAACTAATTTAGTAGACAAAGTAGTGGTATAATCTGCCAGATATCTGTGCTTGGTTTCTGGCAGCAGATTTTGGAAACTGTATTTTTAGACAGACATCGTTATATCAACACAGGATTCTAAAGAGTGGGATAATAAGAGGTCATTAAGAATTGGAACTGTCAGAGTTACTTGTAGAAATCTCTAGATAAATTCCGATTGCAGAATTTTTACAACTTTCAGAGTAAATGACACCCTACTCATTAATTAAATAATGTTTTAAACAACTACTATCTTTAAAAAAAAATGAAACATGCCACGATATAGCTGAAATACTGCTAAAGTTGGCATTAAACACCAATCAATCAATTAAAAAAAGATAGCCGATGTAGCTTTTATTGCAATAGAAAAAGAATCGACAATCATTAGAAAACCATTAGATTTTTCAATATAATATGAACATGTGAAGTGACATAATGTGAACATGTTGAGTAACTTAAGGTGAAAATGTGAAGTGACATGTGAACATGTTGAGTGACATAATGTGAACATGTGAAGTGACATAATATGAACATGTTGAGTGACATAATGTGAACATGTGAAGTGACATAATATGAACATGTTGAGTGACATAATGTGAACATGTGAAGTGACATAATATGAACATGTGAAGTGACATAATGTGAACATGTTGAGTAACATAAGGTGAAAATGTGAAGTGACATGTGAACATGTTGAATGACATAATGTGAACATGTGAAGTGACATAATATGAACATGTTGAGTGACATAATGTGAACACGTGAAGTGACATAATATGAACATGTGAAGTGACATAATGTGAACATGTGAAGTGACATAATGTGAACATGTTAAGTGACAAGTTGCTAGTTCTACTATTGAGGTCTTCATGATATTTCTGTTTTACGTAACAAATATTTTATTTTTGCCAGGCTCTTTACCCTCCCTCATTCCCCCTCTTACCAAAGTTTCTGAATTGACAGATTAATAGAAAATTACTTATTATGCAAAATTAAGGGGTATAAATATTGGTGTCGTCTAGGGATCGTCTCGGCAGACACAATCTTGTCTGGCGTAGAATTTTGTTGTCTTAGACCCAATGCTTTCATATGTTGAATGTATATGTATAAGTCCATGCCAAAGGGATGCATAAAAGGACGAGGTTACTGTGACCTTACCTTTGACCATAAGGTCAAATAATTAACTTTTTCTTGTTCACTAAAATAGCAGTATCTATAATTTTGTTTATTTCATAATTTGTATGTTAAGCATAATACAGATGAGGTGGGAGGGGGTGGGTGTATTATTGTGTGAGTTTATTTTTTTGCTTGTCAATTGTGAAAACTTGCATCCCCCCCCCCCCCCTCACACACACACGCACACTCTACGGTCCACTTAAAAAGCCTAGTGGAGCAACATGCCTACTTGTAAACTGTAATGTTGCAGTGAGCTTGTACAATAAAAATCAAAGTACAAAGAGATATCATACCAGTAAACAGGATGTAGAGTACAATTTAAAGTACATGTACACTATTTAAGTTTGCTTTTATTGTACATTAGTATATTGTATCAGACAATACATTTGTGCATGCAGCGATTTTCGCTTGAGTAATTTCCTGAATATCATATTAACACCATCATTTTTTTTAATAAAAAAAAAAAAGGTCAAATCTAATGTTGAGGGATTCTGACGATGAGAACACACAATATTAGGTATGACCTTTAGATTGACCACTTCCACTGCCAAAGGCATTGTGAGCTTTTGTCATCACTTGGCGTCCGTCGTCTGTCGTTCGTTAACTTTTCACATTTTAATCTTCTCCTCTGAAACCGCAAAGCCAATTGATCTGAAATTTGGTAGGAAGCGTTTGTGGAAGGTCCTATATAAAGATTGCTCTTTTCGTCCCAATCCATTAACAAACATGGCCGCCACAGGCAACTCTTGTTTCTGATTGGCTGATTTTTTAAAATCTTCTCCTCTGCAACCGCTGGGCCAAATGAACCGAAACTTGGTAGGAAGCATCTATGGAAGGTCCTCTATAAAGATTGCTAATTTCGTCCTGATCCGGTAACAAACATGGCCGCCACAGGCAATTCTTGTTTCTGATTGGTTGATTTCTAAAAAAAACTTCTCCTCTGTTAAAAGAAAAATAACTCTTGCCTAATCTGTTAAAAGAAAGATAACTCTTGATATTATCTCCCTTAGAAATTAACTAATGCTGATATAGTGTAACATGTTTATTCTATACATTACAAGTAGGTATTCACATTTTAATATTCTTTTTAGCAAACCTTGCCAAAGGCAATATGAGCTTTTGCCATCACTTGGTGTCTGTTGTCTGTCATCTGTTTACTTTTCACATTTTAATCTTCTCCTCTGAAAATCCATTACCAGACATGGCCACCACAGGCAATTCTTGTTTCTGATTGGCCGATTTTTAGAAATCTTCTCCTCTGAAACCGCTTGACCAAATGAACCGAAACTTGTTAGCAAGCATCTATGGAATGTCCTCTATGAAGATTGCTCATTTCGTCCCAATCGGTTAGCAAACATGGCTACCACCGAAACTTGGTAGGAAGCATCTATGGAATGTCCTCTATGAAGATTGCTCATTTCATCTTGATCGGTTAGCAAACATGGCCACCACATGCAATTTTTGTTTCTGATTGGTCGATTTCTAAAAAATGTTCTCCTTTGAAACTGCTTAGCCATATGAACCGAAACTTGGTAGGAAGCATCTACATGTATGGGTGGTTCTGTATTAAGTTTCCTCAAAGCAGAATGAAATGTGAACGACACAGGCTCAGCCCACTGAACCTCTAGTTTTAACATTGGGACAAAAAAAGAAAGTTAAAATTCAAAATGCATTGTAAAATATTATGGACCCCATATTTGAATATAAATAAATGAATCGTGACAGATATAAAAAGGAGCCAGAAACGACCATATTTTACAATGAATAAGAAGTGATATTTTCACATTATCATATAACACTCTCGTTGGAATGAAAAACTGATTTAGGAAGAAGTCATAAAGAAATTAGACAAAGGAATGAAAAAAATGATTTTCAAAGTTGATTTAAATATTTGTTTATGACCTGTGACAGATATTCAATGTCATAGTTATTATTTTACACACGTTTTGATCTTCCCATGCTACTACTGTGCTGTAATTGTCTCATGCTCCATAGGCAAAGTGCTCTATCAATTAATTATGGTAATAATTATATAATACCTTAAAACTGGTCTAAGTCAAACCCTATATTCGGAATCCTGTATAAATCAAACTTCGAGGGTTAAGGGGTTAGGGTTGTTATGTTTAATGCCACATTCAACAATATTTCAAATAACTTCAAATAAAGTCCCAATGTTGGTAATCTTTGTAAATTTAACCTGTATAAACTGAACTCTTATCTATTCTGGGACACAAAAACTGGTCCTAAAGAGGTTTCACTGTACCAAGATATATACTGGACAAAAAAAGTACAATATTGGTATACAAGTTAACAAATAGGGAAATAGCAGTTCGTCTTTCATTTGATCTATTTAGCAGCATTCATTGTGGTAAATTTTTCTTTTATAACAAGGTTTAAAGTTCAACATCTGTTTATATTTTGATGTCCACCCTCTGTCTATTCTAAAATTTGACAGTTTTGAGTGATACTTGAAATGTTTGCAGTTATATTGCAAATGTGTCTTATTAAAATGAAACTTTGTGTTCTTTTTATTGCAACTTGATTATAAAGCTTTCTCTATTTGATGTTTCAAATAAAACTAAAAAATTATCTGTGAAATAACACTGTTTATGGAAAATTGTTGCCAAGGATTAAAATTTCCAAAGGCAACGTAGTCCCAAAATGTAATAAGGGGCTGCCATGGTCGTGATCGTATGGTAGTTGGATTCACAACTGCAGAAGGGGGTAGCATTATCAGAGGGGGGTCCACTGTAAAGCAAAACAAAGTACATTTTTCTACCCATGGCCAGACTCCAGATTTTAACTGGTTCTTGCCTATCATGTTTGTATATTTTTGCTGCAAGGTTTGTGGTCTAAATTATCAGAAGGGAGGTCTCTCTTGAGAGGGAAAAATTTCACCATTTCAGTTCTTCTGAAATCTGTCCTGATAAGAGTGAGTGCCTTTGGTAGGAGTGACCTTGTAAGAGGGGCACTACTGTACTGTATATCTGATCGAATCACTCAATATTATGACCTCACTTTCTTTCATGTCTTTATATAATAATGTCTCTATTTTTAAACAGAAGGTTGTTCTGACCTTGACTGTTAAAAAAAATGTCCCTCTCTGAAAATAGAAATCTACCACTCTGATGACCTCTGTGTATCATCAGTAAAGCAGCACCATATCTATATTTGGCAGCTTCCAAAGACTGGGATGTTATGTGACCTTTAACCCTCAAAAAGCTTTGTCAGAATATTCACAGACTTGCTATTAATCATTTTTATATCAAGAATAATTTATTATGATGTGTAAATTAGCACAATAACTTCCTCTCTCCTGCTATTAATTCTAAACTTTATATCCTGCAAACTTTTGACTTTTACCATCAACTTATTTTCCCATATTTCATGGTATAATTTTATTTGATATAATTGGAATCTGTTGGCATGAAACCTAACATTTTGTCAAATTATGACGATTATTGTCAGTAACCAGTTCCACAATAAACGATGAAAATTGTCTGTTAATTTGGAAACAGAGAGGAAATGCCTAATTTCTAAATTGCTCAACACAATAAAGTCTGAGTCTGGGTTATTTGTTGCAAATGATTAAGATTACCAAAATTTGGCAGCAAGTTTTAACAGGCAGATATTTTGATGAAAACATTTCGTTCATTTTTACTGCATGTAATTTTGCACTTTCAGTGGTAAAAATTCTTTTGTTAAAAAAATTTCTTTGAATTCAAAATAAGATTAACTTCAGTCTGAGAATAGTGTTTATAGTATAAGGATTCAATGAGGATGTTTAATGCAAATATGTTATATACAAGTGACTGCTTATTAGAGGATGGACTCTGTTGAGGGGGACAGTTTTGTAGTATCTAAAATCTGGCCTGATTCTTGAGAACAATAATTGATATAGTACATGAATGTTATTTAATGACAAAAGAGTTTATTTGGGGTTATAGCCAGTTATAGGTTGTGATTTCTCAGTACTAGACTGCTTCTTTTTTGGTCAACAAAGTGTCTATAACCAATATTATTTATGTCAATGAACTTAGTAGCATCCCAGAAGACAAGGTTTGTTCTGTAGTATACCAAAAAAAAAGACAAAATATTTAAAGATATACATCTTTATGTAGGTCAGTGACAAAACTTGTCATAAATAAAACTATTTTAACTTCCCATTGTATTTTTTTCTCAAATGCTCCAAAGAAAATAACATTTGATTTTTAACAATTCCCTTTTAAAGTTCAGCTGCTAGAAGAAAACAAATTAACAGTATATAAATGTGTTTAATATGCTAACTTAAATGCTTAATCATGAGTTTGTTACTGAGCTGCACTGGAGGATTTATACAATGTATACGACCTGTTTCAAGGGAATATAAAATTAATATTACTTTTATTAAAATCTCTTCATGAAATGCTTTAATTGGTCTGGTCAATATGTCTGATTTATAGCAGGACAAATTTACTTTTCTGATACCCATCACATGAGCTAATTCATGCTTTAGCCTTATTATTTTTATGCTGTAAATTAATTTCTTATTGTACCACATCAGTGTTGTAATGGTTAGTGTACTTGCCTTGAGTTTGGTAGATCATGTTAGTGTGCTTGCCTTGAGTTTGGTAGATCATGTCAGTATGCTTGCCTTGAGTTTGGTAGATCATGTCAGTGTGCTTGCCTTGAGTTTGGTAGATCATGTCAGTGTGCTTGCCTTGAGTTTGGTAGATCATGTCAGTGTGCTTGCCTTGAGTTTGGTAGATCATGTCAGTGTGCTTGCCTTGAGTTTGGTAGATCATGTTAGTGTGCTTGCCTTGAGTTTGGTAGATCATGAGTTTGAGCTCCATTCAGATCAAACAAAATACACATGTACTATAAAATTGGTATTTGCTTCTTTGTTTGCCAGGTGACCTGTAAACTACTAGTGAATGTAGCTGAAATAGTGTTGTCTTGATGATAAACAACAATTGATCATTGCTATACAATAAATGGTCACAATTTATTTTTTAGTTCGTCCGTCGTCTGTAAACTTTTCACATTTTCAAGCTTCTTCTCCAAAACCACTGGGCCAATTGGAACCAAACTTAGCAGGAATGTTCCTTGGATGGTCCTCTACAAAGTTTCTGTTTTTCGTTCCAGTCGGATATTCAACATGGCTGCCAGGGCCAATAAGATCCTCTTCTCTGAAACTAATGAACTGACTGAACCCAAACTGTAAATGAATGATCATTGGAATGTCCTTTACTAAGTTTCTGTTTTTTATGTGGATCGGAAATCCAAGATGGCTGCCACCACAGGACATAGATTAACATTGGACCCTATGGGAAAATGTTCAAATGCCTTCTCAGAAATTACAAATATGATTAAAGCCAAACTGTACATGAATGTTCATTGGATGGTACTCTACAAACTTTAGGTTTTTTGTTTCGATATGAAATTCAAAATGGCGGCTACGGCAGGACTTAGTTTAACATTGGACCCTATGGGAAAAATGTTTCAAAATGCTTCTTCTCTTAAACCACTTGGACAATTGAAACCAAACTGCCCAGGAATAATCATTTGAAGGTCCTCTAAAAAGTTTTTTTTTTTATGCCGATCCGAAATCCAAGATGGCTGCCACCGCAGGACATAGATTAACATTGGACCCTATGGGAAAATGTTCAAATATGAAAATAATGAGATATGGGGTAAATGTCAATGAGACAACAACCCCAAAGTCAAATGTATCAGAAATGCCTTCTTCTCAGAAACTATAAATCAGACTCAATGCAAACTACACAGGAATGTTCACTGGATAGTCCTCTACAAAGTTTAGGTTTTTTGTTCTGATACTTAGTTTATCATTGGACCCTATGGGAAAAATGTTTCAAAATGCAAATCTGATTGCAGCCTGACTGTACATGAATGTTCATTGGATGGTCCTCTACAAAGATTAGGTTTTTTGTTCTGATATAAAATTCAAGATGGCAGCTATGGCAGAACTTAGTTTAACATTGGACCTTATGGGAAAATGTTTTAAAACACTTCTTTACTGAAACCACTTGGACAATTGAAACCAAACTTTTCAGGAATGTTCATGGGTTGATGGGTCTCTACAAATTTTGTTTTTTTTATGCTGATTGGAAATCCAAGCTAGCCACCATCTCAAGTCATAGATTTATGGGGGACCCAGTTGGAAATCAATCATTGGAAGGTCCTTTACAAACTTTGTGTTTTTTATATTGATCAGAATTCCAAGATGACTACCACTGCAGGACATAGTTTTTACATAGGCATGATAGGGCCAATTGTTTCTTTTTATAACCAGGTGAACGATACAGACTCTTGAGAGCCTCTGGTTTTTATCTTTACAGGTTTTGAAGAGTCAAGTCAAGAGAAATATAATTGAAAGCAGGTTTGTATTTTTTTTCTCTTTTTGTTCTAATTGCATTCCATGAAAAATGTCAGATTTTGAAAGCTTTTCATTACAGCACAGTGAAATCTACCTAAAAATGCACCCTGGATAAAATGGAATATCTTTTATAAACCCTACTATTAGGCAATGTGCTGGAATAGCTGTCCATGCATAGGATTTCAGATGCACTGAGATACTAAAATACTACTAAATTACAACTTTTTTGTTACCAGAGAGGTGGCCTTATATTTTATTCTAATTACAATTGAATTGGGGCCAGTGAAAAAATATATTGACAGTTGTAAATTTAAAGGTCAAGAAGTATATTTTTCTTCAAAGTTGGTAATTTATTCAAACTTTTATGCAACCCTTTTTACTTTTTCATTCATTCAATTGTAAATAAAAAATTGCTGTTGGCATTTTATAAACCTTTATTGTTTTAGCACTTTTAGAAGTAAAATAATTCCTTTTGTGGTGTTGTGTGACAGATTATAATCTAGTCAGAAAAAATCTTTGATGCATAAACGAAGAAAAATACTCTTCTATGTTATTGATGAAATCAAGACAAAATGTTACATTGCTGATGACCTAGGCAAAGACATTGTTCTAAAGATGGCTGGTAACATGTTGCATCTCTCGATGAGTTTTTGTGGAAATCGAATACGGAAAATATTCCATTACAATATTGTAACATGTTTCTTCCCGTAATAATTATCCATTTTCATATCAATAGTTTTCATCAGTGGAAATTAATATTTCATGATTATATGATGTGACATTATATTTTGAAGAACAAACAAATTTAAATGTTATTTGTAAGTTGATTCTAGATTTTAAAAGTTGAAGTGATGGAAAGCTTTTAATTTTTTTTTTCATTTTTCATCAATGCAAAATTGTGCATATTTAAGAAAAATAAATCCAGTTCCTTTATAAGCTCCAATAATCAATGATTTCAATAAAAAAAAAAAGACAAAGCAAAAAACTGGGGTGTGGATATAAGTTAGAGGATGAGTATAAATCAGATCAATACATGTAATTAATATATCAGTGTCTGATATACATGTAGTGGTCACTTGACCTCCGAACTACAATCAATCAATGGATGTTTTTTATGACAAAACACCTGTTGTAGACCTATAACTTAATTTTGACCAGAGCGATCTTATAATTACTGAAGTAGGATACCAAACAAGTGATTTTAGGGATATAACTTTGTACCAGTACTGTACTAATCCATGACTGGGATTAACAGGCTTATCTCAACACATGATTAGAATAGATATATTGAATCTAATGCTAATTGTCCACTTATTTTGAAACATGACTTCAATATTTTTACAAGGATGTTTTTTTTCAATTATTTAACTAATTTCAGCTATTTTCTTCTGAGAATTGTTTTCCGAAAGTTGCTGGACATGGTCAGAACAGGTAAAAAAAATGACCATTTTGAAAGGGGGTGTAGATGGTTTCAGCTATTTTTCATTGATTTCAGTTATTTTATTTTCTAACCAGGATCATCCCTCTGTTTTTATATACATGTTTATATATGGTTTGGATAACAGTGATATTTGTTAAAAGACTTTCGAAATTTAACACACAAAAATACACCTAAATAATTTACTTCAATTTTTACCTATAATGCACAAGAGACAAAATTGCTATATAAATATTAAAAGTAATATGAAGCACATACAGTGCATTTTGAACTGAACATGAAGCATACCAGTACATTATATAATTCTGCAATACTGGTCAAGATTTTTGTTCTCACATATGACAGTTCTTTAGATAAGAAATTATGTGATTTTTTTTACTTTTAAAACATTTGTTTTTACTAAATGTTACAGAAAGTAATGTGATTGTGACAACCTTAGAGGCCCCAGCTGTTGCTGGAGAAAATGTATGGCCAAGAAGGGACCAGCATTTTAATATCATATACATTTGTGTACAATGTAGATAGAATGATGCAATATATTGGGTAGAAAGAGGGTTATTTATAAGGATACTGTTGACATGTGGATTGACATACACATGTTCTAAAATAATTATACAAGTTAATACTTCTCTCTACAGATGTCATTTTGTTATTTGATATTAAAAACAATATACAATCAAAAAGATATGACAATTGCTAAGTTGATGAAAATTCTTCTTTTTACCTGAAATTTGAACAAAAATTAAAGAAATATATATTTGTAGGACATTTTGTCCCCCCTATAAGAAGGTTATCTCCTCTTGAAATTGCCCCCCCCCCCCCCCCCCCCATCCTATATTTATACATAAGAATTTGGTCAATTGACATCCCCTGCCCCTTCCCTACTTTCTTACTGTCCTGTATTTATATTTTCTTGAAAGTAAAATGCTAATGTTTTGCTTTTATCACAAGAATCAAATTTGGTCATATGAGAGGGTTCCATCCTCTTTAAATTGAATTTCATGTGTAAGTTTCGTTTGAAGTGATTTTAATATATATCTCATTTGATCTTAATACATTTGATTAAAATTTTATACTACCTAAACAGATCATTGTCAGGAAAAAGGCCCTTGGGATTATATTGACTTGGGGATATCTGTAATGATGATAAGAGGGGGGGAGGGGAGTATTTTTATCAAGGTAATTTTCAAGAATCTGTGCAAACTTGCATATTCTTATCAAAATTATATATATTTCAGTGCATTCTTTTGTGCAATTTCTTAGCTTGAGATTAAAATATCCATTTTGGATCTTTTATTTTATAAAGTTTAAACATAACAAAAATGTTTGAAAATTATTCCACCCATTCCCTAGGCAATTTTGACAATATCAGTATTTGAAGCTATTAAACTTGATAAGGCATTCCGAGATACCCTATTATAAAACTCGTATATTTCGATGACGAAGGAATTTATTATTATACTCTCATAACTACCTGTTCAGACTTCCCAGGTACCTAGATATAAGTGCTTCTATTTTTTTCGCTGACCGAGGAATTCACGGTTTCTTTCTACCTGGGTTCCTTATAACCACTATTGTAAAGAACGTCTGGTAATTTGACATTTATTGTCCCTTGTATTTACTTGACTGACATCCGAACAAAAACTGGAAAAGTTCCCATGTGTCAGGTACACCATCAAAAAACATGTTTTTAATGGACAACAACCTATAGGCATACATAACAAAGAGGAAGATGTCCTATAATTTTAAATGGATAAAACTGTTTAATGTCCATGTAATTTTATTGTCAAAATGTATATTGAAAATATCACAGAAAATGATTTAAAGAGATATAGTTAGTATAGAGAGGATTTTTTTTTCTTCCTTCTTAACAATTGATATAATTTTACTCTTTGTAAATTAGTTACTGGCAAATATATTGATCTCACAAAAATCTCTTAACTCTACTTTTCTTGTTTAGTGTATTAAAATACATGGAGATATTCCAGCAGATACACTAAATTTATTTAAATTATTTCAATAAAGGAGGGTGATAGACTTGAAAGTGGCATTTATTGATGCAATAGGGTAGATTTAGAATTTCTAAAACATAAAGTTTTAGAACTAAGGGTTAGGGTTATGGTGTTTAACACCACTTTCAACAATATTTCGGTTATATCGTGGCAGTCAGTTTTATTGGTGGAGGAAACCTTAGTTCCCGGAGAAAATCACCGACCTGCTGCAAGTGAATATCTACTTTCAAAGGTTTGTCAGACAGACAATGCCCTCCATCCAACATAGCCACAGTTACTAAAAATAGAAATTTCTATAATTGCGGTCAGACCATTTGTTTTTATTTGAAAGTCAAAATTGAATTCTAATTTAAAAATCAGGTAAGTGTATACAGACTCCTGGGAGCCTTTGGTTTATAATCACAATGGTAAAAGTTGAATTATTCAACCCTTAATTTTGACATTGGTCTCATAGCTATGATCTTGAATTTCAAATCTTGAATTTCACTTAAGTTAGTAAGATGATATGACATTTCCTGATTTCAAAGATGATAAATACTATATAAGGAACCATACAATAATGTGTGTAAGTGTATAAATACATTTAACACCCTAGTCATTATCACGAGAAAGATATTAATTTTCATCATTTTTGTTTATAGAATTTAATTGTTCATTATCAAGTAACAATTTTATAGACACAAATTAAATTTGACTAATAATTTTTTTTAATGTTGTCTCCAAAAAAAATTGTTTTTGAATAATTTAACCTTTTATTCCAGCCTGAATCAATGTGTTGTAAAATTAAAACCCATAAAATCATTAAATTAATTTGGAATTGAATTGCAGTAAATACAGACTTTTTTTATGGCATTGAAAATTTCAAAGTGTTACCAAGTAACAGCTTGGATGAAATTGATTCTCCTAACAAAAATTGGTTCTCGATCAAATATCATGTGGAATGGATTATCCTGAAACCATTGATAAATTTACATCTATCATGTCAAAGAAAAATAGAAATTCAATAAAATGGTTGAAAATGTAGAATAATGCTGTGTAACATGTGTCCAAAAAGTTGTCACAGACGTTTTTGAAGAGTTCATGTTAAATTGATTATTTCAAAGATTCTTCAGTGGTCGTATTGTTCAAGTTCGAGTTTTTCTATATTCTATAAACATCAATTGTCCTTGATTATTGTGTGAAGCAGTCGTTCGTTCTCAGGTAAAAATGGAAAAATTTAATACCCAGATCAAATGCATCTAAATGTCCGTTGACATGCCATGTTTTAATCACCATACACTATTATCATTCTAAGTAATGTATGGGTGCAAAGAAATTGGTCTGAAATTTTTGTAGAAGTTTGAAAGCTAAGATTAAAACATTCAGACAAAAGACCCTTTAGGCATATAGGTGATTATGATTTTTGATATTGAAATTTTAGCTATCTTTTAAATCTTTCCGTAAATAAGGATACAATATTTTATCAATAAGGTATTGTTCAGAATTATGGAAACGTGGAAAGTTTATGGTGTTTAATGCCACTTTCAACAATATTTCAGAAATGTGGGAAAATAATTTTAAGCATTCTAAGACAAGCTTGGAAAAAAAGATAATATGATAGAGGTTTGAATATTATTTTTTCTGGAATCTGAGCTCTCATAAAACAAAATTTACAATTGTTCCTGTAGAAACGGTGGATTAAAATAAGGACTCGTTCTGTAGCATGTCCCCTACTATGTCTAAAATATAGTATTAAAAAATTGTGCATTAGTTATATTGACAAAATCACCTAGGACTAGATGTAGCAAGAGTTCAAATTGCACCCCACACTCTTTTTAAATAAAAAAAAATATTAATTAGACCACTTATCTCAAATTATTGATAAGTAATTGGAAAAAAATATGTTCTATATGTTGAACACACAAGAAAAGAACTATACAGCACATTCCCTGTTGTATGATACAGGCTCAGGTGAGTCTCTAATGTTTATTTGATTGAGGGTTAGGGTTATTGTGTTTAACACCACTTTCAACAATATTTCAGTTATATTGTGTCAGTCAGTTTTATTGATGGAGGAAACCGGAGTACCCGAAGAAAACCATTGACCTGTCTCAAGCCACTGACAAACTTTATCACATAATGTTGTATCGAGTACACCTCGTCTGATCGGGGTTCGAACTTACAACATTGGTGGTGATAGGCACTGATTGCACAGGTAGTTATAAATCTAACTACCATACCATCATGACGGCCCCTAGCTTGATTGAAGGTGAAGTGTCATACTAAAGTTAAAAAATGAAATCATGAATAAATTTTTAAGTTCATCATCAATTCATTCATAACATTTGCATTAAGAATTGAACTGCCTCTGTGGTGAAGTGTTTAGCATGCTTACCTCAAAAGTGTGGAAGATCGGGGGTTTAATCCACAGTTGGGAAACAAAATCAAGGATCTCAAAATTTGCATTTGCTGCTTCTGTGCTAGGCACATAGCATTATGAAGTGAGAGAAAGGTCTGGTAAACTCAGAATTGTGACTATATGTCAGAGTGAAGTAGCATATCTTCATTAGGACTGTTGTTTCAGTGAGCTAACTATGTAAAAATCCATCCTATTTGGTGTGAAATCTAATGCAAAGTTGACATCATCATTTCATCAAAATGTAACTTCATGTCATGATAGCAAAACAATACCTACTTGGGGTTAATGACCAGTCACTTACTCATTAACATTTATATCATCAGTTCATGACATAAACATTTAGATCATCAGTGCATGACATAAACATTTAGATCATCTGTTCATGACATACACATTTAGATCATCTGTTCATGACATACACATATAGATCATCTGTTCATGACATACACATTTAGATCATCTGTTAACATGACATACACATTTAGATCATCTGTTAACATGACATACACATTTAGATCATCTGTTAACATGACATACACATTTAGATCATCTGTTAACATGACATACACATTTAGATCATCTGTTAACATGACATACACATTTAGATCATCTGTTAACATGACATACACATGTGGATCATCATTTGTGACATAAACATTTAGATCACCAGTAAAATGTTCAAGTGATATTGTAAATGATTTTCCCATGAAAATTTTTACCAAAAGTTTTTTTATGAGAAAATATGCATGCATGATAATGCAAAAAAAAAGTCTTGAAATTTTGATAAATAATTTTGGTGGGAAAATGGGAGTTACAGTGTACATAGATGACTCAAAGCTCTTTGAAAAGATAGTCATTACTTTTCTCATGCTATCATCAAACATATTTTTGGGTGTTGAGATGGAACTTTGTGGTAATTATGATAGGGAGACTTAGTTTTGCAATTGATATTATAATACCATAATGAGGGTTAATTTGTTTCTTTAACAAAGTAATCTTGTATAATTTATTAAATATAAGATAAGGAATCTTATTATGTTTCAAGTAATCTCGTATGCAAAAGGAATTGTATAAAATGTTAATTTCTTGTGACGATGTTGTATAGGAGTACTGGACTGTCAAAGAATTTGGGATTAGGACCACACATTTGATCATGTATAAGAATCATCGTAGCTTTCTGTAAGTTCTAGTTTGTTTTTTGTTGGGTTTTTTTATAAATTTGTTTGGTTTTTTTTTATAATTTTTTTGTTTTATTTATAGGTAACATTTTCAAAGTTAGGTTGACAAAAACAAAAAACATGATTTTATAAATTTTTGACATTTTTTTGTAGTGGGGGCAGGCAGGATTTAGGAATCAAATTTTTAAAGTTAATTTAAGTAAAAAAATTGTTTTTCTTAATTATGATAAAATAAATTTCAAATGCATGTCAAGATGATAATGGCAGGTTCAAGTTTAGATGCTCCCTAAATTTCTAATACTAGTAAGTTATAAGTCTGCCCAGAATTCCTATAGGGAGAGTAAATTGAATGAACTTTCAGTCTGAATTAAAATAAATTACAGCATGAGAGATCTCTTCATTTTCAGGAGACAAATGTCAAATTTTATCATTGAGTTATATGCGTACATGTATATTTTGAAAATGCCAAAGAGGGAGATTTTAAATGGGACCATTATTCATGAAATTTAATTTTTTTTTAATAGATTTCCCTGTTTCTTGTTATAAATAGAAATATTATTTCCAAAAAAAAAAAAAAAAAAAAAATGCCTCCCTCCTATAAATTAATTGGGACATGACTACCTCCCCAAAGATTATTGCAGAATTGAACCTCATCATCCTTATTCTGAAATAAGTGGATGATTTTGTTGCATCAAAGTAAATAATCCTATGAATTTAAGCAGGAAACCCAAAGTTAACACACTAGACATGACTTGTGTATATGGTGTACTTGAACATCTGTATTAAATGGAACTTTTATTTGTAGATGATTTAAATAACATCTCCAAACTTACAAACTTTATGGACATTTTAACTGAGTGCCTATAGGTCACACACTGAAGACATGGTCATGAACAATGAAGAAAAAAATAGACTTGAAATTTGTACCTTTGTAAAGTTAGATCTAATAAACGCCCAGCAAAAAAAAGAAAAGAAGTTTTAAATGTGACAAATTTTGTAGCCATTAACAGAGTCTTAATATATACGTAGGTTGAATCTGAATTGGGAAATGAAATTCAATTCCTAAAATAGACCAAATGTGACTTTTGATTTCACAAGTTTGTAATGAGATCTTTTCTGATAATGACAACAGCTTCATGTCAAAAGAGAAATGGCTTAGCTCCAGGTAAATGGCCAGGTAAAAATATGAATCTTTTTCGGCAGTTTTATACGCCTCAGAAACCTGTCGGTATTTGGGGAGATTTAAAGATCATATCATGTGGTGGTTCCATGAAGCATAACTTTTTCATTCCATCTTGTCAAATTGATATTTTTTAGGAGTAACAAGAGAATGCTCTTCAAACATCATTTGTGTTCTATGAATAATGGTGAACAATAATGCATTATGGTTGTCATGTGTTTGTCTGTAGTGTAATGAGATTCTACAAAGTTCATCAAAAAGTGTGGCCTTCGTGTTGGCATGACACCATAATAAAATTTTTTAGACACTTAATGATCTGCCTTTTGGCAAAATATTTTATTTTCATTATTTTGACATTTTATTTGAGATCCATTGATATTTATGATTTCTGAAATAATAGAAATCATGTATTAATAATTATGTAAGTTCTTCAAAGGTTTCTATCTTAATCTTACTTATTGTTGTATACTTTAGTAGTGTAATTATCTAATATAAATATTTATTCTGTAAAAAAATATTGATCAATAGCAAATGAATTTTAAAATAATAGCATGTGAGGTGAGAACCCACTGACTGTGACTGTGTGATGAGAACATTATTACATGTATGTCCTATGCTTTATTTGTCACCTCTCTGAATGCCTCTCTTTTTCTGGGATCCCCCTTTTCTAATTTCTTACCAAATATAATAAAAATCAAATACCAATGTTTTGTGGAAAATGCAGAAAGTCACAATACAGTAGTCCCACTCTTATACAAGGTCCTTACCACCAAAGACCACTTCTCTTATCAGGCCTCATTTCAGATGCACAGAGATAGTGAAATACAATGTACTGCTAAATTGTCCCTCTCATGAGAGGCCACCTTCTTTTAAGGCCACTTCCTCATTGCAAAAGGGGTGGTCTATTGCCTATGTAAAAAGCTCATTAGACGTTATGTTTATTGTTTTTATATGCCCAACTTAAAATAAAACTTTTTGTATTTTGAGGGTAATTCTGAATTGCCAAACCCTTCCAGTATGAAAAAAATTTGGAAAATAATTGCAGTGCCAGAGTTTCTTAGTAGAATGAAGAGGTATTAAGAGGTCACCTTTGGGATCTAGAAAAAGTGATCTTATAAGACAGGTGACCTTTTAAAAGAGGTTCAATTCATATGAAATTTTTAATGACAGGACAAGACAAGTGTGACCTTTTAATACAGGTGACTGCTTAATAGAGGTGACCTCATGGGCAGGTTTGACTGTATATATTTTATTTTGCTTTTTATGCAAGGGCAGGTGATTTTTAATTAAGTCAATTTTATTGCTCTAATATCAGCAATGGGACATTCTGAATTATGCTAGAATTGTAATTTCAATATGTTTGAATTTTTGAAAACATTTTATGCTTGGTGTACATAGTTATCGGTAATTTGGACATTTCGTCTTTGATCTCGCCCAGTGATACTGTCAGGACCAACGAACTGACTCTGATAATGAAAATTATTGTCAGTGTAACGTCAAACACATTATGACGTTACTAACAGTAACATTAGTTTTAATTGTCTCGACATACTTTATCACTAATATCAGAGCTCTCCAGTCAGACTCTCTGTGATACTAGTGATAATGTCTGTCTCGACCTTTAAAACTACCGTTATTCTATATATATTTGGATATTTTTACACAAAAAGAAATTCTTTTAAGGCCAAGTTAGTTAGGAAGGGTAGAAAAGTGAACAACACTTTGAAACAAGTATACATCTGTTTATAAAAA
This sequence comes from Bathymodiolus brooksi, assembly GCA_963680875.1. Classification (NCBI taxonomy): domain Eukaryota; kingdom Metazoa; phylum Mollusca; class Bivalvia; order Mytilida; family Modiolidae; genus Bathymodiolus; species Bathymodiolus brooksi. Next base: position 77,621,921 of record OY804578.1, on the reverse strand, counting down.
AAAAATGTAAATGTCATGTAAAGAAAGTTTCCTACACTTTAAATTTCAAAGGGTTAGATAATGATTTATTAAGAGCACCTGTGAGAGCTAGGTTAAATTTTAATATACTGAATTATTTCTCTTGGTTGGTGCTCTTTTATGGATCAAGCCCCTATTGTTTTGAAAAGACATTTCTAAATGGAACCAATTTTCAAAGTCATTAAAAGTTAATTAGAATTATATCATGAATTTTATTTGTGATTTATGCCTAGTAAGGATCATGTTGACTAATTGTAAGAATTTAACATTATAAAATTCAACTTCCAAGTGTTAAAAGTCAAACTTTCAGAAGTTAAGTTCTGGGACCAGTTAGTATCATAGCTACACTCTTCAGCTATAATTTCCTGTCAATGATATGTCATTCTTGACATCTAACTCTTTTCTTTTTCTGATCAGTATGAAAAGAAAGCTTGGACAGTGATGGTCAACAATTTCATCCACCGCCGCTCACATCAAACCAACACAAAAGACCATGACATGGAAAAAGGATAGAAACATTGATATATTCTGCTTGATTGGTTGGTTTCAATTATATTGTGGTAGTCAGTTTTATTGGTGGAGGAAACCGGAGTACCCGGAGAAAACCACTGACCTGTTGCAAGTCACTGACAAATTTTATCACATATGGTTGTATCAAGTTATTCTACTTGAAATTGTATATAGATATAGAAGGCTTAATATGAGAAACACTGTTTTGTCAAGTTTTCATAATAATGACTAAATAAGATATCAAATATGGGTGTTTCTTCAAAGTAAAGTTCATGTTTTGTTTTATTTTTTGGAGTATTTTTACATTTCAGTTTTTCTTCCTGATAATTTTTTTTCATTAATAAACATTTCTAGCCCGTTTTCTCCTATTTTCAAAATTAGTAGAGAATTTTTTTTTTTTTAATTCCATTCCTGAATAAAAATCGAGTTTTCTTTTTGACTACATATAATTTAGTCCACTTTCTCTCTCTCCCTCTTTTCTCTCTTCATTATTTCTACCAACTTTCATGGCTATATACAACTACATGTATAATATTGTTATCTAATTTTTGGAAGACCCTCCTTTGTATATTACAATATGACTGATAAGTACAACATTGTATGATGATGGGACATGTTCTGAATTTATCTCAGGATCCAAAGTACTACATCAGATATTATATACCATAGTCCAGTCATTAATGCTATCAGTCAAGGTACCCTGTCATCTACATACTAAAAATGTGTCCTATCAGGATGACATATGGTCTGTCATTGCTTGTACTCAATTAAATCAAAATTCTGGAATTAGTTCATTACATTCATGACAAATTTGGAAAAAAATGTTAAAAAAAACCTGGAAGACATGTATGAATGTAAATATTTTTTTCCATCGGTTTTTTTTGGGGGTGAGAATCTTAAGTTCAGTGTACTCTGGAATTATTTATACATGTACATGTACCAAACTGACATGGCAGAATTGTAATGTATTTTTTTTAACCAGAATTGTAATGCAATTTTTTTTACCAGCATTGTAATGCATTTTTTAACCAGAATTGCAATGCAATTTTTTTAACCAGCATTGTTATGCATTTTTTTTTTATCTAGAATTGTAATGCACTTTTTTATACCAGAATTGTAATGCAATTTTTTTTAACCAGAATTGTAATGCAATTTTTTTTGACCAGAATTGTAATGCAATTTTTTTAACCAGAATAAAGAATTATAGTATAAGGACTTTATGCTATCTTCTACAGGGAAACAAGTTTTTCAAAAGATAAAATTGTAAATTGATGCATGTGTATGGTAATTTTCTTATCTGTGATTGTGAGTGGACTGTTGAGAATAAAAAAAAAAACTAGTTTGAATGCTATAATTTTGTGCTGATCTTGAAAGGTTTATGTCTTCAAACAATGTATTCAAGAGATAACCCAATAAAATTTCACTCAAAAATTTAATATTATATTGCCTCAATAAATATGTATATAATAATTGATTAGAGGTGGGATTTTTCCTCATTGTAATGATTTGAAAATATGCAAATAATTGAAAACTAAGTATCACTGTTTGTCAATATCATTAAAGTAATATTACACCAGTTTTGGGTGAAGAAAATTTTCCTCTGAAAATTCACTTTGGAATACTGCGGTACCTTTACTAAGTTATTCATGCATGTTTCAAGGCGAAATATGTTCCCAACAACTAGAAATCTGCAAATCCGTGTGCATGTTTATCGTCCTCGCCATTGCGTTGTGGAGACTGATTAACTTTCGGTTGTTTTGTTCCGATGATTGCCGATCATGACCTTGTGAAGAAAAGATAAACAATCATGGATGCTGAGGTAAGCAGCACACATTCCTGACAATGGTTATTGAGGAATCTGTCTGTTTCATGTCGTGTGAACCAATTTTTTTTGTGCAATTATTCTAAATGTGGTACACTCGGAATATATAATCTCCCCGAACGAGTTCAAATCTTGGGTCACGTGCATATCATTTGCATTACTGTCCGGGAAGACAGAATTATCTGCTGTCAAATATTTTGAGAATTGCTCTTAAAATCTGCTTTTGGGTGGATTTTTAATGTTATGCAGTTGATTTTAGTTAAAATAAAGTGACATTAAGTGAAAATATTTAATCCAAAAATTCCACGATATTTGCCTTTCATATTACTTTATTTTCAGCTTAGAAAATAGAATGTTGCTAAAAAAAAAATGCTGTTTCAATGGTGACAATCATTTTTTTAAATTTCTTTTCAAAATCGTCAAACTTGAAATTTTTGGGAATACATTTTTAATAAAAAGGTAAGGTAGTTTTATAATTTGTTTTTTGTGAAATCCATTACATTTTAAAAAAAAAAGCTTCATTTGAACTCAAACATTTCGATAATTTATAAAATGAAACTTTTTTTTCAATATTGTGCATTCTTTGAAGCGTCTTTTACAGGCAGTTACTGTCAATTTCTTTAATGGGAAAAGATTTAACCTTTCTTTTTTTATAAGACATCACTCCATACTTTTTAACTCTCATTTTCTTGGTTGTTATTTCATTTTAGAATTTCTTTCAATTGTGGTAGACTGTAGTAGTATAAAAAGGTTGATGAATTGTAACATATGTAGTAAAGATGTTATTGTCTAATGCCACTAGTTAGCTACATCTGTCTTTATATAATTACAATTATACATTTTGTACAGAACATGGCAAGAAGAATTGACTATATACAGGTAAAAATTCTGACTATTGGTGGTGTATTGGCCCACTCATATAATTATTTGTAAATGATTGGGTCTAATGGTACTTTATTAACAAATATTTTGGGGAGAGAGATGGGTGTTGCAGGTGATTCACAAGCTGAATTGTTTTGAAATTTGAAATTCATTGTTAAAATTTTAGAAGCCATACATAGATATATAGAATATCTATTGAACTGTACGAAATTCTTCTATGTTTGAAAACAATGCATATTTTCTTTTTTTTATTGTACTTCCTACAGATGTTGTTTCCTTAAAGATAAGAGACCAAATTCTGTCTTTGACTTTTTTAAAGGATTTTTTATATTTTTTATTGCATTCTCAACCATAATTAAATAATTCAATTGTTTATGTAATATAATCTTACATTTTTTTTGCAATTTTTGCAATTTTTCTAAAACAACCTGTTTGATATCAAAAACCCAAAAAGCACAGATATTTTGTAATGTGAAGATTTTTATTAGGTATTTTGGCCATGTGTCATGTAAATGATGTTTCTCAGTGATTTGTTTAAGAAGAATTTGTTGGTGTAAAGGATGAAGTAAATGAATAAGATATCTATAGGTAGATTTTCACCTGGATTTTTTTCTCTCATATTTATCTTTGGTACCTGCCCAAAGTTCAAAGACTATAAACTAGCTGGCAGGTAAATATCTGTTATCTGTCAGGACAGTCTCTTGGAGTTTTGACTTTGATATATTGTTATCTGTGACCAGGCATCAATTACCCATACAAGGTACACACATTTTTTTTACCTGTGATTCCACCTCTTGTTTTGATTTCTACCTGTCAGACCTGCTAGCAGGACATGGAGATAATTGGACAATAAGTAATGAGATAATACCAAAGATATCTATCTTGAGAGAGAACATTGTGTCTTGTATTTATTTGTGAATGAATTGAGTGAATGACCTTCTATAGGTTTGGTTTATATTATAATGAAATAACAGGGCTGTGAACATTCACTTCTAATTAGATTATCAAAGTGACAATTGGTTTTATTTAATGAAGAGGGAGAATATGTTAATTAATGCAATTAGCTAAAGGAATTAAATAAGATAATAGATTGGGACAGATTAACTTTTGTATTCTTGATTGGAAATTTGGAGAAAATAGTGAGAAAAAAAAAGGTTTCGTTTTAGATTTTAATCCGGAAGGTGGTATAAATTTTACAGACTTGGAAATTTTATTGTTTTCAAATTGCCAGTACCAGATGCATAGGAATATTGACTTCATAGGAAAAATTGTATAAAAACTGTTTTTGGAGAGAGACATCAAAAACTTAAATTCTTCAACAAAAGGAACAATACTTTATGATTTTGTGTGGATATAGATGTTACGATTTTAATCCTAAAGTTTGTCACACAAAAAAACAAAAGTAACAAACGTCTTTTTAAGATATTCAAGACCTTTATAAAAGGTTGCAGTTTTTAATTTCATTCCAGTGGAATTGATTAACAAAGATAAAATATTGTGTGAGTGACATTTAACTTCAAATAAAACATTTTCTATACGATGTTATGAAGATCAGGGAACTAGTTCGTCGGCAGAAACTTAGATTGTTGAATTTGATAATTTAAGATTTTTACCTGGGGACAATAGATTCTATTTATCAACGGAGTGCTTGGCACAGTCGTTCCTTGTTTAAATTGAAAGAAGTTCCATTGTCGCATAGGTGCTATAGACCAAGTGCATAGAGTGGTAAATTGTTTATTGGCCAAACAGCAATTCTCTCTACCTGAGAATATCAGGCAACACACTTCTCCAATTTCTATTAATAACTGCTCAGGTAAAGCCAGCCCTCACGGCACCTATTCATAAATTGTCATTACTTTCTGAGACAGTTTATTATACACCTGGGAATACAGCATCTATTGGCTGACAAATGTTTACCTGGTATCGGAATCACGTTTAAGGGATCGGCAAATAAGACAAGGTTCCATATTGATGATTTGTGTTTAGCAGACGACACTTCATTGTTTGTTACCTGTGACAGAAAAACTTTTAAAACTTTTTCACATGATAATATGGTAAGTTGATTTTTAAAACGATATTTTTGTATTTTAATTTTAAAAATGTATTTTGAAATTTTTGATATATTTCTATAAAAAAATTGATTTTTTTCATATAAATTTTCAATAAATGCATGGGTGTAGAATTTAATAAACCATAACAAGATTGTTTGTGAAACTTTGTAAAGTATTTATTTAATATCAGACAAAGTTCCACCTGAACGGACTTAATGCCATAGACTCCTATTGAACTGGGACATTAGAAAAGGAAATTATATTGTTTGACCAGGTAGAAATCTCGCTGTCTTTAAAAAGCCTCAGGTACTAAGCAGATTTGATTCCATTCAATTCAGCACTGTTTGACTATTGATGAGTTTAAAGTCCTCATGTGTCCAGGAATGTATCCGCCCCCTTCCTAATCATATCAGCAGATTTCCCAAGCTCTTACCATTTTACCTGTGGACTGCCTATTAAGTCTGACTATAAAAAGTTTTTGAAGTTCTACTAATGGAATACATACAGGTATAGTGTTTTTGTATTAAAATTCCATTATTGAATAGATTTTATGATTTTGAAAATTTTGATATAGCATTTAAATTGACTTTAATCTCAAAAAGGTGATGGAGTTTTAAATTTAAATGGAAGTAAATTTCTATGTTTTTTTTTTATTATATAAAAATTTCATTATGATTGTTTGGTTTTTGAAATATATATATTTTCTTAATAAGATGGGTACAATATGTTTTTCGAAAAACATGTTTTCAATCCTTTTAAAAAATGAACCCATATGACGAATATTTTCTCTCATTTATGGTTTACGATGTGGTTGACAACAAAAGACGTTGACATTTTGGGATTAAACTTTAAAAGTTCCTGTTTAGGTGACTCACACATACAAAATAATAATTCCTTTATATACCTGTTGGCAGAGAAAAAACAATTGTCAGTGACTGCTGTTACAGAGAAATACTTGTTAGAAAGTAAACACTTCACTGATTCTGTAAACTTTCTTTACTGTGTAAAATTTTATTTTTGTAAATTCATCAAAAAGTCACAAAACTCCATATTTGGTGGGAATTATTTTGACAAAACTTAGACCTTATCACACAATTCTCTTCAGTAAATTTTCATGAAATATGTGAAGTAAGGCTGATACTAATACTTGCATTATCATTCATCTTTTTCAAAATGCTACTTGTACCAGTAATTTAAAAAAAAAGTGGATGCAAGTATACTTATGACTGAGATTTTTTTTTCAGCAGACAACAATTTCATTGTCACATGACTACAGGTAGAATGACAAAACAAATCAAATTACGTAATTTAATCTATTATTCACATAATGAAAAACAGGGAATTTGTCTTTAATTACTTGTAGATAAATAAATACCAGTGGATTATACTTCTTATCTATTGTCAGACAGAATTTTAATTCCTTAGACAAAGTGTGTAAATGTATTATGGGGATATCCATAGCTATTCAAGCCTTTGTAATTATAAGGGTTCTCAAAGAATGGATCCTAGCAAGATAACATTTCTAAGTATTAATATAATTCCTGTTTATTTATTTATTTATTTATTTATTTATTTATTTATTTATTTTGTCATTTTTAAAAATTTAACACTTGTGGATCAATTTATTGGCTGATCTTATATATGCAGAGATGGAAGTTTTCATATGATCAGCAGATTTCCTCTTATTTTAAATTAAAATAATTATTTGGAAATATAAATGTTTCAAACTTTGTCCAAGCAGGTAGAAAATGAGAGTATTTGGACACTGTATAAAGAAGGGGTCCTCTTTTTTTCATCAGTACACAGCTTCATCTCTGGATATTGAACATGAAGATCTGTCTCTGACAGAGCACTTGGTCTCAATTCTTTGTTTTTTGTTGGAGTAACTTGTCCCAGCTGCAGACTTTTTATTTTGCTTTTTGTTTTGTTGAATATTCATGTTTTTAACATTGTCACTGCTATTTACTCCACAATGTCTTCTATCTTGAGCTCTGTATTCCTCTTTTTATCTTCCAATGACAAAATACTGCATTGTGAATTTTGAACCTAGACTTACTGAACTTTTGCACTGTAAGCTCATTTAAATCCAATTTATTACACACATTTTTTTTAATACCTCTTGTTTTACTGTGTGTAAGATTTATTATTTTGCATCATTTTTGGTAAAAATAGTTTTCTGTGGTTAAACACCACAATGTTATTTCCCTAGGTAAATTATGGGTTTTTATATCAAATTATGATACACAATAACCTATTTATTAATCATTAGTAGTAACTAGTATTTGAATAAAAAAGTGCAGAAAAATAAGTGATCAGGATTCTATGCCAAAGTATTTTATATGGAAATTCTAAATAAGTTCTTAGCTAATTGCATATAAAGTTGAAAATATTGGGTTTTTTCCAATATTAATCTGAAAATTAAATCTTATAAAAGAATCATTGATAAGAATTTGGGGAGGTTTAATTTTGGTTCATCAGAGATTACACTTGTTCAATTTTTCACGGCTTTTGGCACTGTATAAAATTAGCTTATTTAATGATGCTCACTCAGGCATAGAAACCATGGTACCTATCATTAATATAAACCTATTATTACTATCCCCTGAAAGTTTCTCACAGAGTGACTCTGTATGGTTGTGTCTCCAATTACATCGTCTGACAACCCCGCTGTATATCAATCTAAATTACCTTTAAAGTCACATGATGGTTGGCCGCACCGAATACCTGTGTACATGACGATGAATTCTAACAATTATAACTTTCTCCTTTGTCTGACAAGGAATGTATTCAAAGTGCCCAAATAATGGAATAAATCATGTTTGAACAACTTTTCATGAATTTATTTTATCCATTAATAATAAAATCCTGGTACTTTATAGGTGTTGTAAACTATCCGACAGGTATATTGTGAGTTCTTTGTCATACAGGTGTGCAAATTTTCATTTACCTTTCTCCAAAAAAATCACTTTGAAGTAATCTAATACAATGTATGTTAAAATTCTGTGTGCACCAGTTGATGTTATACTGCTGCAGCTGATGCTGAATAATTTAATTAGAGTTGTCTCCCCTATTTTTTATTTTAATGGATGATTTTTTGTTGTTCTGTTTTGAAAGATAATTTGACATTTTCCTGTAGAAATGATATTTTTTGCAATGCTACATCCTATTCATTACCTAATCATTTTTTTCCTTTATGAAAATGATACATGACAGATGTCACGAAATTTATAATGACGGTGCAGAAAAATTTTTTATTGAAGAGTTCTCTTAGTTGAACTATCTATAGAATCTCAATTTAAATACACTTATATGGTTCAGAATCCTTAATTTGTATATATATGGATAATTTCTTATATATGCCAATCTGTTTACAATTTTTACAGTGACAATTTATTCAAATTAGATATATATTTATAGATTCTTTTACAACATATCATTTCTGAAATTGAATATACTTAGAAATTTCTTCATAAACTTATTATTGTATTAAGTGCTGTATAAAATTTGACACTTGAATTCAAGCCAATTGAATGCTCCCTTAATAGTGCCACAAGTCATAATCATTAACTCTCGTGATATAAAGAATTGCTGTTTCATTTTCTGCGACTTTTGTGAATCACTCGAGTGTATCAGGAGACTAACAGGAAAACATTGTTTCTTAGTCACGTCGTTTTGAAATATGTTGACTTCGACCTGTATCCGTTCAGATTATTCTCAAGTAGGCGTCTTGTCTTGAGAGTCCGGCTTGTGGTTTTTGAACCTTTTACACAGTTTGACAAGCTTTACAAGGTCTTATGTCATTGAAAGCTTGCCAAGAATAGCTCATCCTCTAGTTACAAAAAAAAAAAAAATGATCATAATATGTAGTTATTTACTTTGGTTGACAGTCATGAGAAACTTTTCAGGATTTTTGCATTATGCAGTTTAATTTGCAAGATGAAGTCCACCGATGGAAGGTATTGGAATTCATTCGTATTCTTATATTATTGCATGATAAATATATTGGAAAATACAAGGATTTTGAAGAAGAGGGGGGGGGGGGGGGGAGAGGATTGAGTCTAGGAGTATGCGCTTGAGATCTATAAATAATTAATGATAAAAAGGAAAAAGTGGGGGTGGAGGCAGGATTTAGTCTAAGAGCTTGAACTTGAGATAGATCCATTTAACAAGAATTAAGGAAAACTCCATGTTCAGTCAAAAGTAAATAATATTTTTAAAGCCATTTCCTGTACTTTTGAACAAACTGTATATGCTACAGACTATTCCTTCATTAGAAATTGTTTGAATTTAATTTATTTATATGTTTTTTTTTAATAATAGAAGGTTAATAGGTAAGTAAGAAAGTTAGAAATTCCAAAATTAGGTAGGTTTGGCATGGAAAAATAATTATCAGTCTTTGAAACTATTCTATCAATAGCAGGCTCAGCTGGTGACGTTTTTGATACTGTAGATTATAGACTATAGGCAGGTGACAACAACGTTTTAATGGATGAGGCAGCCAGTGTGTGTGTGTGTGTGCAAGATTTCAGATCTGCCTTATAAGACAGGTGTTTGAAATTTTTGTCATGAATTTTCAAGATTAGACCAAAGCCTTTAGCGTAAAGATATGAGTGGGGGTGATAAATTGTGATACATGCCAGTTTCCATTTATTTTCTGTGAAAAGTCTTGCAACAAGTAAAGATGGCCTAATTTGGAAACAGCTGTTCTATTTGTTTTGGGGAGAAATTATTGTAATGAGGATCTGTAAGTTTGAAAATGCATGTCTTTAGGAGAAAATGGAGCAATTTTAAAAGGTTGATTATTTATTAAATATCAATTACTGTACTCTACTAATCTTAAATTTTGTTATAATTTTGTTGGATTTGATTTTTAATAAAAATATTGGAAAATTTTGTCTATTAGCAGTAATATGTTTCAATATACAATGTAGATGCAAAAGATATCTTGATTTAATATACTTTTGTAGTTTTGTAGAGAGTGGTTTATCTCATATCTCAACAAAACTTCTCTTTTTTTAATGACTGACTCAAGAGGAAAAATAAGTATATATTTTAACACTGTTAAGATTCCTTTGATAAAGATGTAGACCCTCAGGGAGCCATTGGATTTGTCATCTTCACAAATGAGGTAAAAAAAAAACATATTTCAAAGATGACTCCAAAATATATATAACCAAATTATGAAGAAAAAAAAAAGATGGATGAAAATTGTTATGTGGCATGAACATGTTAATTAAGTTGAAGGTGTCAACGTCTTTTTGATTGATAAAGGTAGTACATTTTGATTACAAATTCATTTAGAATTCAGACAGGTAAAAATTTTCACTCGAGAATTATTCTGGACACTTGGAATGCCATTTTAATGTAGCCGACAATTTATTCAAGTCCTGACAATGCATATTCATAAAAATCTTTTAATGAAAAGTCTTAAATATTTGAGCACTTCAAAAGAAATACTTAAGGTTTGGGATCCAAAAATCCACACAAAAACTTTAAAGAAATACTTAAATGTAGATTTGTTTGAGAATTTTTGTGTCTGAGTGACGAAAGTTGTCTGAGAGGCAATTGTAACTAAGTAGTGTGTGACTTCCTTTTATGGTCAGGTGAAGAAAAAAAATTGTGAATTTTACAATTCGGGGAACTTTTCAATCTATCATTTTCATTTTTAAAAACAACTTAAAAATTTCATTATTTTTCAATTATGTGACAAGGATATGGTACCACGATGGAACTGACATTCCCTCATAATGGAACATCCTTATTAACTTCTGAAAATAGCAAAAGCAATTAAATTAAAAGGTACATTAACTTTAATTTTCATATTTTTGGTCCAAATAAACAAATACCGTAAAATGATTTTTTTGTTCCTGTGGCGATGTTGAAACCTGATCGTTTTGTCAAGTTTGAGATTCCAAGTTATAATGACTTCTGTCATGCTCCAGATGTTTAGTATTCATTAAGATGAAATGCAGGATATATTTTACCTGGGAGTCAGTTACCTGTACGTTTTTAACAAAACCAACCAAATTTGGCAGAGTAGTATAGGTATAAATAGCCTGAGGTTTAGACACTTTATTGCATAGACATATTCCATATGTTTTATCTTTCTGATACTAATGGTACAGAATATATTGAGGAACTGGGGAGGGGCTCCATATTTTTATGTAGACTTTAAAAAAAAAATTATGAATAATTTAATGAAGCAAGGTGATTTTAATTAGAAAAAGGAGGTGTTCTACATTTTATTTGATAACATATTTTCTTGATTTTTGATAAGTATGAATTTATATATAGTGTACTCCCCCCTCTATTCCCTCTATAAATAACACTTGGATCCAACTTTGTCAAACATGCATTTTAAGTTGAAGAATTGTTCCATAAATAAAATTAATATACTGATATGAGACATTTATTTGATATATTATTCCATTGTTCCCCAGTGCCATTTTTATGACAGACAAGTTGTCTGAGTATAAGGGCCTGGAGATTGGTAATAATACCTGAGGCTTCTAGTCAGCTGATTAATGTCTGTTACCTGGATTTTCTTGTTACACCTTAAAATTGTCTTTGTACTTCAAAGACAGATTTACCTGTTAAACATCAAAGATCTTAAAACATAAATGCATCTAGGCATTCTTACTGTCTAATTACTTATCAAACTTGTTTACAAAGTGTTTAACATGAATTGAAGTGGTTCAAAGACTTACTGGAAAAACTGAAAGTCAATTAGAGTTATCCCCCCTTTTAATTTTTTTTATCTCCAGCTGGCATTTATTTGATATATGACGAAAAAGATTTAAAACATTTTATGATTTTATTATTATTAGAAAACAAATTAATAAGTGTTGAAATTTTAAATTTAAATCAATTAAAAAGTTAATAATGATTTCATTATAGTATTAAAATTGAATACAGATTCTTTGGAGGATAAATATTATGAGATAAATAGACAAACAAACTTGGGGTAAGATAAGATAATTATGTAGCAAAAATAAACAGAATCAGTTCAAAGTACCATTGGAAAGGGAACCAAATGCACCCAGACTTGATAACAGGATATTACTATGTCCTAGATATTATCACTTAGCACACAGAACTTTGGATCATCTCAGCTCTGAATACTGATAACTTTTGATGAAAAAGTAGTGTACAAGGAATTAAGCATTTCCCATAATTTTTGTTGACATCAGCTTTCCCAATGATAGAAATGATTGATACCTTGAGATTAATTAAAATTTGCATTATTATTTTTTAGAAACATTTGAATAAAGATATATTTCCTACATTAAATACATTATATATGCCCAACTTAAAATAAAACTTTTTGTATTTGTATTTGTATTTGTACACATAAAAGCTACTCTTTATTACACTAGTACAGTAGTCCCCCTTTATTACACTAGTACAGTAGTCCCTCTTTATTACACTAGTACAGTAGTCTCCCTTTATTACACTAGTACAGTAGTCCCCCTTTATTACACTAGTACAGTAGTCCCCCTTTATTACACTAGTATAGTAGTCTCCCTTTATTACACTAGTACAGTAGTCCCTCTTTATTACACTAGTACAGTAGTCCCCCTTTATTACACTAGTACAGTAGTCTCCCTTTATTACACTAGTACAGTAGTCCCCCTTTATTACACTAGTACAGTAGTCCCCCTTTATTACACTAGTACAGTAGTCCCCCTTTATTACACTAGTACAGTAGTCTCCCTTTATTACACTAGTACAGTAGTCCCTCTTTATTATACTAGTACAGTAGTCCCCCTTTATTACACTAGTACAGTAGTCCCCCTTTATTACACTAGTACAGTAGTCCCTCTTTATTACACTAGTACAGTAGTCCCCCTTTATTGCATTAGTACAGTAGCCCCCCTTTATTACACTAGTACAGTAGTCTCCCTTTATTACACTAGTACAGTAGTCCCTCTTTATTACACTAGTACAGTAGTCCCCCTTTATTACACTAGTACAGTAGTCCCCCTTTATTACACTAGTACAGTAGTCCCTCTTTATTACACTAGTACAGTAGTCCCTCTTTATTACACTAGTACAGTAGTCCCCCTTTATTGCACTAGTACAGTAGTCCCCCTTTATTACACTAGTACAGTAGTCCCCCTTTATTACACTAGTACAGTAGTCTCCCTTTATTACACTAGTACAGTAGTCCCTCTTTATTACACTAGTACAGTAGCCCCCCTTTATTACACTAGTACAGTAGTCCCTCTTTATTACACTAGTACAGTAGTCCCTCTTTATTACACTAGTACAGTAGCTCCCCTTTATTACACTAGTACAGTAGTCTCCCTTTATTACACTAGTACAGTAGTCCCTCTTTATTACACTAGTACAGTAGTCCCTCTCTTATAAGGCCACCCCTTCTGCAATAATACAAAAAAAGGCCTTATAAGAGAGGTGTCCTCTTTTGAGGGGACAATTTACTAGTATTTAACTATCTCATTGCATCTGAAATTGTGCCTGATAAGGGGATGGCATTTGACAGGAGAGGCATTATGAGAGGGGGAATACTATACACATATACCATAACTTCATGTTACCATTTTTTTTTTATTTAACAATACATATATATTTACCTTTTGCACTTGTTTGGGTTAGGGTGTTGGATATAATTTTCACGGTGTCATTTTCTTGTACCTGTAGGACAATTCATTTGGATAATATGATCCGTTCCCCTCTTTTTATTTATAACAATGTGCATGATCATTTAGAGATGCATCAATTTAAAATGATTATATTTCTTGAACAATTAAACTATGTTCTTCCTGGAGTTTCTTTATATGTAAATATGTAGATTGAAGTGGAAAAATACTTCCTTTTAAAGAAGTTTGAAGAATTTCACTGCATGATTATGTCATATGACTTCCTGCGTGCTCTGTTAGGGTTAGGGTTAAGGTGTTTAATGCCACTTTCAACAATATTTCAACTATATCGTTGCGGTTAGTTTTATTGGTGGAGGAAACTGGAGTACCTGAAGAAAACCATGGGTGCTCTGTAGAAGAAAATTGAATTCTTCTAAAAGAAAACTTGTACTGATTTCTCATTTCTCCTCTATTTCAGAACATTTGCTCAGACCCCCCGCCAAAAAAAAACCCCAACCAAAAAACCAAAGCAAAAACAAAAACAAACAAACAGACTTTAAAAAAAGAGACCAAAATAAGAACAAAAACAAACAACCTAAGAAAACCCATCCTCAATCAATATAAAATGCTCAATTCCTTTCAAGCAAATATAATTTTATAATAACAATCCTGGTAAATAAACATCTTCACAAATATTTTGGCATTTTGTGGAAGAATTCTTGGCAACACAATACATTTGTATTAAACTTTGACCCAAAGCCGTCTTACAAAACTGGCATTCCATAAATTAGTGTAGTGCCAGCAGGGAGAGATCAGGTTGACAAGTAACCATTTATGTTGAATGGTCATTCTTCATGGACATGTTTCTCACCTTTGTAAACATATACCTGTAATTACTGTCAAATTTTGTCATACCTGGCTGAATCACAATGGAACTTATTATCCAAAGACTTTTCAAAGTTTTCTTGCTGGTTTTTAATGATTCTTTCTTAATTATGCCTCCCTTTTGAATAGGAATATGCTTTATCATTTAATTAAATCTCATACTGTTTTCTTGAATTGAGTTACTGTATTAAATTGATTTTTTTTTCACAGAAGAAATAACCCTAATTGGGCAAATTTTAGAATTCTATGCTTTAAATTAGGGGAAGATAACAATGTTTACCTAATTGTTTGGTTTGACCAAAAAATCACTGAATGCTTCTTCAATTTATAGTAAAAGGAGGGATCCCTTGTTTCTTCAATTTATAGTAAAAGGAGGGATCCCTTGTTTCTTCAATTTATAGTAAGAGGAGGGATCCTTTGTTTCTTCTATTTATAGTAAGAGGAGGGATCCCTTGTTTCTTCAATTTATTGTAAGAGAAGAGAGGGATCCCTTGTTTCCTTCCTCCTTAGTTCACATTAAAAATATTGCTATTAAACATTGACTTGTCATCATTTCTGATTTTTGATATGATATTAAATATAAAAAAAAAAAATCCTTTATTTGTAGAATATTATGATAATCATTTGTTCTAGTTGACAGACATTCAAACATTTAAGTAGATAATAAACAAAATGATCAGGATATATTGTTATTATTACATGTTTATTTATCACATGATCAAATTTTTATGTCTTGTTTTCCTTAGGTCTGGCCCCAAATAGTTCGTTTACCTAACAATTTCTGTAAAGAATTGAAGCATACAAAAAGAGATAATATTTTAATGATTAAGTCTTTGATATAAAAGATGGAATTACTTTGTGAAAAGGAAATGGCCAACCAGACGGCCCGAGGACAGGTAACAAATGATTCGAGGTTGTTCACATTCTCGTCTTGTTAGTATTACCTGTATTTTGGTCGTTTTACATCAGAATGTCTTTCAATGATAGAGATACATTGTTTTAAGGGAATTCACCCCTAATTTGACTCATAAAATTAATAGTGTTTTAGAAATGTTTCTTTTCTTTACACAAAAGAGAGGAACAGCATTTATTTGTTTTTCTTGTTGACGACAAATTGTTCATGCAGTTAGCATTGATATCAAAATAAAATAAAATTGGGATAACTTTTCTTGGACTTGTTTTATTTTATGTATTAAAATTTTTGAGTCAAAATGAGAATTTAAGCAAGTCAACTACTTTTTCAAAACCATATATATTTTCTTAATTTGCATATATATTATATATTTGATTGAATGGTGCTCTATTGAAAAGTTTATCATTGGTTTTATCAGAAAATACTCCATTAAAAAGAAGAAAAGAGAGATTGATTACTTAAATCAAATCATAAAAAATATGAAATAAGACATATTTGAGTGTCATTTTCATGTGAGGAAATGCAGTGAACTTTGGCATATCATTGCCAGTATGGTAGCCCCCCTTTTTGTAAGGTCACCCCTTCTGCAATAAAATGGCCTTATAAGAGGGGTGACCTCACTTGACAGGACAGTTTTCATACAATGTAATAGTTTTATTAAATTGCGGTGAACTTTGGCACATCTCTGCCAGTATGGTAGTACGCCTTCTGCAATGACAAAATGGCCTTGTAAGAGGGGTAAACTCTTTTGAGGGGGACAGTTTGCATACAATGTAGTAGTATTACTATCTCAATGCATCTGAAAACTAACCAGATAAGAAGATTTGTCCTTTGGTGGGAGTGGCCTTATAAGAGGGGGACAGAAGGAGTGGCCTTATAAGAGGGGGACAGAAAGGGTGGCCTTATAAGAGGGGGACAGAAGGAGTGGCCTTATAAGAGGGGGACAGAAGGTGTGGCCTTATAAGAGGGGGACAGAAGGTGTGGCCTTATAAGAGGGGGACAGAAGGTGTGGCCTTATAAGAGGGGGACAGAAGGAGTGGCCTTATAAGAGGGGGACAAGGAGTGGCCTTATAAGAGGGGGACAGAAGGAGTGGCCTTATAAGAGGGGGACAGAAGGTATGGCCTTATAAGAGGGGGACAGAAGGAGTGGCCTTATAAGAGGGGGACAGAAGGAGTGGCCTTATAAGAGGGGGACAGAAGGAGTGGCCTTATAAGAGGGGGACAAAAGGAGTGGCCTTATAAGAGGGGGGACAGAAGGTATGGCCTTATAAGAGGGGGACAGAAGGAGTGGCCTTATAAGAGGGGGACAGAAGGTGTGGCCTTATAAGAGGGGGACAGAAGGTATGGCCTTATAAGAGGGGGGCAAAAGGAGTGGCCTTATAAGAGGGGGACAGAAGGAGTGGCCTTATAAGAGGGGGACAGAAGGAGTGGCCTTATAAGAGGTGGACAGAAGGAGTGGCCTTATAAGAGGGGGACAACTATAATGTTTGTTTGGGGAAAAACAACTTTGGTTGGTTAATATTATGCATAGAGTGTAGGCAGTTATTGTCAATGCTTGATATTGTTATACTATATAACCCTAAACATAATGTCTTTTTTCAGACTTGAAAATCATGTGTTTTTCCTCAATCTGTTGACAATAAAGATGTTTTTGCATCAAACATACTTGTGTTTGTCCTAATATTGGAATATACTGTATACAATTATTTGAGGGGAATGGTCCAATTTGAATTTATATATCATATATTTCAAAATCAATATGCAGAAAAATGATTTTGTTTAAATTATATAAATTCTGCTATATACTGAATGTAAATGTTGCAACAACAACAAATTTGATTGATTTTGTTCCTCAAAGAAAACATATTGCATATACAAGTCAAACACAAAAGCATTATTCATGTGTGAATATTCACTAATGTTGGTACAGCTAACCCTAGTATTTCACATCTGCATTTAGACAGAATGGTTGGTTTAGGTTGGTTTATGGTGTTTAATGCCACTTTCAACAATATTTCAGTTATATTGTAGCTGTCAGTTTTATTTTTGGAGGAAACCGGAGTACCTGGAGAAAACCACCAACCTGTCACAAGTTACTGACAAACTTGATCACATAATGCAGTATCGCCTGAGTGGGATTCAAATTCGCGTTAGTGGTGATGGACACTGATTGTACAGGTAATTATAAATCCAACTACCATACGACCACGACGGCCCCTTGGACAGAATGTATCGAGATTTATTACTTATATAATATACATTCTATCAAATTTATTCTTTATTTCCAAAACCACAACGGTGGTATAATGGTTAAAGTACTCGCCTCAAGTGCGATATATCGTGTGGTTGAGCCCTGCTCTGGTCAAGCTACTCAAGTGCGATGTATCGTGGGTTTGAGCCCTGCTCTGGTCAAGCTACTCAAGTGTGATATATTGTGGGTTTGAGCCCTGCTCTGATCATATCGTGGGTTTGAGCCTTGCTCTGGTCATATCGTGGGTTTGAGCCCTGCTCTGTTCATATGGAGGGTTTGAGCCCTGCTCTGTTCATATGGGGGGTTTGAGCCCTGCTCTGGTCATATCGTGGTTTTGAGCCCTGCTCTGGTCATATCGTGGGTTTGAGCCCTGCTCTGTTCATATCGTGGGTTTGAGCCCTGCTCTGGTCATATCGTGGGTTTGAGCCCTGCTCTGGTCATATCGTGGGTTTGAGTCCTGCTCTGGTCATATCGTGGGTTTGAGCCCTGCTCTGGTCATATCGTGGGTTTGTTCTTGCCACGATATAGATGAAAAATTGCTCATTTGGCATTAAACAACAACCACTCAATCACTCACTCATTTTATAGTAAAGAATGAAACTGCTATATTTAAAATTTGACTCATATCATTACCATTGTTATTTAAAACGTCTCTCTTGTTTTTCCAGGACAACCTGTGCAGTAGCCATAGCAACAAGAGATGTCAGAAGACACCAGGAAAACAGAGGATGATGGAAACGATTTAACATCCCATAGAGGTCGTAGCCGATTTTGTAAACAGTGCAAGTTTCAGTGTACCGATCCAAAAGAATTTCTTGATCATCAGAAATTTGCACATTCACAAGACACCGATCCAGATTTAATACGTTCACTCGGAGGAAGAAGAAGAAAAAGCCAACCAATCAAACGAGGAGAATCACGATCAAATTCTGTTACTGATTTACATATCGAACAAAATATTTCACCAAAAATGGAACAATTCAAAGGTTCAATGAACAATTCAAACGATCAAGAACCTAAAGACACCAAAATGATGACAGATGAAATGAAACATGAATTCAGAAACATGACTGAAAATATGGATAATTCAATGGATGGACCTATCGGAGATATCGAAGATCTTGCTCATATGAATGGGGACGGCGATTTTGATCGCTATTCAAATTTAAGTCATGAAATGGAGGACGATGAAGGACGTTTGATAATAGCGGAGGAGGATCAAATTCCTGGAAGTATCAAAACACCGACACGTAGCGGTAATATTCAGAATCGTACGTATGTTTGTGGTCAGTGTGACTTTAGCTCCACTAGTGCAAAAACATTTTTACATCATCAGAAAGATGCTCACAGTGTTGACATTACAATATATGAATGCGATATTTGTGAATATGCAACCAAATACAAGCAGAAACTTCCACGTCACAGAAAACTTCATTTCTCTGGAAAAGACAGTATGTTACTTTTGAATGGTTCTGACCCAGATAGCAGTTTTTCTGAGAAAGATAATAAAAGTACTGCAGGAAGTGACATCATTAAATTCAATGTTCCGATGCACGATGACGATGATGAGGATGATGGTGAGGAGGAGGAAGAGGAGGAACCTCCTGTTTTGATGGTAATTCCAGAGGCTCCACCTGGGGAGAAGAAAAAAAGGAAAACAAGACAAGAAGTCGATCCTGGCAAATATTTTGAAGTTTTTGATGAAGCTGGGATAAAATATGCTTGCTCAAAATGTGGTAATGTTTATAAATGGCGTAAATCTTTGAATAAACATTGGAAAGAAAAACATTTTGGAGACATTCCTGATTCAAGCAAACCTCCTCCTGGGTTAGCTAAACTCAATGCAATCAGTAATATGAAATATCGCTATCCAGTTCCACCATCAGAGAGAGGACGTCTAGCAGCAATGAATCATTCCACTGGGCATTCTGGGTCATCAACACCAGTCATGCATGAAAAGATGGAGGAAATGTCTTTAGCACCAGTTGTCATGCCACGATCCATTGGACCATTCATAAGTAATGCTCCCACATTTTATCCACAACCAAAAATGGCACACAATCCACGAGCAAGTTCAGATAGGGGATATAGCCCTCAACAAAACAGAAGTATGAACACACAAGACAGATCAGTAGAACGAGACGAGCAACCAATTGATTTTTCTGTCCACAAAGATGTGGATATGAATTTACGTAAACAAATGGACTTCAACAGAAATAGATTGGTATACGAACATCCAATGGAAAAAGAACTATATAAGAAATATCCCGAATTAAAACAAGAACCTCGATGGGGCAACAATCCAAAAGCTGAGGAAATCAATAAAGATAGAGAAGAAAATCCTGTTCTTCAATGTTCAAGATGTGGATTTGTGGCCAAGACCTTAGTTGACTATAGTTCGCACATGACTTTACATTTAAATAAGCGTGCCTTCAAATGTGCCGAATGTCAAGAACATTTTAATGGAGTTGACGATTTGAACAAACATTTTGCTGAAAATCATTCTGAAAAAATTCAGGAACATAAGGAAGCTATTCAGAAAATACCTCATGGACTTCAGCAGACATATCATTTATTGAAAATGCCTTTGAATAATATCACAACCCAGGAAATGTCATCCACAACAACCGAACCCAAATATCTCAAATGCAACATGTGTCAGTTTGTGGCAAAATGGCCGGCAGAACTGCAGAAACATGCTGTTTCACATTCTGAAGAGAGACCTTTTATTTGTATGGTTTGTGGTTCAACATATAAATGGAAGTGGGACTTGGTTAAGCATTTTGAGAAAAGTCACAGTTCACTTCAAAATCCATACAAACGCCGTGAACAAAATACACCAACATCGTCGTCAAAATCATCGACAAGTACGCCACAATCGTCATCTTACGGTGGAATGAACAATGGATTGTACAGCGGAGCTCTTCAGATGTTGTCTAGTACAGCTGCTGCTTTAGTGGACAAGGATCAGTTCAGTAACAAACGATATGCCGACGATTATCCAGACGAAGTGCCAAGAAGAAAACAGCGAAGGATGTCAGACACTGAATTACAGTTATTAGAAGACACAAATAATAATTTATCACGTAATGACTACATCATGGCTGGAGCTGTTGATTATCAAACAAATCGTGCCTCTTCCGAACCTCCAAAGAATAATGAATCATTTGGTGAAAACGGGATGACGAGTCATAATCTGCAAAAATCCACCATTTTGAGAGAGATGGAGAACATGATACCGTCATCAGACGAGTCCAATCAGTCTGGACGAGATCAATTCATCAAAATGAAAGATGGTATGACAATAAAAGATGCAGACGGAACAGAAATTTTACTCCCATACAAATGTAGACTTTGCGAATACCGTGCGAGATGGCCGTCTGAAATTCAACAACACATGAAAAATCATTCTGATGAAAAACCATATCATTGTCCTAGATGTAGTTACAAGAGCAAGTGGAAGTGGGATGTCGTCAAACATTTGAAAAGATGTGGAGGTGGAACGATCAAAGATGTAATCGACACAACAAAGTTGAGAAAGTTACCCCCCCCTAATGTCACTGTATTGCCAGAGGGAGATTTCCATGAACAAACTCCTCAACCATTTAAACACTTACAACAACAATCAGAGAGAGATATGCAAGAAAATTCAATGCATAAGAGATTTGTCTATAATGGATTTATGCAAAATATGACAGAAAATGAACAAAATGAGAAAATCATAACATATGAATGTCTAGAATGTCCTTTTGTTGGAAATAGTCCTGCCGAACTTAAACGTCACTCCGTTTTGCACTCTGAAAATAAACCGTTCAGCTGCACAGTTTGTGGATACAGCTCCAGATGGAAATGCGACCTCAAAAAGCACATGCGTACATACGGCCATGAGAACAAATTTTTACCACAGATGGAAGGCATGTCACCAATGTTCTTACAAGACAAATTCAAACTGTCACCAGTACACTCTGCAGAAGAAGAGAGACAATTATACAAATGCGACCAATGCCAGTATGCCACATACAAAAAGTTGAGTTATCAAGCACACTTGAATATGCATGGCACTAACATAAAGCAGGAAACAAATGATAAATTCAAATGTAAGCAATGTAGCTTTAAGGCGCAAGATCTGTCATCATTCCTTCAACACAAGAAAACACATTCCACACCATCTACCGGTTTATCGCAACATAATGGTCCATCACCACAGCCATACGATCAGTCACCAAATAACAAAACTGAGGATGAAACTGCACCGAATAATGAAGTTTCCAACAGAACACTTCATCTGAAGCACAGGAGGAAGCCATCACAACCAGTCCAGCAATTCAAATGCTCAAAATGTCCTTTTACGTCTTTTTCTAAGTCGAGTATCATGATGCATGAGAACACACACGAAGAGGAGAAAAAAGAGGAAGAGAACAATAAAAGCCAGGACGAAGATCAGTATAGCGACTGTAAAGTAATAGATGAACAAGAATATCAGTTTGAGGCATCAGAAATGAACCAGACACAAGAGAAACCTGTAAGTTTCTTTGGTGCTTTAGATCTCTCTCGTACATCAACTCCTGTTTCTTCAACCAAACAACAGAGGCCAGTTGTATCAACACCACAATCTCTCTTTCAGAGGACTACACCAAGCTCATTGTATCGATTTCCATGTGAATGGTGTCCAGCAAGGTTTCCAAATCTTGCAACACTTTATCAGCACGCTCAGAAAGTTCATCCTAAAGAGTTAAAAGATCAAGAATCAAATGATCCATCAACTCCAACGACCGGTATGAGTCTTCCAACACGTCAACCAGTGACGCCATCTAGTGTTCCAGACTTTGAAAATCAACAAGTAATGCCACCAAAACATTCCTTACCACAACTTCAGGCACAACTACAACAGAATCCTGTATTTAGTAGCATGTTTAAATACCGCCCGATTGAACCAAAACCATCAGTTGCCTCTATTCAAACAACACCATCAATAGCTTCCATGCCATCAACAGTTTCAGCTTTAACACAGTCACTTCAACAACGGCTCAATGATAATCGTGCACAAAATGCCGTAGCAATGCAACTTCAACAACAAGCAATGGCCCGTGCTAAGAAGTCAACAAGTCCACAAAAAAGGGGAAGGTCATTCCAGTGTACGAAATGTTCATTTACTGCTCCTAACGCTGTAACATACCTTCGTCATATCGAAAGACACGGTAGTAACTGTCGTCACACGTGCAGGTTCTGTGATTACAGCATTGATAGGTTGAATTTGCTGTATCAACACATGAAAGGAACACATGGTGATGTTTGGAGAGGAACACCAGAGGAAAAGATACGTCTTACACCCAGTTCAAGGGGAGATGATAAAAGATCATGGATGATGCAGACACATGACCCAGAAAGCTTAAATAGTAGTTTTGATGGATCAGATTATGGGCAAGAAATGGATTTGCAGGAACAACTAGAAGAATCTGCTAACCGGGAGATGAAAATTTACAGTACCATGGCAATCAATGGACAAAAACCAATCCTCATTATACGTGGAATGGCTAACTGGAGAGGGATACCAATTCAGCTTTGCATGATCAATGGCCGCAAGAATTATAAATGTCCAAGCTGCTCTTATGTGAGCAGTAATGCAGCTAATACAGGGAATCATGCTCGTCAGCACAACTGTGGAAAAAAATACTCATGCGATATATGTAACTATGGTGCAGACAATCTTAAACTCATCCATCATCACAAAGACAGTATACATCCACCAGAACCTATATTTATTGAAAAATATGAAAACACTCCATTTACTGAATATGAAGGGTCAATGGATGAAAATGGTTTCCCAACGGGAAATAAAGGACCAATGATTCTGCCGACTTGTACGAAATGTCCTTTCAAATGTCGAACTGTCAAGAAACTACAAAAACATTTATTATTACACGGAAGTGGCGAAAAGAACAAATGTGAATACTGTGACTATCATGTCCCAACAATGGAAGAACTTCTGCAACATCTTGTCGTACATCGCGAGCCTTACGAACCAAAGTTAGAGTCCTCCGATGAAGAGGATAGTGCAACGTCAGCAGAACATAAAGACAGCCAGATTGAACAACCAGTGTTAACAGAAGAAAAAATAAACAACATTTTGAACAAACTTTCTAACAATGCTGGACAAATTCGTTATAAATGTTCACGCTGTGCATTTACAGCTTACAGAAAGAGTAGTTTGTTTACTCATGCAGAACTTCATCTTAAACAGCCTCATTTGGGCGACAAGTATGTGCATCGCATGGGTAATGAGGACGTATGTAATGAACAAGCTGACAAATACTTCCAAACTGTTATCATTGACCCAAAAGACGAAAAAGGTCTAGATATATTGAAAACTGCAAATACATCAGACTTTTCCGATCACGATATGGATGAGGAAAAAGAGTTCATGGATGAAGGAGAATATATGGATGAAATTGAAACTATGGAAGGAGGTGAATTTGCTGAGGAGGAAATGGTACATGAAGAATTTGGAGGAACAGAGACACAAAATTTTGGACAGAAATCTTTCAACGAAGAAGATTCAGATGATAGTCTTTCAGAAATGGATCCAATTGCTCTTCAACAACAGATGTCTATGAATCTGTCTGGAAAAATTGATGGTCAAAAAGTTCGTTACACCTGTACACAATGTCCGTATCGCTGTAATGCTCTACGAAGTTTCAAATGTCATATACATATGCATGGACTAAATAAGAAATACATTTGTGATTACTGCAACTGGAGTGCCGATAGATTGAATCTATTGTATCAACATCGTAAAGTACATCTCTCTGAAACAGGTTTCAACAATGCACCGGAAGACATCGTTTTCCTCAATAGAGACTTTGCATTAGAGAACAATAAACGTAGCAATGACCTTGGGCTTAATAAAAGTGTCGCCTCATTCGAGGAGAAAATATTGAGTCGAATGGCAAGTAAAACTCATGATGGGAAGAAGATATTCATATGCAGGCAATGTCCCTTCAGTTGTAGTAATCGTAACAGTTATACATATCATAAAAGCTTACACAAGATTACAGCTACATATACATGCAGTGAGTGTTCATTTAGCGTTGATCGTTATAACTTGTTATCCCAACATATGAAACTTCATAAACGAGTTGTAACCGAGTCACCATCAAGCGATGTCGGGGAATATAAAAACTATGAACCCACAACTCCTGAATTTGCTCCACAACTTTATTTCAATTCACAAAATTCAATGAACGACAGTGATATAAGTGAAGAAGATGACTACAGAGAATTGAAGTGTGACCGTTGTCCTTATAGTACTCCATCCAAGGAGGACTTGAATAATCACCAACATCAACACAACAAGCGATCAGAAAATATTTGTCCATATTGTGACTTTAGTTGTCAGAAAGAGGAACAGTTGGTTCAACATCTTCAGTGTCATTTTCCCAGTACAAAAATTGACAGTGAAACTTTTAAATCCATAATTGAAAAGCAGGGAAAACATAACGAGAAGCAGTTGAAACCCGAGATACCTGTTGTTAAGAAAATGAAGATGGAAAATGGAGGGGAACCAGACTCTACATCTACTGGTGAAGGACAAAATCATTCCTATGAACAACCAACAGAAACAATTGACCAAAAAGTCAAAATTGAAAAGACTAAAATTTATGTTTGTCAATATTGTGAACGAGAATTTGAGGGAAAATCGTTGCTATTGCAACATGAAAAGCAACATTTAATAGGAAATTAGATTGGTTTTTTTATTCTTTTTTTTAAACAAGAATTAGATAGACATTTTTATTTTGCAATGGAGAAATATAACATTTTATAGCATAACTTTGTTAAAATTGAAAATGTTTATAAATAAAAGAAAAAGGATTTTTTCACATGTCTTGTATAACATATAACAAATTTATTAACGTTTTTTTTTTTAAAGATTTTTGAGATTTGTTTTTGTTTTTATGAAATCATAACATTTTGAAAAGTCAGTTAATATAATATTCGTATTTATTTCAAAATATCATATTTGCTTTACAATAATATGCCAGTAAAACTTAAAAACAAATTGTTCAATTTTGTTTACATGACAAAATGTTAAATTTGTTTCTAATCTAAGGGAGACAACTCTTTAATTTTGTAGAAAAAAAATATGTGACTTGTAGTGCTTTAAAAAAAAAATATTTTTTTCACACAAGGTGCTAATGATAAGGAGACCAAAATTATCTGCTTGAAAGCCAAAATAAAACAATGAAATTAAAGGTGCAATACTGATAATTGTAAGCAGGAACAAAATGAACTTTTTTTTATATGTGTAGTAAATTTTCATTACATTTTTTTTCTATTTTTAAGTCTCCTAAACAAAGTTTTGGAGACTTAGTGTTTTTTGCCACATTTTTTATTATTATTATTATTTTTCGCAAATACATGAACTGAACAGTGCAATTTATTTCATTCCTACATAATATAGTTTTTGTCTTAGAAATCCATTTTTATCACTTTTTTTTTGTTGTTGTCAAAATATATTTTCATTTTTTTGTACATATTGATTAAAGGTCATAACACATACATGTATTATCAAGTTCAGTCAAACCTGAGGTCACCTTGGGGACAAAGAAAAAAAATAGTCTTTTAAGACAGGTGTCCTCTTACAAGAGGTTCAATTCATATGAAATGTTCTATGACAGCACAAGACAAAGGTGACCTTTAAATACAGATGACTGCTTAATAGAGGTGGCCACATGGGCAGGTTTGACTCTAGTGTATAATTAGTTTGTTTTAGGACTTAACATTCCAAAGTTGTTTGATATGGTGGGAATTTTTTTTTTTTAATATATATATGAAAATTTGTCTTAAATAGAAATATTTATTTACTTAAATTTAAATTACTACAACCACGATAAAGTTGGCATTAAACACCAATCAATCAATCAATGAATACTACAATAGCATAATAAAAGAAAATGGTAAGTAAAATACAAGACAATTTCTTCAGCGTCTTCCCAATTTTTTCATACATGTATATACTTTACAATTGTTATATACAATTTTTGTTACTTTTTAACATTTTATAAAAATGTTGAGATTTTGTTTTCATTTTATATAAAATTATGCAAACCCAAACATTCCAAGTATAAACTGTATTACAATAATGATATATTTGTTTGTGTCCTCCGTATTAAGAATAGTCTTCCATTCTAAAAGATTTCATGCAACTTTTACCAAAAACAGCAACAGATAAATAATACTTTATAAAACTTTTATATAAACATTTTGTTAATTAATTATCAATTTATTGATTATATATACCAGTATGTTTTGTACATAATATAATATTAGAAGTTATGCCAGGTTTCATAAACAACGATTGTTTTTTTCTAGTTGTTAACAACAAATCATTGTGTCTTCCATATTGTGTTTTTATTATTATTATTATTATTATATACTATATATTGGCATACCTATGTGCCTTATACAATTTGTACATAACAAATCATTTTTTTATATCTTTATTCTACATATTTCATGTGTGCCTGAGAACAAAACTGAGGTTTAATTGTGTAGAATGCAGTTGTGTGTAATTCATTCCATTTTAAAATACCTAGTACACAACACATTATATACATGTACATGCACAATTTGTGTAAAAATGATGTTATAAATGATATGTGTGTGTGTGTGGAGTTGTTAATTGACAAATGTGGGCTTAGTTATATTTATTATAATGTTATAAATGCACATTAAGAAATCTTTGTATTATAACAATAACACTCTTGACAAATATAACTTGTATATATTGAAGAGTCAAACATTATTTTTTATCTACAAGTAACTGTACTTGTCCAGGAATTTCAAATTAAAACTTGAAGACTGTCAAGCTGTTCATTAATTTGTAGATCTTGCCATGTTGAGTTACAGGGAGATAATCAAATACAAAACTGTCAAGCCATTCATTAATTTTGTAGATCTTGCCATGTTCAGTTAAGGGGAGATAATCAGATACAAACCCATTGTTGTTGTTTTGATAAATTTCTTGTTGTGCATTTGTAATTGGGTGATAATTACCTCAGAGTATATGTAGATAGATAGTTTTATAATCTATTATTATGGCCATTAGGCCAAGGTCACTGATGATATGGTGCTATGTTACATAGAAAACTGCCTTTAATATCACTGCTGGAAATGTTGTATTGTACACATGGTCTAGGGGGGATAACTCTTAGTAGAAAAGACAATTATAATAGTTGTGTTGAATTTTTTATTTGCCTCATCAGAAAAATAAAGAAATCAATAAAGGATATCAAAGAAATGTTGCTCAATCATAGCATCAATAATATTAGTTTCTTTTTAATATTTCAAATAAAAAATGTGTACATGAAAAAATAAAAATAGATATTTTTTAAGACATTAAAAAAGATGTGTACTGTACAACATTGTATGTAAAAAAATGCTTTTCATCAACTCATCCAGAATAGGTGCTAAAATATTAAATTCATGAAATTGTGAACTTGAAGGGACAGTTTATAATATTGCACATAATTCCAGGGCAATTTGAAAAATATACTCTTGTTTTGTAATATTTCCAAAAAAAAGGTCACATTGTATTCAAATTATAGGAGCAAATTAAAATGTTGAATTTTGTTTATTTTTTTCCATTGACAAGGCGTCAATCTTTAATAATTTAAATGATTTAGAAATTAAAAATAATAAATGTAAATAGTATGATATCCTTTTAATATGAAACAATTTTATTCAATAATTTTCAAGAAAAAACATTGTTTTTTTTTTGTCTTTTTCTTTTGTTCATGTCTATTTGGTATGAGAAATATCTACCTTGAACAAATATTTGATTTATAAAGTGAGATCATATATTATCGTAATCTTACATTTTTATTATTATTAGCATAATTTGTATTTAAAAATAGCAAAGACACTATTTAAAAAGTTTTTGTATAAAATGTTATAATTTTAAATCTTAAATATACTTTAACAAAAGGGGACAATATAGTCATTAATTAAGGGTATCCATATTATCATTAGATTGCTTAATAATATAAGAAAAAAAATAAAAATGAATCAACAATGAATCATAGTTGTTTTTTATATCATGACAGGCTGTCTTGGTTGTGATTGTATGTTAGTTAACCGTATCGTTGGTGTAATGGTTAGCGTGCTCGCCTCGAGTGCGGTAGATCACGGGTTCAGGCCCCGGTCATGTCAAACCAAAGACTATAAAATTGGTATCTGTTGCTTTTCCGCTAAGCAAGCAGCATTAAGGAGAAAGAGCAAAGACTGGTTGGCTCAGAATCAGAATAATGTGTCCGAGTGGAGTGACATGTCTATCCGCAGACTGTTGTTTCAGTGAGCCTAGCACTATAAAATCCAACTCAGCATGTTGGTCTAGAACAAAGTGGACCTCATCAGCATCTCATTGAAAATTAATTTGTTCCCCCTATGATATAGCTGAAAAATTGCTGAGTTGGCGTTAAACAACAATCACTCACTCACTCGTATGTTAGTTGGATTTACAACTACCTTTGCAATCAGTGCCTATCACCAATTAAGTTGTGAGTTCAAACCCCATTCATGGCATTGTGTACTTTGTATTGTGTAAGTTTTCAGTGACTTATTCGTGGGTTTTTCCGGGTACTCCGATTTCCTCCACCAATAAAACTGATCGCCATGATATAACTGAAATATTGTTGAAAGTGGCATTAAACACCATGTACTTGAACTGACCTATATTATCTATATACCACACTTTTATTTTTAAGAACAAGTAAAAAAAAAGACCTTTGACCCTTTAGTAAGAATTAATGGTTTACAACCAGTGGATTAATGAGTATTCTTTTGTACTGTATTTTTGTATTATTATCCCCCAGCGATAGCAGTGAGGAGATATAGTAATAGCGTCCGTCCGTCCATCCGTCCGTCACACTTTCTTGTTTACGCGATAACTTGAGTAAACATGTATAGATTTGAATAATTTTTTGCATGTGGTTTGTAAATTTTATCATTATCTTGGATGGGTTCGAACATGGAAATATTTGAAGCAAGGGTTTTGGGGGAAAATTTTAGTTTTTGGTTGAAAAATCACCAATATTGAGAATTGTGTGTCTTGTTTACGCGATAACTTTAGTAAACATGGTTAGATTTGAATAAATTTTTGCATGTGGCTTGTAATTATCATTATCTTGGATGGGTTCTTACATGGAAATATTTGAAGCAATGGTTTTGGGGGAAAATCTTTGTTTTTGGTTGATATATGTCTTAATTATTAGACAGAATAAGATGACAAGTGAAAAATGTGAGCGAGTGATTGTCGTTTGATGGCAAGTGAGCAAATATGCAGATATATCATGGTGAGAAGAAGTTACATTGATGAGATGATGATGTATTGCTTTGTACCAGACCAACATGCTTCCTGTTAGTTAGATTTTACTAGCTCACTGAAACTACAGTCAGTAGGTAGACATGTTGCCATAATTGGACACATTCCGAGTCGACCATTCTTTGTTCTTACTCTTAAATTGCTGCATGCTTAGCAGAGAAGCAGCATATACCAATTTTAAAGTCTTTCGTTTAACCCAAGCATACACTTTTACTCCACTGATGCAGTTAAGAAGCAATGCACACATAAAACAAACTTTGCTCCACAAAGTTTACAATTTTCTTACATTGCAGAATAGTATTAATTATGGTATGCCATATGTCTGTCGGATAAAGATTTTAAAATCCATTAGAAAAAAGTTGGAAGATACGAAAGGGGTAAATCGAAGGACAAGACAATACAATGTCCAAAAAAAGGACAAACAATGATCTACAAACACTACACAGAAATCTAAAGATCGAACAACACGAACTCCACTAAAAAACATAGGTTTCTTTCGTT
Source organism: Bathymodiolus brooksi (assembly GCA_963680875.1). NCBI lineage: Eukaryota > Metazoa > Mollusca > Bivalvia > Mytilida > Modiolidae > Bathymodiolus > Bathymodiolus brooksi. The sequence goes on along the minus strand of OY804578.1, from coordinate 77,591,109 downwards.
TTTCTCAGTTGTGTTAAACATTCAACAATATTTTATTTATACATCTATATTGTGGTAATTATATCTGTGACACTGGGAAAAACACACAAAATTGTCACACGTTATCCCGAGTCAACTAGTCTTAAGTTCTTACTCCTTATAGCTGTGTGCTTAGCAGAGAATCAGCAAATACAAATTTTATAGTCTTTAGTTTGAACCAACCTAGGTCGGAATCCATGATCTACCATGCTCATGTCGAACACTCTCAACCATTACACCACCAATGTGGTCTCCAATAAAAAAAAAAACCTGCACAGATTATCAGGTTTATAGCTTTCACTTTTAAAGACCAGCACTATTACAAAAATGAATGACAACATAAACATGGACAAAGTACAATAACCTTTCAATTAGATTTAAAAAGAAAAAAAATGCAATAAATCAGCTAGTCTTCATAGGCTTGCAATGCACTATTACTGTCAATATGCATTATTATACACAAGAAAGAGACAATATCTTTAACGATCTATTAGAATAGGGTTAGGGTTATGGCATTTAACACAATTTTAAACAATATTTCAGCTGTTTTGTGGCAGTTAGTTTTATTGGTGGAGGAAACCGGAGAAATCCAATGATCTGTCGTAAGTCACTGACAAGCTTTATCACATAAAATTGTATTGAGTATACCTCACCATGAGTGAAATTCAAACACACAACTCTAGTGGTGATAGGTACTGATTGCACAAGTAGTTGTAAATCCAACTATCACACGATCACATCCATGACAGACCCCTCTATCAGAGTAATGGTTAAAGCTAGTGGACACAAATTTGGAAGAATGTTGATAACTACACTTGTCAATGATAAGCTATAGATTGAGTATTTGGATTTATTTCAGTCAGACAAATCTATAATATTTGTAAACAGATCATTTGTTGCATTTGACTAATGAGCAGTCAACTATCAAATGCATCTCATTCCCCACTTGTCTATTCTTACACTTTGCACAGGCAGCATTCAACAGGAAAATCAGTTTCTATCAACGCTACAGTTTGAATCTCGATTATGGAGAGGTGTACTCGTTACAACCACAGGCACTCGAATTCCGGACCCCCCTTTTTCCTCATTTGGTCCCTCCCGCGATTATGGTATGGATCTTTGTCTGGCAGTATATTTTTGAACCATTTATCCATATTTTACAACATTTCGTGTTACAACTCTCTCGTTCTACTAACTTTTGTTTATAGGTCCAGATGCCGTATTACTATTACTTATATGTATATATAAGTAATACGGCAGCTGGACTTAAGAAACAAAAGTTAGTAGAACGAGAGAGTTGTAACACGAAATGTTGTAAAATATGGATAAATGGTTCAAAGATATACTTCCAGACAAAGATCCATACCATAATCGCGGGAGGGACCAAATGAGGAAAAAGGGGGATCCGGAATTCGAGTGCCTGTGGTTACAACATTATGTGATGAAGTTTGTCAGTGACTTGCGACAGGTCGGTGGTTTACTTCCGGTACTCCCGTTTCCTCCACCACGATATAGCTGAAATATTGTTGAAACTGGCACTAAGCACCATAACCCTAACTCCTTCAACAAGAATACTAGTGTATTACTCATTTTCAATTTATGAATGGATCAGATGTAGAACTATCAAAAATATTAAATATTTTTCCAGTAATCTTACTACCGGTAATACTGTTATCAATATGTTCCACGTCACAAGAAAATAAATACATACATGGGTACAACTATTTTTTGACCCAAAGGTGAGGTATTGTCATCATATGTTGTCTATAAACTAATCATTTTAGTCTTTTAATTTGATATCTACAACATTTCCTGCAGCCAAACCCTTTTTTGCTAACAAATTATTGCTCAACTATTTCTTCTTGTTATGATTGTAGCTGAAAAACTGCTTACTTGACGCTAAACAACAATCTGGGAACTTATGAGAGGTATTGAACGGAAAATAAATAACTGTGAACATACTTCTACAATGAAACAATAAACTCTCTTAAAATCCACCTGTGATGTAAATCTATTGTCTAAACTCTCCATTATTTTCAAGGAATGGAGAGTTATGAACAATGTGGACAGGGGCGGAGTTATTGTTCTCTTTATACTTTAGATAATATACACAGACTTTTTTTTGGTTACAAGATTAATAATTAATACAATTAATAAATTACAATGGGTGGATTTTAAGTTGGAGAATGTCCTCGTATCTCTCCATTCCTTAAAAACAATGGGCCTCGGCTCCATTATTTTTAAGGAATGGAGAGTTATGATTCTCCTATACAGAAATTCTGAATTCAGTCCACATTTATTTTGATATACAGTTGTGTTGTAGAGGAGATAATCTAGATATATTTAATTGGTCTACTAAGGATGGGGATGTCAACTAAATAAGAATTAATTTCTAAAATTATATCGACAAATAAATTGGTGAAAGTCCTGTTGTTTTATTAGCCGACTTGTCAGTTCTTTTGATTATATTGGAGAAACTGAATATACCATCTTCATTTCTCTTAAAGGTACAAATTCAGCTTGTCAAGTGCATGAAAGTTCTTACAGTTATAAGATTGTTGTTCCAACAATATAGACTTAAGATTGTACCTACATCTACCACAAAAGATTTTCCCTTGTGTTCACTTATATCAATATCCCTTCATTTATGTTTGTCATGATTTCTACACTTGATTGACTAAATCTGCTGCTTCATGTCTGAGTTTTGTAAAAATTGGGACTAAAATGTTAATTTCATATTAGGACTTAAGTCTGAGTTTTGCATTAGGACTTGAGGCTGAGTTTTGTATTAGGACTTAAGTCTAGAGTTTTGTAAAAATTAGAACTTTAGTCTGAGTTTGTATTAGGACTTGAAGCTGAGTTTTGTATTAGGACTTAAATCTAGAGTTTTGTATTGAGACTTAAATCTGAGTTTTGTATTAGGACTAAAGTCTGAGTTTTGTATTAGTACTCAAGTCCGAGTTTTGCACAAACAAAATTATGACTTTTTGACACAAGTTTTGCTGGTTTATCCAGTGACAACAAATCACACTTGAAGGGATTTGAAGGAAACATATGATGGTGTAAATAAACCTTTACTAGTAGTAAATTTTAATTTACATGCTAATATAGTCATAGTCATAAAAACTATGGCTCAAAATTTGTTGTGTTAGGTTACAATTCCACATATTTTTCAAACAAAATTCAAAAAGGTAAAACATGCTACTCCGAGGAACAAGTGATCAGTATGCTGGAGTTCCTCATCGATAACATATTTGTCTCCTTTGGAGGGACACTGTTTCAGCAGGTCGTCGGCATACCAATGGGTACGAATTGTGCCCCTCTTCTAGCCGATTTATTTTTATACTCATACGAGTCGGAGTTTCTTCAAAAGCTTGTAAAAGATAAGAAGATTCATGAGGCTAGAGCCTTTAATTTCACATACAGGTATATTGATGACGTTTTATCTATCAATAAATCTAGATTTGCAGAATTTCTTCCATTGATATATCCTCCAGAGCTGGAAGTTAAAGAGACCACAGATACCGCTTCTTTCGCATCATTTTTGGACTTATACCTCGAATTTGACGACAGTGGTCAAATCAGTACTAAAATTTATGATAAACGGGACTTCAATTTTAAAATCATAAATTTTCCAAATATGTGCAGCAATATACCAGTTTCTCCTGCATATGGTGTTTACATCTCGCAATTGATTCGCTATGCAAGGGCCAGCAGCAATTATTCTGATTTCCTGAAACGTCATCTTCATCTGAGAAACAGCCTACTGGACCAGGGCTATAAAAAGATTTGCCTTATTCAATCTCTTAAAAAGTTTATATTCCGATACCAAGATCTTGTCGCAATATATTCCGTCTCTGCAGAAAAGATTATAAACGATGGATTTTCATATAGTGAAAATGTATAAAGATAAGGTGTCAACAAAAATATTTTTTCATCAATGTGTGACGTAAAAGTGTCTTTGACATTTACTTCACTGAGCTTGGTGCTGCTTTGACAACTGTTTTACCTGTTTTGTTCAAGTATTGTTATAAATACTATTATAGTGACAGCCGGAAACTTTGAGCCGTAATGAAAGCGGGAGGTTTGGCGCTTTAAAATCTTATTCAACCCACCATTTCTTTAGAAATGCCTGTACCAAGTCAGGGTCATTACAGTTTTCACAGTTTTCCGGTTGTTGACTGATTTTGTCTGTTTATATACTTATGAGTTTTGACTTTCCCTTTATAAGATTGTTCGGAGTTCGGTAATTTTGTTATTACCCTTATTATACATACTTATAACAATATCAATTTTCTGGCAAAAATAAAAAGATTGGTAAACAACATAGATAGCTTTATTTATTTATAGCGATACACAACAGATACAGCCAATATATAACAAAATAAATAGCACTATTTCTAATAAACTACCCAACTTTAGGATAGTTGGATGTACATCTACAAAGTAAAAGGGTGCCATTGTGGTAACAATTGTATGATAGTTAGATATACATCCACGGTACCTATGTAATCAGTGCCCATCATGACTTAAAATGTAAGTTTGATTCCCATCTTAATATGAGGAGTGCTCAATATAAATTTATATGATAAAAGTTTGTCTGTGACTAACGACAGATCTGTGGTTTTATCCAGGTGCTACAGTTTCCTCCACAAATAAAACTGACCCTCTTACCTCCTTCAACAATAAAACTGACCCCCTTACCTCCTTCAACAATATAACTGACCCTCTTACCTCCTCCACAAATAAAACTGACCCTCTTACCTCCTTCAACAATAAAACTGACCCTCTTACCTCCTTCAACAATAAAACTGACCCCCTTACCTCCTTCAACAATATAACTGCAATATCTTTAAAGTTGCATAAACAATAAAAAAAAATCCAACCCTGAACCCTTATCCTATAAAGTCAGATGACTACTGCCAGTAAATTCTACCATGTATACAAGATAACAACCAGTAATATTTTAGGGTTATAACTGGAAATTTTACTACATGTAGTGTACTATAAACTCTCTTGCGGCAAGTCTGTGATTTTCTCCAAGTACTCCAATATCCTCCATCAATAAAACTGACCGCCATTGAAATATTGCTGAATGTGGTGTTATACACCATAAACCTTACCCTAACCCTATTACATGTACTATAAACTCCTTATTCCTAAATTAATTCAATACAATATTCAATTCAAGACCACTATAAAACTTATTACATTTTCTTCCTTTTGACAACTAACCATGTAACATTTCCGGCTAAAAAATTACACGTTAGGAAATTATACCATCTTAAGCTAAAATGAGTGAAATGTCACAAGATAATGGTTAATGAAGTACAGTGACAAATGTATGGCTAAAAACAAACTCCTTCTATTGAAACTATGCTTCCTGCAATAAGTTCTATCAAAACAAAATATTTAATAATAATTAATCACGTTTAAATTAAAGATGCAACATTTTTTATACATGAGACAAGATGTAAACAAATGAAATATGATTTTAATGAATTACCGGGAAATCGTAATTTTGGAATAATCTAGGAAATCTTTACAAGCACCAAAGTAGTTCCTTTAAGCAATCAAAACTGGTTCTATAATTTTTACAATTGTATATACCAGTCAATGTAAATAATGCATTTCAGTAGTCTCCCTTTAATAAGGCCCCTCCTCTTATCGGACCAGATTTAAGATGAAATAAGGTTGCAAAATACTACTAAATTATACCCCTTAAGAAAGGCCATCACTCTTAAAAGACAACTTTTTCTACCCCTTAAGAAAGGCCATCACTCTTAAAAGACAATCTTTTCATTGTACAAGGGATTGGTAGCCTTCTAAGAGGGGAAATACTGTATTTACAATATTTACCTAAAAAAAGGGGGGACTGGTACCTGCTATATCTAACATACATACAAGATACCAGGCAAAATAGTAGTCTTTTTAGTGTTTTGAAGTTTGCATGAGGAATTGTTTGTGTTTTTGCAGTCGATTTTATTACACAAATTTACTGTTCAAACTTGTTTTTCTTTTTTTAATGCAGTAAGGAAAGAAACTAATAAAATATAACAGATAATATCAATTATGCATTTAAATAAAACTTTCACAAACCCGCGAGTGACAACCTTACAAATAGGTACTATACAAATACGTAATTAATACTACAGTAGAACTATAACACTGTAGTATAACTGGTAGCTAATCCTACTACATTTTAAATGTTTGCCAACATCAATCGTTGATTTAATGGTCGGAATGTAATTTACTTGTGATGTGAGAGAGAGAGAGCATGTAAACGGATATGTGTAGACTTAGTCAATGGTCCAACTATATATAGGAGTACAGTACAGTAGGGAATGAAAATATAGCACAAACGTAAATTGCCACCGAGTCAAAAACTGAAGAAAGTAAACGCTGTAATTATTATTTGCCAGACCTCAAATCAGATTGCAACAACGGAGGAAAGCTACTGTAGTTCAAAGTTTATTTTTTAATTGGATATGTGTTAACGTTTGTAAACACATGTCTGTATGTAAATATGTGCAGAGATGAGCAACAAAACAGGTACCATCATTGAAACAACTGAGTTACACTGACCGGCTGAAAAAGCTCAAAATGCCAACGCTGAGGTATCACAGATTAAGAGGGGATATAATTGAAACATTCAAAATAGTAAATGGAATTTATGATAAGGATGTGACAGATAGATTTTTGGAAATGAGTAGGGCATAGTAAAAAACTACAAAAAGCAAACTGTAGACAGAATTTGAGGAAACACAACTTTAAGAACAGGGTGACTGACATATGGAATGATTTGCCACAAGAGTTAGTACAAGCAAAAACAGTAAAGAGCTTTGAAATATTGCTGGATAAATATTGGGAAAACCAGGAGATGAAATATGACTATAATGAGGAAATTAAGGTTAAGACCGGAAGTCACAAGAAGAAGTTTATATTAGATATTGATGAAGAAGATGCGGACATAGTAGTTGAGAGACCAGCGTCCATACAGTAATCAGTTTATCAATTGTGTATTAAGTGATATCTGTATATTATATATTAAGCCATGATATGGTGATGATGCATGTCTATAGAAAAAATATATATGAGCATTTTGACATTGTAAATAGCAAAATAAAGGCACTTGATACAATTTCAAACTTGTAATCTACCTAATGTTTAATTGTAATATATCCAATGTTCCATTGTAATATATTCAATGTTAAATTGTAACATATTCAATGTTAAATTGTAATATACCCAACGTTCAATTGTAATATACCGGTATTAATTTTAGCATTAATGTAAATCAACTTATTATTTTTGAATGAGGTAGAAAAAACTGAGCACTTTACAATAACTAGAGGCTCAGGTGAGCCTGTATCGCTCACCTGACATAAATAAGTCTTCTTAAGAATGTCTGCATGCTGAATACATCCAAGTTACTATTCAAATCCCATACTGCCATAGGGTTCTATGTTAAAACTATGTCTGCTCATGGCAGCCATCTTGGATGGAGGTCGTGGTCACCGGACACAATTTTGAAAGTATACTACCCAAGGACCATCCATGCCATGTTTGCTTTAAATTGGCTGACTGGTTTCAGAAGAGAAGATTTTTAAACAATTTTCCCATAGGGTCCTATGTTAAAACTATGTCTGCTGACGGCGGCCATTTTGAACTGAGATCGGGATCACTGAACACAATTTTGGAAGTTGACCACCTAAGGACCATCGATGACATGTTTGCTATATTGGCTTACTAGTTTCAGAGGAGAAGATTTTAAAACATTTTTTCCCATAGGGTCCTATGTTAAAACTACAGTATGTCTGCTGAAGGTGGCCATCTTGGATGGAGGTCAGGGTCACTGGACACAATTTTGAAAATTGACCACTTAAGGACCATCCATGCCATGTTTGCTTTAAATTGGCTTACTGGTTTCAGAGAAGAAGATTTTTAAACATATTTCCCATAGGGTCCTATGTTAAAACTATGTTCGCTGATGGTTGCCATCTTGGATGGAGGTCGGGGTCACAGGACATAATTTTGAAAGTTGACCACCTAAGGACCATTCATCCCATGTTTGCTTTAAACTGACTTACTGGTTTCAGAGGAGAAGACTTTTAAACATTTTTTCCATAGGGTCCTATGTTAAAATTAAGTCGAGTCATGGTGGCCATCTTGGATTTCCGATCAGCGCCAAAAACAAAAATCTTGTATATGACCATCCAATGAACATTTCTGCCAAGTTTGATTCAAATCTGTTTTGTGGTTTCAGAAAAAAAGATGAAAATGTGAAATTCCCATAGGGTCCTATGTTAAACTAAGTCGAGTCATGGTGGCCATCTTGAATTTCCGATCGGCAAACGATTCACAAGTTTAGTACAGGACCACCCAATGATCATTCCTGCAAAGTCATAATTCAATTGGCTTAGTGGTTTCTAACAAGAAGATTTTTAAAATTTCGACCAATCAGAACACATTATGGGCCCTGGCAGCCATGTTGGATTTCCGATCAGCGCCAAAAACAAAAATCTTGTATATGACCATCCAATGAACATTTCTGCCAAGTTTGGTTCAAATCTGTTTTGTGGTTTCAGAAAAGAAGATGAAAATGTGAAATTCCCATAGGGTCCTATGTTAAACTAAGTCAAGTCATGGCGGCCATCTTGAATTTCCGATTGGCAAACGATTCACAATTTTAGTACAGGACCACCCAATGATCATTCCTGCAAAGTCACAATTCAATTGACTTAGTGGTTTCTGACAAGAAGATTTTTAAAATTTCAGCCAATGAGAACACATTATGGACCCTGGCAGCCATGTTGGATTTCAAATCAGCACCAAAAACACAAATCTGGTAGAGGACCATCCAGTGAACATTTCTGGCAAGTTTGGCTGATTTCTGTTCAGCGGTTTCAGAGAAGAAGATTTAAATGTGAAAAGCTAACGGACGGACGGACGACGGACGCTTACCCATGACAAAAGCTCACATGGCCTATGGCCAGGTGAGCTAAAAAAGAACAGACTCAAAACATTAAAGACCAAATATCTGACTCATGATCAATACAATGTTTTATACTACATGTTATATAAAGTAAAATCTCATGGTTTCTAAGAAGTGGGAAGACTTCTAATTTAGCAGTAATAATTTATAAATCAAGGACATTTGCATAACAAATAACATTATAAACTAGAGGCTCAGTGGGCTGAGCCTGTGTCGCTCACCTTTCATTCTGCTTTGAGGAAACTTAATACTGAACCTCCCATAGGTGCTTCCCACCAAGTTTTGGTCATTTGGCTAAGCAGTTACAGAGAAGAAGATATTTAGAAATCGACCAATCAGAAACAAGAATGGTTTGTGGCAGCCATGTTTATTAACGGATCAGAACTAAATGAGCAATCTTTATAGATGACCTTCCAAGGATGCTTCCTACCAAGTGGTTTCAGAGGAGACGATTTTTTAGAAATCAACCAATCAGAAACAAGAATTGCCTGTGGCGGTCATGTTTCTTAACGAATCGGAACTAAATGAGCAATCTTTAGAGAGAACCTTCCATAGATGCTTCCTACCAAGTTTCAGTTCATTTGGTTAAGCGGTTACAGAGGAGAAGATTTTGTAGAAATCAACTAATCAGAAACAAGAATTGTCTGTAGTGGCCATGTTTGATAACGGATCGGGATGAAATGAGCAATCTTTATAGAGGACATGCCATAGATGCTTCCTACCAAGTTTCGGTTCATTTTGCCAAGTGGTTTCAGAGGAGAAGATTTAAAAAAATGGGCCAATCTGAAACAAGAATTGCCTATGGCGGCCATGTTTGTTAACGGATTGGAACTAAATGGGCAATCTTTATAGAGGACCTTTCAAGGATGCTTCCTACCATGTTTCGATTGATTTGGCCAAGCGGTTTCAGAGGAGAAGATTTTTTAGAAATCAACCAATCAGAAACAAGAATTGCCTGTGGTGGCCATGTTTGATAACGGATCAGGACGAAATGAGCAATCTTTATAGAGGACATGCCATAGATGCTTCCTACCAAGTTTCAGTTCATTTGGCACAGTGGTTTCAGAGGAGAAGACTTTAAAAAATCGGCCAATCAGAAACAAGAATTACCTATGGCGGCCATGTTTGTTAATGGATCAGGACAAAATGAGCAATCTTTAGAGAGGACATTCCATAGATGCTTCCTACCAAGTTTCACTTCATTTGGCTGAGGGGTTTCAGAGGAGAAGATTAAAATGTGAAACATTAACGGATGACAGACGACGGACGCCAAGTGATGGCAAAAGCTCACATTGCCTTTGGCAAGGTGAGCAAATAAGAGAAATGTATATATGTACTTCAAATTGTTTTAGTGACATCATGATCACTTTGCTTGATAAATTAATGGAAAATATATTTCTTCGATTATTTTTGTAGGTCATAGATATACAAAAAATTGAGTAAACTGAATTGTGGGATCTTTTTGACCAAAGATGTATGTTCATACTAAAGTGTATCCTTTCTACAAAAAAAAATCTACAAAGGCAATGTATATATATATATTGATTCATAGATATTTAAGCTATATCGTGGCATAGTACTATATGAAAATGATTTAATTTAATATTTTTAGTAACTGCAAGCCTGGTGATCAGCAATATTACTGTATGTTAAATTTTAAAAGCTAAAAATTACAATTTAGTCCTTTTTAAACAATTATAAATTAATCATATGCTACCACCGAAAACAAAAATAATCTGCATTTTGAACATACCATCCAATAGAATTATAGAAGAGCTTTGTATAACCACACTCCAATGCAAGAACTGTGATTTTAATTTTGTCTTGAGCAAGGTCTACTGGAATCAAAATAAATTTTGACAAGATTTGGTTTTGTGACAGAGTAAATGCAAATTAAGTTATTAATTGGTTTTGTAAATTTGTAATAAATTTAATGTTACATGTATTAGTAATATTTATACCACGGTTTTCCGAGTTAAACAGTTGAACTATCAAACATGAAGCATGAGATGGTTTAACCGCTTAACTCGAAATCCATGCAATATTACATCTAGGTCGTTATTGCATGGATCTCCGAGAGTAATAAAACAACAGCCCAGATTTATAGTGTGCAATATCTCCTATCTGCTAGTATTATTTCACAGTTCTAAGCTGCTGCACAAATCTGGTATATAAACCATAAAGAGATCAAAGAAAAAGAATGCATTCATGTTACAACATAAAATATTGCACTTTTTTAAATTACAAGTACAATGTGTATGTAAATATCTTTTCTATCATATGTATAACCTGACAAAATCTTCATCATAAATTTATTTACATTTTCAATCCAGTTTTAATTTCGTCCATTTTATCATCGTGGCAGGAGATCGATATAAAAAGATTAATTTGGCAAACAAGTCCTCTTCTAGTCGCCATTGGTGGGATTCCCTTGCCATGTAAATATCAAGACACAAATTGATTACACGATCCATGTTTGGTAGTTCTAAAAACATGATGACTTCCGACGTTCCGCTGAAGAAGATTCGTACAAACCTGCCGATCACTAGTACCATTGATATATACATTCCGATAATTCTGCAATGATAATATTAGTAAAATGATGAGGCGAAAAATTCTTGCATTGCATACTTATCTATAATAAACTCATATTAGTGTCCACTCCTCAAATCGGCATCCACTGACGTCATCTCAAATCATGGTCCGATTTAAGGGTATTCTAAAAACGGTGTCCTTTCCAAATTCTCAGATCTATGGCCTATCAATTGGTTAGGGCATACGTCAGTGACATCAATTCGAGAAAGTGAGAAATGTCCATAGATTTGAGAATTTGAAAAAAGGACATAGATCTGAGGTACAGATGTCTGTGATGTAGAAATCGGACATGAATTTGAGGATTGGATATCAATTAGAGGCTAGAGTCTTACATGTATATGAACAATATCTAGATACAAATTAAAAAATCAGGCGATTTTTGCAAAATATTGCTTTTTTATGCAGTATAATAAACAATTTTTAAACTTCACAAAGCCTCATAGTTCGTCAATGAATGACAGATTACAAAATATGTAATAATTATACAATAATAATGTATAAATGTATACATGTATAAATTTACATCTTTACATTATTTAGTATACAGTAAAAATAATTACAGAAATAAATATTGCACGATAAAGTGATAAATATTACATGGACTACAAACAGCTGACAATACACGAAAAACTCTAAACACTACATAAGATTATACGTTAATATTAAAGGGCCATTACCTGCCAAAATCGTAAATTTTTGTTACCTATAAAAAAAAGAGCACCAGCTCTAATATTTCTGCATTGAAATTATACTATAGTATAAGAACGAAATATTATAAACTTAAAAAAAGTCGGACAAATTACATTATATATTTGGCATAAATGTGAATAAAGGCCAGTTACCTTATTTTGGTATATATCATGTTTTTTTGCATGAAATAATTCCAATAATTGCTGCCCATTTTGCAATATTCACTATTATGCTATACATATACAAATTTCACCATTCTCCATTTATTAAGACCCAAAAATGACCTTGAACCAGTAGGGCAAGGTCACAGTGTTTATAAATTAGTATGTGACACTCCATCATGCCTGAATACAATGTATAACACACTGTTTTAGATACTTATGTGTCTTGTTAGAATTAAAGACAGAAGGAGATAAATAATTATTATTTTTAGTAATGACTGCCATCTTGGATGGAATGTAGGTCTTAGTAACCACTGCCATCTTGGATGGAAGGTAGGTCTGTCAGATATAATGGAGAACTGGGACCTTTTAAGAACTTTCCCATCCCATGTTTGGTTTATATAAGTAAATTTTCCAATGATATTGGTCAAATTGACATAATTTTAATTTGCATAATATTAAAAATTACAAATTTCATAATTAATTAAACCTGGAATATATGTTAAACAACCTATTAGTTTAAAATTCAGAAATACACAAGAGTATATGTAAACAATATCACATAAAAATTATCTACATTTTTTAATTTCAGTTAATTCCAGCTTTAAATGTAGAAATACAGTCCATTTATAGAATTTCTATCTTTTTTTTGCAACAGTGTCCATCTTGGAGACGAGGACAGGGATGTTGGAGTTGATATAATTATAAAAGCAGATGGCCTGAGGACCATACAAGCCTTAGCTGTTTTAATTTGACCCAGTGGTTTCATAAAAGGAAATTAAAATGCCATAAAATAATAAAATAAAATCAAGATGGATGTCACCTATGACGAAAACATACAGTACATGGCGCTTGGCCAGATGGGCTAAAAAATGAAAACAGCACCGAATGCACGACTTTAAAAATAACTAAACAACCTGGTTAAAATGAAAATAAAATAAGCGTCGTAACGAAATAAAAAATAAATGCTACCAAGTGACCTCCATTAAAATTTGCAATCTACCATCCTCCAAAACTACATACATAAACAATGTAAATAATAAAATACAATGATTAGAATACAATATATCAAATAAATTAAATTTTTTAAAATAATTGAGAGGTATTGAATTAAAACCCTGTGAAATCATATAATAAAACAAGGACATTTTAACAAAATAATTACAGATACAGGACATTTAACCAGTTTCAAGTTTTCCATTAAGAGACAAATAAACTAAATTAAATTTAACAAAATGTTATAAAGGTCAAAGGTAAAAAAATATTTTTAAACAAAATTAAATGAAGACAGATATAGAATATTATATAATATACAATAGGCTAAGAACTGGCTTCAATATGTATATTGTTAACATTATGATGAATATAAAATACAATATTTTAAATATTTTGCTTGATAAAACTAAAAAAAAAAGCCTTGTGTATGCTCAGCATACTTATCATTAAATATCACACGACGAAAAAATCGAGCAGTTTCTTAGCGGTTATATTAATCGTTCTTCTTAGCGTCAGTGATGACAAGATGAGGTGGCATCCGTGTCCATTTCACACGAGTTTCTGCTGACCGATAGAAGAAAATTAGTTTAGCATATAGGTCTTCCTCTAATCTAAACTCTCCCATTTCTCGTACAAGATACAGATCTAAACAAAGCTGCAAGACATTGTCTATATAGGGCAGCTCGTTGTACGTGATTTTTTCTATCAGTCCGGATGTGCTCATTCGTAGGATTCTTCCGATCAACAAGATGAAGGATAAGTACAAACCAATGATGCTAAAAATAAAAAAAAGGCAAATACAAATAGTTTTGTAAGTAAGACATTAGGTGATTTAAAAATTAAATTCTGAAATACAGACTATACTTAAAAATTGTCTTCATACATATCACTAAACCATCTTGAAAAAGTTCACCTTTCCTCTTTTAAGTCTTAAGGTACTCTTCCACTTTAAAAATCTTGAGGGGCTGTCGTGATTTGGAATCCCATTTAGGCGAGGTGTACTCGATACAACATTGTGATAAAGTTTGTTAGAGACTTGCGGCAGGTCAGTGGTGTTCTCCGGGTATTCCTGTTTCCTCCACCAGTAAAGTGACTGCCAGGAAATAATTTAATATTGTTGAAAGTGGCATTAAACACCATCACCATAACCCCTAAAAATCTTGACAATCCAACTTTTATATTCTACCTTCATTCTCCTAACAACAGATTAACAATACAAACGTATTTTGTTATTATAAGGCTCATACAATAATCTGTACTTGACAACAAATGTCAGTACTTTCTAATAAAAGTCTGTACTTGACAATAAATGTCAGTACTTTCTAATAAAAGTCTGTACTTGACAACAAATGTCAGTACTTTCTAATAAAAGTCTGTACTTGACAATAAATGTCAGTACTTTCTAATAAAAGTCTGTACTTGACAATAAATGTCAGTACTTTCTAATAAAAGTCTGTACTTGACAATAAATGTCAGTACTTTCTAATAAAAGTCTGTACTTGACAATAAATGTCAGTACTTTCTAATAAAAGTCTGTACTTGACAATAAATGTCAGTACTTTCTAATAAAAGTCTGTACTTGACAATAAATGTCAGTACTTTCTAATAAAAGTCTGTACTTGACAATAAATGTCAGTACTTTCTAATAAAAGTCTGTACTTGACAATAAATGTCAGTACTTTCTAATAAAAGTCTGTACTTGACAACAAATGTCAGTACTTTCTAATAAAAGTCTGTACTTGACAATAAATGTCAGTACTTTCTAATACCAGAGGCTCTCAAGAGCCTGTATCGTTCACCTGGTTATAAAAAGAACAAATTGGTCCTATGTAAAAACTATGTCCTGCAGTGGTAGTCATCTTGGTATTACGATCAACATAAAAAACACAAAGTTTGTAAAGGACCTTCCAATGATTGATGCACAGTTTAGGTTCAATCAGTGCAATAGCTTCAGAGAAGAATATATTTCTGTATTTTCCCCATATGGTCCTGTGTTAATACTATGACCTGTGGTGGCAGCCATCTTGGATTTCCGATCGGCATAAAAAACAGACACTTTATAGAGGACCTTCCAATGATCATTCCTGGGCAGTTTGGTTTCAACTGTCCAAGTGGTTTCAGAGAAGAAGCGTTTTGAAACATTTATCCCATATGGTCCAATGTTAAACTAAGTCCTGCCGTAGCCGCCATTTTGAATTTCATATCGGAACAAAAAACGTCAAGTTTGTAGAGGACCATCCAATGAACATTCATGTACAGTTTGGCTTTAATCATATTTGTAGTTTCTGAGAAGAAGGCATTTGAACATTTTCCCATAGGGTCCAATGTTAATCTATGTATTGCGGTGGTGGCCATCTTGGATTTCCGATCGGCAAAAAAAACACAAACTTTGTAGAGGACCTTCCAATGATCATTCCTGGGCAGTTTGGTTTCAATTATCCAAGTGGTTTCAGAGAAGAAGCATTTTGAAACATTTTTCTCATAGGGTCCAATGTTAAACTAAGTCCTGCCGTAGCTGCCATTTTGAATTTCATATCGGAACAAAAAACATACAGTTTGTAGAGGACCATCCAATGAACATTCATGTACGGTTTGGCTTTAATCATATTTGTAGTTTCTGAGAAGAAGGCATTTGAACATTTTCCCATAGGGTCCAATGTTAATCTATGTATTGTGGTGGCGGCCATCTTGGATTTCCGATCAGCATAAAAAACATAAATTTTGTAGAGGACCTTCCAATGATCATTCCTGGGCAGTTTGGTTTCAACTGTCCTAGTGGTTTCAGAGAAGAAGCGTTTTGAAACATTTTTCTCATAGGGTCCAATGTTAAACTAAGTCCTGCCGTAGCCGCCATTTTGAATTTCATATCGGAACAAAAAATGTCAAGTTTGTAGAGGACCATCCAATGAACATTCATGTACAGTTTGGCTTTAATCATATTTGTAGTTTCTGAGAAGAAGGCATTTGAACATTTTACCATAGGGTCCAATGTTAATCTATGTATTGCGGTGGCGGCCATCTTGGATTTCCGATCGACATATAAAACAGAGACTTTGTAGAGGACCTTCCAATGATCATTCCTGGGCAGTTTGGTTTCAATTGTCCAAGTGGTTTCAGAGAAGAAGCGTTTTGAAACAATTTTCCCATAGGGTCCAATGTTAAACTAAGTCCTGCCGTAGCCGCCATTTCGAATTTCATATCGGAACAAAAAACGTAAAGTTTGTAGAGGACCATCCAATGAACATTCATGTACAGTTTGGCTTTAATCATATTTGTAGTTTCTGAGAAGAAGGCATTTGAACATTTTACCATAGGGTCCAATGTTAATCTATGTATTGCGGTGGCGGCCATCTTGGATTTCCGATCGACATATAAAACAGAAACTTTGTAGAGGACCTTCCAATGATCATTCCTGGGCAGTTTGGTTTCAACTGTCCTAGTGGTTTCAGAGAAGAAGCGTTTTGAAACATTTTTCTCATAGGGTCCAATGTTAAACTAAGTCCTGCCGTAGCCGCCATTTTGAATTTCATATCGGAACAAAAAACGTCAAGTTTGTAGAGGACCATCCAATGAACATTCATGTACAGTTTGGCTTTAATCATATTTGTAGTTTCTGAGAAGAAGGCATTTGAACATTTTACCATAGGGTCCAATGTTAATCTATGTATTGTGGTGGCGGCCATCTTGGATTTCCGATCGGCATAAAAAACATAAATTTTGTAGAGGACCTTCCAATGATCATTCCTGGGCAGTTTGGTTTCAACTGTCCTAGTGGTTTCAGAGAAGAAGCGTTTTGAAACATTTTTCTCATAGGGTCCAATGTTAAACTAAGTCCTGCCGTAGCCGCCATTTTGAATTTCATATCGGAACAAAAAATGTCAAGTTTGTAGAGGACCATCCAATGAACATTCATGTACAGTTTGGCTTTAATCATATTTGTAGTTTCTGAGAAGAAGGCATTTGAACATTTTACCATAGGGTCCAATGTTAATCTATGTATTGCGGTGGCGGCCATCTTGGATTTCCGATCGACATATAAAACAGAGACTTTGTAGAGGACCTTCCAATGATCATTCCTGGGCAGTTTGGTTTCAATTGTCCAAGTGGTTTCAGAGAAGAAGCGTTTTGAAACAATTTTCCCATAGGGTCCAATGTTAAACTAAGTCCTGCCGTAGCCGCCATTTCGAATTTCATATCGGAACAAAAAACGTAAAGTTTGTAGAGGACCATCCAATGAACATTCATGTACAGTTTGGCTTTAATCATATTTGTAGTTTCTGAGAAGAAGGCATTTGAACATTTTACCATAGGGTCCAATGTTAATCTATGTATTGCGGTGGCGGCCATCTTGGATTTCCGATCGACATATAAAACAGAGACTTTGTAGAGGACCTTCCAATGATCATTCCTGGGCAGTTTGGTTTCAATTGTCCAAGTGGTTTCAGAGAAGAAGCGTTTTGAAACAATTTTCCCATAGGGTCCAATGTTAAACTAAGTCCTGCCGTAGCCGCCATTTCGAATTTCATATCGGAACAAAAAACGTAAAGTTTGTAGAGGACCATCCAATGAACATTCATGTACAGTTTGGCTTTAATCATATTTGTAGTTTCTGAGAAGAAGGCATTTTAACATTTTACCATAGGGTCCAATGTTAATCTATGTATTGCGGTGGCGGCCATCTTGGATTTCCGATCGACATATAAAACAGAAACTTTGTAGAGGACCTTCCAATGATCATTCCTGGGCAGTTTGGTTTCAACTGTCCTAGTGGTTTCAGAGAAGAAGCGTTTTGAAACATTTTTCTCATAGGGTCCAATGTTAAACTAAGTCCTGCCGTAGCCGCCATTTTGAATTTCATATCGGAACAAAAAACGTCAAGTTTGTAGAGGACCATCCAATGAACATTCATGTACAGTTTGGCTTTAATCATATTTGTAGTTTCTGAGAAGAAGGCATTTGAACATTTTACCATAGGGTCCAATGTTAATCTATGTATTGTGGTGGCGGCCATCTTGGATTTCCGATCGGCATAAAAAACATAAATTTTGTAGAGGACCTTCCAATGATCATTCCTGGGCAGTTTGGTTTCAATTGTCCAAGTGGTTTCAGAGAAGAAGCGTTTTGAAACAATTTTCCCATAGGGTCCAATGTTAAACTAAGTCCTGCCGTAGCCGCCATTTCGAATTTCATATCGGAACAAAAAATGTCAAGTTTGTAGAGGACCATCCAATGAACATTCATGTACAGTTTGGCTTTAATCATATTTGTAGTTTCTGAGAAGAAGGCATTTGAACATTTTACCATAGGGTCCAATGTTAATCTATGTATTGCGGTGGCGGCCATCTTGGATTTCCGATCGACATATAAAACAGAGACTTTGTAGAGGACCTTCCAATGATCATTCCTGGGCAGTTTGGTTTCAATTGTCCAAGTGGTTTCAGAGAAGAAGCGTTTTGAAACAATTTTCCCATAGGGTCCAATGTTAAACTAAGTCCTGCCGTAGCCGCCATTTCGAATTTCATATCGGAACAAAAAACGTAAAGTTTGTAGAGGACCATCCAATGAACATTCATGTACAGTTTGGCTTTAATCATATTTGTAGTTTCTGAGAAGAAGGCATTTGAACATTTTACCATAGGGTCCAATGTTAATCTATGTATTGCGGTGGCGGCCATCTTGGATTTCCGATCGACATATAAAACAGAGACTTTGTAGAGGACCTTCCAATGATCATTCCTGGGCAGTTTGGTTTCAATTGTCCAAGTGGTTTCAGAGAAGAAGCGTTTTGAAACAATTTTCCCATAGGGTCCAATGTTAAACTAAGTCCTGCCGTAGCCGCCATTTCGAATTTCATATCGGAACAAAAAACGTAAAGTTTGTAGAGGACCATCCAATGAACATTCATGTACAGTTTGGCTTTAATCATATTTGTAGTTTCTGAGAAGAAGGCATTTGAACATTTTACCATAGGGTCCAATGTTAATCTATGTATTGCGGTGGCGGCCATCTTGGATTTCCGATCGACATATAAAACAGAAACTTTGTAGAGGACCTTCCAATGATCATTCCTGGGCAGTTTGGTTTCAACTGTCCTAGTGGTTTCAGAGAAGAAGCGTTTTGAAACATTTTTCTCATAGGGTCCAATGTTAAACTAAGTCCTGCCGTAGCCGCCATTTTGAATTTCATATCGGAACAAAAAACGTCAAGTTTGTAGAGGACCATCCAATGAACATTCATGTACAGTTTGGCTTTAATCATATTTGTAGTTTCTGAGAAGAAGGCATTTGAACATTTTACCATAGGGTCCAATGTTAATCTATGTATTGTGGTGGCGGCCATCTTGGATTTCCGATCGGCATAAAAAACATAAATTTTGTAGAGGACCTTCCAATGATCATTCCTGGGCAGTTTGGTTTCAACTGTCCTAGTGGTTTCAGAGAAGAAGCGTTTTGAAACATTTTTCTCATAGGGTCCAATGTTAAACTAAGTCCTGCCGTAGCCGCCATTTTGAATTTCATATCGGAACAAAAAATGTCAAGTTTGTAGAGGACCATCCAATGAACATTCATGTACAGTTTGGCTTTAATCATATTTGTAGTTTCTGAGAAGAAGGCATTTGAACATTTTACCATAGGGTCCAATGTTAATCTATGTATTGCGGTGGCGGCCATCTTGGATTTCCGATCGACATATAAAACAGAGACTTTGTAGAGGACCTTCCAATGATCATTCCTGGGCAGTTTGGTTTCAATTGTCCAAGTGGTTTCAGAGAAGAAGCGTTTTGAAACAATTTTCCCATAGGGTCCAATGTTAAACTAAGTCCTGCCGTAGCCGCCATTTCGAATTTCATATCGGAACAAAAAACGTCAAGTTTGTAGAGGACCATCCAATGAACATTCATGTACAGTTTGGCTTTAATCATATTTGTAGTTTCTGAGAAGAAGGCATTTGAACATTTTCCCATAGGGTCCAATGTTAATCTATGTATTGCGGTGGCGGCCATCTTGGATTTCCGATCGACATATAAAACAGAAACTTTGTAGAGGACCTTCCAATGATCATTCCTGGGCAGTTTGGTTTCAACTGTCCTAGTGGTTTCAGAGAAGAAGCGTTTTGAAACATTTTTCTCATAGGGTCCAATGTTAAACTAAGTCCTGCCGTAGCCGCCATTTTGAATTTCATATCGGAACAAAAAACGTCAAGTTTGTAGAGGACCATCCAATGAACATTCATGTACAGTTTGGCTTTAATCATATTTGTAGTTTCTGAGAAGAAGGCATTTGAACATTTTACCATAGGGTCCAATGTTAATCTATGTATTGTGGTGGCGGCCATCTTGGATTTCCGATCGGCATAAAAAACATAAATTTTGTAGAGGACCTTCCAATGATCATTCCTGGGCAGTTTGGTTTCAACTGTCCTAGTGGTTTCAGAGAAGAAGCGTTTTGAAACATTTTTCTCATAGGGTCCAATGTTAAACTAAGTCCTGCCGTAGCCGCCATTTTGAATTTCATATCGGAACAAAAAACGTCAAGTTTGTAGAGGACCATCCAATGAACATTCATGTACAGTTTGGCTTTAATCATATTTGTAGTTTCTGAGAAGAAGGCATTTGAACATTTTACCATAGGGTCCAATGTTAATCTATGTATTGTGGTGGCGGCCATCTTGGATTTCCGATCGGCATAAAAAACATAAATTTTGTAGAGGACCTTCCAATGATCATTCCTGGGCAGTTTGGTTTCAATTGTCCAAGTGGTTTCAGAGAAGAAGCGTTTTGAAACAATTTTCCCATAGGGTCCAATGTTAAACTAAGTCCTGCCGTAGCCGCCATTTCGAATTTCATATCGGAACAAAAAATGTCAAGTTTGTAGAGGACCATCCAATGAACATTCATGTACAGTTTGGCTTTAATCATATTTGTAGTTTCTGAGAAGAAGGCATTTGAACATTTTACCATAGGGTCCAATGTTAATCTATGTATTGCGGTGGCGGCCATCTTGGATTTCCGATCGACATATAAAACAGAGACTTTGTAGAGGACCTTCCAATGATCATTCCTGGGCAGTTTGGTTTCAATTGTCCAAGTGGTTTCAGAGAAGAAGCGTTTTGAAACAATTTTCCCATAGGGTCCAATGTTAAACTAAGTCCTGCCGTAGCCGCCATTTCGAATTTCATATCGGAACAAAAAACGTAAAGTTTGTAGAGGACCATCCAATGAACATTCATGTACAGTTTGGCTTTAATCATATTTGTAGTTTCTGAGAAGAAGGCATTTGAACATTTTACCATAGGGTCCAATGTTAATCTATGTATTGTGGTGGCGGCCATCTTGGATTTCCGATCGACATATAAAACAGAGACTTTGTAGAGGACCTTCCAATGATCATTCCTGGGCAGTTTGGTTTCAATTGTCCAAGTGGTTTCAGAGAAGAAGCGTTTTGAAACAATTTTCCCATAGGGTCCAATGTTAAACTAAGTCCTGCCGTAGCCGCCATTTCGAATTTCATATCGGAACAAAAAACGTAAAGTTTGTAGAGGACCATCCAATGAACATTCATGTACAGTTTGGCTTTAATCATATTTGTAGTTTCTGAGAAGAAGGCATTTGAACATTTTACCATAGGGTCCAATGTTAATCTATGTATTGCGGTGGCGGCCATCTTGGATTTCCGATCGACATATAAAACAGAAACTTTGTAGAGGACCTTCCAATGATCATTCCTGGGCAGTTTGGTTTCAACTGTCCTAGTGGTTTCAGAGAAGAAGCGTTTTGAAACATTTTTCTCATAGGGTCCAATGTTAAACTAAGTCCTGCCGTAGCCGCCATTTTGAATTTCATATCGGAACAAAAAACGTCAAGTTTGTAGAGGACCATCCAATGAACATTCATGTACAGTTTGGCTTTAATCATATTTGTAGTTTCTGAGAAGAAGGCATTTGAACATTTTACCATAGGGTCCAATGTTAATCTATGTATTGTGGTGGCGGCCATCTTGGATTTCCGATCGGCATAAAAAACATAAATTTTGTAGAGGACCTTCCAATGATCATTCCTGGGCAGTTTGGTTTCAACTGTCCTAGTGGTTTCAGAGAAGAAGCGTTTTGAAACATTTTTCTCATAGGGTCCAATGTTAAACTAAGTCCTGCCGTAGCCGCCATTTTGAATTTCATATCGGAACAAAAAATGTCAAGTTTGTAGAGGACCATCCAATGAACATTCATGTACAGTTTGGCTTTAATCATATTTGTAGTTTCTGAGAAGAAGGCATTTGAACATTTTACCATAGGGTCCAATGTTAATCTATGTATTGCGGTGGCGGCCATCTTGGATTTCCGATCGACATATAAAACAGAGACTTTGTAGAGGACCTTCCAATGATCATTCCTGGGCAGTTTGGTTTCAATTGTCCAAGTGGTTTCAGAGAAGAAGCGTTTTGAAACAATTTTCCCATAGGGTCCAATGTTAAACTAAGTCCTGCCGTAGCCGCCATTTCGAATTTCATATCGGAACAAAAAACGTCAAGTTTGTAGAGGACCATCCAATGAACATTCATGTACAGTTTGGCTTTAATCATATTTGTAGTTTCTGAGAAGAAGGCATTTGAACATTTTCCCATAGGGTCCAATGTTAATCTATGTATTGCGGTGGCGGCCATCTTGGATTTCCGATCGACATATAAAACAGAAACTTTGTAGAGGACCTTCCAATGATCATTCCTGGGCAGTTTGGTTTCAACTGTCCTAGTGGTTTCAGAGAAGAAGCGTTTTGAAACATTTTTCTCATAGGGTCCAATGTTAAACTAAGTCCTGCCGTAGCCGCCATTTTGAATTTCATATCGGAACAAAAAACGTCAAGTTTGTAGAGGACCATCCAATGAACATTCATGTACAGTTTGGCTTTAATCATATTTGTAGTTTCTGAGAAGAAGGCATTTGAACATTTTACCATAGGGTCCAATGTTAATCTATGTATTGTGGTGGCGGCCATCTTGGATTTCCGATCGGCATAAAAAACATAAATTTTGTAGAGGACCTTCCAATGATCATTCCTGGGCAGTTTGGTTTCAACTGTCCTAGTGGTTTCAGAGAAGAAGCGTTTTGAAACATTTTTCTCATAGGGTCCAATGTTAAACTAAGTCCTGCCGTAGCCGCCATTTTGAATTTCATATCGGAACAAAAAATGTCAAGTTTGTAGAGGACCATCCAATGAACATTCATGTACAGTTTGGCTTTAATCATATTTGTAGTTTCTGAGAAGAAGGCATTTGAACATTTTACCATAGGGTCCAATGTTAATCTATGTATTGCGGTGGCGGCCATCTTGGATTTCCGATCGACATATAAAACAGAGACTTTGTAGAGGACCTTCCAATGATCATTCCTGGGCAGTTTGGTTTCAATTGTCCAAGTGGTTTCAGAGAAGAAGCGTTTTGAAACAATTTTCCCATAGGGTCCAATGTTAAACTAAGTCCTGCCGTAGCCGCCATTTCGAATTTCATATCGGAACAAAAAACGTCAAGTTTGTAGAGGACCATCCAATGAACATTCATGTACAGTTTGGCTTTAATCATATTTGTAGTTTCTGAGAAGAAGGCATTTGAACATTTTCCCATAGGGTCCAATGTTAATCTATGTATTGCGGTGGCGGCCATCTTGGATTTCCGATCGACATATAAAACAGAAACTTTGTAGAGGACCTTCCAATGATCATTCCTGGGCAGTTTGGTTTCAACTGTCCTAGTGGTTTCAGAGAAGAAGCGTTTTGAAACATTTTTCTCATAGGGTCCAATGTTAAACTAAGTCCTGCCGTAGCCGCCATTTTGAATTTCATATCGGAACAAAAAACGTCAAGTTTGTAGAGGACCATCCAATGAACATTCATGTACAGTTTGGCTTTAATCATATTTGTAGTTTCTGAGAAGAAGGCATTTGAACATTTTACCATAGGGTCCAATGTTAATCTATGTATTGTGGTGGCGGCCATCTTGGATTTCCGATCGGCATAAAAAACATAAATTTTGTAGAGGACCTTCCAATGATCATTCCTGGGCAGTTTGGTTTCAACTGTCCTAGTGGTTTCAGAGAAGAAGCGTTTTGAAACATTTTTCTCATAGGGTCCAATGTTAAACTAAGTCCTGCCGTAGCCGCCATTTTGAATTTCATATCGGAACAAAAAACGTCAAGTTTGTAGAGGACCATCCAATGAACATTCATGTACAGTTTGGCTTTAATCATATTTGTAGTTTCTGAGAAGAAGGCATTTGAACATTTTACCATAGGGTCCAATGTTAATCTATGTATTGTGGTGGCGGCCATCTTGGATTTCCGATCGGCATAAAAAACATAAATTTTGTAGAGGACCTTCCAATGATCATTCCTGGGCAGTTTGGTTTCAATTGTCCAAGTGGTTTCAGAGAAGAAGCGTTTTGAAACAATTTTCCCATAGGGTCCAATGTTAAACTAAGTCCTGCCGTAGCCGCCATTTCGAATTTCATATCGGAACAAAAAATGTCAAGTTTGTAGAGGACCATCCAATGAACATTCATGTACAGTTTGGCTTTAATCATATTTGTAGTTTCTGAGAAGAAGGCATTTGAACATTTTACCATAGGGTCCAATGTTAATCTATGTATTGCGGTGGCGGCCATCTTGGATTTCCGATCGACATATAAAACAGAGACTTTGTAGAGGACCTTCCAATGATCATTCCTGGGCAGTTTGGTTTCAATTGTCCAAGTGGTTTCAGAGAAGAAGCGTTTTGAAACAATTTTCCCATAGGGTCCAATGTTAAACTAAGTCCTGCCGTAGCCGCCATTTCGAATTTCATATCGGAACAAAAAACGTAAAGTTTGTAGAGGACCATCCAATGAACATTCATGTACAGTTTGGCTTTAATCATATTTGTAGTTTCTGAGAAGAAGGCATTTGAACATTTTACCATAGGGTCCAATGTTAATCTATGTATTGCGGTGGCGGCCATCTTGGATTTCCGATCGACATATAAAACAGAGACTTTGTAGAGGACCTTCCAATGATCATTCCTGGGCAGTTTGGTTTCAATTGTCCAAGTGGTTTCAGAGAAGAAGCGTTTTGAAACAATTTTCCCATAGGGTCCAATGTTAAACTAAGTCCTGCCGTAGCCGCCATTTCGAATTTCATATCGGAACAAAAAACGTAAAGTTTGTAGAGGACCATCCAATGAACATTCATGTACAGTTTGGCTTTAATCATATTTGTAGTTTCTGAGAAGAAGGCATTTGAACATTTTACCATAGGGTCCAATGTTAATCTATGTATTGCGGTGGCGGCCATCTTGGATTTCCGATCGACATATAAAACAGAAACTTTGTAGAGGACCTTCCAATGATCATTCCTGGGCAGTTTGGTTTCAACTGTCCTAGTGGTTTCAGAGAAGAAGCGTTTTGAAACATTTTTCTCATAGGGTCCAATGTTAAACTAAGTCCTGCCGTAGCCGCCATTTTGAATTTCATATCGGAACAAAAAACGTCAAGTTTGTAGAGGACCATCCAATGAACATTCATGTACAGTTTGGCTTTAATCATATTTGTAGTTTCTGAGAAGAAGGCATTTGAACATTTTACCATAGGGTCCAATGTTAATCTATGTATTGTGGTGGCGGCCATCTTGGATTTCCGATCGGCATAAAAAACATAAATTTTGTAGAGGACCTTCCAATGATCATTCCTGGGCAGTTTGGTTTCAACTGTCCTAGTGGTTTCAGAGAAGAAGCGTTTTGAAACATTTTTCTCATAGGGTCCAATGTTAAACTAAGTCCTGCCGTAGCCGCCATTTTGAATTTCATATCGGAACAAAAAACGTCAAGTTTGTAGAGGACCATCCAATGAACATTCATGTACAGTTTGGCTTTAATCATATTTGTAGTTTCTGAGAAGAAGGCATTTGAACATTTTACCATAGGGTCCAATGTTAATCTATGTATTGTGGTGGCGGCCATCTTGGATTTCCGATCGGCATAAAAAACATAAATTTTGTAGAGGACCTTCCAATGATCATTCCTGGGCAGTTTGGTTTCAATTGTCCAAGTGGTTTCAGAGAAGAAGCGTTTTGAAACAATTTTCCCATAGGGTCCAATGTTAAACTAAGTCCTGCCGTAGCCGCCATTTCGAATTTCATATCGGAACAAAAAATGTCAAGTTTGTAGAGGACCATCCAATGAACATTCATGTACAGTTTGGCTTTAATCATATTTGTAGTTTCTGAGAAGAAGGCATTTGAACATTTTACCATAGGGTCCAATGTTAATCTATGTATTGCGGTGGCGGCCATCTTGGATTTCCGATCGACATATAAAACAGAGACTTTGTAGAGGACCTTCCAATGATCATTCCTGGGCAGTTTGGTTTCAATTGTCCAAGTGGTTTCAGAGAAGAAGCGTTTTGAAACAATTTTCCCATAGGGTCCAATGTTAAACTAAGTCCTGCCGTAGCCGCCATTTCGAATTTCATATCGGAACAAAAAACGTAAAGTTTGTAGAGGACCATCCAATGAACATTCATGTACAGTTTGGCTTTAATCATATTTGTAGTTTCTGAGAAGAAGGCATTTGAACATTTTACCATAGGGTCCAATGTTAATCTATGTATTGCGGTGGCGGCCATCTTGGATTTCCGATCGACATATAAAACAGAGACTTTGTAGAGGACCTTCCAATGATCATTCCTGGGCAGTTTGGTTTCAATTGTCCAAGTGGTTTCAGAGAAGAAGCGTTTTGAAACAATTTTCCCATAGGGTCCAATGTTAAACTAAGTCCTGCCGTAGCCGCCATTTCGAATTTCATATCGGAACAAAAAACGTAAAGTTTGTAGAGGACCATCCAATGAACATTCATGTACAGTTTGGCTTTAATCATATTTGTAGTTTCTGAGAAGAAGGCATTTGAACATTTTACCATAGGGTCCAATGTTAATCTATGTATTGCGGTGGCGGCCATCTTGGATTTCCGATCGACATATAAAACAGAAACTTTGTAGAGGACCTTCCAATGATCATTCCTGGGCAGTTTGGTTTCAACTGTCCTAGTGGTTTCAGAGAAGAAGCGTTTTGAAACATTTTTCTCATAGGGTCCAATGTTAAACTAAGTCCTGCCGTAGCCGCCATTTTGAATTTCATATCGGAACAAAAAATGTCAAGTTTGTAGAGGACCATCCAATGAACATTCATGTACAGTTTGGCTTTAATCATATTTGTAGTTTCTGAGAAGAAGGCATTTGAACATTTTACCATAGGGTCCAATGTTAATCTATGTATTGCGGTGGCGGCCATCTTGGATTTCCGATCGACATATAAAACAGAGACTTTGTAGAGGACCTTCCAATGATCATTCCTGGGCAGTTTGGTTTCAATTGTCCAAGTGGTTTCAGAGAAGAAGCGTTTTGAAACAATTTTCCCATAGGGTCCAATGTTAAACTAAGTCCTGCCGTAGCCGCCATTTCGAATTTCATATCGGAACAAAAAACGTCAAGTTTGTAGAGGACCATCCAATGAACATTCATGTACAGTTTGGCTTTAATCATATTTGTAGTTTCTGAGAAGAAGGCATTTGAACATTTTCCCATAGGGTCCAATGTTAATCTATGTATTGCGGTGGCGGCCATCTTGGATTTCCGATCGACATATAAAACAGAAACTTTGTAGAGGACCTTCCAATGATCATTCCTGGGCAGTTTGGTTTCAACTGTCCTAGTGGTTTCAGAGAAGAAGCGTTTTGAAACATTTTTCTCATAGGGTCCAATGTTAAACTAAGTCCTGCCGTAGCCGCCATTTTGAATTTCATATCGGAACAAAAAACGTCAAGTTTGTAGAGGACCATCCAATGAACATTCATGTACAGTTTGGCTTTAATCATATTTGTAGTTTCTGAGAAGAAGGCATTTGAACATTTTACCATAGGGTCCAATGTTAATCTATGTATTGTGGTGGCGGCCATCTTGGATTTCCGATCGGCATAAAAAACATAAATTTTGTAGAGGACCTTCCAATGATCATTCCTGGGCAGTTTGGTTTCAACTGTCCTAGTGGTTTCAGAGAAGAAGCGTTTTGAAACATTTTTCTCATAGGGTCCAATGTTAAACTAAGTCCTGCCGTAGCCGCCATTTTGAATTTCATATCGGAACAAAAAATGTCAAGTTTGTAGAGGACCATCCAATGAACATTCATGTACAGTTTGGCTTTAATCATATTTGTAGTTTCTGAGAAGAAGGCATTTGAACATTTTACCATAGGGTCCAATGTTAATCTATGTATTGCGGTGGCGGCCATCTTGGATTTCCGATCGACATATAAAACAGAGACTTTGTAGAGGACCTTCCAATGATCATTCCTGGGCAGTTTGGTTTCAATTGTCCAAGTGGTTTCAGAGAAGAAGCGTTTTGAAACAATTTTCCCATAGGGTCCAATGTTAAACTAAGTCCTGCCGTAGCCGCCATTTCGAATTTCATATCGGAACAAAAAACGTCAAGTTTGTAGAGGACCATCCAATGAACATTCATGTACAGTTTGGCTTTAATCATATTTGTAGTTTCTGAGAAGAAGGCATTTGAACATTTTCCCATAGGGTCCAATGTTAATCTATGTATTGCGGTGGCGGCCATCTTGGATTTCCGATCGACATATAAAACAGAAACTTTGTAGAGGACCTTCCAATGATCATTCCTGGGCAGTTTGGTTTCAACTGTCCTAGTGGTTTCAGAGAAGAAGCGTTTTGAAACATTTTTCTCATAGGGTCCAATGTTAAACTAAGTCCTGCCGTAGCCGCCATTTTGAATTTCATATCGGAACAAAAAACGTCAAGTTTGTAGAGGACCATCCAATGAACATTCATGTACAGTTTGGCTTTAATCATATTTGTAGTTTCTGAGAAGAAGGCATTTGAACATTTTACCATAGGGTCCAATGTTAATCTATGTATTGTGGTGGCGGCCATCTTGGATTTCCGATCGGCATAAAAAACATAAATTTTGTAGAGGACCTTCCAATGATCATTCCTGGGCAGTTTGGTTTCAACTGTCCTAGTGGTTTCAGAGAAGAAGCGTTTTGAAACATTTTTCTCATAGGGTCCAATGTTAAACTAAGTCCTGCCGTAGCCGCCATTTTGAATTTCATATCGGAACAAAAAACGTCAAGTTTGTAGAGGACCATCCAATGAACATTCATGTACAGTTTGGCTTTAATCATATTTGTAGTTTCTGAGAAGAAGGCATTTGAACATTTTACCATAGGGTCCAATGTTAATCTATGTATTGTGGTGGCGGCCATCTTGGATTTCCGATCGGCATAAAAAACATAAATTTTGTAGAGGACCTTCCAATGATCATTCCTGGGCAGTTTGGTTTCAATTGTCCAAGTGGTTTCAGAGAAGAAGCGTTTTGAAACAATTTTCCCATAGGGTCCAATGTTAAACTAAGTCCTGCCGTAGCCGCCATTTCGAATTTCATATCGGAACAAAAAATGTCAAGTTTGTAGAGGACCATCCAATGAACATTCATGTACAGTTTGGCTTTAATCATATTTGTAGTTTCTGAGAAGAAGGCATTTGAACATTTTACCATAGGGTCCAATGTTAATCTATGTATTGCGGTGGCGGCCATCTTGGATTTCCGATCGACATATAAAACAGAGACTTTGTAGAGGACCTTCCAATGATCATTCCTGGGCAGTTTGGTTTCAATTGTCCAAGTGGTTTCAGAGAAGAAGCGTTTTGAAACAATTTTCCCATAGGGTCCAATGTTAAACTAAGTCCTGCCGTAGCCGCCATTTCGAATTTCATATCGGAACAAAAAACGTAAAGTTTGTAGAGGACCATCCAATGAACATTCATGTACAGTTTGGCTTTAATCATATTTGTAGTTTCTGAGAAGAAGGCATTTGAACATTTTACCATAGGGTCCAATGTTAATCTATGTATTGCGGTGGCGGCCATCTTGGATTTCCGATCGACATATAAAACAGAGACTTTGTAGAGGACCTTCCAATGATCATTCCTGGGCAGTTTGGTTTCAATTGTCCAAGTGGTTTCAGAGAAGAAGCGTTTTGAAACAATTTTCCCATAGGGTCCAATGTTAAACTAAGTCCTGCCGTAGCCGCCATTTCGAATTTCATATCGGAACAAAAAACGTAAAGTTTGTAGAGGACCATCCAATGAACATTCATGTACAGTTTGGCTTTAATCATATTTGTAGTTTCTGAGAAGAAGGCATTTGAACATTTTACCATAGGGTCCAATGTTAATCTATGTATTGCGGTGGCGGCCATCTTGGATTTCCGATCGACATATAAAACAGAAACTTTGTAGAGGACCTTCCAATGATCATTCCTGGGCAGTTTGGTTTCAACTGTCCTAGTGGTTTCAGAGAAGAAGCGTTTTGAAACATTTTTCTCATAGGGTCCAATGTTAAACTAAGTCCTGCCGTAGCCGCCATTTTGAATTTCATATCGGAACAAAAAACGTCAAGTTTGTAGAGGACCATCCAATGAACATTCATGTACAGTTTGGCTTTAATCATATTTGTAGTTTCTGAGAAGAAGGCATTTGAACATTTTACCATAGGGTCCAATGTTAATCTATGTATTGTGGTGGCGGCCATCTTGGATTTCCGATCGGCATAAAAAACATAAATTTTGTAGAGGACCTTCCAATGATCATTCCTGGGCAGTTTGGTTTCAATTGTCCAAGTGGTTTCAGAGAAGAAGCGTTTTGAAACAATTTTCCCATAGGGTCCAATGTTAAACTAAGTCCTGCCGTAGCCGCCATTTCGAATTTCATATCGGAACAAAAAATGTCAAGTTTGTAGAGGACCATCCAATGAACATTCATGTACAGTTTGGCTTTAATCATATTTGTAGTTTCTGAGAAGAAGGCATTTGAACATTTTACCATAGGGTCCAATGTTAATCTATGTATTGCGGTGGCGGCCATCTTGGATTTCCGATCGACATATAAAACAGAGACTTTGTAGAGGACCTTCCAATGATCATTCCTGGGCAGTTTGGTTTCAATTGTCCAAGTGGTTTCAGAGAAGAAGCGTTTTGAAACAATTTTCCCATAGGGTCCAATGTTAAACTAAGTCCTGCCGTAGCCGCCATTTCGAATTTCATATCGGAACAAAAAACGTCAAGTTTGTAGAGGACCATCCAATGAACATTCATGTACAGTTTGGCTTTAATCATATTTGTAGTTTCTGAGAAGAAGGCATTTGAACATTTTCCCATAGGGTCCAATGTTAATCTATGTATTGCGGTGGCGGCCATCTTGGATTTCCGATCGACATATAAAACAGAAACTTTGTAGAGGACCTTCCAATGATCATTCCTGGGCAGTTTGGTTTCAACTGTCCTAGTGGTTTCAGAGAAGAAGCGTTTTGAAACATTTTTCTCATAGGGTCCAATGTTAAACTAAGTCCTGCCGTAGCCGCCATTTTGAATTTCATATCGGAACAAAAAACGTCAAGTTTGTAGAGGACCATCCAATGAACATTCATGTACAGTTTGGCTTTAATCATATTTGTAGTTTCTGAGAAGAAGGCATTTGAACATTTTACCATAGGGTCCAATGTTAATCTATGTATTGTGGTGGCGGCCATCTTGGATTTCCGATCGGCATAAAAAACATAAATTTTGTAGAGGACCTTCCAATGATCATTCCTGGGCAGTTTGGTTTCAACTGTCCTAGTGGTTTCAGAGAAGAAGCGTTTTGAAACATTTTTCTCATAGGGTCCAATGTTAAACTAAGTCCTGCCGTAGCCGCCATTTTGAATTTCATATCGGAACAAAAAATGTCAAGTTTGTAGAGGACCATCCAATGAACATTCATGTACAGTTTGGCTTTAATCATATTTGTAGTTTCTGAGAAGAAGGCATTTGAACATTTTCCCATAGGGTTCAATGTTAATCTATGTATTGCGGTGGCGGCCATCTTGGATTTCCGATCGGCATATAAAACAGAAACTTTGTAGAGGACCTTCCAATGAACATTCCCGGGCAGTTTGGTTTCAATTGTCCTAGTGGTTTCAGAGAAGAAGCGTTTTGAAACATTTTTCTCATAGGGTCCAATGTTAAACTAAGTCCTGCCGTAGCCACCATTTTGAATTTCATATCGGACCAACAAACCTTAAGTTTGTAGAGGACCATCCAATGAACATTCATGTACAGTTTGGCTTTAATCATATTTGTAGTTTCTGAGAAGAAGGCATTTGAACATTTTACCATAGGGTCCAATGTTAATCTATGTATTACGGTGGCGGCCATCTTGGATTTCCGATCGGCATATAAAACAGAGACTTTGTAGAGGACCTTCCAATGATCATTCCTGGGCAGTTTGGTTTCAATTGTCCAAGTGGTTTCAGAGAAGAAGCGTTTTGAAACAATTTTCCCATAGGGTCCAATGTTAAACTAAGTCCTGCCGTAGCCGCCATTTTGAATTTCATATCGGAACAAAAAACATACAGTTTGTAGAGGACCATCCAATGAACATTCATGTACGGTTTGGCTTTAATCATATTTGTAGTTTCTGAGAAGAAGGCATTTGAACATTTTCCCATAGGGTCCAATGTTAATCTATGTATTGCGGTGGTGGCCATCTTGGATTTCCGATCGACATATAAAACAGAAACTTTGTAGAGGACCTTCCAATGATCATTCCTGGGCAGTTTGGTTTCAATTGTCCAAGTGGTTTCAGAGAAGAAGCGTTTTGAAACAATTTTCCCATAGGGTCCAATGTTAAACTAAGTCCTGCCGTAGCCGCCATTTCGAATTTCATATCGGAACAAAAAACGTAAAGTTTGTAGAGGACCATCCAATGAACATTCATGTACAGTTTGGCTTTAATCATATTTGTAGTTTCTGAGAAGAAGGCATTTGAACATTTTCCCATAGGGTTCAATGTTAATCTATGTATTGCGGTGGTGGCCATCTTGGATTTCCGATCGACATATAAAACAGAAACTTTGTAGAGGACCTTCCAATGATCATTCCTGGGCAGTTTGGTTTCAATTGTCCAAGTGGTTTCAGGGAAGAAGCGTTTTGAAACAATTTTCCCATAGGGTCCAATGTTAAACTAAGTCCTGCCGTAGCCGCCATTTCGAATTTCATATCGGAACAAAAAACGTACAGTTTGTAGAGGACCATCCAATGAACATTCATGTACAGTTTGGCTTTAATCATATTTGTAGTTTCTGAGAAGAAGGCATTTGAACATTTTCCCATAGGGTTCAATGTTAATCTATGTATTGCGGTGGTGGCCATCTTGGATTTCCGATCGGCATAAAAAACATAAATTTTGTAGAGGACCTTCCAATGATCATTCCTGGGCAGTTTGGTTTCAACTGTCCTAGTGGTTTCAGAGAAGAAGCGTTTTGAAACATTTTTCTCATAGGGTCCAATGTTAAACTAAGTCCTGCCGTAGCCGCCATTTTGAATTTCATATCGGAACAAAAAACGTCAAGTTTGTAGAGGACCATCCAATGAACATTCATGTACAGTTTGGCTTTAATCATATTTGTAGTTTCTGAGAAGAAGGCATTTGAACATTTTCCCATAGGGTTCAATGTTAATCTATGTATTGCGGTGGTGGCCATCTTGGATTTCCGATCGGCATATAAAACAGAAACTTTGTAGAGGACCTTCCAATGAACATTCCCGGGCAGTTTGGTTTCAATTGTCCAAGTGGTTTCAGAGAAGAAGCGTTTTGAAACAATTTTCCCATAGGGTCCAATGTTAAACTAAGTCCTGCCGTAGCCGCCATTTCGAATTTCATTTCGGAACAAAAAACGTAAAGTTTGTAGAGGACCATCCAATGAACATTCATGTACAGTTTGGCTTTAATCATATTTGTAGTTTCTGAGAAGAAGGCATTTGAACATTTTCCCATAGGGTCCAATGTTAATCTATGTATTGCGGTGGTGGCCATCTTGGATTTCCGATCGACATATAAAACAGAAACTTTGTAGAGGACCTTCCAATGATCATTCCTGGGCAGTTTGGTTTCAATTGTCCAAGTGGTTTCAGAGAAGAAGCGTTTTGAAACAATTTTCCCATAGGGTCCAATGTTAAACTAAGTCCTGCTGTAGCCTCCATTTCGAATTTCATATCGGAACAAAAAACCTTAAAATTGTAGAGGACCATCCAATGAACATTCATGTACAGTTTCTGAGAAGAAGGCATTTGAACATTTTCCCATAGGGTCCAATGTTAATCTATGTCCTGCAGTGGTGGCCAGCTTGGATTTCCGATCGGCATAAAAAACAGAAACTTGGTAAAGGACATTCCAATGATCATTCATTTACAGTTTGGGTTCAGTCAGTTCATTAGTTTCAGAGAAGAAGATCTTTGAAATTTCAGCCAATCAGAGCATATTATTAGCCCTGGCAGCTATGTTGAATATCTGACTGGAACAAAAAACAGTAACTTTGTAGAGGACCATCCAAGGAACATTCCTGCTAAGTTTGGTTCCAATTGGCCCAGTGGTTTCGGAGAAGAAGCTTGAAATGTGAAAAGTTTACAGACGACGGACGTGATGTCAATAGTTTGGTCCAGGTGAACTAAAAAGTCTGTACTTGACAACAAATGTCAGTACTTTCTAATAAAAGTCTGTACTTGACAATAAATGTCAGGACTTTCTAATAAAAGTCTGTACTTGACAATAAATGTCAGTACTTTCTAATAAAAGTCTGTACTTGACAACAAATGTCAGTACTTTCTAATAAAAGTCTGTACTTGACAATAAATGTCAGTACTTTCTAATAAAATTCTGTACTTGACAACAAATGTCAGTACTTTCTAATAAAAGTCTGTACTTGACAACAAATGTCAGTACTTTCTAATAAAAGTCTGTACTTGACAACAAATGTCAGTACTTTCTAATAAAAGTCTGTACTTGACAACAAATGTCAGTACTTTCTAATAAAAGTCTGTACTTGACAACAAATGTCAGTACTTTCTAATAAAAGTCTGTACTTGACAACAAATGTCAGTACTTTCTAATAAAAGTTAATCACATTGGTGGTGTAATGGTTAGCTTCTAGTCGGGTCAAACCAAAGACTATAAAATAGGTATTTGTTGCTTCTCTCCTAAGTATGCCGCATTAAGGAGTAAGGACAAAGACTGGTTGGCTTGGAATCAGAATAATGTGTCAGAGTGGAGTGGCATGTCTATTTATGGACTGTTGTTTCAGTGCACTAGCACTATAAAAATCCAACTAAGCATGTTGATCTAGTACAAAGTGGACATCATCATCATCTCACCGAAATGTATCTTTTCGCCATGACATAGTTGATAAATTGCTCATTTGGCATTAAACAACAATCACTTACTCTAATAAAAAGAGTTTGAAGATACCAAAGGGGTAATCAGAATCCATAAATCAAAGAAGGACAGACAACTACCGGTAATAAAAGCTGAGAATTACAATGATAGTCATACAAAAAAACCTTCTATTATCATAATCTTCAAGTCATTTTGTTTTTAACCAATCGTAGGCATGATAAATAAAAGTAAGTGGAGTTTCAAAATAAAACTAGGAAGAACTGTTTTAGATACCTAAAACTTATATCTCCCCTTAATGCGGCCATCTGTACAACAATAAGTTACACATTATATGAGTTGAATGATACTATTTAAAAAAACAATTATTTGACCTTGAGGTCAAAGATCAAGGTCCCACGAAGGTCATTACAGTATGCAACACACCGCCTGATGGTCATGCACCCACATACCAAATATAATTGACCTATCTGGAAAGACAAAAAAGTTATGGTCCAGACAAGCTTTGCTGAGAAGAAGCAGAAGAAGCGGAAGAAAAAAATCAGACTAAAGCAATATGTCTCCCTTCGTTCGAAGGGGAGACATAATAAATGGCAAAACACAATATGTATCTTAAATATACTACATGTGGTAAGTTCATCACAAATTCCCTCTTTGATTACATGGTTCATTCAGCCCATTTTAAAAAACAGGTATAAAATAGGTTGAAGACATTGATTATATAAATAGCACGTGCAAGCACAACACATATATAAACACACATGCATATAAAATGACAAAAAAAATCTTTCATTGTTTTTAAATGTTCAATATTGGTTCAAAACCTCGGGAACCCCGGGGTATAGAAATGGGACCGAGAGTTTCTTCGGCTTGAAGGGGCATCCGTCGGTTGTGCGGGATGCATAAATTCACAACCAACCCGTCCTGCGGATGAGACGTAAATAAAACCGAGGTCCCGTGTTGAGAGATTGCCACCCTCTCCACACATTAAAGAACCCAGTGTAACAGCTCATTATGAGCATTATGCTCATGATGAGTGGTCCATAAGAGACCTGTTGCACTGGCAAAATTATCCATCCCTACCCATTACCTTTCCTTGTTTCGAGTCCCGTGGTGTTTAAATTTTTAAATGTTCTCGTCCTGAATATAGCTGAAAAATTGCTCGTTGGACGTTAAACACCAATCAATCAATCAATCAACCTAATAAAAATTAAAAGGGCTATAACCCTGAACAAAATTAAACTAGAGGCTCAGCCCACTGAGCCTGTATCGCTCACCTGACAATAAAATGATACTGAAGCAAATTTCAAAGGGAAATAATCATTACCTTAAAAAACAGCAGCCATCTTGAATGGAGGGTGGGGCTGTCGGACACAATTTTAAAAGGGACACACCCAGGGACCATCTATGCCAAGTTTGGCTCCATTTGGCCAAGCAGTTTCAGAGGAGAAGATTTTTTTAACATTAGCCAATCAGAAAAAAGAATTATTCTTGGCGGCCATGTTTATAGGCCAAATGGAACGAAATGGAGAAACTTTATAGAGGACCTTACATAGATGCTTACTGCCAAGTTTGGTTCCATTTGGCCAAGTTGTTTCAGAGGAGAAGATTAAAATATGAAAAAGTTAACGGACGGACGACGGACGCTAAGTGATGGCAATACCTCACATGGACCTTTGGGTCAGGTGAGCTAAAAAATGTTGAAAAAAGGGGAATAACTCCTAGACGGGTAATCAGATTTACTTCAAAATTGCAGGGCATGTAGATCTTGACAAGCTGAACATGTTTTCAGTTTACACTCAACATCTATCTCTTATAGTTTTTGAAATAAAGGATGAAAAGTATTAACATTTTTAAAATTTGATGGAAAAAGGGCAATAACTTCAAGATGGGTAATCAGATTTACTTTAAAATTGTAGGCTAGGTTGATCTTGACATGCTGAACATGTTTGCTGTTTAAACTTAACATCTATCTCTTATAGTTTTTGAAATAAAGGACAAAAGGTATTAACATTTTGAAAATTTGACGAAAAAAAGGGCAATAACTCCAAATTGGGTACTCAAATTAACTTCAAAATTACAGGGTAGGTAGATCTTAATATGCTGCACATGTTTGCAATTTAAACTTAACCATTATTTCTAATAGTTTTTGAAATATCAGACAAAAATGTTTAAATTAAAAAAATAAAATATAAAAAAGGGCAATAACTCCTAGACGGGTAATCAGATTTACTTCAAAATTGCAGGGCATGTAGATCTTGACATGCTGCACATGTTTGCTGTTTAATCTTAACATCTATCTCTTATAGTTTTTGAAATAAAAAACGAAAAGCATTAACATTTTGAAAATTTGATGAAAAAAGGGCAATAACTCCAAGATAGGTAATCAGATTTTCTTCAAAATTTCAGGGTAGTTAGATCTTCCTGTGCTGATAATTTTTACTCCTGTCAGATTTCTGATATTATTAACGGTTTTTGAGTTGTTACCAAAAACGTGCAATTTTACCATATGTTCTATTTTTAGTAACAGCGGCCATGTTTGTTGGCCGAATGGAATTAAATGAAGAAGTTTTATAGAGGATCTTACATAGATGCTTCCTGCCAAGTTTGGCTCCATTTGGCCAAGCAGTTTCAGAGGAGAAGATTTTTTTAACATTAGCCAATCAGAAACAAGAATTGCCCTTGGCGGCCATATTTGTTGGCGGAATGGGACGAAATGAAGAAACTTTATAGAGGACCTTATATAGATGCTTTCTGCCAAGTTTGGTTCCATTTGGTCCAGTTGTTTCAGAGGAGTAGATTAAAATATGAAAAGTTAACGGACGGACGACGGACGCCAAGTGATGGCAATACCTCACATGACCCTTTGGGTCAGGTGAGCTAAAAAATTGACAGGGTGTGGTCTTCATAAGGTTGACACATACATGCACACCCACGCACAGTATATTTGGTTAGAAAATTTACAAAAAGGAAAATAAATTAGTGCTGTGTAAAATTGGATCAATTGACTATTTTCTATATTACTATATCATTCTATATTACTGTATAAGTAGAAATGTTTGCGTGAGAGAAATTTTTGTGTAATTTGCGATTCACCTAAATGCACTTAAATTATAGTCTCTATGTGAAAAGTTGACAACCAGTGTGTTCGACTGGAAATGATAATGTTTTCACAAAATTAATGACAACGTAAATGGTTTGCTAAAAGACAAATTGCAAAATTTAAAACCACCAATAACCCCATCCAACCCCGCAAAGTTAACCACATGTAATATAAAAACAACATATTTTGCAGCTTCTTTTTATAATAGGAAGTTAATAATAAACACATAGATCTGATATTATCATTAATATGTATATATAGAGGATGAAAACAAGTTGTATATTAACAAATCTGAGTCTCCAAAAGAACTTGTCTGAGGTCAGATGTCTTAAAACATTTAAGTGATCACTTTTAGTTATTACTTTCTGAAAACACGGAAGACATGATTTCTATTATTGTCGAGGACCAACAAATGATCACAGGCAGGTTTTATTTATTCAGTAAGGCAATTTCTGAGAGAGAATTTTTCTCATATTTTATATAAACTTGTGTTTCTAGTGGAAGCCATCTTGGATGTCCAATCAGTACAAAAACACAAACTCTGAGTTTACTGAGGGACAAGTGTACATATTTTCAATAGACTCCTGTATTGAATTAATAAAACATGTTCAAATCTGCACAAAACATTTAATGATAGCAGCCATGATGGATCATGTAATCAACACCATAACACAAACCATGTCAACTAAACATTCATACAACTCCATAGGTTATATGGGAGCCATCGTGGTCATGATCGTATGGTAGTTGGATTTACAACTACCTGTGCAATCAGTGTCTATCACCACTAAAGTTGCGAGTTCGAACCCCGTTCATGGCGAGGTGTACTCGATACAACATTATGCGATAATGTTTGTCAGTGACTTGCGACAGGCTGGTGGTTTTCTCCCGGTATTCTGGTTTTCTCCGCCAATAAAACTGACCACCACAATATAACTGAAATATTGTTGAAAGTGGCATTAAACACCATAAACCAAACTCTATACGTTATATGGGTTAAGGGAAAAAAGAATTTAAAAATTCCAATTAGAAAGCATAATTAGTTCTGGCAGCCATATTTGATTTTCGATCCATAAACAAAAAGAACAAAAACAAACAAAATTACATTCCTGTTATATGGTCAATGGCTTTGGAGAAGAATTTATAAACATCTAATCAGAATTAATAATCAATCTGGCAGCCATATTAAATTGTTGATCTGTAAACAACAACTAGAGGCTCCCAGGAGCCTGTAATCGCTCCCCTGGTTTTCAATTTGACATCTAAAGTTGATAGAAAATGGGGGTGTTACACATAATTTTGAAAGTGGGTCATTTCAACTCAAATTTCTGAGCAAAAGATTTTGATGTGATTTTTATCTCATAATATTCCTAAATGGAATAAACTGGCTGAAAAAATCTCACAGAAAAACCCAGAATATATGTTAAATTACTCATTGGCATGTAGCTGCAGTTAAAATTTGAGTTCATTTTGATTTGTAATAAAGCAGAAATTGACAACTTAAGAAATTTCTATTTTTAGTAACAGCAGCCATGTTGAATGGAGGGCGGGGCTGTCGGACATAATTTTGAAAGGGACCCACCCAAGGACCATCCCTGCCAGGTTTGGTGTAATTTAGTTCAGCGGTTTCAGAGGAAAAGATTTAAATGTGATCTTTTATCAAAATATGCCTAATTTGCATAATCGGTATAAATCGGCTGAAAGAATTATTTCACAGAAAAACACGGAATATATGTTAAACTACTCATTGCCATATAGCTGCAGTTAAAATTTGAGCTCATTTTGACTTATATTAAAGCAGCAATGGACAATTGAAGAAATGTATATTTTTAGTAACAGCAGCCATCTTGAATAGAGGGCAGGGCTGACGGACACAATTTTGAAAGAGACCCACCCAGGGACCATCCCTGCCAAATTGGTTTAATTTGGTTCAGCAGTTTCAGAGGAAAAGATTTAAATC
This sequence comes from Bathymodiolus brooksi, assembly GCA_963680875.1. NCBI lineage: Eukaryota > Metazoa > Mollusca > Bivalvia > Mytilida > Modiolidae > Bathymodiolus > Bathymodiolus brooksi. Next base: position 77,550,291 of record OY804578.1, on the reverse strand, counting down.
TGATCTTTTATCAAAATATGCCTAATTTGCACAATCGGTATAAATCGGCTGAACGAAAAATTTCACAGAAAAACACGGAATATATGTTAAACTACTCATTTCCATGTAGCTGCAGTAAAAATTGGAGCTCATTTAGATTTATAATAGAGCAGCAATGGACAATTGAAGAAATTTATACTTTTAGTAACAGCAGCCATCTTGAATGGAGGGTGGGTCTGTCGGACACAATTTTGAAAGGGACCCACCCAAGGAGCATCCCTGCCAGGTTTGGTTTAATTTGGTTCAGGGGTTTCAGAGGAGAAGATTTAAATGTGAAAGTCTACGACATACAACGGACGGACGGACAACGACGGACGACAAGTGATGGCAAAAGCTCACATGGGCTTTGGCCAGGTGAGCTAAAAACAAAAGCAAACAAACAAAATTTAATTAATCATTCCTGCTATATAAGGCTTAGTAGAGAAGGGAAGACTGAAATGATTTTTTATTATTATAAAAAATCATTAAAAAGTGAATAAATTGTTCACATGACAATATGGGTATAGTGAGCTGAAAAGGGTACTATAATGCTAGATCAAAATTTTTCATTCAAAATCAGATTGATTGATTGGTGTTTAAAGCAAGATTTTGGAGCCTCAAATCTGTATGATATACTTATATGTACAACAAAAGATTATAGAATACACAAGTAATAATTTTTTGATTAGAATAATGAAAATTTGAAATAACTGTAGATTTTAAAGTAGAAGTGTAAATGAGAGTTGTGTAGAGAATCAAGGGTGCTAATTTAATTTGGAAGTTTGCAGACCAGAAAGTGAACATATTTGGCCCTGCTCATATAGGAAAATCGCATTTTAAAGGAGTTTTTGGGTGTATATTTTGACAAAGTTTTATGAAATACGGAGGGAATAAGTCTATAAAAGAGAACAGTCTGTGGCCGTGGGCTTAAATCCCCGAGGACAATAGACACTCGACGGTCACCCGAAAGATTCCATTGTTCTCCGTAGAGCCCATCACCATCTCCTACACGCACTATTGAGTTTATTGATTTTTACCTGAAAAAAATTGCTTGGACTTGGGACATTTTTCATTATTTTTATTTTTTCACTAAATACATAGCACTTCTGTCTTTAATAGTGAAAAAATGAAGTCTTCATAATATGAAGAATATATCATTGTCGTTTTGTTCGATTCTGTTTGACATTTTTAATTTATATACATGTAAGAAACGGAACGAAAAATGAGTTTTGAGATTGTGCAACTTCCTAATTAAAAAATGCTCGTAAAATTAGTACATTTATTGATGAATCATTGATACTTGCAATTGTTTTACGTAACTATTCTACTAAACCGAGTGCTAAAAGTTTGGAAATATATATTTAACCTATTCCACTTCGAAATGCTTATCCAAAACAGGAATGCGAAGTTTTGACCTTTGTGTTTGTTTGTTTTGACTTTTCATGAATACAAGGCCCGTTTTGTGTTTGGTTTTCGGTTGGATTATAAACTGTCCCTGTTTATCTTTTTTTGTGTTTTTTTGTGTCAAGTTGTTTTGTGTATTATTTATGTGTTATAATCAATATAAGTTAAATAATTCATCTGACCCCAGTAGTTATAACAGTTACAACTGTTCTTAAACCTTAATGAATTGGCAGACACATGTTCCAAATATTTTCGGCATTGTCTTTAACGTGACATTTATTCGATTTTTACATTTGTTCTCTGTCTATTATACTTAATATGACTATACTTCAACCCATGTCGTCATCACAAAAATTAATGATAATAGGTTCTATGAGACTTCTATCTATACAGTTTTCTTTGCAGTATTCTTTTTCAATTTTGACCACATGTTGTTCTGCTTTTGTCCACACATCTTTTGTAATTTTTCCGAAAGCGGTGTACGTGAGTTCTTTAACATCTTTTAATCGGAAGGTGGTATTGTTTTTAGCCACGAAACCTTTGAATTGCGCCAATATTAATTCTATCGGGTTAAGTTCACAGTGTCGAACGGGGGGTTCTTAATACTTCATGTCCGTATAAATTAGCAATTTTATCTGTTTTATAAACTACTGGGGTCTTTTCTTGTTTTATTTTTTCATATAATACTTTTTTTGGTATCAGTAGCAGAAAAAGGAATGTTGTGTTGTGTAAGATAGTTTTGGAGAACAGTTTTTTTCTGACTAAAATTTGAGCACACCGTATCTTCTGCCAGAAACACTAAATCGCAGCCGTCAATCAAACCCTCACTTCGCCTACCTGCATGCAAAACAATCAAACGCTTGCCTTTACCCGAGTTTTTTTTGGGGGCATCAGACCTATCATTCGGAAGCCACATATAATTTTATTATAATCTGTGCAGTGATTTTGGTTAACCCATGTTTCATCCATGTACACGATATCATACCCTGCTTCCGTAAAAGATTTGATCTTTCTCAGATAATTACACCTATCATTGATAATAGACACTTGATCGTACAGAACTCTTCGATTATCACCTATTTTTTTTATAAGTATATCCAAGATCAATGAGAGTAAGTTTAGACTTTGATATTTTAATAGAATCTTTTATTTCCTTATGTATTATTGAGACGGTCGGAGCAATTTTCCGTGAATATAAACCGTGGATTGTTCTTTTAATAACACAATGATCAAAGTCGTCCAAAATTTTAGCTCTTTCTTTAGGTCTATTTGACTTACAAGGCCTCTTACCATTCATAATACAGTGCACTGAAGTGTAGGACACACCCAAAGCTTTAGATGTCTTTTGATATACCCTATCAAATGAGACAATTGGCTTCTTCATTGCCTTTTCCTTACTAAAGAAGGCAAACAACTTTTTTACAAACTTTGGCATTCTGGAGATAAGTCAGACTTTTTACCCATTTAACAAAAAATGCAAAATATAACAATAATTTATGAGAGAAATGCTTGTCAGGTTCCTCTAAAGTACACGTGGCTGAGAGAAAGATTTTACAGGTAAGATACCTGACGTACGGATGGCTCTTCTATAAAGTACATCTACTCCCACCCTAAAAATGACAACTAAATAGGACCAAAATACAAAATTTCATCTGAGTGCAGTCTCAGCCAAAACAATAAGAAGCATTACTGCAACATTTTTAGTTAGCACTTCTAATTCTAAATAAAACTCTTGTTTACTTTGCTGTTCAAAAATCTATAGTTTAAAAGATATTTGGATTTTTCGTTATTGATTCTAATCAAAAAATTATTACTTTATTACTAAAATCACTATACTATTGTGATATTTTATTGTTACAATCTAACTATACTGTGTATAGTAGTATATAAACATGTAATATAATAGATTGTAATGTTCTAAGGAGGAGTGCATGTAAACATCAATGCAAAGCAAAAATATAGCAATGAATCTCTTGTGGAAAAATGTGCAAGTGCATAGCCTGTCATAATTTCTGCCTATAAAGCAACGTTACGATCCATGGAAGAGTGTGTCCATAGGATATGTGATTCCTATGTGTGGACCTTACTATACATAAGACACAAAAACAACATAATTTAAGGTAAAATAAACACATGCAATATTTTGGGGGAAACATTTTAGCAAAGCACATAATATAATACAACTCCATTTCAGGGCTCATTTATACCTGGAAGAATGGAAGAATGTGTCAATGAGACATATAGAATCTAACACCGGAGAGAATACAAGATAGGGAAATCTCCGACACCCGAGGGTAAGATTTCAATCGTTCTCTTACGAGGCTTGCCGAGTTAGAGAACGATTGTAATCTTACCCAAGGGTGTCGAGATTTCCCTATCTTGTACTTTTTCTGGTGTTTGATTTTATTTATCACTAAACACCTAATTGTTTTGTTTACATTCCATCGAGCGTTTTCCCGCAATTTTTTTTCCATTGCTAAAGTAAATATTCGATTTATCCATATGCATCCAAATCTCGGCAGTATTTCAAATGTATTTCATCATAAAGTACAATGTATTTAATAAATATATTATAAATGTTACTACAACAGAGATAAATACATGTAAAAAAAAATAATTGAATTTTGTCAAAGGGAGATAATTTCTTTCTTTACGTTAGTTACTAACAAGGGAGAGCACTCTATTATTTACTCAAAGTAAACAAACATTGACTGGAAGAGAGCCTGAAAAAAGAATCAAACACTGTGAAAGGTGCACGTTAGCTAGCAGAAAATAATACATAAATGAATTTAAAAATACTTATGTAGTAGAATCGTGGTTAATTGTTTATTTTAAAAAGGAAAAGCATGGAGAATTGGGGGGCAGTTGACATAAACTGTACAGCATGCATTTGCCGGTAAAACGCACATGATTTTTTTGTCCTGCACTAGTGCAAGATAAGAAAATCTCACATCGCTAAAAATAGGAACTGGTCTGTCTCAAAAGTGAGAAATGCATACCCCCAGCTAAACTTAATAGATATGCTTCTGCAAATCAAGGTGCAAAATGCCAGAACGGAAAAAGCAATATTGTCCGAAATCGCTCTTGGTCTTCTTTTTATATTCTCTGACCTTGTGTATAATTTTTAAAAATTTGCTTAAGTGGAACTTCAGTTATTGAGCAGAATGTAAATGCTAAACAGATGTACACGAGTTAAACTGAATGCCTCCCCAACCAATGCTAGGTATATAAATTTTACCATGTGCATATACAGCACTGATTTAAGACAATAGCATAGATTATTATTTACATATGAAGGATTTGTCATTGTATAAATGAGCCCTTAAATCTTCATTCATAATTATAATTATTCCATTTAAACATATTTTTTTACTCAATGTAAGCACTTTAAATAAAACACTTCTATCAAAAATTGTAATAAAACCTAAATCTTAAATAAAATTTCTGCTCCATCTCTTTGAGGAGTCCATATTAAAAATCAGTGACCCTGGTATTTTAAATGTATGCCCTCCCATCTCCCTTAAAAAAAGTACAGTAATTATAAAGTTGACTGTCTACTAACAATGAAATATACAGAAATATCCTACATTGTGCACAGATATCTACCAGACCTTAACTTATTATGATAACTTTTTTGTCAGTGTTGTAAAATAAGATTTTATCTATCCACATCCTCAATATATTTTCTATATTTGAGGAAGGAAACATCGTGGTCATGATCGTATGGTAGTTGGATTTGCAACTATCTATGTAATCAGCACCTATCACCCCTAACGTTGTGAGTTCGAATCCTGCTCAGGCGAGGTATATTCGATACAACATTATGTGAAAAAGTTTTTCTGTGACTTGTGACAGGTCAGTGGTTTTTCTCCGTGTTTCTTCCACCAATAAAACTGACCGCCACGATATAACTGAAATATTGTTGAAAGTGGCATTAAACACCATAGCCCTAACTCCAAACCCTAACCTTATAACCATAATCCACATCCTCAATATATTTTCTATATTTGATGAGTTTTTTCATCCTGACTTCTTGTATAAATTACATGTCTCCCATGGAACAACTTCTTTAAAGTTTGTAAATTCCTTATGTAAGAAGATATACCACAAACTGGCTCTTCATAAACTATGATTGTTGCATAACTTTAAAATTATACTAAACAATAATTTCATTACTATAAATCAATTCAATGGTCTTTCAACTTTTTATAACCCTTTTATTTATTTCTTATAATAGAAATTCTGTGTAGATGAATGGTCTTAGTTGTTTTTTGCCTTAGGTAATTTCTGATAGTAAAATTTTATATATTCTTTTTGTAGTAGCTTGTGTTATCAGTGTACCGATTTAACAAATCTATTTTAATACTTACCCATAGTTTGTAATAAAACTAAAACTAGATGGCGCCACTCTGTCATTGAATGTTATCAATGTTAAATAGTCCACTACTTTTTCTTTCTCTCTGGCACCAGGGTTTAGTACCGTGCCATCTAATATCTCTTGAACTCCCCACCACTCTATATCATCTTTACTCTGAAGTCTCAGCTGTACTTTTCTAAGACCTATATCTGAAAAATGGAAAAATTACATATCTCTATAAATGATACATACAGCTTCCTAATCCTTTAGAAGACTATACTTTTATATTGGAAAATAAAAAATCTCCATTTTTAGCATCATACATGCAAATTCTACGTCTTTAGGCAGATTCCACATCCTTTTAAATTTTACCATATCTTAAATATACAAATTAAGATTTAAGACAGGGTAGCATTGTAAAAGAAAAAAACAAATTGTTTGATCAAAACCAAATAGTAATTTCCATTTACTTTTCTTATTACTTATTTAGTTTAATACCTGGAATGAAATGTTCAACAAATACAGTTAAGTACATTTCTTCTTTAAGGTCTAAGTATCTTGTAGCTGTAACTGTATCGGTGATGTAATGGTTAGTCATGTTGCATTGAGTGCGATAGACCTTGGGTTCGAACGTCCGTCGGGTCAAACCGACGACTACAGAATTGTTATTTGTTGTTTCTACGCTAAGCATGCAGCATTAATGAGAATGAGCAATGACAGGTTCGAACAACCGTCGGGTCAAACTGAAGATTATAAAATTGCTATTTGTTGTTTCTACGCTAAGCATGCAGCATTAATGAGAATGAGCAATGACAGGTTCGAACAACCGTCGGGTCAAACTGAAGATTATAAAATTGCTATTTGTTGTTTCTACGCTAAGCATGCAGCATTAATGAGAATGAGCAATGACAGGTTCGAACAACCGTCGGGTCAAACTGAAGATTATAAAATTGCTATTTGTTGTTTCTACGTTAAGCATGCAGCATTAATGAGAATGAGCAATGACAGGTTCGAACAACCGTCGGGTCAAACTGAAGATTATAAAATTGCTATTTGTTGCCTCTACGCTAGGCATGCTGCATTAATGAGAATGAGCAATGACAGGTTCGAACAACCGTCGGGTCAAACTGAAGATTATAAAATTGCTATTTGTTGTTTCTAAGCTAAGCATGCAGCATTAATGAGAATGAGCAATGACAGGTTCGAACAACCGTCGGGTCAAACTGAAGATTATAAAATTGCTATTTGTTGTTTCTACGCTAAGCATGCAGCATTAATGAGAATGAGCAATGACAGGTTCGAACAACCGTCGGGTCAAACTGAAGATTATAAAATTGCTATTTGTTGTTTCTACGCTAAGCATGCAGCATTAATGAGAATGAGCAATGACAGGTTCGAACAACCGTCGGGTCAAACTGAAGATTATAAAATTGCTATTTGTTGCCTCTACGCTAGGCATGCTGCATTAATGAGAATGAGCAATGACAGGTTCGAACAACCGTCGGGTCAAACTGAAGATTATAAAATTGCTATTTGTTGCCTCTACGCTAGGCATGCTGCATTAATGAGAATGAGCAATGACAGGTTCGAACAACCGTCGGGTCAAACTGAAGATTATAAAATTGCTATTTGTTGTTTCTACGCTAAGCATGCAGCATTAATGAGAATGAGCAATGACAGGTTCGAACAACCGTCGGGTCAAACTGAAGATTATAAAATTGCTATTTGTTGTTTCTACGCTAAGCATGCAGCATTAATGAGAATGAGCAATGACAGGTTCGAACAACCGTCGGGTCAAACTGAAGATTATAAAATTGCTATTTGTTGCCTCTACGCTAGGCATGCTGCATTAAGGAGTAAGAGCAATGACTGATTCGCTCAGAAACAGAATAATGTGTTGCGTGACACATCTACCAAAGAACTTTTTAAGTCAACTGGCACTATGAAAATCCAACTGGACGTGTTGGTCTAGTACAAGGCAGACATCATCTTCATCTCATTGAAATGTAACTTGTTCTCACCAAGATACAGTTGAAAAATTGCTTACTTTGCGTAAAACAACAATATCTCACATCTTATTAAAGGTAACATGACAAAATGTATCCAATGTATGAAGTTCTGTATGACTATCTTGCTCAGGTGAGGTGCACTCGATACAACATTATGTGAAAAAATTTGTCAGTGACTTGCGGCAGGTCGGAGGTTTTCTCCTCGTACTCCGGTTTCCTCCACCAATAAAACTGACCTCCAGGATATAACTGAAATATTGTTGAAAGTGGCGTTAAACACCATAATCATGTTTGACTATCTATCCTTAACCAGTAATGTCACACAATTTATTATTTTCTTCCAAAACCTTTTTTAAAATGGTGTCTGTTAGTGGATATTACAAAATTCTGCCTTTTAAAAAAAACTTGCATTTTCTTACCTGAATTTAGGGCTTGAACATTGCTACCTTGACCTTTATTTGGCAACTTTAAAAATCTTGGAAACAGTCTTGATATATTTCTAAAAAACAAGAGAAAATATTTTTATGGTTCAACAATATTTCAGTAATATTGTATACTGTATTTACTCGCCAACCAGAGGCTCTCAAGAGCCTGTATCGTTCACCTGGTAATAAAAAAAACCAATTGGTCCTATGTAAAAACTATGTCCTGCGTCATCTTGGAATTACGATCAACATAAAAAACACAAAGTTTGTAAAGGACCTTCCAATGATTGATGCACAGTTTAGGTTCAATCAGTGCAATAGCTTCAGAGAAGAATATATTTCTGTATTTTCCCCATATGGTTCTGTGTTAATACTATGACCTGTGGTGGCAGCCATCTTGGATTTCCGATCGGCATAAAAAACAGGACCTTCCAATGATCATTCCTGGGCAGTTTGGTTTCAACTGTCCAAGTGGTTTCAGAGAAGAAGCATTTTGAAACATTTTTCCCATAGGGTCCAATGTTAAACTAAGTCCTGCCGTAGCCGCCATTTTGAATTTCATATCAGAATGAAAAACGTATATTTTGTAGAGGACCATTCAATGTACATTCATGTACAGTTTGGCTTTAATCATATTTGTAGTTTCTGAGAAGAAGGCATTTGAACATTTTCCCATAGGGTCCAATGTTAATCTATGTATTGTGGTGGCGGCCATCTTGGATTTCCGATCGGCATAAAAAACATAAAATTTGTAGAGGACCTTCCAATGATCATTCCTGGGCAGTTTGGTTTCAACTGTTCTAGTGGTTTCAGAGAAGAAGTGTTTTCAAACATTTCCCCCATAGGGTCCAATGTTAAACTAAGTCCTGCCGTAGCCGCCATTTTGAATTTCATATTGGAACAAAAAACGTAAAGTTTGTAGAGGACCATCCAATGAACATTCATGTACAGTTTGGCTTTAATCATATTTGTAGTTTCTGAGAAGAAGGCATTTGAACATTTTCCCATAGGGTCCAATGTTAATCTATGTCCTGTGGTGGTGGCCATCTTGGATTTCCGATCGGCATAAAAAACAAACACCTTGTAGAGGACCTTCCAATGATCATTCCTGGGCAGTTTGGTTTCAATTATCCAAGTGGTTTCAGAGAAGAAGCGTTTTGAAACATTTCCCCCATAGGGTCCAATGTTAAACTAAGTCCTGCCGTAGCCGCCATTTTGAATTTTATATCGGAACAAAAAACGCAAAGTTTGTAGAGGACCATCCAATGAACATTCATGTATAGTTTGGCTTTAATCATATTTGTAGTTTCTGAGAAGAAGGCATTTGAACATTTTCCCATAGGGTCCAATGTTAATCTATGTCCTGCGGTGGTGGCCATCTTGGATTTCCGACCGGCATAAAAAACAGAAACTTTGTAGAGGACCTTCCAATGATCATTCCTGGGCAGTTTGGTTTCAACTGTCCAAGTGGTTTCAGAGAAGAAGCATTTTGAAACATTTTTCCCATAGGGTCCAATGTTAAACTAAGTCCTGCCGTAGCCGCCATTTTGAATTTCATATCGGAACAAAAAACGTAAAGTTTGTAGAGGACCATCCAATGAACATTCTTGTACAGTTTGGCTTTAATCATATTTGTAGTTTTTGAGAAGAAGGCATTTGAACATTTTCCCATAGGGTCCAATGTTAATCTATGTCCTACGGTGGTGGCCATCTTGGATTTCCGATCGGCATGAAAAAACACACACCTTGTAGAGGACCTTCCAATGATCATTCCTGGGCAGTTTGGTTTCAATTATCCAAGTGGTTTCAGAGAAGAAGCGTTTTGAAACATTTCCCCCATAGGGTCCAATGTTAAACTAAGTCCTGCCGTAGCCGCCATTTTGAATTTTATATCGGAACAAAAAACGCAAAGTTTGTAGAGGACCATCCAATGAACATTCATGTATAGTTTGGCTTTAATCATATTTGTAGTTTCTGAGAAGAAGGCATTTGAACATTTTCCCATAGGGTCCAATGTTAATCTATGTCCTGCGGTGGTGGCCATCTTGGATTTCCGACCGGCATAAAAAACAGAAAATTTGTAGAGGACCTTCCAATGATCATTCCTGGGCAGTTTGGTTTCAACTGTCCAAGTGGTTTCAGAGAAGAAGCATTTTGAAACATTTTTCCCATAGGGTCCAATGTTAAACTAAGTCCTGCCGTAGCCGCCATTTTGAATTTCATATCGGAACAAAAAACGTAAAGTTTGTAGAGGACCATCCAATGAACATTCTTGTACAGTTTGGCTTTAATCATATTTGTAGTTTCTGAGAAGAAGGCATTTGAACATTTTCCCATAGGGTCCAATGTTAATCTATGTCCTACGGTGGCGGCCATCTTGGATTTCCGATCGGCATGAAAAAACACACACCTTGTAGAGGACCTTCCAATGATCATTCCTGGGCAGTTTGGTTTCAATTATCCAAGTGGTTTCAGAGAAGAAGCGTTTTGAAACATTTTTCCCATAGGGTCCAATGTTAAACTAAGTCCTGCCGTAGCCGCCATTTTGAATTTCATACCAGAACAAAAAACGTAAAGTTTGTAGAGAACCATCTAATGAACATTCATGTACAGTTTGGCTTTAATCATATTTGTAGTTTCTGAGTAGAAGGCATTTGAATATTTTCACATAGGGTCCAATGTTAATCTATGTCCTGCGGTGGCGGCCATCTTGGATTTCCGACCGGCATAAAAAACAAAAAATTTGTAGAGGACCTTCCAATGATCATTCCTGGGCAGTTTAGTTTCAACTGTCCAAGTGGTTTCAGAGAAGAAGCATTTTGAAACATTTTTCCCATAGGGTCCAATGTTAAACTAAGTCCTGCCGTAGCCGCCATTTTGAATTTCATACCAGAACAAAAAACGTAAAGTTTGTAGAGGACCATCTAATGAACATTCATGTACAGTTTGGCTTTAATCATATTTGTAGTTTCTGAGTAGAAGGCATTTGAACATTTTCCCATAGGGTCCAATGTTAATCTATGTATTGCGGTGGTGGCCATCTTGGATTTCCGATCGGCATAAAAAACAGAAAATTTGTAGAGGACCTTCCAATGATCATTCCTGGGCAGTTTGGTTTCAATTATCCAAGTGGTTTCAGAGAAGAAGCGTTTTGAAACATTTTTCCCATAGGGTCCAATGTTAAACTAAGTTCTGCCGTAGCCGCCATTTTGAATTTCATACCAGAACAAAAAACGTAAAGTTTGTAGAGGACCATCTAATGAACATTCATGTACAGTTTGGCTTTAATCATATTTGTAGTTTCTGAGTAGAAGGCATTTGAATATTTTCCCATAGGGTCCAATGTTAATCTATGTCCTGCGGTGGCGGCCATCTTGGATTTCCGACCGGCATAAAAAACCTTAAATTTGTAGAGGACCTTCCAATGATCATTCCTGGTCAGTTTGGTTTCAACTGTCCAAGTGGTTTCAGAGAAGAAGCATTTTGAAACATTTTTCCCATAGGGTCCAATGTTAAACTAAGTCCTGCCGTAGCCGCCATTTTGAATTTCATACCAGAACAAAAAACGTAAAGTTTGTAGAGGACCATCTAATGAACATTCATGTACAGTTTGGCTTTAATCATATTTGTAGTTTCTGAGTAGAAGGCATTTGAATATTTTCCCATAGGGTCCAATGTTAATCTATGTCCTGCGGTGGCGGCCATCTTGGATTTCTGACTGGCATAAAAAACGGAAAATTTGTAGAGGACCTTCCAATGATCATTCCTGGGCAGTTTGGTTTCAACTGTCCAAGTGGTTTCAGAGAAGAAGCATTTTGAAACATTTTTCCCATAGGGTCCAATGTTAAACTAAGTTCTGCCGTAGCCGCCATTTTGAATTTCATATCGGAACAAAAAACCTTAAGATTGTAGAGGACCATCCAATGAACATTCATGTACAGTTTGGCTTTAATCATATTTGTAGTTTCTGAGAAGAAGGCATTTGAACATTTTCCCATAGGGTCCAATGTTAATCTATGTCCTGCGGTGGCGGCCATCTTGGATTTCCGACCGGCATAAAAAACAAAAAATTTGTAGAGGACCTTCCAATGATCATTCCTGGGCAGTTTAGTTTCAACTGTCCAAGTGGTTTCAGAGAAGAAGCATTTTGAAACATTTTTCCCATAGGGTCCAATGTTAAACTAAGTCCTGCCGTAGCCGCCATTTTGAATTTCATACCAGAACAAAAAACGTAAAGTTTGTAGAGGACCATCTAATGAACATTCATGTACAGTTTGGCTTTAATCATATTTGTAGTTTCTGAGTAGAAGGCATTTGAACATTTTCCCATAGGGTCCAATGTTAATCTATGTATTGCGGTGGTGGCCATCTTGGATTTCCGATCGGCATAAAAAACAGAAAATTTGTAGAGGACCTTCCAATGATCATTCCTGGGCAGTTTGGTTTCAATTATCCAAGTGGTTTCAGAGAAGAAGCGTTTTGAAACATTTTTCCCATAGGGTCCAATGTTAAACTAAGTCCTGCCGTAGCCGCCATTTTGAATTTCATACCAGAACAAAAAACGTAAAGTTTGTAGAGGACCATCTAATGAACATTCATGTACAGTTTGGCTTTAATCATATTTGTAGTTTCTGAGTAGAAGGCATTTGAATATTTTCCCATAGGGTCCAATGTTAATCTATGTCCTGCGGTGGCGGCCATCTTGGATTTCCGACCGGCATAAAAAACCTTAAATTTGTAGAGGACCTTCCAATGATCATTCCTGGTCAGTTTGGTTTCAACTGTCCAAGTGGTTTCAGAGAAGAAGCATTTTGAAACATTTTTCCCATAGGGTCCAATGTTAAACTAAGTCCTGCCGTAGCCGCCATTTTGAATTTCATACCAGAACAAAAAACGTAAAGTTTGTAGAGGACCATCTAATGAACATTCATGTACAGTTTGGCTTTAATCATATTTGTAGTTTCTGAGTAGAAGGCATTTGAATATTTTCCCATAGGGTCCAATGTTAATCTATGTCCTGCGGTGGCGGCCATCTTGGATTTCTGACTGGCATAAAAAACGGAAAATTTGTAGAGGACCTTCCAATGATCATTCCTGGGCAGTTTGGTTTCAACTGTCCAAGTGGTTTCAGAGAAGAAGCATTTTGAAACATTTTTCCCATAGGGTCCAATGTTAAACTAAGTTCTGCCGTAGCCGCCATTTTGAATTTCATATCGGAACAAAAAACCTTAAGATTGTAGAGGACCATCCAATGAACATTCATGTACAGTTTGGCTTTAATCATATTTGTAGTTTCTGAGAAGAAGGCATTTGAACATTTTCCCATAGGGTCCAATGTTAATCTATGTCCTGCGGTGGCGGCCATCTTGGATTCCCGACCGGCATAAAAAACAGAAAATTTGTAGAGGACTTTCCAATGATCATTCCTGGGCAGTTTGGTTTCAACTGTCCAAGTGGTTTCAGAGAAGAAGCATTTTGAAACATTTTTCCCATAGGGTCCAATGTTAAACTAAGTCCTGCCGTAGCCGCCATTTTGAATTTCATATCGGAACAAAAAACCTTAAGATTGTAGAGGACCATCCAATGAACATTCATGTACAGTTTGGCTTTAATAATATTTGTAGTTTCTGAGAAGAAGGCATTTGAACATTTTCCCATAGGGTCCAATGTTAATCTATGTCCTGCGGTGGCGGCCATCTTGGATTTCCGACCGGCATAAAAAACAAAAAATTTGTAGAGGACCTTCCAATGATCATTCCTGGGCAGTTTGGTTTCAACTGTCCAAGTGGTTTCAGAGAAGAAGCATTTTGAAACATTTTTCCCATAGGGTCCAATGTTAAACTAAGTCCTGACGTAGCCGCCATTTTGAATTTCATATCGGAACAAAAAACCTTAAGATTGTAGAGGACCATCCAATGAACATTCATGTACAGTTTGGCTTTAATAATATTTGTACTTTCTGAGAAGAAGGCATTTGAACATTTTCCCATAGGGTCCAATGTTAATCTATGTCCTGCGGTGGTGGCCATCTTGGATTTCCGACCGGCATAAAAAACAAAAAATTTGTAGAGGACCTTCCAATGATCATTCCTGGGCAGTTTGGTTTCAACTGTCCAAGTGGTTTCAGAGAAGAAGCATTTTGAAACATTTTTCCCATAGGGTCCAATGTTAAACTAAGTCCTGCCGTAGCCGCCATTTTGAATTTCATATCGGAACAAAAAACCTTAAGATTGTAGAGGACCATCCAATGAACATTCATGTACAGTTTGGCTTTAATCATATTTGTAGTTTCTGAGAAGAAGGCATTTGAACATTTTCCCATAGGGTCCAATGTTAATCTATGTCCTGCGATGGCGGCCATCTTGGATTTCCGATCGGCATAAAAAACAGTAACTTGGTAAAGGACATTCCAATGATCATTCATTTACAGTTTGGGTTCAGTCAGTTCATTAGTTTCGGAGAAGAAGATCTTTGAAATTTCAGCCAATCAGAGCATATTATTGGCCCTGGCAGCCATATTGAATATCCGACTGGAACGAAAAACAGTAACTTTGTAGAGGACCATCCAAGGAACATTCCTGCTAAGTTCGGTTCCAATCGGCCAAGTGGTTTCGGAGAAGAAGCTTGAAATGTGAAAAGTTTACAGACGACAGACGACAGACGACAGACGACGGACGCCAAGTGATGGCAATAGTTCACATGGACCTTTGGTCCAGGTGAACTAATAAGCGGGGATCCCTTTTCTGATCTAGATAATCTGTATTTTGTTATTGACCTGCTTATAAGCTGGTTCCAAAAATTTGACCCATGATTGAAATGTGCAAGTGTCTTTGTACAATTAAGATATAAGTAGTGTTTTTTTTGTTGTTACTGAGCATTACTCGACATCGAGGGGGAGGGGGAGAGGAGAAGGAGGATCACTGATGGGAATCGTCTTTTAGAGAAAAAAGAAGAAATTCAATCATCTTCATCTTCAAACAATAGATGGGTTTGAAGTATGGTAGTTGGACTTGCATATACATATGTAATAAGTGCCAATCACATCTAAAGTTATCAGTTTGCAGTGTTCCAGCTAGGAATTGAAAATGGAGGGGTGCGACTTTGGAAAAAGGGCACTTCAGCGCATCAAAAACTATGAAAAAGGGCAATATAGTTATTTTCAGTTACTTAATATTAAAAATGTCTTTCAGCACTACATTTTCAGCTCTTTGCATCAAATTCAACACATCTATATGACTCATTGTTTATATATATTTTATGGCTCTGTGGCTGGTTTTGATTAAGGCAACTTGAGAGAAAATTCTCTCAACTTCTGCAGTGCTCAAAGGCTGTATGACAGCAATGCTGTACAGT
Organism: Bathymodiolus brooksi; assembly: GCA_963680875.1. Classification (NCBI taxonomy): domain Eukaryota; kingdom Metazoa; phylum Mollusca; class Bivalvia; order Mytilida; family Modiolidae; genus Bathymodiolus; species Bathymodiolus brooksi. The sequence goes on along the minus strand of OY804578.1, from coordinate 77,534,725 downwards.
TTGGAGACAAGTATATACATTGAAGAAAGATTCTTGTCTTTGTGATCTACTAACTGAAATAGTTCATTCAAGAGAGTTAAGGATCTGTTGTCAGAGGAAGACAAAATCTGTATAAATACCTGCCACTGAAATTTTCCATAATTTTATTAATTATAAATTATTCTCAAGTGACTGAGGTGTTTTTAGTAGGTCACTGGGTACTTCTACAGAAGGTGGATATATTTATAGGTATGTGCGAGATATTAATAATTTTTAATAAATGTTTAAATGTTCGTGTTGTCCATCTGTCCATTTCGTAATTTACGCGTTTGTCTGCCAGTCTCGTTCAGCTCGTCTCCCGTGGTTTGTATGTCAATGAATCACGATTTTCGATCTCCGCCATACACATTTTTCTTCCTTATTTTTTGTTTATTTGTATTTTTAGAAATGCTGCTTAGATGCGTAAAAATAGTAACAAAATCGGAATGTACAGAACCATAATTTTAGTTTGTTCATTGTCAAAAAAAAAGAGATGAACTTGGTGTTTTGGCAATTTTCTTCTTTTCACCTTCAATTTGAGCCAACCTTCTCTTCTTGGATGGCATGTTTGCATGTCTACGTTTACGCATTTGTCATAAGAATGAAAAATCTTAAAATAATGTAAGTTTATTTCATGAAATATTGTTTTAACGAGCAAAGTACAGAAAAAAAGAAATTTATGGACCTTAATCCAGAGCTTTGGGGTGAAATTTCTACACGGTCGTTTTTTTTTATACAATGACCTAAGGACATATTTCACTGATCAGGATTACCGAAGTCATAAACTGATCACTTGGTCAGGGCAGGAAATTACTAATTAGCTGACAACAGGTGATTGTTGTTAAAAGCATTACACCTGCCACGCATTAACACCTGTACACATTTAATTAGAAATTAATTGGAGACAATGTCACGAGTGGACAACACGTACACGTTTGGGATTCATGTACGGCATGAAAAGGGCAGAGGGGTGCAAGGGAAGGGTAGAAAGGGCAGAGGGGCATACAATTTTGGGGGTGGGGTACAGCACCCCTCTATTTTGGTCTAGCTGGAGCACTGGTTTGATTCCCTCCCATAGAAAGGTGTAATCATTACACCTATATGTACCAGTTTCCTCCACAGATAAAACTGACCACTAAGATATCATAGAAATATTGTTGAACATGCCGCTAAACACCAATAACGTTAACACACAAAGCATAACACCACAGAGGTGGTTACGACCATCTTCGATTTAGGAACTATGCTACAAAGGTAAACTTTGTAATGGAATATCTTATGACGGTTCATGTGTAGTTCAATGTATTATGAAAACATATTTTAAATTTCATGAAGATTACTGGCTAGAATTGGAAAACAATATAAACTAGTATTACTGTGAGCACAGCTCACTAAGATATACCCCCCGCTCCCCACATCTGTCCAACCTATTTCCATAACCAAAACATTACTGATTGTTCCGACCAAAAATGAAAGGGACCCTCCTCTCTTCACCGGTAAGCTGCTGATAAAATTTCAAAACATTCTGAGAAACACTACTCAAGTTATCATACGACATAGGGTAAAAATCCTATTTTCCGTCATATCAAGTCCAATAACTCTGGAAAGGCAAAAGTGAAAATCGTCAAAAATGAAAGGGATCCTTCTCTCTTCACCCGTAAGCTGTTGATAAAATTTCAAAACATTCTGAAAAACACTACTCAAGTTATCATACCACATAGGGTAAAAATCCTATTTTCTGTCATATCAAGTCCAATAACTCTGGAACGGCAAAAGTGAAAATCGTCAAAAATGAAAGGGATCCTCCTCTCTTCACCAGTAAACAGCTAAAAGATTCTAAGAAACACAACTCAAGTTATCGTACGACATAGGATTTGTCTACAGACGGACGGACGGACGGACAGACAGACGGACATTGTGAAACCAGTATAACTATGCCAAAAGAAATAAACAGCTGTGTTACACCCCTATGAAATCTCATAGTGCTCTAACAATCAAAGTGAAACATGTCAAAATATATATAGACCCTCTGACCACCTTTCCTAATAATAATCTGGTCATGCTTGGCAATGGATCATAACAAAATGTGCACTCTTTAAAGAGGATCTTCCATAGATGCTTTCTACCAAGTTTCAGTTCATTTGGCTGAGGGTTTTCAGAGGAGAAGATTAAAATGTGAAAAGTAAACGGATGACAGACGACAGACGATAGACACCAAGTGATGGCAAAAGCTCATATTGCCTTTGGCAAGGTTTGCTAAAAAGTATATTAAAATGTGAATACCTACTTGTAATGTATAGAATAAACATGTTACACTATATCAGCATTAGTTAATTTCTAAGGGAGATAATGGCAAGAGTTATCTTTTTTTTAACAGTTTAGACAAGAGTTATCTTTCTTTTAACAGAGGAGAAGATTTAAAAAAAATCAACCAATCAGAAACAAGAATTGCCTGTGGCGGCCATGTTTGTTAACGGATCGGGATGAAATGAGCAATCTTTATAGAGGACCTTCCATAGATGCTTCCTACCAAGTTTCAGATCAATTGGCTTTGCGGTTTCAGAGGAGAAGATTAAAATGTGAAAAGTTAACAGACGACTGATGACGGACACCAAGTTATGGCAAAAGCTCACATTGCCTTTGGCAAGGTGAGCTAAAAAGTGTATACCATCAGACCACCATTCCAAATAATCTTGATTTTTTTTTTATATCAAAATTGACCTAGGCAAAGTAGATTTAGCATGAAATATGTTCATGCACAACAAACAGGTAAAATGATACCACAATATGTCCCATCCAGAGACATGCATATAAAAAGGATGTCCCAGCATGGCAGTTCCCTATAATAAGATTATATAATGTCAACAATTAAAAAAAATACTTACAATGCAAGTGAGTCATTGCTCTGTAAAAGCTTGGCCAATGTATGCTGTTCAGACTTATCTAGTTCTCTGGTTGTTTGGAAGGTCAATGTTTCTCCAGCTTCTGCTGAAGTTTGTGTCCTATATCATGAAAAATATATTTTAGAAATGAATACTATGACAGTATTGTGTCGATCAAATTCTGAATACATTTCATTTGGAATATATACAGAATACCAATCAATAAATGGGGTCGCCGTGGTGGCAATCATATGATAGGTGGATTTACAACTACCTGTGCAGCCAGTGCCCATCACCACTAACATTGTGAGTTCAATCCCACTAATGGCAAGGTGTACTCGATACAACATTATGTGATAAAATCAGTGACTTTCGGCAGGTGTGTGGTTTTCTCCGGTTTCCTCCACCTGCTACGAAATAACTGAAATATTGTTGAAATTGGTGTTAAACCATAACCCCACCCAATCCATAAAGTTTTATTTTACTTACATAGGGGAAAAAAAATTGCAAAAAAATCCACTAAAGGTAGAAAATATTTTATATACATGTAAATGATGGAAAACAATGTTTCGTTTTAGTATTGCAATACACTTTGTTACCATGGGTATATACAGTAGTCCTCCTGTCATATAAAGACCATGCACTTAGATAGTAAAATACTAATAAACTGTCCCTTCAAGAGAGGTGGCCTTATAAGAGAGGGACCACTTTAGTAAAAAAAAATTATGTTGTATAGAAGCAATCTGGTAAGATGTATATCAATATTAATTATTTTCACCCTCAAGAAATCATTAAGTAGGGGAGTTTCAAGTTCAGTAGTTTTACCACAAAAGTTCTGTAATTTCATATCAGTTGGGCTCAGAATCAAATGAACTGCCATGATAGCTGACTATTGTTGAATTGTTGAAAGTGGCATTAAACATCCATAACCCTAACAAAACTATTATGTTTTTAATAACTAGATAAGTTATATATACTATTATCATGTTTTACCTGAGGAAAGCTATATATACTATTATCATGTTTTACCTGAGGAAAGTTGTATATACTATTATCATATTTTACCTGAGGAAAGTTATATATACTATTATCATGTTTTACCTGAGGAAAGTTATATATACTATTATCATGTTTTACCTGAGGAAAGTTATATATACTATTATCATGTTTTACCTCAGGAAAGTTATATATACTATTATCATATTTTACCTGAGGAAAGTTATATATACTATTATCAAGTTTTACCTGAGGAAAGTTATATATACTATTATCATGTTTTACCTGAGGAAAGTTATATATACTATTATCATGTTTTACCTGAGGAAAGTTATATATACTAATATCATGTTTTACCTGAGGAAAGTTATATATACTATTATCATGTTTTACCTGAGGAAAGTTATATATACTATTATCATGTTTTACCTGAGGAAAGTTATATATACTATTATCATGTTTTACCTGAGGAAAGTTATATATACTATTATCATGTTTTACCTGAGGAAAGTTATATGTACTATTATCATGTTTTACCTGAGGAAAGTTATATATACTATTATCATGTTTTACCTGAGGAAAGTTATATATACTATTATCATGTTTTACCTGAGGAAAGTTATATATACTATTATCATGTTTTACCTGAGGAAAGTTATATATACTATTATCATGTTTTACCTGAGGAAAGTTATATATACTATTATCATGTTTTACCTGAGGAAAGTTATATATACTATTATCATGTTTTACCTGAGGAAAGTTATATATACTATTATCATGTTTTACCTGAGGAAAGTTATATATACTATTATCATGTTTTACCTGAGGAAAGTTATATATACTATTATCATGTTTTACCTGAGGAAAGTTATAAATACTATTATCATGTTTTACCTGAGGAAAGTTATATATACTATTATCATGTTTTACCTGAGGAAAGTTATATATACTATTATCATGTTTTACCTGAGGAAAGTTATATATACTAATATCATGTTTTACCTGAGGAAAGTTATATATACTATTATCATGTTTTACCTGAGGAAAGTTATATATACTATTATCATGTTTTACCTGAGGAAAGTTATATATACTATTATCATGTTTTACCTGAGGAAAGTTATATATACTATTATCATGTTTTACCTGAGGAAAGTTATATGTACTATTATCATGTTTTACCTGAGGAAAGTTATATGTACTATTATCAAGTTTTACCTGAGGAAAGTTATATATACTATTATCATGTTTTACCTGAGGAAAGTTATATATACTATTATCATGTTTTACCTGAGGAAAGTTATATATACTATTATCATGTTTTACCTGAGGAAAGTTATATATACTATTATCATGTTTTACCTGAGGAAAGTTATATATACTATTATCATGTTTTACCTGAGGAAAGTTATATATACTATTATCATGTTTTACCTGAGGAAAGTTATAAATACTATTATCATGTTTTACCTGAGGAAAGTTATATATACTATTATCATGTTTTACCTGAGGAAAGTTATATATACTATTATCATGTTTTACCTCAGGAAAGTTATATATACTAATATCATGTTTTACCTGAGGAAAGTTATATATACTATTATCATGTTTTACCCGAGGAAAGTTATATATACTATTATCATGTTTTACCTGAGGAAAGTTATATATACTATTATCATGTTTTACCTGAGGAAAGTTATATATACTATTATCATGTTTTACCCGAGGAAAGTTATATATACTATTATCATGTTTTACCCGAGGAAAGTTATATATACTATTATCATGTTTTACCTGAGGAAAGTTATATATACTATTATCATGTTTTACCTCAGGAAAGTTATATATACTATTATCAAGTTTTACCTGAGGAAAGTTATATATACTAATATCAAGTTTTACCTGAGGAAAGTTATATATACTATTATCATGTTTTACCTGAGGAAAGTTATATATACTATTATCATGTTTTACCTCAGGAAAGTTATATATACTATTATCATGTTTTACCTGAGGAAAGTTATATATACTATTATCATGTTTTACCCGAGGAAAGTTATATATACTATTATCATGTTTTACCCGAGGAAAGTTATATATACTATTATCATGTTTTACCTGAGGAAAGTTATATATACTATTATCATGTTTTACCTGAGGAAAGTTATATATACTATTATCATGTTTTACCTCAGGAAAGTTATATATACTATTATCATGTTTTACCTCAGGAAAGTTGCATAGAATTCCATTCTAGCACTGGTGTTATCCATTGATAGTTGTTTGACCAATTCTACTTTACTTGGTGGACTAATACCCCACACAGACGTAGACTGACCATTTAACTTTATTTCAGTAATGTCTTCAGGATCATAAGAGGAGAGGAATGCTATACCATTCTATTAATAGAATAATAATATGTGATTAAAAAAAGACAAATCCACAAAAGTGGACACTGAAAGATGTCTTATCTCTCCACACTTGATGGGTTTGTGTCATTCTTATTGAGCTTTAATTTTTTTTATTCCACTACTGGGGCCTGGCGTGGTCGTGATCGTCTGGCAGTTGGATTTACAACTACCTGTGCAATCAGTGCATATCACCACTGAAGTTGCAAATTTGAATCCTGATCATGGCGATGTGTACTTGATACAACATTATGTGATAAAGTTTGTCACCAATAAAACTGACTGCCACGATATAACTGAAATATTTTTGAAAGTGGCATTAAACACCATAACCCTAACCATATTCCTTACTCATAGTTATCAGATGTGGATATAATGATGTAGCGATATACCCAATATATATCTATAATCTACAGAGAGGTTCTAGTAATAAATGTTTGGTCCTTGAAAAATACTCAAAAGTCATATTATACTAAAATAATATGACAAGCAGACACCCTGTTATTATGTACCAAATACAATTGCTGAACAATGTATGACTGTTGTTCAACAGAACTAAACAGAAAACTGGATTTTTTTTCAGAACAAAATGATCTATTAAAGTCAGTGAACCATAACCGAAATATCAGCCAGTCACATGACATGAGATGAAATATATATACGGTAACAATTTAAACTTTCTTTTCTGGGGCTGTCGTGGTCGTGATCGTATGGTAGTTGGATTTACAACTACCTATGTAATCAGTGTCTATCACCACTGAAGTTGTGAGTTTGAATCCCACTTAGGCGATGTGTACTCGATACAACATTATGTGATATAGTTTGTCAGTGACTTGCATTAGGTCAGTGGTTTTCTCCGGGCACTCTGGTTTCCTCCACCAATAAAATGATAGCCATTACAAAACTGAAATATTGTTGAAAGTGACATTAAACATAACCCTACCCATTCTTTTTATAATACCTCTGACATCTTTATGATACAATGTATAATTATTAAATGGACCTCATCAGACAAATTTACATCTTCAAAACAAAATGACTGAATATCTACATTAATATCTCTCATTTAAAATTTAAATAGGTGGGTTAATTTTTTTTATATTCCTTCACGATATTCAGAATTATACATCCATTTTGAAAAACTATTTATATAAATATACACGTGTACTATATCTATATTGGAGGATTCAAGGAGATGGCTTGTACATGCTGTGCCTGTTGCCCAATCCCATTCACAAGTGTATTTATAAATAAAATGTGTTTAAAACAAATAAAAAATATACCCACATGAAACTCAGCAACAAAACTCATTCAGCAATGAAATAAGTTAATTAAGAATTGTATTGTTAATCTCAAAATGAATGAATAAAACATATAATCGTTTTTTCAAAAAAACAGGGATGAAAGTGCTCACTGAGGAAAAAAGAGGAAACCCCCTATTTAGTAACCAAAAAATCTTCATTTTCTAGCTGTTTAGACAAAGCTTGACACACATTATTTCCAAATATTCTGCTAAAATATTAGGAAATCTGCTAATCAGAGAAAAACTTTCATCTCTGAAATAATTACTAGTGATAATGAATGAAAAATGTTTTGAATTTCCTAATAGATATTTTTTATTTTATTGATGAAAAGTTTTGCTGCCGAGTTACTTGTTGGTATATATATTATCTATCTGTAAGTCTAACCTGATTTCCATTAAAAGTATCTTTTAAGGTTTTATATTCACCAGAACTCAATGCTTCTATATCGTTTACCTGTGATGTCATTTTAAACATAGGCTGTAAATAAAGAAAATATTTAATAGATTTACAATATCTTGAACTACGACAAATAGGAAAAATGCTTCAATGTTTATGCACAAAACGGCTGTTGTGGTCGTGATTGTATGGCAATTGGATTTATAACTACCTATGCAATCAGTGCCTATCACCACTAACGTTGTGAGTTTTAATCCTGCTCAGGAGAGGTGTACTCAATACAACATTATGTGATAAAGTTTGTCAGTGACTTGCTACAGGTCGGTGGTTTTCTCCAGTTTCCTCCACCAATAAAACTGACCGCCACGATATAACTGAAATATTGTTGAAAGTGGTGCTAAACACCATAACGAGATTTTTGACGAGAAGATGATGATATCTGCTTTGTGGTAAAACAACATGCTTTGTTGAATTTTTTAATAGTGCAAGCTCATTGAAACGACATGTCGCTCCATTCTGACACATTATCCTGATTACCAAGTTTTTTCTCTTACTCCATAATGCTGTTTGCTTAGCCGAGAAACAGCAAATATCAATTTCGTAATCTTTGGTTTGATCCAGCCAGGATTTGTACCCACAGTCTACCGAACTCGGGGCAAAAATGCTATCTATTACACCACTGATGCAGTCCACATGTATATAAATACTACTGTATATTAACTGCTTATAGTTAACAAACAGCAGGATGAAAAATTCATTACAGTTAGAAAAATTAAATATCTACTTTACAAGAATCAACCTAGAATGGTTTGGTTTATGGTGTTTTATGCCACTTTCAACAATATTTCAGTTATAGTGGTGGTCAGTTTTATTGGTAAAGGAAACCGGATTACCCTGGAGAAAACCACTGATCTGTCCCAAGTCACTGACAAACTTTATCACATATAATGTTGTATCGAGTACACCTCGCCATGAACAGGGTTTGAACTCACAACTTTAGTGATGATAGGCACTGATTGCACAGGTAGTTGTAAATCCAACTACCATACGATCACGACCACGACGGTCCCCAACCTAGAATGACATTTGCCAAACATTACCACAGAATCTATAATCGGGATTTCAAAGTTTTTTATAATAGGAGGTACTTCTTAAATTTTAGAAGGTACCTAAAAAATTAGGCCGGGGTCTGGGGCCCACCTGAGTAAGGGATCCAGGGGGGCTAAGCCCCCCAGAAGCTCATGAAATCTAGCATTTTATGGATAAAAAAATGTACTTCAGAGACTGCAAAACAGTGTTTTTGAAAGAAAAATCCCATTAACTTTCTCTTTAGAGTTCAGATTTCACCAAGACCATGCATAATGGATTTTTTCCCCCAATTTCTTTACTGAATATTTCAGTTTACAGACTTCAGCCAAGATTATTCATGGATAGTCCCCCTTTTAAAAAAGGTTTTTCACCACATTTTCATTTCTGTGAACAACCGCAGTAGGGCCCAGTCAAAATATGTAAATAAATTAGCCATAGGGGTTTTTATTTTTTTATACCATAAGTTAAACAATATGGACGGAGTTAAGCAACAAGACAGTACGCCCCAAAATGATTCGACCCTGGGTTTTAAATGGATAAAAAAAATCCCACAAAATATTGTGTAGTCATATATTCATAATACATAATGATCATACTTATATTACTGAAGATTACACTAGTTTGTGTTTGAACATAATTTTAATGTCAGCTTTGTTCCGGTTCAAGTTTTACACAAGGATGAAGAGATATTGGGGCGAAAACATATCTATTTACCGCATGCGCAAACTGTTATTTAAGATTCTAAGGTAAAGTTATTTTTAAAACAGGGAATATCCCGTCAACTTGGTCGTGGCTGAACGCAGTTGTTCGATTTGAATGCGAGAATTCAGCAATTGACGTGATCATTAATTTTCTATGAAAAATATTCCACAAGCCAATCGTACTTGTGGTTTTGATCATCGCATATTTTGGGGGGTTCAGTAATTTCTGCCGGTACTATACACGATCTCAGACAGGTAAAAGTACCAGGCACCGGCCCACTTTGAAATCCCTGCTATAATATACTACCTCATGAAAGCTCAATGAAAAAAAAATAGGTATATAACTAGAGGCTCAGGTGAGCCTGTATCGCTCACTTGACATAAATAAGTGCTCTTAAGAATGTCTGCATGCCGAATACATCTAAGTTACTATTCAAATCCCATACTGCCATAGGGTTCTATGTTAAAACTATGTCTGCTCATGGCAGCCATCTTGGATGGAGGTCGTGGTCACCGGACACAATTTTGAAAGTATACTACCCAAGGACCATCCATGCCATGTTTGCTTTAAATTGGCTGACTGGTTTCAGAAGAGAAGACTTTTAAACAATTTTCCCATAGGGTCCTATGTTAAAACTATGTCTGCTGACGGCGGCCATTTTGAACCGAGATCGGGATCACTGAACACAATTTTGGAAGTTGACCACCTAAGGACCATCGATGACATGTTTGCTATATTGGCTTACTGGTTTCAGAGGAGAAGATTTTAAAACATTTTTTCCCATAGGGTCCTATGTTAAAACTACAGTATGTCCGCTGAAGGCGGCCATCTTGGACGGAGGTCAGGGTCATTGGACACAATTTTGAAAATTGACCACTTAAGGACCATCCATGCCATGTTTGCTTTAAATTGGCTTACTGGTTTCAGAGAAGAAGATTTTTAAACATATTTCCCATAGGGTCCTATGTTAAAACTATGTCCACTGATGGTGGCCATCTTGGATGGAGTTTTGGGTCACTGGATATAATTTTGAAAGTTGACCATTTAAGGACCATTCATGCCATGTTTGCTTTAAATTGGCTTACTGATTTCAGAGGAAATTTTTTTTAAACATTTTTCCCATAGGGTCCTATGTTAAAAATATGTTTGCTGATGGTGGCCATCTTGGATGGAGGTCGGGGTCACAGGACATAATTTTGAAAGTTGACCACCTAAGGACCATTCATCCCATGTTTGCTTTAAACTGACTTACTGGTTTCAGAGGAGAAGACTTTTAAACATTTTTTCCATAGGGTCCTATGTTAAAATTAAGTCGAGTCATGGCGGCCATCTTGAATTTCCGATCAACAAATGATTCACAAGTTTAGTACAGGACCACCCAATGATCATTCCTGCAAAGCCACAATTCAATTGGCTTAGTGGTTTCTAACAAGAAGATTTTTAAAATTTCGACCAATCAGAACACATTATGGGCCCTGGCAGCCATGTTGGATTTCCGATCAGCGCCAAAAACAAAAATTTTGTATATGACCATCCAATGAACATTTCTGCCATGTTTGGTTCAAATCTGTTTTGTGGTTTCAGAAAAAAAGATGAAAATGTGAAATTCCCATAGGGTCCAATGTTAAACTAAGTCGAGTCATGGCGGCCATCTTGAATTTCCAATCGGCAAACGATTCACAAGTTTAGTACAGGACCACCCAATGATCATTCCTGCAAAGTCACAATTCAATTGGCTTAGTGGTTTCTAACAAGAAGATTTTAAAAATTTCGACCAATCAGAACACATTATAGGCCCTGGCAGCCATGTTGGATTTCCGATCAGCACCAAAAACACAAATCTTGTATATGACCATCCAATGAACATTTCTGCCAAGTTTGGTTCAAATCTGTTTTGTGGTTTCAGAAAAAAAGATGAAAATGTGAAATTCCCATAGGGTCCAATGTTAAATTAAGTCGAGTCATGGCGGCCATCTTGAATTTCCGATCGGCAAACGATTCACAAGTTTAGTACAGGACCACCCAATGATCATTCCTGCAAAGTCACAAATCAATTGGCTTAGTGGTTTCTAACAAGAAGATTTTTAAAATTTCAACCAATCAGAACACATTTTGGGCCCTGGCAGCCATGTTGGATTTCCGATCAGTGCCAAAAACAAAAATCTTGTATATGACCATCCAATGAACATTTCTGCCAAGTTTGATTCAAATCTGTTTTGTGGTTTCAGAAAAAAAGATGAAAATGTGAAATTCCCATAGGGTCCAATGTTAAACTAAGTCGAGTCATGGCGGCCATCTTGAATTTCCGATCGGCAAACGATTCACAATTTTAGTACAGGACCACCCAATGATCATTCCTGCATAGTCACAATTCAATTGACTTAGTGGTTTCTGACAAGAAGATTTTTAAAATTTCAGTCAATGAGAACACATTATGGGCCCTGGCAGCCATGTTGGATTTCAAATCAGCACCAAAAACACAAATCTGGTAGAGGACCATCCAGTGAACATTTCTGGCAAGTTTGGCTGATTTCTGTTCAGCGGTTTCAGAGAAGAAGATTTAAATGTGAAAAGCTAACGGACGGACGGACGGACGCTTACCCATGACAAAAGCTCACATGGCCTATGGCCAGGTGAGCTAAAAAGATGAAAATGTGAAATTCCCATAGGGTCCTATGTTAAACTAAGTCGAGTCATGGTGGCCATCTTGAATTTCCGATCGGCAAACGATTCACAAGTTTAGTACAGGACCACCCAATGATCATTCCTGCAAAGTCACAATTCAATTGGCTTAGTGGTTTCTAACAAGAAGATTTAAAAAATTTCGACCAATCAGAACACATTATAGGCCCTGGCAGCCATGTTGGATTTCCGATCAGCGCCAAAAACAAAAATCTTGTATATGACCATCCAATGAACATTTCTGCCAAGTTTGGTTCAAATCTGTTTTGTGGTTTCGGAAAAAAAGATGAAAATGTGAAATTCCCATAGGGTCCAATGTTAAACTAAGTCGAGTCATGGCGGCCATCTTGAATTTCCGATCGGCAAACGATTCACAATTTTAGTACAGGACCACCCAATGATCATTCCTGCATAGTCACAATTCAATTGACTTAGTGGTTTCTGACAAGAAGATTTATAAAATTTCAGCCAATGAGAACACATTATGGACCCTGGCAGCCATGTTGGATTTCAAATCAGCACCAAAAACACAAATCTGGTAGAGGACCATCCAGTGAACATTTCTGGCAAGTTTGGTTGAAATCTGTTCGGCGGTTTCAGAGAAGAAGATTTAAATGTGAAAAGCTAACGGACGGACGGACGGACGCTTACCCATGACAAAAGCTCACATGGCCTATGGTCAGGTGAGCTAAAAATGGATTACGGTATTAATTTGAAAACAACGAAAGTTACAGATATTTCCTTACCTGGAATCCATTGATTGACAATGTAACAGTACATGCTGTTGGTGGATTGACCTTGAAAACTGTGTTAGCAAATGAGAAAATTACAAGAGGGAACCAGATAATGAAGATGATGATGACCAATAGTAATCCTCCTACTCCATATTTAATCAATGCCTTCTTTTTCATGCCTCGTGGAGTTGGGTAATTCTACAATAAAAATAACATTACCATTAATAAACAATAAAGAAGATGATTTCAAGATCTTATATAGTTTGGTATATAGTGTTTAATGCCACTTTCAACAATATTTCAGTTATATCGTGGCAGTCACTTTTATTAGTGGAGGAAACCGGAGTACCTGGAGAAAACCACAGATCTGTCGCAAGTCACTGACAAACTTGATCACATAATGTTGTATCGAGAACAGGGTTCGAATTCACAACTTTAGTGGTGATAGGCATTGATTGCACAGGTAGTTGTAAATCCAACTACCATGCGATCAGAAGGGATATTTCCTACATAGCAGAAACAATATGACTGCAATGAAAATAGATAACAAGAGTTACCTACCCTTTCAATATCCCTCCAACACTTGAGTTGGTAGACATTAGCATAGATGTCTTCCATTTGTAACCAACTACCAACAGCCATGGTAGTATCGGTCCAAACCCAATCCATTAATACTCTTAATTCCAACAGGAATGGAATAGCCAAGAATCTGAAACAACAAGAAACAACTTGATTAAAAAAAGGTTTTTATGATTAAACATGAGGTAAAAGTCTATTAAGATTAATTAGCGCAATGCGAGAAGAAGAAAAAATCTGTGAAATCGATCATGAATCAAAAATACATCCTGCAGACAATTTCAGCTAATAAGTTATCAGTTCTTAGTTTCAGGTTATGAACTTTCAACAATATTTCAGTTATATCAGTTTATCTTCTTCTTCTTACCACAATTATAAGGCATATTGTATGTGCTTACAACAACAAAAAAAAAAAAAGAAAAGTTAAATCTCCTAAATTTAAACATAGTCAAACCTGCTTTAGTGACCACCTCTACTAAGCAATAACTTGCATTATGTGACCTTAGTTTTTATTTCCCTTCACAGTGCATTTCATATCAATTAAACTTGTATTAAGTGACCACCCACCTTATGAAACCATATTTGGAAGGCCACACAAGACAAGTATGACTGTATGTAAAATCGTTATCTTAAACAGATGTCTTTTAACTACAACTTACCCCTTATACATAAACAGGTTAAGATGGTTGTACTTCTTGGTGAGGAAGTTACCTAGAATCCTTGTTGGATAACTAGAACGTATCTGATAGGCTGACAGTGCAAAATAGATACATTTTAAAAAATACCATAGTTGGGCTGGTCGGTTGTCAGTAAAACTTCTGTAAAAGAAAGAAAAAGATTTCTCCAGGCATTTTATTTAACTTTCTTTTTCTATATAAAAAAGTGTCACGTCCATGTACATGTATCTAAATATATATAACATTCAATGCCATTTTAATGACATAATAAAAAAACAGCTCCATCTTGTGAAACAATTTTTTAGCTCTATCTATGACAATACCTTTGTGCTTACATGATGATGATGCCTCCTTTAAAACAGACCCAGACTTGGAGTTGAATATTTATTGTGCAAGCTTACAGAAACAACAGTTCACAAGTAGAGATGCCACTCCACTCAAGACACATCATGTAGTATCTTGGAAACTGATTGATATAAGCATTTATTAGCTTGTTTCAGAATCCTGTTGTCAAAATAATGAATAATCATATTGTAACATTATTGTTTAATTCTATTACTTGCATTATATTTGAATAATAAAATATGTTTACATATGCTAACAAAGACACATATTATGATGATTTTGAGCCAACCTCTTTGCTCTTACTCCTTAATGCCGAATGTTCAGTGGAGAGAAGCAGCAAATGAACAGACATCAGAATTTGAAGTGGGTACACCAGCCATTATACCACTTAGGCCATTTTGTATGCTTTACAGACAAGTCCACACATAGAATCTAACATCATCCTGACTATTACTTCACATATTAACCATATTTATGCTTTGGGGAAATTTTACAGATTACCAAAAAAAAAAAAATAAACTAGAAAAGAAGTATGCCCCCGCACTTGATAATTATGGACAAAGTTGTTTTGTTAGGAGTGATTTTTTAAAAATGAAGTGTGTCTGTAAGACACAAATGATGCCCCCCCCTGCCTGACCATAAGAAATTATGAACAAGTCAAAAGTTCTTTAACACTATGTATGATGTTCTATCATACTCAACTTGTATACAGATAGTACCTTTTTTTTTTCATTCCTGATATGTAAATATAAAGGTATTACCTGTGGTGAAATGGGTATAATTCTATCTAGAATCGGCTTAAAAAAATGACTAAGTCCAACTATCTGTCATTATCAAATATTTGATGAAAATCAAAATCCTGTGGACATGCACACCTCCATTATGTGTATAAACATCCTACCAAATATTAAAGCTGTAGCTCCAAAACTGTAGGAGGAGATAGCTGGACAAACCATGTATCTATATCCAGACGGACGGGAGTAAATTAATATGCCCCCTGACTCTTTGTCGCAGGGGCATAAAAAGGGAGATAAATGTAAATCGGCTTACCTTGATGTAACATAAGGCAAAATGAAGAACATCCAAATATGTAGAAGTATAACCAATAAAATCTGGAAGATAAACTTTCCTAGGACATTCTTCCTAAGATACAGGGCTCGGTCCACAATAATCAGAAAAAACTGTACCAATAACATGATCATGAATGGTATCGGCACCTGAAACAATAATAATTAATATATAGTCAAACTTGTATTCAAGTCACTTTTGACTGTTACCGGAAGCCAATTTATTGGGAAAATGGCGGCTGCAGTGTTTTTGTAACAAGCTATGATTCAATAATCTGATAACATAATTGCTACAATCATTTATTGAGAACACCTCAAAAGTTCATCACCAATGATAAGTGAACATTAAATACCAGTAAACTTATATCATGGGATAAAATTTGAGTGACTGCATAAGTGAGATGACCGCTTATTTGAGCTAAAATAACAAATACATCTGGTCAAGTCGTTTTAAAACTGGCCATTTACAGCAGGTGACCGCTAATTCAAGGTGGCCATAAAAGTAAGTTTGAGGGGGGTTTATGGTGTTTAATACCACTTTCAACAATATTTCAGTTATATCATGGTGGTCAGTTTTATTGGTTGAGGAAACCGGAGTTCCCGGGAAAAACCACTGACCACCGACCTGTCACCGAGACAAACCTTAAGAAAGTTTGACTGTATAGTCAATGTTACTTGATTAATATATTATGTTTATTGTTAGGGCTCTTCCAGAATTAAATGTATGGGAGGGTCGGACGGCAGTGCAATTAAATTTGCATACATTGTGGGGGTCATGTAAGATTTAAAATTATACATGGTCGGTCATGAAATTATTTCAATTCTGTGCATGGTGGGTTTCCTGAATCTCCGCTGCCTCATCTAAGAAAAACAGAATATGTGTAAATGGAAATAATCGTTATAAACAAGTGTTTTTCTCGCAATTTCGGTCGGTTTTCCTGCAACCGGAAGTACTATTGTGCTAGAGTTACCTCCCATTGAAAGTAAATTCTTTCACTTCCGGTAGCGTGGCGATGGAAAATCTAAATTTGAAAGAGGTCAACCCCTGGATGACAGAGGATGTAGTCTCTTGGCTGAAAGACACTGGCCAAGAGACTATCCAAAATATAATAATAGGTACGCTCATAATGATGTATAGGCTTCCATTGATTGTGTCATTAAATACGACATGGGGAAACTAGAGGCTCAGCCCACTGAGCCTGTATCGCTCACCTGACAATAGAATGATACTGAAGCAAATTTCAAAGGGAAATAATCATTACCTTAAAAAACAGCAGCCATCTTGAATGGAGGGTGGGGCTGTCAGACACAATTTTGAAAGGGACACACCCAGGGACCATATATGCCAGGTTTGGACCTTACATAGATGCTTCCTGCCAAGTTTGGCTCCATTTGGCAAAGTTGTTTCAGAGGAGAAGCTTTTTTAACATTAGCCAATCAGAAAAAAGAATTAATCTTGGCGACCATGTTTGTTGCCCGAATGGAACCAAATGAAGAAGCTTTATAGAGGATCTTACATAGATCCTTCCTGCCAAGTTTGGCTCCATTTTGCCAAGCAGTTTCAGAGGAGAAGATTTTTTTAAACAGTAGCCAATCAGAAACAAGAATTGCCCTTGGCGGCCATATTTGTTGGTGGAACGGAACGAAATGGAGAAACTTTATAGAGGACCTTACATAGATGCTTACTGCCAAGTTTGGTTCCATTTAGCCAAGTTGTTTCAGAGGAGAAGATTAAAATATGAAAAAGTTAACGGACGGACGACGGACGCCAAGTGATGGCAATACCTCACATTTGGGCCAGGTGAGCTAAAAAATGATGAAAAAAGGGCAATAACTCCTAGATTGGTAATCAGATTTACTTTAAAATTGCAGGCTAGGTAGATCTTGACATGGAGAAGATTTTTTTAACATTAGCCAATCAGAAACAAGAATTGCCCTTGGCGGCCATATTTGTTGGCGGAATGGGACAAAATGAAGAAACTTTATAGAGGACCTTATATAGATGCTTTCTGCCAAGTTTGGTTCCATTTGGCCAAGTTGTTTTAGAGGAGTAGATTAAAATATGAAAAAGTTAACGGACGGACAACAGATGCCAAGTGATGGCAATATCTCACATGACCCTTTGGGTCAGGTGAGCTAAAAAGGGGGTGCCATGATGATAATGGTATCATTTCTTGGTTCGTGTATATCAACGACTTATCTCTTGAAGGTATGGAAAAATTCATTCTCCATGCCCTGTTTCTTCTCTTCTGATCAAATTGCCTCCCATTTTGTAAGCACCATCTGTTTTCTTTTTTATTGGCAGATCATAAATTTTCGTACATCAGTAATTATACTACCAACTTTATGCCAAATGAAAAAATATGACATCACATTCGAAGCATAACACCACAAAAGCCAGTTATCTGATGATATTTATTCATTCCATGTTAGGATATGAAGGTTACAATTATTTTCAATATATAAAATTATTTATGAATGAACACACTTGGACAGGAGTATCAAAACTTAAATACTAATGTAGTTAAGCAAAACTCAAACATACGTCTGAGTTTTGATTTTAAGTTTGTTTCGAGAGATCCAAGCCAGGAGGATAGAATACCAACTTAAAAATCTGTATTAATGTATAATTGCCCAAAAAACTTGTCAACACAGAAGAAATTTTATTTGATTTTATGCATGGTAGATGTACTTGCAATAATCATTTTCTACATGGTGGGGAGTATAGGTTTTCAAAATTTATACATGGTGGGTCTAAATAAAATGCGTCTTCCGACCCTCCACATACATTTAATTCTGGAACAGCCCTTACATAATCAGGAATGGTACATTTTGTAAAGGTAACAATGAACAAACAAAAATAAAAAATAGTCAAATGGCAGTAGCTTGAACACCATGGACAACTTTTAACTAGATATCAAATTATCCTTATTCTGTGCTAAATTCAACTCTAATTTTTCACAAATTTGAATTTACTGGTCTGAATCAAATTCTAGAATTTATGTTATTTATATATATATCTAAATAAAAACTGCAAAATTTACTGGTATGAACAAAGTTTTACTGGTCTTGGGCCAGAGGACCAGTGTTCATCATGAGGACTGCATAAGTGGGTTCAGAGACAATTAAATGTAATTGCATTTGAAAATTTACTGAAGTTCATCTTATATTCACAATCACAAATAAACTTTGTTCTGCGACTCCATACCTTTCATTGTCAATGAGCCCCAATTGGGAATTGTAAAATTTATGATTATCATTAACTGCTTTGTTCTGATTTTTTGTTGCTGGAAGTGATGTTCAATGTTTGAAATTGTACAGCATGATATATAATGTATAAATCACTTACCTTATCTTCTTGAATATAAGATGAAACATCTCCAGTTCCTACAGTTTGCTGTAAAGATAATTATCAGGATATTTAAATTGAAACAATCACTAAATGTTAAATTTACATATTAAAAATGTACATGTTTTTAACTCTGAAAAGAGATATTTAAAAAAAAATTGTGTGATATTATTTTAAAGAAGAAACACATTAATATTCTCCTCAACATATCTAGGGTTGCTAGAGTGAACTCTGTCAAAACCATACCTCTTTGGGACCACATCAGGACTTTATTCAAAGTCCATTCTATACAAGATTTTGTTTTTCAATAGTGTTCAGTATACAAAGATTTTACTGTATTATGTATTTTCTAAATGCAAAATCATTACACACGTCTGATAATTATTAAATTTATTGTATAAATGATAGCATGTTATAACTATGGAATAACAGTATAATGGAATGACATCTTTTGATTCTTCTAAGAAGCTGCAGTGGTATATTACTTAAGAACAACATCTGCAGTTTAACGGTTAGCGTGCTCACCTCTAAGTGCGATAGATTGTGGGTTCCGAGCCCCAGTTTGGTCAAACCAAAGACTATAAAGTTGATATTTGCCATTTCTCAGCTAAGAAGTACTGTGATCATTTGTATTCGTCAAATAAAGATTTTTGTGGTTTTCGTTGCTGCATTTACTTTTTTGTAACAAAAAAAGAGAAGTATGAGTAAGTTCAAATCAACAAACTCAAGTGTCAATAAAGATGTCACTATCCGCTAATCCACGAAAATTTATACCAACGAAAATAAATAAATCAACAGTAAGGGCAAAGTCCAATGGTGTTCTGAACAAAATAATTCTTATGAATTTACACATGGTTTACTGAATTTTCACAGAAGAATTTATGTTAATACTGACATTTTCTAGAAAGACTATTAATTTCTACAGTGCAGGTAACATGTTTTATTTTGGCAAGCATCTTAAGAACTTACAGACGGTCCAAATGCTGTGTAACCAAACACCACAATGAAGAAGTTGATAAAATCACAGAAAAACATGGTTGCATATACATCTGTAGTGGCATTGTAATGAGGATTGGTCACTTGGTTGTAAAAATCTTTGAATGGATTCACTAATTTACTCAATCTGCAAAATATTATTCTTACTTTTACTACATGATATACAATGAACTTCTCTAAATCTATCAATACTTGGACCAATGCTTAGGTTGAATTTTCATCTTAGACCAAACTTGGGTATATGGTTCTACATGATAAGTTGGTTCAGCAAAATTACCAAACACGCTTAAGGAATAACAGTAAAAAAATAAACAGGAGAGTACAAAATCCATAATAAAACATAAGAAATGAAGTTCAATCATTGTACATAATTTTATATTATCATTTTGTAAATAGAAAAATAAAACTAGAGGCTCAGTGGCTCATCTTTCATTCTGCTTTGAGGAAACTTAATACAGAATCTTCCATACATGTAGATGCTTCCTACCAAGTTTCGATTCATATGGCTAAGCAGTTTCAAAGGAGAAGATATTTTAGAAATCGACCAATCAGAAACAAGAATTACATGTGGTGGCCATGTTTGCTAACGATCGGGACGAAATGAGCAATCTTCATAGAGGACATTCCATAGATGCTTCCTACCAAGTTTCGGTCATAGCCATGTTTGCTAACCGATTGGGACGAAATGAGCAATCTTCATAGAGGACATTCCATAGATGATTCCTACCAAGTTTCGGTTTATTTGGCCAAGCGGTTTCAGTGGAGAAGATTTAAAAAAATCGGCCAATCAGAAACAAGAATTGCCTGTGGCGGCCATGTTTGGTAATGGATCATAACAAAATGTGCACTCTTTAGAGAGGACCTTTCATAGATGCTTCCTACCAAGTTTCAGTTCATTTGGCTGAGGGTTTTCAGAGGAGAAGATTAAAATGTGAAAAGTAAACGGATGACAGACGACGGACACCAAGTGATGGCAAAAGCGCAAATTGCCTTAGGCAAGGTTTGCTGAAAAGATTATTAAAATGTGAATACCTACTTGTAATGTATAGAATAAACTATATCAGAATTAGTTAATTTCTAAGGGAGATAATGGCAAGAGTTATCTTTCTTTTAACAGAGAAGATTTTTTAGAAATCAACCAATCAGAAACAAGAATTGCATGTGGCGGCCATGTTTGTTAACCGATCAGGACGAAATGAGCAATCTTCATAGAGGACATTCCATAGATGCTTCCTACCAAGTTTTGGTCATAGCCATATTTGCTAACCGATCGGGACGAAATGAGCAATCTTCATAGAAGACCTTCCATAGATGATTCCTACCAAGTTTCGGTTCATTTGGCCAAGCGGTTTCAGTGGAGAAGATTTAAAAAAATCGTCCAATCAGAAACAAGAATTGCCTGTGGTGGCCATGTTTGGTAATGGATCATAACAAAATGTGCACTCTATAGAGAGGACCTTCCATAGATGCTTCCTACCAAGTTTCAGTTCATTTGGCTGAGGGTTTTCAGAGGAGAAGATTAAAATGTGAAAAGTAAACGGATGACAGACGACGGACACCAAGTGATGGCAAAAGCGCATATTGCCTCAGGCAAGGTTTGCTGAAAAGAATATTAAAATGTGAATACCTACTTATAATGTATAGAATAAACTATATCAGAATTAGTTAATTTCTAAGGGAGATAATGGCAAGAGTTATCTTTCTTTTAACAGAGAAGATTTTTTAGAAATCAACCAATCAGAAACAAGAATTGCCTGTGGTGGCCATGTTTGTTAACTGATCGAGACAAAATGAACAATCTTTATAGAGTACCTTCCATAGATGCTTCCTACCAAGTTTCGGTTCATTTGGCCAAGCAGTTTCAGAGGAGAAGATTTTTTAAAATTGGCCAATCAGAAACAAGAATTGCCTGTGGTGGCCATGTTTGTTAATGGATCTGGACAAAATGTGCAATCTTTAGACAGAACCATACATAGATGCTTCCTACTAAGTTTCGGTTCATTTGGCCAAACAGTTTCATAGGAGAAGAATTTAAAAATCAGCCAATCAGAAACAAGAGTCGCCTGTTGCGGTCATGTTTGTTAATGGATCGGGACGAAATGAGCAATCTTTTAAATTACAGAGGACCTTCCATAGATGCTTCCTACCAAGTTTCGGTTCATTTGGCCAAGAGGTTTCAGAGGAGAAGATTTAAAAAAATCGGCCAATCAGAAACAAGAATTGCCTGTGGCGGCCATGTTTGTTAATGGATCGGGACAAAATGAGCACTCTTTATAGAGGACCTTCCATAAATGCTTCCTACCAAGTTTCAGTTCATTTGGCTTAGGGGTTTCAGAGGAGAAGATTAAAATGTGAAAAGTTAACGGATGACGGATGCCAAGTGATGGCAAAAGCTCACATTGCCTCTGGCAAGGTGAGCTAAAAACATTAATTACTTGGATGATTTTTGTTTCTTTTCCTTCTTTCCCTCCATATCTTGTTCCTCTAGACTAGCCTCTATACTACTCTGTGTTCCAGAAGAGTGTAACACACTACCTGATTTTACAATATCAGCATCCTACAATATACATGTAATTTGGTTAAATATAAAAAAATATCATGGCTGACTTGACAATATTTATACTAATGATTTAGAATTATCAGGAACAGTAAATGTGAATACGAGAAGAGTATGGAATAAAACTATCTCATGTGATGGGATTTGGAAAGTCCCAAATCCATGAGCTCCTATCTGATATCTATTGTATTAAAAAACACATGAATGTCAATATGACTGATTACCTCCTGAGTTGGAGAACCTGCTGGTGAAACTACTGGAGAAACCTGATTTTCTACATCTTCAAAGTCAGCAGTTATGTCTTCTGCTCCCTTCCATAATCCATATCTCTGTTAAAATTAATAAACATTAAATATAATTCAACATTGATATCATTACTTATTGGTAGATAAAACACAGTTAAAAACAATGGAGATGATCTCCCTATACAGCCATAGATATGCATAGCAACAACAAAAAATCAGCATGCAAAAAAGCCATGCATAGCAACGGGAAGTCCTTTTTTTCCAAAGATTTAGGTGCAAGTCGACAATCTCCTCAAATGAATGAGTAAGTTGCTGAATCTTAATTCAATATAAGTAACGCCACATGTTAAGTTACATTTCAAGCTTTGATTACACCATATTTTGTTTTCCTTCATCTAATATAACTTTAGAAATCACAAGATTGCTACACGTAGCCCTATTTCCCCTGCCACAATAAAAGGAGTACAACGGCAGCACAGCAGGCTCATCTACAGGTCATGACTAACAATCCTACTAAATATGAACATATTCTGTCATACGGTTTAAGAGGAATTGCATTCACAAGATCTTACTATGTTACACTATGTATGAAATAGTCAAACTCCGATAATTCCTACAACTTTTGTCAAGTCAAAATGGTGACACAGCAGGCTCATCTGCATCCCTACCAAAAATGAACAAATTCCGTCATGACGGTTGCAGGGGAGTTGCGTTAACAAAGTGTCACAGACAGACAGACAGAGGGAGACCATTACTAGGTTCCTCAGTCACAGAGCGGTGGGGGACAATAACATAACTGACCATTGCCTGCTTATTTCTGCCGATGCAAATCAATATACCAGGTACTTCTACCGGCTATCCAGAGTTTTTCTCTCCAAAACTTGCCATTACTGGTTGTACATGGTGTGTATGTACACATTATTAATACCAAAAAAAACCCAGATATACCCTTAGGAACTACATGTATATAACCCAAGAGTCATTTGTGTAAGTGTGATACTAACTACAGGATAAAGAGTCCGAATATAATCAATTCGAAATGGGACAATATCTCTGAGAAATCATATTTCAATCTGCTAATACGCTCAAGAAAGTTATCCATTTCAAACTACACTAGGAGATAACATCACAAAGTAAAATTAAACATTGGAAGGACACTGAAGCAAGACAATGAACAAAATCCTAGTCAGTCACACATACTACACAGGTGATGGTCTACCAAATAAAACAAACCTTTAGTATAGATCTATGTATAAACAAGGCTAACAACAGTACCAGGTCAGCTGTGGCATATCCATTTTTCTTCTCTATACCTATAATTCTTGGTGGCCAGAATGGTTCTAAGTTTGTCAGATCTTCATTCCAAGGGAAGAAACCAAACTGGAACAGGTACTTCACTACAATGATGGCCTTCAAGAGAAATGACATATACATTTTGTAATTATAAAAGATGAATTGGATAGATTACAGGTGTTTAATGACCAGACTTTAAAAATGATGGGGACTATCGGTAACTCAGATATGCATTTTTGCTGCAGTTGCCATATGGATTCCATAAAATAACAAATATAGTATCTCAGCAAAAGTTCTATGGGACCAACAACTGACTCGATATATGAAATATTCAAAATTTCAGTAGCCAGCTGAGCTACCATCTAAAAATTTTCAGCTGTCCAAGCGAAAGTGGTTTTGGGCTAATGTGCCCCTGTTAAGTTTTATCCTGGTATGACATGTGTGATTTAGACAACATGCTCTAAATATAACACCTTAAGTGGGAGTGGTTTATCTCATTGCAGGTTATGATCATGATCTTACCTTTATGATTGACATGTTAGACATGCTACAAAAATGACATAAGTGGGAGTGTCTTACCTCAGATAATCCAAAATATTTTTTATGGACACAACTCTTGAAAACATGTCAAACAAAAAAATCCTATGTGGTTGTGGATTAGCTTGGTTGACCAATAACTCTTTTTGATGTACTTGATACATGTATTGACAATAAAATTACAACATAAGTGAGTATCTCAGTGTAGGTTATAGTCAGTGGCGTAGCTAGGCACTAGATCATATGTAGGCGAGGGGTCTGGGGACCGCTGGGGACCAGCCCGTCAAGGACAGAGCCCTGATGACATATTAGCATTTAAGATGGTTTTCTCACTTATTTACAGTATCTGAATACTACTCTTCTAATATCAGAGAAAAACCCATGTCGACCTCTGTTTCAGTGGGATTTCACTGTACAATTGACTTGCTAATAAATAAAAGCAAGTTAATAGGCAATTGTTGGTCTAAAAAGAGATGTAAAACAAGATGTTGCACGCTACGTCTAGCTAAGAATACCCCCACTCATTCATTTGTAAGTTGCACGGTAAACAGGAAGTAGATGTGCGGTAAACCTGGAAAGGGGAGACACAGTACAAGTCACCATGCCAAAGCCATATATCAAATATAAAATCATTTCTTCCAGTAGAAGCTGAGATAACTGTTATGAAAGTTTTCATTATGGCAAACATGAAAAATTCTAAGTCGCACTGTAAACAGGAAGTAGATGTGCGGTAAACCTGGAAAGGGGAGACACGGTACAAGTCACCATGCCAAAGCCATATATCAAATATAAAATCATTTCTTCCAGTAGAAGCTGAGATATCTGTTACGAAAGTGTGAACGGATGGATGGACAAGGTGATTGCAATATAGCCCCCACTCTATGAGTGGGGGTATAAAAATGTGACGAAAAATGTGCATATATGTTCAATGTGTATAGAAATCATCTAAGTCGGCAAACAGGAAGTAGGAATCTGACGGGTCCAAAAACGCTTCCCACAATATGGCATACCTATATGAAGCTTGTGACCAAATATCAGATTCCTGTCATCAATAGTTGCTGAGAAAAATGTGCATATATGTTCAATGTGTATAAAAATCAACAAAATCGGCAAACAGGAAGTAGGAATCTGATGGGTCCAAAAACGCTTCCCACGATATGGGGTAACTATATGAAGCTTGTGACCAAATATCAGATTTCTGCCATCAATAGTTGCTGAGAAAAATGCGACGAAAAATGAGCATATATGTTCAATGTGTATAAAAATCAACAAAGTCGGCAAACAGGAAGTAGGAATCTGACGGGTCCAAAAACGCTAACCACAATATGGTATACCTATATGATGCTTGTGACCAAATATCAGATTTCTGCCATCAATTGTTACTGAGAAAAATGCGAAGGGGGAGGGGGTATAAAAAATAGTTGTGTAGCTTTATTGCAGACTAGTGCTTTTAAGTTTAGCATTAGCATTGTTGTGACATACCAACTTAATACTGTTTTACTTTCAAAAGAACGCAAGTTTTCTATTCTTTAGACTTGCAAACAGTTCGATGACACGTCCCACATCGATTTCGATCTCACGGTGAACATGAAGCAGGGCTATAGAGAAAAGACGATCATCTCTCATAGTTGACTGAAGATAGTTTTTTATTCTTTTAATGGCACTGAACGATCTTTCAGCTGTTGCTGAACTTATAATAATTTAGAAACTATTAAAAGATGTTTAGCTCAAATTCTAACTTGAACTGTATATTATAGTTATAAACATTTGGTATTTCATAAATGCAAACTTAAGTTATCAGTGGAAACCGTAAGCAGGACGGACGGACGGACATGGGTAACACTTAATGCCTCCTTCGCCTATGGCGGGGACAAAAAAATACTGCAAAAAAAGTGCAACAAAATACAGCTAAACATTTTTATGCGTAGGCAACGAGGACATTAAGTGTTACCCATGTCCGTCCGTCCCGCTTATGGTTTCCACGCAATAGCTTAAGTATGTATTGACCAAATGTTTTCAAATTTTAATATGATGTTTATAAGTATTAGTGGTGCACCGATCATCGGTAACATCGACTAATCAGTCGGACGTCATCATACGATCCGATGATCGATTCTTAAACCTTGTGGTCGATTCTGATTCTATAGTGTCTAAAATATTGCTTAACTTTGTTCTTTGGTTGTTTTGTTTTGTTTTTGTTTTTTGTCTTCATACTGACAAAAATATTGAAGTTTTATCCCAGCTGGTTTTTTTGCCCTCATACTGACAAACATCCGGCAGTTTTGTCCAAGTCTATATTTGGACTAGTCTATTATTTATCTACTTCCCGGAATAGTCCATTTTTTATCAGGTGTTACACATATGGAAAACGATCTTTTGTTTTGTTCTAAGTTAATGTTTACAAATGGAAAAATTGTAGTTTGTAAATATATTATCTAATTTTATTCAAATCTGTACTTTTGTCAAACACATATTTGGACTAGTCTATTATATATCTATCTATATCAGGTGTTACACATATGGAAAACAATCTTTTGTTTTGTTCTAAGTTAATGTTTACGGTACTAATGGAAAAATTTTAGTTTATAAATTTATGATACAATTTTATTCATATCTTTACTTTTGTCAATCATACTCTTGAAATAAAGACTATTTGATTAATTATAGTCAGTAAATACATTTAGCAGGCAATTGTCACCGATGATCGATCATCGGTCGATGTTGATATAACGATCATCGATCTTGAAAATGTTACCGATTCCCATCACTAATAAGTATAAAACATAGACCTTTCACCTTTCTTTATGCTTTATTACATATTGATTTTGAATGAGAAAAAATGAATGCATGATTTCACCTATCTAATTGAGGACAATTTGGAATTGATTATTTATTTCAGGAAAACAGACGGACATGTCAGACACACTTTTACTCATGTAAACACCCGAAATACATTATATATATAGTGTTGAATATTTCTAAGAAGTTACATAATAGACCCACAAAACAATTTTATAGAAAATTTATATAAAGATTAGAAAACGAGCTGTCGAAAGAAGGTTACAGCATTTCAGCTTTGTAACAGAACGGCACTGGGATTGGTAGTCATCAGCTTTGTGACAGAACCACACTGGGATTGGTAGTCATCAGCTTTGTAACAGAGCCACATTGGGATTGGTAGTCATCAGCTTTGTAACAGAACCACATTGGGATTGGTAGTCATCAGCTTTGTAACAGAACCGTACTGGGATTGGTAGTCATCAGCTTTGTAACAGAACCACATTGGGATTGGTAGTCATCAGCTTTGTAACAGAACCACACTGAGATTGGTAGTCATCAGCTTTGTAACAGAACCACACTGGGATTGGTAGTCATCAGCTTTGTAACAGTACCACACTGGGATTGGTAGTCATCAGCTTTGTAACAGAACCACACTGGGATTGGTAGTCATCAGCTTTGTAACAGAACCACATTGGGATTGGTAGTCATCAACTTTGTAACAGAACCACACTGGGATTGGTAGTCATCAGCTTTGTAACAGAACCACACTGGGATTGGTAGTCATCAGCTTTGTAACAGAACCACACTGGGATTGGTAGTCATCAGCTTTGTAACAGAACCACACTGGGATTGGTAGTCATCAGCTTTGTAACAGAACCACACTGGGATTGGTAGTCATCAGCTTTGTAACAGAACCACACTGGGATTGGTAGTCATCAGCTTTGTAACAGAACCACACTGGGATTGGTAGTCATCAGCTTTGTAACAGAACCACACTGGGATTGGTAGTCATCAGCTTTGTAACAGAACCACACTGAGATTGGTAGTCATCAGCTTTGTAACAGAACCACACTGGGATTGGTAGTCATCAGCTTTGTAACAGAACCACACTGGGATTGGTAGTCATCAGCTTTGTAACAGAACCACACTGGGATTGGTAGTCATCAGCTTTGTAACAGAACCACACTGTGATTGTTAGTCAAAGTAGCTAGATTTAGTTTCTATATGTCATATATGATGCATGCTCTCTATTTATTTTACTAAAAAAATACGAAAAAGGTCTTGAAGTCAATTAGCTGTTTGACCATAGCTCTTATAGGTCCAAATGGAAGTTTATTTGAATTTGGCGGACCGTGCAAAAATCAGTAAACATAACAATTGTAAAATGGGTCCACAAAAGCTACGGTAACACAGCTACACATCAGTGAATTTAAAGCTTAAAAAATTTAAATATTAGGCTTTCATTGAAATTTTAGATTCCCCTTCTCCCTACCAACCAACGATAAATAAGGCCTACTGAATTTTTTTTTAATTACATTTTTTAAGTTGCAACAGATTGTTTTAAATCACTTTTCTTCATATTTTCATAATAAATTACCCCCTAATAACAACATTTGAAGAAAAAAAATCATACGTTGACAGGGAGAGGAGTAACAAATTTATCTTCAAAGTACGGCAATGACTTATTACCTTTATTTTTGGTTACACAACGTCATTTGAAGTTCTCTGTTTAGGATTTTTTACATAAACACCTTGTTGGAAATTTGAATCCAAAGGCACTATTCCATTTCTCTGTAAGATGACTCTTCTTAACGATGTCACTGTGTAAACTGCATCATTCATACACTCTGCTACATCAGGATACAGAGGACCACACTGTCGAGACTCGGTCTTGGACAAACTGACATACTCGGTGCTTTCTGTTACACTAGTAGCTGCACTATCCATTTGACTTTCATTTTGTAGGCTACTATCTGATCCTTGTGTCTGACTCAGTGGAGGGTTATGATCAGGCACGGGTGAGCTTCTCTTCTTTGGTTTGAAGAAAGAGTCTAGATTTCTTTGCATTTTGGCATTTGTTTTTGGCGGATATACAATGTAATGAATAAGTAAAAGAGTTGAAATCTGGATCGAATGTTGGCACCGGATTTACCGTTATTTATTCAAGTGGAACGTAATATGATAGAACTGGAATTAGAACGAACGTCTTCTAAAAGGGGTCTGGCACTTTAACGTTGTTTTATTTAAAATGATGATGAAACAAAACAATATTTTAATGGAATGGGCAATTTTTGTTTTTTGTTTTGACGAAATGATATGTAGGCAACTGCCTACACTGCCTAACGTAAGCTACACCACTGATAGTTGTGATCCAGAAACTCTTTGATGGGCGTGGCACTGATAACATTCCCCACAAAAACACCATTAGTGGGAGTGGCTTACCTCAGTGTAGGTTATAGTTGTGATCCAGAAACTCTTTGATGGGCGTGGCACTGACAACATTCCCCACAAAAACACCATTAGTGGGAGTGGCAATGACAATAGACTGGCATACGTAATGAGATTGAGTATCATTAGGAAGTAACAGATTAGTTCTGTACGTGAGATGATCAGATAATACAGGGCTTCCAGAAGAAGGTAGATTCTAGATTTATTCTTATCAAACGTTTCTTTCTTCTTGTCACCATCAAAACTGTCTTTACTGAAGTGATAAATAAGATTTTCATTTGTAAACTAGTCCTTACTTCACAAAAAATTGCAAAACTGATGTTTTCTTTTAAACGTATCATATCACTGCTTTAAATAATTTAAATAAATTTAACCTCTCCAGCATATATCTAACCAGACAAACTGCTGTAAATATGTTTGGAAGAATGAAAGGTTGCTGCTTAATTAGCAATTTTTTCAAACTATATCATGAAGAGAAAGTTACATTCGATGTGATGATGAAGATGTACGCTTTGTACTGAACCAACACAATTAGTTGGATTTTTGTAGTATTAGCTCACTGAAACAACATTTCGGGTGGTAGACATGTCACTCCATTTGCACACATTATCCTTGTTCTGAGTCAACTAGTCTTTGTTCTAATTACTACCTACTTAGAGGACAAGCAGCCAATGCCAATTTCATTGTCTTTAGTTTGACCCGACCATGTTCAAATGCACGATCTATCACATTAATACATTTGGATAGTTTAAAATCATAGTGACTAATGATAAAAGTTTTTTTGACTATTAAATAAATTTAATCAATATTGATTCATAGGGCATTTTTTTTTTTTTTTAATAATATTTTACCTGGGTGTTTCAGTAACATCTTCATCAACAGAAGTCACACGTATTTCAACCAGATCTGTACTAACACTGAAATTAATATATAATTTGATATAAATTAATTTCATGGTTTAATAAAAATATTTGTGAAAAACAATTTAACAGGTTCATTTTGACAAAATACAAATCAATTTGGCTATAAATTGAGAATTATTATTATATTTCTACTGAAATAATAACAAAAATTCAAAAGCTTATAAGTTGACATTAAACACCAATCAATGAATCAAAATTTTAATTTTATTTGTAAATATTAAGATATCCTCCTCCTACAAAAAAAAGATACACATCTGATTAACGGAGATTAAACAGTCTTTCCTTCAAAATTCATATATTTTCATCATTATCAATATAAGAAGGGCCCGGGTGGCTCAATGAGTTAGGTAGTTGGATTACCGAACAACTCATACAAGCCTATCACCAATATGGCGTGGGTTCATGCCCGGCTTTGTAAATTACAGAAAAGGGTGCACTCGACTCGCAGCTGCAAGTGATAAAGTTTACCAGTTGCTTGCCCATGGTCGGTGGTTCTCTCCGGCTTCTTCCACCACTAAAACTGGTCGCCATGATATAGCTGAAATATTGCTGAAAGTGGCATTAAAACACCAAAAATCAAATCAATCAATCAATATAAGAAAGTCTAATTGAGATATATCATTAACAAGAGGCTCCCAGGAGCCTGTAATCGCTCACCTGGATCAAAGCTGCTTTCAATAAGAACGCAGCTGCACTGTGGCGGCCATCTTGGTGGGAGAGTGCGACTGCCGAACACGATTTTGGAAGAGGACCATCCAATGACTATTCCATCAAAATTTGGTTCTAAATGAGCTACTGGTTCCAGACAAGATGGTTTTTATGTGAATTTCCCATAGGGTCCTATGTTAAACTAAGCACAGCTGTGCAGCCATCTTGGTCAGAGGGCGGGACCACCATACACAATTTTGGAAGAGGACCATCCAATGACTATTTGATCAAAGTTTGGTTCCAATTGAGCAACTGGTTCCAGACAAGAAGATTTTTATGTGAATTTCCCATAGGTTCCTATGTTAAACTAAGTTTGGCTGTGGGGGCCATCGTGGTCGAAGGGCCGAACCGCCCGACACATTTTTGGAAGGGGGCCATCCAAGGACCATTCCACCCAAGTTTGGTTGCAATTGGCCCAGTGGTTTCTGAGGAGAAGATTAAAATGTGAAATGTTGACGGACATTTGATGAAAAAAGGGAAATAACTCCAAAATGGGTAATGGGATTTACTTCAAAATTGCAGGATGGGTAGATCTTGACATGCTGCACATTTATGCAATTTAAACTTAACCTTTATCTTTTATAGTTTTTGAAATATAAGACGAAAAGTATTAAAATTTTACAAATTTGATGAAAAAAGGGCAATAACTCCAAGATGGGTAATCAGATTTACTTCAAATAGCAGGGTATGTAGATCTTGCTGTGCTGATCATTTTTATCCCATGTCAGATTTTTTATATTATTAACGGTTTTTGAGTTGTTACCCAAAACCTGCAATTTTACCATATGTTCTATTTTTAGTAACAGCAGCCATATTGGTTGGTGCACGGCATCACTGGACACATTTTGAAACTAGACACCATAGTGATGATTCTGACCAAGTTTGGTTTCCATTGGTCTAGTACTTTCAGAGGAGAAGATTTTTGAAAAAGTTTACGACGGACGACGACGACAAGTGATGGCAATAGCTCACATGACCCTTTGAGTCAGGTGAGCTAATAAAAGCAGAAAACAATGAAGGGGGAGTTCACTAGTCATAATATTTTTTTTGGTACAAACAAAAGTTTGAAAATAAGAGATTATAAATTGTTGGGAGTTTTGGAAACCAGAGGATAAAAACATTGAATTCTTACGTAGGTTGTCCATCTGTTGCTTGTTCCTCTACCTCTCGCTGTTCTAGTTTATGTTGTTCTGACTGAAAGTTAAATAATATATTCTCATTTTATATACATGTTATCAGGGATGATTCTGTATAGAAAATAAAATAACTTAAAATCAATGAAAATGGCTGAAACCATCTTCATTTTTGACCTGATTTTACAGTGTCCTGCAATTTTCAGAATTTTTTTTCACATTAAATAACTGAAAAAAATAATACCTGAGCTATAAACGATCAATCTTTTCCATGCAAGGAACAGATGGAATATTTGTTTAATCTAATTAAAACTAGAGGTACTGCTGGACGCAGGAGTCCCTCATTGATACATAAATTGAATAAGTTAACTGTCCGCTACGCAGGACTAATACCCCCCGCGTCCCCATCATCTTAATTGAGCCAAAACATATTTGGAACACAACTTTTAGACTCATAATTCTGGGAAAACTTGATGGACCAGGATATACTACTAATGTGCACATCTTCATCTTAGGATCTTGCAATGTACAAAGTTTCATGAACTTCTGATTAATCATGTGGGAGAATTTGCGATGACAAAGTGCATACTGAATTGTCTCAAAATTTCTAAGTCCAAAGAAGCATAACACACGGGTAAAGCTCAATGGACCAGGATATCCTACTAATGTGCACATCTTCATTTTAGGATCTTGCAATATACAAAGTTTCATGAACTTCTGATTAATCATGTAGGAGAATTTGCGATGACAAAGCACATACTGAATTGTCTCAAAATTTCTAAGTTCAAAGAGGCATAATAGGGGTAAAACTCAATGGACAATAAAATCCTTTATACTGCAAAGTTCACACATCATGATCTTAAATTCCACAAAGTTTGGTGGAAATCGGACAAAAGATGTGGAAGCTGGTTCGGACAGATGGGACAGACAGACAGACCGACTCCTATATACCCCCCAAACTATGTTTGCAGGGGATATAATTAGATGTTTGTTGTATCTTTTTTAAATTCTTTTTTATGTGATACACTAACAACATCCTTTTTGGGATCATGTCATGTAACCTTTCATTCATCTTTCTTCGACTGTCCAATCATATGCAAGAGAATTAAATAAATTGACCAATCGCACAACAACTCTCATCGTGTGCTTGGTTTCAATATCTCAAGATTTGGTTAGTTGTATGTATGAACCCTTTACATGGATTTTAAAACAACATCCGAATTTAACACATCACATGGTTTTTCATGTGTACTCCGGTTTCCTCCACCAATAAAACTGACTGCCACGATATAACTGAAATATTGTTGAAAGTGGAGTTAAACACAATAACCCTAACCCGAATTTAACACTGAAATGTTCAATTAAGCATCGAGTCAAACTTTAATTTAGTGCTTTGGAAATCCTGAACTTTATCAGTTACACAAACATGGACAGCAAGGAGTTTCTACATCATGTACCCTAATGATCCTTCAAACTGGACATCTATGCAGCTGAAAGTGACATGGATATTTAAATTTGTTTTACCTTTGAAGTCACAAAAGTTTAAAGATGATTTATTTAAATAACATTTTTAAATTCATGATTTTGTAAGTTTATTTGTTGCTTAAGGTCCCAATCAAGTGATAGATTGAATACAAGAAATTAGAACTAGCAGTACTTTAAGCACTTTAGAAATATGTTCCACATATATAATGTAAAAAATATGGTTCAAAACATATTAGTGCTTATTTCATTTTTTCTGTTGTTTTGACTGTGACTGCTGAAGGTTATCACACAGACACACTAAATCATATATCTATGTTTTTATTACTGAAACGTTGTATATCTTTTATCCCCAGTACAACACAACTTCAATCGAACATGCTAGGTTTGCTAGTCACATGATCACATACAATGTTGCAGGACAAGGAGAACTTAAACAATATGGTTTCAAATACATATTGAATAACAGCAGTTTTGAAGGTCGAAACAGTCATTATCACAAAGAGTCCCAAACACAAGCAACAAGTCCAGGACTCACCTAGACAAGCATCTCTGGGTAGTATTGAGTACATTTTTCATGTGCAGGAATCAAGCTCATTATTCTTAATAGTGATAGGCACTTATTGGCTAGATAGGTGTAAATCAGACTCCAATACAAGTTTTCTAATAACTGCCTCAATATAGCTGAAATATTGTTGAAAGTGGCGTTAAACACCATAACCCCCCTCCCCTCTATATTATAAGACAGTTAATTATTTAAAGTTTTTGTTAAGGAAATAAATCTAACAATTAGTTTAACAAGGAGGGACTTTAGAAGAGTAACTGAAGAAAAATTTTCCAGGTGCAGGTCATACCTTGCATTGTAACTGTCGAGACCTCTGTAATAAAAAATGTGTGACAAAACTAGATAATTTGTTTTTATTGTTACGTTATACAAAACAAATAGTTAAATTATTTATATATTTATATCTCTATCTAAAATTTGGAACAGACAGAACATTTTTTCCCAGAATTACAATAAACAATCTTGTGGTTTTAGATAATTTTTTGCCTGTTTCTGACTTATTCTTTTTTTAATAAATGTTTTTATTATAAAATCACTTTAGTGGGGTTTTGATCGAGCCTTCTTCCAATAAATTACACTCCAAACACAGCATTTTTTCTTTACTTTTCAATTTGAATCAATTTGAAGTTGTAGTTATATTATGAAAGTAGCAATGTGACAGACTAAAAATAATGAAAAAAAATACCTGTATAGAGAAAATCAAAAATATTCTTATGAAAATTTGACATAGTCAATTCGTCAATTTTAGTTTAGTGACTATTCCACTGTAATAATTTTGATTTTGTATTTTCAAGAGAATTCAAATAGGAAAATGGCAGAACTACTGATAAAAATCTCACATGATCAGTAATAAACCTGTTATATATCTACTGGTTTCCAATCTAAAATTGTCAATGGGGAAAATGATACAGGATAAACACCACATTTCTTAGCCTCTTCAGAATAAGTTGGTTCCGTGTTCACTCAATTTTATTGCTTGCATATAGACTTTGTCTTAACACCAAAAGGATTCAACACATGAAAGACTTACCCTTACTTGCTTCTTAGCCTCTTTGACCTCTTCCTCCAGCTGATCAGCAACCATTCTATAGTCTTTAGATATATTATTACATGTCTCTATGATAGAATCACATGCACTTTCTAGTAGAGATTTGATGAATAGCAGAATTGTTCCTGTTTTGTCAAGGATATCTATTAAAAAGAAATCACAAAATAAAACAAGATGTTGCACGCTACGTCGTGCTAAGAATACCCCCATTCATTCATTTGTAAGTCGCACGGTAAACAGGAAGTAGATGTGCGGTAAACCTGGAAAGGGGAGACACAGTACAAGTCACCATGCCAAAGCCATATATCAAATATAAAATCATTTCTTCCAGTAGAAGCTGAGATAACTGTTACGAAAGTTTTCATTACAGCAAACATGAAAAATTCTAAGTCGCACTGTAAACAGGAAGTAGATGTGCGGTAAACCTGGAAAGGGGAGACACGGTACAAGTCACCATGCCAAAGCCATATATCAAATATAAAATCATTTCTTCCAGTAGAAGCTGAGATATCTGTTACGAAAGTGTGAACGGATGGATGGACGGACAAGGTGATTGCAATATAGCCCCCACTCTATGAGTGGGGGTATAATATTTATGTCAAAACCCATTAGAGATAAAGTTGCTATTAAAGTCTGTATTTTGACCATCAGCCTAAACAACATGTTACATTGCTAGATCATCGATCACCACCTCCCACCCCCAAATTATCTTTATTTGTTTCTAAGTGTAAAGTTAATCATCACCTCCCACCCCTAGCATACCTTTATTTGTTTCTAAGTGTAAAGTTAATCCTCAATATAAGAACAAAATGGAGGTCAATGTCTTCGTCAATGGTCAATTTTAGTTCAACAATTCCCAAATAATCTACACTTTGGATTTGATATTTTCATCCAATTACAATTGTAATTTATACATGTTTTTGTCATTTATTATTATATTTATCTACTTCTGTCTTTGTTAAAAAAAAAAAAAAAGGGGGGTGGGGGGTACAAATTTGTACCAATTTTTATGCAAATAGTTTATATTCATTTTACTTAAAAATAGGCATTTCCAGAAATTGTACCCATTGCTGTTCAATATGGAAAAAAAAGATAGGTACTGAGACCTGTGAGGCCACCCTTCTTATCAGGCCAGATTTCTGATGTGCTGAGATAGTAAAATACTTCTAAATTATCCTCCTCAAGAGATACTACCTCTCTTATAAGGTCATTTATTCATTGCAGAAGGTGTGACCTTTGAAGAAGGGAACTACTGTAAAAACAATATTCATGTGGACTAATTTTTACAGAGGTAATAGAAAGTAAGATTAATAAAAATATTGACCTTTTTCCTCCTCCTCTTCTACTTTTTCTTGTTCAGTTTGTTCAATCTGATCCTCTTTGTCCTAAATAGTAGAAAAAAAAAATTATAAAATAAATGGATAGGCACCTACTGATATATGATGCATTATTGAGCATACCTCTGTCTAGTTTTGTCCCATATAATCCTTTGAAGTAAAAAATATATTCGTTTGATTTTCTTCCTGTTTGAACAAAAGCAGGGTATTACCCACATAACATTTTGCAAGATATTTCTAAAATTATATCTTGAGTAATTCTTAAAATGTATGAAGTTTTTTGTTTAAAAATATTCTCATAAAAAATATTTTAAAAATTAATTCATAACCACTGTCTCATTCTCGAACTCTATGATCTAAAAAATAAATAGGTCTAATTTTTTTCATGTTTAAAATCATCCAAGGTATTACCCTGGTCAGTCTTCCTGCAAAATATTTTAAAATCTGATAGTTAATTTTCAAATTATTGCATAAACGAGAAATTGAAAACAGATGGCTGGTTTGGTTGGTTTATGGTGTTTAATGCCACTGTCAACAATAGTTCAGCTATATCATGGCGGTCAGTTTTATTGGTGGAGGAAACTGGAGTACCACCGACCTGTCGCAAGTCAGTGACAAACTTTATCACATAATGTTGTATCGAGAACAGCTCGCCTGAGCGTGGTTTGAACTCACAACGTTAGAAAACAGAAGGACTGACATAGCCTGCTATATATCCCATTAAATATGACATAGTTCTGTTTTCCATTTGACTAATGAAGTTATTTTTTGTGAACAAAAGTCCCATAATGCACTAGTTTCTGAAACAAAATCATGTTTAACCAACCTTATCTGCATTAGCATCTTCAGCTTGATCAATGGCAGCCTCTGGTCCATAGTGAATAGCTGTTGATATCAACTGAAAGAAATGTAAATAATATTGACTATTTAAGGAAACATCATATTATTATCATTTACAATATTTATATAGTGCATTATCTAACTAAAATTACTCTAAGTGCTTAACATAGAATACATGAATACATGTATAACAACAAAATAAATAACTAAAAGAGATAACAACAAAATTGACACACATTAAAACCAGAGGCTCCCAGGAGCCTGTAATCGCTCACCTGGATCAAAGCTGTTTTCAATAACAATGCAACTGCACTGCGGCAGCCATCTTGGTGGGAGAGCACGACTGCCGGACATAATTTTGGAAGAGGACCATCCAATTACTATTCCATCAAAGTTTGGTTCTAATTGAGCTACTGGTTCCAGACAAGATGGTTTTTATGTGAATTTCCCATAGGGTCCTATGTTAAACTAAGTACAGCTGTGCAGCCATCTTGGTCAGAGGGCGGGACCACCAGACACAATTTTGGAAGAGGACCATCCAATGGCTATTTGATCAAAGTTTGGTTCCAATTGAGCAACTCAAAGGTTCCAGACAAGAAGATTTTTATGTGAATTTCCCATAGGGTCCTATGTTAAGCTAAGTTCGGCTGTGGGGGCCATCATGTTCAAAGGGCCGAACCGTCGGACACATTTTTGGAAGATAACCATCCAATGACTATTTCATCAAAATTTTGTTCTTATTGACAAATGGTTTCAGACAAGAAGATTTTTATAGGGTCCTATGTTAAATTAAGTTCGGCTGTGGTGGCCATCTTGGTCGGAGGTATGAAATGCCGGACACAATTTTGGAAGGGGACCACCCAAGGATCATTTCAGCAAAGTTTGGTTGAGATTGGCTCAGTAGTTTCAGAGGAGAAGATTTTTAAAAAATTTCATCCCCCCTTTTTTCTATTTTTAGCTTGGCGGCCATCTTGGTTGGAACCATACCTGCCAAGTAACCCATTTTCGTCGAGTCACACCCGGAAATCGAGCTTGTCACCCTCATTTCCCTGAACACCCTTCGGGACACGGATTTCACTACGATGACCCGGAATCACCCGGAATTGGTCCAGATATTAGAATATTTTTTTTTTTTCCGGAAAATACCGGGATTTTACCTATCGAAAGGACAACATTCCAAATGGTCAACTACAATCAACAACACCTATATACCTTTGAGGCAAGTAATTAGCGATGATTGGGTCTTTTACAATAAAGTTTTAATCCCTTTGTGGAAAGTTTGAGTTGTTTTTACAATAAACCAGAGGCTCTCAAGAGCCTGTATCGTTCACCTGGTAATAAAAAAAACCAATTGGTCCTATGTAAAAACTATGTCCTGCAGTGGTAGTCATCTTGGAATTACGATCAACATAAAAAACACAAAGTTTGTAAAGGACCTTCCAATGATTGATGCACAGTTTAGGTTCAATCAGTGCAATAGCTTCAGAGAAGAATATATTTCTGTATTTTCCCCATATGGTTCTGTGTTAATACTATGACCTGTGGTGGCAGCCATCTTGGATTTCCGATCGGCATAAAAAACACACACCTTGTAGAGGACCTTCCAATGATCATTCCTGGGCAGTTTGGTTTCAACTGTCCAAGTGGTTTCAGAGAAGAAGCATTTTGAAACATTTTCCCCATAGGGTCCAATGTTAAACTAAGTCCTGCCGTAGCCGCCATTTTGAATTTCATATCAGAATAAAAAACGTAAATTTTGTAGAGGACCATTCAATGAACATTCATGTACAGTTTGGCTTTAATCATATTTGTAGTTTCTGAGAAGAAGGCATTTGAACATTTTCCCATAGGGTCCAATGTTAATCTATGTCCTGCGGTGGTGGCCATCTTGGATTTCCGATCGGCATAAAAAACACACACCTTGTAGAGGACCTTCCAATGATCATTCCTGGGCAGTTTGGTTTCAATTATCCAAGTGGTTTCAGAGAAGAAGCGTTTTGAAACATTTTTCCCATAGGGTCCAATGTTAAACTAAGTCCTGCCGTAGCCGCCATTTTGAATTTCATATCGGAACAAAAAACGTAAATTTGTAGAGGACCATCCAATGAACATTCATGTACAGTTTGGCTTTAATCATATTTGTAGTTTCTGAGAAGAAGGCATTTGAACATTTTCCCATAGGGTCCAATGTTAATCTATGTCCTGCGGTGGCGGCCATCTTGGATTTCCGACCGGCATAAAAAACAGAAAATTTGTAGAGGACCTTCCAATGATCATTCCTGGGCAGTTTGGTTTCAACTGTCCTAGTGGTTTCAGAGAAGAAGCATTTTGAAACATTTTTCCCATAGGGTCCAATGTTAAACTAAGTCCTGCCGTAGCCGCCATTTTGAATTTCATATCGGAACAAAAAACCTTAAGATTGTAGAGGACCATCCAATGAACATTCATGTACAGTTTGGCTTTAATCATATTTGTAGTTTCTGAGAAGAAGGCATTTGAACATTTTCCCATAGGGTCCAATGTTAATCTATGTATTGCGGTGGCTGCCATCTTGGATTTCCGATCGGCATAAAAAACATAAAATTTGTAGAGGACCTTCCAATGATCATTCCTAGGCAGTTTGGTTTCAATTATCCAAGTGGTTTCAGAGAAGAAGCGTTTTGAAACATTTTTCCCATAGGGTCCAATGTTAAACTAAGTCCTGCCGTAGCCGCCATTTTGAATTTCATATCGGAACAAAAAACGTAAATTT
The DNA here is from genome assembly GCA_963680875.1 of Bathymodiolus brooksi. NCBI lineage: Eukaryota > Metazoa > Mollusca > Bivalvia > Mytilida > Modiolidae > Bathymodiolus > Bathymodiolus brooksi. Next base: position 77,493,852 of record OY804578.1, on the reverse strand, counting down.
GTAGAGGACCATCCAATGAACATTCATGTACAGTTTGGCTTTAATCATATTTGTAGTTTCTGAGAAGAAGGCATTTGAACATTTTCCCATAGGGTCCAATGTTAATCTATGTATTGCGGTGGCTGCCATCTTGGATTTCCGATCGGCATAAAAAACATAAAATTTGTAGAGGACCTTCCAATGATCATTCCTAGGCAGTTTGGTTTCAATTATCCAAGTGGTTTCAGAGAAGAAGCGTTTTGAAACATTTTTCCCATAGGGTCCAATGTTAAACTAAGTCCTGCCATAGCCGCCATTTGGAATTTCATACCGGAACAAAAAACGTAAAGTTTGTAGAGGACCATCTAATGAACATTCATGTACAGTTTGGCTTTAATCATATTTGTAGTTTCTGAGTAGAAGGCATTTGAATATTTTCCCATAGGGTCCAATGTTAATCTATGTCCTGCGGTGGCGGCCATCTTGGATTTCCGACCGGCATAAAAAACAGAAAATTTGTAGAGGACCTTCCAATGATCATTCCTGGGCAGTTTGGTTTCAACTGTCCAAGTGGTTTCAGAGAAGAAGCATTTTGAAACATTTTTCCCATAGGGTCCAATGTTAAACTAAGTCCTGCCGTAGCCGCCATTTTGAATTTCATATCGGAACAAAAAACCTTAAGATTGTAGAGGACCATCCAATGAACATTCATGTACAGTTTGGCTTTAATCATATTTGTAGTTTCTGAGAAGAAGGCATTTGAACATTTTCCCATAGGGTCCAATGTTAATCTATGTATTGTGGTGGCGGCCATCTTGGATTTCCGATCGGCATAAAAAACATAAAATTTGTAGAGGACCTTCCAATGATCATTCCTAGGCAGTTTGGTTTCAATTATCCAAGTGGTTTCAGAGAAGAAGCGTTTTGAAACATTTTTCCCATAGGGTCCAATGTTAAACTAAGTCCTGCCGTAGCCGCCATTTTGAATTTCATACCGGAACAAAAAACGTAAAGTTTGTAGAGGACCATATAATGAACATTCATGTACAGTTTGGCTTTAATCATATTTGTAGTTTCTGAATAGAAGGCATTTGAATATTTTCCCATAGGGTCCAATGTTAATCTATGTCCTGCGGTGGCGGCCATCTTGGATTTCCGATCGGCATAAAAAACATAAAATTTGTAGAGGACCTTCCAATGATCATTCCTATGCAGTTTGGTTTCAATTATCCAAGTGGTTTCAGAGAAGAAGCGTTTTGAAACATTTTTCCCATAGGGTCCAATGTTAAACTAAGTCCTGCCGTAGCCGTCATTTTGAATTTCATACCGGAACAAAAAACGTAAAGTTTGTAGAGGACCATCTAATGAACATTCATGTACAGTTTGGCTTTAATCATATTTGTAGTTTCTGAGAAGAAGGCATTTGAATATTTTCCCATAGGGTCCAATGTTAATCTGTGTCCTGCGGTGGCGGCCATCTTGGATTTCCGATCGGCATAAAAAACAAAAAATTTGTAGAGGACCTTCCAATGATCATTCCTGGGCAGTTTGGTTTCAACTGTCCAAGTGGTTTCAGAGAAGAAGCATTTTGAAACAATTTTCCCATAGGGTCCAATGTTAAACTAAGTCCTGCCGTAGCCGCCATTTTGAATTTCATATCGGAACAAAAAACCTTAAGATTGTAGAGGACCATCCAATGAACATTCATGTACAGTTTGGCTTTAATCATATTTGTAGTTTCTGAGAAGAAGGCATTTGAACATTTTCCCATAGGGTCCAATGTTAATCTATGTCCTGCGATGGCGGCCATCTTGGATTTCCGATCGGCATAAAAAACAGTAACTTGGTAAAGGACATTCCAATGATCATTCCTTTACAGTTTGGGTTCAGTCAGTTCATTAGTTTCAGAGAAGAAGATCTTTGAAATTTCAGCCAATCAGAGCATATTATTGGCCCTGGCAGCCATATTGAATATCTGACTGGAACGAAAAACAGTAACTTTGTAGAGGACCATCCAAGGAACATTCCTGCTAAGTTCGGTTCCAATCGGCCAAGTGGTTTCGGAGAAGAAGCTTGAAATGTGAAAAGTTTACAGACGACAGACGACAGACGACGGACGCCAAGTGATGGCAATAGTTCACCTGGACCTTTGGTCCAGGTGAACTAAAAAGTTAAATCATTTCTGCAAAATGTCTACTGGAAGGAAGTGGGCCTTATCAGGGCCTGCTTGTTCTTCACCTGCTAAACAAAAGAAATATTTATGCAAATATCAAAAAGCTTGGGAAACAGAAATTAGTTGGCTCAGTCACGGTGATCGTAGCGTAAATGATGCATATTGCATTCTTTGTAAATCACATTTATCTATTGGATCCGGTGCAAAGAATGACCTGACAAGGCATGCAAAGTCACAAAACCATATGCAGCTGGAGATGGTTCAAGGGAAATCAAAATCAATGTCTTTGTTTGTAACAACGCCAAACAATTCTTTGAAGAGTAATATTGAACAGTTTTGGGGGGAAATGGGGAACCTTGATGACATTTTTTCTGGAACAAAAAGATTTGATGTTCTTTCAAAACTTGCAAAAACTTTATTAGTATTACAAAACAGTAATGCTGATTCTGAAAGAGGTTTTTCAATCATTAAGAAGATACACACTGAATTCAGATCAGATTTGAACAATGACACCATATGTGGGTTACTGAGTTGTAAATTCAATCAAAATCAATGTTGTTATGAATATCAACCATCTCATGACCTGCTTCTGTTCTAAAATCTGCAAAGAGTGCAACTAGTGATTATAACCAGAGCTTAGACATAGTTTATTTGTACATACATATGATCATTAATAATACATATTAAACTAAATATGATATCATACGATTTACAATAATTATGGCCGAAAATGTCGTTACGCGTTATGACCCTGATTTGGTGTTTCAGAGGTTGGCAGGTATGGTTGGAAGTCGGGAACACCGGACACAATTTTGGAAGGGGGCCATCCAAGGATCATTCCACCAAAGTTTGGTTGCAATTCGCCCAGTGGTTTCTGAGGAGAAGATTTTTATGTGAATTTCCCATAGGGTCCTATGTTAAGCTAAGTTCGGCTGTGGGGGCCATCTTGGTCAAAGGGCTGAACTGCCGGACAAATTTTTGGAAGAGAACCATCCAATGACTATTTCATCAAAATTTTGTTCTTATTGAGCAAATGGTTTCAGAAAAGAAGATTTTGATGGGAATTTCCCATAGGGTCCCATGTTAAATTAAGTTCGGCTGTGGCGGCCATATTGGTCGAAGTTCTGAAATGCCGGACACAGTTTTGGAAGAGGACCACCCAAGAATTATTTCAGCAAAGTTTGGTTGAGATTGGCTCAGTAGTTTCAGAGGAGAAGATTTTTTTTAAATTTCATCCCCCCCTTTTTTCTAATATGCATAATCGGTCATAATCGGCAAAAGTTCAAAGTTCATAAAAAATCCCGTAATATATGTTTAAAAGCTCATTATTATGCTTTAACAGTTCAAATTTGGGCACATTCTGGCTTAAAATAGAGCAGTTTTGGCCATTTGAAGAAATTTCTATTTTTAGTAATGGCGGCCATCTTGGATACAGGACGGCACTGACGAAAACAATTTTGAAAGGGGACCACCTAAGGATCATTCAGACAAAGTTTGGTTGAAATTGGCCAAGTGGTTTCTAACAAGAAGATTTTTAAATGATTTTTTGCTTATTTATGCCTAATTTGCATAATCGGTCAAAATCGGCAAAAGTCCAAAGTTCATAAAAAATCCCATAAGTCATGTTAAAAAGCTCATCATTATGTTTATACAGTTCAAATTTGGGGGGGGGGGGGGGGGGGCAAATTGTTGATAATTGCACATTCCAGAGACAGAATGAAATTTATCTCAGTTAAAATTATCATAACAAGTTTTTGTATCTGTTAAAATGAAATCTAAAATACTTATATCAGCTAAATCAGAAAGTGTTAGAACAAAATTATCAATGTTACATAATGTGTGTATTGACACATTTGTCCATGTTGCTAAAAAAAACTGTCATAAACCCAGTTAAACTGGAAGTTTCAATGAACATTATTATTAGTAGTAATTTCTACAAAAAAATAAAAATAAAGAAACTAACTAGGTGTAAAGTTATGATAAAATATTTCTGTTATTTTACTGCTATGCTGTGTAAAGTGCAATCAGGAACAGTCGTAATTAGAGAAGAAAGATATTCGAAAAATCTACATTAATTTTTTTTCCTATTTAAGTGGATAAAGAATACTCAGGTAGTTCTTTACATACAGTAGAACAGCCTTAAAACCATATGGTAGTATTTTAAACAATGTGTATAAAAAATTAACATATGGTTTCTTGGCTGTCTAATGCATCTAAAATCTTATGAAATTTTCAGTTAAAATCTCCCTTTTTTTACAGTAAATTAACAGTCCCCTTCCCTCTTTTTTGTAATGCCACTCGCATTAAAGACAACCCCTCTTATCAGAAAAGATTTCAGATGAACTGAGATTGTAAAATGCTACTAAATTGTCTCCCTCAAGTTCGTGAAGAATTCAATAAAAAGGTTTAGGGTTGTGGTGTTTAATGCCACTCTCAACAATATTTCACTTATATTGTAGCAGTCAGTTTAATTGCTGGAGGAAACCAGAGTACCCTGAGAAAATCACCGACCTGCCGCAAGTCCCTGAAAACTTGATCACATAATGCTATATCAAGTTCACCTCACCATTTGCAGGATTCTAATTTACAACGTTAGTGGTGATATGCACTGATTTCATTGGTAGTTGTAAATCTAACTATCATAAGATAACAATCACGACCACGATGGCCCCTTCATTACAAAGAAATTAACTGGACATTATAGGTGGCAAATGGAAGGAAAAGCAAAAATCTGAATCAATTAGCAAGCAAGGTTTACTGATAATTGTGCAATATGAACCGACAATATTTTATTCTACATAATTTTGGGGTGCTTTTTTTGTCAAATTTCAAAGAGAAAAATAACCAAACTAGAGGTTCAGTGGGCTGAGCCTGTGTCGCTCACCTTTCATTCTGCTTTGAGGAAACTGAATACAGAACATTCCATACATGTAGATGCTTCCTAACAAGTTTCGGTTCATATGGCTAAGCAGTTTCAAAGGAGAAGATTTTTTAGAAATTGACCAATCAGAAACAAGAATTGCATGTGGTGGCCATGTTTGCTAACCAATCGAGATGAAATGAGCAATCTTCATAGAGGACATTCCATAGATGCTTCCTACCAAGTTTCGGTCGTAGCCATGTTTGCTAACCGATCGGGACGAAATGAGCAATCTTCATCGAGGACATTCCATAGATGATTCCCACCAAGTTTCGGTTTATTTGGCCAAGCGGTTTCAGAGAAGAAGATTTTTTTAAATCGGCCAATCAGAAACAAGAATTGTCTGTGGCGGCCATGTTTGGTAATGGATCATAACAAAATGTGCACTCTTTAGAGAGGACCTTCCATAGATGCTTCCTACCAAATTTCAGTTCATTTGGCTGAGAGAAGATTAAAATGTGAAAAGTAAACGGATGACAGACGACGGGGACACCAAGTGATGACAAAAGCTCATATTGCCTTTGGCAAGGTTTGCTAAAAAGAATATTAAAATGTGAATACCTACTTGTAATGTATAGAATAAAAATGTTACACTATATCAGCATTAGTTAATTTCTAAGGGAAATAATGGCAAGAGTTATCTTTCTTTTAACAGCTTAGGCAAGAGTTATCTTCGTCCGCATCATTTTTGGACTTATACCTCGAATTTGACGACAGTGGTCAACTTAGTACTAAAATTTATGATAAATGGGACGACTTCAATCTTAAAATCATAAATTTTCCAAATATGTGCAGCAATATACCAGCTTCTCCTGCATATGGTGTTTACATCTCGCAATTGATTCGTTATGCAAGGGCCAGTAGCAATTATTTTGATTTCCTGAAACGTCATCTTTATCTGAGAAACAGGCTACTGGACCAGGGCTATAAAAAGATTCGCCTTATTCGATCTCTTAAAAAGTTTATATTCCAATACCAAGATCTTGTCGAAATATATTCCGTCTCTGCAGAGACGATAATAAACAATGGATTTTCATATAGTGAAAATGTATAAAGATAGGGAAGTCAACAAAAATGTCAAAAATATTTTTTTATCAATGTGTGACATGAAAGTGTTTTTGACATTTACTTCACTGAATTTGGTACTGCTTTGACAACCATTTTACCTATTTTGTTCCAGTATTGTTATAAATACTGCTATAGTGACATCCGAAACCTTTGAGCCATAATGAAAGCAGGAGGTTTGGCACTTTAAAATCTGATTCAACCCACCATTTCTTTAGAAATGCCTGTACCAAGTCAGGGTCATTACGGTTTTCACAGTTTTTCGGTTGTTGACTGATTTTGTCTGTTTATATAATTATGAGTTTTGACTTTCCCTTTGTAAGATTGTTCGGAGTTCGGTAATTTTGTTATTACCCTTATTTCTTTTAACAGAGGAGAAGATTTTTTAGAAATCAACCAATCAGAAACAAGAATTGCCTGTGGTGGCCATGTTTGTTAACGGATTGGGACAAAATGAGCAATCTTTATAGAGGATCTTCCATAGATGCTTCCTACCAAGTTTCTGTTCATTTGGCCAAGCGGTTTCAGAGAAGAAGATTTAAAAAAATCAGCCAATCAGAAACAAGAATTGCCTGTGGCGGCCATGTTTGTTAATGGATCGGGACAAAATGTGCAATATTTAGAGAGGACCGCCCATAGATGCTTCCTACCAAGTTTCGATTCATTTGGCCAAACGGTTTCAGAGGAGAAGATTAAAAAAAATCAGCCAATCAGAAACAAGAGTTGCCTGTGGCGGTCATGTTTGTTAACGGATTGGGACGAAATGATCAATCTTTAGAGAGGACCGCCCATAGATGCTTCCTACCAAGTTTCGATTCATTTGGCCAAACGGTTTCAGAGGAGAAGATTAAAAAAAATCAGCCAATCAGAAACAAGAATTGCCTGTGGTGGCCATGTTTGTTAATGGATCGGGACGAAATGAGCAATCCTTATAGAGGACCTTCCATAGATACTTCCTACCAAGTTTCAGTTCATCTGGCTTAGGGGTTTCAGAGGAGAAGATTAAAATGTGAAAAGTTAACGGATGACAGACTACGGACGCCAAATGATGGCAAAAGCTCACATTGCCTTTGGCAAGGTGAGTTAAAAAACAGGAATTTAAACACTTTTGTTAAGACATAAAAAGTGGTGAAACAAATTCATACTTAAATCTAATGATGAATACTTTATATATATATGTGGTGTATGCCAAGTGTTAAAAAAAAAAGTGTTTGAAACTAGGTATGATATTGAATTCATTGAACTACTTTTTGATCAAATGATGCACAAAGAAGTGATGAAAATGTGCATTAGTATAGCTGCATACATATAGTTCTATAAAAAATCTGACAGAATAAAGGTTTCTTACTTCTCCTCTCTTTGGGTGCATTTGAATGGCCTAGATTTTATATCAAGCAGCATTACATAAACCATGCACACATTTTTTTTTTTTACATTAAAATATTTCCTAAAAATTCCTTTGAAAATGTGATAATCATTTCAGTGTGTGCATAAACAATTTCTAATAATCAAAATATTTGATCTTTAAACAAGACCCCCCTCCCCCCCAAAAAACAAATATGTAAGATTTTCTTCATTTTTGAATTCCACCAACACATAACCATGGTTAGTCTTCTTACAGGGGTGTAGAAATACTGATATGTTCTGAAGTTACTTGTCCTGTTTTTTTCATAAACATTTGATACTTGCAAATACAGTTGCTAACTAAATTGAACTTGTTTAAATTGTCTACAACAACATTTCGTAAAATTTGAAATATAGTTCAGGGGTTAAACAATCTTGGACCACCTCACTAGCCCAGGGCTAGCATACTCTCAAATATTACTAGCCCGAATCTATGAACCACTAGTCCTGGTCAATACCGTGATTGCATGAATCCGACTTGCAGACTTGAACCCTTGTACAACATGTACAATGTATATTAGTTTAACTATCTTTCTTTTCAGATCTGGTATTGCGTTTTATTTTCACTTATTTTCCACAGTTCAGGTCACTGTAAGGCCAAAAAAAAAAAAAAAATGTGTGTTTACGGTCACATGTAAAAAAAATCTTGGGTAGGACGGCATTAATTTTTTTGTTTTTGTTTACTATCGTCAAAACCAGAAATAGTTGTTACCGGTTCCGGAATCCGATACTTCATTTTCGAAATATTGACAAGTTTGTCAATATCCGATATATTTTTTTACTAGCCTGTCGGGCATACAGTTGATTATTTCAGCTAGTCTAAATGTGGAAATTACTAGCCCCGGGCGTCGGGCTAGTGGATTTTTTAACCCCTGTAGTTTTAATAAAGTTAACACAAACATTCCTGCCTAAGTGATCACTGCCCAAATGAAGACCATTTTAAATTTGATTTTCAGATAGGAATGAGCAGTCAGAGAATAGCCAGTTGTTTTTAGATACAGAATAAGCTGTGTTGAAAAAATTCTCATATCAATCAATTTCATTTGAATTAACCTTGGCATTGGCTTCATCCATCAAACCGTTTTAGTTTTAGTTGTGTCTCCATGGGAAGATAAGTATCAATTCTGTGCACGATTTTGCCAATAAACATTAATGATTTCCGGTCAGCAAAATCAAAGTATTTCCTGTAGATATTGCAATATGAGACAATATCAGAATCCAGCAGTAACCATGAGAAATCGGCTAGTCACTTGGACTGAACAGTCTGTTGCCGCCGTTGGGTGTTTTTCCTCAAATTATGTGTCCTTTTCTGCAAGAGTTTTGCGTTTGTTAACTTTCTCATTGTGGCCAGAAGCTTTCCCCGTCTTTTTTATTATTAAATATTTATCCATTGTAACGACTGCAACCCGATTTGTATTATACAATGTATGTTCACGGATGCTAGGCCCTGTTTTTTTTATTACAAAAAGCCATGGACAAGCAATGAAATGTCACATTCGGAACATCAATATAAACCTGTTACACGTCCTGGTTTTCGCTAAGTAAATGTAGTAAATTATCATTGCAATCGGGTCATAATACTCAACTTAGAACTTGTACAATTCTGGTTATTTTTAGCTGTTTTTGGAACACCACTGACGCAATCGTTTCCAATAAATAAATAAAAACACATAAAACATTTATGTCCGTCAATATTTTATGATATAATATCATTTGAGAAATTGTCTTTCCAGAGTACTTTAATAAGAAATTATTTTTATTTGTTGATCTTTACTTGTCCCCGGACAAGCTAGCCAGGAAAATCTACTTGTCTGGCAGGTTCTATGTATGAGTCGGACGAGTCGGGCATGGCAATTCCACACTCTTGTCTTACAAAACATATTTTAAAATTAGAAGGTTATGGTTATGGTGTTTTACCCCACTTTCAACAATATTTCAGTTATATCGTGGCCGTTTTAAAATTAGATAATTGTCTTTTGATTTCTGTGTATTGTGACGTCATGTTCTGTTTCCTGTTGCTTTCAAAAGTATTACAGGTTTATACATGTGAAGCAATAACTTTTATTTATGCAGGAATGTTGACAAAAATGGCAACCATTTCAACATTGATTTTTCACCCATCATAAGTTTCCAGGAATTGTAATTTAATTAGGCACAATCTATACTACTAGTTATTTTTTCTTGTATGTTAAAGTTATTACATGAAGAGGGTGTTGCCCAAGTAATGTATGATATAAAGGTGATTATTGTTCAAAATCATTTTTTCTACAGATGGATGATATCTCTAAAATTATCAAAGTTGATGTGAAAGGTTTTTCTTGTTTATATCAAAATATCACTTGGTGAGGGGTGCTTAATGCCACTTTCAACAATATTTCAGCTATATCATGAGTTCAGTTTTATTAGTGGAGGAAACCGGAGTACTCGGAGAAAACCACCGACCTGTCGCAAGTCACTGACAAACTTGATGACATAGTATTGTATCGAGTACACCTCGCCATCAGTGGGATTCGAACTCACAACTTTTGTGGTGATAGGCACTGATTGCACATATAATTGTAAATCCAACTACCATACGATCACGACGGCCCCAAATATCACTTGGTGATGTCAATTGTCTGCTATATAAAACTTAATTTAGATAAAAATTCGGTTGTCAAAATTTGAGTTATTGTATAATCAATTGAGTGAAGATCAAATTAACCAAATCATTCAAGGATTGCGAGGTGAGCAACCGATGAATAATGTCATTGAAGTTGACGAACAACTTGTAAACAATGAAAAAATGGCGTCGTACTCCCAAGTTGTGTCCGGAAACAACCGTCAAGATAAAAATCAAGATACAGATGATACAAATGAACACAATAATCAATTCCCAAAACAAGGCTATACCCAATCTCATTATAGAGAAAGTGAAAATGTGAAACCGATCTTTCTTAAAGATGAAGATGTGTTTGGGTCTCGCAAGCCTGAACGGTCGTTCTGGTTAACAAATGTCGAAATTTATAAGGCCATAAAGTGCAAGCCCAATGTATAAAGGGGATTCAGCGTGTGCGCGAGATGTGGAGAATCTACATGGATAATGAGGAGGACAGACAGTCACTGTTGGTTCAAGGAATAAATCTGCGAGGCAGGCAGATCCCCTTGCATCTACAAGAATGTCTGGAATTTGTAATCTATTTGACAATAACTGTTTATAACCTGTAATGGGTTGGGTGTGTCGTCCCCTTCTTCATCCCGACCCAATGCTATGCTGTCTTTAACTTGTTTATCTTCAGATTCACTTTCACTGTCTTCTTCAAACAAGTAGTAATCACCAGATCTGATGGCTAAAATTAAAATGAGATTATCTACAGGTCCAAAATAATGTAATTATTATTAACACTAAGGTTTTCCTTCCTCTGGCATAGGTAACCGTAGCTGATTTTGGCTATCCTGTTTAGGCCCTTTGATTTTACTGCTCCCAAAAACTTATTTGGCTTTTCAATCTTTTGACTTTTGAGCATACCTGATGAAAATTATTCCAGAAACTTGTCGTGAGCATTAAATTACATATCTACATTTTTAAACTTTAAATCACGACAGCACGAGACAAAAAAAAATGTGTCTTCTCCTGACAAATAAACGCAAAGGTAACAACAACACAAAATAACTAGTATTACTGTGAGCTGCTCACAGCTCACTAAGATATACCCCCGCTCCCCACATCTGTCCAACCTATTTCCATAACCAAAACATTACGGATTGTTCCGACCAAAAATGAAAGGGACCCTCCTCTCTTCACCGGTAAGCTGCTGATAAAATTTCAAAATATTCTGAGAAACACTACTCAGGTTATCATAGGGTAAAATTCCTATTTTCCGTCCTATCAAGTCCAATAACTCTGGAACGACAAAAGTGAAAATCGTCAAAAATGAAAGGGATTCTCCTCTCTTCACCGGTAAGCTGCTGATAAAATTTCAAAACATTCGGAGAAACACTACTCAAGTTATTGTACGACATATGGTAAAAATCCTATTTTCCATCATATCAAGTATTGTATGACATATGGTAAAAATCCTATTTTCCATCATATCAAGTCCAATAACTCTGGAACGGCAAAAGTGAAAATCGTCTAAAATGAAAGGGATCCTCCTCTCTTCACCAGTAAACAGCTGATAAAATTTTAAAAGATTCTAAGAAACACAACTCAAGTTATCGTATGACATAGGATTTGTCTACAGACGGACGGACATGGTGAAACCAGTATACCCCCCTACAACTTCGTTGCGGGGGGTATAACTAGAGGCTCACATGAGTCTACTATTAATCTGGTAAAGATAATTTATTGAACAACTGCCTATCACAGCATATTTCAAATGTAGATTTTCTAGGAAAAACCCTTAATTTATTGGTGCAAAATTTAATCTTCACGCCAAATATAACTGCATTCCCATTCATATTTCTTAAGAGGATTTTTGAAAATTTTCCCATTGCAGCCTATTTTAAACTTTGGACTGTAAAGGGTAGGAAACCATAGAATGTGGACTGCAAAGGGTTGGAAACCATAGATTGTGAGGACATATAGTGTGTAAACTTGAATCTACATATCACAATAATAATTCCTGCTATTTCTGCCATTTTCACCATTGTAGTCTATTTTAATCTTAGGATCCCATAGACCTACTGTCTTCATTACAAATACAATTAAACATCCATTGCTGATTCTTGAGAATAATATTTTCTCCAATGCAGCCAATTTTGAAGTTGAATTCTGTATGCCCAACACAAAAAAAGTTGAGACCAAATCTGACTTGAACCTTGTTCAAATCACAGAAACCAATAATTTTACTTTAAAATGAAGTACTGAACATATAGAGAAATTGATCAAGCTTATTCCTAATATACAGGCAAAGTAATTTCAGTTCCAGTTATCAAGTGAGCGAGTCAGTGATTGTAGTTTAACGCCAACTCAGCAATTTTTCATTCAGCTATATCATGACGAGAACAAGTTAATTTTCGATGAGATTATGATGAGGTCCACTTTGTACTAGACCAACATGCCTAGATGGATTTTTATAGTGCTAGACCACTGAAACAACAGTCCACGGATAGATGTATTGCCCCACTTGGACACATTATCCTGATTAGTCTTTGCTCTTTCTCCTTCATGCTGCGTGGAGAAGTAAAAAATACCAATTTTATAGTCCTTGGTTTTACCCGATCGGGGCTTAAACCCACGATCTACCACACTCTAGGTGAGCATGCTAACTATTACATCATCGATGCGGTTAGTTCTAGTTATCAAAAAATCATTTATCCCTATGGAAGGTAACAAGTTTCTAACTGTAGACCAGTAACACATACTCTGGAAATGTTCATCAGGAACCATAAAATCTTTCTTTACAGTTTTCTGTTTCTCTCTGATGGAGTTCATTTTAGTCTTTATGTTCTTCAGAACTAGTTTCTCTTCCTCTTTTTGTTTCAGGACATTTTCTACTAAAGATTTGTTGATTAATTCTGCTCCTCTGTCAAATTAAAAGTGTACATTTCATATAGGGTTAGATTAGGGTTATGATGTTTATTGCCATTTTCAACAATATTTCAGTTATATAGTGGCGATCAATTTTATTGGTGGAGGAAACTGGAGTACCTGGAGAAAATCACGGACTGGTCGAAGTCCATTTCATTTAGAAATCAATATATTTTTTAGATACTGTGACAAAGTTTATAACGTAAATATGACACCATTTATTAATAATATATACAACAATTATTTCAGTGATGGGGTCCACTTTGTACTAGACCAATACGCTTCATTGGATCTTTATAGTGCTAGCTTACTGAAATAGGAGTCAGTGAGTAAACATGTCACACCACTGACACATTATCCTGATTCCGAATCAACCAGTCGACCATCCTTAATGCTGCATGCTTGGCGAAAAAACAGCAAATAAGAATTTCAGTTTTTGGCTTGGCCCGTCTGGGGCCTGAACCCACGATCTATTGCACCCGATGCGAGCAGGCTAACCGTTACACCACCTCCAATGCAGTGATTTATTTGAAGAATGATTTCTTTTTATCTAGGATAAATTAGTAAGTGTTAAATTAACAATTCCTATATTGAAATACAGTTGACTCTCGTTATCTCGAATTCGATGGGACCATGGAAAAAATTCGAGTCAACCGTAGTTCGACTCAAGAGGAGCTATGAAGATATCGGAAGTATGGTTTGTTTAACAACGAAAGGGATACAACTCGAGCGAAATTTTGAAGAGCTAAAACCAGCATCGCATGTCCCTATTCTCGGAACGATTTTAAACATTCGATGTTTTTGTTGCTGTTTTTTTTCTCTCCGTTAAATTCTTTGAATCTTGCAAAACAACTGATAACTTCTAGATATCTTTTTTTGTGTGAATGAATATGTTTATCCGTTTTGTTTATGTTTTTCATCTGTTGCATTGTTATTAAATTTCACCCATCATGACGTATTTTTCTTTGTGCAATACTGTTTATTTACAATAAATGGTGTGTTTTTATTATTCAATAAAGTGTAGAAGAAAACTATTCTACTTTAATCAAAATTAATTTCCGACAAATAATTCAATAGATAAAACGTTTCCTTTGTGTACTTTTCATAATCATTGATGTATGCCGACCCAAGCGCACTTATTATGAATCGATAATTTTTGATTGTACACATCTAACCTGTGTCATAATACCAAGCCAATTCAAATATTATCACTAATTAATTTGACAGATTGTGAAATAAACATGTGAAATAGCCTAAGGTAAAAATGTCAAATTCAATGACCGGATGTTTCACCTGTGATCCGATTTTAATCCTAAGGTAATACACATGTTTTGACAGGTAAATTTGACTTAACGAATGTAAATAATATGGCTTTCTACATCTCGGGACCAAAACTTTTATTCGAGACAACCGAAATTTCGACTCATCCGAATTCGACTCAACAGGAGTCAAATTATATATATTTATACACAACGAAGTTCGGGACTTCGATAAAAATTCGACTCAACCGGAAATTCGAGTCAACCGAATTCGAGACAATGAGAGTCAACTGTAATATATTAAAAAAAAACTCAACAAAATTAAGTAGACATGTTCAACTTGTTAAATCTTTATTCTATGTCAAAAGTCCGAAATCATTTTCTATTAGTAATGTTTTAAAATGGGGCCAAAATTTCTGAAACATAACCTCACCTTGAAGCCAGATTATGCTGAGCCAAAGTCAAAACTACAACATGTCTGAAATAATGACTGTTATATACCCTCAACTGTAACAGGAGGAATGTGAAACAAATAACATCCCAAGCCAGGCCTGTGTCATCTTCTTCAACAATACAATCACCTGAAACATGAATGACAAGTATGTTAAACAAATAATATCCCAAGCCAGGCCTGTGTCATCTTCTTCAACAATTCAATCACCTGAAACATGAATGACAAGTATGTTAAACAAATAATATCCTATATTGGCCTCTTTAATTTTCTTCTTCTATGGTTTTCTTCCATATTTTGTAAATATCACCAATATTCAATTACGAAATGACAAAACAGCTTTATTTTTCTTACAAACTCTATAGATTTATTAGGATTGCTCTAGAGTTTTCCTTGAAGAAAGGGAAACAATTGTGTAAAGCATATGATCTTTTTTTTAGGATTGCTCTAGAGTTTTGCTTTGTAAAGTATATGACATTTTCTTAAACTAGTTACTCATATTAAAATAGTTTTCGATGAACTATTACATTGTCAAAAATTTGTCTTTTATGCCAGAAAGAATCCTATTTTTATGATAGAATAACTGAACGTGTAAAACATGTTCACTAGCTATCAGTATCATATACTAAAATTAGAAGCTGGAACAATTTGAATTTGGTAAAGCTTAAAAAAAAATGACTTCAATGATTGAGGGGTTAGGGTTAGGGTGTTTAACGCCACTTTCAACAATTTTTCAGATATATCGTGGCGATCAGTTTTATTGGTGGAGGAAACTGGAGTACCCGGAGAAAACCACTGACATGCCACATGTCACTGACAAACTCAAATATTGATCATTCTGATAAATACAAATAGGTTTTTAAAAAACCAAACAAAAAGTAACATGTACAATTTGGTTTCATTTAACTAAGTCAGGAATTTTTGCGAAGAAATTGTTTAAAGATTTCCTCTGGGGCCCTAATTGTTGTGGCAGGTCTGTGGTTTTCTCTGGGTACTCTGGTTTCCTCCACTAATAAAACTGACCACCCTGATATAACTGAAATATTGTTGAAAGTGGTGTTAAATACCATAACCCACTACATTTGGCACTGGTAGAGACTAAACACAAGCTTTGTATAGGTTCATATAAAGAAAGTTTGGGCCAAGTTTTCTTTTTAATGCTCCAAATGTCTTCAAATAAGAAGACTTTTGGAGCATTTTGTTCATTAGGTTCCATGTTAAACAATGTCCTGCCATTGCAGCTACCATGACTTTTGAATAAGCACAAAAAAGACACACTTTGAATTGCCATGAAATGTGGCATTCAAAATAAGAAACAGAAAAACTTCCAATTTGTGCCCACTCTACTATGAATTCCCATGACGTGTGCATTCCAAAATAAGAAACAGAAAAACTTCCAATTTGTGCCCACTCTACTATGAATTCCCATGACGTGTGCATTCCAAAATAAGAAACAGAAAAACTTCCAATTTGTGCCCACTCTACTATGAATTCCCATGACGTGTGCATTCCAAAATAAGAAACAGAAAAACTTCCAATTGGTGCCCACTCTACTATGAATTCCCATGATGTGTGCATTCCAAAATAAGAAACAGCAAAACTTACAATTGGTGCCTACTCTCCTTTGAATTCCCATATGTACAATCTAAATTGTGAAACAGAAAACTTCCACTGTGTCAAATTCACTATAAATTTCCATGAAATGTGCAATAAAAAATGTGACGAAGATAAAAGAAGAGGATGTAAATACTTATACAAGAACTTAAGGAACATATATACAGTAGATGGTTCGAACTCGATAGGACTGTCAAAATGTGTTCGAGTTATCTGAAGTTCGAGCCACCGAAGTTTCGTAATTTCAGACAGAAATAAATCTGGTTCCTACCTGAGACAGTTTCATTACACTATGATAAACTGATGCACAGTACAGTGGGGCTTAGTCGTAAAAAAACTATTTAATCCTTTAGAAAGTTTTCAAAGACTATGGCTTCTGAATACCCATTTTTCCACTGAGTTCAAGTTCTATTTTATATACAGGAAATACGAGGTCGGATATTTAATAGCTGGATCAATATTGGTATAATGTTTGATAAAAAAAAATTAGTTCGAGAAATCCATAGTGTTCGAGCTATCAAAGTTCAACTGTATGTCAATAACATAATATAGGTAACTGATAATTGTTTCATTAAATACTAATAATTGTTAACTTACCACTATCAAACATTCGTGAAGGATTAAGACAAGACAATCCAAGAAGTTGTATAAGCCAGCACTGGTTAGTATATAGTTTGTCTATAAAAACACATCCTAGCAGTTGTAGAACAGCTTTCATAAATATAACAAAGAATGTGTAACCAATCAAGAAATTCCATCTGAAAAAAAATAAAAGAACTACATTTTGTACATGTATTCAAAGTTTTTGAAATTTGTCGAACCTATCAGACCTAGGGGGCAGAAAATCATGATGTCCGCCAATAACGTCGGTAATGCCGGTCCCCATGTCCGCCAAACATTTTTGAATGATGTGTTTACTTTTTTAACGGAAGTCGGAAATGCAGGTCGTATTGTAAATACCGGAACAAGTTCAGTCAACTCGCAATTCGTAACCGCATTGAATATGTGATATTTCATCTGTTTTTGGTAAATATTATTGGTAACGTATGAAAATAAATATATTTGAATATATTGTGATGCGTAAGATGATCTTCTCGAGCCCCCAAAAAATTAATAAAATAAAAAAACAGAACGTCCCTGATTTGTATCGTTCCCTTCACCGAATCCGTTTCTATTTAGAATTTTGTTTACAGTTCCGGCAACATGGCAATGTGTCGATCATAAAAATGTGGTCGTTCCTGAAGCATTACGATGGAGCTCAGCCGGGCATACGTAAAATGGCCAGTGCCACCCCAACTGGAGATTGAGAGAGTCTAATGATTTTTAGAATATTGTTATTGTAATCTCAATAATTTTTTTTAATAATTATGTTTTAAATCTGGTAAATTTTTCAAAGTTTGAGGGTATCCCTAGCTGGATTTGGCTACTCTTTTTTGGTGCATGGTTTCAACTTTTGGTTTATTCTGGATGGTGACTTGTCTTCCTATTTTAAGGCCTCTACCAGTACTAATGAAGTTAAACACAGAAAGCGCTCTGCTAGACTAAAATAATAATAACGATGTGACATTGCTTGGCTTTAAAACAATTTTACATAAAAAATGTAGGTCCGGCAAAAATTCAGAGGGTCCAGCAGAAAATTTCTGGGTGCTGGACCTACATGTATGTCCAGCAAAATGAAAACAAATTTCAAAAAGTCTGTGTATTACTATTTAACCACTTTTCAAATTAAACAAACATTGTATTCTACAGACATTAGGGATAGGGTTATGGTGTTTAATGACACTTTCAACAATATTTCAGTTATATCGTGGCAGTCACTTTTATTGGTGGAGGAAACCGGAGTACCCTGAAAAAACCACTGACCTGTCGTAAGTCATAGACAAACTTTATCACATAATGTTGTTATCGAGGATGGTCCCTCAATTATTGGTAAATTCTTCAGTCCTTTGTGGCTAACATTTAAAGAAAAGAATTTCTCACTTTTGAGACAGACCAGTTCCTATTTTTGGCGATGTGAGATTTTCTTATCCTGCACTAGTGCAAGACAAAAAAATCACGTGTGTTTTACCGGCAAATGCATGCTGTACAGTTTATGTCAACTGCCCCCCCCCCCCCCCCCCCCCCCAATTCTCCATGCTTTTCCTTTTTAAAATAAACAATTAACCACGATTCTACTACATAAGTATTTTTAAATTCATTTATGTATTATATTCTGCTAGCTAACGTGCACCTTTCACTGTGTTGTATTCTATTTTCAGGCTCTCTTCCAGTCAATGTTTGTTTACTTTGAGTAAATAATAGAGTGCTCTTTCTTGTTAGTAACTAACGTCAAGAAAGAAATTACCTCCCTTTGACCAAATTCAAATATTTTTTTACAGGTATTTATCTCTGTTGTAGTAACATTGATAATATATTTATCAAATACATTGTACTTTATGATGAAATACATTTGAAATACTGCCGAGATACGGTTGCATATGGATAAATCGAATTTTTACTTCAGCAATGGAAAAATAAATTGCGGGAAAACGCTCGATGGAATGTAAACAAAAACAATTAGGTGTTTAGTGAGAAATAAAATCAAACACCGGAAAAAGTACAAGATAGGGAAATCTCTGACACCCTTGGGTAAGATTACAATCGTTCTCTAACTCGGCAAGCCTCGTAAAGAGAACGATTGAAATCTTACTCTCGGGTGTCGGAGATTTCCCTATCTTGTACCCTCCCCGGTGTTAGATTCTATATATCTCTACTAAGAGATAGTTTTTTGTTGTTATGTTAAACTTGCAAAAATTGCCTATTAATTTATTTGATTGCAAATGTTTACAAAGACATCTACAAATGACATGAATGCAATTAAAGGGCCATAAATATATATATAATTAATAAATCCAGTTATTTCGTATCTGCGACAACTTTTGAAGCCCTGTTTAATTAAGCATATCCATGCCCAAATCTTATTTTCATCTTTTGCATAAAATACTATTCTACTGCAAGTCCAAATGAATTTTAACCCGGTAAATATGGTGTATGTGTGGTCCTCTACACAGATTCCCCATTTCATCTTGATCCACAAAAAAACAAAATATGGCACTATGGGTGATTTTGTTACTCTGTACAAATGATGTATGTGATATGTGAAGTCATCTACAAAGATTACTCATTTACTAGTAATCTTGTGACTGTATGCAACATGGTGGTGATGGGCAAATCTTGTCCAAGAAGGTAAAAACTTGCTTGAACCCAAACAATAGGTCAAAAGTTGATGTGGATTATATACCAGAACTAGGAAACCATTCGTTAGTTTTATAGGATGAAATAATATTAAGCTATGCAAAACTGCAATAAATAATCCTTTCTTATCACCTCACCTTCTTCTGATAGTTCTCAATGGCTTTAGTAAAAATTCTTGTCCGTACCACATAAAAACAAACACTGATATAACATATCCCATACTAAACAGATTGATTCTAGTAGTACCAGTTATAAACATGATGAACAACGTAACCCAGTACATGTAGGAGAAGAAACCACTCTTTAAAACATCAAGGTAAGACCTAAAAAAATAATATATATATCATGGTACCAGTTATATGATGTCGAACACTGTTATATAAAGTTCCCTAAAAAAGAAAAAAAATATCATGGTACCCGTTATATGATGTTGGACACCGTTATATAAAGTTTCCTAAAAAAAAAAAAAAAAAATATCATGGTACCAGTTATACAAGTCGTAGTGTGGCAACCAATCTTAACAAAACAAATATATATAAGACCTTGCAAAGGACCATCAAATTAAAAAAATTACAATTAGTGAGAACAAGATTTTAAAATATTTTCTAAAAGTTTAAACTATTTCTTGCAAGGCAAAGCAAACCATTTTGGACTTTCTCTAAATATAAAAAAACGAAAAGGTTTTTAAATAACAATGCAATACTGATAATAATATTTCATTTGTTCAATTTCAAATCGTCCAAATAATAAAATCTTACTTAGTAATTCAATATTGACAAATCTTACTTGGCATGACTTGTAAAATCAGCCACCAATATAGGTGTTTTTGCTTCAACCTCATCTAGAATATCTTGATTAGAGCCACCAGCATATGTATCACCTGCACTGGATTCTCTCCGGAACACCTGCCACTGTAGGCATATCAGCAACAATTGGATCACATCAGCTGAAATATTTAAGTAAATGCTAATATCCCGCACCTACAGACAATTTGATATCAGGGGAAATAACTCTAGTGAGGGTTAGTGTTAGGGTGTTTAACGCCACTTTCAACAATATTTCAGTTATATCGTGGCAGTCAGTTTTATTGGTGGAGGAAACCGGAGTACCCGGAGAAAATCAACGACTTGCCACAATTCACTGACCAACTTTATCACATAATGACTTAATGTTGTATCAAGTACACCTCGCCATCAACAGGGTTCGAACGCACAACTTTAGTGGTGCAAGTCACTGATTGCACAGGTGGTTGTATCTCCAAATACCATACGATCACGACTATAATGGCCCTCTGTCCAAAATGAAACTACCTAATCTGGATTGTTTTTGTAATGGCGATTTCTATTATAGATGTAGCTTTGCTTACAGTTAACCAAGCACATGTTGAGTGCTGTTGTCCAATTGGTCCATATAATTTTACTATCTTCCATATGATTGGATGGTCAAAGATCATAATGAAAGTTAACTAACATGACCTCATACAGGAAATTGCTAGATGTTAGCGTATCTCCAAAAAAAAGAGAGAAGCAAATTAATATGTACAGCACAACATCTAATTTTAGTTAGTTAGTTATTCTGATTTTATGTCTGGCTACCTTCTGTAGGTATTGTGGACAGATTACTTTCTTAGAGACTAGTGCTCTGTCTGTTTTCCTCTGGCTTTTCTCTTGAAACACACCTGTCATTGTTGGGTCAGCATTGGTGGTCAGTCACTAAGGTGATACAGAAAGTGTCAAATGTTATCTTTGTTTTGAAAAAAGGCAGATAAAGTCCATCACATGTCATGACCTGATTTTTCACTTTCAGGGGTTGGCAGGTATGTGTATCTGTGTCGTAGGTTGGATAGCGGTCCACTAATTTTAATCAAGATTGCATTATTTTATACCGGATATGCTGTTGCATATATGGAGTTTTCATTTTAACAGTATATTATAGGCTTCTAAAACTTACCAACAAGTTTGATAGCTTTAGGTGGGAAGAAGTAATCTGGCAAGTAAAGCCATTTCTCCAAATTCCTCTCAAAGATTGTAATATTATTCCAAGGATATTCTGCAACGAAAAAAAGAGTGTAACAAATGATCAAAATAAACAGAATCCAGTATTTTTATAAATCATTTTCATAGATTAAAAGGTTATTTTTACACAAAAACAAATATCTCCTCCCAGTTCTTTCATCTTTTGAGAAGGTTCAATGTAATTCCAATCTAAAAAGTAGGAGAAGTACTTTCAAATAGTCCAATCAAACAGTTGTATAAAAAGAGTCTGAATAAACTTCTTACCTAAACACAACCCTGTGGGTAGCCCCAGACATATGAGGAACTGCACAGGTAACATTACAGCCAAGATAATGGTAATCAGTGGCCATACTATAGCATTCCCTCTCCTGCTGAGGACCAGTAGTATCCCTAGTATAATGGCATATATAACACTGTACACATCAACCCTCACACAAATAGTCACTGCTACCATTATGTAACACAACTGAAAAAGAAATATTTACATTTTAATGATGTTTTATTTTTCAAACTGTCTGAAGTTTTATATACTTATAGATCAAATTAACAGTAGCTATATCATGGCGAGAATAAGTTAATTTCCAATGAGATGATGATGAGGTCTGCTTTGTACTAGACCAACAGGCTTAGTTGGATTTTTATAGTGCTAGCTCACTGAAACAACAGTCCACGGATAGACATGTTGCCCCACTTGCCACACATTATCCTAATTCCTAGCCAACCAGACTTTCTCCTTATTGCTGCGTACTTAGCAGAGAAGCAACAAATACAAATTTTATAGTCTTTGATTGACCCGATTGAGGCTCGAACCCATGATCTACTGCACTCGAGATGAACTCGCTAATCATTACACCACTGATGCGGTTCCTAACCCATTAAATTTGGGAACTGATAGAATGGCAAATGTCTAGTCCTTGCCTAAAATTGTTTTAATCTAACTGAGCTACTGCATAGCGACAGAGTAATCAACTCAATGATATACTGATCTTCTATTTTACTACAACATGGAAAAAATTTCTGCACAATTTAATAAATTTGTGTCATTGAATTGGTCCGCATGTCTCCATGTGTAATATAGTGTAAGTACTAATTTTTGTTTAAGTGTCTCCATGTGTAATTTATTATATTATCCAAAAGTTTCCATGTGTTATCAACAGAATTTTTCCCAGTGTCTCCATGTTTTACATATTTACTGCTACAATGATCTCAATGTGTCATTTAATATGACTACTTTACATTTTGCAAATGTCTCTTTACATTATTGGTACTTACTTCCAGTCCAAACTTATAAAAGAAATAGTTGATAAAGTATTTAGCAGAGTGAAGTAATCCATTGTCAGCTTCTGCTCTTGTGATGCCAGAAAATGTAACTCCAGGTAACGGTCTGTTCTCGTTTGGTTTCTTGTAGTGTTGAGACTGGTGACATTTGATCAGTTTGTACAGAACCAGTATCAACAAAATACCAATGTAGTTCTATGAAAAAAATGACATCTTATTATTCTTTTAGGATTAGGGTTATGGTGTTTAGTGCCACTGTCAACAATATTTCAGTGATATCATGGTGGCCAGTTTAATTGATGGAGGATACCAGAGTACCCAGAGAAAACCACAGACCTGCCGCAAGTCTCGGAAAAACTTTTCACATAATGTTATATTGAGTACATCTCGCCTGAGCAGGGTTCGAACTCACAACATTAGTGGTGACAACCCCAACAATTATTCTTTTAGAGTTAAGCTATTACATAAATGTACAAACAAAATAGAGAAAGCGGTTTTAATATATTTAATTATCAGTAATTTGGACATTTTTTTCCTTTGATGTCATCAATGGATATTGTCTGACATTATCAACGAACTGACTCTGATACTAAATATGATCTGTCAGTGTAATGTCAAATACATTATGATTATTATTTGCACTGAATTTCTTTCTATGATGTTTTTACCCAACAAAAACCATAAAATTTGGTATTCAAAGAATAAAAATGATTTCAAAGTTTATGTTCAATGAGGTGAGTCGAATCGTTTTGTTGATATTGGTGGCATTGTTGAACACCACTGTTTAAACTTTTTTTTTAGAACAGTAGTTGATTTTAAAATATGACAATACATAAAAAGGTACTTCAGGACAGGTAAACAGTTACTGCTATTTTGGTATAAATAACAAACTAACCCTTAGGTAATACGACAAATTGTTTGTTTTATCCAATCCGACCCATTCAGCATTGTTACTGGTTCCATTAATAAATGGATTGATGGGCTGTGCAGTAGTAGGAGCCAGACTGGTTACATTGTCTGTTCTGTTGCTACTATTTTTCAACGAATACTCATTCTGATTCACAAGCTGTCAAAACAAAGGAAAATATTTAAACAAGAGGCTCCCAGGAGCCTGTAATCGCTCACCTGGATCAAAGCTGCTTTCAATAACAACGCAACTGCACTGTGGTGGCCATCTTGGTGGGAGAGCGCGACTGCCGGACACGATTTTGGAAGAGGACCATCCAATGACTATTCCATCAAAGTTTGGTTCTAATTGAGCTACTGGTTCCAGACAAGATGGTTTTTATGTGAATTTCCCATAGGGTTCTATGTTAAACTAAGCACAGCTGTGCAGCCATCTTGGTCAGAGGGCAGGACCACCAGACACAATTTTGGAAGAGGACCATCCAATGACTATTTGATCAAAGTTTGGTTCCAATTGAGCAACTGGTTCCAGACAAGAAGATTTTTATGTGAATTTCCCATAGGGTCCTATGTTAAGCTAAGTTTGGCTGTGGGGGCCATCTTGGTCGAAGGGCTGAACCACCGGACACATTTTTGGAAGAGAACCATCCAATGACTATTTCATCAAAATTTTGTTCTTATTGAGCAAATGGTTTCAGACAAGAAGATTTTTATGGGAATTTCCCATAGGGTCCTATGTTAAATTAAGTTCGGCTGTGGTGGCCATCTTGGTCAGTGTTCTGAAATGACGGACACATTTTTGGAAGAGGACCACCCAAGAATCATTTCAGCAAAGTTTGGTTGAGATTGGCTCAGTAGTTTCAGAGGAGAAGATTTTTTTAAAATTTCATCCCCCCTTTTTTCTAATTTGCATAATCAGTCAAAATCGGCAAAAGTTCAAAGTTCTTAAAAAATCCCATAATATATGTTAAAAAGCTCATTATTATGCTTATATAGTTCAAATTTGGACACATTCTGGCTTAAAATAAAGCAGTTTTGGCCATTTGAAGAAATTTCTATTTTTAGTAATGGCGGCCATCTGGGATGGAGGGCATGGCTATCGGACATAATTTTGAAAGGGACTGACCTAGGGACCATCCCTGCCAGGTTTGCTTTAATTTGGTTCAGCGGTTTCAGAGGAGAAGATTTAAATGTGATCTTTTATCAAAATATGCCTAATTTGCATAATCAGTATAAATCAGCTGAAAGAAAAATTTCACACAAAAACCCCAAACATATGTTAAACTACTCCTTGCCATGTAGCTGCAGTTAAAATTTGAGCTCATTTTAAATTATACTAAAGCAGCAATGGACAATTAAAATTTCATCCCCCCTTTTTCTATTTTTAGCTTGGTGGCCATCTTGGTTGGAAGTCGGGATCACCGGACGCAATTTTGGAAAGGGGTCATCCAAGGACCATTCCACCAAAGTTTGGTTGCAATTGGCCCAGCGGTTTCTGAGGAGAAGATTAAAATGTGAAATGTTGACAGACATTTGATGAAAAAAGGTAAATAACTCCAAAATGGGTCATGGGATTTACTTCAAAATTGCAGAGTGGGTAGATCTTGACATGCTGCATATTTTTGCAATTTAAACTTAACCTTTATCTCTTATAGTTTTTGAAATATAAGATGAAAAGTATTAAAATTTTACAAATTACTGCGAGCACAGCTCACTAAGATATACCCCCCGCTCCCCACATCTGTCCAACCTATTTCCTTAACCAAAACATTACTGATTGTTCTGACGAAAAATGAAAGGGACCCTCCTCTCTTCTCCGGTAAGCTGCTGATAAAATTTCAAAACATTCTGAGAAACACTACTCAAGTTATCATACGACATAGGGTAAAAATCCTATTTTCCGTCATATCAAGTCCAATAACTCTGGAACGGCAAAAGTGAAAATCGTCAAAAATGAAAGGCATCCTCCTCTCTTCACCGGTAAGCTGCTGATAAAAGACATAGGGTAAAAATCCTATTTTCCGTCATATCAAGTCCAATAACTCTGGAACGGGAAAAGTGAAAACCGTCAAAAATGAAAGAGATCCTCCTCTCTTCACCAGTAAGCTGCTGATAAAATTTCAAAACATTCTGAGAAACACTACTCAAGTTATCATACGACATAGGGTAAAAATCCTATTTTCCGTCATATCAAGTCCAATAACTCTGGAACGACAAAAGTGAAAATCGTCAAAAATGAAAGGGATCCTCCTCTCTTCACCAGTAAACAGCTGATAAAATTTTAAAAGATTCTAAGAAACACAACTCAAGTTATCGTACGACATAGGATTTGTCTAGACAGACGGACATGGTGAAACCAGTATACCCCCCTACAACTTCATTGCGGGGGGTATAAAAAGGGCAATAACTCCAAGATGGGTAATCAGATTTACTTCAAAATTGCAGGGCAGGTAGATCTTGCTGTGCTGATCATTTTTTTCCCATGTCAGATTTTTGATATTATTAACGGTTTTTGAGTTATTGCCCAAAACCTGCAATTTTACCATATGTTCTATTTTTAGTAACAGCGGCCATGTTGGTTGGTGCACGGCAGCATCGGACACAATTTTGAAACTAGACACCCTAGTGATGATTCTGACCAAGTTTGGTTTCCATTGGTCTAGTACTTTCAGAGGAGAAGATTTTTGAAAAAGCTTAAGATGGACGACGACGACGGACGCCAAGTGATGGCAATAGCTCACATGACCCTTCGGGTCGGGTGAGCTAAAAATAATAAAAATGTAATATTTAGATATTTTTAGATATTAGATTAATAAAAATCATACAATTAAACTTGTCATTATCTAAATTTCATAATACTACGACAATACAGAGGGGTAGGGGTATGGTATTTAACTCCACTTTCAACAGTATTTCAGCTATATCGTGGCAGTGAGTTTTATTGTTGAATCGAGTACACCTCACCTGAGTGGGATTCGAACTCACAACATTAGTGGTGATAAGCACTGATTGCATAGGTAGTTATAAATCCAACTACCATATGATCACGACCATGATGGCCCCTTTTTAGTATATTGATGTAAATGAACATGAGAGTATATCCAACTTGGACACAAATTAAAGTAAAGGTACATCACTTTGACTGCTGTTCTACATTTTACCATTTGGTCTTCAACAATGAACATAACTCATACCCTAAAATGAGTTTAAAATGGCTCCTAGCCTGCAGTTGAGCCGCTGATACTCTTTGCTTCTGCCGATACACGCTACAACTGGGCATCTTAGTCATTTTGCCCATAATGCACATCTCTAATGAAAATCACGAGTACTTACAGAACAGTTGGTTATCCAATACTCTTTCTCTATAATATTCAACTGGTATATTGTTTTAGCAAGTATCACTATGGCTGTCCAGAACTGGCAAACAACAGCCATACAAGGCCATGCTCCTGTGATCGGAAGAAATACAGCCAGGAATATTACGTAAACAGCACTGATGGCAGAAACCTACAAATATAAACAACAAGAGTGTTTAGTGGATATCATATTTGATGGCAGAAACCTATAAATATAAACAACATGGAGTTTTTAGTGGATATCATATTCCTGTTTTACATACAATATTCTTAAAAACTGCAAAAGTTGGCATTAAACACCAATCAATCAATCAATTTCAAGATATGAAACTCTATGTTGAGTGATAAACACTGAGACAAAGAAAAGTAAATATAAAATTGAAATAGCAGTGAAACCTAGGTTACAGATTTGGATGCTATAGAATGATCATGGCTAAACCAGACCTCTCAATCACTACCAGGATGCTATAGAATGATCATGGCTAAATCAGACCTCTCAATCACTACCAGGATGCTATAGAATGATCATGGCTAAACCAGACCTCTCAATCACTACCAGGATGCTATAGAATGATCATGGCTAAACCAGACCTCTCAATCACTACCAGGATGCTATAGAATGATCATGGCTAAATCAGACCTCTCAATCACTACCAGGATGCTATAGAATGATCATGGCTAAACCAGACCTCTCAATCACTACGAGGATGCTATAGAATGATCATGGCTAAACCAGACCTCTCAATCACTACCAGGATGCTATAGAATGATCATGGCTAAACCAGACCTCTCAATCACTACCAGGATGGTATAGAATGATCATGGCTAAACCAGACCTCTCAATCACTACCAGGATGCTATAGAATGATCATGGCTAAACCAGACCTCTCAATCACTACCAGGATGCTATAGAATGATCATGGCTAAACCAGACCTCTCAATCACTACCAGGATGCTATAGAATGATCATGGCTAAACCAGACCTCTCAATCACTACCAGGATGCTATAGAATGATCATGGCTAAACCAGACCTCTCAATCACTACTAGGATACTATAGAATGATCATGGCTAAACCAGACCTCTCAATCACTACTAGGATGCTATAGAATGATCATGGCTAAACCAGACCTCTCAATCACTACCAGGATGCTATAGAATGATCATGGCTAAACCAGACCTCTCAATCACTACTAGGATACTATAGAATGATCATGGCTAAATCAGACCTCTCAATCTTTCTATAAGACAAAACAGTGAAAGGTAGACCATAAGTACAATAGGACTGTAGCCTAGTTGGGTTAGGGTTATGAAGTTTAGTGCCACTTTCAACAATATTTCAGTTATATCTTTGCGGTCAGTTTTTTTGGTGGAGGAAACCAGAGTACCCGGAGAAAAACCATTGACCTACCGCAAGTCACTGACAAACTTTATAATGTTGTATCTAATACACCTCACCTGAGTGGGATTCAAACTCACAACTTTAGTAGTGATAGGCACTGATTGCATAGGTAGTCACAAATCCAACTACCATATGATCACGACCATGACGACCCCTGGCCTAGTTGGTATAGACTTATAATGCATAAAATCTTAACCTGGGAAAAGTAGTAACAAATTTGACTTTGTATTCTGCTGTTACAAGAGAAGATTTTTTTGGTAGTAAAACAAAGATTTTAAAATTATTTGACTTTCCAATCTTTTGACTTTGTGTGTACCTGATAAAGGTATTTCAAGAGTATGATTGACAAAAGTAAAGATATGAATAAAATTGTATCATAAATTCATAAACTATAATTTTTCCATTAGTAAACATTAACTTAGAACAAAACAAAAGATCGTTTTCCATATGTGTAACACCTGAAATAGATAGATAAATAATAGACTAGTCCAAATATGTGTTTGCCAAAAGTAAAGATTTGAATAAAATCAAATAATATATTTACAAACTACAATTTTTCCATTTGTAAACATTTACTTAGAACAAAACAAAAGATCGTTTTCCATATGTGTAACACCTGATATAAAATGGACTATTCTGGGAAGTAGATAAATAATAGACTAGTCCAAAAATGTGCATTGACTTAGTGTGAAAAGTACTCAGTATGATGGCAAAAAAAACCCAGCTGGGATAAAACTGCAATATTTTTGTCAGTATGGAGACCAAAATAAAAAAATGTTAAGCATATATATTTTAGACACTATACTTATAGAATCAGAATCGACCACAAGGTTTAAGAATCGATCATCGGATCGTATGATGACGTCCGACTGATTAGTCGATGTTTCCGATGATCGGTGCACCACTAATAAAGGTTATTCCAGGAACTGATAAAGGTTTTCCAGGAACTGATAAGTTATTCCAGAAACTGATAAAGGTTATTCCAGGAACTGATAAAGGTTATTCCAGGAACTGATAAAGGTTATTCCAGGTACTGATAAAGGTTATTCCAGGAACTGATAAAGGTTATTCCAGGAACTGATAAAAGGTTATTCCAGGAACTGATAAAGGTTATTCCAGGAACTGATAAAGGTTATTCCAGGAACTGATAAAGGTTATTCCAGGAAAGTGTAGTGCACACTAAATTAGCGAGCACCTGAGTTCACCCCGGTTTTTTGGTGGGGTCCGTGTTGCTCATTTTTAGTTTTTTGTGTTGTCCTATTAGGTGTCTTTACATTCTGGATTTTGTGTTGTGATGTCAATTACGATTTCCGCATAGAAATGATATTCTGTTCGTCTTTACTTCCACTTGTTTACAGGAGGGCTCATGTTACATTATTTGAGTTTGTTTGTGCATAGTGGTGTCCAACACATGTTGTGTCTGCTTGCGCATAGTAGTGTCCAACACATGTTGTGTCTGCTTGCGCATGGTGGTGTCCAACACATGTTGTGTCTGCTTGCGCATAGTAGTGTCCAACACATGTTGTGTCTGCTTGCGCATAGTGGTGTCCAACACATGTTGTGTCTGCTTGCGCATAGTGGTGTCCAACACATGTTGTGTCTGCTTGCGCATAGTGGTGTCCAACACATGTTGTGTCTGCTTGCGCATAGTGGTGTCCAACACATGTTGTGTCTGCTTGCGCATAGTGGTGTCCAACACATGTGTCTGCTTGCGCATAGTGGTGTCCAACACATGTTGTGTTTGCTTGCACATAGTGGTGTCCAACACATGTTGTGTTTGCTTGCGCATAGTGGTGTCCAACACATGTTGTGTCTGCTTGCGCATAGTGGTGTCCAACACATGTTGTGTCTGCTTGCGCATAGTGGTGTCCAACACATGTTGTGTCTGCTTGCGCATAGTGGTGTCCAACACATGTTGTGTCTGCTTGCGCATAGTGGTGTCCAACACATGTTGTGTTTGCTTGCGCATAGTGGTGTCCAACACATGTTGTGTCTGCTTGCGCATAGTGGTGTCCAACACATGTTGTGTCTGCTTGCGCATAGTGGTGTCAAACACATGTTGTTTCTGCTTGCGCATAGTGGTGTCCAACACATGTTGTGTTTGCTTGCGCATAGTGGTGTCCAACACATATTGTGTTGTATTTTTGCTTTGTTTTTCTTCGTCTTGTTACCAGTTTCTCTAGATCGTCTATTTCTAATTGCCCCTTCGGTATTTTCTGACGTTTATTAGATATCTATGATTTTATCACTTGTAATGAATATGGTAATCTGTTACAACATGCTTATTTCTTAAATTATAAATTATTTGTCCATTTATTTTGTTGATTTAATAAAATTGAAATTGACACTAATTCCTTTATGAGGGAGAGGAGGGGGGGGGGGGCTGGGGGGGGGAAAGGGGTATATACATACAGTACAAATACATTAGTACTTACAGTTGTGAGTTTGAATCCCGTTCAGGCGAGATGTACTCGATACAACATTATGTGATAAAGTTTGTCAGTGACTTGCGACAGGTCAGTGGTTTTCTCCGGGTACTCCGTTTTTCCTCCACCAATAAAACTGACCACCACGATAGAGCTGAAATATTGTTGAAAGTAGCGTTAAACACCATAACACTAACCCTAACAGTCCTATGATAATAGTGGTCTACCTTTCACTGTTTTGTCTTACAGAAATGTGGTAGTGATTGAGAGGTATGACCGCCACGATATAACTGAAATATTGTTGAATGTGGCACTAAACACTATAAGCCAATCATTAGTACTTACATCATACACTGCTACCATTATAATAACAAACACAACCACTTTAAAGACATGAATCTCCATCAATCTCCAAATCAGAGCTGATAATATCTTCCACCATTCACTACATATATTCCACAATTTATTCCAGCAATCAAACAACTTTCTCCTCAATCCTATTTCAAAATAATAAGTAAATTATTTATATACATTTTACAAATCAAAAGTATCTATATATACATGTACTAGGATTTATAAAATAAATAAAAATGTTTCTACAACCATGCATGTATTGATCCTTTTTAATTAAATTTTCTAAAGTTTAGTTTTCATTTAAACATCATTTTCATACCTTTCTACGAAAAAAAAAGAATGTTTGGTATATATATACTTGCAATTTCAAACCAAGATGTAACTTACTCAGGGGCTGTCGTAGTCGTGATCGTATGGTAGTTGGATTTATAACTACCTATGCAATTAGTGCCTATCAGCACTGAAAGTTCGAATCTCGATCATGGCAGGGTGTCTTCGGTACAACATTATGTGATAAAGTTTGTCAGTGATTTGCAACAGGTCGGTGGTCTCAGTGTACTCCGGTTTCCTCCACCAATAAAACTGACAGCTACGATATAACTGATATATTGTTGAAAGTGGCATTAAACACCATAACTCCCGTAACTTACTCTTTGTCTTGGTAGAGAGAACGGTCTCTGAATCAGATGTTGTTCCACCTTCTGTGTCTGATACAACAGGAGGAGAGGATTTACGACCTGTATCATCATCATCATCTTGCCTATGGTCAAGAAAATATATAAGTAAATATGTTACAAACAAAATCAATTTGAATGAAATTTTCTTCTTCAAATTCTTATGTGTAGCTTGAACCAAAAGAGGTTAAAAAATATTGGAGAAAATGTTGACCACAAGAGAATCTCTTTATCATCAAAATTCAGAGAGACATGTTTGGATCAATCAGAAATAATGAACTTGAATAACTTATGTGTATCTCTTCAAGTCGACAAAAAATGGCTTAAGGAATTAACAGACTTATATAACTACATATCTCTTAAAGACAAGAAATAGTTTATGAAAATCGAGTAGTTGCATAAAGACTGATATGCATCCCTGAAATGACTGATGAAAATAGTGGATTTGTTTATAGACTTACGTGTATCTATTCAAGTCGCTAATTACAAGAAATGGCTTATAGAAATAATGGACTTGTATATAGACTTACGTGTATCTATTCAAGTCGCTAATTACAAGAAATGGCTTATAGAAATAGTAGACTTTGTAATGACTTACGTGTATCTATTCAAGTCGCTAAGGGCAAGAAATGGCTTATGGAAATAATGGACTTGTATAATGATGACTATAAGAAAACTGGTAGGTGTCAGTAGCTTGACAAATAAGGTAGCTGTGCTAAACTGTTCTAGACCAATGTCTGCCAAACTGAAAGAAAACAAAGAATACAAAAATTCTAATTGTTCTACATACTTCCCCCCCCCCCCCCCCCCCCCAGAAGTGACTGTGTTCTACTGCAGATCACTTAAAAGAATATTGTACATGTATATGATTGTACACCTATGTAACATAACTAAAATTTGATCTATGCGTAATGTTAAAGAATTTCGCTATAACATCTAAACTAGAGGCTCCCAGGAGCCTGTAATCGCTCACCTGGTTTTCAATTTGACATCTAAAGTTGATAAAAAAAATGGGGGTGTTACACATAATTTTGAAAGTGGGCCACCCAAAGATCATTTCAACTCAAATTTCTGAGCAAAAGATTTTGATGTGATTTTTATCACATAATATTCCTAAACGGAATAAACTGGCTGAAAAAATCTCACAGAAAAACTACTCATTGCCATGTAGCTGCAGTTAAAATTTGAGTTAATTTTGATTTGTAATAAAGCAGAAATTGACAACTAAAGAAATTTCTATTTTTAGTAACAGCAGCCATTTTGAATGGAGGGCAGGGCTGTTGGACACAATATTGAAAGAGGACCACCCAAGGACCATTCCAGCCAAATTTGCTTTAATTTGGTTCAGCGGTTTCAGAGGAGAAGATTTAAACGTGATCTTTTGTCTAATTTGTATAATCGACTGAAAGAAAAATTTCACAGAAAAACTCAGAATATATGTTAAACTACTCATTTCCATGTAGCTGCATTTTAGTTTTATAATAGAACAGCAATGGACAATTGAAGAAATGTATATTTTTAGTAACAGCAGCCATCTTGAATGGAAGGCGGGTCTGTCAGACACCATTTTGAAAAGAACCCACCCAAGGATCATCCCTGCCAGGTTTGGCTTAATTTGGTTCAGGGGTTTCAGAGGAGAAGATTTAAATGTGAAAGTTTACGACGGATGACGACGGACGCCAAGTGATGGCAAAAGCTCACATGTTCTTTGGCCAAGTGAGCTATAAATGCCACAATGTATAAAAAATATATGCTTGGCAAATCACGCATAAACACATTTTTTTAATTGATTGGTATTTTTTAAAACATTTTTGAGGATTATTAATAAGTGAAACCTGTCTAATCTGACACACCAAGGGACCAGGGAAATGTGTCGGATTGTACAGGATGTCGTAATACTCAGGTTTTATTTTAGTTAACAGAAATACTTTGGGATTATAAATTTTTGTCGTATGTCACAGGATGTCGGAAAACTCAGATGTCGAATTGCACAAGTTCCACTGTAATAGCAAATCAATGTAAAAGCAAGAAGGTGTCTAGCTTGTCCACGGCTATAAAATGAAGGCAATGTTATGTAATACTAAATTTGATATCTACCTTTTTACTTAAAGTCAGGGAACTGTGATACATATACAATCAAACCTCGGTCCCTCGAACTCGGATGGGTCAAATACCATGGATGCCTCAAACTAATTTGAAAGTCCGGTCAATTTTCCCTATATTTCTAAGTTAAAAAAAATCCTTTCTCTCGAACACCGATACCTCAAACTGTCAAACTCAATAAATGGTCCCGTCTATAATAAAATCATGAGTTTTACCATGCCAAACTCGAACATAACAATTTAATTGACAGATATATTACTGTTGAAAGTGCTTACTGCAAGGTGTGATAAATGTCAGATTACCAACAGATAATTGTTAACTTAACAATTACAGGTAGAGGGATCAACTTGTCATCATCTGTGTTAATTAGTCATTAAATTCAGCTGTGGCTTGATTATTGACCATTAATTACAATTAATAAAGAACATATATTGAACCCGAGACCCGTGTCGCTGATTTACACTCGACAATAATTAAAACAATCAAATGTTTACAATCGTAATAAAGTTGATTAAAACAATATTTAAAATTGTTATTACATGAATTATTATTATTGAGAGTGTTACTTTAATTTTTTAATTTTTTTTATAGTTGCTGGGATTGAATAATATCAAACTGCATGGTCTCAAGGTTCATCTAAATACCGAAAACAAAAGAAATGTACTCGTTCTGAATTAAAAAAATGAAAATGGCTAAATTTTAAAATTGGCCTTTAAAAATATATATCCGAATTATCAGCATTATACCGACCTCATATTTCCTGTTTTTAAAATAGATCGCGAACAAAGTGATTTTTTTCCCCTAAGGAACGTTTGAAAATACCAAAGAGGTATTCAGAAGCCGTAGTCTTTGAGAACTGTCTAAAGGATTAAATATTTTTTACGAGAAAGGCCCACTTTATTCTGCATCAGTTATATCGTAATGAAACTGCCCTGGGTCAGAACCAAATTTTTTCTCTCTCTAAAATTACGGGACCTCGGTGGCTCGAACTACCGATAGCTCGAACAGATTTTGACAGTTCCTTCGAGTTCGAGCCAGCGAAGTTCTACTGTATATTGAGTAACTGACCAAATCACAGAAAAATCAACAACTGTCGATGCTACTTTCTAAGAAAATGTAACAAAACTACACAAAATATGCAAAACAAATTCATACATACACCTTATCATCAAGATGTGTTCCATTTCTCCAGTAATCTGGGAAGTCGCTGAACTGGTAAGTATACATTATGATCAGCACTGTCATGGAGTAGATAATCACAATCCACCAAAACAGAAACATTGTAACACGCCATAACTTAAAACTTAACTAAAAATATAACAATATTAACATTAAATCAATTGTAGACACAGACAAATGTGTCTTCTGCTCCTTTGTAAATCGTTTGTGTGAAATTATCCCCCTCCACCCCCCCCTCCAAAAAAAAAATAAATAAATAAATAAATCAAAGTACCATAAAACTGAAATAAAGTTAATATAGATCATCCCAACACTATTAAACATCAAAAGTTTTTGTCACATTAAATTGAACAAGATTTCTAAATACAATTTTGGTCAACTCACAACACTAGTTTAACTAGGGGGTTAGGGTTATGGTGTTTAATGCCACTTTCAACAATATTTCATTTATATCGTGGAGGCCAGTTTTATTGGTAGAGGAAACCGGGAGTACCCGGAGAAAAAAACTGACCTGGTGCAAGTC
This sequence comes from Bathymodiolus brooksi, assembly GCA_963680875.1. Taxonomy (NCBI): domain Eukaryota; kingdom Metazoa; phylum Mollusca; class Bivalvia; order Mytilida; family Modiolidae; genus Bathymodiolus; species Bathymodiolus brooksi. Next base: position 77,458,026 of record OY804578.1, on the reverse strand, counting down.
ATTGACAAACTTTATCACATAATGCTGTATCAAGTACACGTCGCCTGAGCAGGGTTCGAACTCATAACGTTAGTGGTAATAGGCACTGATTGCACAGGTAGTTGTAAATTCAACCACCATACGATCACGACCATGACACCAAATAGTCAAGGTTAACTTCATCAGAAGTAAGAATGGTAAGAAATCTGGATCTCAACTCTTACCTGGAAAGTCAGGACAAAGAACAGGAAGAGAAACATATAGATGATTCTGTAGATTACTACTTCCTGTATGGAGATCAACAACATCATCCCAGCACATACAAATATCCAGTACTTTGATAGTATAGACCATAAGTAGCTACCTGTAAACACAGTTATATCATCTATAAGACATGCTATTTCATCTTTTTTTTAAGAATGCTACCCCTCTCTCCCCCTTCCTGATTATTCCTGATGAATGGTCATTAACAGTGTGTGTATTTGATATTTTCATACTGTTGTCTCACCTATTTTCGTTGGTGTCAATTTTCACGGATTGGCAGAAACTGAGATGCTTGTTGGTTTTGACACTTGCAAATGACTTCTCTTGTTATTTATGACTTTCCTTGTCTACTTATTTTGTGGTTTGATTGAATCAACAAAAACAATGAAAGTTAGTATTCAACGAATAAAAATGAATTCACAGTATGGAGATATTTTTGTTCATTGTTTTGTCAAACACCTATCTAATCACCCACAAAACCCTACCATCACAACTTCACACAAATCATGATAAAATATATCACCAGTTATTCCCAAGGTCCGTCGGACATGTGGTAATGTCTATTAAAAATTAGTTTGATCCAGTAAAAAGTTATTCATTTCTGGACCAAATGACCAGTAGGAATCTGAGCACTTCCTCTGTGGAGTATGTGAGGCCTAAAATAAAATTTTATTTGCTTGGCATTGCCGCCCGACCCACTGAAAAACTTGCCGCCCAAATAATATTATTTGCGTTTCAGACAAAAAATTTTTTATTAAAAAAATCGGAATCGCGCCGGAATTTCGATCGTGTCCGAAAAGGGTCTGCTGAAACGAAAATAATGTCGAAGAGGCCGGCAGTGGAAAGCATCCCCCTATGCTGCAATGCATCAGTTAAGGGGGGTGAACAGAAAATGATTTTTTATGAAAATAGTATTTGATTTTTGCTGTTCTTTATGTTGCATTAAATTTGATTCTTTAATGTCATATCTTCCTCTGTGTTCCTGTGAAAAACCAGTCTGAAAATATAAAGCTTTCAAATGTATAGTGTGGGTCGGCAATGCCAAACAAACAATATTTTAAGGGTGGCCTGAATGTCCTGTAAACTTGATGCTGGGTCCTGTAATTCATACTCCTTTACTGGACCGAATGTCCATTCAACTTCAATTTACCTTGGGAAACACTGTATCACAATGTATTGATTCATTAGTACCTGTACATTATACTGTCTATCACTACTTTATAATTGTTGTGCATATCTTAATTAATTGGGAAAAAAACACCATTTCAGCTACCAACGCAGTACAGACACATTTGTGAACATTCATTTCTGGATGATAATCTTCTAGTAAATGACATTTCAATTATGACTGCTATAAATTTGGGAAAAAACAGCAGTGAAATTGGGATTGTCTGAAAAACGTCTGATGGAAAATGTTTAATATTACAAGTAGCCAACACTAACATAAAATGCTTAGATGCTATGTCAAATGACAATTGAGTTAGACTGCTATTAGAGAATAAAAAAAAGTTACCAAGATTGGACAGTCAAGTTTTCAACAAGGTTAAAGATCAAGGTTCATTTATACTTCAAAGTAAAATTTTTCAAACATGGTCCATTTTTAAATATTTTGGATACTGTAATATACATTCCTTGATTGTGACTTAGCTGTGGAACAGTATGTCTTAACTGTCTTACTGTTTTTGAGAGTCAATTTTTTTTTTAACTTTTCTGGTTTTTGTTATCTCATTATGTCATCAAGGGTTACAAGAAACTCTAGTTTTTTTTATAGTTGACTGTCAAAAAATAACCTGTTAAAACTTTGATATTTGCTTCCATTTAACCTTGGTGCTTTAGAAGTTTAAAGAAGCTCGTAGAAAACTAGGAAGAACTATTTTAGATACCTAAAACTTATGTCTCCCCTTAATGCGGCCATCTGTACAACAACCTATCTCGAAAGACAAAAATGTTATGGCCCGGGCAAGAAAATACAATTTAAAAAACAATTATTTAGGTCCCACGAAGGTCATTACGGTACAGGACACACCGCCTTATGGTCATGCACCCAAATATCATTGACTTATCTCGAAAGACAACAATGCTATGGCCTGGACAAAAAAATACTATTTAAAAAACAATTATTTGACCTTGAGGTCAAAGGTCAAGGTCCTACGAAGGTCATTACGGTATGTGACACACCGCCTTATGGTCATGCACCCACATACCAAATATCATTGACCTATTTCGAAAGACAAAAATGTTATGGCCTAGACAAGAAAATACTATTTAAAAAACAATTATTTGACCTTGAGGTCAAAGGTCAAGGTCCCACGAAGGTAATTACGATAAGCGACACACCGCCTTATGGTCATGCACCCACATACCAAATACAATTGACCTATCTCGAAAGACAAAAATGTTATGGCCTGGACAAGAAAATACTATTTAAAAAACAATTATTTGACCTTGAGGTCAAAGACCATGGTCCCACGAAGGTCATTACGGTATGTGACACACCACCTTATGGTCATGCACCCACATACCAAATAAATACTATCTAAAAATCAATTATTTGACCTTGAGGTTAAAGGTCAAGGTCCCATGAAGGTCATTACGGTATGCGACACGCCGTCTTATGGTCATGCACCCACATACCAAAAATCATTGACCTATCTCAAAAGACAAAAATGTTATGGCCCGGACAAGAAAATACTATTTAAAAAAACAATTATTTGACCTTCAGGTCAAAGGTCAAGGTCACACAAAGGTCATTATGGTATGCGACACACCGCCTTATGGTCATGCACCCACATACCAAATATAATTGACCTATCTGGAAAAACAAAAAAGTTATGGTCCGTACAAGCTTCGCTGAGAAGAAGCAGAAGAAGCGAAAGCGGAAGAAAAAATCAGACTAAAACAAAATGTCTCCCTTCGTTCGAAGGGGAGACATAATTCATGCAAATGAGTGAGAAAGGGGAGACATAAGTTCATGCAAATGAGTGAGAAAACACACAATAAATATTCTATAAACAATGGATATTTACAAACAAGTATCTTGTATTTCTGTAAAACTCAGGCTTCTGGCTTTGGGAAATAACTCCTTCTCTATTTGATAATTTTGGATATTAACTTTTCATGAAGGCTATAATTGTACATTGCTTGATGTTTTGTTTGCCATATCGTAGCAAATTTTACAAAGAATAATAAAAATTCACTGATATCAGCAAACTACCAGTAATTATCTGTCAAAAAAGGTGAAAACAAACAAAACTGACACATGGTAAAACTAGAGGCTCGGCCCACTGAGCCTGTATCGCTCACCTGACAATAGAATGACACTGAAGCAAATTTCAAAGGGAGATAATCATTACCTTAAAAAACAGCAGCCATCTTGAATGGAGGGTGGGGCTGTCGGACACAATTTTGAAAGGGACACACCCAGGGACCATCTATGCCAAGCAGTTTCAGAGGAGAAGATTTTTTTAACATTAGCCAATCAGAAAAAAGAATTAATCTTGGCTGCCATGTTTGTAGGCCAAAAGGAACGAAATGGAGAAACTTTATAGAGGACCTTACATAGATGCTTACTGCCAAGTTTGGTTCCATTTGGCCGAGTTGTTTCAGAGGAGAAGATTAAAATATGAAAAAGTTAACGGAAGGACGACGGATGCCAAGTGATGGCAATACCTCACATGGCCCTTTGGGTCAGGTGAGCTAAAAAATGATGAAAAAAGGGCAATAACTCCTAGATGGGTAATCAGATTTACTTCAAAATTGCAGGGCATGTAGATCTTGACAAGCTGAACATGTTTTCAGTTTACACTCAACATCTATCTCTTATAGTTTTTGAAATAAAGGATGAAAAGTATTAACATTTTTAAAATTTGATGAAAAAAGGGCAATAACTTCAAGATGGGTAATCAGATTTACTGTAAAATTGCAGGCTAGGTTGATCTTGACATGCTGAACATGTTTGCTGTTTAAACTTAACATCTATCTCTTATAGGTTTTGAAATAAAGGACAAAAGGTATTAACATTTTGAAAATTTGACGAAAAAAGGGCAATAACTCCAAATTGGGTACTCAGATTAACTTCAAAAGTACAGGGTATATAGATCTTAATATGCTGCACATGTTTGCAATTTAAACTTAACCTTTATCTCTAATAGTTTTTGAAATATCAGACAAAAATGTTTAAATTAAAAAATAAAAAAATAAAAAAGGGCAAGATTTCTGATATTATTAACGTTTTTGAGTTGTTACCAAAAACGTGCAATTTTACCATATGTTCTATTTTTAGTAACAGTGGCCATGTTTGTTGGCCGAATGGAACTAAATGAAGAAGTTTTATAGAGGATCTTACAAAGATGCTTCCTGTCAAGTTTGGCTCCATTTGGCCAAGCAGTTTCAGAGGAGAAGATTTTTTTAACATTAGCCAATCAGAAACAAGAATTGCCCTTGGTGGCCATATTTGTTGGCGGAATGGGATGAAATGAAGAAATTTATAGAGGACCTTATATAGATGCTTTCTGCCAAGTTTGGTTCCATTTGGTCCAGTTGTTTCAGAGGAGTAGATTAAAATATGAAAAGTTAACGGACGGACGACGGATGCCAAGTGATGGCAATACCTCACCTGACAAAAGGGTGAGCTAAAAAAAAGAAAGAAAAGAATTATCATACCTATTTGGTTCATAGTACTACTGTCATATCCATCTACGGTATCCATTCCAGAAGGGAAACCTGTTGGAACATGCATATTTATATACATTTAAATCATGGATCCGGAAAATGTAAAAAAAAAATTAGGCCCATATCTTATCCAAATAAATGTAGTATTTATTTACTTTGAAGCTAAAAAAAATGTCCAAGCTTGCTAAAGAAATTTTCCGGTTCCCTGATCTAAACAGCATTCATTCTCAAAGAATTCATTATTTCAATAACAGGTATGTGAAAAAGATACCAGTGATTTTTTGAGTTTGCCAGTATATCAGAAATGTAAGCAGATTTAACTTTTTATGGCAAAATTCTGCAGATCTTAAAAAAATACTAAACAAATTTTTTATCTCGATTAATTTTTATTATTATTATTTCATATGATCAGAAGTCACTAAAATATAATGAGTTTATGTAATTAAAATATAAAAAAAATGTTTTTTTTTGTGTATTTTTTTTCACAATTTTATATGGAGAAATTGTTGTATATAGGATACAAGATAAGGAAGAGAAAATTTATTTTCAGTTGTTGAAAAATCGAGGTGAATGTTGACTAGATTGGGTTCTTTAATTCTGTGATTAATGTAGGCAAATCTTCTTTATATGGTAATTCTTTGAGAATAGCACACTATATATATAACACAATTAATAGGTGTAGTACAATATATATTCTTCATTCGACTATTCTTTAAGAATATCATACTGCAATATGAGCAACATAGTATACAACATATATTATTTTATGATTTGATTTAAGATCTACGATTTGTCAGTTTGTTATCAAATATTTCAGTAAAAAATAAAAATGGATGAACGTGTCCAAAGGACTTCATGCCCAGCTTCCAGTTAAAGAAATTAAGGGCTTAACTCCACAACGGAAAATGTGGTCAAGCCTGAAATAGAGCTGGACATTCCTTTTACTTTTATGGTACCTGACCTTCTGTATCAATTTCAAAAGATTTGCTTTTAAAGGAGAACTTAAATTATTGAGCGGAAAACAAATGTTTGGTGGACAGTTGTATGGACATGAGTAAAACTTTATTTCTCCGATGCCCCACCACAGAAGCATAAAAAACATTGATTGTTTGGAACTTACTTAATATACAATGATAAAGAATCATCTTCACTTGGTTTTACCATAAATAGAAAGGGGGAATTATATTTTATTAAATTTTATCTAGAAACATATTAATTGGCAGTTTCTAAATTAATAGACAAAGAGAGGGTAAAATTACACCAGACAGCAGTTACTTCAAAGCACTTAGACAAAATGCAAGAATTATTAAAGAAATTTTTTGAAACTTTTACAATAACTGCAGTCTGATATTTCAGTATGAAATGGCTGACACAGATTTTGAGATTTTAGCATAATCAGACTTTTACATGGAAATATGCATTTAGAAAAGAAATACTATGAATCTTTTTTCTTTTTTTCTTTTTTTTTAAAAGAAATATTGATCTTCACAACTAATATTATATTTTTTTGTGCAACTTGTATTCTTATAATAAGGGGGAATGGTGTTTAATGCCACTTTCAACAATAGTTCAGTTATATTGTGGCGGTCACTGACAAACTTTATCACATAATGTTGTATCGAGTACACTTTGCCTGAGTAGGATTCGAACTCACTTTAGTGGTGATACACACTGATTGCACAGGTAGTTGTATATCCAACTACCATATGATCATGACCATGATGGCCCCCCAAAAGAAAATAAGAAAGGATCAAAAACATTTGTTTAAAATTGATCAATAAAATAAAATTCATTTCATCAAATAAATATTATACAGAAAGAAGAATTCATCATGCTCTAGTTGTTAGAAAGATGAACTTAAAAGAAATAATAAGATTTAAAACATGCTTTTGATATAAAATTAAATTTGTCACAAAAGGATTTGCACAAAATTCAATTTTAATATTTTATATATAAAATATATATATATATATATATACGTCTGAAAATTAAACCAAACAGTGTTAGAATTAGATTTTAGAGCTGTCAAATTTTTGTTCTTCCCTCGACGGGATTTGAACCCACACCATTGTTACACTGCAGCACCATTCGCTTAGCCTTACGTCCAGCGCCCTAGACCACTCGACTATATATTCATGCAATTATTCTCAAGAATTAAAATTTTAAAATTTGATTTAAAATAACTCCAAAAAACACATCTAGACAATATGCTATAAGACATCTAGAAAGTCTTTGCTTAACACTAATAATTTGTTCACATCATGGATGTGTCGAAGTTCTCACACATTCCCAATATCTTGCACTATCTTTATAAATTCAAAACATCCAATAAGTTGAAATATTTTCATGAACTTCGACTCAACCAAATATTACTATTAATGTAATAAAGTTACTTTGAAAGAAAAAAATAAATCTTAAAATTTGTGTTCCATTACCTTCAAGAAAAAAACCCTTCACCTCAAAACTTGGTTAAAGTTTTCTCTCTGATGAATTATTTTATATTCAATATTTAAAGAAAGTCTGCTATTGTATATAGTTATACAGTAAAACAGACAATTTCGACAACACAAAATTTTCACCCAAAAAACTAGACTTTAAACAAGAGGCTCAGCACTGAGCTGAGCCTGTGTCACTCACCTTTCATTCTGCTTTGAGGAAACTTAATACAGAACCTTCCATAGGTGCTTCTCACAAAATTTCAACTCATTTTGGCCAAGCAGTTTCAGAGAAGAAGATTTTTAGAAATCGACCAATCTAAAATAAGAATTGCTTGTGGCAGCCATGTTTATTAATGGATCAAGACGAAATGAGCAATCTCTATAGAGGACCTTCCATAGATGCTTCTTACCATGTTTCATATCATTTGGCCAAGCGGTTTCAGAGGAAAAGCTGTTTTAGAAATCGACCAATAAGAAACAAGAATTGCCTAAGATGGCCATATTTGTTAATGGATCAAAATGGAATGAGCAATTCCTATAGAGGACCTTCCATAGATGCTTCCTACCACGTTTCGGTCCATTTAGCCAAGCTGTTTCAGAGTAGAAGATTTTTAGAAATCGACCAATCAGAAACAAGAATTGCCTGTGGTGGCCATGTTTGTTAATGGATCGGGACTAAATGAGCAATCTTTATAGAGAACCTTCCATAGATGCTTCCTACCAAGTTTCGGTTCATTTGGCAAAGCAGTTTCACAGGAGAAGATTTTTTAGAAATCAACCAATCAGAAACAAGAATTGTCTGTGGTGGCCATGTTTGTTAATGGATCGGGATGAAATGAGCAATCGCAACAGAGTATTTTCCATAGATGCTTCCTACCAAGTTTCGGTTCATTTGAGAAGAATCTAAGAAATCAGCCAATCAGAAACAAGAATCGTCTGTGGCGGCCATGTTTGTAATGGATCGGGACGGAATGAGCAATCTTTATAGAGAACATTCCATAGATGCTTTCTACCAAGTTTCGGATCATTTGGCCAAGCGGTTTCAGAGGAAAAGTTTTTAGAAATCGACCAATCAGAAACAAGAATGGCCTGTGGCGGCCATGTTTGTACATGGATCGGGACTAAATTAGCACTCTTTATAGAGGACCGCCCATAGATGATTCCTACCAAGTTTCGGTTCATTTGGCCAAGCGGTTTCAGAGGACAAGAATTTTATAAATCAGCCAATCAGAAACAAGAGTTGCCATGCTTGTTAATGGATTGGGACGAAATTAGCAATCTTTATAGAGGACCTTCCAAAGACGCTTTCTACCAAGTTTCGGTTCATTTGGCTGAGGGGTTTCACAGGAGAAGATTAAAATGTGAAAAGTTAACGGACGACAGACGACGGACGACAGATGCCAAGTGATGGCAAAAGCTCACATTGCCTTTGGCAAGGTGAGCTAAAAATAGGTATTGAAATACATGTAAGAATTTTTAAAAGGATTAGTAGAAATTTGTTTAAAATGGGTTGGGGTTGGGTTTTGGTGCTTAACGCCACTTTCAACAATATTTCAGCTATATCGTGGCTTTCAGTTTTATTGATGGAGGAAACTGGAGTACCCAGAGAAAACCACTGACCTATCGCAAGTCACTGACAAACTTTATCATATAATGTTGTATCAAGTACACCTCGCCATGAACAGGGTTCGAACTCACAACTTTAGTGGTGATAGGAAACTGATTGCAGTGACAGGTGGTTGTAAATCCAACTACCATATGATCACGACCATGACAGCCCCCTCAAAAAATTAGCTGATACCTATTATAACATCATTTATCTGAGAGAAAACTTATTTCCTTCCCAATTATTTTCTCCATAAAACATGAACAATTTCAAAAAATATTTAATTTTCAGATTTACAATCTTTGCAATCAAAAGAACGTAAAACAACAATTTTACAGGTTTTTCAAACAAGTTCAAAACTTAAATACTCAAATTTTTTGTCCATTTAATATGAATGAAGAATAAGTAAAATATTTTGTTAGTCTTACGTTGATAATCCATATTCCTCAAGGGAATCCATCCACCTGTGAGTTTGCATACAGTTATAAAATTATTTTTTTATGCTAGCAGGGAATAAATAATGCTTAAAGATGATAATATAAGCAATATTGGCAGTGTGATAGCCACTATAAAATATACCTTTATTACATTGGAAAGTGAAAGTTTAAGTGTACGTGTATGTTGCTTTGATTAACATTATACTTTTCGCAATTTGGCTAATCTAATTTGTGGGCTACCAATACTTATGGTTAAGAAAAAAAACATGTGTATGCAGGTACCTAGTATGTACAAGTTGAGCAAACCTCATCTTGAGTTGAGTATGAGCTCATCCCATAATGTTGATAGAATAATGACTGATTAATAAGGGGGGGTTAGGAGTTATGGTGTTTAACTCCACTTTCAACAATTATATAGTGGTGGTCAGTTTTATTGGTGTAGGAAACCAAAGTACCAGGAAAAAACCACAGACATGTCGCAAAAAAGTCACTGACAAACTTGATCACATAATATTGTATCGAGCTTACACTTTTGTGGACAGTGAATAAATCATTTGTGTTCATTGTTACATGTACATTAGAAACCTAGACAATGAAGCTATATTTTAATACTCGTAGCTGTTCTTATGTTCTTTATTTCTGGATTTTGATCTTTTGACACCATCTTTATAAGGGACAATCTCACAAGTTCAAATGTCATTTCAAAAACATATTGAAATACTAGTGAAAAATAACCACAATAGTGAAAGAAAACACTCTTTCATCCATAAAGGATATCAGAGTCCATAATGACATACCTGTCAAAACAAAACAGAATGAAAACCACCCATCCAATAAATTATTATTTTCATAAAGAAATTGTTTATAAACTTTTGAGATGACCCCCAAAATAACTGACATTTTTTAATATTCCATCCTGACAGTAAGTGACTATGTATATAGTATGTTGCAATTACTATTGATCTCAGCCTTTTTTTTTTTACCTCTACAATAATATCAAAATATCCGATCTAAATTTCATGCATCTGATTTGTATATGCAGGGGTCGAAATAATGCCTGCCCGCTCGCCTAGGGCGAGTGAAAATCAGTAAGGGTCAGTAAAAACCAGTAGAAAAACGCCCGTCGGGCCAGTGCAGATTTGTAACCGTTACCGGTCTCAATTTTATGCTCCGACTTATACTGATCCCAGATGTAGCTAATTCCGCCTACAGATGCATTTCTCAAAACGTGTTTATTGAAATATATCGTATCCGTTATTAAGTATTTTGAAAGTGATTTTCTTGGAAAGTAATCCATTATGGTTAATAGAAACATTAATTTCGTTCATTAGAGGTTTGTATTTGTTTTTCGTAAACAAACAACAATGGCGCCATTTTGGTAAGGGGACGCAATGCGGTACTGTGCTACGGGAAATGATGACCGAAATTTTTGTCCCAAGCTACTTTCAAGAAAACAAACTTTTGAGTTATTTTTCTATTTCTGTGACATAAAATCATAGTTCTCATATCAAATATGTTCATATATGCGAAGATTGCAATTCAAAATTCGTTGAAATGCACGTAGACGCTTCAGATATTTATCCATCTGCATTGGTATTTTCCTCGACACCGGGTTAATATTACGATCTATCGAACTGTTTATTTACATACAGACATGTGTTTACAAACGCTAACACATATCCAATTAAAAAATAAACTTTGAACTACAGTAACTTTCCTCCGTTGTTGCAATCTGATTTCAGGTCTGGCAAATAATAATTACAGCCTTTACTTTTTTCAGTTTTTGACTATCAGTGGCAATTTACATTTGTGCTATATTTTCATTCCCTACTGTACTGTACTGAGTCCTATATATAGTTGGACCATTGAGCAAATTGACAGAGACATCGTTCTTCTGCTGAAGATCACACAAATATGAGTTATTACAATTTGTGTGGTATTGGATCACAACACAGTAATATTTCAAAAGGAAAAGGGGGTGGGGGTACATATATCAATCCACTGAAGGATGTTGATTCTAGAGTGTTCACAAGGATGTTACACGGTAAAAAATTTACCCAGTGACCTTGACCTTTGACCTTGAAAATCAATAGGGTTCCAGACTCTCCTAAGGATTAAGTATGTACCAAGTTTAGTCAAAATCCATTGAAGGATGTTGATTCTAGAGTGTTCACAAGGATGTTATGCAGTAAAAATTTGACCCTGTGATCTTGACCTTTGACCTTGAAAATCAATTAGGTTCCAGATGCTCTTAAGGACTAAATATGTACCAAGTTTGGTCAAAATCCATTGAAGGATGTTGATCCTAGAGTGTTCACAAGGATGTGACGGACGGACGGCAGGAAGGACGGACAGTAGCATTACTATATCCCTTCGCAACTTCGTTGGCGAGGGGATAATTAAAGAACTACAGTAAAAAACATCCATTTATGAGAACAAAATGTGTATGATTCAAGAACCAAAGATTACATACCAAGCTTAAAAAATTTATGGGTATGAAAACCATGTCTCCAAGAAGGAAAACTATAGATCTCAGGAAATTGCAAGAATGCAGGCTTTTGCACCATTTACCCCAGAGCTTCTGGGGGCCGCTCGCCATAAGGAAGCCGTGCTATGCGGGATGCAGGGCCAGTACAAATTTTGGAGGGCTACATAAAATGAATTATTACTAGCCCTGTTGGCTACAAAGCTTCTTAGACTTATTTCTACCCCTGTATATGTAATTTTATTTTTAAAATCCGATCTAAAATTTCATGCATCCGATTTATATGTGTAATTTTATTTTTTATGTCTGATCTAAATATCATGCATCTGATTTATATTGTGTAATTTCATTTTTAATATCCAATCTAAATTTCATGCATCCGATTTATATATGTAATTGTATTTTTTTTTATACCTGTTTCTTCAGGGGCTGAGAATATGATAAATAAATAATTAACTACAGGTACTCATTTTTTAACAATAAAATTCAACAATTATTTACTTTTTAATAAAATAAATTTTGACTTAATTTTATAATCACAATATATTTCCATGCATATACAACAACACTGAATACATTCATTCACTCGTTAAAAAAATACCTTCTTTGCATTTGTATTGAAAGAAATCAGTAATAAAAACGATTTTTTTTCTTAAATTATATAATTTTATAATATCAATATTCAGAATTGATTTGTACATACTGAAGAAGGACCTAATCGACGATGACTGAGTTTCTTGAAGAGGTGCTGGGTCATCCACTGGGTATCCATTTTTATATTTACCCTCCTTCCTCTCCCTCATAAACTGTCTCAATGTCAACCAAAACATAGCTGTGAACAAGGTCTAAAAAGGAATAACAGATTCACATTCAGATTTATAAAGCTTCTTCAAATCATCCTTATGATAATAGAAACATAAAGTTTGGCTTCCATTGTTGATTGTAAATGAAGCAGACGATGAAGCAAGAACATGTGTTTTTTCAAGGGGGTGTTGATGAAACAGCCTTCAATGCTGTTTGTAGAGGACTGCCCAATTTAATAAAATATGACTTTTTAGACATAGTTAAGACAAATGTTCCATAAAGATTCAAAGAAAACATTATTAATTTCTATTTTTATTACATTAATTGCTGGTTTATGCAATCAAATAGTGAAATACACTGGAAAACACTGATAGGACATTGCGCATGTGCTAAAAATAACTGTGCTATTTAGAGAACAGTTTTGTTTACAAAGCAAAAGTAGCATGCCATATTAGAATTGGTAATGTAGTAGTACAAGGGAAGATAATAATGTGAAAAATTTAACAAAGACAGATGATAATGGACAGACAGACTTGATACTAATAACTCATTTGGTTTTTGACCATGTGAGTTTAAAAGGCCATTACGGTAAATCAGGAATGGTGGCAAAATTATCAATCATAAACTATTGGAGAGAATACTGTGGCAGTAATTGTATGGTAGTTTGATATCATCTACCTATGTAATCAATATTATCACTAGTAAAGTTGTGAATTTGATTTCCACACATAGCAGGGTGTAATAGATACAAAATTACATCATAAAGTTTCTCAGTCATTTACTGTCTTCCTCAAATATATCTGTTGTGCTTCACGTGTGAGTGATTGTTGTTGAATGCCAACTCAGCAATTTTTCAGCCATATCATGGCGAGAACAAGTTAATTTTCAAAGAAATGATGATAAGGTCCTCTTTGTAGTAGACTAACACGCTTAGTTGGATTTTTATAGTGCTCGATCACTGAAACAACTGTCCACAGATAGACATGTACCAATTTTATAGTCTTTGGTTTGACCCAGCCAGGACTTGAACCCACGATCTACCAAACTCAAGGAAAGCACACTAACCATTACACCAATAATGTGGATCGTGCTTAAAAAATAAATCAGAATTAATATGAACTGTACATACTATTGATTGAGTTGTGAGGTGAGAGGTAGTTGTTCATTTTGTTGGTATTGGTGGAATGGTTGACCGTCACTTTCATAATATAAGAAGCAACTTTCTGAAAAACACTCATACTTTGTGAGAGCTTATGTTTTTTCAATTGATTTTGTCTTCAAATTCTGATCCTTGTATTCATATAAAGACAGATACTTACAATTCCATTCAGACACATCTAACTACATGCACAGAAGTTACTTAAAAAGTGAATGGGCAAAAGCTGTCAATTACCTCATTTAAAATGTTAACATTGTGGTTGGTTGGTTTGGTTTATGGTGCCTAACGCCACTTTCAACAATATTTCAGTTATATCATTTTATTGGTGGAGGAAACCGGAGAAAACCACTGACCTGTCGCAAGTCACTGACAAACTTTATTACATAATGTTGTATCGAGTACACCTTGCCATGAACGGGGTTTGAACTCACAACTTTAGTGGTGATAGGCACTGATTGCAAATGTCGTTGTAATTCAACTACCATACGATCACGACCATGACGGCCCCATTAACATTGTGCAAATTATAAGACAATAAAGAATATTAATAAATAAAATTTGCAAAAGAATTCTTTATTGAATGTGAATTTTCATATATCGTTAAATGAATCAAAAGGACATTAATCAGTACCTGAACAGCTAGCTGTAAACAGGGATACAGAAACACCTTGAACCCGATCTCGTCCAGCTTGACACCTGCCACTTCTGTAGGTAACTCATGTTTCAAATTCATACCGAACACGTACTGAATAATCAGTAGGCCTTCTCCGTAGAATACCAATAACGGTGACAATCTCAGAGTTAGATGACGAGATTTAGGTATCATCCATATCAGACAGGCACCTAACAACAGTACAAAGGTCAACCAGCTGTGATAGGTTATACTCCATGCCTGAAAAAGTAAGAATCCTAGTTAAACTGTATTCCTTACTTAAAAAACAGTTGTCAAATGGGGCTATAATTGCATGTCCAGAAATGTTTTTAAACAATTTTTTGTCAATTCTGATTTCTTTCAATTAATTTTTCTGCCAATCAGAAACTGCATTGCTTTGCAGCAGTAACATCTGAAAACAAATACAACTAACAATGGAGACTTTTTTGACAACGATTATTGTGGTTAAACGAACAAGAAATTTCAGGCCAATGATGATTGTTTCACATTTCATCCCATCAAAGACTGCTATATCTCATAGGAGCCTGGGAATGACACAAAATGGTGGAAATTGTACTGCGGACCAGTCATAACATAAATCAGACAAAGAATTTGTTAAAATTGTCAAATGTTTTTTAGGGGAATATTATATTCTCAAAGCTAAACGAATCAGAAAATATCATGGTGTATGGGATCATATTGAACATTAGATCATAACAAGTAAATATTATATCCATAAATTGTATTCCTGTAAGTATTCAGTTCTAAGGATTAATGGTTTCTAAGATTTTTTTGGGTCATATTTCAGCTAACTTGAATCTAATACATCTTTCAGAACCTCCAATAAATTATTCTTGTCAATTAATTGTTAAAATGATAACCAATATGGATATCTGATCAAACTTGAGGAAACATCCACAGATCGTTAATGAACGTTTCTTTTCAAATAAGGTAGATGGACATAGAGAATTTATTGGATGGACAGATGATCTATAATGGATGACCCTATATATATATATAAATAAACGTCTGAAAAAGTAGCCAACGTATGAACCTATGAGATGTCGGATCGGAAACAAGTGTTAACGATACTGTGCAAACAAACAAAAAATATAAATAAACGTCTAAAATGTTAGCACAACGATATCATAAAAAGATGTTAAAATGTAACAAAAATAACTATAAGTCTACAAAAAGACTATAATTATAATTAAATCGACGGATATCTCGCTTGACCGACAAGCTTTATCAGCGTCTGTAATCTGATTTGAAAAATTGTCACGTGACCATCAGTTATCATGACGTAAATTACTAAAAATCATAATCTTGAACTTTATACTTTATTTTATTCAAGTATATTGCACACTAATTTATAAATATGAACAGAATGAGAAAATGTAATGATGAAGTCTACCAACTAGCTAAGGACCAGGTACTGGTTAAAAAGTTAAAAAACAAAAGATTTAGGCCTTTTTGTTTATGACTTCCGGGTGTAATGTTTGTAACTCGCAGATCCAAAAACGCTCTTTTTTCTGTCTTTGATTTTCTTTCCAACTTGGATTGTGGTCAATGATATAAATTTTGGATCTGCCAAAGTCTTCCAATGAGTGCCCCGGCGACACAAAGTGTTGACTCACGGGCAAGAGTGTCTTTTTCGTAAGGTCACTTCTGTGTCCATTCATTCTTTTGTTGAATGGTTGGACACTTTTTCCTACGTATTGCGACCAGCAAACGTGACAGTCAAGGAGGTAAACCACATTAGGTGTTTTGCAATTGACATTGCAAAATATCTTATACTCCTTTCCTGTCGACTTGCTATGGAACACTTGTGTGTGTTGCAATTGGAGACAGCACTTGCAATGCTTGTCACCACATGGTTTACACTGGCCGACCGTCGATGAAGGTCTAGATACTACAGCTCTGACCAGTGTATCCTTAATGCTTTTAGGTCGCCGGAACGCTACAACGGGTGGTTCAGGGAACAACTTGGCCAGCGTTTCACCTTTTTCAATTTCTTTCCAATGATGACGGACAATGCCTGCAATTTTCTCTAAAGAAGGATGGTAAGTGAGAACAAGGGGAACCCGTTTGTTGATCTTTTTTTCTTTGTACTCCAGGAGGTCATTTCTGTTAATTTCACTGGCTTTTGAAAACCCACTCTCTATAACTTTGTCATTATATCCCCGTTTCTTCAAATGATGGCGTAAATCTCATAGTCTTTGCTTGGTGGTTTCAACAGTGGAGCATATTCGTTTTACCCTAATTGCTTGGCTGAATGGGATACTCTTAAAACAGTGCTTAGGATGGCAACTACTGGGTGAAAGGTATTGATGTTTGTCTGTGGGCTTAGAGTATAAATCAGCTGTCATGGTGCCCTCCTTGACCGTGGTGGTAGTATCAAGGAAGGACATTTTGGTTTTCGACACTTCATGTGTGAATTTTATAGACGGATGGATACTGTTGGCATGTTCCAAAAATTCATCAAGCTCTTTATCGCCATGTGTCCACTTCATGTCAACGTCATCTATAAATAGGAACCATGAAAGAGGTTGTTTAAGTGACGAGAGGAGTAATCGTTCTTCTAGGCTTAAATTTATTTTGGTTACATTTTAACATCTTTTTTTGATATCGTTGTGCTAACATTTTAGACGTTTATATATATAAACATCTGAAAATTAAACCAAACAGCGTTAGAATTAGATTTTAGAGCTGTCAAATTTTTGTTCTCCCCTCGACAGGATTCGAACTCACACCGATACACTGCAGCACCATATATATATAAAAGAAATTAGTAAACTAGAGGCTCAGGTGAGCCTGTATCGCTCACCTGACATAAATAAGTCCTCTTAAGAATGTCTGCATGCCGAATACATCTAAGTTACTATTCAAATCCCATACTGCCATAGGGTTCTATGTTAAAACTATGTCTGCTCATGGCAGCCATCTTGGATGGAGGTCGTGGTCACCGGACACAATTTTGAAAGTATACTACCCAAG
Organism: Bathymodiolus brooksi; assembly: GCA_963680875.1. Classification (NCBI taxonomy): domain Eukaryota; kingdom Metazoa; phylum Mollusca; class Bivalvia; order Mytilida; family Modiolidae; genus Bathymodiolus; species Bathymodiolus brooksi. Next base: position 77,440,534 of record OY804578.1, on the reverse strand, counting down.
GACCATCCATGCCATGTTTGCTTTAAATTGGCTGACTGGTTTCAGAAGAGAAGATTTTTAAACAATTTTCACATAGGGTCCTATGTTAAAACTATGTCTGCTGATGGCGGCCATTTTGAACCGAGATCGGGATCTCTGAACACAATTTTGGAAGTTGACCACCTAAGGACCATCGATGACATGTTTGCTATATTGGCTTACTGGTTTCAGAGAAGATTTTAAAACATTTTTTCCCATAGGGTCCTATGTTAAAACTACAGTATGTCCGCTGAAGGTGGCCATCTTGGATGGAGGTCAGGGTCACCGGACACAATTTTGAAAATTGACCACTTAAGGACCATCCATGCCATGTTTGCTTTAAATTGGCTTACTGGTTTCAGAGGAGAAGATTTTTAAACATATTTCCCATAGGGTCCTATGTTAAAACTATATCCGCTGATGGTGGCCATTTTGGATGGAGGTTTGGGTCACTGGATTACATTTTGAAAGTTGACCATTTAAGGACCATTCATGCCATGTTTGCTTTAAATTGGCTTACTGGTTTCAGAGAAAAAAAAATTTTAAACATTTTTCCCATAGGATCCTATGTTAAAACTATGTCCGCTGACGGTGGCCATCTTGGATGGAGGTTGGGGTCACAAGACATAATTTTGAAAGTTGACCACCTAAGAACCATTCATGCCATGTTTGCTTTAAATTGACTTGCTGGTTTCAGAGGAGAAGATTTTTAAACATTTTCCCCATAGGGTCCAATGTTAAAATTAAGTCGAGTCATGGTAGCCATCTTGAATTTCTGATCAGCAAACGATTCACAAGTTTCGTACAAGACCACCCAATGATAATTCCTGCAAAGTCAATATTCAATTGGCTTAGTGGTTTCTAACAAGAAGATTTTTAAAATTTCGACCAATCAGAACACATTATGGGCCCTGGCAGCCATGTTAGATTTCCGATCAGTGCCAAAAACAAAAATCTTGTATATGACCATCAAATGAACATTTCTGCCAAGTTTGGTTCAAATCTGTTTTGTGGTTTCAGAAAAAAAGATGAAAATGTGAAATTCTAATAGGGTCCAATGTTAAACTAAGTCGAGTCATGGTGGCCATTTTGAATTTCCGATCGGCAAACGATTCACAAGTTTAGTACAGGACCACCCAATGATCATTCCTGCAAAGTCACAATTCAATTGGCTTAGTGGTTTCTGAGAAGAAGATTTTTAAAATTTCGACCAATCAGAACACATTATGGGCCCTGGCAGCCATGTTGGATTTCCGATCAGTGCCAAAAACAAAAATCTTGTATATGACCATCCAATGAACATTTCTGCCAAGTTTGGTTCAAATCTGTTTTGTGGTTTCAGAAAAAAAGATGAAAATGTGAAATTCCCATAGGGTCCAATGTTAAACTAAGTCAATCTTTAAAGTCATTGTAAGATTAACGAAAATCTTACAATGACTTTAAAGATTTTTTGTTAATCTCATAACAACTTTAAAGATGTTCATTAATTTTATAGGTAACATATTTTACCGCGAGAACGTAACATCATAGTCTCCCTTTATATTGTTAACGTCATATATATACACTTATAAACATTGTACCTGAAGATCTGCAACAGCAGTGAAAACGTTAGTACAAAAATGTTGTGAAAAATCCGTTTTGTTCTTTTTTTTTACTAATTTCTTTTATATGTACCAGCATGCAGATTTCATTTGACTTTTTAATATATATATACATCTGAAAATTAAACCAAAGTGTTAGAATTAGATTTTTGAGCTGTCAAATTTTTGTTCTTCCCTCGACAGGATTTGAACTCACACCATTGATACACTGCAGCACCGTTCGCTTAGCCTTACATCCAGTGCCCTAGACCACTTGACCACATCCACTCCCTAAAAAAGGAGTTTCAATAGTCGTAGTGTTACCTTGTCTCGTAAGGCAAATCTAGAGATAGACATAAGACATGTGTATAAGTGTGTGTAGATGGTACATATATACTTAATATTATAATTTGACAGCAATGTAACTCAGCAATTTTTAATACATTGTATAGGATAATGAAGAATTCATTATACAGTCACAGGAAATAAAGTATATTATACAAACGTCTAAGCAAGTGACAACCATACAATATATCTGTCCCACTGGATCTCAAAGTTACTTGTGATGCTAGGTTAATACTAAATATTAAATATACGTCTGAAAATTAAACCAAACAGTGTTAGAATTAGATTTTTGAGCTGTCAAATTTTTGTTCTTCCCTCGACAGGATTTGAACTCACACCATTGATACACTACAGCACCATTCGCTTAGCCTTACGTCCTGCGCCCTAGACCACTCGACCACATCCACTCCCTAAAAAAGGAGCTTTAATAGTCGTAGTCAGAGCTCCAGATAATTTTCAAGTCCAAAGGGTAATTACCCTCTACTTTTGAAAATGATGGGTATTTGCATATTTCCTTTGCACTGTTGTACTCTCTACTTCAGAAAAGATTGCTTACATGTACACTTTTAAAATTATGTTTGACACAAGTGTTATTCAATAAACGCAGGATGCAAGTGAAATGTATATCTCTGTTTAATTTGACACGATTGTGTCATGTTTATTAATAAAATGTTGTAAATATTTTGTTTTTTGATCGTTGACTTCGGCAGTTTTCACAGCCGTTTTGTTAATGTCATCAATGATTCCTTTAACTATACCCTCACTAGACACAGATGAAACTGTCAGGAACTTAAGAATAGAATTTTCCGTAGCGCCGCTTATTCATGTTCTTGCTCATTTTCGGTAATCCCTCATTTTCAACGAACAACGTGTTCCCAAATTTACTTTCGTTTTAGTTCTTACTTATTACGTAAACCACATTTATTTGTAATATTGACCGCGATTGGATAATTTATCGTACACATCCAATCAGATCTCTTTTGACATCGATGCTTAGAAAGGCAAACATTCGGTACCCCTCGGATGTATACGCTCTCTCCTTCAAAAGGTATAAAGGGAAATAATTACGGGGAATTTCTCAAAGACAAAAATGTATTGTTATGTACACGACCGTACAAGTACGCTCCGAATTTGGAAAGTTTGCTTACACAGCAATATGTATGCGTAATATGTACACTCTGATCTGATGATACATGCGTTTTTACTCGTTTTCATAGCGTAAAAAACGCAAATACGCAGTTTATCTGGAGCTCTGGTCGTAGTGTTACCTTGTCTCGTAAGGCAAATCTAGAGATAGACATAAGACATGTGTATAAGCGTGTGTAGATGGTACATATATACTTAATATTATAATTTGACAGCAATGTAACTCAGCAATTTTTAATATATTGTATAGGATAATGAAGAATTCATTATAAAGTCACAGGAAATAAAGTATATTATACAAACGTCTAAGCAAGTGACAACCATACAATATATCTGTCCCACTGGATCTCAAAGTTACTTATATATATATATATATAGTCAAACCTGCCCATGCCTGCACCGCTATTAAGAAGTCACCTGTATTAAGAGGTCACCTTTTCTTGTCCTGTTATAGAAAATTTCATATGAATTGAACCTCTTTTAAGAGGTCACCTGTCTTATAAGGTCATCTTTTGTTTGACCCAAAGGTGACCTATTAAAACAGGTTTGACTGTATTCTTTTTCATAAACTACCTACCATCATGGCAATCAGGGTCAGAATATAACTCTGCTTCATTGAATAAACTAACATGGATACAACTGCAGGGCGTTTGGAATTATCTTTGGTGGGCTTCTTCTTCTTGGCTGGTTCAGAACTTGCATCGCCATCGGCTTCATCTTCGTCCGATTCAAATGCAGCTGACATTGAAGGGGATCCTTCCTTATCAAATGTACTGTATGAGGGATTTTCATGATCAACCAAGTGCTGTCAATGAAAAACATTTAAAAAAAAAACCATAAAATTTCATAGTTGAGACAATAAATGATGACAATAAATGTTAGTCTTTTAAGGTTCCCTCCTTCACAATCAAATGGAATAACAGAGAATAGTCAAAACTTTTTTTTCTTTTGTTTCATATCTTTGTTTTGAAACTGAGCTTGAACATTCTATCCTATATTGTATTGCACTTATAATTACCAGATTTTTGGAATTTTCCAAAATCTCAAATCTCCCCTGTTCACAAATGCAGTCATACATATAAAATAAGTCTAGTAAAGAAAAAAAATAACTGAAAATTGAAAAATACTAAATATCTAAAATGCCATTAGTTTAATTAAAGGGAAACTTGGCAAAAAAATTCTTTTTTTATATGTTTTTCCTGATGTATAAATATGGATGTTTATATGTATATTAGCGTTTTATTATGTTGGATAAGGGAATGGAATATATTTTAAAATTCGGTCAACGATAGATGGATGTCGCCATTTTGATAGCATCTCGATACCAATTATCACGTGATGTCTAAATACCACCACGCCCCAAAACAAGCGTGACAAACCGGGGTCCTCATTCAGTGTCGATATGGCCTGTCAGGCGTAATTCTTTTTATTTTTCTTATTATTCTAAATATATGAATTTATTACACAATCACTTTTTGCAGATTTACCTTTTGTTTCTATATACTTATGGCAAAACAAACGAATCGGAGAAAACGGTCCGTCTTTAATGAGACACATTTACAAAAGTTTTTTTTTTAAAATTGAAGAACTACGAAATTATGTGGAAAAAAAAGAACGGACATCGGAACAATGCCATGAATTCGCAAAAAAATAAAAATAGGCCTATATTACAGGGCAAAATTGTTTTAATGATATTATTATAAGATCGCACTTTGTAATCGATCGTTCATGCACTACAATAAAGCAGTGTCTTCAACCTATGCCAACATTTTGAAATATCATATTCAAGGAACGCCAACAAACATATTACTACAGGTGTATATATAATAATTAATGATAATTACAGGTAAGTAAATTGGAAATGCAGGTCTCAAAAGTGAAATATTAAAATATTGAAATTAACCCCAAAAAATGTATGACAAAACAAATTTGTATGTAAAAAAAATAGTGATTGTAATTATTGTAAAAAAAAAATAATTCAAATCTAAACTTAAAAAGATATGAATAATTATTAAGAAAAAAAGATTGTAAATTGGACAAAAATCTATAAAAAATAATATATTAGAATAAGTCTGTTAAAATTAAACAAAAAAAGTTTTGTAACAATTTATACTAAAAAAATCTAAATTGAAAAGATATGAATAATTATTTAAAAACAATTGTAAACTGGAAAAAGAATCTAAAAAAAAATATTAGAATAAGTCTGTTAAAATTAAACAAGCAATTTATATATAAAATTTCTACTTAGAAGTCTACAGGTATCTTCTGAAGATATGAATAATTGTGTAAATAAAAAAGGTGAAAATCTTAAATTTGAGAATAATTTAAATAAAAAATCTTTCTCTAATAAACCTTAATTCAAAATTTGACTTATTTCATAAAGTATGATATTAAAAGATATGTGCTTATATTTTACTGAATTATTTTTTTTATTTTCATAAATCCTGGGATAAATATGATAATAAAATGCATCTTTTCTTCCTACTTAGTTTATTGTCTTCTATATTAACAAAAATCAATTGTGGACTTGGAGTACATTGATATCTCCTCCAACTTTACACTAATTAAACAACACTAGTCATGTTTAACCTATTCAACCTATGCCAACATTTTTTCTTACCTTTTTTTACCTATTTTCAAAATGTTGGCATAGGTTGAATGAACCACGTAAGAGATGTACCCTGAAGTTTTGTATAATAAACTTTAAAAGTATTTATAATACTCATCGTCTGTAATTGTCAAATGAAAACTATTACAAATTATATGTTTACATAATCCTCTCAATTTGATGGCTTCCTACCCTGTAACTTTCTGTGCTTTTTGCTAAGAAGCAGAGCTCATGTGTAGCTTTATTGGTTCATTCAACCTATGCTCACATTTTGAAAAATAAAAGCCATAAAATTGAGAGGATTATGTAAACATATAATTTGTAATAGTTTTCATTTGACAATTACAGACGATGAGTATTATAAATACTTTTAAAGTTTATTATACAAAACTTCAGGGTACATCTCTTACGTAATATAATAATTTGTTTATGGAAATACAATATTCTTATTCGCCAACAGTAAAAAGATTAATCTGTTTTCATAACGGTTATTTCTGATTTGAACAAAGTGTAACATATAATATGTCTCTACGTAAAGAAAAATATTTTTTGCTTATTTTAATCACGTCTTTCGAACTGGCGGACGGGTCTATACAAATACCCCAGAATACTGCTAGAATACCCTTTGAATGCCCAAGAATACCACAAAATACAAATAATATAAAGATCTTGAAAGATTTTGGATTTTTAATTTTTTTTATTCTGTTAGTTTAAACATATTTTATTAATTAATAAATATAGTACAATATGATAAATTTCAATATGATACAATACAAATAATTAAAGGGATTCGAAAACAAGTTTAGAAAAACTTATATTAATTCGTTTCCCTGGTATATCTCTTTACAATAATCAAGCTGGTCTCGAAGTTTATACAATATCAAATTTTAATTATAAAGAACAGTGTTATTCTGAATAGATATAAATGTGACAGAGATATTTCACAGAAGGCAATGCTGATTGAATTATTATTTGTATTGATCATTAGTTCTATTTTCATTTATATTTTTTATTATAATTTTTGTTAATAGTATTTACTTTAAGGAATTTTTATTTTTATCTTGGAGACTTTGTTAATATTGATGTCATACATGTAAATGTGGTGAATTCCACATGCTGATTACCGCTGATTAAATTTTATTAATAATTTTTGCATGAAAAAAAAAAAGAAAAACAAAGGCATGACTCCATTTCATTTCTCCTTGTTATATTTCATGCTTATTCAACAAAATATAGATCGAAATGAAGAAATATAGCTGGTTTGTATTTATACGAAAGGAAGTTTTTTGAGTAAAATGGTTTCACTTTCAATGTTGTCTGAATATCTATGCTTATCAAAATACAAGCCAATCTTTATGTCGTCGTATTTTCCGTCATTTCTTTGATCGTGAAATTGTTATAATTTTTTTTTTTGTTTCTCTAAATTTTTGAATTACACACGTTTGCCTAATAATATAATGTAAAAACAATACTTTTGTTGTTTAATATTTTGAGAAATAATTAATTATATTGATCACCGAGATTGGTCTTGATTACTTCCGCGAGCTTCCCTATACCAAGCCATGCAATAATTATTTGTTGTTTTTGTGCGCAGTTTTCTTTTTTGAACATGTAACAGCTATTATGTCGGGAAATTGTGCCATTAATTTTCATCGTTATCATTTTAATAAGATTTTGGTAGTTTTTCGTTGTTTCGGGGAAATAAAAAAATTCTATTTGTTTTTCAGTCTATCAGGGATATTCACAGGTCCTCTGAGGGTATTCTTGGGTAATATGGGGGTATTCTTGGGTATTCTGTGGTATTCTTGGGTAAATGTATGGACCGGTGGCAGACCCCTCTGATTAATCTCAGAATAGTCATAAAAAATATGGTTGTTGTTTTTATAAGGAAAAATTGCATATGAATGGTTTTTGTCTATTTTGCTTTTTGGGGTTTGCAAGAAGAATTTTCTACCCTGCCCTGTTCACCTAACTCGAATAATACTGCGCCCTCTATCAGCACTATCGCTGGATGAGAGCTTGAACTCTCCTTGTGATAAAAACTCGTCAGCTGCTCTCTGAAAGAGAGAGCCAATCAGCGATGATTATTTGCGAGTATGCGCAAGGCGGTTCTTTCAATTTTCGGTAATGTTTCTAAACAGCAAGAAATGGAGATCGACAAGTTGATTAACGATGTTTAATTCATTATTTAGTTTTCCTACATTTCTTGTCTTTTCACCTTTTAGATTAGTAAGGTCAAACACGTGGGTACAATGAAAACATTTGACACCTGAACGCTCTATTGACCTATGTTTACAAACATTTCCTAAGCTCCTCCTTCTTTTAGTGCCAAAGTCATCACACGCAGTTTATACCCAGAATGCATTGCTAATTTGAAGCTTCCGATTGACACGTTTTATCGAGAAAGTCGTTCGGCGTTAATATAGCAAAGCGTAATATAACGACTGGATTATTCGGGTTACTGTTCACCCTGCTTTACTTCATAATTTTGGTTGTTGCTATATCATTCTGATGAGGCACAAAAAAAATCAAGATAAAAATGAACAATTCAATATAACTTACAATCAATGTTAATCTTTAGATTTTTTTGTGAAAATAGCCCCAGAATCATTGCTGCATCAGGTGCGGATCCAGCAGTTTTGAAAACGGGGTCCCAGGCTCTTGTTTGCCAATATTTACCCAATTTATACACAAATTTTACTAAATTGTCGAACACCCCCTTGATCCGCCAGTGTGCATTAATATGCACCCATTCCTAATGTATACTTGATCAGGGTCGTGTATTTTAATCACCTATTAGAACCTTTAAAATGTGCATTGCATCTCCTATTCTAGTCACGGGTAGCATTAACAGGTCACAAAATGCGTATTGCGTTTCTGATTATTGCCAAAGATTGTGACACATGTATTCAAGTATTCGGTCAGAGTCCCGTCGACCGGATGTAAAATGACACTTGTATATTCTGCCTGGCGACTTCCTGTGTGGACCTAAACTCATTACGCAATATTAGGTACCCTGCTGAGTGAACCGGTGTAAATGTACCTGTCGTTTTCAGAATGAAAATAAAAATAAGTAAATCCCGCCTTTCACTTATTTCAGGAATTATTTGCCTTAATTTATTGAAGAATAAAATATTTAAAATTAAAATTTGGTCTCTCGCTTCTGAAAATACATGAAAAATATAAGAAATATATTTTCTGCATAATATTTTACGTTTCGCTCATCAAAAATGACAAACAAACAAAAAAAGGAAAAGAAATTAACATTTTTAAATCACTTGCTCGCTCCAACGTTTTTAGCACAAAATCCGAAGAAGAAGTAAATTTGGTGTGGCCTAATCTCTGTATATTTTGACTGCTCTTCATCTGTTTATACCACTCATGAGCATGATCTCTTCCGAACTTTGTCTGAATGAATATCAGTGGATATCAAAATTATAGGTCAAGTTTGCTTACAGGGTTCAGAGCTGAAAAAAATCATATATTTAGGTTTTGTGCCTTCTGGGGGTCACTGAGCAAAGAGGTTTTTTTTCTTTAAACACTAACTTTGTAAACTCAGTTGCCACCCGATCTCCTAACCTTTAATTTTTAGTTCTTTTATTAAAATTAAAACATCTTTTATGAACATCGATCGTTAAAATTGTGAATACATATTAATTATGATGAGACAGCTATATATAGTTAGGCCAATTTGGCACCTCTAATAATGAAAACTTATAATTTCAAGGATGGTGTATACTTTTTTATCATCTAAAACATAATTACAATTATAATTGTTCCTGTTATTTCAACATTATATTTATTCTAATGTTTTAAAAATATTTTATCTTTAATAAATAATAAACGATCTACCAACTCGTCTTGGAAAGCAAATAGTGTGTATTCAAATTCCCATTTTATTAATCCGATCAATACACGTTACGCGTTATCAAAATTATTCATTATATTTTTCAGCACATTAGCAGTAAAACAAAATGAACATAATTGTAAAAGGGATCCTACATATAGTGAATATAGGTGACTGTTGTAAAACACCCTTTCCATTGTAAATATAAAGGAAATGAAACATTTTGTTCATTTAAAATAGTTGTTTGTCAAAAAGGTACGTAGCTGTTCACTTCAGTATTTAATTTTCCAACGGTTATTAGATTTAAATTACAGTCCTCTGAGCGCTTTAAATGAAGCGAATTTAACATCAGCGACCCAAACTTTAAATTTCAATCCCACAATGCAATTATCGGGCTAAAACGTGACAACCCATGAAAAAATTAGAAATTAAAATTACAAATTTGCGATTTGCTTCGTTATTTGTGGAAATATGTCGATAAAACTTTGTGAATATGTATTCTATATCACCAGGAACATATTTAGCTAACATGTAAAAAATCGCGAAGTTTCCCTTTAATGTTGTATATATTATTTTAGTAAAGAAAATTGTTAATAAGGTTAAATTTGTCTATATATGGATGCTACAACCTTTAGCTTTGAAGCAAACAAGTCAATATTCAAAATTACAATACAAAAACAGGGTTTCAGCTTGACTTTAAAATCTTCAAGGACAATTGCCAGTTTTATAAAAATGTCTTCATGACATTCTTTAAAAATTAAACTTATTTTTATAAAGTTCTTCAGGACAATTTGAGAAATAGGTGGGCAAATGTCCTGAGACTGGTGACTAGCTGAATCACTGCAAAAATATAATGTTGAAAAACAACAATTATACAACATATACAGTACAATACCAACTGTTAGTAAAACTAATGAAAGAAAGTAAAGCTCAGATCAATGTTTAATGCTTTAATATTACAGATTAACTCATTTGTTTAAATATGTATTTGAAGTATTCAATTCTGAAATATTTATTACTTTGCAATGCTAGGAAAACACTCTAAAAATATACTAAGCCATCAGATGATTTGGTGGAATTTCCTCCCTTACAGTTTAACTAATAACCAAGTAATAATTCTTCCTTTCAAATATAATTATAATTTCTTGATCTTGCAACACCTTCACCTTGATTTATCATTAATATGAAGGAATTTTTTTCATAGTATTTTTTTTATATGTAAGCATAGTCTTACTGTACTCTAGTCTGCATGAATTTATTTGTTTATTCTTTGATTATTATGGCTTGGTAGTTCAAATTGTCAAAATAAGTTTATTCTGTATGGAATCAGAATATATTGACTTTGGTTTGGTTGGGGAACTTACCTTCAGTAGAATAAGCCTTGTCTAGCTTGGTGATTCTATGGGAGTGAGTGAGTGATTGTTGTTTAATGTCAACTCAGCAATTTTTCAGCTATATCATGGCAAGAACAAGCTAATTTTCAATAAGATGATGATGAGGTCCGCTTTGTTCTAGACCAGCATGCTTAGTTGGTTTTTCATAGTGCTAGCTCACTGAAACAACAGTCTGCAGGTAGACATGTCGCTCCACTCGGACACATTTTTCTGATTCAGAACCAACCAGTCTTTGCTCTCTCTCCTTAATGCTGTGTGCTTAGCGGAGAAACAACAAATACCAATTTTATAGTTTTTGGTTTGACCTGACTAGGGCTCAAACCCACGATCTACCACACTAGAGGTGAGCACGCTAATCATTACGCTACCGATGCGGTTGTAATTCTATGGGAACTGGACTTCATAAGAATAAAGCCTAGTCTAACTTGGTGACTCTGGGGGAACTTAACTTCATCAGAATAAAGCCTAGTCTAACTTGGTGACTCTAGGGGAACTTAACTTCATCAGAATAAAGCCTAGTCTAACTTGGTGGGGGAACTTAACTTCATAAGAATAAAGTCTAGTCTAACTTGGTGGGGGAACTTAACTTCATCAGAATAAAGCCTAGTCTAACTTGGTGGGGGAACTTAACTTCATCAGAATAAAGCCTAGTCTAACTTGGTGGGGGAACTTAACTTCATCAGAATAAAGCCTAGTCTAACTTGGTGGGGGAACTTGACTTCATCAGAATAAAGCCTAGTCTAACTTGGTAGGGGAACTTAACTTCATCAGAATAAAGCCTAGTCTAACTTGGTGGGGGAACTTAACTTCATCAGAATAAAGCTTAGTCTAACTTGGTGGGGGAACTTAACTTCATCAGAATAAAGCCTAGTCTAACTTGGTAGGGGAACTTAACTTCATCAGAATAAAGCCTAGTCTAACTTGGTGGGGGAACTTAACTTCATCAGAATAAAGCCTAGTCTAACTTGGTGGGGGAACTTAACTTCATCAGAATAAAGCCTAGTCTCACTTGGTGGGGGAACTTAACTTCATCAGAATAAAGCCTAGTCTAACTTGGTAGGGGAATTTAACTTCATCAGAATAAAGCCTAGTCTAACTTGGTGGGGGAACTTAACTTCATCAGAATAAAGCCTAGTCTAACTTGGTGGGGGAACTTAATTTCATCAGAATAGCCCTTGCTTGGTGATTTCGGGGAACTTAACTTGGTGGGGGAACTTAATTTCATCAGTATAGCCCTTGCTTGGTGATTCCGGGGAACTTAACTCCATCAGAATAGCCCTTGCTTGGTGGTTATGGGGAACTTGGATTTGTTTGAACTTGAAATTGCAATAAAAGTCTGCGGGCAGAAATATTTGAAATTTAACAGCTATTCAAAGATCAATTTGAGCTTACCTTTCCCAGTCAAGAATCTATAGGAGTTTGCCAATGGTTGGTACAATTAATAGTAAATACCTGTAGTTCTAACATTACAGAATACAAGCCAGTTTGACACTTAAGTATTTTTTTAAAAGGAAGATTTATGTAAAATATGTTTATCTCTGGTTTAGTCCCACTCTTTCATATTGTGTAATTTTAGTTTTAAGTCTAAAACAGTTAAAAACCTAGATATTTAAATTAGTGCACACAACATGTTTCTGGAATAACCAGCCAATTTTATCTACCTTGTTTAAGCCCTTTGGTTTACTTTCCCTCAGACTTTTAAATTATTTGGCTTTCCAATCTTTTGACAATGAGCATACCTGATGAAGAAAATTGTCATGCACACTAATTTAGATATGTATGATTTCAATGCTATCAGTATAACAGGATTGGTATAACTTACTCTCATAGCTCAGGTAATGTTTGGCATACTTACTCTCATAGCTCAGGTAATGTTTGGCATACTTACTCTCATAGCTCAGGTAATGTTTGGCATACTTACTCTCATAGCTCAGGTAATGTTTGGCATACTTACTCTCATAGCTCAGGTAATGTTTGGCATACTTACTCTCATAGCTCAGGTAATGTTTGGCATACTTACTCTCATAGCTCAGGTAATGTTTGGCATACTTACTCTCATAGCTCAGGTAATGTTTGGCATAATTACTCTCATAGCTCAGGTAATGTTTGGCATACTTACTCTCATAGCTCAGGTAATGTTTGGCGTACTTACTCTCATAGCTCAGGTAATGTTTGGCATACTTACTCTCTTAGTTCAGGTAATGTTTGGCATACTTACTCTCATAGTTCAGGTAATGTTTGGCATACTTACTCTCATAGCTCAGGTAATGTTTGGCATACTTACTCTCATAGCTCAGGTAATATTTGGCGTACTTACTCTCATAGCTCAGGTAATGTTTGGCGTACTTACTCTCATAGCTCAGGTAATGTTTGGCGTACTTAATCTCATAGCTCAGGTAATGTTTGGCGTACTTACTCTCATAGCTCAGGTAATGTTTGGCGTACTTAATCTCATAGCTCAGGTAATGTTTGGCGTACATACTCTCAAAGCCTTTAAATTATTTGGCTTTCCAATCTTTTTACTATGAACATACCAGATGAAGGTTATTCCACAAACTTCTTATGCATTAGATATCATTTTTTTCTAAGCACAATGGTCTTTACTGGTTCTTACAAAAATTATTGTTTACAACAATTAAGTTAAAATGACTGACAGATGTTTGAAGCCAAGTCATGCAAGACATGGCAAAAGTTTAATCAGCCTTTGGATGGGTGAGCTAAACATGACATTTTTTTGTTTATCTTTAGAGATAATTATTACTATGTGTTAAGAGTTGAAGTCACAAATCAGGTGCCTATTCCTATGAGAAAAGTGTATCAAAAACAACAAAATAAACAAGCAAAGGAAGAAAAATATTAAATGGTTACATTAAAAGATTAATATTTATGGTTATTTTTAAATGGAAAAGGGTAATGAGGGAATAAAAGAATGCAAAAAAAAAGCATCTCTTGCAAAAATAAAGTGCTAGCTTCTACTAATTTCTTGTAACTGCATGATGCCCAATATATTTTTAAGCATACAGCATTCAACAAAGTGAAGCTAAATCAAGAAATTATAACATTAACTAAAATCATAAATACAACATAAATTCATGCGGTTGTAATAAATGGAATGCTAAGCTATATATAAACGATATTCAATATTATTTTGAAATTCCACCCAACCTCTTTCTGACTAAGATCCTGTAGGGGTACCTGCTGTTCAGTCGCCTTCTTGGATTTTTTACTACGAATTCTTCCCTTTGGTTCATCTATGATTATAAGTTCCTGGAAAAACAGGTCAACATGCAGAAAGCAAGCAAGTTAACCACACCTAACTAAACATAAATCAAACAAGTTAAACACACCTAACTAATCAGAAATCAAACAAGTTAACCACACCTAACTAATCAGAAATCAAACAAGTTAAACACACCTAACTAATCAGAAATCAAACGAGTTAAACACACCTAACTAATCAGAAATCAAACAAGTTAACCACACCTAACTAATCAGAAATCAAACAAGTTAAACACACCTAACTAATCAGAAATCAAACAAGTTAAACACACTTAACTAAACATAAATCAAACAAGTTAACCACACCTAACTAATCAGAAATCAAACAAGTTAAACACACTTAACTAAACATAAATCAAACAAGTTAACCACACCTAACTAATCAGAAATCAAACAAGTTAAACACACTTAACTAAACATAAATCAAACAAGTTAACCACACCTAACTAATCAGAAATCAAACAAGTTAAACACACTTAACTAAACATAAATCAAACAAGTTAACCACACCTAACTAAGCATAAATCAAACAATTTAATCACACCTAACTTATTATGAACCAAATTAATTAAACACACCTAACTTATTAGGAACCAAACAAGTTAAACACATCTAACTTGCTAGAAATCAAACAAGTTAAACACACCTAACTTATTAGAAATCACACAAGTTAAACACACCTAACTAATCAGAAATCAAACAAGTTAACCACACCTAACTTATTGAAACCAAACAAGTTAAACACACCTAACTTATTGAAACCAAACAAGTTAACCACACCTAACTTATTGAAACCAAACAAGTTAAACACACCTAACTAATAATACCTTTCACACACACTGTTTATATTTGTTGAGAGGTAAGTTTTAACGAAAAAATGTGTCCATAGTCTACGAATGCCCTCTCTTCCTGCTAAAGTAAACAGGGCCATAATGGAAAAAGTAGTATACTCCGAAATCGAACTTAGCCTACTTAGCCTCTCCAATACTAATCCATATTTAAATATATACCGGTAATGAATACATTTGTGTATATGTAGTGCTAGACAGTTTTGTTTGTAAATTTAGAATCCTTGGAATTCTATCTTATTTCATTTGTTGGAAAATTTAACCCTTTACAAAATCAAATTCAAAATGTGAGAGGTTGTTATCACAAATATAAATCACCATAAAGAAACAAAACCAATTCTAAATGACAAGACGAATAGACACAAAAAATTGTTATCCTTTGATGAAAAAAAACCAAATGGAAAATATTTTTCATTTGTGTTTCTTGCTAGAAAAGTAGAATTAAAGTTTATCATTCTTGTTGATTCATATGATACCAGAAATTTGCTTAGTAATTAATTTATTCTGGAATATGTCTATTCACAACAAACTGTTTGGGATAACAACACAAAAACAAGTGCACCTGCATATCCGTCATGCATTCTCTCAAATATTTCACCAAATTCTTATCATTTGCAATATTTGAAAGCTGAAGCTCTCCCTTGTGCAAACATTCTCTTATCAAAAATGGTACATTCATAAGAAAATACATAGAAATACAGTCAAACCTGTATGTAAAGATCACTCAAGGGAACCTGAACATGTGGCCTTTATGAGCAGTTGTCCTTTATATACAGGTTAAAATTATATGCACTATTCACTAATGGGGATAATGATATTGCCCTTTACAGACAGTGATTTTTTATTTAGAGGTGTCCTTTACAGACAGTGATTTGTTATTTAGAGGGGTCCTTTACAGACAGTGATTTGTTATTTAGAGGTGTCCTTTACAGACAGTGATTTGTTATTTAGAGGTATCCTTTACAGACAGTGATTTGTTATTTAGAGGTGTCCTTTACAGACAGTGATTTTTTATTTAGAGGTATCCTTTACAGACAGTGATTTGTTATTTAGAGGTGTCCTTTACAGACAGTGATTTGTTATTTAGAGGTGTCCTTTACAGACTGATTTGTTATTTAGAGGTGTCCTTTACAGACAGTGATTTGTTATTTAGAGGTGTCCTTTACAGACAGTGATTTGTTATTTAGAGGTATCCTTTACAGACAGTGATTTGTTATTTAGAGGTGTCCTTTACAGACAGTGATTTGTTATTTAGAGGTATCCTTTACAGACAGTGATTTGTTATTTAGAGGTGTCCTTTACAGACAGTGATTTGTTATTTAGAGGTATCCTTTACAGACAGTGATTTTTTATTTAGAGGTGTCCTTTACAGACAGTGATTTGTTATTTAGAGGTGTCCTTTAAGACAGGCTTGACTGTACAACATTCAAAGCAAACACTGAACATTACATAATAAATAATCAAAAATGTAAATAAAAAATAAAATGATTTGCATAAGTGAATTAATATTCCTAAATTATTCAAACATAAAGAATGGCAAATAAAAACAAACACAGATATATAGAACTAAAAAAAATTGTTTCAATGTCCGTCATTGTTGCCCGACATTTTTAACAACTTTTTGTATACTACAATAAAAATGTCAGTGCTGTGCCTAAATATCTACGATTTAACAGCAACACCACCACTGATAAAAAGTTTTTCCAAAGCATTGCACTTTGATTGCAATGAAATCCATTCATTATTTTTCACCTGCAAGCACACAACATAAATAATCGGTCAAGCCAGGGGACATAACTCTTCATTATATATATTACCTTACGATGTAACCAATGTTTACATTCTACTGCTAGAGTGATATACAATATAAGTATAACACCTGGGTTGACAAACCATGGCCACTGACTAGAGTCATGGAAATCAACATACCAAGGTTTACTACAATCTGTTTTAATTATGCCAGTTAACCCTAGTACTCTACAAATATATACAATAAATATGGTTACGATTTATGGTGTTTAATGCCACTTTCAACAATATTTCAGTTATATAAGGCAGTCAGTTATATTGGTGGAGGAAATCGGAGTACACAGAGAAAACCAACGACCTGTCACAAGTCACTGACAAACTTTATCTATACAATAAATAATGCTAATGCAACAAATTGGAAAAAGTAAGCCATTACAATGAAACCTGTTTCAACCAAGACCAACTTTTGTGTTTGGAATAGACAGATGTTTGGTTTATACAGACTATATTAACAAAAATGACCTACATTTAAGAATTTATTTGTAGTTGGGTTAATACAGGTTTCTGCTTTGTTCAGTGTTCAATTTAGACACGCTTCACTGTACATGATATCTTTTACAATATCATTACCACACGCAATGGCAGAAATAACCAATATACAATATAACTTCTTTTCAACGGTCAGAAGAAAAATTGAAAACTTATTCAAGATTGGTAGATCTGGATTTTCAGTTCTGATCATCAAAAATTTGGGTATTACTGTTACTGGAATGTAATTAATTGGAAAACATGATGGTCTCTTTGTATAGATAGCTGCAGTTGTGTTTTTGCAACCATTTACAGTTAATCATTTAATAATTTGATACCTTAACTAATAAAAGCATTATTAAAGTATTAAGAACACCTTGAAAGCTACTTACCGATATTATATATTAAGTCTAGAATGAAACCTGACCGAAAATGATGGGAAACTAATACGATGGGATATGGAAGCAGGCTGACAATATTACTAATTATAAATTGCATTATTTGTATATCATGCTACACAAAACTATAATAAATCAATATATATAAAGCCACTTTTATACGTAGAAGTGATAATCTTAGATGAGGTTTGGTTTAGGTTGATGGTGTTTACCGCCAACAATATTTCAGTTCTATCATGGCAGTAAGTTTTATTGGTGGCGGAAACTGGAATGCTGGAGAAAACCACCAACCTCAGCTGCAAGTCCATGACAAACTTGATCACATAATGTTGTATAGTACACACCTCGCCATGAGTGGGATTCGAACTCACAACACGATAATATAATAAATCAATATATATATAAGGCCACTTTTATATGTAGAAGTGAAGATCTAATAAGAGGCAGACTGCTGTACTTAATTGTATCGGTATCTTTAACATCATTTTTATACTAACCTGGCAACTAAAGATTGTGGGTCAACTAATTCCTGGAAAAACTGAAACTGGTACAAATGTAGAACACATAGGTGAATGCCACTCCATACAAGCAGGACAAATCTGAACAATGTATATTTTTTTCCAAGAGTATTATAAAATGCCCAGAATGTTGATATATACAGGAATGACAAGAAATAAAAAGCTCCAAAGACTGAAGGCACTATAATACCGCTAGCTGCCAAAAATAACACCACCAAAAACTGGCCGAAAAATTGCAAAAAAGCTTCGGTTCGTTTACGACGAGTTTTGGCAACGGTGGTAGGTAACTCTGTTGTCTGGTCAGTTGATGTCTTGAGAAGCTTGTAGCAGATTACAAACACCAAGATGGATGTAATGAGAACAGCCACATCTGGTAGGATTAACCTCAGTATGTTGATAAAGTCTACACCATCTAATCTGAAATATACAAAAAATAGAAGTGATGAGAACAGATACGTCTGGGAGGATCAACCTCAGTATGTTGATAAAGCCTACACCATCTAATCTGAAATATACAAAAAATAGATGTGATGAGAACAGCCACGTCTGGGAGGATCAACCTTAGTATGTTGATAAAGCTACACCATCTAATCTGAAATATACAAAAAATAGAAGTGATGAAAACAGCCACGTCTGGGAGGATCAACCTTAGTATGTTGATAAAGCCTACACCATCTAATCTGAAATATACAAAAAATAGAAGTGATGAGAACAGCCACGTCTGGGAGGATCAACCTCAGTATGTTGATAAAGCCTACACCATCTAATCTGAAATATACTAAAAATAGAAGTGATGAGAACAGCCACGTCTGGGAGGATCAACCTTAGTATGTTGATAAAGCCTACACCATCTAATCTGAAATATACTAAAAATAGAAGTGATGAGAACAGCCACGTCTGAGAGGATCAACCTTAGTATGTTGATAAAGCCTACACCATCTAATCTGAAATATACTAAAAATAGAAGTGATGAGAACAGCCACGTCTGGGAGGATCAACCTCAGTATGTTGATAAAGTCTACTCCATCTAATCTGAAATATACAAAAAATAGAAGTGATGAGAACAGCCACGTCTGGGAGGATCAACCTCAGTATGTTGATAAAGCCTACACCATCTAATCTGAAATATACTAAAAATAGAAGTGATGAGAACAGCCACGTCTGGGAGGATCAACCTCAGTATGTTGATAAAGCCTACACCATCTAATCTGAAATATACTAAAAATAGAAGTGATGAGAACAGCTACGTCTGGGAGGATCAACCTCAGTATGTTGATAAAGCCTACACCATCTAATCTGAAATATACAAAAAATAGATGTGATGAGAACAGCTACGTCAGGAAGAATTAATCTCAGTATGTTGATAAATGGTACATCATCTAATTTGAAATATACAAAGTGCAGCAATTAATTTTTTACTAGCTAAAAAATGAAGGAAATAAAAATCCTGACAGTATGCAAACCTTTCTTTGGTATATGTAAAAATATTCTGTAAAACAAAAAGATTCGAGCTTGAAAGGTTGAAGACCAGTTAAGCAGATAAAGCATATGCATACCAAAAATGGACTAATTTCAACAACCCATAATTTTATGAAAAATTTAAGAAACTACATTTTTGGTATGCATACAAATATCCTATATAACTAGAGGCTCAGTGGACGAGCCTGTGTCATTCACCTGTCATTTTGTTTTGAAGAAACTTTATACAGAACCTTCCATAGGTTCTTCCTAACAAATTCCAATTAATTTGGCCAGAAAGTTTTTCTTAATTGTTCAATCAGAAACTAAAGATTCTGCTGGACGCAGGAGTCCTGTATTGATACATAAATGGAATAACTTAACTGTCTGCTACACAGGACTAATACCATCCACGTCCCCATCATCTTAATTGAGCCAAAACATATTTGGAACACAACTTTTAGACTCATAATTCTGGGAAAACTTGATGGACCAAGAAATACTACTAATGTGCACATCTTCATATTAGGATCTTGCAATGTACAAAGTTTCATGAACTTCTGATTAATCATGTAGCAGAATTTGCAATGACAAAGTGCATACTGAATTGTCTCAAAATTTCTAAGTCCAAAGAGAGGCCTAACAGGGGTAAAACCCAATGGACAATAAAATCCTTTATACTGCAAAGTTCACACATCATGATCTTAAATTCCACAAAGTTTGGTGGAAATCGGACAAAAGATGTGGAAGTTGGTCCAGACAGACAGGCATATACCTATATACCCCCCCCCCCTAAACTATGTTTGCGGGGGGTATAACAAGAACTGCCTTCGGTGACCAGATTAGTTGTAGGATTGGCACGAAATATGGAAATTTTGTACAGGATCTTCCATACATCATTCCTACAAAGTAATAATTCATTGTGCCTCCTAGTTTCAGGAGAAGATTTTTTAAATTTCAGCCAATCAAAAACAAGAATTTCCCATAACGACCATGTTTTTTGTCTAATCGGTACGAGATGAGGTAATCTTATAGAGGACCTTCCATAGATGCTTCCTGCAAAATGTTGCTTTATTTGGCCAAGGGTCTCAGAGGAGAAGATTTTTAGAAATCAACCAACCAGAAACAAGAATTGCCTATGGCAGTCATGTTTGTTTACAGATCGGGAAGAAATGAGCAATGTTAACAGAGAATCTTCCATAGATGTTTCCTATCAAGTTTCGATTCATTTGACTAAGCAGTTTCAGAGGATAAGATTTTTTAGAAATTGACCAACCAGTGCCAAGAATTGTCTATGACAGCCATGCTGTTTACGGATAGGGACAAAATTAATAATATTTATAGAGGACATTCCATAGATGCCTCCTACCAAGTTTTTGTTCATTTGGCCAAGTGGTTTCAGTGGAGAAGATTCAAATGTGAAAAGATACCAGATGACAGATGTCAAGTGATGGCAAAAGCTCACATGGCCTTTCGACCAAGTTATCTAATAAAAAGGTTCAAACTTGAAAACTTAGAGGAGTTAGGTAGATAAAACATGTACTATATATTGGATGGACAGACAAAATAAATGGAGCAATGAAAATTAAAACATGTACAAAAATGTACCCTATATGTGGATGGACAGACAAAATAAATGGAGTGATGAAAATTAATCACCAGAACTCAATAATGATAATTTAACTAGTATTATCATGATAGATAGGTATAAAAAAAACCAGAGGCTCTCAAGAGCCTGTATCGTTCACCTGGTAATTAAAAGAACCAATTGGTCCTATGTAAAAACTATGTCCTGCAATGGTAGTCATCTTGGAATTCCAATCAACATATAAAACACAAAGTTTGTAAAGAACCTTCCAATGATTGATGCACAGTTTAGGTTCAATCAGTACAATAATTTCAGAGAAGAACATATTTCTGTATTTTCCCCATATGGTCCTGTATTAATACTATGACCTGTGTTGGCAGCCATCTTGGATTTCCGATCGGCATAAAAAAACAGAAACTTTGTAGAGGACCTTCCAATGTTTCATCCCTGGGCAGTTTGGTTTCAACTGTCCAAGTGGTTTCAGAGAAGAAGCGTTTTGAAACATTTTTCCCATAGGGTCCAATGTTAAACTAAGTCCTGCCGTAGCCACCATTTTGAATTTCATATCAGAACAAAAAACGTAAAGTTTGTAGAGGACCATCCAATGAACATTCATGTACAATTTGGCTTTAATCATATTTGCAGTTTCTGACAAGAAGGCATTTGAACATTTTCCCATAGGGTTCAATGTTAATCTATGTCCTGCGGTGGTGGCCATCTTGGATTTCCGATCGGCATAAAAAGCATAAACTTTGTAGAGGACCTTCCAATGATCATTCCTTGGCAGTTTGGTTTCAACTGTCCAAGTGGTTTCAGAGAAGAAGCGTTTTGAAACATTTTTCCCATAGGGTCCAATGTTAAACTAAGTCCTGCCGTAGCTGCCATTTTGAATTTCATATCGGAACAAAAACCGTACAGTTTGTAGAGGACCATCCAATGAACATTCTTGTACAGTTTGGCTTTAATCATATTTGTAGTTTCTGAGAAGAAGGCATTTGAACATTTTCCCATAGGGTCCAATGTTAATCTATGTCCTGCGGTGGTGGCCATCTTGGATTTCCGATTGGCATAAAAAAACAGAAACTTTGTAGAGGACCTTCCAATGATCATTCCTGGGCAGTTTGGTTTCAATTGTCCAAGTGGTTTCAGAGAAGAAGCGTTTTGAAACATTTTCCCCATAGGGTCCAATGTTAAACTAAGTCCTGCCGTAGTCGCCATTTTCAATTTCATATCTGACCAAAAAACCTAAAATTTGTAGAGGACCATCCAATGAACATTCATGTACAGTTTGGCTTAAATCATATTTGTAGTTTCTGAGAAGAAGGCATTTGAACATTTTCCCATAGGATCCAATGTTAATCTATGTCCTGCGGTGGTGGCCATCTTGGATTTCCGGTCGGCATAAAGTACAGAAACTTTGTAGAGGACCTTCCAATGATCATTCCTGGACAGTTTGGTTTCAATTGTCCAAGTGGTTTCAGAGAAGAAGCGTTTTGAAACATTTTACCCATAGGATCCAATGTTAAACTAAGTCCTGCCGTAGCCACCATTTTGAATTTCATATCGGAACAAAAAACGTAATGTTTGTAGAGGACCATCCAATGAACATTCCTTGGCAGTTTGGTTTCAACTGTCCAAGTGGTTTCAGAGAAGAAGCGTTTTGAAACATTTTCCCCATAGGGTCCAATGTTAAACTAAGTCCTGCCGTAGTCGCCATTTTCAATTTCATATCTGACCAAAAAACCTAAAATTTGTAGAGGACCATCCAATGAACATTCATGTACAGTTTGGCTTAAATCATATTTGTAGTTTCTGAGAAGAAGGCATTTGAACATTTTCCCATAGGATCCAATGTTAATCTATGTCCTGCGGTGGTGGCCATCTTGGATTTCCGATCGGCATAAAGTACAGAAACTTTGTAGAGGACCTTCCAATGATCATTCCTGGACAGTTTGGTTTCAATTGTCCAAGTGGTTTCAGAGAAGAAGCGTTTTGAAACATTTTACCCATAGGATCCAATGTTAAACTAAGTCCTGCCGTAGCCACCATTTTGAATTTCATATCGGAACAAAAAACGTAATGTTTGTAGAGGACCATCCAATGAACATTCCTTGGCAGTTTGGTTTCAACTGTCCAAGTGGTTTCAGAGAAGAAGCGTTTTGAAACATTTTCCCCATAGGGTCCAATGTTAAACTAAGTCCTGCCGTAGCTGCCATTTTGAATTTCATATCAGAACAAAAAACGTAAAGTTTGTAGAGGACCATCCAATGAACATTCATGTACAGTTTGGCTTTAATCATATTTGCAGTTTCTGAGAAGAAGGCATTTGAACATTTTCCCATAGGGTCCAATGTTAATCTACAGTTGACTCTCGTTATCTCGAATTCGATGGGGCCATAGAAAAAATTTGAGTCAACCGTAGTTCGACTCAAGAGGAGCTATGAAAATACCGGAAGTGTAGTTTGTTTAACGACGAAAGGGAGACAACTCGAGCAAAATTTTGAAGAGCTAAAACCAGCATCGCATGTCTCGATTCTCGGAACGATTTAAAACTGATTCGATGTTTTTGTTGCTGTTTTTTTTCTGTTAAATTCTTTGAATCTTGTGGAATGACTGATAACTGCTAGATATCTTTTTTTTGTGTGTGTATGATTATGTTTATCTGTTGTGTTGCATTGATTCAATAAAGTGTAAAATAAAACTTTTCTCGACGGAAAATAACGCCAATTCTGAGAAATAGCGTGATGTCCCCTTTTATTACAACAGTTAATTAAGAGTAACATTTTTTTCAAATCTCTCAAAATTGAGAAATTATACATCTTTAATGAAAATCAATTTCCGACAAATAAATCAATAGATAAAACGCTTCTGTTGTGTACTTTTCACAATCATTGATGTATGCCGACCCAAGCGCACTTATTATAAATCGATAATTCGTTATTGTACACATTTAACCTGTGTCATAATAGATTATACCAAGCCAATTCAAATATTATCACTAATTAATTTGACAGATTGCTAAAATAAACATGTGAAATAGCCTAAGGTAAAAATGTCAAAGTCAATGACCGGATGTTTCACCTGTGATCCGATTTTAATCCCAAGGTAATACACATGTTTTGACATATAAATTTGACTTAACGAATGTAAATAATATGGTTTTCTACATCTCGGCACCAAAACTTTTATTCGAGACAACCAGAATTTCGACTCATCCGAATTCGACTCGACAGGAGTTAAATTATATATATTTATACACAACGAAGTTCGGGACTTCGATAAAAATTTGAATCAACTGGAAATTCGAGTCAACCGAGTTCGAGACAACGAGAGTCAACTGTATATCCTGCGGCAGTGGCCATCTTGGATTTCCGATTGGCATAAAAAACAGAAACTTTGTAGAGGACCTTCCAATGATCATTCCTGGGCAGTTTGGTTTCAATTGTCCAAGTGGTTTCAGAGAAGAAGCATTTTGAAGCATTTTTCCCATAGGGTCCAATGTTAATCTATGTCCTGTGGTGGTGGCCATCTTGGATTTCCAATCGGCATAAAAAACAGAAACTTGGTAAAGGACATTCCAATGATCATTCATTTACAGTTTGGGTTCAGTCAGTTCATTAGTTTCAGAGAAGAAGATCTTTGAAATTTCAGCCAATCAGAGCATATTATTGGCCCTGGCAGCCATGTTGAATATCCGACTGGAACGAAAAACAGAAACTTTGTAGAGGACCATCCAAGGAACATTCCTACTAAGTTTGGTTCCAATTGGCCCAGTGGTTTCAGAGAAGAAGCTTGAAATGTGAAAAGTTGACAGACAACAGATAACGGACGCCAAGTGATGGCAAAGGTCCAGGTGAACTAAAAAGGTGTAAATAGAAAGTATGTTGTATAACTGTTTCCTGTTGATATCATATTTCTTTGTTACATCCAATGAAATGCTTTTGCTAACACAACCTCATTTCATATTCCTAAGAACCACCACATCATCACTGTGATTATTACATAATCTTTTGTAATATCTTCATCTCCTTGACAGAAAACTATGCAGATTTTATTTCTTTTTCTACAATTTCATGTCTCCTGTCAAGTAGAAGGAAGCATTCTGTTTGTTGCACCCCTCCTACACGTTAATGTCTTGTGGCAAATCACATGGATAATGAAGATAAAATACAAAAAATTACCAGAGACCCTCATGTTAATTTTTGTTTAGCTTGTTCAATGTGTCAAGGACTCCCTCCTCCATCCCTCCTAAAGAAAGATCCATCTCTTATATCCCCCCTATAAAAAATACCAATCTCTTAATTGCCCCCTTCTCAAAAATACCTATCATTTTGCCTTCCCAAAAATATTATTTTTAGACACAAGTTATTAATAATTCTGACACCTTGTGTTTCCAATATCATCTACCATCATCTAATGTTATATAATTTTGACATAAGATAAGTCATCTAAAGTGTGCAGATACTTCATCATACAATAATATCTGGGTCTCAGTCATTCCAGTTCTATCATTCAATGTCAATTTATTGTACATACAAAGCATATTAAACAGAATACACAAGATATGAATGTGTTACTCCTTATGACACATGTACTGGATTACATTGTTATTAACATTAGTCCTGCAGAAGTATATTTCTATTTTGAGCATTCTTAAAAATAATACTAAAATTAAAAGATACAGAAATGTCTAGTGACCATTTTCTTTCATGGTCTAGGAGAAAATAAGGATTCAATATTTCTATATTTTGCTAAATACTTATAAAAGATTAATTTGTTGTGTAAAATAATATGAAATCTTGTAACCTTGAACTGAACATCGTATTCTACAGTACTATTTAATGTGTGTATTAGTCAAGTGCCTATCAAAGTTCAGGATTTTTACAACTTCTAAGTGCAATTCCACAAAAACAAAACAAATATCTATAAAAACAATTCCTCAATACTGCTCCAGAAACTTAACTTATTTACTGCTCCAGAAACTTAACTTATTTACTGTTAATCCATTTCTTTGTTTGCCTAGAGAATTACTGAAGAATTGGAAGATTTTTTGACAAGTCTTGCCAAAAACTAGAAAAGTTTTCAAAGATAAAAAGTGTGTCAAACCTTGTTGAGTCGTTGTCGGAGAGACAATTTTGATTAATTTCGACATATCTAAGTACTGGTATTCCAGTTATTCGTAATAAATTACGGTAAGCTGAAAATTTTTATAAAAAGATGCTATTTTTTTACATTGAGTGATACATGGAAATGACATCAAAGTTTGATTGTATTGTCAAAACAAGCTTCTGGCCTCATTGTCACAAAATTTGAAGTTCTCCAACCCCTTGATAAATTTGGGTTGGTTTATGGTGCTTAATGCCACTTTCAACAATATTTCAGTTATATCACGGTGGTCAGTTTTATTGGTGGAGAAAACCAGAGCACCCAGAGAAAACCACTGACAAACTGCATCACATAAAGTTGCATTGAGTACACCTTGCCATGTACGGGGTTCTAACTCACAACTTTAGTGGTGATAGGCACTGATTGCACAGGTAGTTGAAAATCCAACTACAATACAATCACGACAACGACAGCCCCTCTTGATATATTTGATAGTTTTCTGATTTGTAGTACAAGCGTCCCACACATATTTATTGATGCTTACCTTTCTACACCTATCTGTCTTACTATCTTTTCCTTTGATGAGCCTTCAAATATAAATATCAAGACCATTCTAATAAGAAAATTTGTTTCAAATGGGTTTTTCAATAAACCGGTAATAATAATATATGCCAGAGACCCCGAACAAAATAGGTTTCTTCTTTCGGTTTGAACACATCGAAAGTGTAAGATGAGCATATTTTGTATATGAAAGTTGTAATTATGAGAGAAATACAAGCATATGACTGATTGGATTAATTTTTGTTTTTGATGACAGATAAATAATTTCTTAAAGTGAATTACAATTGAATGAGGTAGTTATAATTTTAATTTTTACTTTTAACTTGCAGTTGAGGAGGCATGTCCTACCCTTCCATATTCCTACGGTTTATCACAAAACAACATATAAACCCTATAAAAATGCCTTTGATCCAAAAATGCAACTTTCTGTTGAAGAATTCAATTATAAAGCAAATATTATCAACAACTATTAAAAATGTTAATTACAGGTAGAAATTAAATTTTGAAAAGATTTACAAATTTCTGTAAATTATTTGTATAATCGCATTAAACAGCATCTGTAACCAGGATACAATACTGATTGTTAAATAACATCATCAAATAACATGCAATCACCAATTTATTTTTGGCAAAGATCTTTTTTTTTTATATGTTAAATTTTGGAAAAAGATACCTTATCATTATGCATGGAACTATGCAATGTCCAGAAATAAAAAAAAGAATTTGAGTAAGCACTTTTTTTCTGGTAGGTTGCATTGAGGTAAGCAAACAATGGCCTCATGCATTCTTTATGCTTGCAATTTGCAAACAATTTGTCTGCTGATATTAAGACTTTTCAACAGGTAGTACTGGAGAATTTTATTAATTACATATGAATGTAGCACAGATTTAAAGCTATAATTAGCTATTGAAAATTGCCAAATAAGACATTAAAATACTTAAATATATATAGTAAACATTAAATAGCTACATGCATGTTATGTCAGTTCAATGGTGCTACCCATGCTTAAATCTAGATATATATCAATCATTTACTTAAAAACTTTAAATAAGTCTTTCCTACTATACCAACCCTCACTTAATAATAGAAACAATGATGTATTAAGAATTTAACAAGTGCTAATTTTCATAAGAATCCACCAGTCATTATTTGGTGATTTAACAAGTGCTAATTTTCATAAGAATCCACCAGTCATTATTTGGTGACTGTAAACTTTGATTGAGAAAAAACACCTAAAACTAAATTATATACCTTTGTTTGAGAAGTATGGGTTAAGGTGTTTAATGTTACTTTCAACAATATTTCAGTTATATCATGCTGGTCAGTTTTATTGGTGGAGGAAACCGGAGTACCTGGTGAAAACCACCGACCTGCCACAAGTTGCTGACAAACTCCATCACATAATGTTGTATCAAGTACACCTCTCCATAACGGGGTTCAAACTCACAACATTTGTGGTGATAGGCACTGATTGAACAGGTAGTTGTAAATCCAACTACCATACGATCACAACCACGATGGTTGCTATGAGATATTTACAACAAATTAAAGTATGTATACATTTGTAAGAATATTTGCCCTACAAACAAATAATAAAAGAATCAATTAGAACAGAAACAGGAAACTCACAAATATTAAACTTAACCATTATATATTCCATACTTCCTTGACTATAGGTCATGGTTATTCATTTTAAATAAATGTTTTTGCCATTATATTTCTATGGAGAATATGGTACTTAGATTTAAAGCTTTCCATAAAACATGGTACATATTAACTGTACATTCTGCTTAATAAAACATCATATTATGGGAAAAAAAGATGAATATATAATAATACAGTAAAACCTGTCTCAACTGAACCCTGAATAAACCAGAATCCTGTATAAACTAAACTATAAATAAATTCTCATTGCAAGAAATCTTTGTTAACTTAACCTGTATAAACCAAACACCTGTCTATTACGAACACAACAGTTGGTTTCAAGGAGGTTCGGATTAGACAGGTTTCACTGTATAAATACAACCATTTTCAAGTTCGCACCTGTGGAATAGAAATATTAACTATTACTCACAGTTAGCAAAATCATATCCATAAGGTTCATCTTTTGTGGCTATAGCTGCTAATGTGATGTGGAAAATTATGTGTGCTAGTGTTCCTAGGGAACTTATGACGATAAGTAATTTCAAAAACAATCCAGTTCCTCCTGAAAATAAAACAATATACATGTATATTATATCATTACCAGAACATTATAAAAATATAAATTGATGACCTTACTGTGACTATGAAATATATAAAAATAAAAGTGCTGTTCCAATACTGGGGTACTTTAAATTTGTGTCAAAGTCACAGTATAGGAACCTGTGCGCCTGAAATCTCTTATTGACGTGCTCTTCTGTAAACTGCATTACGGTTTTGGTGGAAATCAACTGCCCACGCTTTCCAAGCAGGTAAATTTTTCGGAATTCATTATCGATAGATACGATGTATCTGTGTAAAAAAAGCTACAGAATGTACATGATTCATTATTCTAACGGAATCTTAAGTTTCTTTGGATAAAATAACACAACAAATTCAGAATGGAGTATCAAACATTTGTTGTTACTACCAGAAAAGGTAAAAATTCCATTTCTTTATGCCTAAATGGCTTTAAATTTAGACTGTATATGCACGGATAGTTTTGGATGTGAGAAGCATTCTTTTTACAAAGAAGCGATAAAGAAAATATAATTATTCCTACTGAAAAATTGGATTGAAAAAATGAGTGTGCTGTCGGCTGTAGCCGTGTAAGTCTGTTTGACGTCGCGCTTGAAAATAGTCTGTAACCCGATTGACGTGCTAAATTTGTATTTATTAAAGTGGCATTATCTGCTATTTGGTCAAAATCGTAGCTAATGCCGCTTTAACAATCAACTAACATTTATGCTTTATTACTCTTACATTTCAAACAAAACGGAAAACAGTGTACTAGGTGATGATGCCATATGCATATAAGATTAATTCTTAATGGCATATTTTGTCTTTTGTAGCAAAATGGAGAGTGGGATTGCTAGTATAAATTAACCCACTAGTTTCTCTCGTAAAAGAGCATGGAAGGGTTGATAATGGAATTAGTAACACTTAGGAGATAACAGTATTGTATTTGAAGATTTGCCGGCATTAATTGTAGATTTGATAATCACAAATTGAGTTTACTGGCGACGCGTAAACGGAGCAAGTAAACGGGTATATGTGACCATCAAATCAAAACTGATGCCGACAAAGCTTCAAAAACAACACTGTTATCTCCATTATAATGTATTCAGAAGAAAACACAGTTAAAATGAGAAGTTTTAAATCTTTCAGTTTACGTCTGCGCTTGTGTCATTTCTCTGATGGCATCAACCGTGGAATTGATGCCATGAAAATTCAGACGTCATCCAATCAAAATCGACGTTACAAACAATATTGCATTATAATGAGTAATAGAGAAAGCTCACGTTTGCTTTAATTCAAAGAAAGGTGAGCTAAAATGGCTTAGGTTCCATTCTGTGGAAACATTAGGATAGATCTTGTAGTAAAAAAAGTCATTGTATACATGGTTACTTTGACTTTTAAGTTCTTTTTTTTTACTATATGGGAAATAATTTCTCTTTATATGAGGCACATGACTAATTACATCGAATTAAATTGGAAAACTGAAGAGAAATTTAATATCGGCAGTAAATGTCAACCCTCAGTTTACAATAATGTAGACAACACTGGCATTTCGTAAACTACCAAGACATAATTCTTTGGATATGGAAACTATCGTTGATTTTTTTTCAGGGGGGGGTTCTGATGATTTTTCAAATAAATACCGGTATGATTATCTTAATATTTGTGAAATCAAATACACAGAATTTTATTCTGTCACTATAGAAGCTTTAAATTTCCTCAATCCACGCTCATATTATGAATTGTATGAAAAAAGTTTAACTTCCTCGGTTTTGGCGGGGAAAAATAGTGGCGAAAGAGTTAAAAAGATAATTTGATCTCCCTAGATTTCCCATCTAACCCCCATCCCCGAAATTCAAATGGTCTACTCATTACAGCTGCATTAGGTGGAAAATAAATGAGATAAATTCAGGTAAGGAAATAAACTATTTTTAATCAAATTGATGAAAAGAAATGACTTCATTTTAAGCTTAAAGCAAGGCTTTAACATTGACCATACGCTCAAACCAATTTCAGTTTCAAGATGGCCTTTATCGCCAGTTTAGGCAGAATTCTTAGATTCATCAGGTATACTACGGCACAAGAAAGCAATGCCTGTCTTGAATGTGATATACTTGGTATTTGCAGTAAATGAAAATTAGCAGTTGTACGACATCTGAAACTGCTGTAGCATAATCTATGTCATTGTTAATGCTGTAAAGTTTGGATTTCTGCTTTTTAGCAAGATTACCCAAAGCCAACATGATCCAGCTATTTGACTTCCTTTGCAATTTACTGAGCATTTAATATATAATTCGATGCCAGGTAGCGTTACTTATATTTGACGATCTTAAAAGAATTTCTTATATAGTTCATTGCCTTCATTAGTGCATCACAAAAGTAGGAATAAAGCACCAAATACTTATAAACAGTACTTTTTGGCATGTCAAACAGTCTTCAGACGACACTAAACAGACTTACAGTTGTCAAATTGGACGACGTCAAACAGTTTACATTGAATATATTTTAAAAATGTTTTGGCAATGCTGAGGTATTCATATCTGTAATTTTGCATGAACTGTGTTCATATCTATTGACATTACCAAAAGAAGTATCGGGAATATTATTCAAGGATAAAGGGTCAAATGGGACAATCTTATTTTATCCTTGTTAAAATGATAAATATGACGCTATAGGGCTAATACATTAAAAAAACAAAGATGCAGTCCTTGCATCGATCTATCATACGCATTGTCAAGTTTTTGGACATACAGGTTATTAGAATTTAATGAAAACATAGAAAAATTACCTGCCGTGAAAGCGTAAGATGTCGAATTCCACCGAAACCGTAATGCACTACAGTTTACAGATGAGCATGTCAATAAGAGATTTCAGGTGCACAGGTTCGCCCACAATAAAAGAGTTTTGATCTGGCATTTCACTTTAGTTTTAATCAAAATAAATTATGGACAAATTGGAGATCAAACAGGACTCTTTTATGCAACAAACCCAGTATTTTATACCAGTGGAAATAGATTTGTCCGTCATCCCAGCACGTTTGGGAATCTCTGATTTTTTCACTTGTCCCTTCGGACAACCGTAATACAAGATCTACTTGTCCGACGTTAGTTTTCACTGGTACCGGACAATTGGACAAACGTTAATGTCGAGGCCTGTGCAGTTTACAGATGAGCACGTCAATAAGAGATTTCAGGCGCACAGGTTCGTTCCTATATTGTGAAAGTGTAAAGTTGGATGTATAGTCTCCCATGTTTATTTACATCCATAAAATACTTAGATTCTCTGTATTTCAAAGCATCATAATTTTGTGAAATAAAAATACTGGGAAAGTGATGTCAAAATTTCACTGGAAGGATTTTTTCTTTTTAAATTTCAAAACACTTTATATCAAAATCAAAAAATTTAATGGCTGAACAAAGTTAACCATGTCTTATCGAAAAGTGAACAAAACAATATTTTTGATCTAGAAATAAGAACCGCATCGGTGGTGTAATGGTTAACGTGCTCGACTTGTGGGTTCAAGCCCTGGTTGGGTCAAACCAAGGACTATAACATTGTTATTGGCTGCTTCTCTGCTAATCACGCAGCGTTAAGGAATAAGAGCAAAGACTGGTTGGCTCGGAATCAGAATAATGTGCAAAATAAAATACTAGTACTCAGGGCTCCCACTACTTTCAAATTAGAGGGAGAAGTGACTTCTCCTTCAGAGAGCTCACAGGGAGAAGTGGGAGACAACAGAGAGAAGTGGGGGGAGACTTCTGGGAAATGTTAATTGCGATTAATCGAAACATTGTTTCGCGACCCCTCCGACATTACCCTGCCCAAATTTAGTAAATAGTTAAAAAGCTGTCTGAACTTATTTGTTCTGGGTTTTTTTTATTCATAACTACCTTAAGGACATCTATTCAATGTCACATTTTTATTTCTGTCTACCTTGACTATTGGAGTCTTGCATACCAGTGATTTTTATATGTACATCCACCCCCCTTTTCCTTTTGAAATATTACTGTATTGTGATCCAATTCAATACCACACAAATTGTAATAACTCATATTTGTGTGATCTTCAGCAGAAGAACGAGGTCTCTGTCAATTTGCTCAATGGTCCAACTATATATAGGATTACAGTACAGGAGGGAATGAAAATATAGCACAAACGTAAATTGACACTGTCAGTCAAAAACTGAAGAAAGTAAAGGCTGTAATTATTATTTGCCAGACCTCAAATCAGATTGCAACAACGGAGGAAAGCTACTGTACTGTACTGGATCTCACCTCAAAATACAAAGGGTTCCAAATTACATGTGCATGCATTTAAATTTTCATTCCTTTCATATTTTTTTCTATTTTATATTTTCACTTTAGCATTCAGGATACAACTTGTGTATAGTGTTTCTATTAGCAGTTTATCCATTACTATAATAATCTGCAGCAGGTATACTAAGTCCTTCCTATTGCTTTATATATATACTTAGAAGACTTGACAAACAACATCAAGCAAAATAAACAGTCTACTAAAGACATCAATTATACCAGTATATATATCATATGTGTCACATTCATTCAATTACCAAACCCCAATTATACAGTTCTGTCTGGTGGTTTATAGTGGAAAAATTCCTTGAGCAGACAAAATATATTTGCAGCCTAAATTCTAATACGTTTTCCGGTTATTGGTATATATATTTATCGTCATTTTCAGCAATTTTTCAGACATACCGGCAGGGCCGGAATATGACCTTTTGGGGCCCCCCTCAGACAGAACCATCCTCTAACTCGCCCACACCCGTCTTGAAATTGTTTACTTGTGATATATTTTAGCGACATTTATATAGCTTGAGGGGCCCTAGGCTGAAGTCTATACTAGCCTGTAGGATAATCTGGCACTGCATACTGGTGTCTGGACATATTAACATTTAGAGGAGGGTTTTGTGGCATTTACGGTCAGAGGTCAACAACCTTAATTATAACCACTACAATAATGAGCAAAACTAATACCCTAAAGTGAGTGTACAATAGCCCATATAGCCTGTTGGGGTTCAGTTTATGCAATAACATAACATTACAATTTTGAACTAATGAAGCCCATTTTCAATAAAAATAAGTTATTTCTAATAATTCTTTCTATTTTAAAATCTATGTGTGAAGCTTGCATTTAACATTTAAGCATCCAATGTTTGCTCCTAAAAAAATGAGTCCATGCCATATTAAACACTTAGAGCATTCATGCATTACTGACATAAATAATGTAGTTAAAAGACATAAAATCAGACTGTGGTACAGTGATAACCAGTTAATCTCAAACAGAAATTCATTTAAACTGTCTCAAGTTGGTATCACAATGATTTATTGATATTTCTTATGCAGTAGGGTAGTGCTAAGCAAAATGTATTCTTTCTTCACAATTGTTTCAATTTCCTGGAGTAAAAACAATGATAAAATGTACTTTAGTTTATTAGAAAGAAAAATATTTTAAGACATAAAATCCATACTGACAATCTGACAAATAATAAATTGTTACCCTTCATATCTCCACAGACCAATTAGGTCCCAATTGTTTTCTCAGATGTTTTTAAAATCAACTATGTATGATAAAAAAAATAGCATAAAATATGGTAATATTAAAGGAATATAATATGAAATAAAGTTATTTATAGTGGTGATGCCAGCACAAATACCATAAAAATATATTTATTACAAATCAATGAGTTAATAAAACAATTTTAAAGTTTCCTCTGAAAGTTAATATAATCCATGTATATGTTAATTATGCTGACAGTCATAGACTTAATTGATCATCACAGGATACCAAAAGTGTCTCTTTGATCTCTAAGTGTTACATTATTAACACTTCTCATTCATTTTGTCATTTCTCTTTGATCATCAAATGAAATCCATAGTTTTTTTCCTCTCAAAATGAATCATAGAAATGGATTACTGCTAACATGACACTGATTAATCAACATACATGATATCTATTAAGGGAATTATAATAATGTCTGTAATTATACCATAACAACTAGTTGAGAGTCTCAATTATAATTTCCTTTTAAATATGACACCTTAAGGGCCAAAGTAATAAATGTCACCTGGTACTATAAAATAAGCTGTTACATTTGGCATTATTTATTTATTTTTTTTATATTTTTATGGTTCAGTGATCAGGTCATGGTAAACTAGAATTTAAATTATCATTGAAGGACATGCTTTTTGAATTAATTTTATTCTTAGATACATTAAATAAGCTGTTAGATTTCTAATGCTTGGCATTGTTTATTTTTATGGTTCTATGATAAGGTCATGGAAAAGTGTAATTTAGATAATCATTGAAGGACATCATATCAGAATATTGAAAAATATACTGATGTGACCATGTGGTATTATTGTGTTTATGTACCAGTACTTATACTGATGTGACCATGTGGTATCATTGTGTTTATGTACCAGTATTTATACTGATGTGACCGTGTGGTATTATTGTGTTTATGTACCAGTATTTATACTGATGTGACCATGTGGTATTATTGTGTTTATGTACCAGTACTTATACTGATGTAACCGTGTGGTATCATTGTGTTTATGTACCAGTATTTATACTGATGTGACCGTGTGGTATTATTGTGTTTATGTACCAGTACTTATACTGATGTAACCATGTGGTATCATTGTGTTTATGTACCAGTACTTATACTGATGTGACCGTGTGGTATTATTGTGTTTATGTACCAGTATTTATACTGATGTGACCGTGTGGTATCATTGTGTTTATGTACCAGTATTTATACTGATGTGACCATGTGGTATCATTGTGTTTATGTACCAGTACTTATACTGATGTGACCATGTGGTATTATTGTGTTTATGTACCAGTACTTATACTGATGTGACCATGTGGTATCATTGTGTTTATGTACCAGTACTTATACTGATGTAACCATGTGGTA
This sequence comes from Bathymodiolus brooksi, assembly GCA_963680875.1. Taxonomy (NCBI): domain Eukaryota; kingdom Metazoa; phylum Mollusca; class Bivalvia; order Mytilida; family Modiolidae; genus Bathymodiolus; species Bathymodiolus brooksi. The sequence continues at coordinate 77,404,420 of OY804578.1, read as the reverse complement.
TCATTGTGTTTATGTACCAGTACTTATACTGATGTGACCATGTGGTATTATTGTGTTTATGTACCAGTATTTATACTGATGTGACCATGTGGTAATATTGTGTTTATGTACCCGTACTTATACTGATGTGACCGTGTGGTATCATTGTGTTTATGTACCAGTACTTATACTGATGTGACCATGTGGTATCATTGTGTTTATGTACCAGTATTTATACTGATGTGACCGTGTGGTATTATTGTGTTTATGTACCAGTACTTATACTGATGTAACCGTGTGGTATCATTGTGTTTATGTACCAGTACTTATACTGATGTGACCATGTGGTATTATTGTGTTTATGTACCAGTATTTATACTGATGTGACCATGTGGTAATATTGTGTTTATGTACCCATACTTATACTGATGTGACCGTGTGGTATCATTGTGTTTATGTACCAGTACTTATACTGATGTGACCATGTGGTATCATTGTGTTTATGTACCAGTATTTATACTGATGTGACCGTGTGGTATCATTGTGTTTATGTACCAGTACTTATACTGATGTGACCATGTGGTAATATTGTGTTTATGTACCAGTATTTATACTGATGTGACCTTGTGGTAATATTGTGTTTATGTACCAGTATTTATACTGATGTGACCGTGTGGTATCATTGTGTTTATGTACCAGTATTTATACTGATGTGACCGTGTGGTAATATTGTGTTTATGAACCAGTACTTATACTGATGTGACCGTGTGGTATCATTGTGTTTATGTACCAGTATTTATACTGATGTGACCGTGTGGTAATATTGTGTTTATGAACCAGTACTTATACTGATGTGACCGTGTGGTATCATTGTGTTTATGTACCAGTACTTATACTGATGTAACCGTGTGGTATCATTGTGTTTATGTACCAGTACTTATACTGATGTGACCATGTGGTATTATTGTGTTTATGTACCAGTATTTATACTGATGTGACCATGTGGTAATATTGTGTTTATGTACCCGTACTTATACTGATGTGACCGTGTGGTATCATTGTGTTTATGTACCAGTACTTATACTGATGTGACCATGTGGTATCATTGTGTTTATGTACCAGTATTTATACTGATGTGACCGTGTGGTATCATTGTGTTTATGTACCAGTACTTATACTGATGTGACCATGTGGTAATATTGTGTTTATGTACCAGTATTTATACTGATGTGACCGTGTGGTAATATTGTGTTTATGTACCAGTATTTATACTGATGTGACCGTGTGGTATCATTGTGTTTATGTACCAGTATTTATACTGATGTGACCGTGTGGTAATATTGTGTTTATGAACCAGTACTTATACTGATGTGACCGTGTGGTATCATTGTGTTTATGTACCAGTACTTATACTGATGTGACCATGTGGTATCATTGTGTTTATGTACCAGTATTTATACTGATGTGACCGTGTGGTAATATTGTGTTTATGTACCAGTACTTATACTGATGTGACCGTGTGGTATCATTGTGTTTATGTACCAGTATTTATACTGATGTGACCGTGTGGTATTATTGTGTTTATGTACCAGTACTTATACTGATGTGACCATGTGGTATCATTGTGTTTATGTACCAGTACTTATACTGATGTGACCGTGTGGTAATATTGTGTTTATGTACCAGTACTTATACTGATGTGACCGTGTGGTATCATTGTGTTTTGTGTACCAGTATTTATACTGATGTGACCATGTGGTATTATTGTGTTTATGTACCAGTATTTATACTGATGTGACCGTGTGGTATCATTGTGTTTATGTACCAGTATTTATACTGATGTGACCGTGTGGTATCATTGTGTTTATGTACCAGTATTTATACTGATGTGACCGTGTGGTATCATTGTGTTTATGTACCAGTACTTATACTGATGTGACCGTGTGGTATTATTGTGTTTATGTACCAGTATTTATACTGATGTGACCATGTGGTATCATTGTGTTTATGTACCAGTATTTATACTGATGTGACCGTGTGGTAATATTGTGTTTATGTACCAGTACTTATACTGATGTAACCGTGTGGTATCATTGTGTTTATGTACCAGTATTTATACTGATGTGACCGTGTGGTAATATTGTGTTTATGTACCAGTACTTATACTGATGTGACCGTGTGGTAATATTGTGTTTATGTACCAGTATTTATACTGATGTGACCGTGTGGTATCATTGTGTTTATGTACCAGTACTTATACTGATGTGACCGTGTGGTAATATTGTGTTTATGTACCAGTATTTATACTGATGTGACCGTGTGGTATCATTGTGTTTATGTACCAGTACTTATACTGATGTGACCGTGTGGTAATATTGTGTTTATGTACCAGTATTTATACTGATGTGACCGTGTGGTAATATTGTGTTTATGTACCAGTATTTATACTGATGTGACCGTGTGGTATCATTGTGTTTATGTACCAGTATTTATACTGATGTGACCGTGTGGTAATATTGTGTTTATGTACCAGTACTTATACTGATGTGACCGTGTGGTAATATTGTGTTTATGTACCAGTATTTATACTGATGTGACCGTGTGGTATTATTGTGTTTATGTACCAGTATTTATACTGATGTGACCATGTGGTAATATTGTGTTTATGTACCAGTACTTATACTGATGTGACCGTGTGGTATCATTGTGTTTATGTACCAGTATTTATACTGATGTGACCGTGTGGTATCATTGTGTTTATGTACCAGTACTTATACTGATGTGACCGTGTGGTATTATTGTGTTTATGTACCAGTATTTATACTGATGTGACCGTGTGGTATCATTGTGTTTATGTACCAGTATTTATACTGATGTGACCGTGTGGTATCATTGTGTTTATGTACCAGTATTTATACTGATGTGACCGTGTGGTATCATTGTGTTTATGTACCAGTACTTATACTGATGTGACCATGTGGTATCATTGTGTTTATGTACCAGTATTTATACTGATGTGACCGTGTGGTATTATTGTGTTTATGTACCAGTACTTATACTGATGTGACCATGTGGTATCATTGTGTTTATGTACCAGTACTTATACTGATGTGACCGTGTGGTAATATTGTGTTTATGTACCAGTATTTATACTGATGTGACCGTGTGGCAATATTGTGTTTATGTACCAGTATTTATACTGATGTGACTGTGTGGTATTATTGTGTTTATGTACCAGTACTTATACTGATGTAACCATGTGGTATCATTGTGTTTATGTACCAGTACTTATACTGATGTGACCATGTGGTATCATTGTGTTTATGTACCAGTACTTATACTGATGTGACCATGTGGTATTATTGTGTTTATGTACCAGTACTTATACTGATGTGACCGTGTGGTATCATTGTGTTTATGTACCAGTACTTATACTGATGTAACCATGTGGTATCATTGTGTTTATGTACCAGTACTTATACTGATGTGACCATGTGGTATTATTGTGTTTATGTACCAGTATTTATACTGATGTGACCATGTGGTAATATTGTGTTTATGTACCAGTACTTATACTGATGTGACCGTGTGGTATCATTGTGTTTATGTACCAGTACTTATACTGATGTGACCATGTGGTATCATTGTGTTTATGTACCAGTATTTATACTGATGTGACCGTGTGGTATTATTGTGTTTATGTACCAGTACTTATACTGATGTAACCGTGTGGTATCATTGTGTTTATGTACCAGTACTTATACTGATGTGACCATGTGGTATTATTGTGTTTATGTACCAGTATTTATACTGATGTGACCATGTGGTAATATTGTGTTTATGTACCCGTACTTATACTGATGTGACCGTGTGGTATCATTGTGTTTATGTACCAGTACTTATACTGATGTGACCATGTGGTATCATTGTGTTTATGTACCAGTATTTATACTGATGTGACCGTGTGGTATCATTGTGTTTATGTACCAGTACTTATACTGATGTGACCATGTGGTAATATTGTGTTTATGTACCAGTATTTATACTGATGTGACCGTGTGGTAATATTGTGTTTATGTACCAGTATTTATACTGATGTGACCGTGTGGTATCATTGTGTTTATGTACCAGTATTTATACTGATGTGACCGTGTGGTAATATTGTGTTTATGAACCAGTACTTATACTGATGTGACCGTGTGGTATCATTGTGTTTATGTACCAGTACTTATACTGATGTGACCATGTGGTATCATTGTGTTTATGTACCAGTATTTATACTGATGTGACCGTGTGGTAATATTGTGTTTATGTACCAGTACTTATACTGATGTGACCGTGTGGTATCATTGTGTTTATGTACCAGTATTTATACTGATGTGACCGTGTGGTATTATTGTGTTTATGTACCAGTACTTATACTGATGTGACCATGTGGTATCATTGTGTTTATGTACCAGTACTTATACTGATGTGACCGTGTGGTAATATTGTGTTTATGTACCAGTACTTATACTGATGTGACCGTGTGGTATCATTGTGTTTTGTGTACCAGTATTTATACTGATGTGACCATGTGGTATTATTGTGTTTATGTACCAGTATTTATACTGATGTGACCGTGTGGTATCATTGTGTTTATGTACCAGTATTTATACTGATGTGACCGTGTGGTATCATTGTGTTTATGTACCAGTATTTATACTGATGTGACCGTGTGGTATCATTGTGTTTATGTACCAGTACTTATACTGATGTGACCGTGTGGTATTATTGTGTTTATGTACCAGTATTTATACTGATGTGACCATGTGGTATCATTGTGTTTATGTACCAGTATTTATACTGATGTGACCGTGTGGTAATATTGTGTTTATGTACCAGTACTTATACTGATGTAACCGTGTGGTATCATTGTGTTTATGTACCAGTATTTATACTGATGTGACCGTGTGGTAATATTGTGTTTATGTACCAGTACTTATACTGATGTGACCGTGTGGTAATATTGTGTTTATGTACCAGTATTTATACTGATGTGACCGTGTGGTATCATTGTGTTTATGTACCAGTACTTATACTGATGTGACCGTGTGGTAATATTGTGTTTATGTACCAGTATTTATACTGATGTGACCGTGTGGTATCATTGTGTTTATGTACCAGTACTTATACTGATGTGACCGTGTGGTAATATTGTGTTTATGTACCAGTATTTATACTGATGTGACCGTGTGGTAATATTGTGTTTATGTACCAGTATTTATACTGATGTGACCGTGTGGTATCATTGTGTTTATGTACCAGTATTTATACTGATGTGACCGTGTGGTAATATTGTGTTTATGTACCAGTACTTATACTGATGTGACCGTGTGGTAATATTGTGTTTATGTACCAGTATTTATACTGATGTGACCGTGTGGTATTATTGTGTTTATGTACCAGTATTTATACTGATGTGACCATGTGGTAATATTGTGCTTATGTACCAGTACTTATACTGATGTGACCGTGTGGTATCATTGTGTTTATGTACCAGTATTTATACTGATGTGACCGTGTGGTATCATTGTGTTTATGTACCAGTACTTATACTGATGTGACCGTGTGGTATTATTGTGTTTATGTACCAGTATTTATACTGATGTGACCGTGTGGTATCATTGTGTTTATGTACCAGTATTTATACTGATGTGACCGTGTGGTATCATTGTGTTTATGTACCAGTATTTATACTGATGTGACCGTGTGGTATCATTGTGTTTATGTACCAGTACTTATACTGATGTGACCATGTGGTATCATTGTGTTTATGTACCAGTATTTATACTGATGTGACCGTGTGGTATTATTGTGTTTATGTACCAGTACTTATACTGATGTGACCATGTGGTATCATTGTGTTTATGTACCAGTACTTATACTGATGTGACCGTGTGGTAATATTGTGTTTATGTACCAGTATTTATACTGATGTGACCGTGTGGCAATATTGTGTTTATGTACCAGTATTTATACTGATGTGACTGTGTGGTATCATTGTGTTTATGTACCAGTATTTATACTGATGTGACCGTGTGGTAATATTGTGTTTATGTACCAGTACTTATACTGATGTGACCGTGTGGTATCATTGTGTTTATGTACCAGTATTTATACTGATGTGACCATGTGGTAATATTGTGTTTATGTACCAGTACTTATACTGATGTGACCGTGTGGTATCATTGTGTTTATGTACCAGTATTTATACTGATGTGACCGTGTGGTATTATTGTGTTTATGTACCAGTACTTATACTGATGTGACCGTGTGGTATCATTGTGTTTATGTACCAGTACTTATACTGATGTGACCGTGTGGTAATATTGTGTTTATGTACCAGTATTTATACTGATGTGACCGTGTGGTATCATTGTGTTTATGTACCAGTATTTATACAGATGTGACCGTGTGGTAATATTGTGTTTATGTACCAGTACTTATACTGATGTGACCGTGTGGTATCATTGTGTTTATGTACCAGTATTTATACTGATGTGACCGTGTGGTATCATTGTGTTTATGTACCAGTATTTATACTGATGTGACCGTGTGGTATCATTGTGTTTATGTACCAGTACTTATACTGATGTGACCGTGTGGTAATATTGTGTTTATGAACCAGTACTTATACTGATGTGACCGTGTGGTATCATTGTGTTTATGTACCAGTATTTATACTGATGTGACCGTGTGGTAATATTGTGTTTATGAACCAGTACTTATACTGATGTGACCGTGTGGTATCATTGTGTTTATGTACCAGTACTTATACTGATGTGACCATGTGGTATCATTGTGTTTATGTACCAGTATTTATACTGATGTGACCGTGTGGTAATATTGTGTTTATGTACCAGTACTTATACTGATGTGACCGTGTGGTATCATTGTGTTTATGTACCAGTATTTATACTGATGTGACCGTGTGGTATTATTGTGTTTATGTACCAGTACTTATACTGATGTGACCATGTGGTATCATTGTGTTTATGTACCAGTACTTATACTGATGTGACCGTGTGGTAATATTGTGTTTATGAACCAGTACTTATACTGATGTGACCGTGTGGTATCATTGTGTTTATGTACCAGTATTTATACTGATGTGACCATGTGGTATCATTGTGTTTATGTACCAGTATTTATACTGATGTGACCGTGTGGTATTATTGTGTTTATGTACCAGTACTTATACTGATGTGACCGTGTGGTATCATTGTGTTTATGTACCAGTATTTATACTGATGTGACCGTGTGGTAATATTGTGTTTGCGTACCAGTACTTATTTTTGTTACACAGAGATGATCTGATTACACAGGAGTCCATTTAATACCCTATTCTATTTTTGACATTATTATTTAATAATTACACATCCTTGTTATGTTATGTGATAAAGATTAACAGTGACTTGTGGCAGGTCAGTGGTTTTCTCGGATACTCTAGTTTCCTCCGCCAATAAAACTGACAGCCATGATATCACTGAAGTATTGTTGACAGTGGTGTTAAACACCATAACCCTAACCCTAGCTAGGTTTAATCAAAGAGATGATATTACTTGTTGATGATTGCTTATTAATATACATAATTAAATAAATGAAATGGGAGAGGGTGGGGCATCATCATTTAAATGAGATTTTTGACTTTTGCTTTAAATGCATTATGAGAAGAAGCTTGCCGTATCGAAAATGGAAGTTCATTCCATAACTTAGAAAAGAAGAATAAGTGAACATATATACATGCATTTGCACATTCAATCTAATCAAAATAAGATCTCCTAACTTCCTTTCTTATGGTACATGTATCTAATGATTACAGTTTACTTAAGAAACCTTACAATGATATTTGGGAACTTGCATAAAAAAGAGGACATAACTCAAAGCCTTAAAAATACCCCCCCCCCCCCCCCCCCTCAAATGTATCCATTAGTAGCTTTACAGCATTCCACATTTCTGATTGACAACCTATACATGTGTGGATACCCAGTTTTTGTTTTCAACAAAGGCCAAAGGTCAATACTTTTTGAAAGGCAAAGTGAAACAAAGGACTGGGAGCTATAAGGGCCAAAATCGGCCCCATCTCAGATGTCGATAAATTTTCTCCAAAATGTATTCACAATATGTACTTTTCAGAAATAAATACAGTTAGTTAATATGTGTATCTAATTCCTCACAGCGGATCGACAAATTCAGGTAATGAAAAGCAGTGAACGTCATTTTTTTCATTATACAGAACGTACGTATCATTGTATTATAATGCATATCTTTAAAAAAAACAAAAACAAAGCATAATAAAACTCAATAAACAAAGCATACATTTGACTTAATATGCAATGTGGATTGATTTCAGGAATAAAAACATGTTCCGAAGCTGTATTATGAAATTAAAGTGAACGAATAGTAATGTCGCAACGTCACCCATTTTCGACGGTCTTCTGTTTTCGACGGTTTGTTTCACGTGATAAAATCTCTCATTATTTTGATCGCTTCATTTGTCAGAGGTTATATTATGATGTTGAAATTGCATGAATGATCTCATGAAATCTGATCTGAAAATGTCATCTTTAAATGTAAGAACTACGTACCACATCTATTATTTCATGTTCAAATTGTATTTTTTCGTCACCTTAACAAAGCTTTAATCATTTAAAAAATATATCTCATACAGACCAATTTTGGATTCATCGTCTGCTATGACATTGATAATGTACATATTGAGGTCAATAGGGACGGATCCAGGATTTCAAGTTAGGGGGCGCACTTAAAAAAATTGCGCCGAGCGGAGGGAGGTGCGAAAATTGTTGGGGTATTTCGTGTGAAAAATCACGATTTTACGCCAAACAATCATATTTTTTCCAATTTTAGGGTAGGGGCTCGCACCAGGTGTGCCCTCCCCCCTGGATCCGCCCCTGGGACATCAATTCAGAAACTTATTAACATTGATCGTCGAAAACTGGTCGAAATTTTAGTATTAATCTTAAAGAAGTAATAGATAGATTTATTTAGACAATAGAACTTTGTCATATTTGAAATTTTTTTAAACACTTTTTTAACCGTACTTTATTCTTAACGACAACCAATGCGATGATATATTCCAGTACATTTTTACGGACAACCATCACAAATCTATAGAAAAAAAAATGCCAAGGTGCGGGTTGAGAGAAGTCCAATATTTAAAGATCGCTTTTTTTTTATAATATGGAAATATTTTGGGAAATGGTGTGAAACAAAATGTTTAATGTGTAACGATTTTAGCTAGGACCCTGTGACAATTTTTTTTTTTTTATAAACTGATAACAAGCCTTGGAATCAGATATCCCATAGAAAGTGGTTGTCGATAGATAATTGTTTTACAATCAAGTATTTCATATATATTTATGATGAGAACAAGTTTACAACCATATGATTAATCGTGTAGGTAAAATGTGTGTCGCTGCCATGAGTCTATGTATGATTGTTTTGATTGTCACTAGAAAAAGAGGAGATGGTAGATATTATTTTGCTTCGTGACAAACCAACAACAACACTCCTAATAAACTGTTGCTATCAGAATCTGCTGTAAGTTGTCTTTTACGTGTAAGGAGTGTGTCCTTTACATCCCGCGCTAAGGTATGTATTAAATTCGTTCCTCATAGCTGTCTGGTGTCCCTTTCACATAAAGTCGGCGTTTTCCTAGAGGAAGCCATTTGTTATTTTATTTATGTCAAATTCGCAGTCATGTTAGGATTCTAATAATAATAGGATATTATACATTATTATACAGCTATAATTTTAATCCAATAAAAAACAATATGGTTGTGATCGTCTTCCGTAATTAGAATCGTCAAAATGAAATGCAACCGAATTAATATCAAATGGTGACTTGTTTCAACCTCAACATCCAGAAACATTTACCTGTGCGTATTTAAACATCAATAGCACAAGATATAAATTCTGTTCCATCAAACAACTGTTAACAACCAACACAGTTGATATGCTCATCATTGCTGAAACCAAAATTGATAACTCCTTCCCAGACGCACAATTTAAAATTGACAACTATCACTTTTGTAGAGCCGACCGAAACGCACATGGCGGCGGATTGATTGTTTATGTACGATCCGACTTAGCCTGCGACAGGAAAAACAAGCTAGAATGTAAAACTATTGAATCCATCATGATCGAAATTCTTATCAACAAAAGAAAATGGTTAATATCGGGCTTATACAGACCACAGTCAATTAATGATAATAATTTCAATAAAGACTTTATTGATACTTTCGATAAAATTTCCACCTTATATGACAATGTTTTGATTTTGGGAGACATTAACTATGACATGCTCTCTGAACATAAAGGAGCACCACTGAAAAATGTATGTGATATTTTTGATTTTGTAAACCTTGTTAAAAGTCCTACTTGTTTTACTAAAGGTGCCCCTGCAACTCTTAATGATGTTATTTTGACAAATCGATCAACTTTCTGTCAAAATATACAAAACTTTAATTGTGGCTTGAGCGACGTTCATAACATTATATCGGTTCAAATCAAAGGAACAATTCCTAGAATAAATAAAAAGTTTGTAGAATATAGGAGCTTTAAAAACTTCGACCAAGAATTTTTTTTAAATGATTTAGAGCAAACAAATTTAAACTCAATTGTTGACAAGTGTGATAATGTAAATTCAGCATATGAGAATTTTGAATCAGAATTTATTTCTGTAATTAATAAACATGCCCCAATGAAAAAGAAAAAACCTGTAGATAAACCAGTCCCATTCATGAATAAAAATCTCAAAAGAGCAATCTACAAAAAAAGAATGTCATATAATAAGTACAATAGATGTAAAAATAAACAAAATTGGGAAATATACAGAAAACAGAGAAATTTGGTGAACAAAATAAAAAAACAATCCATCAGAAATTATTTTATTGAAAGATGTGCAGGTGGTCCTAAAAGTAAACATTTCTGGCCTACAATAAAACCCTTTCTAACGAATAAAGGCTCTCATTTTGCTAAAGACATAATTCTGTGTGAAAACGATAATATTATAAATAACCAAACAGAAGTAGCTGAAACATTTAACAATTTCTTCATAAATGTTGCTAAAGACATCGGTTCACAAAACATCAAAACAGATGATAACCATCCAAGTATAAAAGCAATAAAAGAAAATAAAACTGAATCTGACCAATTTATTTTTAATCCCATTAATGAAGAATTTGTTAATAAAGAAATTAATAAAATTGGTATAAAAAAGGCTACAGGAAAAGATGGAATATCTTCTAAAATCTTAAAATTATCTAAATCTGTTGTAGCAAAGCCCATTTCTAAAATTATAAATAAATCCTTTGAAACATCAACATTTCCTGATAAACTTAAAGAAGCACAAGTGGTTCCCTTACATAAAAAGAATAACACTCTAGATAAAGGCAATTACCACCCAGTCAGTATCCTTCCCATGATATCTAAAATCTTTGAAAGAGCAGTAAACAGTCAAATTGTCGAATTCTTTGACTCACATTTTCATACTTTTTTATCTGCTTTTCGGAAAGGCTACGGATGCCAAACTGCTTTATTAAAGGTAATTGAAGACTGGAAAAAGGCTTTAGATCAAAATAAATATGTTGCGGCCATACTCATGGACCTATCAAAAGCTTTTGACTGTTTACCCCATGACCTGCTTATATTAAAATTAAAAACCTATGGTGTATCTCCTTCTGCTTTAAATCTAATAGATAGTTACTTAAAAAATCGTAAACAGTGTGTTAAAGTGGGCCCACATATTAGTAACTGGCAAGATATTTATAAAGGGGTGCCCCAGGGTTCAATACTTGGCCCTATCCTTTTTAATATCTTTTTAAACGATATTTTCTATTTTATAAAAAATAGTGATCTTTATAACTACGCGGATGACAATACGCTTTCCTACTCTGATCATGATATAAATAAAGTAATCTCTACTTTGGAGGATGACAGTGTGACTTTAATTAATTGGTTTTCCATTAACAAAATGAAGGCTAACCCAGAAAAGTTCCAGGCAATTGCCATAGGTAAACAAACCAAACAACAAAACTTAACCTTTACTATTGACGGAAATAAAATTGAATGTGAATCTGAAGTTAAACTTTTAGGGGTAACAATAGACTTTCAATTAAATTTCAATGAACATGTGTCAAATATTTGTAAAAAAGCCTCCAGGCAATTAAATGTATTAAAAAGAATTGGTACCCATTTAACAAAACTAGGAAAACTTACAATCTACTACTCCTTTATTATGTCCAACTTTAACTATTGCCCACTTGTTTGGCACTTTTGTGGAGAAACGAATACCCAAAAAATAGAAAAAATACAGGAAAGGGCTCTGAGATTTATATACAATGAATACACCTCTAGTTATGAAGACCTGTTATGCAAATCTAAACTGCCATCCCTAAAAGTAAGGAGACTTAGAACATTTGCTTTAGAAGTTTTCAAAATTGTTAATAAGGATTGTCCTGTTTATTTATTTGACCTCATAGATATAAAAAATACTTCGTATTCTTTTAGATATCAAAATAAAGCAGCTTTACCACAGGTAAGAACTACAAGTTTTGGTTTGCAATCTTTTCGTTATGCAGGTGCAAAACTCTGGAATGAGCTGCATGACCACTTTAGAAAAGACATGTCACTAGACCAGTTTAAAAATTTGATTAATACATGGTCAGGCAGCTCATGTCATTGCTTTGCATGCAAGGCTTCAGTTTGATTTCCTTCCCTTAGTATGCTAGATATTTTTAGTTTAGTTCATCAACTGTGCTTATTTTTAATTTAGTTCTACTGTGCTTTTATGTTTTACTAGATATTTTAGTTTAGTTCATCAACTATGCTTATTTTTAATTTAGTTCAACTACTGTGCTTTTATGTTTTATAATATGTATGTGCTCTGCTTTTTATGCATGTCTGTCCTTATGCTTGTTTTGTTATTTACATGTATGTCGGTTTTAAAAGCTCTTCAGAGCTTATGTTGTATGTTTTTATACTCCGACTTTAAATAAAATTTGTATCTGTATCTGTATCATTTAAAATATACCTTGACATTCTGTAATACTTGTACTCGTACATCACGTTCACGATCTTTTATTATAACACTGTTTCACGCAAGTGTACATTTTGTTCCTGTTATAGTTAAAGGACTTTATCAAACAGAATCATACAGTTTACATGTAATGCAGTTAATACGCATTTTATCCACAGAAGAATATTTCTATTTTCCACACCTTGTGAGTTGTGATGTGGGGTCGCTATTGTGCATGCGAAATATTAATTGCAAACCCCATTGACTGGCTATTTGCTGCCTGTCTAGAATATATATTTTTTTTTTCGATCAACAGTTCAGAAGCTAGAAAACAATATGATGAATAGTGCAGGGGTTTCAAAGTTTTTTATAATAGGAGGTACTTCTTAAATTTTAGGAGGTACCTAAAAAATTAGGCTGAGGGCCATAAGGGGTCCAGGGGGCGGAAGCTCCTGAAATCTAGCATTTTGTGGACCAAAAAATGTACTTCAGAGACTGCAAAACATTAAGTGTTTTTGAAAGAAAAATCCCATTAACTTTAGAGTTCAGATTTCACCAAGAGTGAAGACCATGCATAATGCCTGGATTTTCCCCCCAATTTCTTTATTGAATATTTCAGTTTACAGACTTCAGCCAACATTATTCATAGATAGTCTGCCATATCTTAAAAAAACCCAAAATGACCATACAGAGCTATGATTCCGCAGCTAGGCTTGACCAAGCCATTGTTATCAAAGCTTAAACTTCTCAATTCTTTTGTTGGCTTTGTCCTTTTCTTTTTCACAATACCTTGGCTTGTGTTTTTTTTTTACTTTATTACCAGTAATTAAACTCATCAAAGACCATTGGCATGGATCAAGACATATAAGTGTCATAATTAATGAAACCAAGGACGTATATAGAATACGTCCTTGATGAAACATATAAATTTTATTTGCAATCATCAATCTTTAATAAAATTTATAATTTTAATAGATCAATACAAATATAATTAAACAAAAACAATATATATTGTTACTTTCACGACTTATGTGCAAAAAAAATGTTCGAACAAAAACGATTCGCGGGAAGACATTTATTAACATTTGAATCACAAAAGTTAAATTATTTTGGAAAAAAGGGAGGCCGGCGTTTTGACATTACAATGTAATTCGTATTTGAGCCATGTCCGGTCCTTTTTCAAAATTTCTAGTAATTTTCTATCCCTTATCTCCTCGTACCCCCTTTTTAAAATGTTTTTCAGCACACTTTCATTTCTGTGAACAACCGCGGTAGGGCCCGGTCAAAATATGTAAATAAATTAGCCAGAAGTTTTTATTTTTTTATACCAGAAGTTAAACAATATGGACGGAGTTAAGCAACAAGACAGTACGCCCCAGAATGATTCGACCCTGGGTTTTAAATGGATACAAAAAAATCGCACAAAATATTGTGTAGTCATATATTCATAATACATAATGATCATACTTATATTACTGGAGATTACACTAAATTGTGTTTGAACATAATTTGTAATCAGTTATTTTTTTATTTTGTTCCGGTCCGAGTTTTACATAAGGATGAAAAGATATTGGGGCGAAAACATATCTATTTACCGCATGCGCAAACTGCTATTTACGATTCTAAGGTAAAGTTATTTTTAAAACAGGGAATATCCCATCAACTTGGTCGTGACGCAGTTGTTCGATTTGAATGCGAGAATTCAGCAATTGACGTGATCATTAATTTTTTATGGAAAATATTCCACAAGCCTGTCGACCATCGTACTTGTGGTTTTGACCACCGCTAATTTTGGGGGGTTCAGTAATTTCTGCCGGTACTATACACGATCTCAGGCGGGTAAAAGTACCGGGTACCGGCCCACTTTGAAACCCCTGAATAGTGTCTGTCAATCATGCAAACAATAAGTTATGCACATGACAGAACGCATTTTCAATGCACGTACATACACAAACTTTTGATCCATCATTTGTCCATTGGAGGTTGATTTAAGAGAATGGAACTGATAGACCCGTTACCTCCGTATCCCTGTAGTAATAACTATTTCAGTATCCCGGAAGAAAATATATAATCAATAATTGGGGGCTTATGAAAAAAAAACTATTTTGGATGAAGTGGTGTTTATTTTATTTCTATCTTACATTTGTATATAACTGTTACGTGCCGACATACCATCATTTTTTACGGCAAAGATTGCTTCTCAAATATCAAAACGTCATCTAAGCGCTTGGAATATTTGAACATTTTCCCATTGTTTTTCAAGAAATTTAAAACCTCGTGAAACCCAAAAAATACTTTAACAGTATTTGTGTTTTATTTATTTATTTATTTATTTGTTCTGAGATAATGATTCATTAAATATGGGGCCATATATGGCACTTATAGCCCCCAGTTCTTTTTATGGCATTGACGCCGGATTACATGCACTGAGTTTTTCTCTTGGTTTTAATGTACACAAACTGTATTTAAAATAAATACAATTATTTTCAGAAACATAAGTTATTTACTGATGAATTTCATTACTTGAAATGAATCATGAAATGTACAGATTGTGTATATAATGGTCTCATATATACAATCAGAAGAGTGAAAATATTGATTTTAAGGGTCTGGCTGAGGTTATAAATAAATTAATATTTAACAACCTCCACAATCCTCCACCAACAAAATATTTTGATATAATCATTAACCCTCTATACTCAAAACAACTGCTCAATTTGGTGTTGGTGGAAGACTGTGGAGGTATATAAAATAGCTAAAATGTACATTAAATATGTCGTTTATAGTCCATTTTTAGCATTATCCGTCTAATTATGATGTCATTATGACGTCATAGCGCACCCAATTTCACGGAAAGTTATATTTTTTGAAAATTTGTTTATATAATAATTAAATTAGTAAATTGTTTTTATTCTATGTCAAACATTATTTTTTAATATAATGTGGGGCCAATTTTGCACCTTAATGCCTCTCCCTCTTTTGACATGTGTTACATACTTGTATATATTGTAATTTGCATGCAAATTAAGGGGGTTAGGGTTATTGTGTTTAACACCACTTTCAACAATATTTCAGTTATATCATGGCGGTCAGTTTTTTTGTAGAACTATTTTAAGTTTTTAAGTTATTATTAAAACAATTACAGATAAGTCTGCTATACATCAAGGACAGAACATTTTGTTTAGATAATACTATATTATTAATAAATGGGTGTTTTCATAATGGACCGGTTATATGTCCAAGGTTAGTCATAATGGCCCAAGGAAGGTTGCATTGGCTCGAGGCAACGCCGAGGGCCAATACAACCTTCTGACGGCCATTATGACTTAACCGAGGACATATAACCGGTCCATTATGAAAACACCCATTTCTTAATACTTTTATTAACCAGCCAATTTCAATTTGAAATCTTGTGAAAATTTTGAATTTTTTTTGAAATTTTTGAAATATTGAAATTTTTTGAAAATTTTAAACTTTAAATATTTTTTTTTAATGATTTTAGAATTTAGAAATTTTATGAAATTTTTGAAATTTTTAGGTAATCTTCATTCTTTTTGAAGAAAGCCATAATGGACCGGTCCATTATGGCCTTAAAAGCCATAATAGACCAGCAAAGCATTTTGGAGCAAAATAATGTTCTTGCTGTATAAATACAAACCAGTCTATGGTACCTATTCATAATATAACCTACTGGTTAATAATTCCTTGTATGCATATATTATATTTTCTATTCAATGACCATAAATATTATCTCCTTGTATGTCATATATAATGTCTATTCTATGACTGTATATATAAGACAAGACACTCTTGTATGACATGTGCTATATAACCATACAATGTTCTACACTTTCTAGTCAAAACAAAATGTATGTACATTGTATGTTTTATAAAATAGTTACAGATGTTGTTTGAGATATATGTTTGTAATTACCTACTAGTTAACGTGTAAAACATGCATTTCATGTGGTGCTAATGTCAATAATAATGTGGTGGCTACAAAAATGTATAACAGTATACACATTTGCAGTAGCTGCGAAGTCTAGCTCTGAACAATCATTTTTTATGGTCATATAGTGATATACCTACATGTACAACTAGTTAATACAATTCCCCTCTCAAATCAAAGTAAAATTGTTGAGACTGGGGTTCTTGAACAGAACTTAACAATATTTCACTTTCAGAATTCATACACCAGTCCTCGAAATGAACATTTGAATTTACTAGTCCAAATCAAATTTTTGAATTAATTTTTATATACATGTACAGTAGAACCTGTCTAATCCGACACACCAAGGGACCAAGGAAATGTGTCGGCTTCTAAATTACAGTCCATAGATGTTTCTAATTTTTTGCTTGATGAAACTTTGGTCAGTTTGCATGAAAAGAAAATGCAATAAAAATGGGAGGTCACCGTGCTCGTTTTTAAAATAACTGAAGCTGAAAAATCAAATATTTAATATGGATTAGGCACAGCCTACAGGCGAGCATCCCATCTACGCATAGATATGTACATGTATTTTACTAGTCTATGATTATAAGTCCACAGTCTCTTGAAGTTCCAAAAATAAAAATAAAAATAAGAAAAACATATTTTTCTTATTTTTATTTTTATTTTGGAAACTTCAAGTTACTGTGAAGAGTTAAACGTCTATCATTTAAAAAAAGTATCCTTTTCATCCAGGGGTCGTGCACAGGCCCTGTGGGTCGTGTTGGTCGTATGTGTTTATGTACATGTTTTGTAAAATAAATGATGAAAGTTCATAACGTTACATTTTGACATGATTATTTGTAAAAATAGGGTTCAAAGTCCACCGAAATGTCAATGATATAAGAAAACAAATAATAGCTTTCATAAAGAAACATATAATCATCATTTTCACGCACAAATCAATTCATAACTCCGACAGAAAAGGCATTAAATATCGAATGTCTTACCCCCGCTGATCCACTTCTCTTGTTGTAAGCAAACAATTTTGATCGGACCAATCGGCAGTTGATCAAAATGAAACAAGTAAGAGAAACCAGCTACCTCACGATCCTACGACCAACCCTGAAATGGTTTGTGATCCCACCACCTAAACCCTGATACAGACATTAGAAAATGTACAAAGAAGAGCTGCCCGCTTCGTCATAAATGATTACACCAGCAGAACACAAGGATGCATGACAAGCATGTTAACATCACTTGAGTGGCAGACATTAGAACAACAGAGGAGGATAAGCAGACTCGTTATGATGTATAATATCCAGCATCAACTCGTGAACATCGACCGAGACTTATACCTCAGACCTGGTGACAGCAGAACCAGAGTTCAACATAGGTTCTTCCAGGAGAGGTCCAATTATGACACTCTCAGAAACTCCCTCCAAAGAACAGCACGAGAATGGAACCACCTACCAGACACCACAGTTGGGGCCAGCTCCATAGAGGAGTTCAGGGCTAACCTGCAACAACAGGTTAGCCACGCCAACCAGTGTAAATAGTTTTAACTGTGTCATAGTGAAGTGTTTAGTTGTACATGGGGACATCAGCTGTGTGTGCCTGGCATGCCTAGTCCCGAAGAACTTAAAACAGTCGGCGACGACTCCTGTTCTACACTGGAAGAAGAAGAAGATACAATGCGGTTGTACCTGTGTGTACGAGTTATTGATTGCGTTTTCACAATTTCTTACAGAAAGACATGTACATATTAGACAACAGTCTGAGTCAGTGGGTCTTTCATGTCCGAACCTCAACCTGTCCATCCTACATATATTTAAGAGCATGATTTAATGTAGCTGCGGAACCATAGCTCTTTAGGTCCTTGTGAAATTTTCTGATAGGGCGGACCCCGAAAAAAACAAAAAGGACCTAAATATCTACAGTTCTGCAGCTAGATTTAACGTAGCTGAGGGTCCGTAGCTCCTATGAGTCCTTTGGATATTTTTTTTATTTTTGTGGACAAAACAAAGGACCATGATAAAGAGCTACGGTTCTGCAGCTAGATTTAACGTTAGGTTTGGTAACCTACACTCAAAATTTTATTAACTTCAGTATTATTAGGAATATCAGTAATTCTGGAGTCACATACCAGAATTTAGGGGCATTTGGGAGCCCCTGCTAAAATATTTCAAACTTTGAAGTCATGTTATGTCCGAAATGTCCTTTTTGGTAAAAAAAAATATGAAAAGGCTGGTAATCGCTCTTATAATTTTTGTCCATGTTCTACTCGTTTACTGCCTATAAAATATAAGTTAACTTAAACCGTTTGTAGTACTCCATAAATGGCCATATATTGTCGATTTGTAGGCCTATAGCTGCAAACTAGGTGTATCGCAGAAAAATGCAAGGTTTTTTGCACGGAAAGGCTTGATAGGTAGATTTAGAATTAAAGAGAAAATCATAGATATGCTGTTAAGATAGCAATTACCTTTAACGCTTTCACTGATTTAAAGCAGTTTTCTAGTTATATTTTTTTTCGCTCTTTTCGTCATTGTGTCTTGTAAAGCTAGATCATAGCAAACGATATTTTTGCATCACACAAACGACAAGACTTTGAATGTTTGTTTCTGTCTCATGTGTACAAAAATGTATTTAAATGGGTTGCATGGCAACTGAATCAATATTGTTTTAAAAAAAATCATCTTTATATTCCTTTTTTTTTCTTTGTTTTGAAACCATGAGCGACATGATCACTGAAATCGTGTGACGACAGCTTTAGGGGCGAAACAAGAAAGTCTAACGATTGTCCATTTTTTATATTAATTAATCGTTTCATGTAAAGAAGCTGTACGGTTTCCTTTCTATTTTTTTTTTGGGGGGGGGAGGGTTATTTATAAACTGGATAGTTATTTTTATTCAAATTAAAAGTCTGTTTCCTGTACTTCACTCTGTAATGATCGTTTATCTAAACTTAAGTATGTATTCTATAGAAATACATCTATTTTGCTAATAGATACAACCTATGTGATACAAGATGTACTTTAGTCGGAACTAGCTTTCGTGACGTCATAGGTTAGGAATGCGAGAAAACCCCAGTGACGTCTTTGTAAACATTGCGGAATCTCCGTCAGGAAAATCGCAAAGTACTCAAGATTTATCTTACTAATTTTAAATATTAAAGACATTCTTTTCACATTGCTGGGAACTGCACCGTTCAATACATAAACAATTATTCGGCAACCAACTGTAAATCGCCACCAACTTGAGAAACGCAGGGCAATGATTGTTTACTCTGACAGTGACAGCGATCATGAATGAATGACGTGACGTAACAATACTTGTGTGACGTAAACTATAAAAATCGTGTGACGACAGCTTTCTTAGGGGCGAAACAAGAAGGTCTAGCAATTGTCAATTTTTTAAATAAATTAATCGTTTCATGTAAAAAAGCTGTACGGATTCTTATTTTTTTGGGGTTATTTTTAAACTGAATAGTTATTTTTTATTCTAATTAATAGGCTATTTCCGGTCATTCGCTCCGATTGTCCATTCTATGCTGAAACTTAGAAACCACTTCCGGTTGTTATTGTTAGTATATTGCAGTCTTCATGCTTAACTTTTTACCTTACAAGCCCACCGGGCCTGTAAGTTCAAATATTGACAGGCCCACCATCAATTCTACAGGCCCGAATTTGAAAACTACATTAATGACCATTAATTCAAACCACCAAAACTCAAAACATGTTGATGTACCAAATATTATGTGGACATGTCAATTATGCATTAGGTAAGACCAGAATGCAAGTAAAAAACACAAAAAAGACACTTTATTTTGGATTCATGTTTATATTAATCTCCTGAAAATTCTAAAATCATATTGTCAATAGCATCCTCGGTATATTCCATATCATCACTGTCCACCTCCTCCTCATCATCATCATCACAACCAATATTGTTATAAGACTCTCAAAACAAAAACTTGTGGTGTCATCATTGCGCGAGACATAATTTGGTGAAAATTTTTAATATGTACCTCCCTTCTTTTTTTTTTAAATATCACTATGCTTTGAATTAATACCACACAAAATGTAAAAAGTCGTATTTGTGTAGCCTTCAGCAGAAGAAATATGTACAGTATATGCCAATTTGCTCAACGGTCCAACTATATAAAGAAAGCTAGGGAATGCAAATATAGCACGAACGTATATTTATTGACACTGACAGTCATAAACTGAAGCAACTTAAAGTAAAGATTGTAATTATTATTTGTCAGACCTCAAATCAGAGTGCAACAATGGAACAAAACTACTGTAGTTCAAAGTCTATTTTCTAACTACAGAGGTATTAACCCTTAACGTAGACACAGGTCTGTCAGCAACAGTTACTGTTACTGTTATTTTCCTCCTATCTCAGGAGCACTCCCAATGGGATCAAATTTATGTATTTAAAATTTTGTTTAACTGTACAGTCACACCTTCACCAAATTCAGTATGTACATATGGCACACGGTTTTCCTCCACCGTTTTGTACAGGTAAAAAGTTTATACAGGATGGAAATGGTAAAATAGTTTGTTCTTTTTTCTTTTACTGATAAATGTCATAGCACTTATTTTGCACTGAGCCTGGTTCTTTTCACATGCAGACAGTAGCAAAGTGTCCTTGTTATTTGTTCAATGTCTATATGGTTTCTTTTTGTCAGAGTGACAATGCCTTTTAGTATGTCCATAGAAGAGTCAAGGATGAGTTGTATTAGTTTGTTTTCACATATAGCTTCATAAGCTCCTTCCTGGATGTTGTTTAGGTAGCATTTGAGCGTATATAGGTGTTCTTCTCTTATGTCATTGAGAGTAGGACAAATTAGTAAGAAGTGCTTTAACGTCTTCTGTTTCTTCATAACATAGTTCACAGAGCAGAGTGTCCGTATTCCTACTAAATTTCGCTTTTGTCTCTTTAAGCATATATGTTCCTGTCAGTAATCTCGCTTTTACTTCCGCTTTCTTTACTTCCATGCTGTTTTTTGGCACTGTTTTCCAGACTTGATGCGAGTTTCCAAAAAATGGGTGTTGTAAGTTTAGGAATTTCAAAGTTAACTTTGTTTGTTTTTCTTCTATCCAAGCTTCTTCCCAGTAGATCTCTATATCTTGTTTTACTAGCTTTTTCCATTTATGTTTTTCTATTGGATTTTTCATCAGGTCCATTAAATCTGGAAGTTTGTACTTTCTGAGCTTGTCATAAACTAATGATGCAAAACTTTTGCCATTTGGTTTGTCCATACTGATCTGTCTCTCTATAATTCTATATTCTATAGTGTCTTTGTTTTGTAGGATACTTCCAAAGAATATCAGGATGAGTTTGTCAATTACAGCTTCAATTGGTTCCACTCCAAGTAAACTGTATGTTGCGACATTTGCCACTCTATCGGGTAGTCCCTGGATTTATAAATAGATCGCAAAAGTTCTATAAATAGATCGCAATTAATAAAAAAAAATATCGATCGGATTTGGAAGCGGATCGAAAAAAATCTGAAGTGTCTCCGTGCATTTCAACGAATTTTGAATGACCAACCTTCTCAAATATGAACATATTATATATGAGAACTCAGACTTTATGTCACAGGATTGAGAAAAAAATTAATCAAAAGTTTGTTTGGTTAAAAGTAGCTTCGATCAACATTTCCCGTAGCACAGTGTCTGATTGCGCCCCCTATCTCGTGGTGCCATTTTTATTTGATATTGAACGAAATTACAGTTTCTTTAAACCGAAATGGATTACTTTTCAAGAAAGTCACTTTCAAAATACTTAATGAATAACATAGAATTCAATAAACACGATGTCGATATTTTCATAAATGGCACGTGGCAAAAATATGCGTGCAACATAGGGCGACTCTTCAAAATTACAAGGCTACCTAAAACTTCGCTTTTGACCAACGAGAAATCGAAGTCAACCTTCACAACGCAACTACTTCGCCCTCTAACGTGAGCCCTGCTTCTGGTCCCTTTTTAAAACCTACATGTTAGTAATTTCCTAAAAATATCAACCAATCAAATTGCAAAAAACAGACACACCTAAATCTATTTCGAATATCGGAAATTCTTAAAAGGACTTGTTTACCTACCCATTTGTTGCATTGACTCGGCAGCAACTGAAAACGGAGAACAATAAACTAAATATTTACACACAATATCTTATGATCAACTTCTGAAACTATGA
The DNA here is from genome assembly GCA_963680875.1 of Bathymodiolus brooksi. Taxonomy (NCBI): domain Eukaryota; kingdom Metazoa; phylum Mollusca; class Bivalvia; order Mytilida; family Modiolidae; genus Bathymodiolus; species Bathymodiolus brooksi. The sequence continues at coordinate 77,381,222 of OY804578.1, read as the reverse complement.
CTTTTTTTTCACAGGCCCGTCGGACTTGTGGAACTACTCATTTTATACGCCCGTGTACAATTTTATACGCCACGGGCTTCGGACTACCGCCTTATTTCGAAGACTGATATTGATTCATCTCCTTACACACATGTTGCTGATTAGCTCGCATCTTGCGATGCTCGCTATAATGAATATATAGGGGGAAAGAGGTATTTTGTATTTTTTCTTAAAAACCAAACCATAGATTTTTGCAATATTTCAATGACTACTACAACAAACATTTAAAAAAATAGACTTCTACAACACGTCAATAGACCAAATAGGAATAACTCCAGACTAAGGTTATGAACAAACAACAATTGTGATAGTATGAATCATCGATTCAAGCTGGCAACTGACTGGAAACCTCAACATCTTCCAGAGCTAATAAACACTATTCATGGTATAGTAAAAGTTCACTTCGCAGACTTGCAAAGAGCGCTGTATGGTATGGACAACTTTGAGCTTCACGAACATTTCAAGCGTCACTATATGCAGTACTACTTGTACAGCTCTAAGACATCCGACGAAAACGGTCAACTTTTTAACAGACTTCTGGCAGACAGACATTTATCTGTTCACAAAGTGATTTCTTCCGACGGCACAATAGTCATACCCGCTGTGGGTAAACTTGCAAAAAAACCTGGTCAGAAACACCGGCCGAAAACTGTTGCTGCCAAAGCCAAGCCAAGATTTTAGACATTAATTTCTAATATTCATGTAAATAAATTTATTTGTTACAGTTATCAATGATTCAAAAGTCAATACAATAAAAATATATAATTTGAAAACTGTTTTTTATTTTTAGATTATTATTATTTTTAGATAATAATAATAATAATAATAATAATTATTATTATTATACTTTACTATAGAAACCAGGCAAGAAATAATTAAGATATTTTAAGGTTTTATTCCATGGAACAAGAAATAACTCATTATTTCCACGGCAAACTGCACGTAGGTCAAATAACTGTGAGGGAATCTCTACGTAGCACAAAATAACTGTTTGAAATTGGCGCGCTTTTGCACGTCGAACCAATAAGTTGATAACTAGTTATTTCCCTCAGCACGTCGAACCAATAACTAGTTATTCCCTCATATTAGTTCAGTATAATAATACAGTTATGTCCTTCATGAGAAGTTAATATCCATAATTATTAAATCTCGAAAGGGTTATTTTCTCAATTTAATAATTATGGATATTAACTTCTCATGAAGGCCATAATTGTATATTATCATTATTATTATTATTTAAATATTATTGTTTATGATCTGACAGAAGACACACAGTCACTGGTGAAACCCTATACACATTTCATGTTTATTGGTTCCACTTGAATGCACTCGTTACACAAGTTAAACTGATTACTGGCACGTGTCATTAAATTATTAAATAACTTCTGAACCGGTACAAATATGTATTTAAAAATCTGGAATTAAGTATTTAAAAACATTTACTTTCATTTGCAAGGTTCTTTGTTGTCATTTGACCCGTCTATCATGTCCGTAGTGCACTTTTATGGCTCTTAGTGCACTAAGGAGGTCCTTTGCTGTATTTCTACGGACCCTCTAAACAATGCTAAAATGGAATTAATTGTAACAACAATAATTTTTTAGGATAGGGTCAGATTTTGTGGGTTTGTAAGAAAATGAAAAACAAATACCCGGTAATATTTATTTTAGGTCTAAATTTCCTAGATTCTCTTATTTAAATATAAAAAACTGTACAGTATGTAGTATTTTAAACTTACCTTTGATAGTTGCTTCTGTGGGATTCCTCAGAAGGGGCCATATCAACAAACACACCACATACACAAAAGACAAGGCATTGAATCTGACCACACATGCTGCAAAAGATTGAAGATAAAATATAATACTATAAATTTTGTTGCAAAGTATGTCTTGTTTTAGAATTATTTTCTGTTTAACATCCTCAATTCATCAAATTAGCACAGCCATATAACGGTAGTTGCAAATTATTGGTCGATGTATTACAAAAGAGACCAGTCAGATCTGAACCTGCATTGCTGCACAACAATGACAACATTTTAATACGGTTGTTTCAAATTATTTCCATTTTGTTATTTTCGATGGAATTTTAGGCACTGGACTTCCGGTATCAATGTACACAACAAACACTCCAATCGATATGTGCCGTTTTAACATTCGTTCCGTAACTTAAAAAAATCTTAACATTTTCTGTAAAAGATAGATATCAATTAAATTATTTTATTTGTATCAAAGATTTCAATGCAGAAACAATTACTTCTTTCAAATTAAATTTGTTTTCTTTCTTTATTTGCTACTGTCAGCATCATGAAAGGAAAACGATCTGCCTTTATATATTTCTGATATCAGACAGATAGTAGGTTACCGAACACCAGTATTTATTCAGCCAGTTCCTTGGCGTCTCCATATTACAATTACTTATAATCAACCGCATCTACGACTATGATATGCTGACGTTGTCACAGTAATAGCGTAAACACTGGAAGTCGTCTGCCTAACATTTCAGACGTCAAGACATGAAAAAGACGGAACGTGGTCGGAATTGACATGATTCGAAACAACAGTATTGTCACATTTGTTTGGAAAAGCTGTTTATATAATATGTATATATAGGTGTACAATACATGTATTTAACTAAAGAATGTAGTATATGTTACGAATATGGTTGATCACTGGAGTAACAGATAACAAAAATTGGGGGGAGGGGGTTGGGGGCATTAAAAATCTGGCATTATTTTTTCTAAATACTCGCAAAAGGGTGTACATCATCAAGGTGTATGGAAACATATTGCAGAAGGTGCACATCTTCAATTTGTGTTTGATGAACAATCAGTTTGACAATAAAAACTATTGCACAAACTAGGTACCCTCTATGACATGTAATGACAAAAATGACCATTCCACACATGAACATTTTTATAAATCATGTTTGAATCTGTCCAATATAGGAGGTGCACATCTTCAATGTATGTGCAATCACTGTGCAAAGAGTTGTAGTTGCAGATTACATAAAGTACTTTGTATGGCATGCATAGACATAAATGAATATAAGTGACACAAGGTGTGTGCAATCACTGTGCAAAGTTTGAATAGTGTTGAATAAAAGATTGCAGTTACATATTACACAAAATTTTAGTATTTTAGATGGACAGACAGAGAAAGCAGTTCCTGGATCTGCACTCTCCACTGGATGACAAGTACTGTGCAGATAAATAATTGAAACAAATCCATAATATTCTTTCATGAAAATCACCAGAAATTATAAGTAAAAAACTTTAATCAAACATCGCTGAGGATCTGTAAGGGTTAAGTAATACATATTTAACATGATAAATGTGGAATATACACAACAAACTATGACATAATTATATACAAACAAACAACATACAGATGAGTATTACACCTGGTAGTACTGGTAACAAAGTTTAAAACTATTCATCAGTTTGTACAGATTTCTAGCTTTAAAATACCATTCAATCTACCATATAAACATGTTGCTTTATAATTTGTACAGCCTATGGGTGATAAACAGACTGGACAAGATGACATATATACATACACAATGTATAATGTTACAGTATGATCTAATTACATCTTATATGTATATTGTACTGTAATCTACAAAATATTACAATACACACTTTAATGGGGGTCGTCGTGGTCATGATCGTATGGTACATGTAGTTGGATTTAAAACTAACTATGCAATCAGTGCCCATCACCACTAAAGTTGTGAGTTCGAATCCCGATCATGACCAGGTGTACTTGATAAAAAATTATGTGATAAAAGATGGTCAGTGACTTGCAGCAGGTTAGTGCTCTCAATTTCGACAAAAAGCTAGCGGTTGAATAAATAAAACATTGCTGCTGATTAAACAACAAAAATGGTTATCCGAATTCTGTGTAAAAATTGATAGGGTTGCTAGCAAAAATTTGGGTCAAATAATTGCCAACTAGAGGCTCCCAGGAGCCTGTATAGCTCACCTGGGGATAATAACAACATCAGTCAATAAAACTTGATAACTTTGGTGAAAAAAATTAACAAATGTAGCCTTCGTCATTGCAGACCCCTTCTACAAAAAAATTTGGGCAGGGGTTCCCCCTTTAATGTAAGTTATAAAAAATGCTGTAAAAAAAACATATATGTCAATGATTCTCAAAATTTAGCTTTTCCTACTTCACATTTTGTAATAGAGTTGCTTCCCTTTGATTATTTGAGTAACCAAAAGCAGGGAGTCAACAAAAAATGCATTTCAAGAGGAATAACTCTTCACACAGTTGTCACACATTTTTAACTGTGGGAAATTTTTTGTAGATCTTGACATGCTGAACATTTTTGCCGTTTAAACTTTCCCTCTATCTCTAATAGTTTTTGAGATATAAGATGATAGTATTAAAATTGAGAACATTTTGATGAAAAAAGGGAAATAGCTCCAAAATGGGTAATGGGATTTATAAGATCTTGACATGCTGCAAATTTTTGCAATTTAAACTTAACCTTTATCTCTTATAGTTTTTGAAATATAAGACGAAAAGTATTAATTTTTTTTTTAATTTGATGAAAAAAGGGCAAGATGGGTAATCAGATTTACTTCAAAATTGCAGGGTAGGAAGATCTTGACATGCTGCAAATTTTTCCAATTTAAACTTAACCTTTATCTCTTATAGTTTTTGAAATACAAGACGAAAAGTATTATTTATTTTTTTTAATTTGATGAAAAAAAGGGCAAGAACTCCAAGATGGGTAATCATATTTACTTCAAAATTGCAGGGTAGGTAGATATCGACATGGTGCACATTTTTGCAATTTAAACTTAACATCTATCTCTTATAGTTTTTGAAATATAACACGAAAAGTATTAAAATTAAAAAACAAAATTGATCGAAGGGCCGAACAGCCGGACACATTTTTGGAAGAGAACCATCCAATGACTATTTCATCAAAATTTTGTTCTTATTGAGCAAATGGTTTCAGACAAGAAGATGTTTATGGGAATTTCCCATAGGGTCCTATGTTAAATTAAGTTTGGCTGTGGTGGCCATCTTGGTCAGTGTTCTGAAATGCGGGACACAATTTTGGAAGAGGACCACCCAAGAATCATTTCAGCAAAGTTTGGTTGAGATTGGCTCAATAGTTTCAGAGGAGAAGATTTTTTCTTAATTTCATCCCCCCTTTTTTCTAATTTGCATAATCGGTCAAAATAGGCAAAAGTTCAAAGTTCATAAAAAAATCCCGTAATAAATGTTAAAAAGCTCATCATTATGCTTCTACAGTTCAAATTTGGGCACTTTCTGGCTTAAAATAGAGCCGTTTTGGCCATTTGAAGAAATTTCTATTTTTAGTAATGGCGGCCATCTTGGATACAGGACGGTGCTGACGGACACAATTTTGAAAGGGGACCACCCAAGGATCATTTCAGCAGAGTTTGGTTGAGATTGGCTCAGTAGTTTCAGAGGAGAAGATTTTTTTTTAATTTCATCCCCCCTTTTTTCTAATTTGCATAATCGGTCAAAATAGGCAAAAGTTCAAAGTTCATAAAAAATCCCATAATATATGTTAAAAAGCTCATCCTTATGCTTATACAGTTCAAATTTTGGCACTTTCAGGCTTAAAATAGAGCCGTTTTTGGCCATTTGAAGAAATTTCTATTTTTAGTAATGGCGGCCATCTTGGATACAAGACGGTGCTGACGGAGACAAATTTGAAAGGGGACCACCCAAGGATCATTTCAGCAAAGTTTGGTTGAGATTGGCTCAGTAGTTTCAGAGGAGAGGATTTTTTTTAATTTCATCCCCCCTTTTTATTAATTTGCATAATCGGTCAAAATAGGCAAAAGTTCAAAGTTCATAAAAAATCCCGTAATATATGTTAAAAAGCTCATCATTATGCTTATACAGTTCAAATTTGGGCACTTTATGGCTTAAAATAGAGCAGTTTTTGGCCATTTGAAGAAATTTCTATTTTTAGTAATGGCAGCCATCTTGGATACAAGACGGTGTTGACGGACACAATTTTGAAAGGGGACCACCCAAGGATCATTTCAGCAAAGTTTGGTTGAGATTGGCTCAATAGTTTCAGAGGAGAAGATTTTTTCTTAATTTCATCCCCCCTTTTTTCTAATTTGCATAATCGGTCAAAATAGGCAAAAGTTCAAAGTTCATAAAAAAATCCCGTAATAAATGTTAAAAAGCTCATCATTATGCTTCTACAGTTCAAATTTGGGCACTTTCTGGCTTAAAATAGAGCCGTTTTGGCCATTTGAAGAAATTTCTATTTTTAGTAATGGCGGCCATCTTGGATACAGGACGGTGCTGACGGACACAATTTTGAAAGGGGACCACCCAAGGATCATTTCAGCAGAGTTTGGTTGAGATTGGCTCAGTAGTTTCAGAGGAGAAGATTTTTTTTAAATTTCATCCCCCCTTTTTTCTAATTTGCATAATCGGTCAAAATAGGCAAAAGTTCAAAGTTCATAAAAAATCCCATAATATATGTTAAAAAGCTCATCCTTATGCTTATACAGTTCAAATTTTGGCACTTTCAGGCTTAAAATAGAGCCGTTTTTGGCCATTTGAAGAAATTTCTATTTTTAGTAATGGCGGCCATCTTGGATACAAGACGGTGCTGACGGAGACAAATTTGAAAGGGGACCACCCAAGGATCATTTCAGCAAAGTTTGGTTGAGATTGGCTCAGTAGTTTCAGAGGAGAGGATTTTTTTAAATTTCATCCCCCCTTTTTTTTAATTTGCATAATCGGTCAAAATAGGCAAAAGTTCAAAGTTCATAAAAAATCCCGTAATATATGTTAAAAAGCTCATCATTATGCTTATACAGTTCAAATTTGGGCACTTTATGGCTTAAAATAGAGCAGTTTTTGGCCATTTGAAGAAATTTCTATTTTTAGTAATGGCAGCCATCTTGGATACAAGACGGTGTTGACGGACACAATTTTGAAAGGGGACCACCCAAGGATCATTTCAGCAAAGTTTGGTTGAGATTGGCTCAATAGTTTCAGAGGAGAAGATTTTTTCTTAATTTCATCCCCCCTTTTTTCTAATTTGCATAATCGGTCAAAATAGGCAAAAGTTCAAAGTTCATAAAAAAATCCTGTAATATATGTTAAAAAGCTCATCATTATGCTTATACACTTCAAATTTGGGCACTTTCTGGCTTAAAATAGAGCAGTTTTAGCCATTTGAAGAAATTTCTATTTTTAGTAATGGTGGCCATCTTGGATACAGGACGGCACTGACGGACACAATTTTGAAAGGGGACCACCCAAGGATCATTTCAGCAAAGTTTGGTTGAGATTGGCTCAGTAGTTTCAGAGGAGAAGATTTTTTTTTAATTTCATCCCCCCTTTTTTCTAATTTCCATAATTGGTCAAAAAATCCTGTAATATATGTTAAAAAGCTCATCATTATGCTTATACACTTCAAATTTGGGCACTTTCTGGCTTAAAATAGAGCAGTTTTGGCCATTTGAAGAAATTTCTATTTTTAGTAATGGCGGCCATCTTGGATACAGGACGGCGCTGACGGACACCATTTTGAAAGGGGACCACCTAACGATTATGTCAGCAAAGTTTGGTTCAGTAGTTTCAGAGGAGAAGATTTTTTTTAAATTTCATCCCCCCTTTTTTCTAATTTGCATAATCGGTCAAAATGGGTTATGGGATTTACTTCAAAATTGCAGGGTAAGTAGATCTTGACATGCTGCACATTTTTGCAATTTAAACTTAACATCTATTTTTAAATAGTTTTTGAAATATAAGACGAAAAGTATTAAAATTAAAAAAAAAATTGATGAAAAAAGGGCAATAACTCCAAGATGGGAAATCAAATTTACTTCAAAATTGCAGGGTATGTAGATCTTGACATGCTGAACATGTTTGCAGTTTCAACTTACCATCTGTCTCTTATAGTTTTTGAAATAAAGGACGAAAAGTATTAAAATTTTGAAAATTTGATGAAAAAAGGGAAACAACTCCAAAATGGGTAATGGGATTTACTTCAAAATTGCAGGGTGGGTAGATCATGATATGCCGCACATTTTTGCAATTTAAAGTTAACATTTATCTCTTATAGTTTTTTAAATATAAGACGAAAAGTATTAAAATTTTACAAATTTTATGAAAAAAGGGCAATAACTCCAAGATGGGCAATCAGATTTACTTCAAAATTGCAGGGTAGGTAGATCTTGATGTGCTGATCATTTTTACCCCATGTCAGACTTTTGATATTATTAACGTTTTTGAGTTATTACCCAAAACCTGCAATTTTACCATATGTTCTATTTTTAGTAACAGTGGCCATATTGGTTGGTGCACGGCATCACCGGACACAATTTTGAAACTAGACACCCTAGTGATGATTCAGACCAAGTTTGGTTTCCATTGGTCTTGTACTTTCAGAGGAGAAGATTTTTGAAAAAGTTTACGACGTACGACGACGACGGATGCCAAGTGATGGCAATAGCTCACCTGACCCTTTGGGTCAGCTGAGCTAATAAAAAAGGTTAGGGTTGGCGGCTGAAAAATAGGGTCGGTCGGGTGACCGTAAACACACATATTTTTTACTTGGCCTTATTATACCTCATATACATGTATTAATTACCATAATTGGCATAAATAGATTAATTTGATTGGACAATGGGTAAAAATCAAAACACGTGATCACACAGGACAAAAATCATATTCCATCCCCTCGGAAGCCTCGCTGGTTTTCCCACCAGAGCTTGACAGGAACACGTCAGAGGCACTCGGAACGCAGGCGACCGTTACAATTTGTTGTGGATGTGGTTTTTAAATGTCTGAGACAACGCTCCAATGGTCTTAAAATAGGTTTGCCAGCAGTATTTTACATGTATGTGTTTTCTTGGTTTCATTCGGTATAATAAAACATTTATAGCATGTGGGTTCAGAAAATATGAAAATTTATTCACCCACGAGTATCATATTCCCCTCAGGCGTTGCCCTCAGAGAATATGATACTCTTGGGTTGCCCTCAGGGAATATGATACTCTTGGGTGAATAAATTTTCATATTTCCCTCACCAGCATGCAATAAATGTATATTATTCCACTCTATATCTATTCTACTTATATAGAAATATGATTGGTCGAAACAATCCCACATGACATTTATCAAAACATCGTATTTCCCTCTCAACAACATCGTATTTCCCTCTCAACAATATCGTATTTCCCTTATTCGAAATTCTCAAGATTTAACGCTTTGGTCATATAACGGTTAGTAAAGATAACCCCAGAGATGTTCCGAAATAATAATTTTGTAAACAAAGATGGCCAAACGATTTCATTTGGCAGAATTCACCAAAACTTTGGCCTGGTGGAATAAAACATTTATTTCCCTTGCATAAGGGAAATATGAAATTTGTTCACCCTCGAAATAGTCATATTTTCCCCGGGCGTTCAAAAGAAGTCATATGACTATTTCGAGGGTGAACAAATTTCATATCTCCCTTATGCAAGGGAAATAAATGTATAATGTTCATTACAAGCGCCACAATATAACTGAAATATTGTTGAAAGTGGCACTAAACACCATAACCCCAACGCTTCCATACAAATCTAAATTAACCTTTAATTATTTAAAAACAAAAACAAAAATAGGTGCATCAAGCCACTTAAATATTTTATTAACAAACAGAGATGAAAGATGAAAAATTCAATATAAACATGTAATTTATATATATAAATATACAAACTGTCATGAGATGTTACTCAACCATATCTTTCTATTGTAAACATAGATTGACATTTTAATGGGATATGTAACTATATAACATTTTTATGAATAAATTTAATTGAATATTTACATTATTGACATTCCTGACTGTTAAAAAATGGGTCAATTGTTCATTTCATTGTATTGCATGCATTCTTCAACACCTCTACAAGCGTTAGGGGTTATGGTGTTTAATGCCACTTTCAACAATATTTCAGTCATATACTATAATAGTGGTAGTCAGTTTTATTGGTGGAGGAAACCAGAGTACCCGGAAAAACCACTGACCCGTCGCAAGTCACTGACAAACTTTATCACATATGGTGTATCGAGTACACCTCACCTGAGCAGGATTCAAACTCACAACGTTAATGGTGATAGGTACTGATTGCATAGGTAGTTGTAAATCCAACTACCATACAATCAATATCACGAAGGTCCCCACCTCTAAAATGCTAAGTGCTGAGCAATATTATGTGTGCAAACATTTTTGTAAATTTCAAGGATCTGGGTTGAAAAATATTGGGAGTTGATTAGACAAAATAAGTACACTGGTGAAAAGGTTGCTGAAAAATAACTTCAAAAATTTTAAATATGGAAATATCTGTCAATAAATCTTGAATGTTTTCTATAAGTCTGGTGCAACTAGCAACTTTTCAGCTATATCATGGACATGATAGTATCAGATTTAGTGGTGGAGGAATGACCATCCCCCACCCACTCACTGAAACATTTATCACCTTTAAAGTTCGGTAAGAGATTATTATTTAAAGCCAATTGAGCAGTTTTTCAGCTATAACATGGAAAGAACAAGTAACAGACGATGAGATGATGATAATAATGTTCACTTCAACAACACGCTCAACTGGATTTTAATAGTGCTAGCTCACTAAACAGTCTGTGGGCAGACATGTCGCTCCACTATTAACACATTATCCTAATTCTGACCCAATCTGTCTTTGCCCTTACTCATAAAGCTGTGTTCTTAGTGAAGGAGCAGCAATTACCAATTTCATAGTCTTTGGTTTGAACTTTGACCCGACCGGTGCTCGACCCTACGATCAAGGCTATGTTAACCACTGATGAGTTCTTGTATAAGACGTATTAGTTAAGGACAGCTCACAAGCACAAAACTATACCACATTGATTCGTCGAAAGTTGATGAACTGGAGAAGAGAAGAAATTATTGTTTCTGATCCAAGGATTAAATTTAAATTCTTAATAATGTAAAACACAAATAAATATAGGGTCTATCAAAACCAAAGAAACTGATATTGTGGAGAAAATAATGTATGTATGATACAAAATGTAGAATAAATAGTGCATATCTTACACTCCAAATTACATACATATACTATAAATCTTTAGTATCAATACACCAATAAAATAAAGTCCTAGGTTCAAAACACCCAAATTCTTTAAGTAATCAAGGATTATGGAAGTTATTCACATAGTGATACTGTCACAATCAAATTAATAAAACTATAAACCATTTTGATGAAGGATTAAAAAGTGATCCCATTCAGTAAAGGGAGGGTAAACATATAAATCCAATTAAAATTCAATTTTAAATTTTGATTACAGAAATATCAAGGGAATGCATACATGTAGTAAATTAGCATTTACTGGTTGGTGTCAGAGGCATAAATTACAGAAATAAAATGGATCTAAAGAAGCCATTTTTTTTTTTCAAGAAAAATTGTCCCAGAAGAAAGATGAATATGAATAAAATATTCCCGTCCTTTTCCACTTTTGTTGTTAGCTTTGGTAAAATTGTATCAAGGTGTGGAACATACCTGCTAACAGGATCACAGGTACAAGTAGTCTAAACAACAGACTGCAAATCAACCTTTTCACACTTGTCATCATTTTTCAGGTAATTAATTCCAATTCATGACCTCTCTGAAATTCAAATAAATCATGAAATATTAATTTTAATATTATAATATTATTCATAACATTAAACAAAACATTTACTAGTACTTCAATTAATACTTTATATTTTTTTTTTATTTCAATCCTTTACCATTAAATTATTACCCTAAAATATGACTAAATTCAATATTGATTTTCACAACAAAAATAAATATTATTTAAATCTTCAAAAAATTTCTCATTATGTCAAATATCTTCGATGAGCATCCAAAGAAATGTAGAAAAGCATGATATCTTGACAAGTGGAAAACACAAATATATTCTGTACTATATAAAAAACATAAATTATTATATACTGTATGTATATATTCATGATTGATTGATTATTTGCTTAACATACAGCTTTTCAGCTATATGCAGGACGAGAACAAATTCAGCACAAAATATAAGAACTATATAGAAATAAGAGAAGCATGGGCCTACTGTGTTTTGACTGCCACTGGAGAAGTAAGTAGATTACCGTAGGAACAAAAATAATTGTCTTTTGTAGCGGCTACAATGCACCTACTCTTTTTCGAAATTTACGAAAAGAGGTCTTAAGCATGCATGGAACGTGGCACTTTCCAAACACTTAACCCATTACGATCCATGGTTAGGCATTACGCCACAGCGATCAAAAAAAAAACAGATAGAAAATAGGGAGCAAGTGCGTAACGCTAATTTTAATTCGAATTTAGATTGGGCATTACATATTATAACCGTACAACCCCAATAAAGAGGGCTCCTCCTTTCTGCCACCTGGGAATGTGCCGAGCTCTGTGGGTTTGAGTCCTGGGAACCTTCACCAGTTCCCCAAAAAATATTCATGAGGTTGTATTGTGCTCTGTATCCAATTTGAAAGTTACCAGAAAAGTGACAGATGATGTCATAATTCACCAGTAATTTATAAACATATTTTCTCATAGATTCCATCTTTTATAATATAATAAAAAAAATAATTGTCAATCTCATAGCAAGGAAGATCATACTACAGGTACATGCATTGTTAATTAATAAAATCGTAGATATCAAATATAGTGTGCACAACACATTTCAGGAATCGCCTTCAACAGGAATGCTTGAAGTCCAAAGATTGGAATACCAAATAATTTTAAAATCCTTGGGAGCAATAAAACCAAAGGGTCTAAACAGGATAGCAAAAATCAGCTAAAATCCTTAGCTTTTAATAATAATTACAATATTTAGGAACTGTAAATTTCAATAATAAATATATCTAATAAACAATGAAGCAGTGACTACTGGACAGATGATATCCTTGGTCTTGGGGACTTTAGTCCACCAGCAGAGGTATCGAATCGTAGATATCAAATTTATTGCATATGCATGACTAGTTTCTTGGAATCGCCTTCATTACAGTAATGTAGGTATGTATATTGGCACATGTTTTCAATCAAATATAAAACAACCAAAACCGGTCAATTTGTCTGGTTGTCAGACATGATGTCAGAGTCAAAAGCATATTTTAGGCGTCAGGCAAAATAATTAAACATCCGGAAATAATCTGAACTACCTTGCAAAGATGTCTCAGACTCATAGGCGAATTACTCTATTTGAACTTGCTGCGAAACATGCCAAAAAAGCCAGGCTTTTCATTTCTACTGTTTTTAAGCTTGTACAAATAAATTTTATATTTACCAACAATATACATACAGCATAGGTATTTTTATTACCACAGGGACCTGCCCCCCGTGGTAAAAAAAACCCCCAAAACATAAGATTATATTCGTGCATCAACACCAACCGGCCATACTCGACACTGTCCACGGCACAGGCCGACAGGGAGGACCAAATATCGGTTATTTGTTTTCCCATTGCTGGTCCATTTCTTTGTTGACAGGTATGAAGTCCCTGTGTTACACTTATGAAATATATTAGAGAATATGTCAATAAACAGTATTATTATACTTCTCATACTTTTTTTGATATAAATATTATTTCCATAAAAATATTATTTCCATAGTTTCAGTCAATTTGTCTGAAAAGTACTATTCACCGGTGAATAGCACAAATGACTATTCACCGGCCAGTGAATAGCACTTTAATCACATGTTTTTTTTGGTTTTTTTTAATATTAATTTCTTTTTCAAATGCACACATGAAAATGTATTAGTTTTAAAAAGCATTAATAAAGTAGACTAGAAATCCATCAGAAAAGGACCTAATTTAGAATTTTGAATTGCACAGTTGTTCAGTATAATAAAACACTTATAGACTTGATATTCGGATAAAAGCACTTTAATTGTCCCCTCTGTACCAACTATTTTCCTCAGCATTGCCTCGGAAAATAGTTGGTACCTTGGGGAGTGGGACAATAAAAGTGCTATTACCGTCATACCTAGTCCGAGATTCCTCTGCCGTCCGACGGCTTTTTTTGTTGTTGCTAGAGCCGGCTCTAGCAAAAAACAAAACAAAAGGCCGTCGGACGGCAGAGGAATCTCGAACTACAGTATGTGGTCAAAAGTATTGGCGCATGTAAAAAAAATCCCTATATAATCACAGGGGCTCGCAGTTATATTTTCACATCACCAGGTATGTATTAAAAAGAAGAAGGGAGGACACTTTTTGGGGGGCCAAAAGTGAAAGTAGAGTTTCGGCACCTTTTTTCGCTTCAAAAACAGTTTAGTCTTTGTTCTTCCCATAAAATTAATGCAAATATCGATGTTTTTTGCTGATTGACTGGTTTACAGTGGAATAACACTCGTTTTTAAATTCCAAGCGGTTTGGACAACTTCTTAGCATACTCAATTCCGGTTTATACGGACTAAATATCAAGGTGAGTTTTCATTGGTCGAAGGATTTTAACTGGCATTTTTGCGGGAAATTTTTTACTCATCTTGTCAAAAGATATTCTTAAAATGCTATCTTCCTATATTTCCAGATTGATTGAGACAAGGAAAAAATATATTTTAATGCAAGAGATTTAAGTTGACTTTTTTCCTACTTTTTAAAATTATTTTCCGCTTTTTTTATTTCTATCAATATTATTAAGTCCGTATAAACCATAAAATGAGTATGATAAGAAGTTGTCCAGACCACTTGGAATTTAGAAACGAGTGTTATTCCACTGTAAACCAGTCAATCTGCAAAAAACAACGATATTTGCATTAATATTATGGTAAGAACAAAGACTAAACCGTTTTGGAAGTGTAAAAAGGTGCCAAAATTCTACTTTCACTTTGGGCAGCAAAAAAAGTGTCCTCCCTTCTCTTTTAACATATTGTGCAGTATCCGAAATTCGATAAGAACCTAACTTCGATAGGTCAGTATTTTTAGTGTAGCATTCGTATACTGGTGACGTCATCACCCGGAACTTTTTGGTATAGAACAACCTAGTGTTGACGTCTACCACAAGTAAACAAAAATCGCAAAAATGTCTTTTAGAGAGGTGAGTAACTTATTTTATTCATCCTAGACTAGAAAAACTATGTTTTCACTAATACCATTTTGATTTGACCGAAAAACGTTGATTTTACTCATGAAAACTTAATTAGAATCCACTGAACTGTCACTGTCTTGATCGTCTGCATCTACGCTAATATATTCTAAAAATAGAACATAGTGGAATCCCTGTCCAAAAATAAAAAGCATGGAAAGCTAAAGGTGTCATATTATGAAATTGTTCAATTGACGTTCAGATGCGTCTTTAATGAATGGCAACTTCCAGAAGTGAGAATAAAGTGCTAGCAATGAAAAACTAATTAAATATATGATTTTTTTGTAAGTTTATGTCTGTATATTAATTTTTTTTAAATTAAACATTTTTTTCCATTAAAAAAATCTCGAATTTTATCAACTACAATCAAAGGTCATCTTGAGGCTTCATAAAATATTTAATTTTTCTACATTTCTAACAGTCTGCAATTTTTGAGAGAAAAAAAATCTTTGAAAAAATATATACTTCACAGACAGTATCTTCGAACTTGGTGTTTCTGTTTCTGCCTCCTTCAGTCATGTTGAAGATTATGCAATGACTTTGGAATGCGCATTTTAGTTGAACTAATCAAGTGTGTGGGATAATGATTTAATGGGGCTTATTTACAATTAAAACTACAAATGTATATACATGTTGGGACTGCCTGGTGGCTAAACCCAGTAAAGGGACACAATCCTGGCCTTAAAGGCTTCAGGTGTGTCCAGCTCCACAATGTCTGGTGGCAGCAGATTCCAATCCCTCACTGTTCTTGGGAAAAGGGACATCTTTCTGATGTCAATACGACAGGATTCTATTTGAAATGCCCTGTTGTGTATATTTCTAGAGCGTCGACAAGGTGGTATTAGTCTGTTTTCTTTGGTGATTAGTGTCAACATTTTTTGGGCCGAGATATATTGGGGACGACATTTTTTGGGGCAGAATGAGTTGAAATTATCTCCCCTATCGAAATTAGGATACGCCATTTTCTTTCAGGTAAAAACAACAACACACTTCATAAGATCGACACCAGTCAAACTGTTTATCGGATGTTTCTTCTTTTTTGTACAGTTAAACAACTATATTAGTAATTTAAGTTTATTAAAGTATTTCATACAAAAAATCTACGGGAAGCGTGACATAAGCCAACAAGTTGTTACGTTATCGAAATTTGGTAAAGCCAGGATATACCTGGCGATGTGAAAATATAACTGCGAGCCCCTGTGTATATAATCAACCAAAACCATTACTGGATAGATTTTAACAAATTACACCAAAACATTCGGAATTGTCCATATTTTGATTGTTTATTTACTCATTATGTTGTTGAGTGGGTTTTATTTGTACATAATTTAAGCACAACAAATAAAAATTGACTTTGATTTTCCTATATATTTCAACTAAAAATAAATCTTAAAAATTAACAATCCTGTTTAAATAATGTACAAATAAAAACCACTCATATAAACATAATGAGCAATTAAACAATCAAAATATAGACAAAACCGAATGTTTTGGTGTAAAATTTGTTAAGATCTATCCAGAAATGGCTTCACAATATTTTTTTTTAAATAATATGGTTTTAATTAAGATACTTCAGGTGTTCTTGAGTTATTCAATATGACAAGGGTACAGTCATGTTCCATGTTATTAATGTTAACAAAAGAAACCATCAGAATTACCTTTTCGTATCTGTGCACCTATTTTTCATATAAAGCGTCTTTTCTCACAGTCACATCATCTGAAAAATCACTCATGTGAGCGCCCTCTGTCAAGCAGGTAATTCTACCGGAACTCTACTGAACAAGTTGTTTATATTTCCGGCTAGAAGTCCAAGGCAAAAGAGGAAAATAACATCCTTTTATTTTCCTGTTCACATATTAATTATGTAATGTCACTTTATCTTTTATATATTTTTACTTTAAAGAACACCATATGTACGAGAATCTGAAAGCAGGTTTGAATTTCCTATTCGTCTTTTCACAAATTGTCTGAAATTGTATTTTTATGATCACAGACACAGTCACAGCCACAGGCGCTTGTTTAGATATCAATGGGAAGGTCGATTATCCTGGGGGTCCTAAAGAGGGGGGGGGGGGGGGTAGCAATCACGCAATCACTCTTAAGATTTGGCAAAATCACGCTTCACGCTTAGATATTTGGATATTTCACGTTTCACGCTTATCTGCATGGATTGATTACCGTTCATTGTCGGGGACTTCTTGGTGTCAGTTATATATGTGGAAGACCTTATTGTGACATCTGTATGTGTAGTTTTATAGTTGGTTTTTGTTGTTTAGTTATATGGCAGTTCCTCATAGCTGCCAGATTGTAACTAATTTCACCGATTATATTACGATTTGAATGTTGTTGACTATATATATGAGTGGTAGATATCTCTCACTCTTCCTGAGCATATGAATACACTAGCTGCGGAACCGTAGCCCTTATAGGTCCGCAAATATCAGAAAACTGGCCAAGGACCATAAGGGCTAAGGTTCCGCAGCTAATGAATTCACCAGACGTGCTTATGTTTCGTCTTCACGATTAAAAGTAAGTTAGATTTTCACACATTCACATACAGAATAATGATTTTTAACGGATCACGTTGCACTAGAGATCACGTTTTCACGTCTATATTTTCCGTTTTTTCACGTGTCACGCTTCGGAAAAAAGGCCATCCATTCACGTATCACGTTTAGACCCTTTTCAGCCCCACTATCCTGTTCTATGCATATATACAGAGACGTGCAAAAAGTATTCAGTCACTGTAATTTTTTACTATATATTTCA